>CM060429.1:43007854-47807854 GCA_030545235.1 Helianthus tuberosus | reverse complement strand
GAAAATGTCGTTCACCAGTCTGCTGGAATGAGATCGGCGAGGCTCAACTTACTGGACCTGCTCTCATTTTAGAGACACTTGACAAGATAAAGAAAGTTCGTGATAACCTTCAGACAGCTAGAAGCCGTCAAAAGAGTTACGCGGATCCAAAACGCAAGCCCTTGGAATTTCAAGTCGGTGATCGAGTATTACTTAAGGTCTCACCTTGGAAAGGTGTGATCAGATTTGGAAAGAAAGGAAAACTTGCACCAAGATACGTTGGACCATTCAAGATCGTCGAAAGAATCGGAAAGGTAGCCTACAGACTTGAGTTACCTCCTGAACTTGGAAATGTTCATCCAACTTTTCACGTGTCCAATCTCAAGAGGTGTTTAGCTGATGAGAACCTCCACATACCGCTTGACGAAATTCGTGTTGGCAAAACACTGAAATTTGTTGAGAAGCCAGTGGAAATCATGGAACGTGAAGTCAAGTGGCTTAAACGCAAGCGCATTCCTTTGGTCAAAGTTCGCTGGGAAGCTAAACGAGGACCCGAGTTTACTTGGGAACGCGAAGATCAAATGAAGGCGAAATATCCGCATCTTTTCCCACGAGTTTCCTCTAAATAAATTTCGGGACGAAATTTCCACAAGTAGGGGAGACTGTAACATCCGTGCTTGTAATCATTGTGAACAGTCCTGTTATCAATAAAACAATGTTATTTGATCCCAATGTTTGTTTGGTTGTGTTTTACATTTTTCATGTTTTGACTTTTATGTAATTTCAAACTCTACATCGCTTTCTGGAGAGTTTTACGCAAACTGATGCGTAAACGTAATCAGTTTAATGCGACAAATACTCCGGAACATCAACATATACTTAACATACCTTAAATAACCTTTACATAACTTAGAAATAAGTTTTGAAGGCTTTGGTATGGCAAAAACAAGTTAATTCACTCACAGGGACTAAATTTGACAAACTGCGAAAGTATGCCAATTTGAACTATAACAACCATTCCGGAACATGACCATAAGTTAAACACACCTTAAATATCCTTTATATAGCTTAGAAATAGGCTTTGAGGGGTTCGGTGTGCTAAAATAAACTTTTAGGTCATTCAGGGACTAAAAGCGTCAAAAAGGGCACAAGTTTGCACTTTCAATCATAGCTCACGTTCTGAATACCTCCGGACATCCAAAAATTTATGGAAGCATTATAATATTATGCTTTAGTGTTTGTCTTGTCAAAAATCCGTTCGTCACGCAATTTAGATCACTTTTCGCGCTTATGCGCATTCCATCGTAATTAAGCGAACATCGCGATCGTACGACCAAACGAACTGACATCCGGCATATTTTTGAGCGTGTTTCATGCCCACAATGTTTAGGCATCCTTGTGGAGCCTTGAAAATGATTTAACGAGCCTTAAACATGTCGGAAATGGCCTTAATACGCAACGGGGACTGAAAGGTGAGCATTTGAAAGTGTTTGCTGATCAGGGGAACCCTAGCGCGACGCCTAGCCCCCCTAGCATCACGCTAGGCCCCTTCTGATCAGCAAAGGTCATTTTTAACACAAGTTAGCAGCCCCTAACACTTCCCAAAGGTCAAGTGCCACATGTTAAACTCTTATGGAGGCCAAATTCAGTAACCACAACATTGCAACAAGTGTAGGGATGTGATCATTCCCTCTTCTCCAAGAAACGATCCTAACGGTGGACCGAAATCTATAAATACCCACATACCCCAACTTCATTTCTCACTAGAATCTGATCAATTGTGCTCTAAGTTGAAACCTTTGTTTCATACCTGAGCTATTTTGATCTAGATTAGCATTCGGGGACCCTTCGTAAGTGTTCCTTCGTTCTTTTATTGCTTTTCGAGTCTGAAAGTCAAACTTTGTTTGACTTTCTGCATTGACCAGTTTATGGTCAATGCGAAGTTCATTTGAACTTCGCAACGTGATTGTAATCACGATGGTTATAGTCCCTTGTGACTATGCCTACTGATTACCACGTTGTCTAGGGTCGTAAGGGTAAGCGATCTAATAAATCGCTTATACCTTCGAACCCGACCCATTTGGTCGATCATTAGGATCCGACCAAACACATTAGGTGACCATAGTATATAGGGAATAACCTTCCGAGGTTATACCTTATGGTCGCTTCGTTTAAGTAGTTGTATGATAGGTAGTTTATATGCCGTAGGTAAATTACCAAAATACCCCTTTGATGCCAAAATTCGTTTTAAACATATGTAACATAACTTTTGTCATCTAAACTGATTTGACAACCATATTAGACATGTTAAGGCATATTTTACTTGTCATAGGACTAGTTAGGCGTTCCAAACGCGTTTTACGCGAACGACGCGTTAAAGTAGCATAAGCTACCTAAACGGGTCGTAATGGGTCACAAACACTTAGGTTAAGTTTCGTTTTAGTATGTAGGCTTTGTTAAACCATACTACATGAGTTCCCATACTCATTTGGTTTACGAACCCTCATTCTATCCGATCTTCCGATTTAGGTCCGGTTTATTAATGTAGTTACCTATATTAGGTGTCGTTTGATTCCGTGATCTCTAGCATTGCTTGGTGGTTATCTTAGGACATCTGAGCAATCTCAAATGAGTACATAGACCCCTCTTTTACTGTTTTCAAACTGTTTTGGGGTGGAACACATGTGCCTACTTGTTACTTTCGTGCTTTCCTGTTTTCACATCATATACCTGCTATGTTTGTTAGTACATTATAGTACATGATTTCATTACATTTCATGCTATGTATGTCCATTGTGTGCATACTTAGTACATTGTTTTACATTACATTTCTGCTATGCATGTTAACTGATAGCATGCTAGCACATTGATTTACATGACTTTTCTGCTTTGTATGTTAACTTATGTGACAACTCGAGTTTCCAAGATTTCCATCTTCGCATTTTGTGCACGTTAATTTTTTTTTATGTTGTTTGTTACTCGACTTGTTTGTTTCACAACGCTTACATTTGAAAAACGTTAAATCGTATTGCGATGATATTTTATATTTGGGGTGCATATTATATTTGAGTATATGATGATAGTGTAATTTGTGCTAATTGGGATTGTATAATTTATTATGGATGTTTGGCCTAACACCCCTGCTCATGTGAAAACACCCCTGATGAAAACACATGGTGTTTTCGTCCATGTGGCTGACGAAAACAGAGATGGGCCTTGGCCCAGTATTGAGATATTTTATTTAATCATTTTATAAACAAATCTTCTCGGAGAAGTTTCCCACTTACCAAACCTTATCACTTTGTTTCTCTCTCTACCTCTGAAACCCAACAAACAGAATTCCTCATTTGAAGCAAAACCTCTGTTTAAATCCTTGGTTAGTGATTTCATGATTCAGTTGTTTTAGTTGCATATCGTATGATTATTGGATGTTTAATCATGATGTATGTATATATGTGATTATGTGATTGATCATTGTGTGCTTGTTAGATAATTATTATCTATGAACTGTATGTTTTGATCAACAGTGGGTGTATGTTAATGAATGATAAACTGCATAAATGGGGATCCTGGTATAGCATGATGTTGGCAAATTATATTACATATCAATGATTGATTAAGGACTTGTAAATGATTAATCATGTAACGATTAGATGAGTTTTTAGTTGCTGGGTTTAAGTTACAGTGAGTGTTGGGTCTGAGCGCACTATTCAAACTCTAGAAGACATGCTTCGGGCATGCGTAATTGACTTTGGCAAGGGCTGGGAAAAACATCTGCCACTTGTGGAATTTTCGTACAACAACAGTTACCACACCAGCATTAAAGCTGCTCCATTTGAGGCATTGTACGGGCGTAAATGCCGATCACCTCTTTGTTGGGCAGAGGTGGGTGACAGTCAGATCACAGGTCCAGAAATGGTAGTTGATACTACTGAAAAGATTGCTCAAATACGACAACGCATGGCGGCAGCTCGTGACCGTCAGAAAGCATACGCCGATAAAGACAGGAAACTACTCGAGTTCCAGGTTGGGGATCGAGCACTACTCAAAGTTTCACCCTGGAAGGGTGTTGTTCGTTTTGGCAAAAGGGGCAAACTCAATCCACGATACGTTGGACCATTTGAAGTCATAGAGAAGATAGGCAAAGTGGCCTACAGACTGAACTTACCAGCTGAACTCAGTGCAGTTCACAACGTCTTTCACGTGTCGAATCTGAAGAAGTGTCTGTCAGATGAGACCTTCATAGTTCCTTTGAAGGAGCTTACTATCGACGAACGATTGCATTTCGTCGAGGAACCAGTTGAAATCACGGACCGGGATGTTAAGGTCCTCAAGAACACCAGAATACCTCTTGTTCGAGTTCGTTGGAACTCCCGTCGTGGCCCAGAATTTACCTGGGAACGAGAAGACCAAATGGAACTCAAATATCCCCAGTTGTTCGAAAACAATGCCACTACTACTGAGGCTGAAGCTACTACAAAATTTCGGGATGAAATTCCAAATCAACGGGGGGATGATGTGACACCCCAGGAAAACCAGTAAATGATAACTTACCTAGCTTCCTCAGTAACCGCATGCTAAATTTCGGGACGAAATTTCTTTCAAGTTGGGGATAATGTGACAACTCGAGTTTCCAAGATTTCCATCTTCGCATTTTGTGCACGTTAATTTTTTTTTATGTTGTTTGTTACTCGACTTGTTTGTTTCACAACGCTTACATTTGAAAAACGTTAAATCGTATTGCGATGATATTTTATATTTGGGGTGCATATTATATTTGAGTATATGATGATAGTGTAATTTGTGCTAATTGGGATTGTATAATTTATTATGGATGTTTGGCCTAACACCCCTGCTCATGTGAAAACACCCCTGATGAAAACACATGGTGTTTTCGTCCATGTGGCTGACGAAAACAGAGATGGGCCTTGGCCCAGTATTGAGATATTTTATTTAATCATTTTATAAACAAATCTTCTCGGAGAAGTTTCCCACTTACCAAACCTTATCACTTTGTTTCTCTCTCTACCTCTGAAACCCAACAAACAGAATTCCTCATTTGAAGCAAAACCTCTGTTTAAATCCTTGGTTAGTGATTTCATGATTCAGTTGTTTTAGTTGCATATCGTATGATTATTGGATGTTTAATCATGATGTATATATATATGTGATTATGTGATTGATCATTGTGTGCTTGTTAGATAATTATTATCTATGAACTGTCTGTATATTTGATGTTTTGATCAACAGTGGGTGTATGTTAATGAATGATAAACTGCATAAATGGGGATCCTGGTATAGCATGATGTTGGCAAATTATATTACATATCAATGATTGATTAAGGACTTGTAAATGATTAATCATGTAACGATTAGATGAGTTTTTAGTTGCTGGGTTTAAGTTACAGTGAGTGTTGGTGAAGATGAAGTTCTGGACGAAATCACCCACCACATTTAAAGTGGACGAAATCACTTTGTGATTTCGGCCCAGATAAGATCTCGGCCCAATGAGGGTTTTCGGCACATAAGGGTTTTCGGCCCAATAAGTGTTTTCGTCCCATATAAGGGATTTCGGCCATAAGGTGATTTCGGCTAAAGGGATTTCGGCCAAACAAGGGATTTCGCCACTTGGGTGAATTCATTTTATTGTTTGCTGTTAACTTGTTAAGTTTGTTAGTTAGTTAACTCTGTTAAGTGAGTAACTCTGTTAAGTAAATAACTCAGTTTAATTAATCTGTCTATTACCTCTGTTAAGTATGTTAAGTGGATTAACTAGTTCAGGCATATTAAATCTGTTAACCTCAGTTAGTTAATAGTTCCGATTTATGTCAACTCTATTAACTTTGTAACCATGATATATGCATTAATCCAGCTAAACTGTTAACTCTGTTAAATGTATGATTGTACAGTCATATTAGAATAAACCACAAAAGACCTTTATGGGTAACATGGATTGTTTAAGCATGATTAACTGTTGTGTGTTATATGATATTAATGTGACACTAGTTCCATGTGAAACTTTACAAACAATGTGAACTGATTAAGTATACGTGCACTATAGGACTTGACTGATTAATTGTGAGCACTTAACTTAGCATACCGAGCAAAACAAGGTGAGTTCACACTTCTACAAAGGCATGGGATTCCCGGGGTTGGGAATGGGTTGATTGATTATTTATGCTTAAGAGTTATCGGAATTACATACCATAGGCCTCGGGAGAGGAAGGTCAATGGTAGATACTACTAGACTAGTGATACATATACTTCTCTTCGCACACATGCCGGGATCGGCCGCGATACTAGAACAATCTTCGCAAACATGCCTGGAATGGCCGCGAACTATACTTTAATCTTCGCAAACATGCCTGGAGGGCCGCGATACAAATATACCTAGTCTAGAGAACATATGGGAAACCCCCACTAAACTTCACAAACATGCCTAGAGGGCCGCGATACCATTATATACGATACATAATTACTAAACAAGCATACGATTTACGATGCGAACATTATAACTAAATAACCAACTGTGAACTCGCTCAACTAGTTGTTGACTCTCTGTTACATGCCTTGCAGGACCTTAGGTACTTTTGGAGCTTGCACGGGAGGCACGGTCGTTGTGGACATGGATCGTGAATGTGTTGTTAAACATTATGACATTTTGTACTTAAACTTATGTTGGGTTTTACATTATTGCTTCCGCTGTACACTTGTTTATGTTTGGTTTTGAAAACACCTTTCGTATCGATGAATGACTTTTACTATTTACTTATATGTTCAATATGATTGGTGGCTTGATCCTGGTCATGTCACGCCTCCAAGCGGTGGTACTCCGCGTGTGGATTTTGGGGGTGTGACAGATTGGTATTAGAGCCATTGGTTATAGAGAACTCGGTTTTAATAAGGGGAAAACGTTTTTATTAAAACCAGACTATAACCAGAACAGTGCTCAACGATCCACAACGACGCCTCGCTTCACGTGCAAGACTCAACATCCTAGGTAATATGGTACATGTTTTGTTGCCTACTTGCTAGAATTGCATAGAACTTTGCTCAGGGTATGCTTAGGTTAACTTAACACTATTGCATGAGAACACTTGTGTGCTTACTCTCTTCTGTTATCGCACTACTCGCGAACCTCTCTCACTTATGTTATCTTTGCTATGAAGATCATGTCTGGACGTATCAACATGACGCAAGCCCAATTGACGGCTCTCATTAACGAGCGAGTTGCTGCGGCACTTGCAGCCGCACAAGCAGGAGGTATACCCTGCCGTTGTAACTCACACTAGGATCTTTAGATCCTACACTCCTAAAACAACTCTTGTGCTTAATCTTGTCCTGGTTCTTATACACAACAGGTCAGCACGCTCAGCCACCTGTTTGCACCTTCAAAACTTTCATGGACTGTCGTCCTACTACTTTTAGTGGCACGGAAGGAGCGGTTGGACTCCTCCATTGGTTTGAAAAGCTCGAGTCCGTATTTGAAATGTGTGAATGCCCTGAGGCTCGCAGGGTGAAGTACGCCACTGGTACTCTAGAAGGCATTGCGCTGACTTGGTGGAATGCGCAAGTTCAGATGTTAGGGTTGGCTGTTGCTAACGCCACACCCTGGAATGATTTCAAGGAGTTAATCAAAGAGGAATACTGTAGCCGTGATGATATTCATAAGCTGGAGGTAGAGTTTTACCATTTGAAAATGACGGGGTCAGAAATTGAAGCGTACACCAGAAGATCGAATGAGTTGGCTATTTTGTGTCCTACTATGGTAGACCCTCCCATTAAGCGTATCGAACTGTATCTCAATGGACTGGTGCCGGAAATTCAAAGTCACGTAACCTCAGCGAATCTTGGCACCATTCAACAGATCGTCAAGTTAGCTCATCGCCTCACCGATCAGGCAGTCGAACAGAACAGGCTGCCTAAACGTATCAGCGCTACTACTACCGCTACCACTCCAGCTACTCCTGCTAATCCCAGTGACAACAAGCGGAAATGGGAAGGGGATTCCAGCAGGGGTTCAACTACTGTACAGTCTCAAGCACAGCAGCAGCGCAAGACTAGTGATTACCAGAGTCCGAGTCAGCAATCGTCTGGTGGTCAGTGTCACACCCCCAAAATCCACATGCGGAGTACCACCGCTTGGAGGCGTGACTGACCAGGATCCAGCCACCAATTATACTGATCATTGGTTAGTAGTAAAAACGTTTGCCAACACAATGGTTAGTAAACATTATAGTTTAAAGTTCAAAAGTTCAAGTTTAAGTAACAGTCTAAATAAGTAGCGGAAGCATAGGCAAAACAATTTTAAACAAGGTTCGTAGTTCAAGTTTATTTAGAACCCAACGCATGGGTTAGACGACCACTACACATCCCCAAGTAGCAAGCTCCTGAGTCACTGGGTACCTGCAAAGCATGTAGTAGGGTATCAACAAAAATGTTGGCGAGTTCACGAGTTGTCCAGTTTTAATTACCAAAAACTTGTTTCGCTAGTTAATTTATCCGTTTATACATGCGATGGGGAGCTACCCCATAAGTAAGCGACTAAACTGTTTTTACAATACCGAATACTTACTTAACCGTACGTTTCCGCAGTGCCCCGTTTGTCAATGTTCTATCATCATTGACGGTTTGCCAGAGTACATTAGTTCACTCCCGTTCCCAGTAACAAGGGTCAGTGTGAGGCTGGTTACACCTAAATAGCGCTATCAACTAATAACCCGTTCGCCAGGCCCCGGCGATTAATCGGTATTATGTAGTGAGGACTTAAGTGATAGAGTTTCGTTTAGTGTTGCTTGTTGCATTACCGTATAAACATTAATTAACTAAGTTTGTATCCCAGTAACAAGGGAAGAAAAGTAAGTTTGTATCCCTTACAAAGGGATAGTGTTGTTTTTAAGTCCGTTTCCCAAACCACCGGGAATGCATGCTTTAAGTTGTGAACTCACCTTGGGTTGCTCGGCAGTTTAGTTTACTTGGTCAAGCAAGCTGGTCACCACGTCCTAATCATGGTTACCAGTTTTGGGTTAAGCCCAGGTACAAATAAGTCACATAGAATCTACACATAACTAACACATAGCATGCATATCATACAATTATCCTTTAAGTTAAAGTGCTTGTTCTAATGTTTGATCAGTCGACTAGTAACAGTTAACACATTACATATATGTCATACAAGCGTGTACAGTATCGGGCCTATCCTAACAGTTAAGCAGTTAAACAACACACAACCCAGTCAAACAGTAGCCGGAATACACAGCCCAAAACCATTCGGTTAACAGTGCGCCCAAAGACTATGGCCCAGGTACTAAGTCAAGTAGTTCCAGTCGAGACTAGGTGGTCTCGAGTCGAGACCGAGAGGTCTCGAGTCGCAACCAAGTGGATCTCGGGTTGTAGTTGTCGAGACCGAGAGGTCTCGAGTCATGCAAGTATGAGTCGCAACCTCGGAAGTCTCGAGCTTAGTCTCGAGTCGAGAACAGGAGATCTCGAGTCGAGATCTTGACTGTCTCGGGTCCTTGATGCATGCCGCTGGGTCTCGAGTCGCAACCGAAGTGAGACAGTTGCTGAGTCGAGACCACCGAGGAATCTTTCTAGAACCTGTCCTAACTTTGTACTATCCAATGAAATATCACAAACATGTTTTCCTGTCTCACCCTAATTCTAAATGGATCAAACATAGCAAATTTTAAATGTTCACCACATATTCAAACAGTTCATCACATTCAACATGTTTGCCACTGTTTCATTCATTCATTTATCCTATGTTTATTATTCATCAAAATGGATTAAATCTCCTTATTCTAATACTAAAACAGATTAATCTATACACCCACACCATAGTCACTTTATGAAAGACATGTTAAACAATTATTATTCAGATCATCATGGCAACAAGTCTTAACAAGTTTCATATCAACATGGCAAGAAATTATCAAGGCATCACGGTTCATATATCCTCCATCATTCTAAACAACAATCTACTTCATTTATCATTCAAATACACATATTATTATCAAAGAAGCATCTTATCGTCCATATGCATCATTCAAGACACACTTTGTACCAAAGATATCGCCTAAGGATCATAACAACAATAAAACACTGACCGGTTCGAGTCACAAGTGTGAGGATATGGAGGATTGATGAAGAAAGCTTCCAAGTGATGATGATGAGCTGATTTGCGAGTCCTTAGCTGCCACCGAGGAGTTCGAGAAGGATGGAAGGTGTTAGGTGAGGTTTAGGGTTTTTCTAGAGAGAGAAAGGATGAGGTGAGAGGAGGATGTTTGAGGAATGTTTGGGACTTGTGTGAATGATTTGACAAGAATGAGAGCATGTTGGCTATAATATGGGTTTTATACCCTTACCGAGATGGTGCACCCTAATGGGTTTCCGAGTGGGCTCAAGGATTGCGGCCCAACCGACTTGGGTCACTCGAGACCGAATAGTCTCGAGTCAGGTCCTTGTGTTTTGGGTTTCGAGATGTGCAAGGCCCAACCGGCCCTCTACTTTATTGTTCACTCGAGACCGAGTGGTCTCGAGTTGTGATTTTGGTTCATGAATAAATATATCTATACATATATATTACTTACACGTTATCAGCACATAGTACATCAAAATAAGTCACACCTTTCAATTAATAATAGTACGTAAACGAAATGCTGAACTAGAAGGTTGTTCGGGAAAATTCAGAGTGTCACATTATCCCCAAGTTTTAAGAACTTTCGTCCCGAAAGTTTAGGCAGTCACTGTCAAGCTAATATAAGTGAGAACATTTCAACGGGGTGTCACATTATCCCCTCGTTAGTTTGGAATTTCGTCCCGAAATTCGGTTGTAGCTTCAGTGCTGGGAGTTTCATTTGGGAACAACTGGGGATACTTGTGCTTCATCTGGTCTTCCCGCTCCCAGGTAAAATCTGGGCCATGGCGCGAGTTCCAACGAACTCGTACGAGAGGTATCTGGCTACGTCTGAGGGTTTTGGTCTCTCGACCCGCGATCTCAATCGGTTCCTCAGTAAAGTGTAGTTGTTCGTCAAAAGTGAGTTCCTTGAAAGGAATGATGAGTGTTTCATCTGACAGCCACTTCTTCAGATTAGACACGTGAAAGACGTTGTGCACTGCACTCCGTTCTTTCGGCAAATTCAATCCATAAGCAACCTTACCGATATTCTCGGTAATTTCGAATGGTCCAACATATCGCGGATTAAGCTTGCCCCGTTTTTCAAAACGAACCACACCCTTCCAGGGTGAGATTCTAAGTAGAGCGGTTTCTTATCCTTATCAGCGTAATTTTTCTGATGCTCACGAACTGCTGCCATGCGTTGTCTGATCTGGGCGATCCTTCCGTTGTCTCGATCACGAATTCCGGGCCAGTAATTTGGCTTTCGCCAACTTCCGCCCGACATGAGGGTGGTCGGTATCTACGACCGTACAATGCCTCAGAGGGTGCCGCCTGAACGCTGGTGTGTTAACTATTGTTGTAGGAGAACTCCACCAATGGTAAGTGTCTTTCCTGTTCTGAGATCTTGGTAAGCATGTGATGCAGTCCATAGGGATGCACTCCTCTTTCTGTTTTTGGCAGTTCTGACTGTTGTAACAAGCCTGACGGTAGGTGGCCATGTTGGTAGACCAGGCCACCAATACGTAGTTTTTTTTTAAAATCGTGGTACATCTTATTCGAACCAGGATGTACCAAGTGACGAGATTCGGGCGCTTCGTCCATCACAAGTTCTCGCAGATTTCCCCAAAGTGGGACCCATGCACGTCCTGTCACGTAGTAAGCGTCGTCTTCCTTTTTGTTCTAAACGTTTCCTTGATCCTCGTAGGGTCTCAGCCATGGTGTTTTCCTCTTTCAATGCTTCGACCTGAGCATTTCAAATCCGATTAGGGAGGTTCGAGTGGATAGTGAGCTGTAAAGCACGAACACGCTTAGGTTTTGTTTCCTTCCTGTTGAGGGCATCAGCCACCACATTGGCCTTGCCAGGATGATACTTAATTGTGCATTCGTAGTCGTTTAGGAGTCCTGCCCATCTGCGTTGCCTCATGCTCAACTCCTTCTGATCTAAGATATGCTGGAATCTCCTGTGATCGGTGTAAATCATGCACTTGGTACCGTACCAGTGATGTCTCCATATCTTGAGTGCAAAGACGACTGCTCCGAGTTCTAAGTCGTGCGTCGTGTAGTTCTTCTCGTGAATCTTAGGTTGTCGAGAAACATAGGCGATGACTTTCTCGCGTTGCATCAACACGCAACCGAACCCATGAATATACGCGTCACAATAAACCACATGGTTGTCGGTACCTTTAGGTGATGGAAGGATAGGGGAACTACAAAGGTTTTCCTTTTGCTTCTGAAAGGCAGACTCTTGAGCATTATTCCACTTGTATGCAATGCCCTTCTGGGTGAGAGTCGCGAGGGGTTGAGCGATCTTCGAAAATCCCTTAATGAATCTACGATGGTATACTGCCAATCCCAAGAAGTGGTGAACTTCGTCGGTGTCTTAGGGGTAGGCCAATTCTTTATAGAGTCGATCTTAGCTGGATCGACGTGAATTCCGTCTTTATTGGCCACGTGTCCAAGGAAGCGGACTTCTCGAAGCCAGAAGTCGCATTTTGATAACTTGGCGCACAGTTGCTCATTGCGAATGAGCTCGAGAGTAAGACGCAAATGTTGTTCATGCTCCTCTTGACTTTTCGAGTAGATTTGAGATGTCGTCGATAGACACGCTCACGAACTTGTCGAGGTAGGGTTTGCACACTCGGTTTATGAGATTCATAAGAACTGTAGGCGTGTTGGTCTTTCTAAAAGTCATGACGAGAAATTTATAGTGATCATAACGAGAAATTTATGAGATGTCTTCATCACAGACTCTCAGTTGGTGATAACCTGATCGCAGGTCAATCTTAGAGTATTAGCTTGATCCTTGCAACTGATCGAGTAGGTCGTCGATACGTGGGGGTGGGTAATGGTTCTTGATGGTAACCCTGTTCAGTTCGCGGTAGTCAATGCGCATTCGGAATGTGCCATCCTTCTTTTTAACAAAAGCACTGGGGCTCCCCAGGGTGATGAGCTAGGACGGATAAAACCTTTGTCCAAAAGTTCTTGTAGTTGAGTAGGAAGTTCCTTGAGTTCTGCGGGAGCTAGACGATAAGGTGCACGAGCTATAGGGGCTGCTCCAGGAGCTAGCTCGATTTGAAATTCGACCTGACGGTGTGGAGGAAGTCCTGGTAGTTCTTCGGGAAATACCTCAGGATAGTCGCGCACAACTGGAAAAATTCTAAATCCTCTTTTCCCTTTACTGGGTGTCGGAGACATAACACTTCGGGGTTTTTAAGTTATGAAATTATGCCGGTGACTTATCCGCCTTTGTCACCTTGAACGATGGGGGTTTGCACGAAGGACGTGGAATACAAACGATTTCCTCTCAACAGAGGATTCCAGCTCGCAGTTTGGATAACCAATCCATACTAATGACGAAGTCAAAGCTTTCGAGTACGATAGGAAAGAGGTCGATGGGAAAGGTCTGACTAGACAATATGAGGTTGCAGTTACTGACAACGGGTGAGCCTAGCTCGACGATATGCTTAGAACTTAATAACGTAGACGTACGCTTAAGCTCTTTACTAATACGTAGGGATACATAACTAGCATCTGCTCCAAAATCAAATAAGATGGAAACATAACGATCATCGAGTAGAAACTTACCCGCTACGACGTTGGGGTCATTCCACGCTTCTCCAGCTCTAGTCACGAAAGTTCTTCCTCTTGCACCATTCCCAACATTGTTGGCGTTGTTGTTGTTATTTCCCGCACCTCGATCATTGTTGTTGCGATTCTGGTTCAGCTAAGGGCAATCCTTTCGCATGTGTCCTATTGCCCCGCATTTGTAGCATTCACGGTTGTTCCCTTGTCGCTGTTGTGGTTGCTGTTGATTCTGCCTAGCCGGAAGCTGGCTCCTGCAGTCTTTGGCTTCCTGCCCCAATTTGTTACATCGCTGACACTGACCATTGCCACATGGCCCACTGTGGTGTCGGCCACACTTGTTACACTTGGGTAGTTTTCTTCGGTAACCACCCGTTCGCGGGTCAGGGCCCTCGCTCCCAACGACCCTCCTTTGTTGAGCTTGAGGTGGCATAGTGCTGGGACTCCCACTTTGGTAGTCATTCCACTTGCGTTTGCTGAAATCAAAAGCATTAGCTGTGGCAGTTAAACGTCTGGGCAACCTGCCTTCTTCTATCGCTTGGTTTGTGAAATGATGTGCTAGACGGATGGCGTGTTGAATTGTAGGGGGTTTGGTTGCGATCACTGAACACTGGATTTCTGGGACTAAGCCCCTAAGGTAGAGTGCGATTCGTCTGTAGGGAGGCTGCGATAAGTTAGGACGCAAGGCAGCCAAGTCATTGGACCTTTTCGTGTACGCTTCGATCTCCGAGCCAACCATCTTTAACCCACAGTATTCCATTTCCAGCTTCTGCATGTCATCCCTATGACAGAATTCTTCCCTGATTAGATCCTTGAAATCATCCCAGGGAGTGGTAATTGCATCTGCCAATCCGAGCATCTGGACTTGCACGTTCCACCATGAAAACGCTTTTCCTAGAAACGTGCTAGTGGCGTACTCTACTCGTTTGCTACATGGGCTTTCACCTTCTTCGAACGCAGACTCGATGCTCCTGAACCAATGTAAAAGACCTACTGCCCCTTCCGTGCCATCGAGAGGGAGTGGTTTGCATTCCAAGAACGCCCTGAGGGTGCCAACTCGGGGTTGGGTGTATGTGGACGGTCCTTCTGGGTTGGTTGCCAAGGCTTCAGCGACCCGAGCGTCTACCAGGGCCGCCAGCTGGTCCCTTGTCAGGGTTATGCTATCTCCATCGAGTCCGGTCATTATCTTGATGTTCAGAAGACACAGAGTGAGAAAAGACGTCATAGTGAAACAAGAATGTGGGGAGAGGGAGATTGTGTATACATCTAGCTAGGCACACTAATATGTATATTAGCACATAAGCACTTAAACAAACAGCAAGTAAACATAAGTGAGAGCTATGAGGTCTAATACGTTGAGTCTTGCACTTGGAGTGTAGTGTCGTCACGAGTCACGGGTTATAGTCTGGTTTTTCTCAAAAAGACTTCCTTTTTAAAACCAAGTTCACTATAACCAATGGCTCTGATACCAATCTGTCACACCCCCAAAATCCACATGCGGAGTACCACCGCTTGGAGGCGTGACTGACCAGGATCCAGCCACCAATTATACTGATCATTGGTTAGTAGTAAAAACGTTTGCCAACACAATGGTTAGTAAACATTATAGTTTAAAGTTCAAAAGTTCAAGTTTAAGTAACAGTCTAAATAAGTAGCGGAAGCATAGGCAAAACAATTTTAAACAAGGTTCGTAGTTCAAGTTTATTTAGAACCCAACGCATGGGTTAGACGACCACTACACATCCCCAAGTAGCAAGCTCCTGAGTCACTGGGTACCTGCAAAGCATGCAGTAGGGTATCAACAAAAATGTTGGCGAGTTCACGAGTTGTCCAGTTTTAATTACCAAAAACTTGTTTCGCTAGTTAATTTATCCGTTTATACATGCGATGGGGAGCTACCCCATAAGTAAGCGACTAAACTGTTTTTACAATACCGAATACTTACTTAACCGTACGTTTCCGCAGTGCCCCGTTTGTCAATGTTCTATCATCATTGACGGTTTGCCAGAGTACATTAGTTCACTCCCGTTCCCAGTAACAAGGGTCGGTGTGAGGCTGGTTACACCTAAATAGCGCTATCAACTAATAACCCGTTCGCCAGGCCCCGGCGATTAATCGGTATTATGTAGTGAGGACTTAAGTGATAGAGTTTCGTTTAGTGTTGCTTGTTGCATTACCGTATAAACATTAATTAACTAAGTTTGTATCCCAGTAACAAGGGAAGAAAAGTAAGTTTGTATCCCTTACAAAGGGATAGTGTTGTTTTTAAGTCCGTTTCCCAAACCACCGGGAATGCATGCTTTAAGTTGTGAACTCACCTTGGGTTGCTCGGCAGTTTAGTTTACTTGGTCAAGCAAGCTGGTCACCACGTCCTAATCATGGTTACCAGTTTTGGGTTAAGCCCAGGTACAAATAAGTCACATAGAATCTACACATAACTAACACATAGCATGCATATCATACAATTATCCTTTAAGTTAAAGTGCTTGTTCTAATGTTTGATCAGTCGACTAGTAACAGTTAACACATTACATATATGTCATACAAGCGTGTACAGTATCGGGCCTATCCTAACAGTTAAGCAGTTAAACAACACACAACCCAGTCAAACAGTAGCCGGAATACACAGCCCAAAACCATTCGGTTAACAGTGCGCCCAAAGACTATGGCCCAGGTACTAAGTCAAGTAGTTCCAGTCGAGACTAGGTGGTCTCGAGTCGAGACCGAGAGGTCTCGAGTCGCAACCAAGTGGATCTCGGGTTGTAGTTGTCGAGACCGAGAGGTCTCGAGTCATGCAAGTATGAGTCGCAACCTCGGAAGTCTCGAGCTTAGTCTCGAGTCGAGAACAGGAGATCTCGAGTCGAGATCTTGACTGTCTCGGGTCCTTGATGCATGCCGCTGGGTCTCGAGTCGCAACCGAAGTGAGACAGTTGCTGAGTCGAGACCACCGAGGAATCTTTCTAGAACCTGTCCTAACTTTGTACTATCCAATGAAATATCACAAACATGTTTTCCTGTCTCACCCTAATTCTAAATGGATCAAACATAGCAAATTTTAAATGTTCACCACATATTCAAACAGTTCATCACATTCAACATGTTTGCCACTGTTTCATTCATTCATTTATCCTATGTTTATTATTCATCAAAATGGATTAAATCTCCTTATTCTAATACTAAAACAGATTAATCTATACACCCACACCATAGTCACTTTATGAAAGACATGTTAAACAATTATTATTCAGATCATCATGGCAACAAGTCTTAACAAGTTTCATATCAACATGGCAAGAAATTATCAAGGCATCACGGTTCATATATCCTCCATCATTCTAAACAACAATCTACTTCATTTATCATTCAAATACACATATTATTATCAAAGAAGCATCTTATCGTCCATATGCATCATTCAAGACACACTTTGTACCAAAGATATCGCCTAAGGATCATAACAACAATAAAACACTGACCGGTTCGAGTCACAAGTGTGAGGATATGGAGGATTGATGAAGAAAGCTTCCAAGTGATGATGATGAGCTGATTTGCGAGTCCTTAGCTGCCACCGAGGAGTTCGAGAAGGATGGAAGGTGTTAGGTGAGGTTTAGGGTTTTTCTAGAGAGAGAAAGGATGAGGTGAGAGGAGGATGTTTGAGGAATGTTTGGGACTTGTGTGAATGATTTGACAAGAATGAGAGCATGTTGGCTATAATATGGGTTTTATACCCTTACCGAGATGGTGCACCCTAATGGGTTTCCGAGTGGGCTCAAGGATTGCGGCCCAACTGACTTGGGTCACTCGAGACCGAATAGTCTCGAGTCAGGTCCTTGTGTTTTGGGTTTCGAGATGTGCAAGGCCCAACCGGCCCTCTACTTTATTGTTCACTCGAGACCGAGTGGTCTCGAGTTGTGATTTTGGTTCATGAATAAATATATCTATACATATATATTACTTACACGTTATCAGCACATAGTACATCAAAATAAGTCACACCTTTCAATTAATAATAGTACGTAAACGAAATGCTGAACTAGAAGGTTGTTCGGGAAAATTCAGAGTGTCACATTATCCCCAAGTTTTAAGAACTTTCGTCCCGAAAGTTTAGGCAGTCACTGTCAAGCTAATATAAGTGAGAACATTTCAACGGGGTGTCACATTATCCCCTCGTTAGTTTGGAATTTCGTCCCGAAATTCGGTTGTAGCTTCAGTGCTGGGAGTTTCATTTGGGAACAACTGGGGATACTTGTGCTTCATCTGGTCTTCCCGCTCCCAGGTAAAATCTGGGCCATGGCGCGAGTTCCAACGAACTCGTACGAGAGGTATCTGGCTACGTCTGAGGGTTTTGGTCTCTCGACCCGCGATCTCAATCGGTTCCTCAGTAAAGTGTAGTTGTTCGTCAAAAGTGAGTTCCTTGAAAGGAATGATGAGTGTTTCATCTGACAGCCACTTCTTCAGATTAGACACGTGAAAGACGTTGTGCACTGCACTCCGTTCTTTCGGCAAATTCAATCCATAAGCAACCTTACCGATATTCTCGGTAATTTCGAATGGTCCAACATATCGCGGATTAAGCTTGCCCCGTTTTTCAAAACGAACCACACCCTTCCAGGGTGAGATTCTAAGTAGAGCGGTTTCTTATCCTTATCAGCGTAATTTTTCTGATGCTCACGAACTGCTGCCATGCGTTGTCTGATCTGGGCGATCCTTCCGTTGTCTCGATCACGAATTCCGGGCCAGTAATTTGGCTTTCGCCAACTTCCGCCCGACATGAGGGTGGTCGGTATCTACGAC
Organism: Helianthus tuberosus; assembly: GCA_030545235.1. Classification (NCBI taxonomy): domain Eukaryota; kingdom Viridiplantae; phylum Streptophyta; class Magnoliopsida; order Asterales; family Asteraceae; genus Helianthus; species Helianthus tuberosus. The sequence continues at coordinate 47,789,382 of CM060429.1, read as the reverse complement.
CGTACAATGCCTCAGAGGGTGCCGCCTGAACGCTGGTGTGTTAACTATTGTTGTAGGAGAACTCCACCAATGGTAAGTGTCTTTCCTGTTCTGAGATCTTGGTAAGCATGTGATGCAGTCCATAGGGATGCACTCCTCTTTCTGTTTTTGGCAGTTCTGACTGTTGTAACAAGCCTGACGGTAGGTGGCCATGTTGGTAGACCAGGCCACCAATACGTAGTTTTTTTTTAAAATCGTGGTACATCTTATTCGAACCAGGATGTACCAAGTGACGAGATTCGGGCGCTTCGTCCATCACAAGTTCTCGCAGATTTCCCCAAAGTGGGACCCATGCACGTCCTGTCACGTAGTAAGCGTCGTCTTCCTTTTTGTTCTAAACGTTTCCTTGATCCTCGTAGGGTCTCAGCCATGGTGTTTTCCTCTTTCAATGCTTCGACCTGAGCATTTCAAATCCGATTAGGGAGGTTCGAGTGGATAGTGAGCTGTAAAGCACGAACACGCTTAGGTTTTGTTTCCTTCCTGTTGAGGGCATCAGCCACCACATTGGCCTTGCCAGGATGATACTTAATTGTGCATTCGTAGTCGTTTAGGAGTCCTGCCCATCTGCGTTGCCTCATGCTCAACTCCTTCTGATCTAAGATATGCTGGAATCTCCTGTGATCGGTGTAAATCATGCACTTGGTACCGTACCAGTGATGTCTCCATATCTTGAGTGCAAAGACGACTGCTCCGAGTTCTAAGTCGTGCGTCGTGTAGTTCTTCTCGTGAATCTTAGGTTGTCGAGAAACATAGGCGATGACTTTCTCGCGTTGCATCAACACGCAACCGAACCCATGAATATACGCGTCACAATAAACCACATGGTTGTCGCTACCTTTAGGTGATGGAAGGATAGGGGAACTACAAAGGTCGAGCTATTACTCGAAGATTGATCTGAGGTCAGGTTACCATCAATTGAGAGTCCGGGATGAGGACTTCTCCAAAACAGCATTCAGAACTCGCTACGGCCATTACGAGTTTTTGGTCATGCCATTCGGGCTAACGAACGCGCCTGCGGTTTTCATGGATCTTATGAATAGGATGTGCAAACCTTATCTTGACAAGTTTGTTATTGTTTTCATCGACGACATCCTAATTTATTCGAAAAATCGGGAGGAACATGAGCAGCATTTACGACTTATTCTGGAACTCCTTCGAACGGAACAGCTGTACGCTAAGTTTTCAAAATGCGACTTCTGGCTTCGTGAAGTCCACTTTCTAGGCCACGTGGTGAACAAGGATGGGATTCATGTTGATCCATCCAAGGTAGATTCGATCAAGAACTGGCCTGCACCTCGCACACCAACCGAAATACGCCAATTCTTGGGTTTGGCGGGTTATTACAGACGGTTCATCAAAGACTTCTCAAAGATTGCACAGCCGCTTACATTACTGACACAGAAAGGTGTTGCTTACCGTTGGAGTGATACACAGGAAACAGCGTTTCAGCACTTAAAGGATAGACTTTGTAGCGCACCTATCCTCTCATTGCCTGAAGGCACGGACGATTTTGTAGTCTACTGCGATGCATCTATTCAAGGTCTTGGGTGTGTGTTGATGCAGCGGGATAAAGTTATTGCTTATGCTTCACGCCAACTTAAGATTCACGAACGAAATTACACTACACACGATTTAGAGCTTGGAGCTGTTGTCTTTGCACTCAAGATATGGAGACATTATCTGTACGGCACCAAGTGCACCATCTACACCGATCACAGGAGTCTTGAGTATATATTCAAGCAGAAAGAATTGAACATGCGACAACGTAGATGGGTTGAACTACTGAACGATTACGAATGTGCTATAAAGTACCATCCGGGCAAAGCCAATGTGGTGGCCGACGCCCTCAGTCGAAAGGATACTACACCTAGGCGTGTACGAGCGTTGCAACTCACTATTCAGTCTAGTCTTCCTTCACAGATACGAGATGCTCAGGTAGAAGCATTGAAACCAGAAAACGTCAGGGCTGAAGCTCTACGCGGTTCAAGGCAACGGTTAGAACAAAAGGCAGACGGCGCCTATTATATAACCGGACGCATCTGGGTCCCACTCTATGGAAACCTACGCGAGCTTGTAATGGAAGAAGCTCATAAGTCTCGCTACTCAGTACATCCTGGTTCAGATAAGATGTACCACGACCTCAGAACTACATATTGGTGGCCTAGCATGAAAGCTCACATAGCAACTTACGTTAGCAAGTGTTTGACTTGTGCGAGAGTCAAAGCGGAATATCAGAAACCATCAGGCCCACTCCAACAACCTGAGATACCACAATGGAAATGGGAACAAATTTCCATGGATTTTGTTACTGGCCTACCTAGATCTCAGCGCGGAAATGATACTATTTAGGTGATCGTGGATCGACTCACAAAGTCTGCTCACTTCTTGGCTATCAAGGAAACGGATAAGTTCTCCACTCTAGCAGACGTATACCTTAAGGAAGTTGTCTCGAGGCACGGGGTGCCCACATCTATTATCTCTGATCGTGACGCACGTTTTACTTCAGAACTGTGGCAAGCAATGCACAAATCTTTTGGCTCTCGTTTAGACATGAGCAAAGCTTATCATCCTCAGACAGATGGGCAGTCTGAGCGCACTATTCAAACTCTAGAAGACATGCTTCGGGCGTGCGTAATTGACTTTGGCAAGGGCTGGGAAAAACATCTGCCACTTGTGGAATTTTCGTACAACAACAGTTACCACACCAGCATTAAAGCTGCTCCATTTGAGGCATTGTACGGGCGTAAATGCCGATCACCTCTTTGTTGGGCAGAGGTGGGTGACAGTCAGATCACAGGTCCAGAAATGGTAGTTGATACTACTGAAAAGATTGCTCAAATACGACAACGCATGGCGGCAGCTCGTGATCGTAAGAAAGCATACGCCGATAAAGACAGGAAACTACTCGAGTTCCAGGTTGGGGATCGAGCACTACTCAAAGTTTCACCCTGGAAGGGTGTTCGTTTTGGCAAAAGGGGCAAACTCAATCCACGATACGTTGGACCATTTGAAGTCATAGAGAAGATAGGCAAAGTGGCCTACAGACTGAACTTACCAGCTGAACTCAGTGCAGTTCACAACGTCTTTCACGTGTCGAATCTGAAGAAGTGTCTGTCAGATGAGACCTTCATAGTTCCTTTGAAGGAGCTCACTATCGACGAACGATTGCATTTCGTCGAGGAACCAGTTGAAATCACGGACCGGGATGTTAAGGTCCTCAAGAACACCAGAATACCTCTTGTTCGAGTTCGTTGGAACTCCCGTCGTGGCCCAGAATTTACCTGGGAACGAGAAGACCAAATGGAACTCAAATATCCCCAGTTGTTCGAAAACAATGCCACTACTACTGAGGCTGAAGCTACTACAAAATTTCGGGATGAAATTCCAAATCAACGGGGGGATGATGTGACACCCCAGGAAAACCAGTAAATGATAACTTACCTAGCTTCCTCAGTAACCGCATGCTAAATTTCGGGACGAAATTTCTTTCAAGTTGGGGATAATGTGACAACTCGAGTTTCCAAGATTTCCATCTTCGCATTTTGTGCACGTTAATTTTTTTTTATGTTGTTTGTTACTCGACTTGTTTGTTTCACAACGCTTACATTTGAAAAACGTTAAATCGTATTGCGATGATATTTTATATTTGGGGTGCATATTATATTTGAGTATATGATGATAGTGTAATTTGTGCTAATTGGGATTGTATAATTTATTATGGATGTTTGGCCTAACACCCCTGCTCATGTGAAAACACCCCTGATGAAAACACATGGTGTTTTCGTCCATGTGGCTGACGAAAACAGAGATGGGCCTTGGCCCAGTATTGAGATATTTTATTTAATCATTTTATAAACAAATCTTCTCGGAGAAGTTTCCCACTTACCAAACCTTATCACTTTGTTTCTCTCTCTACCTCTGAAACCCAACAAACAGATTTCCTCATTTGAAGCAAAACCTCTGTTTAAATCCTTGGTTAGTGATTTCATGATTCAGTTGTTTTAGTTGCATATCGTATGATTATTGGATGTTTAATCATGATGTATGTATATATGTGATTATGTGATTGATCATTGTGTGCTTGTTAGATAATTATTATCTATGAATTGTCTGTATATTTGATGTTTTGATCAACAGTGGGTGTATGTTAATGAATGATAAACTGCATAAATGGGGATCCTGGTATAGCATGATGTTGGCAAATTATATTACATATCAATGATTGATTAAGGACTTGTAAATGATTAATCATGTAACGATTAGATGAGTTTTTAGTTGCTGGGTTTAAGTTACAGTGAGTGTTGGTGAAGATGAAGTTCTGGACGAAATCACCCACCACATTTAAAGTGGACGAAATCACTTTGTGATTTCGGCCCAGATAAGATCTCGGCCCAATGAGGGTTTTCGGCACATAAGGGTTTTCGGCCGAATAAGTGTTTTCGTCCCATATAAGGGATTTCGGCCATAAGGTGATTTCGGCTAAAGGGATTTCGGCCAAACAAGGGATTTCGCCACTTGGGTGAATTCATTTTATTGTTTGCTGTTAACTTGTTAAGTTTGTTAGTTAGTTAACTCTGTTAAGTGAGTAACTCTGTTAAGTAAATAACTCAGTTTAATTAATCTGTCTATTACCTCTGTTAAGTATGTTAAGTGGATTAACTAGTTCAGGCATATTAAATCTGTTAACCTCAGTTAGTTAATAGTTCCGATTTATGTCAACTCTATTAACTGTGTAACCATGATATATGTATTAATCCAGCTAAACTGTTAACTCTGTTAAATGTATGATTGTACAGTCATATTAGAATAAACCACAAAAGACCTTTATGGGTAACATGGATTGTTTAAGCATGATTAACTGTTGTGTGTTATATGATATTAATGTGACACTAGTTCCATGTGAAACTTTACAAACAATGTGAACTGATTAAGTATACGTGCACTATAGGACTTGACTGATTAATTGTGAGCACTTAACTTAGCATACCGAGCAAAACAAGGTGAGTTCACACTTCTACAAAGGCATGGGATTCCCGGGGTTGGGAATGGGTTGATTGATTATTTATGCTTAAGAGTTATCGGAATTACATACCATAGGCCTCGGGAGAGGAAGGTCAATGGTAGATACTACTAGACTAGTGATACATATACTTCTCTTCGCACACATGCCGGGATCGGCCGCGATACTAGAACAATCTTCGCAAACATGCCTGGAATGGCCGCGAACTATACTTTAATCTTCGCAAACATGCCTGGAGGGCCGCGATACAAATATACCTAGTCTAGAGAACATATGGGAAACCCCCACTAAACTTCGCAAACATGCCTAGAGGGCTGCGATACCATTATATACGATACATAATTACTAAACAAGCATACGATTTACGATGCGAACATTATAACTAAATAACCAACTGTGAACTCGCTCAACTAGTTGTTGACTCTCTGTTACATGCCTTGCAGGACCTTAGGTACTTTTGGAGCTTGCACGGGAGGCACGGTCGTTGTGGACATGGATCGTGAATGTGTTGTTAAACATTATGACATTTTGTACTTAAACTTATGTTGGGTTTTACATTATTGCTTCCGCTACACACTTGTTTATGTTTGGTTTTGAAAACACCTTTCGTATCGATGAATGACTTTTACTATTTACTTATATGTTCAATATGATTGGTGGCTTGATCCTGGTCATGTCACGCCTCCAAGCGGTGGTACTCCGCGTGTGGATTTTGGGGGTGTGACAACTTAGCATACTTAGTACATTGTTATCATATAACATGTTCACTTTTGCTATGACATTTGGTTTGCACAAACGAGACTATTATACGTTCATTAACATTAGCTACGCCGCTCGGTAGTAAGTACTGGTACCGTAGGACTTGACAAATCCCATTCCTGACATCCCGGGTTTGTTTGGATGTAAGGAATGACTGAATCCGAAAACATTTCTTTTGATAACCTTGACTGAAAGGGTTATCCGACTGTCTCAAGGCTTGAATGTATGCGTTAACTTACCACATAAATGTTTGTATCAATGTAACATGCATTACTTTGCAAAACATAACTTTTTGAAATAATTCCATCTCAGAAGGTTAACTTCAGATTTATGGAAAATACCAAAGCTGCCGAGGATGTTGATGCTGATGTGACTATTCCGATTGCTTCGGTTAAGCAGGTTCAAGACAGATATAAGAATGTTTTATTTGGTTATTTTCTGGGGAAAAGGCTGGCGTTTCCGGTAGTTGATTACTTTGTTAGTCATAGATGGGAGAAGTATTGGTTGCAGAAATGTATGATGAATGGTAAGGGTTTCTTCTTCTTCAAGTTTAACTCAAAAGATGGTATGGATAAGGTGTTGCAAGATGGTCCTTGGCTTATAAGGAACATACCACTTTTCCTTAAACAATGGACGCCGAATACGGAGCTAAAGAAGGAAGAACTGAAAAAGATTCCTATTTGGGTAAAAATGCATGATGTTCCGTTAGCTGCGTATACGGAGGATGGGCTCAGTTTGATTGCTTCGAAGATAGGAACACCTAAGGTTCTCGATAATGAGTCTACAAAGATGTGCATGGATTCATGGGGCAGGAGCGGGTATGCTAGAGCTATAATAGAGATTGATGCGGAGAAGGAAATCAAAGAGAATGTGAGTGTGGCTATTCCGAATGTTGAAGATGGTGGGTATCTAAAGAGCAATATTAAAGTGGAATATGAGTGGAAACCTCCTCGATGCAACAACTGTAATGTTTTTGGGCACGGAAATGATGAATGTCCAGCGATTGTTCAGGTCAAATCTGATCCGAAGGGTAACGATAAAGTGAAGGTTGATGAACAAGGGTTTAAGAGTGGCAATAACCGGAAAAGGAATTCAAGAAATCAGTTTAATGTTAGAGATAAACAGAGATTTATATACAAGCCAAAGATACAAACCGAAAAGGTGGACAAACAGCCTGACAAGGTGGAGTCGTCAAAACCGAATCATTCTAAAGAACCAGGTATTCATACGAGAAATGCTTTTGAGGCTCTTAATGATATGGGTGATGATGGGGAAGTGGATGCTGATGAAGTAAGGCTAAATGATGAAATAGGTGGATATGAATTTATGGAGGGAAACAACTCAGGTATGTCTAATACTACAGGTGCAAGCACACCTGCTCAGGAGGTTGTCAATGGATAGTATTGCAGCTTGGAATATCAGGGGTTTGAACCATCCCCTCAAACAAAAGGAGGTTCGGAAGTTTGTTAAAGATAATGGGCTGCAGGTTTTGGCAATTCTTGAGTCTCATGTTAAGTTGACAAATCTTGATAATGTTTGCAAGAGTGTGTTTAGGAGTTGGGATTGGACGTCTAATGGGAATTTATGCCAGAAAGGCACTAGAATCATTCTAGGTTGGAACAAGGATGATGTTGACGTAATGGTGGTGCATGCTACTGACCAAGTTATGCACATCCAAGTCCAGTTTAAAAAGGATAATACTATGACTAATGTGTCGATGGTGTATGCGAGTAATAGTGATCAAGAAAGAAAGAAGCTTTGGCATTCTTTAACGATGCATAAAGGAGTGGTGCAATCGAGGCCATGGATAATTATGGGCGATTTTAATGTTGCATTGAACTTAAATGACAAATGTTTTGGATCTTCTACTCACACGGCTGCTATGAGGGACTTTAATGATTGTGTGAATGTGATCGAGGTTTTTGATGTTAGAGCTCATGGGATGCATTTTACGTGGAATCAACGTCCGAAAAACGGTATTGGGATTCGAAAGAAGTTGGACAGAATTATGGCAAATATTAGTTTTGTGGATACATTTATAGATGCTTATGCGGTATTTCTTCCGAATGGAGTATCTGATCATTGCCCAGGTTTATTGAAAATGCAAAAGGCTGCTCGGGTGAGACCAAAACCGTTTAAATTTGCAAATTTCTTGACACACAAAAATGAATTTATGGATGTTGTTAGAAATGGCTGGACTTTACAAGTGTTGGGAGTGCCGATGTTTCGTCTTGTCAAGAAACTCAAGGGGTTAAAGCATCCATTAAGAGTGCTTTTGCGTAAACAAGGAAACATTCATAAGAAGGTGCTTGAACTTAAAGATGATCTGGATAATCTGCAGAAAGCCTTGGATTCTGATCCGTTCAACTCGGTTCTTAAGGAAGCTGAAAGTGTGAGCATTAAGAAGTATACGGAAGCTTCGTTGGATGAGGAAAGATTTTTGAAACAAAAGGCAAAACAAAAATGGTTAGAAGCTGGAGATTGTTGAAGCACGCACGTGTTCAAGCAACAGTAGTTATACTAACCAAGCATACCATAAGCAATGTACTATGTAACTAACAAGTAGGCAATACATACACAGACCATATCACCTAGAGTGTCGAGCCTTGCATGTGGAGTGAAGCATCGTTGTGGACCGTTGAGCACTGTACAGGTTATAGTCTGGTTTTAACAAAAACGTTTTCCCCTTTATTAAAACCAAGTTCTCTATAACCAATGGCTCTGATACCAATCTGTCACACCCCCAAAATCCACCTGCGGAGTACTACCGCTTGGAGGCGTGACTGACCAGGATCCAGCCACCAATCATATTGAACAAGCATATAAATAGTTATAAAAGTCTAACCAATACAATTGGTGTTCAAACAAAACATAGTTAAGTTGCGAGCGGAAGCATAAGTCTTAAATCAAAACATAAGTTTAATTGTTTCATAGTTTAACATGGCACACAGTCGTCCATGTCCCACAACGATCCTCCTCCATGCAAGCTCCAGCTTAAGAACCTAAGGACCTGCAAAGCATGTAGTAACGAGTCAACAACTAGTTGAGTGAGTTCACGGTTGGGTGTTCGTTTTAGGTTGTTTTGAAAACAGTTTTCCTTTATCTGGCATCCTGCCGTGGGGGTCACCCCATAGTTAAAAACGTGACTTGTTTATTCCCGATTACTCTGGCAATCCTGCCGTGGGGGCTACCCCGTGTAGTTATCTGGCATTTCGGCCGTGGGGGCTACCCCATGTATCTACTAGACTCGTTACCATATCGACTGCTGACTGTAGTCATGTTTAAGTGCCCTGAAACTGTCAATGTCTATCATCATTGACGTGCCCCAGATCCATTAGTTCACGCCCGTCCTCTGCGGCACGGTGTGAGGTTTGTCAGACCTAAATAGCGCTATCTAACTAATGACCCGCTCGCCATTGGCCCGGCGATTAAGTCGATATAAAAATGAGGGACTTCGTGATAGAGTTTTGGTCTAGTACGAGTTATCTGTCCGTGAGGACGAGGAATTACATTCCTGAACCTTTACTGTCCTACCCAAGGAGGACGAGGAACCCAGTTCCTTAACCCCAATTCCCGACCCCTGGGAATCCCATGCTTTGTAGAGGGTGTGAACTCACCTTGGTTTGCTCGGTAGAAAACACAGAAAGTCAAACAAGCAACGTTGAGGCTACTCACGTCCTATCATAGTTGTATCATACAATCAGGTTCGTATTCAAGTAGTGCACGTATGTCATTCACGTTAATCATGGCAGTTCATCGACATTCACATTCAATCAGTAACATATCAGGTCTGCATACTAGGCCCAAGAGTCCGGCCCAATCAAATAAGCCCATAATTAAACAAATCCAACAGTGTGTTATATGATCCCGAGTCGCAACTAGGCGTTTGCGACTCGCAACCGGAGTCGCAACCATGGTTTCGGTCCATGCTGTTCTGGTTACGAGTCGCAATTGGACTCGCAACCGTGGTTTCGAGTCACAAGGTTTGGTGTGTTGATCCGGTGTGGTTTCGAGTCGCAACCGGGTGTTTGCGACTCGCAATCTGTGTCGCAACCGGGAGGTTTCGACTCGTTGTGCTTGGTTTCGAGTCGCAACTGCTGGTTTCGAGTGGACATCTACTGATTCGGAACAGTGTACTATCTGATTTCATGTAACAGTTTGTACTAACCAACCAAATTCCTTAAACATGTTTGTTTGTCTAGAAATTTCCTAAAATGGATCAAACAAATCAGGATTCAAAATATTCAACCATGCTCTTATGATGTTCATCAAGTTCTTCATATATTCATCAAATATTCAAAACACATTCAACATCTATTCAGATATTCATCAAACACAAACAGCCCCTATTAAACATATTTTGCATTTTCGGACAAGGGTTATATTATCTAAACTAGATATCAAAGCTCATATTGCAACAAACATGTATTCTATAATCCTTATCAAGAACCGATAACATTTACTCATAGCCAAACCTACATTGTTCATCCCAACATAATCCATATATTAACATATCATCTTTAGTCGAACATAGACATACTTCATGAAGCACTTATGAACCGATTACTCAAAAAGGGTGTATTTAGCATGCATAAGCTTAACAAGTAACCACATTATTACATAATCTTCATCATACATTATCAATAAACCGAAACACACATCTAGTATGAATCACTAACCGGTTGAGTTTCAAAGGCGAGTATGAACTTCCGAGTGTGTGTGTGTTGATCCGAGAGCCTCTAACACCACCGGTTTGAGTCCGAGAATGAGGGAGGAGAGGTGATGTTGGGTGTTTAGGGTTTTAGTGTGAGAGAGTAGAGAGTGTGTGTTGGAGAGTATGAATGTTGTTCAAAATGGTAACATGGCCATCTATCAAGTGTATATATATCCACTCCAAGCAATGCACCCTAATGGGCTCTCGGTTGGGTTAAGTGAGGTGTATGGCTCATCCGGCCCAAGTGTTACGGTTTACTCGAGACCACATGGTCTCGAGCCGGGTTCGTGTTATCTCGGTTCCTATATACACACATCGCATACATACACATAAGCATACACACGAATAACACAAAAATCATATAAGTTCACATGTATTGATTTGTCATTAATCACATCAGTTTGACTAGTCACGCGTTTAAGCATACAACGAAAGGTTCTAAATTTCGAGTTGTCACATCATCCCCAAGTTGAAAGAAATTTCGTCCCGAAATTTGGTAGGCACTCACTGAGGAAGCTAGTTAAGTTGTGTGGTTTTCCCGGTTTTCCTGGGGTGTCACATCCACCCCCCGTTGTTCTGGAATTTCGTCCCGAAATTCCGTAGCTTCGGCCTCAGTAGTGGGTGTCCTGTTTGCGAACAGTTGGGGATACTTTTGTTTCATCTGATCTTCGCGCTCCCAGGTGAACTCTGGGCCGCGACGTGAGTTCCAACGAACTCGAACGAGAGGTATTCTAGTGCTCTTGAGGACCTTAACATCCCGGTCCGTGATCTCGACTGGTTCCTCGACGAATCGTAACTGCTCGTCGATCGTGAGTTCCTTCAAAGGAACTACGTGGGTCTCATCTGATGGACACTTCTTCAGATTCGACACGTGGAAAACGTTGTGAACTGCACCGAGTTCCGCTGGTAGGTTAAGTCTGTAGGCCACCTTGCCTATTTTCTCAATGACCTCGAAGGGTCCAACGTATCGTGGGTTAAGTTTGCCGCGTTTACCAAAACGAACCACACCCTTCCAGGGTGAAACTTTGAGTAGTACCCGCTCCCCAACCTGGAGCTCAAGTGGTTTCCTGCCCATGTCGGCGTAAACTTTCTGACGTTCACGAGCGGCCGTCATGCGTTTCCGTATCTGAGCGATCTGCTCGGTTGTATCTACCACATATTCTGGACCAGTGATCTGACTATCTCCCACCTCTGCCCAGCAAAGAGGAGACCGGCATTTACGTCCGTACAATGCCTCAAACGGAGCAGCTTCAATGCTGGTGTGGTAGCTGTTATTGTACGAGAATTCCACAAGTGGCAGATGCTTTTCCCAGCGGTTGCCAAAGTCGATTACACATGCACGAAGCATGTCTTCTAAGGTTTGAATAGTGCGCTCGGACTGCCCGTCCGTCTGAGGATGGTACGCTGTGCTCATGTCTAGTCGTGAGCCGAAGGATTTGTGCATTGCTTGCCACAGCTCTGAAGTAAACCGTGCATCTCGATCTGAGATAATGGAGGTGGGCACCCCGTGCCTCGAAACAACTTCCTTGAGGTAGATTTCTGCAAGAGTGGAGAACTTATCCGTTTCCTTAATGGCCAGGAAGTGTGCAGATTTTGTGAGTCGATCCACGATCACCCAAATAGTATCGTTCCCGCGCTGGGATCTAGGTAGGCCCGTAACAAAATCCATGGAAATTTGCTCCCATTTCCATTGAGGTATCTCTGGCTGTTGGAGCAGGCCTGATGGTTTCTGGTATTCCGACTTGACTCTAGCGCAAGTCAAACACTTGCTGACGTAGGTTGCTATGTGGGCCTTCATGCTAGGCCACCAGTACGTAGTCTTGATGTCGTGGTACATTTTATCCGATCCAGGATGTACCGAGTAGCGAGACTTGTGTGCTTCGTCCATCACAAGCTCTCGTAGGTTGCCATAAAGTGGGACCCAAACGCGTCCCGTTACGTAGTAAGCACCGTCTTCCTTCTGCTCTAAGCGTTGCCTCGATCCGCGTAGGGCTTCAGCCCTGACGTTTTCCGGTTTCAGTGCTTCTATCTGAGCTGCTCGTATCTGGGAGGGGAGACTAGAATGGATCGTGAGTTGTAAGGCTCGTACGCGCTTAGGCGCAGTGTCCTTTCGACTGAGGGCGTCAGCCACAACATTGGCTTTGCCCGGGTGATATCTGATTGCGCACTCGTAGTCATTCAGAAGTTCGACCCATCGTCGTTGCCGCATATTCAGTTCCTTCTGCTTGAAGATATGCTCGAGGCTCCTGTGGTCGGTGTAGATGGCGCACTTGGTACCATACAGGTAATGCCGCCATAACTTAAGTGCAAAAACGACAGCTCCCAGCTCTAGGTCGTGCGTCGTGTAGTTCTTTTCATGAACCTTGAGTTGGCGTGAGGCGTAGGCTATAACTTTATCTCGTTGCATCAACACGCAACCAAGACCTTGAATTGATGCGTCGCAATATACCACAAAGTCGTCTGTGCCTTCCGGCAAGGAAAGGATAGGGGCGCTACAAAGTCTATCCTTTAGATGCTGAAATGCCAACTCCTGTGCGTTTCCCCAGCGATAGATAACGCCCTTCTGCGTTAGTGAGGTGAGGGGCTGTGCAATCTTAGAAAAATCCTTTATGAATCTCCGGTAGTATCCCGCCAAACCCAAGAATTGGCGAATTTCCTTTGGTGTACGAGGTGCAGGCCAGTTCTTTATCGAGTCTACCTTGGATGGATCAACGTGAATCCCATCCTTGTTTACCACGTGGCCTAGGAAATGGACTTCTCGAAGCCAGAAGTCGCATTTCGAGAACTTTGCATAAAGCTGTTCTGTTCGAAGGAGTTCCAAAATAAGTCGCAGATGCTGCTCGTGTTCTTCCCGACTTTTAGAGTAGATCAGGATGTCATCGATGAAGACTATAACAAACTTGTCCAAGTAAGGCTTGCACACTCGGTTCATCAAGTCCATGAAAACCGCAGGTGCGTTTGTCATCCCAAAAGGCATGACCAAAATCTCATAGTGCCCGTATCGAGTTCTAAAAGCTGTCTTGGAGACGTCCTCTTCCCGGACTCTCAGTTGGTGATAACTCGATCTCAAATCAATCTTCGAATAGTAGCTCGACCCTTGCAGCTGGTCGAACAAGTCGTCGATACGCGGTAGAGGATAACGATTCTTCACCGTCACCTTGTTGAGTTCTCGGTAGTCGATGCACATTCTGAAAGTACCGTCTTTCTTCTTTACAAATAGTACTGGAGCTCCCCAGGGCGATGAGCTAGGACGAATAAAACCCTTATCCAAGAGTTCTTGTAGTTGCGTGGAGAGTTCCTTTAACTCTGATGGGGCTAAACGATAAGGTGCACGAGCTATAGGCGCAGCTCCAGGAGCTAGTTCAATCTGAAACTCGACTTGGCGATGAGGCGGAAGGCCAGGTAATTCCTCAGGAAATACCTCAGGATAGTCGCGTACAACTGGAAAATCTTCTATCTTCTTCTCTTTCTCCGTGGTGTCAGTAATAAGAGCCAAAATGGCAGTGTGGCCCTTTCGCAAGTACTTTTGGGCCTTAAGGAGAGAAATGACGTTCTCAACAGCACTCCTCTTGTCGCCATGAATCATGAGAGGTTCACCACCGGGACCTGGAATACGGACAACCTTCTCGTTGCAAAGAATCTCTGCTCGGTGTTGGGATAGCCAATCCATCCCAATGACAACGTCGAAACTACCCAAGACGATAGGAATGAGGTCGATAGAGAAGGTCTGGTCAGCGAGAACGAGTTTACAACCCTTGACTACGTGTGTGGCTTCTAAACTCTTACCATTTGCTAGCTCTACGGTGTGCTTGTTGTTCAAAGGGGTTGGAATACGCTTAAGCATTCGACTAACTTCTAGTGACACGTAGCTAGTATCGGCACCCGAATCAAATAAAACTGAAACATAAAAGTCGTCGAGAAGGAACTTACCCGCCACAACATTGGGGTCGTTCCTTGCTTCACCTTGGCCGATCACAAACATTCGCCCCCTGGCGCCATTGTTGTTGTTCCCATTGTTACCATTCCCCTGATTGTTGTTATTGTTGTTGTTGTTGTTGTTGTTCTGGTTCCTGTTCAGTTGGGGACAATCTCTCTTGAAGTGGCCCTCAGCTCCACACTGAAAGCACCCTTTGTTATCACCCTGTTGCTGTTGCTGGCGCTGGTTCTGTTGAGCTTGCTGACGATTCTGATTGGCGGGGTATAAGCTCCTGCAATCCTTTGCAGCATGACCAGGCTTGTTGCACCGATGACAGTTGCCCCTGGTGCATGGTCCGCTGTGGTGCAGGCTGCAGCGATTGCATTTGGGATGATTTCCTTTGTATCCACCACCAGACGATTGCTGATTAGGGCTCTTGTAGTCCTCAGTCTTTCTCTGCTGAGACTAGGATTGAACAGAAGTCGAACCCTTACTTGAAGTTCCATCCCACTTCCGTTTGTTGTCACTCGAGGTACCAGTAGTAGTTGCAGCGCCAATGCGTTTTGGTAACTTGTTCTGCTCCACCGCCTGATCCGTGAGACGGTGAGCCAACTGAACGGTTTGCTGGTAGGTAGCGAGGTTCGCTGAAGTCACATGACTTTGGATTTCCGGCACTAAGCCCTGAAGAAACAGTTCAATGCGTTTGATGGGAGGATCCACCATAGTAGGGCACAGAATTGCCAGTTCGTTCGACCTTTTCACATAAGCTTCGATTTCCGACCCCGTCATCTTGAGGTTGAAGAACTCCACCTCGAGTTTGTGAATCTCATCACGACTGCAGTATTCCTCCTTGATCATTTCCTTGAAAGTTTCCCATGGGGTGGCGTTGGCAGCAACCAACCCTAGCATTTGAACTTGAGCGTTCCACCATGTGAGGGCTAAACCCTCGAGAGTACCAGTAGCGTACTTCACCCTGCGCGCCTCAGGGCATTCACACATTTCGAAGACAGACTCTAGCTTCTCAAACCAGTGTAGGAGACCTACCGCTCCTTCAGTGCCGCTAAAAGTAGTTGGTCGGCAGTCCATGAAAGTCTTAAAAGTGCACACGGGTGGTTGAACATGCTGACCTATCGTAGGTGAAAGAAAAGACAGAGTTTAACACAAAGGTTGGTTTACGAGAGTAGGATCCTAAAGATCCTAGAATGAGTTCGGACTGCAGGATATACCTCCTGCGTGTGCAGCTGCAAGTGCTGCGGCAACTCGCTCGTTGATCAAAGCCGTCAACTGGGCTTGTGTCATGTTAACGCGTCCAGACATGATCTTCACATTAAGAAGAACGTGAGTGAGAGGGGTTCGCGAAAGTACGATGATAGAATAGAGCAAGCACGCACGTGTTCAAGCAACAGTAGTTATACTAACCAAGCATACCATAAGCAATGTACTATGTAACTAACAAGTAGGCAATACATACACAGACCATATCACCTAGAGTGTCGAGCCTTGCATGTGGAGTGAAGCATCGTTGTGGACCGTTGAGCACTGTACAGGTTATAGTCTGGTTTTAACAAAAACGTTTTCCCCTTTATTAAAACCAAGTTCTCTATAACCAATGGCTCTGATACCAATCTGTCACACCCCCAAAATCCACCTGCGGAGTACTACCGCTTGGAGGCGTGACTGACCAGGATCCAGCCACCAATCATATTGAACAAGCATATAAATAGTTATAAAAGTCTAACCAATACAATTGGTGTTCAAACAAAACATAGTTAAGTTGCAAGCGGAAGCATAAGTCTTAAATCAAAACATAAGTTTAATTGTTTCATAGTTTAACATGGCACACAGTCGTCCATGTCCCACAACGATCCTCCTCCATGCAAGCTCCAGCTTAAGAACCTAAGGACCTGCAAAGCATGTAGTAACGAGTCAACAACTAGTTGAGTGAGTTCACGGTTGGGTGTTCGTTTTAGGTTGTTTTGAAAACAGTTTTCCTTTATCTGGCATCCTGCCGTGGGGGTCACCCCATAGTTAAAAACGTGACTTGTTTATTCCCGATTACTCTGGCAATCCTGCCGTGGGGGCTACCCCGTGTAGTTATCTGGCATTTCGGCCGTGGGGGCTACCCCATGTATCTACTAGACTCGTTACCATATCGACTGCTGACTGTAGTCATGTTTAAGTGCCCTGAAACTGTCAATGTCTATCATCATTGACGTGCCCCAGATCCATTAGTTCACGCCCGTCCTCTGCGGCACGGTGTGAGGTTTGTCAGACCTAAATAGCGCTATCTAACTAATGACCCGCTCGCCATTGGCCCGGCGATTAAGTCGATATAAAAATGAGGGACTTCGTGATAGAGTTTTGGTCTAGTACGAGTTATCTGTCCGTGAGGACGAGGAATTACATTCCTGAACCTTTACTGTCCTACCCAAGGAGGACGAGGAACCCAGTTCCTTAACCCCAATTCCCGACCCCTGGGAATCCCATGCTTTGTAGAGGGTGTGAACTCACCTTGGTTTGCTCGGTAGAAAACACAGAAAGTCAAACAAGCAACGTTGAGGCTACTCACGTCCTATCATAGTTGTATCATACAATCAGGTTCGTATTCAAGTAGTGCACGTATGTCATTCACGTTAATCATGGCAGTTCATCGACATTCACATTCAATCAGTAACATATCAGGTCTGCATACTAGGCCCAAGAGTCCGGCCCAATCAAATAAGCCCATAATTAAACAAATCCAACAGTGTGTTATATGATCCCGAGTCGCAACTAGGCGTTTGCGACTCGCAACCGGAGTCGCAACCATGGTTTCGGTCCATGCTGTTCTGGTTACGAGTCGCAATTGGACTCGCAACCGTGGTTTCGAGTCACAAGGTTTGGTGTGTTGATCCGGTGTGGTTTCGAGTCGCAACCGGGTGTTTGCGACTCGCAATCTGTGTCGCAACCGGGAGGTTTCGACTCGTTGTGCTTGGTTTCGAGTCGCAACTGCTGGTTTCGAGTGGACATCTACTGATTCGGAACAGTGTACTATCTGATTTCATGTAACAGTTTGTACTAACCAACCAAATTCCTTAAACATGTTTGTTTGTCTAGAAATTTCCTAAAATGGATCAAACAAATCAGGATTCAAAATATTCAACCATGCTCTTATGATGTTCATCAAGTTCTTCATATATTCATCAAATATTCAAAACACATTCAACATCTATTCAGATATTCATCAAACACAAACAGCCCCTATTAAACATATTTTGCATTTTCGGACAAGGGTTATATTATCTAAACTAGATATCAAAGCTCATATTGCAACAAACATGTATTCTATAATCCTTATCAAGAACCGATAACATTTACTCATAGCCAAACCTACATTGTTCATCCCAACATAATCCATATATTAACATATCATCTTTAGTCGAACATAGACATACTTCATGAAGCACTTATGAACCGATTACTCAAAAAGGGTGTATTTAGCATGCATAAGCTTAACAAGTAACCACATTATTACATAATCTTCATCATACATTATCAATAAACCGAAACACACATCTAGTATGAATCACTAACCGGTTGAGTTTCAAAGGCGAGTATGAACTTCCGAGTGTGTGTGTGTTGATCCGAGAGCCTCTAACACCACCGGTTTGAGTCCGAGAATGAGGGAGGAGAGGTGATGTTGGGTGTTTAGGGTTTTAGTGTGAGAGAGTAGAGAGTGTGTGTTGGAGAGTATGAATGTTGTTCAAAATGGTAACATGGCCATCTATCAAGTGTATATATATCCACTCCAAGCAATGCACCCTAATGGGCTCTCGGTTGGGTTAAGTGAGGTGTATGGCTCATCCGGCCCAAGTGTTACGGTTTACTCGAGACCACATGGTCTCGAGCCGGGTTCGTGTTATCTCGGTTCCTATATACACACATCGCATACATACACATAAGCATACACACGAATAACACAAAAATCATATAAGTTCACATGTATTGATTTGTCATTAATCACATCAGTTTGACTAGTCACGCGTTTAAGCATACAACGAAAGGTTCTAAATTTCGAGTTGTCACACTGTACAGTCTCAAGCACAGCAGCAGCGCAAGACTAGTGATTACCAGAGTCCGAGTCAGCAATCGTCTGGTGGTCAGGGGCAGAGTGGATATCGGGGAATTCATCCACTGTGTAACAAGTGCAACAAACACCACAGTGGTCAGTGTCGTAAAGGCCGCTGTCAGAGATGTCTAAGGGTAGGTCATGAGGCTAAAGATTGCAGGAGCTCAAGGCCTGCGAATCAGAACCAGCAACAACAGCCACCAGCTCCACGAAACCAGCCACAGCAACAACAGCAAGGAAATAAGGCATGCTTTCAGTGTGGGGCTGAAGGTCACTTCAAGCGGAACTGCCCCCAGTTAAACCAGAATCAGAATAACAACAACAATAATTAGGGCAATGGGAACAACAATGGGGGAAACAACAACGACAATGGTGCTAGGGGTCGTGCATTTGTGATTGGTCGGGGTGATGCGAGGAACGATCCTAATGTGGTTACGGGTAAGTTTCTTCTCGACGACTTTTATGTTACCGTATTATTTGATTCGGGTGCGGATACCAGTTATATGTCTCTGAAAGTTAGTCAAATGCTTAAACGCGCACCAACACTTTTGAACACCAAACATGTCATAGAGTTAGCTAACGGTAAAAGTCTAGAAGCCACACACATAGTTCAGGGTTGTAATCTTATCCTCGCTGGTCAGACTTTCTCTATCGATCTCATTCCTATAACTCTGAGTAGTTTCGACATTGTTATTGGTATGGATTGGTTATCCCAACAGCAAGCAGAGATCTTATGCAAGGAGAAGATCATTCGTATTCCCCGTACTGGCAAAGAACCTCTCGAAGTTCAAGGCGACAAGAGTGGTGTCGTGAGTGGCATCATCTCCTTCTTGAAGGCTCAGAAGTGTCTGCGAAAGGGCCACATAGCTATTTTAGCACTCGTTACTGATACATCGACGACAGAGAAAAAGATTGGGGATATTCCTGTAGTACGCGACTTTCCTCAAGTGTTTCCTGAAGAGTTACCTGGGTTACCGCCCCATCGCCAGGTCGAATTTCAGATCGAGCTAGCTCCAGGAGCAGCACCCATAGCTCGAGCACCTTATCGCTTAGCTCCAACTGAACTGAAAGAACTGTCTAAGCAATTGCAAGAACTCTTGGAAAAGGGTTTCATACGTCCTAGCTCTTCGCCCTGGGGAGCTCCAGTATTATTTGTGAAGAAGAAAGATGGTACCTTTCGTATGTGCATAGATTACCGCGAACTAAACAAGGTGACCGTAAAGAATCGCTATCCTCTTCCACGCATCGACGACTTATTCGACCAGCTGCAAGGGTCGAGCTATTACTCGAAGACTGATCTGAGGTCAGGTTACCATCAATTGAGAGTCCGGGATGAGGACGTCTCCAAAACAGCATTCAGAACTCGCTACGGCCATTACGAGTTTTTGGTCATGCCATTCGGGCTAACGAACGCGCCTACGGTTTTCATGGATCTTATGAATGGGGTGTGCAAACCTTATCTTGACAAGTTTGTTATTGTTTTCATCGACGACATCCTAATTTATTCGAAAAATCGGGAGGAACATGAGCAGCATTTACGACTTATTCTGGAACTCCTTCGAACGGAACAGCTGTACGCTAAGTTTTCAAAATGCGACTTCTGGCTTCGTGAAGTCCACTTTCTAGGCCACGTGGTGAACAAGGATGGGATTCATGTTGATCCATCCAAGGTAGATTCGATCAAGAACTGGCGTGCACCTCGCACACCAACCGAAATACGCCAATTCTTAGGTTTGGCGGGTTATTACAGACGGTTCATCAAAGACTTCTCAAAGATTGCACAGCCGCTTACATTACTGACACAGAAAGGTGTTGCTTACCGTTGGAGTGATACACAGGAAACAGCGTTTCAGCACTTAAAGGATAGACTTTGTAGCGCACCTATCCTCTCATTGCCTGAAGGCACGGACGATTTTGTAGTCTACTGCGATGCATCTATTCAAGGTCTTGGGTGTGTGTTGATGCAGCGGGATAAAGTTATTGCTTATGCTTCACGCCAACTTAAGATTCATGAACGAAATTACACTACACACGATTTAGAGCTTGGAGCTGTTGTCTTTGCACTCAAGATATGGAGACATTATCTGTACGGCACCAAGTGCACCATCTACACTGATCACAGGAGTCTTGAGTATATATTCAAGCAGAAAGAATTGAACATGCGACAACGTAGATGGGTTGAACTACTGAACGATTACGAATGTGCTATAAAGTACCATCCGGGCAAAGCCAATGTGGTGGCCGACGCCCTCAGTCGAAAGGATACTACACCTAGGCGTGTACGAGCGTTGCAACTCACTATTCAGTCTAGTCTTCCTTCACAGATACGAGATGCTCAGGTAGAAGCATTGAAACCAGAAAACGTCAGGGCTGAAGCTCTACGCGGTTCAAGGCAACGGTTAGAACAAAAGGCAGACGGTGCCTATTATGTAACCGGACGCATCTGGGTCCCACTCTATGGAAACCTACGCGAGCTTGTAATGGAAGAAGCTCATAAGTCTCGCTACTCAGTACATCCTGGTTCAGATAAGATGTACCACGACCTCAGAACTACATATTGGTGGCCTAGCATGAAAGCTCACATAGCAACTTACGTTAGCAAGTGTTTGACTTGTGCGAGAGTCAAAGCGGAATATCAGAAACCATCAGGCCCACTCCAACAACCTGAGATACCACAATGGAAATGGGAACAAATTTCCATGGATTTTGTTACTGGCCTACCTAGATCTCAGCTAGGGCTGTTCAAAAAGCTCGGAGCTCGCTCGAAGCTCGCTCGGATTTAGCTCGAAAAAAGCTCGCTCGAAACAGCTCGGATTGAAATTGAGCCGAGCCGGCTCGGCTCGGTTATAAACCGAACTTAGCTCGGCTCAGCTCGTAACGAACCGAGTTGGCTCGGTTTGGCTCGTTCATAAGCTCGGCTCGGTTTAGCTCGAATTATGTTACTTTTAATATTTTTTATATACATATAAAATATTAAAAAAAAGAGCGGGAATAATTCCCGCTCACACTGTCACACATGTAAAAAAAGAGGGAATCCCAAATCCCAAAGTTCAACCCCTCTCAAATAATCAAATCTAATCTAAATTCGTTCTTATTTCTCAAATCTCTCTCAAAGACTCAAACCCAGGTTCCCAACTTATCTTCTCCCCCCTGGTGACGCTAGTACATCACCTGCCCAACGACACCGTTGCAACCACCACCACCGTTATTTCAAACACTATAATCACCGGTCACCGTGTCGAAGTTCAATCTCTCAAGGTAACAAAATGTGTGATTGATGATATAGTTGCATTCATATGATACATATATAATTATACCTATATTTTTACTGTTCCCCTTCAATTAAATAATGATTTTCAAGATTTCATGGTGTTTAAGACATGCATTTGTTGATTCAAATTCAATGGATTTTATATGCTCTGTTATTCACACCGAACACTATAACAATATTATGTGGATCATTAGATATCAACTACTTTATTAAATTTTAGTTTCTTTAAAAAAAATATATAAAAAAATAATTGTTTGTTATGTTGTAGAATGATTTTTATTAGATATCAACCACTGGATTAAATTTTACTATGTTTTAACTGCTTATTATGTTGTAGAATGTCTTCTGTGAAAGAATCTAGGGGTGGATCTGGCATATCAAACGTTGATTCTATAGGATTAAGTGACAAAGAGAGTGTTGATGAACTAAAAGATACAGCAAATGGACAGGGCTTAGATGATGCAAATCAAGATGCTCCAAAAAGAAAGAATTCATTAGAAGTTTGGGATCATTTTGTAGCTGTTGAAGTAGAGTACAAGGGCGAAAAGGTGACAAAACAAAAATGCATCCACTGTAACAAATCATATTCATATGCTCCTGGGGGACCCACGTCAACTCTTAAGCGACACCTAGACAACATATGTCCACATATGCAATTGCTAAGGTCTAGAGGTAAAAAAAGGGGTTTTAGTTTTGTAGATGGTACTGAAAATCAATCTAGTTTTAACATGAATATGGGCTATGAACATATGAAGTGTAGGGAAATAATTGCTAAGATGATCATAGCCCATGAGTTACCTTTCTCATTTGTAGAGTACCACTGGTTCAACCTTTTAATGAAGTACAACAATCCCTTGTACCAAAAAGTGAGTAGGTCGACAATTACAAGAGATTGTGTAAGAGTGGTCGACGTAGAAAGAGAGAAGGTGAGGAAAATTTTAAAAAATGTTGATATGATTTCAGTTACTAGCGATTGTTGGACCTCAAACCAAACAATCGGATATATGTGTTTGACAGCTCATTATATTGATTGTGATTGGAAGTTGCAAAAAAGAATAATCGGTTTTAATGAGCTTGCACCACCTCATAGTGGTGAGGTTATATCAGATGCTATCCTAGAGTGCCTTATTAAATGGGGTATTCAAGATAAAGTAGGCACAATTACTCTAGATAATGCATCCAATAATGATAGGGCAGCCGCAATTTTAAGAAATAACTTTCAAGGGAAAGGAAAACTACATTTTGAGGGGCTGTTTTATCATGTTAGATGTTGTGCGCACATATTAAATTTGGTTGTGCAAGATGGTTTAGGCACCATTGACTCGTGTCTTTTGAAAGTTAGAGAAGGGGTCAAGTATCTTAGAAAGTCCCCGGGTCGTTTGCTAAAATTTGGTGAAATAGCAATCACTCTTGGTATCTCCACAAGTCGGTCTCTATGTACCGATGTAAAAACTAGGTGGAATTCAACACATCGCATGCTTAAATCAGCTATTCACTATAAACAAGCGTTCCAAGGTTATGCATTAAGAGATTCAAACTTTGAATGGTCTCCCACGGATGAAGAGTGGACTCGTGCTGAAAGAGTGTGTAATGTGCTTGAAGTATTTTTAGATGCCACTAACTTGTTTTCGGGTACATCATATTCAACCTCAAACTTGTTTCTTACAGAAATTTTTAAGGTGAAAAGAGAGATAAGTAATGCTTATGAATCAGATGATAATTTTTTGAAAGCCATGAGTGTGCCAATGTATGAGAAGTTTGAGAAGTATTGGGGAGAAATTGGGGTTCTTATGTCAATTGCATCCATTTTAGATCCGCGGCTTAAAATGTTGTCTGTTAAATGGACTTTTGGGAGATTATATCCATCACATGAGCTTGAAAGCCGGGTTGGAGATGTGACGGGCAAGTTAAAGTTTCTTTTTGAAAAGTATGCTAATGCATTTGTGGAGGCTAGTGCTTCCACAACTAGCTCGACCACAACTTCCACTGACCATCGAGCTAGGCCCGAAGATGACTTTTTTGCTTATCTTGAAGCTAGACCCATCGAAGAAGCAGAAAAAAGTGAACTTGAGGTGTATTTAAAAGAACCTAGTTATGTAGGTTCGAAAAACATCGAATTTGATGTGTTGAAATGGTGGAATCAAAATTCTTCCAAGTTTCCAATTTTAAGCAAAATGGCCCGTGATATATTTTGCATTCCAATCACAACTGTTGCTTCGGAATCGGCTTTTAGTGCGGGAGGGCGTATCTTGGATGACTATCGAAGCTCACTTTCAAAAGACATGGTGGAAATACTTGTTTGTGGAAGTGATTGGATTAAGGCACTCACAAATACAACCATACTAACATTAGAAGTAAGTTTATATTCATATATTTTTGTGCACTACCACTTTAATAATTTATGTTCTAATATTTGTTTTCTTTTTATGCTTAGCAATCTGCAAAAGAGGAGGAAAATTTGGAAATTAAGATCCCACTGAATGATTTTGCAACTAACATGAAAGGTATATTTTACTATGTCAAACCTTACTATATTATGTTTTTGTTTTTTTTAATGGATAAATATATGTTAATGGTAGCATAGTGATTGTGTGTTTGGTATTGGATTTACAACTAATGGGTTACTTTATATAACAGTAGCACAATCAGGTTACTCTATGCCTGGTGGGTTTGAGCCAAATAATGGTTTTTAACAATTTGTTTTTGTTTTTTTGAACTAACAGATTGATGATGTTAATGCTGGTCTGGTTCCTAATATTGATATGCATCTCTATTAGTGGTAAGATGCCTTTGTTCTTTATTTTTTTAAAGAGAAAATCATTTATTTATGAATAGACCATTTCAATTATGAACATACTACTTCAAGAGTATGATTTGAATGAAAATGTCACTTGGAATATTATTTTTTTTATGGACAGTATATCATTTGGAAAATAAACTATTATGAGACTGTATCATTGCAAAATTACTACTATTTTCTTTGGTTTGTAGTTATATGTCTTTTTTTTTAAATCTGACTTTTGGCTATTATATGCAGGTAGGTGTTTAGAAGTAGTTGGATGCATGGACATTCAAGTCATATTTTGGGGTTGATTCGGATTCTAGCAAACTTATATTATGTTTTGATGAAATCGGAAACTTATTTTGTACATGGTTTAACTTAATTTTGGCTTGTGATGTAATTGGTTATCTTGGGTATGTTTATATTTGAACTAGTGAATGATAATTTAACTTATTGAGACTTAAAGCTATGTATTAGTTTCTATTTTTTTAAATTTGAGCCAAACCAAGCCGAGCCGAGCTAGCTCGGTTAAAAACCAAGCCGAGCTCGAGCTTAGATTTTCGGCTCGGTTTCAAATCCGAGCCAGCTCGGTTTATAACCGAGCCGAGCCCGAGCTTGCCTTAGCTCGGCTCGGTTCGGCTCGTGAACAGCCCTAATCTCAGCGCGGAAATGATACTATTTGGGTGATCGTGGATCGACTCACAAAGTCTGCTCACTTCTTGGCTATCAAGGAAACGGATAAGTTCTCCACTCTAGCAGACGTATACCTTAAGGAAGTTGTCTCGAGGCACGGGGTGCCCACATCTATTATCTCTGATCATGACGCACGTTTTACTTCAGAACTGTGGCAAGCAATGCACAAATCTTTTGGCTCTCGTTTAGACATGAGCAAAGCTTATCATCCTCAGACAGATGGGCAGTCTGAGCGCACTATTCAAACTCTAGAAGACATGCCTCGGGCGTGCGTAATTGACTTTGGCACGCTTCGTTTAAGGGAATAACCTTCCGAGGTTATACCTTATGGTCGCTTCGTTTAAGTAGTTGTATGATAGGTAGTTTATATGCCTTAGGTAAATTACCAAAATACCCCTTTGATGCCAAAATTCGTTTTAAACATATGTAACATAACTTTTGTCATCTAAACTGATTTGACAACCATATTAGACATGTTAAGGCATATTTTACTTGTCATAGGACTAGTTAGGCATTCCAAACGCGTTTTACGCGAACGACGCGTTAAAGTAGCATAAGCTACCTAAACGGGTCGTAATGGGTCACAAACACTTAGGTTAAGTTTCGTTTTAGTATGTAGGCTTTGTTAAACCATACTACATGAGTTCCCATACTCATTTGGTTTACGAACCCTCATTCTATCCGATCTTCCGATTTAGGTCCGGTTTATTAATGTAGTTACCTATATTAGGTGCTGTTTGATTCCGTGATCTCTAGCATTGCTTGGTGGTTATCTTAGGACATCTGAGCAATCTCAAGTGAGTACATAGACCCCTCTTTTACTGTTTTCAAACTGTTTTGGGGTGGAACACATGTGCCTACTTGTTACTTTCGTGCTTTCCTGTTTTCACATCATATACCTGCTATGTTTGTTAGTACATTATAGTACATGATTTCATTACATTTCATGCTATGTATGTCCATTGTGTGCATACTTAGTACATTGTTTTACATTACATTTCTGCTATGCATGTTAACTGATAGCATGCTAGCACATTGATTTACATGACTTTTCTGCTTTGTATGTTAACTTATGTGACAACTCGAGTTTCCAAGATTTCCATCTTCGCATTTTGTGCACGTTAATTTTTTTTTATGTTGTTTGTTACTCGACTTGTTTGTTTCACAACGCTTACATTTGAAAAACGTTAAATCGTATTGCGATGATATTTTATATTTGGGGTGCATATTATATTTGAGTATATGATGATAGTGTAATTTGTGCTAATTGGGATTGTATAATTTATTATGGATGTTTGGCCTAACACCCCTGCTCATGTGAAAACACCCCTGATGAAAACACATGGTGTTTTCGTCCATGTGGCTGACGAAAACAGAGATGGACCTTGGCCCAGTATTGAGATATTTTATTTAATCATTTTATAAACAAATCTTCTCGGAGAAGTTTCCCACTTACCAAACCTTATCACTTTGTTTCTCTCTCTACCTCTGAAACCCAACAAACAGAATTCCTCATTTGAAGCAAAACCTCTGTTTAAATCCTTGGTTAGTGATTTCATGATTCAGTTGTTTTAGTTGCATATCGTATGATTATTGGATGTTTAATCATGATGTATGTATATATGTGATTATGTGATTGATCATTGTGTGCTTGTTAGATAATTATTATCTATGAATTGTCTGTATATTTGATGTTTTGATCAACAGTGGGTGTATGTTAATGAATGATAAACTGCATAAATGGGGATCCTGGTATAGCATGATGTTGGCAAATTATATTACATATCAATGATTGATTAAGGACTTGTAAATGATTAATCATGTAACGATTAGATGAGTTTTTAGTTGCTGGGTTTAAGTTACAGTGAGTGTTGGTGAAGATGAAGTTCTGGACGAAATCACCCACCACATTTAAAGTGGACGAAATCACTTTGTGATTTCGGCCCAGATAAG
Source organism: Helianthus tuberosus (assembly GCA_030545235.1). Lineage (NCBI taxonomy): Eukaryota > Viridiplantae > Streptophyta > Magnoliopsida > Asterales > Asteraceae > Helianthus > Helianthus tuberosus. The sequence goes on along the minus strand of CM060429.1, from coordinate 47,762,127 downwards.
ATCTCGGCCCAATGAGGGTTTTCGGCACATAAGGGTTTTCGGCCGAATAAGTGTTTTCGTCCCATATAAGGGATTTCGGCCATAAGGTGATTTCGGCTAAAGGGATTTCGGCCAAACAAGGGATTTCGCCACTTGGGTGAATTCATTTTATTGTTTGCTGTTAACTTGTTAAGTTTGTTAGTTAGTTAACTCTGTTAAGTGAGTAACTCTGTTAAGTAAATAACTCAGTTTAATTAATCTGTCTATTACCTCTGTTAAGTATGTTAAGTGGATTAACTAGTTCAGGCATATTAAATCTGTTAACCTCAGTTAGTTAATAGTTCCGATTTATGTCAACTCTATTAACTGTGTAACCATGATATATGTATTAATCCAGCTAAACTGTTAACTCTGTTAAATGTATGATTGTACAGTCATATTAGAATAAACCACAAAAGACCTTTATGGGTAACATGGATTGTTTAAGCATGATTAACTGTTGTGTGTTATATGATATTAATGTGACACTAGTTCCATGTGAAACTTTACAAACAATGTGAACTGATTAAGTATACGTGCACTATAGGACTTGACTGATTAATTGTGAGCACTTAACTTAGCATACCGAGCAAAACAAGGTGAGTTCACACTTCTACAAAGGCATGGGATTCCCGGGGTTGGGAATGGGTTGATTGATTATTTATGCTTAAGAGTTATCGGAATTACATACCATAGGCCTCGGGAGAGGAAGGTCAATGGTAGATACTACTAGACTAGTGATACATATACTTCTCTTCGCACACATGCCGGGATCGGCCGCGATACTAGAACAATCTTCGCAAACATGCCTGGAATGGCCGCGAACTATACTTTAATCTTCGCAAACATGCCTGGAGGGCCGCGATACAAATATACCTAGTCTAGAGAACATATGGGAAACCCCCACTAAACTTCGCAAACATGCCTAGAGGGCTGCGATACCATTATATACGATACATAATTACTAAACAAGCATACGATTTACGATGCGAACATTATAACTAAATAACCAACTGTGAACTCGCTCAACTAGTTGTTGACTCTCTGTTACATGCCTTGCAGGACCTTAGGTACTTTTGGAGCTTGCACGGGAGGCACGGTCGTTGTGGACATGGATCGTGAATGTGTTGTTAAACATTATGACATTTTGTACTTAAACTTATGTTGGGTTTTACATTATTGCTTCCGCTACACACTTGTTTATGTTTGGTTTTGAAAACACCTTTCGTATCGATGAATGACTTTTACTATTTACTTATATGTTCAATATGATTGGTGGCTTGATCCTGGTCATGTCACGCCTCCAAGCGGTGGTACTCCGCGTGTGGATTTTGGGGGTGTGACAACTTAGCATACTTAGTACATTGTTATCATATAACATGTTCACTTTTGCTATGACATTTGGTTTGCACAAACGAGACTATTATACGTTCATTAACATTAGCTACGCCGCTCGGTAGTAAGTACTGGTACCGTAGGACTTGACAAATCCCATTCCTGACATCCCGGGTTTGTTTGGATGTAAGGAATGACTGAATCCGAAAACATTTCTTTTGATAACCTTGACTGAAAGGGTTATCCGACTGTCTCAAGGCTTGAATGTATGCGTTAACTTACCACATAAATGTTTGTATCAATGTAACATGCATTACTTTGCAAAACATAACTTTTTGAAATAATTCCATCTCAGAAGGTTAACTTCAGATTTATGGAAAATACCAAAGCTGCCGAGGATGTTGATGCTGATGTGACTATTCCGATTGCTTCGGTTAAGCAGGTTCAAGACAGATATAAGAATGTTTTATTTGGTTATTTTCTGGGGAAAAGGCTGGCGTTTCCGGTAGTTGATTACTTTGTTAGTCATAGATGGGAGAAGTATTGGTTGCAGAAATGTATGATGAATGGTAAGGGTTTCTTCTTCTTCAAGTTTAACTCAAAAGATGGTATGGATAAGGTGTTGCAAGATGGTCCTTGGCTTATAAGGAACATACCACTTTTCCTTAAACAATGGACGCCGAATACGGAGCTAAAGAAGGAAGAACTGAAAAAGATTCCTATTTGGGTAAAAATGCATGATGTTCCGTTAGCTGCGTATACGGAGGATGGGCTCAGTTTGATTGCTTCGAAGATAGGAACACCTAAGGTTCTCGATAATGAGTCTACAAAGATGTGCATGGATTCATGGGGCAGGAGCGGGTATGCTAGAGCTATAATAGAGATTGATGCGGAGAAGGAAATCAAAGAGAATGTGAGTGTGGCTATTCCGAATGTTGAAGATGGTGGGTATCTAAAGAGCAATATTAAAGTGGAATATGAGTGGAAACCTCCTCGATGCAACAACTGTAATGTTTTTGGGCACGGAAATGATGAATGTCCAGCGATTGTTCAGGTCAAATCTGATCCGAAGGGTAACGATAAAGTGAAGGTTGATGAACAAGGGTTTAAGAGTGGCAATAACCGGAAAAGGAATTCAAGAAATCAGTTTAATGTTAGAGATAAACAGAGATTTATATACAAGCCAAAGATACAAACCGAAAAGGTGGACAAACAGCCTGACAAGGTGGAGTCGTCAAAACCGAATCATTCTAAAGAACCAGGTATTCATACGAGAAATGCTTTTGAGGCTCTTAATGATATGGGTGATGATGGGGAAGTGGATGCTGATGAAGTAAGGCTAAATGATGAAATAGGTGGATATGAATTTATGGAGGGAAACAACTCAGGTATGTCTAATACTACAGGTGCAAGCACACCTGCTCAGGAGGTTGTCAATGGATAGTATTGCAGCTTGGAATATCAGGGGTTTGAACCATCCCCTCAAACAAAAGGAGGTTCGGAAGTTTGTTAAAGATAATGGGCTGCAGGTTTTGGCAATTCTTGAGTCTCATGTTAAGTTGACAAATCTTGATAATGTTTGCAAGAGTGTGTTTAGGAGTTGGGATTGGACGTCTAATGGGAATTTATGCCAGAAAGGCACTAGAATCATTCTAGGTTGGAACAAGGATGATGTTGACGTAATGGTGGTGCATGCTACTGACCAAGTTATGCACATCCAAGTCCAGTTTAAAAAGGATAATACTATGACTAATGTGTCGATGGTGTATGCGAGTAATAGTGATCAAGAAAGAAAGAAGCTTTGGCATTCTTTAACGATGCATAAAGGAGTGGTGCAATCGAGGCCATGGATAATTATGGGCGATTTTAATGTTGCATTGAACTTAAATGACAAATGTTTTGGATCTTCTACTCACACGGCTGCTATGAGGGACTTTAATGATTGTGTGAATGTGATCGAGGTTTTTGATGTTAGAGCTCATGGGATGCATTTTACGTGGAATCAACGTCCGAAAAACGGTATTGGGATTCGAAAGAAGTTGGACAGAATTATGGCAAATATTAGTTTTGTGGATACATTTATAGATGCTTATGCGGTATTTCTTCCGAATGGAGTATCTGATCATTGCCCAGGTTTATTGAAAATGCAAAAGGCTGCTCGGGTGAGACCAAAACCGTTTAAATTTGCAAATTTCTTGACACACAAAAATGAATTTATGGATGTTGTTAGAAATGGCTGGACTTTACAAGTGTTGGGAGTGCCGATGTTTCGTCTTGTCAAGAAACTCAAGGGGTTAAAGCATCCATTAAGAGTGCTTTTGCGTAAACAAGGAAACATTCATAAGAAGGTGCTTGAACTTAAAGATGATCTGGATAATCTGCAGAAAGCCTTGGATTCTGATCCGTTCAACTCGGTTCTTAAGGAAGCTGAAAGTGTGAGCATTAAGAAGTATACGGAAGCTTCGTTGGATGAGGAAAGATTTTTGAAACAAAAGGCAAAACAAAAATGGTTAGAAGCTGGAGATTCGAACTCAGCTTTTTTTCATAATGTCTTGAAGTGCCGAAACCATGTAAATAAAATTAATGTTATCAAAGACACGGAAGGGGTGTTGTATGAAGGTGATCAGGTTTCATCAGCTCTGGTTAATTACTTTCAAGGTTTTCTTGGTAAAAATAGGACTATGGCTGGTAAAGTGAACCGAGAAGTTTTTGTGAACTCTCTAAATCCTCTAGTTGCAAACAATATGTGTCGGCCAGTGACACAAGAGGAGGTAAAATCTGCTATTTTTTCAGTTAGTGAGAATAAGGCGCCAGGACCGGATGGTTTTACGTCCGGGTTCTTTAAAAAGGCGTGGCCTATTGTTGGTAGTGAGGTTACTGATGCTGTGATTGATTTTTTTGAGTCGGGTAGAATGCTTCAAGAGATTAACCATACTTTTTTGGCTCTCATTCCTAAGGTGAGTACTCCCGAAGTTGTTACGGATTACAGGCCTATCTCATGTTGCAATGTTGTCTATAAGGCGATAAGTAAGATTTTAACGACTCGGATTCTTGAAGGGTTGAAAGATTTGATTAGCAACAACCAATCGGCGTTTGTTCCGGGAAGAAGGATATCTGATAATATAATGCTTACGCAGGAGCTCATGCATAATTATCATCGTTCAAATGGTCCTCCTCGTTGTGCCATGAAAGTAGATATTCAAAAAGCGTATGATACGGTCGATTGGGGATTTCTTAGGGATGTTCTTCATGGTTTTGGATTTCGGCCTATTTTTATTTCCTGGGTTATGGAATGTGTCACCACTACTTCCTTTTCTTTAAGTATAAATGGGAATGTCCATGGATACTTTAAAGGAAAGAGGGGGTTACGTCAGGGTGATCCAATGTCTCCGTACTTATTTACTATGGTGATGGAAGTGCTAACGTTGATGCTTGCAAAAGCAGCTGATTTGGACTCCTCTTTTAGATTTCATAACAAGTGTGAGAAACAAATGATAATAAACTTATGCTTTGCGGATGACTTATTATTATTTGCTAGGGGAGATGTCGGCTCAGTTAAGTTGATCATGCAGTCCTTGAAGAACTTTGAGGGGGTATCCGGTCTCGTTCCCAGTAGTTCCAAAAGCTCCATTTTCTTCTGTAATGTTTCTAGTTCCGTCAAAGCCAGGATTGCTGAGTTGGTTCCATTTGAAGAAGGAAAGTTACCCATGAAATACTTGGGGGTTCCTTTGCTGGCTTCGAGATTGTTAATAAAAGATTGCAGGGTGTTAGTGGAACGTATGAACAAACGCATTGCAGATTGGAAGAACAGGTTTCTATCGTTTGCTGGTAGGCTTCAATTAGTCCTTTCGGTGCTTTCTTCTATCCATGTGTATTGGGCTTCAGTTTTTATTTTACCAGCTAGTATTATAAAGGATATGGAGAGCAAAATGAAAAGGTTTCTTTGGGGGTATGGCACAGGCTCTAAGGGGAGAGCAAAAGTGGCTTGGAAGGAGGTGTGCCTTCCAAAGGTGGAGGGGGGTTTGGGAATCAGACGTATTGCGGAGGTAAACAAATCCCTTATGGCTTATCATATTTACAGTATTTTATCGGGGAGGAATTCTTTATGGACGACCTGGGTTGGGTTTTATAGACTTCGGGGCCGTAGTGTTTGGGATATTCCAGTGCAAGTAAACTCCCCGTGGGGTTGGAAGAAATTATTGAGATATCGATATATATTTCGTGATTTCTTTTGGTCAAAAATCGGTAATGGTCAATCTACTTTTCTATGGTTTGATAAATGGAGTGTGGAGTGTCCTCTTGCTAATATTGTTACTCCTAGACAAATGGCTAGATATGGTCTATCCATCAAGTCAAAAGTTGCGGATGTAGTTCAAAATGGTGGTTGGATGTGGCCGGATGATTGGAGAAGGGTTTACCCGAATCTGTTTCAGCTTAATACGCTGAATTTGACAAGTGCAAAGGATAGAGTTTTGTGGCTGAATTCGGATGGTAACTTAGTCCCTTTCTCGTCCAAGGAAGTGTGGAACGCTATTCGTATCCGAAATGATACTGCTGATTGGTCGAATGTTGTGTGGTCGTCTTTTAACATTCCTAAACATGCTTTCATATGTTGGCTTATTTTTAAGAGGAAACTGTGGACCCAAGATCGCATTCTGAAATGGAACCAGAAGGTTACGGGTTCAATGAACCAGATGTGTTGCTTGCTATGCTTTGCGGATCAAGAGACTCATGAGCATTTATTTTTTCAGTGTGCATATTCGAAATCTGTTTGGCTTAGTGTGCGGAACAAAGTGGGAATGCAGTCGGTCCGAGAGACGTGGGAAGATATATCCAATTGGCTGATTCCGAGAGCGAAATCCAGAGCGGCTCTTGCGGTTGCGAGTAAACTTCTGGTGGGGGCTATGGCGTATACTATTTGGAGTGAAAGAAACACAAGATTCTTTAGTAACAGGTTGCGCCCCCCTGAGCAGATTGTTGATATTGTGATAAACACTGTCAGAACAAAGTTAATATCTTTCAAGTATAAGAGAAAAGCAAATGTCAAACGATTTTTGGAGGACTGGAAGCTTACTAATGAAGATCTTTTGGATGAAGACTGAAGATTTATGTTATTAGTATTGTAATGTCTAGTGTGACTGGTTTATTTTGGCTGTGTTCTTGTTTTACTCTTTTGCGGTATGTCGCAAAGAGAACTAGGGGGTAACTCTGCCTTCCTACTTGTTTCGTTTTGGTTATATTATAAAATCACCGGGGTAACCCTTTACCCAAAAAAAAAACATAACTTTTTGATATATTCAAAATACTTTGTTTTGTACATTTATACATTTTGGACTATGTGACAATACTTTACTTACAATACATAACATTTGTTACACATTACTTGACTACTTTTGGACTTATAAACATTTGACATGGCTTATACAAGGACTTTTGACTATTGGTTTAAACATAGACTTTATACATTGGTGGTTTGTTTAAGTGATTTAAGTAACGAGGCATGTGTAATATGATACAAGCATGGTGGATACGCCGCTAGTACTTCCTATATATAAGTGTTTGTATGGTATTACATATTGTAGCGTTATTTGAATCATTTCAATTTAGACATATGACATTTTTTACAAATAACATACTTTTCACAAGACATTGTTTTACAAAACAAACTTATCTTATGCAAATTCATTTTACTTGGTTATTTATTAAACCATACTTTATGATCTTATTTATACATATCATCTTACTTTATCACTTTTCAAATGATTTACAAGACAAAACAATTTACAAGGTTCATGACTGACTGTTATTAAACAATTTCTTAAACTTAAGTCATGAATCCTATTTTTACAAAACCTATGTATCTCACAGGCATTTTTATGCTGACGTACCTATTTTCACATGTGTTTTCAGGAGCTTTTCCGTAGGATGATGATCGTGACACTAGGGCGGACCTGTGCCTTAGAGACATAAAACGAAGATAGACTTAGTTTAATTATGTTATAAACTCTTTATTTCCTGTATTGACAATGTAACACGCTTGTTGATAAATAAAATACAACTTTAAATGCCATGGTTATGAAACAATTAATTCTGTTACAACACTCCCCGACGTTTTCCGCCACGTCTTGTATGTTATACGTGGTCGGGGTGTGACATCTGCCTCACATACAATATATATATCCTACTAATATGACAAGTTTAATATAAATGGTTGTACGAAAATTTACTGAAACCCCTTGGACCAAGTAAACCCGTCCCCAACAACACGGTCGGTTTCTGAAACACCGTACCATCCCCGTTTCTCCTCGAAATATATATTTATCAAAAACGTGTTATCTCGAAACGTATGATTTATCAAAACTCCATATATTTTCAATGAAAATATATAATTTATATTAAAAGGTATGTTTTAATCCAAAAACATTAATAAACCCTTTTAGGCGTGTTCTATCCCCAAAACATATATAAAAAAGTAAAAAGAGGGGTTTAGTGACACTCACCTTTAGATGCGTATTTTTAAATAGTGCAATCCCACAAATTGATTTCTACACGTCCTATTATATATAGGAACGATTTTTAAATCAATATATATCACAAAAATCCTAAGTTTCTCTGTTTCTTAGAATTGTCACATAACTTGGAGATTTTCTTGAAAAGTTATCGTTTTTTATTATGTTGGCACGTTAATATATATATGAGTCCATATATATATTTTTAAGGTTTTGCGACTTGAACGATTTTATTGGTGACCGTTATCATGTAAATCCATTAACACTCCCGTTTATACGTAATATATCTACGATTTGCGCGTCGTAATATATATACATAAACGTTCACATAAATTATTATCGAAACACGCGTAATTTTGTTAACTTACCTATTTTGTCATCGTTAAGGCAAGTGTACATAAAATATCTTATATGTATCAAATTTCATGCTCGACAAACAAGTTACACATTTAACGCGATTTTTACCGTTTCTATCACATAAAACGCACAATTATACATGCATAATCTAAATTTCCAATATCATATTAAAACTTAACATATTTCCACATTCACATGTTTAAATCACATAACACATCTTAACACATAAGGTTCACCCAAAAATTTACCCAAACTAGTGTTCATTGAAAAATGCGTATTTTAGCGATTCGGTAACATTTTCGGGCGTCGGAAGTCACGTATGACTAACAAAACACCAATTAAACTTAAAATTTGTTAAAATACTTGTTTTTAAACTAAAAATATCAGTTTACTTACTGATCTAAATCAGTTTTATAAAAATCATTCGAAAAGCCGATATTTGACCGTTTTAATGCATAGTTTTGCGTTAAACGTTACTATAATCATCCCAACTCGGAATGAATTGATATTTTAACACAATACATGTTATTTAATGATTAAAATAGTGGTTATAATCAGATTAGTGCAGTTTTTGTGTAAGTCACTTAAATCATGCGATTTCACGTATTTTACAACTCCTAAAGCACCAAGTACAACATGCAAGGCTAGTAAACATTATGTCAAAGTTATATATCATTATACACTTCAAAATATTCTTATTTTAGTGTTTGTAATCTGATTAAAACTGATTTTTATTAAATCATACTCAAATGATTATTTCATACCTTCACATCATCATGTAGGTTCACATATGTGCATCTAATGCACTTATACAATATCATCATCATCATCATCATCATCATCATCATCATCATCACTTATGATCTAATTATGCTCTAAAACTCATTAACCTCATGTTCTTACAAACATTACACACATCATCATGATCATTCAAATCATTCATGCAAATATCCTTCACATTTAAGATTATATGGCAACTTTTATATGCATGCACACACACATATATATATACATATATACGAAATACATATATACAAACCTCCAAAAATTCACTTTTCATTATGTCACTTTCAAATCTTAGATTACTTTTAGAACATTCTTTTATAGCACATAATGATTCCTTCATACATCTTACTTTTCAAGAAATCAAATAAATCAAGAAAGCTTTCAACAAACATCAAAACATAAACACCCACACAAACACACACATTCACGGCCATACATACATATGTACATGCACCCATTTTATTTCATTCCAAAAACCCATTTGTTTTTAGTTTTCAAGTTAGTGTTTAGATTCAAGAAGAAGAGAAACTTTCACTATCATTTTTATCCCCATGAATCATGAACAAGATTTAAAAGTTATACCTTTAAGATTCTTAGTGGGTTTTAAGATTTGTGATGATAGCCTTGTTCTTGCTCAAACCTCCTTGAAATCACCTCTAAACCTTCATGTAAGCTAGAAATCACTTTGGAATGGACATGATTCTTCAAGAAAAGGTTTGAAATTTTGAAATGTATGTGTGTTTAGGGGTTTTTGGCCGAGAATGAGAGAGAGAGAGAATGTTTGAGTGATGTTTGATCTTTGATATTGATTGTTATGTAGTTATGGATGTTTTCACAAGATTAATCATCACTTTACACTCCTTAGGTGTTACAAGTGTCCAATTTGAGAGAAACAAGAGAATGTGGGCAGCCCTATGTGCCGCCACCTTGCCCCCTTATCACATACATTACATATACATACACTTATATATGTAAATTTGAGTTAAAAACAGGTATTTTACTGGATACCGGGTATTTTATCTAGCGTTTTAATCCCGTTTTAGTGCGTTTTAAATTATTTTTATCATTCTATAAAAATAATCACATAAAATTATTACTGAAATAATTACCAGTTGCCTTGACTGGCTGCGTTGACAGTATTTTGTCTAATACGAGCAGTATCGCGCGGCACACGCTCAAACTCGAAAAATAGAGTTTATTAGCGTTTTAGTTTATTTTTCCTCACGAATATGATTAAAATTACTATTCTAATCATAACGGACTATTTTTAGGATTTTTAACACTGATCGGGTGGTCATCGACGTTCGTTTCGCATTTTAATCGTTACGCGATAAGCGTTTATTTTATCGTTGCCAACATAATTTTTATAAATGTTTGGACTCACCAACACATTAAATATCATACATAAATATCATAATCAGTCACATACAGCCTTTTTATATGTTCACTACACGTGTTACTATCGTACGGTATGACCTGAAGGGCCGGGTGTCACACAACATGCACTAGAAATTGTACTTCATTAATCCAAAACTCACACTTAGAGAATTTAGCGTATAAGCGTTCACCACGTAAGAGTTCGAGCATAAGACGTAGATGACGTGCATGATCAGCTTTAGTTTTCGAATAAATGAGAATATCATCGATAAAGACTATCACAAAACGGTCTAGATAAGGTTTACAAACACGGTTCATAAGGTCTTTTTTTGGGTAAAGGGTTACCCCGATGAATTTTATAAATGAACCAATAAGAACAAGGATGTGTCAAAGCGACACACCAACTAGGCTTGGCATACCAAGCCTAGGACAACAAACAAACAAACCAAGAAAACAACCAAACAAAAGTATCAAGCGACACACAACACAGCCAAAAAACAAACCAGGCCGAAAATCTAATCTAATACAATAAACTTCTAGCTGGATTTCGCCTGGATGATACTGTACAGGATGTTTATGGGGATGGTATTTGGAACTGGCCTGTCGAGTGGAGAAATTTATTCCCGATTTTTAATCAATTGGATCATCTTCATTGTGTTTCGGATATTAGTGATCGCACCTTATGGAAGGTTGGTAACAAGTTGAGTGATTTTTCTTCAGCGGAGGCTTGGGATTCCATTAGAACTACTGAAGCTGAAGTGAATTGGTTTAAAATTGTTTGGTTTTCTCAGTGCATTCCGCGGCATGCGTTCCATATGTGGCTTGTAATGCGGGGTAAACTTTTGACTCAAGACAAAATTTTGCAATGGGATTTGTCTAGGAGAAAGAATATGAACATGATGTGTTGTGTGCTATGCTATGCGAATGTGGACTCTCATGATCATCTTTTTTTCGAGTGTGACTATTCTTCACAAGTTTGGAGTTCGGTTAGATCCAAAGGGAACATGGCGTCTGTCGATTCTAAGTGGAGTAACATAATTGATTGGTTACGGGACCGGGCTACTTCTAAATCGGCTGGCAATTATATTAGTCGTTTAATTGTGGCTGCCTTGGCGTATACTATTTGGCAAGAGAGGAACGCTAGACTTTTTAACAACCATGCTAGACCTCCGGATACGGTGCGTGACCTGGTTTTAAGTACTGTTCGATACAAGCTAATGGGAGCTAAGTTCAGGAACACGAATAGAGTGAGGAAATTGCTGGAAAGCTGGGAGATCCATACCGAATGTGTCGCTGATGATGGAGGCTGATTGTTCTTGAATATGTGTTTTTTATTTTGGCTAGATGTTTTGTCTAGGTGTTAACGGTGTAGGTTGTTTTATTTTGGTTGTTTTGGCTTTTACAGTCATAGGGTATGTCCTATGTCTGAACTAGTGTTGGTTTCTCAACACTACTTGTTTTATTGGTTGTGAATATATAGAATCACCGGGGTAACCCTTTACCCAAAAAAAAAAAAAAACTTCTAGCCCGGATCAGGTTGATCATCCTTGCTATCATTAATCTTCCAGATACTGAAAATCTTCCTCCTAGCCGAATCCACTCGAAACTTAAAGCCCATAAGTCTTAATCGAACCGAACTTTTGATCTTCTCCGCAACTTGTGACTCAGTCAAATGACTAGAGCTAAAAAGCCAACTATTCCGCTCTTGCCAAATATAATAAGTAGTCACATCAACCACCAATTTACACACAATGTCATCAACTTTCTTCGACTTAGAGTATTGATCGATCCAAACCATTAATGACTGCCATGTATTATCTACGCTTTCCAAGTTCACCAAACTCTTCACATTTGTCCAAACTTGATCTGCAAATGCACATTGAAAAAACAAGCGATCTCGGCTATCTCGATCACTTTTGCACAACGGGCAACACATAAGATTAAGATTTGTTGCACTTCCAGCTTCCCAAACTGCTAACCGATCCTGAGTCTTCAGTTTGTTCCTAATCACCAGCCACATATGAAAAGAGTGTCGAGGCACACATTGAGAAATGCGGCGTTGGTCAAGCCAAAAGGCATGACCACGAACTCGTAGTGTCCATAACGAGTACGAAATGCGGTTTTGGGGATATCATCTTCGAGAACATGGAGCTGATGGTAACCAGATCGAAGGTCGATTTTCGAGAAACAGGATGCGCCTTGTAGTTGGTCGAATAGATCATAGATACGAGGGAGAGGGTAACGATTTTTAACAGTAAGCTTATTAACGGTAGTCGATACACATCCGAAACGAACCATCGTTCTTCTTGACAAAAAGTACAGGAGCACCCCACGGAGAGGTACTTGGACGAATGAATCCCTCGTCGAGCAGTTCTTGTAGTTGACTGGATAGTTCTTGCATCTCGGAAGGTGCAAGTCGGTAAGGAGCCTTGGCGACAGGAATCGCACCAGGTATGAGATAAATACGAAAATCCACAGATCGAGGAGGAGGAAGACCAGGAAGATCTTCAGGAAAGACATCAGGGAAATCACACACTGCTGGAACATCGCTTATGTTCTTTCCCTTGCCCTTTTGTTCTACCACGTGGGCCAAGAAGTCAAAGTTCTGTTTACGTAAGCACCTGCTCGCTTGAGTGCATGACATCAACTTCAGTCCTCTCGAAGGTCGGTCTCCATAAAAGTGTAAAATATCACCGGACGGTAGAGGTAGACGAACAAACTTCTCGTGACAAGCGATCTCGGCATGGTTCTTACGCAACCAATCCATGCCGATTATGACGTCAAAACTACCCAATTTCATGGGTATAAGATCAATAGTAAATACGTGGTCGTTAAGAGTCAAGGAACAACCACTGAGAATAGAATCAACTAGAATCGATTTACCATCGGCAATCTCAACCGAAAACGACTTAGGTAGCTTAGAGCGTGCACATTTTAATAAAGATTCAAATTCTACGGACACAAAGCTTCAGTCGGCACCAGTATCAAATAGTATCGAAGCGTAAAGGTTATTAACGAGAGATGTACCATTAACGACGTCATTGTCATTACGAGCTTGGTTAGCATTAAGGTTGAACGCTCATCCACGAGCGGCTGGCTGTTGCTCCTGGTTTAGCTGAGGACACTGATTACGAAGATGAGTAGTATCTCCACACTTAAAGCATGCATGTACAGCGTTGACTGGCCTAGGTTTCTGCTGAGGAGCTGGGAGAGCTGGTAGAGTTGCCTGAGCTGGCGCTTGCTGAGCTGGTTGGGCCGGGTTAACTTGACGGTAGTAGGGAGTCGTGTGAACATAACGATTGCAATTGGTACACAGACGACAAACAGAGGTAACAGGATGATGAAAGTTGAAAGTTGTACACTTGGGATAAGGCCCAGTGTACGACTTTTTGATTTCAGGAGTAGGAGGGTTTGGACACAGCAGTAGGAGCAGGCTTAACAGTAGGGTTTGTAGTAGGGACAATCGCATTGCACCCTGAACCCTGAGACTTTTGCTTCTTGTTTCTGCTGCCACTAGGCTGCCGGGTAACCTGGTTTGCTGTCTTGGAGGGAGCAGGAGTAGCAAACTGTTTGTCACGGACACGGTTGTTGTTTAAGCTTGCGGCTAGACGATAAACTTCTTCAATAGTCTCCAGTTGAGCTGCTTCAATCGAATAACACATAGCAGGAGGTAAACCATTGATATACTTGGTTATCATGCGCTTCGGAGTAGAAACCAAGTGAGGAACGATTAAGCAGAGTTGCTTGAAACGGGTTGTATAAGCCAGATTGTCGTCACTAATCTGCTTCAGATGCCAGAACTCTTCTTCAAGCTTTAGTTGTTCATGGGGAGGCCAGAATTCGAGCATCATCAATTCTTCAAGCTTCTTCGTTAGAGCGGATGTTTCTCTCATTCGACCACCACTCCAGAGCTCTGCCTTGAAGCATTCCCGTTGCACTCCTAGTCTTTAAATGCTCTGGGCACTCGTTGTTAATGAAGGTAACCTCGATGCTGTCAAACCACTCCAGCATAGCAGTCACCCCATCACTGCCCGTAAAAGGCTTAGGGTTGCAAGAGACGAAGTGTTTGTAGCTGAACTTTGTAGGCTTCACCTTCTCTGTCTTAGAGTCAGCAGATAAAGGAGGAGTGTTTGAAACCTGGATCTCAGTGACGATCTTTGGCATGATGCGAGCGATCTAATCGGCCATAAAGGACATCATCTTCTTCTGAGATTTGGTTCTGGCTTTCTTAAGAGTGTCAGACATCTTACGGGAAGACATCTAAAGATCCAAGAAAAGGATCGTATAAGTCTAGATCATAAAGTCTCACAGTATATAGATTCACACACGGTTGTATAAAGACTCAAGTTTCAATAAGTTTCACATAGATTTCAAAAGATTCAACATCTGCAAACCCACGACCTTCGCATGGCACGTTGTACGATGGTTCAGCAACATGTCAGAAACACTTATATATAGGAAGTACCAGCGGCGTATCCACCATGCTTCGGACATATCACGTTCGCCTCGTGTTCGGTGTCATGTTACGTGTCACTTTTGCCAACCATAACAATACACTCCATCATTGTCACACACAAGTAGATTAATCAAATAGTTTCACATAGTTTAGCGTTCAACATCCTCACCACAGTCCACAAAACAACGAATTCCCACACGGCACTTGTTACGAAAGTTTGCCAACGTGGTAGAAACACTTATATATAGGAAGTACCAGTGGCGTGTCCACCATGTTTCTATCACGCCACGTCCGTCTCGTCGTCGGTGTCATGTTTCGCCAACCACTGTCACACCCCAAAAACGTCGCAGCGGAATATAAAACATAGTGGTGACGGAAGTTGGTGTCCATTTCTTTCTTGATGTTTGATGCATTATATTGTTGGACATAATAACTTAGTTAAAACATTGATTTTAAACATAAGTTCGAAAACACGACATTACCATGACATAGTTATGTTGTTTTTGATCCTCACAGATCTTATTACATTCGTCCCAGAAAGTTTAAAAGTTAGTCCAACATATTTAAGTGACAAAACATGCATCATCAAACATCAAGAAAGAAATGGACACCAACTTCTTCTGGTAATGACAAGGCCCCAGGCCCGGATGGCATCAATCGGGTTGACACATTTAGTAAATAAAGCTATGTTTTCTATTGGTAATGACAAAGCCCCAGGCCCGGATGGCTTTACCGCTGCGTTCTTTAAAGTTGCCTGGCCGATTGTCGGGAATGATGTCTCTTTGGCAGTCATAGATTTCTTTAACACAGGTAAATTACTTGGCCAACTTAACCATACTCTTATTGCCCTTGTTCCGAAGAAACTTTCTCCGCTTACAGTTACTGATTTTCGGCCTATAGCCTGTTGTAATGTCCAGTTCAAGTGTGTGAGTAAAATTATTGTGGATCGAATAAAGGATGTGCTTCATCAAGTTGTAAGTATAAATCAGTCTGCTTTTGTTCCTGGTAGGAAAATTACGGATAACATCCTTCTTACTCAAGAATTAATGCATAATTACCATCAAAATTCTGGCCCCCCTCGGTGTGCTTTTAAAGTGGACATTCAGAAAGCCTATGATACGGTTGATTGGTGCTTCCTGAAAAATGTTTTGATTGGATTTGGTTTCAAAATTCAGATGGTGGAGTGGATCATGATGTGTGTCTCGACAACAACATATTCGTTATGTGTTAATGGGAATGTCTATGGCTATTTTAAGGGTAAGCGTGGTCTCCGGCAGGGTGACCCCCTATCTCCTTATCTCTTCACGCTTGTTATGGAGATCTTGACGAGCATCTTACAACGGGCCACTAGTATTGATAAGTCTTTCAAGTTTCACAATAAATGTGAGAAGCAACGTATCATTAACTTGTGTTTTGCTGATGACATATTCCTGTTTGCTAGAGGTGATATTAATTCAGTTCAGTGTATCATGAAATCTCTCTCGAATTTTACGAATATGTCTGGCTTAGTGCCTAGTATCCAAAAAAGCACGGGGTTTTTTTGCAATGCCTGCTCATGTCAAAAACCATATTTTGACCTTTATGCCGTTTGTTGAAGGTTCGTTACCGGTAAAGTATTTGGGGGTGCCTCTGATATCTTCTGGTCTTCTATATAAAGATTGTAGTGTTCTTGTTGAAAGATTGGACCAGCGTATCTCTAACTGGAAAAATAAGCTTCTTTCTTTTGCAGGCAGGTTACAGCTTATTAGTTCTGTCCTTTCTTCTATGCACATTTACTGGTCTTCTGTGTTTATTCTTCCTACTCGTATCACTCTTGAGCTGGAAGCCAAAATGCGAAATTTTCTTTGGTCGTCAGATGGATTATTCCATAAGGGTAAAGCTAAAGTGTCTTGGAATGCTATCTGTGTTCCTAAGTATGAAGGGGGGCTAGGTATTCGCAGGATTGGAGATGTCAATAAAGCTCTCATGACTTCCCATATCTGGAGTATTTTAGTAAAACGTGATTCTCTTTGGGTGGCTTGGATTCATTCGTACCGGCTCAAAGGTAATAGCTTTTGGATTTGTAAGTCGGTGGCAAATAGTTCTTCGAGTTGGCGAAAATTATTACAACTAAGACCTTATATTTGAGAGTATGTTTGGTCTAAACTGGGTAATGGGAGGAACACGTCATCTTGGTATGATATATGGAGTCAATTGGGTCCGCTGGGTAACATTCTGACTCCTAGAACTATATAAAATGCAGGGTTTTCTCTTAACACTTCAGTTCAGGAGATTCATGTTAATGGGGTTTGGAGGTGGCCAGTGGCGTGGAGGGATATGTTTCCAGTATTAATACAACTGGATAGTATCCAAAAAAAAAAGGGTAATGCACGGTACCCCTGACCGCGGAGGGGATAACCCCTCCCAGGCCGCCACCCGACAAGCCTGAGCCTGGCAGCAAATACCCTTTGTCACACCCCGACCGCGTAAAACAACAAATCGCGGCGGAAACATCGGGGCGTGTTGCAACAGAATTAATGTTTCATAACCATGGAAATTTAAGTTTCGTTTTATTGATTAAAAGTGTTACAATGCCTTAATCAAACAAGGAAATACAACATAATTAACTAGTCTTGCATCTTTTATTGTCACTAAAGCCCAAGTCTGCCTATGTGTATCTTGATCATCTTATGCAACAGTTCCTGAAAAACACATGTGAAAATAGGTACGTCAGCATAAAAATGCCTGTGAGATACATAGGTTTTGTGAAAATAAGATTCATGACTTATGTTTGAGAAAATGTTTAGTCATGAACCTTGTTATTTGCTTTGTCTTTTAAATCATTTGAAAAACGATAAGATCAGATGATAAGTATAAATAAATGTAAGGTTAAATGAATAACCAAGTAAAATATGTTTGCATAAGATAAGTTGTTTATAAATCAATGTCTTGTGAAAAGTATGTTATTTGTATGAAATGTTCTATGTCTCAAACTGAAATGATTCAAATAACGTTACGACATGTAATACCATACAAACACTTATATATAGGAAGTACCAGCGGCGTATCCACCATGCTTGTATCATATTACACACGCATCGTTACTTAATCACTTAATCAAACCAAACCAAACAATGTAAAATGTTCATGTCAAGATGTAAATCATGTCAAAATGTCTATGTCAAATATCCATGTCAAATGTCTATGTCAAATATCCATGTTAAATGTCTATGTCAAATATCCATGTCAAATGTCTATGTCAAATATCCATGTCAAATGTCTATGTCAAATATCCCTGTCAAATGTCTATGTCAAAATGTCATGTATGGCAAGTGAAATGTCTCAACTAAACCATATGCACAAGAACAAAGTATTGAAGTAAAACTTGGTTTAAATCAAAGCTATGTTTTGTGTTAATGCATGCAAATATTTAATATGAACATTTATGCGGTATTGTGAATATGCATACATCCAAGCCTGGCGACTGTGGTGATAAACCCTTTAAACAAATTAAAGGTCTATCTGTCTTATATCAACGAATTCGGTCATTCCTTTCATCCCCTTTCCCTGGGACGTCCGGAACGGGAGTTGTCAATTCCTATGGTACCACTACCTACTAACGAACGGCATGATCGGTGTTAATGAATGTATTGTCCCATGTAAACAAACCAAATGTCATACCAAAAATGTAAGCATGTGATGAAAAACAATGTACTAAGTATGCACGCAATGGACATAAATAGCATAAAATGTAAATGTAAAACGATGTACTAAGTATGAACTAAATGGACATACATAGCATAAAATGTAAGGAAATCATGTACTATAATGTACTAACGAACATAGCAGTATATGATGTGAAAACAGGAAAGCATGAAAGTAACAAGTAGGCACATGTGTTCCACCCCAATACAGTTTGGAAAACAGTAAAAGAGGGGTCTATGTACTCACTTGAGATTGCTCAGTTGTATAAAGATAACCACCAAGTAATGCTATAGATCTCGGAATCAAACGGCACCTAATATAGGTAACTATGTTAATAAACCGGACCTAACTCGGAAGACTGGGTAGCATTAGGGTTCGTAAACCAAATGAGTGTCGGAACTCACGTGATATGGTTTAACAAAGCCTACATGCTAAATGAAACTTAACATAATTGTATACGACCCATTACGACCCGTTTAGGAAGCTTATGCTACTTTAACGCGTCGTGCGCGTGAAACGCGTTCGGACCGCCTAGCTAGTCCTATGACAAGTGTTATATGCCTAAACATGTTACATAATCAGTTATGTGACAAAAGTTTAGGTTACATATGCTTAATTACCAATTATACATGAAAAGGGTATTCTGGTAATTTACCTAAGGCATATAAACTACCTATCATACAACTACTTAAACGATGTGACCATAGGGTATAACCTCGGAAGGTTATTCCCTACCTACTATGGTCACCTAATGTATTTGGTCGGATCCTAATGATCGACCAAACTGGGTCGGGTTCGAAGGTATAAGCGATTTATTAGATCGCTTACCCTACGACCCTAAACAACGTGGTAATCAGTAGGCATAGTCCCAAGGGACTATAGCCAACGTGATTACACTCACGTTGCGAAGTTCAAACGAACTTCGCATTGACCATTACTGGTCAACGCTGAAAGTCAAACAAAGTTTGACTTTCTGACTCGAAAAGCAGTAAAATAAGGAAAAGAACGAAAGAATACTTACGAAGGGTCCCCGAATGCTAATCCCGATCCAAGAACTCAGGTATGAAACAATGGTTTCAACTTAGAGCTCTCAAAATCAGAATTCTAGTGAGAAATGCAATGGGGTGGATGGGTATATATAGTTTTCGGGTAACCGTTAGGATCGTTTCATGGAAAACGTGCCATGATCCCATCCGTACAAGTGTCGGAAAGTTGTGGTGGCTTAAATTGGTCCTTATCAGCTGATTAGGCAAGTGGTGAGTGTGTGGTTGTGGTTAAAACAGCTGCAAACAGGCTGTTAATACACTGCATCTGGTCTGCAGGTTGCCTTACGGACCTCAAAGCTGCCAATGTTGAGGTCCGTATGGTAACAACTTTGGCAGATTTACAATTTTGGTCCCTGCAGTGCAATCAGCCCATTTTCGACACGTTTAAGGCCCGTTAACCCCATTTCAAAGCTCTAAAATGAAGTTAAAGTATAGGGAACTTAAAATGTGTTCAAAAATATCTCGGATGTCGGTTCGTTTGGTCGTACGAACGCGATGTTCGCTTAATTACGACGGAATGCGCACAAGCGCGAAAAACGATCCAAATGACGCGACGAATGGATTTTTCTTATGGCGAACACTAAAATATAATGTAGTCATGCTTACATAAATTTTTGGATGTCCAGATGTATTCAGAACGTAAGTTATGCGCAAAAATGCAAACTTGTGCACTTTTTGACACTTTTAGTCCCTGAATGACACAAAAGTTTATTTTAGCACACCGAACCCCTCAAAGCCTATTTCTAAGCTATGTAAAGGATATTTATGGTATGTTTAACTTATGGTCATGTTCCGGAAGGTCTGTTACAGTTCAAATTGGCATACTTTCGCAGTTTGTCAAATTTAGTCCCTGTAAACGATTTAACTTGATTTCACCACACCAAACCTTCCAAAACTTATTTCTAAGTTATGTAAAGGTTATTTAAGGTATGTTAAGCCTATTTCACTATTCCGGAGTGTTCGTTGCATTAAACTGGTTATATTTACGCATCAGTGCGCGTATAACCTTCCAGAAAGCGATTTAGAGTTTGAAATTGAACGAGAAATGATATGTGCAAACGATACACATATCTTTACAAATCCCAAGTATGAATTTTAATATTTCATTGATTTGGTATTTGTTTGATGGCCGTGAAGGCACAGGTGTTACACCCTTGCCGAGCCGATCCTTTGAGGGTACTTTGTTCGCCCCAAGGTTAGTGCCTAATACTCCTGATCAACTTATGTGGAAGGATGGTAATGATTTAGTTGAGCATTCTTCATCTCAGGTTTGGCATTCGCTTAGACGTCGGGCAGAGGAGGTAGAGTGGGTTAAAATTGTTTGGTTCTATCAGTGTATTCCCAAGCATGCGTTTTTTATGTGGCTTGTCATTCGTCGTAAGCTTTTAACACAAGACAAGATTCTTCAATGGGAGTTCTCGAGAAGGAAGAATATGAATATGATGTGCTGTCTTTTGTGCTATGCAAATGTTGATTCTCACAACCATCTGTTCTTTGACTGCAATTACTCTACTCAAGTTTGGATCAAGATTCGTGAAAAAAGAGGGATGAACTCGGTAGGCCCAGCATGGGATGCTATAGTTGATTGGTTGGGGGCTAGGGCTAATTCTAAATCAGCGACTAACTTTATTAGCAGGCTCATAGTTGCTGCTGCTGTTTATTTCGTGTGGCAGGAGCGAAATGCTCGATTGTTCAGGAACCAGACAAGACCTCCAGATGTCTTGGCCAATTTAATCTTGCAAACCGTTCGTTATAAGCTAATTGGAGTCAAGTTCAAGGAGTGTAATAGGGTGCGAAGAATCTTGGAATCTTGGGAAATCTACAGCAACAAGTTGGATGATGATGGCGGCTGATTCCCATTGTGTTTATTTTTTCTAGATTATAGTCTAGTGGTTTTTGTTTTAGTGGTACTTGGCTGTTATTTTTTGGTTTCTTGGTGTACTTTCATGGGGAATGTCCCATGTTTGAACTAGTGTGGGTTTCTCCACACTACTTGTTTTTAAGTTTGTTGATATATAAAATCACCGGGGTAACCCTTTACCCAAAAAAATCCATGGGTAATCCGTCGTAAATTGAAAACTCGACATCATGGCATTTTCCCAAGTTTTGCATATTAAATTTATTGCGTCAACGTTCAGACTCGCATGTTACCTAGACAATACGACCTATATTGTCACACCCCAACCGCGTAAAACAACAAACCGCGGCGGAAACGTCGGGGAGTGGAGCGACAGAATTATTGTTTCAACAACCATATGGTAATTAAAGTTATATATTATTAAGGTTAAAGTTTACATTGTCTTGGAGTTCAAACTAAACACAACATATATAACTGTCTTTTAAGTCACTAAGGCCCAAGTCCGCCTAAGTGAAGCACAGACAACATCATGCATTAGCACCTTAAACACATGTAAAAGTAGGTACGTCAGCATAAAAATGCATGTGAGATACATAGGTTTGGTTTATGCAGGATTCATGACTTGTAGTTAAAAGAAGTATTTAACAAAAATGTAGTCATGAACCTTATAAAATGTTTTCCTTTGTAAAATCATATGAAAATCGATGTGAAAATCAAATGATAATGAAAGGACAATGCATGGTTAAACGAATAACCAAGTAAAAGTGAATTTGTGTAACATATGTAATTTGTAAAACAATATCGTGTTCTTGTAAAAATGTTTCATGTCTTTGTCCAAGTGATTTAGATAACGCAACAATGTATAATACAATAAAAGCACTTATATATAGGAAGTACCAACGGCGTATCCACCATGCTTTTATCATATAACACATAGCCCCGTTACATAAGTCACTTATCAATAACCAACCAAAATGTTTTGTTCAATGTCAAAATGTTTATGTGTAAACCATGTTCAATGTCATGTGTGAAATGTATCATGTATAACTAAATGTAATGCATAGCATGTAGAAAGTATCTACTCAAACTATGTGAAAATGTTCATGTGAAAACAAATGTCATGTAAGGTGAATAACTAGTAATTACTCAACCACATAGGAAAAATGTACAAAACAAAGTTTTTGAATAAAACTAAGTTTAAATCAAATGTTATGTTTTGCAGAAAACAATGCTTTATGATTACAAACATTTATGTAGTAATGTTAATCGCATACATTCAAGCCTTGCAACTGTGGCGACAAACCCTTAAACAAATTAAAGGTTTATCTAAATCATGTATATCGGATTCTGTCATTCCCAACTTCCAAACAAACCTAAGAAGTCGGAAACGGGATTTGTCAAGTCCTATGGTACCATTACATACTACCGAGCGGCGTGATCAATGTTAATGAATGTATTATTGTCCCGATTAAACATACCAAATGTCATAACCAATGTAGCATGTGAAAACCATGTACTAGGTATGCTAAGTAAACATACATAGTAGAAATGTTCATGTAAAACAATGTGCTAGCATGCTCAATAAACATACATAGCAGAAATGTCATGCCAATGTGTCCATATGCTAAGTAAACATATGCAACAAATGTGTAATAAATCAATGTGCTAGCATGCTTAACATACATAGCAAAATATAATTGAAAGCATGTACTAGATATGTACTAGGTGAAACTAGCATGTTTATGTCATAAAAGCAATGAAAACACATAAGTAACAAGTATGTACATGTGTATCACCCCAAAGTAATTGAAAGCGGTAAAAGAGGGGAACTATGTACTCACTTGGGATTGCTTATTAGTCTTGAGAATAAGACCAATTTAAGCTCCAAGGATCACGAATACAAACGGCACCTAATATGGGTAACTATGTTAATAATCGGATCCTAAATCGGGAGATAGGATAGAATGATGTTCTATAAATCAAATGAGTGCTTGAACTCATATGGTATGATTTAATAGAGCTAACATTCTGATTTGAAATCTACCTAAGTGCTTTTGATCCGTTTCGACCCGTTACGGTAGTTTTTTTTTGGGTAAAGGGTTACCCCGGTGATTCTATATATTCACAAAAAAACAAAACAAGTAGTAAGGTAACTTCCTTACTAGTTCAAAAATGGGACATACCCCCATGAAAGTAGAACAAGCAACGCAACTAGAAGTGAAACAAATAAACACCCACTAGACCAACTATCTAGACTAAAACAGAATAAGCGAAATCATCCATTGTCCATGACCAAATCAGCTCCTTTAACGTCCCACTTCTCAAGTAGCTCCCGAACCCTCGCGGTATTCTTGAACCTAAGCCCCATCAGTTTGTATCTTACACTTTCTAACACCACATGACTTAAGATATCCAGAGGCCTGGCATGATTTCTGAACAAGCGGTTATTCCTTTCCTGCCAAATAGAGTAAGCTAAGGCCGCAACTAACAATCTGCAAACTAAATTTTTTGCTGACTTTGACCGAGAATGAGTACCAAGCCAATCAATAATGGCATACCACTTTGAATCCAGATTTTCCATACCAGCTTTTGGACGGACCATCTCCCAAACTTGCGTTGAAAACTTGCATTCAAAGAATAAATGGTCATTGTAACACCTGTGCCTTCACGACCATCAAACAAATACCAAACCAATGAAATATTAAAATTCATACTTGGGATTTGTAAAAAATATGTGTATCATTTGCACATATCATTTCTCGTTCAATTTCAAACTCTAAATCGCTTTCTGGAAGGTTATACGCGCACCGATATGTAAATATAACCAGTTTAATGCAACGAACACTCCGGAATAGTGAAATAGGCTTAACATACCTTAAATAACCTTTACATAACTTAGAAATAAGTTTTGGAAGGTTTGGTATGCCGAAATCAAGTTAATTCGCTTACAGGGACTAAAGTTGACAAACTGCGAAAGTATGCCAATTTGAACTGTAACAGACATTCCGGAGCATGACCATAAGTTAAACATACCATAAATACCCTTCACATAGCTTAGAAATAGGCTTTGAGGTGTTCGGTATGCTAAAATAAACTTTTGTGTCATTCAGGGACTAAAAGTGTCAAAAAGTGCACAAGTTTGCATTTTCGCGCATAACTTACGTTCTGAATACATCTGGACATCCAAAAATTTATGTAAGCATGACTACATTATATTTTAGTGTTCGCCATAAGAAAATCCATTCGTCACGTCATTTGGATCGTTTTTCGCGCTTGTGCGCATTCCGTCGTAATTAAGCGAACATCGCGTTCGTACGACCAAACGAACCAACATCCGAGATATTTTTGAGCATGTTTTGAGTCCCCTATACTTTAACTTCATTTTAGAGCCTTGAAATGAGGTTAACAGGGTTCAAACGCATCGAAAAAGGCCTTAAACACGTGCAGGGACCATTTCTGCCAATTCTGAAACTTTTCTGATTCAGGGGGGTGCTAGCGTAGCGCGAGCCCTATAGGCTTACCCGTCGCGCTACGTGACTGCCTATTCTGGACAGAAAACTTGCAGAAATATCAGTTGCACTTTCGGGACCAGATTCGATGTATTAGCCGTTGTTTAATTCACAACCACACATTCTAACATGCTTAGTCAGCGGATAAGGATGGAATTTAGGCACCATAACTTTGCAACACATGTATGGATGGAATTTAAGCACCTAAGCACCATAACTTTGCAACACATGTATGGATGGAATTTAAGCACCATAACTTTGCAACACATGTACGGATGGGATTAAGGCACGTTTTCCATGAAACGATCTTAACGGTTCGGGTATTCCTATAAATACCCCATACCCCCCATTGCTAAAATCACTAGAATTCTGATTTGAGAACCTCTAAGTTGAAACCATTGTTTCATACCTGAGATTCTTGAATCAGGATTAGCATTCGGGGACCCTTCGTAAGTATTCTTTCGTTCTTTTCCTTATTTTATTGCTTTTCGAGTCCGAAAGTCAAACTTTGTTTGACTTTCAACGTTGACCAGTAATGGTCAATGCGAAGTTCTTTTGAACTTCGCAACGTGAGTGTAATCACGTTGGGCATAGTCCCTTGGGACTATGCCCACTGATTACCACGTTGTCTAGGGTCGTAGGGTAAGCGATCTAATAAATCGCTTATACCTCGAACCCGACCCAGTTTGGTCGATCATTTGGATCCGACCAAATACATTAGGTGACCCTAGTATAGGGCATAACCTTCCGAGGTAATACCCTATGGTCACATCGTTTAAGTAGTTGTATGATATGTAGTTTATATGCCTTAGGTAAATTACCAGAATACCCTTTTCATGTATAATTGGTAATTAAGCATATGTAACCTAAACCTTTGTCACATAACTGATTATGTAATATGTTTAGGCATATAACACTTGTCATAGGGCTAGTTAGGCGGTCCGAACGCGTTTCACGCGAACGACGCGTTAAAGTAGCATAAGCTACCTAAACGGGTCGTAATGGGTCGAAATCACTCAGGTTAAGTTTCATTTAGTATGTAGGCTTTGGTAAACCAAATGACACGAGTCTCTACACTCGTTTGGTTTACAAACCCTAATGCTACCCAATCTTCCGATCTAGGTCCGGTTTATTAACATAGTTACCTATACTAGGTGCCGTTTGATATCCGCGATCTCTAGCATTGTTTAGTTGTTACTCAAGGACTACTGAGCAATCTCAGGTGAGTACATAGACCCCTCTTTTACTGTTTTCCAAACTGTTTTGGGGTGGAACACATGTGCCTACTTGTTACTTTCATGCTTTCCTGTTTTCACATCATATACCTGCTATGTTCAATAGTACACTTATAGTACATAATCTCATTGTGTTTTATGCTATGTATGTCCATTTAGTTCATACTTAGTACATCGTTTTACATTTACATTTTATGCTATGTATGTCCATTGCGTGCATACTTAGTACATTGTTTTCATCACATGCTTACATTTTGGTATGACATTTGGTTTGTTTACATGGGACAATACATTCATTAACACCGATCATGCCGTTCGTTAGTAGGTAGTGGTACCATAGGAATTGACAACTCCCGTTCCGGACGTCCCAGGGAAAGGGGATGAAAGGAATGACCGAATTCGATGATATAAGACAGATAGACCTTTAATTTGTTTAAAGGGTTTATCACCACAGTCGCAAGGCTTGGATGTATGCATTTTCACAATACCGCATAAATGTTCATATTAAATAGTTGCATGCATTTACACAAAACATAACTTTGATTTAAACCAAGTTTTACTTCAATACTTTGTTTTTGTGCATATGGTTTAGTTGAGACATTTCACTTGCCATACATGACATTTTGACATAGACATTTGACATGGATATTTGACATAGACATTTGACATGGATATTTGACATAGACATTTGACATGGATATTTGACATAGACATTTGACATGGATATTTGACATAGACATTTTGACATGATTTACATTTGACACAAACCCTTTTGACATTGGTTTTACATACTACATGATTTACATCTTGACATGAACACTTTGACATATTATTTAATACATTTGACAATTGAATTAAACATAGACTTCTTACATTGGTTGGTTTGGTTTGATTAAGTGATTAAGTAACGATGCGTGTGTAATATGATACAAGCATGGTGGATACGCCGCTGGTACTTCCTATATATAAGTGTTTGTATGGTATTATATGTCGTAACGTTATTTGAATCATTTCAGTTTGAGACATAGAACATTTCATACAAATAACATACTTTTCACAAGACATTGATTTATAAACAACTTATCTTATGCAAACATATTTTACTTGGTTATTCATTTAACCTTACATTTATTTATACTTATCATCTGATCTTATCGTTTTTCAAATGATTTAAAAGACAAAGCAAATAACAAGGTTCATGACTAAACATTTTCTCAAACATAAGTCATGAATCTTATTTTCACAAAACCTATGTATCTCACAGGCATTTTTATGCTGACGTACCTATTTTCACATGTGTTTTTCAGGAACTGTTGCATAAGATGATCAAGATACACATAGGCAGACTTGGGCTTTAGTGACAATAAAAGATGCAAGACTAGTTAATTATGTTGTATTTCCTTGTTTAATTAAGACATTGTAACACTTTTAATCAATAAAACGAAACTTTAACTTCCATGGTTGTGAAACATTAATTCTGTTACAACACTCCCCGATGTTTCCGCCACGTTTTGTATGTTCTACGTGGTCGGGGTGTGACAGAAAAGATGGTATCAGAGCCAATGGTTATAGGGAATTAGGTTATTAGTAATGCTTTGACCTAGTCTATAACCTTCTTAGGACCCTAACGCGAGTTTACTTGCGTTTAGTCATAAAACAATACTGTCGCCTATCCTTAGGCGACAACCGCAACAAGAACATGAATTTCAAAACCGCTTTGAAAACTAATCATCTGTTCTAGGATGACTGATTACTAGGTTTTGAACTCTCTATTGTAAGGTTTTGAACTCTCTGTTATATGGTTTTGAACCCCTTTGAGTTTTCAAAATCTCGTCAAGGTTTTGGGTTTTAAATAATGTGAACACGTGCAAACTGGAAGGGTGAATGCCTGTATTCTGGGTTTTCTGGCTAGGCAAGCACTTCGTATACATCTCATCAGACGCGAGACCAGTTGTGCTTACCTGGGAATTCTTGGGATGAGTGTTCACTTATAGGCGAGCATGTCTTCGCGATACATTATTTTTGACCCATTTACTTTGAATTGTCACCATCTCATTTGTTTGCCTTAGGTAACAAACAAATGATCACAATTTTCATTCGTTACCATTCTGTATTGATTATCCAATAACCTTTCACTTGCTTCTTCCTATGTCTTTCATTTTCTTCTAGAATGTCTCTTCCTCTTGGCACTGGTCAAACGTCTGAGCGAACAGCCAAATTTGTCCAACAAATAGGCGAAGTGATTCAGAAGACTGTGGATCTAGGCATTTCCATGGCTCGTCTTAACAATGAAGCCTCTCGTCTCGACAATGAAGCCACTCAAGAGCCACCAAAGGAAGTAGAAGTCAAGCTTGCACCAACATCAAGGAAGCGTAAGGCTTCAAGGAAACCCGCAGCGGTTACACCAAAACAAGCTGGACCTAGCCAAGTGGCAAGGCCACCAGCTAGGAAGCCGTACTTAGGAACTGCTCCTAGGTGCAAGCGATGCAACGGTCATCATTCAAACCTCATACCCTGCTGGAAATGTACCTACTGTGGACGGCAGGGACATTTGGTCAACACATGCCGCTTTGCTATCCAGAACAAAGCTGTTGCAAATCTTGCTGCTACCCAACTCCAAGTCAACCCTACTCAAGCTCGTTTCCCGCGTGGTACTTGCTACAACTGTGGCGATACGAGCCATTTCAGGAACAACTGCCCGAAGATAGTCAGTGCAAATCCAACCCCTGGATGAGCATTCGACTGAACAAAGGATGTTGCTGTCTTATGCCTTTGTTTCTTTTGTTTTCGTGTATTGTGAAACAATATGTCTTGTTCATAAATAAAAATCGTTGTTCACAAATTCTGATATACAACTATAGTTACATGTGTGTATGATTTTTCTATGATACCTGCATTAAGGAACTATGTTCCTTACAAACTACTCTTGTGATTCTCTCTTTCAAGTGATCGCTCATAATTTCCTCAAAAGTTCTAAGTACTCGTTTCATTCTAAGAAACGAAGTACAGGAAATAAAGTGAAATTATGAGTAATCGTGCTCTTTACACATCTGTATTTTTGAATCCTTGGTTGGATAACTAAGGATATTTACAAATCTCATACCCATTACATTTTGATTTTTTTCAACATACACAGTACCAGTATTTCAAAACAATCTTCATGATCTCAAAACATTTCATATAGTTTGAAAACAATTTTTCTAGATGCATTGTCTATGTTATTTCAAAAACATTGGCCATGTTATCAAAACCAACCTTTCTAATTTCAAAATATTTCATATAGTCTGAAGACAATATTAACACAATACATTTTCTGATCAAGTGCATGATTTCGAAAAGCATCATTCATGTCTTTCAAAAACCTTATACATAATTTCAAAATTCATCTCGCATGATTTTAAAACATTTTTGTAAATATATCTACCTAATACACCTACTTTATGATTTCAAAAAGTATTATATATAAGGTTTCAAAAACGTTAAACACATTTTTCTTAAAAGAACCCCATGCATAGTTTTCCAAATATATTTTCCTCATACAGTGACTTAACCTTCAAATTCTGCTTCATATGTCGCCTTGACATATCTAGCATCTCAACTTCATAAGCATTTCAACTTCATGTTTTGACTTAAGCACATCCCGTGCAAGATTTCAAAACATCTTCAACTTCTAAAATCCATATGGGATCTTTTTATCTCCACAATTAGACCCTTGTGGATGATCATCATTCAAATCAGAGTCCTTAATTGGATTCCTTATATACCTAAATTCGAACATTTCGGGTTCTAGTAATCGAAATCGAATTTTCTTTTTGAATCTTTCTATTTTTATAGTTAGATTCTTGATAATGTTTAAAGTACCAAATGAAATCCACGAGATGGATTCCTATTGTACTTTAAATGCATGTGCTCTGTCAACAAAACAAATTAACAAATAAACAATCTTTGTGGTTATGTGACTATGTGTTTATTCATCTTATGTTTTCTTTTATGCATTTTTGTGTTTTTAATACTCTGGATATTCGTTATCCAAATCCTCGCAGAATCTTTCATATCTTCATATGAGGGATTCGTAGCAGGATATTCAAAAGGTACTACCTTCAATCCTTAATGGGCTTCTATGTAATAGTTAAGACCCTTGGGTTATATAGTACCATTCCATGTTTCATAAGAGACCCTCTTAGTGGTCTAGTCAAAAAGATTGACTCACAATTTGGTTAAAGAACGACATCTAGTGATGTAGCTGAGCAGACTCCTTGATAGTCTATTTAGATCATTTATTGATTTAATTCAAAGGACTCTATGGCGGTCTAGTCACACTCATCACAGGTTCATTCATTTGGTTTTACCCTACACATTATAAAATAGACTGTGTGAACTGTGCAAGGAATTGTCTGATTATGGACGCGTACATAATTATGAAATTTAGTGCACAGAAACCCAGTAAGATTTGTTATGTGTAAGAACCGATAGTGACAACAATAACGAAATGAGAACGATGTAATGGAGGTACGGTGGACGCACCAATGACGCTTCATATACTTGTATATAAGTATCCCTCTTACATTGCAATCATGATGTTATTAAAGTTACTAGAAGTTCAGAACCCAAACCAATGTTGTTCGATCTTTTCAACTTCATGCTTTCAAGCTCTCACAAGTTTCCTCTAAATAAATTTCGGGACGAAATTTCCTAAAGTAGGGGAGACTGTAACACCTGTGCCTTCACGACCATCAAACAAATACCAAACCAATGAAATATTAAAATTCATACTTGGGATTTGTAAAAAATATGTGTATCATTTGCACATATCATTTCTCGTTCAATTTCAAACTCTAAATCGCTTTCTGGAAGGTTATACGCGCACCGATGTGTAAATATAACCAGTTTAATGCAACGAACACTCCGGAATAGTGAAATAGGCTTAACATACCTTAAATAACCTTTACATAACTTAGAAATAAGTTTTGGAAGGTTTGGTATGCCGAAATCAAGTTAATTCGCTTACAGGGACTAAAGTTGACAAACTGCGAAAGTATGCCAATTTGAACTGTAACAGACATTCCGGAGCATGACCATAAGTTAAACATACCATAAATACCCTTCACATAGCTTAGAAATAGGCTTTGAGGTGTTCGGTATGCTAAAATAAACTTTTGTGTCATTCAGGGACTAAAAGTGTCAAAAAGTGCACAAGTTTGCATTTTCGCGCATAACTTACGTTCTGAATACATCTGGACATCCAAAAATTTATGTAAGCATGACTACATTATATTTTAGTGTTCGCCATAAGAAAATCCATTCGTCACGTCATTTGGATCGTTTTTCGCGCTTGTGCGCATTCCGTCGTAATTAAGCGAACATCGCGTTCGTACGACCAAACGAACCAACATCCGAGATATTTTTGTGCATGTTTTGAGTCCCCTATACTTTAACTTCATTTTAGAGCCTTGAAATGAGGTTAACAGGGTTCAAACGCATCGAAAAAGGCCTTAAACACGTGCAGGGGCCATTTCTGCCAATTCTGAAACTTTTCTGATTCAGGGGGGTGCTAGCGTAGCGCGAGCCCTATGGGCTTACCCGTCGCGCTACGTGACTGCCTATTCTGGACAGAAAACATGCAGAAATATCAGTTTTGCACTTTCGGGACCAGATTCGATGTATTAGCCGTTGTTTAATTCACAACCACACATTCTAACATGCTTAGTCAGCGGATAAGGATGGAATTTAGGCACCATAACTTTGCAACACATGTATGGATGGAATTTAAGCACCTAAGCACCATAACTTTGCAACACATGTATGGATGGAATTTAAGCACCATAACTTTGCAACACATGTACGGATGGGATTAAGGCACGTTTTCCATGAAACGATCTTAACGGTTCGGGTATTCCTATAAATACCCCATACCCCCCATTGCTAAAATCACTAGAATTCTGATTTGAGAACCTCTAAGTTGAAACCATTGTTTCATACCTGAGATTCTTGAATCGGGATTAGCATTCGGGGACCCTTCGTAAGTATTCTTTCGTTCTTTTCCTTATTTTATTGCTTTTCGAGTCCGAAAGTCAAACTTTGTTTGACTTTCAGCGTTGACCAGTAATGGTCAATGCGAAGTTCTTTTGAACTTCGCAACGTGAGTGTAATCACGTTGGGCATAGTCCCTTGGGACTATGCCCACTGATTACCACGTTGTCTAGGGTCGTAGGGTAAGCGATCTAATAAATCGCTTATACCTCGAACCCGACCCAGTTTGGTCGATCATTTGGATCCGACCAAATACATTAGGTGACCCTAGTATAGGGCATAACCTTCCGAGGTAATACCCTATGGTCACATCGTTTAAGTAGTTGTATGATATGTAGTTTATATGCCTTAGGTAAATTACCAGAATACCCTTTTCATGTATAATTGGTAATTAAGCATATGTAACCTAAACCTTTGTCACATAACTGATTATGTAATATGTTTAGGCATATAACACTTGTCATAGGGCTAGTTAGGCGGTCCGAACGCGTTTCACGCGAACGACGCGTTAAAGTAGCATAAGCTACCTAAACGGGTCGTAATGGGTCGAAATCACTCAGGTTAAGTTTCATTTAGTATGTAGGCTTTGGTAAACCAAATGACACGAGTCTCTACACTCGTTTGGTTTACAAACCCTAATGCTACCCAATCTTCCGATCTAGGTCCGGTTTATTAACATAGTTACCTATACTAGGTGCCGTTTGATATCCGCGATCTCTAGCATTGTTTAGTTGTTACTCAAGGACTACTGAGCAATCTCAGGTGAGTACATAGACCCCTCTTTTACTGTTTTCCAAACTGTTTTGGGGTGGAACACATGTGCCTACTTGTTACTTTCATGCTTTCCTGTTTTCACATCATATACCTGCTATGTTCAATAGTACACTTATAGTACATAATCTCATTGTGTTTTATGCTATGTATGTCCATTTAGTTCATACTTAGTACATCGTTTTACATTTACATTTTATGCTATGTATGTCCATTGCGTGCATACTTAGTACATTGTTTTCATCACATGCTTACATTTTGGTATGACATTTGGTTTGTTTACATGGGACAATACATTCATTAACACCGATCATGCCGTTCGTTAGTAGGTAGTGGTACCATAGGAATTGACAACTCCCGTTCCGGACGTCCCAGGGAAAGGGGATGAAAGGAATGACCGAATTCGATGATATAAGACAGATAGACCTTTAATTTGTTTAAAGGGTTTATCACCACAGTCGCAAGGCTTGGATGTATGCATTTTCACAATACCGCATAAATGTTCATATTAAATAGTTGCATGCATTTACACAAAACATAACTTTGATTTAAACCAAGTTTTACTTCAATACTTTGTTTTTGTGCATATGGTTTAGTTGAGACATTTCACTTGCCATACATGACATTTTGACATAGACATTTGACATGGATATTTGACATAGACATTTGACATGGATATTTGACATAGACATTTGACATGGATATTTGACATAGACATTTGACATGGATATTTGACATAGACATTTGACATGGATATTTGACATAGACATTTTGACATGATTTACATTTGACACAAACCCTTTTGACATTGGTTTTACATACTACATGATTTACATCTTGACATGAACACTTTGACATATTATTTAATACATTTGACAATTGAATTAAACATAGACTTCTTACATTGGTTGGTTTGGTTTGATTAAGTGATTAAGTAACGATGCGTGTGTAATATGATACAAGCATGGTGGATACGCCGCTGGTACTTCCTATATATAAGTGTTTGTATGGTATTATATGTCGTAACGTTATTTGAATCATTTCAGTTTGAGACATAGAACATTTCATACAAATAACATACTTTTCACAAATGGCATAATAGTCAAAATTTCTCTTTTAACATGATTCGGAACATTACAAAAAAATCCTGTACTCTTTTGAACACTAGGAACCAATCCCGACATATTTGTAAAATTAGTGAGAGAAAGCATAACACACCTAGCCGAAGCCACATCCCCCCTAGCAAAAAGGAATAAATCATCCGCAAAGCACAGGTTCACGATTTTCTGCTTTTCACATTTGTTATGGAACCGAAACGAAGAATCAATTCTTGTCGTATGATTAAGAATGCAGGTCAAAACTTCCATTACTAAAGTAAAAAGATAAGGGGATAAAGGGTCACCCTGTCTTAAACCCCTTTTTCCTTTAAAAAACCCATGAATATTCCCATTGACGCAAACCGAATAAGAGGCAGTGGATACACATAGCATGATCCAATCTACCATGATACCATTAAACCCAAAACCGAGTAACACAGTTTTAAGAAAACTCCACTCTACCGTATCGTAAGCTTTCTGGATATCCACCTTAAACGCACACCTCGGAGGACCGAAATCTCGATGATAGTTATGCATTAATTCCTGTGTAAGAAGAATATTATCTGAAATTTTCCGACCCGGAACAAAAGCTGATTGGTTAATGCTAACAATCTCGCTCAGGAAACCCTTTAAACGATCCACCAAAACCTTACTGATACATTTAAAAATAACATTACAGCATGATATAGGCCGATAATCAGTAATACATGAAGGAGTCGACACCTTGGGAACCAAAACAACTAAAGTATGATTAAGTTGTTGAAGAAGGTTGCCCGTATTAAAGAAATCAAGAATAGCATTCGAAACATCACTTCCCACAATTTGCCAAGTGCTCTTAAAAAACGCAGCCGTATATCCATCCGGGCCCGGAGCTTTATCATTCCCAATAGAAAACATAGCTGATTTAATTTCCTCCAAAGTAACAGGCCGAACCATGTGATTAGCACTATCAGGATTCAGCTTATTGTAAAAGAGATCAGGAGATGGAACCAAAGAAACCTGGCCCTGACAACCCAGAAAACGCTCATAATGATCAACAAACGCCTCCGCCACCTTGCCACCCTCAAACATGTTACCACTTGAATCATAAATGGTCTCAATCCGATTAATGTGGTTCCTACACTTTAACGACGTGTGAAAATACGCCGTATTAGCATCACCGGCACGAAGCCATTCTACTTTAGACTTCTGCTTTAGGAACCTCTCCTCATCAAGCGAAGCCTCTTGAAAGTCACGAAGCACCGAAGCCTCTTGAGAGCGTAACAAATCATTCATCGGGTCCCTATCAATATCACGCTGAATAGCTTCCAGCTTACCTTTTAAATTCACAACCTTTACATGTAAGTTCCCTTGTTGATATAAAAGAGCACGAAGAGAAGATTTCATATGGGAAAGTTTCTTAGCAACACGGAACTGGTGAACCCCTTCAACATGCACATTCCACTTCGCAGTAACAATATCCAAAAAACCCGGTTTATGCACCAAGAAATTTGCAAACTTGAATGGTCTTGGCTTGGACTTCTCAGCCGAGAACAATTTCAGCACACACGGACAGTGATCCGATACTCCATAAGGTCTAAACTCAGCAACCGATTGGGGAAAAGAAGTAACAAAAGGAACGTTACCCATAATCCTATCAATCTTCTTAAGTAACCCGACACCCTTTTTGGGTTTTTGAGTCCATGTGTATTGAAAACCCGTTCGCTTAATATCAAATACCTCGATATCCTCAACACAATCATTAAATTCATGCATACCAGGAGAGAAAAAGGAACTGCTAATCGATCTATCTTCAAGATTAAGCGCCGAGTTGAAGTCTCCCATAATTACCCACGGTTTATCGTGAACTAAGGCCTTGTGCATACGAAGATTCTGCCATAGATCTCTTCGGTGAACATAATAATTAGCAGCATAGATCAGAGAGCAAAAGAAAATACTCTTATTAGCTTTACAATTAATCTGGACGTGTAAAACTTGAGCCGACTGATCAAGAACCATAACATCCACCTCCATCGGATCCCAACCCAATATAATACGAGCACCCTTATTACAACAACTCCCATTAGAAGTCCAGTCCCACCTTCTAAAGACAACGTTACAAACTTTACGAAGATTATCCATATCCACATGAGACTCTAATATAGCACATAACGTAAGTTTATTATTTTTAACTACCTGACGAACCTCATTCTGTTTGAGAGGCCGGTTCAAACCCCGAACATTCCAAACAGCCAAACTAATCATTTAAAACATTGGAAGAAGGAGTGCTTGCCCCTTTTTTTTGAGTATGACGGCCCAAATCAGCTTTAAGAAAATCATTTGTTTCATTATACACTTCCACTACCTCCTCATCATCAGACTTTTGTGATTCACCTTCCATATCCCGACCAGACTTACTAGATTCCCCAACTGTTGGGTTTTGTACATGTTTATCAAAGCTAATTTTATCCGAATAAAATTAAAACGCAGCGGAATAAGGATTTAAAACATGTTACTTTACAAGATTTAAAACTCTTTTAAATGCAAAAACCCAAAACCGGATCCATATATGACATACATGCTATCAAAATACAACCATAGGGTGTTTGAGAGTTCAACCTTTCTTTGGAGCAAGGAGATGGAAGATGATGATGAATCTTGAATGGTAGCTTCCAAACGAGAAAGCCTCAAGCTAGTATACCCGAAAGCTCCAACAAACACCTTGAGATTGCTAGGATTTCTACACTTGAAACTCACAAAATCCCTCTAATAATCAGCTCTTGGCCGAAATTTTGAGAGGAGTTCTTAGAGTTTTTGCAACTTGAGATTACTAGTGATTTTGGTGAGAGAAGATGTCTTGTGTTTTTACAAAAACAAGACCCAATCAAGTGCCTTCCTTTTATGACATTTTGCATGTAAAATGAGTGGGTAAAACCCTCCTTGGGAAGACCATGGGGCCGGCCATAGGGCCACCCTTTTCACCCAATGAAAAATTTTCCCTTTTATTTTTAAGTCTTGTTTATATTTTACAACCTTTATAAAATATAACATTACATATATATAAGACTTTTATGCAACAAATCATAACTTTTATAATGTTATTTAACCTATTAAATAACAAAATAAAATACTCTCACATAATAAATTATCCATGTAATTTATTAGTTTTCTGAAGTGCAATTATTTAGAAAACCAATTTCTAAATATTCTAAGTGTTAATATTTATTTGTTTGATCATATCATAAATAAATATTGTAGGTGTTTGTCTAGCTTGTTATTGGGTATGACCCGACTTGGATCATAACGTACTAGCCACATCAATTTAATATGTGTCTTGGGCATACAGAGTCCAACAATCTCCCACTTGCACAAGATACATAGAAGATTGATGCAAGCAGTAAATGACGCCTAACAACGGTTTACTACCCCTAATACGTATGACGAAGTGCCATTCAATAACATCATCCCCTTCAAGTCCCTTACTTGAACATGATTTAGGTGAATCTATCATTTATCCTTTCGTTACAGATGTCATGTCAAATCCAGAGACACAGTGTGATCATTCTCTGTTGATTTAACTTAAGCAGGCCTTAGACATCTTACTCTCAACGAATAAGAGGAACAAATCCCTTCTTGACTACATACGTCTCTCACAATCACCTCGTACTATACCCGAGCTTAGTCTTATGTACTATCTTATTACAGACAGCGAAGAACTAAGTCAAGGCATAATATTTGGTGAATATCAAGACCCAATATGTATCTCAGGTCAGAGGATACTATGATATTCGCCTTTGCTCAAATTTACTTATGATCAATCATAAATGATTCCATGCAGTAACATTTGAGAGCGGGTCAGTCCAATATTTGTATCCCACAAATATCTATGAACTTTGGCAGCAACACTTTGCTCTATATTCATACCTAATGAATATCCACCAATCCAAGTTCATAATAGTCTTACATTCATATTTGTTCCCACAATTATGATCGACTACGGACATTTAGAATAATTAATTTATTCACGGATTTAAACATGCTAAAATGGAACATAACTCAAAATACCATAAAAGAGTTAAAATAACAATTGTTCCAATATCCAAATACAAAATAGATCAAATCCAATCACTAGAATATCGAAGTCCTAAGGCACAAGTATGACCCTCATGTTTTGGCCGTTCAAGGAGCTTCGTGAGTGGATCCGCAATGTTTTGATCGGTGTGAACTTTGCGAATACATATCTTTCCCTTTTCAACTTCATCCCTTATGTAGTTGAATCTCCGCTCAATGTGCCTAGTCTTTTGATGTGCACGAGGTTCCTTGATTTGAGCAATCGCACCCTCGTTATCACAAAAGATCTCTAGGGGGTCTTGAATGGTAGGGACTACCCCTAGGTCGGCAATGAACTTCTTTAACCACGCAGCTTCTTGTGCTGCCAATGAGGCGGCGATGTATTCTGATTCTGTAGTGGACAATGCTACAACATCCTGCTTCGAGCTCTTCCAAGAGACTGCAGCTCCATTCAAAATGAAGACATACCCAGATTGTGATCGAGAGCCATCTCGATCAGTTTGGAAACTCGCATCCGTGTAACCTTTTACAACGAGTTCCTCTTCACCAGATCCATATATTAGAAACATATCCTTAGTCCTCCTAAGGTATTTCAATATGCTCTTAACAGCCATCCAATGACTGTTACCTGGATTTTGCTGGTATCTACTTGTCATGCTTAAAGCGCATGACACGTCCGGTCTAGTGCATATCATTGCATACATTATGGATCCTATAGCAGACGCATATGGGATTCCTTTCATTCTTTCTTGCTCATCCTTTGAGCTTGGACATTGAGTCACATTCAAAATTGTCCCCTTTTGAATAGGTACCAAACCTTTCTTAGAGTTCTCCATCTTGAACCTTTTCAAGACTTTGTCAATGTATGCACTTTGGTTTAAACCTATCAAGCGCCTTGATCTATCCCTATAGATCTTTATTCCCAAAATATAGGCAGCTTCTCCAAGATCTTTAATGGAAAAACAACTTCCAAGCCAGGCTTTTACACCTTCCATGGTTGGAATGTCATTTCCAAATAGTAGAATGTCATCGACATACAATACTAAGAAAGTGACGGTGCTCCCACTAGCTTTCTTATACACACAAGCTTCATCCCCGTTCTTGATGAACCCAAAGTTCCTAATTTCTTCATCAAAACGGTGATTCCAACTTCTCGATGCTTGTTTCAATCCATAGATTGATTTCTTTAACTTGCACACTTTGTTAGGATGTTTTGGATCGATAAAACCTTCAGGCTGAACCATATAGACATCTTCATCAAGATATCCATTGAGGAAAGCCGTTTTGACATCCATTTGCCAAATCTCATAGTCATAATATGCAGCTATGGCAAATAATATCCTAATCGACTTTAGCATTGCCACTGGCGAGAAGGTCTCATCATAATCAACCCCTTGAGTTTGAGTGAAACCTTTTGCTACAAGTCTCGCTTTATAAGTATCCAAGTTACCATGCATATCTGTTTTCTTCTTGAAAACCCACTTACTTCCAACTACTTTGGAGTTAAGAGGTGGCACAACCAATTCCCAAACTTGGTTGTCATACATGGATTGCATCTCTACGTTCATAGCCTCAAGCCATTTGTCGCAATCGGATTTCGACATTGCATCATGGTATGTGGTTGGTTCATCTGAATCTACCACATAGCATCTGTCCATGAAAAATCCATATCTTTCAGGTGGATTACTAATTCTACCAGATTTGCGAACGTTTTGTGTATGTTGATCAACCATTTGATCATTTTCAACAACCTCTTGTTGAATGCTAGTATCAACCAAACGTGTATCGGCTTGTGGTTCTTGATCCTCATCAAGTTTCACTGTTCTACTAGTTCCTTCCATAAGGAACTTATCCTCCAAGAACTTGCCCTTTCGAGCAACAAATACCTTTTGCTCTGTTGGATCGTAGAAATAATATCCTATATCATCTTTAGGATATCCTACGAAGATACACTTAATGGATCGTACTTCTAACTTGTTTGGGGTGTATTGCTTCACATAAGCATCACAACCCCATACCTTCAAATATGATAATGATGGAACCGTTCCATGCCATATTTCAAAAGGTGTCTTATCCACTTTCTTGGTTGGGGCCATATTTAATATACGAGCCGCGGAGAGCAAAGCGTAACCCCAAAATGATAGAGGCAATGTGCTTCTAGCCATCATAGATCGAACCATATCCAATAGAGTTCGATTCCTCCTCTCAGACACACCATTATGTTGTGGTGTTCCAGGTGGAGTGAGTTGTGAGATGATCCCACAACTCCTAAGATGATCTTGAAAAGCATCACTAAGGTATTCACCTCCTCTATCGGAACGAAGAACTTTGATTGTCTTGGTGAGTTGATTCTCTACTTCGTTTTGGAAGATTTTGAACGTTTCAAAAACTTCATCTTTGTGTCTTAGCAAGTACACATAACCATAACGACTAAAGTCGTCGGTAAAAGTTACGAAGTATCTTTCACCATTCCTAGTCATTGGCTTAAAAGGACCACATACATCCGAATGTATGATGCCTAATAAATCTTTTGCCCTTTGGTTTGTGCCACTAAAGGGTTTCTTGGTCATTTTACCTTGTAAACTAGATTCGCATGTATCAAATGAACCAATTTCATTTGTTTCCAAAAGACCATTCTTTTGAAGTGTTTGCATGCGATTTCTGTTTATATGACCAAGACGACAATGCCAAAGATAGGTCTCATTCAAATCTATTTTGAGTTTCTTGGTGTTTGCTTGGTACATCGAATTATCAAATGATGTATTATCATGAACCAATTCATAAATACCATTTGAAGGCGTAGCTTTAAAGTAGAACATGTCATTCATCAAAGCATAAATTTCATTGTTCACAAACTTCAAATCAAATCCATATTGTCTTAAAAGGGAAACAGAAATAATGTTCCTAGTCAAACTAGGAGCATACAAAACATTTTTCAAACAAATTTCCAAACCACTTGGAAGTTTTAAAACATAGTCTCCTTGGGCTTCAACTTGAACCTTCGCTCCATTGCCCATAAAGAGACTAGTGTCTCCCTTCTTGTAATGCTTATTTCTTTTGAACCCCTGCAACGAATTGCAAATATGAGTTCCACATCCGGTATCTAATACCCATGTGTTAGAAGAAATAACATTTAGATCAATATGTATCATAAAGATTGTACCTGAGGTTTGCCCTGCATCCCTCTTGTTTTTCAACTCTTTGAGATAGGTTGGACAATTCCTTTTCCAATGCCCTATCTCTCCACACTCAAAGCATGGATCGCTCGTGGCAACCTTTGCCTTCTTCTCTTTTGGTTTTGGTGGTTCTGCTTTAGCCTTTCTTTTTCCCTTCCCTTTGACGTGCCCCTTCCCTTTGGCAACATTTGCCTTGGAGTCGGAGTGATGTCCCTTCTTGCCTCCCTCATTGATCGTTAGAACAGGTAAAGCCTTTTTACCCATTCCCGCTTCAGCCGTTTTGAGCATTGCATGAAGCTCACCAATGCTCTTGTCCCATCCATTCATGTTATAGTTCATAACAAAGCTCTCAAATTTCTTTGTTAAAGAGTTGAGGATCAAATCCGTAGCCAACTCTTTTGAGACGGGACAATTGAGCCTTTCGAGGCGATCAATGTGGCTTTTCATCTTAAGGACATAAGATGAGACCGATTGGGTTTCCTCCATCCGACATGCATGAAGCGCTCGAACCGTTTCGAAGCGTTCTACCCTTGCTTGTTGTAGGAACATTTCCTTCAATTGGGTAATCATGTCGTATGCCCCATGATGTTCAAAGTCCTTTTGAATCTCGGGAATCATAGTTCCCAACATGAGGCAAGAGGCTTGCATGGAGTCCTCGGTATACTTAACCCAATCATTGTAGGCTTCTACATCTTCCTCGTCGGGTTGATCGGGAATAGGATCGTCCAACACATAGGATATTTTCTCTTGCTTGAGAACAATTCTCAAGTTTCGAAACCAATCCATGAAGTTGTTATGGTTGAGACGATCCTTTTCAAGGATGGTTCTTAGTGATAGGTTACGGACGGTTTGATTAATCGGGTTTGCATTGTTAGCGGCCATCTACAAAATTTAACAAAGTTCAATTTTAGTATTTTCGATATTATTAAAATTTTAATCATTAATACCCTTTTAACGTCTCGTAGACAATTAATAATTAAAATCTAGAATCCAACGTTACATTTAAATATTGGTTAGGTGACCTTTATCCCATTATTTAAAATAACAAGGTAGTCAACGTTTGACAATTGCAACCCTTTGCAACTTCTAGCAATATGGGATCGGTTAAACATCTTTATGTTTAGTTGGCATGTTTAATCCCATCAACACCTTTTGTTCCCATGCTTCGGTGACCCTAAGTTCATGGTTTCCAAATCAAGTCGTCCAACTTACACACACGTGTGAGTTTATACACATAAGTGGTTAGGTGACCTTTATCCCACAAACATGGTAAACCCACCTCAAATATACAAGTTTCCTCAAATGTGGTTAGGTGACCTTTATCCCACAAAGAGTTCCCAAGTAATTTGAGTGTTGTATAAAAGGATGGTGTTTGACTTGTTTTATAAAAGGGATTTTTATTTTTCAAAATTCTAGTTTAGAAAAATTTTATGTACCATATATTTGCATGCATTCAAATCAATGGTACTTTAGTGAAAATCAATTTTCAAGGTTCTTTAAATAAAACCCATTTTATTATAAAATCATTAATTTTTAATAAACCTTTTATTAATCGTTTTAATGATTTTGTAAGAACCAATTTTAAGCTTGTTACGGGTTATTAGTTGTTAAGTATGCATATCCAAATATCATCCAAACAACCATAAATAAAATATAACCAAACAAGCACAACACATATGATAAAAGGTGCACAACCATAGCCAACTATTTTGACCACACTTGTTAGCCGAAACAAGTGTGTCAAAAGGTCCTTCCTAAAGGGTGAATATAGACACAAAAAAAGTGTCAGTGAACTCCCACTTGATCCCGCATCCAAATGCTTCAAGTCTTCATCTTGTGTTGTGATTTCTTCACTTCTTTTGAGCTTCCAAATGTCTTTTAAATTCAGCTCCAAACTCCTTTGGACTTCAAAATGTGTTTTGGTTATCGGGCTAAAATCCCGTTAAGAACTATGAAGTCCTTTTGCCCGAAATTGGCAAAAACCAAAACCGTATTTTTGTGTGCATCTTCTTTTACATAAAAGTATCCTAATACATTTTTCTAGTAAAATAAATGCATCTAATCTATTTACTTACATACCAAATGAAAATAAATAAATTACATATTTTTACAAGTGGAAGACAAAATAATAATTACAACCCATTGAATAATTAACAAAATCACAAACACAAACATATTCACACAAGGTCATGGCTAGGTTATGAACACCAAAATATATATATCCAAATATATATAAATTTCAAGAGCAAAATAATGGTTTCCTTTTACAACCTATATTTTTCGGCCAAGAATGAAAAACCGAAAAATGTGGGTTTTTGTCCAAACAAAACAAATCATCCATATGATATAATTTTTTCAAGATTCCTTTATGCATGTAGGAAATAAATCTTGAAAAACAAAAGGAAATCCATTGATAAAATTTCGGCTATTGGGTTTCTCCAAACCCGAAAACCCGAAAATTTTAAATCCAATGAAGCATGCACTCATATAAGCGGCTCTGATACCATTGTTGGGTTTTGTACATGTTTATCAAAGCTAATTTTATCCGAATAAAATTAAAACGCAGCGGAATAAGGATTTAAAACATGTTACTTTACAAGATTTAAAACTCTTTTAAATGCAAAAACCCAAAACCGGATCCATATATGACATACATGCTATCAAAATACAACCATAGGGTGTTTGAGAGTTCAACCTTTCTTTGGAGCAAGGAGATGGAAGATGATGATGAATCTTGAATGGTAGCTTCCAAACGAGAAAGCCTCAAGCTAGTATACCCGAAAGCTCCAACAAACACCTTGAGATTGCTAGGATT
Source organism: Helianthus tuberosus (assembly GCA_030545235.1). Lineage (NCBI taxonomy): Eukaryota > Viridiplantae > Streptophyta > Magnoliopsida > Asterales > Asteraceae > Helianthus > Helianthus tuberosus. Next base: position 47,718,018 of record CM060429.1, on the reverse strand, counting down.
TCTACACTTGAAACTCACAAAATCCCTCTAATAATCAGCTCTTGGCCGAAATTTTGAGAGGAGTTCTTAGAGTTTTTGCAACTTGAGATTACTAGTGATTTTGGTGAGAGAAGATGTCTTGTGTTTTTACAAAAACAAGACCCAATCAAGTGCCTTCCTTTTATGACATTTTGCATGTAAAATGAGTGGGTAAAACCCTCCTTGGGAAGACCATGGGGCCGGCCATAGGGCCACCCTTTTCACCCAATGAAAAATTTTCCCTTTTATTTTTAAGTCTTGTTTATATTTTACAACCTTTATAAAATATAACATTACATATATATAAGACTTTTATGCAACAAATCATAACTTTTATAATGTTATTTAACCTATTAAATAACAAAATAAAATACTCTCACATAATAAATTATCCATGTAATTTATTAGTTTTCTGAAGTGCAATTATTTAGAAAACCAATTTCTAAATATTCTAAGTGTTAATATTTATTTGTTTGATCATATCATAAATAAATATTGTAGGTGTTTGTCTAGCTTGTTATTGGGTATGACCCGACTTGGATCATAACGTACTAGCCACATCAATTTAATATGTGTCTTGGGCATACAGAGTCCAACACCAACCTCATCCCGTTACGGTAGTTTAAGCTACTTTAACGTGTCGTTTGCGTAAAACTATGTTCGGATGGTTAACTATGTGCTATGTCAAGTCTTACATGCCCAATTATGCCTAAACATGTTACTAAATCAGATTATATGTCAAAAATATGTTCACATATGCAAAATACGGATTTATGCTTCAAAAGGGCGTTTTGGTCATTTCCTATGGGCATATAAGCTAACTAACAAATGACTAACCAATCCTATGTGATCATATGGTATAACCTCAGAGGTTATTCCCTATGTAACTATGATCAACAATCATGCTTGGTCGGATCCTAATGATCGACCAAACGGGTCGGGTTCGAAAGTGTAAGCGGTTGTTTAGACCGCTTAACTTACGACCCTAAACAAGAACTATACTAATAGTGACGAGTTAAACATGTCAAAACATGTTTAACTAATTTAGAAAACTGATTTGGTATCAAAACAAAGTGTTTTGATACCTAAAAGTAGTTCCGTTGCAAAATACGTGTTAAAACGCATTTTGACCGAAACTTTGACTCGTCACTACGCCTAGTTAACGTGGTAATCAGTAGGAATAATTGCTAAGGATTATAACCATCGTGATTACAATCACGTTGCAAAGTTCAAACGAACTTTGTGTTGACCATTGACTGGTCAAACTGAAAGTCAAACACTGTTTGACTTTACGCTAGGAAAGCGATAAAAGAACGAAGTAAGCTTACAAAGGGTCCTTGTAACACCTGTGTCATTTCAACCATCAAACAAATGCCAAACCAATGAAATATTGTATTTCATACTTTGGACTTGTATAAATATGTGTATCTTTTGCACATATTAACTCTTGTTCGATTTCAAACTCTAAATCGCTTTCTGGAAGGTTATACGCGCACTAATGCGTAAATATAACCAGTTTAATCCAACGAACACTCCGGAATAGTGAAATAGGCTTAACATACCTTGAATAACCTTTACATAACTTATATATAAGTTTTGGAAGGTTTGGTGTGGTGAAATCAAGTTAAATCGCTTACAGGGACTAAAGTTGACAAACTGCGAAAGTATGCCAATTTGAACTGTAACAGACATTCCGGAACATGACCATAAGTTAAACACACCATAAATATCCTTTAAATAGCTTAGAAATAGGCTTTAATGGGTTCGGTGTGCTAAAATAAACTTTTGGGTCATTCAGGGACTAAAAGTGTCAAAAAGTGCACAAGTTTGCATTTTCGCGCATAACTTACGTTCTGAATACATCCGGACATCCAAAAATTTATGTAAGCACTAAAATATTTTATTTTAGTGTTCGCCATAAGAAAACATGCAGAAACTCAGTTTTTCGCATTCGGGACCAGATTCGATGTATTAGCCGTTGTTTAATTCACAACCACACATTCTAAACTTGCTTAGTCAGCGGATAAGGATGGAATTTAAACACCTAAACACCATGACTTTGCAACACATGTATGGATGGAATTTAAACACCTAAACACCATGATTTTGCAACACATGTATGGATGGAATTTAAACACCTAAACACCATAACTTTGCAACACATGTACGGATGGGATTAAGGCACGTTTTCCATGAAACGATCTTAACGGTTCGGGTATTCCTATAAATACCCCATGCCTTTCATTGTTTTAAAGCACTAGAATTCTGATTTGAGAGCTCTAAGTTGAAACCATTGTTTCATACCTGAGTTCTTGGATCGGGATTAGCATTCGGGGACCCTTCGTAAGTATTCTTTCGTTCTTTTCCTTATTTTATTGCTTTTCGAGTCAGAAAGTCAAACTTTGTTTGACTTTCAGCGTTGACCAGTAATGGTCAATGCGAAGTTCTTTTGAACTTCGCAACGTGAGTGCAATCACGTTGGTCATAGTCCCTTGGGACTATGCCCACTGATTACCACGTTGTCTAGGGTCGTAGGGTAAGCGATCTGATGAATCGCTTATACCTCGAACCCGACCCAGTTTGGTCGATCATTAGGATCCGACCAAATACATTAGGTGACCCTAGTATAGGGCATAACCTTCCGAGGTTATACCCTATGGTCACATTGTTTAAGTAGTTGTATGATAGGTAGTTTATATGCCTTAGGTAAATTACCAGAATACCCTTTTCATGTATAATTGGTAATTAAGCATATGTAACCTAAACCTTTGTCACATAACTGATTATGTAACATATTTAGGCATATTCTACTTGTCATAGGGCTAGTTAGACGGTCCGAACGCGTTTCACGCGAACGATGCGTTAAAGTAGCATAAGCTACCTAAACGGGTCGAAATGGGTCGAAAGCACTCAGGTTAAGTTTCGTTTAGTATGTGGGCTTTGTTAAACCAAATGACACGAGTCTCTACACTCGTTTGGTTTACAAACCCTAATGCTACCCAATCTTCCGATCTAGGTCCGGTTAATTAACATAGTTACCTATACTAGGTGCCGTTTGATATCCGCGATCTCTAGCATTGTTTAGTTGTTACTCAAGGACTTCTGAGCAATCTCAAGTGAGTACATAGACCCCTCTTTTACTGTTTTCCAAACTGTTTTGGGGTGGAACACATGTGCCTACTTGTTACATTCATGCTTTCCCGTTTTCACATCATATACCTGCTATGTTCGTTAGTACATTATAGTACATGATTTCAATACATTTTATGCTATGTATGTCCATTATGTGCATACTTAGTACATTGTTTTACATTGCTTTTCTGTTGCATATGCTTATCCAGCATATGAACACATTATACTACATATTGAACCGTTGTAAACATTTGACTATGTGAACCGTTGTAATCATTTGACTATGTGATCCGTTATATCTGTGAACCGTTTGTATCTGTGAACCGTTTGTATCTGTGAACCGTGTGAACCGTATTTGACTATACATGAACATTTCTATACTTGTTAAACATTTCATCTTGATAGTTTGGTTTGAGTAAGTGATTAAGTAACGAGGCGTGTGTAATATGATGCAAGCATGGTGGATACGCCGCTGGTACTTCCTATATATAAGTGTTTGTATGGTATTACATATCGTAGCGTTATTTGAATCATTTCAGTTTGAGACATAGAACATTTTTATACAAATAACATACTTTTCACAAGACATTGATTTATAAACATCTTATCTTATGCAAACATATTTTACTTGGTTATTCATTTAACCTTACATTTATTTATACTTATCATCTGATCTTATCGATTTTCAAATGATTTACAAAGCAAAGCAAATTACAAGGTTCATGACTAAACATTTTCTCAAACATAAGTCATGAAACCTATTTTCACAAAACCTATGTATCTCACAGGCATTTTTATGCTGACGTACCTATTTTCACATGTGTTTTTCAGGAACTGTTGCATAAGATGATCAAGATACATATAGGCAGACTTGGGCTTTAGTGACAATAAAAGATGCAAGACTAGTTAATTATGTTGTATTTCCTAGTTTGATAAGACATTGTAACACTTTAATCAATAAAACGAAACTTCAATTGCCATGGATTTGAAACAATTAATTCTGTTACAACACTCCCCGACGTTTCCGCCACGTTTTGTATGTTCTACGTGGTCGGGGTGTGACAGAAAAGATGGTATCAGAGCCAATGGTTATAGGGAATTAGGTTATTAGTAATGCTTTGACCTAGTCTATAACCTTCTTAGGACCCTAACGCGAGTTTACTTGCGTTTAGTCATAAAACAATACCGTCACCTATCCTTAGGCGACTACCACAACAAGAACATAAATTTCAAAACCGCTTTGAAAACTAATCATCTGTTCTAGGATGATTGATTACTAGGTTTTGAACCCTTTATTGTAAGGTTTTGAACTATCTATTATATGGTTTTGAACCCCTTTGAGTTTTCAAAACTCTCGTCAAGGTTTTGGGTTTTTAATAATGTGAACACGTGCAAACTGGAAGGGTGAATGCCTGTATTCTGGGTTTTCTGTCTAGGCAAGCACTTCGTATACATCTCAACCAGACGCGAGACCAGTTGTGCTTACCTGGGAATTCTTGGGATGAGTGTTCACTTATAGGCGAGCATGTCTTCGCGATACATTATTTTTGACCTATTTACTTTGATTTTTCACCGAGGTCGTTTGTTGCTTTGTAGTAACAAACAAATGACCACTATCCATTGCTTTCATCAAATTTGTTTCATCTCATTCATTTCGTCTAATTCTTTCGCTTGTTTCCTCCTATGCCTTTCGTTATCTTCAAGATGCTTCTTTATCGCAACAACAATGTCCGAACCAGGTGCTGCAATTACCCAGCGAATAGGCGTCATACTCCAGAGGACCGTTGACTTAACTATCACCATGACTCGCTTCAGGGATGAAGCTGTATAAGGGAACTGCTCCTTGGTGCAATCAAGGCCATCGTCATTATTCAAATCAAATACCTTGTTTCAAATGTACCCACGGTGGACGATGGAGACATTTGGTTAACATGTGCCGCTTTGCAATCCAAAGCAAAGCTGTTACAAATCCTGCTGCTGCTCAACCTTCAAACTCTGCTTGATATGTCGCTTGGCATATCTGGCGCCTCAACCTCATGAACTTTCTACTTTGTGTATCGACGTAAGCACGCCTAGTGCAAGGTGTCGGAACACTCTCGTTACACAAACCCCAAAATCCATGTAGGATCTTTCTATCCTCATAATTAGATCTTTGTGGATGGGTATCATTCATCGGAGTCCTTAATTGAATTCTTTGTATGATTCAATACGTACATCACAATTCAATAGGGACAAAGCCGAATTTCTTTTAAGATTATTCTATCTTCATAGATAGATTCTTGAAATGATTAAAGTGCCAAATGAAATCCACGAATTGGATTCCTGGTGTGCTTTAAGTATCCGCGTCCAAAGATAACAATTAATAACCAAGTTAAACAACTATGTGATTATGTGCTTATGTGTTTCCTTTTATGTTTTTGGTGTAATCCAAGTTTTGTTATCCAAATCCTCGTAGAATCTTCCATATCTTTATATAAGGAAATTCAAAGTAGGATATCCAAAGGTACTATATTAAATCCTCAATGGGATTTTACGTAATAGTAAAGACCCTTGGATTATATTGTACCATTCCATAATTAGACCCCTGAGTGGTCTAGGTAAACAGATTGATCCAAAAATCTGGTTAGGAATATCATGTGATGATATAGTTAAAAGGATCCTTTGTTGATCTAATTAAAAGGATCCTTTGTTGATCTAATTAAAAGGACCCTATGGTAGTCTAGTCACACTCATCACAGGTTTGATTATCCTCCCCACAAACATTTCAAGACAAGTTGTGCGGACTATGCAAGGAATTGCGTAATTATGGATGCATACATAATTATGAAATTCAGTGCACAGAAACCACAGCGAATTTTGTCATGTGTCTAGAGTCTATTCCGTTCATTTTTGTTTCTGAAGATGTAAAATGACTATTCCGTTCATTTTTGTTTCTGAAGATGTAAAATGACTATTCCGTTCATTTTTGTTTCTGAAGATGTAAAATGACTATTCCGTTCATTTTTGTTTCTGAAGATGTAAAATGACTATTCCGTTCATTTTTGTTTCTGAAGATGTTGTGGAAAATGACTATTCTGTTCATTTTTGTTTCTGAAGATGTAAAATGACTATTCTGTTTATTTTTGTTTCTGAAGATGTAAAATGACTATTCTGTTCATTTTTGTTTCTGAAAATGTTGTGGAAAATGACTATTCTGTTCATTTTTGTTTCTAAAGAATGCCTGTTGAGAATAACTCTGTTCATTTTTCATTTCTGAAAAATGTTCGTTAAAGAGAAATTACAGGATTACGTCTTGTTCATCTTTGATGGTTATTTAACACAAAGTCACAAATAGACTCCTACGAATTAATTTCGGGACGGAATTTCCTAAAGTAGGGGAGACTGTAACACCTGTGTCATTTCAACCATCAAACAAATGCCAAACCAATGAAATATTGTATTTCATACTTTGGACTTGTATAAATATGTGTATCTTTTGCACATATTAACTCTTGTTCGATTTCAAACTCTAAATCGCTTTCTGGAAGGTTATACGCGCACTAATGCGTAAATATAACCAGTTTAATCCAACGAACACTCCGGAATAGTGAAATAGGCTTAACATACCTTGAATAACCTTTACATAACTTATATATAAGTTTTGGAAGGTTTGGTGTGGTGAAATCAAGTTAAATCGCTTACAGGGACTAAAGTTGACAAACTGCGAAAGTATGCCAATTTGAACTGTAACAGACATTCCGGAACATGACCATAAGTGAAACACACCATAAATATCCTTTAAATAGCTTAGAAATAGGCTTTAATGGGTTCGGTGTGCTAAAATAAACTTTTGGGTCATTCAGGGACTAAAAGTGTCAAAAAGTGCACAAGTTTGCATTTTCGCGCATAACTTACGTTCTGAATACATCCGGACATCCAAAAATTTATGTAAGCACTAAAATATTTTATTTTAGTGTTCGCCATAAGAAACCATGCAGAAACTCAGTTTTTCGCATTCGGGACCAGATTCGATGTATTAGCCGTTGTTTAATTCACAACCACACATTCTAAACTTGCTTAGTCAGCGGATAAGGATGGAATTTAAACACCTAAACACCATGACTTTGCAACACATGTATGGATGGAATTTAAACACCTAAACACCATGATTTTGCAACACATGTATGGATGGAATTTAAACACCTAAACACCATAACTTTGCAACACATGTACGGATGGGATTAAGGCACGTTTTCCATGAAACGATCTTAACGGTTCGGGTATTCCTATAAATACCCCATGCCTTTCATTGTTTTAAAGCACTAGAATTCTGATTTGAGAGCTCTAAGTTGAAACCATTGTTTCATACCTGAGTTCTTGGATCGGGATTAGCATTCGGGGACCCTTCGTAAGTATTCTTTCGTTCTTTTCCTTATTTTATTGCTTTTCGAGTCAGAAAGTCAAACTTTGTTTGACTTTCAGCGTTGACCAGTAATGGTCAATGCGAAGTTCTTTTGAACTTCGCAACGTGAGTGCAATCACGTTGGTCATAGTCCCTTGGGACTATGCCCACTGATTACCACGTTGTCTAGGGTCGTAGGGTAAGCGATCTGATGAATCGCTTATACCTCGAACCCGACCCAGTTTGGTCGATCATTAGGATCCGACCAAATACATTAGGTGACCCTAGTATAGGGCATAACCTTCCGAGGTTATACCCTATGGTCACATTGTTTAAGTAGTTGTATGATAGGTAGTTTATATGCCTTAGGTAAATTACCAGAATACCCTTTTCATGTATAATTGGTAATTAAGCATATGTAACCTAAACCTTTGTCACATAACTGATTATGTAACATATTTAGGCATATTCTACTTGTCATAGGGCTAGTTAGACGGTCCGAACGCGTTTCACGCGAACGACGCGTTAAAGTAGCATAAGCTACCTAAACGGGTCGAAATGGGTCGAAAGCACTCAGGTTAAGTTTCGTTTAGTATGTGGGCTTTGTTAAACCAAATGACACGAGTCTCTACACTCGTTTGGTTTACAAACCCTAATGCTACCCAATCTTCCGATCTAGGTCCGGTTAATTAACATAGTTACCTATACTAGGTGCCGTTTGATATCCGCGATCTCTAGCATTGTTTAGTTGTTACTCAAGGACTTCTGAGCAATCTCAAGTGAGTACATAGACCCCTCTTTTACTGTTTTCCAAACTGTTTTGGGGTGGAACACATGTGCCTACTTGTTACATTCATGCTTTCCCGTTTTCACATCATATACCTGCTATGTTCGTTAGTACATTATAGTACATGATTTCAATACATTTTATGCTATGTATGTCCATTATGTGCATACTTAGTACATTGTTTTACATTGCTTTTCTGTTGCATATGCTTATCCAGCATATGAACACATTATACTACATATTGAACCGTTGTAAACATTTGACTATGTGAACCGTTGTAATCATTTGACTATGTGATCCGTTATATCTGTGAACCGTTTGTATCTGTGAACCGTTTGTATCTGTGAACCGTGTGAACCGTATTTGACTATACATGAACATTTCTATACTTGTTAAACATTTCATCTTGATAGTTTGGTTTGAGTAAGTGATTAAGTAACGAGGCGTGTGTAATATGATGCAAGCATGGTGGATACGCCGCTGGTACTTCCTATATATAAGTGTTTGTATGGTATTACATATCGTAGCGTTATTTGAATCATTTCAGTTTGAGACATAGAACATTTTTATACAAATAACATACTTTTCACAAGACATTGATTTATAAACATCTTATCTTATGCAAACATATTTTACTTGGTTATTCATTTAACCTTACATTTATTTATACTTATCATCTGATCTTATCGATTTTCAAATGATTTACAAAGCAAAGCAAATTACAAGGTTCATGACTAAACATTTTCTCAAACATAAGTCATGAAACCTATTTTCACAAAACCTATGTATCTCACAGGCATTTTTATGCTGACGTACCTATTTTCACATGTGTTTTTCAGGAACTGTTGCATAAGATGATCAAGATACATATAGGCAGACTTGGGCTTTAGTGACAATAAAAGATGCAAGACTAGTTAATTATGTTGTATTTCCTAGTTTGATAAGACATTGTAACACTTTAATCAATAAAACGAAACTTCAATTGCCATGGATTTGAAACAATTAATTCTGTTACAACACTCCCCGACGTTTCCGCCACGTTTTGTATGTTCTACGTGGTCGGGGTGTGACAGAAAAGATGGTATCAGAGCCAATGGTTATAGGGAATTAGGTTATTAGTAATGCTTTGACCTAGTCTATAACCTTCTTAGGACCCTTACGCGAGTTTACTTGCGTTTAGTCATAAAACAATACCGTCACCTATCCTTAGGCGACTACCACAACAAGAACATAAATTTCAAAACCGCTTTGAAAACTAATCATCTGTTCTAGGATGATTGATTACTAGGTTTTGAACCCTTTATTGTAAGGTTTTGAACTATCTATTATATGGTTTTGAACCCCTTTGAGTTTTCAAAACTCTCGTCAAGGTTTTGGGTTTTTAATAATGTGAACACGTGCAAACTGGAAGGGTGAATGCCTGTATTCTGGGTTTTCTGTCTAGGCAAGCACTTCGTATACATCTCAACCAGACGCGAGACCAGTTGTGCTTACCTGGGAATTCTTGGGATGAGTGTTCACTTATAGGCGAGCATGTCTTCGCGATACATTATTTTTGACCTATTTACTTTGATTTTTCACCGAGGTCGTTTGTTGCTTTGTAGTAACAAACAAATGACCACTATCCATTGCTTTCATCAAATTTGTTTCATCTCATTCATTTCGTCTAATTCTTTCGCTTGTTTCCTCCTATGCCTTTCGTTATCTTCAAGATGCTTCTTTATCGCAACAACAATGTCCGAACCAGGTGCTGCAATTACCCAGCGAATAGGCGTCATACTCCAGAGGACCGTTGACTTAACTATCACCATGACTCGCTTCAGGGATGAAGCTGTATAAGGGAACTGCTCCTTGGTGCAATCAAGGCCATCGTCATTATTCAAATCAAATACCTTGTTTCAAATGTACCCACGGTGGACGATGGAGACATTTGGTTAACATGTGCCGCTTTGCAATCCAAAGCAAAGCTGTTACAAATCCTGCTGCTGCTCAACCTTCAAACTCTGCTTGATATGTCGCTTGGCATATCTGGCGCCTCAACCTCATGAACTTTCTACTTTGTGTATCGACGTAAGCACGCCTAGTGCAAGGTGTCGGAACACTCTCGTTACACAAACCCCAAAATCCATGTAGGATCTTTCTATCCTCATAATTAGATCTTTGTGGATGGGTATCATTCATCGGAGTCCTTAATTGAATTCTTTGTATGATTCAATACGTACATCACAATTCAATAGGGACAAAGCCGAATTTCTTTTAAGATTATTCTATCTTCATAGATAGATTCTTGAAATGATTAAAGTGCCAAATGAAATCCACGAATTGGATTCCTGGTGTGCTTTAAGTATCCGCGTCCAAAGATAACAATTAATAACCAAGTTAAACAACTATGTGATTATGTGCTTATGTGTTTCCTTTTATGTTTTTGGTGTAATCCAAGTTTTGTTATCCAAATCCTCGTAGAATCTTCCATATCTTTATATAAGGAAATTCAAAGTAGGATATCCAAAGGTACTATATTAAATCCTCAATGGGATTTTACGTAATAGTAAAGACCCTTGGATTATATTGTACCATTCCATAATTAGACCCCTGAGTGGTCTAGGTAAACAGATTGATCCAAAAATCTGGTTAGGAATATCATGTGATGATATAGTTAAAAGGATCCTTTGTTGATCTAATTAAAAGGACCCTATGGTAGTCTAGTCACACTCATCACAGGTTTGATTATCCTCCCCACAAACATTTCAAGACAAGTTGTGCGGACTATGCAAGGAATTGCGTAATTATGGATGCATACATAATTATGAAATTCAGTGCACAGAAACCACAGCGAATTTTGTCATGTGTCTAGAGTCTATTCCGTTCATTTTTGTTTCTGAAGATGTAAAATGACTATTCCGTTCATTTTTGTTTCTGAAGATGTAAAATGACTATTCCGTTCATTTTTGTTTCTGAAGATGTAAAATGACTATTCCGTTCATTTTTGTTTCTGAAGATGTAAAATGACTATTCCGTTCATTTTTGTTTCTGAAGATGTAAAATGACTATTCCGTTCATTTTTGTTTCTGAAGATGTAAAATGACTATTCTGTTCATTTTTGTTTCTGAAGATGTAAAATGACTATTCCGTTCATTTTTGTTTCTGAAGATGTAAAATGACTATTCCGTTCATTTTTGTTTCTGAAGATGTTGTGGAAAATGACTATTCTGTTCATTTTTGTTTCTGAAGATGTAAAATGACTATTCTGTTCATTTTTGTTTCTGAAGATGTAAAATGACTATTCTGTTCATTTTTGTTTCTGAAAATGTTGTGGAAAATGACTATTCTGTTCATTTTTGTTTCTAAAGAATGCCTGTTGAGAATAACTCTGTTCATTTTTCATTTCTGAAAAATGTTCGTTAAAGAGAAATTACAGGATTACGTCTTGTTCATCTTTGATGGTTATTTAACACAAAGTCACAAATAGACTCCTACGAATTAATTTCGGGACGAAATTTCCTAAAGTAGGGGAGACTGTAACACCTGTGTCATTTCAACCATCAAACAAATGCCAAACCAATGAAATATTGTATTTCATACTTTGGACTTGTATAAATATGTGTATCTTTTGCACATATTAACTCTTGTTCGATTTCAAACTCTAAATCGCTTTCTGGAAGGTTATACGCGCACTAATGCGTAAATATAACCAGTTTAATCCAACGAACACTCCGGAATAGTGAAATAGGCTTAACATACCTTGAATAACCTTTACATAACTTATATATAAGTTTTGGAAGGTTTGGTGTGGTGAAATCAAGTTAAATCGCTTACAGGGACTAAAGTTGACAAACTGCGAAAGTATGCCAATTTGAACTGTAACAGACATTCCGGAACATGACCATAAGTTAAACACACCATAAATATCCTTTAAATAGCTTAGAAATAGGCTTTAATGGGTTCAGTGTGCTAAAATAAACTTTTGGGTCATTCAGGGACTAAAAGTGTCAAAAAGTGCACAAGTTTGCATTTTCGCGCATAACTTACGTTCTGAATACATCCGGACATCCAAAAATTTATGTAAGCACTAAAATATTTTATTTTAGTGTTCGCCATAAGAAAACATGCAGAAACTCAGTTTTTCGCATTCGGGACCAGATTCGATGTATTAGCCGTTGTTTAATTCACAACCACACATTCTAAACTTGCTTAGTCAGCGGATAAGGATGGAATTTAAACACCTAAACACCATGACTTTGCAACACATGGATGGATGGAATTTAAACACCTAAACACCATGATTTTGCAACACATGTATGGATGGAATTTAAACACCTAAACACCATAACTTTGCAACACATGTACGGATGGGATTAAGGCACGTTTTCCATGAAACGATCTTAACGGTTCGGGTATTCCTATAAATACCCCATGCCTTTCATTGTTTTAAAGCACTAGAATTCTGATTTGAGAGCTCTAAGTTGAAACCATTGTTTCATACCTGAGTTCTTGGATCGGGATTAGCATTCGGGGACCCTTCGTAAGTATTCTTTCGTTCTTTTCCTTATTTTATTGCTTTTCGAGTCAGAAAGTCAAACTTTGTTTGACTTTCAGCGTTGACCAGTAATGGTCAATGCGAAGTTCTTTTGAACTTCGCAACGTGAGTGCAATCACGTTGGTCATAGTCCCTTGGGACTATGCCCACTGATTACCACGTTGTCTAGGGTCGTAGGGTAAGCGATCTGATGAATCGCTTATACCTCGAACCCGACCCAGTTTGGTCGATCATTAGGATCCGACCAAATACATTAGGTGACCCTAGTATAGGGCATAACCTTCCGAGGTTATACCCTATGGTCACATCGTTTAAGTAGTTGTATGATAGGTAGTTTATATGCCTTAGGTAAATTACCAGAATACCCTTTTCATGTATAATTGGTAATTAAGCATATGTAACCTAAACCTTTGTCACATAACTGATTATGTAACATATTTAGGCATATTCTACTTGTCATAGGGCTAGTTAGACGGTCCGAACGCGTTTCACGCGAACGACGCGTTAAAGTAGCATAAGCTACCTAAACGGGTCGAAATGGGTCGAAAGCACTCAGGTTAAGTTTCGTTTAGTATGTGGGCTTTGTTAAACCAAATGACACGAGTCTCTACACTCGTTTGGTTTACAAACCCTAATGCTACCCAATCTTCCGATCTAGGTCCGGTTAATTAACATAGTTACCTATACTAGGTGCCGTTTGATATCCGCGATCTCTAGCATTGTTTAGTTGTTACTCAAGGACTTCTGAGCAATCTCAAGTGAGTACATAGACCCCTCTTTTACTGTTTTCCAAACTGTTTTGGGGTGGAACACATGTGCCTACTTGTTACATTCATGCTTTCCCGTTTTCACATCATATACCTGCTATGTTCGTTAGTACATTATAGTACATGATTTCAATACATTTTATGCTATGTATGTCCATTATGTGCATACTTAGTACATTGTTTTACATTGCTTTTCTGTTGCATATGCTTATCCAGCATATGAACACATTATACTAAATATTGAACCGTTGTAAACATTTGACTATGTGAACCGTTGTAATCATTTGACTATGTGATCCGTTATATCTGTGAACCGTTTGTATCTGTGAACCGTTTGTATCTGTGAACCGTGTGAACCGTATTTGACTATACATGAACATTTCTATACTTGTTAAACATTTCATCTTGATAGTTTGGTTTGAGTAAGTGATTAAGTAACGAGGCGTGTGTAATATGATGCAAGCATGGTGGATACGCCGCTGGTACTTCCTATATATAAGTGTTTGTATGGTATTACATATCGTAGCGTTATTTGAATCATTTCAGTTTGAGACATAGAACATTTTTATACAAATAACATACTTTTCACAAGACATTGATTTATAAACATCTTATCTTATGCAAACATATTTTACTTGGTTATTCATTTAACCTTACATTTATTTATACTTATCATCTGATCTTATCGATTTTCAAATGATTTACAAAGCAAAGCAAATTACAAGGTTCATGACTAAACATTTTCTCAAACATAAGTCATGAAACCTATTTTCACAAAACCTATGTATCTCACAGGCATTTTTATGCTGACGTACCTATTTTCACATGTGTTTTTCAGGAACTGTTGCATAAGATGATCAAGATACATATAGGCAGACTTGGGCTTTAGTGACAATAAAAGATGCAAGACTAGTTAATTATGTTGTATTTCCTAGTTTGATAAGACATTGTAACACTTTAATCAATAAAACGAAACTTCAATTGCCATGGATTTGAAACAATTAATTCTGTTACAACACTCCCCGACGTTTCCGCCACGTTTTGTATGTTCTACGTGGTCGGGGTGTGACAGTCCTTGCTAGGGAGAACTTGATCTTAAAATCTCAGGTATGAAGTTTTTCAACCTCAACTTAGAGAAATCAGATCAAGGGTGAGGAAATCAAATGAAGAGCTTGGCTATTTATAGTTGTTGTGAACTCACAAGATCATGCCATTTGTTTGTGTAACTTCCAAGCAAAAATCTCAACCATACAAGTGTTTGATGCAGGTTAGAAGCCTTGGAGAGGTGTTAACTTGGTTAACACACCAAGAAAATGGCAAGAACAATCCTTAATCTTTCAACAGATTGCAAAAATTGACTTTTGGTCGCTGGGCATATTGTTGCGGGGCGCGTAGGAGTAGGATCAGGGCTTACGCGGCCCGCCTACTACCTGCATATCAGCAAAACTTTCAGTTTTGACAGCTTTGTTCCCTGCATGTGTATGAGCTCATTTCTGGCACTTTTAACACCCGTTAAGCCATTTTCAAGGCTCTACAAGGTCATTAAGGTTTAGAGGACTCAAAATATGCTCGGAAAACTCTCGGATGTCGGCTCGTTTGGTCGTACGGTCACGTTATTCGTCTAATTACGACGAAACTCGAACGGATGCGAAAACGATCCAAATTAAGCGACGAATGGTATTTTTGCATGCCGATCACTAAAATAAAAATATTTTAGTGTCTACAAAAATTTTGGGTTCCCAGATGCGATCAGAACGTAAGATATGCGCGTAAATGCAAACTTACGCCGTTTTTGACCCTTTTAGTCCTTCTAAGATCAAATAAGCATATTTTCACACACCGAACCACTCAAAGCTTATTTCTAAGCTATGTTTAGGTTATTTATGGTATGTTTAGCTTATGATCAAGTTCTGGACTGTACGTTGACTTATGAAACGGCAGACTTTTGCAGTTTGACGCAAATAGTCCCTAAGAGCGAATAAACTTGTTTTTGCCATACCAAACCCTTTAAAACTTATTTCTAAGTTATGTAAAGGTTATTTAAGGTATGTTAAGCTTATGTTGCTGTTTCGAAGTGTTTGTCGCGTTAAACTGATTACGTTTACGCATCAGTTTGCGTATAACTCTCCAGAAGGCGATATAAAGTTTAAAATCAATCAAAAATCAAAATGTCAAACATAAATAACAAACATTGGGATCAAAACACATTGTTTTGTTAATATTGTATTGTTCAGAGTTTATACAATGATTACACAGGCACAGATGTTACAATCTCCCCTACTTTAGGAAATTTCTCCTTCATTTGATCTTCATGTTCCCAAGTAAATTCTGGGCCACGTTTAGATTCCCAGCGAACTTTGACAATAGGTATGCGCTTGTGTTTGAGCTTTTTGACTTCACGGTCCATGATTTCCACAGGTTTCTCAACGAAGTGCATCGTGTTATCAACACGAATTTCATCAAGTGGTATGTGGAGGTTCTCATTAGCTAAACACTTTTTGAGAGTGGATACGTGGAATGTTGGATGAACATTTCCAAGTTCAGGAGGTTGCTCTAATCTGTAGGCTACTTTTCCGATTCTTTCAATGATCTTGAATGGTCCAACATAACGTGGTGCAAGTTTTCCTTTCTTTCCAAATCTAATCACACCTTTCCAAGGGGATACCTTGAGTAAGACGTGATCACCGACTTGAAATTCTAAGGGCTTGCGTCGACGATCCGCGTAACTCTTTTGACGGCTTCTAGCTGTCTGAAGGTTATCACGAATCTTCTTGACCTTATCTGTAGTCTCTAGAATGAGTTCAGGTCCAGTAAGCTGAGCTTCACCTATTTCATTCCAACAGACCGGTGAACGACATTTTCGACCGTATAAAGCTTCAAAAGGAGCCATGTTGATGCTAGAGTGATAACTATTGTTGTAGGAGAATTTGATCAACGGTAGATGCGAATCCCAACTACCACCAAAATCAATCACACAAGCTCTAAGCATGTCCTCCAATGTCTGGATTGTTCTCTTAGATTGACCATCCGTTTGAGGATGATATGCTGTGCTCAAATTAAGTTGGGTACCCATGGCAGATTGCATGGTTCTCCAAAAGTGAGACGAGAATCGAGCATCTCTGTCAGATATGATGTTCAAAGGAACACCATGTCGAGATACAATCTCATCTACATATATCTTAGCAAGCTTGTCAGCAGATAGATCCTCACGGATCGGCAAGAAATGTGCTGACTTTGTAAGACGATCAACAACTACCCAAATAGCGTCATGACCTCTTTTAGTGCGCGGCTGCTTGGTAATGAGATCCATAGCAATGTTTTCCCATTTCCAAACTGGTATCTCGGGTTGCTCCAATAATCCAGAGGGATGTTGATGCTCTGCCTTAACCTTAAGACAAGTAAGGCATTTGGAAACATATAAGGCAATGTCTTTCTTCATTCCTGGCCACCAATACTGGGTTTGAAGATCCTTATACATTTTATCTGCACCAGGATGAATAGAATATCGAGACTTATGAGCTTCATCCATTAGCAAGGTGCAAAGATCGTTTATACTTGGGACCCACAAACGGCCCATGAAATAAAACAACCCAAAGTCTTTCAGCTCAAGCTCAAGCTTAATGTGACACGGTAATTCTTTACCCATCAAGTCTTGTGTAACACAAGTATGTTGAGCCTTAGAAATGCGGGTTTGAATATCAGATCGAACCTGAACACAGTGAAGCTTGACACGTTCCTTACGACTCAATGCGTTAGCCACAACATTCGCCTTACCAGGATGGTAGCGAATTTCGCAATCATAGTCGTTTAGAAGTTCAACCCAACGTCGTTGCCTCATGTTAAGTTCTTTCTGATTGAAGATATGCTGGACTACTGATTTTGAGAGCAAAGACTACTGCACCCAACTCAAGATTTTGAGAGCAAAGACTACTGCACCCAACTCAAGATCATGAGTCGTGTAGTTTTTCTCGTGTATCTTCAGCTGTCTTGATGCATAAGCTATGACTTTGTTTCTTTGCATAAGAACGCAGCCAAGGCCAAAATTAGATGCATCACAGTACACAACAAAATCGTTATTGCCCTCAGGTAAAGATAGAATAGGTGCATCGCAGAGTTTTTGTTTCAAGGTCTGAAAAGCTTCTTCCTGTTTGTATCCCCACTCAAAAGGTTTGTTCTTCTGAGTTAAAGCAGTGAGAGGAACCGCAATCTTGGAGAAGTTTTCAATGAAACGGCGGTAATAACCCGCTAGACAAAGAAATGAACGAACCTCGGTAGTAGTAGTAGGTGTATCTGTGACAACCCGAGCTTTCAAGGTCTCTATTTGACTTAACCTTGTATTTATTTGCTAAGTGTGTTTTATATATATATTTGGGGTGCATTATATTTGAGTGTATGTAATAATGTAAATTGTGTTCTTTTGTGTTTTATAATTATATATGGAGCATTGGCCGAACACCCCTACCCTCACGAAAACACCCCTAGCCGAAAACACCTTCCATACGAAAACACCCCTGACGAGAACAAGGGGTTTTCGCCAACTTGTAGGCTGACGAAATCCCTTTGGATTTCGTCGGAGATGTTGGGCCCAAAGTCAGACGCGGCCCAATGGCCTGAATTGTTTGCTTAACACGTTTAAGGTTTTCGAAGCAGTTCATTGTCAAACCCTAGCTTTCAAACGGCAGTTCCTTCTTTGTAAACTACTCCTCTCTTGCAAGTCTTTTCCTTCAATCAACCGCTCGATCTGTGGTTAGTAATGATAATTATTAGATTGTTGTTGTGTACTGTCTTATGATTGTCACGTGTTGTCTATGATTCGTGGTTAATGATATTACTTTTATAAATTCGAACATACTAGTATTTATATAGCGATTGATTGATGTAGATTGGATGGCCTTGGTGATTGTGTTGGCTAATAAATGAATGTTGGTAGATATCAGTGGTATTATCGGTCAAATATAATTGAATGTATAGGGCCCATGTGTAGATCTAGTCAAATCATGAAGTCATCCTAATAGTTGTCAATAGTCTTGCATGTGTAACAAATGTTGAAGTGGTATTCTGCTTATGAAATCGAGATTTATGAAGGTGACAGCCCAACTTCTTTTTGATTAAAATATATGTTGAATCTAAGTGACCTATTAGATGTAGGTATCATGTGACTAAATGTATAGCCACTTCATAAATTTGGTCGAATAGCATTATGAAAACCATCCACACTTGTCGGCCATTGTTGGTGGTGTGGATAATATTATTGATGATGTGAACCATTACATGATGATTGAGTCCGTGTGAGGTTTTGAGTATTTTAAGTATTTGAGAATTATCATGACTTGGGCGGCATACATAAACTGACAATTTGGTTGCATGTGATGATGATTTTCTTTATCGGCTAGTGGGGATTTCGAGTATTAGGATGTCTGGGTGTTAACTGTTGATGATGAAAACCCTACCTCACAAAATCAAGCACAGACGAAAACACAGGACCAGACGAAAACACTTAAGTGTTTTCACCATACTTCAAGTCGACGAAAACCCTTGGGATTTCGTCGCCCAAAGGGTTTTCGCCAGAATAGGGATTTCGCCAAGCACGTGATTGCGTTGTGTGTTTTGGCACAGTAACTCTGTTAAAGATTATTAACTCTGTTAAACCATTGACTCTGTTAAGCATGTAACTCTAATGGGTTGTTAATTTGTTAGTTAATTAACTCTGTTAGTTTATTATTCCTGCTATGTATGTTAATCCTGTCAGGTATGTTATGAATAACCATGTTAGTGCAAACTGTGAAGGACATTTATATGAAGCATGAATTGCATGGCTTTGATTAACTGCTTATGTGATACGTGCTAATTGCTTAGGCACACTCTGTGACATTGATTGTATGTGAAACTCTACGAACATGTACTGATTGAGTATACGTGCACACTATAGAACTTGACTGATTTCTTGTGAGCACATAGTTTAGCATACCGAGCAAACCAAGGTGAGTTCACACTCCTAAGGCATGGGATTCCTGGTGGGTTGGGAATGGGATTGAATAACTACTCGTACTATCATTACTATTAAACTACTTTTCACTGTCCTCGGGTTAGGAAGGGCACGTACGTAAAACCTACGTACACTCATACTTACTACTGTCCTCGGATTGAAGGGCACGTACGTAAAACCTACGTACACTCATACTTGCTACGGTCCTTGGATTAAGAAGGGCACGTACGGATACGACTAGTCTAGTAACATACAACATGGGAAGCCCCCACTAATCATCACAAACATGTTTGGGAAACCGCGATACGAATTAATACGATACACATGGGAAGCCCCCACTAATCATCGCAAACATGTTTGGGAAACCGCGATACAAATTAATACGATACATGGTTTACGAAATAAACATACGATTTACGAACACTATAACTAAACAACCAACTGTGAACTCGCTCAACTTTGTTGTTGACTCGTTACATGCCTTGCAGGTCGATAGGTACTCATGAAGCTTGCACAGGGAGGCGCGGTCGTTGTGGGACATGGACGTTGGGTGCCATGTTAAAAACATTATAACATTTCAAACTTAATACTTATGTTGGGTTTTCACATTTATGCTTCCGCTAAACACTTAACTATGTTTTGGTTTGAACACCTTTCGTATTGTTGGATTGAATTTTTATTTATTACTTACAATGTTCAATATGATTGGTGGCTTGATCCTGGTCAGTCACGCCTCCAAGCGGTGATACTCCGCGTGTGGATTTTGGGGGTGTGACAGATTGGTATCAGAGCCATTGGTTATAGTGAACTTGGTTTTAATAAGGGGAAGAAGTTTTTGTTAAAACCAGACTATAACCTGAACAGTGCTCAACGATCCACAACAACGCTTCACTCCACGTGCAAGGCTCAACATTCTAGGTGATATGGTTTATGTTTATATGACCTACTTGCTAGTTACATAGTACATTGCTCATAGTATGCTTAGATAAACGTAACAATTATTGCTTGAAACCCATGTGTGCTTACTCTCTTCTGTCATCGCACTTTCGCGAACCTTTCTCAGTCATGTTTCCTTTGATATGAAGATCATGAGTGGACGCGTTAACCTAACTCAAGCCCAGTTGGCGGCTTTGATCACTGAACAAGTTACTGCAGCACTCGCAGCTGCCCAGGCAGGAGGTATAACCTGCCATCACAACTTACTCTAGGATCTTTAGATCCTACTCTCGTAAACCAACACTTGTGCTTAATTTTGCTTTACACACACGACAGGTCAACACGCTCAGCCTCTTGTGTGTACTTTCAAAACCTTTATGGATTGCCGACCTACTACTTTCAACGGCACTGAAGGAGCTGTAGGCCTCCTCCACTGGTTCGAGAAGCTCGAGTCAGTCTTGGAAATGTGTGAATGCCCTGAGGCTCGTAGGGTGAAGTATGCTACTGGTACTCTCGAGGGCATAGCGCTCACGTGGTGGAACGCTCAGGTTCAAATGCTGGGGTTAGTTGCCGCTAACGCCACCCCATGGAACGACTTCAAGGAACTGATTAAGCGAGAATACTGTAATCGTGATGACATCCACAAGTTGGAAGTGGAGTTCTTTAACCTGAAGATGACGGGGTCAGAAATAGAGGCGTATACGAAGCGATCCAACGAACTGGCAGTGTTATGTCCAACTATGGTGGATCCTCCCATCAAGCGTATCGAGCTGTACCTCAAAGGCTTAGTACCAGAGATTCAAAGCCATGTGACTGCTGCTAACCATGTTACCATCCAGGATGTTGCTCATCTTGCTCATCATTTCACAGACCAGGCAGTGGAACAGAACAGGCTGCCTAAGCGTATAGGTGCTATTGCTACTACTACTTCTGCTACTCCCAGTGACAACAAACGAAAATGGGAAGGAGCCTCCAACAAGGGTTCAGCTAGAGTTCAGTCCCAGGCACAACAGCGAAAAATTGATGACTATCAGAGCCCTGGTCAGCAATCTTCTGGTAGTCAAGGGCAGGGTGGATATCGAGGAAACCTCCCGAAGTGCAACCAATGCAACAGACACCACAATGGTCAGTGCAACAAGGGTCGTTGTCAGAGGTGTCTCAAGGTGGGTCATGAAGCTAAGGATTGCAGGAGCTCACGACCTGCGAATCGGAACCATCAACAACAACCACCAGCTCCACAGAACCAGCAGCAGCATCAGCGGGGCAACAAGGGATGTTTTCAGTGTGGTGCTGAAGGTCACTTCAAGCGGAACTGCCCCCAGTTAAACCAGAATCAGAACAACAACAACAATAATCAGGGCAACGGGAATAACAACGGGGGTAATAACGACGGCAATGGTGCCGGGGGTCGAGCGTTCGTGATCGGTCAGGGTGACGCAAGGAATGATCCCAACGTGGTGATGGGTAAGTTTCTTCTCGACGACTTTTATGTTACTGTTTTATTTGATTCGGGTGCCGATACCAGTTATGTGTCTCTAAAAGTTAGTCAAATGCTTAAACGCACACCAACACTTTTGAACACCAAGCATGCCGTAGAGTTAGCAAATGGTAAAAGCCTAGAAGCCACACACATAGTTAAGGGCTGTAATCTCGTCTTAGCTGGTTAAACCTTCTCTATCGACCTCATTCCTATTGTTTTGGGTAGTTTCGACATTGTTGTTGGTATGGATTGGTTATCGCAACATCGAGCAGATATCCTTCGCAAGGAGAAGATTGTTCGTATTCCCCGTTCAGGTAGAGAACCTCTCGAAATTCAAGGCGACAAGAGTGGTGCTGTTGTGGGCATCATCTCTTTTCTAAAGGCCCAGAAGTGTTTGCGAAAGGGCCACACTGCTATCTTAGCACTTGTTATTGATGCATCATCGAAAGAGAAGAGAATAGAGGATATTCCAGTTGTACGCGATTTTCCTCAAGTGTTTCCTGAGGATTTACCTGGTCTTCCGCCTCATCGCCAGGTCGAATTCCAAATCGAGCTAGCTCCTGGAGCAGCGCCCATAGCTCGAGCACCGTATCGCTTAGCTCCAACCGAACTAGAAGAACTGTCCACGCAACTACAAGAACTCTTGAATAAGGGTTTCATTCTGCCCCATATATGTAAGCAAAAACAAACAAAACAAACAAAGTTACCACCTCAATCTAGCCTACTACAATCATGATAATGACTAACTAGTAGACAAACAAAAAAATCAAACAAACGACGTCAACCGCCATCATCAAAAATGAAATTGTTACCAACCGGCAGCCCCTTAGCATGAAACAAAAGCCACCTATCCATTGGAGTTTATGTGAGAGGTGCTTGCCCCCGTACTGGAAGACGTAGGATGTGTACCCGATGTCATAACCTCATTCGCTTCATCATAAACAACCTCTACCTCGTCATCATCAGACACCGCATTTGGATCACGTCCCCCCTTTATATCTCCCCTGGGAGGAACCCCCGTTCCCCCCAACAAACCCAAGAGCACTAAACGAATTATGAGTTTGAACCTTGGAGGAAGTAGTGCACCGCGCACTCACGTAGGAAGAATTCACTGCCTTTTTCTTTTTATCCACAGGTCTATACTCAACCTTGGCCTTTTGATTGTTAACTTGAAAACCGCTCTTCTTTACATTCTTCTTTGTCTTGACTTCCGTATAACCATCCTCATCTACTTTCGGGCTGTTTTTAGGAGGTTTCACTGTCGATCGAATGCATTTTGGACACTCCTCAGAACCATGCCCAAATACACAGCAGTGTGCACATCTCGGAGGTTCCCATTCATACTCCACCCGAATAGTCTCATTAACATATTTGTTCCCATCCAATTCAGGAATAGCCATGGTTAGAGCCTCTTTCAACTCATGATCAGCTGATATTTCAATGAGAGCCCTAGCATAGCTGCTCCTTCCCCAAGCCTCATTACACATATCCCTAGTATACGAATCCAGACGCATAGGGGATCCAATTTTTGAAGCCAACATGCTTAAACCATCATCAGAATATGCCACTAGAGGAACATCATGTAATTTAATGTTGGACTCTGTATGCCCAAGACACATAGTAAATTGATGTGGCTAGTACGCTATGATCCAAGTCGAGTCATACCCAATAACAAGCTAGACAAACACTTATATTATTTATTTGTGATATGATCAAACAAATAAATATTAACACTTACAATATTTGGAAATTGGTTTTCTAAATAATTACACTTGAGAAACTAATAAATTATATGGATAATTTATTTTGAGAGAATATTTTATTTTGTTATTTAATAGGTTAAATAACATTATAAAAGATTATATAAAGTCTTGCAAATATAGTGTTATATTTATAAAGGTTATATAGATATATATATATATATATATATATATATATATATATATATATATATATATATATATATATATATATATATATATATATATATATGTACCAAGACTTAATTTTATAAAAGAAATTTATATTTTTTTTTTATAAAACCCACATGCCCCCCCCCCCCTTGTCTCTATCCAAAGTCTTGTTCCAATCACATTTCATGCATATGCATGGATTTAGATTGGGTGGTCTATCCAAAGACTTTGGTCCAATGCATGTACATGCTTTTGCATGAGTTAGAGATGATTCCATTGGGTGAAAAAGGAGGTGGACATTTCTCTCAAATTATATATAAACTTTATGGCAAAAATAAAAGAAAGAGAGCTGAATTTTTACTCTAAAAATTTCGGCCATAAGTGTGTTCATTCAAGTGTTCATATTTTGATCTTCAAGTGTTAAATCCTAGCTAAACTTGTGGTGTTTGTTGGAAGCTTGGGGTATACAAGCTTGAGGTCTTCTACTCTTGAAGACAACCATTTCAAGAAGCATCATCCGATTCATAATCCTTGTACTTCAAGAAGGTAGTTTTCTAAACATCCTATGGTTGTGTTTGTAAGTATACATCTCATATATGGATCCGGGTTTGGGGATTTTGCATATAAATGGTTTTATATCTTATAAAAGTAACATGTTTTAAACTTATTTTCCGCTGCGTTTTTATTTCATATGGATGAAATTACTTTGATAAACATGTTAAAATCCCATCAATGGCATCTAGAGCCGCTTATATGAGTGCATATCTCAATAGATTAAAAATTTCGGGTTTCGGGTTTGAAGAAAACCCTATGGCCGAAAATTTTAACTTGGTTAACCCTTTGTTTTTCAAGATTATTTTCTTACATGCATAAGAGAATCTTGAAAAATTTATTTCATATGGATGATTTGTTTGTTTGGACAAAACTTAACTTTTCGGTTTTTTGAAAATAGCCGAAAATGTTTATAAAAGGGAACCATTTTTTTATGCTTCTTGAAATTAATATATATATATATATATTTGGATATATATTTTGGTGCATATGACCTAGCCATGACCTTGTGTTGAATGATTGTGTTGTGATTTATTATTTCAATGGGTTGTAATAATTATTTTGTTCTTCCATTAGAAGATATGTAATTTATTTATTTCATTTGGTATGTAAAATAAATAGATTAGGTGCATTTTATTTTACTAGAAAAAATGTATTAGGATATA
This sequence comes from Helianthus tuberosus, assembly GCA_030545235.1. NCBI lineage: Eukaryota > Viridiplantae > Streptophyta > Magnoliopsida > Asterales > Asteraceae > Helianthus > Helianthus tuberosus. Next base: position 47,692,864 of record CM060429.1, on the reverse strand, counting down.
TTTTGTAAAAGAAGATGCACACAAAAATGCGGTTTTGGTTTGGACCATAATATTCGGTCCAAAGAACTTCATCGTTCTTAACGGGATTTTAACCCGATAACCAAAACACATTTTTGAAGTCCAAAGGAGTTTGGAGCTGAAAATAAAAGACTTTTGGAAGCTCAAAGAAGGTGGAGAAATCACAACACAAGATGGAGACTTGAAGCATTTGGATGCGGGATCAAGTGGGAGTTCATCGACACATTACTTGTGTCATTTTCACCCTTTAGGAAGGACCTTTTGACACACTTGTTTCGGCTAACAAGTGTTGTCAAAATAGTTGGCTATGGTTATGCACCTATTGTTATGCTTGTGTGGTTGTTTATTTTGTTGTTTAGATGATATGTAGATATGCATGACTTAACAAACTAATAATCAACAACAAGCGTAAAATTGATTCTTGACAAAATCATTAAAATGATTAATAAAGGTTTTATTAAAAATTAATGATTTTATAATAAAATGGGTTTTATTAAAAAGAACCATGAAAATTTGTTTTCACCAAAGTACCATTGATTTGAATGCATGCAAATATATGGTACGTAATATTTTCTAAACTAGAATTTTGAAATATTAAAAACCCTTTTATAAAACAAGTCAAACACCATCCTTTTATACAACACTCGAAACACTTGGGAACTCTTATCGTGGGATAAAGGTCACCTAACCACATTTGAGGGAACTTGTATGTTCGAGGTGGGTTTACCATGTTTGTGGGATAAAGGTCACCTAACCACTTATGTGTATAAACTCACACGTGTGTGTAAGTTGGACGACTTGATTTGGAAACCATGAACTTAGGGTCACCAAAGCATGGGGAACAAAGGTGTTGATGGGATTAAACATGCCAACTAAACATAAAGATGTTTAACCGATCCCATATGGCTAGAAGTTGCAAAGAGTTGCAATTGTCAAACGTTGACTACCTTGTTAATTTAAATAGAGGGATAAAGGTCACCTAACCAATATTTAAATGTAACGTTGGATTCTAGATTTTAATTATTAATTGTCTTTAAGACACAAAAGGGTATTAATGAATAAAATATAATAATATCGAAAATACTAAAATTGAACTTGTTAAATTTTGTAGATGGCCGCTAACAATGCAAACCCGATTAACCAAACCGTCCGAAACCTGTCACTAAGAACCATCCTTGAAAAGGATCGTCTCAACCATAACAACTTCATGGATTGGTTTCGAAACTTGAGAATCGTTCTCAAGCAAGAGAAAATATCCTATGTGTTGGACGATCCTATTCCCGATGAACCTAACGTGGAAGATGTGGAAGCCTACAACGATTGGGTTAAGTATACCGAGGACTCCATGCAAGCCTCATGCCTCATGTTGGGAACTATGATTCCCGAAATTCAAAAGGATTTTGAACACCACGGGGCATACGACATGATTACCCAGTTAAAGGAAATGTTCCTACAACAAGCAAGGGTAGAACGCTTCGAAACGGTTCGAGCGCTTCATGCATGTCGAATGGAGGAAACCCAATCGGTCTCATCTTACGTCCTTAAGATGAAAAGCCACATTGATCGCCTCGAGAGGCTCAATTGTCCCGTCTCTAAAGAGTTGGCTACGGATTTGATCCTCAACTCTTTAACAAAGAAATTTGAGAGTTTTGTAATGAATTACAACATGAATGGATGGGACAAGAGCATTGGTGAACTTCATGCAATGCTCAAGACGGCCGAAGCAAGTATGGGCAAAAAGGCTTTACCCATCCTAGCGATCAATGAAGGAGGCAACAAGAAGAGGCCCCACCCCGACTCTAAAGCAACCTATGCTAAAAGAAAGGGACACGTCAAAGGAAAAGGGAAGGGAAAAGCTAAAGCAGAACCCACCAAACCAAAGGAGAAGAAGCAAAAGGTTGCTACAAATGACCCATGTTTTGAATGTGGTGAGATAGGACATTGGAAGAGAAATTGTCCAACCTATCTCAAGGAGTTGAAAAACAAGAGGGATGCAGGGCAAACCTCAGGTACTATCTTTATGATACATGTTGAGCTTAATGTTATTTCTTCTAACACATGGGTACTAGATACCGGATGTGGAACTCATATTTGCAATTCGTTGCAGGGGTTCAGAAGAAGTAGACATTACAAGAAGGGAGAGAGTAGTCTCTTTATGGGCAACGGAGCAAAAGTTGAAGTCGAAGCTCAAGGAGACTACGTTTTAAAGCTTCCAAGTGGTTTGGGAGTAATTTTGAAGAATGTTTTAGATGCTCCTAGTTTGACTAGGAACATAATTTCAGTTTCCCTTTTGAGACAATGTGGTTTTAAATTTGATTTTGTTAACCAAGACATTTATGTTTCTATGAATGATGTGTTTTATTTTAAAGCTATATCTTTAAATGGTATTTATGAATTAGATCATGATAACGCATCATATGATAGCTCAATGTACCAAGTAACCAACAAGAAACTCAAAATGGATTTTAGTGATTCCTATCTTTGGCATTGTCGCCTTGGACATATAAGCAAGAATCGCATGCATACACTTCAGAAAAATGGTCTTCTGAATACAAATGAAGATAATTCATTTGATGTATGCGAATCTTGTTTACAAGGCAAAATGACCAAGACACCCTTTAGTGGAACTTTTGAAAGGGCAAAAGACTTACTAGGCATCATACATTCAGATGTATGTGGTCCTTTTAAGCCGATGACTAGGAATGGTGAAAGATACTTCATTACCTTTACCGATGACTATAGTCGTTATGGATATGTGTACTTACTAAGACACAAGGATGAAGCATTTGAAATGTTCAAAGACTTCAAAAGTGAAGTAGAAAATCAACTCAAGAAAACAATTAAAGTCCTTCGTACCGATAGAGGAGGTGAATACCTAAGTGGTGCTTTTCAAGATCATCTTAGAAGTTGTGGAATCATTTCACAACTTACTCCACCAGGAACACCACAACACAATGGTGTGTCCGAAAGGAGAAATCGAACTCTATTAGATATGGTTCGATCTATGATGGCTAGAAGCACATTACCTCTATCATTTTGGGGTTACGCTTTGCTCTCCGCAGTCCGTATACTAAATATGGCCCCAACCAAGAAAGTAGAAAGGACACCTTTTGAAATATGGCATGGAAACCCTCCATCATTATCATTCTTAAGGGTTTGGGGTTGTGAAGCTTATGTTAAGCAATACACTCCAAATAAATTAGAAGTCCGATCTACTAAGTGTATCTTTGTAGGATATCCTAAAGATGATATAGGATATTATTTCTACGATCCAACCGAGCAAAAGGTATTTGTTGCTCGAAAGGGTAAGTTCTTAGAAGCTAAATTCCTTATGGAAGGAACTAGTAGTAGAACAGTGGAACTTGAGGAGGATCAAGAACCACAAGACGATACACGTTTGGTTGATACTAGCACTCAACAAGAGGTTGTTGAAAATGATCAAGAGGTTGATCGGAACACACAAAATGTTCGCAGATCTGGTAGAATTAGTAATCCACCTGAAAGATATGGATTTTTCATGGATGGATGCTACGTGGTAGATTCAGATGAACCAACCACATACCATGATGCAATGTCAAAATCCGATTGTGACAAATGGCTTGAAGCCATGAACATAGAGATGCAATCCATGTATAACAACCAAGTTTGGGAATTGGTTGTGCCACCACTAAACTCCAAAGTAGTTGGAAGTAAGTGGGTTTTCAAGAAGAAAACGGATATGCATGGTAACTTGGATACTTACAAAGCAAGACTTGTAGCAAAAGGTTTCACTCAAACTCAAGGGATTGATTATGATGAGACCTTCTCGCCTGTGGCGATGCTAAAGTCAATCAGGATATTATTTGCCATAGCTGCATATTATGACTATGAGATCTGGCAATTGGATGTCAAAACGGCTTTTCTTAATGGATATCTTGATGAAGATGTCTATATGGTTCAGCCTGAAGGTTTTGTCGATCCAAAACATCCTGACAAAGTATGCAAGTTAAAGAAATCAATCTATGGATTGAAACAAGCATCTAGAAGTTGGAATCACCGCTTTGATGAAGAAATTAAGAATTTTGGATTCATCAAGAACGGTGATGAAGCTTGTGTGTATAAGAAAGCTAGTGGGAGCATCATCACTTTCTTAGTACTGTATGTCGATGACATTCTACTATTTGGGAATGACATTCCAACCATGGAAGGTGTAAAAGCTTGGCTTGGAAGTTGTTTTTCCATTAAGGATCTTGGTGAAGTCGCCTACATTCTGGGAATAAAGGTCTATAAGGATAGATCAAGGCGCTTGATAGGTTTAAACCAAAGTGCATACATTGACAAAGTCTTGAATAGGTTCCAAATGGAGAACTCTAAGAGAGGTTTTGTACCTATTCAAAAGGGGACAATATTGAATATATCTCAATGTCTAAGCTCAAAGGATGAGCAAGAGAAAATGAAAAGAATCCCATATGCGTCAGCTATAGGATCCATCATGTATGCAATGATATGCACCAGACCGGACGTTTCATGCGCCTTGAGCATGACGAGTAGATACCAGCAGAATCCAGGTAATAGTCATTGGATGGCTGTTAAAAGTATATTGAAATATCTTAGGAGGACTAAGGATATGTTCTTAATATATGGATCTGGTGAGGAGGAACTCGTTGTAAAGGGTTACACGGACGCGAGTTTCCAAACCGATCGAAGTGATTCTCGATCGCAATCAGGGTATGTCTTCATTTTAAATGGAGGAGCAGTCTCTTGGAAGAGCTCTAAACAAGACGTGGTAGCATTGTCCACTACAGAATCAGAATACATCGCCGCTTCATTGGCAGCCCAGGAAGCTGCATGGCTGAAGAAATTTATAGCCGACCTAGGGGTGGTACCTACCATTCAAGACCCCCTAGAGATCTTTTGTGACAACGAGGGTGCGATTGCTCAAATCAAGGAACCTCGTGCGCACCAAAAGACTAGACATATCGAGCGGAGATTCAACTACATAAGGGATGAAGTTGAAAAGGGAAAGATATGTATCCGCCAAGTTCACACAGATCAAAACATTGCGGATCCACTCATGAAGCTCCTTGACAGAGGAAAACATGAGGGTCATACATGTTCCTTAGGACTTCGATATTCTAGTGATTGGATTTGATCTAATTTTGTATTTGGATATTGAAAAAATTGTTATTTTAACTCTTTTATGGTATTTCGAGTTACGTTTCATATTAGCATGTTTAAATCCGTGAATAAGTTAATTATTCTAAATGTCCGTAGTCGATCATAATTGTGGGAACAAATATGAATGTAAGACTATTATGAACTTGGATTGGTGGATATTCATTTAGAATGAATATAGAGCAAAGTGTTGCTGCCAAAGTTCATAGATATTTGTGGGATACAAATATTGGACTGGCTCGCTCTCAAATATTACTGCATGGAATCATTTATGATTGGTCATAAGTAAATTTGAGTAAAGGAGAATATCATAGTATCCTCAGACCTGAGATACATATTGGGTCTTGATATTCACCAAATATTATACCTTGACTTTTTCTTCGCTGTCAGTAATATGACAGTACATAAGGCTAAGCTCAGGTGTGATACAAGGTGATTGTGAGAGACGTATGTAGTCAAGAAGGGATTTGTTCCTCTTATTCGTTGAGAGTAAGATGTCTAAGGCCTGCTAAAGTTAAATCAACAGAGAGTGATCGCTCTGTGTCTCTGGATTTAACATGACATCTGTAACGAAAGGATAAATGATAGATTCACCTAAATCATGTTCAAGTAAGGGACTTGAAAGGGATGATGTTATTGAATGGCAAATCTAGTCATACGTATTGGGGGTAGTAAACCGTAGTTAGGCGTCATTTACTGCTTGCATCAATCTTCTATGTATCTTGTGCAAGTGGGAGATTGTTGGACTCTGTATGCCCAAGACACATAGTAAATTGATGTGGCTAGTACGTTATGATCCAAGTCGAGTCATACCCAATAACAAGCTAGACAAACACTTATATTATTTATTTGTGATATGATCAAACAAATAAATATTAACACTTACAATATTTGGAAATTGGTTTTCTAAATAATTACACTTGAGAAACTAATAAATTATATGGATAATTTATTTTGAGAGAATATTTTTATTTTGTTATTTAATAGGTTAAATAACATTATAAAAGATTATATAAAGTCTTGCAAATATAGTGTTATATTTATAAAGGTTATAAATATATATATGTACCAAGACTTAATTTTATAAAAGAAATTTATATTTTTTTTATAAAACCCACATGGGGCCGCCCCCCCCCCCCCTTGTCTCTATCCAAAGTCTTGTTCCAATCACATTTCATGCATATGCATGGATTTAGATTGGGTGGTCTATCCAAAGACTTTGGTCCAATGCATGTACATGCTTTTGCATGAGTTAGAGATGATTCCATTGGGTGAAAAAAGAGGTGGACATTTCTCTCAAATATATATAAACTTTATGGCAAAAATAAAAGATGAAGAGCTGAATTTTTGCTCCAAAAATTTCGGCCATAAGAGGGTTCTTTCAAGTGTTCATTCTTTGATCTTCAAGTGTTAAATCCTAGCTAAACTTGTGGTGTTTGTTGGAAGCTTGGGGTATACAAGCTTGAGGTCTTCTACTCTTGAAGACAACCATTTCAAGAAGCATCATCCGTTTCATAATCCTTGTACTTCAAGAAGCTAGTTTTCTAAACATCCTATGGTTGTGTTTGTAAGTATACATCTCATATATGGATCTGGGTTTTGGGATTTTGCATATAAATGGTTTTATATCTTATAAAAGTAACATGTTTTAAACTATTTTTCCGCTGCGTTTTTATTTCATATGGATGAAATTGCTTTGATAAACATGTTAAAATCCCATCACACAGTTGGTTATTCAGTTATAGTGTTCGTGTTGTAATTCGTAAGCTCGTTTAGTAATCATGTAATGTATGTAATGGTATCGCGGCCCTCCAGGCATGTTTGCGAAGTTTAGTGGGGGTTTCCCATGTTTTCTAGACTAGGTATATTTGTATCGCGGCCCACCCGGCATGTTTGCGAAGATTAAAGTATAGTTCGCGGCCATTCTAGGCATGTTTGCGAAGATTGTTCTGTTATCGCGGCCAATCCCGGCGTGTTTGCGAAGAGAGAGTATATGTATCACTAGTCTAGCAGTATCTACTAATAACCTTCCCCTCCCGGGGAATAATTCCATTAATCATGTAAGTATAAGAAACATTCAACCCATTCCCAACCCCGGGAATCCCATGCCTTGGTAAGAGTGTGAACTCACCTTGGGTTTGCTCGGTATGCTAAGTATGTACTCAATTAATCAATCACGTCCTATAGTACGCACGTATACATAATCAGTTTGTGTTCACATATAAACACACAGTGATAAACAAGTAGCACATAGCACGTATTTGAGATCAGACACAAGATGGTTACACTTAACAGCAGTTAACTAACCCGGTTAACTTCTAAACAGAATTAAAGTAGGTTACTGTGCTGATTACACATTTGGTGAAACACATATCGGTGAAACACAAATCGGTGAAACACATATCGGTGAAACACAAATCGGTGAAACACATATCGGTGAAACACATATATTGACGGAACACATTCTGTTTCATCGTTCAGGGTCTCGGTGAAACACATTCTGTTTCACCGTCACCTGTGTTTCGTCTAAGATGTCTGTTTCATCGAAGGTCAGTTACGTGGAAATCAGTGACATCAGTTACGCAATAACACAGAAACCCTAATCATGCTATCAGCCGTCATCAGCAAATCATCAATCATGCAGAAATCATTCGTTCACAGAATTCATCATCGCATCATCATAACATAAGCATCACAGTTCTTAACGTCTAGCATGAACCCTAGGTTATGGGTACCACAAACCGATTACTATAATATATCACATCATTAACGGAGCAGGGTTTATCATCATCCGATTTAACCATAAGAACCCTAATGGTCTACCGTTTTCATATTCATCAAACCAATGTACATTCGGGCATGACAATTATCAAACATCATACACCCTAGATCATCATACAATACAATAACCTATCACATAATAGTTATTAGAACCCTATCGATTGTCTGATCAGATTTATTAAAACAATAACATCAAACATAAGTAAACAAAGACAATCACGGAACGAATCACACTAACCGAGATAATGATTAAGATGGTTTTGATCGTTTAAGGACTTAGGAAAACACACACAGCTGCCGTCACACTTGGGAGAGAGTTCTAGGGTTTCTGTTTTGCCAAGGGTGTGAAACTGGAACTTTTTTCACGTAATTATACACGAAATAACGTTCTGGGCCCGTAATGGGCTTCGGTGAAACTGGGCTCGGTGAAACACCCTGTTTCATCGAGGTGAGGTTGACGAAACGGATCCTGTTTCATCGAGATGTTCTTGGCGAATCAACCTCTGTTTCGCCGGGTGTGAATGATGTGGTAACAGTTTTGAGTTTCTAACAAGTCTTAAGTTTAACAACCAAACACATAATCATGCCAACACAATACGTTTTATTATAACCCGAAGTGTACAGTTACAAGTCAGATGTCACACCCCCAAAATCCACACGCGGAGTACCACCGCTTGGAGGCGTGACATGACCAGGATCAAGCCACCAATCATATTGAACATAAGTATATAGTAAAAGTCATTCGTCAATACGATAGGTGTTTCCAAAACCAAATATAAACAAGTGTGTAGCGGAAGCAATACTGTAAAACCCAACATAAGTTTAAGTACTAAAATGTCATAATGTTTAACAACACATTCACGATCCATGTCCACAACGACTGTGCCTCCCGTGCAAGCTCCAAAGGTACCTAAAGTCCTGCAAGGCATGTAACAGAGAGTCAACAACTAGTTGAGCGAGTTCACAGTAAATAAGTTCGTAGAAGCAAGTTCGTCTCGTAACGTGCGGCTCTACTGGGCCGATAGTATGCTCTATTAGTGGGGGCTTCCCATGTTTGCATATACACTAGACTATTTGCAACCATAAGTGTTCTTCTTACCGAGAACAGTAGTACGTACAAAGTTTACGTAGGTTTTACGTAAGTGTCCTTCACAACCGAGGACAGGGGTACGCGGGGGTTTACGTAGGTTTTACGTAAGTTCCTGACACAACCCGAGGCAGTAATTGAGTATAAGTTTACGTAGGTTTTACGTAAGTGCCCTTCACAACCGAGGACAGTGATGTGTACAAGTATACGTAGGTTTTACGTATGTGTCCTGCGCATCCGAGGACGATGATAGATAGTCTAGTAACATTGTAAGTACAAATCCATTCCTTCAATCCCATTCCCAACCCCGGGAATCCCATGCCTTGGTAAGAGTGTGAACTCACCTTGTTTGCTCGGTATGCTAAGTTAAGTGCTCACAATAAATCAGTCAAGCCCTATAGTGCACGTATATTAAATCAGTTCACGTTCGTAATATTTCACATGTAACTGTCCTCACAATAATATCACAAAGTGTGTTTGGCAGTTAATCATACAACATAAACAGTTAATTCTAACATAATTAACCAATAACACAGTTAATAAACTAATAAGGTTAATAAGCTAACAAGTTGCATACTTAACAGAATCATTCAACTAATTGAATTTACTGAACCAACAGTGTTAATACTTAACAGAACTAATAGTATTAATAAAGTTAATATAATAACTGAATTAATGGACTGAGTAAATAAACTAACAAGGTTATTTACTTAACATAGTTACCCACTTAACGGGGTTACATATTTCAATAAAGTTAACCTAGTTAACTTACTTAACAACTAACAGAGTTAATTAACTGAGTTATTAACTAACAGTTTAGCAATACACATAATACATGGGACGAAAACAGGATTTCGAAATCCCTCCTTGGCCGAAATCCCTTAATGGGACGAAATCCCTCATATGGGCGAAATCACTTAAGAGCCGAAAACCACATGTGGGCCGAAAACCCTTTGGGCCGGAACTGTTTGGGCCGAAATCACTTCATGTGATTTCGTCCAGTTTATTAATGTGGGGGTGTTTTCGTGAGCATCATCATCTTCACCAAACTCACTGTAACTTAACCCAGCAACTAAATCTCATTACAGATACATGATTAAACATCTACAAGTCATTAATCAACCATTGATATGAAATAAATACTCTACCAAAACTTTGTGAGATCTAGAACATAATTCCATCAGTTTATCATTCATAACTTATACTCACTGTTGATCCAAACATCCAATATTCATACAGTTCATAGATAATAATCATCTATCAAGCACACAATAATCAATCACATAATCACATATATACATACAACATGATTAAACATCCAATAATCATACGATATGCAACAAGAACAACTAAATCATGAAATCACTAACCAAGGATTTAAACAGAGGTTTTGCTTCAAAAATGAGGAATTCTCTTTTGTGAGTTTCAGATGTAGAGAGAGAGAACAAAGTGATAAGGTTTGGTAAGTGGGTAACGTCTCGGAGAAGATTTGTTTATAAACTGATTACATATATAAAAAAAATATCTCAACACTGGGCCAAGGCCCACCCTCTGATTTCGTTGGTCATAATTGGACGAAAACACTTAAAGTGTTTTCACCACTTGGGTGATTTCATGAGTACTGTTTTCAGTAAGTTCCATCTTTATTTAACATATGATAAATAATAACACCTTATTAACATACAATCACATATAAAAATATATATGGATCCCAAGTATAAAATATTAATCGAAATACGATATAACGTATTACAAATGTAAGCGTTGTGAAACAACGAGTCATATAACAAACAACATAAACAATAAAAAAAATTAACGTGCACTAAATGCGAAGATGGAAATCTTGGAAACTCGAGTTGTCACATCAGACAAGTCAATAACTAAACAGTCAAAGTCAACGTGCATTAAATGCGAAAGTGAAAGTCGGAAACTCGAGTTGTCACATTATCCCCAACTTGAAAGAAATTTCGTCCCGAAATTTAGCATGCGGTTACTGAGGAAGCTAGTGGTGTGACGTTGTTTACTTGTATCGTATCGCAGCTCCCCGAGCAGGTTTGCGAAGATTACTGGTTTTCCTGGGGTGTCACATCATCCCCCCGTTGATTTGGAATTTCGTCCCGAAATTCTGTAGTAGCTTCGGCCTCAGTAGTGGTTGCTTGGTTTCCGAATAACTGGGGATATTTGAGTTTCATCTGATCTTCGCGTTCCCAGGTGAACTCTGGGCCACGGCGGGAGTTCCAACGAACTCGTACAAGAGGTATTCTAGTGTTCTTGAGGACCTTAACATCCTGGTCCATGATTTCAACAGGTTCCTCGACGAATCGTAACCGTTCGTCAATAGTGAGCTCTTTCAGAGGGACTATGTGGGTCTCATCTGACAGACACTTCTTCAGATTCGACACGTGGAAGACGTTGTGAACTGCACTGAGTTCAGCTGGTAAGTTCAATCTGTAGGCCACCCTGCCTATCTTCTCAATGATTTCGAATGGTCCGACGTATCGTGGATTAAGTTTGCCGCGCTTGCCAAAACGAACCACACCCTTCCAGGGTGAAACTTTGAGTAGTGCTCGATCCCCAACCTGGAATTCGAGTAGTTTCCTGTCTCTATCGGCGTATGCTTTCTGACGGTCACGAGCTGCCGCCATGCGTTGTCGTATTTGAGCAATCTTTTCAGTAGTATCAACTACCATTTCTGGACCTGTGATCTGACTGTCACCCACCTCTGCCCAACAAAGAGGTGACCGGCATTTACGCCCGTACAATGCCTCAAATGGAGTAGCTTTAATGCTAGTGTGGTAGTTGTTGTTGTACGAAAATTCCACAAGTGGCAGATGTTTTTCCCAACCATTGCCAAAGTCGATTACGCACGCCCGAAGCATGTCTTCTAGAGTTTGAATAGTGCGCTCAGACTGCCCATCCGTCTGAGGATGATAAGCTGTGCTCATGTCTAAACGAGAGCCAAAAGATTTGTGCATTGCTTGCCACAGTTCTGAAGTAAAACGTGCATCACGATCAGAGATAATAGAGGTTGGCACTCCGTGCCTCGAAACCACTTCTTTTAAGTAAATGTCTGCTAAGGTAGAGAACTTGTCTGTTTCTTTGATAGCCAAGAAATGAGCAGACTTTGTGAGTCGATCCACGATCACCCAAATAGTATCATTTCCGCACTGAGATCTAGGTAAGCCAGTAACAAAATCCATGGAAATTTGTTCCCATTTCCATTGTGGTATCTCAGGTTGTTGAAGTGGACCTGAAGGTTTCTGGTATTCGGCTTTGACTCTCGCACAAGTCAGGCACTTGCTAACGTATGTTGCTATGTGGGCCTTCATGCTAGGCCACCAGTATGTAGTTTTGATATCGTGGTACATTTTATCCGAACCTGGATGTACCGAGTAGCGAGACTTATGAGCTTCATCCATTACAAGCTCGCGTAAGTTACCATAGAGTGGGACCCAAATGCGTCCTGTTACGTAATAAGCACCATCTTCCTTCTGTTCTAAGCGTTGCCTTGAGCCACGTAGGGCTTCAGCCCTGACGTTGTCTGGTTTCAATGCTTCTACCTGAGCATCTCGTATCTGAGAAGGAAGGCTAGACTGGATAGTAAGTTGCAATGCTCGTACACGCCTAGGCGTAGTATCCTTCCGACTGAGAGCGTCGGCCACCACATTGGCCTTGCCCGGATGGTACTTTATGGCACACTCGTAATCGTTCAATAGTTCGACCCATCTACGTTGTCGCATGTTCAATTCTTTCTGCTTGAAAATATGCTCGAGACTCCTGTGATCGGTGTAGATGGTGCATTTAGTGCCATACAGGTAATGTCGCCATATCTTTAGCGCAAAAACAACAGCTCCCAGCTCTAAATCGTGTGTGGTGTAATTCCGTTCGTGAATCTTAAGTTGGCGCGAAGCATAAGCAATGACTTTATCCCGTTGCATCAACACACATCCAGGATCTTGGATCGATGCATCGCAGTAGACTACAAAATCGTCCGTGCCTTCAGGCAATGAGAGGATAGGTGCGCTACAGAGTCTATCCTTTAAGTGCTGAAACGCTGTTTCCTGTGCATTACCCCAATGATAAGCAACACCTTTTTGCGTCAGTAGTGTAAGCGGCTGAGCAATCTTCGAGAAGTCTTTAATGAACCGTCTGTAATAACCTGCCAAACCCAAGAATTGGCGTATTTCTGTTGGTGTGCGAGGTGCAGGCCTGTTCTTGATCGAATCCACCTTGGATGGATCGACATGAATCCCATCCTTGTTTACCACGTGGCCTAGAAAGTGGACTTCACGAAGCCAGAAGTCGCATTTTGAAAACTTAGCGTATAGCTGTTCCGTTCGTAGAAGTTCCAAAATAAGTCGTAAATGATGCTCGTGCTCCTCCTGACTCTTCGAGTAGATCAGAATGTCGTCGATGAAAACAATGACGAACTTGTCGAGATAAGGTTTGCACACCCTGTTCATAAGATCCATGAAAACCGCAGGCGCGTTCGTCAACCCGAAAGGCATGACCAGAAACTCGTAGTGGCCGTAGCGTGTTCTGAACGCTGTTTTGGAGACGTCCTCATCCCTGACTCTCAGTTGATGATACCCCGACCTTAGATCATTCTTCGAGTAATAGCTCGACCCTTGCAACTGGTCGAATAAGTCGTCGATGCGTGGAAGAGGATAGCGATTTTTCACAGTCACCTTGTTCAGTTCGCGATAGTCTATACACATGCGGAAGGTACCGTCCTTCTTCTTCACAAACAATACGGGAGCTCCCCAAGGCGAAGAGCTAGGACGAATGAAACCCTTTTCCAAGAGTTCTTGCAGTTGCTTAGACAGTTCTTCCAGTTCGGTTGGAGCTAAGCGATAAGGTGCTCGAGCTATGGGTGCTGCTCCTGGAGCTAGCTCGATCTGAAATTCGACCTGGCGATGAGGCGGTAACCCAGGCAACTCTTCAGGAAACACTTGAGGAAAATCGCGTACTACAGGAATATCCTCAATCTTTTTCTCTTTCTTCGATGTATCTGTAACGAGTGCTAAAACAGCTGTGTGGCCTTTTCGTAAACACTTCTAAGCCTTCAAGAAGGATATGATGCCACTCACGACACCACTCTTGTCGCCTTGAACTTCGAGAGGTTCTTTACCAGAACGAGGAATACGAATGATCTTTTCCTTGCATAAGATCTCTGCTTGCTGTTGAGATAACCAATCCATACCGATGACGATGTCGAAACTACCCAGAGTTATAGGGATGAGGTCGATAGAGAAAGTCTTTTTTTTTTTTTTTGGGTAAAGGGATACCCCGGTAAATTTTATAAAAGAAACCAATCAGTACAAAGGTGTGTCAGTGTAACACACCAACTAGACTTGACATACCAAGCCTAGGAAAACAAGAACCACAAACCAACAAGACACAACCAGACAATACACGCACAAAATACACAACCAGACCCAACCGAAAAAATAAAAACAGAAATTAGACTCTAGCCCGGGTCCGCTCCATTATCTTCAATCTTCCATCTTTCGAAAATCCTTTGTTTAGCCGAAGCTAGCCGAAATCTGAATCCCATGAGCTTCAACCGAACCGAAGACTTAATAACCTCAGCCACTTGTTCAGCCGTTCTTTTGTTGTTCTTGAAAAGCCTGTTATTCCGCTCTTGCCATATATAATAAGCCGAAGCAGCAATCAATAATTTGCACACAATATGATCCGCGTTCTTGGATTTTGCATGTTGATTCACCCAAGAAACGACCGACGCCCATGAATCATCAACATTACCCAAAGTAACCAGCTTCTTAACTTCATTCCATGTCTTCGCCGCAAAAGGACATCGGAAAAATAGATGATCCCGAGTATCTCTATCATGGTAACACAGCGGACAACACATCAAATTCCAATTGGTATGACTACCCGCTTCCCAAATCGTCAATCTATCCTGCGTTTTGAGCTTGTTTCTAAATGCCAACCATAGATGAAATGAATGCCTCGGAATACATTGCGTGTACCAAACCATATCAGCCCATAGCACCTGCTCTTCCCGATTCCGAATTGTATTCCAAACACAAGCCGATTGAAAGTCTTGTGTCTTACCTTCCACATCTTTCCATACTAGAGTATCCTCACCATTAGAAACAATTGTCGGAACCGCTATAGTTATTAAGACTGGAAAAAGATCAAGCCAAGCTTGAGGCCATCTCCAGTTACCTTCCTGATCAATCATATCCGCAACTGTTGACCTTAGCGAAAAACCCGCATTCGCTATATTTCTGGGCGAGATAAAGGAAATGAGCGGGCTACTCGCACACCACATGTCGCTCCAAATATTCGTTTGGGTACCGCTTTTGATTGACGACCAAACATGAGGACGAATGATGTTACGGATGGATAATATTTTACGCCATCCCCAACTCATACTCCCTCTACATGGCACTTCCCAGAAATTCCGACCTCTAAGCTTGTAATCGTGAATCCATTTCACCCAAATGGAATCCCTTTTGGTGAGAATGCTCCAAATGTGCTTAGCCATTAGCGATTTATTAACATCGGCTATACTTCTAATACCCAATCCTCCTTCCTGTTTAGGCAAACACACATGTTTCCACGCTACTTTAGCACGGATTCTGCCTTCCGAGCCCGCGTTCCAAAGAAATCTTCGAATCTTTTTTTCAAGATCACTAATAACACGAGCAGGCATTATAAAAACCGAAGCCCAATAGATGTGCATGGATGAAAGGACCGAATTAATGAGTTGAAGCCGGCCGGCAAACGACAAAGCCTTAGAAACCCAATTAACAATCTTTTTTCCATTCGGTCAATAAGAACCCTGCAATCATTATAAACAAGTCTCGATGATATAAGAGGAACTCCCAAATTCCGAACCGGAAGAGTACCTTCTTGAAACGGCATAATATTGAGAATTGCTTGCTTTATCGATTGAGAGACATTGCAAAAAAATACTGTACTCTTAGCTGGACCAGGGACGAGACCAGACATCTTGGTAAAACTCTCCAGCGCCTCCTTAATCTTCTTGACCGATACCACATCACCATGAACAAAAATAAATAAATCATCCGCAAAAGACACATTAATTATTTTTTCTTTAGCACAGTGAGCATGAAACTTGAACGGACTGACAGCAGCTCGACGAAGCAGCAATGATAAAACCTCCATCACCAAAGTAAACAAATAGGGGGATAACGGATCACCTTGCCTTAGCCCACGTTTACCCTTGAAAAATCCATGTAAATTCCCATTGATACTCAGCGAGTACGACACTGTGGATACACATGTCATGATCCACTTGACCATGCTGGAGTGAAAGCCGAACCTAACCAGAATACCCTCCAAAAACCTCCAGTCGACTGTATCATAAGCTTTCTGAATATCGATTTTAAAGGCACACCTAGGCTGCCCCTTAGTAAGATGATAATTGTGCATGAGCTCCTGAGTAAGAAGAATATTATCCGAAATCCTTTGCCCGGGCACAAAGGCCGATTGGTTAATGCTGACAAGATACCCCAAACTGCCTTTCAACCTATCCGAAATAACTTTGCTAATACATTTATATAAAACATTGCAGCAAGAAATCGGTCTATAATCCAAAACCGAGTCCGGAACGTCTTTTTTAGGTAATAAAGCAAGGATAGTGTGGTTAATCTGGTTCAGAATTTTACCATTATCGAAAAATTGAAGAACCGCATCCGTCACTTCTTTTCCGACAATATCCCACGCTTTTTTGAAAAAAACCGAAGTATATCCATCAGGCCCTGGCGCTTTGTCATCTCCAATACTGAACATGGCTGTCTTGACCTCCTCTCGAGAAATCGGACGGATCATATGCTCGGCCACCTCATTACTAAGGATTTTAGGGAATAAGTCATCTAGATTGGCGTCTTCCACATGACTCTCGTTGCCCAAAAAGTTTGTATAGTGCAGCATCATAGCATCTATAACCGCTTCGCCTTCATGTCTCATACCCGTAACATCAACAACACTATGTATTTTGGTTCTAGCATTCTTTGATTTCACAGTGTTATGAAAAAATTTCGTATTCGAGTCACCCGCACACAACCATTCAACCTTCGATTTCTGTTTTAAAAAACATTCTTCATCGTACACGGCTTGTTGAAAGTCTTTCAAGCACTGTGTTTCTAAAAGGCGCAACTGACCATCCAAAGGGTTTCGATCCACCTGAGTCTGCAAATCATCCAGCTTTTTACGCAAATCATTGACTTTGATATGCAAATTACCTTGAGCGAAAAGCATTTTCCTCATCTTTGGCTTTAAGTTTTTCAACTTCTTAACAACCGAATACATAGTGACCCCCTCAACTCGCTTCATCCATTCGCGTTTCACCGTTTCCTTAAAATCTGGTTTAGAAGCTATGAAATTCGGAAACTTGAATGGTTTAGGCCGACTCCCAATGGTACCCAGACCTTTCAAGATACAAGGAGTATGATCCGAAGCTCTAAACGGATGAAATAACGCATAAGCAGAAGGAAACTGGTCCAAAAAACCACGTTCCCCATTATACGATCAATCTTTTTCAAGAGACCTACACCACTCTTTGGTTTTTGGTTCCATGTAAACTGCAATCCGTGAGCCTTAACATCCATCAATTCAGCTTGAAAGATACAATCATTGAACTCCCGCATACCAATAGATTGAACCGAAGTTCCATATAACGCATCTTCAATGTTTAAAGCCGCATTAAAATCACCCATAACAACCCATGGCTTATCATGACACAACGCTTTGTGCTTACATAAATCGTCCCAAAGCAATCTCCGATCTTTATATTTATTTTCCGCATACACAAAAGAACAAAACAGAACTTTTTTACTATCTTTAAAGATCACCTGAGTGTGAATAACCTGATCAGTTTGAGCAATAACCATCACATCCAAATAATCCTCGTTCCAACCTAGAATTATTCTCGTCCCGCGACTACACAAACTACCATTAGAAGTCCAACTCCAATTGCGAAAAACAAAGTTACATACTTTAGGCAAATTACTAACGTCCACATGCGATTCGAGAATGGCACACAACTGTAAATTATTTTCAGCCACAAGATTGCGAACCTCACTTTGTTTCAGGGGCCGGTTCAATCCCCTAACATTCCAAGACATGATGCTACCCATTTAAACCGTGGTTACCGGGAGTGCTTGCCCCCTCAGATGCATCAACCTGCTTGTCATTTGCCATGAATTTAGCCATTTCCGTAGGAATCCCTTCCATAACCTCGTCTAGACTATTCCCTTCATCCCCATTCGGTTTCCCAGCCAAAGTATCACTCACCTCCGTATCTTCCGAATCGAGAGCTTGAAAAGCATTTGACGTTTTTACCTGATTATCCATAACACCCGCACGATCTTCCTTTTTTGTACCCGACGTACTCGCTCCATTCTTATTCAGTTTTGGCCTATATACGAATTTCGTCTTTTGTTTTTTATGCACTATACCATATTTCGCTACTTTCCTTCTATCCGTGACAAACCCTTCATCATCAACAGTGACCTGCTTTACACTTGGTTTCGGATTTTCGTTAACATTTTTAGGACAATTTTGGTCATTGTGACCAAAAATACAACATTTAGCACAACGGTGTGGCTTCCATTCATACTCCACCTTTATCTTTTCCATGATAAACCCATCATCATCAAGTTTCGGAATGGCCACCACTATATGATCCCTAAGAACATCCTCCGCACTAACTTCAATCAAAGCTCTAGCAAAACTGCTCCTACCCCAACTTTCCGCACACATATCCGCCGTATAGCTATCCAATCTCTTTGGACTACCAATCTTCGATGCCAACAAACTCAACCCATCATCCGTATAAATGGAAATAGGAACATTATGAAGTTTAACCCAGATAGGCACCGACTTTATTCCCTCCTTTTTCAAGCTGACCGAAGGAGACCAGATATTGAGAAAAAGTGGAACCTTCCGTATTAGCCAAGGACCTCCCTCCAAAACTTTATTCATTCCTTCCTTAGAATCAAATTTGAAAAAGAAATAACCTTCCGCATTCATCATGATTTTAGCAAAACCAAATTTCGACCATACATTCTTGACATAATACTCGACAACCGGGAATGGCAATCTATTGCCCAGAAAATAGCCAAACAAAACATTATCAAACCTGTCCTGAACTGTTTTGACCACCTCCCTCGGAATCACGATATCAGCTTCTTGATGAGATTCCATCGTATGCATCTTCCTGAAATTCACTTCACGCGTAGGCTTAGCAGTCGACTTTACCTTTTGCGCATAAGAAACCTGATTCTCCTGATAATTATCCGCATTTGATACCGGAGCTGTCGACTTCCCATGCTGATTATCCTGATCATTAGAGCCGCTCAGAGGCGGCTGAACTGGAACCGTGATTTTTTTGTAACTCATCAATAACATTGATGACCTTTGGATCTTTCGGCACAACACCTCGACGAGGTATCAACGGATTCCCATCAATCCGCACCGGCTTATTTAGCGAGGAACTTTGACGCATATCCTGGACATTAATCGAACCCTTAGACGTAATGAACACATCCTCATGCATTCTATCCGAAAAGGAGCGAAAACCTAGATCCTCCAAACTACTATCACGATTTCTTTCCATGCAAGAATACTGAAAACCCTAGACGGCAGCAAACATGCAATGTAAGTCAACACACAAGCAAGACCAACTCAAATAAAACTCACGGCAACAAGGCAAAGAACAACCTGCTGGTAACTTGTTCTGCTCCACCGCCTGATCCGTGAGACGGTGAGCCAACTGAACAACCTGCTGGTAGGTAGCAAGGTTTGCTGAAGTCACATGACTTTGGATCTCTGGTACTAGGCCACTGAGATAAAGTTCGATACGCTTAACTGGGGGGTCCACCATAGTAGGACACAGTAATGCGAGCTCATTTGATCTCTTTGTAAACGCCTCAATCTCTGACCCCGTCATCTTGAGGTTGAAGAACTCGACCTCCAGTTTATGAATGTCGTCACGATTGCAGTACTCCTCCTTGATCATTTCCTTAAAGTTGTTCCATGGGGTGGCGTTAGCAGCAACCAACCCCAGTATTTGGACCTGAGCTTTCCACCATGTGAGGGCTAAACCCTCAAGAGTACCGGTAGCATACTTCACCCTTTGTGCCTCAGGGCATTCACACATTTCAAACACAGACTCTAGCTTCTCGAACCAGTGGAGAAGACCTACGGCTCCTTCAGTGCCGCTGAAAGTAGTTGGACGACAGTCCATGAAAGTTTTGAAAGTGCAAACAGGTGGTTGACCTGTTGTGTAAGAATCAGAGTAAGGTTAAACACAAGAGTTGGTTTAGGAATGTAGGATCTAAGGATCCTAGTGTGAGTTGTAACTGCAGGGTATACCTCCTGCTTGTGCGGCTGCAACTGCCGCAGCAACTTGTTCGTTAATGAGAGCCGTCAACTGGGCTTGTGTCATGTTGATACGTCCAGACATGATCTTCATAGTAAAGATAACATAAGTAAGAGAGGTTCGCGAATAGTGCGATGACAGAAGAGAGTGAGCACACAAGTATTCTCAAGCAATAACGTATAGTAGGTTCTGTAATCTAAGCATACCACGAGCAAAGTTCTATGTAATTCTAGCAAGTAGGTAAAGTAACATGAATAGTAGTACCTATGATGTTGAGCCTTGCACGTGGAGCGAAGTGTCGTTGTGGATCGTTGAGAGCACTATTATGGTTATAGTCTGGTTTTAACAAAATCGTTTTCCCCTTATTAAAACCGAGTTCTCTATAACCAATGGCTCTGATACCAATCTGTCACACCCCCAAAAATCCACACGCGGAGTATCACCGCTTGGAGGCGTGACTGACCAGGATCAAGCCACCAATCATATCAAACATAATAAGTGATAAAGTAATTTAAACCAAAAGATATGATAGGTGTCCAACAAAACATGTTAAGTGTATAGCGGAAGCATAAAATGTAAACCCAAAGTAAGTAATAAGTTCAAATGTTTAAATGTTTCATCATAAGATCCACAATCCGTGCCCACAACGACCGCGCCTCCCGTGCAAGCTCCAAGAGTACCTATGGTCCTGCAAGGCATGTAATAGAGAGTCAACAACTAGTTGAGCGAGTTCACAGTGTTGGACTCTGTATGCCCAAGACACATAGTAAATTGATGTGGCTAGTACGTTATGATCCAAGTCGAGTCATACCTAATAACAAGCTAGACAAACACTTATATTATTTATTTGTGATATGATCAAACAAATAAATATTAACACTTACAATATTTGGAAATTGGTTTTCTAAATAATTACACTTGAGAAACTAATAAATTATATGGATAATTTATTTTGAGAGAATATTTTTATTTTGTTATTTAATAGGTTAAATAACATTATAAAAGATTATATAAAGTCTTGCAAATATAGTGTTATATTTATAAAGGTTATAAATATATATTTGTGATATCATCATCCGATTTAACCATAAGAACCCTAATGGTCTACCGTTTTCATATTCATCACACCAATGTACATTCGGGCATGACAATTATCAAACATCATACACCCTAGATCATCATACCATACAATAACCTATCACATAATAGTTATTAGAACCCTATCGATTGTCTGATCAGATTTATTAAAACAATAACATCAAACATAAGTAAACAAAGACAATCACGGAACGAATCACACTAACCGAGATAATGATTAAGATGGTTTTGATCGTTTAAGGACTTAGGAAAACACACACAGCTGCCGTCACACTTGGGAGAGAGTTCTAGGGTTTCTGTTTTGCCAAGGGTGTGAAACTGGAACCGTTTTCGCGTAATTATACACGAAATAACGTTCTGGGCCCGTAATGGGCTTCGGTGAAACTGGGCTCGGTGAAACACCCTGTTTCATCGAGGTGAGGTTGACGAAACGGATCCTGTTTCATCGAGATGTTCTTGGCGAATCAACCTCTGTTTCGCCGGGTGTGAATGATGTGGTAACAGTTTTGAGTTTCTAACAAGTCTTAAGTTTAACAACCAAACACATAATCATGCCAACACAATACGTTTTATTATAACCCGAAGTGTACAGTTACAAGTCAGACAAGTCAATAACTAAACAGTCAAAGTCAACGTGCATTAAATGCGAAAGTGAAAGTCGGAAACTCGAGTTGTCACAGGTAAAATAAAAACCGTGGACCAATAAACATGCATCGACGCCAGAACAGAAATAATAAGTTGTAATCTACCAGCGAACGAAAGAAGCTTATTCCTCCAATTAGCGATATGTTTCTCCAATCTCTCAACCAAAATACAACAATCTTTAGCAAGGAGTCTAGAAGAAATAAGGGGGACCCCCAAATACCTAACCGGCAACAAGCCCTCCTCAAACGGCAGAATATCCAAGATAGCATCCTTGACAATGTTGGAAACATTACAGAAAAAAGTTGTGCTCTTTTGAATACTAGGGACCAAGCCTGACATGTTTGTGAAGTGCGTAAGTGCCTCCATAATAAACCGAGCAGAATGAACATCACCCCGAGCAAAAAGAAACAAATCATCTGCAAAACAGAGGTTAATAATACGCTGCTTTTCACATTTATTGTGAAACTTAAACGAACTATCCAGCCGAGAAGCATGCTGAAGAATACAAGTTAGAATCTCCATGACAAGAGTGAAAAGATAAGGAGAGAGCGGGTCTCCTTGCCGTAATCCCCTTCGCCCCTTGAAATAACCATGAACTTCCCCATTAACACAAAGAGAGTAGGTAGGAGAAGACACACAAATCATAATCCAATCCACGATCCTTGAATTGAAACCAAAACCAACTAGCACATCCTTAAGAAAACTCCAAAGAACCGTATCATAAGCTTTTTGAATATCAACTTTAAAAGCACAGCGGGGAGGACCAAAGCTCCTATGATAGTTGTGCATCAGCTCCTGAGTAAGCAATATATTATCAGATATCTTCCTTCCCGGAACAAATGCCGACTGGTTAATGCTTACAATTTGACTCAAAGATCCCTTAATACGATCCGCTACAATCTTGCTAATACATTTATAAATAACATTACAGCAAGCTATAGGCCGATAATCCGTAACCATAGTCGGAGATGGCTTCTTGGGAATAAGAACAATAAGAGTATTATTCAGCTCCCGAAGAAGTTTTCCTGTATTAAAAAAATCTATAATGGCATTTGAAACGTCATGACCAATAATATTCCACGCACTCTTAAAAAACGCCGCCGTATACCCATCTGGGCCTGGAGCTTTTTCATTACCAATAGAAAACATTGCCAGTTTAACCTCTTCACTCGTCACCGGTCGTATCATATGGATAGCATCATCAGCATTCAACTTATTAGTAAACAAGTCATACGAGGGATGAAGCACTATAACATCTTCACTACCAAGGAACTTCTCATAATGAGCCACAAGCGCCTTAGAGACATTTTCCCCCTCAAACAACTCCCCTCCTGAATCCATAATAACATCAATTCGGGTCGAATGATTTCTGCTCTTCAACGAAGCATGAAAGAAAGCAGTATTGGAGTCTCCAGCTCGAAGCCATTCTGTAACACCTGTGCCTCCACGGCCATCAAACAAATACCAAACCAATGAAATATTATATTTCATACTTGGGATTTGTAAAAATATGTGTATCATTTACACATATCAACTCTTGTTCGATTTCAAGCTCTAAATCGCTTTCTGGAAGGTTATACGCGCACTAATGCGTAAATATAACCAGTTTAATCCAACAAACACTCCGGAATAGTGAAATAGGCTTAACATACCTTAAATAACCTTTACATAACTTAGATATAAGTTTTGGAAGGTTTGGTATGCCGAAATCAAGTTAATTCGCTTACAGGGACTGAAGTTGACAAACTGCGAAAGTATGCCAATTTGAACTGTAACAGACATTCCGGAACATGACCATAAGTTAAACATACCATAAATATCCTTTACATAGCTTAGAAATAGGCTTTGAGGTGTTCGGTATGCTAAAATAAACTTTTGTGTCATTCAGGGACTAAAAGCGTCAAAAAGTGCACAAGTTTGCATTTTCGCGCATAACTTACGTTCTGAATACATCCGGACATCCAAAAATTTATGTAAGCATGACTATATTATATTTTAGTGTTCGCCTTAAGAAAAATCCATTCGTCGCGTCATTTGGATCGTTTTTCGCGCTTATGCGCATTCCGTCGTAATTAAGCGAACATCGCGTTCGTACGGCTAAACGAACCGACATCCGAGATATTTTTGAACACATTTTAAGTTCCCTATACTTTAACTTCATTTTAGAGCTTTGAAATGGGGTTAACGGGCCTTAAACGTGTCAAAAATGGGCTGAATGCATGACAGGGACCAAAAGTGTAAATCTGCCAAACTTAATCCTAGCGGTGCGCTACACTTTTAGCGTAGCGGTGCGCTAGGGGTCTGCAGACCAGATGCAGTGTTTCTAACAGCCTGTTTGCAGCTGGTTTCCACTCCCTAATCCCTTGCCACCTGTTGAAAGCTTATGGTGAGTGGCCAATTTACACACCATAACATTCCGACACTTGTACGGGTGAGATCAAGGCGCGTTTCCCGATAAACGATCCTAACGGTAGTGCATTTACTATAAATACCCATCCATCCTCAACACAAAAACCCACTAGAATCTGATTGAGGAGCTCTAAGTTGAAGCCTTCGCTTCATACCTGAGCTATTCGATCACGATTAGCATTCGGGGACCCTTCGTAAGTATTCTTTCGTTCTTTTCCTTCTTTTACTGCTTTTCGAGTCCGAAAGTCAAACTTTGTTTGACTTTCAGCGTTGACCAGTGTATGGTCAATGCGAAGTTCGTTTGAACTTCGCAACGTGATTGTAATCACGATGGTTAGAGTCCCTTGGGACTATGCCTACTGATTACCACGTTGTCTAGGGTCGTAGGGTAAGCGATCTAATAAATCGCTTATACCTTCGAACCCGACCCATTTGGTCGATCATTAGGATCCGACCAAACACATTAGGTGACCATAGTCTATAGGGAATAACCTTCCGAGGTTATACCTTATGGTCACATCGTTTAAGTAGTTGTATGATAGGTAGTTTATATGCCTTAGGTAAATTACCAGAATACCCTTTTCATGTATAATTGGTAATTAAGCATATGTAACCTAAACTTTTGTCACATAACTGATTATGTAACATGTTTAGGCATATAACACTTGTCATAGGACTAGTTAGGCGGTCCGAACGCGTTTCACGCGAACGACGCGTTAAAGTAGCATAAGCTACCTAAACGGGTCGTAATGGGTCGTAAGCAGTTAGGTTAAGTTTCATTTAGTATGTAGGCTTTGTTAAACCATATCACACGAGTCTCCACACTCGTTTGGTTTACAAACCCTAATGCTACCCAGTCTTCCGATTTAGGTCCGGTTATTTAACATAGTTACCTATATTAGGTGTCGTTTGATTCCGAGATCTCTAGCACTGTTTGGTGGTTATCTTTAGACAACTGAGCAATCTCAAGTGAGTACATAGACCCCTCTTTTACTGTTTTCCAAACTGTTTTGGGGTGGAACACATGTGCCTACTTGTTACTTTCACGCTTTCCTGTTTTCACATCATATACTGCTATGTTCGTTAGTACATTATAGTACATGATCTCATTGTGTTTTATGCTATGTATGTCCATTTAGCTCATACTTAGTACATCGTTTTACATTTACATTTTATGCTATGTATGTCCATTGCGTGCATACTTAGTACATTGTTTTCATCACATGCTCACATTTTGGTATGACATTTGGTTTGTTTACATGGGACAATACATTCATTAACACCGATCATGCCGTTCGTTAGTAGGTAGTGGTACCATAGGAATTGACAACTCCCGTTCCGGACGTCCCAGGGAAAGGGGATGAAAGGAATGACCGAATTCGTTGTTATAAGACAGATAGACCTTTAATTTGTTTAAAGGGTTTATCACCACAGTCGCCAGGCTTGGATGTATGCATATTCACAATACCGCATAAATGTTCATATTAGATAGTTGCATGCATTTACACAAAACATAGCTTTGATTTAAACCAAGTTTTACTTCAATACTTTGTTTTTGTGCATATGGTTTAGTTGAGACCTTTCACTTGCCATACATGACATTTTGACATAGACATTTGACATGGATATTTGACATAGACATTTGACATGGATATTTGACATAGACATTTGACATGGATATTTGACATAGACATTTGACATGGATATTTGACATAGACATTTTGACATGATTTACATCTTGACATGAACATTTTACATTGTTTGGTTTGGTTTGATTAAGTGATTAAGTAACGATGCGTGTGAAATATGATACAAGCATGGTGGATACGCCGCTGGTACTTCCTATATATAAGTGTTTGTATGGTATTACATGTCGTAACGTTATTTGAATCATTTCAGTTTGAGACATAGAACATTTCATACAAATAACATACTTTTCACAAGACATTGATTTATAAACATCTTATCTTATGCAAACATATTTTACTTGGTTATTCATCTAACCTTACATTTATTTATACTTATCATCTGATCTTATCATTTTTCAAATGATTTAAAAGACAAAGCAAATAACAAGGTTCATGACTAAACATTTTCTCAAACAAGTCATGAATCTTATTTTCACAAAACCTATGTATCTCACAGGCATTTTTATGCTGACGTACCTATTTTCACATGTGTTTTTCAGGAACTGTTGCATAAGATGGTCAAGATACACATAGACAGACTTGGGCTTTAGTGACAATAAAAGATGCAAGACTAGTTAATTATGTTGTATTTATTTGTTTATTAAGACATTGTAACACTTTTAAATCAATAAAACGAAACCTCAATTGCCATGGATTTGAAACAATTAATTCTGTTACAACACTCCCCGATGTTTCCGCCGCGATTTGTTGTTTTACGCGGTCGGGGTGTGACACATTCCACTTTAGATTTCAGTTTTAAGAAACGCTCTTCATCTAAGCATGCCTCTTGAAATTCAGCCGTCAGCTTTGTTTCTTGCTCACGAAGATTGACATTCAAGGGGCTTCTATCTATCTCCCGTTGAACCGCATCCAACTTAATGCGCAGGTCCTCCACTTTCTTATGCAAGTTACCTTGTTGAAATAATAAAACTCGAAGAGGACCTTTCAAGAGACGAAGTTTCTTCACTAGCCGAAATTGCTGAACTCCTTCAATGTTAGTATCCCAGACCTTTTTCACCGCCTCTATAAATCCCGGTTTGTATACCAAAAAATTAGCGAACATGAACGATCTATGTTTCAGCTTCCCCGGAGATGGAATCTTTAACAAACAAGGACAATGATCGGACAGACGATAAGGATGGAACAGCGCTACCGAGTTAGGAAACACATCAACAAAAGGAGTATTACCCATAACTCTATCAATTTTCTTTAACAATCCAACACCCTTCTTGGGTTTTTGATTCCAAGTGAAATGCAAGCCCGAGCTATTTATATCAAAAACTTCTATATCCGAGACACACTCTTGGAAATCTCTCATACCAACCGAGATATTCGAGACTCCCATGGACTTATCATCCAGATTAAGAGCTGAGTTGAAGTCGCCTAAGATAACCCATGGTTTATTACCAACAAACACTTTATGTTTAGATAAATGATGCCATAACTCCCTTCGAGTAATATAATAATTTGCCGCATAAACAACCGAACAAAATAAAACTTTCTTATCTTGCTTAAAAAAGATTTGAAAATGCATAACCTGCGATGTTTGAGCAAGCAAAATGACATCAAATATACCCGGATCCCAGCCAGCAATGATCCTCGTGCCCTTATCACAACTACTCCCATTCGAAGTCCATTCCCAACGACGAAAAACAGAAGAACAAACCTTATTCAGATTATCAACATCCACATGGGACTCTAGAATCGCACAATAAGTGAAGCCGCCGAACCTGAATAAGTTTCCAGGGAATAAGGATTTTACGGTTGATGGGAATGTTGTATTGCCAAGAAGGGGTGTTAGTAAAGCTGCTCAAAATGCCGAACCTAGAATGATTAACATCATCGATGAGCTGACTAAGGTAACAAATCCTGTTAATACGGATAGTGCCCAGGTTTCTAACCAGAATCCTAGTAATGTTGATGACGGATCTCCATTTCATGAGAATGTTTTTAATGAGATCGGTGAGGATATTGTTGACGGAATGGAGGGAAATCCGTTGGGTAGTTTCAAAAACCAATCTGATAATGACAATGCTTCTGGTGCTCCTAAGTCCTATGCTGAATCGGTTTTGAATGTGAATGCGAGAAAGATAAATTTTCGGTCTCTTGCATCAGACAATGTGCAAGAGGGCTGTGATATTGTTCTTCCTCGTGAATCTGTGCGGGTTGTTCATGATAAGTTGGCGAACACTTTGTATGGGTATTTTCTGGGGGATAGAGTGGCTTACCCAGTTGTTGAATATTACGTGCGAACTAATTGGAAGAAGTTTGGGATTCAGAAGTCTATGATGAATGCCCAAGGTTTTTTCCTTTTTAAGTTTGCTGATCAGGAGGGTATGATGAGAGTCTTGAAAGAAGGTCCGTGGATTATAAGGTCTCAACCTCTTTTTCTTAACGTTTGGTCGACTACGGTGAAATTGGAAAAAAAGGAAGTTAAAAGGGTTCAGGTTTGGGTCATAATTCATGATGTGCTAATTGCAGCTTTCACGGAGGATGGTTTAAGTTTAATTGCTACTGCTCTTGGTGAACCGAAGATGCTTGACTCGTTCACTACGTCTATGTGCTTGGATGCATGGGGTAGGAGTAGTTATGCGCGAGCGCTTATTGAGATATCAGCTGATAATGAACTTAAAGAGGAGTTAACGGTAGCGGTGCCGGTGTTAGAGGGGGATGGATTTGTTAAGGAGAAGGTGTGGGTAGAATATGAGTGGTGTCCTCATAGATGTTCTCATTGTTGTATGTCATTCTGATCAGGATTGCCCACATCAAACTATGAAACAACCTATTCCAGAGGCTAGTGGGAAGAACTATAAGGTTGATGGTAACAACAAAGGTCCGATTGTGGATAGTGACGGGTATATGGGTGTTCATAAAAGGAAGATTGCGAGGAAACCTGGATTCCAAGTTAACAAGCCAAAGCCTAAGTTCGAATATAGGCCGGTGACTTCAAGTAAAGGGGGGACACGGCCTGGTTCAGATTCGGTTAAGGTGGGTTCCAATAATAGGTTTGCTGCTTTAAATGAAATTCAGGGTGACACTGGGCAAAGTAGTAAAGGGACTGGAAATGAGTTGGACGATTCGGATGATGAGGAAGTCGTTGAGGTTTATAATGAAACCAATGAATTTTTAAGTGAAGGTGGTCAGAATACCAAAAACGCTAAAGGGGCAAGCACTCCTAAACCAGTGGTTTCCAATGGTTAGTCTTGCTGCTTGGAATATTAGGGGGGTTGAACCCCCCGCTGAAACAAATGGAGGTTCGTAAGCTTGTTAAAGATAATAGTTTGAGTTTGTGTGCGATTTTTGAGTCCCATGTTGATATTGGTAATCTCAATAAGGTGTGTTCCGCTGTGTATAAAAATTGGAACTGGACTTCTAATGGGGGTTGCTGCTCCAAGGGAACTCGTATTATTCTTGGCTGGAATCCTAATGTCTTCGATGTGATGGTGGTGTCTCAAACGGATCAAGTTATGCAGTTGCAGATTGTGATTAAAGCTGATAATAGGAGGTTTTTTGGTTCCATTGTTTATGCTGCTAACTCTTATGTTGTCCGTAGGGATTTGTGGCATCAGTTGTCGGTGCATAAGGCCCTTGTTCGTGATGATCCTTGGGTTATTTTGGGCGACTTCAACTCAGCGTTAAACCTAGTGGACAAATCTTCTGGTTCTTCTTCTTTGACGGCTTGTATGAGGGAGTTTAAAGAGTGTGTTGAGCTGATTGAGGTTTTTGATATTAATAGCAATGGCTTTCATTTTACTTGGACTCAGAAGCCGAAGCAGGGTATGGGTTTGCTAAAGAAGATTGACCGTGTGTTAGGTAATACTTCATTTGTGTCTCGTTTTCCGGATTCGGTCGCAGTCTTTCAGCCGTATAGAATTTCGGACCATTGTCCTTGTATCTTGAGAATTATGAAGGAGGTTAAATTGAAGCCAAAACCGTTTAAGTTTGCTAATTTTTTGATTCACAAACCTGGTTTCATTGACATAGTTAAGTCGTCTTGGGAGGTTCATATTAATGGTGTTCACCAATTTCGTGTTATCAAGAAGCTGAGATTGTTAAAGTCTCCGTTGCGTGCTCTTTTTTTTCAGCAGGGAAACCTGCACAAAAAAGTTACCAATCTTTGTGACAAGTTAGAAGCTATTCAACAGAGTATCGATCGTTAGCCCTTGGACGAAGTTTTGAGAACTGATGAAGCAAAGGTTATTCGTGAGTATCAGGAAGCGTGTTTGGATGAGGAGAGGTTTTTAAAACAAAAGTCAAAAGTCGACTGGTTGAGGGCCGGGGATGCTAATACGGCGTTTTTTCATAAGTCTTTGAAGAGTAGGAACCATAGATGCCGCATTGATGTGATAACCGATTCGAATGGAATCTCTCATGTAGGTGATTCTGTTTCGAATGCTTTTGTTAAGCATTATGAGAAGTTTCTTGGGTGTGCTGGTATTGTTTCAGAGAAGCCTACGCCGGATCTTTTTGCTAGAAAGCTGGATGCTGAAGTCGCCGGTAATATGGTTAGGACGGTTTCGGTGGATGAGGTTAAATCGGTATTTTTTGCTATGGGTAATGATAAAGCTCCGGGCCCTGATGGTTACACGGCTGCGTTTTTCAAAAGCGCTTGGCCTATTATTGGGATGGACGTTACTAATGCTATTCAAGACTTTTTTTATCACGGGGCGGCTTCTTCAAGAGCTGAATCATACGCTTATTGTTTTAATCCCTAAAGTGCCTACTCCTGCAGCTATTGGGGATTATCGGCCTATTTCATGTTGTAATGTCCTCTACAAATGTATTAGTAAGATTGTGGCGGATCGGCTAAAGGGTGCCCTTAGTAGTATTGTGAGTATTAACCAATCTGCTTTTGTTCCGGGTAGGAGAATTTCGGATAACATTCTTCTCACGCAGGAGCTGATGCATAATTATCACAGGTCGTCGGGTCCTCCTAGATGTGCTTTCAAGGTTGATATCCAGAAAGCGTATGATACGGTGGAGTGGTCCTTTCTCAGGGATGTTCTTATTGGGTTTGGTTTTCACATGGTTATGGTGGAGTGGATCATGCTGTATGTCTCCTCTACCTCTTATTCGATCTGTGTTAATGGGAACATCCATGGTTATTTCAAAGGTAAACGGGGTTTAAGGCAAGGAGATCCGTTATCTCCATACCTTTTCACTCTAGTTATGGAGATTTTGACTTGCATTTTGCAGCATGCTACCAGAATTAATACTTCTTTCAGGTTTCATAACAAATGTGAAAAACAGTAAATTATCAATCTGTGTTTTGCTGATGATTTATTCCTTTTTGCCAGAGGTGATGTTGGCTCGGCAAAATGCATTATGTCTTCTCTTTCTCGGTTTTCTGAGATGTCAGGTTTGAAGCCTAGCACCCAAAAGAGTACTGGTTATTTTTGTAATGTTCCGAGTCATGTCAAAAGAGGTATTTTGGATGTTATGCCTTTTGCAGAAGGTAATTTGCCCGTTCGTTATTTGGGGGTTCCTCTTATCTCGTCGAGACTTTTGTTTAAGGATTGCAGTATTCTCGTTGAGAGAGTGGAGAATCGTATTAGCAATTGGAAGAATAAACTCCTTTCGTACGCTGGAAGGTTGCAGTTAATCATTTCGGTTCTGTCTTCTTTGTTTATCTACTGGTCATCGGTTTTTATTTTGCCTTCTAGAATCGTGTATGATTTGGAGGCTAGAATGCGGAATTTTCTGTGGTCCCAAGGTTCTATCAGAAAGGGAAGGCTAAAGTCTCGTGGAAAGCTGTTTGTGTTCCTAAAAGTGAGGGCGAGTTGGGTATTAGACGAATTGGGGATGGTTTTTTTTTTTTTTTTTGGGTAAAGGGTTACCCCGGTGATTTTATAAATACACAACCAAATAAGTACAAGTAGTGTAGAAAGCCTACACTAGTTCAAACATAGGACATGCCCTATGAATGTACAGCCAAACCAAAACAAGAACAACATATACCAAAAACAGAAACAAACGTCCACTAGTCTAACTAACTAGACCAAACAACTCCAAAACCCCTAATCAGCAGCCATCTCAATTGAACCTGAGCCATCAATACCCCATTCCTCTAGAAGCCTTCGAACATTGACACAATTCTTCAGCTTCGCTCCCATCAACTTGTACCGCACTTGTTGAAGAACAATTTCACTTATAGTCTCCGGAGGCCGTAATTGATTCTTGAATAACCTCGAGTTTCGCTCTTGCCAAATAAAGTAAGCAGAAGCCGCCACTACCAATCTAGCTACGTACCCAGCAACCGATTTTGTTTTAGAATGCTCAATCAACCAGTTAGAAATATCATTCCATTTAGGTTGAACCGAGACCATACCAACTTTCAGCCTAACCTTATGCCACACTTCAGTAGAGAATTTGCATTCAAAGAAAAGGTGATTATGCGAGTCATGGTTGGCATAACAAAGCAAACAACACATCATGTTCATATTCTTCCTACGCGAAAAATCCCATGACAAGATTTTATCTTGAGTAAGCAACTTCCGCCTCATGATAAGCCACATTAAAAACGCATGACGGGGAATGCATTGAGGGAACCAAACAATACGACTCCAATCGACCTCACCAGCCTGATGACGAACCGAATCCCAAGCACGCGAGGAAGAAAAATCAAACAAGTTGTCACCATACCGCCACATAAGCTTATCCGGTTTATTCGGCACTAAACTCAGCTGATCAAGCTGATTAAGACCCGGATAGGAAACCCCTCCATTCATTCGGCCAATTCCAAGAATTAGAAGAATAAAGAACCGACACTTTAGAACTCATATTAAACCCCGCGTTAGAAATGACTCTAGGAGAAATAATAGCATCCAAAGGCCCTAACTCACTCCACGAATCAAACCATGCTGAAGTATTCTCCCCATTACCAATTTCGGCCCATATAAACTTCCTTATAATCGGCCGAATCTGAAGCATCTTTCTCCAAGACCAACAGCATGAAGACGGAACTCTACACGCCCAAAAACTGTTACCTTTAAGCCTGTAAGAGTGAACCCATTCAACCCACAAGGATCTACGATTCGTAAGAATACTCCAAATATGAGTTGTCATGAGAGCCATGTTGACATCCCCAATCCGACGAATGCCTAAGCCACCTTCATACTTAGGAACACAAACAGTTTTCCACGACACTTTAGCCCGCCCTTTTTTGAAACGCACTGTCATGGGAACATAAAAAATTCCGCATTAAAGCCTCCAACTGAAGAGTTACCCTAGAAGGTAAAATGAAAACAGACGACCAGTATATGTGCATAGAAGACAACACAGAAATGATCAATTGCAACCTGCCTTCAAAAGATAGCAATTTATTCCTCCAATGCAAAATCCGCTTTTCCAGTTTCTCCACCAGCACATAACAATCCTTATGGAGCAACCTTGAAGAAATAAGAGGCACACCAAGATACTTCACAGGTAAAGAACCCTCCTTAAACGGCATAATATTCAAAATAGCATTTTTCACATAAGAAGGCACGTTTGAGAAGAACACTGTACTTTTCTGCACATTAGGCAACAAACCAGACATTTTCGAAAACGAATCAAGGGACTTCATAATGCATCTGGCCGAAGCAATCTCACCTTTCGCGAATATAAACAAATCGTCCGCAAAACAAAGATTAATAATACGCTGACGCTCACACTTATTGTGGAATTTGAATGAAGAGTCAATCCTTACCGAATGTTGAAGGATCGCCGTGAGCACCTCCATAACCAACGTGAACAAATAAGGAGAAACCGGATCGCCTTGCCGAAGACCCCGATTACCCTTAAAGTAACCATGAACATCCCCATTAACACAAATCGAATACGTAGTAGTGGAAACACATAACATGATCCAACGAACCATCTTTTGGTGAAAACCGAACCCAATCAAAACATCGTTGAGAAAATTCCAATCTACCGTGTCATAAGCCTTCTGAATATCAACTTTAAAGGCACATTTAGGAGGCCCGATATTACGATGATAATTATGCATCAGTTCCTGTGTTAGCAAAATGTTATCGGAGATTTTTCTACCTGGAACAAAAGCTGACTGATTGATGCTAACAATATCGTCCAAACCCACTTTAATACGATCAGCCACTATCTTGCTAATGCATTTATACAACACATTACAACAAGCAATTGGACGATAGTCCGTCACCATAACTGGAGAAGGGGACTTAGGAAGAAGAACAATAAGTGTATGGTTTAATTCCCGAAGAAGTTTCCCAGAATTAAAAAAATCGATAACAGCCTCCGCCACTTCACTACCCACAATCTGCCACGCCCCTTTAAAAAATCCAGCAGTAAAACCATCGGGCCCCGGAGCTTTGTCTGAACCAATGGAAAACATTGCCTGCTTAACCTCTTCTACTGTAACCGGTCTAGCCATATGCGCCGCAACATCGACATCCAAAGTTTTAAAAAACAAATCAGGGGACGGACACAGAGACGTCTCTCCCTGGCAGCCCAAAAAGTTTTGATAGTGTTTAACGAACGCTTCCTGAACCGCATCACTTTCATACACCTTCCCTCTAGTATCCTGAATAACATCAATATGATTATATTGAATCTTGTTTTTGAGAACCGAATGAAAAAAAGCCGAATTTGAATCCCCGGCCGCCAACCAGTCCACTTTGGACTTTTGCTTCAAAAATCTCTCCTCGTCTAGAAGGGCTTCATGATAAACACGTCGGGTACTAGCCTCTTCCTCTCGCAATGACATAGAAAACGGATCACTATCAACGTTTTGCTGAATCTCATCAAGCTTAGCCCTCAGATCTTGAACTTTCTTATGCAGATTTCCTTGCTGAAAGAGTAAAGCTCTAAGCGGAGATTTAAGCAAACGAAGCTTCTTAACCACCGAAAATTGCGGCACACCTCTAATACTTGTATCCCAATTTCGCTTAACAATGACTAAAAAATCTGGTTTATGTATAAGAAAATTGGCAAACTTGAAAGATCTATGTTTAAATTTCCCCTCTTCTGGAACTTTCAGAACACACGGGCAATGGTCCGACAAACGAGCCGGGTAAAAGACTGCCACCGCATTAGGAAATTGAGCTATAAACTGCGAATTCCCCATAACCCTATCAAGTTTTTTCAACAAACCCA
Source organism: Helianthus tuberosus (assembly GCA_030545235.1). NCBI lineage: Eukaryota > Viridiplantae > Streptophyta > Magnoliopsida > Asterales > Asteraceae > Helianthus > Helianthus tuberosus. The sequence continues at coordinate 47,657,499 of CM060429.1, read as the reverse complement.
TCCCCTTTTTCGGCTTCTGACTCCAAGTGAAATGAATACCCGATCGATTTAAATCAATCATCTCTACATCATCAACACAAGCTTGAAAATCCCGCATGCTAGCCGAGATCGAGGAACACCCCGTAGACTTGTCTTCCAAATTAAGAGCCGAGTTAAAATCTCCAAGCATGATCCAAGGAGCATCACGAACAAACGCCTTATGAAAAGAGAGATGATTCCATAATTCCCGACGCGTAACATAATAATTCGCGGCATAGATAATCGAACAAAACACCATTTTTTTCTCCTTTTTAAAATTCAGCTGAAAGTGCATTACCTGATCCGAAAAAGAAAGAACCATAACATCAAAAATAACTGGGTTCCAACCAACAATAATCCGGGTTCCTTTATCACAACGATCACCATTAGACGCCCAATGCCAAGATCGAAATACTGACTTGCAAAAATGAGGAAGATTATTCAGTTCGACGTGAGACTCTAGAATAGCACAAAAACTTAAATTAAAATCTTTAATAGCCTGACGAACCTCCGCTTGCTTAATGGGGCGGTTCAAACCCCTAATATTCCAAGAGGCAAGATTAACCATTAATAACTAGCGAGGAAGGAGTGCTTGCCCCTTTTTTATTATCTTTTTTAACGGTACCCTGATTCAAAAACGCATCCATCCCATAACCATCGGCTTCATTAAACACCTCCTCCACCTCTTCTTCCCCATCTCCACCACGACCCTCTCCTGACATCTTGTTACCATCCACCTCAAAAACATTTGGATCATTAAGGACATCAAAAGGGTTCGTAGATTGAAACCTGGATGCAGACGCAGACGATCCACTAGCTCCATCTTGAGACTTTTTAGATATCACTGGCCTATACTCGAACTTAGGCTTGGGCTTGTTAATAGGAAAACCAGATTTTCTAGCAACTTTCTTACCATAAACACCTGTATAACCATCTTCGTCAACCACTGGCTTCTTACCAGCTCTTGAGTTATTACGAGCATCAGATTGAACTTTCGGCTGGTCCGGGCAAGAATCATCAGAATGGCCAAACACACAACAATGACCACAACGCAGAGGAACCCACTCGAATTCGACAGACATAGTCTCCTTAATGAAACCCTCCCCCTCGGGTTCAGGAATAGCTAACGTGATCTCCTCTCTTAACTTCTTTTCAGCTGAAACCTCTATTAAAGCTCTAGCATAACTACTACGGCCCCACATATCCATGCACATCGAAGAGGTATACGAATCCAGAACTTTCGGCACACCAATAGTAGTAGCAATCATACTAAGACCGTCTTCCGTATAAGCCGCAATGGGGACATCATGAATTTTAACCCATACTTGCACATTCTTAACACCCTTTTTTTCCAATTTAGTAGTCGGACTCCAGATATTAAGAAAAAGAGGTTGTGACCTAATAATCCAAGGGCCGTCTTTTAAAATATTCAACATACCTGCTTCATCGGAAAACTTGAAGAAGAAAAATCCGTTATCATTCATCATGGACTTTTGAACACCATACTTCTTCCAGTTATTACGTACAAAGTAATCCACGACAGGAAAAGCTACCCGATCTCCTAAAAAGTAACCATACAAGGTGTTTGCCATTTTATCTTGAGCTAAACGAACAGATTCTTTTGGAAGAACAACATCACACCCATCATGAACATTTTCGCTAACAAGAGAACGAAAATTCAGCTTCTTGGCCTTGTTAGCAAGAAGCGAATCAGCATATGTTTTGGTTTTCGAGGAGTTACCAGTATCCGCCTTAAACGTATCATTACTCATAAAAGGATCAGCATATGACAAGGGTTTGGATTTTTCAGCATTAACATGGATACCTGTTATCACACCATCACCTGAATGAACATTCTCCGATTCCTTAGACCCCGGCTGCACATTCTCCAGATTAACAGGAGTTGTCACTTTCAGCAATTCATCAATAACATTTATACGGCCTCCCTCAGGAATCTGATTCAGAACCGTACCCCGACGTGGAGCTAAAGTATTACCATCTACATCCACCACTCTGTCAGCAATACTCTTGAACGACAAACCTTGATTCTGACGGCCGTCAAGCTGGAGATTCCCAGACTTAAGACGATCATCCATGATTAAACAGACTACTCTCTATGAACAAGAAAACTCAGCAAACCATGCACAAAAAGAAACTCAGCAGGACAAGAAAACCACGAACGAATGAAAAACCAGAAAAACCCTAAACAAGCAAAACCCTACCCCATGTATATTTCGAAATCAAATAGAGGAATCAGTATGTTAATATCAACAAACTCACGCCGCTATACAATCAGATCAACACATGGAAATAGGGCGACGATCAGAAAAAACAAAGACAAACCCTAAATTTAACTCAATCCCTTTGCTAACAAGTTCGAATTGAAAGTATTGATAAATCAACACTTCAATGATCAGACTGTTATACAAAGATCAATAAGAAAAATCGAAGGTTACAGGATGGAAAAAAATCGCCATGCTTGAGAGAGAATTAGGGTTCCCACGAATTGGGGATGTTAACAAGTCTCTGATGGCGTTTCATGCTTGGAGTATTTTAACGAGAAGGGAGTCTTTGTGGGTTGCTTGGATCCATTCATATCGCCTCAAAGGCTGTACTTTATGGAATTGTCGGGTGGTTTCAAATAGTTGTTGGAGTTGGAGGAAAATTCTTCAGATTAGACCGATGATTCGTGAGCATGTTTGGTCCAGGATAGGAAATGGTCGGAATACTTCAGTTTGGTATGATTCTTGGTGTGACCTGGGCCCGTTATGTTTGTTCTTAACCCCTAGAGTTATTACCACAGTGGGTTTTTCTTTGTCGGCTACTGTGGATGAGCTGGTAGTTGACGGAGCGTGTCAATGGCCGGTGGTGTGGTTAGATTTGTATCCTCCTCTTAATCAGATTATGCAGGTTACGATAGAGCCTCATGTGGATGACAGACTGAGTTGGAAAGATGGTTCGGATATTGTTGACTTCTCTACGGCTAGTGTGTGGCACTCTATTCGAGACAGGGAGTCAGAGGTTGATTGGTTTGGTGTTGTGTGGTTCTCTCAATGTATTCCGAGACATGCGTTCCTTATGTGGCTTATTGTTCGGAGGAAATTATTGACTCAGGACAAGATTTTACGTTGGGATTTGGCTCGGAGGAAAAACATGAACATGATGTGCTGTTTATTATGCTATGAGGATGTGGATTCTCATAACCATTTGTTTTTTGAATGCAAGTTTTCGTCAAAGATTTGGTGTTCTATCCGAAATAAAGCTGGTATGGATTCGGTCGATGCTTCATGGAGTAATATTTTGGATTGGTTGTGTGCCCGGGTTCGCTCGAAATCAGCTTCCAATGTTGTTAGTAGACTGCTAGTAGCGGCAGCTTCCTATGATATTTGGCGGGAAAGAAATAATAGATTATTTAAGAACCAATTAAAGCCTCCTGAAGTTATTGTTAATAATATCTTTAACACGGTTCGTTACAAGCTGATGGGGATGAGGTTTAGAGACACTGACAAAGTGAGGAGATTGCTGGAAGCTTGGGATATTCATGGAGCGGCGGTCATTGATGATGGCGGTTGATTAGTTTGTTTGTTTTGTTGGTCTAGATGTTTTGTCTAGTGGTCGTCTTTGTTTTGGATGTTTTTATTTTCTGGTTGAGTTTTGGTTTACAGTCATGTGGTATGCCCCATGTCTGAACTAGTGTGGGTTCTCCACGCTACTTGTTTTTATTGGTTGTGAATATATAGAATCATCGGGGTAACCCTTTACCCAAAAAAATAGAATCGCACAAAAAGACAAACTATTCTCCTTGACAATTTGTCGAACCTCCTGTTGCTTCAGAGGGCGGTTCAACCCCCTAATGTTCCGCGAAGCAAGACTAACCATCAGAACCAGCTGTGGAAGGAGTGCTTGCCCCTTGTTTATCATTCGGTTTCTTTGAGCCTTTTAAAATAAATTCATCCATTTCATTATACACCTCCATTACCTCCTCCTTATCTGAGTCCTCATAGCCATCCTTCGATAGTTTTTTATCTACTGGACCATCCACTTCAGCATTATCCAAAACAGCAAAAGGGTTTTTAGACACAATTCCACTCGACGACAAAGCTTTATTCAACTCCCCTTTCGGTTTGGAAATCACCGGCTTATATTCAAACTTCGGCTTTTGTTTATTAACTTGGAAACCCTGTTTACGAGCCACTTTCTTACTCGGAACCCCTTGATAAACATCCTCATCTATGACCGGATACTTCTTAGCATAATGATTCTCATGCACTAGTTGCTTATCTTTCTGGTCCACCTTCTTTGAAGAAGCAGACTTCCTTGGAAGTTTAGGACATGTATCAACTAAGTGGCCAAAAACACAGCATTTAGAACACCTATGCGGGTACCATTCATACTCAACGTACATAGTTTCTTTGACAAAACCCTCCCCCTCAGTTCAGGGATGGCCAAAGTTATTTCTTCAGGCAAATCCTTTTCAGCCGAGACCTCGATTAAAGCTCTAGCATAACTACTACGGCCCCACATGTCCATACACGTCGACGTAGTGTACGAATCCAGAAGTTTCGGTCCCCCAATTGTTGTAGCAATCATACTCAGTCCATCTTCTGTGTAAGCAGCAATAGGAATATCATGTATTTTAACCCAGACTTGGACCTTTTGTTAAACATAACTGGGCAAAGTATGGATTGGCGAGACTTATGATGAATTCAAAGGGTTTTTTCTTCTTCAAGTTTAAGACTAAAGAAGGTATTGATCAGTTATTGGAAGATGGTCCGTGGATGATAAGAAACGTCCCTATTATCTTGAAGGAATGGTCACCCTCTATCATGGTTGAGAAAGAAGATATCACAACGGTTCCTGTTTGGATTAAGATGCATGAGGTTCCTCTTCCAGCGTTTACTGAAGATGGTCTTAGTCTCCTGGCGTCAAGGATCGGTACACCAAAGATGTTGGACTCTTATACGGCAACTATGTGTGTGGAGTCATGGGGGAGAAGTAGCTTTGCGAGGGCTCTAGTTGATGTTCATGCTAGTATGGAGTTAAGGACGAATATAACTATGGCTATTCCTTCGCTGGATGGGAAGAGTTTTACAAAATCAGAGATAAAAGTGGAGTATGACTGGGTTCCATTGAGATGTTCGTCATGTTGTGTGTTTGGCCACGATGGGAGTTCTTGCCTAAAGAATCCGAAAGCTGAAGAGACGATTGGAAAGGATCATTATGAGACTAAAACTGATGCTGATGGGTTTAAGGGAGCTAAAGTGAAGAACAAAAAAGGGGGCCAGCAAGGTATCCATATTAAAAACCAGAAACCGAAGATGGTATATCGGTCGGTGAATAAAGGTAAATCTAATGGGGATAACTCGACTTCGTCAAAAACCCTAATTCTCTCTCTAGCTATGGCGACATCTCCCCTTCTTGAACCCCTAGTTTCTTCAGCGTGATTCTTCAAGTTCAGATCAGAGATTAGAGGTTCTAACGTCTAATTCCCAATCTGGTTTGCGGATTTCTTTGTTTGCGGTTAGGGTTTCTATTTAATTTTGCCGCCGTCACTTTTTATTCGAACATATTGGGTTGATTTGCTGGTCGATCAGCCTTGATTTATCAGTTTTTCTGTCCGATTTGTAAGAGTCATGGGTTAGGGCATCAGCTAGTTTAGGGTTTTGGTTTTTCTGTTTGTTCGTTGTCATCTGGTTCGTGTGGTTTCTTGGGGCTTGCTGTTTTCTTTTCGGTTGGGTTATAGAGAGTTGTTTTTCTTTGTAATGGATGATCGAATGCAATCTGGTGGAAGGCCGCCTTTGACGTTTAAACAGATTGCTGATCGAATTCTGGATGTGGATGGTAATACTGTGCAGCCAAAACGTGGTATAAACATCATTGAGGAACTCACAAAGGTTACTTTACCGGTTCAATTGAATAATATGGGCTCTTCAAATATAGATGAATTGGCAAAGAACTCTGGTCCTACCATGGCTGAATACCTACGGTCAGGTTCTAGAGTTTCTGATACTGATAGGGTCGATCAATTTAGCAATAGTTATGCGTCACATTCTGATGTTCATGTTGCTGAAACGGCTGATTTAGAGAACATAAAATCGTCCGGGATGACGGTACCGTTAAAGCCTACGTCCTATGCTGATTCGGTTGCGACGGCCAAGAATAAGAAAGTAAACTTCAAAACTCTTGCGAGTCCGGTGGTGAAAGATGGTTGTGACGTGGTCCTCCCCCGGGAATCTGTTAAACTAGTCCAAAACAGGTTAGCAAATACGTTGTATGGGTATTTTTTGGGGGATCGGGTGGCTTATCCGGTTGTAGAGTACTTTGTGAGAAACAACTGGAAGAAGTTTGGTTTGCAAAAGTCTATGATGAATGCAAACGGGTTTTTCTTTTTCAAATTTGCGGACAGAGATGGAATGATGAATGTTCTTAAAGAAGGACCTTGGATTATTCGTTCTCAACCTATCTTCCTTAGTGAATGGTCACCTACTTCAAGATTAGTGAAAAAGGATGTCAAAAAGATACAAATTTGGGTCAAAATCCATGATGTTCCTATAGCTGCCTATACGGAAGATGGGTTGAGTATGATTGCTACGGCTATTGGTGAGCCAAAATTGTTGGATTCGTACACCACCACTATTTGTACGGATGCTTGGGGAAGGAGTAGCTATGCTAGGGCTTTGATAGAAGTTTCAGCTGAGAATGATTTTAAAGAGGAAATAGTTATAGCGGTGCCTGAGCTAGAAGGTGAAGGTTTCATCAAAGTAAAAATGGTAGTGGAATATGAATGGAGTCCTTATAGATGTGCCCACTGTAAGGTCTTCGGACATACTGATGAGTCCTGCCCGAATCAGCCTAGGAAGTGCCTTAAGGAAGTGCCTAAACCTCAGAATCAAAATGGTGGGAAACAACCGCGAGGTCCGGTGAAGACTCCAGTTGTGGACAAAGAGGGTTTTATGGATGTGGATCGCAAGAAAGTGGCTAGGAAAGCAGGGTTTCCTGTTAATAAGCAGAAGCAAAAATTTGAATATCGGCCGATTGGATCCAAGCCTCATGGTGGGGCTACTACCTCGGGTCAGTCATCTAATGTCAAAACGCACAATCCTTTTGATGTATTATCGGATATGGGTAAGAATGTGGGTAAAAATGGTGAAGTACAACATAACCAGCAGGACTCGGATGATGAGGAGGTTATTGGAAGCTATAATGAAACTAACCAATTTATGACTTCCGGGTTATCGAAGGCAGGGGCAAGCACCTCGTCCACGAAGTTCTCCAATGGATAGAGTGTTGTTGGTTCGTGTCAAGGGGCTGCTGGTCTGTGGTAGTTTCATTTTTGATGATGGAGGATGATCTCTAGTTCTGTTTTATTTTGTTTTGTCTACTAGATAGTTTTCTCTATAATATGTAGTAGGCTTGGTTATGTGGTGTCATAGGTATTGTGGTTTTTTTGTTTGGCTTACATATATGGGGCATGTCCTGTATATGAACTAGTGCGGAACTCATCCTCACTACTTGTACTTATTTGGGACTGTTTTAATAGAATCACCGGGGTAACCCTTTACCCAAAACTCGACTTCGTCTTCTGCTCAGGTGAACGTCTCAAACTCTTTTGCTGTACTGCAAAACGAGGAAGGAGTTAACCAGGTGGATGCTTCATTTGATAAGCTGAATACGAACACGGATGGAGATGGGGTTCGATGGCAAAACCTAAAAGCTAAAGGAAACACAAGAAACTCAGAAGAGATTATTTCGGATGGGGTGGAGGTGGACGAACTCCTTGCGGATATACCGAAATTCATGGATAAAAAGAATGACAATTCTGAGGGTTGCAAGCACACCTGGCCAGGCGAGTGTCCATGGGTAGCATCGCTTCTTGGAACATAAGGGGGTTGAACCGCTCCCTAAAACAAAAGGAGGTTCAGCAAATGTAGGTAGAGAATCAAGTGCAGGTTTGTGCGATTATGGAGACCCATGTTGACTCATCTAATGTGGCTAATGTTTGTAGGAGAGTGTGTCGAAGCTGGCAGTGGGCAACTAATGAAGACTGTTGTGATAAAGGTACTCGTATAATGGTTGGGTGGGATCCTAGTCTGGTGGATGTGATGGTCTTGGCTCATTCGGATCAGCTTATTCATTCCCAGATTGTCTTTAAAATGGATCGGAAATCATTATTTTGTTCTTTTGTCTATGCTCATAACTATTATAAAGATCGGAGGGAGCTGTGGCAGAATTTATGTGCTTATCATTCGGTTATGCATGATAAGCCGTGGATAATCATGGGTGATTTCAATGAATCCCTGTTTCATGAAGATACTCTAGCTGGGTCCTCTACTTTAGGGGTAGGGACAAGGGAATTTAAGGAGTGTGTTCATGATATAGAAGTCTTTGATGTAAATAGATCGGGATTACAATTTACGTGGACGAATAATCAGAGGAGCCGTGTTATGAAGAAGCTCGATCGAATCCAGGGTAATGCCAGCTTGATCGATGTCTTTCCAGCTGCCTCCGCTTATTTTCTTCCATATCGGGTTTCGGATCATAGCCCTTGTATTCTTAAGCTTCCTAAAGTGGTGAGAGAGAAGCCAAAACCTTTTAAGTTTGTAAATTTGGTCGTGGATAAAACGGGTTTTCTGGATGAAGTGGAGAAAGTTTGGAGAAGTGATATTCCCGGGTACCGTATGTTCCAAGTGGTCAAGAAACTTAGGTTGCTTAAAACGCCTCTTCGTAAACTTTTTTTCCAGGAAGGAAATCTGTATGAGAAAGTTAAGGTGACCAGGAAAGCTCTGGATGATTGTCAAACGGCTATGGATGGCGACCAGTTAAATGTTGATCTAAAAGAGCAGCATGATCTTTTATTGCAGGCTTACAAAGAGGCGGTTAAGGATGAAAGTTTATTTCTCAAACAAAAGTCTAAGGTGGAGTGGCTTTCGTTAGGTGACTCGAACTCGAAGTACTTCCATAATGTTATTAAAGCTAAGAACCATCGTAGCAGAATTTTTTCTATTAGAGATGGTGGTGGAAATCTTCATGAAGGAGTTTCGGTTCCTCAAGTTTTGGTGGATCATTATTCTAATTTCTTTGGTCATATGGGGAGTAATCTTTTGCAACCGGCTCCGGATTTATTCAGTAATGTCCTTTCGGTCGACAAAGCTTCTAATATGGTCAGGCAGGTTACAGATGATGAGATTAAACTAGCCATGTTCTCTATAGCTGGTAATAAATCTCCCGGTCCAGATGGTTATACTTCGGTCTTTTTTAAAAAGTCTTGGGGGTAAGTGAAGGTTAAAGACGGATGAAACCCTTTGCTCTCTCTCCTAGGCGATTTTCTTGATTCTTCATGAAACCCTAAATTTTCTTTGAGATTCATTTGTATAACAGTCTGTGATTAGAGTTTTGTTGATCAAATCTCTATAACGAACTCGTTAGCAATAGTAATCAATCTGAAATCAGGGTTTTATCTTCTTTCTTCTCCAATCGCCGCCATAGTTGCTGTTTAGAGATCCTGACCTATTAATCTGGTTGTTATTAGTCGCGGTTAACTGAGTTTAATTTAGCTAGATTGATACTCTGGGTTAATCTGTTATGGATTGAAATTCGGCTCTAGGGTTACAGGATTAGGGTTTTCTTTTTTGTTTTCGGGTTCTTCGTTTTCTTGGTTTCGTGGACGTGTCTGGTTTGCATGGTAATTTCTGTTACATTGTTTAAGGGAGAGTTGTGTTTCTTTTAATGAATGATCGTGTTTTTTCTGGGAGTAACATCCCTTTAGATCAGGTGAACCATGGATTGTTTGATCAGGAAGGTTATCCTTTATCTCCGGCGGCTAATGACATTCTGATTGATTCTGGGGCGCAAGAGGTAGGGTCTTCTCCGGGTACAGTTCCTGTTCACGGCATAGGTCTCCGTGTGACTAACATCGAAGGAAAATCATTGTTTCCGAGGAGAGGTATGTTTTTTTCTGATAATGTTTCGGTTATCGATGGACTTGCTGCTATATCCAAACCCGTTAACCTTGATAGTGTGGAGAAAGTCAGTTCGGTTATTCAGGGTGCCGAGAAAATTCATGATCAGGGTGCCAGTAGTCAGCAGGATCCTGGTAACGTAGTAAAACCTGTTTCATACTCTGATTCTGTTAGGGGAGCTAGTGCGAAGAAGGTGAATTTTCGTTCTTTGGAGACTGGTGAGAAACAGGATGGTTGTGATGTTGTCCTATCTAGGGATTCCGTCAGAATAGTGCAAGATAAACTAGCTAATACGTTGTATGGATACTTTTTGGGGGATTGAGTTGCGTATCCCGTTGTGGAATTCTATGTTAGGAATAATTGGAAGCGTTTTGGGTTGCAGAAATCAATGATGAACGCCAGTGGTTTTTTCTTTTTCAAGTTCGCTGATCAAGCAGGTATGCTAAAGGCTCTTACCGAGGGACCATGGATTATTCGCTCACAGCCGTTGTTTTTGGAAGTTTGGTCGCCTTCGGTTAAGCTAGAGAAAAAGGAAGTGAAAAAGGTTCAGGTTTGGGTTAAGCTTCATGAAGTTCCTTTAGCGGCTTATACGAAGGATGGTTTAAGTTTAATTGCAACAACTATCGGCGAGCCAAAAGCTTTGGATTCGTTTACTACCTCAATGTGCGTTGATATGTGGGGTAGAAGCAGTTTTGCGCGTGCTCTGGTTGAGATTTCAGCCGATACTGATCTCAGTGAGGAGTTAACTATTGCGGTCCCTTGTCTTGATGGGGATGGCTTTGTCAAGGAGAAGGTTTATGTTGAATATGAATGGTGTCCCCATAGGTGTGGTCGATGCTGTGTATTTCGCCACAATGACGATTGCTGCCCTAGGCAGATTTCTAAAGTATCTAGTGGCAAACCTCAACAGGGCAACTTTCCTGGTTATAACAAGAAGATGAAGCAGCCAATTCAGGATGGTGGTTCTTCTAAGCGGCAACCTACTGTGGATGAAGAGGGTTATACAACTGTTCAAGGGAAGAAGGCAGCTAGGAAGGTTGGTTTTAATGTGAATAAACCAAAGCAAAAATTTGAGTATAGGCCAGTTTCGTCAAAGGATAAGGGAGGGAATCCTAGCTCAAACCCGGTGGGTTCCGTGAAAAGTGGTGAACCGGTCATTGGGTCGAACTCGTCTAACATTCAACATTCGAATCCTTTTGATGTGCTCAATGATCCTTTTGTTAATGTAGATGAGGGTGGTAATACATCAGGTTCGGCTCAGGTGGAAGTGGAGGATGAAGAGGAAGTGGAGGTTTTTAACGAGACGGATGGGTATGAGATGGATGATTTTTTGAGGCAAGGGTCCGTTAAAACAGATGTTAAAAAAGGGGCAAGCACCCTTTCGTCATTGGTTAACAATGGTTAGTATTGCCTCATGGAATATTAGGGGTTTGAACCGGCCCATAAAGCAATCTGAGGTTCGTCAAGCAGTCAAGGAGTTTAATTTAAGTTTATGTGCTATTCTTGAATCACATGTTGAGGTGAGTAATCTTTCTAAAGTTTGTAAGTCTATCTTTCGTTCTTGGCACTGGACGTCGAATGGGGCTCGTTGTAATAAAGGCACGAGAATTATTGTTGGATGGAACCCTTCTATTTTTGATGTTATGGTGCTTTTGGAGTCTGATCAGGTTATGCACCTACAACTGATCTTTAAACAGGTGAAAAAAATGGTTTTTTGTTCGGTTATCTATGCTGCAAACTATTATGTAACTCGCAGAGAGCTCTGGGATCACCTCTCATTGCATAAAAATTTCGTCCGTAACGAACCGTGGGTCATCTTAGGCGATTTTAACTCTGCCTTAAATCTTGAAGATAAATCTATGGCGTGCTCTTCGATGTCTACTAGTATGAAGGAATTTCAAAACTGTGTTAATGATATTGAGATGGTTGATTTAAATCGATCAGGTATCCAGTTTACGTGGAACCAGAAGCCAAAGAAGGGGATTGGTTTGATGAAAAAGATTGATAGAATAATGGGTAATACTCAATTCATAGCCCAATTTCCGAACGCAGTAGCGGTGTTCTACCCGCACCGGTTATCGGACCACTGTCCGTGTGCGCTTAAATTTTCGGAAGCTAGAAAAACTAAACATCGTCCTTTCAAATTTGCTAATTTTCTAGTCCATAAGCCGGATTTTTTGGTGATTGTCAAGCGGAATTGGGATGTGACTGTTAATGGAGTGTATCAGTTTGTAGTCGTTAAGAAACTTAAGTTGCTTAAATCGCCTTTACGTGGTTTACTTTTTCAGCAAGGCAATTTGCACAAGAAAGTTCAACACCTGCGAGATAGACTGGATGAGGTTCAGCGCGAGCTTGATAATGAACCAGCTAGTGAGACGCTTCGGGTAGAGGAAATTAGTATCCATCGTGATTATCAGGAGGCTTTATTAGATGAAGAGCGGTTTCTGAAGCAAAAGTCCAAAGTGGACTGCTTAGCGGCTGGTGATATGAATTCGGCGTTCTTTCATTCATCGCTTAAAAATAAAGTTCATTATAGTCGAATTGATGTCATTCGGGATGCGAGTAGTAATGTGTTTGAGGATGATTTGGTTCAGCAAGCGTTTGTTGATCATTATGAGAAATTTTTGGGATTCCAGGGAGATACGTCGCTTAGTCCAACCCCTGACTTGTTTTCTAAAAAAATGGATTTGGATGTTGCGAATCATATGATTCGTCCAGTCACAGCTGAAGAGGTTAGGAAGGCTATGTTTTCGATTGGTTCGGATAAGGCGCCAGGTCCAGATGGTTTTACTGCTGGATTTTTCAAAAGTGCCTGGCCTATCGTTGGTAATGGTGTTTCGAATGCTGTTATTGATTTTTTTGCCACAGGAAAACTTCTTCGGGAGTTAAATCATACGCTTATTGTTCTTCTCCCCAAGGTCCCATATCCGTCAGTCGTCACGGACTATCGTCCGATTGCTTGTTGCAATGTCTTGTACAAATGCATTAGTAAGATCGTAGCTGAGAGAAGTAAGGTGGCCTTGAATGATATTGTTAGTGTCAACCAATCAGCCTTTGTGCCGGGTAGAAAAATTTCTGATAATATATTGTTAACGCAAGAGTTGATGCATAACTATCACCGAAATATCGGTCCCCCTAAATGTGCGTTCAAAGTTGACATTCAAAAGGCTTATGATACTGTTGATTGGACTTTTCTCAAGAGTATTTTGATTGGTTTCGGGTTTCATGCTAACATGGTTCAGTGGATTATGGTATGTGTCTCTTCCACCACGTTCTTAGTGTGTATTAATGGTGATGTTCACGGTTTCTTCAAGGGTAACCGGGGGTTAAGACAGGGAGATCCAATTTCTCCGTACTTATTTACGCTTGTTATGGAGATTCTTACAGCCATCTTACAGCATGCGGTAAGGATTGATAATTCGTTCAAATTTCATAACAAGTGTGAACGTCAACAGATTATCAACCTTTGTTTTGCGGACGATTTGTTTATCTTCTCCAGAGGTGAGATTGCGTCAGCCAGGTGCATTATGAATTCCCTGAATTCTTTTACAAAGATGTCGGGTTTATTACCTAGTGTTCAGAAGAGTACAGTTTTTTTCTCGAACGTGCCATCTTTTGTTAAAACTGCTATTTTGAATATTATGCCTTTTAAGGAGGGTAGTTTGCCTGTCAGATATTTGGGTGTGCCTCTTATATCTTCGCGGTTACTTTATAAAGACTGTTATGTGATGGTGGAGAAGCTTGAAAAACGTATCATGCATTGGAGGAACAAGTTACTGTCTTTTGCGGGCAGATTACAACTTATTGTTTCGGTCTTGTCTGCGATGCATATTTACTGGTCTTCTGTGTTTATTTTTCTGTCACGGGTGATTCTTAATTTGGAGGCCTTGATGCGGAATTTTTTATGGTCTCATGATACTGCATTTCAAAAAGGTCGCGCAAAGGTTTCTTGGAAAGCGGTGTATGTGCCTAAATATGAGGGTGGGTTAGGCATTCGTCGGATTGGTGATGTTAATAAATCTCTTATGGCAGCGCATATTTGGAGTATTCTTACGAACCGTGAGTCGCTGTGGGTTCAGTGGGTTCACTCATATAGGTTGAAAGGTAAAAGTTTTTGGGCTTGCAGAGTGCCTGCCAGTTGTTGCTGGTCTTGGAGGAAAATTCTTCAGATTCGGTCGAGTTTGAGGGAGTTCATTTGGTCCGAGATTGGTAATGGGTCTAATACTTCAGCTTGGTTCGATACTTGGAATGTCTTAGGGCCGCTCGATAAGCTCCTATCGCCTAGAGTTATTGCCAATGCAGGGTTCAACATGGAGTCTAAGGTTTCTGATCTTTTTTGGAACAATTCGTGGAGATGGCCAGCCGATTGGAGGGATAGATATCCGGTCCTTAACCAACTGGACCAGATGTCTATTGATAATAATAAGTCTGATAAACTCATGTGGCGCCAAGGGGATCATATTCATGATTATTCTACAGCTCGTGTTTGGGATTCTGTTAGGCATCGAGAGTTGGAGATAGATTGGAGTCGGATTGTGTGGTTCAGTCAGAGCATCCCACGTCATGCTTTTTTAATGTGGCTTATCATGAGGCGTAAATTACTTACTCAGGATAAAATTTTGAGTTGGGATTTCTCGCGAAGAAAGAATATGAACATGATGTGTTGCCTGCTTTGTTATGCTGATCACGATTCTCATAGTCATCTGTTTTTTGAATGTAAGTTCTCGTCACAAGTTTGGCATTTGGTTAGACAGAAAGTGGGCATGGAATCGATTCAACCTAAGTGGGATGATATTGTCAATTGGCTTATTGTGCGGGCCAAGTCGAAATCCGCGGCTATCTATGTTGCAAGATTGACAGTGGCGGCTACTGCGTATTTGATATGGCAGGAGCGTAATGCTAGATTATTCAAGAATCAATTAAGGCCCCCTGAAACTATAAGTGGAATTATTATTCAAACAGGTGTGTTATAAATTGATGGGAGCGAAGCTGAAAAACTGTGACAACGTGCGTAGGCTTCTTGGTTCATGGGAGATCAACGGAAAGGGAGCTTCATGATGATGGCGGCTGATTAAGTTTTTGTTGGCTGTGTTTCTAGTGTCTAGTCTAGTTGATTTTTATCCTTTTGGGTGGTCTTTTTGTTTGTTTTCATGGTTGTTACTTTCATGGGGCATGTCCTGTGATTGAACTGGTGTAGACTCTCTGCACTACTTGTGCGTTTTTGGTTGTGAATATATAGAATCACCGGGGTAACCCTTTACCCAAAAAAAAAAGTCTTGGGGATATTGTGGGTAATGATGTTTGTCATGCAGTGAGGGATTTTTTTGATAATGGAGAGCTCCTTCAGCAATTAAACCATACGGTTATCTCCCATATTCCCAAGGTGAGTACGCCTTCTTCGATTACAGACTACAAGTCGATCTCTTATTGCAACACTTTATATAAGTGTATTAGCAAAATTATTTCAAACCGAATAAAGGAGGGTTTAGCTGATATTGTGAGTATTAATCAGTCGGCGTTTGTTCCTGGCAGAAGAATTTCAGATAATATTTTATTAACACAGGAGCTAATGCACAATTATCATCGTAATCTTGGGCCCCCTAGATGCGCTTTTAAAGTGGATATTCAAAAGGCTTACGATACGGTTGATTGGAATTTTCTTGAGTATACTTTGTTGGGGTTTCGGTTTGACAGTAAGATGATTAAATGGATCATGGCTTGTGTCTCGTCCACGTCTTTCTCGTTAGCTATTAACGGGAATTTACACGGGTTTTTTCGTGGAAAGCGAGGGTTGCGTCAAGGTGACCCAATGTCTCCGTATTTGTTCACGTTGGTTATGGAGGTTCTCACTCTGATTTTACAGCATCAGGTTTCTTTTTTGGGTAAAGGGTTACCCCGGTGATTCTATATATTCACGACCAAATAAAACAAGTAGTGTTGAATGTCTACACTAGTTCAATCATGAGACATGCCTCATGAAAGTGGAAACAAAGTACAACCACTGAAACAAAAACAACGAGACAACTAGACTAAAACTCTTGAGACAATGAAGAACAAAACACTAATCAGCCTCCATCATCATCATTTGCTACCCCATGAATCTCCCATTCTCCAAGCAACTTCCGCACTCTATCATTATTCTTTAGATTCGCTCCCATCAACTTGTATCTGACCGTCATTATAATAATTTCACTCAGTTTATCCGGAGGTCTCACCTGATTTTTGAATAGCCTGGCATTCCTTTCTTGCCATATGTAATACGAAGTAGCCGCAACAAGAAGTTTTGCAACATAATTCGTAACCGATTTTGATCTCGCACGAACAAGAAGCCAATCCACTATATCTACCCATCTCGGCCGAACAGAATTCATACCCACTTTTTGTCGGACTATACTCCAAACTTGAGAGGAGTATTTACATTCAAAGAATAAGTGAGCATGAGAATCAAAATTCTCATAGCATAGAAGACACCACATCATGTTCATGTTCTTTCTTCGCGAAAAATCCCATTGTAGAATTTTATCTTGCGTAAGTAATTTACCTTTAATGATCAACCACATCATAAAGGCATGCCGAGGAATGCATTGAGCAAACCAAACTACACTACACCAATTCACTTCAGGTTCCGTGTGTCGAACCGAATGCCAGACGCACGAAGTAGAGAATTCATTTAGAACATCACCATCTCTCCATAATAGTCTATCAAGTTTAGTCGGAATTAAATGCACTTGGTCAAGTTGAAAAAGAACCGGAAAAAGATCTCTCCATGCTACGGGCCAGGTCCAAGTACCATTCGAATAAACGTTAGCCACCGAATCATTCAGTCTATAATCAGCATCAGTAATGGTTCTGGGAGACAAAAAATCTACGAGGGGCCCCATATCACACCAGTAATCATACCAGACTGATGTATTAGCGCCATTACCTATGCCTGACCAAATATGATTTCTGATAAGCGACCGCAACTGCATCAGATTTCTCCAAGACCAACAACAATTAGAAGGTGTTTTGCAAACCCAAAAACTATTACCTTTTAATCTGTAACTGTGCACCCATTCAACCCACAAGGACTCTCGCCTAGAAATAATACTCCAAATATGATTCGTCATAAGGGCTTTATTCATATCTCCAATATGTCTAATACCCAAACCCCCTTCATACTTCGGAGTACAAACAGACTTCCAAGAAACTTTACATTTGCCCTTAGAAAACGAAGAATCTTGAGACCATAAAAAGTTCCGCATTTTGGATTCAAGCTCATGAATTAGACGAGCCGGTAACATAAAAACAGAAGACCAAAAGATATGCATGGATGAAAGAACCGAAATGATAAGTTGTAACCTTCCCGCAAAGGAGAGTAACTTGTTCCTCCAGTTTGTGATACGTTTCTCTAACCGATCCACAAGCACACGACAATCATTATATCCGAGTCTAGAAGAAATTAGAGGCACACCCAGATACCTGACAGGCAATTTTCCTTCGACAAACGAAGTATAATCCAGAATAGCATCTTTGACATGGCCAGTAACATTACAAAAGAAAATCGTACTCTTCGGATTACTAGGCACTAACCCCGACATCTTTGTGAACTTTGAAAGAGACTTCATAATACACCTCGCCGAGCTGACCTCTCCTCTAGCAAAAAGGAACAGATCGTCCGCAAAACATAGATTGATAATTTGCTGCTTCTCACATTTATTATGAAATTTGAAAGATGAGTCAATACGAACTGTATGTTGAAGAATGGCCGTCAGAACCTCCATGACTAGGGTAAATAAATAAGGGGAAAATGGATCCCCTTGCCTTAAACCACGCTTACCCTTGAAAAAAACCATGCACAGAACGATTAACACAGATCGAAAAAGAAGCGGTAGAGACACATACCATAATCCAATTCACCATCTTATCATGAAAGCCAAATCCAAGCAACACACTTTTGAGAAATCTCCAATCTACAGTGTCGTAGGCTTTCTGGATATCAACTTTAAAAGCACATCTAGGAGGCCCCGAATGTCTATGGTAGTTGTGCATTAATTCTTGAGTTAGGAGAATATTATCAGAGATTCTCCTGCCCGGAACAAAAGCCGATTGATTAACGCTGACGATACCATTCAGCGCGCCTTTAATCCTATCCACAATAATCTTACTGATACACTTGTATAACACATTACAACAAGCAATCGGTCGATAGTCAATGACATTCGACGGAGTAGGAACTTTTGGGATAAGCACAATAGTCATATGATTCAATTCCCGAAGCAGATTACCAGTTTCAAAATAATCAATGATAGCATAAGTAATATCATTACCAATAATAGGCCATGCCCCTTTGAAAAAAGCCGATGTATAACCATCCGGGCCAGGAGCCTTATCAATCCCAATAGAAAACATCGCCTTTTTCACTTCCTCCGCAATTACCGGGCTGACCATATGAGTAGCAACATGGGGAGATAGAACTTTAGAGAATAAATCTGGGGCCGGAGTGAGAGAAATATCACCTTGAGAGCCAAAAAACTTCTCATAATGCTTAACGAAAGCTGAAAAAACCATATCACCTTCATAGAGCTTCCCTTCCGAATCCTTAATTACATCTATTCGGTTATAATGATTCCTGATTTTCAAAGAGGAGTGGAAAAATGCATAATTCATATCCCCCGCCCTCAACCAATCTACCTTAGACTTTTGTTTTAGAAAACGTTCTTTATCCAAAGAAGCCTCCTGCAGATCACGGCTCGTAGTAGACTCGGCTGCCCTAAGATCGAGATTTAACGGATCCTGATCAAGTTTTTGCTGTATCTCATCCAACTTTGACCGAAGAGATATCACTTTATTGTGTAGATTTCCTTGTTTAAATAACAGAGATCGAAGAGGATTTTTCAGCAACCGTAACTTCTTGACAACCCTGAACTGATGCACACCATTCACACTAGACTCCCAAGTCTTTTTTACAATATCTAAAAACTCTGGTTTAAAAACCAGGAAATTAGCAAACTTAAAAGAACGTGGCTTCAACATACCAGCATCAGGAAATGATAAATTACACGGACAGTGGTCCGACAGCCTATACGGCTTGAATACGGCCACCGAGTTCGGATATTCAGCAACAAAAGGAGTATTTCCCAACACTCTGTCAATTTTCCTCAGCAAACCAATCCCCTGCTTAGGCTTTTGGTTCCATGTAAAATGAATCCCTACTCGGTTAATATCAAACACCTCCATATCATTCACACAGTCTTGGAATTCCCTCATACCAATAGAAATCGAAGAGGATCCCATAGAATTGTCCTCCGGATTTAGAGCGGAATTAAAATCACCCATAGGACACCAAGGTTTATCACCCACAAGAACTTTGTGTACGCAAAGATTATGCCATAACTCTCTACGGGATACATAGTAATTATCAGCATAAACGATAGAACAGAAGATCATCCTCTTATCCAATCTAAATACAAGCTGAATATGCATAACCTGAGAAGGCTGCGCTAATATCATCACATCAAAAATGGTAGGATCCCAGCCAATAATAATTCGCGTACCTTTGTCACAACATCCTCCATTGGAGGTCCAATCCCAAGAACGAAACACTGATTTGCACACTTTACCCAATTTTCCGACATCAACATGAGATTCCAGAATAGCACACAAGCTCAAATTAAAATCCTTCACTGCCTGCCGAACCTCCATTTGTTTGAGAGGGCGGTTCAACCCCCTAATATTCCATGAAGCGATACTAACCATCAGTAACAACCTCCGAAGGAGTGCTTGCCCCTTTTTTAGTATTCATATTTTGAGAACCCTCCATCATAAAACCATCCATTTCATTATAAACCTCCACTACATCATCCTAATCTGTATCCTCACTATTCATACCCGACTGTTTTTTACTAGTGCCCGATTCGGCCTCCACTTCATTGAGAACATCAAAAGGATTCGCTGACCTGAAGTTATAAGAAGTCGAAGTTGAAGGCTTTCCATTGTCACCTTTAGGCTTTAGCCCGATAGGTCTATATTCGAACTTAGATTTTTGCTTATTCACTGGGATCCCAACCTTCTTAGCAGCTTTCTTACCATAAACTCCTATATATCCATCCTGATCCACAGCAGGCATCTTCTTTTGAATTTTGTTTTTTTGTCTAGCGTGATCTTCATACATAACCTTACCTGTTTTCATTGGTTGCTTTGGACACGACTCAGTAGAATGACCAAACACACAACACGTAGCGCAACGAAGCGGACGCCATTCAAACTCCACATACATAGTCTCTTTAATAAATCCCTCCCCTTCAGATTCAGGTATTGCCATAGTTATTTCTTCACGGAAGTCTTTATCAGCAGAGATCTCAATCAACGCTCGAGCGTAACTACTACGACCCCATGAATCCAGGCACATAGACGTGGTATAAGAATCCAGCATCTTTGGTTCCCCAATTGTCGTTGCAATCATACTTAGCCCATCCTCCGTGTAAGCCGCAATAGGAACTTCATGAATTTTAACCCACACTTGAATATGCTTTACCTCTTTCTTCTCAAGTTTAGTTGTTGGAGTCCAGCTATTAAGAAATAATGGTTGCGACCTAACTATCCATGGCCCGTCCTTAAGAACATTCAGCATCCCAACTTGATCATTAAACTTGAAAAAGAAAAACCCATTCGCGTTCATCATAGTTTTTTGCAACCCATATTTCTTCCAGTTATTACGCACAAAATAATCCACAACTGGGAATGCAACTCGATCACCTAAAAAGTACCCATACAGAGTGTTAGCCAATTTATCTTGCATGGCCCGCACAGATTCCCTCGGCAAAACAACATCACAGCCATCCTGGACCAATGAGCTAGCAAGAGATCTAAAATTTTGTCTGCTGATTTTAAATTCCATCATAAATGTGAGAAGCAGCGGATTATTAACCTTTGCTTTTCGGATGATTTGTTTATGTTTGCGCGTGGGGATTACATGTAGGCGAGTGTTATTTTACAAGCTATTAACGCATTTACAAGCATGTCTGGGCTTGTCCCGAGTATGAGTAAGAGTACTGTTTTCTTTGGCAATGTTTCTGATGCTACTAAAGAACGAATAAGGGGGATTATTCCGTTTGATGAAGGTGTCTTACCTGTGCGTTATTTGGGTGTGCCGCTTATTTCTACGCGTCTTTTGTATGGTGATTGTAAAAGGCTCGTGGAAAATTTGGAATCCAGAATCACAGATTGGAAAACGAAATCCTTATCTTTTGTTGGTAGACTTCAACTTATTCGGTCAGTTATGTCATCCATGCATATTTATTGGGCGTCGGTTTTTATTTTACCGAAAAGGATTATTTCCGACCTGGAAGAGAAAATGAGAAGGTTCCTTTGGGCTAAAGGAAATAACATTAAGGGAAAGGCGAAGGTGAAATGGAGTAGGGTGTGTAAACCGAATGCTGAAGGTGGGTTGGGTGTTCGTAGGGTTATAGACATGAACAATGCTCTGATGGTTGCTCATATCTGGAGCCTACTTACGCTAAGGGAATCTCTATGGGTGAAATGGATGCATGCTTATCGTATCCAAGATAGAAGCTTTTGGGATATTCCGCTACGAGGTAATGTCACATGGAGTTGGAGGAAAATGTTGAATCTCAGGCCTATTATTCAACATCATGTGTGGGTAAAGCTTGGGGATGGCTCAAAAACGCTTGTTTGGTTTGACAAATGGGATAATGTTTGTCCATTAAGTTCATTCATCACACCTAGGATGATACGTGATGCTGGCTTCATGAGAAACATGACGATTGCGGATATGTGTGACCAAGGGGAGTGGCGTTGGCCTAGTAGTTGGGTTCAAAGGTTTCCGCCTCTCTTAAACTTACCGAGTGTTAATCTTGATGTGGCGGCTCAGGATAAAGTCGTGTGGCGAACTAGATCCGGTGATCTCACCGAGTACTGTGCTGCTATAGTGTGGGATGATATCCGTTTAATCTATGACGAGGTTCCGTGGTCTGGTATTGTCTGGTTTACTCAGTCGATACCTCGGCATTCTTTTTTTATGTGGCTATTGGTCAACAGAAAATTAAAGACGCAGGATGTTATTAGCAAATGGTCTGCCTCAGGGAACATGAATTTTAATCTTTTATGTTGTTCGCTATGCACGGCTGGTCCAGACTCTCACGATCATTTGTTCTTTGAGTGTTCTTACGCTACACAGATATGGAACGGTGTAAAGGAGAAGGCTAATATGGGGCATGTTCGCAATTCGCTGGATGATATACTGGACCATTTGGTTCAGCGATAGAATTCTAAGAAGGCTCTTCATGTTATTGGTAAGTTAACTGTTGGGGCAGCAGCTTATTTTGTCTGGCAAGAGAGGAATCAACGTCTGTTTTCAAACAAGAAACGCTCTCCGGCCCAGCTTATAGAGGTCATCCTGTCAACGGTTCGATTGAAGCTTCATACTATGCGGTTTAGGTCGTCCATTCACGTTGAGGGTATTCTTCAAGACTGGAGCCTTCCAAGGGGTCTGCTTATGGCTGATGATGATTGCGGCTAAGAGTGCTAGTCTTTGGTCGCATGTTTGCTTGTTTTAGTTGTTTGTCGAGTGATTGTGTTTGCCTTCGGCTTGTTTGTTTGTTTAACTTAGGTATGGCATGTCATACTTGAGAATAAGGTGTCGCTTAGGCCCCCTCTTGTTTCTAATTGTTGATGGTAATAAAATTCACCGGGGTAACCCTTTACCAAAAAAAAAAAAAGCCTTACCTGGATAAGTTTGTTATTGTATTCATTAACTACATCTTGATCTATTCGAAGAGTCAGGAGGAACACGAGCATCACCTGAGATTTATTTTGGAACTTCTTCGAGCAGAGCAGTTGAATGCCAAATTCTCGAAATGTGACTTTTGGCTTCGTGAAGTCCACTTTCTAGGCCACGTGGTAAACAAGGATGGGATTCATGTTGATCCATCCAAGGTAGACTCGATCAAGAACTAGCCTGCACCCCGTGCACCAACAGAAATCCGCCAATTCTTGGGTTTGGCGGGCTACTACAGAAGGTTTATCAAGGATTTCTCAAAGATTGCGCAACCTCTCTGTCACACCCCCAAAAATCCACATGCGGAGTATCGCCGCTTGGAGGCGTGACTGACCAGGATCAAGCCACCAATCATATTGAACATAACAAATAATAACTAAAATTCAACCACACAATATGAAAGGTGTTTCAAATAAAAAACGTAGTTAAGTGTTTTAGCGGAAGCATAATTTTAAAACCCAATGTAAGTATTAAGTACGAAATAAAGTAATGTTTTTAGCATGGCACACACTGCCATGTCCCCCAACGATCGCGCCTCCCTGTGCAAGCTCCATGAGTACCTAACGACCTGCAAGGCATGTAACAACGAGTCAACAACAAAGTTGAGCGAGTTCACAGTTGGTTGTTTAGTTGTAGCATTCGTTTCGTAAATCATATGTTCGTTTTGTAAACCATGTATCGTATTTATTCGTATCGCGGTCTCCCAGACATGTTTGCGAAGATTAGTGGGGGCTTCCCATGTGTTACTAGACCGTGCGTATCGACTACTACGAAAATATAAGTGGTGCCCTAAGTCAATGTCTATCAGCATTGACCCTTTGCCCATAGTCCATTAGTACACGCCCGTCCGACTGGCACGGTGTGAGCTTTGTTAAACCTAATAGCGCTATTAACTAATGACCCGCTCGCCATAGGCCTCGGCGATTAAGTCGATATAAATGAGGGACTTCAATGATAGAGGTTTGGTCCAGTGTGTAATCTTGGCATCCTACCCACGGAGGATGGTTGCAGTTACCGTTTAAATCATTAACCCATTCCCAACCCTTGGGAATCCCATGCCTTGGAAAGAGTGTGAACTCACCTTGGTTTGCTCGGTATGCAAAACTATGTGCTCACAAGTAATCAGTCAAGTCCTATAGTATGCACGTATATTCCATCAGTTCAAGTTCGTAAAGATTCACATGCCATCTATGTCACGAAGTGTGTTTAAGCAATTATCACGTATCATATAAGCAGTTAATCAAAGCCATGCAATTCATGCTTGACAGGATTAACAGGCAGTTAACATACTTTACAAGGTTAACACTCTTAACAGGATTTACACGCTAACAATGTTACATGTTTAATAGAGTTACATGCATATCCTAACAAAGTTAATAAGTTTAACGGAGTTAACATGCTTGGCAGAATCATACTTAACAGTAATTAACATACTTAACAGTTTAGCTGGCTTAACAGAATTAACATGTATAACAGAGTTACATGTTTAACAAAGTTAACATCTAACAGAACTAGTAAACTAACAGAGTTTATAACTTAACATAGTTAATGACTTAACATAGTTAATGAGTTTAACAGAGTTAATGAACTAACCAGAGTTAACAGACCTAGCTGGGTTACATTCTTAATATACATAACGGAGTTAATAAACTAATAGAGTTAACTGAACTAACAGGGTTAATGTTTAACAGGTTTAACGTGTCACAGCACTCAACGAAAACATGTATGTGGCGAAAACACCTTCTGGCGAAAACACTGTGGGCGACGAAATCCCAAAGTGTTTTCGTTGGGTAGTGTTTTCGTTGGGGAAAGTGTTTTCGTCGGCTTCCACCATCAACATCATCAACCCAGTTACGTAATACAGGACCTTAATCGTCTATAACCGTAACACAATGATCATCAGTAGCAGAACCTGGTAGTAATTATAATACCATACACGTTTAACTATCCTCAACAAATAACATCATGATACACAAACATCAACCGGATATAAACTGTGGACATAAACAATGCAACTTCAAACATCAGATCTACTCCATGGATTAACAGCAGAATATCAAGCCCCAAATATTTACTGTGCTAACCCCTAATCATCTCGTAAGGGGTAATAGATTCACCATTGCAAATATAGTTAACAATTAATTCTAGATATACAAAATCATCGTGACAATCATCATAAATAAATCAAAGAACTCAAGTTATGACAACAATCATTTACACAGACCATCTAAAACAGTTTAATCAATAAATCAAAATGATTATTACACACTAACCGCTTACGAAACGAACTGGCAAGAATCCGGGAGGGTGAGTGATTGCCGTTGCGTGCAAGATTTGTGCATCTAGAGTTTGGATGGTGCGTTCAGATTGCCCATCTGTTTGCGGATGGTAAGCTGTGCTCATGTCTAACCGGGAGCCAAATGATTTGTGCATCGCTTGCCAAAGTTCTGAAGTAAAACGTGCATCACGGTTGGAAATAATGGAGGTTGGCACCCTGTGCCTCGAGACAACTTCCTTAAGGTAGACGTCTGCTAGAGTGGAGAACTTATCCGTTTCCTTGATAGCCAAAAAGTGTGCAGACTTTGTGAGTCGATCCACGATCACCCAAATAGTATCATTTCCACGTTGAGATCTAGGCAGGCCAGTAACAAAATCCATGGAAATTTGCTCCCATTTCCATTGTGGTATATCTGGTTGTTGGAGTAGGCCTGATGGTTTCTGATATTCAGTCTTGACTCTCGCACAAGTCAAACATTTGCTAACGTAAGTTGCTATGTGAGCTTTCATGCTAGGCCACCAATACGTAGTTCTGAGGTCGTGGTACATCTTATCCGAACCAGGATGTACAGAGTAACGAGACTTATGTGCTTCATCCATTACAAGTTCTCGTAAATTGCCATAAAGTGGGACCCAGATGCGTCCTGTTACGTAGTAGGCGCCGTCTTCCTTTTGTTCTAATCGTTGCCTTGAGCCGCGTAGGGCTTCAGCCCTGACGTTTTCTGGTTTCAATGCTTCTGCCTGAGCATCTCGTATCTGGGAAGGAAGACTAGATTGGATAGTAAGTTGTAAAGCACGTACACGTCTAGGTGTAGTATCCTTTCGACTGAGGGCGTCGGCCACAACGTTGGCTTTGCCCGGATGGTACTTGATGGCACATTCGTAATCATTCAATAGCTCGACCCATCGACGTTTTCGCATGTTCAATTCCTTTTGCTTGAAGATATGCTCGAGACTCCTGTGATCGGTGTAAATGGTGCACTTGGTACCGTACAGGTAATGTCTCCATATCTTAAGTGCGAAAACAACAGCTCCCAGCTCCAAATCATGTGTAGTGTAGTTCCTTTCGTGAACCTTAAGTTGGCATGACGCATAAGCAATAACCTTGTCACGTTGCATCAACACACACCCAAGACCCTAAATGGATGTGTCGCAATAAACTACAAACTCTATTAGATATGGTTCGATCTATGATGGCTAGGAGCGCATTATCTCTATCACTTTGGGGTTACGCTTTGCTCTCCGTGGCCCATATGGCCCCAACCAAGAAAGTGGATACGACGTCTTTTGAAATATGACATGAAAAGGTTCCATCATTATCATATTTAAAAGTATGGGTTGTGAAGCTTATGTGAAGCAATACACCCCAAACAAATTGGAAGTACGATCCACTAAGTGTATCTTTGTAGGATATCCTAAAGATGATATAGGATATTAATTCTACGATCCAACAGAGCAAAAAAGTATTTATTGCTCAAAAGGCAAAGTTCTTGGAAGATAAGTTCCTAATGGAAGGAACTAGTAGAACAGTGGAACTTGATGAGGATCAGGAACCAAAAGCCGATACACGTTTGGTTGATACTAGCACTCAACAAGAGGTTGTTGAAGATGATCAAATGGTTGATCAACATACACAAAACGTTCGCAGATCTGGTAGAATTAGTAATCCACCTGAAAGATATGTTTTTTTATGGATGGATGCTATGTGGTAGATTCACATGAACCAACCACATACCATGATGCAATGTCAAAATCTGATTGCGACAAATGGCTTGAGGCTATGAACGTAGAGATGCAATCCATGTATGACAACCAAGTATGGGAATTGGTTGTGCCACCACTTAACTCTAAAGTAGTTGGAAATAAGTGGGTTTTCAAGAAGAAAATTGTAATGCATGGTAACTTGGATACTTGTAAAGCGAGACTTGTAGCAAAAGGTTTCACTCAAACTCAAAGGGTTGATTATGATGAGACCTTCTCGCCCGTGGCGATGCTAAAGTCAACTAGGATATCATTTGCCATACTTGCACAATATGATTATGAGATTTGGCAAATGGATCTCAAAACGACTTTCCTTAATAGATATCTTGAGGAAGATGTCTATATAGTTAAGCCTGAAGGTTTTGTCGATCCAAAACATCCTAACAAAGTGAGCAAGTTAAAGAAATCAATCTATGGATTGAAACAAGCATCTAAAAGTTGGAATCACCGTTTTGATGAAGAGATTAGGGAATATGGATTCATCAAAAACGTTGATAAAGCTTGTGTGAATAAGAAGGCTAGTGGGAGCATTATTACTTTCTTTGTATTATATGTCGATGACATTCTACTATTTGGAAATAACATTCCAACCTTGGAGGGTGTAAAAGCCTGGCTTGAAAGTTGTTTTTCCATTAAGGATTTTGGTGAAGTCGCCTATATTTAGGAATAAAGATCTATAAGGATAGGTCAAGGCGCTATATAGGTTTAAACAAAAGTGCGTACATTGACAAAGTCTTGAAAAGGTTCAAGATGAAGAACTCTATGAAAGGTTTGGTACCTATTCAAAGAGAGGAAAATATTGAAAGCGTTTCAATGTCCAAGCTCAAAGGATGAGCAAGAAAGATTGAAAGGAATCCCATATGCGATAGCTATAGGATTCATTATGTATGTAATGATATGCACTGGAACGGACATGTCATGCGCTTTAGGCATGACGAAAAGATACCAGCGAGTGTCAAAAACCCTAATTCTCTCTCTAGCTATGGCGACATCTCCCCTTCTTGAACCCCTAGTTTCTTCAGCGTGATTCTTCAAGTTCAGATCAGAGATTAGAGGTTCTAACGTCTAATTCCCAATCTGGGTTGCGGATTTCTTTGTTTGCGGTTAGGGTTTCTATTTAATTTTGCCGCCGTCACTTTTGATTCGAACATATTGGGTTGATTTGCTGGTCGATCAGCCTTGATTTATCAGTTTTTCTGTCCGATTTGTAAGAGTCATGGGTTAGGGCATCAGCTAGTTTAGGGTTTTGGTTTTTCTGTTTGTTCGTTGTCATCTGGTTCGTGTGGTTTCTTGGGGCTTGCTGTTTTCTTTTCGGTTGGGTTATAGAGAGTTGTTTTTCTTTGTAATGGATGATCGAATGCAATCTGGTGGAAGGCCGCCTTTGACGTTTAAACAGATTGCTGATCGAATTCTGGATGTGGATGGTAATACTGTGCAGCCAAAACGTGGTATAAACATCATTGAGGAACTCACAAAGGTTACTTTACCGGTTCAATTGAATAATATGGGCTCTTCAAATATAGATGAATTGGCAAAGAACTCTGGTCCTACCATGGCTGAATACCTACGGTCAGGTTCTAGAGTTTCTAATACTGATAGGGTCGATCAATTTAGCAATAGTTATGCGTCACATTCTGATGTTCATGTTGCTGAAACGGCTGATTTAGAGAACATAAAATCGCCCGGGATGACGGTACCGTTAAAGCCTACGTCCTATGCTGATTCGGTTGCGACTGCCAAGAATAAGAAAGTAAACTTCAGAACTCTTGCGAGTCCGGTGGTGAAAGATGGTTGTGACGTGGTCCTCCCCCGGGAATCTGTTAAACTAGTCCAAGACAGGTTAGCAAATACGTTGTATGGGTATTTTTTGGGGGATCGGGTGGCTTATCCGGTTGTAGAGTACTTTGTGAGAAACAACTGGAAGAAGTTTGGTTTGCAAAAGTCTATGATGAATGCAAACGGGTTTTTCTTTTTCAAATTTGCGGACAGAGATGGAATGATGAATGTTCTTAAAGGACCTTGGATTATTCGTTCTCAACCTATCTTCCTTAGTGAATGGTCGCCTACTTCAAGATTAGTGAAAAAGGATGTCAAAAAGATACAAATTTGGGTCAAAATCCATGATGTTCCTATAGCTGCCTATACGGAAGATGGGTTGAGTATGATTGCTACGGCTATTGGTGAGCCAAAATTGTTGGATTCGTACACCACCACTATGTGTACGGATGCTTGGGGAAGGAGTAGCTATGCTAGGGCTTTGATAGAAGTTTCAGCTGAGAATGATTTTAAAGAGGAAATAGTTATAGCGGTGCCTGAGCTAGAAGGTGAAGGTTTCATCAAAGTAAAAATGGTAGTGGAATATGAATGGAGTCCTTATAGATGTGCCCACTGTAAGGTCTTCGGACATACTGATGAGTCCTGCCCGAATCAGCCTAGGAAGTGCCTTAAGGAAGTGCCTAAACCTCAGAATCAAATTGGTGGGAAACAACCGCGAGGTCCGGTGAAGACTCCAGTTGTGGACAAAGAGGGTTTTATGGATGTGGATCGCAAGAAAGTGGCTAGGAAAGCAGGGTTTCCTGTTAATAAGCAAAAGCAAAAATTTGAATATCGGCCGATTGGATCCAAGCCTCATGGTGGGGCTACTACCTCGGGTCAGTCATCTAATGTCAAAACGCACAATCCTTTTGATGTATTATCGGATATGGGTAAGAATGTGGGTAAAAATGGTGAAGTACAACATAACCAGCAGGACTCGGATGATGAGGAGGTTATTGGAAGCTATAATGAAACTAACCAATTTATGACTTCCGGGTTATCGAAGGCAGGGGCAAGCACCTCGTCCACGAAGTTCTCCAATGGATAGAGTGTTGTTGGTTCGTGTCAAGGGGCTGCTGGTCTGTGGTAGTTTCATTTTTGATGATGGAGGATGATCTCTAGTTCTGTTTTATTTTGTTTTGTCTACTAGATAGTTTTCTCTATAATATGTAGTAGGCTTGGTTATGTGGTGTCATAGGTATTGTGGTTTTTTTGCTTGGCTTACATATATGGGGCATGTCCTGTATATGAACTAGTGCGGAACTCATCCTCACTACTTGTACTTATTTGGGACTGTTTTAATAGAATCACCGGGGTAACCCTTTACCCAAAAAAAAAGATACCAGCGAGTAACAGTCATTGGGTGACTGTTAAAAAAAATTATATATTGAAATACCTTAGAAGGACTAAGGATGTATTTCTAATATATGGATCTGGTGAAAAGAACTCGTTGTAAAAGGTTACAGGGATGCGAGTTTCGGAATTCGTTGTAAAGGGTACATAGATACGAGTTTCCAAACTGATCGAAATGGTCCTCGATCACAATCAGGGTAGCGTTGTCCACTACATAATCAGAATACATCGCCGCTTCATTGATTGTGATAATTCATATGGATCTGCCACTTGAATTATTGCCGATCTAGGGGTAGTCCCTACCATTCAGGACCCCTAGAGATCTTTGTGATAACGATGGTGCGATTGCTTAAATCAAGGAACCTCGTGCACATCAAAAGACTAGGCACATTGAGCGGAGTTTCAACTACATAAGGGATGAAGTTGAAAAAGGGAAAATATGTATTCGCAAAGTTCACATTGATCAAAATATTGCGGATCCACTCACGAAGCTCCTTGAACGGGCAAAGCAAGAAAGGGTCATACTTGTGCCTTAGGACTTCGATATTCTAGTGATTGGATTTGATCTATTTTGTATTTGGATATTGGAACAACTGTTATTATAACTCATTATGGTATTTTGAGTTATGTTCCATATTAGCATGTTTAAATCCGTGAATAAGTTACTTATTCTAAATGTCCGTAGTCGATCATGATTGTGGGAACAAATATGAATGTAAGACTATTATGAATTTGGATTGGTGGATATTCATTAGATATGAATATAGAGCAAAGTGTTGCTACCAAGGTTCATAGATATTTGTGGGATACAAATATTGGACTGACTCGCTCTCAAATATTACTGCATGGAATCATTTGTGATTGATCATAAGTAAATTTGAGTAAGGGAGAATATCATAGTATCCTCAGACCTGAGATACATATTGGGTCTTGATATTCACCAAATATTATACCTTGACTTTTTCTTCGCTGTCAATAATATGACAGTACATAAGGCTAAGCTCAGGTGTGGTACAAGGTGATTGTGAGAGACGTATGTAGTCAAGATGGGATTTGTTCCTCTTATTCGTTGAGAGTAAGATGTCTAAGGCCTGCTAAAGTTAAATCAACAGAGAGTGATCACTCTGTGTCTCTGGATTTGACATGACATCTGTAACGAAAGGATAAAATGATAGATTCACCTAAATCATGTTCAAGTAAGGGACTTGAAGGGGATGATGTTATTGAATGGCACATATAGTCATACGTATTAGGGGTAGTAAACCGTAGTTAGGCGTCATTTACTACTTGCATCAATCTTCTATGTATCTTGTGCAAGTGGGAGATTGTTGGACTCTGTATGCCCAAGACACATATTAAATTGATGTGGCTAGTACGTTATGATCCAAGTCGAGTCATACCCAATAACAAGCTAGACAAACACTTATATTATTTATTTATGATGTGATCAAATAAATAAATATCAACACTTAGAATATTTAGAAATTGGTTTTCTAAATAATTGCACTTGACAAACTAATAAATTATATGGATAATTTATTTTTGAGAGAGTATTTTATTTTGTTATTATGCATAACAGTCTGTGATTAGACCTTGATCTTCCAAGTGTCTATAACGAACTCGTTAGCATTAGGGATCGATTAAGAACTAGGGTTTTTCTTTTGTTTGTTTCTTGAAAATCGCTGCCTTAGTAATAAATTCTGAAACCCTAATTTATTAATCTAGTAGCCATTGATTGCGGTTAACTGAGATTAACTTAGCTAGATTGATGACACTAGTTTAATCGATCAAGGGTTAAAGTTTTGTTCTAGGGTTTAAAGGATTACGGGTTCGTTTGTTTTCGGATTTCGGCTCTTGATTATTGTTTCTTCTGTCGGCTGCTTAGGGTTCTGATTGTTACTTGACGGCGTATTAGGGTTTTACGTGTGCATGTGAAGAATTGGCGCAGCAATGAATTCGAAACCACCAGATATTAATGACATATATTCGTCACTGAATACTGATCACAGGGATATGTTTATGAAGCCGCCTTCAGTTATAACGGGTTTGGGAAGCAAAATTCTGAACATTGATGGAAAAACTATGGCTCCGAGAAGAGGTGTGGTAACGAGCAATAATCATGAATCTCGGATCTTCAATGTTATTGATGAACTCCAGAAAATTACGGTGCCTGTTCAACCTGATAAGGATAAGCAGGATGAGCCGGAGCCAGCTCATGTTTTTGGATCGGTTGATAGTGATGTAGGTAAGGGGACGGTCTCTTATGCTGAAAAGTTGAAATCTAATGTGGTATTCAAAAGTGAAGTAAATTTTAGGATGATGGAGTCAGGGGAATCGCACCAAGAAGCTGATGTGGTCATTCCTAGGGAGGTCGTTAAGAAGATTCAAGATAGATTTGAGAATGTGTTATTTGGTTATTTTTTGGGCGATAGATTGCCATTTCCGGTAGTCGAGTATTACGTTAAAAATGTATGGGCGAAGTTTGGGTTTGCAAAAATAATGATGAATTCGGAGGGCTTTTTCTTTTTCAAGTTTGACAACAAAGAAGGTATGAATAAAGTGCTTGAAGGTGGTCCGTGGTTAATCCGAAAGGTTCCGTTGTTTCTAAACAAATGGTCTCCGTCCACTAGTTTAAAGAAGGAGGGCATTAAATCAGTTCCCGTGTGGGTTAAGCTTCATAATGTTCCTATTGCAATTTACACTGATGATGGCCTAAGTCTGCTGGCGTCGAAAATTGGGGTTCCTAAAAGCTTGGATAGTTACACGGCTGACATGTGTGCTAAGAGTTGGGGTAGAAGTAGTTTTGCTAGAGCGTTAATTGAAATTAATGCGGAAAAGGAGCTGAAAGATCATATAGTTGTTGCAATTCCAAAGCTGGATGATGAGGGTTTCATTATGGAAAAAATTTCTATCGAGTATGAATGGAAACCAAAGCGATGTTCTTCGTGTTGCATATTTGGGCATAATGATCAAAACTGTCCGAAAAAACCTGAACCAATTACAAAACAAGTTACTATCGATGATGACGGGTTTATCACAGATAGAAGGAAGATCGCAAAATTTGGTACTATGAATAAAAAACAAAAAACAAAGTTTGTATACAGGCCAAAGCCGAACAAGAATGGAGCGAGTTCTTCGGGTACGAAAAATGATGAAGGTTCGGTTGTAAAGAGTACTAATCATGTTAAAGTGTCAAATGCCTTTGAGGTGCTAGATTCGGAAGGTAGAGATGAGAGTGATAATTCAGTTGGTAAAAAAGATGGAGATGGAGGGAACGAAGTAGATGAAGTTATGGAAGGAATACCTACGGAAATGGCACATTTTATGTCTAATGATAAACGTGTTGATGCGTCTGAGGGGGCAAGCACTCCCGGTAATCACGGTTTAAATGGGTAGCTTAATGTCTTGGAATGTAAGGGGATTGAACCGTCCTCTGAAACAAAGTGAGGTTCGTAATCTTGTATCTGAAAATAATCTTGAATTGTGTGCCATTCTCGAGTCGCATGTGGATGTTAGTAAGTTGGCTAAAGTGTGTAAATTTGTGTTTCGCAATTGGAATTGGACATCTAATGGTGGTTTGTGTAGTCGTGGAACGAGGATTATTCTGGGATGGAATGCGGAGAATCTCGATGTTATGGTTATTGCCCAAACCGATCAGGTTATTCACACTCAGGTTATATTTAAAGGTAGCAAAAAAGTGCTGTTCTGTTCGTTTGTTTACGCTGAAAATCAATATAAAAATCGTAGAGTTCTTTGGGATGATTTATGTAAACACAAGGTGTTGTGTCATGATAAGCCATGGGTTGTAATGGGAGATTTTAATGCTGCTTTAAACATGGAAGACACCTTATATGGTACGTCAAATCAATCTATTGGCATGCGGGAATTCAATGAATGTGTTCAACAGGCCGAATTGATGGATATTAATGCTCATGGTTTGCAATTTACTTGGAACCAAAAACCAAAGAGTGGAGTGGGTCTTTTGAAAAAGATTGATAGAATAATGGGAAACGTGGTTTTTTTGGATCACTTCCCTTCTGCATATGCGATGTTTCACCCGTTTAGAGTATCAGATCATACGCCTTGTATACTCAAGGGGCTGGGCACTAATGGGTTTCGGCCTAAACCTTTCAAGTTTCCAAATTTTATAGCCGCTAAACCAGAATTTAAGGAAACAGTTAAGCTTGAATGGATGAAAAGAATTGAGGGAATCACTATGTTGTCGGTTGTGAAGAAATTGAGAAACTTAAAGCCTAAGATGAGGAAATTACTTTTCAATCAAGGAAACTTGCATGTAAAGGTAAATGAGTTGCGTAAAAAGTTAGATGATTTACAGGTTCAAGTGGACAGTAATCCGTTGGATGGTCAGTTGCGCTAGTTAGAAGCTCAATGTTTGAAAGATTTTCAAGAAGCCGCTTATGATGAAGAATGCTTTTTAAAGCAGAAATCTAAGGTTGATTGGCTGTGTGCTGGTGATTCGAATACAAAATTTTTTCACAACATTGTTAAATCCAAGAATGCTAGAGCCAAAATTTATAGTGTTGTGGATTCTATGGGTACGAGACATGAAGGTGAAGCGGTTGCGGATGCAATGGTGTTGCATTATTCGAACTTTTTGGGTTTGGAGGCTCAGGTGGAAACGACTAATCTGGATAACCTATTCTCAAATGTTCTATGTTCTGATGTTGCTGACCATATGGTTCGTCCGATTACTCGTGAGGAGGTTAAGAGTGCCATGTTTAGCATTGGAGATGACAAAGCTCCAGGGCCGGATGGGTATACTTCGGTTTTTTTCAAGAAAGCATGGGATATAGTGGGAAATGAAGTTACGGATGCGGTTCTTCAGTTTTTTGAAAATGGTAAACTTCTCAATCAGATTAATCACACTATCATTGCTTTACTTCCGACAAAAGAAACGCCGGACTCGGTTTTGGATTATAGGCCGATCTCATGTTGCAATGTTTTGTATAAATGCATAAGCAAGGTTATTACTGATCGTTTGAAAGGCAGTTTGGGGTATTTAGTCAGTATTAATCAATCAGCGTTTGTGCCGGGCCGGAGGATTTCGGATAATATTCTTCTTACACAGGAGCTTATGCACAATTATCATCTGAATAGGGGGCCGGCTAGATGTGCGTTCAAGATTGATATTCAGAAAGCTTATGATACAGTCAGTTGGAAATTCTTGGAGGATATTCTGGTTCGGTTTGGGTTTCACAGCCGAATGGTGAAGTGGATCATGACATGTGTTTCCACGGTTTCGTACTCTTTGTGTATCAATGGCAATTTGCATGGGTTTTTCAAGGGTAAACGTGGCTTAAGGCAAGGGGATCCTATGTCCCCATACTTATTTACGTTGGTGATGGAGGTTTTGTCTTTGCTTCTTCGTCGAGCAGCCACTATACCATTTAAATATCATGCCCATTTTGCGAAGGAGAAAATAATTAATGTTTCATTTGCGGATGATCTGTTCATTTTTGTTCATGGTGATATGGTCTCTGTTAAGAAGATTAAAGAGGCGTTGGAGATGTTTACCAAGATTTCTGGTCTTGTTTCAAGTCCGGCTAAGAGTACGGTATTTTTTTGCAACGTTCCTAATTCGATTAAGCAGGAAATTCTTGATATTATGCCTTTTCAAGAGGGTATTCTTCCAGTTCGGTATTTGGGTGTTCCGCTTATTTCTTCGAGACTTCTATATAATGATTGCAGGATCCTTATTGAGCGAATGGAGAAAAAGATTGTAAACTGGGCTACTAATTCTTTGTCGTTTGCTGGTCGTTTACAGCTTATTAATTCGGTTCTATCATCCATGCACATCTATTGGGCTTCGGTATTCATTATTCCTGCTCGTGTTATTAGTGACCTTGAAAAGAAGATTCGGAGGTTTCTATGGAATGCAGGTTCGGATAGTAGGATTCGTGCGAAAGTATCATGGAAACATGTTTGCTTGCCTAAAAAGGAAGGGGGTCTGGGTATTAGAAGTATCTCTGACGTTAACAAATCGCTGATGGCTACTCATATATGGAGTATTATTACCAAACGAGATTCTATTTGGGTGCGTTGGATTCACGATTACAAGCTTAGAGATCGAAATTTCTGGGAAGTGCCGTGCCGAGGGAATATGAGTTGGGGGTGGCGTAAGATTTTGTCTATCCGTCACATCATTCGTCCTCACTTATGGTCGTCTATTAAAAGCGGGGCTCAAACTAATATTTGGAGTGACATGTGGTGCTCGGTAAGTCCGCTCAGCTCGTTTATCACTCCGAGAACTATTGCTAATGCTGGGTTTTCTCTTAAGTCAACGGTTGCGGATATGGTTGATCAGAACGGTAACTGGCGATGGCCACAAGCTTGGCTAGATCTTTTTCCTGTGCTAATCACTATAGCGGCTCCTCGTATTGTTCCTAATAGCGTTGATAGGCTGGTGTGGAAAGACTTGGAGGGAAAAACTTGTAACTTTAAATCGGCTCTTGTGTGGAATACTATTCGGAATCGGGAACATCAGGTGTTATGGGCTGATATGGTTTGGTATTCTCAATGTATACCACGGCATTCGTTTCATCTATGGCTCGCATTTAGAAACAAACTTAAAACGCAGGATAGATTGGCTGTGTGGGAAGCAGGTAGTCAAACCAACTGGAACCTGATGTGTTGTCCGTTGTGTAATTTTGATCGGGATAGTCGGGATCATCTATTTTTCCGATGTGCTTTTGCGACTCAAGTTTGGAATGAAGTCAAGAAGTTGGTTAGTTTGGGTAATGTTGATGATTCATGGTCTTCGCTTTTATCTTGGGTGGAGCAGCATGCTAAGTCCAAGAATGCGGATCATATTGTGTGTAAGTTGTTGATTGCTGCTTCATCTTATTATATATGGCAAGAAAGGAACAACAGGCTCTTCAAGAATCATAAGAGAACGGTAAATCAAGTGGCTGAGGTGATTAAATGCTCATGGGATTCAGATTTCGGACCGATTCGACTAAGAGAAGGATTTTCAAGTGCTGGAAGATTGAAGATAATGGAGCGGATCCGGGCTAGAGGATAATGTCTGTTATTTGTTTGTCTAGTGATTTGGTTGTTTGAGTTGTGTGTCGTTTAGTTTGGTTGTTTTTCTTTGGCTGTTGTTTGTGTTTCCTAGGCTTGGTATGTCAAGTCTAGTTGGTGTGTCACGCTGACACACCCTTGTATTATTGGTTCCATTTATAAAATTCATCGGGGTAACCCTTTACCCAAAAAAAAATAACATCATAAAAATAGCATAAGTCTTATAACATATGATGTTATATTTTATAAAAGTTATAAAATATATATATGCAAGACTTATATTTTATATAAAAGAAATTGTATTTTTTTTATATAAAAAGCTAGGCCTCCCCCCCCCCCCTTCCCAAGACATAAAGTGGCCAATAATGTTCCATGCATGTTGTCATAAGTTAGAGGCCTCTTGATTGGGAGGTCTTCTCAAGAAAAGATGGTCCAATCAAATAACATGCAAATGCATGTGTTAGAGGATCATTGATTGGGCAAATGGGGTGGCATCTTCTCTCACCTTCTTTAAGAGAATTTTGTGTCAAAATGGAAGAAAAAAAAAACTTGAAAAATAGGAGAAAATGGCTGCACATTTTCGGCATTCACATGATCATCCAAGAGTTGATTTTTAGTTGGAAAAATCAAGTGTAAGACTCTAAATAAATCGGGTCATGTATGGTTGATCTATTGGTGAGTTTCAAGTTCATACAACAAGTGCAAGAACTCCAAAACTCCTCTCATATTTTCGGCCATAAGATGGTTAACAAGAGGTTTTTTCTAGTGAGTTCATAAGTGTAGAAATCCTAGCTAAACATGAGGTGTTTGTTGGAAGCTTGGGGTATACAAGCTTGAGGTCTTCTACACTTGGAGGCAACCGTTCAAGAAGCATCACCTTCTTCATATCCATTACTCCTTGCACTTCAAGAAGGTAGTTTTCTAAACATCCTATGGTTGTGTTTGATAGTATACATCTCATATATGGATCCGGGTTTTGGGATTTTGCATATAAATGGTTTTATATCTTATAAAAGTAACATGTTTTAAACTTATTTTCCGCTGCGTTTTTATTTCATATGGATGAAATTGCTTTGATAAACACGTTAAAATCCCATCAATCTGGCCCACATCTGTCGCTTGGGCCAGAATCAAGCCGCTCAGAATCCAACACAGGTTCAGGGGAATGCTGCTAGATTCCCACCGGGTTCATGTTTTAATTGTGGAGAATTTGGTCATTTCCGCAACAACTGTCCGAGGTTGGTGAATGCAAATGCGAATCCGAACGTGAATGTCAACGCGAATGTGAATCCCGCTCGTGGACGAGCATTCAATCTGAATGCAAACGAGGCTCGAGCTGACAACCTCGTTGTCAATGGTACGTTTCTTGTTAACAATCGACCTGCATATATTCTTTTTTATTCTGGTGCTGATAGAAGTTTTGTTTCGTTATCTTTTGAGCCTTTGCTTGCGATACCTAGAACTAAACTGAGGAAACCCTTATCTGTTGAAGTTGCTACTGGTAAACCTCTTGTTCTCAATTATGTTATTCGTGATTGTCAATTGAACCTTGATAACCATCTTTTTCCAATTGACCTCACACCGATGCAACTTGGGAGTTTCGATATTATCGTTGGGATGGATTGGTTGGTTTGTTTCGATAAGATTGTTCGTATTCCTCTTCCGTCTGGCAATGTTCTGGAAGTTTGTGGCGAGAAACCTTCTGGTGGATTGAAGCTTATGTCGTGTACGAAAGCCCAAAGTTATTTGCGAAAAGGATATGTTGCTTTCCTGGCACATGTCACCGAGGAGAAAGGCAAGAGCAAGAGTATTCAAGGTTGATGTGCGCTATCATGGAGACTCACGTTGATGTGTCAAATGTATCCAAGGTGTGTCAGAAAGTTTTCAATTCGTGGTTTTGGACAACGAATGCTAGTTGCTGTTTGAAAGGTACTCGGATCATGCTTGGGTGGGATCCTAATGTGGTGGATGTTATGATTCTCTCGCAAACTAACCAGGTGATTCACACTCAAGTGATGTTTAAACTCGATAGAAAGTCCTTATTTTGTTCGTTTGTTTATGCGGATAACCATTATAGAAATAGAAGGGACGTGTGGAGAAATTTGTGTGGTCATAGCTCTTTCATGACAGATAAGCCGTGGGTAATTATGGGGGACTTCAATGCCTCCTTATTTCATGATGACTCGAGTACCGTTTTGTCCAATTATAGCATCGGATCGCGTGAATTTAGGGAGTGTGTTAATACTATTGAAGTTCTTGATGTCAATAGCACAGGTTTACACTTCACATGGACGAACAATCAGCAAAGAGGTGGTACTATTTTTTAAAAATTGGACCGAATCATGTGCAATATAACTTGTATTACTGAGTTTCCTAATGCTGGAGCTTATTTTCATCCGTTTCGGGTCTCGGATCATGCTCCATGCATCTTGAAGCTGCCGAGTGTTGCCAGAGATAAACCAAGACCGTTTAAATTCGTTAATTTAATAGCCGAGAAGCATGGTTTTCTGGAAGAAGTAAATCAGATCTGGAGTAAAGAGATTACAGGGTTTCGTATATATCAAGTAGTTATGAAACTTAAGTTACTTAAAACCCCGTTACGAAAACTATTCTTTCAACAAGGCAATCTGCATGAGAATGTAAAGAAGGCGAGGAAGGAGTTAGATGACTGGCAGGGTGTTATGGATCAGGATCCGGCCAATGCGGATGTGCTAGCGAAACATAGTATTCTTCTTAAAAAATATAAGGATGCAATCCATGATGAAGCCGTATTCTTACAACAAAAATCGAAAGTCGCTTGGCTAACTCTTGGGGACTCGAACACGAAATACTTCCATAACGTTGTTAAAGATAAAAACCACCGAAGCCGAATTCTATCGATTCGTGATACTGGTGGTATCTTACACGAAGGGGGGGCAGCGGCCAAAGCTTTGGTTGAACATTTTTCTAAGTTTTTTGGGAGTGTCGGCCAGGTTGTTCTTAGGCCGAATATGGATCTCTTTCGAAACAAGTTGTCGCTGGCGAAAGCAAATAATATGATTTGATTAGTGACTGATGATGAAATAAAAGATGCTATGTTTTCTATTGCCGGGAATAAGGCGCCAGGCCCGGATGGATATACCTCTGTTTTCTTTAAAAAGGCGTGGGATGTTGTTGGAAAGGATGTCTGTTTAGCGATTAAAGATTTTTTTGAGAACGGAAAGCTTCTAAATCAGCTAAATCACACGGTAATCTCTCTAATC
Organism: Helianthus tuberosus; assembly: GCA_030545235.1. NCBI lineage: Eukaryota > Viridiplantae > Streptophyta > Magnoliopsida > Asterales > Asteraceae > Helianthus > Helianthus tuberosus. The sequence continues at coordinate 47,617,255 of CM060429.1, read as the reverse complement.
CCGAAGGTTAAGACTCCCGATACTGTAACGGATTATAGGCCTATATCTTGCTGTAATACTCTTTATAAGTGTATAAGTAAGATTATCACTACTCGTATTAAAGAAGGCCTAGGAGATATTGTTAATATTAATCAGTCAGCTTTTATCCCGGGTAGAAAGATCTCAGATAATATCCTCCTAACCCAGGAATTAATGCACAACTACCATCATAATCATGGTCCGCCGAGATGTGCGTTTAAAGTTGATATTCAGAAGGCTTATAATACTGTTGATTGGGATTTCTTGGATAATATTTTACGTGGGTTTGGGTTTCACCAAAAGATGATCAAATGGGTTATGTCGTGTGTTACTTCTACTACGTTTTCTCTCGCTATAAACGGGAATCTTCATGGTTATTTTTGTTGGGATTTGTACATGTTTATCAAAGTAATTTTATCCAAATAAAATTAAAACGCAGCTGAGTATTTATTTAAAACATGTTTACTTTCAAGATATAAAACCCATTTTATATGTAAAACCCAAACCCGGATCCATATACGAACATGCATGCTATCAAAATAAAACACAACCATAGGGTGTTTAGAATACTACCTTCCAAGGAGCAAAGGATATGAAGAAGATGATGATTCTTGAACGGTTGCCTTCAAGTGTAGAAGACCTCAAGCTTGTATACCCCAAGCCTTCCAACAAACACCTTGCGTTTAGCTAGGATTTGAACACTTGCAACTCACATGAAAGATCCCCTCTTGGAACCATCATATGGCCGAAAATATGAGAGGAGATGGTGGAGTTCTTGCACTTGATTTATGAACTTGAAAAAGCCTACTAGATCAACCATACATGACCCGATTGTTAGAGAGTCTTACACTTGATTTCTCAACTTGAAAAACTCTCTTGGATGAGCATGTTATGGCCGAAAATATTCAGCCATTTTCTCCTACTTCTTCAAGTTCATCTATTGTTTTTTTTATACAAAATGAATTATAAAAGACATGAGAGATTTTGCCACCCATTTGACCCAATCAAAACCCTTCTAGACATGCAAAATGCATGTCATATAATTGGACCATTCTTGCTTGGGAAGAGGGGGGCGGCCTAGCTTTTATTATATAAAAAAAATCCAAATTCTTTTATATAAAATATAAGTCTTGCATATATATATTTTATAACTTTTATAAAATATAACATCATATGTTATAAGACTTATGCTATTTTTTTATTTATTATGTTATTTAACCCATTAAATAACAAAATAAAATATTCTCTCAAAATAAATTATCCATATAATTTATTAGTTTGTCAAGTGCAATTATTTAGAAAACCAATTTCTAAATATTCTAAGTGTTGATATTTATTTATTTGATCATATCATAAATAAATATTGTAAGTGTTTGTCTAGCTTGTTATTGGGTATGACTCGACTTGGATCATAACGTACTAGCCACATCAATTTAATATGTGTCTTAGGCATACAGAGTCCAACAATCTCCCACTTGCACAAGATACATAGAAGATTGATGCAAGTAGTAAATAACGCCTAACTACGGTTTACTACCCCTAATATGTTTGACTATATGTGCCATTCAATAACATTATCCCCTTCAAGTCCCTTACTTGAACATGATTTAGGTGAATTTATCATTTATCCTTTTGTTTCAGATGTCATGTTAAATCCAGAGACACAGAGTGATCACTCTCTGTTGATTTAACTTTAGCAGGCCTTAGACATCTTACTCTCAACGAATAAGAGGAACAAATCCCATCTTGACTACATACGTCTCTCACAATCACCTTGTACCACACCTGAGCTTAGCCTTATGTACTGTCATATTACTAACAGCGAAGAAAAAGTCAAGGTATAATATTTGGTGAATATCAAGACCCAATATGCATCTCAGGTCAGAGGATACTATGATATTCTCCTTTACTCAAATTTACTTATGATCAATCACAAATGATTCCATGCAGTAATATTTGAGAGCGAGTCAGTCCAATATTTGTATCCCACAAATATCTATGAACCTTGGTAGCAACACTTTGCTCTATATTCATATCTAATGAATATCCACCAATCCAAATTCATAATAGTCTTACATTCATATTTGTTCCCACAATTATGATCGACTACGGACATTTAGAATAAGTAACTTATTCACGGATTTAAACATGCTAATATGGAACATAACTCAACATACCATAAAGAGTTATAACAACAATTGTTCCAATATCCAAATACAAAATAGATCAAATCCAATCACTAGAATATCGAAGTCCTAAGGCACAAGTATGACCCTTTCATGCTTTGCCCATTCAAGGAGCTTCGTGAGTGGATCCGCAATATTTTGATCAGTGTGAACTTTGCGAATACATATCTTTCTCTTTTTCAACTTCATCCCTTATGTAGTTGAAAGTCCGCTTAATGTTCCTAGTCTTTCGATGTACACGAGGTTCCTTGATTTAAGCAATCGCACCATCGTTATCACAAAGATCTCTAGGGGTCCTGAATGGTAGGGACTACCCCTAGATTGGCAATAATTCTAGTGGCAGATCCATATGAATTATCACAATCAATGAAGCGGCGATGTATTCTGATTCTGTAGTGGACAATGCTACCCTGATTGTGATCGAGAACCATCTCGATCAGTTTAGAAACTCGTACCCATGTAACCCTTTAAAACGAATTCCGAAACTTGCATCCCTGTAACCCTTTACAACGAGTTTTTCTTCACCAGATCTATATATTAGAAATATATCCTTAGTCCTTCTTAGGTATTTCAATATATTTTTAATAGTCACCCAATGACCGTTACTTGCTGGTATCTTCTCGTCATGCTTAATGCGCATGACATGTCCGATCTAGTGCATATCATTACATACATAATGAATCCTATAGCTGACGCATATGGGATTCCTTTCATTCTTTCTTGCTCATCCTTTGAGCTTGGACATTGAGACGCACTCAATATTGTCCTCTCTTGAATAGGTACCAAACCTTTCATAGAGTTCTCAATCTTGAACCTTTTCAAGACTTTGTCAATGTATGTACTTTGGTTTAAACCTATCGTGCGCCTTGATCTATCCTTATAGATTCTTTATTCCCAAAATATAGGCGACTTCACCAAGATCCTTAATTGAAAAACAACTTTCAAGCTAGGTTTTTATACCTTCCATGGTTGGAATGTCATTTTCAAATAGTAGAATGCCATCGACATATAATACTAAGAAAGTGATGATGCTCCCACTAGCCTTCTTATACACACAAGCTTCATCGACGTTCTTGATGAATCCATATTCCCTAATCTCTTCATCAAAATGGTGATTTCAACTTCTAGATGCTTGTTTCAATCCATAGATTGATTTCTTTAACTTGCATACTTTTTCAGGATGTTTTGGATCGACAAAACCTTCAGGCTTAACTATATAGACATCTTCCTCAAGATATCTATTAAGGAAAGCCGTTTTGACATCCATTTGCCAAATCTCATAATTATATTATACAGGTATGACAAATAATATCCTTATTAACTTTAGCATCGCCACAGGCGAAAAGGTCTCATCATAATCAACCCCTTGAGTTTGAGTGAAACCTTTTGCTATAAGTCTCGCTTTATAAGTATCCAAGTTACCATGCATATCTGTTTTCTTCCTGAAAACTCACTTCTTTCCAACCACTTTGGAGTTAAGAGGTTGCACAACCAATTCTCATACTTGGTTGTTATACATGGATTGCATCTCTACGTTCATGGCTTCATGCCATTTGTCACAATCGGATTTTGACATTGCATCATGGTGTATGGTAGGTTCACCTGAATCTACCACGTAGCATCCATCTGTGAAAAATCCACATCTTTCAGGTGGACTACTAATTCTACCAGATCTGCGAACGTATTGTGTGTGTTGATCAACCACTTGATCATTTTCAACAACCTCTTGTTGAATGCTAGTATCAACCAAAGTGTATCGGCTTGTGGTTCTTGTAACACCTGTGTCATTTCAACCATCAAACAAATGCCAAACCAATGAAATAATGTATTTCATACTTTGGACTTGTATAAATATGTGTATCTTTTGCACATATCGACTCATGTTCGATTTCAAGCTCTAAATCGCTTTCTGGAAGGTTATACGCGCACTAATGCGTAAATATAACCAGTTTAATGCAACGAACACTCCGGAATAGTGAAATAGGCTTAACATACCTTAAATAACCTATACATAACTTAGATATAAGTTTTGGAAGGTTTGGTGTGGTGAAATCAAAGTTAAATCGCTTACAGGGACTAAAGTTGACAAACTGCGAAAGTATGCCAAATTTGAACTGTAACAGACATTCCGGAACATGACCATAAGTTAAACATACCATAAATATCCTTTACATAGCTTAGAAATAGGCTTTGAGGGGTTCGGTATGCTAAAATAAACTTTTGGGTCATTCAGGGACTAAAAGTGTCAAAAAGTGCACAAGTTTGCATTTTCGCGCATAACTTACGTTCTGAATACATCCGGACATCCAAAAATTTATGTGAGCATGACTTCATTATATTTTAGTGTTCGCCTTAAGAAAAATCCATTCGTCGCGTCATTTGGTTCGTTTTTCGCGCTTATGCGCATTCCGTCGTAATTAAGCGAACATCGCGTTCGTACGACCAAACGAACCATCATCCGGCATATTTTTGAGTATGTTTTGAGTTCCCTATACTTTAACTTCATTTTAGAGCCTTGAAATGAGGTTAACGGGGTTCAAACGCATCGAAAAAGGCCTTAAACACAACAGGGACCAAAACTGTAAATTTTGAAACTTTTCTGAAACTGGGGGGTCAGTGGCTTAGCGCGACTGACTAGGCCCTCACCGTCGCGCTACGTGACTGCCTATTCTGGGCAGAAACATGCAGAAAACTCATTTTTCGCATTTTCGGGACCAGATTCGATGTATCGACAGCTGTTTACAGCTGTTATCCACTCCTAAAACCCTTGCCACATGTTGATACCCTATGGTGAGTGGCAATTTAGTCACCATAACCTTCCGAAAAGTGTACGGGTGAGATTAAGGCACGATTTTCGACAAACGATCCTAACGGTTCGGGTATTCCTATAAATACCCATCACCCCAACCTCATTTCTTACAAGAATTCTGATTTTGAGAGCTCTAAGTTGAAACCATTGTTTCATACCTGAGTTCTTGGATCGGGATTAGCATTCGGGGACCCTTCGTAAGTATTCTTTCGTTCTTTTCCTTATTTTACTGCTTTTCGAGTCAGAAAGTCAAACTTTGTTTGACTTTCAGCGTTGACCAGTAATGGTCAATGCGAAGTTCGTTTGAACTTCGCAACGTGAGTGTAATCACGTTGGTTATAGTCCCTTGGGACTATGCCCACTGATTACCACGTTGTCTAGGGTCGTAGGGTAGGCGATCTAATAAATCGCCTATACCTTCGAACCCGACCCAGTTTGGTCGATCATTAGGATCCGACCAAATACATTAGGTGACCATGGTAGGTAGGGAATAACCTTCCGAGGTTATACCCTATGGTCACATCGTTTGAGTAGTTGTATGATAGGTAGTTTATATGCCTTAGGTAAATTACCAGAATACCCTTTTCATGTATAATTGGTAATTAAGCATATGTAACCTAAACTTTCGTCACATAACTGATTATGTAACATGTTTAGGCATATAACACTTGTCATAGGACTAGTTAGGCGGTCCGAACGCGTTTCACGCGAACGACGCGTTAAAGTAGCATAAGCTACCTAAACGGGTCGTAATGGGTCGAAATCACTCAGGTTAAGTTTCATTTAGTATGTAGGCTTTGTTAAACCAAATGACACGAGTCTCTACACTCGTTTGGTTTACAAACCCTAATGCTACCCAATCTTCCGATCTAGGTCCGGTTTATTAACATAGTTACCTATACTAGGTGCCGTTTGATATCCGCGATCTCTAGCATTGTTTAGTTGTTACTCAAGGACTACTGAGCAATCTCAGGTGAGTACATAGACCCCTCTTTTACTGTTTTCCAAACTGTTTTGGGGTGTAACACATGTGCCTACTTGTTACTTTCATGCTTTCCAGTTTTCACATCATATACCGACTATGTTTGTTAGTACACTATAGTACATGATTTCATTACATTTCATGCTATGTATGTCCATTGTGTGCATACTTAGTACATTGTTTTACGTTACATTTCTGCTATGTATGTTGACTGATAGCATGCTAGCACATTGATTTACAAGACTTTTCTGCTTTGTATGTTAACTTAGCATACTTAGTACATTGTTTTTCATTGCTTTTCTGTTGCATATGCTTATCCAGCATATGAACACATTATACTACATATTGAACCGTTGTAAACATTTGACTATGTGAACCGTTGTAATCATTCGACTATGTGATCCGTTGATATCTGTGAACCGTTTGTATCTGTGATCCGTTGATATCTGTGAACCGTTTGTATCTGTGAACCGTTTGTATCTGTGAACCGTTTGTATCTGTGAACCGTATTTGACCATACATAAACATTTCTACTATTGTTAAACATTACTTTGGTGGTTTGGTTTGATTAAATGATTAAGTAACGATACGTGTGTAATATGATACAAGCATGGTGGATACGCCGCTGGTACTTCCTATATATAAGTGTTTGTATGGTATTACATATTGTAGCGTTATTTGAATCATTTCAGTTTGATACATATAACATTTTATACAAATAACATACTTTTCACAAGACATTGTTTTACCAACAACTTATCTTATACAAACTCATTTTACTATGGTTATTCATTTAACCATACATTATTCATTTATTTATACATATCATCTGAACTCATTGTTTTTCAAATGATTTACAAAACAAAGCAAACTAAAAGGTTCATGACCAAATATTTTCTCAAACATAAGTCATGGAACCTCTTTTCACAAAACCTATGTATCTCACAGGCATTTTTATGCTGACGTACCTATTTTCACATGTGTTTTTCAGGAACTGTTGCATAAGATGATCAAGATACATATAGGCAGACTTGGGCTTTAGTGACAATAAAAGATGCAAGACTAGTTAACTATGTTGTATTTCCTAGTTTGATAAGACATTGTAACACTTTAATCAATAAAACGAAACTTCAATTGCCATGGATTTGAAACAATTAATTCTGTTACAACACTCCCCGATGTTTCCGCCACATTTTGTATGTTCTTCGTGGTCGGGGTGTGACAGAAAAGATGGTATCAGAGCCAATGGTTATAGGGAATTAGGTTATTAGTAATGCTTTGACCTAGTCTATAACCTTCTTAGGACCCTAACGCGAGTTTACTTGCGTTTAGTCATAAAACAATACCGTCACCTATCCTTAGGCGACTACCACAACAAGAACATAATTTTCGAAACCGCTTTGAAAACTAATCATCTGTTCTAGGATGATTGATTACTAGGTTTTGAACCTTCTATTGTAAGGTTTTGAACCCTCTGTTATAAGGTTTTGAACCCCTTTGAGTTTTCAAAAATCTCGTCAATGTTTTGGGTTTTAAATAATGTGAACACGTGCAAACTGGAAGGGTGAATGCCTGTATTCTGAGTTTTCTGTCTAGGCAAGCACCTCGTATACATCTCAACCAGACGCGAGACCAGTTGTGCTTACCTGGGAATTCTTGGGATGAGTGTTCACTTATAGGCGAGCATGTCTTCGCGATACATTATTTTTGACCTATTTACTTTGATTATTCACCGAGGTCGTTTGTTGCTTTGTAGTAACAAACAAATGACCACTATCCATTGCGTTCATCAAATTTGTTTCATCTCATTCTTTTCGTCTAAATCTCTCACTCGTTTCTTTTCATGTCTCCTCTTTTAGAATGCCTCCTCGACGCGAGAACCAGATAGCGACTGCCGAACTGGCAGAAATTATTGCACAGCAAATGGCTGCTCAATTCCCAAACCTCTTTGCTCAATGGAATCAAGCCAACAACAACAACAATGGTGTATGCAATTTCAAGAGTTTTAACTCGGCAAAACCACTCAAGTTTAGTGGTTCGGAGGGAGCGACTGGGCTTCTTCAATGGTTCGAGAGCATTGAGAATACTTTCCGCCACGTGCAGTGTCCTGACAATCGCAAGGTCGAGTTTGCTTCGAGTGTGTTCCAGAAGAGAGCCCTTACGTGGTGGAACGGGGTTATGAGAGATCGTGATGCAGAAGTTGCTCTAGCACAGACATGGGCTGAACTTAGAGCCCTTATGATGAAGGAATTCTGTCCTCGACACGAGATCAGGGCTTTGGAAAGGGAATTCGACAATCTTGAGCAAGACAGCGGTGAGCATCAAGCCTACACGGACCGTTATGAGGAGTTAAGTCTGTTATGCCCAAACATGGTCACGCCTTTGGATAAGGCAATCGAAAAGTACATTGATGGCCTCCCTGATTCAATACAAGACATTTTGACTGGTAGCAACCCTACTACAGTTAGACAGGCCATTGAGCTATCTGCAACCTTGACTGAATCAAAGATCAGGAAAGGTAAACTTTTCCGAAAAGGTGACAAGAAGCCGGTCGAAGAATCGAAACCAATCGAGGAATCACAGATCATGGATGAACAGACTGGATCCCCTAAGAGGTCAAAGAAGCGAAAGGCTTCTCAGAACTACGCTGTGGTCGCTCACAATGATCAAGCCGTCCTCAACCAACCAGCTCAACCCCCTGCCAGGAAACCCTACAACGGAACTGCACCCTTGTGCAACCAATATGGCCTACATCATCATGCTGGGGTGAAGTGCCGCACATGCCAAGTTTGCGGACTTATAGGTCATACAGCTAGGGTTTGCCCAACCACAGCTGCACCAAATCAAGCTGGCAACAATCCTGCTCAAGCTCGTTTTCCACCAGGATCTTGCTACAACTGTGGCGAGATGGGCCATTTTCGTAGGAATTGCCCAAGGCTTGCTAATGCAAATCCAGCGCAGGGATGAGCATATGATCAACCAGAAGACAACATCATTTAGAAATAATCACGTCTTATGTATTATTTTCTTTTGTTGTCAAGATCCAAGAAACAGTTGTTATCGTTGTTTATAAATAAATCTTTTATTTACATTGCAATGTATTTATGTGATTGTATGTATAAACAACATATCCCCTACAATACCGACAATCAAGGAACCGCATTCCTTGAAGAACAGACTGCCCCCAAAATTTCTTCCATTATACGATCTCTTGCGTTTTTCACGAAAATCCTAAGTACCCGTTTCTTCCAAGAGAAACGAAGTACGAGGTGCCGAGTTAATAGCAATCAATAACAAGATAATAACAATTAAACAACTATGTGATTATGTGCTTATGAACATTACAAGACAAACTGTGCGGACTATGCAAGGAATTACGTAATTATGGATGCATACATAATTATGGAATTTAGTGCACAGAAACCACAGCGAGCTTTGTCATGTACCTAGAAGTTAACCCTATTCATTTCCAATTCTGATGAAGTATCCGTTGAGGAAAAATGAACTAGCTATTCATTTTTCACTTCTGAAGAATATCCGTTGAGGAAATGAATATCCGTTTATCCTTCATTTCCAATTCTGAAGAATAACCGTTGAGGAAAATGACTCCGTTTGTGCATTTTCGTTCTGAAGAGTATCCGTCGAGGGAAATGAATATCCGTTTATCCTTCATTTCCAATTCTGAAGAATACCCGTTGAGGAAAATGACTCCGTTTGTGCATTTTCGTTCTGAAGAGTATCCGTCGAGGGAAATGAATATCCGTTTATGTAATCCTTCATTTCCGAACCTGAGGAAACAACCGTTGAAAATGACTCCGTTAGTTCATTTTCGTTTCTGAAGATTATCCGTTGAGGAAATGAACATCCGTTGTTTAATCCTTCATTTCCGAACCTGAGGAAACAACCGTTGAAAATGACTCCGTTAGTTCATTTTCGTTTCTGAAGATTATCCGTTGAGGAAATGAACATCCGTTGTTTAATCCTTCATTTCCGAACCTGAGGAAACAACCGTTGAAAATGACTCCGTTAGTTCATTTTCGTTTATGAAGATTATCCGTTGAGGAAATGAACATCCGTTTGTCTATCATTTTCATTTCCGTTTCTGAGGAAGCAACCGTTGAAAATGACTCTGTTGTTCATTTTCGTTTCTAAAGATTATCCGTTGAGGAAATGAACATCCGTTTGTCTATCATCTTCATTTCCGAACCTGAGGAAACAACCGTTGAAAATGACTCCGTTAGTTCATTTTCGTTTCTGAAGATTATCCGTTGAGGAAATGAACATCCGTTTGTCTATCATTTTCATTTCCGTTTCTGAGGAAGCAACCGTTGAAAATGACTCTGTTGTTCATTTTCGTTTCTGAAGAATTGTCCGTTGAGGAAATGAATATCCGTTTGTCTATCATTCTCATTTCCGTTTCTGAGGAAGCATCTGTTGAAAATGACTCCGTTTGTTCATTTTCGTTTCTGAAGATTTTCCGTTAAAGAAATGAATCCCCGTTTGTTTATTCCTTCATTTCCGCCTCTGAAGAATACTCGTTGAGGAAAATGACTCCGTTTGTTCATTTTCATTCTGAAGAATGTCCGTTAAGGAAATGACAGGATTATGCTTCACATATCTCTGGTGGTTATCTGGCACAAAGTCACAAATAGACTCCTACGAATTAATTTCGGGACGAAATTTCCTAAAGTAGGGGAGACTGTAACACCTGTGTCATTTCAACCATCAAACAAATGCCAAACCAATGAAATAATGTATTTCATACTTTGGACTTGTATAAATATGTGTATCTTTTGCACATATCGACTCATGTTCGATTTCAAGCTCTAAATCGCTTTCTGGAAGGTTATACGCGCACTAATGCGTAAATATAACCAGTTTAATGCAACGAACACTCCGGAATAGTGAAATAGGCTTAACATACCTTAAATAACCTATACATAACTTAGATATAAGTTTTGGAAGGTTTGGTGTGGTGAAATCAAAGTTAAATCGCTTACAGGGACTAAAGTTGACAAACTGCGAAAGTATGCCAAATTTGAACTGTAACAGACATTCCGGAACATGACCATAAGTTAAACATACCATAAATATCCTTTACATAGCTTAGAAATAGGCTTTGAGGGGTTCGGTATGCTAAAATAAACTTTTGGGTCATTCAGGGACTAAAAGTGTCAAAAAGTGCACAAGTTTGCATTTTCGCGCATAACTTACGTTCTGAATACATCCGGACATCCAAAAATTTATGTGAGCATGACTTCATTATATTTTAGTGTTCGCCTTAAGAAAAATCCATTCGTCGCGTCATTTGGTTCGTTTTTCGCGCTTATGCGCATTCCGTCGTAATTAAGCGAACATCGCGTTCGTACGACCAAACGAACCATCATCCGGCATATTTTTGAGTATGTTTTGAGTTCCCTATACTTTAACTTCATTTTAGAGCCTTGAAATGAGGTTAACGGGGTTCAAACGCATCGAAAAAGGCCTTAAACACAACAGGGACCAAAACTGTAAATTTTGAAACTTTTCTGAAACTGGGGGGTCAGTGGCGTAGCGCGACTGACTAGGCCCTCACCGTCGCGCTACGCGACTGCCTATTCTGGGCAGAAACATGCAGAAAACTCATTTTTCGCATTTTCGGGACCAGATTCGATGTATCGACAGCTGTTTACAGCTGTTATCCACTCCTAAAACCCTTGCCACATGTTGATACCCTATGGTGAGTGGCAATTTAGTCACCATAACCTTCCGACAAGTGTACGGGTGAGATTAAGGCACGATTTTCGACAAACGATCCTAACGGTTCGGGTATTCCTATAAATACCCATCACCCCAACCTCATTTCTTACAAGAATTCTGATTTTGAGAGCTCTAAATTGAAACCATTGTTTCATTCCTGAGTTCTTGGATCGGGATTAGCATTCAGGGACCCTTCGTAAGTATTCTTTCGTTCTTTTCCTTATTTTACTGCTTTTCGAGTCAGAAAGTCAAACTTTGTTTGACTTTCAGCGTTGACCAGTAATGGTCAATGCGAAGTTCGTTTGAACTTCGCAACGTGAGTGTAATCACGTTGGTTATAGTCCCTTGGGACTATGCCCACTGATTACCACGTTGTCTAGGGTCGTAGGGTAGGCGATCTAATAAATCGCCTATACCTTCGAACCCGACCCAGTTTGGTCGATCATTAGGATCCGACCAAATACATTAGGTGACCATAGTAGGTAGGGAATAACCTTCCGAGGTTATACCCTATGGTCACATCGTTTGAGTAGTTGTATGATAGTAGTTTATATGCCTTAGGTAAATTACCAGAATACCCTTTTCATGTATAATTGGTAATTAAGCATATGTAACCTAAACTTTCGTCACATAACTGATTATGTAACATGTTTAGGCATATAACACTTGTCATAGGACTAGTTAGGCGGTCCGAACGCGTTTCACGCGAACGACGCGTTAAAGTAGCATAAGCTACCTAAACGGGTCGTAATGGGTCGAAATCACTCAGGTTAAGTTTCATTTAGTATGTAGGCTTTGTTAAACCAAATGACACGAGTCTCTACACTCGTTTGGTTTACAAACCCTAATGCTACCCAATCTTCCGATCTAGGTCCGGTTTATTAACATAGTTACCTATACTAGGTGCCGTTTGATATCCGCGATCTCTAGCATTGTTTAGTTGTTACTCAAGGACTACTGAGCAATCTCAGGTGAGTACATAGACCCCTCTTTTACTGTTTTCCAAACTGTTTTGGGGTGAAACACATGTGCCTACTTGTTACTTTCATGCTTTCCAGTTTTCACATCATATACCGACTATGTTTGTTAGTACACTATAGTACATGATTTCATTACATTTCATGCTATGTATGTCCATTGTGTGCATACTTAGTACATTGTTTTACGTTACATTTCTGCTATGTATGTTGACTGATAGCATGCTAGCACATTGATTTACAAGACTTTTCTGCTTTGTATGTTAACTTAGCATACTTAGTACATTGTTTTTCATTGCTTTTCTGTTGCATATGCTTATCCAGCATATGAACACATTATACTACATATTGAACCGTTGTAAACATTTGACTATGTGAACCGTTGTAATCATTCGACTATGTGATCCGTTGATATCTGTGAACCGTTTGTATCTGTGATCCGTTGATATCTGTGAACCGTTTGTATCTGTGAACCGTTTAGTGACAATAAAAGATGCAAGACTAGTTAACTATGTTGTATTTCCTAGTTTGATAAGACATTGTAACACTTTAATCAATAAAACGAAACTTCAATTGCCATGGATTTGAAACAATTAATTCTGTTACAACACTCCCCGATGTTTCCGCCACATTTTGTATGTTCTTCGTGGTCGGGGTGTGACAGTTCTCGATCCTTATCAAGTTCCACTGTTCTACTAATTCCTTCCACAAGGAACTTAGCTTCCAAGACCTCAGCCTTTTGAGCAATAAATACCTTTTGCTCTGTTGGATCGTAGAATTAATATCCTATACCATCTTTAGGATATCCTACAAAGATACACTTAGTGGAGCGTACTTCCAGTTTGTTTGGGGTGTATTGCTTTACATAAGCTTCACAACCCATACTTTTAAATATGATAATGATGGAGCCCTTCCATGCCATATTTCAAAAAGGTATCGTATCCACTTTCTTGGCTGGGGCCATACGGGCCACGGAGAGCAAAGCGTAACCCCAAAGTGATAGAGATAATGCGCTCCTAGCCATCATAGATCGAACCATATCTAATAGAGTTCGACTCCTCCTCTATCGAAATGAAGAACTTTAAAAGAGTTGATTTTGTGCTTCACTTTTTGAAGATTCTGAACGTTTGAAAACTTCTTCTTTGTGTCAAGTACACATAACCATAACTACTATAGTTGTCGGTAAAATTAATGAAGTATCTTTCACCATTCCTAGTCATTGGCTTAAAAGGACCACATACATCAAATGTATGATACCTAATAAATCTTTTGCCCTTTCCCACTAAAGGGTTTCTTAGACATTTTACCTTTTAAACATGATTCGCATATATCAAATAAACCAATTTCATTTGTTTCCAAAAGATCATTCTTTTGAAGTGTTTGTATGCGATTCTGTTTATATGACCAAGGCGATAATGCCAAAGATAAGTCTTACTCAAATCCGTTTTTGAGTTTGTTGGTGATTGCTTGGTACATTGAACTATCAAATGATGTATTATTATGAACCAATTCATAACTACCATTTGAAGGCATAGTTTTAAAGTAAAACATGTCATTCATCGAAATATAAATGTCATTGTTTACAAACTTTAAATCAAAACATATTGTCTCAAAAGGGAAACTTAAATAATGTTCCTAGTCAAACTAGGAGCATTCAAAACATTTTAAAACAATTTCCAAACTATTTGGAAGTTTCAAAACATAGTCTCCTTTCTTGTAATGTTTATTTCTTTTGAACCTTTTGCAACGAATTGCAAACATGAGTTCCACATCCGGTATCTAATAGGTATGTGTTAAAAGAAATAACATTAAGGTCAATATGTATCATCAAGATTGTACCTGAGGTTTGCCTAGCATCCCTCTTGTTTTTCAACTCTTTGAGATAGGTTGGACAATTCCTATTTAAATGCCCTATCTCACCACACTTAAAGCATGGATCGTTCGTGGCAACCTTTGCCTTCTTTTCTATTGGTTTCGGTGGTTCTGCTTTAGTCTTTCTTTTTCTTTCCCTTTGATGTGCCCCTTTCCTTTGGCAACATTTGCTTTGGTGTCGGGGTGATGCCCTTTCTTTGTTACCACCCTCATTGATCGTTAGAATGGATAAAAGCCCTTTTACCCATATTGAGCCTTTCGAAGCGATTAATGTGGCTTTTCTTCTAAAAGATATAAGATGAGACCGATTGGTTTTCCTCCATTCGACATGCATGAAGTGCTCGAACCGTTTCAAAGCGTTCAACCCTTAGGAACATTTCCTACAATTGGTTAATCATGTCGCATGCTCATGATGTTCAAAAATCCTTTTGAATCTCGGGAATCATAATTCCTAACATGAGGCAAGAGGTTTGCATAGTATTCACGATATACTTAATCCAATCGTTATAGGCATCCTTATCTTCCATAAGATGTTCATCGGGATTAGGATCGTTTTCTAGTGATAGGTTACGGACGGTTTGGGTAATATTGTTAGCGGCCATCTACAAAATTTAACAAGGTTCAATTTTAGTATTTTCGATATTATTATATTTTAATCATTAATACCCTTTGTGTCTCATAGACAATTAATAATTAAAATCTAGAATCCAACGTTAAATTTAAATATTGGTTAGGTGACCTTTATCCCTCTATTTAAATTAACAAGGTAGTCAACGTTTGACAATTGCAACTCTTTGCAACTTCTAGTCATATGGGATCGGTTAAACATCTTTATGTTTAGTTGGCATGTTTAATCCCATCAACACCTTTTGTTCCCCATGCTTCGGTGACCCTAAGTTCATGGTTTCCAAATCAAGTCGTCCAACTTACACACACGTGTGAGTTTATACACATAAGTGGTTAGGTGACCTTTATCCCACAAACATGGTAAACCCACCTCGAATATACAAGTTCCCTCTAATATGGTTAGGTGACCTTTATCCCACAAAAGAGTTCCCAAGTGATTCGAGTGTTGTATAAAAGGATGGTGTTTGAATTGTTTTATAAAAGGGATTTTGAGTTTTCAAAATTCTAGTTTAGAAAACTTTATGTACCATACATTTGCATGCATTCAAATCCTTGGTACTTTAGTGAAAATAAATTTTCAAGGTTCTTTTTAATAAAACCCATTTTATTATGAAATCATTAATTTTTAATAACCTTTTATTAACCAATTTTAATGATCTTTTAAAGAACCAATTTTAGGCTTGTTGTTGATTATTAGTTTGTTAAGCATGTATATCCAAATATCATCAAACAACAAAATAAACAACCACACAAGCACAACACATATATCATTAGGTGCATAACCATAGCCAACTATTTTGACAACACTTGTTAGCCGAAACAAGTGTGCCAAAAGGTCCTTCCTAAGGGGTGAATATTGACACAAATAATGTGTCGTTGAACTCCCACTTGATCCCGCATCCAAATGCTTCAAGTCTTCCTTTTATGTTGTGATTTCTTCACTTTCTTTGAGCTTCCAAATGTCTTTTATATTCAGCTCCAAACTCCTTTGGACTTGAAAAACGTGTTTTGGTTATCGGGCTAAAATCCCGTTAAGAACTATGAAGTCCTTTAGGCCCGAAATTAGCCAAAACCAAAACCGCATTTTTGTGTGCATCTTCTTTTACAAAAAAAAAAGTATCCTAATACATTTTTTCTAGTAAAATAAAATGCACCTAATCTATTTACTTACATACCAAATGAAAATAAATAAATTACATAACTTTACAAATGGAAGAACAAAAATAATTAATTATTACAACCTTTGAAATAATTAAATATAAATCATAACACAATCATTCAACATATTCACACAAGGTCATGGCTAGGTTATGAACACCAAAATATATATATATATCCAAATATATAAAATTCAAGAAGCAAAACGGTTCCCTTTTACAACCTACAATTTTCGGTCAAGAATGAAAAACCGAAAAATGTGGGTTTTTGTCCAAACAAAATAATCATCTAAATGAAATAATTTTTCAAGATTCATTTATGCATGTAAGAAAATAATCTTGAAAAACCAAGGGATAACCATGTTAAAATTTTCGGCCATAGGGTTTTAACCAAACCCGAAACCCGAAAATTGCATATCCTATGAAGCATGCATTCATATAAGCGGCTCTGATGCCACTGTTGGGATTTGTACATGTTTATCAAAGTAATTTTATCCAAATAAAATTAAAACGCAGCGGAGTATTTATTTAAAACATGTTTACTTTCAAGATATAAAACCCATTTTATATGTAAAACCCAAACCCGGATCCATATACGAACATGCATGCTATCAAAATAAAACACAACCATAGGGTGTTTAGAATACTACATTCCAAGGAGCAAAGGATATGAAGAAGATGATGATTCTTGAACGGTTGCCTTCAAGTGTAGAAGACCTCAAGCTTGTATACCCCAAGCCTTCCAACAAACACCTTGCGTTTAGCTAGGATTTGAACACTTGCAACTCACATGAAAGATCCCCTCTTGGAACCATCATATGGCCAAAAATATGAGAGGAGATGGTGGAGTTCTTGCACTTGATTTATGAACTTGAAAAAGCCTACTAGATCAACCATACATGACCCGATTGTTAGAGAGTCTTACACTTGATTTCTCAACTTGAAAAACTCTCTTGGATGAGCATGTTATGGCCGAAAATATTCAGCCATTTTCTCCTACTTCTTCAAGTTTTTTTTTTGGGTAAAGGGTTACCCCGGTGAATTTTATTAAAAAAGAATAAAGAATCACGCAAGTGTACCAAAGTAGCACACAAGAGCTAGACTTGGCATACCAAGACTAGCACAACCAAACAAACAGAAACAAACAACCAACCCACATAAACAAAAACAAACCGACCAAACACAAACAGCCCGAAGCCAAAACAATGGCAACTAAATAAAAACTCTACGCAAAGAGACTCTAGCCCGGATCAATGTTTAAAGCCTTCACTTGGAACTTCCATCTCTCCAACATCAACGGGTGTTTCAGACCTCTCCCAGCCTTGAATGTCATCAGCTTTAGTCGAACCGTATGAAGAATAATGTTCGCAATCATAGTAGCGTTTCG
Source organism: Helianthus tuberosus (assembly GCA_030545235.1). Taxonomy (NCBI): domain Eukaryota; kingdom Viridiplantae; phylum Streptophyta; class Magnoliopsida; order Asterales; family Asteraceae; genus Helianthus; species Helianthus tuberosus. The sequence continues at coordinate 47,599,501 of CM060429.1, read as the reverse complement.
CTGATTTGAAGAAAACAGCCTGTTGTTTCTTTCTTGCCATATGAAATAAGAAGAAGCAGCAACAACCAACTTACTTACAATACTCTTCGCTGAGTTATTAGTAGAGTGTTGAGAAAGCCAAGAACTAATGGAATCCCAATTCGCATCAATAGAGTCCATATAAGCCATATCTTTTACCCTTTTCCACACTTGCAAAGCATAAGAGCACCGAAAAAATAAGTGGTCCCGAGAATCTTTACCATTCTTACATAGTGGACAGCACATTAGATTTAAATTAGTTGCACTTCCCGCATCCCAAACTCCCATTCGATCCTGAGTTTTCAGCTTATTCTTAATAACTGACAGAACCAAACCAAATTAACCCAATCAACCTCCTCTCCTCGCGCCCGAATACTCTCCCAAGCCTCTCTAGCACTAAAATCCGATATATTGCCTTGCCTATTCTTCCAAACGAGCTTATCAGGAACATTATGTACAATACTCGGTGTCATTAAAGTAATCAGAACCGGATAAAGGTCGAACCAAGCAATCGGCCACTTCCAAAAATTATGATTATCAATGAGATCCGACACAGAGGTTTGCATGTTAAACCCCGCCCCATGAATTCGTCTAGGGGTTATGAATTCCCGCAAAGGGCTATGAGGGCACCAATTGTCATTCCAAGCATTTGCCTTTCTGCCATCACGAATCAAGAACCAAATGAACGGACGAATAGAGGACCTGATAGATAAGATTTTCCTCCATCCCCATGTCATACTACCACGGAGAGGGAGCTCCCAAAAGTTTTTCCCTTTGATCCTGTAAGAATGAACCCATTTTACCCAGAGAGATTCCCGTTTAATAAGAATGCTCCACACATGATTAGTAAGAAGCGCTTTGTTCGAGTCATGAATTTTTCGAATACCCAAACCACCTTCGGATTTAGGAAGGCAAACATTTTTCCAAGCAACTTTCGGATAAGAGCCTTTAGCCGCCCCTCCACTCCAAAGAAAATTACGCATTCGCTTTTCAATGTCACTAACAATACGGGCCGGAAGCATAAAAACTGAAGCCCAGTATACGTGCATAGCCGAGATGACCGAATTAATTAATTGAAGCCTTCCTGCAAAAGAGAGAGACTTGTTTAACCAATGATCAATTTTCTTGTCCACTCGGTCCACTAGGATTTTGCAATCCTTAAACGATAGTTTAGTCGAAATCAGCGGAACTCCCAAGTATTTAACGGGAAGCTCTCCCTCATGAAACGGAAGAAAAGAGCAAATAGCTTGCTTGATTTGAGGCGAAACATTACTGAAAAAGACCGTACTTTTTGCTAGATTCGGGTTAAGACCGGAAATTCTAGTGAACAAATCCAAAGCATCCCTCATGATTCTAATAGACACCATATCCGGATTAGCGAAAATAAACAAGTCGTCCGCAAAGGACACATTAATGATCTTCTGAATTTTACACTTATCATGGTATCTGAAAGCAGGATGATCATCGGCAGCCTTGTGTAATAATAAAGAAAGAACCTCCATGACTAAGGTGAACAAATAAGGGGATATAGGATCACCCTGTCTGAGCCCCCTCCTACCCTTGAAGTAACCACAAAGGTTCCCATTGATGCTAAGAGAAAACGACACAGTAGTGACACACGTCATAATCCATCCTACCATTTTGGGAGGGAATCCGAACCTGGTAAGAATAGACTTGAGAAACGTCCAGCTAACTGTGTCATATGCTTTCTGGATGTCAATTTTGAAGGCACACCTCGGCTTTCCCCTATGTAAATGATAGTTATGCATAAGTTCCTGTGTAAGAAGGATGTTGTCCGAGATTTTCCTACCAGGAATAAAAGCCATTGATGGTTACCCATTGATACCTCGTCGTGGAGTTATTCAGCAAGAACAGAAAGTTATCAACGTTATCGATGAATTGGAGAAAGTGACCGTTCCGGTTCCTCTGGTAAGCACTACAAATGATGGTAAGGATGAGCAGAATCAGGTAAAATCGATGCCTATCTCGTATGCTGAAAAACTTAAGTCTACTGTACGAAACAAAAGAGAGATTAATTTTAGACTTATGGAGTCATTGGAGACCCGAGAAGGTGCTGATGTTGTTATACCTAGGGAGGTTGTTAAAAAAGTGCAGAAGAGATTTGATAATGTCTTATACGGCTATTTCTTAGGTAATCGGCTACCTTTTCCTGTGGTAGAGTACTATGCTAAAAATGTATGGTCGAAGTTTGGGTTTGAAAAGATTATGATGAATTCCAACGGCTTCTTTTTCTTTAAGTTTGACTCTCAGGATGGTATGCAGAAAGTGCTGGAAGGAGGTCCCTGGTTAATTAGAAAAATTCCGTTGTTTCTAAATGTTTGGACTCCATCGGCCACGCTAAGGAAGGATGGTATTAAAGTAGTCCCTGTTTGGGTGAAATTACATAACGTTCCTGTTGCGGTGTATACGGATGATGGTTTGAGCTTACTAGCATCTAAGATTGGTGTGCCAAAACGTCTAGATAGTTTCACTGCTGATATGTGTGCTGAAAATTGGGGCCGAAGTAGTTTTGCAAGAGCCTTGATTGAGATTAACGCTGATAATGACCTCAAGGAGCATATATCGCTTGCTATACCGAAACTTGATGAGGAGGGATATATTAGGGAACAAGTTGATGTCGAGTATGAATGGAAGCCGCAACGATGTTCGTTCTGCTGTATCTTTGGTCATGATGACCATAATTGTGCAAAAAATACTAATGCTAAGCCGAAGCAGGTAGTGGTTGATGATGAGGGCTTTGCAACGGACAAAAGGAGACTTGCTAAGCTGGGTAAGAAACAAAAAACGAAATTTATTTATAAACCCAAGAATAAAAATCAGCAACCAAGTACGTCGGGAACAAAGACTGAGTCCGGATCTTATACTTCAGCTGGTAATGTACAAGTTACGAATAATTTTGATGTTCTAGCTAATACGGATGAAGAGGGGGTGGGAGAAATTAAAGATCACAACGTAACTCGGAATGAAGAAAAGATAGAGTCCAATCGGATTGAAAAAGAAGTGGCGGAGGTGATTCCAACAGAAATGTCAAACTTTATGAGGAATGAGAAACATGAAACACAATCTGAGGGGGCAAGCACTCCCGGTCATAACGGTTTTAATGGATAGCATTATGGCATGGAACATTAGGGGTTTGAACCGACCCCTGAAACAAAGTGAGGTTCGTTTACTTGTAGCTGAAAATAATTTAAAAATTTGTGCTATCCTAGAGTCTCATGTGGAAGTTACGAAACTGGTTCAAGTATGTAAAAATGTGTTCAGGAAATGGAATTGGACATCTAATGGTGGTCAGTGTAGTCGGGGTACTAGAATTATCTTGGGTTGGGATACGGATTCGGTTGATCTAATGGTTTTGGCTCAATCGGATCAAGTTATACATGTTCAATTGATTTTCAAAGCTGATAAGAAAGTTCTTTTTGGTTCGTTTGTCTATGCTGAAAATAAGTATCAGGACCGGAGGGCTCTATGGGAGGATCTGTGTAAGCATAAAAGCCTGTGTCATGATAAGCCCTGGTTTGTTATGGGTGATTTTAACACGACTCTTCATTTTGAGGACTCGTTATATGGGCCTTCGAAACAAACAATCAGCATGCGGGAGTTCAATGAATGTATTCAGAATGTGGAACTTATAGATATCAAAGGGCACGGCCTTCATTATACCTGGTCCCAAAAACCAAAGAATGGCGTGGGTCTCCTTAAGAAGATTGATCGGGTTATGGGTAATATTAAATTCATTGAGATGTTTCCGGATGCATATGCCATGTACCAACCGTATAGAGTGTCAGATCACTCTCCGTGCATCTTAAAGGCAGCTACCAACTTGGTGAACCGAGCAAAACCTTTCAAATTTCCTAATTTCATCACCGCCAAACTTGAATTCAGAAACTATGTTATTCAGGAATGGACAAAGAGTATTGATGGAGTTCACATGTTTTCGGTTATGAAGAAACTCAGGAATTTAAAGCCGCATATGAGAAGAATCTTATTTGAACAGGGCAATCTACATGCTAAGGTGGTTGACATGAGGAAAAAGCTGGATGACATTCAGAATCTGATAGATAAAAACCCGCTGGATGCTAGTTTACGGCAAATGGAGGTTAAATGTCTTCATGATTTTAAATTAGCTGCTTATGATGAGGAATGTTTTTTAAAACAGAAGTCCAAGGTGGAATGGTTATGTGCCGGTGATTCGAATACTAGCTTTTTTCATAACACGGTGAAAAGTAAGAATGCGAGGTGTAAAATTCATAGTATTTTGGATGCTTCGGGTACCCGTCATGAAGGAGATGGTGTTGTGCATGCCTTGGTGTCTCATTATACAAATTTCTTGGGGGTAGAACACCCGGTAGATACGGTTAACTTGGAGGATATCTTTGTCAATGTTCTTACTTCTAATGCTGCGGATTTCATGGTTCGTCAGGTTACTCGTGAGGAGATTAAGCAGGCCATGTTTAGTATCGGTGAGAATAAAGCCCCGGGCCCAGATGGTTACACGTCAGCTTTCTTTAAACATGCATGGGATATAGTGGGTGAGGAGGTTACTAATGCGGTGTTGGATTTTTTTGATAACGGTCAAATCTTGAAACAAATAAACCACACGATTCTGGCTTTGATTCCAAAGAAAGAAACTGCGGACTCGGTATTGGACTATCGTCCTATTTCTTGTTGCAATGTTTTGTACAAGTGCATAAGTAAGATTATTACGGATAGAATAAAGGGTAGTCTGGGTACGCTTGTGGGTATAAATCAGTCTGCCTTTGTGCCGGGTAGGAAAATATCTGATAATATTCTTCTCACTCAAGAGCTCATGCACAACTATCATCTCAATAGAGGTCCCCCGAGATGTGCTTTTAAGATAGATATCCAGAAAGCCTATGATACGGTGAATTGGGGTTTTTTGGAGAATATCCTTAATCGGTTTGGTTTTCATCGGAAGATGGTTAGGTGGATCATGACATGTGTAACCACTGCTTCTTATTCGGTTAGTATTAATGGTGATATACATGGATATTTTCGGGGAAAGCGTGGCCTACGTCAAGGGGATCCTATGTCGCCTTACTTATTCACGCTAATCATGGAAGTTCTTTCTTTACTGCTTCAACGGGCGGCCAGCACGGTTTTCAAATATCATGCACATTGTGCTAAGCAGAAAATCATTAATGTTTCATTCGCTGATGATTTATTTATTTTTGTGAATGGTGACATCAGGTCGGTTAAGAAGGTTAAGGATGCCCTCGAAGTGTTTACGCGTATTTCTGGTTTGGTTCCGAGCCCGGCAAAAAGCACGGTTTTCTTTTGTAACATTCCTCAATCGGTTCGTCAAGAGATTCTTAGTGTGATGCCCTTCCAACAAGGAGTTCTCCCTGTTCGGTATCTTGGGGTTCCTCTTATTACCACAAAGCTGAATTTTAAGGATTGTAAGATCCTTGTTGACCGTATGGAGAATAAAATAGCAAGCTGGATAAATAAATCTTTGTCTTTTGCGGGTCGGCTTCAACTAGCCTTTAGCCGCCCCTCCACTCCAAAGAAAATTACGCATTCGCTTTTCAATGTCACTAACAATACGGGCCGGAAGCATAAAAACTGAAGCCCAGTATACGTGCATAGCCGAGATGACCGAATTAATTAATTGAAGCCTTCCTGCAAAAGAGAGAGACTTGTTTAACCAATGATCAATTTTCTTGTCCACTCGGTCCACTAGGATTTTGCAATCCTTAAACGATAGTTTAGTCGAAATCAGCGGAACTCCCAAGTATTTAACGGGAAGCTCTCCCTCATGAAACGGAAGAAAAGAGCAAATAGCTTGCTTGATTTGAGGCGAAACATTACTGAAAAAGACCGTACTTTTTGCTAGATTCGGGTTAAGACCGGAAATTCTAGTGAACAAATCCAAAGCATCCCTCATGATTCTAATAGACACCATATCCGGATTAGCGAAAATAAACAAGTCGTCCGCAAAGGACACATTAATGATCTTCTGAATTTTACACTTATCATGGTATCTGAAAGCAGGATGATCATCGGCAGCCTTGTGTAATAATAAAGAAAGAACCTCCATGACTAAGGTGAACAAATAAGGGGATATAGGATCACCCTGTCTGAGCCCCCTCCTACCCTTGAAGTAACCACAAAGGTTCCCATTGATGCTAAGAGAAAACGACACAGTAGTGACACACGTCATAATCCATCCTACCATTTTGGGAGGGAATCCGAACCTGGTAAGAATAGACTTGAGAAACGTCCAGCTAACTGTGTCATATGCTTTCTGGATGTCAATTTTGAAGGCACACCTCGGCTTTCCCCTATGTAAATGATAGTTATGCATAAGTTCCTGTGTAAGAAGGATGTTGTCCGAGATTTTCCTACCAGGAATAAAAGCCATTGATGGTTACCCATTGATACCTCGTCGTGGAGTTATTCAGCAAGAACAGAAAGTTATCAACGTTATCGATGAATTGGAGAAAGTGACCGTTCCGGTTCCTCTGGTAAGCACTACAAATGATGGTAAGGATGAGCAGAATCAGGTAAAATCGATGCCTATCTCGTATGCTGAAAAACTTAAGTCTACTGTACGAAACAAAAGAGAGATTAATTTTAGACTTATGGAGTCATTGGAGACCCGAGAAGGTGCTGATGTTGTTATACCTAGGGAGGTTGTTAAAAAAGTGCAGAAGAGATTTGATAATGTCTTATACGGCTATTTCTTAGGTAATCGGCTACCTTTTCCTGTGGTAGAGTACTATGCTAAAAATGTATGGTCGAAGTTTGGGTTTGAAAAGATTATGATGAATTCCAACGGCTTCTTTTTCTTTAAGTTTGACTCTCAGGATGGTATGCAGAAAGTGCTGGAAGGAGGTCCCTGGTTAATTAGAAAAATTCCGTTGTTTCTAAATGTTTGGACTCCATCGGCCACGCTAAGGAAGGATGGTATTAAAGTAGTCCCTGTTTGGGTGAAATTACATAACGTTCCTATTGCGGTGTATACGGATGATGGTTTGAGCTTACTAGCATCTAAGATTGGTGTGCCAAAACGTCTAGATAGTTTCACTGCTGATATGTGTGCTGAAAATTGGGGCCGAAGTAGTTTTGCAAGAGCCTTGATTGAGATTAACGCTGATAATGACCTCAAGGAGCATATATCGCTTGCTATACCGAAACTTGATGAGGAGGGATATATTAGGGAACAAGTTGATGTCGAGTATGAATGGAAGCCGCAACGATGTTCGTTCTGCTGTATCTTTGGTCATGATGACCATAATTGTGCAAAAAATACTAATGCTAAGCCGAAGCAGGTAGTGGTTGATGATGAGGGCTTTGCAACGGACAAAAGGAGACTTGCTAAGCTGGGTAAGAAACAAAAAACGAAATTTATTTATAAACCCAAGAATAAAAATCAGCAACCAAGTACGTCGGGAACAAAGACTGAGTCCGGATCTTATACTTCAGCTGGTAATGTACAAGTTACGAATAATTTTGATGTTCTAGCTAATACGGATGAAGAGGGGGTGGGAGAAATTAAAGATCACAACGTAACTCGGAATGAAGAAAAGATAGAGTCCAATCGGATTGAAAAAGAAGTGGCGGAGGTGATTCCAACAGAAATGTCAAACTTTATGAGGAATGAGAAACATGAAACACAATCTGAGGGGGCAAGCACTCCCGGTCATAACGGTTTTAATGGATAGCATTATGGCATGGAACATTAGGGGTTTGAACCGACCCCTGAAACAAAGTGAGGTTCGTTTACTTGTAGCTGAAAATAATTTAAAAATTTGTGCTATCCTAGAGTCTCATGTGGAAGTTACGAAACTGGTTCAAGTATGTAAAAATGTGTTCAGGAAATGGAATTGGACATCTAATGGTGGTCAGTGTAGTCGGGGTACTAGAATTATCTTGGGTTGGGATACGGATTCGGTTGATCTAATGGTTTTGGCTCAATCGGATCAAGTTATACATGTTCAATTGATTTTCAAAGCTGATAAGAAAGTTCTTTTTGGTTCGTTTGTCTATGCTGAAAATAAGTATCAGGACCGGAGGGCTCTATGGGAGGATCTGTGTAAGCATAAAAGCCTGTGTCATGATAAGCCCTGGTTTGTTATGGGTGATTTTAACACGACTCTTCATTTTGAGGACTCGTTATATGGGCCTTCGAAACAAACAATCAGCATGCGGGAGTTCAATGAATGTATTCAGAATGTGGAACTTATAGATATCAAAGGGCACGGCCTTCATTATACCTGGTCCCAAAAACCAAAGAATGGCGTGGGTCTCCTTAAGAAGATTGATCGGGTTATGGGTAATATTAAATTCATTGAGATGTTTCCGGATGCATATGCCATGTACCAACCGTATAGAGTGTCAGATCACTCTCCGTGCATCTTAAAGGCAGCTACCAACTTGGTGAACCGAGCAAAACCTTTCAAATTTCCTAATTTCATCACCGCCAAACTTGAATTCAGAAACTATGTTATTCAGGAATGGACAAAGAGTATTGATGGAGTTCACATGTTTTCGGTTATGAAGAAACTCAGGAATTTAAAGCCGCATATGAGAAGAATCTTATTTGAACAGGGCAATCTACATGCTAAGGTGGTTGACATGAGGAAAAAGCTGGATGACATTCAGAATCTGATAGATAAAAACCCGCTGGATGCTAGTTTACGGCAAATGGAGGTTAAATGTCTTCATGATTTTAAATTAGCTGCTTATGATGAGGAATGTTTTTTAAAACAGAAGTCCAAGGTGGAATGGTTATGTGCCGGTGATTCGAATACTAGCTTTTTTCATAACACGGTGAAAAGTAAGAATGCGAGGTGTAAAATTCATAGTATTTTGGATGCTTCGGGTACCCGTCATGAAGGAGATGGTGTTGTGCATGCCTTGGTGTCTCATTATACAAATTTCTTGGGGGTAGAACACCCGGTAGATACGGTTAACTTGGAGGATATCTTTGTCAATGTTCTTACTTCTAATGCTGCGGATTTCATGGTTCGTCAGGTTACTCGTGAGGAGATTAAGCAGGCCATGTTTAGTATCGGTGAGAATAAAGCCCCGGGCCCAGATGGTTACACGTCAGCTTTCTTTAAACATGCATGGGATATAGTGGGTGAGGAGGTTACTAATGCGGTGTTGGATTTTTTTGATAACGGTCAAATCTTGAAACAAATAAACCACACGATTCTGGCTTTGATTCCAAAGAAAGAAACTGCGGACTCGGTATTGGACTATCGTCCTATTTCTTGTTGCAATGTTTTGTACAAGTGCATAAGTAAGATTATTACGGATAGAATAAAGGGTAGTCTGGGTACGCTTGTGGGTATAAATCAGTCTGCCTTTGTGCCGGGTAGGAAAATATCTGATAATATTCTTCTCACTCAAGAGCTCATGCACAACTATCATCTCAATAGAGGTCCCCCGAGATGTGCTTTTAAGATAGATATCCAGAAAGCCTATGATACGGTGAATTGGGGTTTTTTGGAGAATATCCTTAATCGGTTTGGTTTTCATCGGAAGATGGTTAGGTGGATCATGACATGTGTAACCACTGCTTCTTATTCGGTTAGTATTAATGGTGATATACATGGATATTTTCGGGGAAAGCGTGGCCTACGTCAAGGGGATCCTATGTCGCCTTACTTATTCACGCTAATCATGGAAGTTCTTTCTTTACTGCTTCAACGGGCGGCCAGCACGGTTTTCAAATATCATGCACATTGTGCTAAGCAGAAAATCATTAATGTTTCATTCGCTGATGATTTATTTATTTTTGTGAATGGTGACATCAGGTCGGGTAAGAAGGTTAAGGATGCCCTCGAAGTGTTTACGCGTATTTCTGGTTTGGTTCCGAGCCCGGCAAAAAGCACGGTTTTCTTTTGTAACATTCCTCAATCGGTTCGTCAAGAGATTCTTAGTGTGATGCCCTTCCAACAAGGAGTTCTCCCTGTTCGGTATCTTGGGGTTCCTCTTATTACCACAAAGCTGAATTTTAAGGATTGTAAGATCCTTGTTGACCGTATGGAGAATAAAATAGCAAGCTGGATAAATAAATCTTTGTCTTTTGCGGGTCGGCTTCAACTTATAAGTTCGGTTCTTTCCTCTATGCACGTTTATTGGGCGTCTGTTTTTATAATTCCAGCGCGTATTATTAACGATTTAGAGAAAAGAATCCGCAGATTCCTCTGGAATGCGGGAAATGCAGGTAGAGTGCGTGCAAAAGTGGCTTGGAAAGATGTTTGTTTACCAAAAAATGAAGGTGGGTTAGGTATTCGGAGCATTGCCGACGTTAACAAAGCTCTGATCACCAGCCATATATGGAGTATTATTACCAAACGGAAATCGTTATGGGTGGATTGGATTCACACATATAAGCTGAAAGGAAAGTCTTTTTGGGATATCCCAAGTCGTGGCAGTATGAGCTGGGGATGGAGGAAAATTCTATCGATTCGTGAGCTGGTGCGTCCTCATATTTGGTCCTCTATTCGGAGTGGGTCTCAAACAAACGTCTGGAGTGATAAATGGTGTGACGTGAGCCCGCTCAGATCTTTTATTACTCCGAGACATATTGCCAATGCGGGATTTAATCTCAATTCTTGTGTTTCGGATCTGATTGATGATCATTCTCATTGGAAATGGCCTCAAGCATGGAACGATTTATATCCGGTTTTAATTAACCTATCTGTGCCGATTCTAGACCATAATATGGAGGATAGGCTGATTTGGAAAGACCTGGAAGGTAACACATGTACTTTCGGATCCGGAGTAGTGTGGGATACTATACGTAACCGAGACAATATGGCTTTGTGGGCGAACATGGTGTGGTTTGCTCAATGTATTCCGAGGCATTCGTTTCACATGTGGCTTGTGTTCAAAGATAAGCTGAAGACTCAAGATAGATTGGCGGTTTGGGAAGCAGGGAGCGAAACTAATTTAAGGTTAATGTGTTGTCCTCTTTGTAGGTACAATCGGGACTCGCGCGATCACCTTTTCTTTCAGTGTTCGTTTGCGTCTAAAACTTGGAACATTGTGAAGGTAATGGCGGATCTGGATAGTGTTAATGATGCTTGGAGTTCGATTCTAATATGGATGGAGCAATTTTCTAGTTCAAAGAAGCTGGTTCATGTTATTTGCAAGCTTCTTATTGCGGCGTCCTCGTACTTTGTTTGGCAAGAGAGAAACAATCGGTTATTCTCCCAAAATTACCGAAATCCAGAACAGGTGGCTCAAGTGATTATTCATACGGTTTGGCTAAAAGTAATGGGATTTAAAGATGATAGCAATCCGGTGAACAGAAGATTATTAGAGAAATGGAAGATCTCTACAGAGAATCAAGTTAATGACCCAGGCTAATAGTTGTTATTCTATTTGGGTGTCTAGTTTAGATGTGGCTGTGTTTTAGCTTTTCTTCTTTTGTAGTTCTGGGCTGTTTTGTTTCTGGTTGTCTTTTTGTGTTGGATTGCCTAGGCTTGGTATGCCAAGTCTAGAAGTGTGTGTCAGTTTTTTGTCACACCCTGTTTTTTATTGTTGATATATAAAATTCACCGGGGTAACCCTTACCCAAAAAAAAAAAAACTAAGCTACCCAAACTACCTTTAATTCTCTCCGACAAGATCTTACTAATGCATTTAAGAATGACGTTGCAACAGGATATCGGCCTATACTCCAAAACCGATGAGGGAGTGGAGACTTTGGGAACCAAGGCAATTATTGTATGGTTAACTTGCTGAAGCAGTTTACCATTCTCAAAAAATTGAATGATTGCAGCCGAAACTTCATCACCAACTACATCCCACGCTTTCTTAAAAAATACCGAAGTGTATCCATCTGGACCCGGAGCCTTGTTATCAGCAATACTGAACATAGCCGCCTTAACTTCCTCACGTGTCACTAGCCGAATCATATGAGTAGCTGAATTCTGGTCTACGGTATTCACAAATAGGCCATCCATGTTTAATTCATCCACGGCAGCTTCAATACCCAAGAAATTAGCATAGTGGTCAACTAAAGCTTTCTCAACATCCACTCCTTGATGCTGAACACCATTAGCATCTCTAATCAAGTGGATTTTATTCCTGGCATTTCTACTTTTAACAAAATTGTGAAAAAAAGAAGTATTGCCATCTCCCGCACTTAGCCAATCAAGCTTCGCTTTTTGTTTTAAAAATGATTCCTCATCATAAGAAGCACAATGGAACTTCTTTATAAGCTCTGTTTCAGTATTCCGAAGCATAGCATCAAACGGATTAAGATCTATTTGGTGGTGAATTTCATCCAGCTGCACTCTCAGGTCTTTGACTTTAGCATGTAAATTACCTTGATCATGTAGCAACTTTCTTAACGGAGATTTCAGATTTCGAAGCTTTTTAACCACAGAAAGCATCGGAATACCCTTTACACTTCTGCTCCATTCAGACACAACACAAGCTTTGAACTCATCTTTGTTTGCTATAAAATTAGCAAACTTAAATGGTTTTGGTTTTGGCCGGCAAACACGATCCATTTTAAGGATGCACGGTGTATGATCCGACACCCTATAAGGGTGATAGAGCACATGAGCATTAGGAAACACATCCAAGAAACTTACATTCCCCATAACCCGGTCTATTTTCTTTAGGATACCAATCCCTTCCCTTGGCTTTTGATTCCACGTAAAATGAAGCCCATGCCCTGGGATATCAAGAAGCTCCGTATATTGAACACACTCAAAGAAGTCCCTCATACCTATTGTCGGAGTAGACGAACCATGTAAAACATCATCCAAGTAAAGGGCCGAGTTGAAATCTCCTAGGACAATCCACGGCTGGTTACTAACAACCAACTTATGCTTCATCAAATCTTGCCATAACTCCCTACGCTCCTGATAAGTATTCTTTGCATAGACAAAAGACACAAACACACGAGTATCCTGAACTGTTGACTTAAGTTTGACATGCACAACCTGATCCGATTGGGCTATTACCATAAGATTAACCAAATCGTTATTCCAGCCTATTATGATTCTAGTACCTCTATTACAAACACCACCATTCGAGGTCCACTCCCATTGTTTAAAGACTCTTCCGCATATCTTAGAAAGTTTTGACACCTCCACATGAGATTCCAGAATGGCACAAACGCTCAACCGATTATCTTTCACTATTTGCTGAACCTCTCTTTGTTTCAGGGGCCGGTTCAAGCCCCTTATATTCCAAGCTGCAATGTTATCCATAAAAACCCATATCAACGGGAGTGCTTGCCCCCTCAGAGTTGCTCTTCTTCTTATTCGCTGACATGAACGATGATATTTCCGTGTGACATGGATCTATTAATTCCTCACCCTCCAAGTTCAAATTCTGATTTTTTGAGTTCTTTTCCTCCATACTTGTTCCATCCAACGTATCGTTTTTCAGCTCTGCTGAGTTCTGCCCATTTAGATTACCTGAATTGAAACCATCCTCACCTAACATTTCATATTTGTTATGTAACTTCACAACCGGATCAGCTTCCTTTAAGTCCCCTTGGTTTTTAGTTCCCGAAGTACTAGCACCTGCCGTGTTTTGCTTAGGTTTGTAGATAAATTTCGGCCTTTGTTTCTTTTGTGGAAACCCATGTTTTGCATTCTTTCTTTTATCCATTATGAAGCCCTCTTCATCAATTATAACCTGCTTTGCTTTCTCCTTGGAAGCCTTTGGGCATGAAGAAATATTATGGCCGAATAAACAACAAGTTTCACAACGGTGAGGTTTCCACTCATATTCCACCCTAACTCTTTCCATCACAAATCCTTCTTCCTCCATTTTTGGAATGGCAACCACAACATGAGATTTTAGTTCCTTTTCAGCATTTATCTCAACCATTGCACGGGCCTAACTAGTTCTACCCCAATTCTCAATACACATATCCGCCGTATAACTATCTAACCTTTTCGGGATTCCCACCTTAGAGGCCAGCAAACTCAGACCATCATCTGTGTATACGGCCAAAGGAACATTGTGTAACCTGATCCATACTGGAACCGACTTAATACCCTCCTTCTTTAAACTTACAGTCAGACCCCATATATTCAGGAATAACGGCATTTTCCTAATCAGCCATGGACCACTTTCAAGAACCTTGTGCATACCCTCCTTGGAATCAAATTTAAAAAAGAAAAAACCATCTGAGTTCATCATAAGCTTAACAAATCCATATTTTGCCCATACATTCTTAACATAGTACTCAACAACGGGAAAAGGCAATCTATCACCTAGAAAGTAACCGTAAAGAACATTCTCAAATTTCTTTTGTACCTGTCGAACTGCTTCCTTAGGAATAACTACATCCGCCTCCTCCACACTCTCCGAAGACTCAAGCAATCTGAAGTTTACCTCACGTTTAATTGACATATTGATCTTCACTCTATCCGCATACGACCCTTGAAAACCCTTATTATTCTCTCCCTCCTCAGAATTCTGATCCGGTTGAGAACACACCTGATTAACTGGCACTGTAACTTTCGTAAGAACTAGGCGATTTTGGCGATTTCATCTAAAAACCCTAATTCTTGGTTTGCAATCTTAATCTTGATCGATCTGGGTTAGGTATTGGGGTGTTGTCGTGCCTTCTGAGTAAGGTTGCTAGACTTCACCTAGGTTTCTAATCTTTTGAAGTTAAGATTAGGGTTTTTCGTTTCTTCTTTATAGGGTTTTTTTCTCTGCCATTGTTGCCGTAGGTCTTGTTGATTTCTGTTTGGTTTTCTTTCTTTGCATGGTGTGTGAATTTTGGAGTAATGGAGAATAATAATTCATTTTTTCATGATGAACGTAACAAAGCTGCTAATAACCCTAAGGATGATCGGGGTAAGCCGCCTTTAATGGCTAAGGGTATTGCTAGCCGTATTGTGTCTATTGATGGAAACCCTTTAGCACCACGTCGGGGAAGCTTTCAGAACTTGCAGCCTGATCCTAACATAATTGTTTACGACCCATTACGACCCGTTTAGGTAGCTTATGCTACTTTAACGCGTCGTTCGCGTGAAACGCGTTCGGACCGCCTAACTAGCCCTATGACAAGTGTTATATGCCTAAACATGTTACATAATCAGTTATGTGACAAAGGTTTAGGTTACATATGCTTAATTACCAATTATACATGAAAAGGGTATTCTGGTAATTTACCTAAGGCATATAAACTACCTATCATACAACTACTCAAACGATGTGACCATAGGGTATAACCTCGGAAGGTTATTCCCTACCTACTATGGTCACCTAATGTGTTTGGTCGGATCCTAATGATCGACCAAATGGGTCGGGTTCGAGGTATAAGCGATTTATTAGATCGCTTACCCTACGACCCTAGACAACGTGGTAATCAGTAGGCATAGTCCCAAGGGACTATAACCAACGTGATTACACTCACGTTGCGAAGTTCAAACGAACTTCGCATTGACCATAAGCTGGTCAACGCTGAAAGTCAAACAAAGTTTGACTTTCTGACTCGAAAAGCAATAAAATAAAGAAAAGAACGAAAGAATACTTACGAAGGGTCCCCGAATGCTAATTTCGATTCAAAAATCTCAGGTATGAAACAATAGTTTCAACTTAGAGTTTCTCAAATCAAAATTCTAGTGATTTGAGCAACGGGGGGCATGGGGTATATATAGTTTTCGGTCCACCGTTAAGATCGTTTCATGGAAACCGTGCTTTAATCCCATCCGTACAAGTGTTGGAAAGTTATGGTGCCTAAAAATGGTCCTTATCATCTGACTAAGCAATTTAGAATGTGTGAGTGTGGATCAACCAGCTGCAATCTGCTGTTAAATGCAGTTAATCTGGTCTGATAGTGGGACGCAGCCTGCGTGGGGATTTACAGAAACTGAGGCGGGCCGCCTGGCCTGCACAGATCAGAAATAAGTTTGCAGAATGACAGTTTCAGTCCCTGCGCGTGTTTAAGGCCATTTCTGACACTTCTAAGGCCCGTAAAGCCAACTTTAAGGCCCTAAAATGATGCCTAAACATTGTGGACATGAAACATGCTCAAAAATATGCCGGATGTTGGTTCGTTTGGTCGTACGAACGTGATGTTCGCTTAATTACGACGGAATGCGCATAAGCACGAAAAACGATCCAAATGACGCAACGAATGGATTTTTGGCAAGCCAAACACTAAAGCATAATATAGTCATGCTTACATAAATTTTTAGATGTCCGGATGTATTCAGAACGTGAATTATGCGCGAAAGTGCAAACTTGTGCACTTTTTGACACTTTTAGTCCCTGAATGACCCAAAAGTTTATTTTAGCTTACCGAACCCCTCAAAGCCTATTTCTAAGCTATGTAAAGGATATTTATGGTATGTTTAACTCATGGTCATGTTCCGGAATGTCTGTTACAGTTCAAATTGGCATACTTTCGCAGTTTGTCAAGTTTAGTCCCTGTAGGCGAATTAACTTGTTTTTGCCATACCAAAGCCTTCAAAACTTATTTCTAAGTTATGTAAAGGTTATTTAAGGTATGTTAAGTGTATGTTGATGTTCCGGAGTATTTGTCGCATTAAACTGAGTACGTTTGCGCACCAGTTTGCGTATAACTCTCTAGAAAGTGATATAGAGTTTGAAATTGGATAAAAGTCAAAACATGAAAAATATAAAACACAACCAAACAAACATTGGGATCAAATAACATTGTTTTATTGATAACTGAACTGTTCACAATGATTACAAGCACAGATGTTACAAAACACATGTGCCTACTTGTTACTTTCGTGCTTTCCTGTTTTCACATCATATACTTGCTATGTTCATTAGTACATTATTAGTACATTGTTTTACATTACACTTCATGCTATGTATGCCCATTGTGTGCATACTTAGTACATCGTTATACATTACATTTCATGCTATGTATGCCCATTGTGTGCATACTTAGTACATTGTTTTACATTACAGTTCATGCTATGTATGCCCATTGTGTGCATACTTAGTACATTGTTTTACATTACATTTCATGTTATGTATGTCCATTGTGTGCATACTTAGTACATCGTCTTACAGTACATTTCATGCTATGTATGTCCATTGTGTGCTTACTTAGTACATTGTTTTACATTACATTTCATGCTATGTATGTCCATTGTGTGCATACTTAGTACATTGTTTTATATTACATTATGTGAATCATTTGTATCTATTCAACCATGTGAACCATTTGAAGGCGAAACCGTCACGGCTATCTTCACAAGTTTCCTCTAGAATTAAGGGGTTGTTTGGCAACCCTCTTAATGATTCATTAAGAGGCAACCCTCTTAACTTCAAAAGATTAGAAACCTAGGTGAAGTCTAGCAACCTTACTCAGAAGGCACGACAACACCCCAATACCTAACCCAGATCGATCAAGATTAAGATTGCAAACCAAGAATTAGGGTTTTTAGATGAAATCGCCAAAATCGCCTAGTTCTCCCATTGTCGTTCGCGTAAAACGCGTTTATGTTTTCTTCAAGTTCATCTATTGTTTTTTTTATACAAAATGAATTATAAAAGACATGAGAGATTTTGCCACCCATTTGACCCAATCAAAACCCTTATAGACATGCAAAATGCATGTCATATAATTGGACCATTCTTGCTTGGGAAGAGGGGGTGGCCTAGCTTTTATTATATAAAAAAAATCCAAATTCTTTTATATAAAATATAAGTCTTGCATATATATATTTTATAACTTTTATGAAATATAACATCATATGTTATAAGACTTATGCTATTTTTTTTATTTATTATGTTATTTAACCCATTAAATAACAAAATAAAATATTCTCTCAAAATAAATTATCCATATAATTTATTAGTTTGTCAAGTGCAATTATTTAGAAAACCAATTTCTAAATATTTTAAGTGTTGATATTTATTTATTTGATCATATCATAAATAAATATTGTAAGTGTTTGTCTAGCTTGTTATTGGGTATGACTCGACTTGGATCATAACGTACTAGCCACATCAATTTAATATGTGTCTTGGGCATACAGAGTCCAACAATTTTAAGGGGAAGCGGGGTTTACGCCAGGGGGATCCTATGTCTCCTTATCTTTTTACGTTGGTAATGGAGGTCCTTACGTTGATTCTTCAAAAGCAAGTTGAGGTTACTGCTGATTTTAGATTCCACCATAAATGTGAAGAGCAAAGAATTATTAACTTATGTTTTGCAGATGATTTATTCTTGTTTGCTCGTGGAGACCCTAATTCAGCTGCTGTTATTCTATAGTCGTTGAATCTATTCAAGAATATGTCGGGGTTGGTTCCTAGCATGACGAAGAGCACTGCTTTTTTTGGAGTTCCGAATTATGTGAAAGATCAAATCCGAAGTATCATGCAGTTCGACAAAGGCGTTCTACCGGTTAGGTATCTTGGTGTTCCACTTATCTCGTCTAGATTGAATTATTCTGATTGTAAAAAGCTTGTTGAAAGCTTGGAATCTCGAATCACTGATTGGAAAGCAAAAAGCTTGTCTTTTGCTGGTCGTCATCAACTTGTTAGATCAGTGTTATCGTCTATGCATGTTTATTGGTCTTCCGTTTTTATCTTACCAAGAAGAATTGTCCATGATCTTGAAGATAGGATGCGAAGATTTCTTTGGGCTCAAGGTAATAATATTAAGGGTAAGGCTAAAGTGAAATGGAGTCGCGTGTGTTTGCCTAAGGAAGAAGGTGGGTTGGGTATCCGGAGAATTTATGACATGAACAACGCGCTTATGGTTGCTCATATTTGGAGTCTCTTGACTCATAGGGAATCATTATGGGTTAAATGGGTTCACTCGTATCGCATCCGGGATAGAAGTTTTTGGGATGTGCCTGTTCGGAATAACATTACGTGGGGTTGGCGGAAGATACTTCAACTGAGAACACTCATACGTCAACACATTTGGATTAAGCTGGGTAATGGAGCTAACACACGAGTCTGGTTTGATACATGGGATACCTTGTGTCCTTTGAACCTCTTTATTACACCGAGAATGATATCTAATGCGGGGTTTGATATGAGGTTCACGGTTGCGGATATGTTTCAAAACGGAGGGTGGGTATGGCCGAACTCATGGGTGACTAGATTTCTAGCTTTGCAAGACTTCTCTAATGTAATGTTAGACCCTCATGTGCAAGATAGGACTATTTGGCGCTCTAGAGATGGTAAAGATATGGAGTATAGCACTTATGGGGGTGTGGAACGATATTCGTCAGGTTCAAGAGCAGGTTGATTGGGATCGTATAGTGTGGTTTCCTCAGGCTATCCCTCGGCATTCTTTTCTCAAGTGGCTTATAGTTTGCAAGAAACTGAAAACTCAGGATATTATGTGCAAATGGCGATCGTCGGGAAATGCTAACTACAACCTCTTGTGTTGTTCTTTATGTACATCGGGACCAGACTCTCATGATCACCTCTTTTTTGAGTGCGACTTTGCATCTTAAGTCTGGTTTGGGGTTCGTGAAAAGGCGGGTATGCAAACAATAGGGAAGACATGGGACGGGATTATGGGCTATTTACTGCAACATGCGGAGTCAAAACGTGCCTCTCACATCATTGGCAAGTTAGTGGTGGCGGCGTCGGCTTACTTTATTTGGCAAGAATGAAATAACAGATTGTTCTCTTCGAATAAAAGGAGTGCGGCTCAAGTTATTGAGGTGATTCTTATGACCGTTAGAATGAAATTACATACAATGAAGTTTATAAGAACAAGTAACGTGAGTCAAGTTTTGAGCGTCTGGAGTCTACCTCGAGAGTTGCTGATGGACCAAGATGAGTGTGGCTGATTTATGAGCACGTTTGGTTGTAGCCGTTTTGGTTCTTGTTTGTCGATTTTGACTTGTTTGCTTGTGTTTGCATGTGAGTTGCTTTGTTTTTGTTTGCAAGTGAACTCTAGCAATGGCATGTCATTCTAGAGAATTGAGGTGTACTCTATTCCTCACTTGTTTTATTTGGTTGTTGAATGAAATTTAACCGGGGTAACCCTTTACCCAAAAAAAAGGAGCAACAATATTCAGGATATTCCGATTGTTCGGGATTATCCAGAGGTGTTTCCTGATGAACTGCCTGGTTTGCCTCCAGTTCGTCAAGTTGAGTTTCATATTGACCTTGTACCCAATGCCAACCCGATTGCGAAAGCACCTTATCGTCTTGCACTGTCAGAGATGCAAGAGTTATCAAAACAGCTTCAAGAGTTGTCTGATAAAGGATTCATCCGTCCGAGCTTTTCGCCTTGGGGAGCTCCTGTTCTCTTTGTGAAAAAGAAAGATGGATCTTTTCGAATGTGTATCGATTATCGTGAGCTTAATAAGCTTACCATCAAGAATCGATATCCCCTACCTCGAATTGATGATCTCTTCGACCAGCTGCAAGGTGCTTCATGCTTTTCCAAGATCGATCTGCGTTCTGGGTATCATCAACTTCGTGTTCTCGAAGAAGATATTCCCAAAACTGCTTTCCGCACGAGAGATGGGCATTACGAGTTCACTGTCATGCCATTTGGTTTGACGAATGCCCCAGCTATCTTCATGGACTTAATGAATAGGGTCTGTAAACCTTATTTAGACAAGTTCATCATTGTGTTCATCGATGATATTCTCATTTATTCAAAGTCTCCAGCCGATCACGAGCAACACCTTCATTTGAATCTGGAACTCCTTAAGAAGGAACAACTTTTTGCTAAATTCTCCAAGTGTGAATTTTGGCTTAAAGAAGTTCAGTTCTTGGGTCATATAGTCAACGGGCAGGGTATTCATGTGGATCCATCCAAGATTGTTGCAATTAAGGATTGGAACACACCGACGACACCTACAGAAATTCGTTCTTTTCTTGGTCTTGCTGGTTATTATCGTCGATTCATTTCTAATTTCTCAAAGATCGCGGTTCCACTCACTGCTTTGACTCATAAGAATAAGCCTTTTGAGTGGGGACCCAAGCAAGAAGAAGCGTTCCAAACGCTGAAACAGAAGCTTTGTGATGCTCCTGTTCTATCGTTGCCCGAAGTAAACGATGATTTCGTTGTCTACTGTGACGCGTTGAATCTAGGACTTGGTTGCGTTCTTATGCAACGAGGTAAAGTCATAGCTTATGTGTCTAGACAGTTGAAAGTTCACGAGAAGAACTATACGACTCATGATCTTGAGTTAGGAGCTGTGGTTTTCGCGCTTAAAATCTGGAGACATTATCTTTATGGCACAAAGTGTGTGGTTTTCACAGACAACAAAAGTCTCCAGCATATTCTTAATCAGAAGGAGCTGAACATGAGGCAACGACGTTGGGTTGAACTCTTGAACGACTACGATTGCGAGATTCGCTACCATCCTGGTAAGGCGAATGTCGTAGCCGATGCGCTTAGTCGAAAGGAACGAGTCAAGCTTCATTCTATTCAGACTTTAACTGATATTCAATCTTGTGTCCTTCAAGCTCAACGATCTTGTGTGATCAAAGGCTTATTGAAAAATGAGCTACCGCTTCAACTTGAGCTTAAACTCGAAAGGAAAGACGATGGTTTACTCTACTTCAAGGATCGTTTGTGGATTCCAAAACAAGACGATCTTCGCACCTTGGTAATGGAAGAATCTCACAAATCTCGATATTCTATCCGTCCTGGTGCTGATAAAATGTACAAGGATCTTCGTACTCAGTACTGGTGGCCTGGTATGAAAAAGGATGTTGCCTTGTATGTATCAAAATGCCTGACTTGTCTCAAAGTCAAGGCTGAACATCAACGACCTTCTGGTTTGCTTGTACAACCAGAGATACCGGTTTGGAAGTGGGAGAACATTGCAATGGATCTCATCACTAAGTTACCGCGTACGTCTAAAGGTCATGATGCTATTTGGGTTGTTATCGATCGTTTAACGAAATCAGCTCATTTTATTCCGATTCGCGAGGATCTATCTACTGATAAACTTGCAAAGACTTATGTTGATGAGATTGTATCATGACATGGTGTTCCTTTGGATATCATTTCCGATCATGATGCTCGGTTTTCATCTCATTTTTGGAAGACCATCAATCTGCTTTGGGAACCCAACTGAATCTATGCACTACTTATCATCCCCAAACAGATGGTCAATCTGAGAGAACGATTCAAACTTTGGAGGATATGCTTAGAGCATGCGTAATAGACTTTGGTGGTAATTGGGATTCTCATCTTCCATTGATCGAGTTCTCTTACAACAATAGTCATCATGCTAGTATTAATATGGCACCATTCGAAGCTCTCTACGGTCGAAAATGTCGTTCACCTGTCTGTTGGAATGAAATCGATGAAGCCCAGCTTACTGGACCTGAACTCATTCTAGAAACAACAGACAAAATCAAGAAAATCCGCGATAATCTTGTGACAGCTCGAAGCCGTCAAAAGAGTTATGCAGATATGCGACGCAAGCCCTTAGAATTTCATGTCGGCGACCATGTCCTACTCAAGGTGTCACCTTGGAAAGGAGTTGTGAGATTTGGAAAGAAAGGAAAACTTGCACCACGATATGTTGGACCATTTAAGATTGTGGAAAGGATTGGGAAGGTTGCCTATCGACTTGAAGAAACAGTAACTAAATGGTCGGAACCGAGATAGTTAGGGGGTTTGAATCCGCATAAAAAGGTTAGCTCTCTCTCGATTGATTCAGTCACAGCTGACCTTCTTCTCCGGTGATTCTGCAAAAAAGAGCACCGTTCGTCTCGCCAAGGGGAGAAGAGGGTTCTCTCCTTGACCCGACTCCGGTGTGAGAATAAGTATTGGTAATGGAGAAGAGAAAGTATTGAGAAGTGGGTGTAATCTGAGTTTATACCTGAACAGTTCTTGTATTTATAACCAGGAGTTTGGGAGGGAAAACCTGTTATTGAAAAGATGACGGAAGATGCTAACGCCGTGACGGTTACATTTCCTTCCATTAAGTTCTTTGATCAGACGTTGAGTTGCCTCGATCCGATGTGAATGCACACGGATCGTGGTTTGATCTATGGCTGGGGAATTGCCACGTGGAAAGTGATTAAGTGGAGATTATTCTCCAATTGCATGCCTTCCTTGTGATTCCAGGGGTGCCTGTGGTAATGACACATGTCCAGACGGTTATAACCGTCTGGGTGGTGCACGATTGTATTTCTTTCTAGAAGATTACTGCTGTAATCTGGTGTGACACCTTGCTGTGTGGACACAGACGAATAAATCCCAAGTCTGGGTAAAATGATATCCAAGTCTGGATATTTGGGCGGAAGTATTGATCTCAGGATTTTTATCCTTTGCTAATGGGGGAAGGCGCAAGGATTTATGTTTTCTTTTGGGCGCGCGATTATAGATCGCTGATTACTTCTTCCTCTTGTAAGACCAATGCACGGCTGCGCAAGGTCAAAAGGTTGGTTTGTGGTATGGTCTCAAATCCTTTTTATGAGGCTTTTGGGACCTTACCCCTTCAAGTCCCCCCAGTCTAGTGTTGTACTTATGCAAATAAGTGGAGCATTGGACTTATGAGAGGGAAATGTTTTTGGGCGCGAAAAAAATAAGAAATCTTCTATGAGAAGATTGAATTTTTCTGGGTAGGGAATCTTCTGTGAGAAGTTTGATTTTTTTTTTTTTTTGATTTTGTAAAGTTTTTTTATGGAAAATCTTTGACTTTCAATGAGACTGGTGCAGTAAATTGATTTGACAACCTGTCATTGTCAGTTGTTTTTTACTGTCCGTGTCTTACACGCGCGCGTGTAAACGCGTATGTGTTCTGACATTTCCTTTTTCTGCTGCTTGGGGAACTGTGATACCCGGAACAGTCGCTGTGACGGTTACCGATGCTATTTATTGCGATAAGTATATATAACGTTTGGGTAACCTCCTCTGTGTAATCATTGTTTTGTTGAAAAGTTTTTCATTCCTTTTCCTCTAAGAAGAAAAAAAATTCCATCATTCATCCTCTTATGTCAATCGGAGAACATCAAGAAGATCTTGTTGAAGAGATGTCGACTGAACTTCCACCGTTGAAGTGGCCTAGAGCATCCTTTGATGGTTTGATCCGGAATATCAAATTCCCGGAAAACTGGGGAGCTCTATTTCCTGAAGAGGGGCAGACAGCGGCGGATGCTCCGGCTGGGTATATTACCCTCTTTTGGGATTTTTTCTGTGATGGTAACTTTCGTTTGCCTGTTACCGGATTTTTCCTTGAAATTCTTGGGTTTTACAATCTGCATATCTCCCAACTTCACCCTATTGATATGGTTAGGGTTCGACATTTCGAATTCGTATGTCGGACGATGCATGTGGAGCCAACCGTTCCCCGATTTAGGGTTTTTTATCAGATTCATTGTACCCAAGGATTTTATTCATTCGTTCAGAGGGCTTCTGCAAAGAAGATTTTACATCAACCCCCAAAATCTTTTCATGATTGGAAGCAAAAATTCTTCTTCATTAAAGCTGGAGTAATTCCTGTGAGGATGGTTCTTAGGGGGAAAGAAGATATTCCGATCGAAACCCTTCAGACTCCGGTTGATGAAAACTGGTATCAGGATTTGAAGGATGTGCCCAATATTGCATTGCCGGAGAAAGCTCTTGTCGGAGCCGGCATGAGTTTAAATTGGAAGATGGAGCGTGATGACAAACCCGTATACACGAAGGATGGTCATAGTAAGTTTGGGCCTTTTTCTCTTTCCACTTTTTTTTTTTTTGACCTGCTCTCTCTTCAAATGTAGTTGTTTCTCTGTATGTTGTTGCCTTCAAGAGGGAAGGCGGAAGAATGGGTACTATCAAGAAGAAGCCTGAAGAGGAGCTTTGGTATCATCGTATCGTGAGAAATTTTGTTCTTCCGCGGGATGCGGACCTATCTGTTCAACCAGCTGCTGGTGCTGGTGAGTTTATATCTGTTTTTCCTTTCCTTTTTGCTTTTTGTGGGTAATTTTTTGCCTTGCGCTTTTGTAGGTGAATTGTTGAATTTGGGCGTAGGCCCTGAAAAGAAAAAACGCGCAACTACTTCTACTTCCGCGCCGAAGAGAAGTGAGACTGTTAAAGTTCAACCTTTGAAGGTGAGAAATGTTGGAGAGAAGAAAGGTACGCGTCGTTCCTCTGTCTCCCGGTGTGATTATGTGGTGGTTTCTGACTCTTTGGAGGGTCTTACTCCTGTAGTGACTATGCGGGAACCTAAGCCTGAACCAAGGGATTCTGCCGATATTCCCCCTTCCAACTCGAATGAGCCTATCGATCTGGATTCCAGTCCCGAACATTTGGTTCATAGGAAGGTTGGTAAAAGAAAGCAAACTGATACTGATGCGGAGGGTCAACCTCCCAAGAAAGTGCAGAGGAAGAAAATTACCAGAAGAGGAAACCTTGATGCTTTTGTTTCAGAGTCTGTTCCTGGTAAGTGTTGTTTTTCCTTGCTTTCTTTATGCGTGCTTAATTTTTATGGATTTCTGTTATTTGTCCAGAGGTTCTTGTTTCCCCTATTCCCACAGAACTGCCAACTGTGGTAAATGAAGAACTTCCCTCTACTCCTCCGCGCGCTGCTGTTGCGGACCCGCTAGAGCCTTCAGAGGTTGCTGAGGGAGGCATGGAGAAAACTGTTGAGGCTGAGAAGCCTGTTGGTGTTGATACAGAGGCTGAAAAGATTGTTGAACCGAACGTGGTAGATGGCGCTGATAATCCGCCAACCCCTGAAGCTGTTGTTCAAGAGTTGGGGAAAGAGCAGACTGCTGAAAAAGTTTTAGCTTCTTCCCCTAAACCTTCTGAATCTATGCCTGAACATACCGAGAGGGTTAGAACTGAGGAACCAGGCTCATCTGCTGGTGTGGATAAACAATCTCCAATTCGTCCAGAAGAAACTCTGGGAGAATATTATTATCGGACTTATACGGACAAAGATGCTTCTGATCTTCATGCCCCTGTTTGGAATGTAAAGAAAGGCGATACCTTCTCGGATTGGCGTGTGTGCCAAGATTGGTTACAGGGGATACTTCCGCCTGGCGAGATTAAATTTCAGGAAAGTCAGCCTTATGAACAGACCTATCAGTCTTATCTTGCCGAAACTGCTTCTCATGTTTCTACTACTCACCGTATAGTGCGTGAGTGGTATAGTATGCATAAGGAGCATGCATCTTTCATGGCATCCCAAAAGAAGCTTGCTAAAGATGAAAAACATATGGCTCAGTTGAAGGCTAAATTAGAGACTGAGCAAGCCAAGTTTGAAGCTGAGCGCAAGACTGAGGAAAGGTCTGTTGCTGGTTGGAAAAGAAAGGCTGAAGCTGAAGCTGTGCTTCTATCTGAGGAACGCAAAAATTGGAGGAGAATTTGCGAGAAGGATAATGCTGAGAAGGCAAACCTTCGCAATATTATAAATAACCTCAAGGCTGAGGTTGAAAATCTGAAGAATCAAGATGCGGAGGTAGAAAAATTGAAGAAGGAGAAAGCTGATGTAGAAGCTGCGCTGGTGGAAGCGCGTTCTCATAGGGAGCGTAGTGAGCAACGGGAGGTACAAGCTTTAGCCACTTTTGCCCTTAGAGATAGAGAGTTAGAGGAACTGACTGCTTTGGTTTCTGACCAGGAACAACTAAAGAAGGATTTGGAGCTTGCGCATTCCGAGAATACTGAAACCTCCCGCCGTTTGACTGAGGTTGAAGAGAAGCTGGAAAATTCAGAAACGGCGCGGGTTATAGCGGAAAGCGAGCTTGAACCTTTAAAGAATGATATGGCCTGGTTGAAGGATCGCGGGATTGCTTGTGTAAGTTCTTTTTCTGCTTTTTGTTGTGAAATCATATATGTGCTTGTTTGACACTTATTTTCGCTTGATTTCATAGGTTGCTGAATCTGTGTTAAACTCTGAAGAACTGGATAAAACTGTTGCGAATTTGATGGTTGCTGCACGACGAGATGGGTATGCGCAAGGTTATGCGGAATGTACCCGACATGTGAACAGCGCGTTGAAGGTTGACTGGGATGATAGTAAGTCTGCTACCTTTGGCGTGAATACTGCCGCCGCGCTTGCTTCCATGAAGACAGAGTTTAATAATTTGCAACTTCCAGTTATGGAATTGATAAATGTGGCGCTGCAATCGGATGATCACGTGGCGCAACTCAAAGAGATCTTCCCGGATGAGGGTGAAGATTTAGAGTAGTATGAAATTGTATTTGAACAATTTTTTATGCGGGATGTAAATCCCTGTTTTGATGGTGCGCTGTTGCGCAAGTATGTTAAACACTGCCGTGTTTGAAACTCTTTAGGGCGTATCTGTACGCTGAAAATAGTATGTTTCTATTTGTTTTGTTTAATGACTTTACAATATTTTGCATGAGTACAATTGCTTTTATTGAGTAAGGCGAATGAAGTTGGTGTAAAGCTCATGTGTGAATTTATGGTCGTTTGTGACGTGATCACTGACCTCGCATGGAGCTTGTTTTATACTACCATAATGTTTTTGCGCTTACTAAAAGGAAATTGCATGCACTTTGTAAACACAAAAATAATAGAAACTTTGTAATTTTATTCATGGATAGAGCTCAGAGGCTTTACAAAGCTTTTCTGATAATTAAATGGAACTTAACTTACTCTCCGATAGTTCCGCCGTATTTGATGAGTCATGTCTTTCTGCGGGAAACTTATAGAGTCGTTACTTAGGTTTTGGCCCGTTTGCTTGGACCTTCTTCTCCCCGGGTTATCTGCTTAATCTCCTTGCGCATATTCTAGAGTAAATGCGTGAGTTCTCCATTCTTAAGGGCTTTCTCTATTTCCGTGCGCAGAGATATGCAGTTGTTCGTGGTGTGCCCGTTGTCTTTATGATATTCGCAGTATTGCACCGGGTCTTGACCACGTTTACTCTTCATCGGAATCGGAGGTTTGAACTGGTAGTCCTCAGTACTTAGAACCTCCGCCGGGGTTTTTGTTAGGGGGGTCCACTGCCTCTCCCTATTTTCTTGTTTGCTCTCCCTTTGTGCAGAGAGTTTGTTAATTGTTGTGCGAGCATCTTCAGAGGAACGACTTCCTGATGACTCGCGCCATGATTTTTTGAACCTCCTTTCACCGGTTAAGCTTAAGTCCGCAGGCCTATTGTGTGGTGGTGGTGGCCTGTTTGTTGTGAGGTTTTTCTCGGTCTGCGCATAAACCTTGGCCGCCGCCATTATCTTCTCCCAACTTGTTGGAAGGCCCTCTGTTCCAGATAAGACTTTAACCATGTCATCACATCTAACCGCGTACTTAAACTGAGCACGAATTAGTTGTTCGTGAACACCGCCGATTTCTAACACTTCCTTATTGTATCTAGTAATGAAATCTTATAGATTTTCGTCATCACGACGCCATATATTCATGACGTCAGAAGTGTCTCTGATGGAGCGCCGCTGCTGGCTGAAGTGTGTTAAGAATTTGTTACGCAGATCCTTCCACGATTCAATCTGTCCAGTTGGTAGGTTGTCAAACCAGATTCGCGCTGGACCAGTTAGTGTTTGTACAAACAAATGACACCACAGCGGAAGGGTCCAACCTCCAACTAGACCCGCGCTGGTGAACACCCTCAGATGATCATCGGGGTCAGTTAACCCATTGAATTTCCCTATGTTAGATGGTAATTTGGCCTTCTCCAATGGAGCCAGAGCTATCTCCAGTATGAACTTCGAGTTTTCCGCTGCTTCTGCAGGGCGGTAAACTAGGTCATAATTATGCTCTGCCTCAGGGTTATAAACCGCTCGAGGCCTGCATTTGTTATAGTTTGGCTGCAGTCTGTTGAATACGCTGGTGTTTGCACTCAAACGATACGTTTGATCGGATTCATCAGTGTGAGTGTCCCGTTGGGAACCCAACCTATCATGAACCGATTGTCTTCGACGAGGGTGTGGTTCACCATGGTGTTGTCTCGGGTAACCGCCTGTCTGAGTGTATTCCCGTTGTAACGCAGATCTGGCATGAACTTCTGTATCATCATAAGTTGATTCTTCTCGCTGGGAGGCATGAGCTCTAGATCCCGGCCTCCGTGATTGGGTCACGGGAGCAGTTTGAGCACACAGTTGTGTGTATACTGCGTTTAATGCCCCTTGAGACCGGACATACCATGATATCGGAGTTTCTCCTGGTGGTAAAATTGATTGAGTAGGGTTTGCTGGTAACATTCCTGGAGTAACAGGATCATTTGCTCGATTAGATTGAACCTCATTATCGTCTGAGGCTTCTTCTACGATTCCTTCTACTTGTAAATTGTTTCCGACGTTTTGTCGAGGACCAGGTTGCCGGTGAGATGACGAATTTTCTGCCATGTGCAAAAACAGAAAATGGAATGAACTGAATCGAAACGAGATAGAAACTAGAAAACTGAGGAATCAGTGGGCTCCAATGAAGAAACACTAACTAAATGGTCGGAACCGAGATAGTTAGGGGGTTTGAATCCGCATAAAAAGGTTAGCTCTCTCTCGATTGATTCAGTCACATCTGACCTTCTTCTCCGGTGATTCTTAAAAAAAGAGCACCGTTAGTCTCGCCAAGGGGAGAAGAGGGTTCTCTCCTTGACCCGACTCCGGTGTGAGAATAAGTATTGGTAATGGAGAAGAGAAAGTATTGAGAAGTGGGTGTAATCTGAGTTTATACCTGAACAGTTCTTGTATTTATAACCGGGAGTTTGGGAGGGAAAACCTGTTATTGAAAAGATGACGGAAGATGCTAACGCCGTGACGGTTACATTTCCTTCCATTAAGTTCTTTGATCAGACGTTGAGTTGCCTCGATCCGATGTGAATGCACACGGATCGTGGTTTGATCTATGGCTGGGGAATTGCCACGTGGAAAGTGATTAAGTGGAGATTATTCTCCAATTGCATGCCTTCGTTGTGATTCCAGGGGTGCCTGTGGTAATGACACGTGTCCAGACGGTTATAACCGTCTGGGTGGTGCACGATTGTATTTCTTTCTAGAAGATTACTGCTGTAATCTGGTGTGACACCTTGCTGTGTGGACACAGACAAATAAATCCCAAGTCTGGGTAAAATGATATCCAAGTCTGGATATTTGGGCGGAAGTATTGATCTCAGGATTTTTATCCTTTGCTAATGGGGGAAGGCGCAAGGATTTATGTTTTCTTTTGGGCGCGCGATTATAGATCACTGATTACTTCTTCCTCTTGTAAGACCAATGCGCGGCCGCGCAAGGTCAAAAGGTTAAAAGGTTGGTTTGTGGTATGGTCTCAAATCCTTTTTATGAGGCTTTTGGGACCTTACCCCTTCACGACTAGAGCTACCTCCAGAGATTGGAAATATTCATCCGACCTTTCACGCGTCCAATTTGCGAAAGTGTTTAGCTGATGCTGATCTTCACATCCCTCTCGACGAGATCCGAATCGATGAAATGATGCACTTTGTCGAGAAACCTGTGGAGATAGTGGACTGTACATTCAGACAGTTGAAGAACAAACGGATTCGATTGGTCAAAGTTCGCTGGGATTCCAAACATGGCCCCGAGTTTACTTGGGAACGTGAGGACCAGATGAAGACAAAATATCCGCATTTGTTTTCACAAGTTTCCTCTAAATAAAATTCCGGGACGAAATTTCCTAAAGTAGGGGAGACTGTGACAACTGTGTTCTGTAATCGATGTATAATGTAAAACAATGTCAATTATCAATAAAACAATGTGCTTTGATGTTATTATATGTGTTTTGGTGTTATTATGTGTGTATTTGTGTTTGATGATTTTACAATTTGATTCGATTCCGATTTCAAGCTTTAAATCGCTTTCTGGAAGGTTATTTTTTTTTTGGGTAAAGGGT
This sequence comes from Helianthus tuberosus, assembly GCA_030545235.1. Lineage (NCBI taxonomy): Eukaryota > Viridiplantae > Streptophyta > Magnoliopsida > Asterales > Asteraceae > Helianthus > Helianthus tuberosus. Next base: position 47,568,774 of record CM060429.1, on the reverse strand, counting down.
TACCCTGGTAAATTTTATAAAATCAATCAAAGCAAAGGTGTGCCTGACATAGCACACTCATCTAGCCTTGGCATACCAAGACTAGGAAACCAGACAAAAAAACACGACCAGCAAACAAGACGCCTAGTTTAAAACAAACACAACCCGAAAAAAAAAACACGACCACATCAACTAGGATCTGGCTAAACACATTACATTTGAAATGCCCTAACCCGGGTCTTCATTCAGCGCCCTTGACGGGATCTGCCACTTCTTCAGAACTCTTTTATAATCCACATGCCCTTGGAGCTTGAAATCCATCAACCGAAGCCGAACTGTATTTTTAATCTTCTCGGTCACTTGAGTAACCGAACATTCAACTCGAGAGAACAGCCGGTTATTACGTTCTTGCCAAATGAAATAAACCGCAGCCGACAACACCAACTTACACACAACTTGATCCAATCGTTTTGAATTCGAGTGCTGGTCCATCCACGACGAAATAGAGTTCCAGAATTCGGTAACATTATCCATGTCCACCATAGTCTTAATATTCTTCCAAACCTGCAAAGCAAAGATGCATGAGAAAAAAAGACGGTCTCTCGAGTCTCGGTCATGCTGACATAGCGGGCAACACATGAGTCTTAAGTTTGTTTCACTACCCGCCTCCCAAGCTTTCAGCCGATCTTGAGTCTTCAGCTTATTCTTTATAACCAACCATAACTGAAAGGAATGCCTTGGAGTACATTGACTGAACCAAACCATGTTTGCCCAACTAATAGGAACATCACGTGTATGAATGTTGTGCCAAACTTCCAACGAGCTATAATGCCGATGATTGCCCTCCAAATCCTTCCAAACCGTTCGATCATGTAACTGGGAACTAGGCTGGTCAAGACTCAAACCAATCAAGACTGGATAAATATCATACCATGCTTGAGGCCATTTCCATTGACCATTCTCGTCTAGTAATTCCGCAACAGAAGATTGGAGATTGAAGCCCGTGTTTGCAATATGTCTCGGAGTTATAAACGTCCTGAGAGGGCTCAGGTGACACCAGTTATCGCTCCAAGCATTAGTTTGCTTCCCAGATCGAATGACTTTCCAAATGAACGGCCGAACTATATTGCGAATGGATAAGATCTTCCTCCACCCCCAACTCATACTACCCCTACATTGGACATCCCATAAATTTTGATTCTTCAATTTGTAAGCATAAATCCATTCCACCCATAGAGACTTTCTTTTAACAAGTATACTCGAAATATGATTAGTGATTAAGGCTCTATTCACATCCCCAATTCGCCTAATGCCTAAGCCACCCTCCATTTTCGGAAGAAAGACATCATTCCACGCAACCTTAGCTTTAACCTTGCCAGAGTTACCTGCATTCCATAGAAATCTACGCATACGCTTCTCCAAATCATTGATAACACGAGCCAGGATAACAAAAACCGAAGCCCAATAAATATGCATGGCTGAGAGGACCGAGTTAATAAGTTGCAATCTACCCGTGAATGATAGAGTTTTTGTCATCCAGTTGTTAATTTTCTTGTCCATTCGGTCCACTAAAACCTTACAATCACCAGCGCTCAACTTCGATGTGATCAACGGCACACCTAGGTATCGAACAGGTAGGGAACCTTCCTGGAATGGCATAATACTTAAAATTTCCTGACGGATCTGTTGCGGGACATTACAGAAAAATACCGTGCTTTTGGCGTGACTCGGAACAAGTCCCGACATACTCGTGAACTCCTCCAAAGCGGCCTTGATCTTGCTAACCGAAATGGTACTCCCATGAACAAAAATAAAAAGGTCATCAGCAAAGGCTACATTTATTATTTTTTGTTTCATACAATGGGCATGGTACTTAAAAGATGAGTTCGAGCTAACAGCCTTTTGTAAAAATAATGTGAGCACCTCCATAACAAGAGTGAACAAGTACGGGGACATCGGATCCCCTTGGCGAAGACCCCTTTTCCCCTTAAAAATTCCGTGAAGATTGCCATTTATACTCAGGGAATACGTTGCCATGGTAACACAAGTCATTATCCACTTCACCATTCTCCTATGCATACCAAATTGAAAAAGAATCTTCTCCAAAAAAGACCAACTCACTGTGTCATAGGCCTTTTGAATATCAATCTTGAACGCACATCTAGGAGGACCTTTATTCAAATGATAGTTATGCATTAACTCTTGGGTTAAGAGAATATTATCAGAAATCCGCCTACCTGGTACAAAGGCGGACTGATTAATGCTAACCAACGACTCCAAGCTTCCTTTTAATCTATCCGTAATAATCTTACTGATGCATTTGTAGAGCACGTTGCAGCAAGAAATAGGACGGTAATCAAGAACCGAGTCCGGGGTATCCACTTTGGGAATAAGCGCCAAGATAGTATGATTTAGCTGTTTCAGAATTTGGCCGTTATAAAAAAAATCAAGAACTGCATTCGTTACCTCATTACCCACTATCTCCCAGGCATGCATAAAGAAAGCATATGTATAACCATCAGGGCCAGGAGCTTTTGTAACACCTGTGCCTCCACGGCCATCAAACAAATACCAAACCAATGAAATATTGTATTTCATACTTGGGATTTGTAAAAATATGTGTATCTTTTGCACATATCAACTCTTGTTCGATTTCAAACTCTAAATCGCTTTCTGGAAGGTTATACGCGCACTAATGCGTAAATATAACCAGTTTAATCCAACGAACACTCCGGAATAGTGAAATAGGCTTAACATACCTTAAATAACCTTTACATAACTTAGAAATAAGTTTTGAAGGCTTTGGTATGGCAAAAACAAGTTAATTCGCTTACAGGGACTAAAGTTGACAAACTGCGAAAGTATGCCAATTTGAACTGTAACAGACCTTCCGGAACATGACCATAAGTTAAACATACCATAAATATCCTTTACATAGCTTAGAAATAGGCTTTGAGGGGTTCGGTGTGCTAAAATAAACTTTTGGGTCATTCAGGGACTAAAAGTGTCAAAAAGTGCACAAGTTTGCATTTTCGCGCATAACTTACGTTCTGAATACATCCGGACATCCAAAAATTTATGTAAGCACTAAAATATTTTATTTTAGTGTTCGCCATAAGAAAAATCCATTCGTCGCGTCATTTGGTTCGTTTTTCGCATTCGGGACCAGATTCGATGTATTAGCCGTTGTTTAATTCACAACCACACATTCTAACAATGCTTAGTCAGCGGATAAGGATGGAATTTAAACACCTAAACACCATGACTTTGCAACACATGTATGGATGGAATTTAAACACCTAAACACCATGACATTTCAACACATGTATGGATGGAATTTAAACACCTAAACACCATGACATTTCAACACATGTATGGATGGAATTTAAACACCTAAACACCATGACATTTCAACACATGTATGGATGGAATTTAAACACCTAAACACCATGACATTTCAACACATGTATGGATGGAATTTAAACACCTAAACACCATGACATTTCAACACATGTACGGATGGGATTAAGGCACGTTTTCCATGAAACGATCTTAACGGTTCGGGTATTCCTATAAATACCCCATGCCTTTCATTGTTTTAAATCACTAGAAACTTGATTTGAGAAACTCTAAGTTGAAACATTTGTTTCATACCTGAGATTTTTGAATCGAGTTTAGCATTCGGGGACCCTTCGTAAGTATTCTTTCGTTCTTTTCCTTATTTTATTGCTTTTCGAGTCAGAAAGTCAAACTTTGTTTGACTTTCAGCGTTGACCAGTAATGGTCAATGCGAAGTTCGTCTGAACTTCGCAACGTGAGTGTAATCACGTTGGTTATAGTCCCTTGGGACTATGCCCACTGATTACCACGTTGTCTAGGGTCGTAGGGTAGGCGATTTGATAAATCGCCTATACCTTCGAACCCGACCCAGTTTGGTCGATCATTAGGATCCGACCAAATACATTAGGTGACCCTAGTATAGGGCATAACCTTCCGAGGTTATACCCTATGGTCACATCGTTTAAGTAGTTGTATGATAGGTAGTTTATATGCCTTAGGTAAATTACCAGAATACCCTTTTCATGTATAATTGGTAATTAAGCATATGTAACCTAAACTTTTGTCACATAACTGATTATGTAACATATTTAGGCATATAACACTTGTCATAGGACTAGTTAGACGGTCCGAACGCGTTTCACGCGCACGACGCATTAAAGTAGCATAAGTTACCTTAATGGGTCGCGATGGGTCGATAATACTTAGGTTAAGTTTCATTTAGTATGTAGGCTTTGTTAAACCATATCATATGAGTTCCTACACTCATTTGGTTTACAAACCCTCCTGCTACCCAGTCTTCCGATTTAGGTCCGGGTTAATTATGTAGTTACCTATATTAGGTACCGTTTGATTTCCGGGACTCCTCTAGCTTACTTGGTAGTTGTTCAAGACTCCTAAGCACTCTCAGGCGAGTACTTTGTTCCCCTCTTTTACTGTTTTCAACTGTTTTGGGGTGACTCATATGTGCTAAATGTTTTACAATAATTTCAATAACAATTGCAATGTGGTTTCAAGAACGCTAACAATTATTTCAAGAACGCTAACAATTATTTCAAGAACGCTAACAATGATTTCAAGAACGAATACAATGATTTCAAAAACTAATAACAAATTTCAAAAAGTGAACAAAACTTGTTGGTTGTAGTTTACATGACCGATGACATTCATTAGCAATGATCAAGCCGACCAGTATTAGGTTATGGTACCATAGGATCTGACAAATCCCGTTATTTACTGCACCCATTGTTATGTGTGGGGGTTGTGGGTAGCGACTGAATCTGTAATTATTAACTTATCCTTTGGTAAGGGTTTGTTAAGAACGAGAGCGAGAGCGAGTTGGAACGATGAACGCGTCAAGAAGGTTTGAATGTTATTAGAGAATCGACCATTAAGTAGTTTCACAATTAAGACAAGAACGATTTGAACAATTAAAACAAGATGGTTTAACGATTGGGTAAACATTTGGACATGATTGACATTTGATCATGCATTTCCCACAAAACATAACTTTGATTTAAACCAAGTTTTACTTCAATACTTTGTTTTTGTGCATATGGTTTAGTTGAGACATTTCACTTGCCATACATGACATATTTGACATAGACATTTGACACGGATATTTGACATAGACATTTTGATATGATTTACATCTTGACATGAATACTTTGACATATTACCCAATACATTTGACAATTGATTTAAACATAGACTTCTTACATTGGTTGGTTTGGTTTGATTAAGTGATTAAGTAACGATGCGTGTGTAATATGATACAAGCATGGTGGATACGCCGCTGGTACTTCCTATATATAAGTGTTTGTATGGTATTACATATTGTAGCGTTATTTGAATCATTTCAGTTTGAGACATAGAACATTTTATACAAGTAACATACTTTTCACAAGACATTGATTTACAAACAACTTATCTTACACAAACTCATTTTACATGGTTATTCATTTAATCATGCATTATTCTCTTATTTATACTTATCATCCGAACTTATTATTTTTCAAATGATTTACAAAGACAAAGCAAATTACAAGGTTCATGACTAAACATTTTCTTAAACAGAAGTCATGAATCTTATTTTCACAAAACCTATGTACTCGCCAGCATTTCTTTGCTGACCTCGTTTTCACATATGTTTCAGGTATTGTTGAATGATATCGATTGATAAGATGCATGCTCACATAGGACTGGACAAGGCCTTAGTGACTCAATAACAATGATAGATTATGTTTAAATAGTGTATTTAGATTTCCAGACGATGTAATTACTCTATGCTTAATAAAACGAAACACTTTTGATATCCATGGTTATGAAACATTAATTCTGTTGCAACACGCCCCGATGTTTCCGCCGCGATTTGTTGTTTTACGCGGTCGGGGTGTGACAGAAAGATGGTATCAGAGCCAATGGTTATAGGGAATTAGGTTATTAGTAATTAGTAATGCTTTGACCTAGTCTATAACCTTCTTAGGACCCTAACGCGAGTTTACTTGCGTTTAGTCATAAAACAATACCGGTCACCTATCCTTAGGTGACGACCACAACAAGAACATAAATTTCAAAACCGCTTTTAAAACTAATCATCTGTTCTAGGATGATTGATTACTAGGTTTTGAACCCTCTATTGTAAGGTTTTGAACTCTCTAGTATATGGTTTTGAACCCCTTTGAGTTTTCAAAATTTCGTCAAGGTTTTGGGTTTTAAATAATGTGAACACGTGCAAACTGGAAGGGTGAATGCCTGTATTCTGGGTTTTCTGTCTAGGCAAGCACTTCGTATACATCTCATCAGACGCGAGACCAGTTGTGCTTACCTGGGAATTCTTGGGATGAGTGTTCACTTATAGGCGAGCATGTCTTCGCGATACATTATTTTTAACCTATTTACTTTGACTAATCACCAAGGTCGTTTGTTGCTTTGTAGTAACAAACAAATGACCACTATCCTTGCTTTCATCAGATTTATTTCATCTCGTTCTTTTCGTCTAAATTCTCTCACTCGTTTCCTTTCATGTTTCCTCTTTTAGACAATGCCTCCTCGACGCGAAAGCCAAATAGAGACTGCCGAGCTGGCAGAAATCATTGCGCAGCAAATGGCTGCTCAATTCCCAAACCTCTTTGCTCAATGGAACCAAGCCAACAACAACAACAATGTACTATGCAAATACAAGGATTTCAACCAGGCTAAACCACTCAAGTTTAGTGGTTCTGAAGGAGCAACTGGGCTTCTTCAGTGGTTCGAAAGCATTGAGAATACTTTTCGCCACGTGCAGTGCCCGGATAATCGCAAGGTCGAGTTCTCCTCGAGCGTGTTTCAGAAGAGGGCTCTTACATGGTGGAATGGGGTAATGAGAGACCGAGGTGCGGAAGTTGCTCTCGCACAGACATGGGCTGAACTTAGGGCTCTGATGATGAGGGAATTCTGTCCTCGTCATGAGCAGCGAGCTTTGGAGAAGGAATTTGATGAGTTGAAGCAAGATAGTGGTGAGCACAGGGCGTATACTGATAGGTTTGAGGAGTTGAGTCTGCTTTGCCCGACAATGGTTACCCCACTTGACATAGCTATCGAAAGGTACATCGACGGCCTACCTGACTCGGTACAAGACATCCTTACTGGTAGTAACCCTGCCACACTCCGTCAGGCGATCGAGTTATCAGCGACATTGACTGAGTCGCAGATTCGGAAGAACAAGTTACACAGGAAGGGTGACAAGGGCAAGAAACAGTCAGCTGACAAGGAGGATAGCAAGAAAGGCCAAAACAAGGAGGGTAAGGAAGGTGAGACGTCAAAGAAATCAAAGAAGCGAAAGGGTGCCCAAAATTTTGCTGTTACAGCACAGACTGCACAGAACCCGCGGAACCAACCAGCTCAGCCACCTGCAAAGAAAGCATATGCCGGTACCGCACCTTATTGTGCACGCTGCAACGGTCATCACGCAGTACAACAAGCTTGCTGGCAATGCACGACGTGTGGTAAACTTGGGCATTTGGCCAAGATTTGTCGTTTGGGACAAAATCAGGCTGCTCAGGTTCAAGCTCCGGTTCAAGGGAATGCTGCGAGATTTCCACTAGGTTCATGTTTCAACTGCGGAGAGATTGGTCACTTCCGCCACAACTGCCCAAGACTGGTGAATGCAAATGCTAACGCAAACCCAAATGCGAATGTCAACGTCAATGTGAATCCAGCACGTGGTCGAGTGTTTAACATCAATGAGGCACTCAATGATGAAGGAGTGAACAATTAGTATTTTGTTTTTCCTCTGGTTGGTATCTTGTAACATTTAAAGACAATGCGGTTGTTATATAAATAAAAATTTGTGGTTTTATTTTCTAACAAATGCAATTGTATGAATGTTTGATTCAACCTTGTGATGTCAACACAAAGACAAAACTACTCGTGTGGTTCTGTCATTTTTACGATCACTTGAGATCTCCCTAAGAACCTCAAACACTGGTTTCTTTTAAATCTAAAGTATTTTATCGTCTTGCACCGTTCGAGATGCAAGAATTATCAAAACAGCTTCAAGAGTTGTCTGATAAAGGATTCATCCGTCCGAACTTTTCACCTTGGAGAAACTCCTGTTCTCCTTGTGAAAAGAAAAATGGATCTTTTCGAATGTATATCGATTAACGTAAGCCTAGTAAGCTTACCATCAAGAATCGATACCCCCTACCTTAAATCAACGATTTCTCCGATCAACTGCATAGCGTTCATGCTTTTCCAAGATCGATTTGCGTTTTGGGTATCATCAACTTTGTATTCTCGAAGAAGATATTCCCAAAACGGTTTTCTGCATGAAGTATGGCCATTACGAGTTTACAGTCATGCCTTTTAGGTTGACAAATACTCCAGCCATCTTCAAGAACTTAATAAATAGAGTCTGCAAGCCTTATTTGGATCAGATCGTCATCGTTATTATTGATGACATCTTGATCTATTCATGTCCTGAGCCGATCACGATCAACACCTTCGTTGACATCGGAGCCCTGATTGAATTCCTTGTACACTTTAAAATGTACAAAACAACTCAATTAGGACAAACCGAATTCCTTTTAAGATCTTCCTATCTTCATAGTTAGATTCTTGAAAATATTTAAAGTGCCAAAGGAAATCCACGGATTGGGTTTCTAGTATGCTTTAAATACCCGTGTCCAAAGATAACAAATTATAGGTCAAATTGAACGATTATGCGATTGAACGAGTATGCAATTATGTGACTATGTGTTTATTCATCTTATGTTTTCTTTTATGCATTTTTGTGTTTTTAATACTCTGGATATTCGTTATCCAAATCCTCGCAGAATCTTTCATATCTTCATATGAGGGATTCGTAGCAGGATATTCAAAAAGTACTACCTTCAATCCTTAATGGGCTTCTATGTAATAGTTAAGACCCTTGGATTATATAGTACTATTCCATGATTCATAAGAGACCCTTTAGTGGTCTAGTCAAAAAGATTGATTCACAATTTGGTTAAAGAACGACATCTAGTGATGTAGCTGAACAGACTCCTTGATAGTCTATTTAGATCATTTAATGATTTAATTAAAAGGATTCTATGGCGGTCTAGTCACACTCATCACAGGATTGTTCATTTGGTTTCACACTACACATTATAAAATAGACTGTGTGAACTGGGCAAGGAATTGTCTAATTATGGACGCGTACATAATTATGAAATTTAGTGCACAGAAAACCAGTAAGATTTATTATGTGTAAGAACCGATAGCGACAACAATAACAAAATGACAACGATGTAATGGAGGTACGGTGGACGCACCAATGACGCTTCATATACTTGTATATAAGTATCCCTCTTACATTGCAATCATGATGTTATTAAAGATTACTAGAAGTTCAGAACCCTAACCAATGTTGTTTGATCTTTTCAACTTTATGTTTTAAACTCTCGCAAGTTTCCTCTAAATAAATTTCGGGACGAAATTTCCTAAAGTAGGGGAGACTGTAACACCTGTGCCTCCACGGCCATCAAACAAATACCAAACCAATGAAATATTGTATTTCATACTTGGGATTTGTAAAAATATGTGTATCTTTTGCACATATCAACTCTTGTTCGATTTCAAACTCTAAATCGCTTTCTGGAAGGTTATACGCGCACTAATGCGTAAATATAACCAGTTTAATCCAACGAACACTCCGGAATAGTGAAATAGGCTTAACATACCTTAAATAACCTTTACATAACTTAGAAATAAGTTTTGAATGCTTTGGTATGGCAAAAACAAGTTAATTCGCTTACAGGGACTAAAGTTGACAAACTGCGAAAGTATGCCAATTTGAACTGTAACAGACCTTCCGGAACATGACCATAAGTTAAACATACCATAAATATCCTTTACATAGCTTAGAAATAGGCTTTGAGGGGTTCGGTGTGCTAAAATAAACTTTTGGGTCATTCAGGGACTAAAAGTGTCAAAAAGTGCACAAGTTTGCATTTTCGCGCATAACTTACGTTCTGAATACATCCGGACATCCAAAAATTTATGTAAGCACTAAAATATTTTATTTTAGTGTTCGCCATAAGAAAAATCCATTCGTCGCGTCATTTGGTTCGTTTTTCGCATTCGGGACCAGATTCGATGTATTAGCCGTTGTTTAATTCACAACCACACATTCTAACAATGCTTAGTCAGCGGATAAGGATGGAATTTAAACACCTAAACACCATGACTTTGCAACACATGTATGGATGGAATTTAAACACCTAAACACCATGACATTTCAACACATGTATGGATGGAATTTAAACACCTAAACACCATGACATTTCAACACATGTATGTGTAACACCTGTGCCTTCACGGCCATCAAACAAATGTCCAACCAATGAAATATTGTATTTCATACTTGGGATTTGTAAAAATATGTGTATCATTTACACATATCAACTCTTGTTCAATTTCAAGCTTTAAATCGCTTTCTGGAAGGTTATACGCGCACTGATGCGTAAATATAACCAGTTTAATCCAACAAACACTCCGGAATAGTGAAATAGGCTTAACATACCTTAAATAACCTTGACATAACTTAGACATAAGTTTTGGAAGGTTTGGTGTGGTGAAATCGAAGTTAAATCGCTTACAGGGACTAAAGTTGACAAACTGCGAAAGTATGCCAATTTGAACTGTAACGGACATTCCGGAACATGACCATAAGTTAAACATACCATAAATATCCCTTACATAGCTTAGAAATAGGCTTTGAGGTGTTCGGTATGCTAAAATAAACTTTTGTGTCATTCAGGGACTAAAAGTGTCAAAAAGTGCACAAGTTTGCATTTTCGCCCATAACTTACGTTCTGAATACATCTGGACATCCAAAAATTTATGTAAGCATGACTACATTATATTTTAGTGTTCGCCTTAAGAAAAATCCATTCGTTTCGTCATTTGGATCGTTTTTCGCGCTTATGCGCATTCCGTCGTAATTAAGCGAACATCGCGTTCGTACGACCAAACGAACCATCCTCCGACATATTTTTGAACATGTTTCATGTCCACAATGTTTAGGCAACATTTTAGGGCCTTAAAGATGGCTTTACGGGCCTTGGAAGTGTCGGAAATGCCTTGAAACACGTGCAGGGACCAAACATGTAACTTTTGAAACTTTCTGGATCAGGTGAGGCAGTCGCGTAGCGCGAGCCCTAGGGCTCTATCCGTCGCGCTACGCGAGTGAGTGATCTGGGCCAGATTCAATGTTTAAACACAAGTTGCAACCAAATAAATTCTTAACCACATGTTTAGAGATGATGTGTCATTAAGTTATGGAGCATTTGTGGCACCATAACATTTCAACAAGTGTACGGCCTTGATCGTTGCCTCCTTTTCCAAGAAACGATCCTAGCGGTGGACCATTTCCTATAAATACCCATCCACCCTCAACCCCAAAACCCACAAATCTGATTAAGAAAGCTCTAAGTTGGAACCTTCGTTTCATACCTGAGCCATTTTGATCTGGGTTAGCATTCGGGGACCCTTCGTAAGTGTTCCTTCGTTCTTTTATCGCTTTTCGAGCCCGAAAGTCAACTATGTTTGACTTTCGGCATTGATCAGGTTTTGGTCAATAAGAAGTTCGTTTGAACTTCATAACGTGAGCGTAATCACGATGGTCATAGTCCATAGTGACTATACCTACTGATTACCACGTTATCTAGGCTCAGTGACGAGCCGTAGTTTCGGCCAGAATACGTATTCTTGCGTATTTTGTAACCAAACTACCCTTAGGTATCAAAACCGTTTGTTTTGATACCAAACTTGTTTAGTTAAGCATGTTTCAACATGCTTAGCTCGTCACTTTTAGTTTAGTGCTTGTCTAGGGTCGTAGGGTAAGCGATCTAATAAATCGCTTATACCTCGAACCCGACCCAGTTTGGTCGATCATTAGGATCCGACCAAATACATTAGGTGACCCTAGTATAGGGCATAACCTTCCGAGGTTATACCCTATGGTCACATCGTTTAAATAGTGGTATGATAGGTAGTTTATATGCCTTAGGTAAATTACCAGAATACCCTTTTCATGTATAATTGGTAATTTAGCATATGTAACCTAAACTTTTGTCACATAACTGATTATGTAACATGTTTAGGCATATAACACTTGTCATAGGGCTAGTTAGACGGTCCGAACGCGTTTCACGCGCACGACGCGTTAAAGTAGCATAAGCTACCTTAATGGGTCGCGATGGGTCGAAAGCACTTAGGTTTAGTTTCATTGTAGTATGTAGGTCCGGTTAAACCATATCATATGAGTTCCAACACTCATTTGGTTTACCAAGCCTCATCCTATCCGATCTCCCGATTTAAGTCCGGTTTATTTATATAGTTTAGATTTGCCGACTGATTCCGTGCTCTCTCTAGCTTTGTTTGGAAGTTGTTCAAGACTCCTAAGCACTCCCAGGCGAGTACATTCTTCCCCTATTTTACTATTTTCAATTGTTTTGGGGTGACTCATATGTGCTAAATGTTTTCGATGTTATAACGATGATATCAAAAACGATTAAAACGATTTATACAAAACTAATAACGATTTCAAAAAGTGAACAAACTTGTTGGTTGTAGTACATAACAAATGACATTCATTAGCAATGATCAAGCCGACCAGTATTAGGTTATGGTACCATAGGATCTGACAAGTCCCGTTATTTACTACACCCGTAGTTATGTGTGGGTGTTGTGGGTAGCGACTGAATCTGTAATTGTTAATTTACTCTTTGGTAAGGGTTTATTAATGCGAAATGTTAATCTATCCTTTGGTAAGGGTTTATTAATGCGAGATGTTAATCTATCCTTTGGTAAGGGTTTATTAATGCGAATTGTTAATCTATCCTTTGGTAAGGGTTTATTAATGCGAGTCAAAAAGGTTTGAATGTTATTAGCGAGACGATCATTTAAGTAGTTTCACGACCTAAAACGAATTAAACGATTTACGATTGGGTTTCACACGATGTTTTAACGATTGGGTTTCACACGATGTTTTAACGATTGGGTAAACGATTGGCTTCAAAACGATATACGATATTATTTTGGTTTGGTTTGGTTAAGTGATTAAGTAACGATGCGTGTGTAATATGATACAAACATGGTGGATACGCCGCTGGTACTTCCTATATATAAGTGTTTGTATGGTATTACATATTGTAGCGTTATTTGAATCATTTCAGCTCGAGACATAGAACATTTTATACAAATAACATACTTTTCACAAGACATTTATTTACAAACAACTTATCTTATTACAAACTCATTTTACATGGTTATTCATTTAATCATGCATTATTCTCTTATTTATACATATCACCTGAACTTATCATTGTTTTTCAAATAATTTACTAAAACAAATGTTTTTGGGTTAAGAGTCATGGCTACGAGGTTTTACAAATTATAACCCGCTTGATTTGAGTTGGTTAATTAAGTTGCAATATTATACTCTTTTCAAAACAAGGTTTTTAAATAAAGTATTGCAACGTCTAAACTAGCCATGATTTCGACACTCCTACAAAACCTATGTACTCGCCAGCATTTCTTTGCTGACCTCGTTTTCACATATGTTTCAGGTATTGTTGAATGATATCGATTGATAAGATGCATGCTCATATAGGACTGGACAAGGCCTTAGTGACTCAATAACAATGATAGACTATGTTTAAATAGTGTATTTAGATTTCCAGACGATGTAATTACTCAATGTTTAATAAAATGAAACACTTTTGATATCCATGGTTATGAAACATTAATTCTGTTGCAACACGCCCCGATGTTTCCGCCGCGATTTGTTGTTTTACGCGGTCGGGGTGTGACAGAAAAGATGGTATCAGAGCCAATGGTTATAGGGAATTAGGTTATTAGTAATTAGTAATGCTTTGACCTAGTCTATAACCTTCTTAGGACCCTAACGCGAGTTTACTTGCGTTTAGTCATAAAACAAAACCGTCACCTATCCTTAGGCGACGACCTCAACAAGAACATGAATTTCAAAACCGCTTTGAAAACTAATCATCTGTTCTAGGATGATTGATTACTAGGTTTTGAACCCTCTATTGTAAGGTTTTGAACTCTCTATTATATGGTTTTGAACCCCTTTGAGTTTTCAAAATCTCGTCAAGGTTTTAGGTTTTAAATAATGTGAACACGTGTAAACTGGAAGGGTGAATGCCTGTATTCTGAGTTTTCTGTCTAGGCAAGCACTTCGTCTACATCTCATTAGACGCGAGACCAGTTGTGCTTACCTGGGAATTCTTGGGATGAGTGTTCACTTATAGGCGAGCATGTCTTCGCGATACATTATTTTGACCCATTTACTTTGATGTGTCACCATCTCATTTGTTTGCCTTAGGTAACAAACAAATGATCACAATTTTCATTCGTTACCATTCTGTATTGATTAATCAATAACCTTTCACTCGTTTCTTCCTCTGTCTTTCATTTTCTTCTAGAATGTCTATTCCTCTTGGCACTGGTCAAATGCCCGAGCGAACAGCCAAATTTGTCCAGCAAATTGGCGAAGTGATTCAGAGGACTGTGGATTTAGGCATTGCCATGTTTCGTCTCAACAATGAAGCCACTCGAGAAGCATCGAAAGAAGTAGAAGCCAAGCCTTCGAAAAGGTCAAGGAAGCGTAAGGCTCCAAAGGATCCGGTAACCGTTGCACCAAATCAATCAAAACCTAGCAAGGTGGCAGCGCCACCAGCCAAGAAACCGTACTTGGGAACTGCTCCCTTGTGCAATCAATGCAATGGCCATCACCCAGTCCAAACGCCATGTTTCAAATGTGCCCACTGTGGACGATGGGGACATTTGGTCAGAACATGCCATTTTGCGATCCGGAATAAAACTGTTGCAGATTCTACTGCTGTTCAAGTCAACCTAACTCAAGCTCGTTTTCCATGTGGTACTTGCTACAACTGTGGCGAGATGGGCCATTTTCGAAGAAATTTCCCAAAGATTTCTAATGCGAATCCAACCCACGGGTGAGCAGTTGGCTGAGTAGAAGATGTTGCTATCTCATGCTTTTGTTTCTTTCGTTTTCTTGTAATGTGAAACAATCTGATTTGTTTATAAATAACTTGTTGTTCACAAATCCTGATATACGAGTATAATTACATGTGTGTATGACTTTTCCTATGATACCTACATCAAGGAACTATGTACCTTACAAACTACTCTTGTGATTTCTCTCTTTCAAATGATTGCTCATGATTCCCTCGAAAATTTTAAGTACTCGTTTCACTCTAAGAAACAAAGTACAGAAAATTAAGTGACATTATGAGTAATCGTGCTTTTCGCACATCTGTGCCTTTAAATCCTTGGTTAGATAACTAAGGGTATTTTCAAATCTCATACCCATTACGTTTTGATTTTTCAACATACACAGTACCAGTATTTCAAAACAATCTTCATGATCTCAAAATATTTCATATAGTTTGAAAACAATTTTTCTAGATGCATTGTCTATGTTATTTCAAAAACATTGGCCATGTTATCAAAACCAACCTTTCTAATTTCAAAATATTTCATATAGTCAGAAGACAATATTAACACAATACATTTTCTGATCAAGTGCATGATTTCGAAAAGCATCATTCATGTCTTTCAAAAACCTTATACATAATTTCAAAATTCATCTCGCATGATTTTAAAACATTTGTAAATATATCTACCTAATACACCTACTTTATGATTTCAAAAAGTATTATATATAAGGTTTCAAAAACGTTAAACACATTTTTCTTAAAAGAACCCCATGCATAGTTTTTCAAAAATATTTTCCTCATACATTGACTTAACCTTCAAAATCCTGCTTCATATGTCGCCTTGGCATATCTAGCATCTCAATTTCATAAGCATTTTTACATCATGTTTTGACCTAAGCACATCCAGTGCAAGGTTTCAAAACATCTTCAACTTCTAAAATCCATAAGGGATCTTTTTACCTTCACAATTAGATCCTTGTGGATGATCATCATTCAAATCTGAGTCCTTAATTGGATTCCTTATGTACCTTAATTCGAACGTTTCGATTCTTTATAATCGAAATCGAATTTTCTCTTTTAAAGATCTTTCTATCCTTATAGTTAGATTCTTGATAATGTTTAAAGTACCAAATGAAATCCACGAGATGGATTCCTAGTGTGCTTTAAATACATGTACTCTGTTAGCAGAACAAACTTCTAGTTAAGCAATTTTGTGGTTATATGATATGTGTTTATGTGTTCTCCTCTATGATTTTTTTGTGTTTTTGTATACTCTGGATATTCGTTATCCAAATCCTCGCAGGATCTTTACATATCTTTGTGCAAGAGATTCATAATAGGATACCCAAAGGTACTACTTAAATCCTTAATGGACTTCTACGTTGTAGTTAAAGTCCCTTGGATTATAATGTACTACTTCATAATTAGACCCCTTTAGTGGTCTAGTTAAACAGATTGATCCAAAAATCTGGTTAGGGATATCATGTGATGATATAGCTGAAAGGACTCCTTAGTGGCCTAATTAAGAAGATCCTCTGTTGATCTAATTAAAAGGACCCTATGGTAGTCTAGTCACTCTCATCTCAGGTTTGATATCTTTCCCCACAACATTTCAAAACAAACTGTGCGGACTGTGCAAGGAATTACGTAATTATGGATGCATACATAATTATGGAATTTAGTGCACAGAAATCACAGCAAGTTCTATCATGTATCAAGAGTTAACCCTATTCATTTCCAATTCTGATGAAGCATCCGTTGAGGAAAAATGAACTAGCTATTCATTTTTCACTTCTGAAGAATATCCGTTGAGGAAATGAATATCCGTTGTTTATCTTTTCATTTCCATTCTGAAGAATAACCGTTGAGGAAAATGAATTATCCATTCATTTTCGTTCTAAAGAATATCCGTTGAGGAAATGAATATCCGTTGTATAATCCTTCATTTCCAACTCTGAGGAAGCAACCGTTGAAAATGACTCCGTTAGTTCATTTTCGTTTCTGAAGATTTATCCGTTGAGGAAATGAATATCCGTTGTATAATCCTTCATTTCCAACTCTGAGGAAGCAACCGTTGAAAATGACTCCGTTAGTTCATTTTCGTTTCTGAAGATTTATCCGTTGAGGAAATGAATATCCGTTGTGTAATCCTTCATTTCCAACTCTGAGGAAGCAACCGTTGAAAATGACTCCGTTAGTTCATTTTCGTTTCTGAAGATTTATCCGTTGAGAGAAATGAATATCCGTTGATTTTTCTTTCATTTCAAGTTCTGAGGAACAAACCGTTGAGGAAAATGACCCCGTTTGTTCATTTTCGTTCTGAAGAATGTCCGTTGAGAGAAATGAATATCCGTTGATTTTTCTTTCATTTCAAATTCTGAAGAACAAACCGTTGAGGAAAATGACCCCGTTTGTTCATTTTCGTTCTGAAGAATATCCGTTGAGAGAAATGAATATCCGTTGATTTTTCTTTCATTTCAAGTTCTGAGGAACAAACCGTTGAGGAAAATGACCCCGTTTGTTCATTTTCGTTCTGAAGAATGTCCGTTGAGAGAAATGAATATCCGTGGATTATTCCTTTATTTTCCATTTCCGAAGAACCCGTTGAAGAAAATGACTCTGTTCGTTCACTTTCGCTTCTGAAAAACTATCCGTTGAGGAAAATAATCAATTATGCTTTACATATCTTTGATGACTATTTGAAACAAAGTCATAGACAGACTCCTACGAATTAATTTCGGGACGAAATTTCCTAAAGTAGGGGAGACTGTAACACCTGTGCCTTCACGGCCATCAAACAAATGTCCAACCAATGAAATATTGTATTTCATACTTGGGATTTGTAAAAATATGTGTATCATTTACACATATCAACTCTTGTTCAATTTCAAGCTTTAAATCGCTTTCTGGAAGGTTATACGCGCACTGATGCGTAAATATAACCAGTTTAATCCAACAAACACTCCGGAATAGTGAAATAGGCTTAACATACCTTAAATAACCTTGACATAACTTAGACATAAGTTTTGGAAGGTTTGGTGTGGTGAAATCGAAGTTAAATCGCTTACAGGGACTAAAGTTGACAAACTGCGAAAGTATGCCAATTTGAACTGTAACGGACATTCCGGAACATGACCATAAGTTAAACATACCATAAATATCCCTTACATAGCTTAGAAATAGGCTTTGAGGTGTTCGGTATGCTAAAATAAACTTTTGTGTCATTCAGGGACTAAAAGTGTCAAAAAGTGCACAAGTTTGCATTTTCGCCCATAACTTACGTTCTGAATACATCTGGACATCCAAAAATTTATGTAAGCATGACTACATTATATTTTAGTGTTCGCCTTAAGAAAAATCCATTCGTTTCGTCATTTGGATCGTTTTTCGCGCTTATGCGCATTCCGTCGTAATTAAGCGAACATCGCGTTCGTACGACCAAACGAACCATCCTCCGACATATTTTTGAACATGTTTCATGTCCACAATGTTTAGGCAACATTTTAGGGCCTTAAAGATGGCTTTACGGGCCTTGGAAGTGTCGGAAATGCCTTGAAACACGTGCAGGGACCAAACATGTAACTTTTGAAACTTTCTGGATCAGGTGAGGCAGTCGCGTAGCGCGAGCCCTAGGGCTCTATCCGTCGCGCTACGCGAGTGAGTGATCTGGGCCAGATTCAATGTTTAAACACAAGTTGCAACCAAATAAATTCTTAACCACATGTTTAGAGATGATGTGTCATTAAGTTATGGAGCATTTGTGGCACCATAACATTTCAACAAGTGTACGGCCTTGATCGTTGCCTCCTTTTCCAAGAAACGATCCTAGCGGTGGACCATTTCCTATAAATACCCATCCACCCTCAACCCCAAAACCCACAAATCTGATTAAGAAAGCTCTAAGTTGGAACCTTCGTTTCATACCTGAGCCATTTTGATCTGGGTTAGCATTCGGGGACCCTTCGTAAGTGTTCCTTCGTTCTTTTATCGCTTTTCGAGCCCGAAAGTCAACTATGTTTGACTTTCGGCATTGATCAGGTTTTGGTCAATAAGAAGTTCGTTTGAACTTCATAACGTGAGCGTAATCACGATGGTCATAGTCCATAGTGACTATACCTACTGATTACCACGTTATCTAGGCTCAGTGACGAGCCGTAGTTTCGGCCAGAATACGTATTCTTGCGTATTTTGTAACCAAACTACCCTTAGGTATCAAAACCGTTTGTTTTGATACCAAACTTGTTTAGTTAAGCATGTTTCAACATGCTTAGCTCGTCACTTTTAGTTTAGTGCTTGTCTAGGGTCGTAGGGTAAGCGATCTAATAAATCGCTTATACCTCGAACCCGACCCAGTTTGGTCGATCATTAGGATCCGACCAAATACATTAGGTGACCCTAGTATAGGGCATAACCTTCCGAGGTTATACCCTATGGTCACATCGTTTAAATAGTGGTATGATAGGTAGTTTATATGCCTTAGGTAAATTACCAGAATACCCTTTTCATGTATAATTGGTAATTTAGCATATGTAACCTAAACTTTTGTCACATAACTGATTATGTAACATGTTTAGGCATATAACACTTGTCATAGGGCTAGTTAGACGGTCCGAACGCGTTTCACGCGCACGACGCGTTAAAGTAGCATAAGCTACCTTAATGGGTCGCGATGGGTCGAAAGCACTTAGGTTTGGTTTCATTGTAGTATGTAGGTCCGGTTAAACCATATCATATGAGTTCCAACACTCATTTGGTTTACCAAGCCTCATCCTATCCGATCTCCCGATTTAAGTCCGGTTTATTTATATAGTTTAGATTTGCCGACTGATTCCGTGCTCTCTCTAGCTTTGTTTGGAAGTTGTTCAAGACTCCTAAGCACTCCCAGGCGAGTACATTCTTCCCCTATTTTACTATTTTCAATTGTTTTGGGGTGACTCATATGTGCTAAATGTTTTCGATGTTATAACGATGATATCAAAAACGATTAAAACGATTTATACAAAACTAATAACGATTTCAAAAAGTGAACAAACTTGTTGGTTGTAGTACATAACAAATGACATTCATTAGCAATGATCAAGCCGACCAGTATTAGGTTATGGTACCATAGGATCTGACAAGTCCCGTTATTTACTACACCCGTAGTTATGTGTGGGTGTTGTGGGTAGCGACTGAATCTGTAATTGTTAATTTACTCTTTGGTAAGGGTTTATTAATGCGAAATGTTAATCTATCCTTTGGTAAGGGTTTATTAATGTGAGATGTTAATCTATCCTTTGGTAAGGGTTTATTAATGCGAATTGTTAATCTATCCTTTGGTAAGGGTTTATTAATGCGAGTCAAAAAGGTTTGAATGTTATTAGCGAGACGATCATTTAAGTAGTTTCACGACCTAAAACGAATTAAACGATTTACGATTGGGTTTCACACGATGTTTTAACGATTGGGTTTCACACGATGTTTTAACGATTGGGTAAACGATTGGCTTCAAAACGATATACGATATTATTTTGGTTTGGTTTGGTTAAGTGATTAAGTAACGATGCGTGTGTAATATGATACAAACATGGTGGATACGCCGCTGGTACTTCCTATATATAAGTGTTTGTATGGTATTACATATTGTAGCGTTATTTGAATCATTTCAGCTCGAGACATAGAACATTTTATACAAATAACATACTTTTCACAAGACATTTATTTACAAACAACTTATCTTATTACAAACTCATTTTACATGGTTATTCATTTAATCATGCATTATTCTCTTATTTATACATATCACCTGAACTTATCATTGTTTTTCAAATAATTTACTAAAACAAATGTTTTTGGGTTAAGAGTCATGGCTACGAGGTTTTACAAATTATAACCCGCTTGATTTGAGTTGGTTAATTAAGTTGCAATATTATACTCTTTTCAAAACAAGGTTTTTAAATAAAGTATTGCAACGTCTAAACTAGCCATGATTTCGACACTCCTACAAAACCTATGTACTCGCCAGCATTTCTTTGCTGACCTCGTTTTCACATATGTTTCAGGTATTGTTGAATGATATCGATTGATAAGATGCATGCTCATATAGGACTGGACAAGGCCTTAGTGACTCAATAACAATGATAGACTATGTTTAAATAGTGTATTTAGATTTCCAGACGATGTAATTACTCAATGTTTAATAAAATGAAACACTTTTGATATCCATGGTTATGAAACATTAATTCTGTTGCAACACGCCCCGATGTTTCCGCCGCGATTTGTTGTTTTACGCGGTCGGGGTGTGACAGTATGGATGGAATTTAAACACCTAAACACCATGACATTTCAACACATGTATGGATGGAATTTAAACACCTAAACACCATGACATTTCAACACATGTATGGATGGAATTTAAACACCTAAACACCATGACATTTCAACACATGTACGGATGGGATTAAGGCACGTTTTCCATGAAACGATCTTAACGGTTCGGGTATTCCTATAAATACCCCATGCCTTTCATTGTTTTAAATCACTAGAAACTTGATTTGAGAAACTCTAAGTTGAAACATTTGTTTCATACCTGAGATTTTTGAATCGAGTTTAGCATTCGGGGACCCTTCGTAAGTATTCTTTCGTTCTTTTCCTTATTTTATTGCTTTTCGAGTCAGAAAGTCAAACTTTGTTTGACTTTCAGCGTTGACCAGTAATGGTCAATGCGAAGTTCGTCTGAACTTCGCAACGTGAGTGTAATCACGTTGGTTATAGTCCCTTGGGACTATGCCCACTGATTACCACGTTGTCTAGGGTCGTAGGGTAGGCGATTTGATAAATCGCCTATACCTTCGAACCCGACCCAGTTTGGTCGATCATTAGGATCCGACCAAATACATTAGGTGACCCTAGTATAGGGCATAACCTTCCGAGGTTATACCCTATGGTCACATCGTTTAAGTAGTTGTATGATAGGTAGTTTATATGCCTTAGGTAAATTACCAGAATACCCTTTTCATGTATAATTGGTAATTAAGCATATGTAACCTAAACTTTTGTCACATAACTGATTATGTAACATATTTAGGCATATAACACTTGTCATAGGACTAGTTAGACGGTCCGAACGCGTTTCACGCGCACGACGCATTAAAGTAGCATAAGTTACCTTAATGGGTCGCGATGGGTCGATAATACTTAGGTTAAGTTTCATTTAGTATGTAGGCTTTGTTAAACCATATCATATGAGTTCCTACACTCATTTGGTTTACAAACCCTCCTGCTACCCAGTCTTCCGATTTAGGTCCGGGTTAATTATGTAGTTACCTATATTAGGTACCGTTTGATTTCCGGGACTCCTCTAGCTTACTTGGTAGTTGTTCAAGACTCCTAAGCACTCTCAGGCGAGTACTTTGTTCCCCTCTTTTACTGTTTTCAACTGTTTTGGGGTGACTCATATGTGCTAAATGTTTTACAATAATTTCAATAACAATTGCAATGTGGTTTCAAGAACGCTAACAATTATTTCAAGAACGCTAACAATTATTTCAAGAACGCTAACAATGATTTCAAGAACGAATACAATGATTTCAAAAACTAATAACAAATTTCAAAAAGTGAACAAAACTTGTTGGTTGTAGTTTACATGACCGATGACATTCATTAGCAATGATCAAGCCGACCAGTATTAGGTTATGGTACCATAGGATCTGACAAATCCCGTTATTTACTGCACCCATTGTTATGTGTGGGGGTTGTGGGTAGCGACTGAATCTGTAATTATTAACTTATCCTTTGGTAAGGGTTTGTTAAGAACGAGAGCGAGAGCGAGTTGGAACGATGAACGCGTCAAGAAGGTTTGAATGTTATTAGAGAATCGACCATTAAGTAGTTTCACAATTAAGACAAGAACGATTTGAACAATTAAAACAAGATGGTTTAACGATTGGGTAAACATTTGGACATGATTGACATTTGATCATGCATTTCCCACAAAACATAACTTTGATTTAAACCAAGTTTTACTTCAATACTTTGTTTTTGTGCATATGGTTTAGTTGAGACATTTCACTTGCCATACATGACATATTTGACATAGACATTTGACACGGATATTTGACATAGACATTTTGATATGATTTACATCTTGACATGAATACTTTGACATATTACCCAATACATTTGACAATTGATTTAAACATAGACTTCTTACATTGGTTGGTTTGGTTTGATTAAGTGATTAAGTAACGATGCGTGTGTAATATGATACAAGCATGGTGGATACGCCGCTGGTACTTCCTATATATAAGTGTTTGTATGGTATTACATATTGTAGCGTTATTTGAATCATTTCAGTTTGAGACATAGAACATTTTATACAAGTAACATACTTTTCACAAGACATTGATTTACAAACAACTTATCTTACACAAACTCATTTTACATGGTTATTCATTTAATCATGCATTATTCTCTTATTTATACTTATCATCCGAACTTATTATTTTTCAAATGATTTACAAAGACAAAGCAAATTACAAGGTTCATGACTAAATATTTTCTTAAACAGAAGTCATGAATCTTATTTTCACAAAACCTATGTACTCGCCAGCATTTCTTTGCTGACCTCGTTTTCACATATGTTTCAGGTATTGTTGAATGATATCGATTGATAAGATGCATGCTCACATAGGACTGGACAAGGCCTTAGTGACTCAATAACAATGATAGATTATGTTTAAATAGTGTATTTAGATTTCCAGACGATATAATTACTCTATGTTTAATAAAACGAAACACTTTTGATATCCATGGTTATGAAACATTAATTCTGTTGCAACACGCCCCGATGTTTCCGCCGCGATTTGTTGTTTTACGCGGTCGGGGTGTGACAGCTTTGTTTTCACTTATGCTGAACATAGCATTTTTTACTTCTTCACGTGTAACCTGTCTGACCATATTATCTGCATCATTATGGTTCACGACATTAACAAAGACATCGGTCATGTTACCGCTGGAAACATGATGCTCCGTTCCTAAAAAAACCGAGTAATGGTTGACAAGAGCATCCAACACTTCCTCTCCTTCAAAACGATTCCCCGCTACATCCCGAATGCATTGGATTTTACTTCGATTGTTTTTGCATTTGACTGTATTATGAAAAAATGCCGTATTAGAATTCCTGATCATAGGCCGCTCCACTTTCGACTTTTGTTTCAAAAAGCATTCCTCATCATAGGCCGCAACTTTGAATTCCTGAAGACACTGTTGCTCCCTTTTACGAATCTCCACATCCAGCGGGTTTGCATCCACCAGTTTCTGAACATCATCTAACTTGTTACGCAACTCAATAACTTTTTTATGCAAGTTTCCTTGCTGAAAAAGTATCTTCCTTAGCCCTGGTTTCAAATTTCGTAATTTATTAGTAACCGAGAACATAGCACAACCTTCAATCCTTTTCGCCCACTCCCGCTCCACACAATCTTTGAATTCAGGTTTGGATGTAATAAAATTTGCAAACTTGAAAGGCTTCGGCCTATATGATTTTTTCATATTATTCAGCTTCAAAATACATGGAGTGTGGTCGGAGACACGATACGGGTGATACATAACATAAGCATCCGGAAACATCTCTAGACACCTGATATTACACATGACACGATCAATTTTCCTGAGCAAACCAATACCTTCCTTCGGCTTCTGGTTCCAAGTGTAGTGAATACCATGCCCCTTAACATCAACAAGTTCCGATTCTTGGACACATTCATTGTGACAACTCGAAATTTAGAACCTTTCGTTGTACGCTTGAACACTAAGTGACTAACTAATTTGATGATTTAATGAATGATAAGTGAACCTTTTATATGATTATGTGTGATGTTACATGTATGCTTGTGTGTATGTATGCGAGTATGTATATGAACCGAGACAACACGAACCCGACTTGAGACCATGTGGTCTCGAGTGAACTAGTATAACATATGGGCCGGTTGGGCCGTGCACTTCATTCGAAAGCCCATTAGGGTGCACAAGTGAAATAAGTATATAATCCTCATGATGGTCACACTTGGCAATTTTGGGCAACAACACTCATACTCCTCTAACACACACACTCTCCACTCTCCCTCACTAAAACCCTAAGCCACAACATCCCTCTCCTTCATTCTCGGATTCCAACCGGTAACCACAAGGAGCTCGCGGATCGGCACACGTACACACCCGTTTGAAAGCTTCACACTCACCTTCGAAACCCATCAATCGGTTAGTGATTTTATGATGTTTGTTGTTGTTAAATAATAGTGTGAATGATATGATTTAACTAGTGTAGTTGTATGCTTGATGACGTTTTGTGAATCGGATGTGTGTGATGTTGATAATCGGCTAACATGTTTTGATTTCGGATATGTTACTAAAGAGCTCGTGATATCTTATGTCTAAATATGACTCAAACCATTGAGTGTTGATGTTCATGAAAGCCGGCTTGCATATGTGTAGTATCATGTTAATTAGATTAGTGTAGAGTTGATTTTGATATGTTATGTGATGATTTGAAACCACTAGATGAGTATATTCAAGTGTGTTGCCTTGTTGTTCACGATTTCGTTTGTGATTAATGATAGAAACCGGGAATAGGATGAACAAGTTTGATTAATCAACATGAACATGACTTGAATGTGTGAAGAACAACTTGAATATGATATGAACATGCTTGAATATTTGAAATCTGATATGTTTGATCCAATATGGCAAATTGTTAGACAAATAAACATGTTTATGAGAGTAGTACAAACTGTTTCATGAAATAGAATTCCTATTGGATAAGTACACTGTGCAGAATCAGCTTATGTCCACTCGAGACCTCCTGTTGCGACTCGAGACCACTGCATGACGAGTCGAGACCCCCGGTTGCGACATCGGTTGCGAGTCGCAAACACCTGGTTGCGACTCGAAACCACAAGTGATCAGCACACAAACCTTACGACTCGAAACCACGGTTACGAGTCCGGTTGCGACTCGAGACCAAAACAGCACGGGCCGAGACCATGATTGCGACTCAGGTTGCGAGTCGCAAACGCCCGGTTGCGACTCGAGACTATACGCAGATACACGCTGTTTGGGCTTGCACCTCATTCCGGACTTAAGTGATTGGGCCGGACTCTTGGGCCTGATGCACAGATTTTATGTGTTGATGATTGAATGTGGATATTGTCGAACTGCCATGATTAAACGTGTATGCCATGAACGATACTTGGAACATACGTGTACTGATTGAATACGAACCTGATTGGTATGATACAACTGTGATAGGACGTGAGTAGCCACAATATTGCTTGATTGACTTTTCTGTGTATCTACCGAGCAAACCAAGGTGAGTTCACACCCTCTACAAAGCATGGGATTCCCAGGGGTCGGGAATTGGGGTTAAGGAACTTGGGTTCCTCGTCCTCCTTGGGTAGGACAGTATTGGTTCAGGAATGTAATTCCTCGTCCTCACGGACAGATAACTCGTACTAGACCAAAACTCTATCACGAAGTCCCTCCTTTTATATCGACTTAATCGCCGGGCCAATGGCGAGCGGGTCATTAGTTAAATAGCGCTATTTAGGTCTGACAAACCTCACACCGTGCCGCAGAGGACGGGCGTGAACTAATGGATCTGGGGCACGTCAATGATGATAGACATTGACAGTTTCAGGGCACATAAACATGACTACAGTCAGCAGTCGATATGGTAACGAGTCTAGTGTATACATGGGGTAGCCCCCACGGCCGAAATGCCAGATAACTAACACGGGGTAGCCCCCACGGCTGGATTGCCAGAGTAACCGGGAATAAACAAGTCACGTTTTTAACTAGGGGGTAACCCCCACGGCAGGATGCCAGATAAAGGAAACTGTTTTCGAAACAACTTAAAACGAACACCCAACCGTGAACTCACTCAACTTGTTGTTGACTCGTTACTACATGCTTTGCAGGTCCTTAGGTTCTTAGCTGGAGTTTGCATGGAGGAGGATCGTTGTGGGACATGGACGACTGTGTGCCATGTTAAACTTTGAAACAATTAAACTTATGTTTTGATTTAAGACTTATGCTTCCGCTTGCAACTTAACTATGTTTTGCTTGAACACCAATTGTATTGGTTGGATTTTTTTAACTACTTATATGCTTGTTCAATATGATTGGTGGCTGGATCCTGGTCAGTCACGCCTCCAAGCGGTGGTACTCCGCAGGTGGATTTTGGGGGTGTGACATTCATAAAATTCCCGCATACCAATCGATAGATTTGAAGCTCCAAACAGCGAGTCATCAGCATGCAGAGCTGAATTAAAGTCGCCCATAACGAACCAAGCCTTATCCGAACACAAAAGCTTATGCTTACATAAATCCTCCCAAAGACTCCTTCGCTCTTGGTAGCTGTTCTTCGCATAAACAAACGAGCAAAAAACACTCGTATTATCAGCTTTGGACCAGATTTGAGTGTGGATGATCTGCTCTGTTTGTGACAAAATCATAACATCCACCACCTCACTATTCCAACCGAGAATAATTCTTGTACCCCGTTGACATAATCCCCCATTAGACGTCCAACTCCACTTTCTAAAAACATTATTACACACTCTAGCCAGATTGGCTACTTCTACATGAGACTCTAGAATAGCACAAACCGAGACTCTATTTTCTGACAGAATAACACGAACCTCACTTTGTTTCAGGGGTCGGTTCAAACCCCTTATATTCCAAGTAAGGATACTATCCATTAATACCGATTTGACCGGGAGTGCTTGCCCCCTCAGCAACCTCTTCATGGTTATCATTCTTCATAAATTTTCCCGTTTCCGTTGGTATAGTCTCCACCACCTCTTCGTCTATCTTAGATTGCTTCCCATTTGTATTATTTACATTTCCCTTCAAAGCATTGTCATCCATTAACTCCTGCCCATCTATCTTCGATAATGCCTCAAAAGAATTACGTGTTTTAACCTTGTCGACTGTCTTCACGTTGACATTTACCTCCTTTGTACCAGAAGTGCTCGGATCCGACTTATTGAATTTTGGCTTGTATATAAATTTCGGCTTTTGTTTCTTTGGTATGATACCCACTCGAGCCATCTTCCTCTAATCCATAGTAAAACCCTCGTCACCCACCACCACTTGTTTAGCTTTTTTAGTTTCGTTCTTCCCACACGTTTGGTCAGTGTGACCAAAAACACAACATAACGAGCACCTTTGCGGCTTCCACTCATATTCCACGTTCACAATTTCATTAATATATCCCTCCTCCTCTAGCTTTGGAATAGCAACAACAATCTGCTCCTTAAGTTCATGATCCGCATTTATTTCAATCAACGCTCGAGCAAAGCTACTCCTTCCCCAGTTCTCCGAGCACATATCAGCTGTATATCCATCCAATCATTTTGGCTCACCTATTTTCGATGCTAATAAGCTTAATCCGTCATCAGTATAAACCGCAATGGGTACGTTATGGAGTTTTACCCATACCGGCACTAACTTAATACCTTCTTTCTTTAGACTAACAGACGGAGACCAAACATTTAGAAACAACAGCACCTTCCTAATCAACCAAGGCCCTCCTTCCAACACCTTCGCCATACCCTCTTTTGAGTCAAACTTAAAGAAAAAGAATCCGTCTGAATTCATCATGAGTTTAACAAACCCATACTTAGCCCATACATTCTTAGCATAGTATTCGACAACAGGGTATGGTAACCGATTACCCAGAAAATATCCATATAAAACATTCACAAATTTCTCCTGAACTTTACGAATTACCTCACGAGGAATAACCACATCCGCATCAGGTTTTGTCTCTTCCGACTCCATTTTCCTGAAGTTTACTTCCCTTTTCACTGGAGAAATATTTTTTACCCTATCCGCATAAGACAATTTAGCAGCTCCCTCCTCCATTTTACGATCAGGTAGAACACTTGCCTCTTGGACTGGAACCGATACTTTTTCCAGTTCATCAATGATGTTTATCACTCTCGGCTTCGTTTGAACAACTCCCCGTCTAGGCAACATCGGATTTCCATCATTTTTTAACGATCTAGCATCATGAACATTCCCAAACGAAGACAGGTTGCCTCGTACATCCTGTGAATTCGATAGCTTTGCATTATTCGACGTAATAAAAATATCCCCATGCAGTTTTTCGGTGAAGGACTGGAACCCTAGATCCTCCAAACTTTGATCCCTATTTCTTTCCATGCACGACAACAGCGAAGATCTCAACCAAATGACAAAAACATGCAGCCACCAAGCAAAACCCTAATCCTTAAAACCCTAGTAATAATCTTCAACCCTTAACCGATTAAGCCAGTGTTATCGATCTAGCTAAATTAATCACAGTTAACCGCAATCAACAACAACCAGATTAATAAATTAGGGTATCCAACTAAACACTAAGGGGTGATTGAAAAGAAAACAAAAGAAAAAACCCTAATTACAAATCGGTCACAATTGCTAACTAGTTCGTTATAGAGTTTTGAAAGATCAAAGCTCAAATCACAGACTGTTATACAAGAGATCACAAAAAGGAATCAAGGGTTTCGTGAGGAACCAGAATCGCCAAGAGATCACAAAAATCCAAAGGTGTTTCCAAGGTGTTTTCAAGGGATTGCAAGCTCCATATCATCAAAACCTCATCCAACAACGGGGCTTTCTGGAAGGTTATACGCAAACTGGTGCGTAAACGCAGTCAGTATAACGCGACAAACACTCTGGAATAGTGACATAGGCTTAACATACCTTAAATAACCTCCACATGACTTAGAAATAAGCTTTGGATGGGTTGGTGTGTTGAACTCAAGTTTGTTCGATCGCAGGGACTATTTGTGTCAAACTGTGAAACTATATCGATTTGTATAGTAACGAACATTCCGAAACTTGATCATAAGTTAAACATACCCTAAATATCCTTTACATAGCTTAGAAATAGGCTTTGAGGGGTTCGCTATGCTAAAACAAACTTTATTGGTCATTCAGGGACTAAAAGCGTCAAAAAGTCCATAAGTTTGCATTTTCGCGCATATCTTACGTTCTGAATATATCCGGACATCCAAAAATTTATGTAATCATTAAAATATTTTATTTTAGTGATTGGCATGATAAAATTCCATTCGTCGCGTAAATTGGATCGTTTTTGCGTTCGTTACGACTTCCGTCGTAATTAACCGAACAACGCAACCGTACGACCAAACGAGATGACATCCGAGATATTTTTGAGCATGTTTTGAGTTCCCTATACTTTAACTTCATTTTAGAGCCTTGAAATGGGGTTAACGGGGCTTAAACGCATCGAAAAAGGCCTTAAACATGTGCAGGGACCATTCCTGCCATTTTTGAAACTTTTCTGGAACTGTCACCTGGTGGCGCTGCGCCACCACCTTCTGCCTATCCCGTGGCATGGCGCGAGCAGCTGATCTGGACAGAATCTTGATTTTCAGCAACTTTCAGCAATTTTCGACAAACGACTTGAAGTTCAGGGTCTATTTTGTAACATTTTCAATACCGTTTTCTTGTTTTGGGGCACCCCTAGTATCCCAAACCCATGGGCCACATGTGTATGGTCCAGATTGATGCTCGTTTATCGAGGAACGATCTTAACGGTTCTTAATAGCAACACCCACTTAACTCTCAAACCACATTTGATCTGATTTTCATTCTCTAAGTTGAAGTCTTGCAGTTCATACCTGAGAATAAAATGGATCAAACCTTCTTGGACCCTTGGTAAGTCCTCTTTCGTTCGACCAAACGAACCAACATCCGACATATTTTTGAGCATGTTTCATGTCCACAATGTTTAGGCATCATTTTAGGGCCTTAAAGTTGGCTTTACGGGCCTTAGAAGTGTCGGAAATGACCTTAAACACGTGCAGCGACTGAAACTGTCATTTAACAAACTTGGTTCTGATCAGACATGGCCATGCGGCCCGCGTAAGGTTTGTGTACATCTTTACGCGGCCCGCGTCAGGGTCCCAGAACAGATAAGATCGATTAGTCAACTGATCACAGCTGTTTAACTCACAACCACAAACCCACACTTGCCCTTTCAGCTCATTAGGGGTCATTTTTTTAGCCACCACAACTTTCCAACAAGTGTACGCACGAGATTCGATCACGTTATACAAGAAACGATCTTAACGGTTCGGGAAATACTATAAATACCCCACCCCCATTTGCTTCAAACTCACTAGAATCTGATCTAAAAGACTCTAAGTTGGAACCATTGTTTCATACCTGAGTTATTTTGATCTAGATTAGCATTCGGGGACCCTTCGTAAGTATTCCTTCGTTCTTTTATTGTTTTTCGAGTCCGAAAGTCAAACTTTGTTTGACTTTCTGCGTTGACCAGTTTATGGTCAATGCGAAGTTCATTTGAACTTCGCAACGTGATTGTAATCACGATGGTTATAGTCCCTTTGGACTATGCCTACTGATTACCACGTTGTCTAAGGGTCGTAAGGGTAAGCGATCTGATAAATCGCTTATACCTTCGAACCCGACCCATTGGTCGATAATTAGGATCCGACCAAACACATTAGGTGACCATAGTATATAGGGCATAACCTTCTGAGGTTATACCTTATGGTCGCTTCGTTTAAGTAGTTGTATTATACCCCTTTGATGCCAAAATTCATTTTAAACATATGTAACATAACTTTTGACATCTAAACTGATTTGACAACAATATTAGACTTGTTAAGGCATATGTTACTTGTCATAGGACTAGTTAGGCGGTCCGAACGCGTTTCACGCGAACGACGCGTTAAAGTAGCATAAGCTACCTACACGGGTCGTAATGGGTCGTAAACACTTATGTTAGGTTTCATTTAGTATGTAGACTTTGTTAAACCATATTACACGAGTCTCCATACTCGTTTGGTTTACGAACCCTCATTCTATCCGATCCACCGATATAGGTCCGGTTTATTAACATAGTTACCTATATTAGGTGCCGTTTGATATCCGTGATCTCTAGCATTGCTTGGTGGTTATCTTAGGACTTCTGAGCAATCTCAAGTGAGTACATAGAACCCCTCTTTTACTGTTTTCCAAACATTTTGGGGTGAAACACATGTGCCTACTTGTTACTTTCATGCTTTCCATGTTTTCACATCATATACCTGCTATGTTCGTTAGTACATTATAGTACATGATTTCATTACATTACATGCTATGTATGCCCATTGTGTGCGTACTTAGTACATCGTTTTACATTACCTGCTATGTATGCCCATTGTGTGCGTACTTAGTACATCGTTCTACATTACTTTTCATGCTATGTATACCCATTGTGTGCGTACTTAGTACATCGTTCTACATTACATTTCATGCTATGTATGCCCATTGTGTGCGTACTTAGTACATCGTTCTACATTACATTTCATGCTATGTATGTCCATTGTGTGCATACTTAGTACATTGTTTTACATTGCATTTCTGTTGCATATGCTCATCCAGCATATGAACACATTATACTACATTTTGAACCGTTGTAACCATTTGACTATGTAAACCGTCATAACCATTTCATTATATGAACCGTTTTTTTTTTGGGTAAAGGGATACCCCGGTGATTTTATATATTCACAACCAAACAGAAACAAGTAGTAAGGAAAAACCCTTACTAGTTCAATCATGAGACATGCCTCATGAAAGTGGAAACAAACAAAAACACATGATACTATCACATCTAACCGATAAAACTACTAGACTACCATCTAGAAAAAAAAAAACAATCACTCAGCCACCATCATCTACGACTAGGTCACCATGAATCTCCCACTTCTCAAGAAGTCTCCTCACTTTTGCAGTATTCTTGAACTTTAAACCCATCAATTTGTATCGGACAGTTTCAAAAATCGAAGCACATATACCTTCTGGTGGCCTTGCATGATTCTTGAATAATCGATGATTTCTTTCACGCCATATGAGATAAGCTGAAGCCGCCACCATCAATCGAGAAACTAAATTAGCAGCCGATTTAGATGTAGCCCGATGCCGTAACCACTCGATAATAACACTCCACTTTGGTTCCACAATATCCATACCTGCTTTAGCACTAACCATCTCCCAAACCTTAGCTGAAAATTTGCACTCAAAAAATAAGTGGTCATGCGAGTCAATATTTTCGTAGCATAAGAGACAGCACATCAAATTCATGTTATTTCTTCTCGTAGTATTCCATTGCAAGATTTTATCTTGAGTAACCAATTTACGCCGCATAATAAGCCACATAAAGAAAGCATGGCGAGGAATACACTGCGAAAACCAAACAATAGAAGACCAATCCACCTCCGGTTCACTAGCTCTTATTGAATTCCATACGCCTGATGAAGAGTAGTCACTAAGGTCATTCCCAAGCTTCCAAAACAAACGATCTTGTACATTATCATGTCGCTGTATCTGATCAAGCTGTATTAGAACTGGATAAGTGTCCCTCCAAGCATCAGGCCATAACCACGCACCATTAAAAGACAAATCAGCAACGGTTGCCTGTAACGAAAAACCCTCCCTCGTGATAGTCCTAGAAGATAAAAAAGAGCTTAAAGGACCAATAACACTCCAATTGTCATGCCAAGCTGAAGTGCTTCTACCATCACCAATTTTTGACCAAAAATAACCTCTAATCAGCGGGCGAAGCTGTAACAATTTCCTCCAGCTCCAACAACAATTTGGGACCGGTTTACAATCCCAAAAATTACGGTTCTTTAACCTGTACGAGTGAATCCAAGAAACCCATAACGACTCACGGCTAGTAAGGATACTCCAAACATGAGAAACCATAAGCGCTTTATTAACATCACGAATCCGTCTAATACCCAACCCTCCTTCCAGCTTAGGAACACAAATAGATTTCCAAGAAACCTTAGCTTTCCCACGTTGATAATCACCTTGAGACCAAAGGAAGTTCCGCATTTTTGCTTCTAAATCATGAATAATCCGAAGCGGAAGAATAAAGACTGAAGACCAATAAACATGCATGGCTGATAACACTGAGATAATAAGCTGTAATCTACCAGCAAACGATAAAAGCTTATTCTTCCAGTTATGAATACGCTGATCCAAACGCTCCACCAGAATACTACAATCCTTGTAAAGGAGGCGAGAAGATAATAAAGGAACACCCAAGTAACGAACCGGAAGACTCCCCTCCACAAAGGGAACAGTACTAAGAATAGCTATCTTAACATGCTCCGGAACATTACAGAAAAAAGCCGTACTTTTTTGAGAGCTCGGAATCAAACCCGACATTTCAGAAAAATTCTTAAGAGATTTCATAATACACCGAGCCGAATCAACATCTCCTCTAGCAAACAGGAATAAGTCATCCGCAAAACATAGGTTAACAATTCGTTGCTTTTCACACTTATTATGGAACCTGAAAGAGGAATCAATCCTAGTCATATGCTGCAGAATACAGGTTAGCACTTCCATAACAAGTGTAAATAGGTACGGGGATAGAGGATCGCCCTGCCTTAAACCCCGCTTACCCTAAAAAAAACCATACACGTTGCCATTGATACAAACCGAATATGAAGTAGTAGATACACATACCATAATCCAGTTCACCATAAGTTGATGGAAACCAAAACCCACAAGAACTTGTTTGAGAAATCCCCAGTCAACTGTATCATAAGCTTTCTGAATATCAACCTTAAACGCACACCTTGGAGGGCCAAAATTCCTATGATAATTGTGCATCAGTTCCTGAGTAAGCAGAATATTGTCCGATATTTTCCTGCCCGGAACAAACGCCGACTGGTTAATACTAACAACCCCATTTAAAGTATCTTTTATCCGATCCACTAACACCTTACTAATGCACTTGTAAAAGACATTACAACAAGAAATCGGACGGTAATCAGTGACTTTCGAAGGAGTGGCAATTTTCGGAACCAGTGCAAGGAGAGTATGGTTTAATTGCTTTAAAAGCTTCCCCGTATTGAAAAAATCAAGAACTGCATTAGATATATCACTACCCACAATATCCCAAGCATGCTTAAAAAAGGCAGCTGTAAACCCATCAGGCCCCGGAGCTTTATCATTACCAATCGCAAACATAGCCGACTTTATTTCTTCAATCGTAATAGGCCGAACCATGTTATTAGCCACTACCGAATCTAACTTTTTAGTAAACAAATCAGGAGAAGGATGCAACGATACCTGATCTTGACATCCCAAAAAAGTCTCATAATGACTGACTAAAGCATCCGGAACCTTGTCACCTTCATGAGATGTACCATTTGCATCAAATATAATTTCTATACGGCTCCGATGGTTCCTACTCTTCAGCGAATTATGGAAATAAGCTGAATTCGAATCCCCTGCACGCAACCATTCAACTTTCGATTTTTGTTTCAAGAGTCTTTCTTCATCTAGACAAGCTTCCTGAAATTCACATAACACTTTCGTTTCTTCAATCCTAAGCTCCTCATCACTTGGGTTCTGATCAATATTCCTCTGCAGATTTTCCAGTTTTCCACGAAGATCAACAACTTTTTTATGTAAATTTCCTTGAGCAAACAAAAGGGACCTGAGAGGACGTTTCAGCATGCGCAACTTCTTCATAACTTGGAACTGGTACACACCAGTAATAGAAGTATCCCACTCCGTTTTAACAATTTCCAAAAAGTTCGGCTTAAACACTAAAAAAATTGCAAACTTAAAAGGTCTCGGTTTCGGTTTAGCACCTTTCAGAAATTTTAAAATACAAGGGCAGTGATCTGAAACTCCATATGGCTGGAACAAAGCAACCGATTCCGGATATTCAGTCACAAACGGAGTGTTACCCAAAACCCGATCAATTTTCTTAAGCAAACCCACTCCCTTTTTCGGTTTTTGATTCCATGTAAAATGCATACCCACACCATTAATATCAAACATTTCAATATCATCCACGCACTCCTTAAAGTCTCTCATACCTGGAGAAATAGTAGAGACACCCATAGACTTATCTTCCAAGTTGAGAGCTGAATTAAAATCTCCCATTATAACCCAAGGATCATTATTAACCAGCACTTTATGCATTCTAAGTTGATGCCATAATACCCTACGAGTAGCATAATAGTTTGCCGCGTAAACAATCGAACAATAAAGCATCCTCCTATCAACTTTAAATATAACCTGGACATGCATAACTTGAGTATCTTGAGAAAGAACCATAACATCCACAACCGTCGGATCCCACCCAAGAATTATGCGAGTCCCCTTCTGACAACAACCCCCGTTAGAAGTCCAGTCCCAGTTCCGAAAAACAAAGCTACAAACTTTACTCAGATTATTCACATCCACATGAGATTCAAGAATCGCACATAAACTAACATTATTATTCATTACAACCTGACGAACCTCCTTTTGTTTTAGAGGACGGTTCAATCCCCTTATATTCCAAGTAGCAAAACTAACCATTTAAAACCACTGTAGGAGGAGTGCTTGCCCCTTTGTTTGTCTTGATTTCCTGATTATCTTCTCTAATAAATTCATTCGTTTCATTGAATACTTCCACTACCTCCTCATCATCCGAGTCCTCATGATCCGTACCCATTCCACCTCCCGTTTTACTAGACTCTCCCTCATCGGTCCTCAGAACATCAAACGAGTTATTTAAAACAACACCCCTGGCCGACTTCGGTTGAATCTTTACTCCACCTCCAGCTTTATCTTCGTTACCTTTAGGTGCCACTGGTCTATACTCAAACTTTTGTTTTTGCTTGTTAACTGGATAACCAGTCCTTCTAGCCACTTTCCTATTATCCACATCCGTAAAACCCTCTGCATCAGTAACTCTCGACTTTTTGGGACCCATAGGTTGGTTTTTCTCGTGTTGCTTTTGACCTTTATTTCCCCCATTTACCACACGAACTACCCGGTTTGGACAGGAATCCTCATTATGACCAAATACACAGCAGCGAGCACACCTATGTGGACTCCATTCATACTCCACATACACCTTTTCCTTTACAAACCCCTCCCCCTCAAGACATGGAACCGCAATGACCAATTCCTCCTTAAAATCATTTTCAGCAGATATTTCTATAAGAGCTCGCGCATAACTACTTCGTCCCCACAGATCAACACACATGGATGTTGTAAAAGAATCTAATGCTTTCGGCTCTCCAATTGCCGATGCAATCAAGCTTAACCCATCCTCCGTGTAAGCAGCTATAGGAACCTCATGAATCTTAACCCAAACTTGAACCTTTTTGACCACCTTCTTCTCTAGTTTTACCGATGGCGACCAGACTTCCAAAAACATCGGCTGTGAACGAATAATCCACGGACCCTCATTCAGCGCATTCATCATACCCGCTTGATCACCAAACTTAAAGAAGAAATACCCATTAGCATTCATCATTGATTTTTGCAGCCCAAATCGTTTCCAATTATTCCTAACGAAATACTCGACAACTGGGTATGCTACTCGGTCTCCCAAGAAATAACCATACAAGGTGTTAGCCATTTTATCTTGCACTACTTTAATCGATTCCTTAGGAAGCACGACATCACAACCATCATGTTTTTCATCCGTAGCCAATTTCCAAAAGTTTACCTTCTTCGACTTGACAGCCATGAGTGATTCCGCATACGATAAATGTTTTGAAACATTCCGAGCATCCAGCTGACTAGCCGCAGCCTCTTCCTGATGTTTATCTGAATCATGAACCTCCGAACTGACTTTCTCCTCATTCTCTTTCAACACAGGTTCAACCGGAACAGTAATTTTCGACAACTCATCAATAACGTTAAACTTACCAGGCTCAGTTGCAGCCGACGACACAACACCTCTCCTCGGCATCAGCGTTTTACCTTCAATGTCAACAACCCGAGACGCTAAACCCTGAATTAATGTAGGAGGCTTTCCACGATCAAAAAACAAGCTTTCCCCGGGTTTTTTACGAACATTTAGATTGTTATTGACTACTCCCTCCATTAGCAAGAAATCAAATCACCATGCAAAGAAAACCAATCGAAATCCAGAAAACCAAAAGCCGCACAACAGAAACCCTAATCCTTTAAACCCTAGAATCAGATCTCAACCCTTAATCGATTAACCCAGAGTATCAATCTAGCTAAATTAGTCTCAGCTAACCGCAATCAATAACAGCCAGGTTAATAAATCAGAGAATCAATAAAGATTACTAAGGCAGCGATTTAAAAACAAGAAAAAACCCTAGTTTTGGATCGATCACTAATGCTAACAAGTTCGTTATAGGGTTTTGAAAACAAAACTCTAATCACAGACTGTTATGCATAAGATTACGAAGAAAAACTGATGGATTCATGATGAAGAAGGAAAATCGCCAAAAGGAACAATGCACACAATGTCTCCTTTATATGAACCGTTTGTAACTGTTGAACCGTGTGAACCGTTTGTAACTGTTGAACTGTGTGAACCATTTGTATCTGTTGACATGATTTACATTTGACAATAGACATTTGACTGTACATAAACATTTCTACAATTGTTAAACATTACATCTTGGTGGTTTGGTTTGTGTAAGTGATTTAAGTAACGAGGCATGTGTAATATGATACAAGCATGGTGGATACGCCGCTGGTACTTCCTATATATAAGTGTTTGTATGGTATCACATATTGTAGCGTTATTTGAATCATTTCAATTTGAGACATATAACATTGTAAACAAATAACATACTTTTCACAAGACATTGATTTACAAATAACTTATCTTATACAAACTCATTTTACATGGTTATTCATTTAACCATACATTATTCTCTTATTTATACATATCATCTGATCTTATCGTTTTTCAAATGATTTACAAGACAAAGCAAATTACAAGGTTCATGACTAAACATTTTTCTCAAACATAAGTCATGAATTCTGTTTTCACAAAACCTATGTATCTCACAGGCATTTTTATGCCGACGTACCTATTTTCACATGTGTTTTCAGGAGATGATGCATAGGACTTATCAAGACATACTTAGGCGGACCTGTGCCTTAGTTACTTAAAACAAGACAAGAACTAGTTAATTTTTGTTATATACTCTTTGTTTCTTGTTTAAAACAATGTAACTCTCTTGTTTGATTAATAAAACGAAACTTTAATTGCCATGGATTTGAAACAATTAATTCTGTTACAACACTCCCCGACGTTTCCGCCACGTTTTGTATGTTCTACGTGGTCGGGGTGTGACAGAAAAGTTGGTATCAGAGCCAATGGTTATAGGGAATTAGGTTATTAGTAATGCTTTGACCTAGTCTATAACCTTTCTAGGACCCTAACGCGAGTTTACTTGCGTTTAGTCATAAAACAATACCGTCACCTATCCTTAGGCGACGACCACAACAAGAACATAAATTTCAAAACCGCTTTGAAAACTAATCATCTGTTCTAGGATGATTGATTACTAGGTTTTGAACCCTCTATTGTAAGGTTTTGAACCCTCTGTTATAAGGTTTTGAACCCCTTTGAGTTTTCAAAATCTCGTCAAGGTTTTGGGTTTTAAATAATGTGAACACGTGCAAACTGGAAGGGTGAATGCCTGTATTCTGGGTTTTCTGTCTAGGCAAGCACTTCGTATATATCTCATCAGACGCGAGACCAGTTGTGCTTACCTGGGAATTCTTGGGATGAGTGTTCACTTATAGGTGAGGATGTCTTCACGATACATTATTTTTGATCCATTTACTTTGATTAGTCACCGGGGTCGTTTGTTTCTTTGTAGTAACAAACAAATGACCACTATCCTTGCTTTCATCAGATTTGTTTCATCTCATTCTTTTCGTCTAATACTCTCACTCGTTTCCTTTCATTTTCCTCTTTTAGAATGCCTCCTCGACGCGAAAACCAGATAGCGACTGCCGAACTGGCAGAAATTATTACGCAGCTAATGGCTGCTCAATTCCCAAACCTCTTTGCTCAATGGAACCAAGCCAACAACAACAACAATGGTCCATGCAATTTCAAGAGTTTTAACTCAGCTAAACCACTCAAGTTTAGTGGTTCTGAGGGAGCGACTGGGCTTCTTTAATGGTTCGAGAGCATTGAGAATACTTTCCGCCACGTGCAGTGTCCTGACAATCGCAAGGTCGAGTTTTCTTCGAGTGTGTTTCAGAAGAGGGCCCTTACATGGTGGAACGGGGTTATGAGAGACCGTGGTGCAGAAGTTGCTCTAGCACAGACATGGGCTGAACTCAGGGCCCTTATGATGAAGGAATTATGTCCTCGTCACGAGATCAGGGCCTTGGAAAGGGAATTCGACAATCTTGAGCAAGACAGCGGTGAGCATCGAGCCTACACGGACCATTATGAGGAGTTAAGTCTGTTATGCCCAAACATGGTCACGCCTTTGGATAAGGCAATCGAAAAGTACATTGATGGCCTCCCTGACTCAATACAAGACATTGTGATAGGTAGCAACCCTACTACAGTTAGACAGGCCATTGAGCTATCTGCAACCTTGACTGAATCAAAGATCAGGAAAGATAAACTTTTCCGAAAAGGTGACAAGAAACCGGTCGAGGAATCGAACCCAATCGAGGAATCAATGACCATGGATGAACAGAGTGGATCCCCTAAGAGGTCAAAGAAGCGGAAGGCTTCTCAGAACTTCGCCATGGTTACTCACAATGATCAAGCCGTCCCCAACCAACCAGCTCAACCCCCTGCTAGGAAGCCATACAATGGAACTGCACCCATGTGCAACCAATGTGGCCTACATCATCATGCTGGTGTGAAGTGCCGCACATGCCAAGTTTGCCAACTTATAGGTCATACAGCGAGGGTTTGCCCAACCGCAGCTGCACCAAATCAAGCTTGCAACAATCCTGGTCAAGCTCGCTTCCCACCGGGGTCTTGCTACAACTGTGGCGAGATGGGTCATTTCCGAAGAAATTGCCCAAAGCTTGCTAATGCAAATCCAGCGCAGGGATGAGTATCTGACCGACAGAAGATAACGCTGTTTAGAAAATAATCGAGCCTTGTGTATTATTTTCTTTTGAAGTCACGATCCATGAAACAGTTGTTGTTATTATTATGGTTGTTTATAAATAAATCTTTTATTTACATTTCAATAAGTTTATGTGACTGCATGTATAAACATATCCTCTACAATACCAACAATCAAGGAACCGTATTCCTTGAAGAACAGACTACCCCCAAGTTTCTTCCATTGTATGATCTCTTGCGTTTTCCACGAAAATCCTAAGTACCCGTTTCTTCCAAGAGAAACGAAGAACGAGGCGCCAAGTTAATAGCAATCAATAACAAGATAATAACAATTAAACAATTATGTGGTTATGTGCTTATGTGTTCCCTTTTATGTGTCGTGTGATCCAGATTATGTTATTCAAATCCTCGTAGAATCTTACATATCCTTGTACAAGAGATTCATGGTAGGATACCCAAAAGGCACTATCTAAAATCCTTAATGGACTTCTAGGTTGTAGATAAGTCCCTTGGATTATAAAGTACTGCTTCATAACTAGACCCCTTGAGTGGTCTAGTTAAACTGGATGATATAGTTGAAAGGACTCCTTGGTGGCCTAATTAAGAAGATCCTCTATTGATCTATTTAAAAGGACCCTATGGTAGTCTAGTCACCGACATCACAAGTTTGATATCCTTCCCCACAACATTACAAAACGAACTGTGCGGACTGTGCAAGGAATTACGTAATTATGGATGCATACATAATTATGGAATTTAGTGCACAGAAATCACAGCGAGTTCTATCATGCATCTAGAGTTAACCCTATTCATTTCCAATTCTGATGAAGCATCCGT
The DNA here is from genome assembly GCA_030545235.1 of Helianthus tuberosus. Lineage (NCBI taxonomy): Eukaryota > Viridiplantae > Streptophyta > Magnoliopsida > Asterales > Asteraceae > Helianthus > Helianthus tuberosus. Next base: position 47,526,969 of record CM060429.1, on the reverse strand, counting down.
TGAGGAAAAATGAACTAGCTATTCATTTTTCACTTCTGAGGAATATCCGTTGAGGAAATGAATATCCGTTTATCCTTCATTTCCAACTCTGAGGAAGCAACCGTTGAAAATGACTCCGTTAGTTCATTTTCGTTTCTGAAGATTATCCGTTGAGGAAATGAATATCCGTTGTTAAATCCTTCATTTCCAACTCTGAGGAAGCAACCGTTGAAAATGACTCCGTTAGTTCATTTTCCTTTCTGAAGATTATCCGTTGAGGAAATGAATATCCGTTGATTATTCCTTCATTTCAAATTCTGAGGAAGCAACCGTTGAAAATGACTCCGTTAGTTCATTTTCGTTTCTGAAGATTATCCGTTGAGGAAATGAATATCCGTTGATTATTCCTTCATTTCAAATTCCGAAGAATAACCGTTGAGGAAAATGACCCCGTTTGTTCATTTTCGTTCTGAAGAATATCCATTGAGAGAAATGAATATCCGTGGATTATTCCTTCATTCCCGTTTCTGACGAAGGACCCGTTGAGGAAGAATGAATCATCCATTCGTTTTCACTTCTGAAGAATATCCGTTGAGGGAAATGTATATCCGTTTAGTTAAAAATCCTTTATTTTCCATTTCTGAAGAACCCGTTGAAGAAAATGACTCCGTTCATTCATTTTCGCTTCTGAAAAATATCCATTGAGGAAAAAAACAAAATTATTCTTTACATATCTTTGATGGCTATTTAACACAAAGTCACAGACAGACTTCTACGAATAAATTTCGGGACGAAATTTCCTTAAGTAGGGGAGACTGTGACACCTGTGTCACTGCGACCATCAAACAAATACCAAACCAATGAAATATTGTATTTCATACTTTGGACGTGTATAAATATGTGTATCTTTTGCACATATCAACTCTTGTTCGATTTCAAGCTCTAAATCGCTTTCTGGAAGGTTATACGCGCACTGATGCGTAAATATAACCAGTTTAATGCAACAAACACTCCGGAATAGTGAAATAGACTTAACATACCTTAAATAACCTTTACATAACTTAGAAATAGGCTTTGAGGGGTTCGGTATGCTAAAATAAACTTTTGGGTCATTCAGGGACTAAAAGCGTCAAAAAGTGCACAAGTTTGCACTTTTGCGCATAACTCTCGTTCTGAATACATCCAGACATCCAAAAATTTATGTAAGCACTAAAATATTTTATTTTAGTGTTTGCATAAGAAAAATCCATTCGTCGCGCCATTTGGATCGTTTTTCGCGCTTGTGCGCATTCCATCGTAATTAAGCGAGCATCGCGTTCGTACGACCAAACGAACCAACATCCGACATATTTTTGAGCATGTTTCACGTCCACAATGTTTAGGCATCATTTTAGGGCCTTAAAGTTGGCTTTACGGGCCTTAGAAGTGTCGGAAATGACCTTAAACACGTGCAGGGACTGAAACTGTCATTTAACAAACTTGGTTCTGATCAGACATGGCCATGCGGCCCGCGTAAGGTTTGTGTACATCTTTACGCGGCCCGCGTCAGGGTCCCAGAACAGATAAGATCGATTAGTCAGCTGATCACAGCTGTTTAACTCACAACCACAAACCCACACTTGCCCTTTCAGCTCATTAGGGGTCATTTTTTTAGCCACCACAACTTTCCAACAAGTGTACGCACGAGATTCGATCACGTTATTCAAGAAACGATCTTAACGGTTCGGGAAATACTATAAATACCCCACCCCCATTTGCTTCAAACTCACTAGAATCTGATCTAAAAGACTCTAAGTTGGAACCATTGTTTCATACCTGAGTTATTTTGATCTAGATTAGCATTCGGGGACCCTTCGTAAGTATTCCTTCGTTCTTTTATTGTTTTTCGAGTCCGAAAGTCAAACTTTGTTTGACTTTCTGCGTTGACCAGTTTATGGTCAATGCGAAGTTCATTTGAACTTCGCAACGTGATTGTAATCACGATGGTTATAGTCCCTTGGGACTATGCCTACTGATTACCACGTAGTCTAAGGGTCGTAAGGGTAAGCGATCTGATAAATCGCTTATACCTTCGAACCCGACCCATTGGTCGATCATTAGGATCCGAACAAACACATTAGGTGACCATAGTATATAGGGCATAACCTTCTGAGGTTATACCTTATGGTCGCTTCGTTTAAGTAGTTGTATGATAAGTAGTTTATATGCCTTAGGTAAATTACCAAAATACCCCTTTGATGCCAAAATTCATTTTAAACATATGTAACATAACTTTTGACATCTAAACTGATTTGACAACAATATTAGACATGTTAAGGCATATGTTACTTGTCATAGGACTAGTTAGGCGGTCCGAACGCGTTTCACGCGAACGACGCGTTAAAGTAGCATAAGCTACCTAAACGGGTCGTAATGGGTCGTAAACACTTATGTTAGGTTTCATTTAGTATGTAGACTTTGTTAAACCATATTACACGAGTCTCCATACTCGTTTGGTTTACGAACCCTCATTCTATCCGATCCACCGATATAGGTCCGGTTTATTAACATAGTTACCTATATTAGGTGTCGTTTGATATCCGTGATCTCTAGCATTGCTTGGTGGTTATCTTAGGACTTCTGAGCAATCTCAAGTGAGTACATAGAACCCCTCTTTTACTGTTTTCCAAACATTTTGGGGTGAAACACATGTGCCTATTTGTTACTTTCATGCTTTCCATGTTTTCACATCATATACCTGCTATGTTCGTTAGTACATTATAGTACATGATTTCATTACATTACATGCTATGTATGCCCATTGTGTGCGTACTTAGTACATCGTTTTACATTACCTGCTATGTATGTCCATTGTGTGCGTACTTAGTACATCGTTCTACATTACATTTCATGCTATGTATGCCCATTGGGTGTGTACTTAGTACATCGTTCTACATTACATTTCATGCTATGTATGTCCATTGTGTGGATACTTTGTACATTGTTTTACATTGCATTTCTGTTGCATATGCTCATCCAGCATATGAACACATTATACTACATTTTGAACCGTTGTAACCATTTGACTATGTAAACCGTCATAACCATTTCATTATATGAACCGTTTGTAACTGTTGAACCGTGGGAACCGTTTGTAACTGTTGAACCGTGTGAACCATTTGTATCTGTTGACATGATTTACATTTGACAATAGACATTTGACTGTACATAAACATTTCTACAATTGTTAAACATTACATCTTGGTGGTTTGGTTTGAGTAAGTGATTTAAGTAACGAGGCGTGTGTAATATGATACAAGCATGGTGGATACGCCGCTGGTACTTCCTATATATAAGTATTTGTATGGTATCACATATTGTAGCGTTATTTGAATCATTTCAATTTGAGACATATAACATTGTAAACAAATAACATACTTTTCACAAGACATTGATTTACAAATAACTTATCTTATACAAACTCATTTTACATGGTTATTCATTTAACCATACATTATTCTCTTATTTATACATATCATCTGATCTTATCGTTTTTCAAATGATTTACAAGACAAAGCAAATTACAAGGTTCATGACTAAACATTTTTCTCAAACATAAGTCATGAATTCTGTTTTCACAAAACCTATGTATCTCACAGGCATTTTTATGCTGACGTACCTATTTTCACATGTGTTTTCAGGAGATAATGCATAGGACTTATCAAGACATACTTAGGCGGACCTGTGCCTTAGTGACTTAAAACAAGACAAGAACTAGTTAATTTTTGTTATATACTCTTTGTTTCTTGTTTAAAACAATGTAACTCTCTTGTTTGATTAATAAAACGAAACTTTAATTGCCATGGATTTGAAACAATTAATTCTGTTACAACACTCCCCGACGTTTCCGCCACGTTTTGTATGTTCTACGTGGTCGGGGTGTGACATGCCGCGTCGGGGAACCATTAATACGTCACAATCTGAAATCAGAAAGATCAATGTCATCGATGAACTCACTAAGATAACAAAGCCGGTAACACTCGAGAAAACTGAAGTTCAAGACCAACCGATATCGAGTGCTGGAAACGTTGAAGCTGATTTGAATAAGGATCTGAATACGAACCCGTTGTCTTATGCGGAGATGGCTATGAAGAAAATGGTGAACAAAAGGGAAGTAAATGTGACACCTGTGTCACTTCAACCATCAAACAAATGCCAAACCAATGAAATATTGTATTTCATACTTGGGATTTGTAAAAATATGTGTATCGTTTACACATATCAACTCTTGTTCGATTTCAAGCTTTAAATCGCTTTCTGGAGGGTTATACGCGCACTGATGCGTAAATATAACCAGTTTAATGCAACGAACACTCCGGAATAGTGAAATAGGCTTAACATACCTTAAGTAACCTTTACATAACTTAGAAATAAGTTTTGAAGGCTTTGGTATGGCAAAATCTAGTTTATTCGCTTACAGTGACTAAACTTGACAAACTGCGAAAGTATGCCAATTTGAACTGTAACGAACATTTCGGAACATGACCATAAGTTAAACACACCTTAAATATCCTTTACATAGCTTAGAAATAGGCTATGAGGGGTTCGGTGTGCTAAAATATACTTTTGGGTCATTCAGGGACTAAAAGTGTCAAAAAGTGCACAAGTTTGCATTTTCGTGCATAACTTACGTTCTGAACACATCCGGACATCCAAAAATTTATGTAAGCACTAAAATATTTTATTTTAGTGTTTGGCATAAGAAAAATCCATTCGTCACGCATTTTGGATCGTTTTTCGCGCTTATGCGCATTCCGTCGTAATTAAGCGAACATCGCGTTCGTACGGCCAAACGAACCAACATCCGACATATTTTTGAGCATGTTTCATGTCCACAATGTTTAGGCATCATTTTAGGGCCTTAAAGTTGGCTTTACGGGCCTTAGAAGTACCGGAAATGGGCTTAAAACACAACAGGGACTGAAACTGTCAAAATGGAAACTTGTTTTCTGATCAGAAGCTCCAAGCGGCCCGCCTGAGCTTTGTCTGATCCTGAAGCGGGCCGCATCAGCCTCCCAAAACAGATAAGATCGATTAGTCAGCATAATTCAACTGATTAAACCTCATCCACACATTCTAACTTGCCCTTTCAGCTCATAAGAGGCCATTTTTAGTTACCACAACATTTTGACAAATGTACGCACAAGATTAAATCACGTTATTCAAGAAACGATCTTAACGGTTCGGGAAATACTATAAATACCCAACTCACTTCACTTCATTTCTCACTAGAATCTGATCAATTGTGCTCTAAGTTGAAACCTTTGTTTCATACCTGAGCTATATTGATCTAGATTAGCATTCGGGGACCCTTCGTAAGTATTCCTTCGTTCTTTTATTGCTTTTCGAGTCCGAAAGTCAAACTTTGTTTGACTTTCTTCGTTGACCAGTGTATGGGTAATGCGAAGTTCGTTTGAACTTCGCAACGTGATTGTAATCACGATGGTTATAGTCCCTTGTGACTATGCCTACTGATTACCACGTTGTCTAGGGTCGTAAGGGTAAGCGATCTAATAAATCGCTTATACCTTCGAACCCGAACCATTTGGTCGATCTTTAGGATCCGACCAAACACATTAGGTGACCATAGTATATAGGGAATAACCTTCCGAGGTTATACCTTATGGTCGCTTCGTTTAAGTAGTTGTATGATAGGTAGTTTGTATGCCTTAGGTAAATTACCAAAATACCCCTTTGATACCAAATTCTCGAATGGATAGGCTGTCTGCTTTTCGTCTGAAGGGGCTGCTGTTTTGTGGCCACTTTATTTTTGATGATGGTGGTTGAGATTATGTTTTGTGGTTTGCATTGTTTTGTCTACTAGATGTCGTGTCATGATGTATAGTAGACTAGGTTATGGGGTGTTATAGGTCTTTGGTTTTTTTGTTTTGTTTTACATATATAGGGCATGTCCTGTATATGAACTAGTGTGGAACACATCCTCACTACTTGTTCTTCATTGCGGTTGCATTTTAATAGATTCACCGGGGTAACCCTTTACCCAAAAAAAAACATAACTTTTGACATCTAAACTGATTTGACAACCATATTAGACATGTTATGTCACACCCTGGCTTTGCGGAAGCGTGGTTAATTTGGTGTGACTTCTTAATACCATAGCTTAACCATAACAAAGCTATATGAAATAAAGCCATGCAAGATCATCCATTTAATTAAGTTTTAAAAACCAAATACAATAACATTGTCTTAACGGAAACACATCTTAACGACATTGTTTAACAAACACAAACATCAACATGACATAAAAACAGTTTAAGGACTGTGACTTGTCCAGGAAAGAGTCACATTCCCCAAACCCGGATGACCTCGAAACTAGTGCAGCGGGAAAACGTGCCATACCGCGCCAGATCCTTTAATTTCCTGAAATACATGTAAGTTGAAAAATCAACAATAATGTTGAGCGAGTTCATGTGTAAGTGAGTAAATAAACCTTTGTGAGTATAAAAATAGTCTTGGTATGTAGCAAATAAGGGAATTGAGATCACCAATGGTTTGCAAGGCCACTGATATATGTGAAGTGCAAGTAGGGAGACTCAAACCTAGCAGATTTCGCCACGGCATTAGTATGTGGACAAAGTCACCCCGAGGTCCGTTTCTAGTTTGGCCTGGGGCTGGGCTCGCTACACCCAGATAGATCTACCGCTCCTGTCCCTCGGTCCTGCCATGAGGACTAATGGCCTCATATTGCTCCTACCCACTCACATGATCTAAGTAGTAAACCTCCTTACGCTAATCATACCATGTATAAAGTACTTGTAATCAAAGTAACATGTATTTCACCCCCGCAGTTAAGAAAACTGAAAACAGTTAGAGAAAAGGGGGACATGAACTCACAGTGGTGCGTCTCTACCAAGTATGCCTCCAAATCAAACAGCTGTGTGACGACCTACACGTACTAATTCTATTAGACGGACGGCCGTGCCTTAGCTTTAAGGTTTAGGTTTTTGGGGAAATAGTTAGGCAACTATTTCGTGTTTACATTCTGTATATACTTGGTAGTCATTTTCCTTCCCAAGGATGGGGGATTTAATACATGAGCGTTCGTATAATTCGGATTACACTATTAAGTCTCACTTAATACATTTTATTCCTAACTCCAAAATATAAATATTCTTCCCAAAAATATTATATTTTAATACATGTGATTTTCCCAAAAATAATACTTAGTAATATTATTTTTACTCTAAAAATAATATTTACGTAGTTCACAAAATAATCATAAACACTTATACAAGTGATGTTGTGAAAAATATATACTAAATACATTTATGTATCACGTTTTATTTTGTGAAATCCCACCTCCGGTATTTTGTAAATAAGTCGTGGCGAAATCTATAATTTGAAAACAAGTCAAAATGTATTTCTAACACTTATAGTGAAAATATTTCTAAGTGTTAAGTTTTTGGAAAATTTCGCCAGAGTTTCCTCTGTAACTGGAGGTGGCCACGCTTTCAAGCGTATCATTTTCTTTTATAAATTAAACCAACAATCTTCTTATTCAATCATAACAATGTTCAAATCACAAACTAGTCAAAATATGTATATAAATCGCATATATTTCATGAACTTGTGATTTATCCAAACTATGAAGTAAATCTCATTACTTTTAGTGGATCTTTATATAAAACAATCCGATTTTGTAAAAACCTCGTTTTTAAAGAAATTCCATCTTTACAACTTCTCGTCATCTTTTCCAAAAATAATTATTTTGTCGAAACTTGGTGTTACACAAGTGGTTACACACTTGTGTGTTCTAAAAACCATTCGTGTTAGTGTAAGATCCGTCTTTAAAAGTATGTTTCTCTTGACACTTGGTCCTTTGAAAATACCACTTGTAGATACGTAGATCTACTAGTTTTAAACACTATTTCACAACTAAAATCGCTTTTACACAAGTTCATGATTAGTGTGTGGTAGAGTTTCATCCTTTAACCCTTGTTACTTCCAAAACAACCTTATGTCATGATCCAAGATCGTGACCAACCCGGGTTAAACGATGATCCGAGCTACCACAACATAGATCGGGTCCAAATAATCATACAAATCAAATACTACATGATTTACACAACATATGAGCTTTTAACCATCACTTATAGCATTTTTAGTAGACTTTTATGTATCATCTTGCATGTTAACGAGTTTTAACCGTTACAAATCATATTAACCACTTCAAAATAGTTCGAGTAGGTGATTTAAGTAACATACCACTAGCTCGAGGCTAGGGAAGAATCTAAGCGCAAATAGAGTGGATAAAAGCAAGAGAGTGAGGTCCTTCGCCTTCCGATTGCACCAAGGTTCCTTATACGCGATCCTTATCATTTGTATGAGCTTGGAATGTGATGATGGAAGCCGAAAGTATGATGGATGTACAAGGGGGTGTTCGGCCGAAGCCTTGAGAGAGAGAGAGAGGAGTGTTTGTGTTGAGTTTGTGATGTGTGAATGATCATGTGGGTTTAAGCTTATACTTATAGACAATCTCAACATGTTTAACCAATGGATATTGTGTCATTTAGATACTAAGCACACTTAATATAATAATTGTAACACCTGTGTCATTTCAACCATCAAACAAATGCCCAACCAGTGAAATATTGTATTTCATACTTGGGATTTGTAAAAATATGTGTATCGTTTACACATATCAATTCTTGTTCGATTTCAAACACTATATCGCTTTCTGGAAGGTTATACGCGCACTGATGCGTAAATATAACCAGTTTAATCCAACGAACACTCCGGAATAGTGAAATAGGCTTAACATACCTTAAATAACCCTTACATAACTTAGAAATAAGTTTTGAAGGCTTCGGTATGGCAAAAACATGTTAATTCGCTTACAGGGACTAAAGTTGACAAACTGCGAAAGTATGCCAATTTGAACTGTAACAGACATTCCGGAACATGACCATAAGTTAAACATACCATAAATATCCTTTACATAGCTTAGAAATAGGCTTTGAGGGGTTCGGTGTGCTAAAATAAACTTTTGTGTCATTCAGGGACTAAAAGTGTCAAAAAGTGCACAAGTTTGCATTTTCGCGCATAACTTACGTTCTGAATACATCTGGACATCCAAAAATTTATGTAAGCATGACTACATTATATTTTAGTGTTCGCCATAAGAAAAATCCATTCGTCGCGTCATTTGGATCGTTTTTCGCGCTTGTGCGCATTCCGTCGTAATTAAGCGAACATCGCGTTCGTACGGCCAAACGAACCGACATTCGACATATTTTTGAACATATTTTAAGTTCCCTATACTTTAACTTCATTTTAGAGCTTTGAAATGGGGTTAACGGGCCTTAAACGTGTCGAAAATGGGCTGAATGCATGACAGGGACCAAAAGTGTAAATCTGCCAAACTTAAGCCTAGCGGTGCGCTACACTTTTAGCGTAGCGGTGCGCTAGGGGTCTGCAGACCAGATGCAGAGTACTTAACAGCCTGTTTTCAGCAGATTTAACCACAACCACATGTTTGCAACTTGCTTAATCACTAAGATTAGGAGCATATGTGGCTCCATAACCTTTGTGACAAGTGTACGGCTCGGATCGTGGCACGATATTCAAGAAACGATCCTAGCGGCTCTACTTTATCTATAAATACCCACCCCCCTTTGGCTTAAAAACCCACAAATCTGATTGAAAAGACTCTAAGTTGGAACCTTCGTTTCATACCTGAGCTATTTTGATCTGGGTTAGCATTCGGGGACCCTGGGTAAGTATTCTTTCGTTCTTTTCCTTATTTTACTGTTTTTCGAGTCAGAAAGTCAAACTTTGTTTGACTTTCAGCGTTGACCAGTAATGGTCAATGCGAAGTTCGTTTGAACTTCGCAACGTGAGTGTAATCACGTTGGTCATAGTCCCTTGGGACTATGCCCACTGACTACCACGTTGTCTAGGGTCGTAGGGTAGGCGATCTAATAAATCGCCTATACCTTCGAACCCGACCCAGTTTGGTCGATCATTAGGATCCGACCAAACACTTTAGGTGACCATAGTAGGTAGGGAATAACCTTCCGAGGTTATACCCTATAGTCACATCGTTTAAGTAGTTGTATGATAGGTAGTTTATATGCCTTAGGTAAATTACCAGAATACCCTTTTCATACATAATTGATAATTTAGCATATGTAACCTAAACCTTTGTCACATAACTGATTATGTAACATGTTAAGGCATATATTACTTGTCATAGGACTAGTTAGGCGGTCCGAACGCGTTTCACGCGAACGACGCGTTAAAGTAGCATAAGCTACCTAAACGGGTCGTAATGGGTCGTAGACACTTAGGTTAAGTTTCATTTAGTATGTAGGCTTTGTTAAAACCAAAAGACACGAGTCTCTACACTCGTTTGGTTTACAAACCCTAATGCTACCCGATCTTCCGATTTAGGTCCGGTTTATTAATGTAGCTACCTATACTAGGTGCCGTTTGATATCCGCGATCTCTAGCATTGTTTAGTTGTCACTCCAGAACTACTGAGCAATCCCAGGTGAGTACATAGACCCCTCTTTTACTGTTTTCCAAACTGTTTTGGGGTGAAACACATGTGCCTACTTGTTACTTTCATGCTTTCCTGTTTTGACATCATATACTTGCTATGTTCATTAGTACATTATAGTACATGATTTCATTACATTTCATGCTATGTATGCCCATTGTGTGCGTACTTAGTACATTGTTTTACATTACATTTTATGCTATGTATGCCCATTGTGTGCATACTTAGTACATCGTTCTACATTACATTTCATGCTATGTATGCCCATTGTGTGCGTACTTAGTACATTGTTTTACGTTGCTTTTCTGTTACATATGCTTATCCAGCATATGAACACATTATACTACATATTGAACCGTTGTAATCATTTGACTGTGATCCGTTGATATCTGTGAACCGTTTGTATCTGTGAACCGTGTGAACCGTATTTGACATAGACATTTCGGCATAGACATTTTAACATGATTGACATTTGATCATGCATTTCCCACAAAACATAACTTTGATTTAAACCAAGTTTTACTTCAATACTTTGTTTTTGTGCATATGGTTTAGTTGAGACATTTCACTTGCCATACATGACATTTTGACATAGACATTTGACATGGATATTTGACATAGACATTTGACATGGATATTTGACATAGACAATTGACATGGATATTTGACATAGACATTTGACATGGATATTTGACATAGACATTTTGACATTGTTTGGTTTGATTAAGTGATTAAGTAACGATGCGTGTGTAATATGATACAAGCATGGTGGATACGCCGCTGGTACTTCCTATATATAAGTGTTTGTATGGTATTACATATTGTAGCGTTATTTGAATCATTTCAGTTTGATACATATAACATTTTATACAAATAACATACTTTTCACAAGACATTGTTTTACAAACAACTTATCTTATACAAAATCCATTTTTACTATGGTTATTCATTTAACCATACATTATTCATTTATTTATACATATCATCTGAACTCATTGTTTTTCAAATGATTTACAAAACAAAGCAAATTACAAGGTTCATGACTAAACATTTTCTCAAACATAAGTCATGGAACCTATTTTCACAAAACCTATGTATCTCACAGGCATTTTTATGCTGACGTACCTATTTTCACATGTGTTTTTCAGGAACTGTTGCATAAGATGATCAAGATACACATAGGCAGACTTGGGCTTTAGTGACAATAAAAGATGCAAGACTAGTTAATTAAGTTGTATTTCATAGTTTGATAAGACATTGTAACACTTTTAATCAATAAAACGAAACTTCAATTGCCATGGATTTGAAACAATTAATTCTGTTACAACACTCCCCGATGTTTCCGCCACATTTTGTATGTTCTACGTGGTCGGGGTGTGACAGAAAAGATGGTATCAGAGCCAATGGTTATAGGGAATTAGGTTATTAGTAATGCTTTGACCTAGTCTATAACTTTCTTAGGACCCTAACGCGAGTTTACTTGCGTTTAGTCATAAAACAATACCGTCACCTATCCTTAGGCGACGACCACAACAAGAACATAAATTTCAAAACCGCTTTGAAAACTAATCATCTGTTCTAGGATGATTGATTACTAGGTTTTGAACCCTCTATTGTAAGGTTTTGAACCCTCTGTTATACGGTTTTGAACCCCTTTGAGTTTTCAAAAATCCCGTCAAGGTTTTGGGTTTTAAATAATGTGAACACGTGCAAACTGGAAGGGTGAATGCCTGTATTCTGAGTTTTCTGGCTAGGCAAGCACTTCGTATACATCTCAACCAGACGCGAGACCAGTTGTGCTTACCTGGGAATTCTTGGGATGAGTGTTCACTTATAGGCGAGCATGTCTTCGCGATACATTATATTGACCCGCTTACTTTCACTGTCTCATTTGTTTGCCTTTGGTAACAAACAAATGGTCACAATCTGCATGCCTTGTCATTTTCTTTTGACTATCTTTCGCTTGTTTCCTCCTATGCCTTTCGTTATCTTCAAGATGCTTCTTCATCGCAACAACAATGTCCGAACCAGGTGCTGCAATTTCCCAGCGAATAGGCGACTTACTCCAGAGGACCGTTGACTTAGCTATCACCATGACTCGCCTCAGGGATGAAGCTGTATAAGGGAACTGCTCCTTGGTGCAATCAATGCCATCGTCATTATTCAAATCAAATACCATGTTACAAATGTACCCACGGTGGACGATGGAGACATTTGGTTAACATGTGTCGCTTTGCTGTTCAAAGCAAAGCAGTTGCAAACCCTGTTGCTACTTAACCTTCAAGTTCTGCTTCATATGTCGCCTTGGCATATCTAGCGCCTCAACCTCATGAACTTTCTACTTTGTGTATCGACTTAAGCACGCCTAGTGCAAGGTGTCGAAGCACCTCTCGTTACACAAATTTCAAAATCCATAAAGGATCTTTCTATCCTCATAATCAGATCCTTGTGGATGAATATCACTCAAATCGGAGCCCTTAATTGAATTATTCGTATGCCTTAATACGAACATTACCATTCAATAAGGACAAAGCCGAATTCTTATTTAGATCTTCCTATCTTCATGGATGGATTCTTGAAATGATTAAAGTACCAAATGAAATCCACGAATTGGATTCCTGGTGTACTTTAAGTATCCGCGTCCAAAGATAACAAATTAATAAACAAGTTAAACAACTATGTGATTATGTGCTTATGTGTTCCCTTTTTATGTTTTTGTGTGATCCAAATTCTTGTCATCCAAATCCTCGTAGAATCTTCCATATCTTTGTGTACTATACTTAAATCCTTAATGGACTTCTACGTTGTAGTTAAAGTCCCTTGGATTATAATGTACTACTTCATAATTAGACCCCTTTAGTGGTCTAGTTAAACAGATTGATCCAAAAATCTGGTTAGGGATATCATGTGATGATATAGCTGAAAGGACTCCTTAGTGGCCTAATTAAGAAGATCCTCTGTTGATCTAATTAAAAGGACCCTATGGTAGTCTAGTCACTCTCATCTCAGGTTTGATATCTTTCCCCACAACATTTCAAAACAAACTGTGCGGACTGTGCAAGGAATTACGTAATTATGGATGCATACATAATTATGGAATTTAGTGCACAGAAATCACAGCAAGTTCTATCATGTATCAAGAGTTAACCCTATTCATTTCCAATTCTGATGAAGCATCCGTTGAGGAAAAATGAACTAGCTATTCATTTTTCACTTCTGAAGAATATCCGTTGAGGAAATGAATATCCGTTGTTTATCTTTTCATTTCCATTCTGAAGAATAACCGTTGAGGAAAATGAATTATCCATTCATTTTCGTTCTAAAGAATATCCGTTGAAGAAATGAATATCCGTTGTGTAATCCTTCATTTCCAACTCTGAGGAAATAACCGTTGAAAATGACTCCGTTAGTTCATTTTCGTTTCTGAAGATTTATCCGTTGAGGAAATGAATATCCGTTGTGTAATTCTTCATTTCCAACTCTGAGGAAATAACCGTTGAAAATGACTCCGTTAGTTCATTTTCGTTTCTGAAGATTTATCCGTTGAGGAAATGAATATCCGTTGTGTAATCCTTCATTTCCAACTCTGAGGAAATAACCGTTGAAAATGACTCCGTTAGTTCATTTTCGTTTCTGAAGATTTATCCGTTGAGGAAATGAATATCCGTTGTGTAATTCTTCATTTCCAACTCTGAGGAAATAACCGTTGAAAATGACTCCGTTAGTTCATTTTCGTTTCTGAAGATTTATCCGTTGAGGAAATGAATATCCGTTGTGTAATTCTTCATTTCCAACTCTGAGGAAATAACCGTTGAAAATGACTCCGTTAGTTCATTTTCGTTTCTGAAGATTTATCCGTTGAGGAAATGAATATCCGTTGTGTAATTCTTCATTTCCAACTCTGAGGAAATAACCGTTGAAAATGACTCCGTTAGTTCATTTTCGTTTCTGAAGATTTATCCGTTGAGGAAATGAATATCCGTTGTGTAATTCTTCATTTCCAACTCTGAAGAACAAACCGTTGAGGAAAATGACCCCGTTTGCTCATTTTCGTTCTGAAGAATATCCGTTGAGAGAAATGAATATCCGCTGATTTTTCTTTCATTTCAAATTCTGAAGAACAAACCGTTGAGAAAAATGACCCCGTTTGTTCATTTTCGTTCTGAAGAATATCCGTTGAGAGAAATGAATATCCGTGGATTATTCCTTCATTCCCATTTCTGACAAAGAATCCGTTGAGAAAGAATGAATCATCCATTCATTTTCACTTCTGAAGAATATCCGTTGAGGGAAATGTATATCCGTTTAGTTTATTCCTTTATTTTCCATTTCCGAAGAACCCGTTGAAGAAAATGACTCTGTTCGTTCATTTTCGCTTCTGAAAAATATCCGTTGAGGAAAATAATCAGATTATGCTTTACATATCTTTGATGACTATTTGAAACAAAGTCATAGACAGACTCCTACGAATTAATTTCGGGACGAAATTTCCTAAAGTAGGGGAGACTGTAACACCTGTGTCATTTCAACCATCAAACAAATGCCCAACCAGTGAAATATTGTATTTCATACTTGGGATTTGTAAAAATATGTGTATCGTTTACACATATCAATTCTTGTTCGATTTCAAACACTATATCGCTTTCTGGAAGGTTATACGCGCACTGATGCGTAAATATAACCAGTTTAATCCAACGAACACTCCGGAATAGTGAAATAGGCTTAACATACCTTAAATAACCCTTACATAACTTAGAAATAAGTTTTGAAGGCTTCGGTATGGCAAAAACATGTTAATTCGCTTACAGGGACTAAAGTTGACAAACTGCGAAAGTATGCCAATTTGAACTGTAACAGACATTCCGGAACATGACCATAAGTTAAACATACCATAAATATCCTTTACATAGCTTAGAAATAGGCTTTGAGGGGTTCGGTGTGCTAAAATAAACTTTTGTGTCATTCAGGGACTAAAAGTGTCAAAAAGTGCACAAGTTTGCATTTTCGCGCATAACTTACGTTCTGAATACATCTGGACATCCAAAAATTTATGTAAGCATGAATACATTATATTTTAGTGTTCGCCATAAGAAAAATCCATTCGTCGCGTCATTTGGATCGTTTTTCGCGCTTGTGCGCATTCCGTCGTAATTAAGCGAACATCGCGTTCGTACGGCCAAACGAACCGACATTCGACATATTTTTGAACATATTTTAAGTTCCCTATACTTTAACTTCATTTTAGAGCTTTGAAATGGGGTTAACGGGCCTTAAACGTGTCGAAAATGGGCTGAATGCATGACAGGGACCAAAAGTGTAAATCTGCCAAACTTAAGCCTAGCGGTGCGCTACACTTTTAGCGTAGCGGTGCGCTAGGGGTCTGCAGACCAGATGCAGAGTACTTAACAGCCTGTTTTCAGCAGATTTAACCACAACCACATGTTTGCAACTTGCTTAATCACTAAGATTAGGAGCATATGTGGCTCCATAACCTTTGTGACAAGTGTACGGCTCGGATCGTGGCACGATATTCAAGAAACGATCCTAGCGGCTCTACTTTATCTATAAATACCCACCCCCCTTTGGCTTAAAAACCCACAAATCTGATTGAAAAGACTCTAAGTTGGAACCTTCGTTTCATACCTGAGCTATTTTGATCTGGGTTAGCATTCGGGGACCCTGGGTAAGTATTCTTTCGTTCTTTTCCTTATTTTACTGCTTTTCGAGTCAGAAAGTCAAACTTTGTTTGACTTTCAGCGTTGACCAGTAATGGTCAATGCGAAGTTCGTTTGAACTTCGCAACGTGAGTGTAATCACGTTGGTCATAGTCCCTTGGGACTATGCCCACTGACTACCACGTTGTCTAGGGTCGTAGGGTAGGCGATCTAATAAATCGCCTATACCTTCGAACCCGACCCAGTTTGGTCGATCATTAGGATCCGACCAAACACTTTAGGTGACCATAGTAGGTAGGGAATAACCTTCCGAGGTTATACCCTATAGTCACATCGTTTAAGTAGTTGTATGATAGGTAGTTTATATGCCTTAGGTAAATTACCAGAATACCCTTTTCATACATAATTGATAATTTAGCATATGTAACCTAAACCTTTGTCACATAACTGATTATGTAACATGTTAAGGCATATATTACTTGTCATAGGACTAGTTAGGCGGTCCGAACGCGTTTCACGCGAACGACGCGTTAAAGTAGCATAAGCTACCTAAACGGGTCGTAATGGGTCGTAGATACTTAGGTTAAGTTTCATTTAGTATGTAGGCTTTGTTAAAACCAAAAGACACGAGTCTCTACACTCGTTTGGTTTACAAACCCTAATGCTACCCGATCTTCCGATTTAGGTCCGGTTTATTAATGTAGCTACCTATACTAGGTGCCGTTTGATATCCGCGATCTCTAGCATTGTTTAGTTGTCACTCCAGAACTACTGAGCAATCCCAGGTGAGTACATAGACCCCTCTTTTACTGTTTTCCAAACTGTTTTGGGGTGAAACACATGTGCCTACTTGTTACTTTCATGCTTTCCTGTTTTGACATCATATACTTGCTATGTTCATTAGTACATTATAGTACATGATTTCATTACATTTCATGCTATGTATGCCCATTGTGTGCGTACTTAGTACATTGTTTTACATTACATTTTATGCTATGTATGCCCATTGTGTGCATACTTAGTACATCGTTCTACATTACATTTCATGCTATGTATGCCCATTGTGTGCGTACTTAGTACATTGTTTTACGTTGCTTTTCTGTTACATATGCTTATCCAGCATATGAACACATTATACTACATATTGAACCGTTGTAATCATTTGACTGTGATCCGTTGATATCTGTGAACCGTTTGTATCTGTGAACCGTGTGAACCGTATTTGACATAGACATTTCGGCATAGACATTTTAACATGATTGACATTTGATCATGCATTTCCCACAAAACATAACTTTGATTTAAACCAAGTTTTACTTCAATACTTTGTTTTTGTGCATATGGTTTAGTTGAGACATTTCACTTGCCATACATGACATTTTGACATAGACATTTGACATGGATATTTGACATAGACATTTGACATGGATATTTGACATAGACAATTGACATGGATATTTGACATAGACATTTGACATGGATATTTGACATAGACATTTTGACATTGTTTGGTTTGATTAAGTGATTAAGTAACGATGCGTGTGTAATATGATACAAGCATGGTGGATACGCCGCTGGTACTTCCTATATATAAGTGTTTGTATGGTATTACATATTGTAGCGTTATTTGAATCATTTCAGTTTGATACATATAACATTTTATACAAATAACATACTTTTCACAAGACATTGTTTTACAAACAACTTATCTTATACAAAATCCATTTTTACTATGGTTATTCATTTAACCATACATTATTCATTTATTTATACATATCATCTGAACTCATTGTTTTTCAAATGATTTACAAAACAAAGCAAATTACAAGGTTCATGACTAAACATTTTCTCAAACATAAGTCATGGAACCTATTTTCACAAAACCTATGTATCTCACAGGCATTTTTATGCTGACGTACCTATTTTCACATGTGTTTTTCAGGAACTGTTGCATAAGATGATCAAGATACACATAGGCAGACTTGGGCTTTAGTGACAATAAAAGATGCAAGACTAGTTAATTATGTTGTATTTCATAGTTTGATAAGACATTGTAACACTTTTAATCAATAAAACGAAACTTCAATTGCCATGGATTTGAAACAATTAATTCTGTTACAACACTCCCCGATGTTTCCGCCACATTTTGTATGTTCTACGTGGTCGGGGTGTGACAATAATCAACAAATAGGACAAGTGTGTCCCCCCTAGTTGGGGACGGTTAGAGAGGGGGGGGGGGTTCTAGTCCATTTTCAACTAATTAGTTGAATATTAGTTAGGTTAAGTAAGTTAGTTAAGTGCTTAACCCGGTTAGTGGTGTGTAGTGTGTTAAGACGGGTGTTAGGGTATTTAGGGACCCTAACTGGCTCAGAAAAAGATAAATAATGAAAATGACAATATTTTCATGTTCCGGGTATAGTCTGATTGTTTGGTTGGATAGTAATCCGTTAATGTGCTTAAACAAGCTTTAAAGTGTCGTTAATACCCTTTTTAGTGACACAACTTATTTCTGACACTTTGGAAAGTGTCTAGTAATATTTTTCTCATGTTTTGGCACTTTATTAGGTAGCTAAAAGCTGAATTGTTATGTAAAGTGCCGAGTTTTTGTGCTTAGAGTACGTTTTAGGCACATCCAGTCATTGTAACTTATTCCTAGAGGCGCAGTTCTACAACCCTTGTATCCCTACACTCACCACTAGTGTAGTAAAATATTTCTGGCTCATACAGGCCTTAGAGGCAGTGTCTGCCTGATGCTGGCTTTATCAGCATGTTCAATAGGTTATCCGTTTACAGTGCTACTGTGCTTTTTGTGCATCATGTTTGTCACTAAGGTTCAGCATGTAAATAATGTAGTGGCGGTAAGTAAAGTATGATGCAAGTAAGTACATGTATCAGTATTCAAGTAGCAGTTTATTCACAAGTTCAAGCAAGCACAGTAATTAAGCAGTAATTAATTATTAATTAAGTCGTACGGATACCTGGTTTAGTGAGGTTTGTCACATTCTCCCCCCGTTAGAAAAATTTCGTCCCGAAATTTTAAGTTCTGCTTGTAGATGCAGGGTTCTTAGGAAATAGGTGGGGGTATTTCTCTTTCATCCGGTCCTCACGCTCCCAGGTGTATTCAGGACCATGTCTGGCGGGTTTTGACGAGCTTGACACTGCTCCGGCGGGTCTTGTTTACTTTCCAATCCGTAACCTCAACCGGTTCTTCAACGAAATGGAGCGTGTCGTCAACATGAATCTCGTCGATGGGAATGGCAATGGTATCTTGGGTTGGACTTTTCTTCAAGTTGGATACATGAAATGTATCGTGAACAGAATGGAGTTCAGCAGGTAGGTCCAACTTGTATGCTACTAGTCCTATTCTTTCCAAAATTCTGAAAGGACCAATGTAGCGCGGATTTAACTTCCCACGCTTTTCGAAGCGTGCCACACCCTTCCAGGGTGAAACTTTCAATAACACCATTTCTCCAACTTGAAATTCCAAGCGTTTCCGGTTTGGATCTGCATAGGCTTTCTGTCTGTGGCGAGCTGCTTCGATGCGTTTTAGAATCTGCGCAATCTTGTCCGTCGTCTCTTGGACGATTTCGGGACCAGCAAGCTGCCTATCACCTGCGTCAGCCCAGCATAGGGGTGATCGGCACTTGCGTCCGTAAAGGGCTTCAAATGGTGCGACACCAATACTAGTGTGGTAGCTGTTGTTGTATGAAAATTCGACCAAAGGTAAATGCTTATCCCAGCTACCGCCCAAATCCATAACACACGCTCTCAGCATGTCTTCCAAAGTCTGTATCGTTCGCTCGCTTTGACCGTCAGTTTGCGGATGAAACGCAGTGCTCAGATTCAATTGTGAGCCAAAAGCCTCTTGGAAGGATTGCCATATCCTTGACACAAACCTTCCGTCTCTATCAGAGATGATCAAGAGAGGCATTCCATGACGTGCGACCATGTATATTTCGGCCAACTTGCTCGTATTATCCTTCTCTTTGATAGGTAAAAAGTGTGCTGACTTCGTTAGGCGGTCAACTATCACCCAGATAGTGTCATGACCTCTTGGCGTTCTTGGCAACTTTGTAACAAAATCCATGGAGATTTGTTCCCATTTCCACTTGGGAATCTCCGGTTGTTGCAGAAGTCCTGAAGGCTTCTGGTATTCGGCTTTAACCTTAGCG
Source organism: Helianthus tuberosus (assembly GCA_030545235.1). Taxonomy (NCBI): domain Eukaryota; kingdom Viridiplantae; phylum Streptophyta; class Magnoliopsida; order Asterales; family Asteraceae; genus Helianthus; species Helianthus tuberosus. Next base: position 47,506,582 of record CM060429.1, on the reverse strand, counting down.
CATGTTAAACATTTGCTCACATAAACAGCAACATCGCCTTTCATCCTAGGCCACCAATAGTAATCCTTGAGATCTTGGTACATCTTATCCGCTCCCGGATGGATAGAGTACCGTGATTTGTGAGCTTCATCAAAAATAACCTTCCTTAAACCTCCAAACAAAGGAACCCAAATCCTTTTCTCAAAACATAACGTTCCTTCCTTGTTTGGTACCAGTAGCTTCTCCATCCCACGGAGATATTCTTCTTCAAGGTTTCCTTCCTTGAGAGCTTCCTTCTGTGCGGCACGAATGCGCAAGGAAAGATCGGTTCGGATAATCATTTCTAAAGCCCTAACCCTTATGGGCTTGATCCTCTCCTTTCGACTTAGGGCATCGACGACCACGTTCGCCTTCCCTGGATGATACTTTATCTCGCAGTCGTAATCGTTCAGCAACTCAACCCATCGTCTCTGCCTCATATTCAGCTCCTTTTGGTTGAATATGTGTTGTAGGCTCTTGTGATCTGTAAAAATTGTACACTTTGTACCATAAAGGTAGTGTCTCCAGATCTTTAATGCAAAAACCACTGCGCCAAGTTCCAAATCATGTGTGGTATAGGTCTTTTCGTGTATTTTCAATTGACGCGATGCGTAAGCAATAACCTTTTGGCATTGCATCAACACGCAACCCAATCCTTGGCGTGAGGCGTCACAGTATACCACAAAATCATCTGTACCTTTCGGTAGTGCTAAGATTGGCGCATTGCAGAGCTTATCCTTCAGTATCTGGAATGCTTCCTCCTGTTTGATTTCCCAATCAAACTTCTTATCTTTCTGCGTGAGGAGCGTCAATGGTTGAGCGATCTTCGAAAAATCCTCAATGAACCTTCGATAGTAGCAAGCCAAACCCAAGAATTGCCGAATTTCGGTTGGCGTCTTTGGCGTTTCCCAATTCTTAATCGCTTCGATCTTGGTTGGATCCACATGGATTCCATCTCCATTCACCACGTGTCCAAGAAATTGTACTTCACGTAGCCAAAACTCGCACTTAGAGAACTTGGCATACAACTGTTCTTTCTTCAGCAACTCCAAAATAGCTCTTAGATGCTGCTCGTGCTCAGCCTTTGTCCTTGAATAAATCAAGATATCGTCGATAAACACAATCACGAACTTGTCCAAGTACGGCTTGCAAACTCTATTCATTAAGTCCATAAAGACTACAGGTGCGTTTGTCAAACCAAACGGCATAACAAGGAACTCGTAGTGTCCATAACGAGTTCTGAAGGCTGTCTTCGGGATACTCTCCTCTTGTATCCTTAACTGATGGTATCCGGACCGCAAATCGATCTTTGAATAAAAACTTGAACCTTGCAGTTGGTCGAACAGATCATCAATTCTTGGCAGAGGATATCTATTCTTGATCGTCAGCTTGTTCAGCTCCCGGTAGTCGATGCACATACGAAAACTACCGTCCTTCTTCTTGACAAACAGGACCGGAGCTCCCCAAGGCGAGAAGCTTGGTCGGATAAAACCCTTGTCTAACAACTCTTGAAGTTGTGTCGACAGTTCCTGCATCTCAGACGGAGCAAGTCTATAAGGTGCCTTAGCCACAGGTGCGGCGCCTGGAACTAAGTCAATGCGGAACTCTACTTGTCTCTGAGGTGGCAGTCCAGGTAAGTCCTCTGGGAAGACTTCTGGATATTCCCTCACGACAGGGATGTCTTCGATTCTTGGCTCAGCAGCCTTCTTATCCACAATGTGTGCCAGGAAGGCAACACATCCCTTTTGCAAACACTTTCGCGCTTTCAAGCAGCTGATAATTCTTAACGGCGCATCACGCTTCTCCCCGTGAACCACAATTGTTTCGCCATCTTCGGTTGGGATACGAACGACCTTTTCGTGGCAAACTATCTCCGCCTTGTTGCCTGATAACCAATCCATTCCTACCACCACGTCGAAGCTTCCCAACTGGACTGGTAGTAGATCCAAAGCAAACTCACGCTCTCCTAATTCGATCACACAACCTCTGATAACTTCGTTGGCTTCTACTAACTTCCCATTAGCCAATTCGATTGAGTAGGGAATATCTAACTTATTAGCGGTTAAACCAGGCGTATTCTTAAATTCTAACGATACGAAGCTATAATTGGCACCAGTATCAAACAAAATAGATGCAAAAGTTTTGGTTGATAGAGAACGTACCAGTAGTCACGCCTGGATCCTGGCATACTTCACAAGCTCCGATGTTGGATGTCCTTTCACGGTCTTGTTTCAACTTCGGGCATTCCCTCTTAAGATGTCCAACATCCCCACAATGGAAGCATCCTGACACTCGGCCATTTCCTTTCCCATTTCCACCTTGAACGTTGTTACTGTTTTCTCCTTGTCTGGGACTCTTCATCCCACAACCATCCTTGTTGTGTCCTTTCCTCCCGCACCTAGACCTTCGACATCCACACTCGTGGTGATACTTGCACCCGGCACGTCTTGGTTTAGTTTCTAAGTAAATCTTATTATTGGCCTGTTTGTTGTTAGGGCAGTCTTTCTTGAAATGCCCTTTGTCCCCGCAGTCAAAACAACCTCGAATAGATCTTTGTTCATCCTTATTCGTTTGGGTATCTTCGGTAAGCTTCCTTTTGTTCTTTCCAGACGACTCTACATGAGTCTCCTTGTCAGGGTTTGCAAGTTTTTCTAGTCTAATTGCCTCCGTAACGAGTGCCAGACCCATCTTACTTGCAACATCAGTTGTTGGTGGCGTTGATGTTGTCATCAAGCTCAAGACTTGAGGCGCCAGTTCCCAAATGAATTGTTCCAATTTCTTTAATTATGGTTTCACCAGGTACGGAACAACTCGTGACGAATCATGAAGTCTTTGCACGTACTCCAACACCTTCGGACCTTCCATCATCAGGCTCCGAAATTCATCTTCCCACTTCTGGGTTTCCGTTTGGGGGCAATACTTCTTATGCATCATTCCTTTCAGTTCACCTAATGCATATGCTGCAGTAGCACCCTTTATGTGGGTCTGAAGATTCCACCATAATCGGGCTTCGTCTAGAAACAGCTCAGAAACGTATAGGACTTGTTGTTCCGGCGTACAACCGCTCACTTGAAAGATGGAATCCATACTTTCGATCCATTTCACAAAAGCTATGGCACCTCCAGTGCCGTCGAACTTCGGAGGCTTGTAGTTGAGGAAGTGCCAGTAGGAACAACCGTTATTTTCTGAGGTACCTCTGATAGGTTCGGAGCGTAGGGCCTCGTGTTGTGCTATAGCTGCAGCAATTATCTCTTGAAGTTCCGCCTCTGAGGTGGGCATGCGCATTTCGCGTCTTGGTGGCATCTTCTAAAAGATGTTTCACGTAGGTTAGGTCATAGCAAGTAAAATGTTCGTATGTATTCAACAATATCAACACATAACATCTCGTGCTATAAATAAATCAACCACATAACATCTCTTGTCATAGAACATAAACAATAAATCAAACATCACAAGTGATGAGAATACTGCGATTGCATTGCCACAATTTGAGACCACAATGTAAAGCTTACAAGTACACAACTGTATCATACAACGTCAATGACTTAGTAGTGGACGACCCTAGACAAGTCGTGCGATTGCTGGACAAGTTCAGGAATTTCTGGTTCGTCTATTTTCAAATTCCTGAGCTCCACCTCAAGCTTCTGAATTCCAGTACTAAAACAACATTTCTTCTCAATCGTTTCCTTGAGCTCGTCCCAGCTCAGTGCATACGCAGCGTCTGTGCCAAGGGTCTGAAACTGAAGGTTTCACCATGAGAGTGAGTTATCTAGAAATAACCCCGGGATGTAGGTAACACTCTGTTGGGATGAATAGTCACTCATTCTTGGAATGGAGTCAATCTTTTTGGACCGACGAACAAATGCAACGGCGCTTCCTGTTCCGTCGAAGTTCAAAGGCTTGCAGTTCAGGAACTGCTTATAGGTGCAACCAGTTGGAGGGTTATTTCCAGTAGTGCCATTGCTGTGCTTAGAGCGGAGGGCTTTATGTCGTGCATTTATCTGTGAGATGCGTTCTTGCAGCTCGGCTTCTGTCCTTGGCAACGTACTGGTGTTTGTGTCACGTCTGGGTGACGTTCTCTTTTGTCGAAGTGGTGTGAAGCGGGTTAGACAACGTTTCAATTGTCTATGAGGTATATAGCAACATAAGCCATCATGTAATCACCCAATTTCATACGCAAATATACTCAATGTATGAGTGGGGAAATAAATTTTTGAGCCTTCACATAGGTTTGCCAATTTGGCTTGTTGCTTGTAATAGAATGAACTCGAGGCTACATCGCCTCGCCTTGGTCATTCGTGTTTTAGATATTTCCTGCTACATTGGTTTTCATTAGCTTGACCCGCAGAGTCCACCAGGATTTCTGTGCACTACAAGTCGTTATTACGTGGGCCCCCGTAATAATAAATTGTCTTGCACAGTTACCCCAAATTTTCTCTCGTCCAAGCAGATGATCAATCAAGGAGCAACAGCAGGTGCATCGGCATGAACAGGGTTATGCTCCAATGCGGGGTCAGGAGCAACGCCTGGCTCAGGGGCCACGGCTGGCTCCGGATCAAAAACTCCATCTCAAGATCAGCTGGATCAACAAACACAGGGGGTTACAGGATCCTCCAAGGGCTGGTCTGGATCAAAACCAGGTGGAAGAACAAGATCACCCTCAATACTGTGATCAAACTCAAAGCTGGGTGCGGGAACCGGTGCAGCTGATGATGCCGTATCAGGGCCGGCGTCGTGTGAATGGTGCTGCACTCCCTGTATATGCGAAAATGCGGATGTCAGAAACTCAAATGAGTCTGGGACAGGGGAATGGGCATGAGTTTCCCCTGCAGGAGCGTCCGCATGCAGTAGGCTAATACCAGCCGCAATAGGGCCCTGCCCTCGAATGGGTCCTCCTCAAGTAGATCGTTATCGTCGTCAGAGGCCACGTCGGGGGGGGGGGGGCATATCAACAACAGGATAAGCGGAAAGGGGGCAAATTCCCAACAAGATGGCCATCAGTAGGCTCTGCTACGACTTCAGGCAGCGCAAAAGGGCTGAAAGTCGTCATTGTCTGTGCCGGTAGTATCGGAAATGTACACCTCGTGCTTCGATGAAACTATGTCGTCTGATACTATGGCCATGGGATTCGTAGTGTCCATCTTTCTAGTACATGATGAAAGCATCGTTTGTAACACAAACACATATACGTATAATAATCAATCATATAATCATATAGCATGTTAGTCAATCAAATAATTCTCCTAGTCCCACTAGCCTCCCAGTCTCCTAGACTGACATTCCTAGTCCCACTAGCCAAATTCTTCCTAGTCTCTAAGACTGCTCTATCATCTACCTCGACCTCTTAGATCGAGCCTCGGCCTCTAAGACCGAGCCTCAGCCTCCAAGACTGAGCCTACTTTTCCTAGTCTTACTAGCCATCTACCTCGATTTCTTAGATCGAGCCTCGGTCTCCAAGACCGAGCCTCAGCCTCCAAGACTGAGCCTAAAATAATAATATATAAAATGTGCTCAACATTTGTTTGTAAAAACGTTTTGGATCTGGACTTAAATGGTATGCAGTAAAAATGTTTTCGTGAGAGCCCTAGTGATCATAGTCTAGACTCGAGAAGGAATCCTAGTTCGCTATGATCAGAGCTCTGATACCAAGCTGTCACACCCTGGCTTTGCGGAAGCGTGGTTAATTTGGTGTGACTTCTTAATACCATAGCTTAACCATAACAAAGCTATATGAAATAAAGCCATGCAAGATCATCCATTTAATTAAGTTTTAAAAACCAAATACAATAACATTGTCTTAACGGAAACACATCTTAACGACATTGTTTAACAAACACAAACATCAACATGACATAAAAACAGTTTAAGGACTGTGACTTGTCCAGGAAAGAGTCACATTCCCCAAACCCGGATGACCTCGAAACTAGTGCAGCGGGAAAACGTGCCATACCGCGCCAGATCCTTTAATTTCCTGAAATACATGTAAGTTGAAAAATCAACAATAATGTTGAGCGAGTTCATGTGTAAGTGAGTAAATAAACCTTTGTGAGTATAAAAATAGTCTTGGTATGTAGCAAATAAGGGAATTGAGATCACCAATGGCTTGCAAGGCCACTGATATATGTGAAGTGCAAGTAGGGAGACTCAAACCTAGCAGATTTCGCCACGGCATTAGTATGTGGACAAAGTCACCCCGAGGTCCATTTCTAGTTTGGCCTGGGGCTGGGCTCGCTACACCCAGATAGATCTACCGCTCCTGTCCCTCGGTCCTTCCATGAGGACTAATGGCCTCATATTGCTCCTACCCACTCACATGATCTAAGTAGTAAACCTCCTTACGCTAATCATACCATGTATAAAGTACTTGTAATCAAAGTAACATGTATTTCACCCCCGCAGTTAAGAAAACTGAAAACAGTTAGAGAAAAGGGGGACATGAACTCACAGTGGTGCGTCTCTACCAAGTATGCCTCCAAATCAAACAGCTGTGTGACGACCTACACGTCTAATTCTATTAGACGGACGGCCGTGCCTTGGCTTTAAGGTTTAGGTTTTTGGGGAAATAGTTAGGCAACTATTTCGTGTTTACATTCTGTATATACTTGGTAGTCATTTTCCTTCCCAAGGATGGGGGATTTAATACATGAGCGTTCGTATAATTCGGATTACACTATTAAGTCTCACTTAATACATTTCATGGTTGTGTCTTTGTCGGGATTGTTTGTTTTGTTGTCCTAGTCTTGGTATGCCAAGTCTAGTAGTGTGTATCGATGTCTCGATGCACCCTGTTTATTTGTTTTTTGGTTGATATAAAATTTCACCGGGGTAACCCTTTACCCAAAATATAAATATTCTTCCCAAAAATATTATATTTTAATACATGTGATTTTCCCAAAAATAATACTTAGTAATATTATTTTTACTCTAAAAATAATATTTACGTAGTTCACAAAATAATCATAAACACTTATACAAGTGATGTTGTGAAAAATATATACTAAATACATTTATGTATCACGTTTTATTTTGTGAAATCCCACCTCCGGTATTTTGTAAATAAGTTGTGGCGAAATCTATAATTTGAAAACAAGTCAAAATGTATATTTAACACTTATAGTGAAAATATTTCTAAGTGTTAGGTTTTTGGAAAATTTCGCCAGAGTTTCCTCTGTAACTGGAGGTGGCCACGCTTTCAAGCGTATCATTTCCTTTTATAAATTAAACCAACAATCTTCTTATTCAATCAAAACAATGTTCAAATCACAAACTAGTCAAAATATGTATATAAATCGCATATATTTCATGAACTTGTGATTTATCCAAACTATGAAGTAAATCTCATTACTTTTAGTGGATCTTTATATAAAACAATCCGATTTTGTAAAAACCTCGTTTTTAAAGAAATTCCATCTTTACAACTTCTCGTCATCTTTTCCAAAAATAATTATTTTGTCGAAACTTGGTGTTACACAAGTGGTTACACACTTTTGTGTTCTAAAAACCATTCGTGTTAGTGTAAGATCCGTCTTTAAAAGTATGTTTCTCTTGACACTTGGTCCTTTGAAAATACCACTTGTAGATACGTAGATCTACTAGTTTTAAACACTATTTCACAACTAAAATCGCTTTTACACAAGTTCATGATTAGTGTGTGGTAGAGTTTCATCCTTTAACCCTTGTTACTTCCAAAACAACCTTATGTCATGATCCAAGATCGTGACCAACCCGGGTTAAACGATGATCCGAGCTACCACAACATAGATCGGGTCCAAATAATCATACAAATCAAATACTACATGATTTACACAACATATGAGCTTTTAACCATCACTTATAGCATTTTTAGTAGACTTTTATGTATCATCTTGCATGTTAACGAGTTTTAACCGTTACAAATCATATTAACCACTTCAAAATAGTTCGAGTAGGTGATTTAAGTAACATACCACTAGCTCGAGGCTAGGGAAGAATCTAAGTGCAAATAGAGTGGATAAAAGCAAGAGAGTGAGGTCCTTCGCCTTCCGATTGCACCAAGGTTCCTTATACGCGATCCTTATCACTTGTATGAGCTTGGAATGTGATGATGGAAGCCGAAAGTATGAAGGATGTACAAGGGGGTGTTCGGCCGAAGCCTTGAGAGAGAGAGAGAGAGGAGTGTTTGTGTTGAGTTTGTGATGTGTGAATGATCATGTGGGTTTAAGCTTATACTTATAGACAATCTCAACATGTTTAACCAATGGATATTGTGTCATTTAGATACTAAGCACACTTAATATAATAATCAACAAATAGGACAAGTGTGTCCCCCCTAGTTGGGGACGGTTAGAGAGAGGGGGGGGGGGGGGTTCTAGTCCATTTTCAACTAATTAGTTGAATATTAGTTAGGTTAAGTAAGTTAGTTAAGTGCTTAACCCGGTTAGTGGTGTGTAGTGTGTTAAGACGGGTGTTAGGGTATTTAGGGACCCTAACTGGCTCAGAAAAAGATAAATAATGAAAATGACAATATTTTCATGTTCCGGGTATAGTCTGATTGTTTGGTTGGATAGTAATCCGTTAATGTGCTTAAACAAGCTTTAAAGTGTCGTTAATACCCTTTTTAGTGACACAACTTATTTCTGACACTTTGGAAAGTGTCTAGTAATATTTTTCTCATGTTTTGGCACTTTATTAGGTAGCTAAAAGCTGAATTGTTATGTAAAGTGCCGAGTTTTTGTGCTTAGAGTACGTTTTAGGCACATCCAGTCATTGTAACTTATTCCTAGAGGCGCAGTTCTACAACCCTTGTATCCCTACACTCACCACTAGTGTAGTAAAATATTTCTGGCTCATACAGGCCTTAGAGGCAGTGTCTGCCTGATGCTGGCTTTATCAGCATGTTCAATAGGTTATCCGTTTATAGTGCTACTGTGCTTTTGTGCATCATGTTTGTCACTAAGGTTCAGCATGTAAATAATGTAGTGACGGTAAGTAAAGTATGATGCAAGTAAGTACATGTATCAGTATTCAAGTAGCAGTTTATTCACAAGTTCAAGCAAGCACAGTAATTAAGCAGTAATTAATTATTAATTAAGTCGTACGGATACCTGGTTTAGTGAGGGTTGTCACATGTTAAGGCATATTTTACTTGTCATAGGACTAGTTAGGCGTTCCGAACGCGTTTTACGCGAACGACGCGTTAAAGTAGCATAAGCTACCTAAACGGGTCGTGATGGGTCACAAACACTTAGGTTAAGTTTCATTTAGTATGAAGGCTTTGTTAAACCATATTACACGAGTTCCCATACTCGTTTGGTTTACGAACCCTCATTCTATCCGATCTTCCGATTTAGGTCCGGTTTATTAATGTAGTTACCTATATTAGGTGCTGTTTGATATTCCGAGATCTCTAGCATTGCTTGGTGGTTATCTTAGGACTTCTGAGCAATCTCAAGTGAGTACATAGACCCCTCTTTTACTGTTTTCCAAACGTTTTGGGATGAAACACATGTGCCTACTTGTTACTTTCATGCTTTCCTGTTTTCACATCATATACTTGCTATGTTCATTAGTACATTTATAGCACATGTTTTACTTTACATTTCTGCTATGTATGTTGACTGATAGCATGCTAGCACATTGATTTACATGACTTTCTGCTTTGTATGTTAACTTAGCATACTTAGTACATTGTTTTACATTACAATTTGTTGCATATACTCATCCAACATATGAACACATTATATTACATTTTGAACCTTTTATAACTATTTGACTATGTGAACCGTTTGTATCTGTGAACCGTTTGTATCTATGAACCGTTTGTATCTGTGAACCGTTTGTATCTATGAACCGTTTGTGTCTGTGAACCGTTTGTATCTGTGAACCGTGTGAACCGTATTTGACCATACATAAACATTTCTACAATTGTTAAACATTACATCTTAATGGTTTGGTTTGGGTAAGTGATTTAAGTAACGAGGCGTGTGTAATATGATACAAGCATGGTGGATACGCCGCTGGTACTTCCTATATATAAGTGTTTGTATGGTATTACATATCGTAGCGTTATTTGAATCATTTAAATTTGAGACATATAACATATTATACAAATAACATACTTTTCACAAGACATTGTTTTACAAACAACTTATCTTATACAAACTCATTTTACATGGTTATTCATTTAACCATACATTATTCTCTTATTTATACATATCATCTGATCTTATTGTTTTTCAAATGATTTACAAGACAAAGCAAATTACAAGGTTCATGACTAAACATTTTCCCAAACATAAGTCATGAATTCTGTTTTCACAAAACCTATGTATCTCACAGGCATTTTTATGCTGACGTACCTATTTTCACATGTGTTTTCAGGAGATGATGCATAGGATTTATCAAGACATACTTAGGCGGACCTGTGCCTTAGTGACTTAAAACGAGACAAGAACTAGTTACTTTATGTTATGTACTCTTTGGTTCTTGTTTAAAACAATGTAATCTTTCATATTTGATTAATAAAACGAAGCTTCAATTGCCATGGATTTGAAACAATTAATTCTGTTACAACACTCCCCGACGTTTCCGCCACGTTTGGTTGTTCCGCGTGGTCGGGGTGTGACAGATAAGTTGGTATCAGAGCCAATGGTTATAGGGAATTAGGTTATTAGTAATACTTTGACCTAGTCTATAAACTTCTTAGGACCCTAACGCGAGTTTACTTGCGTTTAGTCATAAAACAATACCGTCACCCATCCTTAGGCGACGACCACAACAAGAACATAAATTTCAAAACCGCTTTGAAAACTAATCATCTGTTCTAGGATGATTGATTACTAGGTTTTGAACCCTCTATTGTTAGGTTTTGAACCCTCTGTTATATGGTTTTGAACCCCTTTGAGTTTTCAAAATCTCGTCAAGGTTTTGGGTTTTAAATAATGTGAACACGTGCAAACTGGAAGGGTGAATGCCTGTATTCTGGGTTTTCTGTCTAGGCAAGCACTTCGTATACATCTCATCAGACGCGAGACCAGTTGTGCTTACCTGGGAATTCTTGGGATGAGTGTTCACTTATAGGCGAGCATGTCTTCGCGATACATTATTTTTGACCCATTTACTTTGATTAGTCACTATGTGTCGTTTGTTTACCTTGTGGTAACAAACAAATGACCACTATCCTTGCTTTCATCGGATTTGTTTCATCTCATTCTTTTCGTCTAATACTCTCACTCGTTTCCTTTCATGTTTCCTCTTTTAGAATGCCTCCTCGACGCGAGAACCAGATAGCGACTGCCGAGCTGGCAGAAATCATTGCGCAGCAAATGGCTGCTCAATTCCCAAACCTCTTTGCTCAATGGAACCAAGCCAACAACAACAACAATGGTCCATGCAATTTCAAGAGTTTTAACTCGGCTAAACCACTCAAGTTTTTAGTGGTTCTGAGGGAGCGACTGGGCTTCTTCAATGGTTCGAGAGCATTGAGAATACTTTCCGCCACGTGCAGTGTCCTGACAATCGCAAGGTCGAGTTTGTCACACCCTGGCTTTTGCGGAAGCGTGGGTTTATTTGGTGTGACTTCTTAATACCACAGCAACAATCACAACAATGCTATATGATAGAATACGGATGTTCATCCATTAAAATAGTTGAAAATGCATAACATATTGTCTAAAAACGTTAACCACAATAGACGTTACAAAATCATGACTTGTTTAAAGAGAATTCAAAAGACTCAACGATAAGCTACCAACGACACATGATTTGAGACATGCAACTCGTCCAGGAAAGAGTTACACTCCCCAAACCTATGACTCCGGATGACATCCTTAAATGGTACGCAGCTTAATCATGCATCACTCGCCAGATCCAAACTAATTCCCTGAAATACATGTAGTTTAAAAAGTCAACAAAAAGTTGAGCGAGTTCATGTGTAAGTGAGTATATAAATGCCTTTAAAAATGTCTGTATAAGTAAAATCCCTGGTATGTAGCAATTAAGGAAAACCCTGATCACCATTGGGTTGCAAAACCAATAGTATGTGTGAAATGATGCAGGAAGACTCAAACCTAGCAAATTTGTCTCCGGTATGAAGACATAGTCACCACTATGGGCCGCCCCGGCCTCATGGGTGTGGGCTCGCTACACCCAAATAGATCTATCACTCATGTCCCTTGGTCCTTCTATGAGGATTAATGGCCTTAAGTGTTGTGCCCACCACTCACATGATCGCGTAATAAAAACCCTCCTTAAGCTAACCATACCATAATAAAAGTCTGTAAATGTCTGTAAATATCTGTAACATGTATTTCACCCCCGAGAAGTAAAACTGAAAATAGTTAAGAGAAAAGGGGGACATGAACTCACAGTAATGCGTCTTGAACCGAAACTCAAAGTCTGACTGCTACACGACAACCTACACGTACTAATGTCTATTAGACGAACGGGCCGTGCCTTGGCTTAGAGTTTAATATATAGAGTGGTGTTACTTATAGAGATTCGTGTGATAAATATTTGTTCGCTTAAGGTTATAGTGAATTATGGTCTTAGAAAGTAAATATTTACTAAGTGTTATAATTTCCGAAAATTTCGCCATAGCCTCCTCTGTAAATAGAGGTGTCCATGCATAAAAACATATCATTTTCTTTTACAGATATCTCACAAAGTGTTCCCACATAGCCAACCCGACAAATATACATGCAATACCCTAACTACGCCTTTTCAGATTTATTACACAAAACAGGACTGTTTTCGGGTATTTAAATAAAATAGTTATCCTTTCCCAAAAATTCTCAAATTTTTACAGTAGGTCATATATAATCCACGATTTATTGTGTAAAAATTTCGGATATCAGTTCATTACCAATTTTATATAAAAATTCTTTTACTCAACTGCAATCAGATTTGATACATTCTGATTGCAGTTTTACAGAAAAATTCACTAAAAATCAATCGTGAGTCGGATTGTCGAAATTCCAGTTGGAGGGTCACGGAAACATCCGTGACCACCTACAGTAAAAATTCCATGAACGGATTCCGCTCAGGTTGTAAGTTTTGACTCTGATTTCAACACACTTTTTCAGCAGAAATATTTCAGCTTTGAGCTGCTGTCCAAAATAATACTTTAAAAATAGTAAACGGTCTCGAAAAATTACGATTCTAGTTTCATTAGTTCAGATATTCAAAATTACACAATTTAGACTCCAGAACTTAAATTTTTCGATTAAAAACGAACCCGTTACAGCCTGTTGAATGGGCAGGAAAATCTCAATCAGCAAGCTGTTTTTATGGTAGAAGTTACTAAAACTCATAAACAAAGACCCTAACCAAGTTTTATCAATGTTTTAATGTTCAAACACTAAGCATGCATTTACCAAGCTTAAACCAACCAGATTTCAATTTCAAACAAACTTTTTATGAAGGGTTTTTATGCAGAATTTTAAGTTCACATTTTTGTGTGCAAGCTTTGTGTGTGTCATGAACATTCAAACAAAACATAACAAGAATCAAAGTAGAACAAGAGTGTGGAGGGACATACTTCTAGCACAAGGCTAGGGTAGTAATCTTAGAGCAAGGATGATGAAGAATGATGGTGGGAAAAGCTTGAACAAGACTTCTTGGGAGCACTTCAACTTCACACTTCTATGGAGGATCTTCACAACTTGCAAGAGAGCTTATAGTGGAAGAAGATGGAGGTGTGAAGGTGATGATTTTCGGTTATGAGAGAGGGGGGGGGGGGGTATACGGGCCGAAAATAATAGAGAGAGAAGGGAGGGGTGGAGTGCAAGTTTGAGAGTGATGATGATTTCCTTTGGAAATTGCAATATTCCTTACACAATGTGACAAGTCTCTAACCATGCACAAGGTTCCCACCAATGGGGTGAAGAGGCAAAAAGAACAAGATTTAGATGGGTCCTTGGCTGATTTCGGTTGTGGGGGGGGGGGGGGGGGGTTTAAGTGTAAATATGTTGGTAATTAGTAGGTAGTAACTAAGAGGTTAAGGGTATTTCCAAGTGTAGTGGGTGTGTGACATGTTTCTATAGTGCGTAGGGATTTATCGTGATCATAAATAATTAAAAAAAGATAAAATAATATTTCTGAAAATATTTTAGTGTACCGAAAAAATGTCTGGTTGTTCGGTTACGTATCGTTCCGTTAAAGCGTTTAATTGTACCGTATAGCGTCTTTTGTGCATCTTTCTGTAACGAAATCGTTCCTGGCACTTAGGAAAGTATACAGGACCACTCTGTTATATTTGTGTACTCTACTGGTATATTAAAATGCTGAATTTAATAAAAGAAAGCTGAATTCTGTATTTAACGCATGTTTTAGGCACTTCCCGGCACTATATCTATCACCTAATGACGCAGTCTTATGGTCCTCACCTCCCTACACTACAAACGAGTGTAGTACTCTATCCCTGGCTCATACTGGCCATAATAATATTGTCTGTCTAAGTGCTGGCATTGTCAGCATTATTTCTGAACCAACCGTTCAGTGTGTCAACTGTGCTGAGTGCATCAAGTTTGTCACTAATGTAGGTATGTAATGAATGGAGTGACTGTATAAATATGATGCATGTATGTATGATATGGAATCATAGAGCAGTCTAAATTATCAGTTGTAATTAAGCACAGTAATTAAGTACATAATTAAGATTAATTAATTTGTACAGTACCTGCAATTTTGAGGGTTGTCACAGAGTTTGCTTCGAGTGTGTTCCAGAAGAGGGCCCTTACGTGGTGGAACGGGGTTATGAGAGATCGTGGTGCAGAAGTTGCTCTAGCACAGACATGGGCTGAACTTAGGGCCCTTATGATGAAGGAATTATGTCCTCGTCACGAGATCAGGGCCTTGGAAAGGGAATTCGACATTCTTGCGCAAGACAGCGGTGAGCATCGAGCCTACACGGACCGTTATGAGGAGTTAAGTCTGTTATGCCCAAACATGGTCACGCCTTTGGATAAGGCAATCGAAAAGTACATTGATGGCCTCCCTGACTCAATACAAGACATTGTGACTGGCAGCAACCCTACTACAGTTAGACAGGCCATTGAGCTATCTGCAACCTTGACTGAATCAAAGATCAGGAAAGGTAAGCTTTTCCGAAAGGGTGACAAGAAACCGATCGAGGAATTGAACCCAATCGAGGAATCAAAGACCATGGATGAACAGACTGGATCCCCTAAGAAGTCAAAGAAGCGAAAGGCTTCTCAGAACTTCGCCATGGTTACTCACAATGATCAAGCCGTCCCCAACCAACCAGCTCAACCCCCTACTAGGAAGCCATACAATGGAACTGCACCCTTGTGCAACCAATGTAGCCTCCATCATCATGCCAATGTAAAGTGCCGCAAATGCCAAACTTGCGGACTTATAGGCCATACAGCAAGAGTTTGCCCAGCTGCAGCTGCACCAAACCAAGCTGGCAACAATCCTGCTTAAGGTTGTTTTCTACCAGGTTCTTACTTCAACTGTGGCGAGATGGGTCATTTCCGAAGAAATTTCCCAAAGCTTGCTAATGCAAATCCAGCACAGGGATGAGCATCTGACCGACAACATCGTTTAGAAATAATCACGTCTTATGTATTATTTTCTTTTGTTGTCAAGGTCCATGAAACAGTTGTTATCATTGTTTATAAATAAATCTATTATTTACATTACAATGTATTTATGTGGTTGTATGTATAAACAACATATCTCTTACAATACCGACAATCAAGGAACCGTATTCCTTGGAGGACAGACTACCCCCAAACTTTCTTCCACTTTATGATCTCTTGCATTTTCCACGAAATTCCTAAGTACCCGTTTCCTTCTAAGGAAACGAAGTACAAGGCGCAAGTTACAACACTGGACGAATACCCAAAGTACCACTATAAATCCTTAATAGGGTACCTAAGGGTATTTCCGTGAATCCTAAAATTGTTGTGTTCCTTAATTCGACAATTACGTTTCCTTGAAAACAAAATCGAATTTTTGGGAGATCTTCCTATCTCTTCAAATAGATCCCAGAGGACATTGAAGTCCATCGACTGGTTTCCATATCCGTTCTCAATCGATAACAAATTAATAACCAAGTTAAACAACTATGTGATTATGTGCTTATGAACATTACAAGACAAACTGTGCGGACTGTGCAAGGAATTACGTAATTATGGATGCATACATAATTATGGAATTTAGTGCACAGAAACCACAGCGAGTTTTGTCATGTGCCTAGAAGTTAAACTCTATTCATTTCCATTTCTGAGGAAGCACCCGTTGAAATGACTCCGTTTGTTCATTTTCGTTTCTGAAGATTGTCCGTTGAGGAAATGAATATCCGTTTGTCTATCATTTTCATTTCCGTTTCTGAGGAAGCACCCGTTGAAAATGACTCCGTTTGTTCATTTTCGTTTCTGAAGATTGTCCGTTGAGGAAATGAATATCCGTTTGTCTATCATTTTCATTTCTGTTTCTGAGGAAGCACCCGTTGAAAATGACGCCGTTTGTTCATTTTCGTTTCTGAAGATTGTCCGTTGAGGAAATGGATATCCGTTTGTCTATCATTTTCATTTCCATTTCTGAGGAAGCACCCGTTGAAAATGACTCCGTTTGTTCATTTTCGTTTCTGAAGATTTGTCCGTTGAGGAAATGAATATCCGTTTGTTTCTCCTTTTCATTTCCATTTCTGATGAAGCACCCGTTGAAAATGACTCCGTAAGTTCATTTTAAGTTTCTGAAGATTTTCCGTTGAGGAAATGAATCCCCGTTTGTTTATTCCTTCATTTCCGCTTCTGAAGAATACTCATTGAGGAAAATGACTCCGTCTGTTCATTTTCGTTCTGAAGAATGTTCGTTAAGGAAATGGCAGGATTATGCCTTACATATCTCTGGTGATTATTTGACACAAAGTCACAAATAGACTCCTACGAATAAATTTCGGGACGAAATTTCCTAAAGTAGGGGAGACTGTGACACCTGTGTCACTTCAACCATCAAACAAATGCCAAACCAATGAAATATTGTATTTCATACTTGGGATTTGTAAAAATATGTGTATCGTTTACACATATCAACTCTTGTTCGATTTCAAGCTTTAAATCGCTTTCTGGAGGGTTATTTTTTGGGTAAAGGGTTACCCCGATGAATTTTATAAATGAAACCAATAATACAAGGGTGTGTCAGTGTGACACACCAACTCGACTTGACAAACCAAGCCTAGGAAACTCGACCAACAGCCAAAACAAAGACAACCATTCTAAACGACACAAAACTCAAACAACCAAATCACCAGACAAACAAAAAACAGACATTAGACTCTAGCCCGGATCCGCTCCAGTATCTTCAATCTTCCAGCACTTGAAAATCCTTCGCTTAGTCAAATCGGTCCGAAATCTGAACCCCATGAGCCGCAAACGCACCGAGCATTTAACCACCTCAGCCACTTGATTAACCGTTCTCTTATTATTCTTGAAGAGCCTGTTGTTCCTTTCTTGCCATATATAATAAGACGAAGCAGCAATCAATAACTTACACACAATATGATCCGCATTCTTGGATTTAGCATGCTGCTCCACCCAAGATAAAACCGAAGACCATGAATCATCAACATTACCCAAACTAACCAACTTCTTGACTTCATTCCAAACTTGAGTCGCAAAAGCACATCGGAAAAATAGATGATCCCTACTATCCCGATCAAAATTACACAACGGACAACACATCAGGTTCCAGTTGGTTTGACTACCTGCTTCCCACACAGCCAATCTATCCTGCGTTTTAAGCTTGTTTCTAAAAGCGAGCTGTGACAACTCGAGTTTCCGACTTTCACTTTCGCATTAAATGCACGTTGACTTTGACTGTTGACCTTGACTATTAGTTGTTTGATTTGTAATGTACACGTTGTGTTATGATAAAGTGTTTTGTGATTTCATGAGTATGTGGTTGGTTGTGAAAGTGTAGCATGAGATGGTAACGGATTAAGCCCATTACGGTATTAAGCTCATTTAGGATTCGACGAATCAGGTGATTCGCCAATAGTGACTCGACGAAACACAAGTGTGTTTCGCCAAACCCAATCTCGACGAATCAAATGTGATTCGCCGGCCCATTGATTCGCCAAGCCCAGTAAGGGCCCAAATATGTTACACGGATATTTAATAAGAAATACAACCATATTCGCCACACTTTAGCAAAAACAAAAACCCTAGAGCCTCTATCCCTAGAGAACGACGGCAACAATTCTTTTGTGAAGCTTCTCCTTATTTCTTCTCTATTTTCGGTTAGTATGTTACTGTGATGATGGATTGTTTATAATTCCTGTAAATTGCTTTGTGTATTTGTTGATGTGCATGATATTGATCGGCCCAATCATATAAAATAAAAGTTTTGTAATGGTCGGCCACTGTTTATTGAAGGATGATATGATTTCATGTTGAGGGATTTATTAATCGAGTATATTATATGAGATGTCTGCCAAATGGATAAGAACTACTTTAAGTTGTCGACCATTATGCTAATATGTGCATGTGAATTGTCAGACATCATATGACTTCTTATATTGTGCAAGTGGTAATGCATGGGATATTGGATGGGTTATAGCCTGCGAAAGGGTCTAGTCAATCGATGACTTTATGAGTGATGTTGTGTTTCACAATTGACTTTATGTACATCTGATTCTACTTATTTAATTAGATTATAATTGTGTTTCATGTGCATCCGATGATATTCATTTAATGATCTATATCTACTAGCTGATGTTAAACGATGACTGAATGATGATCATGATTTAGAGATTTCGTGATGATTGATAATGTAACTGTTAACTTTGTTTGTTAACTTTATTAGGTTATTAACCAGGTTAGTTGTTAACTCAGTTAATTCATTTGTTCTATTAGATGTTAACTTTTGTTAACTGTGTAACATTGTTAGAATATGGTAATCCAGTTAAACTTGCTAATTCTGTTAAAGTGTGTTATCGGTTAACAACATTTGATGGTACGAAGTTTGCATGAGTTGGATTAACTGTTTACATGATACATGATGCTAACTGCCAAGTACAAACTGTGATATTACTGTGATACTAGTTACATGTGAAACTTTACGAACGTGAACTGATTTAATATACGTGCATACTCTAGGACGTGATTGATTTACTTGTGAGCACATATTTAGCATACCGAGCAAACCAAGGTGAGTTCATACAGCCAAGGCATGGGGTTCCCGGGTGGGAATGGGATTTGATGAATTATTGTGTATACTCAGACGGTAGAACCTAACGATAAGATACGACTAGACTAGTAACACTTATTGAACTGATCTTCGCACACCTGCCAAGGGTTGGCCGCGATATTATGACTGACTTCGCACACCTGCCATAGGAAGGCCGCGAACTAAATTTACAAATCTTCGCACACCTGCCTGGGAGGCCGCGATACAAATAAACCTAGTCTAGAATACTTGGGAAAAACATCCCCTAATATCTTCGCATACCTGCCTGGGAGGCCGCGATGGAAACTAATACGATACATGACGTAACGAACGAACATACTACTACTCACGCTATACTATTACTGAACTGTTATCTGTGAACTCGCTCAACTAGTTGTTGACTCTCTGCTGCATGCCTTGCAGGATCTTAGGTACATTGGAGCTTGCACAGGGAGGAGCAGGTCGTTGTGGGCACGGATTGTGGATCTTATATTGATACATTAAACATTGAACTTATTACTTACGTTGGGTTTACATTTTATGCTTCCGCTATACACTTAACATGTTTTGTTGGAACACCTCTCATATCGTTTGGTTTAAATTACATTTAGTTCTTATTACGTTTGATATGATTGGTGGCTTGATCCTGGTCAGTCACGCCTCCAAGCGGTGATACTCCGCGTGTGGATTTTGGGGGTGTGACAGATTGGTATCAGAGCCATTGGTTATAGAGAACTCGGTTTTAATAAGGGGAAAACGATTTTGTTAAAACCAGACTATAACCAGAACAGTGCTCTCAACGATCCACAACGACGCTTCGCTCCACGTGCAAGGCTCAACATCATAGGTACTACTATTCATGTTACTTTACCTACTTGCTAGAATTACATAGAACTTTGCTCGTGGTATGCTCAGATTACAGAACCTACTATATGTTATTGCTTGAGAATACTTGTGTGCTCACTCTCTTCGCACTATTCGCGAACCTCTCACCCACATGTTCTCCTTGATGTCAAGATCATGAGTGGACGCGTTAACCTAACTCAAGCCCAGTTGGCGGCTTCGATCACTGAACAAGTTACTGCAGCACTCGCAGCTGCCCAGGCAGGAGGTGTAACCTGCCATCACCACTTACTCTAGGATCTTTAGATCCTACTCTCGTAACTCAACACTTGTGCTTAATTTTGATTACTCTTACGCACACGACAAGTCAACACGCTCAGCCACCTGTATGCACATACAAGACTTTTATGGACTGTCGTCCTACTACTTTCAGCGACACTGAAGGAGCTGTTGGACTCCTCCATTAGTTCGAGGAACTCGAATCGGTCTTCGAATGTGCGAATGACCTGAGGCTCGTAAGGTGAAATATGCCACTGATACTCTCGAAGGCACTGCGTTAACTTGGTGGAACGCGCAAGTTACGATGCTGGGGCTGGCGGCTGCTAATGCCACCCCATGGAATGATTTTAAGGAACTGATCAAACTAGAATACTGTAACTATGATGACATCCACAAACTGGAAGTGGAGTTCTTTAACCTGAAGATGACGGGGTCAGAAATAGAGGCGTATACGAAGCTATCTAACGAACTGGCAACTTTGTGCCCTACTATGGTGGAACCTCCCATCAAGCGCACCGAGAGCTGTACCTCAAAGGCTTAGTACCAGAAATTCAAAGTCATGTGATGACTGCTAATCTTGCTACTATTTAAGATGTTACTCATCTTGCTCATCGTCTCACAGACCAGGCAGTGGAACAGAACAAGCTGCCTAGACGTATTGGTACTACTACTACTTCTGCTATTCCCAGTGACAACAAATGAAAGTGGGATGGAACCTCTAGCAAGGGTTCGACTACGATTCCGTCCCAGGCACAGCAGTGAAAGATCGATGACAACCAAAGTCCTGGTCAGCAACCTTTTAGTAGTCAAGGGCAGGGTGGATACAGGGGAAACCACCCTAAGTGCAAACGATGTAACTTGCACCACAGCGGGCAGTGCAACCGAAATCATTGTCAATGATGCAACAAGCTTGGTCATGGAGTCAAAGATGGTAGAAACTCACGTCCTGCAAACCAGAACCAACAACAACAGCCACAAAATCTATAGAATCAGCAGCAACAGCCGGGTAACAAGGGATGTTATCAGTGTGGTGCTGAAGGTCACATCAAAAGACACTGCCCACAGTTGAACCAGAATCAGAACCACAACCAAGGAAAACAGGAACAATAATGGAGGCAACAATGGGAGTAATAACTACGGCAATGGTGCCAGGGGTCGAGTGTTCGTGATTGGTCAGGATAATGCTAGGAATAACCCCAACGTTGTGATGGTTTCGACATCGTTATTGGAATGGATTACCTCAACATCGAGCAGAGATTCTTTGCAAAGAAAAGATCATCCGCATTCCTCGTGCTGGTTAAGAACCTTTGGTAACTTATAGTAACAAGCTCCAGGAGCAGCACCCATAGCTCGAGCGCCCTATCGCTTAGCTCCAACTGAACTGGAAGAACTGTCTAAGCAATTACAAGAACTATTCGAAAAGGGTTTCATACGTCCTAGCTCTTCGCCCTGGGGAGCTCCAGTACTATTTGTAAAGAAGAAGGACGGTACCTTCCGCATGTGTATAGACTACCGCGAACTGAACAAGGTGACTGTGAAGAATCGCTATCCTCTTCCACGCATTGATGACTTATTCGACCAGTTGCAAGGGTCGAGCTATTACTCGAAGATTGATCTGAGGTCAGGCTATCACCAACTGAGAGTCCGGGATGAGGACGTCTCCAAAACAGCGTTCAGAACACGCTACGGTCACTACGAATTTTTGGTCATGCCATTCGGGCTAACGAACGCGCCTGCGGTTTTCATGGATCTTATGAACAGGGTGTGCAAACCTTACCTCGACAAGTTCGTCATTGTTTTCATCGACGACATCCTGATCTACTCGAAGAGTCAGGAGGAACACGAGCAGCACTTACGACTCATTTTGGAACTTCTTCGAACGGAACAACTATACGCTAAGTTTTCAAAATGCGACTTCTGGCTTCGTGAAGTCCACTTTTTAGGCCACGTGGTAAACAAGGATGGGATCCATGTTGATCCATCCAAGGTGGATTCGATCAAGAACTGGCCTGCACCTCGTACACCAACAGAAATACGCCAATTCTTGGGTTTGGCGGGATATTACAGACGGTTCATCAAAGACTTCTCAAAGATTGCTCAGCCGCTTACACTACTGACACAGAAAGGTGTTGTTTACCGTTGGGGTAATACACAGGAATTAGCGTTTCAGCACTTAAAGGATAGACTCTGTAGCGCACCTATCCTCTCATTGCCTGAAGGCACCGATGATTTTGTGGTCTACTGTGATGCATCAATTCAGGGTCTTGGATGTGTATTGATGCAACGGGATAAAGTTATTGCTTATGCTTCGCGCCAACTTAAGATTCACGAACGGAATTACACAACACATGATCTAGAGCTGGAAGCCGTTGTTTTTGCACTCAAGATATGGCGACATTACTTGTATGGCACTAAGTGCACCATCTACACTGATCACAGGAGTCTCGAGCATATATTCAAACAGAAAGAATTAAACATGCGACAACGCCGATGGGTCGAACTACTGAACGATTACGAGTGTGCCATAAAGTACCATCCGGGCAAAGCCAATGTGGTGGCTGACGCCCTCAGTCGAAAGGATACTACGCCTAGGCGTGTACGAGCATTGCAACTTACTATCCAGTCTAGCCTTCCTTCTCAGATACGAGATGCTCAGGTAGAAGCATTGAAACCAGACAACGTCAGGGCTGATGCTCTACGTGGCTCAAGGCAACGCTTAGAACAGAAGGAATGGTGCTTATTACGTAACAGGACGCATTTGGGTCCCACTCTATGGTAACTTACGCGAGCTTGTAATGGATGAAGCTCATAAGTCTCGCTACTCGGTACATCCAGGTTCGGATAAAATGTACCACGATATCAAAACTACATACTGGTGGCCTAGCATGAAGGCCCACATAGCAACATTTGTGCAAGAGTCAAAGCCGAATACCAGAAACCATCAGGTCCACTTCAACAACCTGAGATACCACAATGGAAATGGGAACAAATTTCCATGGATTTTGTTACAGGCTTACCTAGATCTCAGCGCGGAAATGATACTATTTGGGTGATCGTGGATCGACTCACAAAGTCTGCTCACTTCCTGGCCATTAAAGAAACAGACAAGTTCTCTACCTTAGCAGACATCTACTTAAAAGAAGTGGTTTCGAGGTACGGGGTGCCAACCTCTATCATCTCTGATCGTGACGCACGTTTTACTTCAGAACTGTGGCAAGCAATGCATAAATCTTTTGGCTCTCGTTTAGACATGAGCACAGCTTATCATCCTCAGACGGATGGGCAGTCTGAGCGCACTATTCAAACTCTAGAAGACATGCTTCGGGCGTGCGTAATCGACTTTGGCAATGGTTGGGAAAAACATCTGCCACTTGTGGAATTTCCGTATAACAACAGCTACCACACCAGCATTAAAGCTGCACCATTCGAGGCATTGTACGGGCGTAAATGCCGGTCACCTCTCTGTTGGGCAGAGGTGGGAGATAGTCAAATCACAGGTCCAGAAATGGTAGTTGATACTACTGAAAAGATTGCTCAAATACGACAACGCATGGCGGCAGCTCGTGACCGTCAGAAAGTATACGCCGATAAAGATAGAAAACTACTCGAATTCCAAGTTGGGGATCGAGCGCTACTCAAAGTTTCGCCCTGGAAGGGTGTGGTTCGTTTTGGCAAACGCGGCAAACTCAATCCACGATACGTCGGACCTTTCGAAGTTATTGAGAAGATAGGCAGGGTAGCCTACAGATTGAACTTACCAGCTGAACTCAGTGCAGTTCACAACGTCTTTCACCTGTCGAATCTGAAGAAGTGTACGTCAGATGAGACCCACATAGTTCCCTTGAAGGAACTCACTATCGACGAGCGGTTGCACTTCGTCGAGGAGCCAGTTGAAATCACGGACCGGGATGTTAAGGTCCTCAAGAACACGAGAATCCCTCTAGTACGAGTTCGTTGGAACTCCCGCCGCGGCCCAGAGTTCACCTGGGAGCGTGAAGATCAAATGGAACTCAAATATCCCCAGTTATTCGGAACCAATGCAACTACTACTGAGGCTGAAGCTACCAATACAGAATTTCGGGACGAAATTCCAAATCAACGGGGGGATGATGTGACACCCCAAGAAAACCAGTAATTTTCGCAAACCTGCTCGGGGAGCCGCGATACAATACAGATAAACAACGTCACACCATTAGCTTTCCTTAGTAACCGCATGCTAAATTTCGGGACGAAATTTCTTTCAAGTTGGGGATAATGTGACAACTCGAGTTTCCGACTTTCACTTTCGCATTAAATGCACGTTGACTTTGACTGTTGACCTTGACTATTAGTTGTTTGATTTGTAATGTACACGTTGTGTTATGATAAAGTGTTTTGTGATTTCATGAGTATGTGGTTGGTTGTGAAAGTGTAGCATGAGATGGTA
The DNA here is from genome assembly GCA_030545235.1 of Helianthus tuberosus. Lineage (NCBI taxonomy): Eukaryota > Viridiplantae > Streptophyta > Magnoliopsida > Asterales > Asteraceae > Helianthus > Helianthus tuberosus. The sequence continues at coordinate 47,481,843 of CM060429.1, read as the reverse complement.
ACGGATTAAGCCCATTACGGTATTAAGCTCATTTAGGATTCGACGAATCAGGTGATTCGCCAATAGTGACTCGACGAAACACAAGTGTGTTTCGCCAAACCCAATCTCGACGAATCAAATGTGATTCGCCGGCCCATTGATTCGCCAAGCCCAGTAAGGGCCCAAATATGTTACACGGATATTTAATAAGAAATACAACCATATTCGCCACACTTTAGCAAAAACAAAAACCCTAGAGCCTCTATCCCTAGAGAACGACGGCAACAATTCTTTTGTGAAGCTTCTCCTTATTTCTTCTCTATTTTCGGTTAGTATGTTACTGTGATGATGGATTGTTTATAATTCCTGTAAATTGCTTTGTGTATTTGTTGATGTGCATGATATTGATCGGCCCAATCATATAAAATAAAAGTTTTGTAATGGTCGGCCACTGTTTATTGAAGGATGATATGATTTCATGTTGAGGGATTTATTAATCGAGTATATTATATGAGATGTCTGCCAAATGGATAAGAACTACTTTAAGTTGTCGACCATTATGCTAATATGTGCATGTGAATTGTCAGACATCATATGACTTCTTATATTGTGCAAGTGGTAATGCATGGGATATTGGATGGGTTATAGCCTGCGAAAGGGTCTAGTCAATCGATGACTTTATGAGTGATGTTGTGTTTCACAATTGACTTTATGTACATCTGATTCTACTTATTTAATTAGATTATAATTGTGTTTCATGTGCATCCGATGATATTCATTTAATGATCTATATCTACTAGCTGATGTTAAACGATGACTGAATGATGATCATGATTTAGAGATTTCGTGATGATTGATAATGTAACTGTTAACTTTGTTTGTTAACTTTATTAGGTTATTAACCAGGTTAGTTGTTAACTTAGTTAATTCATTTGTTCTATTAGATGTTAACTTTTGTTAACTGTGTAACATTGTTAGAATATGGTAACCCAGTTAAACTTGCTAATTTTGTTAAAGTGTGTTATCGGTTAACAACATTTGATGGTACGAAGTTTGCATGAGTTGGATTAACTGTTTACATGATACATGATGCAAACTGCCAAGTACAAACTGTGATATTACTGTGATACTAGTTACATGTGAAACTTTACGAACGTGAACTGATTTAATATACGTGCATACTCTAGAACGTGATTGATTTACTTGTGAGCACATATTTAGCATACCGAGCAAACCAAGGTGAGTTCATACAGCCAAGGCATGGGGTTCCCGGGTGGGAATGGGATTTGATGAATTATTGTGTATACTCAGACGGTAGAACCTAACGATAAGATACGACTAGACTAGTAACACTTATTGAACTGATCTTTGCACACCTGCCAAGGGTTGGCCGCGATATTATGACTGACTTCGCACACCTGCCATAGGAAGGCCGCGAACTAAATTTACAAATCTTCGCACACCTGCCTGGGAGGCCGCGATACAAATAAACCTAGTCTAGAATACTTGGGAAAAACATCCCCTAATATCTTCGCATACCTGCCTGGGAGGCCGCGATGGAAACTAATACGATACATGACGTAACGAACGAACATACTACTACTCACGCTATACTATTACTGAACTGTTATCTGTGAACTCGCTCAACTAGTTGTTGACTCTCTGCTGCATGCCTTGCAGGATCTTAGGTACATTGGAGCTTGCACAGGGAGGAGCAGGTCGTTGTGGGCACGGATTGTGGATCTTATATTGATACATTAAACATTGAACTTATTACTTACGTTGGGTTTACATTTTATGCTTCCGCTATACACTTAACATGTTTTGTTGGAACACCTCTCATATCGTTTGGTTTAAATTACATTTAGTTCTTATTACGTTTGATATGATTGGTGGCTTGATCCTGGTCAGTCACGCCTCCAAGCGGTGATACTCCGCGTGTGGATTTTGGGGGTGTGACACGAGCCATAGATGAAACGAATGCCGCGGTATGCATTGAGAATACCAAACCATATCAGCCCATAACACCTGTTGTTCCCGATTCCGAATAGTATTCCACACAAGAGATGATTTAAAATTACAAGTTTTTCCCTCCAAGTCTTTCCACACCAGCCTATCAACGCCATTTGGAACAATACGAGGAGCCGCTATAGTGATTAGCACAGGAAAAAGATCTAGCCAAGCTTGAGGCCATCGCCAATTACCGTTCTGATCAACCATATCCGCAACCGTTGACTGAAGAGAAAACCCAGCATTAGCAACATTTCTCGGAGTGATAAACGAGCTAAGTGGACTTATCGAGCACCACATGTCACTCCATATATTAGTTTGAGCCCCGCTTTTAATAGAAGACCATATGTGAGGACGAATGATGTGACGGATAGACAAAATCTTACGCCACCCCCAACTCATATTCCCTCGGCACGGCACTTCCCAGAAATTTCGATCTCTAAGCTTGTAATCATGAATCCAACGCACCCAAATAGAATCTCGTTTGGTAATAATACTCCAAATATGATTAGCCATAAGCGATTTGTTAACGTCAGAAATACTTCTAATACCTAAACCCCCTTCCTTTTTAGGCAAGCAAACATGTTTCCATGCCACTTTCGCACGAATCCTACCATCCGAGCCTGCATTCCATAGAAACCTCCGAATCTTCTTTTCAAGGTCACTAATAACACGAACAGGAATAATGAATACCGAAGCCCAATAGATGTGCATGGATGACAGAACCGAATTAATAAGCTGTAAACGACCAGCAAACGACAAAGACTTAGTAACCCAGTTAACTATTTTTTTCTCCATTCGCTCAATAAGGATCCTGCAATCATTATATAGAAGTCTCGAAGATATAAGCGGAACCCCCAAATACCGAACTGGAAGGACACCCTCTTGAAAAGGCATAATATCAAGAATTTCCTGTTTTATCGAATTAGGAACGTTGCAAAAAAATACCGTACTCTTAGCTGGACTTGGAACGAGCCCAGAAATCTTGGTAAACATCTCCAGCGCCTCTTTAATCTTCTTAACAGAGACCATATCACCATGAACAAAAATAAACAAATCATCCGCAAATGAAACATTAATTATTTTCTCCTTCGCACAGTGGGCATGATACTTAAATGGTATAGTGGCTGCTCGACTAAGAAGCAATGATAGAACCTCCATCACCAAAGTAAATAAGTATGGGGACATAGGATCCCCTTGCCTTAAACCACGTTTACCCTTGAAAAACCCATGCAAATTGCCATTGATACACAAAGAATACGAAACCGTGGAAACACATGTCATGATCCACTTCACCATTCGGCTGTGAAACCCAAACCGAATCAGAATATCCTCCAAGAACTTCCAACTGACTGTATCATAAGCTTTCTGAATATCAATCTTGAATGCACATCTAGCCGGCCCCCTATTAAGATGATAATTGTGCATAATCTCCTGTGTAAGAAGAATGTTATCCGAAATCCTCCGCCCCGGCACAAACGCTGATTGATTAATGCTGACTAAATACCCCAAACTGCCTTTCAAACGATCAGTAATAACCTTGCTTATACATTTATACAAAACATTGCAACATGAAATCGGCCTATAATCCAAAACCGAGTCCGGCGTTTCTTTTTTCGGAAGTAAAGCAATGATAGTGTGATTAATCTGATTGAGAAGTTTACCATTTTCAAAAAACTGAAGAACCGCATCCATAACTTCATTTCCCACTATATCCCAAGCTTTCTTGAAAAAAACCGAAGTATACCCATCAGGCCCTGGAGCTTTGTCATCTCCAATGCTAAACATGGCGCTTTTAACCTCCTCACGAGTAATCGGACGTACCATATGGTCAGCAACATCAGAACATAGAACATTTGAGAATAGGTTATCCAGATTAGTCGTTTCCACCTGAGCCTCCAAACCCAAAAAATTCGAATAATGCAACACCAAGGCATCCGCAACCGCCTCACCTTCATGTCTCGTCCCCATAGAATCCACAACACTATAAATTTTGGCTCTAGCATTCTTGGATTTAACAGTGTTGTGAAAAAATTTTGTGTTCGAATCACCAGCACACAGCCAATCAACCTTAGATTTCTGCTTTAAAAAGCATTCTTCATCATAAGCGGCTTCTTGAAAATCTTTCAAACATTGAGCTTCTAATTGGCGCAACTGACCATCCAACGGATTACTGTCCACTTGAACCTGTAAATCATCTAACTTTTTACGCAACTCATTTACCTTTACATGCAAGTTTCCTTGATTGAAAAGTATTTTCCTCATCTTAGGCTTTAAGTTTCTCAACTTCTTTACAACCGACAACATAGTGATTCCCTCAATTCTTTTCATCCATTCAAGCTTAACTGTTTCCTTAAAATCTGGTTTAGAGGCTATAAAATTCGGAAATTTGAAAGGTTTAGGCCGAAACCCATTAGTGCCCAGCCCCTTAAGTATACATGGCGTATGATCCGAAACTCTAAACGGGTGAAACATCGCATATGCAGAAGGGAAGTGATCCAAAAAAACCACGTTTCCCATTATTCGATCAATCTTTTTCAAAAGACCCACTCCACTCTTTGGTTTTTGGTTCCAAGTATATTGCAAACCATGAGCAATAATATCCATCAATTCGGCCTGTTGAACACATTCATTGAACTCCCGCATGCCAATAGATTGATTTGACGTACCATATAAAGTGTCTTCCATGTTTAACGCAGCATTAAAATCTCCCATTACAACCCATGGCTTATCATGACACAACACCTTGTGTTTACATAAATCATCCCAGAGAACTCTACGATCTTTATATTGATTTTCAGCATAAACAAACGAACATAACATAACTTTTTTGCTACCTTTAAATATCACCTGAGTGTGAATAACCTGATCGGTTTGGGCAATAACCATAACATCCAGATTCTCCGCGTTACATCCCAGAATAATCCTCGTTCCACGACTACACAAACCACCATTAGAGGTCCAATTCCAATTGCGAAACACAAATTTACACACTTTAGCCAATTTACTAACATCCACATGCGACTCGAGAATGGCACACAATTCAAGATTATTTTCAGATACAAGATTACGAACCTCACTTTGTTTCAGAGGACGGTTCAATCCCCTTACATTCCAAGACATTAAGCTACCCATTTAAACCGTGATTACCGGGAGTGCTTGCCCCCTCAGACGCATCAACACGTTTATCATTAGACATAAAATGAGCCATTTCCATAGGAATTCCTTCCATAACCTCATCAACTTCGTTCCCTCCATCTCCATCTTTTTTACCAACTGAATTATCATTCTCATCTCTACCTTCCGAGTCTAGCACCTCAAAGGCATTTGACACTTTAACCTGATTGTTACTCTTTACAACCGAACCTTCATCATTTTTCGTACCCGAGGAACTCGCTCCATTCTTGTTCGTCTTTGGCCTGTATACAAACTTTGTTTTTTGTTTTTTATTCATAGTACCAAATTTTGCTATCTTCCTTCTATCCGTGATAAAGCCGTCATCATCCATAGTAACTTGCTTTGTAATTGGTTCAGGTTTTTTCGGATAGTTTTGATCATTATGCCCAAATATGCAACACGTAGAACATCGCTTTGGTTTCCATTCATACTCGATTGAAATTTTTTCCATAATGAAACCCTCATCTTCCAGCTTTGGAATTGCAACAACTATATGGTCTTTCAGCTCCTTTTCCGCATTAATTTCAATTAACGCTCTAGCAAAACTACTTCTACCCCAACTCTTAGCACACATGTCCGCCGTGTAACTATCCAAGCTTTTGGGAACCCCAATTTTCGACGCCAGCAGACTTAGGCCATCATCAGTGTAAATTGCAATAGGAACATTGTGAAGCTTAACCCACACGGGAACTGATTTAATGCCCTCCTTCTTTAGACTAATGGACGGAGACCATTTGTTTAGAAACAACGGAACCTTTCGGATTAACCACGGACCACCTTCAAGCACTTTATTCATGCCTTCTTTGTTGTCAAACTTGAAAAAGAAAAAGCCCTCCGAATTCATCATGATTTTAGCAAACCCAAACTTCGCCCATACATTTTTAACATAATACTCGACTACCGGAAATGGTAATCTATCGCCCAAAAAATAACCAAATAACACATTCTCAAATCTATCTTGAACCTTCCTAACGACCTCCCTAGGAATAACCACATCGGCTTCTTGGTGCGATTCCACAGACTCCATCATCCTAAAGTTAACTTCACTCTTGTATACCTCATTAGATTTCAACTTTTCAGCATAAGAGACCGTTCCCTTACCTACATCACAATCAACCGACCCAAAAACATCAGCTGGCCCCGGCTCATCCTGCTTATCCTTATCAGGTTGAACGGGCACCGTAATTTTCTGAAGTTCATCAATAACATTGAAGATCCGAGGTTCTTGATTATTGCTCGTTACCACACCTCTTCTCGGAGCCATAGTTTTTCCATCAATGTTCAGAATTTTGCTTCCCAAACCCGTTATAACTGAAGGCGGCTTCATAAACACATCCCTGTGATCAGTATTCAGTGACGAATATATGTCATTAATATCTGGTGGTTTCGAATTCATTGCTGCGCCAATATTTCACATGCACACGTAAAACCCTAATACGCCAACAAGTAACAAGCAGAACCCTAATCAGCCGACAGAAGAAACAAATAATCAAGAGCCGAAATCCGAAAACAAACGAACCCGTAGTCCTTTAAACCCTAGAACAAAACTTCGACCCTTGATCGATTAAACTAGTGTCATCAATCTAGCTAAGTTAATCTTAGTTAACCGCAATCAATGGCTACTAGATTAATAAATTAGGGTTTCGGAATTTATTACTAAGGCAGCGATTTTCAAGAAACAAACAAAAGAAAAACCCTAGTTCTTAATCGATCCCTAATGCTAACGAGTTCGTTATACACACTTGGAAATCAAGGTCTAATCACAGACTGTTATACATAAGATCACAAGAAAAAACAAGGGAAATCGAAGAACAAGAAGCACAAATCGCACAAAATCGCCTAAAGGAGAGAGAACAGGACCATTCCCCAACATCTAAAGCAATCACAGACAAAAGTTATGTTACATATGTTTAAAACGAATTTTGGCATCTTTCTGGAGGGTTATACGCGCACTGATGCGTAAATATAGCCAGTTTAATGCAACGAACACTCCGAAATAGTGAAATAGGCTTAACATACCTTAACTAACCTTTACACAACTTAGAAATAAGTTTTGAAGGCTTTGGTATGGCAAAATCTAGTTTATTCGCTTACAGGGACTAAACTTGACAAACTGCGAAAGTATGCCAATTTGAACTGTAACGAACATTCCGGAACATGACCATAAGTTAAACACACCTTAAATATCCTTTACATAGCTTAGAAATAGGCTATGAGGGGTTCGGTGTGCTAAAATATACTTTTGGGTCATTCAGGGACTAAAAGTGTCAAAAAGTGCACAAGTTTGCATTTTCGCGCATAACTTACGTTCTGAATACATCCGGACATCCAAAAATTTATGTAAGCACTAAAATATTTTATTTTAGTGTTTGGCATAAGAAAAATCCATTCGTCACGCATTTTGGATCGTTTTTCGCGCTTATGCGCATTCCGTCGTAATTAAGCGAACATCGCGTTCGTACGGCCAAACGAACCAACATCCGACATATTTTTGAGCATGTTTCATGTCCACAATGTTTAGGCATCATTTTAGGGCCTTAAAGTTGGCTTTACGGGCCTTAGAAGTACCGGAAATGGGCTTAAAACACAACAGGGACTGAAACTGTCAAAATGGAAACTTGTTTTCTGATCAGAAGCTCCAGGCGGCCCACCTGAGCTTTGTCTGATCCTGAAGCGGGCCGCATCAGCCTCCCAGAATAGATAAGATCGATTAGTCAGCATAATTCAGCTGATTAAACCTCATCCACACATTCTAACTTGCCCTTTCAGCTCATAAGAGGCCATTTTTAGTTACCACAACATTTTGACAAATGTACGCACAAGATTAAATCACGTTATTCAAGAAACGATCTTAATGGTTCGGGAAATACTATAAATACCCAACTCACTTCACTTCATTTCTCACTAGAATCTGATCAATTGTGCTCTAAGTTGAAACCTTTGTTTCATACCTGAGCTATATTGATCTAGATTAGCATTCGGGGACCCTTCGTAAGTATTCCTTCGTTCTTTTATTGCTTTTCGAGTCCGAAAGTCAAACTTTGTTTGACTTTCTGCGTTGACCAGTGTATAGTCAATGCGAAGTTCGTTTGAACTTCGCAACGTGATTGTAATCACGATGGTTATAGTCCCTTGTGACTATGCCTACTGATTGCCACGTTGTCTAGGGTCGTAAGGGTAAGCGATCTAATAAATCGCTTATACCTTCAAACCCGAACCATTTGGTCGATCTTTAGGATCCGACCAAACACATTAGGTGACCATAGTATATAGGGAATAACCTTCCGAGGTTATACCTTATGGTCGCTTCGTTTAAGTAGTTGTATGATAGGTAGTTTGTATGCCTTAGGTAAATTACCAAAATACCCCTTTGATGCCAAAATTCGTTTTAAACATATGTAACATAACTTTTGACATCTAAACTGATTTGACAACCATATTAGACATGTTAAGGCATATTTTACTTGTCATAGGACTAGTTAGGCGTTCCGAACGTGTTTTACGCGAACGACGCGTTAAAGTAGCATAAGCTACCTAAACGGGTCGTAATGGGTCACAAACACTTAGGTTAAGTTTCATTTAGTATGAAGGCTTTGTTAAACCATATTACACGAGTTCCCATACTCGTTTGGTTTACGAACCCTCATTCTATCCGATCTTCCGATTTAGGTCCGGTTTATTAATGTAGTTACCTATATTAGGTGCCGTTTGATATTCCGAGATCTCTAGCATTGCTTGGTGGTTATCTTAGGACTTCTGAACAATCTCAAGTGAGTACATAGACCCCTCTTTTACTGTTTTCCAAACGTTTTGGGGGTGAAACACATGTGCTTACTTGTTACTTTCATGCTTTCCTGTTTTCACATCATATACTTGCTATGTTCATTAGTACATTTATAGTACATGTTTTACTTTACATTTCTGCTATGTATGTTGACTGATAGCATGCTAGCACATTGATTTACATGACTTTCTGCTTTGTATGTTAACTTAGCATACTTAGTACATTGTTTTACATTACAATTTGTTGCATATACTCATCCAGCATATGAACACATTATATTACATTTTGAACCGTTTATAACTATTTGACTATGTGAACCGTTTGTATCTGTGAACCGTTTGTATCTGTGAACCGTTTGTATCTATGAACCGTTTGTATCTGTGAACCGTTTGTATCTATGAACCGTTTGTGTCTGTGAACCGTTTGTATCTGTGAACCGTGTGAACCGTATTTGACCATACATAAACATTTCTACAATTGTTAAACATTACATCTTGATGGTTTGGTTTGGGTAAGTGATTTAAGTAACGAGGCGTGTGTAATATGATACAAGCATGGTGGATACGCCGCTGGTACTTCCTATATATAAGTGTTTGTATGGTATTACATATCGTAGCGTTATTTGAATCATTTAAATTTGAGACATATAACATATTATACAAATAACATACTTTTCACAAGACATTGTTTTACAAACAACTTATCTTATACAAACTCATTTTACATGGTTATTCATTTAACCATACATTATTCTCTTATTTATACATATCATCTTATCTTATTGTTTTTCAAATGATTTACAAGACAAAGCAAATTACAAGGTTCATGACTAAACATTTTCCCAAGCATAAGTCATGAATTCTGTTTTCACAAAACCTATGTATCTCACAGGCATTTTTATGCTGACGTACCTATTTTCACATGTGTTTTCAGGAGATGATGCATAGGATTTATCAAGACATACTTAGGCGGACCTGTGCCTTAGTGACTTAAAACGAGACAAGAACTAGTTACTTTATGTTATGTACTCTTTAGTTCTTGTTTAAAACAATGTAATCTTTCATATTTGATTAATAAAACGAAGCTTCAATTGCCATGGATTTGAAACAATTAATTCTATTACAACACTCCCCGACGTTTCCGCCACGTTTGGTTGTTCCGCGTGGTCGGGGTGTGACAGTAAATTTCATGCAATTGAACTCGGTGGAAAGAAGTCAGGAGGCTGATGTGGTTATACCACGAGAGGTTGTGAAAAAGGTTCAAGAAAAGTTTGAAAATGTCCTTTATGGTTACTTTTTGGGTAATAGATTGCCATTCCCTGTAGTAGAATACTATGCAAAGAACGTTTGGTCCAGGTTTGGATTTGTTAAGTTGATGATGAACTCCGATGGGTTTTTCTTCTTCAAATTTGATACTAAGGAAGGTATGGCTAAAGTTCTTGAGGGAGGGCCGTGGTTAATTTGAAAAGTTCCATTGTTCCTAAACATATGGTTTCCATCGGCGACATTAAAGAAAGAAGGTATTAAATCAGTCCCGGTGTGGATTAAACTTCATATGTCCCTATTGCAATATATACGGATGATGGGTTGAGCTTGTTAGCGTCAAAGCTTGGTGTGCCAAAGAGATTGGACAGTTACACGGCAGACATGTGTGCAAAAAGTAGGGGGCGAAGTAGTTTTGCAAGAGCGATGATTGAAATAAATGCAGATAATGAGCTGAAGGAGCATATTGTAGTCGCTATTCCGAAATTAGACCAGGATGGATATGTAACAGAGAAAATCAGAGTGGAATATGAATGGAAGCCTCAACGGTGTTCTTTATGTTGCATATTTGGTCATGATGATCATAGCTGTCCCAAGAACACTACTACCAATCCGAAACAGGTAACAATGGATGATGAAGGTTTTATCACAGATAAGACCGCCAAGCTTGGTGTCATGCATAAAAAACAAAAACCGAAATTCCTCTACAAGCCGAAACTCAATAAATCGGATCCGAGTATGTCAGGAACAAAGACTCATGACAGCTCTACGACTTCAACTAGCATTCGGATGGCTAACTCATTTCAGACGCTATAAAATTTGGAAGGTGATGTGATAGAGAACCTGAATGACCTGAATGTGAACCCCAAGAACGATTTTAGTAAAAAAGGCCAAATCAATGAGGAGCTAGTGGAAGAAGTGTTACCCATTGAGATGTCTCGTTTTATGAGTATGGACAACCGAAAGAGTCAATCTGAGGGAGCAAGCACTCCTGGTCACAATGTTGTCAATGGGTAGCATAATGGTTTGGAATATTAGGGGCCTGAACCATCCCTTGAAACAAAGTGAGGTTCGTTTACTAGTCTCTGAAAATAAAATAAAAGTATGTGCTCTTCTTGAATCTCATGTGGATGTTTCTAAGTTAGAGAAGGTGTGTAAGAATGTTTTCCGTAACTGGAATTGGACTTCTAATGGAGGGTTATGTGATAAAGGTACTAGGATCATCTTGGGGTGGAATGAAGAGGTGGGGGACCTTATGGTATTATCTCAAACAGACCAAGTTATACATGTTCAAATTCAAACAAAAACCGATAAAAAGGTTCTCTTTTGTTCTTTTGTTTATGCTAAGAATGCCTATAAAGAAAGGAGGACTCTCTGGGATAATCTGTGTATGCACAAGAACTTTGCCATGATAAACCTTGGTCTATAATGGGGGATTTTAACGAAACGCTGAATATGGAAGACTCACTTTATGGGCCGTCGAACAACTCCATTGGTACACGTGAATTTAGTGAGTGTATAAAATACACGGAATTAATATGGGGCATGGCCTGCACTTTACTTGGAGCCAGAAACCAAAAAATGGGGTGGGATTATTAAAGAAGATCGATCGTGTTATGGGAAATGTCAAGTTTATGGATTTGTTTCCGGATGCTTTTGTTTTGTATCACTCCTTCTGAGTTTCAGATCACACACCTTGCATTCTGAAAATATTCAATCATCTTGACAAGAGGCCTAAACTATTCAAATTTCCTAATTTATAACTTCTAAACCTGTGTTTCGGAAGTTGGTAGCGCAGGAGTGGACTAAGAACATTGATGGTGTTACCATGTTCTCGGTTATGAAAAGACTTAGAAACCTGAAGCCGTATCTTCGAAAACTTTTGTTTCTTCAAGGGAACCTGCACACTAAGGTATCGGACGGAACAAGCTGGATGCCATCCACAAGCTGATAGATCAAGACCCGTTGAATGCTTCTATCCGTCAACAGGAGGCTTTATGTCTTAAAGAGTTCCAAACGGCTGCTTACGATGAGGAATGTTTTCTTAAACAGAAGTCTAAGGTCTAATGGCTTTGTGCTGGAGATTCAAACACCGCGTTTTTTCATAATGTTGTGAAAAGCAGAAATGCAAGGAGTAAAATACATCACATAACGGATATTTATGGAACTAAACATGAAGGAGATGGTATTACGGCTGCGTTAGTCGCTCATTATTCTAATTTCCTGGGTTCGGAAGATCATGTGGACTCGATCGATTGGGATAGCCTTCCTCTTTACACTCTTGAAGCAAGTGATAGAGATCATATGGTTCGTCAGGTTACTCGGGAGGAGATCAAGAACGCTATGTTTAGTATTGGTGAAAACAAGGCGCCAGGCCCCGATGGGTTTACGTTAGCGTTTTTCAAACATGCATGGGATATAGTAGGTACTGATGTTACCAACGCCATATTGGAATTCTTTCATAATGGTAAGCTATTGAAACAACTAAATCATACTATTCTGGCTTTAGTTCCTAAAAAGGAGACTCTGGATTCGGTTTTGGATTACCGTCCTATTTCCTGTTGTAACATTTTTTTTGGGTAAAGGGTTACCCCGGTGATTCTATTAAAACAAACCGCAAATAAGTACAAGTAGTGAGGATGTGTTCCACACTAATTCATATACAGGACATGCCCCATATATGTCAACCAAACAAAAACAAAACATCTAAGCCACCCCATAACCTAGCCTACTATACATCAGCAGACAAAACAAACAAAACAAAAAAAAATATTCCCTCATCCGCCATCGTCAAAAATGAAATTGCCACAAACCGGCAACCCCTTCACACGAACCAAAAAGCGTCTATCCATTGAAGAACTTTGTGGAAGTGGTGCCTGCCTTCACACTAATTCCTGTTGTAACATTTTGTATAAGTGCATTAGCAAAATCATAACGGACATGATTAATGGTAGTCTGATGTTGCTTGTTAGTATCAACTAATCGGCCTTTGTGCCAGGGAGAAAGATCTCAGACAATATTCTTCTTACCCAAGAACTTATGCACAATTATCATCTTAACAGAGTCCCATCTAGATGTGCGTTCAAAATAGATATTCAGAAGGCCTATGATACTGTTAGTTGGTCTTTTCTGGAGGATGTTCTCAAACACTTTGGTTTTCATCAGAAAATGGTGGCCTGGATAATGACGTGTGTTACGACGGCTTCTTACTCTTTAAGCATTAATTGTAATCTTCAAGGTTATTTCAAAGGTAAACGGGGTCTACGGCAAGGAGACCCGATGTCGCCATATCTTTTTACTCTCATTATTGAGGTCCTCTCTTCTATGCTTCAAAGAGCCGCCCAATCTAATGCTTCATTCAAATACCATGCTCATTGTGCAAAACAGAAGATCATCAATGTCTCCTTTACTGATGACCTTTTCATTTTTGTTCATGGTGACATAGTTTCAGTTCGGAAAATCAAGGATGTGTTACAAAAGTTTACTGCTATATCCGGTCTTGTTCCAAGCCCGTCAAAGAGCACTGTTTTTTTCGGGAACGTTCCGCATCAGATTAGACAGGAGATCCTTCAAGTCATGCCTTTTCAAGAAGGAAGCTTGCCTATTCGATATTTAGGGCTTCCCCTTATATCCTCGAGGTTGAAGTCCAGTGAGTGCAAAGTTTTGGTGGATCGCATGGATAAGAAAATAGATAACTGGATGACTAAATCTCTCTCATTTGCTGGCCGTCTTCAGCTATGCATATTTATTGGGCTGCCGTTTTATTATTCCAGCTCGGGTTACCAAAGATCTTGAGAAGAGAATGAGGCGTTTCTTATGGAATGTAGGTCCCCAAGGTAAAGTTCATGCTAAAGTGGCTTGGAAAGAGGTTTGTCTGCCGAAGGAGGAAGGTGGGTTGGGTATAAGGAGTATATCGGATGTTAATAAGGCTCTCATGACTAATCACATATGGAGTATTATTAGCAACAGACGCTCACTATGGGTTCAGTGGATCCACTCTCACAAGTTAAAAGGTAGAAGCATATGGGATATCCCTTGTCGAGGAAGTATGAGTTGGGGATGGCGGAAAATCATGTCCATTCGGAGTATTGTTCGGCCGTTCATATGGAAATCTATTCAAAGTGGATCTCAAACCAACGCCTGGAGCGACAACTTGTGTCAATACAGTCCGTTAAGTTCAATTATCTCTCCCTGGATTATTGCTAATGCAGGCTTCACAATTCAGTCCTCTGTTGATAGTCTAGTTGATGATCACGGTCAATGGGCATGGCCTCAAGCATGGTTCGATTTGTTTCCAGTGTTAATCAATATTGAGACTCCTAACTTATTTTTTTTTTTGGGTAAAGGGTTACCCCCGGTGAATTTTATAAAAGAATCAAAGAACAGGGTGCGACAAGAGTTTGACACACACTACTAGACTTGACAGGCCAAGTCTAGGCACAGAAAACAAAAACCCAAAACACAGCCAAAACAACCCAAAAAACAAAGCTAAACTAAATGCAACACACTAGAAGACTAGTCTCGCAATTAGCCCGGGTCGTCTTCCATAATTTCCCATGTTTCCAATAGCTTCCTATGGTTTACGTCTCGTCCGATCTTGAAACCCATTATACGAAGCCGCACCATATCAAGTATAACTTGTGCCACCGTCTCTTCCTTCCTTTGAATGTTTGAGAACAGCCGGTTATTCCGTTCTTGCCATATGTAGTATGTAGAAGCCGCTATAACAAGCTTACAGACAATATGTTCCAGCATCTTTGAACTAGCATTCTGCTCTATCCACTCCATTATTGAGCTCCAAGTGTCGTTTACATTCCCCATAGCGGTCCTTTTCTTGACAATGTTCCAAGTCTTAGCCGCATAAGAGCACTGAAAGAATAGATGATCTCTGGAGTCTCGTCCATAGTTACAAAGGGGACAGCACATAAGAATTAAATTTATCTCACTCCCCGCTTCCCACACCGCCAACCTATCCTGTGTCTTCAGCTTATTTTTTAATACCAACCATAAATGAAACGAGTGACTTGGTATGCATTGGCCATACCACACCATATTCACCCAAGCCACCTTGTTTTCCCTTATCCGAAGGTTATTCCATGCTTCCCAAGAGTTAAAGTGAACAATTTTTCCTTCCACGGTTTTCCATCCAAGCCGGTCATCCAAATCAGGAACAAGAGGCGGAACCATGACATTTATGAGAACCGGAAATAAATCAAACCATGCCTGAGGCCACCTCCAATTACCATCAGCATCTATAAGCTCCGCAACTTTAGTCTGCAAATTAAACCCCGCTTGAGCTATCATCCTAGGAGTAATAAAGTTGCGGATCGGACTACACGAACACCAATTATCACTCCAAGCATTTGTATGGGAACCACTACCAATTGACCTCCAAACATAAGGTCTAACCAACGTACGAATAGATAAGATCTTTCACCAACTCCAGGTCAAACTACCCCGGCTCTGAATCTCCCAAAAATTTCTGCCTTTTAACTTGTAAGAATGGATCCATTGGACCCAAAGAGATTCCCGGTTGGTTATAATACTCCAAATATGCGACATCATAAGGGCTTTGTTGACATCTGAAATACTTCGGATTCCAAGACCACCCTCATCCTTAGGCTTACATATGTCTTTCCACGCAACTTTTGACCGAATACTCCCAGGAGCCCCCGCGTTCCAAAGAAATCTTCTCATTCTCTTTTCCAAATCCTTAACAATACGTACTGGCAAGATAAATACTGAGGCCCAATACGTATACATAGCTGCAAGAACTGAATTGAGAAGCTGCAATCTACCTGCAAAAGATAACGATTTAGACATCTAGTTATCTACCTTTCTCTCCATGCGTTCCACCAGAACTCGACAATCCCTGAAGGATAATTTAGTAGAGATTAGGGGAACACCGAGATAGCGAACCGGGAGAGCACCCTCTCAGAATCTCCGCTTTAACATTACATGGAACATTGCAGAAGAAGATGGTACTCTTAGGCAAACTAGGGACAAGACCCGAGACACTAGTGAATTTCTCCAATACATTCCGAATAAGTTGAACCGACCCAGTATCCCCATTAACAAATCTGGAAAGATTTGGACGGGTCTCCTCGGCAGTTCGGTTCGAAAGAGGTGTGGAATAATATCCGTAATCGTAACTACACAGTTGTTTGGGCTAATCTTGTTTGGTTCTCTCAATGCATTCCTCGGCATTCATTCCACATGTGGTTGGTTATTAAGAATAAACTAAGAACTCAAGACTGATTAGGGACATGGGAAGCGGGAAGTGAAACGAATCTACGGCTGATGTGCTGTCCTTTATGCAAGTATGATCGTGATTCAAGGGACCACCTCTTCTTTAAATGTGCATTTGCTGCCCAGGTGTGGAACAATGTCAAGTCTATGGTTGATATGAGTAGTGTTAATGACTCATGGGATTCTGTTATGGACTGGATGGTACAACATGCTAACACGAAGAAGATTGATCACATTGTTTGCAAATCGGTAGTTGCAGCTTCAACCTACTTCATTTGGCAAGAAAAACAATCGCCTTTTTACTCAAAACCAAAGCAGTGTGCCAATGGTGACTGAAAGAATAGTAAGTACAGTTAGATTACGCATGATGAGTTTCAAAGCTAGTGGGGTTGCGAATCACACAAGGATGCTAAAGAAGTGGAAGATTCCTACTCATGAGGACTACAATGGCCCGGGCTAGATCTGGATAGCGTTTTTGTTTTATATTGCTAGTCTTGGTTGAGGTTTTTTGGCTGTGTTAGTGTTTTGTCTACTTTTTGTTGGTTGTTTTTGCTGGTTGCTCTAGTCTTGGTATGCCAAGTCTAGTTTTGTGTATCTTTTTTGATACACATGGTTTATTCTTTGATTATTTATAAAATTCACCGGGGTAACCCTTTACCCAAAAAAAATCTTCCTCCATCCCCAAATCATGCTACCCCTACATTGGAGATATTTTTATATCTAAGACCAATGCTATGCCGTCGAATCCTCAGGAGGGGCGTCCTAATCTTGATTCGTTTATTAATAGTCTTGATGCTAAGTCTTTGAAAATTGATGGTAAACCGTTAGCTCCTATTCGAACTCTGAATATTGATGGTAACCCGTTAGATCCTAGACGTGGAATTGTGTCAAGTAATCAGTATGAACCTCGAATGATGAATGTAATTGACGAGTTGGAAAAAGTAACAGTTCCTGTGGAAAATGTTTATACGAATAAGCATCAGGAGGAACAGGTATCTTATGCGCAGAAGGTGATGATGAATCCTAGTACTAAACGTGAAGTGAATTTCAGAAAATTGGAATCCATGGAGACTCACCAAGAAGCTGATATAGTAATTCCAAGGGAGGTAGTTAAGAAGGTCCAAGACAGGTTTGACAATGTTTTATTTGGATACTTTCTGGGGAATAGATTACCGTTCCCGGTGGTTGAGTATTATGTTAAAAATGTGTGGTCGAAGTTTGGATTTGCCAAGATTATGATGAATGCCGAAGGTTTCTTTTTCTTCAAATTTGTTTCTAAGGAAGGAATGCATAAAGTTCTTGAGGGAGGGCCTTGGTTAATTCGCAAAGTTCCTTTATTTCTTAATATCTGGTCGCCATCAGTTAGTCTGAAAAAGGAAGGCATAAAGTCGGTTCCTATATGGGTTAAGCTTCATAATGTTCCGATCTCTATCTATACGGATGATGGCCTTAGTTTGTTGGCGTCGAAGATTGGAGTCCCAAAGAGATTGGATAGCTATACAACGGATATGTGTGCCAATAGTTGGGGTAGGAGCAGTTTTGCTAGAGCTTTGATTGAGGTTAGTGCGGATGAGGTTCTTAAGGATCAAATAGTTGTAGCCATTCCGAAATTGGATGATGAGGGATTCATTATGGAAAGTGTGAAGGTTGAGTATGAATGGAAGCCGCACCGGTGTGCTGAATGTTGCATCTTTGGTCATAATGATCAGAACTGTCCAAAAACTGTTAACCCCAAACCGAAGCAAGTAATGGTGGATGCGGAAGGCTTTATCACGGATAAGAGAAAGGTTGCTAAGTTTGGAGTTGGGCAAAAGAAACCGAAACTTGTTTATAAGCCGAAAACTAACAGATTTGCTGCGAGTACTTCTGGAACGAAGACTGGTACCAGCTCGGGGTCTATTCAAATCAAAACAGGTAATTCGTTTGATGCATTAGCGAATGAGGATGGGAATGGAGACGAAAACATTGCTGAAAAGAAGGATGGGACGAATAACAAGAATGCAAGACAATCACAGAATGATAGTGAGATGAAAGAGGTTACACCGACGGAGATGGCACAATTTATGAAGAATGATCAGCCTATTAATTCTGAGGGGGCAAGCACTCCCGGTCTAAATGGTTTAAATGGGTAGCATTATGACCTGGAATGTTAGGGGATTGAACCGGCCCCTGAAACAAAGTGAGGTTCGTTCTATTGTTGCTGCTAACAAATTAGATATGTGTGCAATCCTTGAATCGCATGTGGATGTTACTAAGCTGGCTAAAATTTGCAAGTATGTGTTCCGTAAGTGGTGTTGGACGTCTAATGGTGATCTATGCACTCGAGGCACGAGAATTATCTTGGGATGGAATCCTGATATGTTTGATGTTATGGTTCTTTATCAATCTGATCAACTTATCCACACTCAGGTAATTATAAAAGATAGCAAAAAGAGTTTTTTTTGTTCGTTTGTGTATGCTGAAAATAAGTATCAAGACCGTAGATTGCTCTGGGATGATTTATGCAAGCATAAAGTGTTTTGTCATGGTAAGCCGTGGGTAGTTATGGGGGATTTTAACACAGCTCTTAATTTTGAGGATTCTTTATTTGGGTCTTCCAGCAAGTCTATTGGTATGCGTGAGTTTCATGATTGTATCCATCAAGCTGAATTGTTCGATATTATTAATGCTCATGGGCTGCAATACACTTGGAGTCAAAAGCCAAAGAGTGGAGTGGGTCTTCTCAAAAAGATTGATAGAATTATGGGTAATGTTTCATTCATTGATCAATTTCCTGATGCTTTCGCTATGTTTCACCCTTTTCGGGTGTCAGACCATACTCCGTGTATTCTTAGAATGATGGGCTCCAATGGGAATAGGCCAAGGCCTTTTAAATTCCCGAATTTTATTGTGTCAAAACCAGAATTTCAGGAGTCTGTGAAACAGGAGTGGATGAAAACAATGGATGGTATCACTATGCTTTCTGTTGCAAAGAAAATGAGGAACTTGAAACCTAGGTTGAGAAAGATTCTTTTCAATCAGGGTAATTTACATAAGAGGGTTATTGATTTGAGGAAAACATTGGATGAAATTCAGATTCAAGTGGATCAGAACCCTATGGATGTTCGGTTAAGGCAGCTGGAGACGCAATGTCTACAAGAATTTCAATCTGTGGCTTATGATGAAGAATGTTATTTTAAACAGAAATCTAAGGTTGAGTGGCTTTGCGCGGGAGATTCGAATACCAGGTTTTTTCATAATTCAGTTAAGGCTCGAAATGCTCGAACAAAAATTCATAGTATCACGGATAGCATGGGAACTCGACATGAAGGTAATCAAGTTGCTGATGTGCTGGTTTCGCATTATACCAATTTTTTGGGGATGGAGTTTTCGGTTAATGAGGTTAACTTGGACGGCCTCTTCATTAATGTTTTAAGTAGGGAGGTTGCGGATCAAATGGTTTCTCAGGTCTCTCGAGAGGAAGTTAAAACTGCTATGTTCAGTATTAGAGAGGATAAAGCCCCAGGTCCTGATGGGTACACATCGGCGTTTTTAAGCATGCATGGGAGATTGTTAGTAATGAAGTTACGGACGCAGTGTTACAATTTTTTGAGAACGGATGCAGTGTTACAATTTTTTGAGAATGGTAAGTCCCGGATTCAGTTCTTGACTACAGGCCGATATCTTGTTGCAATGTGATTTATAAATGCATAAGTAAAATTATCACGGATCGCCTAAAAGGAAGTTTGGGAAATCTTGTTAGTATCAACCAATCAGCGTTTGTGCCGGGGCGGAAAATTTCTGATAATATTCTTCTCACACAAGAATTAATGCATAATTACCATCTTAACAGGGGTCCGGCTAGATGTGCTTTCAAAATTGATATACAGAAAGCATATGATACGGTTTTTTTTTTGGGTAAAGGGTTACCCCGGTGATTCTATATATTCACAACCAAACTGAAACAAGTAGTGTAGTAAATCTACACTAGTTCAAACATGAGACATGCCTCATGAATGTAGCACCACAAAAAACAAATCATACGAAAAACAAAACAACTAGTCTAAAAACTAGAACCACTCGAAAAACAAAACAACTATTTAGCCACCATCATCTGATCGATCACCATCTTGAATATCCCAGTTACGCAACAGCTCCAACACATTATGAGTCCGCTTCAGCCGAATTCCCATAAGCTTATACCGAATAGTATTAATGATAATTTGACATAATTGATCCTGAGGCCTCACTTGATTCTTGAACAATATGATACGGTTAATTGGTCTTTCTTGAAAATATTTTGATTCGATTTGGGTTTCATCATAAAATGGTTGGGTGGATTATGACATGTGTGTCGACAGTTTCTTATTCGTTGAGCATCAATGGAAACCTTCATGGCTATTGTAACACCTGTGCCTCCACGGCCGTCAAACAAATGTCAAACCAATGAAATATTGTATTTCATGCTTGGGATTTGTAAAAATATGTGTATCGTTTACACATATCAACTCTTGTTCAATTTCAAACTCTAAATCGCTTTCTGGAAGGTTATACGCGCACCGATGCGTAAATATAACCAGTTTAATGCAACGAACACTCCGGAATAGCGAAATAGGCTTAACATACCTTAAATAACCTTTACATAACTTAGAAATAAGTTTTGGAAGGTTTGGTATGCCGAAATCAAGTTAATTCGCTCACAGGGACTAAAGTTGACAAACTGCGAAAGTATGCCAATTTGAACTGTAACAGACCTTCCGGAATATGACCATAAGTTAAACATACCATAAATATCCTTAACATAGCTTAGAAATAGGCTTTGAGGGGTTCGGTGTGCTAAAATAAACTTTTGGGTCATTCAGGGACTAAAAGTGTCAAAAAGTGCACAAGTTTGCATTTTCGCGCATAACTTACGTTCTGAATACATCCGGACATCCAAAAATTTATGTAAGCACTAAAATATTTTATTTTAGTGTTCGCCATAAGAAAAATCCATTCGTCACGTCATTTGGATCGTTTTTCGCATTCGGGACCAGATTCGATGTATTAGCCGTTGTTTAATTCACAACCACACATTCTAACATGCTTAGTCAGCGGATAAGGATGGAATTTAAACACCTAAACACCATGACATTTCAACACATGTATGGATGGAATTTAAACACCTAAACACCATGACATTTCAACACATGTATGGATGGAATTTAAACACCTAAACACCATGACATTTCAACACATGTACGGATGGGATTAAGGCACGTTTTCCATGAAACAATCTTAACGGTTCGGGTATTCCTATAAATACCCATCCACCCCCATTGCTAAAATCACTAGAAACTTGATTTGAGAAACTCTAAGTTGAAACATGTGTTTCATACCTGAGATTTTTGAATCGAGTTTAGCATTCGGGGACCCTTCGTAAGTATTCTTTCGTTCTTTTCCTTATTTTACTGCTTTTCGAGTCAGAAAGTCAAACTTTGTTTGACTTTCAGCGTTGACCAGTAATGGTCAATGCGAAGTTCGTTTGAACTTCGCAACGTGAGTGTAATCACGTTGGTCATAGTCCCTTGGGACTATGCCCACTGATTACCACGTTGTCTAGGGTCGTAGGGTAGGCGATCTGATAAATCGCCTATACCTTCGAACCCGACCCAGTTTGGTCGATCATTAGGATCCGACCAAATACTTTAGGTGACCCTAGTATAGGGCATAACCTTCCGAGGTTATACCCTATGGTCACATCATTTAAGTAGTTGTATGATAGGTAGTTTATATGCCTTAGGTAAATTACCAGAATACCCTTTTCATGTATAATTGGTAATTAAGCATATGTAACCTAAACTTTTGTCACATAACTGATTATGTAACATGTTTAGGCATATAACACTTGTCATAGGACTAGTTAGGCGGTCCGAACGCGTTTCACGCGCACGACGCGTTAAAGTAGCATAAGCTTCCTAAACGGGTCGTATACAATTAGGTTAAGTTTCATTTAGTATGTAGGCTTTGTTAAACCAAATGACACGAGTCTCTACACTCGTTTGGTTTACAAACCCTAATGCTACCCGATCTTCCGATCTAGGTCCGGTTAATTAACATAGTTACCTATATTAGGTGCCGTTTGATATCCGCGATCCCTAGCATTATTTGGTTGTTACTCAAGGACTTCTGAGCAATCTCAAGTGAGTACATAGACCCCTCTTTTACTGTTTTCCAAACTGTTTTGGGGTGGAACACATGTGCCTACTTGTTACTTTCATGCTTTCCTGTTTTCACATCATATACTGCTATGTTCGTTAGTACATTATAGTACATGATTTCATTACATTTTTATGCTATGTATGTCCATTGCGTTCATACTTAGTACATCGTTTTACATTTACATTTTATGCTATTTATGTCCATTGCGTGCATACTTAGTACATTGTTTTCATCACATGCTTACATTTTGGTATGACATTTGGTTTGTTTACATGGGACAATACATTCATTAACACCGATCACGCCGTTCGTTAGTAGGTAGTGGTACCATAGGAATTGACAACTCCCGTTCCGGACGTCCCAGGGAAAGGGGATGAAAGGAATGACCGAATTCGTTGATATAAGACAGATAGACCTTTAATTTGTTTAAAGGGTTTATCACCACAGTCGCAAGGCTTGGATGTATGCATTTTCACAATACCGCATAAATGTTCATATTAAATATTTGCATGCATTTACACAAAACATAGCTTTGATTTAAACCAAGTTTTACTTCAATACTTTGTTTTTGTGCATATGGTTTAGTTGAGACATTTCACTTGCCATACATGACATTTTGACATAGACATTTGACATGGATATTTGACATAGACATTTGACATGGATATTTGACATAGACATTTGACATGGATATTTGACATAGACATTTGACATGGATATTTGACATAGACATTTTGACATGATTTACATCTTGACATGAACATTTTACATTGTTTGGCTTGGTTTGATTAAGTGATTAAGTAACGATGCGTGTGTAATATGATACAAGCATGGTGGATACGCCGCTGGTACTTCCTATATATAAGTGTTTGTATGGTATTACATGTCGTAACGTTATTTGAATCATTTCAGTTTGAGACATAGAACATTTCATACAAATACCATACTTTTCACAAGACATTGATTTATAAACAACTTATCTTATGCAAACATATTTTACTTGGTTATTCATTTAACCTTACATTTATTTATACTTATCATCTGATCTTATCGTTTTTCAAATGATTTAAAAGACAAAGCAAATAACAAGGTTCATGACTAAACATTTTCTCAAACATAAGTCATGAATCTTATTTTCACAAAACCTATGTATCTCACAGGCATTTTTATGCTGACGTACCTATTTTCACATGTGTTTTTCAGGAGCTGTTGCATAAGATGATCAAGATACACATAGACAGACTTGGGCTTTAGTGACAATAAAAGATGCAAGACTAGTTAATTATGTTGTATTTCCTTGTTTGTTAAGGCATTGTAACACTTTTAATCAATAAAACGAAACTTTAATTTCCATGGTTGTGAAACATTAATTCTGTTACAACACTCCCCGATGTTTCCGCCACGTTTTGTATGTTCTACGTGGTCGGGGTGTGACAGAAAAGATGGTATCAGAGCCAATGGTTATAGGGAATTAGGTTATTAGTAATTAGTAATGCTTTGACCTAGTCTATAACCTTCTTAGGACCCTAACGCGAGTTTACTTGCGTTTAGTCATAAAACAATACCGTCACCTATCCTTAGGCGACGATCACAACAAGAACATAAATTTCCGAACCACTTTGAAAACTAATCATCTGTTCTAGGATGATTGATTACTAGGTTTTGAACCCTCTATTGTAAGGTTTTGAACTCTCTATTATATGGTTTTGAACCCCTTTGAGTTTTCAAAACTTCGTCAAAGTTTTGGGTTTTAAATAATGTGAACACGTGCAAACTGGAAGGGTGAATGCCTGTATTCTGGGTTTTTTGTCTAGGCAAGCACTTCGTATACATCTCATCAGACGCGAGACCAGTTGTGCTTACCTGGGAATTCTTGGGATGAGTGTTCACTTATAGGCGAGCATGTCTTCGCGATACATTATTTTTGACCTATTTACTTTGATTTGTCACCATCTCATTTGTTTGCCTTAGGTAACAAACAAATGATCACAATTTTCATTCGTTACCATTCTGTATTGATTATCCAATAACCTTTCACTCGTTTCTTCCTCTGTCTTTCATTTTCTTCTAGAATGTCTATTCCTCTTGGCACTGGTCAAATGCCCGAGCGAACAACCAAATTTGTCCAGCAAATTGGCGAAGTGATTCAGAGGACTGTGGATTTAGGTATTGCCATGGCTCGTCTTAACAATGAAGCCTCTCGTCTCGACAATGAAGCCACTCAAGAGACACCAAAGGAAGCAGTAGTCAGGCTTGCAACAACATCAAGGAAGCGTAAGGCTTCAAGGAAACCCGCAGCGGTTACACCTAATCAAGCTGGACCTAGCCAAGTGGCAAGGCCACCAGCTAGGAAGCCGTACTTAGGAACTGCTCCTAGGTGCAAGCGATGCAACGTTCATCATTCAAACCTCATACCCTGCTGGAAATGTACCTACTGTGGACGGCGGGGACATTTGGTCAGCACATGCCGCTTTGCTATCCAGAACAAAGCTGTTGCAAATCTTGCTGCTACCCAACTCCAAGTCAACCCTACTCAAACTCGTTTCCCGCGTGGTACTTGCTACAACTGTGGCGATACGAGCCATTTCAGGAACAACTGCCCGAAGATAGTCAGTGCAAATCCAACCCTCGGATGAGCATTTGGCTGAACAAAGGATGTTGCTGTCTTATGCCTTTGTTTCTTTTGTTTCGTGTATTGTGAAACAATATGTCTTGTTCATAAATAAAAATCGTTGTTCACAAATTCTGATATACAAGTATAGTTCCATGTGTGTATGATTTTCCTATGATACCTGCATTAAGGAACTATGTTCCTTACAAACTACTCTTGTGATTCTCACTTTCAAGTGATCGCTCATAATTTCCTCGAAAGTTCTAAGTACTCGTTTCATTCTAAGAAACGAAGTACAGGAAATAAAGTGAAATTATGAGTAATCGTGCTTTTTACACATCTGTATTTTTGAATCCTTGGTTGGATAACTAAGGATATTTTCAAATCTCATACCCATTACGTTTTGATTTTTTCAACATTCACAGTACAAGTATTTCAAAACCATCTTCATGATCTCAAAATATTTCATATAGTTTGAAAACAATTTTTCTAGATGCATTGTCTATGTTATTTCAAAAACATTGGCCATGTTATCAAAACCAACCTTTCTAATTTCAAAATATTTCATATAGTCTGAAGACAATATTAACACAATACATTTTCTGATCAAGTGCATGATTTCGAAAAGCATCATTCATGTCTTTCAAAAACCTTATACATAATTTCAAAATTCATCTCGCATGATTTTAAAACATTTTTGTAAATATATCTACCTAATACACCTACTTTATGATTTCAAAAAGTATTATATATAAGGTTTCAAAAACGTTAAACACATTTTTCTTAAAAGAACCCCATGCATAGTTTTCAAAAAAAATATTTTCCTCATACATTGACTTAACCTTCAAAATTCTGCTTCATATGTCGCCTTGACATATCAAGCATCTCAACTTCATAAACATTTTTACATCATGTTTTGACCTAAGCACATCCAGTGCAAGGTTTCAAAACATCTTCAACTTCTAAAATTCATATGGGATCTTTTTATCTTTACAATTAGATCCTTGTGGATGATTATCGTTCAAATCAGAGTCCTTAATTGGATTCCTTATGTACCTTAATTCGAACACTTCGGTTCCTAATAATCGAAATCGAATTTTCTTTTTGAATCTTTCTATCTTTATAGTTGGATTCTTGATAACGTTTAAAGTACCAAATGAAATCCACGGAATGGATTCCTAGTGTGCTTTAAATGCATGTACGCAATTTACAAGACAAATTAACAAACAATTTTGTGGTTATGTGACTATGTGTTTACTCATCTTATGTTTTCTTTTATGCATTTTTGTGTTTTTAATACTCTGGATATCCTTTATCCAAATCCTTGCAGGATCTTTCATATCTTCATATGAGGGATTCGTAGCAGGATATTCAAAAGGTACTACCTTTAATCCTTAAATGGGCTTCTATGTAATAGTTAAGACCCTTGGATTATATAGTACTACTCCATGATTCATAAGAGACCCTCTTAGTGGTCTAGTCAAAAAGATTGATTCACAATTTGGTTAAAGAACGACATCTAGTGATGTAGCTGAGCAGACTCCTTGATAGTCTATTTAGATCATTTATTGATTTAATTCAAAGGACTCCATGGCGGTCTAGTCACACTCATCACAGGTTCATTCATTTGGTTTTACCCTACACATTATAAAATAGACTGTGTGAACTGTGCAAGGAATTGTCTGATTATGGACGCGTACATAATTATGAAATTTAGTGCACAGAAACCTAGTAAGGTTTATTATGTGTAAGAACCGATAGTGACAACAATAACAAAATGAGAACGATGTAATGGAGGCATGGTGGACGCACCAATGACGCTTCATATACTTGTATATAAGTGTCCCTCTTACATTGCAAACATGATGTTATTAAGGTTATTTGAAGTTCAAGAACCCTAACCAATGTTGTTCGATCTTTTCAACTTCATGTTTTAAACTCTCACAAGTTTCCTCTAAATAAATTTCGGGACGAAATTTCCTAAAGTAGGGGAGACTGTAACACCTGTGCCTCCACGGCCGTCAAACAAATGTCAAACCAATGAAATATTGTATTTCATGCTTGGGATTTGTAAAAATATGTGTATCGTTTACACATATCAACTCTTGTTCAATTTCAAACTCTAAATCGCTTTCTGGAAGGTTATACGCGCACCGATGCGTAAATATAACCAGTTTAATGCAACGAACACTCCGGAATAGCGAAATAGGCTTAACATACCTTAAATAACCTTTACATAACTTAGAAATAAGTTTTGGAAGGTTTGGTATGCCGAAATCAAGTTAATTCGCTCACAGGGACTAAAGTTGACAAACTGCGAAAGTATGCCAATTTGAACTGTAACAGACCTTCCGGAATATGACCATAAGTTAAACATACCATAAATATCCTTAACATAGCTTAGAAATAGGCTTTGAGGGGTTCGGTGTGCTAAAATAAACTTTTGGGTCATTCAGGGACTAAAAGTGTCAAAAAGTGCACAAGTTTGCATTTTCGCGCATAACTTACGTTCTGAATACATCCGGACATCCAAAAATTTATGTAAGCACTAAAATATTTTATTTTAGTGTTCGCCATAAGAAAAATCCATTCGTCACGTCATTTGGATCGTTTTTCGCATTCGGGACCAGATTCGATGTATTAGCCGTTGTTTAATTCACAACCACACATTCTAACATGCTTAGTCAGCGGATAAGGATGGAATTTAAACACCTAAACACCATGACATTTCAACACATGTACGGATGGGATTAAGGCACGTTTTCCATGAAACGATCTTAACAGTTCGGGTATTCCTATAAATACCCATCCACCCCCATTGCTAAAATCACTAGAAACTTGATTTGAGAAACTCTAAGTTGAAACATTTGTTTCATACCTGAGATTTTTGAATCGAGTTTAGCATTCGGGGACCCTTCGTAAGTATTCTTTCGTTCTTTTCCTTATTTTACTGCTTTTCGAGTCAGAAAGTCAAACTTTGTTTGACTTTCAGCGTTGACCAGTAATGGTCAATGCGAAGTTCGTTTGAACTTCGCAACGTGAGTGTAATCACGTTGGTCATAGTCCCTTGGGACTATGCCCACTGATTACCACGTTGTCTAGGGTCGTAGGGTAGGCGATCTGATAAATCGCCTATACCTTCGAACCCGACCCAGTTTGGTCGATCATTAGGATCCGACCAAATACTTTAGGTGACCCTAGTATAGGGCATAACCTTCCGAGGTTATACCCTATGGTCACATCGTTTAAGTAGTTGTATGATAGGTAGTTTATATGCCTTAGGTAAATTACCAGAATACCCTTTTCATGTATAATTGGTAATTAAGCATATGTAACCTAAACTTTTGTCACATAACTGATTATGTAACATGTTTAGGCATATAACACTTGTCATAGGACTAGTTAGGCGGTCCGAACGCGTTTCACGCGCACGACGCGTTAAAGTAGCATAAGCTTCCTAAACGGGTCGTAATGGGTCGTATACAATTAGGTTAAGTTTCATTTAGTATGTAGGCTTTGTTAAACCAAATGACACGAGTCTCTACACTCGTTTGGTTTACAAACCCTAATGCTACCCGATCTTCCGATCTAGGTCCGGTTAATTAACATAGTTACCTATATTAGGTGCCGTTTGATATCCGCGATCCCTAGCATTGTTTGGTTGTTACTCAAGGACTTCTGAGCAATCTCAAGTGAGTACATAGACCCCTCTTTTACTGTTTTCCAAACTGTTTTGGGGTGGAACACATGTGCCTACTTGTTACTTTCATGCTTTCCTGTTTTCACATCATATACTGCTATGTTCGTTAGTACATTATAGTACATGATTTCATTACATTTTTATGCTATGTATGTCCATTGCGTTCATACTTAGTACATCGTTTTACATTTACATTTTATGCTATTTATGTCCATTGCGTGCATACTTAGTACATTGTTTTCATCACATGCTTACATTTTGGTATGACATTTGGTTTGTTTACATGGGACAATACATTCATTAACACCGATCACGCCGTTCGTTAGTAGGTAGTGGTACCATAGGAATTGACAACTCCCGTTCCGGACGTCCCAGGGAAAGGGGATGAAAGGAATGACCGAATTCGTTGATATAAGACAGATAGACCTTTAATTTGTTTAAAGGGTTTATCACCACAGTCGCAAGGCTTGGATGTATGCATTTTCACAATACCGCATAAATGTTCATATTAAATATTTGCATGCATTTACACAAAACATAGCTTTGATTTAAACCAAGTTTTACTTCAATACTTTGTTTTTGTGCATATGGTTTAGTTGAGACATTTCACTTGCCATACATGACATTTTGACATAGACATTTGACATGGATATTTGACATAGACATTTGACATGGATATTTGACATAGACATTTGACATGGATATTTGACATAGACATTTGACATGGATATTTGACATAGACATTTTGACATGATTTACATCTTGACATGAACATTTTACATTGTTTGGCTTGGTTTGATTAAGTGATTAAGTAACGATGCGTGTGTAATATGATACAAGCATGGTGGATACGCCGCTGGTACTTCCTATATATAAGTGTTTGTATGGTATTACATGTCGTAACGTTATTTGAATCATTTCAGTTTGAGACATAGAACATTTCATACAAATAACATACTTTTCACAAGACATTGATTTATAAACAACTTATCTTATGCAAACATATTTTACTTGGTTATTCATTTAACCTTACATTTATTTATACTTATCATCTGATCTTATCGTTTTTCAAATGATTTAAAAGACAAAGCAAATAACAAGGTTCATGACTAAACATTTTCTCAAACATAAGTCATGAATCTTATTTTCACAAAACCTATGTATCTCACAGGCATTTTTATGCTGACGTACCTATTTTCACATGTGTTTTTCAGGAGCTGTTGCATAAGATGATCAAGATACACATAGACAGACTTGGGCTTTAGTGACAATAAAAGATGCAAGACTAGTTAATTATGTTGTATTTCCTTGTTTGTTAAGGCATTGTAACACTTTTAATCAATAAAACGAAACTTTAATTTCCATGGTTGTGAAACATTAATTCTGTTACAACACTCCCCGATGTTTCCGCCACGTTTTGTATGTTCTACGTGGTCGGGGTGTGACAGAAAAGATGGTATCAGAGCCAATGGTTATAGGGAATTAGGTTATTAGTAATTAGTAATGCTTTGACCTAGTCTATAACCTTCTTAGGACCCTAACGCGAGTTTACTTGCGTTTAGTCATAAAACAATACCGTCACCTATCCTTAGGCGACGATCACAACAAGAACATAAATTTCCGAACCACTTTGAAAACTAATCATCTGTTCTAGGATGATTGATTACTAGGTTTTGAACCCTCTATTGTAAGGTTTTGAACTCTCTATTATATGGTTTTGAACCCCTTTGAGTTTTCAAAACTTCGTCAAAGTTTTGGGTTTTAAATAATGTGAACACGTGCAAACTGGAAGGGTGAATGCCTGTATTCTGGGTTTTTTGTCTAGGCAAGCACTTCGTATACATCTCATCAGACGCGAGACCAGTTGTGCTTACCTGGGAATTCTTGGGATGAGTGTTCACTTATAGGCGAGCATGTCTTCGCGATACATTATTTTTGACCTATTTACTTTGATTTGTCACCATCTCATTTGTTTGCCTTAGGTAACAAACAAATGATCACAATTTTCATTCGTTACCATTCTGTATTGATTATCCAATAACCTTTCACTCGTTTCTTCCTCTGTCTTTCATTTTCTTCTAGAATGTCTATTCCTCTTGGCACTGGTCAAATGCCCGAGCGAACAACCAAATTTGTCCAGCAAATTGGCGAAGTGATTCAGAGGACTGTGGATTTAGGTATTGCCATGGCTCGTCTTAACAATGAAGCCTCTCGTCTCGACAATGAAGCCACTCAAGAGACACCAAAGGAAGCAGTAGTCAGGCTTGCAACAACATCAAGGAAGCGTAAGGCTTCAAGGAAACCCGCAGCGGTTACACCTAATCAAGCTGGACCTAGCCAAGTGGCAAGGCCACCAGCTAGGAAGCCGTACTTAGGAACTGCTCCTAGGTGCAAGCGATGCAACGTTCATCATTCAAACCTCATACCCTGCTGGAAATGTACCTACTGTGGACGGCGGGGACATTTGGTCAGCACATGCCGCTTTGCTATCCAGAACAAAGCTGTTGCAAATCTTGCTGCTACCCAACTCCAAGTCAACCCTACTCAAACTCGTTTCCCGCGTGGTACTTGCTACAACTGTGGCGATACGAGCCATTTCAGGAACAACTGCCCGAAGATAGTCAGTGCAAATCCAACCCTCGGATGAGCATTTGGCTGAACAAAGGATGTTGCTGTCTTATGCCTTTGTTTCTTTTGTTTCGTGTATTGTGAAACAATATGTCTTGTTCATAAATAAAAATCGTTGTTCACAAATTCTGATATACAAGTATAGTTCCATGTGTGTATGATTTTCCTATGATACCTGCATTAAGGAACTATGTTCCTTACAAACTACTCTTGTGATTCTCACTTTCAAGTGATCGCTCATAATTTCCTCGAAAGTTCTAAGTACTCGTTTCATTCTAAGAAACGAAGTACAGGAAATAAAGTGAAATTATGAGTAATCGTGCTTTTTACACATCTGTATTTTTGAATCCTTGGTTGGATAACTAAGGATATTTTCAAATCTCATACCCATTACGTTTTGATTTTTTCAACATTCACAGTACAAGTATTTCAAAACCATCTTCATGATCTCAAAATATTTCATATAGTTTGAAAACAATTTTTCTAGATGCATTGTCTATGTTATTTCAAAAACATTGGCCATGTTATCAAAACCAACCTTTCTAATTTCAAAATATTTCATATAGTCTGAAGACAATATTAACACAATACATTTTCTGATCAAGTGCATGATTTCGAAAAGCATCATTCATGTCTTTCAAAAACCTTATACATAATTTCAAAATTCATCTCGCATGATTTTAAAACATTTTTGTAAATATATCTACCTAATACACCTACTTTATGATTTCAAAAAGTATTATATATAAGGTTTCAAAAACGTTAAACACATTTTTCTTAAAAGAA
The DNA here is from genome assembly GCA_030545235.1 of Helianthus tuberosus. Taxonomy (NCBI): domain Eukaryota; kingdom Viridiplantae; phylum Streptophyta; class Magnoliopsida; order Asterales; family Asteraceae; genus Helianthus; species Helianthus tuberosus. The sequence goes on along the minus strand of CM060429.1, from coordinate 47,449,477 downwards.
CCCCATGCATAGTTTTCAAAAAAAATATTTTCCTCATACATTGACTTAACCTTCAAAATTCTGCTTCATATGTCGCCTTGACATATCAAGCATCTCAACTTCATAAACATTTTTACATCATGTTTTGACCTAAGCACATCCAGTGCAAGGTTTCAAAACATCTTCAACTTCTAAAATTCATATGGGATCTTTTTATCTTTACAATTAGATCCTTGTGGATGATTATCGTTCAAATCAGAGTCCTTAATTGGATTCCTTATGTACCTTAATTCGAACACTTCGGTTCCTAATAATCGAAATCGAATTTTCTTTTTGAATCTTTCTATCTTTATAGTTGGATTCTTGATAACGTTTAAAGTACCAAATGAAATCCACGGAATGGATTCCTAGTGTGCTTTAAATGCATGTACGCAATTTACAAGACAAATTAACAAACAATTTTGTGGTTATGTGACTATGTGTTTACTCATCTTATGTTTTCTTTTATGCATTTTTGTGTTTTTAATACTCTGGATATCCTTTATCCAAATCCTTGCAGGATCTTTCATATCTTCATATGAGGGATTCGTAGCAGGATATTCAAAAGGTACTACCTTTAATCCTTAAATGGGCTTCTATGTAATAGTTAAGACCCTTGGATTATATAGTACTACTCCATGATTCATAAGAGACCCTCTTAGTGGTCTAGTCAAAAAGATTGATTCACAATTTGGTTAAAGAACGACATCTAGTGATGTAGCTGAGCAGACTCCTTGATAGTCTATTTAGATCATTTATTGATTTAATTCAAAGGACTCCATGGCGGTCTAGTCACACTCATCACAGGTTCATTCATTTGGTTTTACCCTACACATTATAAAATAGACTGTGTGAACTGTGCAAGGAATTGTCTGATTATGGACGCGTACATAATTATGAAATTTAGTGCACAGAAACCTAGTAAGGTTTATTATGTGTAAGAACCGATAGTGACAACAATAACAAAATGAGAACGATGTAATGGAGGCATGGTGGACGCACCAATGACGCTTCATATACTTGTATATAAGTGTCCCTCTTACATTGCAAACATGATGTTATTAAGGTTATTTGAAGTTCAAGAACCCTAACCAATGTTGTTCGATCTTTTCAACTTCATGTTTTAAACTCTCACAAGTTTCCTCTAAATAAATTTCGGGACGAAATTTCCTAAAGTAGGGGAGACTGTAACACCTGTGCCTCCACGGCCGTCAAACAAATGTCAAACCAATGAAATATTGTATTTCATGCTTGGGATTTGTAAAAATATGTGTATCGTTTACACATATCAACTCTTGTTCAATTTCAAACTCTAAATCGCTTTCTGGAAGGTTATACGCGCACCGATGCGTAAATATAACCAGTTTAATGCAACGAACACTCCAGAATAGCGAAATAGGCTTAACATACCTTAAATAACCTTTACATAACTTAGAAATAAGTTTTGGAAGGTTTGGTATGCCGAAATCAAGTTAATTCGCTCACAGGGACTAAAGTTGACAAACTGCGAAAGTATGCCAATTTGAACTGTAACAGACCTTCCGGAATATGACCATAAGTTAAACATACCATAAATATCCTTAACATAGCTTAGAAATAGGCTTTGAGGGGTTCGGTGTGCTAAAATAAACTTTTGGGTCATTCAGGGACTAAAAGTGTCAAAAAGTGCACAAGTTTGCATTTTCGCGCATAACTTACGTTCTGAATACATCCGGACATCCAAAAATTTATGTAAGCACTAAAATATTTTATTTTAGTGTTCGCCATAAGAAAAATCCATTCGTCACGTCATTTGGATCGTTTTTCGCATTCGGGACCAGATTCGATGTATTAGCCGTTGTTTAATTCACAACCACACATTCTAACATGCTTAGTCAGCGGATAAGGATGGAATTTAAACACCTAAACACCATGACATTTCAACACATGTACGGATGGGATTAAGGCACGTTTTCCATGAAACGATCTTAACAGTTCGGGTATTCCTATAAATACCCATCCACCCCCATTGCTAAAATCACTAGAAACTTGATTTGAGAAACTCTAAGTTGAAACATTTGTTTCATACCTGAGATTTTTGAATCGAGTTTAGCATTCGGGGACCCTTCGTAAGTATTCTTTCGTTCTTTTCCTTATTTTACTGCTTTTCGAGTCAGAAAGTCAAACTTTGTTTGACTTTCAGCGTTGACCAGTAATGGTCAATGCGAAGTTCGTTTGAACTTCGCAACGTGAGTGTAATCACGTTGGTCATAGTCCCTTGGGACTATGCCCACTGATTACCACGTTGTCTAGGGTCGTAGGGTAGGCGATCTGATAAATCGCCTATACCTTCGAACCCGACCCAGTTTGGTCGATCATTAGGATCCGACCAAATACTTTAGGTGACCCTAGTATAGGGCATAACCTTCCGAGGTTATACCCTATGGTCACATCGTTTAAGTAGTTGTATGATAGGTAGTTTATATGCCTTAGGTAAATTACCAGAATACCCTTTTCATGTATAATTGGTAATTAAGCATATGTAACCTAAACTTTTGTCACATAACTGATTATGTAACATGTTTAGGCATATAACACTTGTCATAGGACTAGTTAGGCGGTCCGAACGCGTTTCACGCGCACGACGCGTTAAAGTAGCATAAGCTTCCTAAACGGGTCGTAATGGGTCGTATACAATTAGGTTAAGTTTCATTTAGTATGTAGGCTTTGTTAAACCAAATGACACGAGTCTCTACACTCGTTTGGTTTACAAACCCTAATGCTACCCGATCTTCCGATCTAGGTCCGGTTAATTAACATAGTTACCTATATTAGGTGCCGTTTGATATCCGCGATCCCTAGCATTGTTTGGTTGTTACTCAAGGACTTCTGAGCAATCTCAAGTGAGTACATAGACCCCTCTTTTACTGTTTTCCAAACTGTTTTGGGGTGGAACACATGTGCCTACTTGTTACTTTCATGCTTTCCTGTTTTCACATCATATACTGCTATGTTCGTTAGTACATTATAGTACATGATTTCATTACATTTTTATGCTATGTATGTCCATTGCGTTCATACTTAGTACATCGTTTTACATTTACATTTTATGCTATTTATGTCCATTGCGTGCATACTTAGTACATTGTTTTCATCACATGCTTACATTTTGGTATGACATTTGGTTTGTTTACATGGGACAATACATTCATTAACACCGATCACGCCGTTCGTTAGTAGGTAGTGGTACCATAGGAATTGACAACTCCCGTTCCGGACGTCCCAGGGAAAGGGGATGAAAGGAATGACCGAATTCGTTGATATAAGACAGATAGACCTTTAATTTGTTTAAAGGGTTTATCACCACAGTCGCAAGGCTTGGATGTATGCATTTTCACAATACCGCATAAATGTTCATATTAAATATTTGCATGCATTTACACAAAACATAGCTTTGATTTAAACCAAGTTTTACTTCAATACTTTGTTTTTGTGCATATGGTTTAGTTGAGACATTTCACTTGCCATACATGACATTTTGACATAGACATTTGACATGGATATTTGACATAGACATTTGACATGGATATTTGACATAGACATTTGACATGGATATTTGACATAGACATTTTGACATGATTTACATCTTGACATGAACATTTTACATTGTTTGGCTTGGTTTGATTAAGTGATTAAGTAACGATGCGTGTGTAATATGATACAAGCATGGTGGATACGCCGCTGGTACTTCCTATATATAAGTGTTTGTATGGTATTACATGTCGTAACGTTATTTGAATCATTTCAGTTTGAGACATAGAACATTTCATACAAATAACATACTTTTCACAAGACATTGATTTATAAACAACTTATCTTATGCAAACATATTTTACTTGGTTATTCATTTAACCTTACATTTATTTATACTTATCATCTGATCTTATCGTTTTTCAAATGATTTAAAAGACAAAGCAAATAACAAGGTTCATGACTAAACATTTTCTCAAACATAAGTCATGAATCTTATTTTCACAAAACCTATGTATCTCACAGGCATTTTTATGCTGACGTACCTATTTTCACATGTGTTTTTCAGGAGCTGTTGCATAAGATGATCAAGATACACATAGACAGACTTGGGCTTTAGTGACAATAAAAGATGCAAGACTAGTTAATTATGTTGTATTTCCTTGTTTGTTAAGGCATTGTAACACTTTTAATCAATAAAACGAAACTTTAATTTCCATGGTTGTGAAACATTAATTCTGTTACAACACTCCCCGATGTTTCCGCCACGTTTTGTATGTTCTACGTGGTCGGGGTGTGACAGAAAAGATGGTATCAGAGCCAATGGTTATAGGGAATTAGGTTATTAGTAATTAGTAATGCTTTGACCTAGTCTATAACCTTCTTAGGACCCTAACGCGAGTTTACTTGCGTTTAGTCATAAAACAATACCGTCACCTATCCTTAGGCGACGATCACAACAAGAACATAAATTTCCGAACCACTTTGAAAACTAATCATCTGTTCTAGGATGATTGATTACTAGGTTTTGAACCCTCTATTGTAAGGTTTTGAACTCTCTATTATATGGTTTTGAACCCCTTTGAGTTTTCAAAACTTCGTCAAAGTTTTGGGTTTTAAATAATGTGAACACGTGCAAACTGGAAGGGTGAATGCCTGTATTCTGGGTTTTTTGTCTAGGCAAGCACTTCGTATACATCTCATCAGACGCGAGACCAGTTGTGCTTACCTGGGAATTCTTGGGATGAGTGTTCACTTATAGGCGAGCATGTCTTCGCGATACATTATTTTTGACCTATTTACTTTGATTTGTCACCATCTCATTTGTTTGCCTTAGGTAACAAACAAATGATCACAATTTTCATTCGTTACCATTCTGTATTGATTATCCAATAACCTTTCACTCGTTTCTTCCTCTGTCTTTCATTTTCTTCTAGAATGTCTATTCCTCTTGGCACTGGTCAAATGCCCGAGCGAACAACCAAATTTGTCCAGCAAATTGGCGAAGTGATTCAGAGGACTGTGGATTTAGGTATTGCCATGGCTCGTCTTAACAATGAAGCCTCTCGTCTCGACAATGAAGCCACTCAAGAGACACCAAAGGAAGCAGTAGTCAGGCTTGCAACAACATCAAGGAAGCGTAAGGCTTCAAGGAAACCCGCAGCGGTTACACCTAATCAAGCTGGACCTAGCCAAGTGGCAAGGCCACCAGCTAGGAAGCCGTACTTAGGAACTGCTCCTAGGTGCAAGCGATGCAACGTTCATCATTCAAACCTCATACCCTGCTGGAAATGTACCTACTGTGGACGGCGGGGACATTTGGTCAGCACATGCCGCTTTGCTATCCAGAACAAAGCTGTTGCAAATCTTGCTGCTACCCAACTCCAAGTCAACCCTACTCAAACTCGTTTCCCGCGTGGTACTTGCTACAACTGTGGCGATACGAGCCATTTCAGGAACAACTGCCCGAAGATAGTCAGTGCAAATCCAACCCTCGGATGAGCATTTGGCTGAACAAAGGATGTTGCTGTCTTATGCCTTTGTTTCTTTTGTTTCGTGTATTGTGAAACAATATGTCTTGTTCATAAATAAAAATCGTTGTTCACAAATTCTGATATACAAGTATAGTTCCATGTGTGTATGATTTTCCTATGATACCTGCATTAAGGAACTATGTTCCTTACAAACTACTCTTGTGATTCTCACTTTCAAGTGATCGCTCATAATTTCCTCGAAAGTTCTAAGTACTCGTTTCATTCTAAGAAACGAAGTACAGGAAATAAAGTGAAATTATGAGTAATCGTGCTTTTTACACATCTGTATTTTTGAATCCTTGGTTGGATAACTAAGGATATTTTCAAATCTCATACCCATTACGTTTTGATTTTTTCAACATTCACAGTACAAGTATTTCAAAACCATCTTCATGATCTCAAAATATTTCATATAGTTTGAAAACAATTTTTCTAGATGCATTGTCTATGTTATTTCAAAAACATTGGCCATGTTATCAAAACCAACCTTTCTAATTTCAAAATATTTCATATAGTCTGAAGACAATATTAACACAATACATTTTCTGATCAAGTGCATGATTTCGAAAAGCATCATTCATGTCTTTCAAAAACCTTATACATAATTTCAAAATTCATCTCGCATGATTTTAAAACATTTTTGTAAATATATCTACCTAATACACCTACTTTATGATTTCAAAAAGTATTATATATAAGGTTTCAAAAACGTTAAACACATTTTTCTTAAAAGAACCCCATGCATAGTTTTCAAAAAAAATATTTTCCTCATACATTGACTTAACCTTCAAAATTCTGCTTCATATGTCGCCTTGACATATCAAGCATCTCAACTTCATAAACATTTTTACATCATGTTTTGACCTAAGCACATCCAGTGCAAGGTTTCAAAACATCTTCAACTTCTAAAATTCATATGGGATCTTTTTATCTTTACAATTAGATCCTTGTGGATGATTATCGTTCAAATCAGAGTCCTTAATTGGATTCCTTATGTACCTTAATTCGAACACTTCGGTTCCTAATAATCGAAATCGAATTTTCTTTTTGAATCTTTCTATCTTTATAGTTGGATTCTTGATAACGTTTAAAGTACCAAATGAAATCCACGGAATGGATTCCTAGTGTGCTTTAAATGCATGTACGCAATTTACAAGACAAATTAACAAACAATTTTGTGGTTATGTGACTATGTGTTTACTCATCTTATGTTTTCTTTTATGCATTTTTGTGTTTTTAATACTCTGGATATCCTTTATCCAAATCCTTGCAGGATCTTTCATATCTTCATATGAGGGATTCGTAGCAGGATATTCAAAAGGTACTACCTTTAATCCTTAAATGGGCTTCTATGTAATAGTTAAGACCCTTGGATTATATAGTACTACTCCATGATTCATAAGAGACCCTCTTAGTGGTCTAGTCAAAAAGATTGATTCACAATTTGGTTAAAGAACGACATCTAGTGATGTAGCTGAGCAGACTCCTTGATAGTCTATTTAGATCATTTATTGATTTAATTCAAAGGACTCCATGGCGGTCTAGTCACACTCATCACAGGTTCATTCATTTGGTTTTACCCTACACATTATAAAATAGACTGTGTGAACTGTGCAAGGAATTGTCTGATTATGGACGCGTACATAATTATGAAATTTAGTGCACAGAAACCTAGTAAGGTTTATTATGTGTAAGAACCGATAGTGACAACAATAACAAAATGAGAACGATGTAATGGAGGCATGGTGGACGCACCAATGACGCTTCATATACTTGTATATAAGTGTCCCTCTTACATTGCAAACATGATGTTATTAAGGTTATTTGAAGTTCAAGAACCCTAACCAATGTTGTTCGATCTTTTCAACTTCATGTTTTAAACTCTCACAAGTTTCCTCTAAATAAATTTCGGGACGAAATTTCCTAAAGTAGGGGAGACTGTAACACCTGTGCCTCCACGGCCGTCAAACAAATGTCAAACCAATGAAATATTGTATTTCATGCTTGGGATTTGTAAAAATATGTGTATCGTTTACACATATCAACTCTTGTTCAATTTCAAACTCTAAATCGCTTTCTGGAAGGTTATACGCGCACCGATGCGTAAATATAACCAGTTTAATGCAACGAACACTCCGGAATAGCGAAATAGGCTTAACATACCTTAAATAACCTTTACATAACTTAGAAATAAGTTTTGGAAGGTTTGGTATGCCGAAATCAAGTTAATTCGCTCACAGGGACTAAAGTTGACAAACTGCGAAAGTATGCCAATTTGAACTGTAACAGACCTTCCGGAATATGACCATAAGTTAAACATACCATAAATATCCTTAACATAGCTTAGAAATAGGCTTTGAGGGGTTCGGTGTGCTAAAATAAACTTTTGGGTCATTCAGGGACTAAAAGTGTCAAAAAGTGCACAAGTTTGCATTTTCGCGCATAACTTACGTTCTGAATACATCCGGACATCCAAAAATTTATGTAAGCACTAAAATATTTTATTTTAGTGTTCGCCATAAGAAAAATCCATTCGTCACGTCATTTGGATCGTTTTTCGCATTCGGGACCAGATTCGATGTATTAGCCGTTGTTTAATTCACAACCACACATTCTAACATGCTTAGTCAGCGGATAAGGATGGAATTTAAACACCTAAACACCATGACATTTCAACACATGTACGGATGGGATTAAGGCACGTTTTCCATGAAACGATCTTAACAGTTCGGGTATTCCTATAAATACCCATCCACCCCCATTGCTAAAATCACTAGAAACTTGATTTGAGAAACTCTAAGTTGAAACATTTGTTTCATACCTGAGATTTTTGAATCGAGTTTAGCATTCGGGGACCCTTCGTAAGTATTCTTTCGTTCTTTTCCTTATTTTACTGCTTTTCGAGTCAGAAAGTCAAACTTTGTTTGACTTTCAGCGTTGACCAGTAATGGTCAATGCGAAGTTCGTTTGAACTTCGCAACGTGAGTGTAATCACGTTGGTCATAGTCCCTTGGGACTATGCCCACTGATTACCACGTTGTCTAGGGTCGTAGGGTAGGCGATCTGATAAATCGCCTATACCTTCGAACCCGACCCAGTTTGGTCGATCATTAGGATCCGACCAAATACTTTAGGTGACCCTAGTATAGGGCATAACCTTCCGAGGTTATACCCTATGGTCACATCGTTTAAGTAGTTGTATGATAGGTAGTTTATATGCCTTAGGTAAATTACCAGAATACCCTTTTCATGTATAATTGGTAATTAAGCATATGTAACCTAAACTTTTGTCACATAACTGATTATGTAACATGTTTAGGCATATAACACTTGTCATAGGACTAGTTAGGCGGTCCGAACGCGTTTCACGCGCACGACGCGTTAAAGTAGCATAAGCTTCCTAAACGGGTCGTAATGGGTCGTATACAATTAGGTTAAGTTTCATTTAGTATGTAGGCTTTGTTAAACCAAATGACACGAGTCTCTACACTCGTTTGGTTTACAAACCCTAATGCTACCCGATCTTCCGATCTAGGTCCGGTTAATTAACATAGTTACCTATATTAGGTGCCGTTTGATATCCGCGATCCCTAGCATTGTTTGGTTGTTACTCAAGGACTTCTGAGCAATCTCAAGTGAGTACATAGACCCCTCTTTTACTGTTTTCCAAACTGTTTTGGGGTGGAACACATGTGCCTACTTGTTACTTTCATGCTTTCCTGTTTTCACATCATATACTGCTATGTTCGTTAGTACATTATAGTACATGATTTCATTACATTTTTATGCTATGTATGTCCATTGCGTTCATACTTAGTACATCGTTTTACATTTACATTTTATGCTATTTATGTCCATTGCGTGCATACTTAGTACATTGTTTTCATCACATGCTTACATTTTGGTATGACATTTGGTTTGTTTACATGGGACAATACATTCATTAACACCGATCACGCCGTTCGTTAGTAGGTAGTGGTACCATAGGAATTGACAACTCCCGTTCCGGACGTCCCAGGGAAAGGGGATGAAAGGAATGACCGAATTCGTTGATATAAGACAGATAGACCTTTAATTTGTTTAAAGGGTTTATCACCACAGTCGCAAGGCTTGGATGTATGCATTTTCACAATACCGCATAAATGTTCATATTAAATATTTGCATGCATTTACACAAAACATAGCTTTGATTTAAACCAAGTTTTACTTCAATACTTTGTTTTTGTGCATATGGTTTAGTTGAGACATTTCACTTGCCATACATGACATTTTGACATAGACATTTGACATGGATATTTGACATAGACATTTGACATGGATATTTGACATAGACATTTGACATGGATATTTGACATAGACATTTTGACATGATTTACATCTTGACATGAACATTTTACATTGTTTGGCTTGGTTTGATTAAGTGATTAAGTAACGATGCGTGTGTAATATGATACAAGCATGGTGGATACGCCGCTGGTACTTCCTATATATAAGTGTTTGTATGGTATTACATGTCGTAACGTTATTTGAATCATTTCAGTTTGAGACATAGAACATTTCATACAAATAACATACTTTTCACAAGACATTGATTTATAAACAACTTATCTTATGCAAACATATTTTACTTGGTTATTCATTTAACCTTACATTTATTTATACTTATCATCTGATCTTATCGTTTTTCAAATGATTTAAAAGACAAAGCAAATAACAAGGTTCATGACTAAACATTTTCTCAAACATAAGTCATGAATCTTATTTTCACAAAACCTATGTATCTCACAGGCATTTTTATGCTGACGTACCTATTTTCACATGTGTTTTTCAGGAGCTGTTGCATAAGATGATCAAGATACACATAGACAGACTTGGGCTTTAGTGACAATAAAAGATGCAAGACTAGTTAATTATGTTGTATTTCCTTGTTTGTTAAGGCATTGTAACACTTTTAATCAATAAAACGAAACTTTAATTTCCATGGTTGTGAAACATTAATTCTGTTACAACACTCCCCGATGTTTCCGCCACGTTTTGTATGTTCTACGTGGTCGGGGTGTGACAGCTATTTTAGAGGCAAACGAGGGTTACGTCAGGGTGATCCCATGTCTCCCTATTTATTCACGTTAATCATGGAGATTCTTTCTCGTTTGCTTCAACAGGCTGCTTCCTCTCCGTTTAGGTATCATGCTCATTGTGCCAAACAAAAAATAATTAATGTCTCGTTTGCTGATGACTTATTTTGTTCATGGAGATGTTGTTTCGGTTAAAAGGGTCAAGGAGGCGCTTCAGACGTTTACTAACATTTCTGGTTTGGCTCCTAGCCCAGCGAAAAGTACAGTTTTCTTCTGTAATGTTCCTCACTCGATTAGACAGGAAATTCTGGATATTATGCCATTTCAAGAGGGTGTTATTCCGGTTCGCTATCTGGGGGTCCCGCTCATCTCATCTAGGCTTCTATTTAAAGATTGCAAGGTTCTTATTGATCGAATGGAAAAGAAGATTAACAACTGGATGACAAAGTCGCTATCCTTTGCTGGTCGGTTGCAACTTATAAATTCAGTTTTGTCTTCTATGCATATCTATTGGGCTTATGTTTTCATTATTCCTACTCGGGTTATCAATGAGCTTGAAAAAAGAATCCGTAGATTCTTGTGGAATGCAGGATCGGAGGGCAAAATCCGCGCGAAAGTTGCTTGGAAAGATGTGTGCTTGCCTAAACAAGAAGGTGGTTTGGGTATTCGAAGTATATCGGATGTTAATAACTCGCTTATGGCTACGCATGTTTGGAGCATTTTAACTTAACGTAAGTCCATTTGGGTGAGATGGATTCATGAATAAGTTAAAAGGGAGAAATTTTTGGGAGGTTCCTTGTCGAGGGAGCATGAGTTGGGGATGGCGGAAAATATTGTCTATTCGGAGCATTGTGCGGCCTCACATATGGTATTTACTAAAAAGTGGGCTGCAAACAAATGTTTGGAGTGATAACTGGTGCCATATGAGTCCTCTTACTTCCTTTATTTCTCCTCGATCTATAGCTAATGCAGGTTTTAATTTGAAATCATCGGTCGCGGATGTCATTGATGAGAATGGGCAGTGGAGGTGGCCTCAAGCGTGGCTAGACTTGTTTCCGGATCTGATTGATAATGCTCCTGATCGACTAGTTTGGAAAGCTGTGGATGGGAATTTTGGCGACTTTAAGTCCTCTCAAGTTTGGGATATGGTTCGAAATAGGGATAATAATGCGAACTGGGCTAATATGGTTTGGTTTTCTCAATGTGTCCCGCGCCACTCTTTCCATATGTGGTTGGTGTTCAGGGATAAATTGAAGACGCAGGATAGGTTGGCAGTTTGGGAAGCAGGAAGTGCAACAAATCTAAACCTCATGTGTTGCCCTTTGTGCCATTATGATCGTGACAGTCGAGATCATCTATACTTTCAATGCGTGTTTGCGGATCAAGTATGGGCAAATGTGAAGGGTATGGTGAACATGGATAGTGTAGATAACACATGGCAGTCCTTAATGGGTTGGGTTGAACACCATTCTAACTCGAAGACAGTAGATGATATTGTGTGTAAATTGGTAGTTGCGGCGACCTCGTATTACATATGGCAAGAGAGGAACAGTCGGCTTTTTACTTCTAATCATTTAACTGCGGTTCAAGTGGCTGAGAAGATTAAAAGTTCAGTTCGTCTAAGACTTATGGGTTTCAAGTTTCGATTGGAGTCTACTAGGAAGAGGATATTTGAAACATGGAAGATTAGTGATACCAAGGATGGTGATCCGGATCCGGGCTAGATATTTACTGCTTTTTGTTTAGGCCGGCCTTGTGTTTGTTTTTGATTCGGCCGTGGTTGTTTAATTTGTTGTGTTGACGTTTTGTCTGGATGCTTGTTGCTTGGTTTTGATGTCTTGGTGTCCTAGGCTTGGTCTGTCAAGTCTAGTTGATGTGTTGCTTTGACACATCTTTGTTTTATTGGTTTATATATACAATTCACCGGGGTAACCCTTTACCCCAAAAAAAAAAAAAAAAGACATCCCAAAAATGCTGATTCTTCAATTTATGAGCATAGATCCATTGCACACATAAGGAATTTCTTTTAACAAGGATACTCCAAATATGATTAGTGATAAGGGCTCTATTCACGTCCGCAATACGCCGAATACCCAGGCCACCCTCCACCTTAGGCAGACATATATCATTCCACGCTACCTTAGCTTTTACTTTTCCATTGTTTTTTTTTTTGGGTAAAGGGTTACCCCGGTAAATTTTTTAAAATAAACAATAAGTACAAAGGTGTGCCTGACATAGCACACACAGCTAGCCTTGGCATACCAAGACTAGGAAACCCAGAAATCAGACACAACCAACTAATATCACGAACAGTTAAAAAGAAAACACAACCCAAAACATGACCTCGCCAACTACAAATTAACTAAAAACACTCCCTAGGATCTGAGTTATTCCGGGTCCTCATCCAGTGCCCTTGAAGGGATATGCCACTTCTTCAGAACTTTGTTATGATCACCATGACCTTGAAACTTGAAACCCATCATCCGAAGCCTAACTGAATTTTTAATCTTCTCGGACACCTGAATAGCCGAACACTCTAATCGAGAGAATAGCCGGTTATTTCTTTCTTGCCATATGAAGTAAACCGAAGCTGCTAGCACCAATTTACACACAACTTGTTCCAACTTCTTAGAATTCGAGTGCTGGTTCATCCAATCCGAAATAGAGCTCCAAGATTCACTAACATTATCCATATCCACCATTGTTTTAATATTATTCCATACCTGTGAAGCAAATATACACGAGAAAAACAAATGATCTCGTGAGTCACGGTCACACTGGCATAGTGGGCAACACATCAACCTTAAGTTTGTTTCACTACCCGCTTCCCAAACTTTCAGCCGATCTTGAGTCTTCAACTTATTTTTTATAACCAGCCATAACAAAAAAGAGTGTCTCGGAATACATTGGCTGAACCAAACCATGCTACCCCAATTAATAGGATCATTACGCGAACGAATGGTATGCCACACTTCCAATGAACTATAGTGCCTATCATTACCCTCCAAATCCTTCCAAATCAACCGGTCATGAAGCTCCATATTAGGCTGATCAAGAGTCAATCCAATTAAAACAGGATAGGTATCATACCATGCTTGAGGCCATTTCCATTGCCCATTCTCATCTAATAAATCCGCAGCAGAAGATTGGAGATTAAAGCCTGCATTAGCAATGTGTCTCGGTGTTATAAAAGCCCTGAGGGGACTAAGGTGACACCAGTTATCACTCCACGCATTCGTTTGCTTTCCACTTCGAATATCCTTCCAAATGAAAGGTCGAACAATATTGCGAATGGCTAGAATCTTCCTCCATCCCCAGCTCGTGCTACCCCTACATTGGACCTCCCAGAAACTTTGATTCTTCAATTTGTGATCATAAATCCATTGCACCCAAAGAGATTTTCTTTTAACTAGGATACTCCAAATATGATTAGTAATAAGAGCTCTGTTGACATCCCCAACTCGCTAAATGCCTAATCCACCCTCCGACTTAGGGAGACAAATATCATTCCATGCTACCTTAGCTTTAACCGTACCAACATTTCCAGCATTCCAAAGAAATCGCCTTAAACGCTTCTCTAAATCATTAATAACTCGAGTCGGAATAACGAAGACTGAAGCCCAATAAATATGCATTGAGGAGAGGACCGAATTGATAAGCTGCAATCTGCCGGCAAAAGATAGCGTTTTTGTCATCCATGTGACAACTGGCACCAAACCGGTAATTTCCGTACACTTTGATCATTATTTAGTGACTACAATTATGTGCTTAATTGTCAGCAATGTCTGATTTCATACTAAACAAGTGAATTCATGCATGTTGTATACTACAAAATATTGCTTTATGCATAAACGAGAGCGTTGCGTCAGAAATACTAGAAAACTCACCGGTAAGACACACTGTGTCAACAGAACTGCAGAAAGCAGTCAGACATTAGAATTGAGGCCTAGGTGTAGGTCCGACAACGAGAATACATTAAAACCCAAGAGTACATACAAGGGTTTAATATATATACTGTACGAAAGCAAAAATAAGCACTAAAAAGCACCCGAAACGCACTTTAAGTGCAGAATTTATACAATTCAGCATTAAATCAGCATTTAAACACATGAATATTTTGCAAAAATGTCGTTTTATTATCCAGAATATTTCCCTAAGTGTTGGGAATTGAAAGGGTACAAGAAAGGCACTTAGAAGACACTAAAAAGTGCAATTTAGCACTTTAACGAACCGGTGTCTAACCGAACAACCAGACTTTACCCGGAACACAAAAATATTGTCATTGACATTGTTTTTTTTTTCTTTTTCTGAGCCAGTTAGGGTCCCCGAATACCCTAACACCCGTTATAACATGCAACACACATCATACACTAAATAAACTCCTAACTTAACATAACTAGACCTTAAGTATCTAGTTGAAATCCAACCGAATGCCAGGAATATACCAGGAATATACAAGGAATATGCCAGGAATATGCCAGGAATATGCCAGGAATATGCCAGGAATATGCCAGGAATATACCAGGAATATACCAGGAATATGCCGGGAATATGCCAGGAATATGCCAGGAATATACCAGGAATATGCCAGGAATATGTCAGGAATATGCCAGGAATATGCCAGGAATATGCTAGGAATATGCTATATGGAAGGTCTATAAATACCACCATTTCATCACTCCATCTTCACTTCCCTCTCTCCCTCCCTTGTTCTCGGCCCAACCAAGCACCACCGCCACCCTCATATTCCAACTCATCCATCCATTCCAAGGTGATATTGAGGAGTAAGAAGGCCACTAACGAAGCTCGGTGCAAGCGGATCTTGAAGGACCTTCTTCATTTGCTTTTATCCACCTCTTTTGTCCTCTTGAACTCCCCTAGCCTTGTGCTAGTAGTAAGTGCTTATAAACATCTTCTTGTTCTCGTTTATGATGGTTAATAGATGATTTAATGGCTAAAAATCATAAACACTAAAGATCACCAACTAAAAGTCTTGTAAAATGATGAACTTAATGGATAAAAGGAAAGTAATGGTGTAAAACTTGTTAAACTTGTTTTGTGATGATTATTTTGTGTTGTTTAATGCTAGTAGTAGTTCGGATCGTCATCTAACCCGGCTAGGTTATGTTCATAGAGCATGGACTAGTGTATGTTAAAGTATAAAAAGGGGAAGATGATGAACACTACTACATAATAACATGAACTTGCGTAAAAGGAATTTTTCTTGTAAAATGAAGTTCTAAACTAGTAGATCTAAAGATCTACAAGTGGTATTTTCGAGAAACCAACTGTAAGACGAAACCATGTTTTAAAACCGGATCTTTCATGAAATAGAGGTATTTTTGTGAACAAACAAGTGTGTGGACACTAGTGTAACAAAGGTTTTAACAAAGAAATAATTTTCGCCAAAACCAACTAGAGTTGTAAAACTTCATATTCTTTAAAATAAGATTTCCAAGAAACCGACTTTATTTTTAGAGATGGAAAAACCTACTAAATGTGTTGAAGAGTTACTACATAATTTTACACAACTTGCAAGTTCATGTGTATGCGATTTGTGTTGACTAGTTTGATATTTGAAGATGGTATTTTGATGATGGAAAAATTGATTGGTTGAATTTTAAAAGAAAATGATACGCTAGTAAGCGTGGCCACCTCCAGTTACAGAGGAAACTCTGGCGAAATTTTTCCAGAAAATAACACTTACAATATTTTTGGTGACAAGTGTTATGAATATATTTTTGACTTGTTTTCCAAACAAACTTCGCCATGATTTTTATTACAAAATTTCCAAACATCGGAGGTGGATTTTCATAAAAAAAAACTTGTTAAATATATATTTAGAATATATATTTATCGCTTGTGTGATTATGTGATTATTTTGTGAACTAGGTATATATTATTTTTAGAGTAAAAATAATATGACTTGGAGATACTCGTAACGAGTAAAACTACAAAAATACACTTACAGTATACAAGACACATAATTCGGGTGCAAAGTGCAAAATACAAAAAGCTTATATTTATTTTTGAGAAAATAATATAAGTAACACATTTAGTTAAAAATATAAAATATTTTTAACACAAGAAAATATACACAAAAGAGAGTGACTGTACTCGTGCTTTACGAAGCAAGACTAGCGACTAACGTTAAGAAAACACGTTTAGGTCACGACGTTCTATAAGCAAAATCCGGTGAAGTTTACGACGCACAGGAACGCAAAGTTGTGAGTTCATGCTCCCCCTTTTTCTTTTAACTGTTTCTGTTTTTATAACTTCGGGGGTGAAATACATGTTACAAATGTTACAATGTTTACAAATGGTATGATGGAGTACAAAAACATTCAAGTGAAACATTCTAGATCATGTCTCGAATAGGGTACCATAAGCACCATTAATCAACGTATACATTCAGACCGCGGAACAAAAGGTTAGATCTAATGGGTTTCAGGCAACCCCACTCTTGGCCTACTTCTACCAATGAGTGCTTCTGTGTCTCAGTCAAAGTCGACAAAAATGCCTAGGTTTGGTGGCTTCCTATGTCGTGACATATGTTAGTGGCCTTGCAAACCACTAGCGATCTCACACAGTCAAACATTCATAATAAGGAGATTACAGATATGTGTTATCAATACATTCTTTTTTTGGGTAAAGGGTTACCCCGGTGATTCTATATATTCACAACCAATAAATCCAAGTAGTGTAGAAAGCCTACACTAGTTCAATCATAGGACATGCCCTATGAAAGTAAACAAACTAAACCAAAAACAAACAACGAAAAACACCAAGAATCCCACTAGACTACACTCTAGACCACCAAAAAACAATATAAATGAGAAAGGTAATCAGCCTCCATCATCATTAATGTCATTTCCATGAATCTCCCACTTCCTACAAAGTCTTCGAACATTCTCAGTATTCTTGAGTCTCGCTCCCATCAACTTGTATCGAACCAAACTAATGATTATTTCACTAACAATCTCCAGAGGTCTCATCCGATTCTTGAAAAGCCTGATATTGCGTTCCTGCCAAATAACATAAGCACTAGCCGCCACCAAAAGTCTCGCAACATAATCAGAAGCTAACTTAGACGAAGATCGAGTAAGAAGCCAATTAACAATCTCCTCCCACTTAGGATGAACCGAATCCATATCCACTTTCTGTCTCACAATATGCCAAACTTTCGAAGAAAAATCACATTCAAAGAACAAGTGACTATGAGAGTCATGATTGGCATAGCATAACAAACAACACATCATATTCATATTTTTTCTTCGAGCAAAATCCCAGCTGAGAATTTTGTCTTGAGTGAGCAACTTACCTTTCATGATCAGCCACATTAAGAACGCATGCCTCGGGACGCATTGAGTAAACCAGACAATCGAGCTCCATGCAATCTCGGTTTCTTTATGACGGACCGAGTTCCAAACCTCCGAAGAAGAGAAAACCCTCGCACTATGACCATCACGCCACATAATCTTATCAGGTTTATTCGGTATAAGTTGGATTTGATCAAGCTGAATCAAAACCGGATATAAGTCTCTCCACGCAACCGGCCACTTCCACTCACCATTGTCGTTAATATCAGAAACCGACGCCTCTAACCGGAATCCTGCATTTGAAATAACTCTAGGCGAAAGAAAATCCCCAATCGGCCCAATGTCACTCCAAATATCATACCAAGCCGAGGCCAATGTCCCATTACCAATATCAACCCAAAAAAACTCCCTCAAATACGGACAAAGCTGAAGAATTTTCCTCCATGAGTAACTACATGTAGAAGGAGCTTTAGCAATCCAAAAGTTCTTGCCTTTTAATCTGTGAATATGGACCCAATCCACCCACAAAGACTTCCTCCTAGAAAGAATACTCCAAAAATGATTAGCCATAAGAGCTTTGTTTACATCGCCAATACGCCGAATACCCAACCCTCCTTCATATTTAGGAAGACAAACTGTTTTCCAAGAAACCTTAGCTTTGCCCTTCTGGAAAACAGTATCTTGAGACCACAAAAAATTTCGCATCTTAGCCTCCAACTCATGAACAACTCTAGCCGGAAGCATAAACACAGAGGACCAGAAAACATGCATAGAAGATAAGACAGAAATAATAAGTTGCAATCTACCAGCAAATGAGAGCAATTTATTCCTCCAATGCATGATACGTTTGTCTATTTTCTCCAGCATAATACTACAATCCTTATAAATCAGACCCGATGATATTAAAGGGACACCAAGATAGCGAACAGGCAAAGAACCCTCTTTAAACGGCATGATACTCAAAATAGCACTCTTAATATAACTTGGAACATTGCAAAAGAAAACCGTGCTTTTTTGATTATTAGGCACTAAACCCGACATCAAAGCAAACTTAGAAAGAGAGTTCATAATATACCTAGCTGAAGCAATTTCCCCTCTAGCAAAAAGAAAAAGATCGTCCGCAAAACAAAGGTTGATAATTTGCTGCTTCTCACATTTATTATGGAATTTGAAAGAAGAATCAATCCTTAACGAATGATGCAAAATTGCCGTCAGAACTTCCATAACCAGAGTAAACAGATATGGGGATAAAGGGTCTCCCTGACGAAGCCCACGATTACCTTTGAAATACCCATGCACATTACCATTGACACAAACAGAATAAGATGTAGAAGAAACACACACCATAATCCATTTCACCATCGATTCATTAAATCCGAATCCAAGCAGAATACTCTTCAGAAAGTTCCAATCAACCGTATCATATGCCTTTTGAATGTCAACTTTAAAGGCACACCTAGGGGGACCAACATTCCTATGATAATTGTGCATCAACTCTTGAGTTAACAAAATATTGTCAGAAATCTTCCTGCCTAGGACAAACGCTGATTGATTTATATTAACAATCTTACTTAACACCACCTTCAGTCTCTCCGCAATGATCTTGCTAATGCACTTGTATATAACATTACAACAAGCAATCGGCCTGTAATCCGTTACCACTGTCGGAGAAGAAATTTTAGGCACCAACACAATAAGAGTATGATTTAACTCTTGTAGTAAACAACCTGTTTCAAAAAAGTCAATGACAGCCTTTGAAACATCCTTCCCAATAATATGCCAAGCACTCTTAAAAAACGCAGCCGTAAATCCATCCGGACCTGGAGCTTTATCGATGCCAATAGAGAACATAGCCGTTTTAACTTCATCTTCAGTCACTTGTCTGATCATATGGGTAGCACTCTGAGAATCCAGAATTTGCGTGAATAAATCCGGAGACGGACTAATTGACGTATCACCCCGGCACCCCAAAAACTTCTCATAATGATCAACAAAGGCTTGTTGAACCCTATCACCTTCAAAAACAAAACCTCCTGAATCACTAATAACATCAATTCGGCTGTAATGATTTTTACATTTAACCGAAGAATGAAAGAAAGCCGCATTCGAATCCCCAGCCCTTAACCAGTCAACTTTAGATTTTTGTTTCAGAACACGCTCCTCATCCAACAAAGCTTCCTGATAATCACCATTCACAGCAGCCTCTTGAATTCGTATATCTTCATTATTCGGTTCCTGATCCAGATCTTTCTGCAACCTATCAAGCTTTTCACGAAGACTTTCCACTTTCTTATGCAGATTACCCTGCTTGAATAACAGCGCTCGAAGAGGATTTTTGAGAAGCCGAAGCCGTTTAGCAACACAAAACTGATGAACTCCATGAACTCTAGTTTCCCATCCTCTCCTCACAATATCAAGAAATTCTGGTTTGTACACCAAAAAATTAGCAAATTTAAATGACCGAGGCTTCAGAATACCAGCATCAGGAATTTTTAAAATACAAGGGCAATGGTCTGAAAGCCGATACGGCTGAAAAAGAGCAACTGCACTCGGCCATTGGGTCACAAAATGGGTGTTTCCAAGCACTCTATCAATCTTCTTCAGTAAGCCAACTCCTTTCTTGGGCTTCTGATTCCATGTAAAATGGAGACCTGACCGTTTGATATCAAACATCTCAATCTTATCAATACACTCCTGAAACTCTTTCATACTAATAGACACTGACGAAGATCCCATCGACTTGTCTTCTAGATTAAGAGCAGAGTTAAAATCCCCCATAATCACCCAAGGATTGTTCCCCACAAATCTTTTATGAATAGACAACTTATGCCATAAATCCCTTCGAGTGACATAATAATTAGCGGCATAGACAATCGAGCAATATACCATTTTCTTATCCAGCTTGAAAAAGAGTTGTAAATGAATAACCTGATCCGTTTGAGACAACACCATAACATCAAAAACAGCTGGATTCCAACCAATAATAATCCTCGTACCTTTGTTGCATATAGCACCATTCGACGTCCAATCCCATGCACGAAAAATCGTTTTACAAATTTGACCAAGCCTATTAACATCAACATGCGATTCCAAAATAGCACATAAACTCAAATTATAATCTCTAACTGCCTGACGAACCTCCATTTGTTTCAGAGGGCGGTTCAACCCCCTAATATTCCAAGAAGCAAAACTAACCATTGTTAACATTAATAGAAGGAGTGCTTGCCCCTTGTTGATTATCAGGTTTTTTAGTGCCACTAACAAGAAACTCATCTGTTTCGTTATAAACTTCTTGAACTTCATCGTCATCCGATTCATAAGTACCCTCTCGAGCACCCTTTCCATTCGCTACGGTATCTATCTTGGGATCATTAAACACATCAAAAGGATTAGACGAAAGAAAACTAGTAGTCGGAGCTGATTTACTACCACTTCCACTCGGTTTAGAAGTAACAGGCCGATATTCAAACTGATGCTTCGGTTTATTAACTGGAAATCCTGTTCTCTTGGCTGCTTTCCGAGTATCAACATCCCTATACCCGTCCTTGTCTATCACCGGTTGTTTTGAAGACCCTTTGTTCTTATATTCAAGTTGAGTTTGTTGGACTTTAACCGAACCTTTAGTAAGTTGCCTTGTTTGTCTCGGACAATTATGATCATCATGCCCAAATATCTTACATAACGTACACCTATGAGGGCACCATTCGTATTCAACATAAATTTTTTCCTTGACAAAACCTTCCCCCTCCACTTCCGGAACTGCTATTACAATGTTCTCCTTTAATTCATGCTCAGCCGAAACCTCCACTAAAGCTCTAGCAAAACTACTCCTTCCCCAAGAGTCAAGGCACATTGATGTAGTATACGTATCCAACTCTAAAGGAGTTCCAACAGCCGTTGCAATCATGCTTAATCCATCCTCCGTGTAGGCTGCAATTGGTACTTCATGTAGTTTAACCCAAAGTTGCACATTTTTAACTTCCTTTTTTTCTAGTTTAGAAGACGGGGACCAAACATTAAGAAACAAAGGTTGTGAACGAATAATCCACGGACCCTCCTTCATAACATTCTTCATACCATTCTCATCAGCAAACTTAAAAAAGAAGAAACCATTCGCGTTCATCATCGATTTCTGAAGACCAAATCTCTTCCAGTTATTCCTTACGAAGTATTCAACAACCGGGTATGCAACACGATCGCCTAGAAAGTATCCGTATAGAGTATTGGCTAATTTATCCTTAACAGTTTTAACAGATTCTTTCGGCAAAACCACATCACACCCTTCAGGACCAATAGGACTTGTAAGAGCACGAAAATTAACCTTCTTATTAATAGATACCCCCACAGATTCAGCATAAGATAATGGATTTTTACCTAAGTCCAGTTTACCACCTTGAACACCTTGGCCGACACCCTCTGAACCTTGAGTTCCCTCCAGATTAACAGGAACTGTAGCCTTAATTAATTCGTCAATAACATTAATCAGCTTCGGATCCGATTGAGAACTCTGCACCGTTCCTCTCCTAGCCATCATCGGGTTACCATCTATCTTCGTCACTTTACTAGCCAGACCCTTAAAAGGTAGCGGAGGTTTACCTCTATCATCCTTAGCAATATCCTCAGTTTTCTTACGATCATCCATTGAAAGAAAGTCGACTCTCTCCTTTACTCAGTAATTAAAACAACCATGCACATCAGAAAACGAAATCCAAAGAACCAGACTAACCAAAATAGAAAAGAAAAAAACCCTAATTAGCTTGACGGCAAAGAACAGAAAAAACCCACGATTGAAACTCAATCCTTCCGCTAACTAGTTCGAATCAGAAAATTGATAACTCAATCATCCGATGATCAGACTGTTATACGGAATTCAAGAATCAAAATCGAGAGTAAGAAAGAGAACCAAAATCGCCATAGCTAGAGAGAGAATTAGGGTTTCCGGCCCCAAACCTAGTATGTTTTAATATGTGTTATCAATACATTCAAACATTCATAGTACTCAGTTTATAGATGCGTTTTACAAGTTACATACTATGTTTCCATTCAAGTATTTAAAACATTCAAAACAATCACTGCATGAATTCACACCAACTTTATGTTGACGTTTTTCCAAAACTCACATGTATTTCAGGTAACTAGGATGGATGTGCGCGCGGTCTCGCTTATGCTTGTGGATGTCGCTTATGTTTATCTTTAAATAAAGTTGTAAACTTTTTAAGACAATGTTTTATGCGACTTAGCGATGTAAACGTTAAACTTATGTTTTCAAATTATGGTATTTGATGTTTTTACGAGCATATAGCATGTTTACCTTTCGTATGCAATGAGAACCTTTCATGATCACACCTCGTGCTTCCGCCGCAGAAAGGGGTGTGACAGATTGGTATCAGAGCTGCGATTGTAGTGAACCAGGATTCCTTCTCGAGTCTAGTCTACAATCTCTAGGATCCTTTCACGAAAACAATTTTCAAAGAGTTTTCATTGCATCAAACGTCCCGCGACATCCACTGCCTGAAACTGTCTACATGAGTCTAGAAAAGACACTACGAGACTTAGAGTGCACTTGAGTAGCACTTGTCATTGACTAGAAATTACTTGCAATTATATGTGATAATTAGCATGTACTAGAAGTAGAATGTCACAAGTATACGTGACTTTACCTAAAAGCAATGGCCCATCTGAAGGAAGAAATACGAGGATGAAACGAACTGTGCGGACTGTGCAAGGAGTTACGTAATTATGGATGCATACATATTTATGGAATTCAGTGCACAAAAATCACAGCAAGTCTTGTCACGTATAGATTCCCTCAGTGCAAGCCTACTAAGTACCCTGCTAGAGTAATAATTGTTTGATGTCACTTATGTGGTATATACCTGTGAATATATATACTACTACTGTCTAGTAGGACGATATCGAACAAATGTCTAACCCTGTTGTGTTATGTTCTGTCAGAACATGGCACCCAGGAAAACTGTGAATGCTCGCAATGACGATCAACCTCCTCCTCCCCCACTGCCAAGAACTGCTGAAGAGCTGAACGCTCTACTGGAGGAAAGGATCTCCGCTGCTATCGCCCAATACGAGGCGAACCGTACTCAAGACAGTGGAGGACCAAGCAACGCTAGGCGTAATGGGAATGGAGATTCGTCTGGAGGAAACGCAGCTCAAGGTAACCTTAAAACAATTTACTAAGCATGAAGGAATTTATGAACGGTCCTTGTTTCATTATTTCTTCGATTGCTCATAAGTGAATTGGTTGGGTTAATTCCAGGCTGCACTTTCAAGCAGTTCCTCGACTGCAAGCCGATGAACTATGACGGCACAGGAGGTGCAGTAGCATTTGTGCGCTGGACGGAGAAGACTGAAGCTACTTTCCGCATGAGCAAGTGTACCGCGGATCAACAAGTCACCTTTGCTACTGGGTTATTTGTCGATGAAGCTCTGACTTGGTGGAACCTGCAAGTCCAAACCTTGGGCGATGATGCCGCTTATGGCCTAACTTGGGATGAACTGAAGGAAAGAATGAGAGAGAAGTACTGCTCTCGTGCCGAACTCCAAAGGCTGGAAACGGAATTCTGGCACTTGACTATGGAAGGTGCTGACATTAATGGTTACACTCGAAGGTTCCATGATCTGTCTAGAGTACTTCCCTACATGGTGACTCCCGAATTCAAGCGCGTTGAACGCTACATTTGGGGACTGGCCTCAGAGTTTCGTGGCATGGTGACGTCGGCCAAACCACAAACAATCACCGAGGCTGTAACTCTGGCTGTCAGCCTTACTGAAGACTGTGTTCGCATGAAGAAGCTATCTCTGAACCCAACAGAAAAGTCTGAAACACATGCTGAGTCATCTGCGGACAAGAAAAGGAAGCATGCAAACCTGAATCAGGCAATTCGTAACAACAAGAGTTCCAACAAGAAGCGTGACCCCAACCCACCTCAGGAGGCGAAATCTCTTGCAGCTTTGAATGACGCTCCAGCAAAGGGATACCTGGACACCTTGCCCAAATGCCATCGGTGTAAACGCCATCACGAGGGAGCTTGTCGCATCTCAAAGTGTGACAAGTGTGGAAAGTTGGGTCACCGCACTGAAGACTGTTGGAGTAAGAGGAACGGGAATGGAAATCGTAATGGGGCTGATGATAGGAACAATGGTGGAAATGGAAATGGTGCTGGTAACGGGAATGGGCGAAACCAAGGATGCTTCAGATGTGGAAGCAAAGATCATTTCATGAAGGATTGCCCAGAAGGAAACAAGGCTCAGGCTCGAGCATTTGTAATTGGAGCAAGGGACGCACGCGAGGACCCTAATGTGGTCAACGGTACGTTCCTCATTAACAATCACTTTGCATCCATATTATTCGACACTGGCGCCGATTATAGCTTCATGTCTGTGGAATTTAAACGCATACTTGGAATAGAATCTAGTAGATTAGAAATTCCTTATTCCATAGAACTAGCCAATGGTAAACTTGTTGAATCGGGCGAAGTTGTTAGAGGCTGCACGCTAGAACTTGGTGAACGAAGATTTAGCATCGACCTCTTACCTATTCAATTAGGTAGCTTCGATGTAGTGGTCGGAATGGACTGGTTGTCCAAGAACAAAGCCGAAGTCATTTGTCATGAGAAAATCATTCGCATCCCTCTGGTGAATGATGAAACTCTCATAGTACATGGAGAAAGACGAAACGCGCCTCTACGAATCATCAGTTGTATGAAGGCACAGAAGTGCTTAAGGAAAGGATGTGTTGCTTTCCTAGCACACGTTGTAGATAAGAAGGCTGTGGAACCAAAACTCGAAGGCATTCCTGTGGTGAAGGAATTTCCTGATGTGTTCCCTGAAGATCTGCCAGGACTACCTCCGCAACGACAAGTCGAATTCCATATAGACTTGGTTCCGGGAGCTGCTCCTGTAGCCAAGGCACCCTATCGACTTGCGCCATCCGAAATGCAAGAATTATCCACACAGCTTCAGGAGTTGTTGGATTAAGGATTCATAAGGCCAAGCTTCTCACCCTGGGGAGCTCCAGTATTGTTCGTGAAGAAGAAGGATGGATCACTGCGGATGTGTATCGATTACAGGGAACTGAACAAGCTCACGATCAAGAATCGGTATCCGCTACCGAGGATTGATGACTTATTTGATCAACTGCAAGGATCGAGATACTATTCCAAGATCGACCTTCGATCTGGATACCATCAGCTGAGAATCCAAGATGAAAGCGTGCCAAAGACTGCATTCAGAACACGCTATGGGCACTACGAATTTCTTGTGATGCCATTTGGATTGACGAACGCGCCAGCGGTCTTTATGGATCTAATGAACCGCGTATGCAAACCATATCTCGATAAATTCGTGATTGTATTTATCGATGATATCCTGATTTACTCGCGAACGAAAGAAGAACATGAGCAACATCTCAGAACCATCTTGGAACTACTGAAGAAAGAGAAACTTTATGCAAAGTTCTCGAAATGCGAATTCTGGATTCGCGAAGTACAATTTCTTGGTCACGTGGTGAATGAGAAGGGCATTCATGTAGACCCGTCCAAGATTGAAGCGATAAAGAATTGGGAAGCTCCCAAGACCCCAACTGAAGTTCGACAATTTTTGGGCTTAGCGGGCTATTACCGACGATTCATCGAGAATTTCTCAAAGATAGCTCAACCGCTAACAACCCTTACACAGAAAGACAAGAAATACGACTGGGGTCACAAACAGGAAGAAGCCTTTCAGCTACTTAAGAACAAGCTATGCGATGCACCAATATTTTCATTACCCGAAGGCACGGAAGACTTCGTGGTATACTGCGACGCCTCACGACAAGGCTTGGGTTGCGTGCTCATGCAACGCCAAAAAGTCATCGCTTACGCTTCAAGACAACTGAAGGTTCACGAGAGAAACTATACCACGCACGACCTGGAGCTAGGTGCGGTAGTATTCGCCTTGAAGATTTGGCGACATTATTTATATGGTACTCGATGTACAATCTTCACAGATCACAAAATCTTGCAACACATATTTGATCAGAAGGAATTGAATATGCGCCAGCGACGTTGGGTCGAGCTGCTGAACGATTATGACTGTGAGATTAAGTACCATCCTGGAAAGGCAAACGTTGTAGCGGACGCGTTGAGCCGAAAAGAAAGGGTTAAGACCCTAAGGGTTCGGGCATTGGAAATGACGATTCGAACGAACCTCACTGCACGCATTCGGGATGCACAACAAGAAGCTCTTAAAGAAGAGAACCGTAAAGCTGAATACCTACGGGGTATGCTGAAATACATGGTGCCAAACGAAGAGGGAGCCTTATACTTCTAGAAGCGTATTTGGGTTCCACTCTATGGTGGCATACGAGAAGTCATCCTTAATGAAGCCCACAAATTGAGATATTCGATCCATCCAGGATCGGACAAAATGTATCAAGACTTAAAGGAATACTACTGGTGGCCGAGACTTAAAAGCGATGTTGCTGTTTATTTTGGAAAATGCCTAACCTGTGCCAAGGTTAAGGCAGAATATCAGAAACCGTTCGGCCTATTACAACAACCAGAGATTCCCGTATGGAAGTGGGAACAAATCTCGATGGACTTCATAACGAAATTACCCAGGACCCCGAGAGGGCACGATATGATATGGGTAATAGTTGATCGATTAACGAAGTCTGCGCACTTCCTACCGATCAGAGAAAAGACAGCACTGGAAAGCTTGCTGAAATATACTTAAGAGAAATTGTGGCACGTCATGGAGTGCCAATCTCAATCATTTCAGACAGAGATGGACGCTTTGTCTCAAGAATCTAGCAATCATTTCAGGAAGCCTTTGGATCTCAGTTAGATCTAAGCACGGCATTCCATCCACAAACAGACGGCCAGAGCGAATGGACTATACAAACGTTAGAAGATATGCTTCGCGCTTGTGTCATGGATCTGGGCGGCAGCTGGGATACTCACCTACCTCTAGTCGAGTTTTCCTACAATAACAGCTATCATACAAGCATAAAAGCTGCGCCGTTCGAAGCTCTGTATGGCCGCAAATGACGATCGCCCTTATGCTGGGCAGATGCCGGAGATAAACGTATGGTTGGCCCTGAACTTGTACAAGAGACAACCGACAAGATTGCGCAGATCCGAGAGCGCATTAAGGCGGCTCGAGATCGACAAAAGAGCTACGCTGATCCGAATAGAAAATCAGTAGAATTCAAGGTGGGAGACAAAGTGTTGTTAAAAGTCTCACCTTGGAAGGGCGTAGTCAGATTTGGAAAGCGTGGAAAGCTAAATCCACGATACATCGGACCATTCAGAATATTGAAAAGAATTGGTACCGTGGCATACAAATTGGAGTTACCGGAAGAACTTAATGGAGTACATGATACGTTTCATGTATCCAACCTAAAGAAGAGCCCAACACAAGAAAGCGTGATCATCCCGATGGATGAAGTGCATATTGATGAAGCCCTCCGATTTACAGAACAACCCGTTGAGGTTACCGACTGGAAAGTCAACAAGACCAGGAGGAGCAGCGTAAAACTTGACAAGGTACGTTGGAGCTCTAAGCACGGACCCGAGTACAGATGGGAACGTGAAGACCAGTTCAAGAAAAAGTATCCCCACCTATTCAAGAAGACTCCAGCGAGAGTTAGTTCAGCCTGAATTTCGGGACGAAATTCTTTTAACGGGGGGAGACTGTGACAACTGGCACCAAACCGGTAATTTTCGTACACTTTGATCATTATTTAGTGACTACAATTATGTGCTTAATTGTCAGCTGATGGGATTTTAACATGTTTATCAAAGTAATTTCATCCAAATGAAATAAAAACGCAGCGGAAAATAAGTTTAAAACATGTTACTTTTAAAAGATATAAACCTTTTTATATGCAAAATCCCAAAACCCGGATCCATATATGAGATGTATACTATCAAAACACAACCATAGGATGTTTAGAAAACTACCTTCCATGGAGTAATGGATGTGAAGAAGATGATGATTCTTGAAATGGTTGTCTTCAAGAGTGGAAGACCTCAAGCTTGTATACCCCAAGCTTCCAACAAACACCTTGGGTTTAGCTAGGATTTCTACACTTATGAACTCACTAGAAAACCCTCTTGAAGACCATCATATGGCCGAAAATTAGAGGACCTTTTGTTGAGTTCTTGCACTTGTTGTATGAACTTGAGACTCACCAATAGATCAACCATACATGACCCGATTTTTAGAGAGTCTTACACTTGATTTCTCAACTTGAAAAACTCTCTTGGATGAGCATCATGAGGACGAAAATTGGCAGCCATTTTCAGCCATGTTCATCAAGTTTTCTACTTCAAAATCTTTATAAAATATGTGAGAGAATAGCCACACCTTTGCCCAATCAAGTGCCATCTAGTTATGACAATTGCATGCATGTTCATAGGACCATATTCTCACCCAATCAAGTTCCTCCTACACATGCAAGTAATTTTATTGGCCACTTTATTTCTTGGGAAGGGGGGGACGGCCTAGCCTTTATTTTTATAAAAAAAAAAAATTCAAATCTTTTATAAAATATAAGTCTTTATTTATTTTATAACCTTTTATAAAATATAACATCATATGTTATAAGACTTATGCTATTTTTTATTATGTTATTTAACCCATTAAATAACAAAATAAAATATTCTCTCAAAATAAATTATCCATATAATTTATTAGTTTGTCAAGTGCAATTATTTAGAAAACCAATTTCTAAATATTCTAAGTGTTGATATTTATTTGATCATATCATAAATAAATATTGTAAGTGTTTGTCTAGCTTGTTATTGGGTATGACTCGACTTGGATCATAACGTACTAGCCACATCAATTTAATATGTGTCTTGGGCATACAGAGTCCAACAATCTCCCACTTGCACAAGATACATAGAAGATTGATGCAAGTAGTAAATAACGCCTAACTATGGTTTACTACCCCCAATACGTATGACTATATGTGCCATTCAATAACATCATCCTCTTCAAGTCCCTTACTTGAAAATGATTTAGGTGAATCTATCATTTATCCTTTCGTTACAGATGTCATGTCAAATCCAGAGACACAGTGTGATCACTCTCTGTTGATTTAACTTTTGCAGGCCTTAGACATCTTACTCTCAACGAATAAGAGGAACAAATCCCATCTTGACTACATACGTCTCTCACAATCACCTTGTACCACACCTGAGCTTAGCCTTATGTACTGTCATATTACTGACAGCGAAGAAATAAGTCAAGGCATAATATTTGGTGAATATCAAGACCCAATATGTATCTCAGGTCTGAGGATACTATGATATTCTCCTTTGCTCAAATTTACTTATGATCAATCACAAATGATTCCATGCAGTAATATTTGAGAGCGAGTCAGTCCAATATTTGTATCCCACAAATATCTATGAACCTTGGCAGCAACGCCTTGCTCTATATTCATACTTCATGAATATCTACCAATCCAAGTTCATAATAGTCTTACATTCATATTTGTTCCCACAAGTATGATCGACTACGGACA
Source organism: Helianthus tuberosus (assembly GCA_030545235.1). Taxonomy (NCBI): domain Eukaryota; kingdom Viridiplantae; phylum Streptophyta; class Magnoliopsida; order Asterales; family Asteraceae; genus Helianthus; species Helianthus tuberosus. Next base: position 47,418,990 of record CM060429.1, on the reverse strand, counting down.
TTTAGAATAAGTAATTTATTCACGGATTTAAACATGCTAAAATGGAACATAACTCAAAATACCATAATGAGTTATAATAACAGTTGTTCCAATATCCAAATACAAAATAGATCAAATCCAATCACTAGAATATCGAAGTCCTAAGGCACAAGTATGACCCTTTCATGCTTTGCCCATTCAAGGAGCTTCGTGAGTGGATCCGCAATATTTTGATCAGTGTGAACTTTGCGAATACATATCTTTCTCTTTTTCAACTTCATCCCTTATGTAGTTGAAAGTCCGCTCAATGTGCCTAGTCTTTCGATGTACACGAGGTTCCTTGATTTAAGCAATCACACCATCGTTATCACAAAGATCTCTAGGAGTCCTGAATGGTAGGGACTACCCCTAGATCGGCAATAATTCAAGTGGCAGATCCATATGAATTATCTCAATCAATGAAGCGGCGATGTATTCTGATTCTGTAGTGGACAATGCTACCCTGTTTGTGATCGAGAACCATCTTGATCAGTTTGGAAACTCGTATCCATGTAACCCATTACAACGAATTCCGAAACCCGCATCCTTGTAACCCTTTTACAAACGAGTTCTTTTTAACCAGATCCATATATTAGAAACATATCCTTAGTCCTTCTAAGGTATTTCAATATATACAACAGTCACCAAATGACCGTTTCTTGCTGGTTTCTTCTTGTTATGCTTAAAGCGCATAACTTGTCCAGTCTAGTGCATATCATTACGTACATAATGAATCCTATAGCTATCGCATATGGGATTCCTTTCAATCTTTCTTGCTCATCCTTTGAGCTTGGACATTGAAACGCTTTCAATATTGTCCTCTCTTTGAATAGGTACCAAAACTTTTCATAGAGTTCTTCATCTTGAACCTTTTCAAGACTTTGTCAATGTATGCACTTTTGTTTAAACCTATCAAGCGCCTTGATCTATCCCTATAGATCTTTATTCCCAAAATATAGGCGACTTCACCAAGATCCTTAATGGAAGAACAACTTCCAAGCCAGGCTTTTACTCCTTCCATGGTTGGAATGTCATTTCCAAATAGTAGAATGTCATCGACATATAATACAAAGAAAGTAATAATGCTCCCACTAGCCTTCTTATTCACACAAGCTTTATCAATGTTTTTGATGAATCCATATTCCCTAATCTCTTCATCAAAACGGTGATTCCAACTTCTAGATGCTTGTTTCAATCCATAGATTGATTTCTTTAACTTGCACACTTTGTTAGGATGTATTGGATCGACAAAACCTTCAGGCTTAACTATATAGACATCTTCCTCAAGATATCTATTAAGGAAAGTCGTTTTGAGATCCATTTGCCAAATCTCAAAATCATATTGTGCAAGTATGGCAAATGATATCCTAGTTGACTTTAGCATCGCCATGGGCGAGAAGGTCTCATCATAATCAACCCTTTGAGTTTGAGTGAAGCCTTTTGCTAAAAGTCTCGCTTTACAAGTATCCAAGTTACCATGCATTATTGTTTTCTTCTTGAAAACCCACTTACTTCCAACTACTTTAGAGTTAAGTGGTGGCACAACCAATTCCCATACTTGGTTGTTATACATGGACTGCATCTTTACGTTCATGGCTTCAATCCATTTGTCACAATCGAATTTTGACATTGCATCATGGTATGTGGTTGGTTCACCCGAATTTACCACGTAGCATCCATCCATGAAAGATCCATATCTTTTAGGTGGATTACTAATTCTACTAGATTTGCGAACGTATTGTGTGTGTTGATCAACCACTTGATCATTTTTCAACAACCTCTTGTTGAATGCTAGTATCAACCAAACGTGTATCGGTTTGTGGTTCTTGATCCTTATCAAGTTCCACTGTTCTACTAATTCCTTCCACAAGGAACTTAGCTTCCAAGAACTCAGCCTTTTGAGCAACAAATACCTTTTGCTCTGTTGGATCGTAGAAATAATATCCTATATCATCTTTAGGATATTCTACGAAGATACACTTAGTGGATCGTACTTTTATTTGGGGTGTGTTGCTTTACATAAGCATCACAACCCCATACCTTCAAATATGATAATGATGGAACCGTTCCATGCCATATTTCAAAAGGTGTCTTATCCACTTTCTTGGTTGGGGCCATATTTAATATACGAGCCGCGGAGAGCAAAGCGTAACCCCAAAATGATAGAGGCAATGTGCTTCTAGCCATCATTGATCGAACCATATCTAATAGAGTTCGATTCCTCCTCTATCAAAACGAAGAACTTTAAAAGAGTTGATTTTGTTCTTCACTTTTTGAAGATTCTGAACGTTTCAAAACTTCTTCTGTGTCAAGTACACATAACCATAACTACTATAGTTGTCGGTTAAAGTAATGAAGTATCTTTCACCATACCTAGTCATTGGCTTAAAAGGATCACATACATTCGAATGTATGATACCTAAGAAATCTGTTGCCCTTTCCCACTAAAGGGTTTCTTAGTCATTTTACCTTGTAAACAAGATTCACATGTATCAAATGAACCAATTTCATTTGTTTCCAAAAGATCATTCTTTCGAAGTGTTTACATGCGACATCTGTTTATATAACCAAGGCGATAATGCCAAAGATAAGTCTCACTCAAATCCATTTTGAGTTTGTTGGTGATTGCTTGGTACATTTAACTATCAAATGATGTATTATTTATGAACCAATTCATAACTACCATTTGAAGGCATAGTTTTAAAGTAAAACATGTCATTCATCGAAATATAAATGTCATTGTTTAAAACTTTAAATCAAAACATATTGTCTCAAAAGGGAAACATAAATAATGTTCCTAGTCTAACTAGGAGCATTCAAGACATTTTAAAACAATTTCCAAACCATTTGGAAGTTTCAAAACATTGTCTCCTTTCTTGTAATGTTTATTTCTTTTGAACCTTTTGCAACGAATTGCAAACATGAGTTCCACATCCGGTATCTAATACCCATGTGTTAGAAGAAATAACATTAAGGTCAATATGTATTGTTAAGATTGTACCTGAGGTTTGCCTAGTATCCCTCTTGTTTTTCAACTCTTTGAGATAGATTGGACAATTCCTATTTAAATGCCCTATCTCACCACACTTAAAGCATGGATCGTTCGTGGCAACCTTTGCCTTCTTCTCTTTTGGTTTTGCTTTTGTCTTTCTAATTCTTTCCCTTTGATGTGCCCCTTTCCTTTGGCAACATTTGCTTTGGTGTCGGGGTGATGCCCTTTCTAATTGCCACTCTCATTGATCGTTAGAATGAATAAAACCCTTTTATCCATATAGAGCCTTTCGAGGTGATCAATGTGGCTTTTCATCTTAAAGACATAAGATGATTCCGATTGGGTTTCCTCCATTCGACATGCATGAAGTGCTCGAACCGTTTCGAAGCGTTCTACCCATAGGAACATTTCCTACAATTGGTTAATCATGTCGTATGCTCATGATGTTCAAAACCTTTTTGAATCTCGGGAATCATAATTCCTAACATGAGGCAAGAGGCTTGCGTAGTATCCTCGATATACTTAATCCAATCGTTATAGGCACCCTTATCTTCCATAAGATGTTCATCGGGATTTAGGATCGTTTTCTATGATAGGTTACGGACGGTTTGGGTAATATTGTTAGCGGCCATCTACAAAATTTTACAAGGTTCAATTTTAGTATTTTCGATATTATTATATTTTAATTATTAATACCCTTTTATGTCTCATAGACAATTAATAATTAAAATCTAGAATCCAACGTTACATTTAAATATCGGTTAGGTGACCTTTATCCCTCTATTTAAATTAGCAAGGTAGTCAACGTTTGACAATTGCAACTCTTTGCAACTTCTAGCCATATGGGATCGGTTAAACATCTTTATGTTTAGTTGGCATGTTTAATCCCATCAACACCGTTTGTTCCCCATGCTTCGGTGACCCTAAGTTCATGGTTTCCAAATCAAGTCGTCCAACTTACACACACGTGTGAGTTTATACACATAAGTGGTTAGGTGACCTTTATCCCACAAACATGGTAAACCCACCTCGAATATACAAGTTCCCTCAAATATGGTTAGGTGACCTTTATCCCACAAAAGAGTTCCCAAGTGATTCGAGTGTTGTATAAAAGGATGGTGTTTGACTTGTTTTATAAAAGGGATTTTGAGTTTTCAAAAATTCTAGTTTAGAAAACTTTATGTACCATATATTTGCATGCATTCAAATCCTTGGTACTTTTGTGAAAACAAATTTTCATGGTTCTTTTAATAAAACCCATTTTATTATAAAATCATTAATTTTTAATAACCTTTTATTAACCAATTTTAATGATCTTGTAAAGAACCAATTTTATGCTTGTTGTTGATTATTAGTTTGTTAAGCATGCATATCCAAATATCATCAAAACAATATAAATAAACAACCACACAAGCACAACATATATAACAATAGGTGCATAACCATAGCCAACTATTTTGACCACACTTGTTAGCCGAAACAAGTGTGCCAAAAGGTCCTTCCTAAAGGGTGAAAATTGACACAAGTAATGTGTCGTTGAACTCCCACTTGATCCCGCATCCAAATGCTTCAAGTCTTCCTTTTGTGTTGTGATTTCTCCACTTTCTTTGATCTTCCAAAATGTACTTTAATTCAGCTCCAAACTCCTTTGGGCTCCGTAAATGTGTTTCGGTTATCGGGCTAAAATCCCGTTTAGAACTATAAAGTCCTTTATGCCCGAAATTGGCAAAAACCAAAACCACATTTTTGTGTGCATCTTCTTTTACAAAATATATCCTAATACATTTTTCTAGTAAAATAAAATGCACCTAATCTATTTATTTTACATGCCAAATGAAAAATAAATAAATTACATATCTTTACAAATGGAAGACAAATTAATAATTATTACAACCTTTGAAATAATTAATATAAATCACAAACACAAACATTCAACACAAGGTCATGGCTAGGTCATATGCACCAAAATATATATCCACATATATATTTATTTTAATTTCAAGAAGCATAAAAAAATGGTTCCCTTTTAATAACCATTTTCGGCTATGTCCAAAAAACCGAAAAGGTTAGTTTTGTCCAAACAAACAAATCATCCATATGAAATAATTTTTCAAGATTCATTTATGCATGTAAGAATATAATCTTGAAAAACAAAGGGATAACCATACTTAAAATTTCGGCCATAGGGTTTTCACCAAAACCGAAACCCGAAATTTTAAGTCTATTGAAGCATGCACTCATATAAGCGGCTCTAGATGCCATTGATGGGATTTTAACATGTTTATCAAAGTAATTTCATCCAAATGAAATAAAAACGCAGCGGAAAATAAGTTTAAAACATGTTACTTTTAAAAGATATAAACCTTTTTATATGCAAAATCCCAAAACCCGGATCCATATATGAGATGTATACTATCAAAACACAACCATAGGATGTTTAGAAAACTACCTTCCATGGAGTAATGGATGTGAAGAAGATGATGATTCTTGAAATGGTTGTCTTCAAGAGTGGAAGACCTCAAGCTTGTATACCCCAAGCTTCCAACAAACACCTTGGGTTTAGCTAGGATTTCTACACTTATGAACTCACTAGAAAACCCTCTTGAAGACCATCATATGGCCGAAAATTAGAGGACCTTTTGTTGAGTTCTTGCACTTGTTGTATGAACTTGAGACTCACCAATAGATCAACCATACATGACCCGATTTTTAGAGAGTCTTACACTTGATTTCTCAACTTGAAAAACTCTCTTGGATGAGCATCATGAGGACGAAAATTGGCAGCCATTTTCAGCCATGTTCATCAAGTTTTCTACTTCAAAATCTTTATAAAATATGTGAGAGAATAGCCACACCTTTGCCCAATCAAGTGCCATCTAGTTATGACAATTGCATGCATGTTCATAGGACCATATTCTCACCCAATCAAGTTCCTCCTACACATGCAAGTAATTTTATTGGCCACTTTATTTCTTGGGAAAGGGGGGACGGCCTAGCCTTTATTTTTATAAAAAAAAAAAAATTCAAATCTTTTATAAAATATAAGTCTTTATTTATTTTATAACCTTTTATAAAATATAACATCATATGTTATAAGACTTATGCTATTTTTTATTATGTTATTTAACCCATTAAATAACAAAATAAAATATTCTCTCAAAATAAATTATCCATATAATTTATTAGTTTGTCAAGTGCAATTATTTAGAAAACCAATTTCTAAATATTCTAAGTGTTGATATTTATTTGATCATATCATAAATAAATATTGTAAGTGTTTGTCTAGCTTGTTATTGGGTATGACTCGACTTGGATCATAACGTACTAGCCACATCAATTTAATATGTGTCTTGGGCATACAGAGTCCAACATCAGCAATGTCTGATTTCATACTAAACAAGTGAATTCATGCATGTTGTATACTACAAAATATTGCTTTATGCATAAACGAGAGCGTTGCGTCAGAAATACTAGTAAACTCACCGGTAAGACACACTGTGTCAACAGAACTGCAGAAAGCAGTTAGACATTAGAATTGAGGCCTAGGTGTAGGTCCGACAACGAGAATACATTAAAACCCAAGAGTACATACAAGGGTTTAATATATATACTATACGAAAGCAAAAATAAGCACTAAAAAGCACCCGAAACGCACTTTAAGTGCAGAATTTATACAATTCAGCATTAAATCAGCATTTAAACACATGAATATTTTGCAAAAATGTCGTTTTATTATCCAGAATATTTCCCTAAGTGTTGGGAATTGAAAGGGTACAAGAAAGGCACTTAGAAGACACTAAAAAGTGCAATTTAGCACTTTAACGAACCGGTGTCTAACCGAACAACCAGACTTTACCCGGAACACAAAAATATTGTCATTGACATTGTTTTTTTTTTCTTTTTCTGAGCCAGTTAGGGTCCCCGAATACCCTAACACCCGTTATAACATGCAACACACATCATACACTAAATAAACTCCTAACTTAACATAACTAGACCTTAAGTATCTAGTTGAAATCCAACCGAATGCCAGGAATATACCAGGAATATACCAGGAATATGCCAGGAATATGCCAGGAATATACCAGGAATATGCCAGGAATATACCAGGAATATACCAGGAATATGCCAGGAATATGCCAGGAATATGTCAGGAATATGCCAGGAATATGCCAGGAATATGCCAGGAATATGCTAGGAATATGCTAGGAATATGCTATATGGAAGGTCTATAAATACCACCATTTCATCACTCCATCTTCACTTCCCTCTCTCCCTCCCTTGTTCTCGGCCCAACCAAGCACCACCGCCCCCCTCATTTTCCAACTCATCCATCCATTCCAAGGTGATATTGAGGAGTAAGAAGGCCACTAACGAAGCTCGGTGCAAGCGGATCTTGAAGGACCTTCTTCATTTGCTTTTATCCACCTCTTTTGTCCTCTTGAACTCCCCTAGCCTTGTGCTAGTAGTAAGTGCTTATAAACATCTTCTTGTTCTCGTTTATGATGGTTAATAGATGATTTAATGGCTAAAAATCATAAACACTAAAGATCACCAACTAAAAGTCTTGTAAAATGATGAACTTAATGGATAAAAGGAAAGTAATGGTGTAAAACTTGTTAAACTTGTTTTGTGATGATTATTTTGGGTTGTTTAATGCTAGTAGTAGTTCGGATCGTCATCTAACCCGGCTAGGTTATGTTCATAGAGCATGGACTAGTGTATGTTAAAGTATAAAAAGGGCAAGATGATGAACACTACTACATAATAACATGAACTTGCGTAAAAGGAATTTTTCTTGTAAAATGAAGTTCTAAACTAGTAGATCTAAAGATCTACAAGTGGTATTTTCGAGAAACCAACTGTAAGACGAAACCATGTTTTAAAACCGGATCTTTCATGAAATAGAGGTATTTTTGTGAACAAACAAGTGTGTGGACACTAGTGTAACAAAAGTTTTAACAAAGAAATAATTTTCGCAAAAACCGACTAGAGTTGTAAAACTTCATATTCTTTAAAATAAGATTTCCAAGAAACCGACTTTATTTTTAGAGATGGAAAAACCTACTAAATGTGTTGAAGAGTTACTACATAATTTTACACAACTTGCAAGTTCATGTGTATGCGATTTGTGTTGACTAGTTTGATATTTGAAGATGGTATTTTGATGATGGAAAAATTGATTGGTTGAATTTTAAAAGAAAATGATACGCTAGTAAGCGTGGCCACCTCCAGTTACAGAGGAAACTCTGGCGAAATTTTTCCAGAAAATAACACTTACAATATTTTTGGTGACAAGTGTTATGAATATATTTTTGACTTGTTTTCCAAACAAACTTCGCCATGATTTTTATTACAAAATTTCCAAACATCGGAGGTGGATTTTCATAAAAAAAAACTTGTTAAATATATATTTAGAATATATATTTATCGCTTGTGTGATTATGTGATTATTTTGTGAACTAGGTATATATTATTTTTAGAGTAAAAATAATATGACTTGGAGATACTCGTAACGAGTAAAACTACAAAAATACACTTACAGTATACAAGACACATAATTCGGGTGCAAAGTGCAAAATACAAAAAGCTTATATTTATTTTTGAGAAAATAATATAAGTAACACATTTAGTTAAAAATATAAAATATTTTTAACACAAGAAAATATACACAAAAGAGAGTGACTGTACTCGTGCTTTACGAAGCAAGACTAGCGACTAACGTTAAGAAAACACGTTTAGGTCACGACGTTCTATAAGCAAAATCCGGTGAAGTTTACGACGCACAGGAACGCAAAGTTGTGAGTTCATGCTCCCCCTTTTTCTTTTAACTGTTTCTGTTTTTATAACTTCGGGGGTGAAATACATGTTACAAATGTTACAATGTTTACAAATGGTATGATGGAGTACAAAAACATTCAAGTGAAACATTCTAGATCATGTCTCGAATAGGGTACCATAAGCACCATTAATCAACGTATACATTCAGACCGCGGAACAAAAGGTTAGATCTAATGGGTTTCAGGCAACCCCACTCTTGGCCTACTTCTACCAATGAGTGCTTCTGTGTCTCAGTCAAAGTCGACAAAAATGCCTAGGTTTGGTGGCTTCCTATGTCGTGACATATGTTAGTGGCCTTGCAAACCACTAGCGATCTCACACAGTCAAACATTCATAATAAGGAGATTACAGATATGTGTTATCAATACATTCTTTTTTTGGGTAAAGGGTTACCCCGGTGATTCTATATATTCACAACCAATAAATCCAAGTAGTGTAGAAAGCCTACACTAGTTCAATCATAGGACATGCCCTATGAAAGTAAACAAACTAAACCAAAAACAAACAACGAAAAACACCAAGAATCCCACTAGACTACACTCTAGACCACCAAAAAACAATATAAATGAGAAAGGTAATCAGCCTCCATCATCATTAATGTCATTTCCATGAATCTCCCACTTCCTACAAAGTCTTCGAACATTCTCAGTATTCTTGAGTCTCGCTCCCATCAACTTGTATCGAACCAAACTAATGATTATTTCACTAACAATCTCCAGAGGTCTCATCCGATTCTTGAAAAGCCTGATATTGCGTTCCTGCCAAATAACATAAGCACTAGCCGCCACCAAAAGTCTCGCAACATAATCAGAAGCTAACTTAGACGAAGATCGAGTAAGAAGCCAATTAACAATCTCCTCCCACTTAGGATGAACCGAATCCATATCCACTTTCTGTCTCACAATATGCCAAACTTTCGAAGAAAAATCACATTCAAAGAACAAGTGACTATGAGAGTCATGATTGGCATAGCATAACAAACAACACATCATATTCATATTTTTTCTTCGAGCAAAATCCCAGCTGAGAATTTTGTCTTGAGTGAGCAACTTACCTTTCATGATCAGCCACATTAAGAACGCATGCCTCGGGACGCATTGAGTAAACCAGACAATCGAGCTCCATGCAATCTCGGTTTCTTTATGACGGACCGAGTTCCAAACCTCCGAAGAAGAGAAAACCCTCGCACTATGACCATCACGCCACATAATCTTATCAGGTTTATTCGGTATAAGTTGGATTTGATCAAGCTGAATCAAAACCGGATATAAGTCTCTCCACGCAACCGGCCACTTCCACTCACCATTGTCGTTAATATCAGAAACCGACGCCTCTAACCGGAATCCTGCATTTGAAATAACTCTAGGCGAAAGAAAATCCCCAATCGGCCCAATGTCACTCCAAATATCATACCAAGCCGAGGCCAATGTCCCATTACCAATATCAACCCAAAAAAACTCCCTCAAATACGGACAAAGCTGAAGAATTTTCCTCCATGAGTAACTACATGTAGAAGGAGCTTTAGCAATCCAAAAGTTCTTGCCTTTTAATCTGTGAATATGGACCCAATCCACCCACAAAGACTTCCTCCTAGAAAGAATACTCCAAAAATGATTAGCCATAAGAGCTTTGTTTACATCGCCAATACGCCGAATACCCAACCCTCCTTCATATTTAGGAAGACAAACTGTTTTCCAAGAAACCTTAGCTTTGCCCTTCTGGAAAACAGTATCTTGAGACCACAAAAAATTTCGCATCTTAGCCTCCAACTCATGAACAACTCTAGCCGGAAGCATAAACACAGAGGACCAGAAAACATGCATAGAAGATAAGACGGAAATAATAAGTTGCAATCTACCAGCAAATGAGAGCAATTTATTCCTCCAATGCATGATACGTTTGTCTATTTTCTCCAGCATAATACTACAATCCTTATAAATCAGACCCGATGATATTAAAGGGACACCAAGATAGCGAACAGGCAAAGAACCCTCTTTAAACGGCATGATACTCAAAATAGCACTCTTAATATAACTTGGAACATTGCAAAAGAAAACCGTGCTTTTTTGATTATTAGGCACTAAACCCGACATCAAAGCAAACTTAGAAAGAGAGTTCATAATATACCTAGCTGAAGCAATTTCCCCTCTAGCAAAAAGAAAAAGATCGTCCGCAAAACAAAGGTTGATAATTTGCTGCTTCTCACATTTATTATGGAATTTGAAAGAAGAATCAATCCTTAACGAATGATGCAAAATTGCCGTCAGAACTTCCATAACCAGAGTAAACAGATATGGGGATAAAGGGTCTCCCTGACGAAGCCCACGATTACCTTTGAAATACCCATGCACATTACCATTGACACAAACAGAATAAGATGTAGAAGAAACACACACCATAATCCATTTCACCATCGATTCATTAAATCCGAATCCAAGCAGAATACTCTTCAGAAAGTTCCAATCAACCGTATCATATGCCTTTTGAATGTCAACTTTAAAGGCACACCTAGGGGGACCAACATTCCTATGATAATTGTGCATCAACTCTTGAGTTAACAAAATATTGTCTGAAATCTTCCTGCCTGGGACAAACGCTGATTGATTTATATTAACAATCTTACTTAACACCACCTTCAGTCTCTCCGCAATGATCTTGCTAATGCACTTGTATATAACATTACAACAAGCAATCGGCCTGTAATCCGTTACCACTGTCGGAGAAGAAATTTTAGGCACCAACACAATAAGAGTATGATTTAACTCTTGTAGTAAACAACCTGTTTCAAAAAAGTCAATGACAGCCTTTGAAACATCCTTCCCAATAATATGCCAAGCACTCTTAAAAAACGCAGCCGTAAATCCATCCGGACCTGGAGCTTTATCGATGCCAATAGAGAACATAGCCGTTTTAACTTCATCTTCAGTCACTTGTCTGATCATATGGGTAGCACTCTGAGAATCCAGAATTTGCGTGAATAAATCCGGAGACGGACTAATTGACGTATCACCCCGGCACCCCAAAAACTTCTCATAATGATCAACAAAGGCTTGTTGAACCCTATCACCTTCAAAAACAAAACCTCCTGAATCACTAATAACATCAATTCGGCTGTAATGATTTTTACATTTAACCGAAGAATGAAAGAAAGCCGTATTCGAATCCCCAGCCCTTAACCAGTCAACTTTAGATTTTTGTTTCAGAACACGCTCCTCATCCAACAAAGCTTCCTGATAATCACCATTCACAGCAGCCTCTTGAATTCGTATATCTTCATTATTCGGTTCCTGATCCAGATCTTTCTGCAACCTATCAAGCTTTTCACGAAGACTTTCCACTTTCTTATGCAGATTACCCTGCTTGAATAACAGCGCTCGAAGAGGATTTTTGAGAAGCCGAAGCCGTTTAGCAACACAAAACTGATGAACTCCATGAACTCTAGTTTCCCATCCTCTCCTCACAATATCAAGAAATTCTGGTTTGTACACCAAAAAATTAGCAAATTTAAATGACCGAGGCTTCAGAATACCAGCATCAGGAATTTTTAAAATACAAGGGCAATGGTCTGAAAGCCGATACGGCTGAAAAAGAGCAACTGCACTCGGCCATTGGGTCACAAAATGGGTGTTTCCAAGCACTCTATCAATCTTCTTCAGTAAGCCAACTCCTTTCTTGGGCTTCTGATTCCATGTAAAATGGAGACCTGACCATTTGATATCAAACATCTCAATCTTATCAATACACTCCTGAAACTCTTTCATACTAATAGACACTGACGAAGATCCCATCGACTTGTCTTCTAGATTAAGAGCAGAGTTAAAATCCCCCATAATCACCCAAGGATTGTTCCCCACAAATCTTTTATGAATAGACAACTTATGCCATAAATCCCTTCGAGTGACATAATAATTAGCGGCATAGACAATCGAGCAATATACCATTTTCTTATCCAGCTTGAAAAAGAGTTGTAAATGAATAACCTGATCCGTTTGAGACAACACCATAACATCAAAAACAGCTGGATTCCAACCAATAATAATCCTCGTACCTTTGTTGCATATAGCACCATTCGACGTCCAATCCCATGCACGAAAAATCGTTTTACAAATTTGACCAAGCCTATTAACATCAACATGCGATTCCAAAATAGCACATAAACTCAAATTATAATCTCTAACTGCCTGACGAACCTCCATTTGTTTCAGAGGGCGGTTCAACCCCCTAATATTCCAAGAAGCAAAACTAACCATTGTTAACATTAATAGAAGGAGTGCTTGCCCCTTGTTGATTATCAGGTTTTTTAGTGCCACTAACAAGAAACTCATCTGTTTCGTTATAAACTTCTTGAACTTCATCGTCATCCGATTCATAAGTACCCTCTCGAGCACCCTTTCCATTCGCTACGGTATCTATCTTGGGATCATTAAACACATCAAAAGGATTAGACGAAAGAAAACTAGTAGTCGGAGCTGATTTACTACCACTTCCACTCGGTTTAGAAGTAACAGGCCGATATTCAAACTGATGCTTCGGTTTATTAACTGGAAATCCTGTTCTCTTGGCTGCTTTCCGAGTATCAACATCCCTATACCCGTCCTTGTCTATCACCGGTTGTTTTGAAGACCCTTTGTTCTTATATTCAAGTTGAGTTTGTTGGACTTTAACCGAACCTTTAGTAAGTTGCCTTGTTTGTCTCGGACAATTATGATCATCATGCCCAAATATCTTACATAACGTACACCTATGAGGGCACCATTCGTATTCAACATAAATTTTTTCCTTGACAAAACCTTCCCCCTCCACTTCCGGAACTGCTATTACAATGTTCTCCTTTAATTCATGCTCAGCCGAAACCTCCACTAAAGCTCTAGCAAAACTACTCCTTCCCCAAGAGTCAAGGCACATTGATGTAGTATACGTATCCAACTCTAAAGGAGTTCCAACAGCCGTTGCAATCATGCTTAATCCATCCTCCGTGTAGGCTGCAATTGGTACTTCATGTAGTTTAACCCAAAGTTGCACATTTTTAACTTCCTTTTTTTCTAGTTTAGAAGACGGGGACCAAACATTAAGAAACAAAGGTTGTGAACGAATAATCCACGGACCCTCCTTAATAACATTCTTCATACCATTCTCATCAGCAAACTTAAAAAAGAAGAAACCATTCGCGTTCATCATCGATTTCTGAAGACCAAATCTCTTCCAGTTATTCCTTACGAAGTATTCAACAACCGGGTATGCAACACGATCGCCTAGAAAGTATCCGTATAGAGTATTGGCTAATTTATCCTTAACAGTTTTAACAGATTCTTTCGGCAAAACCACATCATACCCTTCAGGACCAATAGGACTTGTAAGAGCACGAAAATTAACCTTCTTATTAATAGATACCCCCACAGATTCAGCATAAGATAATGGATTTTTACCTAAGTCCAGTTTACCACCTTGAACACCTTGGCCGACACCCTCTGAACCTTGAGTTCCCTCCAGATTAACAGGAACTGTAGCCTTAATTAATTCGTCAATAACATTAATCAGCTTCGGATCCGATTGAGAACTCTGCACCGTTCCTCTCCTAGCCATCATCGGGTTACCATCTATCTTCGTCACTTTACTAGCCAGACCCTTAAAAGGTAGCGGAGGTTTACCTCTATCATCCTTAGCAATATCCTCAGTTTTCTTACGATCATCCATTGAAAGAAAGTCGACTCTCTCCTTTACTCAGTAATTAAAACAACCATGCACATCAGAAAACGAAATCCAAAGAACCAGACTAACCAAAATAGAAAAGAAAAAAACCCTAATTAGCTTGACGGCAAAGAACAGAAAAAACCCACGATTGAAACTCAATCCTTCCGCTAACTAGTTCGAATCAGAAAATTGATAACTCAATCATCCGATGATCAGACTGTTATACGGAATTCAAGAATCAAAATCGAGAGTAAGAAAGAGAACCAAAATCGCCATAGCTAGAGAGAGAATTAGGGTTTCCGGCCCCAAACCTAGTATGTTTTAATATGTGTTATCAATACATTCAAACATTCATAGTACTCAGTTTATAGATGCGTTTTACAAGTTACATACTATGTTTCCATTCAAGTATTTAAAACATTCAAAACAATCACTGCATGAATTCACACCAACTTTATGTTGACGTTTTTCCAAAACTCACATGTATTTCAGGTAACTAGGATGGATGTGCGCGCGGTCTCGCTTATGCTTGTGGATGTCGCTTATGTTTATCTTTAAATAAAGTTGTAAACTTTTTAAGACAATGTTTTATGCGACTTAGCGATGTAAACGCTAAACTTATGTTTTCAAATTATGGTATTTGATGTTTTTACGAGCATATAGCATGTTTACCTTTCGTATGCAATGAGAACCTTTCATGATCACACCTCGTGCTTCCGCCGCAGAAAGGGGTGTGAAAATCCAGTTGTTAATTTTCTTATCCATTCGGTCCACTAAGAGCTTACAATCTCCTGCACTTAACTTCGATGTGATCAACGGCACACCTAGGTAACGAACTGGCAAGGAACCTTGCTAAAACGGCATAACACTAAGAATTTCCTGCTTGACCTGCTGAGGAACATTACAAAAAATTACCGTGCTTTTAGCAGGACTCGGGACCAGACCCGACATACTCGTGAACTCCTCCAACGCAGCTTTGATCTTGCTAACCGAAAAGACACTCCCATGAACAAAAATAAAAAGGTCATCAGCAAATGAGACATTTATTATTTTTTGCTTCATACAATGAGCATGGTACTTAAATGATGTGGTTGATCGAGCTGAATTTTGGAGAAGGAGGGTAAGCACTTCCATTACAAGAATAAACAAATACGGGGACATCGGATCCCCTTGGCGAAGACCCCTTCTCCCTTTAAAAAACCCGTGAAGATTACCGTTAATACTCGGAGAATACGTAGCCGTGGTAACACACTCCATTATCCACTTCACCATTTTCCTATGAAGACTAAAATGATAAAGAATTTTCTTAAGAAAAGACCAACTAACCGTGTCGTAGGCCTTTTGAATATCAATCTTGAACGCGCATCTGGGAGGGCCTTTATTCAAGTGATAGTTGTGCATTAGCTCTTGGGTTAAGAGAATATTATCAGAAATCCGTCTGCCTGGCACGAATGCAGACTGATTAATACTAACCAATGACTCCAAGCTCCCTTTAAGTCTATCCGTAATAATCTTGCTAATGCATTTGTAGAGTACATTGCAGCAAGAAATAGGACGATAATCCAGAACAGAATCAGGGGTGTCCACTTTTGGAATAAGAGCTAGAATTGTGTGATTTAACTGTTTCAGCATTTTGCCAGTGTCAAAAAAATTCTAGAACTGCATTCGTAACCTCATTACCCACTATTTCCCAAGCATGCTTAAAGAACGCTGACGTATACCCATCCGGGCCAGGAGCTTTGTTCTCACTTATGCTGAACATGGCATTCTTTACTTCCTCACTCGTAACCTGTCTCACCATATTTTCGGCTGCATCAGGATTAACCACATTAACAAAAATGTCAGTCAAGTTAATGCTAGAGACCATATCTTCCGTGCCTAAAAACACTGAATAATGATTGACAAGAGCAGCCGCCGCTTCATCTCCCTCGAACCGATTACCATCCACATCCCGAATGCACTGAATTTTACTTTGATTATTTTTGCACTTCATACTATTATGAAAAAACGCCGTATTAGAGTCCCCAGAACAAAGCCATTCCACCTTCGATTTTTGTTTCAAAAAACATTCTGTGACACCTGTGTCACTGCGACCATCAAACAAATGCCAAACCAATGAAATTTTGTGTTTCATACTTGGGATTTGTAAAAATATGTGTATCATTTGCACATATCAAATTTTGTTCGATTTCAAGCTTTAAATCACTTTCTGGAAGGTTATACGCGATCTGATGCGAAAATATAACCAATTTAATGCAACGAACACTCCGGAATAGTGAAATAGGCTTAACATACCTTAAATAACCTTTACATAACTTAGAAATAAGTTTCGAAGGCTTTGGTATGGCAAAATCAAGTTAATTCGCTTACAGGGGCTAAACTTGACAAACTGCGAAAGTATGCCAATTTGAACTGTAACGAACATTCCGGAACATGACCATAAGTTAAACATACCATAAATATCCTTTACATAGCTTATAAATAGGCTTTGAGGGGTTCGGTATGCTAAAATAAACTTTTGGGTCTTTCAGGGACTAAAAGCGTCAAAAAAGTGCACAAGTTTGCACTTTCGCGCATAACTCACGTTCTGAATACATCCGGACATCCAAAAATTTATGTAAGCACTAAAATATTTTATTTTAGTGTTTGGCATAAGAAAAATCCATTCGTCACGCCATTTGGATCGTTTTTCGCGCTTATGCGCATTCCGTCGTAATTAACCGAACAACGCAATCGTACGGCTAAACGAACTGACATCCGAGATATTTTTGAGCACATTTTAAGTTCCCTATACTTTAACTTCATTTTAGAGCTTTGAAATGGGGTTAACGGGCCTTAAACGCGTCGGAAATGACCTTATAGCACAACAGGGACCAAAATTGTAAATCTGCCAAACTTGGCCCTTGCGCACCGTAAGGGTTTATTTGTTACGGTGCGCAAGCAGTGTCCAGATGCAGCAAATCGTTTTTGGCTGCTGTTATCTGCCCCTAAACATTCTCCAAAAGTCAAGTGCCACTTGTTAAACTCTTATGGTGGCCAAAAATCAGTCACCACAACATTGCAACAAGTGTACGGGCTAGATCATTCCCTCTTTTCCAAGAAACGATCCTAACGGTGGACCGAAAACTATAAATACCCAACCCATTTCACTTCTTTTCCCACTAGAATCTGATCCATTGTGCTCTAAGTTGAAACCTTTGTTTCATACCTGAGCTATTTTTGTGACAACCCTTAAAATCCCATGTAACCGTACAGTTTATTAATGAGAATTAAAGTGTTTGATGAATGTGCTGAATCATTTAACTGCTTCTGATATCTGTGCTATACTTGCATGTACTTGTTAATATGCTAATAGTGTACAGAAAGGTCACTAAATAGTCCGTTATATTTTTCCTGAGTGTTGAAAATTAAAAACGTTACAAAAATATATATATATATAGGACGCTTTACGAATTAATTAAGCACTTTAACGGAACAGTATCGGACCGAACAACCGGACTTTACCCGGAACATAAAAATAATGTCAATGACATTGTTTACACCTTTCTGAGCTAGTTAGGGTCCCCAAACACCCTAACACCCGTTATAATACACTACACACTAATAACTAGTTTTAATCCCTAACTAAACTAACTAACCTCTTAACTACCTAGTTCAAACTCAACTAGACCCCCCCCCCCCCCCCTCAACCATACGGTTATATGGGGACTCCCCACAAGATTTCCTTGATTATTATATTAGATGGTGTTTAGTACTAAGGGAGCATAAGGCACAATGGGTAATAAAGTGTTGGAACTCACTTATTTATACACACTAGACCATACACAATCACCTTCACCTTCATCAAATAACCAACCTCCTCTCCCTCCCCTTCTTTGTTCTCGGCAGCCCCATCCTCACCACACCACCATCATTACTTGATCACCTCGGTGCGTTCGGAAAGTGAAGGACCTCTCTCGTTTCCTTTTAACCACCACTTTTCCACACTTGAACTTCCCTAGCCTTGTGCTAGTAGTAAGTTTCTTAAATCTTCATATTGTTCATGTATTTTATGGTTAATAGATGATTAATGGTTGAAAACTTATGAAACTCTAAAAGAACTTACATTAGTCTTGGATAAAAGATGAATAAGATGAATAAAGAAAAGATATATGTGTAAAGCATCATAAATCTGAAATATATGAGTATTAGTCTGCTGTAAATAACTTATAACCTGTTGTAAATCATTATTAGAATGAATGGTAAGCATATGTGTGCGTTTTAGTAGCCTTTAGACTGAAAACAGCTTGCTGATGTGTATTTTCAGCCGCCTTTAACAGGCTGTAAACAGGTCATAAACTTAACGAAAAACCGATATTTTGAATCTAAAATATGTTATTATGAGATACGGTTCTAATGGCACCAGAATCGTAATTTTTGGACTCCGTTTACTATTTTTAAAGTGTTAATTTGTAACAGCAACTTAAGCTGAATTTTGACAGCAATAAATGGGTGTCGTACTTTCAGTCATAACCTGAGTTTTGTGATGAATCGGACAATGAAATTTGTACAGTAGATGAAAACCGATGCATTTGTAATTACCCCACTAGAATTTCGTAAATCGGACACTCGATGAATTTTTAATAAATTTTTCCGTGGACTGTGGTCAGAAATACACAAATCTGAGTTCAGTCCGAAATATGAATTTTTATAAAATATTGGTAATGAACCGGACCCCGATATTTTTACACAATAAAATATGGAACGATTAAGATATCCTGTAAAAATTTGGGAATTTTTGGAATAATTTAACCATTTTATTAAAATGTCCGAAAACAGCCGGTATTGAATATAAATGCTGAAATGACATAAGTTGTGACTCGCGTGTCTAAATGTCGAGTATGCTATCTGTGAATGATCTAACATGTTATATATGTTATGTGCATTATCGTATGTTTGATTTTGAGTGGGGAATGGATGGGAAACTTAGATGGGCATAAACCGTTACAGTGATGCATGTTGTGTGATAGATACGTGTAGGAACTTTGTGTTCTATTTGAAAGCCACTAAATGACTAACTGGTAAATCATACTAGGACGCGATTGACCGACCCTGACTGTTAGCTATATTGAGAATCTAACCGAGCAAACCAAGGTGAGTTCACACACTTTCTACAAGGCATGGGATTCCCGGTGGTTTGGGAATGGGTTAAGAAATTAAAATTGGAATCTACATATCCTCCTTGGGTAGGATATGTACGGCCATCCTCCATAGGTAGGATGCCATTATTAAACCTACGAATTCTCCTGGTGCAGAATACGTACGTTCGTCCTCCTTGGGTAGGACAACAACCTTAAAACTAGCTAGACAAAACTCTATCATGAAGTCCCTCAATTTATATCGACTTAATCGCCGAGGCCAATGGCGAGCGGGTCATTAGTTAATAGCGCTATTAGGTTTAACAAACCTCACACCGTGCCAGTCGGACGGGAGTGTACTAATGGACTATGGCAGACTGTCAGTGATGATAGACACTGATATAGGGCACAACTTATTTGCGTAGCAGTCGATATCATTCCGTCTAGTAGTTCAAACGGGGAAAGCCCCCACTAATTATGGATACGGTTTGGGTAAAGAAAAAGGAAATGGTTAAACATACTTTCAACTTCGGGGTAACCCCCACGGCAAATAAGCCAACGAAAGTCAAACCATGTTTTTCAGAAACAACTTAAAACCAAACAACCAAACGTGAACTCACTCAACTTTGTTGTTGACTTGTTGTTACATGCCTTACAGGTCGCTAAATGCTTGGAGCTTGCACGGGGAAGGAGTCGTTGTGGTGTACGGACTGTTATGTTCCGTGCTTAATGTTTAAATCCTTATGAACTTACTAAACTTGCGTTTTGAAACTTTAACTTATGAACTATGGACTTATGCTTTTGAACTCACGTTTATGCTTCCGCTGTTTAAACCAAACAAGGTTAACTAGCTTTGGTCACCAATCGCATTATGTTTGGTTTTATTTACTTAATTGGGTTGTTCAATATGATTGGTGGCTCGATCCTGGTCACGTCACGCCTCCAAGCGGTGATACCCCGCATGGTGGATTTTGGGGGTGTGACAGATTGGTATCAGAGCCATTGGTTATAGTGAACTTGGTTTTAAAAAGGGAAGGGCTTTTTGATAAAACCAGACTATAACCTGTACAGTGCTCAACGATCCACAACGACACTTCGCTCCACGTGCAAGACTCGACACCATAAGTGGTATGATTTATGTTATATTGTCGGTTAGATAGTTCTCACTGTGCATTAGATAATGTAGTAATTGCTATTTGAACCTTGTGTGCTTACGCTCTACTATCGTCCCACCCTTACGCACTTTCGCGACACTTTCCTCACTTACGTTGCTTCATTATGAAGATCATGAGCGGACGCAGAGGACGTATCAACCTCACTCAAGACCAGTTGACGGCCTTGATCAACGAACGAGTCGCTGAGGCACTCGCAGCCAACCCTGCAGGAGGTATAACCTGCCATACCAGCTCACCTTAGGACGTTTAGATCCTACCTTCGCAAACCAACCCTCGTGCTTAACCTTATCTTTTATTCTCGCGCAACAGGTCAACATGCTCAAACCCCTGTGTGCACATTCAAAACGTTCATGGACTGTCGACCTACTAGTTTCAGTGGCACCGAAGGAGCAGTGGGCCTTCTTCACTGGTTTGAAAAGCTTGAGACTGTTTTCGAGATGTGCGAATGCCCCGAAGACCGTAGGGTGAAATATGCTACCGGAACACTTGAAGGAGCTGCGTTAACCTGGTGGAAGGCACAAGTTCAACTACTAGGACTGGCAGTTGCTAATGCCACACCCTGGATTGGTTTCAAAGAGCTGATCAAGGAGGAGTACTGTAGTCGGGATGACATCCACAAGCTAGAAGTGGAATTTTACCATCTGAAGATGACGAGGTCTGAGATTGAGGCGTATACTAAGAGGTCAAACGAGCTGGCCATCCTGTGTCCAACTATGGTGGACCCTCCCATCAAACGTATTGAGTTGTACCTCAAGGGCCTTGTACCAGAGATTCAAAGTCACGTGACTTCAGCCAACCTGGGTACCATACAGCAAGTTATCAAGTTGGCTCATCGTCTCACCGACCAGGCGGTGGAGCAAAACAAGCTACCCAAACGTATCAGTGCCACAGCTACTTCTGATGCACCTACCGATAACAAGCGAAAGTGGGATGGGAACTCAGGAAAGGGTTCTACTTCAGTTCAGTCTCAGCAGCGAAAGACTAACGACTACCAGAGTCCTGGTCAGCAATCTTCTGGTAACCAAGGACAGGGTGGATACCGAGGGAACCACCCCAAGTGCAACCGGTGCAACAAACATCACAGCGGGCAGTGCAACAAAGGTCGCTGTCAGAGATGTCAAAAGCTGGGTCATGAAGCTAAGGATTGCAGGAGCCCGCGTCCTGCAAATCAGAATCGCCAACAACAACAACAAGTCCCACAGAACCACCAGCAGCAGCATCAGCAGGGAAATAAAGGATGCTTTCAGTGTGGCGCTGAAGGCCACTTTAAGAGGAACTGCCCCCAGCTGAACCAAAACCAGAACAATAACCAAGGAAATGGGAACCACAATGGGAATAACAATGGAGGCGGCAATGGGGGAAACAACAATGGCAATGGGGCAAGGGGTCGTGTGTTCGTGATTGGTCAGGGAGAAGCAAGGAACGATCCCAACGTTGTGATGGGTAAGTTTCTTCTGGATGACTTCTTTGTTACTGTTTTATTCGATACGGGTGCCGATACTAGTTATGTGTCCCTAAAAGTTAGCCAAATGCTTAAGCGCACTCCAACACTTTTGAACACCAAACACACGGTAGAACTAGCTAACGGTAAAAGTCTTGAAGCCACACACGTAGTTAAAGGTTGTAACCTCGTCTTGGCTGGTCAGACTTTCTCTATCGATCTTATTCCTATCACACTGGGTAGTTTCGACGTCGTTATTGGGATGGATTGGCTATCTCATCATCAAGCGGAGATTGTTTGCAAGGAGAAAATCGTCCGCATTCCTCGTTCTGGTGAAGAACCTCTCAAGATTCGCGGCGACAAGAGTGGTGCTGTCGAAGGCATCATCTCTTTCCTTAAGGCCCAGAAGTGTTTGCGAAAGGGCCACACTACCATTCTAGCACTCGTTACTGACACATCCACGGAAGAGAAGAGAATTGAAGACATCCCTATTGTGCGCGATTTTCCCGAGGAATTACCTGGTCTTCCGCCTCATCGCCAAGTTGAGTTTCAAATCGAGCTAGCTCCTGGAGCAGCGCCAGTAGCTCGAGCACCATATCGTCTAGCTCCATCAGAACTCGAAGAACTATCCACGCAGTTACAAGAACTCTTGGAAAAGGGTTTTATACGTCCTAGCTCTTCGCCCTGGGGAGCTCCAGTACTATTCGTAAAGAAGAAAGATGGTACTTTCAGGATGTGTATTGACAATCGCGAGCTCAACAAGGTGACTGTGAAGAATCGTTATCCTCTTCCACGTATTGACGACTTGTTTGACCAGTTGCAAGGGTCGAGCTATTACTCCAAGATTGACTTGAGATCGGGATACCATCAGCTAAGGGTCCGAGATGAGGACGTCTCCAAAACAGCATTTAGAACTCGCTACGGCCATTACGAGTTTCTGGTTATGCCATTCGGGCTGACGAATGCACCAGCGGTCTTCATGGATCTCATGAACCGAGTTTGCAAGCCTTACCTGGATAAGTTCGTTATTGTGTTCATTGACGATATCCTGATCTATTCCAAGAGTCAGGAGGAACACGAGAAGCACCTACGACTTATGCTGGAACTACTTCGAAAAGAGCAGTTGTATGCCAAGTTTTCGAAATGTGACTTCTGGCTTCGCGAAGTCCACTTTCTAGGCCATGTGGTGAACAAGGATGGAATCCATATCCATCTAAGGTTGAATCGATCAGGAACTGGCCTGCACCCCGAACACCAACAGAGATCCGCTAATTCTTGGGTTTGGCAGGATATTACAGAAGGTTTATCAAAGATTTCTCCAAGATTGCGCAACCTCTTACTTCACTGACTCAGAAGGGTGTCATCTATCATTGGGGTGATGCACAGGAGTCCGCATTTCAGCACTTGGAGGATAGACTTTGTAGCGCGCCTATCCTCTCATTGCCTGAGGGCACAGACGATTTTGTGGTATACTGCGATGCTTCCATCCAAGGACTTGGTTGCGTGTTGATGCAACGTGACAAGGTCATTGCCTACGCATCGCGCCAACTTAAAGTTCACGAAAGGAACTACACTACGCACGACTTGGAATTGGGAGCAGTTGTTTTCGCGCTTAAGATATGGAGACATTACCTGTACGGTACCAAGTGCACCATTTACA
The DNA here is from genome assembly GCA_030545235.1 of Helianthus tuberosus. Classification (NCBI taxonomy): domain Eukaryota; kingdom Viridiplantae; phylum Streptophyta; class Magnoliopsida; order Asterales; family Asteraceae; genus Helianthus; species Helianthus tuberosus. Next base: position 47,395,055 of record CM060429.1, on the reverse strand, counting down.
CCGATCACAGGAGTCTCGAGCATATCTTCAAGCAAAAGGAGTTAAATATGCGACAACGCCGATGGGTTGAGCTCTTGAATGACTATGAATGCGCAATCAAGTATCACCCGGGCAAAGCCAATGTTGTGGCCGACTCCCTCAGTCGAAAGGACACTATACCTAGGCGTGTACGTGCATTACAGCTTACCATCCAATCCAACCTTCCCGCTCAAATTCGCGATGCTCAGGTTGAAGCATTGAAAGCGGAGAACATCAGGGCTGAATCCCTACGAGGATCGAGGCAGCGGCTAGAACAAAAGGAAGACGGCGCTTACTATGTAAACGGACACATCTGGGTTCCACTTTATGGAAACTTACGCGAGCTTGTGATGGACGAAGCGCACAAGTCTCGTTATTCGGTACATCCTGGTTCGGATAAAATGTACCACGACCTCAAGACTACGTATTGGTGGCCTGGCATGAAAGCCCACATAGCAACCTACGTCAGCAAGTGCTTGACTTGTGCGAGAGTCAAGTCTGAATATCAGAAACCATCAGGCCCACTTCAACAACCGGAGATCCCGAAATGGAAATGGGAGCAAATTTACATGGATTTCGTTACCGGCCTGCCCAGATCTCAACGCGGAAACGATACCATTTGGGTGATCGTAGATCGACTGACCAAGTCTACACATTTTCTGGCTATCAAAGAAACGGATAAGTTTTCTACTCTTGCAGACATTTACCTAAAGGAAGTGGTATCAAGGCACGGAGTGCCAACCTCTATTATATCTGATCGTGACGCACGTTTTACTTCTGAACTGTGGCAAGCAATGCACAAGTCCTTTGGCTCACGTTTAGATATGAGCACCGCTTATCACCCTCGGACGGATGGGCAATCTGAACGCACCATCCAAACCCTTGAAGACATGCTTAGGGCATGTGTAATCGATTTTGGTAATGGCTGGGAAAAGCTAGTGGAGTTTTCGTACAATAACAGCTACCACACCAGCATCCAAGCCGCTCCGTTTGAGGCATTGTACGGACGCAAATGCCGATCACCTCTCTGTTGGGCAGAAGTTGGTGACAGTCAAATCACTGGCCCAGAACTCGTGGTAGACACTACCGAGAAAATTGCTCAGATACGACAGCGAATGGCGGCAGCTCGTGACCGTCAGAAAAGCTATGCTGATAAGGGAAGAAAACCACTCGAGCTCCAGGTTGGGGATCGAGTGCTACTCAAAGTCTCACCTTGGAAAGGTGTAGTCCGCTTTGGCAAACGAGGCAAACTCAATCCGCGTTATGTCGGACCATTCGAAGTCACCGAGAAAATTGGCAAAGTCGCCTACAGGTTGAATCTACCTGAAGAACTCAGCGGAGTTCACAATGTTTTCCATGTGTCGAATCTGAAAAAGTGCCTGTCAGATGAGACCCTCATAGTTCCCCTCAAGGAACTCACAATCGACGACCAGCTGCGATTCGTCGAGGAACCAGTAGAGATTACGGATCAAGATGTTAAGATCCTCAAGCATACCAGGATACCTCTAGTCCGAGTTCGTTGGAATGCTCGTCGTGGCCCAGAGTATACCTGGGAACGCGAAGACCAAATGAAACTCAAGTATCCCCAGCTGTTTAAGAAAAACGCAACCACTACTTAGGCTGAAGCTACTACAGAATTTCGGGACGAAATTCCAAATCAACGGGGGGATGATGTGACACCCCAGGAAAATCCGGAAAACAACGCAACTTAACTAGCTTCCTCAGTAACCACGCGCTAAATTTCGGGACGAAATTCTCTTAACAGGGGGAGAATGTGACAACCCTTAAAATCCCATGTAACCGTACAGTTTATTAATGAGAATTAAAGTGTTTGATGAATGTGCTGAATCATTTAACTGCTTCTGATATCTGTGCTATACTTGCATGTACTTGTTAATATGCTAATAGTGTACAGAAAGGTCACTAAATAGTCCGTTATATTTTTCCTGAGTGTTGAAAATTAAAAACGTTACAAAAATATATATATATAGGACGCTTTACGAATTAATTAAGCACTTTAACGGAACAGTATCGGACCGAACAACCGGACTTTACCCGGAACATAAAAATAATGTCAATGACATTGTTTACACCTTTCTGAGCTAGTTAGGGTCCCCGAACACCCTAACACCCGTTATAATACACTACACACTAATAACTAGTTTTAATCCCTAACTAAACTAACTAACCTCTCAACTATCTAGTTCAAACTCAACTAGACCCCCCCCCCCCTCAACCATACGGTTATATGGGGACTCCCCACAAGATTTCCTTGATTATTATATTAGATGGTGTTTAGTACTAAGGGAGCATAAGGCACAATGGGTAATAAAGTGTTGGAACTCACTTATTTATACACACTAGACCATACACAATCACCTTCACCTTCATCAAATAACCAACCTCCTCTTCCTCCCCTTGTTTGTTCTCGGCAGCCCCATCCTCACCACACCACCATCATTACTTGATCACTTTCAAGCATTTCACAAGCACATTTAGGTGTTAGGAGGTCGACAACGAAGCTCGGTGCGTTCGGAAAGTGAAGGACCTCTCTCGTTTCCTTTTAACCACCACTTTTCCACATTTGAACTTCCCTAGCCTTGTGCTAGTAGTAAGTTTCTTAAATCTTCATATTGTTCATGTATTTTATGGTTAATAGATGATTAATGGTTGAAAACTTATGAAACTCTAAAAGAACTTACATTAGTCTTGGATAAAAGATGAATAAGATGAATAAAGAAAAGATATGTGTAAAGCATCATAAATCTGAAATATATGAGTATTAGTCTGCTGTAAATAACTTATAACCTGTTGTAAATCATTATTAGAATGAATGGTAAGCATATGTGTGCGTTTTAGTAGCCTTTAGACTAAAAATAGCTTGCTGATGTGTATTTTCAGCCGCCTTTAACAGGCTGTAAACAGGTCATAAACTTAACGAAAAACCGATATTTTAAATCTAAAATATGTTATTATGAGATACGGTTCTAATTGCACCGGAATCGTAATTTTTGGACTCCGTTTACTATTTTTAAAGTGTTAATTTGTAACAGCAACTTAAGCTGAATTTTGACAGCAATAAATGGGTGTCGTACTTTCAGTCATAACCTGAGTTTTGTTATGAATCGGACCATGAAATTTGTACAGTAGATGAAAACCGATGCATTTGTAATTACCCCACTGGAATTTCGTAAATCGGACACTCGATGAATTTTTAATAAATTGTTCCGTGGACTGTGGTCAGAAATACACAAATCTGAGTTCAGTCCAAAATATGAATTTTTATAAAATATTGGTAATGAACCGGACCCCGATATTTTTACACAATAAAATATGGAACGATTAAGACATCCTGTAAAAATTTGGGAATTTTTGGAATAATTTAACCATTTTATTAAAATGTCCGAAAACAGCCGGTATTGAATATAAATGCTGAAATGACATAAGTTGTGACTCGCGTGTCTAAATGTCGAGTATGCTATCTGTGAATGATCTAACATGTTATATATGTTATGTGCATTATCGTATGTTTGATTTTGAGTGGGGAATGGATGGGAAACTTAGATGGGCATAAACCGTTACAGTGATGCATGTTGTGTGATAGATACGTGTAGGAACTTTGTGTTCTATTTGAAAGCCACTAAATGACTAACTGGTAAATCATACTAGGACGCGATTGACCGACCCTGACTGTTAGCTATATTGAGAATCTAACCGAGCAAACCAAGGTGAGTTCACACACTTTCTACAAGGCATGGGATTCCCGGTGGTTTGGGAATGGGTTAAGAAATTAAAATTGGAATCTACATATCCTCCTTGGGTAGGATATGTACGGCCATCCTCCATAGGTAGGATGCCATTATTAAACCTACGAATTCTCCTGGTGCAGAATACGTACGTTCGTCCTCCTTGGGTAGGACAACAACCTTAAAACTAGCTAGACAAAACTCTATCATGAAGTCCCTCAATTTATATCGACTTAATCGCCGAGGCCAATGGCGAGCGGGTCATTAGTTAATAGCGCTATTAGGTTTAACAAACCTCACACCGTGCCAGTCGGACGGGAGTGTACTAATGGACTATGGCAGACTGTCAGTGATGATAGACACTGATATAGGGCACAACTTATTTGCGTAGCAGTCGATATCATTCCGTCTAGTAGTTCAAACGGGGAAAGCCCCCACTAATTATGGATACAGTTTGGGTAAAGAAAAAGGAAATGGTTAAATATACTTTCAACTTCGGGGTAACCCCCACGGCAAATAAGCCAACGAAAGTCAAACCACGTTTTTCAGAAACAACTTAAAACCAAACAACCAAACGTGAACTCACTCAAATTTGTTGTTGACTCGTTGTTACATGCCTTACAGGTCGCTAAATGCTTGGAGCTTGCACGGGGAAGGAGTCGTTGTGGTGTACGGACTGTTATGTTCCGTGCTTAATGTTTAAATCCTTATGAACTTACTAAACTTGCGTTTTGAAACTTTAACTTATGAACTATGGACTTATGCTTTTGAACTCACGTTTATGCTTCCGCTGTTTAAACCAAACAAGGTTAACTAGCTTTGGTCACCAATCGTATTATGTTTGGTTTTATTTACTTAATTGAGTTGTTCAATATGATTGGTGGCTCGATCCTGGTCACGTCACGCCTCCAAGCGGTGATACCCCGCATGGTGGATTTTGGGGGTGTGACAATTTTGATCTAGATTAGCATTCGGGGACCCTTCGTAAGTGTTCCTTCGTTCTTTTATTGCTTTTCGAGTCCGAAAGTCAAACTTTGTTTGACTTTCTGCATTGACCAGTTTATGGTCGATGCGAAGTTCGTTTGAACTTCATAACGTGAGCGTGATCACGATGGTTATAGTCCCTAGTGACTATACCTACTGATTACCACGTTATCTAGGCTCAGTGACGAGCCGTAGTTTCGGCCAGAATACGCATTCTTGCGTATTTTGTAACCAAACTACTCTTAGTTATCAAAACCGTTTCTTTTGATACCAAACTTGTTTTCTAACTTAGTTAAGCATGTTTCAACATGCTTAGCTTGTCACTTCTAGTTTTGTGCTTGTCTAGGGTCGTAGGGTAAGCGATCTAATAAATCGCTTATACCTTCGAACCCGGTCTCATTTGGTCGATCATTAGGATCCGACCAAACACATTAGGTGACCATAGTATATAGGGAATAACCTTCCGAGGTTATACCTTATGGTCGCTTCGTTAAGTAGTTGTATGATTGGTAGTTTATATGCCTTAGGTAAATTACCAGAATACCCTTTTCATGTATAATTGGTAATTAAGCATATGTAACCTAAACTTTTGTCACATAACTGATTATGTAACATGTTTAGGCATATAACACTTGTCATAGGACTAGTTAGACGTTCCGAACGCGTTTCACGCGAACGGCGCGTTAAAGTAGCATAAGCTACCTAAACGGGCCGTAATGGGTCGTAAGCACTTATGTTAGGTTTCATTTAGTATGTAGGCTTTGTTGAACCATATTACACGAGTCTCCATACTCGTTTGGTTTACGAACCCTCATCCTATCCGATCTCCCGATTTAAGTCCGGTTTATTTATATAGTTTTAGATTGCCGACCGATTCCGTGCTCCCTCTAGCTTTGTTTGGTTGTTGTTCAAGACCTCCAAGCATTCTTAGGCGAGTACATTATTCCCCTCTTTTACTGTTTTCAACTGTTTTGGGGTGACTCATATGTGCTAAATGTCTTAACAATGATTTCAAGAACAATTACAATGGTTTCAAAAACAATTACAATGGTTTCAAGAACGATAACAATGGTTTCAAGAACGATTACAATGGTTTCAAAAACAATTACAATGGTTTCAAGAACGATAACAATGGTTTCAAGAACGATTACAATGGTTTCAAAAACAATTACAATGGTTTCAAGAACGATTTCAATAAAGTGAACAAACTTGTTGGTTGTAGTTACATAACCAATGACATTCATTAGCAATGATCAAGCCGACCAGTATTAGGTTATGGTACCATAGGATCTGACAAATCCCGTTATTCTTTATACCCATGGTTATGTGTGGGTATTTTGGGTAACGACTGAATCTGTAATTATTAATTTACCCTTTGGTAAGGGTTTGTTAAGAACGAGAACGAGTTGGAACGATGAACGAGTCAATAAGGTTTGAATGTTATTAGAAAATCGACCATAAAGTAGTTTCACAATTAAAACAAGAACGATTTGAACGATTAAAACAACAAGAACGATTTGAACGATTTCACAAAATGTTTTAACGATTGGGTAAACATTTGGACATGATTTACATTTGATCATGCATTTCCACGAAACATAGTATTGATTTAAACCAAGTTTTACTTCAATACTTTGTTTTGTGCGTTTCACCTATGGTTTAGTTGATGCATTTCACTAGCCATACATATCATTTTGGTTACACCTTACATGGTTTACATTTGACACAAACACTTTTGACATTGGTTATACATAACATGATTTACATCTTAACATAAACATTTTGGTATATTATCCAATACATTTGACAATTAGTTTAAACATAGACATCTTACATTGGTGGTTTTGTTTGATTAAGTGATTAAATAACGATGCGTGTGTATTATGATACAAGCATGGTGGATACGCCGCTGGTACTTCCTATATATAAGTGTTTGTATGGTATTACATATCGTAGCGTTATTTGAATCATTTCAGTTTGAGACATATAACATTTTATACAAATAACATACTTTTCACAAGACATTGATTTACAAACAACTTATCTTATACAAACTCATTTTTACATGGTTATTCATTTAATCATGCATTATTCTCTTATTTATACATATCATCTGAACTTATTATTTTTCAAATGATTTACAAAGACAAAGCAAATTACAAGGTTCATGACTAAACATTTTCTTAAACAGAAGTCATGAATCTTATTTTCACAAAACCTATGTACTCGCCCGCATTTCTTTGCTGACCTCGTTTTCACATGTGTTTCAGGTATTGTTGAAAGATATCGATTGATAGGATGCATGCTCACATAGGACTGGACAAGGCCTTAGTGACTCAATAATAATGATAGACTATGTTTAAATTGTGTATTTAGATTTCCAGACGATGTAATTATTCAATGTTTAATAAAACGAAACACTTTTTGATATCCATGGTTATGAAACATTAATTCTGTTGCAACACGCCCCGATGTTTCCGCCGCGATTTGTTGTTTTACGCGGTCAGGCTGTGACAGAAAAGATGGTATCAGAGCCAATGGTTATAGGGAATTAGGTTATTAGTAATGCTTTGACCTAGTCTATAACCTTCTTAGGACCCTAACGCGAGTTTACTTGCGTTTAGTCATAAAACAATACCGTCACCTATCCTTAGGCGACGACCACAACAAGAACATAAAATTCAAACCGCTTTGAAAACTAATCATCTGTTCTAGGATGATTGATTACTTGGTTTTGAACCCTCTATTGTAAGGTTTTGAACCCTCTGCTATATGGTTTTGAACCCCTTTGAGTTTTCAAAATCTCGTCAAGGTTTTGGGTTTTAAATAATGTGAACACGTGCAAACTGGAAGGGTGAATGCCTGTATTCTGGGTGTTCTGTCTAGGCAAGCACTTCGTATATATCTCATCAGACGCGAGACCAGTTGTGCTTACCTGGGAATTCTTGGGATGAGTGTTCGCTTATAGGCGAGCATGTCTTCGCGATACATCATTTTTGATCCATTTACTTTGGTTAGTCACTGTGTGTCGGTTGTTGCTTTGTAGTAACAAACAAATGACCACTATCCTTGCTTTCATCAGATTTGTTTCATCTCATTCTTTTCGTCTAATTCTCTCACTCGTTTCCTTTCATGTTTCCTCTTTTAGAATGCCTCCTCGACGCGAAAGCCAGATAGCGACTGCCGAGTTGGCAGAAATCATTACGCAGCAAATGGCTGCTCAATTCCCAAACCTCTTTGCTCAATGGAACCAAGCCAACAACAACAACAATGCTACATACAAATACAAGGATTTTAACCAGGCTAAACCACTCAAGTTTAGTGGTTCTGAAGGAGCGACTGGGCTTCTTCAATGGTTCGAGAGCATTGAGAATACTTTCCGCCACGTGCAGTGTCCTGACAATCACAAGGTCGAGTTTTCTTCGAGTGTGTTTCAGAAGAGGGCTCTCACATGGTGGAACGAGGTTATGAGGGATCGTGGTGCAGAAGTTGCTCTAGCACAGACATGGGCTGAACTTAGGGCCCTTATGATAAGGGAATTCTGTCCTCGTCATGAGCAGCGAGCTTTGGAGAATGAATTTGATGAGTTGAAGCAAGATAGTGGTGAGCACAGGGCGTATACTGATAGGTTTGAGGAGTTGAGTCTGCTTTGCCCGACAATGGTTACCCCACTCGACAAGGCTATCGAAAGGTACATCGACGGCCTACCAGACTCGGTACAAGACATCCTTACTGGTAGTAGCCCTACCACACTCCGTCAGGCGATCGAGTTAGCTGCGACATTGACTGAGTCGCAGATTCTGAAGAATAAGTTATGTCACACCCCGACCACGTGGAACATACAAAACGTGGCGGAAACATCGGGGAGTGTTGTAACAGAATTAATTGTTTCAAATCCATGGCAATTGAAGTTTCGTTTTATTGATTAAAAGTGTTACAATGTCTTAACAAACAAAGAAATACAACATAATTAACTAGTCTTGCATCTTTTATTGTCACTAAAGCCCAAGTCTGCCTATATATATCTTGATCATCTTATGCAACAGTTCCTGAAAAACACATGTGAAAATAGGTACGTCAGCATAAAAATGCCTGTGAGATACATAGGTTTTGTGAAAATAGGTTTCATGACTTATGTTTGAGAAAAATGTTTAGTCATGAACCTTGTAATTTGCTTTGCTTTGTAAATCATTTGAAAAACGATAAGATCAGATGATATGTATAAATAAGAGAATAATGTATGGTTAAATGAATAACCATTGTAAAATGAGTTTGTATAAGATAAGTTGTTTGTAAATCAATGTCTTGTGAAAAGTATGTTATTTGTATAAAATGTTCTATGTCTCAAACTGAAATGATTCAAATAACGCTATGATATGTAATACCATACAAACACTTATATATAGGAAGTACCAGCGGCGTATCCACCATGCTTGTATCATATTACACACGCATCGTTACTTAATCACTTAATCAAACCAAACCAATGTAAGAAGTCTATGTTTAAATCAATTGTCAAATGTATTGGGTAATATGTCAAAGTGTTCATGTCAAGATGTAAATCATATCAAAATGTCTATGTCAAATATCCATGTCAAATGTCTATGTCAGAATGTCATGTATGGTAAGTGAAATGTCTCAACTAAACCATATGCACAAAAACAAAGTATTGAAGTAAAACTTGGTTTAAATCAAAGTTATGTTTTGTGGGAAATGCATGATCAAATGTCAATCATGTTAAAATGTCTATGCCGAAATGTTTATGTCAAATACGGTTCACACGGTTCACAGATACAAACGGTTCACAGATATCAACGGATCACAGTCAAATGATTACAACGGTTCAATATGTAGTATAATGTGTTCATATGCTGGATAAACATATGCAACAGAAAAGCAACGTAAAACAATGTACTAAGTACGCACACAATGGGCATGCATAGCATGAAATGTAATGTAGAACGATGTACTAAGTACGCACACAATGGGCATACATAGCATAAAATGTAATGTAAAACAATGTACTAAGTACGCACACAATGGCATACATAGCATGAAATGTAATGAAATCATGTACTATAATGTACTAATGAACATAGCAAGTATATGATGTCAAAACAGGAAAGCATGAAAGTAACAAGTAGGCACATGTGTTCCACCCCAAAACAGTTTGGAAAACAGTAAAAGAGGGGTCTATGTACTCACCTGAGATTGCTCAGTAGTCCTTGAGTAACAACTAAACAATGCTAGAGATCGCGGATATCAAACGGCACCTAGTATAGGTAGCTACATTAATAAACCGGACCTAAATCGGAAGATCGGGTAGCATTAGGGTTTGTAAACCAAACGAGTGTAGAGACTCGTGTCATTGGGTTTAACAAAGCCTACATACTAAATGAAACTTAACCTAAGTGTCTACGACCCATTACGACCCGTTTAGGTAGCTTATGCTACTTTAACGCGTCGTTCGCGTGAAACGCGTTCGGACCGCCTAACTAGCCCTATGACAAGTGTTATATGCCTAAACATATTACATAATCAGTTATGTGACAAAGGTTTAGGTTACATATGCTTAATTACCAATTATACATGAAAAGGGTATTCTGGTAATTTACCTAAGGCATATAAACTACCTATCATACAACTACTTAAACGATGTGACCATAGGGTATAACCTCGGAAGGTTATACCCTACCTACTATGGTCACCTAATGTGTTTGGTCGGATCCTAATGATCGACCAAACTGGGTCGGGTTTGAAGGTATAGGCGATTTATTAGATCGCCTACCCTACGACCCTAGACAACGTGGTAATCAGTGGGCATAGTCCCAAGGGACTATAACCAACGTGATTACACTCACGTTGCGAAGTTCCTACGAACTTCGCATTGACCATTACTGGTCAACGCTGAAAGTCAAACAAAGTCTGACTTTCTGACTCGAAAAGCAGTAAAATAAGGAAAAGAACGAAAGAATACTTACCCAGGGTCCCCGAATGCTAATCCCGATCTAAGAACTCAGGTATGAAACAATGGTTTCAACTTAGAGCTCTCAAATCAGAATTCTTGTGCAAAATGAGGTTGTGTGGGTTGGGTATTTATAGGAATACCCGAACCGTTAGGATCGTTTCATGGAAAACGTGCCATGAATCCAACCCGTACACTTGTCGGAACCTTATGGTGGCTAAAAATGATGTTTATCAACAGATTAGGCAAGTTGCAAACATGTGGTTGTGGTTAAAACAGCTGCAAACAGGCTGTTAATACACTGCATCTGGTCTGCAGGTTTCCTTACGGACCGTAAGGTTATGGATGTTGAGGTCCGTAAGCTTATTTTGGCAGAATTACAGTTTTGGTCCCTGTTGTGTAATACGACCATTTTTGACACGTTTAAGGCCCGTTAACCTCATTTCAAAGCTCTAAAATGAAGTTAAAGTATAGGGAACTTAAAATGTGCTCAAAAATATCTCGGATGTCGGTTCGTTTAACCGTACGGTTGCGATGTTCGGTTAATTACGACGGAATGCGCATAAGCGCGAAAAACGATCCAAATGACGAAACGAATGGATTTTTCTTATGGCGAACACTAAAATATAATATAGTCATGCTCACATAAATTTTTGGATGTCCGGATGTATTCAGAACGTAAGTTATGCGCGAAAATGCAAACTTGTGCACTTTTTAACACTTTTAGTCCCTGAATGACACAAAAGTTTATTTTAGCATACCGAACACCTCAAAGCCTATTTCTAAGCTATGTAAAGGATATTTATGGTATGTTTAACTTATGTTCATGTCCCGGAAGGTCTGTTACAGTTCAAATTGGCATACTTTCGCAGTTTGTCAACTTTAGTCCCTGTAAGCGATTAAACTTTGATTTCACCACACCAAACCTTCCAAAACTTATATCTAAGCTATGTAAAGGTTATTCAAGGTATGTTAAGCCTATTTCACTATTCCGGAGTGTTCGTTGGATTAAACTGGTTATATTTACGCATTAGTGCGCGTATAACCTTCCAGAAAGCGATTTAGAGTTTGAAATCGAACAAGAGTTGATATGTGCAAAAGATACACATATTTATACAAGTCCAAAGTATGAAATAAAATTTTTCATTGGTTTGGCATTTGTTTGATGGTTGAAATGACACAGGTGTTACAGTCTCCCCTACTTTAGGAAATTTCGTCCCGAAATTAATTCGTAGGAGTCTATTTGTGACTTTGTGTTAAATAACCATCAAAGATGAACAAGAAGAAATCCTGTAATTTCTCTTTAACGAACATTTTTCAGAAATGAAAAATGAACAGAGTTATTTACAACAGGCATTCTTTAGAAACAAAAATGAACAGAATAGTCATTTTCCATAACATCTTCAGAAACAAAAATGAACAGAATAGTCATTTTACATCTTCAGAAACAAAAATGAACGGAATAGTCATTTTACATCTTCAGAAACAAAAATGAACGGAATAGTCATTTTACATCTTCAGAAACAAAAATGGACAGAATAGTCATTTTACATCTTCAGAAACAAAAATGAACAGAATAGTCATTTTACATCTTCAGAAACAAAAATGAACGGAATAGTCATTTTACATCTTCAGAAACAAAAATGAACGGAATAGTCATTTTACATCTTCAGAAACAAAAATGGACAGAATAGTCATTTTACATCTTCAGAAACAAAAATGAACAGAATAGTCATTTTACATCTTCAGAAACAAAAATGAACGGAATAGTCATTTTACATCTTTAGAAACAAAAATGAACGGAATAGTCATTTTACATCTTCAGAAACAAAAATGAACGGAATAGTCATTTTACATCTTCAGAAACAAAAATGAACGGAATAGACTCTAGACACATGACAAAATTCGCTGTGGTTTCTGTGCACTGAATTCCATAATTATGTATGCATCCATAATTATGTAATTCCTTGCATAGTCCGCACAACTTGTCTTGAAATGTTTGTGGGGAGGATAATCAAACCTGTGATGAGTGTGACTAGACTACCATAGGGTCCTTTTAATTAGATCAACAAAGGATCCTTTTAATTAGACCACCAAGGAGTCCTTTCAGCTATATCATCACATGATATTCCTAACCAGATTTTTGGATCAATCTGTATACCTAGACCCCTCAGGGGTCTAATTATGGAATGGTACAATATAATCCAAGGGACTTAACTACAACGTAAAAGCCCATTGAGGATTTAATATAGTACACAAAGATATGGAAGATTCTACGAGGATTTGGATGACAAGAATTTGGATCACACAAAAACATAAAAAGGGAACACATAAGCACATAATCACATAGTTGTTTAACTTGGTTCTTAATTTGTTATCTTTGGACGCGGATACTTAAAGCACACCAGGAATCCAATTCGTGGATTTCATTTGGCACTTTAATCATTTCAAGAATCTATCTATGAAGATAGGATAATCTTAGAAGGAATTCGGCTTTGTCCTTATTGAATTGCGATGTACGTATTGAATCATACAAAGAATTCAATTAAGGGCTCCGATGAATGATACCCATCCACAAGGATCTAATTATGAGGATAGAAAGATCCTACATGGATTTTTTTTTTTGAAGTTTGTATAACGGGAGGTGTTCCGACACCTTGCACTAGGCGTGCTTACGTCGATACACAAGGTAGAAAGTTCATGAGGTTGAGGCGCCAGATATGTCAAGCGACATATGAAGCAGAGTTTGAAAGTTGAGCAGCAGCAGGATTTGTAACAGCTTTGCTTTGGACAGTAAAGCAACACATGTTAACTAAATGTCTCCATCGTACACCATGGGTACATTTGTAACAGGGATTTTGATTTGGATGATGACGGTTGCATTGATTTCTCCAAGGAGCGGTTCCCTTGCACGGCTTCATCCCTGAGATGAGTCATGGTGATAGCTAAGTCAACGGTCTTCTGGAGTAAGTCGCCTATTCGCTGGGTAATTGCAGCACCTGGTTCGGACATTGTCGTTGCGATGAAGAAGCATCTTGAAGATAACAAAAGGTATAGGAGGAAACAAGCGAAAGATAGTCAAAAGAAAATGACAAGACATTTAGATTGTGACCACTTGTTTGTTACCAAAGGCAAACAAATGAGACAGTGACTAATCAAAGTAGGCGGGTCAAAAATAATGTATCGCGAAGACATGCTCTCCTATAAGTGAACACTCATCCCAAGAATTCCCAGGTAAGCACAACTGGTCTCGCGTCTGATGAGATGTATACGAAGTGCTTGCCTAGACAGAAAACCCAGAATACAGGCATTCACCCTTCCAGTTTGCACGTGTTCACACTATTTAGGACCCAAAACTTTGACGAGATTTTGAAAACTCAAAGGGGTTCAAAATCTTATAACAGAGGGTTCAAAACCTTGTAATAAATCATCCTAGAACAGATGATTAGTTTTCAAAGCGGTTTTGAAATTTATGTTCTTGTTGTGGTCGTCGCCTAAGGATAGGTGACAGTATTGTTTTATGACTAAACGCAAGTAAACTCGCGTTAGGGTCCTAAGAAGGTTATAGACTAGGTCAAAGCATTACTAATAACCTAATTCCCTATAACCATTGGCTCTGATACCATCTTTTCTGTCACACCCCGACCACGTGGAACATACAAAACGTGGCGGAAACATCGGGGAGTGTTGTAACAGAATTAATTGTTTCAAATCCATGGCAATTGAAGTTTCGTTTTATTGATTAAAAGTGTTACAATGTCTTAACAAACAAAGAAATACAACATAATTAACTAGTCTTGCATCTTTTATTGTCACTAAAGCCCAAGTCTGCCTATATATATCTTGATCATCTTATGCAACAGTTCCTGAAAAACACATGTGAAAATAGGTACGTCAGCATAAAAATGCCTGTGAGATACATAGGTTTTGTGAAAATAGGTTTCATGACTTATGTTTGAGAAAAATGTTTAGTCATGAACCTTGTAATTTGCTTTGCTTTGTAAATCATTTGAAAAACGATAAGATCAGATGATATGTATAAATAAGAGAATAATGTATGGTTAAATGAATAACCATTGTAAAATGAGTTTGTATAAGATAAGTTGTTTGTAAATCAATGTCTTGTGAAAAGTATGTTATTTGTATAAAATGTTCTATGTCTCAAACTGAAATGATTCAAATAACGCTATGATATGTAATACCATACAAACACTTATATATAGGAAGTACCAGCGGCGTATCCACCATGCTTGTATCATATTACACACGCATCGTTACTTAATCACTTAATCAAACCAAACCAATGTAAGAAGTCTATGTTTAAATCAATTGTCAAATGTATTGGGTAATATGTCAAAGTGTTCATGTCAAGATGTAAATCATATCAAAATGTCTATGTCAAATATCCATGTCAAATGTCTATGTCAGAATGTCATGTATGGTAAGTGAAATGTCTCAACTAAACCATATGCACAAAAACAAAGTATTGAAGTAAAACTTGGTTTAAATCAAAGTTATGTTTTGTGGGAAATGCATGATCAAATGTCAATCATGTTAAAATGTCTATGCCGAAATGTTTATGTCAAATACGGTTCACACGGTTCACAGATACAAACGGTTCACAGATATCAACGGATCACAGTCAAATGATTACAACGGTTCAATATGTAGTATAATGTGTTCATATGCTGGATAAACATATGCAACAGAAAAGCAACGTAAAACAATGTACTAAGTACGCACACAATGGGCATGCATAGCATGAAATGTAATGTAGAACGATGTACTAAGTACGCACACAATGGGCATACATAGCATAAAATGTAATGTAAAACAATGTACTAAGTACGCACACAATGGCATACATAGCATGAAATGTAATGAAATCATGTACTATAATGTACTAATGAACATAGCAAGTATATGATGTCAAAACAGGAAAGCATGAAAGTAACAAGTAGGCACATGTGTTCCACCCCAAAACAGTTTGGAAAACAGTAAAAGAGGGGTCTATGTACTCACCTGAGATTGCTCAGTAGTCCTTGAGTAACAACTAAACAATGCTAGAGATCGCGGATATCAAACGGCACCTAGTATAGGTAGCTACATTAATAAACCGGACCTAAATCGGAAGATCGGGTAGCATTAGGGTTTGTAAACCAAACGAGTGTAGAGACTCGTGTCATTGGGTTTAACAAAGCCTACATACTAAATGAAACTTAACCTAAGTGTCTACAACCCATTACGACCCGTTTAGGTAGCTTATGCTACTTTAACGCGTCGTTCGCGTGAAACGCGTTCGGACCGCCTAACTAGCCCTATGACAAGTGTTATATGCCTAAACATATTACATAATCAGTTATGTGACAAAGGTTTAGGTTACATATGCTTAATTACCAATTATACATGAAAAGGGTATTCTGGTAATTTACCTAAGGCATATAAACTACCTATCATACAACTACTTAAACGATGTGACCATAGGGTATAACCTCGGAAGGTTATACCCTACCTACTATGGTCACCTAATGTGTTTGGTCGGATCCTAATGATCGACCAAACTGGGTCGGGTTCGAAGGTATAGGCGATTTATTAGATCGCCTACCCTACGACCCTAGACAACGTGGTAATCAGTGGGCATAGTCCCAAGGGACTATAACCAACGTGATTACACTCACGTTGCGAAGTTCCTACGAACTTCGCATTGACCATTACTGGTCAACGCTGAAAGTCAAACAAAGTCTGACTTTCTGACTCGAAAAGCAGTAAAATAAGGAAAAGAACGAAAGAATACTTACCCAGGGTCCCCGAATGCTAATCCCGATCTAAGAACTCAGGTATGAAACAATGGTTTCAACTTAGAGCTCTCAAATCAGAATTCTTGTGCAAAATGAGGTTGTGTGGGTTGGGTATTTATAGGAATACCCGAACCGTTAGGATCGTTTCATGGAAAACGTGCCATGAATCCAACCCGTACACTTGTCGGAACCTTATGGTGGCTAAAAATGATGTTTATCAACAGATTAGGCAAGTTGCAAACATGTGGTTGTGGTTAAAACAGCTGCAAACAGGCTGTTAATACACTGCATCTGGTCTGCAGGTTGCCTTACGGACCGTAAGGTTATGGATGTTGAGGTCCGTAAGCTTATTTTGGCAGAATTACAGTTTTGGTCCCTGTTGTGTAATACGACCATTTTTGACACGTTTAAGGCCCGTTAACCTCATTTCAAAGCTCTAAAATGAAGTTAAAGTATAGGGAACTTAAAATGTGCTCAAAAATATCTCGGATGTCGGTTCGTTTAACCGTACGGTTGCGATGTTCGGTTAATTACGACGGAATGCGCATAAGCGCGAAAAACGATCCAAATGACGAAACGAATGGATTTTTCTTATGGCGAACACTAAAATATAATATAGTCATGCTCACATAAATTTTTGGATGTCCGGATGTATTCAGAACGTAAGTTATGCGCGAAAATGCAAACTTGTGCACTTTTTGACACTTTTAGTCCCTGAATGACACAAAAGTTTATTTTAGCATACCGAACACCTCAAAGCCTATTTCTAAGCTATGTAAAGGATATTTATGGTATGTTTAACTTATGTTCATGTCCCGGAAGGTCTGTTACAGTTCAAATTGGCATACTTTCGCAGTTTGTCAACTTTAGTCCCTGTAAGCGATTAAACTTTGATTTCACCACACCAAACCTTCCAAAACTTATATCTAAGCTATGTAAAGGTTATTCAAGGTATGTTAAGCCTATTTCACTATTCCGGAGTGTTCGTTGGATTAAACTGGTTATATTTACGCATTAGTGCGCGTATAACCTTCCAGAAAGCGATTTAGAGTTTGAAATCGAACAAGAGTTGATATGTGCAAAAGATACACATATTTATACAAGTCCAAAGTATGAAATAAAATTTTTCATTGGTTTGGCATTTGTTTGATGGTTGAAATGACACAGGTGTTGCAAGTTACACAGAAAGGGTGACAAGGGTAAGAAGCAGGGGTCTGACAAGGAGGATAGCAAGAAAGGTCAAAACAAGAAGGGTAAGGAAGGTGAGACGTCAAAGAAATCAAGAAAGCGAAAGGGTGTTCAGAACTTTGCTGTTACATCACAGACTGCTCAGAACCCGCGGAACCCACCAGCTCAGCCACCTGCAAAGAAAGCATATGCCGGTACCGCACCTCATTGTGCACGCTGCAACGGTCATCACGCGGTACAACAAGCTTGTTGGCAATGCACGACGTGTGGTAAACTTGGGCATTTGGCCAATGTTTGTCGTTTGGGACAAAATCAGGCTGCTCAGGTTCAAGCTCCGGTTCAAGGGAATGCTGCGAGATTCCCACTGGGGTCATGTTTCAACTGCGGAGAGATTGGTCACTTCCGCCACAACTGTCCGAGACTGGTAAATGCAAATGCTAACGCAAACCCAAATGCGAACGTCAACGTCAATGTGGATCCAGCACGTGGTCGAGTGTTTAACATCAATGAGGTACTCAATGATGAAGGAGTGAACAATTAGCATTTTGTATTTCCTCTGGTTGTTATCTTGTAACATTTAAAGACAATGCGGTTGTTATATAAATAAAAATTTGTGGTTTTATTTTTTTAACTAATGCAATTGTATGAATGTTTGATCCAACCTTATGATGTCAACACAAAGACAAAACTACTCGTGTGGTTCTGTCATTTTTATGATCACTTGTGATCTCCCTAAGAACCTCAAACACTTGTTTCTTCTAAATCTAAAGTATCTTAACGTCTTGCACCATCTGAGATGCAAGAATTATCGAAACAGCTTCAAGAGTTGTATGATAAAGGATTCATCCGTCCAAACTTTTCACCTTGGGGAAAACTCTTGCCCTCTTTGTGAAAAAGAAAGATGGATCTTTTCGAATTAGTATCGATTATCGTAAGCTTGATAAGCTTACCATCAAGAATCGATATCCCCTACCTTAAATCAATGATCTCTCCGATCATCTGCAGGGTACTTCATGCTTTTCCAAGATCGATTTGCGTTCTGGGTATCATCAACTTCGTATTCTCGAAGAAGATATTCCCAAAACGGCTTTCTGCATGAAGTATGGCCATTACGAGTTTACAGTCATGCCTTTTGGATTGACAAATGCTCCAGCCATCTACATGGACTTAATAAATAGAGTCTACAAGTCTTATTTGGATCAGTTCGTCATTGTTGTTATTGATGACATCTTGATCTATTCATGTCCCGAGCCGATAACGATCAAACACCTACATTGACACTGGAACCCTTAAAGAAGGAACAAACTTTTCGCTAAATCCTCCAAGAGGAAATTTTGGCTTAAAGAAGTTCAGTTTTTGGGTCATGTAGTCAACAAGCAGGGTATTCATGTGGATCCATCCAAATTGCTGCAATTAAGGATTTGATTCTTTGTATGCTTTAAATACCCGTGTCCAAAGATAACAAATTTAAAGGTCAAATTAAACAATAATGCGAGTGTGCGATTATGCGATTATGTGATATGTGTTTATGTGTTCTCCTCTATGTTTTTGTGTGATCCGATTTTCAGATCCTCATAGAATCTTTCATATCTTCATATGAGGGATTCATAGTAGGATATTTAAAAGGTACTACCTTAATCCTTATGGGCTTCTACGTGGTAGTTAAGACCCTTGGGTTATATAGTACCATTCCATGATTCGATGAGAGACCCTTGAGTGGTCTAGTTAAAAGATTGATTCAAGATCTGGTTAAGAATGGCATGTGATGATACAGCTGAAAGGACCCTATGGTGGTCCAGTCACACTCATCACAGGTTTGTTCATTTGGTTTTACCCTACACGTTATAAAATAGACTGTGTAAACTGTGCAAGGAATTGTCTAATTATGGACGCGTACATAATTATGAAATTTAGTGCACAGAAACCTAGTAAGATTTATTATGTGTAAGAACCGATAGCGACAACAATAACAAAATGAGAACGATGTAATAAAGGTATGGTGGACGCACCAATGGCGCTTCATATACTTGTATATAAGTGTCCCTCTTACATTGCAAGCATAATGTTATTAAGGTTACTAGAAGTTCAGAACCCTAACCAATGTTGTTCGATCTTTTCAATTTCATGCTTTCAAGCTCTCACAGGTTTCCTCTAATTAAATTTCGGGACGAAATTTCCTAAAGTAGGGGAGACTGTGACACCTGTGTCACTGCGACCATCAAACAAATGCCAAACCAATGAAATTTTGTGTTTCATACTTGGGATTTGTAAAAATATGTGTATCATTTGCACATATCAAATTTTGTTCGATTTCAAGCTTTAAATCACTTTCTGGAAGGTTATACGCGATCTGATGCGAAAATATAACCATTTTAATGCAACGAACACTCCGGAATAGTGAAATAGGCTTAACATACCTTAAATAACCTTTACATAACTTAGAAATAAGTTTCGAAGGCTTTGGTATGGCAAAATCAAGTTAATTCGCTTACAGGGGCTAAACTTGACAAACTGCGAAAGTATGCCTATTTGAACTGTAACGAACATTCCGGAACATGACCATAAGTTAAACATACCATAAATATCCTTTACATAGCTTATAAATAGGCTTTGAGGGGTTCGGTATGCTAAAATAAACTTTTGGGTCTTTCAGGGACTAAAAGCGTCAAAAAAGTGCACAAGTTTGCACTTTCGCGCATAACTCACGTTCTGAATACATCCGGACATCCAAAAATTTATGTAAGCACTAAAATATTTTATTTTAGTGTTTGGCATAAGAAAAATCCATTCGTCACGCCATTTGGATCGTTTTTCGCGCTTATGCGCATTCCGTCGTAATTAACCGAACAACGCAATCGTACGGCTAAACGAACCGACATCCGAGATATTTTTTAGCACATTTTAAGTTCCCTATACTTTAACTTCATTTTAGAGCTTTGAAATGGGGTTAACAGGGACCAAAATTGTAAATCTGCCAAACTTGGCCCTTGCGCACCGTAAGGGTTTATTTGTTACGGTGCGCAAGCAGTGTCCAGATGCAGCAAATCGTTTTTGGCTGCTGTTATCTGCCCCTAAACATTCTCCAAAGGTCAAGTGCCACTTGTTAAACTCTTATGGTGGCAAAAAATCAGTCACCACAACATTGCAACAAGTGTACGGGCTAGATCATTCCCTCTTTTCCAAGAAACGATCCTAACGGTGGACCGAAAACTATAAATACCCAACCCATTTCACTTCTTTTCCCACTAGAATCTGATCCATTGTGCTCTAAGTTGAAACCTTTATTTCATACCTGAGCTATTTTGATCTAGATTAGCATTCGGGGACCCTTCGTAAGTGTTCCTTCGTTCTTTTATTGCTTTTCGAGTCTGAAAGTCAAACTTTGTTTGACTTTCTGCATTGACCAGTTTATGGTCGATGCGAAGTTCGTTTGAACTTCATAACGTGAGCGTGATCACGATGGTTATAGTCCCTAGTGACTATACCTACTGATTACCACGTTATCTAGGCTCAGTGACGAGCCGTAGTTTCGGCCAGAATACGCATTCTTGCGTATTTTGTAACCAAACTACTCTTAGGTATCAAAACCGTTTGTTTTGATACCAAACTTGTTTTCTAACTTAGTTAAGCATGTTTCAACATGCTTAGCTTGTCACTTCTAGTTTTGTGCTTGTCTAGGGTCGTAGGGTAAGCGATCTAATAAATCGCTTATACCTTCGAACCCGACCCATTTGGTCGATCATTAGGATCCGACCAAACACATTAGGTGACCATAGTATATAGGGAATAACCTTCCGAGGTTATACCTTATGGTCGCTTCGTTAAGTAGTTGTATGATTGGCAGTTTATATGCCTTAGGTAAATT
The DNA here is from genome assembly GCA_030545235.1 of Helianthus tuberosus. Taxonomy (NCBI): domain Eukaryota; kingdom Viridiplantae; phylum Streptophyta; class Magnoliopsida; order Asterales; family Asteraceae; genus Helianthus; species Helianthus tuberosus. The sequence continues at coordinate 47,373,491 of CM060429.1, read as the reverse complement.
ACCAGAATACCCTTTTCATGTATAATTGGTAATTAAGCATATGTAACCTAAACTTTTGTCACATAACTGATTATGTAACATGTTTAGGCATATAACACTTGTCATAGGACTAGTTAGACGTTCCGAACGCGTTTCACGCGAACGGCGCGTTAAAGTAGCATAAGCTACCTAAACGGGCCGTAATGGGTCGTAAGCACTTATGTTAGGTTTCATTTAGTATGTAGGCTTTGTTGAACCATATTACACGAGTCTCCATACTCGTTTGGTTTACGAACCCTCATCCTATCCGATCTCCCGATTTAAGTCCGGTTTATTTATATAGTTTTAGATTGCCGACCGATTCCGTGCTCCCTCTAGCTTTGTTTGGTTGTTGTTCAAGGCCTCCAAGCATTCTCAGGCGATTACATTATTCCCCTCTTTTACTGTTTTCAACTGTTTTGGGGTGACTCATATGTGCTAAATGTCTTAACAATGATTTCAAGAACAATTACAATGGTTTCAAAAACAATTACAATGGTTTCAAGAACGATAACAATGGTTTCAAGAACGATTACAATGGTTTCAAAAACAATTACAATGGTTTCAAGAACGATAACAATGGTTTCAAGAACGATTACAATGGTTTCAAAAACAATTACAATGGTTTCAAGAACGATTTCAATAAAGTGAACAAACTTGTTGGTTGTAGTTACATAACCAATGACATTCATTAGCAATGATCAAGCCGACCAGTATTAGGTTATGGTACCATAGGATCTGACAAATCCCATTATTCTCTATACCCATGGTTATGTGTGGGTATTTTGGGTAACGACTGAATCTGTAATTATTAATTTACCCTTTGGTAAGGGTTTGTTAAGAACGAGAACGAGTTGGAACGATGAACGAGTCAATAAGGTTTGAATGTTATTAGAAAATCGACCATAAAGTAGTTTCACAATTAAAACAAGAACGATTTGAACGATTAAAACAACAAGAACGATTTGAACGATTTCACAAAATGTTTTAACGATTGGGTAAACATTTGGACATGATTTACATTTGATCATGCATTTCCACGAAACATAGTATTGATTTAAACCAAGTTTTACTTCAATACTTTGTTTTGTGCGTTTCACCTATGGTTTAGTTGATGCATTTCACTAGCCATACATATCATTTTGGTTACACATTACATGGTTTACATTTGACACAAACACTTTTGACATTGGTTATACATAACATGATTTACATCTTAACATACACATTTTGGTATATTATCCAATACATTTGACAATTGGTTTAAACATAGACATCTTACATTGGTGGTTTGGTTTGATTAAGTGATTAAATAACGATGCGTGTGTATTATGATACAAGCATGGTGGATACGCCGCTGGTACTTCCTATATATAAGTGTTTGTATGGTATTACATATCGTAGCGTTATTTGAATCATTTCAGTTTGAGACATATAACATTTTATACAAATAACATACTTTTCACAAGACATTGATTTACAAACAACTTATCTTATACAAACTCATTTTTACATGGTTATTCATTTAATCATGCATTATTCTCTTATTTATACATATCATCTGAACTTATTATTTTTCAAATGATTTACAAAGACAAAGCAAATTACAAGGTTCATGACTAAACATTTTCTTAAACAGAAGTCATGAATCTTATTTTCACAAAACCTATGTACTCGCCAGCATTTCTTTGCTGACCTCGTTTTCACATGTGTTTCAGGTATTGTTGAAAGATATCGATTGATAGGATGCATGCTCACATAGGACTGGACAAGGCCTTAGTGACTCAATAATAATGATAGACTATGTTTAAATTGTGTATTTAGATTTCCAGACGATGTAATTATTCAATGTTTAATAAAACGAAACACTTTTTGATATCCATGGTTATGAAACATTAATTCTGTTGCAACACGCCCCGATGTTTCCGCGGCGATTTGTTGTTTTACGCGGTCGGGGTGTGACACATTCCTCATCATACGCTGCAACTTGGAATTCCTGAAGACACTCTAACTCCTTTTTGCGAATCTCCACATCCATCAGGTTCGCATCCACCATTTTTTGAACCTCATCCAGCTTCTTTTGCAGCTCCACAACTTTAATATGTAAATTTCCTTGCTGAAAAAGGATCTTTCTTAGCCCTGGTTTTAGATTTTTCAACTTACTAGTGACCGAGATCATAGAATAACCCTCAATCCTTTTCGCCCACTCTCTTTCGACGCAAACTTTGAATTCGGGTTTGGAAGTAATGAAGTTGGCGAACTTGAAAGGCTTTGGCCGAGAAGATTTTGAACTATTAACCAGCTTCAATATACACGGAGTGTGGTCAAAAACCCGATACGGGTGATATATAACATAAGCATCAGGAAATAACTCTAGACACTTAACATTACTCATGACCCGATCAATTTTCCTAAGTAAACCAATCCCTTCCTTCGGCTTCTGGTTCCAAGTGTAATGAATACCATGCCCCTTTACATCAACAAGTTCTGTGTATTGAACACAGTCATAAAACTCCCGCATGCCAATCGATTGACTAGACGTTCCAAACAGCGAAACATCCCCATGAAGAGCTGAATTAAAGTCGCCCATGACGAACCATGCCTTGTCTGTACATAACAACTTATGCCTACATAAATCCTCCCACAGAGTCCTTCGCTCTTGATACTTGTTCTTTGCATACACAAACGAGCAAAAGACACTCTTATTATCAGCTTTGAACCAGATTTGTGCATGGATGACCTGATCTGTTTGAGACAAAACCATAACATCCACCAAATCACTATTCCATCCTAGAATAATTCTGGTACCCCGATCACATAACCCCCCATTAGACGTCCAACTCCACTGTCTAAAGACATTTTTACAAACTCTAGCCAAATTAGCGACCTCCACATGAGACTCTAAAATAGCACAAACCGATACTTTATTTTCTGAGAGAATTACGCGAACCTCATTCTGTTTCAGGGGACAGTTCAATCCCCTTATATTCCAAGTTAGAATACTATCCATTAAGACCATTGATACCGGGAGTGCTTGCCCCCTCAGCTACCTCATCATGATTATCATTCGTCATAAACTTTGATGTTTCCGTAGGTATAGTCTCCACCACCTCCTCATCGGTCTTATTGTGCTTCCCATTATCCTTGTTAACAGTTATCCTCAAAACATTGTCATCCTTCCACTCCTGACCATCTATCTTCGATAATGCCTCAAAAGAGTTCCGTGTTTTAACATTATCCTTTGTCTTCTTGTCAATGTTTATCTCTTTCGTACCAGATGTGCTTGGATCCAACTTATTAATCTTTGGTTTGTATATAAACTTCGGCTTTTGTTTCTTTTGTATCACACCTATCCGAGCCGTCTTCCTCTTATCCGTAACAAAACCCTCGTCATCCACGATCACTTGTTTTTCTTTTTTAGCTTCATTTTTAGCACACGTTTGGTCATTGTGACCAAAAACACAACACAAGGAGCACCTTTGCGGCTTCCACTCATATTCCACCTTTACTACTTCATTAATATATCCCTCCTCCTCAAGCTTTGGAATAGCAACGACTATATGATCCTTAAGTTCCTTATCTGCATTTATTTCAATCAAAGCCCGAGCAAAACTACTCCTGCCCCAGTTTTCCGAACACATATCAGCTGTATAGCCATCTAGACGTTTAGGTTCACCTATCTTGGATGCTAATAAGCTTAACCCATCATCATTGTAGACCGAAATGGGGACATTATGCAGTTTCAGCCACACGGGAACTGACTTAATACCTTCTTTCTTAAGACTAACTGACGGGGACCAGACATTTAGAAACAACGGCACCTTCCTGATCAGCCATGGCCCTCCTTCCAGCACTTTAGCCATACCCTCTTTTGAATCAAATTTAAAGAAGAAGAACCCATCCGAGTTCATCATGAGTTTAACGAACCCAAACTTCGCCCAAACATTCTTAGCATAGTATTCAACAACAGGGTATGGTAACCGATTCCCCAAAAAATATCCATATAAAACATTCACAAATTTCTCCTGAACTTTACGAATTACCTCACGAGGAATGACAACATCAGCATCCGGATTTGTCTCTCCGGAGTCCATCTTTCTGAAATTCACTTCTCTTTTCCTTGTGCTCATATTCTTAACTTTATCAGCATAAGACAACATGGTTACACCCTTGCCGGTTTCCTCCTCCAATTTTCGATCAGCCAAAACCCTTGCTTCTTGGACTGGAACAGTCACCTTTTCCAATTCGTCAATGATATTAATCATTCTCGGCTCGTTTTGGACAACACCTCGTCTCGGCAGCATCGGATTTCCATCAATTTTCAAAGACTTAGCATCAAGACTATTACCTAACGTATGAAAATTGGGACGCCCCTCCTGAGAAATCGACGGCATAACATTGCTCACAGAGATAAAAATATCCCCATGCAGCTTTTCGGTGAATGACTGAAACCCTAAATCCTCCAACCCTGTATCCTTATTTCTCTCCATGCACGACAATGACGTAGATCTCAATCAAAAGAAAAAACATGCAGCCACCAAGAAACCCTAATCCTTTAAACCCTAGTGTTAATCTTCAACCCTTAACCGATTAATCCAATGTTTTCGATCTAGCTAAATTAATCTCAGTTAACCGCAATAAAAAACAACTAGATTAATAAATCAGAATTTCGAATTAAACACTAAGGAGGCAATTGAAAAGAAAAAACAAGAAAAACCCTAAATTCGAAATTGGTCACAATTGCTAACTAGTTCGTTATAGAGTTTCGAAAAATCAAATCTCCAATAACAGACTGTTATACAAAAGATCACAAAGAAGAATCAAGGATTTCGTGAGGAAGCAAGATCGCCTAGGGATTGAGAGAAAACAGCCATAGTGTTATATTCCATACTCCACTTTCATCATCATAAGAAACCGACGCATACGCTTCTCCAAATCATTGATAACACGGGCCGGAATAATGAAAACTGAAGCCCAGTAAATATGCATAGCTGAAAGAACAGAGTTGATTAGCGTCTTCGTCATCCAGTTATCAATTCTCTTATCCATTCGGTCCACCAACAGCTTGTAATCCATTGAAACTAGCTTCGTTCTGATCAGCGGCACCCCAAGATAACGAACAGGCAAAGTGCCTTCCTGGAACGACATAACATTGAGAATGTCCTGTTTGACATGCTAATGGACATTACAAAAGAACACCGTGCTTTTGGCAGGGCTCGAAACAAGCCCTGATATACTCGTGAACTTCTCTAAAGCATCCTTGATCTTATTTACCGAAGAGACACTCCCATGAACAAAGATAAAGAGGTCATTAACAAAAGAGACATTAATTATTTTTTGCTTCACACAATTAGCATGGTACTTAAATGACGTGCTTGAGCGTACAGCATGTTGAAGTAATAAAGTGAGCACCTCCATAACAAGAGTGAACATATACGGGGACATCGGATCCCCTTGTCGAAGACCCCTTTTCCCCTTGAAAAACCCATGAAGATTGCCATTGATACTCAACGAATAGGTGGCCGTGGTAACACAAGCCATTATCCACTTCACTATCTTCCTGTGTAAGCCAAATTGATAAAGAATCTTTTCCAGAAACGACCAACTAACAGTGTCATAGGCCTTTTGAATGTCAATCTTGAAAGCACATCTGGGCGGTCCTTTATTCAAGTGATAGTTATGCATCAGCTCTTGAGTTAAGAGAATATTATCAGAAACCCTCCTACCTGGCACGAAGGCAGACTGATTAATGCTAACCAGGGACTCCAAGCTCCCCTTTAATCTATATGTGATAATCTTGCTGATGCACTTATAAAGAACATTGCAACAAGAAATCGGCCGATAATCAAGGACAGAATCAGGAGTATCGACTTTGGGTATAAGAGCCAAGATTGTGTGATTTAGCTATTTCAGGATTTTGCCATTGTCAAAAAACTCTAGAATCGCATTCGTTACCTCATTACCCACTATATCCCACGCATGCTTAAAGAAGGCTGACGTGGGGGTTAGGTTTTTTTTAGCTACTATTTTTTTTTCTTTTTGGGGGTTTAGTTTTTACCATTTTAGCTTGGGGGTGGGGGTTCGGTTTTTTTTAGGTTTTTTAGGGGGTTTAGTTTTTAGCATTTAGCTTGGGGGGGGGGGGGGGGTTAGGTTTTTTTTTGGGGGGTGGGGGGTTTTGGTTTTGGGGGTGGGGGTTAGGTTTTTTTAGGTTTTTTAGCTATTTTAGGTTGTGTTCACATTGGTTCTCGCGGTTCTCGCAATAAAGGTGGTTCCGCATGAACATTACCCTATATATATATATATATATATATATATATATATATATATTTAACAAGCATGACAAAATATATATACTTCAAACAAACCTTAAAAATATATTATGTTTAAGAAATATAAATCCGGAAAGTATTAAAAATCGAAGAATTGATTTTTGACAAATAATAATGTAAAATACACAAGTATTTACCTAAAAATACAAGTATACTTCCCTAAGTATACTTACACAAAAATAATATTGAAAATATTATTTAACAAATTACTTATATTTATTTTTGGAAAATAATATAAGTATCATATTTTGGATAAGTTTATATTATTTTTAACACAAAGCGTTTTTCAAACCCTACATATATAAACATATATTTTTTGAGAATAAAATATATATTTACAAGTAAACAATACAAACTCAAACTACAACAACGCGATGAACGGGCGAGACCCGACAAACAAGGGCACGACCCTCACAAATGGTGAACTTATACAAAATGAATACCTAACTTAAGATTGTGACTTGTACTTAGAGAGCTACAAGTCTAGTGATTAACGTACGTAGAAACGTTTATAGGTTACGATGCCTACAAGACAAACCCGGTGAAGTTTTCGACGCGGGATACGCAAATCATTGAGTTCATATCCCTACTTTTAAACATTTTCTTGTTTTCTAAACTTGGGGAAAATACATGTACTATGGTATGTAGAAACAAAACTAAGGAATGACGTATAGATCATATGACGAATAGGGTGGGACTTAAGCACCATTAATCAACTATATACCTAGACCGCGGAACAAAATGTTAGATCTAATTGGTTTCAGGCAGCCACACTCTTGGCCACGTTTTACCTAGAGTGCTTTTGTGTCTCGAGTCGTAAATCGACGGGAAAATGCCTATGGTTTGGATGCTTCCTATGTTGTGACAAATGTTAATGTCCTCGCGAAACATTAACGATCTCAAATTTCCTTACATTTACAGAATACATTTTTCAAGTACATTTTACAATTACATACCATGATTCTTAAAACAATTACTTATATGTTTTACACAAAACTGCATGAATTCATACCAACTTTTGTTGACGATTTTCAAAACTTACATGTATTTCAGGGAACTAAGTGGATGTGCGCGCGGTCTCTTTGCTCAAGAATGTTGTTTATGTTTCAAGTTGTCATGTGTCGATGCTTCGTTGCCACTTTTGATGGATTTGTTCGTTATATCCCGCCTCCTTACGGTGATATAGTGAACAAAACCTTGATCTTTGTTTTGAAATGAAGTTGTAAACTTTTCAAATAATTATCTTATGTTGTGATGTAAACTGTAAACTTAACTTTTGTTTTGGATGTTAAACTATGAATGGCAATTTGGAGTTATTTTATTATCATGTAGAATGTTTACTTATCGTATGCAATGTGAACCTTTCTGGATCACACCTCGTGCTTTCGCCTTTGAAAGGGGTGTGACAGATTGGTATCAGAGCTTCGATTGTAGTGAACCAGGATTCATTCTCGAGTCTAGTCTACAATCCTTAGGATCCTCTCATAAAAACAACTTTCACAAAAGTTTTTATTGCATAAAACATTCCGCGACATCCACTAATAGATATTTATATATGTGGCTTAGGGTATACCAAAGTAGCACTTATCTTCAAACTAGGGATTACTTGCAACAATGTGTGTAACTATACGTAAATATATATTAATTAAGTAATAATAATTAATATATGTACATATGTCATGACTTTTATATTACAGGTACTCATGTCCTCTTCGGAGAGTAGCGGATTGTCCGAGGAGCACGACCTGATGGCGATCGTCTCTGATGATGAGATTGCCCCAATTCTGGAGATCTTTACTTCCGACTCCGAGTCTGATCCTGAGATGATGTCTGATGACGAGGATCTAGATGATTTCCAGCCTTTTGCCTTACCTGACTTTGGAGACGATATACCTTTTGAAGATGATGTTTTAGTCCTCCCCTTACCCATTCACGACTAGCTCATTATTGGGCATCCTGATGGCGAGCATATCGTCGAGCCTATTCCTATCCATGCCATTCCACTTATTGTCATCCCTGCCGAGGATTGGCCTTTCGTTGTTGACTTAGATGATGATGTCGAGGTTCCAGTGTTCGAGGTCGATCACCCTGATGATGATCTTGGAGATGGCGAGGTTTTCGACATCGCTATTCTAGACGTAGCATCACTTGTAGTCTCTATCATTGACATTTCCTCTGATTCTGATCCTGATTCCGACGCTGACTAGTGGGAGTCAGTGGCCTCTTCCGTACTCCGAGCCGCAGGCCTAGAGGCTTACCCTGCAGATGACGATGATGCCATGTCAGCTGCCCTTGCTACACCTACTCCTGTTTCCACACTTACTGATACACCCCCTCGTACCCCCACTCGTGTCACTAGTGACAGCGTATCACAGCCACCCACGCCAGTTGGTCCTTCTAGCTAGATACGACATATCTGTTTTGCGTCAGCCTTCCCACACACACCCCCTACTCATGAGGGAGAGCCCTCAGGACATCCACCTGTACCACCACCCGAGGTGAGCCCACGTTTTCAGCCATCCCGGTCTTTTCCACCATCCCCTCCACATGTCATGCCATCATCTGTTCCGTATCATCCTTCTCACCACTCTGGGTATACCAGGGATGATCTTCTCTTATCCCTCCAGCTTCAGGTTGAGATCCTATGCCAAAGGATATATGAGCTGGAGAAAGAGTCCGATGCTAGACGACCACCTCCACCAGACTTACCACCACCAGCCACACCACCACCACCATCTTCACCACCACCTGCATCACCATACCACCTGCATCACCATCACCACCCGTTCATGCTCCAGTTGGGTGTTATGTTGCTTGAGTCCTTACACTTGAGCAGCATGTGAGCTTCCTGATTCGTCGAGTCCATGAGCTCGAGGAGGAGGCCGCTCATCTCCGCAGCTTGGTCATCCCCACACCCCTACCATCTTTTTTTTTGGGTAAAGGGTTTTACCCCGGTGAATTTTATAAATCAAACCAATAAACGCAAAAGTGTGGCTGAAGCACCACACTCACTCTAGACTTGGCATACCAAGACTAGGACCAAACAACCAAAACAAACACAACCAGGCAAAACAAAGCCACAAACACACACACTAGCCAAACACGGCCAAGTCACAACAAACCAAATAATAGACCACTATACTAGCCGGGATCAACCTCTAAATTGCTATTAGGAATCTTCCACTTCTCCACCAATCTACCATTCTCAAATCTCCGTTTAAACTTGAGAGTCATAAGTCGCATACGAACAGTGTTGATAATCTCCTGAGACACCACCTGAACCGTACGCATGTTCCTAGAAAACAACCTGTTGTTTCGTTCTTGCCATATAAAATAAGTTACAGCCGCAATCACCAACCGACTTACCACATTGTCAGGCTTCTGTAAGCTCAAGTTTTGATTCATCCAAGCCATTATATCGGACCATCCTCTATTCACGTCTTCCATATTAGCGAAACTTCTTATATTGTGCCAAATCTGAGCCGCAAAAGAGCATTCAAAGAACAGATGATCTCTCGAGTCCTTGTTATAACAGCATAAAGGGCAGCACATGAGATTTAGATTTGTTTCACTTCCCGCTTCCCAAACAGACAAACGATCCTGTGTCTTCAATTTGTTTCGGATAACTAGCTAAATGTGAAATGAGTGTCTAGGAATGCATTGCTTAAACCATACCATATTCGCCCAAGACACTTTGCTATCATGAAAACGAATATTATTCCAGACCTCCCAAGAAGAAAACGGCCGAGTATTTCCTTCCAAATCTTTCCAAACCAGCCGATCACGGACATTATCATATAAAATAGGAACCACTAAATTAATTAAGACTGGGAATAGATTATACCAAGCAATCGGCCACCTCCATTGACCATTTTGAGTCACTAGGTCCGCTAAAGAAGATTGCAGGTTGAAACCTGCATTAGCAATAATTCTAGGGCTGATAAAAGCACGAAGAGGACCCGATTCACACCAAGTATCACTCCACGCATTAGTCTCAGTACCACTACCAATAGATTTCCACAAAAAAGGACGAATAAGGCTGCGAATAGCAAGGAGTTTTCTCCATCCCCATGTCATACGACCACGACATGGGACCTCCCAAAAGCTTCTACCCTTAAGCTTGTGTATATGTATCCATTGCACCCACAACGATTTCCTATTGGTAAGAATGCTCCAAACATGAGAAGATAAGAGGGCCTTGTTGACATCTGAAATGCTACGAACACCCAACCCACCCTCATCCTTCGGAAGGCACACAAACTTCCAGGCCACCTTAGGCTTGATGGTCCTATGATAATTCCCAGACCATAAGAAGTCTCGCATACATTTTTCCAACTCAGTAATAATTCTAGCAGGTAATAAAAACACCATAGCCCAGTAAATATGCATAGCCGAGAGGACCGAACTTACCAGTTGTAATCTACCAGCAAAAGAAAGAGACTTAGTCGTCCAGTTATCAATCTTTTTTTCCCTTTTCTCAACCAGGACCTTACAATCCTTAAACGAGAGTTTAGAGGATATTAACGGAACTCCCAAATATCGAACAGGAAGAGAACCCTCTTGAAACGGCATAATGCTTAGAATTTCCTGCTTGATGGGATGAGGAATATTACCAAAGAAAACCGTGCTTTTGAACATATTAGGAATCAATCCCGAGGCCCTCGAAAACTGATGAAGAGAATCTCTCACCACCTTAACCGAAGCAGGATCACCATTTACAAAAATGAATAAATCATCAGCAAATGAGATATTAATGATTTTCTGTTTTTTACAATGGAGATGGTATCTAAACGCATTACTAGAAGAAGCTGCATTCTTTAGAAGTAACGAAAGTGCCTCCATAACCAAAGTAAACAAGTAAGGAGACATCGGGTCACCCTGTCTCAACCCACGCTTGCCCTTGAAATACCCGTGAAGATTACCATTTACACTCAAAGAGTATGAAACCATGCTAATACAAGTCATAATCCAGCTAACCATTTTATGAGGGAACCCAAATGCCGTCAGAATGTCCTCTAAAAAGGACCAGCTCACCGTGTCGTAAGCCTTCTGAATATCGATCTTAAAAGCGCATCTAGGAGGGCCAACATTCAGGTGATAGTTATGCATTAACTCCTGAGTAAGAAGGATATTATCTGAAATCTTTCTACCAGGGACAAAAGCCGATTGACTTATATTCACCAACAAATCCAGACTACCTTTAATTTTGTCAGTGATAATTTTGCTAATACATTTATATAGCACATTGCAGCAAGAAATCGGCCGATAATCTCCAACCGAGTTGGGACTAGTGACTTTTGGAACCAACGCAATGATAGTATGATTAATTTGTTGCAACAGTTTCCCATTTTCAAAAAAATCCAAAATAGCTTTTGTAACTTCATCCCCAACAATCTCCCATGCATTTTTAAAAAAAGCAGAAGTGTACCCATCCGGGCCCGGAGCCTTATTTTCACCAATGGAGAACAAAGCACTCTTAACCTCCTCACGAGTAACTTGACGAGTCATAGAGGTTGCAACATTTAAATCAAGAACATTAGTAAACAAGCCATTGACATCCAGCTTATCCACACTACACATCGTACCCAAGAAATCAGAATAGTGATTTACAAAAACTGCATAGACTTCATCCCCCTTGTATTGGTTACCATTATTATCTTGGATGTTATGAATCTTATTGCAAGCGTTTCTAGTTTTCACACAGTTGTGAAAAAATTTTGTATTCGAGTCTCCCGCCGCCAACCAATCTTGTTTAGCTTTTTGCTTTAAAAAGTACTCTTCATCATAAGAGGCCGAATGGAACTCTTTAAGACAAGTAGATTCCTCCTCTCTAAGCACAGCATCTAACGGGTTAGCATCAATAGCCTTTTGAATATCATCTAACTTCAACCTCAGAGTCTTAACTCTTTCATGGAGATTACCTTGCTTGAATAAGAGACGTCTAAGGGGAGCTTTCAAAAAGGAAAGTTTTTTAACGACCGAGAACATGGTGACCCCTTGTATCTCCTTAGCCCATTCATTAGTAACACACTGGGTGAATCCCTCCTTAGTCGCTAAAAAATTAGCAAACTTAAAAGGTTTTGGCCGACTATGTTTATAACTGAATAAGTTGAGAATACATGGGGTGTGATCCGACACACGGAAAGGATGAAAAAGGGCGTATGCATTAGGATACATATCCAAGAATCGAATATTACCCATGATTCTATCTATCTTTTTTAACACACCCACTCCTTGTTTCGGTTTTTGATTCCATGTAAAGTGCATCCCATGGCTCTTGATATCAACCAGTTCATTATGTTGGACACAATCATAAAAGTCTCTCATACCAATAGAAATATTTGATGAACCAACCAAGCAATCCTCCAAAGATAGCGCCGAGTTAAAATCACCCATCACCACCCACGGCCTATCTCTAACAAAACTCTTATGCTTACAAAGGCTTTCCCATAGGACTCTCCTGTCTTGGTACTTATTCTCGGCATAAACAAATGAACAGAAAAGAATTTTGTCATCCGATTTAAAACGAGCTTGCACATGAATAACCTGGTCAGTATGGTGGATCACCATAAGGTCCACTATCTCCTTATTCCAACCCACTATAATCCTTGTGCCCCTCGAACAGCTACTACTATTAGAATTCCAATCCCAACTACGGAACACCCCTTTGCACACCCTATCCAGATTTGTAACATTGACATGCGACTCTAACACAGCACAGATATTAATATGGTTTTCAGTAATTAATTGCCGAACCTCTCTTTGTTTCAGGGGCCGGTTCAAGCCCCTAACATTCCATGCCATTATGCTACCCATTAACACCCTTTATATCGGGAGTGCTTGCCCCCTCCGACGGTTTTTTATTCGTTTCAGCAGCCATAAATGTGACAACCCTCACCAAACCAGGTATCCGAACGAATTAATTAATATTTAATTACTGCTTAATTACTATGGTTGCTTACAACTGTGATTAAACTGCTTACTGATTTCTGATACATACATGCTCATGCATCACATTTTATACTGTCACTCTATTATTTATACACAAACATCAGTGACAACCTTGATGCACAACAAGCACAGTGAGCACACTACGGGATACCCATTAAACATGCTGACATAACCAGCATCAGGCAGACACTGCCTCTAAGGCCGGTATGAGCCAGGAATAGTTTACTACACTGGTAGTGAGTTTTTATGAGGTGAGGATTGTAGAACTACGTCACTAGGTGAAGTTTATAGTGACCGGATGTGCCTAAAACGTACTTTAAGTACAAAATTCTGCACTTTAATAGAAAACTCAGCATTTTTAAATTACTAATAAAGTGCAAAAACATTGCAGAACGGTCCCGTATATTTTCCTAAGTACCGGGAATAATTTATGTTACAAAATTATACATAAAGGACCTTTTTCGGCATAATTAAACATTTTAACGGAACGGTATTTAATCGTATAACCGGACATTACCCGGGACACTAAATTTTTGTCAAATACCTTGTTTTATTATCTTTGGCTAGTCATGATCCCCGTATGACGTAACACCCGCTAAAAATAAACAAACTATCTTTATATCACCACATTACTTACATCTAACCTATTACTTGCATTTAGTCACAATATTTACAACATACTGTAACACCTGTGCCTCCACGACCATCAAACAAATACCGAACCAATGAAATATTATATTTCATCCTTGGGATTTGTATAAATATGTGTATCATTTGCACATATCAATTCTTGTTCAATTCCAAACTCTAAATCGCTTTCTGGAAGGTTATACGCGCACCGATGCGTAAATATAACCAGTTTAATGCAACAAACACTCCGGAATAGTGACATAGGCTTAATATACCTTAAATAACCTTTACATAACTTAGAAATAAGTTTTGAAGGCTTTGGTATGGCAAAAACAAGTTAATTCGCTTACAGGGACTAAAGTTGACAAACTGCGAAAGTATGCCAATCTGAACTGTAACAGACATTCTGGAACATGAACATAAATTAAAAATACCCTAAATATCCTTCACATAGCTTAGAAATAGGCTTTGAGGGGTTCGGTGTGCTAAAATAAACTTTAGGGTCATTCAGGGACTAAAAGCGTCAAAAAAGTGCACAAGTTTGCACTTTCGCGCATATCTTACGTTCTGAATACATCCGGACATCCAAAAATTTATGTAATCACTAAAACATTTTATTTTAGTGTTCGGCATAAGAAAAATCCATTCGTCGTGCATTTTGGATCGTTTTTCACACTTGTGCGCATTCGGTCGTAATTAAGCGAACATCGCGATCGTACGACCAAACGAACCATCATCCGACATATTTTTGAGCATGTTTTGAGTTCCCTATACTTTAACTTCATTTTAGAGCCTTGAAATGAGGTTAACGGGGTTCAAACGCATCGAAAAAGGCCTTAAACACGTGCAGGGACCATTTCTGCCACTTTTGAAACATTTCTGAAACAGGGGGGTGCTAGCGTAGCGCGACTGCCTAATGCCTTTGCAGTAGCGCTACGCGACTGCCTAACCAGACCAGATTAAGTGTATTTAACATCAGATTGCAGCTGTTTAATCCTCAACCACACACTCACACTTGTCTAGTCAGCTGATAAGAACCCATTTTTAGTCACCACAACTTTGCAACACTTGTACGGATGCGATTAAAGCACGGTTTCCATGAAACGATCTTAACGGTTACCCGAAAACTAGAAATACCCCACCCCACAACTTCAAAACCCACTAGAATTTTGATCTTAGAAACTCTAAGTTGAAACCATTGTTTCATACCTGAGATTCTTGGATCGAGATTAGCATTCGGGGACCCTTCGTAAGTATTCTTTCGTTCTTTTATTGCTTTTCGAGTCTTTTCGAGTCTGAAAGTCAAACTTTGTTTGACTTTCTGCGTTGACCAGTTTATGGTCAATGCGAAGTTCGTTTGAACTTCGCAACGTGAGTGTAATCACGTTGGTTATAGTCCCTTGGGACTATGCCTACTGATTACCACGTTGTCTAGGGTCGTAGGGTAAGCGATCTAATAAATCGCTTATACCTTCGAACCCGACCCAGTTTGGTCGATCATTAGGATCCGACCAAATACATTAAGTGACCATAGTATATAGGGAATAACCTTCCGAGGTTATACCTTATGGTCGTTTCGTTTAAGTAGTTGTATGATAGGTAGTTTATATGCCTTAGGTAAATTACCAGAATACCCTTTTCATGTATAATTGGTAATTAAGCATATGTAACCTAAACTTTTGTCACATAACTGATTATGTAACATGTTTAGGCATATAACACTTGTCATAGGACTAGTTAGGCGGTCCGAACGCGTTTCACGCGAACGACGCGTTAAAGTAGCATAAGCTACCTAAATGGGTCGCGATGGGTCGAAAGCACTTAGGTTAGGTTTCATTTAGTATGTAGGCTTTGTTAAACCATATGACACGAGTCTCTACACTCGTTTGGTTTACGAAACCTCATTCTATCAGATCTTCCGATTTAGGTCCGGTTTATTAACATAGTTACCTATATTAGGTGCCGTTTGATTCCGTGATCTCTAGCATTGCTTGGTGGTTATCCTAGGACTTCTGAGCAATCTCAAGTGAGTACATAGACCCCTCTTTTACTGTTTTCTAAACTGTTTTGGGGTGAAACACATGTGCCTACTTGTTACTTTCATGCTTTCCTGTTTTCACATCATATACTTCCTACGTTCATTAGTACATTATAGTACATGATTTCATTACATTTTATGCTATGTATGTCCATTGTGTGCATACTTAGTACATGGTTCTACATTACATTTCTGCTATGTATGTTAACTGATAGCATGCTAGCACATTGATTTACATGACTTTTCTGCTTTGTATGTTAACTTAGCATACTTAGTACATTTCTTATTCATCATATGCTTACATTTTGGTATGACATTTGGTTTGTTTAAACTATACTATACATTCATTAACACCGATCATGCCGCTCGGTAGTAGGTAGTGGTACCATAGGACTTGACAAATCCCATTCCTGAAATCTCGGCTTTTGTTTGGACGTAAGGAATGACCGAATCCGAATACATATTCTTTTGATAACTCATTTTTACATAGTTATCCGACTGTCGCAAGGCTTGGATGTATGAATTTTCACAATACCACATAAATGTTTATATCAGTATAGAATGCATATACTACACAAAACATAGCTTTGATTTAAACCAAGTTTTACTTCAATACTTTGTTTTTGTACATTTTTTTTACTTATGGTTTAAGTAGTCTTATTTTACTTACCATACATATCATTTAGGTTACACATTACTTGACTAATTTTGTACTATAAACATTTGACACGGTTTATACAAGGACTTTTGACTATTGGTTTAAACATAGACTTATTACATTGTTGGTTTGTTTTGAGTAAGTGATTAATTAACGAGGCGTGTGTAATATGATACAAGCATGGTGGATACGCCGCTGGTACTTCCTATATATAAGTGTTTGTATGGTATTACATATCGTAGCGTTATTTGAATCATTTCAGTTTATGACATATAACATTTTATACAAATAACATACTTTTCACAGTACATTGTTTTACAAACAACTTAACTTATACAAACTCATTTATACATGGTTATCCATTTAACCATGAATTATTCTCTTATTTATACGTATCATCGGAACTTATTGTTTTTCAAATGATTTACAAAGACAAAGCAAATTACAAGGTTCATGACCGACTGTTATTAAACAATTTCTTAAAATTAAGTCATGAATCTTATTTTCACAAAACCTATGTACTCGCCGGCATTTTTATGCTGACGTACCTATTTTCACATGTGTTTCAGGAAATGAAGCATAGGATTGATCAAGATACACTTAGGCGGACATGGGCCTTAGTGACAATAAAAAGATGCAGACTAGTTATTTATGTTATGTTTCTTTGATTATCAAGACATTGTAACTCATTTATTCAATAAAACAGTATTTCAATTTTCATGTGTTATGAAACAATGATTCTGTTACAACACTCCCCGATGTTTCCGCCACGTTTTGTTGTTTTACGTGGTCGGGGTGTGACACATACCCCCCCCCCCCCCCCCAACGATTTAGTTCCCAAAGTGGGACCCCACATATCCATCTATCCATACCTCAAATATTTGATAAGATTATATTTGATTTATTTATTGGATTGTTTGCTTGTGTAAGTATCTAATATATGTAGGATGATTATAAAGGTATGGCACCTTAGATTGAACATCATTTCACCAAGATTACCATCCATTTCACTCTCTCTCCCCCTTGTCCCGGCTGCCCAAACCGAAAACACCACCACCCCTCTCTAAACATCATCATCTTCTTCATTTTACACATTCCATTCAAGCTTTGAAGTGCAACCATGGAAGGTGCATCTTGAAGAACCCTCAAAGGAGCATTGTTCTAGCCGTTTACACCATCTTTTCTTCACATTTCTTCATTAGATTCTTCCCTAGCTAGAGGCTAGTAGTAAGTTTCCTTATACTTGATCTCATCTTGTTCGAAATTATGACTTGTAGTATGATGTATTGTTGTTTAAATCACTAAATTACAAGAATACTAGAAAAATATGAAACATGAGTTATGAACATAAAAGCTACATAAAAGTTTACTTATGTCTGAATCATGAAGCGGAATCTTGTGGGTTTGAGGGTTGGTTAAAACATACTTGATGTTTAAAAGTTGTTTTCTTGTTAAACCCGTTAATCGGACACTTTTTAACACGATTTAGTAACATTTAAGACGTAAATAACATGCTGATGTACTTTTCCAGCCGCCTTCAATAAGCTGTAAACGGACTTTAAAAACTCGAAAAACGGAATTTCTGAAGCCTAAATTGTGTCTTTTCGAAAAAAGAAGAAAATGGCGCTGGAATTGTATTTTTCTGAGGACGGTTACTATTTTAAAAATCTGTTTTCGTGACAGCAGCTAAGGCTGATTTTTACTGCAGTAAATATGGCTGTGCGTTTTCTATCACAACTTAAAACCTGAACCGAACCAGCCCCTGAAACTTTTATCAAAGATGGTCACGGATGTATTTGTGACCCTCGAACTGGAATTTCGATAAACGGACTTACGAGGAATTTTTGACGAATTTTTCCATAAACTGTGATCAGAATGTAACAAATCTGATCACAGTTCGGTAAACGATTTTCTATAAATTATTGTTAATGAACTAGACCCCGATATTTTTACACAATAATTTGTGGTTCGATTAGGACATTCCGCAAAATTTTGGGAATTTTTGGAATAAGTTAAGTATTTTATTTACTCGTCCGAAAACAGTCCAGTTTTTCACATATTGAAACTGAAACGACAAGGGTAGTATTTTGCGTGTTAAAACGTAAGGGTTGATTGTTGATGATCATGGGTTGATTTCAAAAAGAAAAAGATGTGCGTATTAGCACGGACACTCCCGTTTTTAGGGGAAGTTCTGGCGAATTTTTCTAAAAATACCAAGACTTAGAAAAATTATTTTTCTAACAAGTATGTTTAACTTTATTTCTCGGAATTAAACCTCGCCATGAGTTTTGACATAAAACTTTAAAGTGTTGGATATGAGACTTGTAAATGTATTTTGTCAATACTTTAAGTCACCAAATACATGATACATGTACGAATACCCCATCCTTGGGAAGGAATCTATTTATACGATAACCAAGAAATATAAACACGAAATAGTTGTCTAACTATTTCCCAAAGAACGTTAAAACTCTAAGCTAAGGCACGGCCGTTCGTCTAATAGATATTAGCACGTTGTAGGTTGTCGTGCTGCAGACCGAGTTTGAGTTGCTGTTATCGAGGATGCATTACTGTGAGTTCATGTCCCCCTTTTCTCTTAACTGTTTTCAGTTTTCTAAACTGCGGGGGTGAAATACATGTTACTATGATTATGAGTACTTTTACATGGTATGGTTAGCATAAGGAGGGTTACTACTTAGATCATGTGAGTGGGTAGGTGGTACTTGAGGCCATTAATCCTCATTGTAGGACCGAGGGGCACGATGCGGTAGATCTATCTGGGTGTAGCGAGCCCAGCCCCAGGCCCAGCAGAACGGACCTCGGGGTGACTATGTACCCGACGCACAAATCCGCTAGGTTTGAGTCTTCCTACTTGCACTTCACACATATCAATGGCCTTGCAAACCATTGGTGATCTCTTTTTCCTTACTTGCTACATACCAGGGTTTTTATACTTACAAGGATTTTACATACTCACTTACACATGAACTCGCTCAACATTATGTTGATTTTTCCAACTTACATGTATTTCAGGGAACTAAGGATCTGGCACGGTATGCTACGTTTTCCCGCTGTGTTAGAGTTACGGAATCATCCACGTTTAGGGGTCGCGACTTTTACCTGGACGAGTCGCAAGTCTTAAACAGTGTTTATGTTATATTTGTGGTTGCGTTTTAAGAACAAAGTTTTTGTGTTATCAGGCTGTAATTTCCGTTGCATGCGTCAACGCCTTAAGACAATATTGTGGTATTTTACTTTTCAAACTTAAATCAATGGATGATCTGCATGGTTTTATTTTCATATAGCTTTGTTATGATTAAGCTATGGTATTAAGAAGTTACACCAAATAAACCCACGCTTCCGCAAAGCCAGGGTGTGACAGCTTGGTATCAGAGCTCTGATCATAGCGAACTAGGATTCCTTCTCGAGTCTAGACTATGATCACTAGGGCTCTCACGAAAACATTTTTACACTGCATACCACTTAAGTCCAGATCCAAAATGTTTTTACAAACAAATGTTGAGCACATTTTAATTGTTAGTTATAGGCTCAGTCTGGGAGGCTGAGGCTCGGTCTGGGAGGCTGAGGTAGTTGTCTAGTGGGACTAGGGAGTCAGTCTGGGAGGCTGGGAGGCTAGTGGGACTAGGGAGTCAGTCTGGGAGGCTGGGAGGCTAGTGGGACTAGAAGAGCTATATAATTGCTTATTGGTGATTAATGTGTTTACTTGATTATATGATTGATATATGTGCATATCTGTGGTTTTGTTACAGACACTATGTCTTCATCGAGCGGGGTTTCAGACCCAGTGGCAGTAGACTCTGACGACCCGATGTACACTGATTCAGAGGTTCATACATCAGATACAGACAGCACTGACGAGGATGCATTCCAGCCTTTTGCTCTACCCGATTTTGGGGATGATATACCTCATGCTGATGGTGTTCCTGCCGGGGATCTACCTCTTGTGGAGATCCCTGCTCCTGTTCCACTCGCTGCATCTCCTGCAGAGGATTTGCCACACTTTATTGAGTCCGATGACGACCTCGATCTATTCGAGGGTCCCCCTGAGGACCACCATGAGGGCGGGGCCCCGATCGCAGACGATGTCGCTCTACCGTTAGTCGAGATTCCTGATGAGGAGGCCCATTCTGATTCGTCGATTCCTGATTCTCTTGAGTCGGTAGCTTCCTTTGTTCCACCACCTGTCCATGCTGAGATACCCGCTGAGCCTGATGTTGTTGCTCCTGTTCCTGACCCGGTGCCTCTAGAGCCCGACCATGCACTCTTTGCGGCTCATGTCGACCCTCAGTATGCTGACACCCGGAATGGGTGGATAGAGGCCGATGATGATATTCCACCTTTTGTAGTACCAGATGCACCAGCTTTAGCTCCTTTTGATGCACCCTTATTCCCCACACACACTACTGATGCGCATCGCGCGGATCTGCCTGTCACATTTCTCCAGGAGATCCCTCCGCCGCGTCCTGGAGAGGGCCCATCTCATCAGCCTTTTGGCCATGCACCTTTTCTGACCGGAGGGGATCATTTCGCACCGCAGATCCCTCACCATACTGCTGTTCCCCCTGTTCCACCGTTCGCTGTACCACTTTTTACTCCATCCAGCGAGCCTTTTCTCTGGACATCATCATCCGTCGTGCCACCGACAGACCCATATCATCCATATTTTGTCGGGCCTTCTACGGAGGATGTCCTCGTTTCATTCATGCTACAGCATGACGCGCTGACGCGTCGTGTCCAGGTCTTGGAGCAGCAGATAGAGTGTCTATCGCGTTCTCACCACGCCATGGAGGAGGACTGGCTCCTCATGCGCAGCTTGTTCTATTTTCATTTTCCTCCTCCACCACAAGCGGCATGAGGGCTCTTTTGGTTTGATGCAGGTACCACCACTTTTGATGAGAAGACGGCGATTAAGTCGGCTACATAGCTTTTTGAAGACCACCGGACGATTATGACTTTTGATGTTTGGTATTTGTATATGTTTAGACGTTTCGGGCAAGGGCGTTGTGACCCTTGGTCCCTTTTTGGATGTATGTTACATTTGTGGAACTTGTAAACATTGTAATCGTGGTCTTGGTTATATAAAAGCTTAATCGCAGTATTCTCATTACAGGCATGGCTGATTTATTGATATATTTATAACATGGGATGTTGTGTGATTGATTGTTTATAACATGAGATGTTATGTGTTTGGTTTATTTTAACATGAGATGTTATGTATTACTACTATCGTTATAAAAGTACACTTTACCTACCATGACCTGACTTACGTAAACCATCTTTTAGAAGATGCCACCGAGACGTGATCCACGCATGCCTGCCAACGAGGCAGAACTTCAACAAATTATCGCTGCCGCCATCGCGCAATACGCCGCCTCTCAAGGAGGACCCAACGGAGGCAGCTCAAACAATAACGGCAACAACAATCCGCCTCATGGTAATACTAAGTTATTAAGGCATACCATGATACATTGGATATCTATAGCAAGTTTGCTAATGCCATTCATATATTGTAACGTATGTGCAGGGTGCACCTACAAGCAGTTCTTAGACTGCAAACCCGTAAACTTTGATGGCACCGGAGGTGCTGTTGCTTTTGTTCGTTAGGCAGAAAAGACAGAATCAGTTCTCCGCATGAGCAAATGCGCTCCTGATCAGCAGGTCACTTACATCTCTGGGCTATTCTTGAACGGAGCCCTGTCATGGTGGAATTTACAAGTCCAAACACTTGGTGAAGCCGCAGCCTACGCATTGACGTGGAACGAGCTGAAAGAGCTCATGCGCAAAAAGTATTGCTCTCGCGCTGAGATCCAGAGGTTGGAAACTG
Organism: Helianthus tuberosus; assembly: GCA_030545235.1. Taxonomy (NCBI): domain Eukaryota; kingdom Viridiplantae; phylum Streptophyta; class Magnoliopsida; order Asterales; family Asteraceae; genus Helianthus; species Helianthus tuberosus. The sequence goes on along the minus strand of CM060429.1, from coordinate 47,351,022 downwards.
AGTTCTGGCATTTGAAGATGGACGGTCCGAAAATTGCGGAATATGTTCAGAGGTTTCACGACCTATCACAAGTGGTACCTTATATGGTCACACCAGAATTCAAGCGGATTGAGCGCTTCATTTGGGGTTTAGCTCCTCAAATCATTAGTATGGTGACCTCTTCAAAACCGGCAACAATCACTGAGGCGATCGATCTAAGCGTAGCTCTCACTGAGGAGGCGATCCGCCTAAACAAGTTTTCCGATGTTGAGCAAAAGAAGAAGGAGACTCATGTAGAGTCGTCCGGGGATAACAAAAGGAAATTCTCGAATTTCAAACAAGGCACAAGCAGTGATGGCAGAAAAGGAGAGTCAAGCACGCCGACCCGAGCTACGACTGGTACTTGTAGGAAAGGAAGGGGATATATGGGCACTCTGCCCAAATGTAACACATGCCAGCGCCATCATACCGGCCAGTGCGGGCTAAGAACATGCGAAACTTGTGGGAGAAATGGTCATTTGAAGGATACCTGCTGGGTTAATACTGGCCGGGGTGGCCAGGGAGGTTTTGGTAATAGAAACAATAATCGTGGTGGAAATGGAAATCGTGCACAAGGAAATAACGGAGGAAATGGGAATCGAGGCAACAATGCGAATCAAGTGGGTAATGTGAATCGTAACCAAAATAAGAATCAAGCTGGAAATGGTGGAGGAAACGGGCAAAGACCAGGTTGCTTTAACTGTGGTGATATGGTGCATTATAAGCGGAACTGCCCAGAATTGCATCAAGCGCGTGGAAGGGTTTTCAATATCGAAGCAAGGGAAGCGCGCCAGGATCCCAATGTTGTTACTGGTACGTTCCCTGTAAACCAACGCTTTGCATCCGTTTTATTTGATACTGGTGCCGATTATAGCTTCGTATCGTTAGAGTTTAAGAATATGCTTGGATTAGCCGCTAGTAAATTAGATATTCCTTACTCAATCGAATTGGCGAATGGAAAGTTAGTAGAAGCCAATGAAGTGGTCAGAGGTTGTGTAATCGAGTTGGGAGAGCGTGAGTTTACTTTGGATCTACTACCAGTCCAACTGGGGAGCTTCAACGTGGTAGTAGGAATGGATTGGTTATCAAGCAACAAGGCTGAGATTGTTTGTCACGAAAAGGTAGTTCGTATCCCAACCGAAGATGGAGAAACAATTGTGGTTCATGGGGAGAAGCGGGATACGCCTTTAAGAATTATCAGTTGCCTGAAAGCTCGTAAGTGTTTACGAAAGGGATGTGCTGCCTTCCTGGCACACATCGTGGATAAGAAAGCTGCTGAGCCGAAAATCGAAGACATCCCTGTCGTGAGGGAATATCCTGAAGTCTTTCCAGAGGACTTTCCAGGATTGCCACCTCAAAGGCAAGTGGAATTTCACATTGACTTAGTTCCAGGCGCCGCGCCTGTAGCTAGAGCACCTTATAGACTTGCACCGTCAGAGATGCAGGAGTTGTCGACACAACTCCAGGAGTTACTTGACAAAGGATTCATCTGACCAAGCTTCTCACCTTGGGGAGCTCCAGTTTTATTTGTCAAAAAGAAAGACGGTAGTTTCCGTATGTGTATTGACTACAGGGAGTTGAATAAGCTGACGATCAAAAATAGATACCCTCTGCCAAGAATCGATGATTTATTCGATCAACTCCAAGGTTCAAGTTTTTACTCTAAGATCGATCTTCGATCTGGGTACCATCAGCTAAGAATACAAGAAGAGAGCATCCCGAAGACAGCCTTCAGAACTCGTTATGGACACTACGAGTTCCTAGTCATGCCGTTTGGGTTAACAAACGCGCCTGCTGTTTTTATGGACCTAATGAACCGAGTCTGCAAGCCGTATCTAGATAAGTTCGTGATTGTATTCATCGACGATATTTTGATTTATTCAAAGACAAAGACTGAACACGAACAACACTTAAGAGCTATTCTGGAGTTGTTGAAAAAGGAACAGTTGTATGCCAAATTCTCTAAGTGCGAGTTTTGGCTACGTGAAGTCCAATTCCTTGGACACGTAGTTAATGGAAATGGAATCCATGTCGATCCCACAAAGATCGAGGCGATAAAGAACTGGGAGACTCCAAAGACGCCAACCGAGATTCGACAATTCTTAGGCTTGGCTGGTTACTATCGAAGGTTCATTGAGGATTTTTCAAAAATCGCTCAATCACTGACACTCCTCACACAGAAGGATAAGAAGTTTGATTGGGGAATCAAACAGGAAGAAGCATTTCAGTTATTAAAGGATAAGCTCTGCAATGCGCCGATCTTAGCACTACCAGAAGGTACAGATGATTTCGTGGTATACTGTGACGCCTCACGTCAAGGATTGGGTTGCGTGTTGATGCAACGCCAGAAAGTTATAGCTTACGCGTCACGCCAGTTGAAAGTACATGAAAGGAACTATACCACGCATGATTTGGAGCTAGGCGCAGTGATATTTGCATTAAAGATCTGGAGACACTACCTATATGGTACGAAGTGTACAATCTTCACAGACCACAAGAGTTTACAACACATATTCAACCAGAAAGAGCTGAACATGAGACAAAGACGGTGGGTCGAATTGTTGAACGATTACGACTGCGAGATAAAGTACCATCCAGGGAAGGCAAATGTGGTCGCCGATGCCCTAAGTCGTAAAGAAAGGATCAAGCCCATAAGGGTTAGGGCTTTGGAGATGATTATTCAGACAGATCTTTCCCTGCGCATTCGTGCCGCGCAGAAAGAAGCTCTTAAGGAAAGAAACCTTGAAGAAGAATATCTCCGTGGGATGGAGAAGCAATTGGTACCAAATAAGGAAGGAACGTTATGTTTTATGAAAAGGATTTGGGTTCCTCTGTTTGGTGGTTTGAGGAAAGTTATTTTCGATGAGGCACACAAATCACGGTACTCTATACATCCCGGTGCGGATAAGATGTACCAGGATCTTAAGGATTATTATTGGTGGCCCAAGATGAAGGGCGACGTTGCTATTTATGTTAGCAAATGTTTGACGTGTGCCAAGTTGAAAGCTGAATACTAGAAACCTTCGGGACTTCTGCAACAACCTGAAATTCCCAAGTGGACATGGGAACAGATTTCAATGGATTTTATAACGAAGTTGCCAAGGACGCCCAGGGGTCATGATACTATTTGGGTGATAGTTGACCGCCTAACAAAGTCCGCACATTTCTTGCCAATCAAAGAGAAAGACAATACGAGTAAACTTGCGGAAATATACATGAGGGAAATCGTTGCACGTCATGGAGTGCCACTCTCGATCATCTCTGATAGAGATGGACGTTTCATATCAAGGATTTGGCAATCCTTCCAAGAACCTTTTGGCTCACAATTGAATTTGAGCACTGCATTCCATCCGCAAACTAATGGCCAAAGTGAAAGAACTATTCAGACATTGGAGGATATGCTGAGAGCATGTGTAATGGATCTTGGTGGTAGCTGGGATAAGCATTTACCCCTGGCCGAATTTTCATACAACAACAGCTACCACACTAGTATTGGAGCCGCGCCATTTGAAGCTCTTTACGGACGCAAGTGTCGATCACCACTATGCTGGGCTAACGCAGGTGATAGACAGCTTGTTGGTCCCGAAATCGTCCAAGAGACGACAGACAAGATTGCGCAGATTCGAAAACGTATCGAAGCGGCTCGCGAAAGACAGAAAGCCTATGCAGATCCAAACCGGAAACATTTGGAATTCCAAGTTGGAGATATGGTTTTATTATAAGTTTCACCCTGGAAGGGTGTGGCACGCTTCGGAAAGCGTGGGAAGTTGAATCCGCGTTACATTGGCCCTTTCAGAATTCTGCAAAGGATTGGGCTTGTAGCCTACAAGTTTGACCTACCTGCTGAACTCCATGGTGTTCACGATACATTCCATGTATCCAATTTGAGAAAAAGTCCAACACAAGACACAGTGATCATTCCTGCTGACGAAGTTCATATCGATGACACGCTCCACTTTACTGAAGAACCTGTTGAGGTCACGGATTGGAAAGTTAATAAAACTCGCAGGAGCAGTGTCAAACTCGTCAAAGTTCGTTGGAATGCTAGGCATGGACCTGAATTCACGTGGGAACGTGAGGATCGAATGAAAGAGAAATACCCCCATTTGTTTCCTAAGAACCCTGCATCTAGTAGCATAACTTAAATTTCGGGACGAAATTTCTTTAACGGGGGGAGAATGTGACAACCCTCACCAAACCAGGTATCCGTACGAATTAATTAATATTTAATTACTGCTTAATTACTGTGCTTGCTTACAACTGTAATTAAACTGCTTACTGATTTCTGATACATACATGCTCATGCATCACATTTTATACTGTCACTCTATTATTTATACACAAACATCAGTGACAACCTTGATGCACAACAAGCACAGTGAGCACACTACGGGATACCCATTAAACATGCTGACATAACCAGCATCAGGCAGACACTGCCTCTAAGGCCAGTATGAGCCAGGAATAGTTTACTACACTGGTAGTGAGTGTAGGGAGGTGAGGATTGTAGAACTACGTCACTAGGTGAAGTTTATAGTGACCGGATGTGCCTAAAACGTACTTTAAGTACAAAATTCTGCACTTTAATACAAAACTCAGCATTTTTAAATTACTAATAAAGTGCAAAAACATTGCAGAACGGTCCCGTATATTTTCCTAAGTACCGGGAATAATTTATGTTACAAAAATATACATAAAGGACCTTTTTTGGCATAATTAAACATTTTAACAGAACGGTATTTAATCGTATAACCGGACATTACCCGGGACACTAAATTTTCGTCAAATACCTTGTTTTATTATCTTTGGCTAGTCATGATCCCCGTATGACGTAACACCCGCTAAAAATAAACAAACTATCTTTATATCACCACATTACTTACATCTAACCTATTACTTGCATTTAGTCACAATATTTACAACATACCCCCCCCCCCCCCAACGATTTAGTTCCCAAAGTGGGACCCCACATATCCATCTATCCATACCTCAAATATTTGATAAGATTATATTTGATTTATTTATTGGATTGTTTGCTTGTGTAAGTATCTAATATATGTAGGATGATTATAAAGGTATGGCACCTTAGATTGAACATCATTTCACCAAGATTACCATCCATTTCACTCTCTCCCCCCCTTGTCTCGGCTGCCCAAACCGAAAACACCACCACCCCTCTCTAAACATCATCATCTTCTTCATTTTACACATTCCATTCAAGCTTTGAAGTGCAACCATGGAAGGTGCATCTTGAAGAACCCTCAAAGGAGCATTGTTCTAGCCGTTTACACCATCTTTTCTTCACATTTCTTCATTAGATTCTTCCCTAGCTAGAGGCTAGTAGTAAGTTTCCTTATACTTGATCTCATCTTGTTCGAAATTATGACTTGTAGTATGATGTATTGTTGTTTAAATCACTAAATTACAAGAATACTAGAAAAATATGAAACATGAGTAACATAAAAGTTTACTTATGTCTGAATCATGAAGCGGAATCTTGTGGGTTTGAGGGTTGGTTAAAACATACTTGATGTTTAAAAGTTGTTTTCTTGTTAAACCCATTAATCAGACACTTTTTAACACGATTTAGTAACATTTAAGACGTAAATAACATGCTGATGTACTTTTCCAGCCGCCTTCAATAGGCTGTAAACGGACTTTAAAAACTCGAAAAACGGAATTTCTGAAGCCTAAATTGTGTCTTTTCGAAAAACGAAGAAAATGGCGCTGGAATTGTATTTTTCTGAGGACGGTTACTATTTTAAAAATCTGTTTTCGTGACAGCAGCTAAGGCTGATTTTTACTGCAGTAAATTGGGCTGTGCGTTTTCGATCACAACTTAAAACCTGAACCGAACCAGCCCCTGAAACTTTTATCAAAGATGGTCACGGATGTATTTGTGACCCTCGAACTGGAATTTCGATAAACGGACTTACGAGGAATTTTTGACGAATTTTTCCGTAAACTGTGATCAGAATGTAACAAATCTGATCACAGTTCGGTAAACGATTTTCTATAAATTATTGTTAATGAACTAGACCCCGATATTTTTACACAATAATTTGTGGTTCGATTAGTGTTGGACTCTGTATGCCCAAGACACATATTAAATTGATGTGGCTAGTACGTTATGATCCAAGTCGAGTCATACCCAATAACAAGCTAGACAAACACTTACAATATTTATTTATGATATGATCAAATAAATAAATATCAACACTTAGAATATTTAGAAATTGGTTTTCTAAATAATTGCACTTGACAAACTAATAAATTATATGGATAATTTATTTTGAGAGAATATTTTATTTTGTTATTTAATGGGTTAAATAACATAATAAAAATAGCATAAGTCTTGTAACATATGATGTTATATTTTATAAAAGGTTATAAAATAAACAAAGACTTATATTTTATAAAAGAAATTGTATTTTTTTTTTATATAAAAAAGGGCTAGGCCGCCCCCCTCTTCCCAAGACACAATGTCCAATCATATTCCATGCATGTTGTCATAGTTGCATGCATCTTGATTGGATGGTCTTATCAAGGTGATGTTGGTCCAATAGATTTTCATGCATGTTGCATGTGTTAGTTGAAACATGATTGGGCAATTTGGGTGGTGGATTCTCTCTCTTGCTTTAATAACTTTTGTATGACAAAAGACTTGGTAGAGAACTTGAAGAACATAGAAAAAAATGGCTGAAAATGGCTGCCAATTTTCGTCCTCATGATGCTCATCCAAGAGAGTTTTTCAAGTTGAGAAATCAAGTGTAAGACTCTCTAAAAATCGGGTCATGTATGGTTGATCTATTGGTGAGTTTCAAGTTCATACAACAAGTGCAAGAACTCAACAAAAGGTCCTCTAATTTTCGGCCATATGATGGTCTTCAAGAGGGTTTTCTAGTGAGTTCATAAGTGTAGAAATCCTAGCTAACATGAGGTGTTTGTTGGAAGCTTGGGGTATACAAGCTTGGGGTCTTCTACCCTTGAAGACAACCATTTCAAGAATCATCATCTTCTTCACATCCATTACTCCATGGAAGGTAGTTTTCTAAACATCCTATGGTTGTGTTTTGATAGTATACATCTCATATATGGATCCGGGTTTTGGGATTTTGCATATAAAAAGGTTTATATCTTTTAAAAGTAACATGTTTTAAACTTATTTTCCGCTGCGTTTTTATTTCATTTGGATGAAATTACTTTGATAAACATGTTAAAATCCCATCAATGGCATCTAGAGCCGCTTATATGAGTGCATGCTTCAATAGACTTAAAATTTCGGGTTTCGGTTTTGGTGAAAACCCTATGGCCGAAATTTTAAGTATGGTTATCCCTTTGTTTTTCAAGATTATATTCTTACATGCATAAATGAATCTTGAAAAATTATTTCATATGGATGATTTGTTTGTTTGGACAAAACTAACCTTTTCGGTTTTTTGGACATAGCCGAAAATGGTTATTAAAAGGGAACCATTTTTTTTTATGCTTCTTGAAATTAAAATAAATATATATGTGGATATATATTTTGGTGCATATGACCTAGCCATGACCTTGTGTTGAATGTTTGTGTTTGTGATTTATATTAATTATTTCAAAGGTTGTAATAATTATTAATTTGTCTTCCATTTGTAAAGATATGTAATTTATTTATTTTTTATTTGGCATGTAAAATAAATAGATTAGGTGCATTTTATTTTACTAGAAAAATGTATTAGGATATATTTTGTAAAAGAAGATGCACACAAAAATGTGGTTTTGGTTTTTGCCAATTTCGGGCATAAAGGACTTTATAGTTCTAAACGGGATTTTAGCCCGATAACCGAAACACATTTACGGAGCCCAAAGGAGTTTGGAGCTGAATTAAAGTACATTTTGGAAGATCAAAGAAAGTGGAGAAATCACAACACAAAAGGAAGACTTGAAGCATTTGGATGCGGGATCAAGTGGGAGTTCAACGACACATTACTTGTGTCAATTTTCACCCTTTAGGAAGGACCTTTTGGCACACTTGTTTCGGCTAACAAGTGTGGTCAAAATAGTTGGCTATGGTTATGCACCTAATGATATATGTGTTGTGCTTGTGTGGTTGCTTATTTATGTTGTTTAGATGATATTTGGATATGCAAGCTTAACAAACTAATAATCAACAACAAGCTTAAAATTGGTTCTTTACAAGATCATTAAAATGTTTAATAATGGTTTTATTAAAAATTAATGATTTTATAATAAAATGGGTTTTATTAAAAGAACCATGAAAATTTGTTTTCACTAAAGTACCAAGGATTTGAATGCATGCAAATATATGGTACATAAAGTTTTCTAAACTAGAATTTTGAAAACTCAAAATCCCTTTTATAAAACAAGTCAAACACCATCCTTTTATACAACACTCAAATTACTTGGGAACTCTTTGTGGGATAAAGGTCACCTAACCACATTTGAGGAAACTTGTATGTTCGAGGTGGGTTTACCATGTTTGTGGGATAAAGGTCACCTAACCACTTATGTGTATAAACTCACACGTGTGTGTAAGTTGGACGACTTGATTTGGAAACCATGAACTTAGGGTCACCGAAGCATGGCGAACAAAAGGTGTTGATGGGATTAAACATGCCAACTAAACATAAAGATGTTTAACCGATCCCATATGGATAGAAGTTGCAAAGAGTTGCAATTGTCAAACGTTGACTACCTTGTTAATTTAAATAGAGGGATAAAGGTCACCTAACCAATATTTAAATGTAACGTTGGATTCTAGATTTTAATTATTAATTGTCTATGAGACACAAAAGGGTATTAATGATTAAAATATAAATAATATCGAAAATACTAAAATTGAACCTTGTTAATTTTTGTAGATGGCCGCTAACAATATTACCCAAACCGTCCGTAACCTATCACTAGAAAACGATCCTAATCCCGATGAATATCTTATGGAAGATAAGGATGCCTATAACGATTGGATTAAGTATATCGAGGATACTTCGCAAGCCTCTTGCCTCATGTTAGGAATTATGATTCCCGAGATTCAAAAGGTTTTGAACATCATGAGCACACGACATGATTACCCAATTATAGGAAATGTTCCTAAGGGTAGAACGCTTCGAAACTGTTCGAACGCTTCATGCATGTCGAATGGAGGAAACCCAATCGGACTCATCTTATGTTTTAAGATGAAAAGCCACATGATCACCTCGATAGGCTCAATATGGATAAAAGGGTTTTATCCATACTAACGATCAATGAGGGTGGCAACAAGAAAGGGCATCACCCAGACACCAAAGCAAATGTTGCAAATGGAAACGGGTAATTCAAAGGGAAATAATTAGAAAGACTAAAGCGAAACCACCGAAACCAAAAGAGAAGAAGGCAAAGGTTGCCACGAACGATCCATGCTTTAAGTGTTGTGAGATAGGGCATTTAAATAGGAATTGTCCAATCTATCTCAAAGAGTTGAAAAACAAGAGGGATGCTAGGCAAACCTCAGGTACAATCTTAATAATACATATTGACCTTAATGTTATCTCTTCTAACACATGGGTATTAGATACCGGATGTGGAACCCATGTTTGCAATTCTTCGCAAAAGGTTCAAAAGAAATAAACATTACAAGAAAGGAGACTATGTTTTGAAACTTCCAAATGGTTTGGAAATTGTTTTAAAATGTTTTGAATGCTCCTAGTTTGACTAGGAACATTATTTATGTTTCCCTTTTGAGACAATATGTTTTGATTTAAAGTTTTAAACAATGACATTTATATTTCGATGAATGACATGTTTTACTTTAAAACTATGCCTTCAAATGGTAGTTATGAATTGGTTCATAAATAATACATCATTTGATAGTTAAATGTACCAAGCAATCACCAACAAACTCAAAATGGATTTGAGTGAGACTTATCTTTGGCATTATCGCCTTGGTTATATAAACAGATGTCGCATGTAAACACTTCGAAAGAATGATCTTTTGGAAACAAATGAAATTGGTTCATTTGATACATGTGAATCCTGTTTACAAGGTAAAATGACTAAGAAACCCTTTAGTGGGAAAGGGCAACAGATTTCTTAGGTATCATACATTCGAATGTATGTGATCCTTTTAAGCCAATGACTAGGTATGGTGAAAGATACTTCATTACTTTAACCGACAACTATAGTAGTTATGGTTATGTATACTTGACACATAGAAGAAGTTTTGAAACGTTCAGAATCTTCAAAAGTGAAGTACAAAATCAACTCTTTTAAAGTTCTTCGTTTTGATAGAGGAGGAATCGAACTCTATTAGATATGGTTCGATCTATGATGGCTAGGAGCGCATTATCTCTATCACTTTGGGGTTACGCTTTGCTCTCCGTGGCCCATATGGCCCCAACCAAGAAAGTGGATACGACGTCTTTTGAAATATGACATGGAAAGGTTCCATCATTATCATATTTAAAAGTATGGGTTGTGAAGCTTATGTGAAGCAATACACCCCAAATAAAAGTACGATCCACTAAGTGTATCTTCGTAGAATATCCTAAAGATGATATAGGATATTATTTCTACGATCCAACAGAGCAAAAGGTATTTGTTGCTCAAAAGGCTGAGTTCTTGGAAGCTAAGTTCCTTGTGGAAGGAATTAGTAGAACAGTGGAACTTGATAAGGATCAAGAACCACAAACCGATACACGTTTGGTTGATACTAGCATTCAACAAGAGGTTGTTGAAAAATGATCAAGTGGTTGATCAACACACACAATACGTTCGCAAATCTGGTAGAATTAGTAATCCACCTAAAAGATATGGATCTTTCATGGATGGATGCTACGTGGTAGATTCGGGTGAACCAACCACATACCATGATGCAATGTCAAAATTCGATTGTGACAAATGGATTGAAGCCATGAACGTAAAGATGCAGTCCATGTATAACAACCAAGTATGGGAATTGGTTGTGCCACCACTTAACTCTAAAGTAGTTGGAAGTAAGTGGGTTTTCAAGAAGAAAACAATAATGCATGGTAACTTGGATACTTGTAAAGCGAGACTTTTAGCAAAAGGCTTCACTCAAACTCAAAGGGTTGATTATGATGAGACCTTCTCGCCCATGGCGATGCTAAAGTCAACTAGGATATCATTTGCCATACTTGCACAATATGATTATGAAATTTGGCAAATGGATCTCAAAACGACTTTCCTTAATAGATATCTTGAGGAAGATGTCTATATAGTTAAGCCTGAAGGTTTTGTCGATCCAAAACATCCTAACAAAGTGTGCAAGTTAAAGAAATCAATCTATGGATTGAAACAAGCATCTAGAAGTTGGAATCACCGTTTTGATGAAGAGATTAGGGAATATGGATTCATCAAAAACATTGATAAAGCTTGTGTGAATAAGAAGGCTAGTGGGAGCATTATTACTTTCTTTGTATTATATGTCGATGACATTCTACTATTTGGAAATCACATTCCAACCATGGAAGGAGTAAAAGCCTGGCTTGGAAGTTGTTCCTCCATTAAGGATCTTGGTGAAGTCGCCTATATTTTGGGAATAAAAATCTATAGGGATAGATCAAGGCGCTTGATAGGTTTAAACAAAAGTGCATACATTGACAAAGTCTTGAAAAGGTTCAAGATGAAGAACTCTATGAAAAGTTATGGTACCTATTCAAAGAGAGGACAATATTGAATGCGTTTCAATGTCCAAGCTCAAAGGATGAGCAAGAAAGAATCAAAGGAATCCCATATGCGTCAGCTATAGGATTCATTATGTACGTAATGATATGCACTAGACTGGACAAGTTATGCGCTTTAAGCATAACAAGAAGAAACCAGCAAGAAACGGTCATTTGGTGACTGTTGTATATATTGAAATACCTTAGAAGGACTAAGGATATGTTTCTAATATATGGATCTGGTTAAAAAGAACTCGTTGTAAAAGGGTTACAAGGATGCGAGTTTCGGAATTCGTTGTAAAGGGTTACATGGATACGAGTTTCCAAACTGATCAAGATGGTTCTCGATCACAAACAGGGTAGCATTGTCCACTACAGAATCAGAATACATCGCCGCTTCATTGATTGTGATAATTCATATGGATCTGCCACTTGAATTATTGCCGATCTAGGGGAAGTCCCTACCATTCAGGACCCCTAGAGATCTTTGTGATAACGATGGTGCGATTGCTTAAATCAAGGAACCTCGTGTACATCGAAAGACTAGGCACATTTAGCGGATTTTCAACTACATAAGGGATGAAGTTGAAAAGAGAAAGATATGTATTCGCAAAGTTCACACTGATCAAAATATTGCGGATCCACTCACGAAGCTCCTTGAATGGGCAAAGCATGAAAGGGTCATACTTGTGCCTTAGGACTTCGATATTCTAGTGATTGGATTTGATCTATTTTATATTTGGATATTGGAACAATTGTTATTATAACTCTTTATGGTATTTTGAGTTATGTTCCATTTTAGCATGTTTAAATCCGTGAATAAGTTACTTATTCTAAATGTCCGTAGTCGATCATACTTGTGGGAACAAATATGAATGTAAGACTATTATGAACTCGGATTGGTAGATATTCGTGAAGTATGAATATAGAGCAAGGCGTTGCTGCCAAGGTTCATAGATATTTGTGGGATACAAATATTGGACTGACTCGCTCTCAAATATTACTGCATGGAATCATTTGTGATTGATCATAAGTAAATTTGAGTAAAGGAGAATATCATAGTATCCTCAGACCTGAGATACATATTGGGTCTTGATATTCACCAAATATTATGCCTTGACTTATTTCTTCGCTGTCAGTAATATGACAGTACATAAGGTTAAGCTCAGGTATGGTACAAGGTGATTGTGAGAGACGTATGTAGTCAAGATGGGATTTGTTCCTCTTATTCGTTGAGAGTAAGATGTCTAAGGCCTGCAAAAGTTAAATCAACAGAGAATGATCACACTGTGTCTCTGGATTTGACATGACATCTGTAACGAAAGGATAAATGATAGATTCACCTAAATCATTTTCAAGTAAGGGACTTGAAGAGGATGATGTTATTGAATGGCACATATAGTCATACGTATTGGGGGTAGTAAACCGTAGTTAGGCGTTATTTACTACTTGCATCAATCTTCTATGTATCTTGTGCAAGTGGGAGATTGTTGGACTCTGTATGCCCAAGACACATATTAAATTGATGTGGCTAGTACGTTATGATCCAAGTCGAGTCATACCCAATAACAAGCTAGACAAACACTTACAATATTTATTTATGATATGATCAAATAAATAAATATCAACACTTAGAATATTTAGAAATTGGTTTTCTAAATAATTGCACTTGACAAACTAATAAATTATATGGATAATTTATTTTGAGAGAATATTTTATTTTGTTATTTAATGGGTTAAATAACATAATAAAAATAGCATAAGTCTTGTAACATATGATGTTATATTTTATAAAAGGTTATAAAATAAACAAAGACTTATATTTTATAAAAGAAATTGTATTTTTTTTTATATAAAAAAGGGCTAGGCCGCCCCCCTCTTCCCAAGACACAATGTCCAATCATATTCCATGCATGTTGTCATAGTTGCATGCATCTTGATTGGATGGTCTTATCAAGGTGATGTTGGTCCAATAGATTTTCATGCATGTTGCATGTGTTAGTTGAAACATGATTGGGCAATTTGGGTGGTGGATTCTCTCTCTTGCTTTAATAACTTTTGTATGACAAAAGACTTGGTAGAGAACTTGAAGAACATAGAAAAAAATGGCTGAAAATGGCTGCCAATTTTCGTCCTCATGATGCTCATCCAAGAGAGTTTTTCAAGTTGAGAAATCAAGTGTAAGACTCTCTAAAAATCGGGTCATGTATGGTTGATCTATTGGTGAGTTTCAAGTTCATACAACAAGTGCAAGAACTCAACAAAAGGTCCTCTAATTTTCGGCCATATGATGGTCTTCAAGAGGGTTTTCTAGTGAGTTCATAAGTGTAGAAATCCTAGCTAACATGAGGTGTTTGTTGGAAGCTTGGGGTATACAAGCTTGGGGTCTTCTACCCTTGAAGACAACCATTTCAAGAATCATCATCTTCTTCACATCCATTACTCCATGGAAGGTAGTTTTCTAAACATCCTATGGTTGTGTTTTGATAGTATACATCTCATATATGGATCCGGGTTTTGGGATTTTGCATATAAAAAGGTTTATATCTTTTAAAAGTAACATGTTTTAAACTTATTTTCCGCTGCGTTTTTATTTCATTTGGATGAAATTACTTTGATAAACATGTTAAAATCCCATCAATTAGGACATTCCGCACAAATTTGGGAATTTTTGGAATAAGTTAAGTATTTTATTTACTCGTCCGAAAACAGTCCAGTTTTTCACATATTGAAACTGAAACGACAAGGGTAGTATTTTGCGTGTTAAAACGTAAGGGTTAATTGTTGATGATCATGGGTTGATTTCAAAAAGAAAAAGATGTGCGTATTAGCACGGACACTCCCGTTTTTAGGGGTAGTTCTGGCGAATTTTTCTAAAAATACCAAGACTTAGAAAAATTATTTTTCTAACAAGTATGTTTAACTTTATTTCTCGGAATTAAACCTCGCCATGAGTTTTGACATAAAACTTTAAAGTGTTGGATATGAGACTTGTAAATGTATTTTGTCAATACTTTAAGTCACCAAATACATGATACATGTACGAATACCCCATCCTTGGGAAGGAATCTATTTATACGATAACCAAGAAATATAAACACGAAATAGTTGTCTAACTATTTCCCCAAGAACGTTAAAACTCTAAGCTAAGGCACGACCGTTCGTCTAATAGATATTAGCACGTTGTAGGTTGTCGTGCTGCAGACCGAGTTTGAGTTGCTGTTATCGAGGATGCATTACTGTGAGTTCATGTCCCCCTTTTCTCTTAACTGTTTTCAGTTTTCTAAACTGCGGGGGTGAAATACATGTTACTATGATTACGAGTACTTTTACATGGTATGGTTAGCATAAGGAGGGTTACTAATTAGTCAATGTGAGTGGGTAGGTGGTACTTGAGGCCATTAATCCTCATTGTAGGACCGAGGGGCACGATGCGGTAGATCTATCTGGGTGTAGCGAGCCCAGCCCCAGGCCCAGCAGAACGGACCTCGGGGTGACTATGTACCCGACGCACAAATCCGCTAGGTTTGAGTCTTCCTACTTGCACTTCACACATATCAATGGCCTTGCAAACCATTTGTGACACTTCGGGTTTCCCTCTACGTTTCTTGGAGGTCTTAGCTAAGTTTGTGAAAATTCGTACTGTGTGAGATACGTATGACTTTGTGAATCTAATGCTATGTGAATTTACGTGCTACATGACTGTATTTGCTACATGGCTTGCATGTTCGTTCTGTGGATCTTGTGCTACGTGATTTTTCGTGCTATGTGATTTTATGTGCTATGTGGCTTACATGTTTATTTTGTGGACTTTTGTAAACTGCGTGTATGTATGTATGACACTAGGTTATCAGCGAGTCTATAATTAGAGGGGATCGTATGTCTTAGCTTAAATTTCGAGGACGAAATTCCTGTAACATGGGGAGAATGTGACAACCCGCACTCTTGATGTCATGAAAAAGGGTATTTTGGTAGCACGCGCAATTAATTATGTCACTGTTATTATTAATATTGTTATTATTTGCAAAATGTTAAGCAATAACGGATCCACGCACACTTGGGTTAGGCCGCACACTCAGGTTAGGCCCAAACCCACTCTCTAAACCTAAAACCCACCATATTTAATTATCCTAAAACCCACTCTCTTCAACCAAAACCCTAGAACCCAAAAGATGGCAGCCGACACACACACCTCTCACTGCTCTCTCTCTCTAACCGGAGTCAGGTGATGATCTTCGGCGACTGCCGGTCGACGTTTCTACTTGCAACACCCTAAACCCCCTTCTTGTATTATCCAACACACACCCCCTCCTCATCTCGTTCCTCTTTCCGATGAAACACCCACACGTACACCACACTCCTCTCTGTCATCTCCCTCACCGCACCGACGACCGGAGCCGGGTATCGGCCGGTACTCTGGTGCCCAGCTTCTCCGAAGCGCACCCCCCTGTGATTCTTTCTCTCTCGTCCCAGTTCTAGAGCCACACCAGCGCTGATGATGATGAAGACCCAGGTTAAATATGGAGAATCGATGATGATTAAGGATGATAGAGACGATGCCGACGGCCGAGATGATGGCGGAGGAGCCGACGACAGCAGTGGCCGCCGGAATTCCAGCCAGGGGATGTAGCAGCAGCAGTGTTTAAAAAGAAAAGAAACCTTATTTCGGTCAGTTCATACCCTTCCGTAAACTGTCTGATTGGTATTTATTATATTTTGTAAAATTGATAAGTTACCCTTGTAAAGTGTTTGAATATTGTTGTGGGGAATTGCTGATTGGATTTGGGTACTTTTTATGTTTGATAGAGATTTTAATGGTATATTTTTGTGAATAAAGAATAACAGTGATGATTGATGCCAACTGTCTATTGTAATCTGAATATATGTTATCCTCGATAATTCATATTTTGTGAACTAAATCTGATTATGACACATATGCTTGATTAAACCTTGGTATTATGCTAATGTGTTTTAATATGTACTATAGTGGTAAATGATGATTGTTTTTGTTCATGATATTATGCTAACAGTGACTAGAACAATAAGATAGAGGTTTAGGAAATGGTGGGATTATTGAAATCTGATGTAGAGTTATTCAGGTTAGATTTGTTTGAACTGGTGTGAATAAGAAAAATGAAGAACCGGATGAACTATTTGAAGATGCCATGAATATTTGAATTATGTTGTTTTGATCCAATTTGGTAGTGTACGGTATGATAAAACATGTTAAGGAATTTTGATTGGTTCGTACAAATGGATAAGTTTCTAGAAAGATTCCACAGTGGTTGCGAGTCGATACCAGCTGTTTCATCCGAGATTGCGACTCGAAACCAGACACCTCACACGTAAGGACTCGAGACCGGCATGGTTGCGACTCGAGATCTTCTGATCTCGACTCAAGCCTGACTCGAGACCGTAAGGTTGCGACTCAGTTATGCACAACTCGAGACCACTCTGGTTGCGACTCGGAACTTCATGGTTGCGACTCGAGACCTCTTGTTCTCGAGTCGAGACCACCCGGTTTCGACTGGACCACTCTGCTTAGTTATTGGGCCGCACAAACTGATGTTTTGGATTACGTGCCACTGTCAATGTTTAACTGTTACTGTTTAACTGTTTGCATGCTAGGATAGGCCCAATAACGTATATGCTAGTATGACTTACGTGCTATGTGTTAGATACGTGTAGTTGTACGTGACATTTACTTGCACACAAACCTAATAAATATTTATAAACCATAATAGGATATGGTTGACCAACGTAACACAAGTAAATGGAATGACATTTCTAACTGGTTGATTGAGCATTCTAAAACAAAATCGGTTGCTGGGTACGTAGCTAGATTGGTAGTGGCGGCTTCTGCTTACTTTATTTGGCAAGAGCGAAACTCGAGGTTATTCAAGAATCAATTGCGGCCTCCGGAGACTATAAGTGAAATTGTTCTTCAACAAGTGCGGTACAAGTTGATGGGAGCGAAGCTGAAGAATTGTGTCAATGTTCGAAGGCTTCTAGAGGAATGGGGTATTGATGGCTCAGGTTCAATTGAGATGGCTGCTGATTAGGGGATTTGGAGTTGTTTGGTCTAGTTAGTTAGACTAGTGGACGTTTGTTTCTGTTTTTGGTATATGTTGTTCTTGTTTTGGTTTGGCTGTACATTCATAGGGCATGTCCTATGTTTGAACTAGTGTAGGCTTTCTACACTACTTGTACTTATTTGGTTGTGTATTTATAAAATCACCGGGGTAACCCTTTACCCAAAAAAAAAAAAACATGCGTTCCCGGTGGTTGGGAACGGAACGAAACACTTTTCCTGGTTTGGGACTTCTTACTATCTCCTTGTGCGGGATACGGTATTTCTATCTCCTTGTGTGGGATACGGGTAACAACACTATCCCCTTGTGAGGGATACAAACTTACTTTTCTTCCCTTGTTACTGGGAACAAACTTACTTACTTCCCTTGTTACTGGGAACTCTTGGTTAATTACAGTTTATACGGAATGCAACGAGCAACACTAAACGAAACTCTATCACTTAAGTCCCTACTACTTAATACCGATTAGTCGCCGGGGCCAGGCGAACGGGTTATTAGTTAATAGCGCTATTTAGGTGTAACCAGCCTCACACCGACCCTTGTTACTGGGAACGGGCGTGAACTAATAGACTCAGGCAAACCGTCAATGATGATAGAACATTGACAAACGGGGCACTGCAGAAACGTACGGTTAAGTAAGTATTCGGTATTGGAAAAACAGTTTAGTCGCTCACTTATGGGGTAGCTCCCCATGGCATGTATAAACGGATAAATTAACTGGTTAAAACAAGTTTTTGGAATAAAAAGTGGAAAAACCACAAACACGTGAACTCGCCAACGTTATGTTGACACTCTGCTGCATGCTTTGCAGGTTGCCCAATACAGCTCTGGACGGACGTTGCAATCGGATGGAGTACGTGGTACGTAAGTAACAAGATAGTAAACTTGTGGTTTCAATTTTGATGCGTCTTCTTTCCCTTTCCGCTGTGAAATGAAACTATGTTTTGGAAAATTTAAATTAGGTCACTAATTATGCTAATGTTTACAACAATAACTAATCCGTTCAAAATAATTAGTGGCTAAGATCCTGGTCGTCACATGCCTTGCGGTAATACTCCGCGTGTGGATTTTGAGGGTGTGACACCATTGGTGATCTCTTTTTCCTTACTTGCTACATACCAGGGTTTTTATACTTACAAGGATTTTACATACTCACTTACACATGAACTCGCTCAACATTATGTTGATTTTTCCAACTTACATGTATTTCAGGGAACTAAGGATCTGGCACGGTATGCTACGTTTTCCCGCTGTGTTAGAGTTACGGAATCATCCACGTTTAGGGGTCGCGACTTTTACCTGGACGATTCGCAAGTCTTAAACAGTGTTTATGTTATATTTGTGGTTGCGTTTTAAGAACAAAGTTTTTATGTTATCAGGCTGTAATTTCCGTTGCATGCGTCAACGCCTTAAGACAATGTTGTGGTATTTTACTTTTCAAACTTAAATCAATGGATGATCTGCATGGTTTTATTTTCATATAGCTTTGTTATGATTAAGCTATGGTATTAAGAAGTCACACCAAATAAACCCACGCTTCCGCAAAGCCAGGGTGTGACAATAAATTCAGAAATTTCAGTTTGTAAACTATCTATCACCCCATCATCATCCTCCGGAAGCCTGCTCGAACCAGGCTTATAGCTCAAATCCTCCCTCAGCTCCCCATCCGTTTCCTGATCATTCGAGAGAGCAGAAAAAGAGTTACGAAGATTCAGATTATTTTTGTTGCTGCCATTCCCTCGAACATCCTTATGAGAATTCACCCCTACCATCTCCCCCGGCCCATTTGGTTTTTCCTTGCAGGTACTTTTGTTGGGAGCAGTATTTTTGGATCTGAAGACTGAAGCCGAGTTTTGGGTACAACTTGAAGACAAATGATCGCCAATGTGAAGAAAGATCTTTTGCCTTTATATGTATTAAACTTGTATTGATTGGGTGATGTAACCCATATGCATTTTGTTTCTTCACAAACAATTATGTAACAAGTTGTCCTGATATATATAAAAACTCGGTGATTATCTTTGTGACACATCATTATTTATCTGTTTATGCATGCTTGTTGCTGTATGAATTGATTAATATTATTGGTGGATTGTTTGGTTGTGTATATGTGTGTGTGTGTGTATATATATTCTTTTATTATGTTGTTTATTAAAGTTTGGTGGTATCCGATAAACGCCTAACCATGTTGTGTTATGTTTTGAAAGAAACATGGCCCCTAGGAGAATGGTGAACACCCGAGGTTCGGATCAACCTCCACCCCCACCGATGCCGAGGACTGCTGAAGAGTTGAACTCTCTTCTTGAGGAAAGGATTTCTGAAGCTATCGCCCAGTACGAGGCGAACCGTGCTGAGCACAGTGGCGGCTTAGGAGGTACCGGCCGAAATGGTCATGGAGATTCATTTGGAGGAAACCCTAACCAAATAACATTGAGTTGATGTGCTACAATTTAATGAAACTTATGAACGATCATTGTTTCACTGTTTCATTGTTTGCTCATTCACGAATCGGTTGAATAAATTCGAGGTTGCACCTACAAGAAGTTCCTAGACTGCAAGCCACTGAGTTATGATGGCACCGGAGGTGCAGTGGCTTTCGTGCGCTGGACGGAGAAAACTGATTCCACGATCCGAATGAGCAAATGCACCGCGGATCAACAAGTTACTTTCGTTAATGGGTCGTTTGTTGATGAAGCCTTGACTTGGTGGAACTTACAAGTTCAGACAGTGGGTGATGATGCAGCTTATGGTATGTCATTGGTCGACTTGAAGGAAAGGATGAGGGGGAAGTACTGTTCACATGCCGAACTTCAAAAACTGGAAACTGAGTTCTGGAATTTGTCCATGGTTGGTGCGGACATTGTAGGGTACACACAAAGGTTTCATGATCTCTAAGGAATGTGTTCAAAACGAATGGATGAAGAGGATTGAAGGCGTTACTATGTTATCAGTAGTGAAGAAAATGAAAAATTTGAAACCACGATTGAGAAAGATCTTATTCATTCAAGGTAATTTGCATGATAAGGTATCGGAGTTGAGGAAAAAGCTGGATGATATCCACATTCAGGTGGATCAGAATCCGTTGGACCCTATGTTACGATAGCTGGAGGTTCAGTGTCTTCAAGACTTTCAGTCGGCTGCCTATGATGAGGAATGCTTTTTAAAACAGAAGTCTAAGGTGGAGTGGTTAAGTGCGGGGGACTCAAACATAAAATTTTTCCAGAATACCGTAAAAGCCAGAAATGCTAGATCAAAAATTCATAGTGTTATGGATCTTATGGGTTCTCGTCATGAAGGTGATGGTGTAGCCGAAGCTATGGTGGCTCACTATTCGGAGTTTTTGGGTGTAGAAGTTCCGGTTGAAACGGCAAACATGGATAATCTCTTTATTAATGTTCGTAGTAATGATGCTGCCGATCACATTGTCCGTCAAGTCTCTCGTGAGGAGGTTAAGTCTGCTATGTTCAGTATTGGTGAAGATAAAGCCTCGGGTCCTGATGGTTATACGTCTGCTTTTTTCAAGCATGCTTGTGACATTGTTGGTAAGGAAGTTACTGATGTGGTGCTACAATTCTTTGATAATGGTCAGCTTCTAAATCAAGTTAACCATACTATTCTTGCTTTGATTCCGAAAAAAGATACGCCAGACTCAGTTTTAGATTATCGGTCGATATCCTGTTGTAACGTCCTGTATAAATGCATTAGCAAGATTATTACGGATCGTTTAAAAGGAAGTCTAGGATCTCTTGTCAGTATCAACCAATCTGCCTTTGTTCCGGGTCGGAAGATATCTGATAATATCCTCCTTACACAGGAATTGATGCATAATTACCACCTTAATAGGGGCCCGGCCAGATGTGCATTCAAAATTGACATTCAAAAAGCTTATGATACGGTCAATTGGTCTTTTTTGGAAGATATCTTGAACCGGTTTGGTTTTATTCACAAAATGGTGAAGTGGATAATGACTTGTGTTTCTACAGTTTCGTACTCCTTAAGTGTAAACAGTAATCTTCATGGTTACTTTAGGGGTAAACGTGGGTTACGGCAAGGGGACCCAGTGTCACCCTACTTATTCACGTTAATTATGGAGGTCCTCTCGCTTTTGCTCCAGCAAGCTGCCAGCACATCCTTCAAATATCATGCCCACTGTGTGAAGCAAAAAATCATCAATGTTTCGTTTGCTGATGATCTGTTTATCTTTGTTCATGGAGATTTTATCTCTGTTAGGAAGGTAAAGGAGGCGCTAGAGACGTTTACTAGTATCTCTGGATTGGTTCCGAGTCCAGCGAAAAGCACTGTCTTCTTTTGCAATGTTCCTCAATCGATCAAGCAAGAAATCCTTGATATTATGCTGTTTCAAGAAGGTTCCCTTCATGTCCGCTATCTTGGGGTTCCGCTCATATCCTCGAGGCTTCTGTTTAAAGACTGTAAGATCCTCATTGAACGTATGGATAAGAAAATTGTTAACTGGATAACAAAGTCTTTGTCTTTTGCTGGTCGTTTGCAACTTATAAACTCAGTTCTTTCATCTATGCACATCTATTGGGCGTCAGTGCTTATTATGCCAGCCCGTGTGGTTAGTGAGCTTGAAAAAAGAATTCGTAGATTCCTATGGAATGCGGGCGCGGAAGGTTGAATCCGAGCTAAAGTGGCTTGGAAAGATGTGTGTTTGCCTAAAGAAGAAGGTGGTTTAGGCATCTGAAGTATTACATATGTCAATAAGTCGCTTATAGCAAACCATATTTGGAGCATTATTACTAGAAGGGAGTCTATAGGGGTGAATTGGATCCATGACTACAAGCTTAAAGGGAGAAGTTTATGGGAGATCCCGTGTCGAGGTAGCATGAGCTGGGGATGGAGAAAGATTTTGTCAATACGTAACATTATTCGTCCTCATATATGATCTACTATCAAGAGTGGTTTCCAAACTAATGCTTGGAGTGATAATTGGTGCTCGTTGAGCCCTCTCAGTTCCATGATCACTCCAAGAGCTATTGCTAATGCGGGGTTCAATATTCAAACTACGGTGGCGGAGGTGATTGATGTGAATGATCAATGGGGATGGACGCAAGCTTGGTATGACATGTTCCCGGTTCTAATCAACATTCAGACGCCTAGTCTTGTTTCTAATATGACTGATCGATTAAGTTGGAAAGATTTGGATGGCAAAACTGGTGACTTTCGTTCGGCTAAAGTGTGGAACACTATTCGGAACAGGGACCATCGTGTGCATTGGGCTAATATGGTGTGGTTCTCACAATGTGTAACGAGGCACTCCTTTCACATGTGGCTGGTTATTAGGAATAAGCTAAAGACTCAGGAGAGACTTGCGGTTTGGGAAGCTGGTAGTGAAACAAACATTAGACTTATGTGCTGCCCTTTTGTATCAGTATGATCGAGATAGCCGAGACCATTTGTTTTTCCAATGCGCGTTTTCTGCTCAAGTTTGGAGCAATGTCAAAGCGATGGTCAACTTGGAGAGTGTGGACAATACCTGGCATTCGATAATGGTTTGGGTGGAGCAACATTCTTCTAGCAAGAAAGCTGATGATATAGTATGCAAATTATTGATAGCTGCGTCCACATCTTTTGTTTGGCAGGAGAGAAATAATCGGCTATTCGGTACAAAGCATATGTCTGTTTCTCAAGTTACTGAGAAGATCAAGAGTTTGGTGCGGCTTAGACTAATGGGTTTCAAATTTAGTGGGGACTCTACTAAGAAGAGGATCTTTAGGAAGTGGAAGATTTCAAGCAAGGATAATGAAGCTGATCCGAGCTAGAAGTCTTATGTGTTTTTATTAATTTTTGGTTTTTGGTTGTTTGTTTTGGCTGTCGCTACTGTTTAGTGTTGGTGTTTGGGTTTTGTTTTCGGGTTTTCCTAGTCTTGGTATGCCAAGTCTAGTTGGTGTGTTCACTTTGACACACCTTTGTATTCTTTGATTCATTTATAAAATTCATCGGGGTAACCCTTTACCCAAAAAAAAGGTTTCATGATCTCTCGCGAGTGATCCCCAATCTTGTAACTCTTGAATTTAAGCGCATTGAGCGCTACATCTGGGGATTGGCTCTAGAGATTCGTAGTATGGTGACTGCGGCAAACCCTACAACAATTACTCGGGCTGTAACTCTGGCTATCAGCCTTACTGAGGATGTTGTTCATATGAAGACGCTTTCGTTGAAGGCCACTGAGAAAACTGATACGCATGCTGAATCGTCTAGTGATAAAAAGAGGAAACATTCGAATCTGAATCAAGCGACCCGCAACAACAACAAAAACCCCAACAACGACAACAAGAAACGTGACACCAGCCCGCCTAAGGAGGCAAAAACATTTACAGCCGCGAATGACACCGTGGCTAGAGGATACCAGGGCACTCTGCCCAAATGTAACAAGTGTAATCACGATGGTTATAGTCCCTAGTGACTATACCTACTGATTACCACGTTGATTAGGTGTAGTGACGAGTCGTAGTTTCGGTCAAAATACGCTTAAGCGCGTATTTTCCAACCAAACTACTTTTAGGTATCAAAACCGTTTGTTTTGATACCAAACCTGTTTTCTAACTTTGTTAAACATGTTTAGCTCGTCACTTTAGGTTTAGTGCTTATGTAGGGTCGTAAGGTAAGTGGTCTAAACAACCGCTTATACTTTCAAACCCGACCCGTTTGGTCGATCATTAGGATCCGACCAAACACATTAGGTGACCATAGTTGTATAGGGAATAACCTTCCGAGGTTATACCTTATGGTCACTTCGTTTAAGTAGTTGTATGATAGGTAGTTTATATGCCTTAGGTACAAAATGCCCTTTTTGCGCATAAATTCATTTTAAGCATATGTAACATAAATTTTGACATCTAAACTGATTAGGCAACATTATTAAACATGTTAAGGCATATAACACTTGTCATAGGACTAGTTAGGCGGTCCGAACGCGTTTTACGTGAACGACGCGTTAAAGTGGCGTAAGCAACCTTAACGAGTCGTAATGGGTCGTAAGCACTTAGGATAGGTTTCGTTTTAGAATGTAGGCTTTGTTAAACCATATTACATGAGTCCCTACACTCATTTGGTTTATGAAACCTCTTTTTATCCGATCTTCCGATTTAGGTCCGTTTATTTACATCGTTACCTATATTAGGTGCCGTTTGATTCCGTGATCCCTCTAGCTTTGCTTGGTGGTTATCTAAAGACTATTAAGCAATCTCGAGTGAGTACATAGTCCCCTCTTTTACTGTTTTTCAAACGTTTTGGGGTGAAACACATGTGCCTACTTGTTACTTTCATGTTTTCCATGTTTTCATATCAGATACTTTTTTTTTGGGTAAAGGGTTACCCCGGTGATTCTATTAAAACAAACCGCAAATAATTACAAGTAGTGAGGATGAGTTCCACACTAGTTCATATACAGGAGATGCCCCATATATGTAAACCAAGAAAAACAAATGTATCAATGACACCACATAACCTAGTCTACTTTACATCATGAAAAATAAAGTAGACAAGCAATAGTCACCAAAACAAAAAAACTCTCAACCTCCATCATCAAAGACGAAATAGTCACAAGCCATCCGCCCCTTGACACGAAACATAAAGCGTTTATCCATTGTAGAACTTTGTGGAAGATGTGCTCGCCCCTGCTCTTGAAGATGAAGAACGTATACTCGAAGTCATAAAATCATTCGTTTCATTATAGACTTCAACAACCTCCTCCAAGTCCGAATCCTGGTTGTCACTAGCCTGTGTAGCCTTCTCCTCCACTCGACCCACATGGATACCTCCCTGATCATCATTATCGTCCTTAAGGACATCAAATTGGTTTGACGTTGACACCTGGTTCGAACTCCTCAAGGACTGTTTCTGTTTAGGTTTGATAATTAGTCTCACTAGCTTAGGTTTCTGATTTTTCATGTATTAGCTTTCTTCTTTTTGGCACCCACAACCTGAAAATCATCATTCTTTTTCCCAGATTCCCCATTCGAAACAACCTGAGGATTCTTTGGGCACGAGCTATCTTCATGACCAAACACACAGCAAGAAGTACACCTTAAAGGCTCCCAATCATATTCAGTTTTTACCACCACCTTTGAATAACCATTACCATCTAAGGATGGAATTGCAACAGTAACACTCCTCTTTAAATCAGCCCCCGCTTGAACTTCAATGAGTGCTCTAGCATAACTGCTTCTACCCCAAGACTCTGCACACATCGTGGCAGTATATGAATCCAACATCTTAGGCACCCCTATCTTAGAGGTAACCAAACTAAGACCATCCTCAGTATATGCCGCTAACGGCACATCATGCATCTTTACCCAGACTGGAATAGCTTTAAGATCCTCTTTCTCCAGTTTGATAGAGGCCGACCACTCTTTCAAAATAATCGGAACATTTCTTATCATCTATGGCCCATCCTCTAACATTTTGTCCATCACTTCCTAAGTTTTGAATTTAAAGAAAAAGAATCTGTTCGCATTCATCATTAATCTAGACAGACCATACTTAACCCAGTTGTTCTTTGCAAAATAATCCACCACAGGAAACGCTAGACGTTTGCCCAAGAAATACCCGAAGAGAGTGTTTGCATACCTGTCCGTGACTTGTTTAACTGAAGACAACGGAATAACAACATCAGCTCCATCCACAGCCTCGGAAGACTCCAAATCCCTAAAATTCACCTTCACCTTCTCCTTGGTGTTGTTTACTACATTAGCAAAAGATAACGGTTCTGCCAGCCCGGCAGATTTAGTATACCCTTGACCAGCCGATGAAGCAACATCGAATTTTGAACTTGGTGTGTATTTCATGCTAAATTGATCGATTCCTTCCCTATCAGAAACCCTAGTTACTGGCCGCGGGTTTTCAGCCGTGTATGGAACTGGTATCTTTGACAATTCATCAATTATGTTAATCTTACGGGGTTCAGTCGGAGACGTCTGAGTTGTGCCCCGTCAAGGTAACCAAGTATTACCATCTACATCAATAACTCGGCTGGCCAAACCCTCAAACGAGTATGTAGGTTTGCCGCCATCATTAACATGCGTCTTATTGTCATCCATTCAAGAGAAAAAACAACTCTCTCCAATACGCACGATTTTATTAATTTAAAAACAACTCCGCCGTCATTAATATGTGTCTTATTATCATATACTTGCTATGTTCATTAGTACACTATTAGTACACGATTTCATTATGTTTTTGCTATGTATGTCCTTTTAGTGCATATTTAGTACATCGTTTTACACGTCATTTTATGCTATGTATGTCTGAAACGCCATGCTGTTGTTAGATGATCATGATGCAAAACATAGGATTGGACGAGGGCCTTAGTGACATAAAACAAGAAAGACAATGTGTTTAAACTGGTTTATTTCACTTTAAGACTATGTCAAACAATTATTAATTCAATAAAACAAAAATTCAATTACCATGTATTGTGAAGCAATGATTCTGTTACTCCACTCCCCGACATTTCCGTCGCGATTTGTTATTTTACGCGGTCGGGGTGTGACACATGTTCTAAATCCTGCAAGCTAGGATAGCTAAAGGATCCTAATTCAACAAAGTACGGATGATTTAGGATCTAGATAACACCCCTTCTGAATCCTTCTGGTTAGGGTTGCTATAGGATCCGAATCCAGCCGAGTCTTACTGATTTTCGAATTACTCTTCGTTTGGTTGCTACTGGATCCCGCTAAAATCGACTCTAGCAGGAATTGGGCAACGCCAAAGAATCCTTCAGAGGAGCGACAATTCCTTGGTCTCGCTGGATACTATCGAAGATTCATTGAGGGTTTTTCAAAGATCGCTCAACCTCTCACTACTCTGACACAGAAGGGTGTAGTGTATACATGGGGGACGAAACAGGAAGACGCCTTTCAGCTTCTGAAGCAAAAACTCTGCAGTGCACCGATTCTGTCTCTACCTGAGGGTACCGAAGATTTTGTAGTGTACTGTGACGCCTCCATTCAGGGTCTCGATTGCGTGCTGATGCAACGCGAGAAGGTTATAGCTTACGCCTCTCGACAGTTGAAGGTCCATGAAAAGAATTACACGACTCACGACTTAGAGTTGGGGGCCGTGGTGTTTGCGCTCAAAATCTGGAGGCATTACTTGTACGGTACCAAATGCACTATTTATACCGACCACAAGAGCCTTCAGCACATCTTTGACCAGAAGGAATTGAATATGCGACAGCGTCGCTTGGTAGAACTCTTAAACGACTACGACTGCGCAATCAAGTATCATCCAGGTAAGGCTAACGTTGTAGTTGATGCCCTTAGTCGAAAGGAAACGAAACCCAAACGTGTCTGCGCCTTACAACTCACCATCCATTCTAATTTACCTGACCAGATTTGTTCTGCTCAAACTGAAGCGTTAAAAGGGGAAAACATCGAAGCTGAATATTTGCGGGGCATGGAGAAATGACTCGTAGAGAGATCTGACGGCATTCACTATTTCATGGAGCGAATATGGATTCCTTTGTATGGTAACCTTAGAGAACTTGTGATGGATGAAGCACACAAGTCTCGATACTCTGTGCATCCGGGTTCTGATAAGATGTATCAGGATCTACGAGTCTTATACTGGTGGCCAAAGATGAAAGCTCACATCGCGACTTATGTGAGTAAGTGTTTGACTTACGCGAAAGTCTTTTTTTTGGGTAAAGGGTTACCCCGGTGATTCTATTAAAACAACCGCAATTTAAGTACAAGTAGTGTGGATGAATTCCACAATAGTTCATATACAGGACATGCCCCATATATGTAAGCCAAAAACAAAATACCTATGACGCCACATAACCTAGTCTACTTTACATCAAGAAACACTGATCAGTAGACAAAACAAAAACCTAACCAACAAAACCCTCATCCTCCATCATCAAAAAATAAAATTGCCACAAAACAGCACCCCTTCAACACCAAACAAAAATAGACTATCCATTGGCGAACTTTGTGGAAGAGGTGCTTGCCCCTGCTTTTGAAGACAAAGGATAAGTACCCGAAGTCATAAAGTCATTAGTTTCATTATAGACTTCAACAACCTCCTCTTCATCGGAATCAACTATATCATCCCCACTCCCCTTCTTCTTTTGACGAGCCATTCCCTTCTCATCCCTTAGAACATCAAACGGGTTGTGGGATACCACACTAGCCGAAGGATCCGACTTTCTTACCCCTCCAATCGGTTTTAACCCAACCGGCCTGTACTCAAATTTCAGCTTAGCTTTATTAACATGAAAACCAGACCGTCTAGCCACTTTTTTACCATCCACATCCATAAAGCCATCTTCATCCACTACTGGAGTCTTCATCGAACCCTGCGGTTGCTTCCCCACTTTCGGTTTCTGAGTCTTCCCCATATTCGGTTTCTGAGGTTGAGGCACCACCGTTGGATATTTCCTAGGCTGTCTCGGGCAAGAATCATCAGAATGACCAAAGACTTTACAATGGGCACACCTAGGAGGACTCCATTCATATTCCACACCCATCTTCACTATAATAAAACCCTCACCTTCCAATTCAGGCACTGCTAGAACTATTTCTTCTTTAAAGTCGTTCTCAGCTGAGATTTCTATCAAAGCTCTAGCATAACTGCTCCTTCCCCAAGCATCCGTACACATTGAGGAGGTATACGAATCCAACAGTTTCGGCTCACCAATGGCTGTAGCAATCATACTCAAACCATCTTCTATATAAGCGGCTTGCTATTGCATCTAGAAACCACTCATTCTGAATCCTGCAGGCTAGGATAGCCAAAGGATCAGAATTCAATCAAGTATGGATGATTTAGGATCCAGATAACACCCCTTCTGAATCCTTCTGGTTAGGGTTGCTATAGGATCCGAATCCAGCCGAGTCTTACTGATTTCCGAATTACTCCTTGTTTAGTTGCTTCTGGATCCAGATACCTCCCGTTCTAAATCCTTCTGGTTAGGGATGCTAAAGGAACCAAATCCAACCATGTCACGATGATATTAAAATCACTCTTAGTATTTGATCGGGAAAAAACCACCCAGTCTAACTCCTTTTTTCTGGGGAAGCTACATGATCCGAATTCAAAGAGTATGCATGATTCAACATCCAGATACCTCCCATTCTAAATCGTTCTTGTTAGGGATGCTACAGAATCAAAATCCAACTGAGTATGAAATATATTCGAATCACTCTTAGTTCGGTTGCTATTGCATCCAATAACCACTCGTTCTGAGTCCTGCAGGCTAGGATAGCTAAAGGATCCTAATTATGACATCTGTGCCTTTATGAACATCATACAAATACAAATCCAATGAAATCCTATGTTTCATTTTCGGGATTTGTACAATTACATGTGACATTTACACATATCAATTCTTGTTCGATTTCGAGCTCTTAGTCGCTTTCTGGAAAGTTATACGCAAACTGTTACGTAAACGTAATCAGTTTAATGCGACAAACACTCTGGAATAGTTACATAAGCTTAACATACCTTAAATAACCTTTACATAACTTAGAAATAAGTTTTGAAGGGTTTGGTATGTCAGAAACAAGTTTATTCGATCAAAGGGACTATTTGCGACAAACTACGAAAGTCTGCCGAATTGTATAGTACACTCCGGAACAAGATCATAAGTTAAACATACCCTAAATATCCTTAACATAGCTTAGAAATAAGTTTTGAGGGGTTCGGTATGCGAAAATACGTTTATTTGATCACAGGGACTAAAAGCGTCAAAACTGTGAAAGTATGCATATGCATGCATATCTTGCGTTCCGACCATATCCGGACATCCAAATTTTTTTAATCACTAAAATATTGTATTTTAGTAATGGGAATGCAAAAATACCATTCGTCGCACAATTTGGGTCATTTTCGCATTCGTTACGATTCCGTCGTAATTAACCGAAAACCGCAACCGTACAGCCAAACAAACCGACATCCGTAACATTTTTTAGCATAATTCAAGTTAAATATACTATAACTTCATCATGGAGCATGAAAATGGGTTTAACGGGTGTTAGAAGTGCCAAAACGTGACGAAACAAAGTTCAGGGGCTAAACTGTAAATAACCGAAAGTTGCCTGCCAGCAGCAAGGGTTCATACGGACCGTATGGGACCTCTTACGGTCCGTAAAGTTGTCCCAGATCAGCAGAACCCAGTTTCTTCTAAACAGCTTGCTGCACTTGATTAAATCCCTGGTTTCTTCAACTTGTGGGCTGGTTTTAATCAGGTTCTAACAAGTGTAAGGCTAAGATTATGCCTTGGGCAACACAAAAACACTTGTAATGATCTTGGTTACTTATTTCAAGCAAGAAACTCGAACAGTGTTTGACTTTCAGCTTTGACCATGAATTGGTCAAGACAAAGTTCGTTTGAACTTTGCAACGTGAGCGTAATCACGATGGTTATAGTCCCTTATGACTATACCTACTGATTACCACGTTGATTATTCGAAGTGACGAGTCAAAGTTTCGGTCAAAATGCACGATTATGTGCATTTTGCGACGAAACTATTTTCGGGTATCAAAACACTTTGTTTTGATATCAAATCAGTTTTCTAACTTAGTTAAACATGTTGTAACGTGTTTAACTCGTCTCTTTTAGCTTAGTGCTTATATAGGGTCGTAAGTCAAGCGGTCTTGACAACCGCTTAGACTTTCGAATCCAACCCATTTGGTCGATCTTTAGGATCCGACCAAACATATTTGTGACCATAGTTGTATAGGGAATAACCTTCCGATGTTATACCTTATGGTCACTTAGTTTAATTAGTTGTTATGATAGGTAGTTTATATGCCTTAGGAAAATGAACAAAATGTCCTTTTCATGCATAATTTGAATTTAAGCATATGTAACTTAACTTTTGACACTTAAACTGATTATGCAATGTTATTAAGCATGTTAGGGCATATAAATACTTGTCATAGGACTAGTTTTTTGGGTAAAGGGTTACCCCGGTGATTCTATATATAAAACAACCGCAAATAAGTACAAGTAGTGAGGATGAGTTCCACACTAGTTCATATACAGGACATGCCCCATATATGTAAGCCAACAAACACAAAAGCAACTATGACATCACATCAACCTAGCCTACTATACATCATGAAAATGATAACTAGTAGACAAATAGAAACAAAACCAAATACTTCATCCTCCATCATCAAAAATGAAGTTGCCCCCAAACGGGAGCCACTCAACACGAACCAAAGCTAATCTATCCATTGGAGCACTTTGTGGGAGAGGTGCTTGCCCCTGCTCTGGAAGACGAAGGAAATGTACCCAATATCTTAAACTCTTTGGATTCATCATAGACAACCTCAACCTCATACTCATCTGAGTCCTCATGAAGATGTCGACCCCCTTTATTGTTCCCTTGGAGCGGACCACCATTCCCCCCCCCCCACCAGATTGAAGAGCAGAAAACGGATTGTGCGTTTGAACTTTAGTACCCTGCACAGTCGCATAGGGGGAACTCCCAACCTTTTTCTTTCTATCCACCGGTCTATACTCGAATTTAGGCTTCTGGTTATTAACTTGAAAGCCATTCTTCTTTGCACTCTTCTTAGCCTTAACTTCAGTGTAACCATCCTCATCTACTTTCGGCCTGTTAGTAGTAGGCTTGGATGTCAAGCCAGCATATTTGGGGCATCCCTCAGAAGCATGCCCAAATACACAGCAGTGGGCACATTTCGGAGGTTCCCATTCATACTCCACCCGAATAGTCTCAGTAACATATTTGTTCCCATCCAATTCAGGAATAGCCATGGTTAGAGCCTCTTTCAAATCATGATCAGCTGATATTTCAATGAGAGCCCTAGCATAGCTGCTCCTTCCCCAAGCCTCATTACACATATCACAAGTATACGAATCCAGGCGCACAGGAGACCCAATTCTAGATGCCAACATGCTTAAACCATCATCAGAATATGCCACTAGAGGAACATCATGCAATTTAACCCAAACTGCAACCTATTCAAACTCTTCTTTTTTAAGGGTGTTTGTAGGAGACCAAATGTTGAGAAACATAGGTTTGTTACGGATCATCCAAGGTCCCCCTTCAAGAACAGAATCCATACCCTTTCTGTCTTCAAACTTGAAGAAAAAGAAACCATTTGAATTCATCATAGTTTTCTGAAGACCATGTTTCTTCCAATTTGTTCTCACAAAATATTCAACTACTGGATATGCAATTCTATCCCCCAGGAAATAACCATAAAGAGTGTTAGCTAATCTGTTGTTAACCTGGCGAACCGAATCAATCGGAAGCACTACATCCACTCCATCCAATGATACATCTGAGTTAGAGGTCGAAAATTGACTTTAGGAACTTGATCAGCCGCATCATTGGCCTTCCTATTGTTTTCATCTTCATTCTGATTCTGATTTGACTCACCACCCCGCTTAATATCACCCTGCTTGACTTGTTCATTTAGGACCACATCCGCATAAGATTGGACATGAGCATTATCATCCTGATTCTGATTTTGAACTCGAGGAGGACTAACATCATTCAACGGTAGCACAAATGCTACCTTTCTCTTGTCAAAAACCTTCGCATAATTCTGATTGGGAGAATCAGAACAGCCAATAACATGTTCAGTATCGTTAAGCGGCAGCATAAAACATACCTTCTTACTCGGCATTTCAGAAACCCTAGCCGCCATAAGTGATGTTTGCCTTGGCTCAAATGTTTTACCATCAATGTTCTTAATCTTTTTCGCAAACACATTTGAGTTTTCTGCATTTTGGCCATCCATAGCAACAGTCACAAACAGGCTTCAAACAGCAACCAGCCGAAACCCTAAAGCAGAACGCACTAGGGACTGATTAGCCAAAACTAATTGGAACAGATTACGTTGTGACTAAAAAGCAATCGATCAGCGAATGGAAGGAATTTAAACTGCCAGACACTAACACGAATCGGACAGCCTAATAAGATCAGCCGATTAAAACCCTGTGTACATATCTTCAGCCGATCGATTGAAAAGAAAAAAGAAACCCTAAAAATGAAAACCCTAATCCGACTTCAAGTGATTAGAAACGAAAGGTAATCAGGATTCCTTACTAATAAAGGAATCAAAACACCCTAGTTGCTAAGCACAATTAATCACGATCAGGATTGGAACGAAAACCCTAGGATCTCACCAATTCGCCCAAAATCGCCCACCATCCTCAGTGCTGCAGAACTAAGCGCCCCATAAAATGGGAGATAAGTAGTTTGTGTCATAGGACTAGTTAGGCTATTCGTTTGCGCTTTTGCGAAAATGACGCGTTAAAGTAGCGTAGACTACCTTAACGGGTCATAAGCACTTAGGATAGGTTTCGATTCTGAATGTAGGCTTTGTTAAATCATGTCATATGAGTTCTAACACTCATTTGGATTACGAGACCTCATTCTACTCGATCTCCCGATTTAGGTGCCGCTTCATTAACATAGTAATCCGATACTAGGTACCACTTGATTCCTTGATTGCCCGAGCTTGTTAGTTCACTTAAATCGAGGATACCTTGCAATCTCATATGAGTACATAGTCCCCTCTTTTACCGTTTTCAAATATTTTGGGGTGATACACATGTGCATACTTGTTACTTTCATGCTTTCATGACATATACTTGCTATGTTCGTCTAGTACACATATAGTACATGATTTCAATTGCCATTTGCTTTGTATGTTGATAGAGCATGCTAGCACATTGATTTCATACAATACATTTCTGCTGCATATATTTACTCAGCATATGGGCACAATTGATTTACATTACATTTTTGCTGCATATGTTTAGTCAGCATATGAGCACATTGATTTCAAGGATCCATTTTGCTTTATATGTCGACTTAGCATATCTAGCACCTTGATTTCATGAACATTTCTACTTTGTATGTTTACTTAGCATACTTTGTACATGGTTTTCACATGACATGCTTACATTGGTTATGACATTTGGTATGTTTAACGGAACAAGAATATATTCATTAACATTATTATGCCGACCGGTAGTATCTATGGTTTACCATTGGTTTGTTAACCTCGTTCCCGCTTCCTAGTTGGTTTGGAAGTATCCATCTGGGGAATGACAGAACCCGATGAACAATGATAACCTTTGTCTTTATAAGGATTTATCCGACAGTCTTAAGGCTTGAATATATTCGTTAACAAACCACATAAATGTTCATAACGAATTAAGCATTAGTTTTTGCAAAACATAACTTTTGATTTAAACTTTGGTTTATTCAAAGACATTGTTTTGTACACGACATTTGGTTATACATTGACATTATACCTATGGTTTGAGTAAAGACTTTTTATTCACCATACAAGACATTGGTTGTTATCTGACATTTGATTATACAAGACATAGTTTGCATCTGACATTGTGACATTATACATTGTTATACGTGACTTTGACATTGGTTTGACAAGACATTTTGGTGGTTATTGGTAAGTGATCTAAATAACGAGGTGTGTGTAATATGATAAAAGCATGGTGGAACCGGCCTCTGAAACAAAGTGAGGTTCGTTCTATTGTTGCTGATAATAAATTAGATATGTGTGCGATCCTTGAATCTCATGTGGATGTCTCTAAGTTGGCTAAAGTGTGTAAGTATGTGTTCCGTAATTGGTGTTGGACTTCTAATGGTGGTTTATGCTCTCGTGGAACGGGAATTATTCTGGGTTGGAATCCTGTCATGTTTGATGTTATGGTCCTCTTTCAATCAGATCAACTTATTCATACTCAGGTCATTTTTAAAGATAGCAAAAAGGTTCTCTTTTGCTCTTTTGTGTATGCTGAAAATAAGTATCAAGATCGTAGACTTCTCTGGGATGATTTATGTAAGCATAAGGTTTTCTGTAATGACAAGCCGTGGGTGGTTATGGGAGATTTCAATTCGGCTCTCAAGATTGAAGATTCGTTGTTTGGGTCCTCCAATCATTCTACTGGCATGCGTGAATTTGATGCTTGTGTCCAACAAGTTGAATTGTTCGACATTCAAGCTCATGGTTTGCAATACACTTGGAGCCAAAAGCCTAAAAGTGGAGTGGGTCTTCTCAAAAAGATTGATAGAATTATGGGTAATGTTTCTTTCATTGATCAATTTCCTGATGCTTTTGCTATGTTCCACCCGTTTTGGGTGTCTGACCATACGCCTGGTATTCTAAGAATGATGAACTCTCATGGTAATCGGCCAAGACCTTTTAAATTCCCGAACTTCATTGTGAGAAAACCTGAATTTAAGGAGTCCGTGCAACATGAGTGGATGAAAACAGTGGAGGGTGTTACTATGCTATCCGTTGTGAAGAAAATGAGGAATTTGAAACCTAGGTTGAGGAAGATTCTGTTCAACCAAGGTAATTTACATGATAGGGTGAATGAGTTGAGGAAAACTTTGGATGATATTCAGGTTCAAGTGGATCAGAACCCGTTGGATGTTCGGCTTCGACAAATGGAACTCGGTCTTCAAGAGTTTCAATCAGCGGCTTATGATGAAGAATGTTTTTAAAACAGAAATCTAAGGTAGAGTGGCTTCGTGCGGGAGATTCAAATACTAGGTTTTTTCACAATTCTGTGAAAGCCAGAAATGCTCGATCCAAAATATATAGTATTACGGATCTGGTGGGAGCTCGACATGAAGGTGATGAGGTCGCTCATGTCCTGGTCTCGCATTATATGGAGTTTTTAGGGATGTATGTCTCGGTTGATAAGGTTAACTTGGACAATCTCTTCATTAATGTGCTGAGTAGGGAGGTTGCGAATCAAATGGTGTCTCAGGTTTCTCGAGAGGAAATCAAAAATGCTATGTTCAGTATTGGAGAGGATAAGGCCCCGGGGCCTGATGGGTATTCGTCGGCTTTTTTTAAGCATGCTTGGGATATTGTTGGTAATGAAGTCACGGATGCGGTGTTACAACCGCAAATAAGTACAAGTAGTGAGGATGAGTTCCACACTAGTTCATATACAGGACATGCCCCATATATGTAAGCCAACAAAACAAAAGCAACTATGACATCACATCAACCTAGCCTATTATACATCATGAAAATGATAACTAGTAGACAAACATAAACAAAACCAAATACTTCATCCTCCATCATCAAAAATGAAGTTGCTCCAAAAAAGGGGCGATGAGAGTGCTCTGGGCGATTTTGGGAAAATTGTGAAACCCTAGTTTTTCTTCAATCCAATCCTGGTCTTGATTAATTTTGCTTAGCAACTAGGGTGTTCGATTCTTTACTGGTAAGGAATCCTGAATTGCTCCTTCGTTTCTATCCAATTAAAATCAGATTAGGGTTTACGTTTTCTAGGGTTTCGGTTTCTTTTGTTTTCCGATTGGCTAATTCAGATCACGGGGTTTAAAGGGTGGGTTCTTAGTACATGTTCGGCTGTCCGATTTGTATTAAGGTTTCTGCAATTTCAAACCCTTACGGTCGCTGTGTGATTATCGTTCGGTTTTAAACTTTTGTGTCTCGTGTTTCTAATTCATGGATGGAAACAGTGCCGACAATGAAAATGTCTTCGCTACGAAGATTAAGAACATTGACGGAAAGCCTTACGAGCCAAGACAAGCTCTACGTATGGCGGCTAGGTTTTCTGATTCTCCGAAGAAGGTAAGATTTTTGCTACCGTTAAATGATGTGCTTCATGCTGGTCGTTCTGATTCTCCTATTCAGAGTTACGCTAAGGTTGTTGATAAACAGAAGGTAGCTTTTGTCCTTCCGCTAAATGATGTGTATCCTGATTCTCCAATTCAAGATCAGATTCCAGGAAGTCATTTGCAACATCAATCTTATGCTAGTGTGGTCTCAAATGATCAAGCTGAGCAAGGTGATGTTAACATGGGTCTTGGTTCAAATCAGAATCAGAATGGTGATGGTATAGTTAGAAATGCCAATGAACTGGCTGATCAAGCTCCAAAAATCAACTTTCGATCTTTAAAATCAGATGTTTCAATGGATGGAGTGGATGTTGTGTTACCAATTGAGTCCGTTCGTGAGGTTAACAACAGGTTAGCTAATACTCTTTATGGGTACTTCTTGGGGGATAGAATTGCTTATCCGGTTGTTGATTATTTTGTGCGAACAAATTGGAAAAAATATGGACTACAAAAAACTATGATGAATTCAAATGGGTTTTTCTTCTTCAAGTTTGAAGACAGAAAGGGTATGACTAATGTGCTTGAAGGGGGACCTTGGCTGATTCGGAACAAACCTATTTTTCTCAACACTTGGTCCCCTACGAACACTCTTAAAAAAGAAGATATTAAAAAGGTTGCAGTTTGGGTGAAATTGCATGAGGTTCCTCTAGCGGCGTATACTGATGATGGATTAAGCATGTTGGCGTCTAAAATTGGTTCTCCGTTGCGGTTGGATTCATATACTATTGATATGTGCAATGAGGCTTGGGGACGAAGCAGCTATGCTAGGGCCCTCATTGCTATCTCTACCGAACATGAATTTAAAGAGGTCCTAACCATGGCTATTCCTGAGTTGGATGAGAACAAGTATGTCAACGAGACTATTCGTGTGGAATATGAATGGAAACCCCCGAGATGTGCCCACTGTTGTGTATTTGGGCATGACTCAGAGGAGTGTCCAAAATGCATTCGATCGACAGTGAAACCTTCTACAAATAGTTCGAAAGTAGATGAGGATGGTTACGGAAGTCAAGACAAAGAAGAATGTAAAGAAGAGCGGTTTTCAAGGTAACAATCAAAAGCCAAAGTTTGAATATAGACCTGTGGATAAAAAGAAAAAGGCAGTGAATTCTTCCTACATGAATGCGCGGTGCACTAGTTCATCCAAGGTTCAAACACACAATTCGTTTAGTGCTCTTGGGAGGAATGGGGGTTCCTTCCAGGGGAGACATAAAGGGGGTCGGGAGCTAAATGAGGAGTCTGACGATGACGAGGTAGAGGTTGTATTTGATGAAACGAATGAGTTTATGACATCGGGTACTCATCCTACGTCTTCCAGTACAGGGGCAAGCACCTCTCACATAAAGTTGTCCAATGGATAGGTGGCTTCTGTTTCATGCTAAGGGGCTGCCGGTTGGTAGCAATTTTATTTTTGATGATGGCGGTTGACGTCGTTGTTTGTTTTTTTTCGTTTGTCTATTAGTTAGTCATTATCATGATTGTAGTAGGCTAGATTAAGGTGGTATGTTGGTTTGTTTTGCTTTTTGCTTACATATATGGGGCATGTCCTGTATATGAACTAGTGGGGAACTCATCCTCACTACTTGTTCTTATTTGGCGGTTGTCTATAATAGAATCACCGGGGTAACCCTTTACCCAAAAAAATGAAGTTGCTCCCAAACGGGAGCCACTCAACACGAACCAAAGATAATCTATCCATTGGAGCACTTTGTGGGAGAGGTGCTTGCCCCTGCTCTGGAAGACGAAGGAAATGTACCCAATGTCTTACACTCTTTGGATTCATCATAGACAACCTCAACCTCATCCTCATCTGAGTCCTCATGAAGATGCCGACCCCCTTTATTGTTACCTTGGAGCGGACCACCATTCCCCCCACCAGATTGAAGAGCAGAAAACGGATTGTGCGTTTGAACTTTAGTACCCTGCACAGTCGCATAGGGGGAACTCCCAACCTTTTTCTTTCTATCCACCGGTCTATACTCGAATTTAGGCTTCTGGTTATTAACTTGAAAGCCAATCTTCTTTGTGACAACCCGAGCTTTCAAGATCTTCCTTCGACACGTTAGTCGTTTACAATCTTGTTTTCGCAATTATTTGTGTTGTAACTTGTATATTTGAGCCCAATGATAAATCAAAAGTGAATTGATACAGTTTGATAAATTCCATGTGATCGAATCATGACCTGATAAAGTCTCTTGGGCCAATACAATTTAGATCAGATAGAATGTGATAATAATCTTTAATTCTCGGCACATGATGGTTATGGTTTGTATATTGTGAGTTGTTAAATGTTTTGTGTGAACTATTTCGGAATTGTTGGGCTGTCCTCGGCCCAAGTTAACCCAAACCCCAAACCGGCCCAAACATTTGCCGCACGTATATGTATTTAGGATATGTATTGTTTCTTGCTCCAAACCCTAAAAACACCCTCATTCGCCCATTGAAGTTGACGGCAGTTTCACCGGGACGAAGTTCTCTCGTCGCTTGCTATATCTCTCCCTCTCTCTTCCGTGGATACGGTTAGTACATCACACCCGTTGCTAGGATGATCTACGTGTTGTTAAGATAGAATAAGTGATCATGTGCTTAGCGATAGGTAATGTTATGTAACTATATATATATGTTGTTGGTGTCGATCATGCATGGGTAAATAGTTTGGTATCAGAGCCACTGGTTATAGTGAACTTGGTTTTAAAACGTTTTTTTTTATAAAACCAGACTATAACCGAACGGTTCTGAAAGCAAGAATCCGACCATGACACTCAGCTCCAGATTGCAAGGTTCGTCTCTCGTTTACTCATTGTACTGCATAACTAGTAAACACTTACATATGATATTGTATGTGACTGCACGTTTAGCACAACAGTATGAATTCATTACTTGCATGTGTTATGTGATCGGTAGTGTGATGTTTTCTTAGACACTCATGACTCGCGTGTTGTGATGTTCTTTGCTTGCTACTCGAGGTTGAGGAACCATTTGACATGAGTTAGGAGGAGCTGAGATGAGCATGCAAATCACAATATTATTGTGGGTGCACACATAATAATAATGTGGGGTGCATGTGAGTCCCAGTGAGGCTTAGCGAGTGAAAAAGGGGTTCTGTTCTGTTATTTAATCAGTGAGAAACGTAACAAATCTATAGGAGTCCTAGCAATGATTGCCTCCTACATGAACGTGATCTTTTCACTCCTCTCTCTGAATCCTTTTCGAATCTCGATGCTATCGAGTATTACCTGAACACCCATCTGAACGCCTAGCGAACTGTGTAGAATGTTAGGTGCTTGTACGAACGTCTCTGTGATGGATGTCGCAGCGTCGAATGATTGGTCTATACCTTTCTCACCCTTCTTCGTTGGCTGAAACTTAACGTATTGACGTCTTAGACCCGGAAGTGTGATCACTTCTGCAACGCTCTGGGAATATACCGTGTATTACTTAGTCAACTCGCAAGAACGATGGAGAAAAGGATGAGCGTAGTGCCTTACCAACCTTAGTATTTGGACGACCCTGATTACCAGCAACGAACATCAGCAATTAACGCCAATCGAATCTTTAACCCTAGACGGCGACTCATGGGAGTCGACCCTTACAAATCAATCGGGACATAAGCGATGACAACAAATTATAGTATGGAATGTGTGATTACCAGCGTCGTCTGACACACTTGTTTGCATGCTTGTAGGTCGTTAGCTGTATTGCATTGGAACTTGCTGTCTGGAGTAGCAGGAGTGGTCATGGATCTACTGGATGGATTTATTTTATGGGTTTCTTGATACAATACTTTAGTTTTAAAACTATTTGACTTTGCTTCCGCTGAATACTTTGGTTTTCATTTAAGTTGGTTGACGGTATTTTATTTATAGTTAAGGATTTTATGTTTAAACTTGTACGAGTTCGATGTAATTAGTGTCTCGTTATTGGTACGTCACACGCCTAATAGGGACATACCCTAGGTGGGATTTGGGGGTGTGACATTCTTTGCACTCTTCTTAGCATTAACTTCAGTGAAATCATCCTCATCTACTTTCGGCCTAGTAGTAGGTTTGGATGTCGAGCTAGCATATTTGGGGCATCCCTCAGAATCATGCCCAAATACACAGCAGTGGGCACATCTCGGAGGTTCCCATTCATACTCCACCCGAATAGTCTCAGTAACATATTTGTTCCCATCCAATTCAGGAATAGCCATGGTTAGAGCCTCTTTCAAATCAAGATCAGCTGATATTTCAATGAGAGCCCTAGCATAGCTGCTCTTTCCCCAAGCCTCATTACACATATCACTAGTATACGAATCCAGGCGCATAGGAGACCCAATTTTTGATGCCAACATGCTTAAACCATCATCAGAATATGCCACCAGAGGAACATCATGCAATTTAACCCAAACTGCAACCTTTTTAAACTCTTCTTTTTTAAGGGTGTTTGTAGGAGACCAAATGTTGAGAAACATAGGTTTGTTACGTATCATCCAAGGTCCCCCTTCAAGAACAGTATCCATACCCTTTCTGTCTTCAAACTTGAAGAAAAAGAAACCATTTGAATTCATCATAGTATTAACCGGAACCCCACTTTTCCTACCCGCTTTCCTATTCGTAACCTCAATGTAACCATCCCCATCTACTATAGGTGCTTTAGGATGGGGTTTATGAGTAGGACCAACCTGTTTAGGACAATCACCACTATCATGACCAAAGACACAACAATGAGCATATCTCGGAGGCTCCCACTCATACTCCACCTTAACCTTTTCCGTAACATAATTCTCACCATCCAAATTAGGAATCGCCATAGATATCACCTCCTTGAATCCATGTTCAGCTGAAACTTCAATAAGAGCCCTTGCATAAGAACTCCTACCCCAATTTTCAGAACACATAGAAGCTGTATAAAAGTCAAGCAACCTAGGAGAACCAATTTTTGAGGCCAACATGCTCAAACCATCATCGGTGTAAGCTGCAAGAGGAACATTATGCAATTTTACCCAAACTGCAACTTTCTTGATATCTTCCTTTCTAAGGGTAGTAGTAGGGGACCAAGTGTTGAGAAAAAGAGGTTTGTTCCGAATCAGCCAAGGACCCCCTTCAAGAACATTATTCATACCCTGTCTATCTTCAAACTTGAAGAAGAAAAACCCATTCGAATTCATCATAATTTTCTGAAAACCATGTTTTTTCCAATTTGTTTTCACAAAATATTCAACAACCGGATAAGCAATTCTATCTCACAGGAAGTAACCATAAAGAGTATTAGATAACCTGTCATTTACCTGGCGAACAGAATCAATCGGTAGCACTACATCCACCCCATCCAATGAGACAACTGATTTTAGTGAACGAAAGTTTATTTTAGGAACTTTAGCATCCGAACCATTGGCATTACTAGCTGAATTCACACCATTCAGATTCTGATTTGAACCAATCCCCAGCTTAGCACCTCCTTGCTCGGCCTGATTGTTTAGGATCACATCCGCATAGGATTGACGTTGTATTTTAGCATTGTCTCCCTGTTTCAGACTTTGAACTCGGGAAACAGGACTCAAATCATTAAGCGGTAGCACAAAAGCTACCTTTCGTTTATCAAAGACCTTCGCATAATTCTGATTAGGAGAATCAGAACAGCCAATAGCGTGATCAGTATCATTTAGCGGTAGCATAAAACATACCTTCTTATGCGGCAATTCAGAAACCCTATCCGCCATATGTGACGTTTGTCTTGGCTCAAATGGTTTTCCGTCAATATTCTTGATCTTTCTCGCAAACACATTTGAGTTTTCTGCATTTTGATCATCCATAACAACAGTCACAATAAAGACTCAAAACAACAACCAGCCGAAACCCTAGAGCAGAAAGGACTAGGGACTGATTTGCCAAAGCTGATAGCCAAGACCTTCAAGCCATACGTAAACCGAAGATTGAATCAGTTTATGTTGTGACTGAACTGTAATCAATCAGCGAAAGAAGGGATTTGAAACTGCCGAAACCCTAATGCAAATCAGACAGCCGAATACGTATTTAGAATCAGCCGATTAATCCCCGTATTCAGATCTTCAGCCAATCGAAAGACAAACAAAATAGAAACCCTAAAAAACGATAACCCTAATCTGATTTCAAATGATTAGAAACGAAGGAGCAATTCAGGATTCCTTACCAATAAAGAAATCAAACACCCTAGTTGCTAATCAGAATCAATCACGATCAGGGTTGGATTGAAAGACCTAGGATCTCACGATTTCTCCCAATTCGCCCAGAGCTCCCTACTAGATATAGAACCGAAAAACACCCTGCTCGACCTGTTCATTTATGACCACATCCGCATAAGATTGGACATGAACATTATCATCCTGATTCTGATTTTGAACTCGAGGAGGACTAACATCATTCAACGGTAGCACAAATGCTACCTTTCTCTTGTCAAAGACCTTCGCATAATTCTGATTGGGAGAATCAGAACAGCCAATAACATGTTCAGTATCGTTAAGCGGCAGCATAAAACAAACCTTCTTACTCGGCATTTCAGAAACCCTAGCCGCCATAAGTGATGTTTGTCT
Organism: Helianthus tuberosus; assembly: GCA_030545235.1. Classification (NCBI taxonomy): domain Eukaryota; kingdom Viridiplantae; phylum Streptophyta; class Magnoliopsida; order Asterales; family Asteraceae; genus Helianthus; species Helianthus tuberosus. The sequence goes on along the minus strand of CM060429.1, from coordinate 47,307,062 downwards.
TGGCTCAAATGTTTTACCATCAATGTTCTTAATCTTTTTCGCAAACACATTTGAGTTTTCTGCATTTTGGTCATCCATAACAACAGTCACAAACAGGCCTCAAACAGCAACCAGCTGAAAACCTAAAGCAGAACGCACTAGGGACTGACTGGCCAGAACTGATTGGAACAGTTTACGTTGTGACTGAACAGCAATCGATAAACTGTCGGACATCAAACAGCAACGAATGGAGCAGGACTGCCGAAACCCTAATGCAGTTATGTATAACGAACCAGCTGCTACCCCGTAGACAATCGTAAAGAAACCAAGAACAAAAAGAACAAAACCCTAAAATCGAAAACCTAATCTGACTTCAAGTGGTTAGAACCTAAGGAACGATTAAAGGATTCCTTACCAGAGAAGAAATCAACCTCCTTAGATGCTAAACAAAATCAATCGAGACCAGGTATGGATGGAACGATCTAGGGTTTTCACGAAATCGCCGAAGTCGCCCAGAGCTTCCCCATTGAATTCCTTTTTTTTATTATTTTGAGGCAAACGAGGGTTACGACAGGGTGATCCAATGTCCCCTATTTATTCACGTTAATCATGGAGGTTCTCTCTCTTTTGCTCCAACAGGCTGCTAGTTTTCCCTACAAATATCATGCTCATTGTGCCAAGCAAAAAATAATTAATGTGTCGTTTGCTGATGACTTATTTATTTTTGTGCATGGTGATGTTGTTTCGGTTAAGAAGGTCAAGGAGGCTCTTGAGACGTTTACCAACATTTCTGGTTTGGCTCCTAGTCCAGCGAAAAGTACAGTTTTTTTCTACAATGTTCCTCAGTCGATTAGGCAGGAAATTCTGGATATTATGCCGTTTCAGGAGGGTCTTTTTCTGGTTCGTTATCTGGGGGTCCCGCTAATTTCTTCCAGGCTTCTATTTAAAGATTGCAAGGTCCTTATTGATCGAATGGATAAGAAGATTGCTAACTGGATGACAAAGTCGTTATCGTTTGCTGGTCGGCTGCAACTTATAAACTCGGTACTCTCATCTATGCATATATATTGGGCTTCTGTTTTCATTATTCCCACTCGGGTTATAAATGAGCTTGAGAAAAGAATTCGTAGATTCTTGTGGAATGCGGGATCAGAGGGTAGAATCCATGCTAAAGTTGCATGGAAAGATGTGTGTTTGCCTAAAGAAGAAGGTGGTTTGGGCATTAGAAGTATATCTGATGTCAACAAATCGCTTATGGCTTAGCATGTTTGGAGTATCATAACTAAACGGGAGTCTATTTGGGTGAAATGGATTCACGAATACATGCTTAAAGGGAGAAGTTTTTGGGAGGTTCCTTGTCGAGGGAGCATGAGTTGGGGATGGCGGAAAATATTGTCTATTCGATGTATTATGAGGCCTTACATATGGTCTTTGCTCAAAAGTGGTGTGCAAACAAATGCTTGGAGTGATGTAAATTATGTGCAGAAGCCAAAGGTGGGCAGCATGGTTTCCCTGTGAAAACTCAGAAGCCAAAGGTGATGTATAGGCCAGTCGTTAAACCAAAGACAAATGGAGATGCTGAGTCTTCGTCTAGTGTGCCTGTATCGAATCCGTTTGATGTGCTTCAAGAAGAGGATGTGGATAAATAACAAGCTGGTGGGCCGAATTTTTTGAACGAAATACGGGCTAGAAAGCAAACTACAGACACTAAAGAGGCTAAGGGAGATCCGGGTGAAATTCTACCAGGTATTATTGAAATGCATGAGCTTTTATCGGATATTCCTAGGTATTTAGACCGGAAAAGGGGTTAACAGTGGGGCTGAGGGTGCAAGTACACCCGGTAACACGGGTTTAAATGGGTAGTATAGCTACGTGGAATATAAGGGATAACCACCCCCTGAAACAAAAAGAGGTTCGTAAAATGGTTATGGATAATCATATTCAGGTTTGTGCTATAACTGAGACGCATGTGGAAGCTTCAAAGGTTTATGATGTTTGTAAAAAAGTCTGTCGCACTTGGAATTGGACCGATAATGGTAGTTGCTGCACTAAAGGTACGAGGATTATAGTAGGTTGGGATGCTAATTTAGTTGATGTTATGGTTCTAGATCAATCTAACCAAGTAGTCCATACGCAAGTTGTTTTTAAACTAGATAAGAAATCTGTTTTCTGCTCTTTCGTTTATGCTGAGAATCATTATAAAAATCGAAGACAATTGTGGGATAGTTTAAAGGTTCATCAAGTTTTTGTCCATGATAAGCCGTGGGTTGTTTTGGGAGACTTCAATACGTCATTGTATCTGGAGGATCACTTTGCAAGCTCTTCAAGAATCGATATTGGTATGACGGAATTTAAAGATTGTGTGAACAACATAGAGGTGTTTGATATAAATAGTTCTGGAATGCATTATACCTGGTCGAATAAACAGCAAAAAGACCGAGTTGTGTATAAGAAAATCGATCGTATTATGGGGAATATGAAGTTTATTGACGTTTTTCTGGCTGCCGCGGCTTGTTTCCATCTGTGGAGAGTTTCTGATCATACCCCATGTATTCTAGTGTTGCCGAACATTCAGAGAGACAAACCTAAGCCATTTAAGTTTGTCAATTTTTTGACTCACAAACCGGGGTTCATCGATGAGGTTAAGAATATCTGGAGTACCGAGGTGGATGGGTATTACATGTTCCAGGTTGTCAAGAAACTAAAGTTACTTTTTTTTGGGTAAAGGGTTTACCCCGGTGATTTTATAAATTTCACAACTAAAAACATTTAGTATGGAAGTGTTCCATACTAGATCATAGATGGGACATCCCCCCAAACTATGGAAAAACCAAAAACAGAAACACAATTCAAAACAAGCTACAATGATAACAACTAGCTAACTCCACTAGTCTAAAAACTAGAATATCAAAGATCGCTAACTAAGCATGCGAGTGTAGGAGTAGTTTTCTTCATCCAGCATACCACCTCCACGAATGTTCCACTTCTCTAACGTCTTCATCACTTGAGAAGTCAGCTTGAACTTTAACCCCAAAAGCTTGTAACGAACCGATGAGAGTATTTCCTGGCCGAGATGGTCCGGTGGACGTGCGTTGTTTTGGAAAATCCTTTGGTTTCGTTCCCTCCAAATGTAGTAGACTGATGCCGCTACTGTTAGCCGAGCCACAATGTTGCTGAACAACTTTGGGTTGGTTCTTTGGGTTAAGCCACTTAGAATATCATTCCAACTAGGATGCGTATTGCTCATACCAGCATGATCTCGAACTATGTGCCACACTTGAGCTGAATATTTGCATGAGAAAAACAAGTGTTCATGCGAGTCAATGCTGTTATAGCATAGGAGGACAACACATCATATTCATTTTTTTCCTTCTAGCTTGATCCCATCGCACAATCTTATCTTGGGTAAGAAGTTTCTTTCTGATAACAAGCCACAGTAAGAACGCATGTCTTGGGATACATTGAGCGAACCAAATCACTTCTGACCATGGGACCTCCATATCTCTCGTTCGAATGGTCTGCCAAACCGTAGAGCAAGAAAATTCCACACACTGGTTGTCTACTTTCCATTGAGGTTTATCATTGACATCCTCCTGAAAATCCGGATGATCTATATGATTAAGAATAGGGAACCGATTGACCCAATGCACCGGCCATAGCCATCGACCATCGCTATAAATGTCAGCAACTTTATCCTCTAGATGAAACCCACCATTAGCTATCATTCGAGGAGTGATGATGCTACTTAACGGGCCCTCATTACACCACTTGTCAAACCACGCCGAAGATAACCTACGAAAGTTTCTACTCCAACAAGGTAATATTCATGAAAAAGTTAAGATGGTGAGGAAACAATTAGATGAATGCCAAAAGCGAATTGATGCGGACCCGGGAAATGAGGAGTTCATGTTGCAGAATGAGCATATTCTCCAAAATTATAAGGAAGCGTTGTATGATGAAGCTTTATTTCTTCAACAGAAGTCGAAGGTGGATTGGCTTTCGTTGGGGGACTCGAACACAAAATTCTTTCATAACGTCGTTAAAGCTAAGAACCATCGAAGTAGAATCTTTGCAGTTAGGGATGCTAAAGGTAATCTGTTTGAAGGTGGTATGGCTCCGCAAGCGATGGTGGATCATTTTTCGAATTTTTTCGGTAAGGTGGGCACTATTATCACACAACCGTCTCCTGATCTATTCAGTAATGTTTTAAGTACCGAAAGAGCCGATAATATGGTTAGAGAGGTAACGAACGAGGAAGTGAAAAATGCCATGTTCTCTATTGCTGGTAACAAGGCCACCGGGCCCAGATGGATTTACATCTACGTTTTTTAAATCGGCTTGGAATGTTGTGGGAGAAGATGTTTGTCGTGCTGTTCAAGGAATTCTTCCATAGTGGCAAGATGTTACAACAAATAAATCACACTATCATCTCGGTTATCCCTAAGGTGACAACTCCATCGCTAATCACGGATTATAGACCAATATCTTGTTGCAACACTTTATATAAGTGTATCAGCAAGATTATTACGAATCGAATTAAGGAAGGGTTGGCTGATATTGTTAGCATAAATCAGTCGGCTTTTGTCCCGGGTCAAAGAATCTCAGATAATATTTTGCTAACACAAGAGCTTATGCTTAATTATCATCGTAAGATTGGTCCGCCAAGATGTGCTTTTAAAGTTGATATTCAGAAGGCATATGATACGGTCGAATGGAGCTTTCTAGAGAAGACTTTATTGGGTTTCCGCTTCCATCCGAAGATAGTAAAATGGATTATGGCTTGTGTTTCGTCAACCTCGTTTTCATTGGCGATTAATGGTAGTCTTTATGGGTATTTTAATGGTAGTCTTTATGTTTACGTTAGTCATGGAGGTGCTCTCTTTGATCCTACAAAATCAGGTATCTCTATCGTCAGAATTTAGATTCCATAATAAATGTGAAAAACAAAGAATCATAAACCTCTGCTTTGCGGATGACTTGTTCTGGAAAAGATTTAAGGCTCCCATACACCATACTCTTTGCCATACTCGGCACAAGACCCGACATATTCTGGAAAAGATTTAAGGCTCCCATCACAACTCTAGCTGATCTAGGGTCCCCTCTTGCAAAAATTGAATGGCAAACAAATTCGGGTCACCGGTTGGAGTTTAACACGGTTGTAGTTTGGAATGATATTCGGTTTTATCAAAATGAAGTGCCATGGGCTAACTTAGTGTGGTTCCCTCAAGCGATCCCCCGTCATTCGTTTCTCATGTGGAGCCTCTTGTGCAGAGAAAGCTGAAGACTCAGGATTTTATGAGTAGATGGATTTCCTCAGTTAATGCAAATTACAACCTGATGTGTTGCTCGCTTTGCTCCTCGTGTCCAGATTCTCATGATCACCTTTTTTTCGAGTGTGGTTAGGCTACTACGGTTTGGAATGGGGTGAAAGGTAAAGCGGATATGGCCAACTTGGATAATGATTGGAACACTATTTTTCAGCATTTGTTGACTATTGCTCATTCAAAGACAGCGAGAAACATTATAACGAATATTCTTGTTAGTGCATCGACATATTTTATTTGGGAAGAAAGGAATAGAAGATTATTTTCATCCAGAAAAAGAAATGCTTGCCAATTGGTAGAGGTCATTCTATCGACAGTAAGGTTGAAGCTTCATACTATGAGATTCAAGACAACCCCTAGCACGATTCAAGTTTTGCAAGAGTGGGCGCTACCTCGTGGACTTCTGGTTCCTGATGACGAATGCGGCTAATAGTTATTTGTATTTATTTTTGTTGGAGATGTAGCATCATCTAGGTTGCTTTGTGTTTGTTTTTTTTGTAGCCGTTTTGGGTGTTGTGTTTTTTTGGGTAAAGGGTTACCCCAGGTGAATTTTATAAATAACTCAAAAACAATACAAGGGCATGCCTGAATGACACACCAACTAGGCAACACAACCGAAGCCTAGGAAACAACGAAAAAAACACACACCCCCAGTTTTAGAAACAACAACCAACAAAACAGCCTAACAAAGAAACTACAACGAGCCACACACTCGAAACAAAATACTTAGACAACCCACGAGCAAGTCTATAACCCGGGTCCTTCACTTCTTCGTTCATAGCGATCTCCCACTTCTTTAACATGTTATGAACTTTGGAATCCCCTCTAAACTCGAATCCCATTAGGCGTAGCCTGACCGTGTTCTTGATTCTCCCAACCACCGAAGCAATATTAGATTGAACATTAGAAAACAGGCAGTTGTTTCTCTCGAGCCATATAAAGTAAGTAGCCGCCGCAATGACTAACTTGCATACAATGTGCTCTGTCTTCTTGGATGAAGCATTCTGGAACATCCAATCCATTATAGCTTGCCACAAATCATCAACCTGCTCCAACGATACCATCTGCTTGACCTCCTGCCATACATTCGAAGCAAAGGAACATTGAAAGAAAATATGATCTCTTGAATCTCGATTATTTCTGCACAATGGGAAACACATAAGATTAAGATTAGTTGCACTTCCCACCTCCCAAACAGCCAACCTATCCTGCGTCTTTAGCTTATTCTTGATAACCAACCAAAGATGAAACGAGTGTCTTGGGATACATTGAGAAAACCAAACCCCATTAACCCAAGGTACCGGGCTCTCACGATGTCTAATCACATTCCATACCTCCAATGACCGAAAATGGCAATGGTTACCCTCCAAATCCTTCCAGATTGTACGGTCAGCCATGTTGTGAATCAACTGAGGAGCATTCAACTCAATTAACACTGGATAGATATCATACCATGCTTGAGGCCACTTCCATTGCCCATTATATCAATTAAGTCCGCCAACGAAGAAGATATAGAAAACCCGGCATTAGAAATACGTCTTGGAGTTATGAAAGAGCTAAGCGGACTAAGATGACACCAATTATCACTCCACATATTAGTTTGAAGCCCACTCCTAACCAACTTCTAGATGAACGGCCGAACAATGTCACGAATGGACAGGAGCTTCCTCCATCCCCAGCTGATACTACCTCGTAACTGGACATCCCAAAAAGAACGATCTTTCAACTTGTGAGAATAAATCCATTCGACCCACAAGGACTTCCTTCTAATGATAATGCTCCAGATGTGGCTTGTCATTAGGGCCTTGTTGAAGTCCGATATGCTCCTAATACCAAGCCCACCTTCCACCTTAGGCAAACAAACATCTGACCAAGCCACTTTAGCTTTCACCCTTCCCTGCCCCCCCAGCATTCCACAAAAATCTCCTCATATACTTCTCCAGCTCATGAATAACCCGAGTAGGAATGATAAAGACCGAGGCCCAATAAATATGCATGGACGATAAAACGGAATTAACAAGTTGTAACCTACCCGCAAAGGACAAAGACTTGTTAAGCCAGCTATCGATCCTCTTTTCCATACGCTCAACAAGAGGTTTACAATCCTTAAAAATCAGCTTTGTAGTGATTAACGGCACCCCCAAATATCTAACCAGAAGAGAGCCCTCCTGAAACGGCATCAAACGGAGAATATCTTGTCTAACGTTAAGCGGAACATTACAAAAATACACCGTACTTTTGGCAGGGCTCGGAACCAAACCCGATATACTAGTGAACTTCTCAAGAGCTTGCTTAACCTTCCCCACGGAACAAACATCCCCATGCACAAAGATAAAAAGGTCATCAGCGAAAGAGACATTGATGATCTTCTGTTTAGCACACTGAGCATGATACTTGAACCCATTACTAGACGCAGCCACATGCTGAAGCAATAATGATAGGACTTACATAACCAACGTGAAAAGGTATGGCGACATAGGATCACCTTGCGTCAACCCCAGTTTCCCTCTAAAATAGCCATGCAGATTACCATTAATGCCAATCGAAAACGACATCGTAGTAACACACGCCATAATCCATGCAACCATTCTATGGTGAAAACCAAACGCCTTAAGCACATTCTCTAAGAACTCCCAGTTAACCGTATCATAGGCTTTCTAAACTGTTCACTTGAGTATGGCATGTCATACTTGAGAACTGTTGGGCAGTCTGCCCATCACTTGTTTTATTTGGTTGGTTGGCCGGGGTAACCCTTTACCCAAAAAAAAAAACTTACAAGTCATGAATCCTCAAACAACAAAACCTATGTATCTCACAGGCATTTTTATGTTGACGTACCTATTTTCACTTGTGTTTTAGGAGCTATTGCATGATGATGTTCGCGACACACTTAGGCGGACTTGGGCCTTAGTGACTTAAAACTATGAAAGACAGTTTAATTCATGTTATGTTCTGTAGATTCCAAGACAATGTAAACATTTTAATTAATAAAACCAAACTTTGAATCCCATGTGTTATGAAACAATGATTTTGTTACGACACTCCCCGACGTTTCCGTCGCGGTTTGTTATTTTAACGCGGTCGGGGTGTGACAAAAGAGTTGGTATTAGAGCTCATGGTTATAGGGAATTAGGTTATTCGTAATGCTTTGATCTTAAAACAAAACCGTCACCTGTCTTTAGGTGACAACCACAACAAGAACACAAATTTCAAATCCGTTTTGAAAATCAATCATCTACTCTTAGATGATTTGTTTAAGGTCTTAAACCTTCAAAGTTTTCAACATCTCGTCAAAGTTTGGGTCTTTATAATGTGAACACATGCAATCTGGAAGGGTGGGTGCCTGTACCTCAAGTTTTATGTCTAAGGCTAGAGTGTTCGTACAAATCCGCAGTATCGGCGGACCAGGCACTCTTACCTAGGAACTCTTGGGGTGAGCGTCCACTTATAGGCTAAAGCATGTCTTCGCGATACATTGATTAGTCACCTTGTCATTTGTTTGTTTTAAGTAACAAACAAATGATCGCAATCCTTATGCCTTGTCGATATTTTTAAACATTCTGTTTGGACTAACCAATATAATCTCACTCGTTTCTCATGTTTCCTTGTTCTTTCTAGAAAATGCCTCCTAGACGTGATCAAACTCAGGATGCTGCATTCGCAGCCCTTGTCGCTCAGCAGATTGCTATTGTGATTCCGAACCTCATTACCTAGATAAACCAAGCGAATAACAATAACAACAATAACAATGCTCAGTGTAGCTTCAAAACGTTCAATTCGGCTAAACCACTGAAATTTTCTGGGTCTCAAGGAGCAACTGCACTCCTACAATGGTTCGAGAGTCTAGAAAGCACATTCCGACATGTTCAGTGTCCCAATGAGCGAAATGTTGAGTTCGCATCTAGTGTTTTTGAGAAACAAGCATTAACATGGTGGAACGGTGTGATGAGAGACAGGGGTGCCGATGTGGCATTGGCTCAAACCTGGGAAGAGCTTCGAGCTCTAATGATGAAGGAATTCTGTCCTCGTCATGAACTCAGGGCACTGGAAAGGGAATTCGACGATCTTAAACAAGATAGTGGTGAACATCGAGCCTACACTGACCGTTATGACGAGCTATGTCTTTTGTGTCCTACCATGGTTACGCCTTTGGATAAGGCAATTGAAAGTACATTGATGGCCTCCCTGACCTAATTCAGGACATTGTTACTAATAGCAACCCTACCACAGTCAGACAGGCCATCGAATTATCCGCTACCCTGACTGAATCTCAAATCAGGAAATGTAAACTTTTCCGAAAAGGCGATAAGAAACCAACAGATGAGACAAAGTCAAAGGATAACAAGATTGAATGCTCCAAGCAGTCAAAGAAGCGTAAGGCTTCACAGAACTTCGTTGTAGTTGCTCAAAACAATCAAGCTGCCCCTAACCAACCAGCTCAACCCCCTGCTAAAAAGCCATACAATAGAACTGCACCTCTGTGCAACCAATGTAATCTTCATCATCATGCCAATGTACACTGCCGCAAATGCCTAAATTGTGGACTTGTTGGTCATACAGCTAGGGTTTGCCGAGCTGCGACTACACAAAATCAGGTTGTTAACAACCCTGCTCAAGCTCGTTTTCCACCTGGCTCTTGCTATAACTGTGGCGAGATGGGCCATTTCAGGAACAATTGCCCAAAGCTTGTTAATGCAAATCCAGCTCGTGGATGAGCATTCGGCTAACTGGAAGACAATGCTGCTTTGAAACAATCGAACTTTATGTTTTATCTCTTTTGTTATCTTAGACTATGAAACAATTAGTTTGGTTTATAAACAAAATTTTATTTGCATATAGATGTATGAAAACAAACGTGGTTACATGTATGAATGACTTACCCCTACGATACCGACACCAAGGAACCGTGTTCCTTGCAAGACAAACTACTCTCGTAGCTCTTCCATTTTTGTGATCGCTCGCGATCTTCATGAAAATCCTAAGTACTCGTTTTGTCTAAAGAAACAAAGTACAAGGTACAAGTTACAACTCTAGACGAATACTCAAAGTACCACTATAAATCCTTAATCGGATACCTAAGGGTACTTCCGTAAGTCCTTAATTGTTCTTACGCAATATACATATCATATCTTCCTGGTTTCACGATATTTTACACGTCACATGATTTCAAAAGATTATACATGTTTTCAAAAACCTCATACATGATTTCAAAATCATCTCACATGGTTTTTAAAACATATTTACCTAGTATGCCTAGTACAAGGTTTCGAAACAATTTCTCGCTACACGAATTCCAAATCCTTATGGGATCTTCCTACCTTCATAGCTAGATCCCTGTGGATGTTTAAAGCGCAAAATCAAAGTCCTTAGGACAAAACCGAATCCTTATAAGATCTTCCAATCTTCATGGTTAGATTCTTGAGGATGTTTAAAGTACTAGTTGAAATCCATTTCGGATTCCTGGTGTACTTTAAATGCATATGTACAAATCAACAATAAGTTAATGACCAAGTTGACAATTATGTGACTATGTGATTATGTGGTTAGATGTTTATGTGTTTATGTGTAGACCAAGTTAAAGAAACTCTTTGGTGATTTAGTCAAAGTATTCACAAGACTATTAGTTTGATTCTATCCCCTACACATTATAAAATAAACTGTGCGGACTGTGCAAGGAATTTCGTAATTATGGATGCATACATAATTATGGAATTCAGTGCACAGAAACCACAGTGTCACACCCCGACCACGTAGAACAACAAAACGTGGCGGAAAACGTCGGGGAGTGTTGTAACAGAATCATTGTTTCATAACACATGGAAATTGAAATATTGTTTTATTTATTTAAAGAGTTACAATGTCTTACAATCAAAGAAACATAACATAAATAACTAGTCTTGCATCTTTTATTGTTACTAAGGCCCAAGTCCGCCTATGTGTATCTTGATAAGTCCTATGCATCATCTCCTGAAAACACATGTGAAAATAGGTACGTCAGCATAAAAATGCCTGTGAGATACAAAGGTTTTGTGAAAACAGAATTCATGACTTATGTTTGAGAAAATGTTTAGTCATGAACCTTGTAATTTGCTTTATTTTGTAAATCGTTTGAAAAACAATAAGTTCAGATGATATGTAAAAATAAATGTAAGGTTAAATGAATAACCATGTAAAAATGGGTTTGTGTAAGATAAGTTGTTTGTAAACAGTGTCTTGTAAAAAGTATGTTATTTGTATAAAATGTCATGTGTCATAAATTGAAATGATTTAAATAACGCTACGATATGTAATACCATACAAACACTTATATATAGGAAGTACCAGCGGCGTATCCACCATGCTTGTATCATATTACACATGCCTCGTTACTTAAATCACTTACTCAAACCAAACCACCAATGTAAATTGTTTATGTATAATCAAATGTCAAACTGTTATTGTGTAAACCATATCAAATGTCTGTGTTTAATGTAAATCATGAATTGTGTATATCAATGTCAAAATGTTTATGTCTAATGTAAATCATGTTATGTGTATCCAAAAATGTCATGTATGGTATGTGAAATATATCAACTAAACCATATGTAAAATGCACAAAAACAAGGTATTGAAGTAAAACATGGTTTAAATCAAAGTTATGTTTTGTGGAACAAATGCATGCTATACTGATAAACATTTATGCGGTATTGTGAAAATGCATACATCCAAGCCTTGAGACTGTGGCGATAAACCTTTAAACAAATTAAAGGTTTATCTAAGTTATGTATATCGAATTCGGTCATTCCTTTCATCCAAACAAACCTAGGATGTCCGGAACGGGAGTTGTCAATTCCTATGGTACCACTACCTACTAACGAACGGCGTAGCTAATGTTAATGAATGTATTGTTCCATGTTAAACAAACCAAATGTCATACCAAAATGAAAGCATGTGATGTAAACAATTGTACTAAGTATGCACACAATGGGCATACATAGCATGAGATGTAATGTGAAACAATGTACTAAGTATGCACACAATGGGCATATATAGCATGAAATGTAATGTAAAACAATGTACTAAGTACGCACACAATGGGCATACATAGCATGAAATGTAATGTAAAACAATGTACTAAGTACGCACACAATGGGCATACATAGCATGAAATGTAATGTAAAACAATGTACTAAGTACGCACACAATGGGCATACATAGCATGAAGTGTAATGAAATCATGTACTATAATGTACTAACGAACATAGCAGGCATATGATATGAAAGCATGAAAAGCATGAAAGTAACAAGTAGGCACATGTGTTTCACCCCAAAACAGTTTGGAAAACAGTAAAATAGGGGTCTATGTACTCACTTGAGATTGCTCAGAAGTCCTAAGATAACCACCAAGCAATGCTAGAGATCACGGAATCAAACGGCACCTAACATAGGTAACTATGTTAATAAACCGGACCTAATATCGGAAGATCGGATAGAATGAGGGTCCGTAAACCAAACGAGTATGGAGACTCGTGTAATATGGTCTAACAAAGCCCACATACTAAAACGAAACTTAACCTAAGTGTTTGTGACCCATTACGACCCGTTTAGGTAGCTTAGGCTACTTTAACGCGTCGTTCGTATAAAACGCATTCGGAACGCCTAACTAGTCCTATGACAAGTAAAATATGCCTTAACATGTCTAATATGGTTGTCAAATCTGTTTAGATGTCAAAAGTTATGTTACATATGTTTAAAACGAATTTTGGCATCAAAGGGGTATTTTGGTAATTTACCTAAGGCATATAAACTACCTATCATACAACTACTTAAACGAAGCGACCATAAGGTATAACCTCGGAAGGTTATTCCCTATCTGCTATGGTCACCTAATGTGTTTGGTCGGATCCTAATGATCGACCAAATGGGTCGGGTTCGAAGGTATAAGCGATTTATTAGATCGCTTACCCTTACGACCCTAGACAACGTGGTAATCAGTAGGCATAGTCCCAAGGGACTATAACAACCATCGTGATTACAATCACGTTGCGAAGTTCAAACGAACTTCGCATTGACCATAAACTGGTCAAAGCAGAAAGTCAAACAAAGTTTGACTTTCGGACTCGAAAAGCAATAAAAGGACGAAAGAATACTTACGAAGGGTCCCCGAATGCTAATTTAGATCAAAATAGCTCAGGTATGAAACAAAGGTTTCAACTTAGAGCACATTAGATCAGATTCTAGTGAGTTTGAAGCAAATGGGGGTGGGGTATTTATAGTATTTCCCGAACCGTTAAGATCGTTTCTTGAATAACGTGATCGAATCTCGTGCGTACATTTGTTGAAATGTTGTGGTGACTAAAAATGGCCCCTAATGAGCTGAAAGGGCAAGTGTGAGTGTGTGGTTGTGAGTTAATCAGCTGAAATCTGTTGACTAATCAGTCTTATCTGATCTGGTTAGGCAGTCGCGTAGCGCGACTGGTAAGGCCCTTAGGGCTCGCGCTACGCCACCCCCCTGTTTCAGAAATGTTTCAAAAATGACAGTTTTAGTCCCTGCACGTGTTTAAGGCCTTTTTCGATGCGTTTGAGCCCCGTTAACCTCATTTCAAGGCTCTAAAATGAAGTTAAAGTATAGGGAACTCCAAACATGCTCCAAAATATCTCGGATGTCGGTTCGTTTGGTCGTACGGTTGCGTTGTTCGGTTAATTACGACGGAATGCACATAAGCGCGAAAAACGATCCAAATGACGCGACGAATGGATTTTTCTCATGCCAAACACTAAAATAAAATATTATAGTGCTTACATAAATTTTTGGATGTCCGGATGTATTCAGAACGTAAGTTATGCGCGAAAGTGCAAACTTATGCACTTTTTGACGCTTTTAGTCCCTGAATGACCCAAAAGTTTATTTTAGCACACCGAATCCCTCAAAGCCTATTTCTAAGCTATGTGAAGGATATTCATGGTATGTTTAACTTATGGTCATGTTCCGGAATGTCTGTTACAGTTCAAATTGGTATACTTTCGCAGTTTGTCAAATTTAGTCCCTGTAGACGAATTAACTTGTTTTTGCCATACCAAAGCCTTCAAAACTTATTTCTAAGTTATGTAAAGGTTATTTAAGGTATGTTAAGTATAAGTTGATGTTCCGGAGTATTTGCCGCATTAAACTGATTACGTTTACGCACCAGTTTGCGTATAACTCTCCAGAAAGCGATATAGAGTTTGAAATTGAATAAAAGTCAAAACATGAAAAATGTAAAACATAAATAAACAAACATTGGAATCAAATAACATTGTTTTATTGATAATTGTACTGTTCACAATGATTACAAGCACAGATGTTACAGTCTCCCTTACTTGTGGAAATTTCGTCCCGAAATTTATTTAGAGGAAACTTGTGAGAGTTTAAAATGTGAAGTTGAAAAGATCGAACAACATTGGTTAGGGTTCTGAACTTCTAGTAACTTTAATAACATCATGCTTGCAATGTAAGAGGGATACTTATATACAAGTATATGAAGCGTCATTGGTGCGTCCACCGTACCTCCATTACATCGTTCTCATTTTGTTAGTGGTGTCACTATCGGTTCTTACACATAATAAATCTTACTGTGGTTTTCGTGCACTGAATTTCATAATTATGTACGCGTCCATAATTAGACAATTCCTTGCATAGTTCACATAGTCTATTTTATGATGTGTAGGGTAAAACCAAATGAACAAACCTGTGATGAGTGTGACTAGACCGCCATAGAGTCTTTTTAATTAAATCAATAAATGATCTAAATAGACTATCAAGGAGTCTGTCAGCCATATCATCATATGTCATTTTTAACCATATTCTGAATCAATCTTTTTGACTAGACCACTAAAAGGGTCTCTTATGAATCATGGAGCGGTACTATATAATCCAAGGGTCTTAACTATTAAATAGAAGCCCATTAAGGATTTAAGGTAGTACCTTTTGAATATTCTGCTACGAATCCCTCATATGAAGATATGAAAGATTCTGCGAGGATTTGGATAACGAATATCCATAGTGTAAAAGCACAAAATGCATAAAAGAAAACATAAGGTGTATAAACACATAGTCACATAACCACAAAATTGTTTGTTAATTGCTTACATGCATTTAAAGCACACTAGGAATTCATTCCGTGGATTTCATTTGGTATTTTAAACGTTGTCAAGAATCTAACTATAAAGATAGAAAGATTCAAAAAGAAAATTCGATTTCGATTATCAGGAACCGAAATGTTCGAATTTAGGTACATAAGGAATCCAATTAAGGACTCTGATTTGCATGACAATTATCCACAAGGATCTAATTGTGAAGATAAAAAGATCCATATGGATTTTAGAAGTTGAAGATGTTTTGAACCTTGCACTGGATGTGCTTATGTCAAAACATGAAGTAAGAATGCTTATGAAGTTGAGATGCTTGATATGTCAAGGCGACATATGAAACAGAATTTGAAGGTTAAGTCAATGTATGAAGAAAATATTTTTGAAAACTATGCATGGGGTTCTTTTAAGAAAAATGTGTTTAACGTTTTTGAAACCTTATATATAATACTTTTGAAATCATAAAGTAGGTGTATTAGGTAGATATTTTTACAAAATGTTTTTAAAATCATGCGAGATGAATTTTGAAATTATGTATAAGGTTTTTGAAAATATGAATGATGCTTTTCGAAATCATGCACTTGATAAGAAAATGTACTGTGTTAATATTGTTTTTAGACTATATGAAACATTTTGAAATTATGAAGGTTGTTTTTGAAAGCATAGCCAATGTTTTTGAAATAACATAGACAATGCATAAAAAAAATGTTTTCAAACTATATGAAATGTTTTGAGATCATGAAGATTGTTTTTGAAATACTTGTACTGTGTATGTTGAAAAATCAAAACGTAATGGGTATGAGATTTGAAAATATCCTTAGTTATCTAACCAAGGATGTAATGGCATAGATGTGCAAAAAGCACGATTACTCATAATTTCCCTTTATTTATTGTACTTCGTCTCCTGGGATGAAACGAGTACTTTAAAATTTTTCGAGGGAATCATGAGTAGACACAAAAATGGGAAATTCACAAAAGTAGTTTGTAAGGAACATAGTTCCTTAATGTAGGTATTATAGGGAAATGCCATACACACATGTAACTATACTTGTATATCAGAATTGCGAACAACAACTTTTATTTATGAACAAGACATATTGTTTCACATTACTAGAAAACGAAGGAAACAAAAGCATAAGACAGCAACATCTTCTACTCAGCCAACTGCTCATCCGTGGGTCAGATTTGCATTAGCAAGCTTTGGGCAATCCCTTTGGAAATGGCCCATCTCGCCACAGTTGTAGCAAGACCCTCGTGAGAAACGAGCTTGAGTAGGAGTGTCGCCAGCTTGATTTGGTACAGCTGCAGTTGGGCAAACCCTTGCTGTATGACCTATAAGTCCACAAATCTGGCATTTGCGGCACCTCGCCCTTGCATGATGATGAAGGTTACATTGGTTGCACAAGGGTGCAGTTCCATTGTATGGCTTCCTAGCAGGGGGTTGAGCTGGTTGGTTGGAGACGGCTTGACCATTGTGAGCTACCACGGCGAAGTTCTGAGAAGCCTTTCGCTTCTTTGACTTCTTAGGGGATCGTTCATCCATGGTCTTTGATTCCTCGATTGGTTTCTTGGCTGATGGTGCTGTCACCTGACTAGGTCCTGCCTGTCTTGGTGACTCTTGAGTGGCTTCATCCTGGAGACGATACATGGCAGTAGCTAATTCAACAGTCTTCAGGACTACTTCGCCTATTCGCTGAGCGAATTTGGCAGTTTGCTTGGATATCTAGGCGTCATCGTGATGAAGAGACATTCTGGAAGAAAATGAAAGACATAGGAGGAAACAAATGAAATGTTATCGGCAAATAGAACAAAATAACAACACATAGAAATTGCGATCATTTGTTTGTTACCTAAGGCAAACAAATGAGATGGTGACTAAACAAAGTAAACGGATCATATTAATGTATCACTGAAGACATGCTCGCATATAAGTGAACACTCACCCCAAGAGTTCTCAGGTAAGAGTGACTGGTCCGATACTGCGGATTTGTACGAACACTCTAGCCTTGGACAGAAAACTCAGGATACAGGCATTCACTCTTCCAGTTTGCACGTGTTCACATTATACGACCCAAACTTTGACGAGATTTGAAAACTCAAAGGGGTTCAAAACCTTATAACTGAGGGTTCAAAACCTTATAACTGAGTCGCATGGCTGTTTTCTCTCTAACCCTAGGCGATCTTGTTCTTCGTGAAATCCTTGATTCTTCTTTGTGATCTTTTGTATAACAGTCTGTGATTGGAGTTTTGATTCTGTCAAATCTCTATAACGAACTAGTTAGCAATTGTGAGCAATTTCGAATTTAGGGTTTTTTTCTTTCTTTTCAATCGCCTCCTTAGTGTTTAATTTGATATTCTGATTTATTAATCTGATTGTTTTTTATTGCGGTTAACTGAGTTTAATTTAGCTAGATCGAAAACATTGGATTAATCGGTTAAGGGTTGAAGATTAACACTAGGGTTTTCGGATTAGGGTTTCTTGGTGCCGTATGTGATTGACGTTTACGTTGTTGTCGTGCATGGAGAGTAATAAAGATTCAGAGTTGGAGGATTTAGGGTTTCACTCGTTCACCGAAAAGCTGCATGGAGATATTTTTATATCTAAGACAAGTGCTATGCCGTCGAATCTGCAGGAGGGGCGTCCTAATCTTGATTCGTTTATGAACAGTCTTGATGCTAAGTCTTTGAAAATTGATGGTAAACCGTTTGCTCCTATTCGAACTCTGAATATTGATGGTAACCCGTTAGCTCGTAGACGTGGAATTGTGTCAAGTAACCAGGATGAACTTCGCAAGATCAATGTAATTGATGAGTTGGAAAAAGTAACAGTTCCTGTGGAAAATGTTTATGCGAATAAACATCAGGAGGAAAAGGTTTCTTACGCGCAAAAGGTGATGCTGAATTCTAGTATTAAACGTGAAGTGAACTTCAGAAAATTGGAATCCATGGAGACTCACCAAGAAGCTGATATAGTAATTCCTAGAGAGGTAGTTAAAAAAGTTCAAGACAGGTTTGACAATGTTTTATTTGGATACTTCCTGGGAAATAGATTACCGTTTCCGGTGGTTGAGTATTATGTTAAAAATGTGTGGTCGAAGTTTGGATTTGTCAAGATTATGATGAATGCTGAAGGTTTCTTTTTCTTTAAGTTTGATTCTAAGGAAGGAATGCATAAAGTTCTTGAGGGAGGGCCGTGGTTAATCCGTAAAGTTCCGTTAATTCTTAATATCTGGTCGCCATCAGTTAGTTTGAAAAAGGAAGGAATCAAGTCGGTTCCTATATGGGTGAAGCTTCATAATGTTCCGATCTCTATCTATACGGATGATGGTCTTAGTTTGTTGGCGTCGAAGATTGGTGTCCCAAAGAAATTGGATAGCTATACAGCGGATATGTGTGCCAATAGTTGGGGTAGGAGCAGTTTTGCTAGAGCCTTGATTGAGGTAAGTGCGGATGATGTTCTGAAGGATCACATAGTTGTAGCCATTCCGAAATTGGATGATGAGGGATTCATTATGGAAAGTGTAAAGGTTGAGTATGAATGGAAACCGCACCGGTGTGCTGAATGTTGCATCTTTGGTCATAATGATCAGAACTGTCCAAAAGCTGTTAATCCCAAACAGAAGCAAGTAATGGTGGATGCGGAAGGCTTTATCACGGATAAGAGAAGGGTTGCTAAGATTGGAGTTGGACAAAAGAAACCGAAGTTTGTTTATAAGCCGAAAACTAACAGATTTGCTGCCAGTACTTCTGGAACGAAGACTGGTACTAGTTCGGGTTCTAGTCAAATCAAAACAGGTAATTCATTTGATGCTTTAGCAAATGAGGATGGGAATGGGGATGAAAATATTGCTGATAAGAAGGATGGAGAGAATAACAAGAATGCTAGACAATCACAGGTTGATAATGAGATGAAACAAGGAAGGATGGGGCAGGTTGATAGTGACATGAAAGAGGTTACTCCGACGGAGATGGCACAATTTATGAAGAATGATCAGCCTATTAATTCTGAGGGGGCAAGCACTCCCGGTCTCAATGGTTTAAATGGGTAGCATCATGACCTGGAATGTTAGGGGATTGAACCGGCCCCTGAAACAAAGTGAGGTTCGTTCAATTGTTGCTGAGAATAAATTAGATATGTGTGCAATCCTTGAATCGCATGTGGATGTTACTAAGCTGGCTAAAATTTGCAAGTATGTGTTCCGTAAGTGGTGTTGGATATCTAATGGTGATTTATGCACGCGAGGCACGAGAATTATCTTAGGATGGAATCCTGATATGTTTGATGTTATGGTTATTTATCAAACTGATCAACTTATACACACTCAGGTAGTTATAAAAGATAGCAAAAAGAGTTACTTTTGTTCGTTTGTGTATGCTGAAAATAAATATCAAGACCGTAGACTGCTCTGGGAGGATTTATGTAAGCATAAAGTGTTCTGTCATGGTAAACCGTGGATAGTTATGGGGGATTTTAACACGGCTTTAAATGTTGAGGATTCTGTATTTGGTTTGTCTAGCATGTCTATTGGTATGCGTGAGTTTCATGATTGTATCCTTCAAGCTGAATTGTTCGACATTAATGCTCATGGGCTGCAATACACGTGGAGTCAAAAGCCAAAGAGTGGAGTGGGTCTTCTTAAAAAGATTGATAGAATTATGGGTAATGTGTCGTTCATTGAGCAATTTCCGGATGCGTTTGCTTTGTTTCACCCTTTTCGGTTGTCAGATCATACTCCATGTATTCTTAGAATGATGAGCTCCAATGGGAATAGGCCTAAGCCTTTTAAATTCCCGAATTTTATTGTGTCAAAACCAGATTTTCAGGAGTCTGTGAAACAGGAGTGGATGAAAACAATAGATGGTATTACGATGCTTTCTGTTGTTAAGAAAATGAGAAACTTGAAACCTAGGTTGAGAAAGATTCTTTTCAATCAGGGTAATTTACATAAGAGGGTTATTGATTTGAGGAAAACATTGGATGAAATTCAGATTCAAGTGGATCAGAACCCTATGGATGTTCGGTTAAGGCAGCGGGAGACGCAATGTTTACAAGAATTTCAATCTGTGGCGTATGATGAAGAATGTTATCTTAAACAGAAGTCTAAGGTTGAGTGGCTTTGCGCGGGAGATTCGAATACCAGGTTTTTTCATAATTCAGTTAAAGCTCGAAATGCTCGAACAAAAATTCAGAGTATTACGGATACCATGGGAATTAGACATGAGGGTAATCAAGTTGCTGATGTGTTGGTTTCGCATTACACCAATTTTTTGGGGATGGAGTCTTCGGTTAATCAGGTTGATTTGGATGGCATCTTCACTAATGTTTTAAGTAGCGAGATTGCGGATCGAATGGTATCTCAGGTCTCTCGAGAGGAAGTTAAAAATGCTATGTTCAGTATTAGAGAGGATAAAGCCCCAGGCCCTGATGGGTACACTTCGGCGTTTTTTAAGCATGCATGGGAGATTGTTGGTAATGAAGTTACGGATGCAGTGTTGCAATTTTTTGAGAATGGTAAGCTTTTAACTCAGGTTAATCATACTATTCTTGCATTAATCCCGAAAAAAGAAGTCCTAGATTCAGTACTTGACTACAGGCCGATATCTTGTTGCAATGTGATTTACAAATGCATAAGTAAAATTATCACGGACCGCCTAAAAGGTAGTTTGGGAAATCTTGTTAGTATCAACCAATCAGCGTTTGTGCCGGGGCGGAAAATTTCTGATAATATTCTTCTCACGCAAGAATTAATGCATAATTACCATCTTAACAGGGGTCCGGCTAGATGTGCTTTCAAAATAGATATACAGAAAGCATATGATACGGTAAATTGGTCTTTCTTGGAAAATATTTTGATTCGATTTGGGTTTCATCATAAAATGGTTGGGTGGATTATGACATGTGTGTCGACAGTTTCTTATTCGTTGAGCATCAATGGAAACCTTCATGGCTATTTTAGAGGAAAACGAGGGTTACGTCAGGGTGATCCCATGTCACCCTACTTATTCACGTTAATCATGGAGATTCTTTCTCGGTTACTTCAGCAGGCTGCTTCCTCTCCGTTTAGATACCATGCTCATTGTGCCAAACAAAAAATAATTAATGTCTCGTTTGCTGATGACTTATTTATTTTTGTTCATGGAGATGTTGTTTCGGTTAAAAGGGTCAAAGAGGAGCTTCAGACGTTTACTAACATCTCTGGTTTGGCTCCTAGCCCAGTGAAAAGTACAGTGTTCTTCTGTAATGTTCCACACTTGATTAGACAGGAAATTATGGATATTATGCCATTTCAAGAGGGTGTTATTCCGGTTCGTTATCTGGGGGTTCCGCTTATCTCATCTAGGCTTCTCTTTAAAGATTGCAAGGTTCTGATTGATCGAATGGAAAAGAAAATCAATAACTGGATGACAAAGTCGCTATCCTTTGCTGGTAGGTTGCAACTAATAAACTCAGTTTTGTCTTCTATGCATATCTATTGGGCTTCTGTGTTCATTATTCCTACTCGAGTTATCAATGAGCTTGAAAAAAGAATCCGTAGATTCTTATGGAATGCAGGATCGGAGGGTAAAATCCGCGCGAAAGTTGCTTGGAAAGATGTGTGCTTGCCTAAACAAGAAGGTGGTTTGGGTATTCGAAGTATATCGGATGTTAATAAATCGCTTATGGCTACGCATGTTTGGAGTATTTTAACTAAACGTGAGTCCATTTGGGTTAGGTGGATTCATGAATATAAGTTAAAAGGGAGAAATTTTTGGGAGGTCCCTTGTCGAGGGAGCATGAGTTGGGGATGGCGGAAAATATTGTCTATTCGGAGCATTGTGCGGCCTCACATATGGGTTTTACTAAAAAGTGGGATGCAAACAAATGCTTGGAGTGATAACTGGTGCCATACGAGTCCTCTTATTTCGTTTATTACTCCTAGATCGATAGCTAATGCAGGTTTTAATTTGAAATCTTCGGTTGCGGATGTTATTGATGAGAATGGGCAGTGGAGGTGGCCTCAAGCGTGGCTAGACTTGTTCCCGGTTTTAATAAATATTCAAATACCCCATCTCATTGATAATGCTCAGGATAGACTAGTGTGGAAAGCTGTGGATGGGGAGTTTGGCGATTTTAAGTCCTCTCAGGTTTGGGATATGGTTCGAAATAGAGATAATAATGCGGCCTGGGCTGATATGGTTTGGTTTTCTCAATGTGTCCCGCGCCACTCATTCCATATGTGGTTGGTGTTCAGGGATAAATTGAAGACGCAGGATAGGTTGGCAGTTTGGGAAGCAGGAAGTGCAACAAATCTTAACCTCATGTGTTGCCCTTTGTGCCATTATGATCGTGATAGTCGAGATCATCTTTACTTTCAATGCGTCTTTGCGGATCAAGTATGGACAAACGTGAAGGGTATGGTGAACATGGATAGTGTAGATAATACATGGCAGTCTTTAATGGGTTGGGTCGAACATCATTCTAAATCGAAGACAGTTGATGATATTGTGTGTAAAATGGTAGTTGCGGCGACCTCGTATTACATATGGCAAGAGAGGAACAGTCGGCTGTTTACTTCTAATCATTTATCTGCAGTTCAAGTGGCTGAGAAGATTAAAAGTTCAGTTCGTCTAAGACTTATGGGGTTCAAGTTTCGATTAGAGGCTACAAGGAAGAGGATATTTGAAACATGGAAGATTAGTGATACTAAGGATGGCGAGCTGGATCCGGGCTAGATTTTTTCTGTTTGTTGTTTAGGCCGGCCTTGTGTTTGTTTGTGTTTGGCCGTGGTTGTTTTGTTTTTGCCTTGACGTCTTGTCTGGTTGTTTGTTGTTTGGTTTGTTGGATTGGTGTCCTAGGCTTGGTCTGTCAAGTCTAGTTGATGTGTTGCTCTAACACATCTTTGTTTTATTGGTTTATATATAAAATTCACCGGGGTAACCCTTTACCCAAAAAAAAAAAAAAACCCTTATAACTGAGGGTTCAAAACCTTATAACAGAGGGTTCAAAACCTTACAATAGAGGGTTCAAAACCTAGTAATCAATCAACCTAGAACAGATGATTAGTTTTCAAAGCGGTTTTGAAATTTATGTTCTTGTTGTGGTTGTCGCCTAAGGATAGGTGACATTATTGTTTTATGACTAAACGCAAGTAAACTCGCGTTAGGGTCCTAGGAAGGTTATAGACTAGGTCAAAGTATTACTAATAACCTAATTCCCTATAACCATGAGCTCTGATACCAACTTTTCTGTCACACCCCGACCACGTAGAACAACAAAACGTGGCGGAAAACGTCGGGGAGTGTTGTAACAGAATCATTGTTTCATAACACATGGAAATTGAAATATTGTTTTATTTATTTAAAGAGTTACAATGTCTTGACAATCAAAGAAACATAACATAAATAACTAGTCTTGCATCTTTTATTGTTACTAAGGCCCAAGTCCGCCTATGTGTATCTTGATAAGTCCTATGCATCATCTCCTGAAAACACATGTGAAAATAGGTACGTCAGCATAAAAATGCCTGTGAGATACATAGGTTTTGTGAAAACAGAATTCATGACTTATGTTTGAGAAAATGTTTAGTCATGAACCTTGTAATTTGCTTTATTTTGTAAATCGTTTGAAAAACAATAAGTTCAGATGATATGTAAAAATAAATGTAAGGTTAAATGAATAACCATGTAAAAATGGGTTTGTGTAAGATAAGTTGTTTGTAAACAGTGTCTTGTAAAAAGTATGTTATTTGTATAAAATGTCATGTGTCATAAATTGAAATGATTTAAATAACACTACGATATGTAATACCATACAAACACTTATATATAGGAAGTACCAGCGGCGTATCCACCATGCTTGTATCATATTACACATGCCTCGTTACTTAAATCACTTACTCAAACCAAACCACCAATGTAAATTGTTTATGTATAATCAAATGTCAAACTGTTATTGTGTAAACCATATCAAATGTCTGTGTTTAATGTAAATCATGAATTGTGTATATCAATGTCAAAATGTTTATGTCTAATGTAAATCATGTTATGTGTATCCAAAAATGTCATGTATGGTATGTGAAATATATCAACTAAACCATATGTAAAATGCACAAAAACAAGGTATTGAAGTAAAACATGGTTTAAATCAAAGTTATGTTTTGTGGAACAAATGCATGCTATACTGATAAACATTTATGCGGTATTGTGAAAATGCATACATCCAAGCCTTGAGACTGTGGCGATAAACCTTTAAACAAATTAAAGGTTTATCTAAGTTATGTATATCGAATTCGGTCATTCCTTTCATCCAAACAAACCTAGGATGTCCGGAACGGGAGTTGTCAATTCCTATGGTACCACTACCTACTAACGAACGGCGTAGCTAATGTTAATGAATGTATTGTTCCATGTTAAACAAACCAAATGTCATACCAAAATGAAAGCATGTGATGTAAACAATTGTACTAAGTATGCACACAATGGGCATACATAGCATGAGATGTAATGTGAAACAATGTACTAAGTATGCACACAATGGGCATATATAGCATGAAATGTAATGTAAAACAATGTACTAAGTACGCACACAATGGGCATACATAGCATGAAATGTAATGTAAAACAATGTACTAAGTACGCACACAATGGGCATACATAGCATGAAGTGTAATGAAATCATGTACTATAATGTACTAACGAACATAGCAGGCATATGATATGAAAGCATGAAAAGCATGAAAGTAACAAGTAGGCACATGTGTTTCACCCCAAAACAGTTTGGAAAATAGTAAAATAGGGGTCTATGTACTCACTTGAGATTGCTCAGAAGTCCTAAGATAACCACCAAGCAATGCTAGACATCACGGAATCAAACGGCACCTAATATAGGTAACTATGTTAATAAACCGGACCTAATATCTGAAGATCGGATAGAATGAGGGTTCGTAAACCAAACGAGTATGGAGACTCGTGTAATATGGTTTAACAAAGCCCACATACTAAAACAAAACTTAACCTAAGTGTTTGTGACCCATTACGACCCGTTTAGGTAGCTTAGGCTACTTTAACGCGTCGTTCGCGTAAAACGCGTTCGGAACGCCTAACTAGTCCTATGACAAGTAAAATATGCCTTAACATGTCTAATATGGTTGTCAAATCAGTTTAGATGTCAAAAGTTATGTTACATATGTTTAAAACGAATTTTGGCATCAAAGGGGTATTTTGGTAATTTACCTAAGGCATATAAACTACCTATCATACAACTACTTAAACGAAGCGACCATAAGGTATAACCTCGGAAGGTTATTCCCTATATGCTATGGTCACCTAATGTGTTTGGTCGGATCCTAATGATCGACCAAATGGGTCGGGTTCGAAGGTATAAGCGATTTATTAGATCGCTTACCCTTACGACCCTAGACAACGTGGTAATCAGTAGGCATAGTCCCAAGGGACTATAACCATCGTGATTACAATCACGTTGCGAAGTTCAAACGAACTTCGCATTGACCATAAACTGGTCAAAGCAGAAAGTCAAACAAAGTTTGACTTTCGGACTCGAAAAGCAATAAAAGAACGAAAGAATACTTACGAAGGGTCCCCGAATGCTAATCTAGATCAAAATAGCTCAGGTATGAAACAAAGGTTTCAACTTAGAGCACATTAGATCAGATTCTAGTGAGTTTGAAGCAAATGGGGGTGGGGTATTTATAGTATTTCCCGAACCGTTAAGATCGTTTCTTGAATAACGTGATCGAATCTCGTGCGTACATTTGTTGAAATGTTGTGGTGACTAAAAATGGCCCCTAATGAGCTGAAAGGGCAAGTGTGAGTGTGTGGTTGTGAGTTAATCAGCTGAAATCTGCTGACTAATCAGTCTTATCTGATCTGGTTAGGCAATCGCGTAGCGCGACTGGTAAGGCCCTTAGGGCTCGCGCTACGCCACCACCCCCCTGTTTCAGAAATGTTTCAAAAATGACAGTTTTAGTCCCTGCACGTGTTTAAGGCCTTTTTCGATGTGTTTGAGCCCCGTTAACCTCATTTCAAGGCTCTAAAATGAAGTTAAAGTATAGGGAACTCCAAACATGCTCAAAAATATCTCGGATGTCAGTTCGTTTGGTTGTACGGTTGAGTTGTTCGGTTAATTACGACGGAATGCGCATAAGCGCGAAAAACGATCCAAATGACGCGACGAATGGATTTTTCTCATGCCAAACACTAAAATAAAATATTATAGTGCTTACATAAATTTTTGGATGTCCGGATGTATTCAGAACGTAAGTTATGCGCGAAAGTGCAAACTTATGCACTTTTTGACGCTTTTAGTCCCTGAATGACCCAAAAGTTTATTTTAGCACACCGAACCCCTCAAAGCCTATTTCTAAGCTATGTGAAGGATATTCATGGTATGTTTAACTTATGGTCATGTTCCGGAATGTCTGTTACAGTTCAAACTGGCATACTTTCGCAGTTTGTCAAATTTAGTCCATGTAGACGAATTAACTTGTTTTTGCCATACCAAAGCCTTCAAAACTTATTTCTAAGTTATGTAAAGGTTATTTAAGGTATGTTAAGTATATGTTGATGTTCCGGAGTATTTGCCGCATTAAACTGATTACGTTTACGCACCAGTTTGCGTATAACTCTCCAGAAAGCGATATAGAGTTTGAAATTGAATAAAAGTCAAACATGAAAAATGTAAAACATAAATAAACAAACATTGGAATCAAATAACATTGTTTTATTGATAATTGTAGTGTTCACAATGATTACAAGCACAGATGTTACACACAGCAAGTTTTGTCATGTATTGTCACACCCCGACCGCGTTAAAACAATAAACCGCGGCGGAAACGTCGGGGAGTGTCGTAACAGAATCATTGTTTCATAACACATGGATTGAAGTTCTGTTTTATTGAATTAAATGTATTACATTGTATCAAAACTAGAAACAAAACATGAACAATTAACTTCCATTGTTATTAAGTCACTAAGGCCTTGTCCATTCCTATGTGAGCATGCATCAATATCATCATCAAACATCACCAACTATGGTTCCTGAAACATATATGAAAATACGTCAGCATAAAAATGCCGGCGAGTACATAGGTTTTATGTGAGTGTCAGATTCATGGCTCGTTTTACCTTTTGAAATAACTCAAACAACTTTGTTATTCGATATTTAGAAAACTTAGTTTTGTAAAATGTTTATATTGTGAATTGAAATAACCAAGTTAAAACAGATAAGTTATAATTTATAAAACCTCGATGCCATGAATCTTAACTCAAAACATTTGTTTTGTCAACCCAAATCGTAAATTGTTTTTGTAATAAAACTCGAACGGTTTATATTGTTAGAAAACATTGCATTATAACTTTGTTTTGATAACCTTTGCCCAAGTGATCTAGATAACGCAACGATATATAATGTGTTAAAAGCACTTATATATAGGAAGTACCAGCGGCGTATTCACCATGCTTTTAACACATTACACCCGCCCTGTTACCTAATCACTTCCCTAACCCAACGGTTCAAACAGTTTCAAACGGTTCATATCAATCAAACAGTTAAAAACGGTTCACATAAATCAAACAGTTACAAATGGTTCACATAAATCAAACAGTTACAAACGGTTCCAACAGTTCAAATAATTCACATAGATCAAACAGATTCAAACGGTTCAAAATGTAAAACAATGTGTTCATATTGTCACACCCTGGCTTTGCGGAAGCGTGGTTAGTTTTGGTGTGACTTCTTAATACCATAGCTTAATCATAACAAAGCTATATGAATTTAAAAACCATGCAAGTCATCATTAAGTTTAGAAATCAACGTACAATACCATTGTTTTAAACATACGACCATAACTTTGTTCAGTAACATTACATCTAGAAACAAAACATAAATGAGGGTTAAGGATTGTGTCTTGTCCAGGTAAGAGAACACAACCCCTAATCCTTGATGACTTCATGAAGATTGCAGCGGAAAACGTTCATACCGTGCCAGAATCCGTTAATTTCCTGAAATACATGTGAGTTGAAAAATCAACAATAATGTTGAGCGAGTTCATGTGCAAGTGAGTAAGTAAAACACTTGTAAGTATAAAAGTTTCCTGGTATGTAGCAGTGTAAGAGGACTTGTGATCACCAATGGTTTGCAAGGCCATTAGCATGTCGTGAAATGCAAGTAAGTAAGATACAACCCTAGCCGATTTTGCGTTGGGTACCAAGTCACTCCGGATCCGTTCTGTTAGTCCTTCGTGAGGCCTGTTCTGTTGGACCGGGAGCTGGGCTCGCTACACCCAAATAGATCTACCGCTCGAGTCCCTCGGGGTTCTAACTACCCATTCACATGATCTAAACCTCCTTACGTTATTCATACCGTGTATAAAGTACTTGTAAACAAAGTAACATGTATTTCACCCCCGCAGTTAAGAAAACTGAAAACAGTTAGAGAAAAGGGGGACATGAACTCACAGTGGATGCGTAACTCTACCAAGCGTCTCCTGATACTGTAAGCTGTGCAATGACCTACAAGTGCTAATTCTATTAGACGGACGGCCGTGCTTTAGCTTTACAGTTTATGTTTGCGGGAAATAGTTAGACAACTATTTCGTGTTACATTTTGTATATGCTTGATAGTTATTCTTCTTCCCAAGGATGGGGGATACAATACATGTGCGTAAGTTACGTTTTATCAATCTTGTGGTAATGTAATTACCGATGTAACTTATATGTTTATGGAAGCGTTCGCAAAGTTTTGGAATCATTAACGCTTGTAAATATTATTTTCACTCTAAAATAATATTTATGTATTTCACAAAATAATCATAAACAGTGTTGTGACAAATATATTTATCACGTTAATCTTTGTGAAAATCCCACCTCCGAATGTTTAGTAAAATATAGTACTGGCGAAATTTATGTTTCAAAAGTATGCCCAAAAATAGTTCTAACACTTGTTGTGTAAAAAGTCTAAGTGTTAGGTTTTTAGAAAATTTCGCCAGAGTTTCCTCTGTAACTGGAGGTGGCCACGCTTTTAAGCGTATCATTTTCTTTTAACAAATCAACTCAATCAACTTCTTTATTCAATCAAACAATTTCCGACACATCAAACTAGTCAACAAGTATGTAAATTTGCATAATCGCATGAACTTGCAGTTTTTCCGCATCAATAATGTAAATCACCTTTATATATGTAGATCTTTATATATAAAGAAACTTTAATCTCGTAAAAGCCTCGTGTTTAGAGAAAACCGTCTTTACAACTTCTAGTAACAAGTGACAAATACACTTCTTTGTCGGATCTCTTTATTTTACAAGTGTCTATACACTTGTGGTTTATAAAATCATATTTATTAGTGCAAGATCCATCTTTTAGAAAAACATGATTTCTTTAAAGTGTGGTCTTTCAAAAATACCACTTGCGGATACGTAGATCCGCTAGTTTTAAACACCATTTTACCGGTTAAAATACTTTTACACAAGTAAAATACTTCTTTACAAGTTCATGTCTCTAGAATGTGGTAGTGTTCACCTTTAACCCTTGTATCTTTCAAAAACAAGCTTATGTGAAGATACGTGATTTTACAAAGTCGGGTTAAACGAAGATTTGAGCTACCACATTGTAGATCGGGTCACAATAAGCACAAATTTCAAGTCCTACGACTTTTACACAAGTTATACGCTATTAACCTCCATTTTAGTGATTTTACTAGACTTTAAAGATTCAAAACGCGTGTTTACGATATTTAACCGACGAAAGTTCTTTTAACCACTTTAGATGAGTGTGAGAACAAGTTTTAAAGGTTATACCTCTAGCTCAAGGCTAGGGAAGAATTGTGACGAAAACCGCGTGGATAAAAGCCAACGAGAGTGGTCCTTCGCGTTCCGCTTGCACCAAAGCTCCTTATACGTGTCTTGTGATGTTTGAATGGTCTTGGAATGATGGAAGCAAGAACCGAAATTGTGGTGGTGTGTGGGTTGGGGTTCGGCCGAGAGCCACAAGAGAGAAAGAGAGTGTGAGTTGTGGTGAAAGTTAAGTGATAATCTCTAGTAGTTAGTGTGTATTTATAGGAAAACTCAAGGTGCTATTGTCCAATGGATAACATGTTCACTAGATACTTGACAACATTGGATTCAACAAGATTTTAAGTACAAGGTGGTACTCCCAAGGTGACCGATCGGTTGGGGGGGGGGGTCCATGGTTCGATTTTAAGTGTTAGTTAGGGAGTTTAGTTATGTTAATTAGGTTAGGTTAAGTATTAACCTTGTTAGTTGCGTATGACGGGTGTTAGGGTAATCAGAGACCCTAACTTGCTCAGAAAAATATAAAAAGTGAAAATAATAAAATTTTCATGTTCCGGGTAAAGTCCGGTTGTTCGGTTGGATAGTAATTCGTTAAAGTGTTTTGTAACACTTTAAAGTGTCGTCATTACATCTTTAGTGACACAATTTGTTTTCCCGACACTTTAGAAAGTGTCTAGTAATATTTTCTCATTTTTGGCACTTTACTAGTCAGCTAGAAGCTGGTTAAATTATTTAAAGTGCTGTGTTTGGTACTTAAAGTACGTTTTAGGCACATCCGAATCAGTGTATCTTATCCCTAGAGACGCGGTAACACAACCCTTATATCCTACACTCACTACCAGTGTAGCCAAAATATATGAGGCTCTTAACAGGCCTTGAGGCAGTATTTGCCTGATGCTGGTTATATCAGCATGTTTACTGTGTATCCGTTTGGTGCTACTGTGCTTTTTGTGCATCATGTTTGTCACTAGGGTTCAGCACGTAAATAATGTAGTGACAGCAAATAAAGTATGATGCAAGTAAGTGCATGTATCAGTATGCAGGTAGCAGTTTATCAGCTAGTTTCAATCAAGCACAGTAATCAAGTAATAATTAATCATTAATTAAGTTGTACGGATACCTGGTTTTGTGCGGGTTGTCACATTCTCCCCCCGTTAAATAAATTTCGTCCCGAAATTTTAAGTTCTGCTTGTAGATGCAGTGTTCTTGGGAAATAAGTGGGGGTATTTTTCCTTCATCCGGTCCTCACGCTCCCATGTGAATTCAGGACCATGTCTGGCATTCCAACGTACCTTGACGAGTTTGACACTGCTCCGGCGGGTCTTGTTAACTTTCCAATCCGTGACCTCGACAGGTTCTTCAACGAAGTGGAGCGTGTCGTCAATATGAATCTCGTCGATAGGAATGGCAACGTCAACTTGAGTTGGACTTTTCTTTAAATTGGATACATGAAATGTATCGTGAACACCATTTAGTTCAGCAGGTAGGTCCAACTTGTATGCTACCGTCCCGATTCTTTCTAGAATTCTAAAGGGACCAATGTAGCGTGGATTTAACTTTCCCCGCTTTCCAAAGCGCGCTACCCCTTTCCAGGGTGAAACCTTCAATAATACCATCTCTCCGACTTGGAAGTCCACATTCTTCCGGTTTGGATCCGCGTAGGCCTTTTGCCTGTGGCGAGCGGCTTCGATGCGTTTAAGAATTTGCGCGATCTTATCTGTCGTCTCTTGGACGATCTCGGGACCAGCAAGCTGCCTATCACCTGCGTCAGACCAACATAGTGGGGATCGGCACTTGCGTCCGTATAGGGCTTCAAAAGGCGCAACACCAATACTGGTGTGGTAGCTGTTGTTGTACGAAAATTCGACCAAGGGTAAGTGTTTATCCCAGCTACCTCCTAAATCCATAACACATGCCCTCAGCATGTCTTCCAACGTTTGTATTGTTCGCTCGCTCTGGCCATCAGTTTGCGGATGGAATGCAGTGCTCAGATTTAATTGTGAGCCAAAAGATTCTTGGAAAGATTGCCATATTCTTGACACAAATCTTCCGTCTCTATCAGAGATGATCGAGAGTGGTACTCCATGTCGTGCTACGATCTCTCTCATGTAAATTTCCGCAAGTTTACTAGTACTGTCTTTCTCCCTGATTGGCAGAAAATGTGCGGACTTTGTTAGGCGGTCTACAATCACCCAAATCATATCATGGCCTCTTGGCGTTCTTGGCAGTTTTGTAACAAAATCCATGGAGATTTGTTCCCATTTCCATTTGGGAATCTCAGGTTGTTGCAGAAGTCCCGAAGGCTTCTGGTATTCTGCCTTGACCTTAGCGCACGTTAAACATTTGCTCACATAGACAGCAACGTCGCCTTTCATCCTAGGCCACCAATAGTAATCTTTAAGATCCTGGTACATCTTATCCGATCCAGGGTGGATAGAGTACCGTGACTTGTGCGCTTCGTCGAAAATAACTTCCCTTAATCCACCAAACAGAGGAACCCAAATCCTTTTCTCAAAATGTAACGTCCCTTCCTCGTTTGGTACCAAAAGCTTCTCCATTCCCCGGAGATATTCTTCCTCAAGGTTTCCCTTCTTGAGAGCTTCCTTTTGTGCAGCACGAATGCGCGAGGGAAGGTCGGTTCGTACAATCATTTCCAAAGCTCTAACCCTTATGGGCTTGATTCTTTCTTTACGACTTAGGGCATCGGCTACTACGTTCGCCTTTCCCGGGTGATACTTGATCTCGCAGTCGTAATCGTTTAGTAACTCAACCCATCGTCTTTGCCTCATATTTAACTCCTTCTGGTTAAATATATGTTGTAGGCTCTTGTGATCTGTGAAAATTGTGCACTTCGTACCATACAGGTAGTGCCTCCAGATCTTTAGTGCAAAAACCACTGCGCCAAGCTCTAAATCATGTGTGGTATAATTCTTCTCGTGCACTTTCAGTTGGCGTGATGCGTAAGCAATGACCTTTTGGCGTTGCATCAACACACATCCCAATCCCTGACGCGATGCGTCGCAGTATACCACGAAATCGTCGGTACCTTCCGGTAGAGCTAAAATTGGCGCGTTGCAGAGCTTATCTTTCAATATCTGAAACGCTTCGTCCTGTTTGATTCCCCAATCAAACGTCTTATCCTTCTGGGTCAGGAGCGTCAACGGTTGAGCGATTTTCGAAAAATCCTCGATGAACCTTCGATAGTAGCCAGCCAAACCCAAGAATTGTCGAATCTCGGTTGGCGTTGTAGGCGTCTCCCAATTCTTGATTGCCTCGATCTTTGTGGGATCAACATGAATTCCATCCCCATTAACCACATGTCCAAGAAACTGGACTTCGCGTAGCCAAAACTCGCACTTGGAGAATTTGGCGTACAGTTGTTCCTTCTTTAGCAGCTCCAAAATGGTTCTAAGATGTTGTTCGTGTTCAGCCTTCGTCTTTGAGTAAATCAGGATGTCGTCGATGAATACAATCACGAACTTGTCTAAGTATGGCTTGCAAACTCTATTCATCAAGTCCATAAACACTGCAGGCGCATTGGTTAAACCAAATGGCATCACGAGGAACTCGTAGTGTCCATAACGAGTTCGGAAGGCTGTTTTCGGGATACTTTCCTCCTGTATCCTTAATTGATGGTATCCAGATCGAAGATCGATCTTAGAGTAACAGCTTGAACCTTGAAGTTGATCGAACAGATCGTCGATCCTTGGCAGTGGATACCTGTTCTTTATCGTCAGCTTGTTCAATTCTCTGTAGTCAATACACATACGGAAACTTCCGTCTTTCTTCTTGACAAACAAGACCGGAGCTCCCCAAGGCGAGAAGCTTGGTCGGATAAAACCTTTATCTAACAGCTCCTGAAGCTGTGTTGACAATTCCTGCATCTCTGATGGAGCAAGTCTGTATGGTGCCTTAGCCACAGGCGCGGCGCCTGGAACTAAGTCAATGTGAAACTTCACTTGCCTCTGAGGTGGCAGTCCAGGTAAGTCTTCTGGGAAGACTTCTGGATACTCCCTTACGACAGGGATGTCTTCGATTGTTGGCTCGGCAGCCTCCTTGTCTACGATGTGTGCCAGAAAAGCAACACATCCTTTCCGTAAACACTTCCTTGCCTTCAAGCAGCTGATGAATCTTAGCGGTGTGTCACGCTTCTCTCCGTGAACCACAATTGTCTCACCATCGTCAGTTGGGATACGAACAACTTTCTCGTGACATACTATCTCCGCCTTGTTCCTGGATAACCAATCCATTCCTACCACCACGTCGAAGCTCCCCAATTGGACTGGTAGTAGATCCAGGGTAAACTCGCGCTCTCCTAATTCTATCACACAACCTTTGATTACTTCGTCGGCTCCAACTAACTTCCCATTAGCTAATTCGATCGAGTAGGGTATGTCTAACTTATTTGCAGCTAACCCAAGCATATTCTTAAATTCTAGTGATACGAAGCTATAATCGGCATCAGTATCAAATAAAACGGATGCATAGCGTTGATTGATAGGGAACGTACCGGTAACAACATTTGGATCTTGACGTGCTTCTCTAGCTTCAAGTTGGAACACTCTACCACGGGCTTGATTCAGTGTTGGGCAATTCTTCTTAAAATGCCCGATTTCCCCGCAATTGTAGGATCCGAGCCTTTGCCCATTACCATCCCCATTTCCAGCTGGGGTGTTGTTCTGGTTGGCATTGTTGCTTCGGTTTCTGTTTCCTCCAAGATTTCCTTGCTGGCGATTCCCATTTCCACCACGGTTATCATTTCTATTTCCATATCCTCCCTGGCCTCCACGGCCGGCAGAGACCCAACAAGTATCCTTAGAGTGACCACGTTTCCCACACGCTTCACATACTTTTAGCCCACATTGACCAGAATGGTGACGCTGGCAGGCATTACACCTGGGATGGGTGCCCATATATCCCTTTCCTCTCCTTCCACTGCCAGCTGCACCCTGAGCTGGCGTGCTTGGTGCTCCTCTCTTACCATCACTGCTAACACTTTGTTTGAAGTTTGAAAACTTTCTTTTGTTACTTCCGGACGACTCAACATGCGTCTCTTTCTCCTTTGCCTTTACATCACCAAACTTGTTTAAACGAATCCCCTCCTCGGTGAGAGCCACGCTCAAATCGATGGCTTCAGTGATAGTCGCTGGTTTGGAGGAGGTTACCATGCTTATTATTTGGGGAGCCAAACCCCAAATGAAGCGCTCGATTCGTTTGTATTCAGGCGTAACCATGTAAGGAACCACTTGAGATAGGTCATGAAACCTCTGAACGTACTCTGCTACTTTCGGACCATCCATCTTTAAGTGCCAGAATTCAGTCTCCAACCTCTGAATTTCTGCGCGTGAACAGTACTTCTTGCGCATCAGTTCTTTCAATTCGGCCCAAGTCAGGGCGTAGGCTGCAGCTTCGCCTAAGGTTTGGACTTGTAAGTTCCACCAAGATAGGGCTCCGTCGAGAAATAGCCCTGAAATGTATGTGACTTGTTGGTCCTCAGCACACTTGCTCATGCGTATGACGGAGTCGGTTTTCTCAGCCCAGCGGGTAAAGGCAACTGCACCTCCCATGCCATCGAAGTTAACTGGTTTGCAGTCTAAGAACTGCTTGTAGGTGCATCCTGCACGTATGTTAAAACATGTGTTTGGCATTAGCATCACCGCTAAAATCTCCAACTAGTTCATGGTAGGTTCGAATGGCGTAGTATTACCGTGAGGTGGATTGTTATTGCCTTGATTAACACTTCCGCTCCCTCCTGGCTGAGAAGCTGCGTACTGCGCTATGGCAGCAGCAATGACTTGTTGTAGCTCTTCCTGAGTGGTAGGCATAGGCTGTTGTTGTCGTCTTGGCGGCATCTTTCTAAAAGATGGTTTAAGTTGGTTAGGCCATAGAAGGCTCCGATGTTACGATACGTAAATCAGTTCGTAATATAGCGTACGTATATAACGGTAGTAATAATATAATCACACAGCATCTCATGTTATCACATATCACAAATATCAATCACACACAACCCATACCATAACAATGCAAATAAGTAATCAAGCGGATCCAAAATATGGTGAGAAAACTGCGATTGCCATAATAATGAGACCACATCGTAAGTGTATACATACAATCATCACTCACTGGGGCTACATCACCCCTGTCAAAAGCTACATCAGTATCAATACAACATCAAGTACATAACAAAAGTCAAATCATAACGTAGTCTCCTCAAAAATGCTGTGCAAGTAAAAGCAATCGCCGCCTTCTCACTCGCCTACCCATGTGGCATCGATGAGCTCAAGCAGATGGTGGTGGAGGAGGAGGAAAACGGGTATAAAACAAACGGCGCATCTCTAACCAATCTGCCTCCATCGCCTGCTGCGTGCGAATAACGGAGGCAATCTGCTGCTCCAAAGTAGCAAGACGAGCAGCATAGTCAGGGGGTAATGGTCGAAACGGCTGTAACGGAGAGGGTACCCGGCCATGGCACTGACATGGCTGCAGGCGGGCTCTCTCCAACTCCTGTAGTCGCTGCTCATGCGACTCATGCTGGTGTACAAATGACATCAATACATCCTCGATAGTGTGTCCCACGTGGAACCTGTGGTATGGATCAGTGGGTGGCATAGGGGAAAATGGTGACTACAGCAGTGGCTCACGTGTGGGGTCAAAGGGTGTCATCCCAAAAGGAGCAGTAATAGGTGGAACAAAAGGCATCTGTGGTAAGAAAGGCATGGGCATCGGTACATGCCCTGATGGGTGGGCTGAAGAGCCCTCTCCAGGCCCTGCTGGAGGTATGTATGTGGGAATCTGAAACGAAAAGTCAGTGTGTCTAGCGTCTGGAATCTGTGGGGGTAACGGTGGGACGTCCTCATCAGCCGGGATCCACCCGCGCTGTGCGGCCTCGTCCGGTGGATCCATCTGTGCCGCGAACGGTGCATGTCCGGGCTCTATGGGAACGGGATCAAGTAAAGGGGCTACAACAGGGTCAACGGGTGCCAAGTGCTCAAATGGTGGGTCAACAGGTGCAGCAACAAGGGGTAGGGGATCAATGGGATCGACAGGGATATGATCGTCTGCAATCAAAGGAACATCTAGGTGGTGATCAACAGCAATGGGCTCAAGGGGTATATCGGCATGCATAGGGTCATGCTCCGGTAACACATCAAGAGCAGCTGCCTGCTCAGGGGCAAGGGCAGGCTCCAAGTCATCGAATGCCATATCAAAGTCAAAATCAGGATCAATAGGATCAAAAGGGTCAACAGGATCCGCTGGATCCTCCATAAACTGGTCCATCGGAACAAACTCCAAGTCACGATCAGGGTCGAACCCTGGGGGAAACATAGGGTCGGAATCCTCCACGTCCTCGTGGTCAAAAGTGGGACTGGGGATGGGGGCGACAGAAGATGCATGATCAGAATCTGACTCGTGAGAGTAGTGCTGCGCACTAAGGGTATGTGTCGGTGCAGAAGCCACAGACTCAGAGGAGTCCTGGGCTGGGGAAAGTGCAGGTGCCTCCGCAGCCGGAGCATCTGCAATCAGTAGAGGGGCAACAGCGGGTAGGGCCTCGCCCTGAACGTCCTCCATAGGCTCCACCTCAAATAAGTCGACGTCGTCCTCGTCGCCGTCGAATGGTAACTCCTGAACAGGGTAAGCAGCGAGGGGTATGGGAGCAGGGATCACCGCTAGTGGCAAATCCCCGGCCGGAATATCAATAGGGAGCTCATCGTCGCCGTCAGGTAGGGCGAATGGCTGGAAGTCGTCATCGTCGGTACTGGTAAAGTCTGACGTGTACACCTCGTGCTCCGAGGACTCTAAATCGTCTGACACAACATGCCTGGGGTTGGTGATGTCTGAACCACCTGAATCAGCCGGATCCATGTATCTGTAACATAAACACAAGTATGCACAAACAGCCAATCACATAATCAGATAATCACATAAGTCACCAAGTAGGGCATCACATAATTTCTCCTAGTCTTACTAGCCAAAACCATCTAGTCTACAAGACTGTTCTATCCTTCACTTAAACCAGACCTCGATCCTCCAGATCGAACCTTATAACAAATCAACGTGCTCAACTACCTTATTCACCTCGATCCTCCAGATCGAACCTTATAACAAATCAACGTGCTCAACTACCTTATTCACCTCGATCCTCCAGATCGAACCTTATAACAAATCAACGTGCTCAACTACCTTAACCATCTCGATCCTCCAGATCGATCCTATAACAAACCAACGTGCTCAACTACCTTAACCATCTCGATCCTCCAGATCGATCCTCAGCCCTCCAAGCTGAACTTATAATTAATAAAATGTGCTCAACATTTGTTTGTAAAAAGTGTGGACCTGGACTTAAGTGGTATGCAGAAAAATGTTTTCGTGAGAGCCCTAGTGATCATAGTCTAGACTCGAGAGAGAATCCTAGTTCGCTATGATCAGAGCTCTGATACCAAGCTGTCACACCCTGGCTTTGCGGAAGCGTGGTTAGTTTTGGTGTGACTTCTTAATACCATAGCTTAATCATAACAAAGCTATATGAATTTAAAAACCATGCAAGTCATCATTAAGTTTAGAAATCAACGTACAATACC
Source organism: Helianthus tuberosus (assembly GCA_030545235.1). Taxonomy (NCBI): domain Eukaryota; kingdom Viridiplantae; phylum Streptophyta; class Magnoliopsida; order Asterales; family Asteraceae; genus Helianthus; species Helianthus tuberosus. Next base: position 47,268,283 of record CM060429.1, on the reverse strand, counting down.
ATTGTTTTAAACATACGACCATAACTTTGTTCAGTAACATTACATCTAGAAACAAAACATAAATGAGGGTTAAGGATTGTGTCTTGTCCAGGTAAGAGAACACAACCCCTAATCCTTGATGACTTCATGAAGATTGCAGCGGAAAACGTTCATACCGTGCCAGAATCCGTTAATTTCCTGAAATACATGTGAGTTGAAAAATCAACAATAATGTTGAGCGAGTTCATGTGCAAGTGAGTAAGTAAAACACTTGTAAGTATAAAAGTTTCCTGGTATGTAGCAGTGTAAGAGGACTTGTGATCACCAATGGTTTGCAAGGCCATTAGCATGTCGTGAAATGCAAGTAAGTAAGATACAACCCTAGCCGATTTTGCGTTGGGTACCAAGTCACTCCGGATCCGTTCTGTTAGTCCTTCGTGAGGCCTGTTCTGTTGGACCGGGAGCTGGGCTCGCTACACCCAAATAGATCTACCGCTCGAGTCCCTCGGGGTTCTAACTACCCATTCACATGATCTAAACCTCCTTACGTTATTCATACCGTGTATAAAGTACTTGTAAACAAAGTAACATGTATTTCACCCCCGCAGTTAAGAAAACTGAAAACAGTTAGAGAAAAGGGGGACATGAACTCACAGTGGATGCGTAACTCTACCAAGCGTCTCCTGATACTGTAAGCTGTGCAATGACCTACAAGTGCTAATTCTATTAGACGGACGGCCGTGCTTTAGCTTTACAGTTTATGTTTGCGGGAAATAGTTAGACAACTATTTCGTGTTACATTTTGTATATGCTTGATAGTTATTCTTCTTCCCAAGGATGGGGGATACAATACATGTGCGTAAGTTACGTTTTATCAATCTTGTGGTAATGTAATTACCGATGTAACTTATATGTTTATGGAAGCGTTCGCAAAGTTTTGGAATCATTAACGCTTGTAAATATTATTTTCACTCTAAAATAATATTTATGTATTTCACAAAATAATCATAAACAGTGTTGTGACAAATATATTTATCACGTTAATCTTTGTGAAAATCCCACCTCCGAATGTTTAGTAAAATATAGTACTGGCGAAATTTATGTTTCAAAAGTATGCCCAAAAATAGTTCTAACACTTGTTGTGTAAAAAGTCTAAGTGTTAGGTTTTTAGAAAATTTCGCCAGAGTTTCCTCTGTAACTGGAGGTGGCCACGCTTTTAAGCGTATCATTTTCTTTTAACAAATCAACTCAATCAACTTCTTTATTCAATCAAACAATTTCCGACACATCAAACTAGTCAACAAGTATGTAAATTTGCATAATCGCATGAACTTGCAGTTTTTCCGCATCAATAATGTAAATCACCTTTATATATGTAGATCTTTATATATAAAGAAACTTTAATCTCGTAAAAGCCTCGTGTTTAGAGAAAACCGTCTTTACAACTTCTAGTAACAAGTGACAAATACACTTCTTTGTCGGATCTCTTTATTTTACAAGTGTCTATACACTTGTGGTTTATAAAATCATATTTATTAGTGCAAGATCCATCTTTTAGAAAAACATGATTTCTTTAAAGTGTGGTCTTTCAAAAATACCACTTGCGGATACGTAGATCCGCTAGTTTTAAACACCATTTTACCGGTTAAAATACTTTTACACAAGTAAAATACTTCTTTACAAGTTCATGTCTCTAGAATGTGGTAGTGTTCACCTTTAACCCTTGTATCTTTCAAAAACAAGCTTATGTGAAGATACGTGATTTTACAAAGTCGGGTTAAACGAAGATTTGAGCTACCACATTGTAGATCGGGTCACAATAAGCACAAATTTCAAGTCCTACGACTTTTACACAAGTTATACGCTATTAACCTCCATTTTAGTGATTTTACTAGACTTTAAAGATTCAAAACGCGTGTTTACGATATTTAACCGACGAAAGTTCTTTTAACCACTTTAGATGAGTGTGAGAACAAGTTTTAAAGGTTATACCTCTAGCTCAAGGCTAGGGAAGAATTGTGACGAAAACCGCGTGGATAAAAGCCAACGAGAGTGGTCCTTCGCGTTCCGCTTGCACCAAAGCTCCTTATACGTGTCTTGTGATGTTTGAATGGTCTTGGAATGATGGAAGCAAGAACCGAAATTGTGGTGGTGTGTGGGTTGGGGTTCGGCCGAGAGCCACAAGAGAGAAAGAGAGTGTGAGTTGTGGTGAAAGTTAAGTGATAATCTCTAGTAGTTAGTGTGTATTTATAGGAAAACTCAAGGTGCTATTGTCCAATGGATAACATGTTCACTAGATACTTGACAACATTGGATTCAACAAGATTTTAAGTACAAGGTGGTACTCCCAAGGTGACCGATCGGTTGGGGGGGGGGGGGGGTCCATGGTTCGATTTTAAGTGTTAGTTAGGGAGTTTAGTTATGTTAATTAGGTTAGGTTAAGTATTAACCTTGTTAGTTGCGTATGACGGGTGTTAGGGTAATCAGAGACCCTAACTTGCTCAGAAAAATATAAAAAGTGAAAATAATAAAATTTTCATGTTCCGGGTAAAGTCCGGTTGTTCGGTTGGATAGTAATTCGTTAAAGTGTTTTGTAACACTTTAAAGTGTCGTCATTACATCTTTAGTGACACAATTTGTTTTCCCGACACTTTAGAAAGTGTCTAGTAATATTTTCTCATTTTTGGCACTTTACTAGTCAGCTAGAAGCTGGTTAAATTATTTAAAGTGCTGTGTTTGGTACTTAAAGTACGTTTTAGGCACATCCGAATCAGTGTATCTTATCCCTAGAGACGCGGTAACACAACCCTTATATCCTACACTCACTACCAGTGTAGCCAAAATATATGAGGCTCTTAACAGGCCTTGAGGCAGTATTTGCCTGATGCTGGTTATATCAGCATGTTTACTGTGTATCCGTTTGGTGCTACTGTGCTTTTTGTGCATCATGTTTGTCACTAGGGTTCAGCACGTAAATAATGTAGTGACAGCAAATAAAGTATGATGCAAGTAAGTGCATGTATCAGTATGCAGGTAGCAGTTTATCAGCTAGTTTCAATCAAGCACAGTAATCAAGTAATAATTAATCATTAATTAAGTTGTACGGATACCTGGTTTTGTGCGGGTTGTCACATTCTCCCCCCGTTAAATAAATTTCGTCCCGAAATTTTAAGTTCTGCTTGTAGATGCAGTGTTCTTGGGAAATAAGTGGGGGTATTTTTCCTTCATCCGGTCCTCACGCTCCCATGTGAATTCAGGACCATGTCTGGCATTCCAACGTACCTTGACGAGTTTGACACTGCTCCGGCGGGTCTTGTTAACTTTCCAATCCGTGACCTCGACAGGTTCTTCAACGAAGTGGAGCGTGTCGTCAATATGAATCTCGTCGATAGGAATGGCAACGTCAACTTGAGTTGGACTTTTCTTTAAATTGGATACATGAAATGTATCGTGAACACCATTTAGTTCAGCAGGTAGGTCCAACTTGTATGCTACCGTCCCGATTCTTTCTAGAATTCTAAAGGGACCAATGTAGCGTGGATTTAACTTTCCCCGCTTTCCAAAGCGCGCTACCCCTTTCCAGGGTGAAACCTTCAATAATACCATCTCTCCGACTTGGAAGTCCACATTCTTCCGGTTTGGATCCGCGTAGGCCTTTTGCCTGTGGCGAGCGGCTTCGATGCGTTTAAGAATTTGCGCGATCTTATCTGTCGTCTCTTGGACGATCTCGGGACCAGCAAGCTGCCTATCACCTGCGTCAGACCAACATAGTGGGGATCGGCACTTGCGTCCGTATAGGGCTTCAAAAGGCGCAACACCAATACTGGTGTGGTAGCTGTTGTTGTACGAAAATTCGACCAAGGGTAAGTGTTTATCCCAGCTACCTCCTAAATCCATAACACATGCCCTCAGCATGTCTTCCAACGTTTGTATTGTTCGCTCGCTCTGGCCATCAGTTTGCGGATGGAATGCAGTGCTCAGATTTAATTGTGAGCCAAAAGATTCTTGGAAAGATTGCCATATTCTTGACACAAATCTTCCGTCTCTATCAGAGATGATCGAGAGTGGTACTCCATGTCGTGCTACGATCTCTCTCATGTAAATTTCCGCAAGTTTACTAGTACTGTCTTTCTCCCTGATTGGCAGAAAATGTGCGGACTTTGTTAGGCGGTCTACAATCACCCAAATCATATCATGGCCTCTTGGCGTTCTTGGCAGTTTTGTAACAAAATCCATGGAGATTTGTTCCCATTTCCATTTGGGAATCTCAGGTTGTTGCAGAAGTCCCGAAGGCTTCTGGTATTCTGCCTTGACCTTAGCGCACGTTAAACATTTGCTCACATAGACAGCAACGTCGCCTTTCATCCTAGGCCACCAATAGTAATCTTTAAGATCCTGGTACATCTTATCCGATCCAGGGTGGATAGAGTACCGTGACTTGTGCGCTTCGTCGAAAATAACTTCCCTTAATCCACCAAACAGAGGAACCCAAATCCTTTTCTCAAAATGTAACGTCCCTTCCTCGTTTGGTACCAAAAGCTTCTCCATTCCCCGGAGATATTCTTCCTCAAGGTTTCCCTTCTTGAGAGCTTCCTTTTGTGCAGCACGAATGCGCGAGGGAAGGTCGGTTCGTACAATCATTTCCAAAGCTCTAACCCTTATGGGCTTGATTCTTTCTTTACGACTTAGGGCATCGGCTACTACGTTCGCCTTTCCCGGGTGATACTTGATCTCGCAGTCGTAATCGTTTAGTAACTCAACCCATCGTCTTTGCCTCATATTTAACTCCTTCTGGTTAAATATATGTTGTAGGCTCTTGTGATCTGTGAAAATTGTGCACTTCGTACCATACAGGTAGTGCCTCCAGATCTTTAGTGCAAAAACCACTGCGCCAAGCTCTAAATCATGTGTGGTATAATTCTTCTCGTGCACTTTCAGTTGGCGTGATGCGTAAGCAATGACCTTTTGGCGTTGCATCAACACACATCCCAATCCCTGACGCGATGCGTCGCAGTATACCACGAAATCGTCGGTACCTTCCGGTAGAGCTAAAATTGGCGCGTTGCAGAGCTTATCTTTCAATATCTGAAACGCTTCGTCCTGTTTGATTCCCCAATCAAACGTCTTATCCTTCTGGGTCAGGAGCGTCAACGGTTGAGCGATTTTCGAAAAATCCTCGATGAACCTTCGATAGTAGCCAGCCAAACCCAAGAATTGTCGAATCTCGGTTGGCGTTGTAGGCGTCTCCCAATTCTTGATTGCCTCGATCTTTGTGGGATCAACATGAATTCCATCCCCATTAACCACATGTCCAAGAAACTGGACTTCGCGTAGCCAAAACTCGCACTTGGAGAATTTGGCGTACAGTTGTTCCTTCTTTAGCAGCTCCAAAATGGTTCTAAGATGTTGTTCGTATTCAGCCTTCGTCTTTGAGTAAATCAGGATGTCGTCGATGAATACAATCACGAACTTGTCTAAGTATGGCTTGCAAACTCTATTCATCAAGTCCATAAACACTGCAGGCGCATTGGTTAAACCAAATGGCATCACGAGGAACTCGTAGTGTCCATAACGAGTTCGGAAGGCTGTTTTCGGGATACTTTCCTCCTGTATCCTTAATTGATGGTATCCAGATCGAAGATCGATCTTAGAGTAACAGCTTGAACCTTGAAGTTGATCGAACAGATCGTCGATCCTTGGCAGTGGATACCTGTTCTTTATCGTCAGCTTGTTCAATTCTCTGTAGTCAATACACATACGGAAACTTCCATCTTTCTTCTTGACAAACAAGACCGGAGCTCCCCAAGGCGAGAAGCTTGGTCGGATAAAACCTTTATCTAACAGCTCCTGAAGCTGTGTTGACAATTCCTGCATCTCTGATGGAGCAAGTCTGTATGGTGCCTTAGCCACAGGCGCGGCGCCTGGAACTAAGTCAATGTGAAACTTCACTTGCCTCTGAGGTGGCAGTCCAGGTAAGTCTTCTGGGAAGACTTCTGGATACTCCCTTACGACAGGGATGTCTTCGATTGTTGGCTCGGCAGCCTCCTTGTCTACGATGTGTGCCAGAAAAGCAACACATCCTTTCCGTAAACACTTCCTTGCCTTCAAGCAGCTGATGAATCTTAGCGGTGTGTCACGCTTCTCTCCGTGAACCACAATTGTCTCACCATCGTCAGTTGGGATACGAACAACTTTCTCGTGACATACTATCTCCGCCTTGTTCCTGGATAACCAATCCATTCCTACCACCACGTCGAAGCTCCCCAATTGGACTGGTAGTAGATCCAGGGTAAACTCGCGCTCTCCCAATTCTATCACACAACCCTTATATCCTACACTCACTACCAGTGTAGCCAAAATATATGAGGCTCTTAACAGGCCTTGAGGCAGTATTTGCCTGATGCTGGTTATATCAGCATGTTTACTGTGTATCCGTTTGGTGCTACTGTGCTTTTTGTGCATCATGTTTGTCACTAGGGTTCAGCACGTAAATAATGTAGTGACAGCAAATAAAGTATGATGCAAGTAAGTGCATGTATCAGTATGCAGGTAGCAGTTTATCAGCTAGTTTCAATCAAGCACAGTAATCAAGTAATAATTAATCATTAATTAAGTTGTACGGATACCTGGTTTTGTGCGGGTTGTCACACATATACTGGATGAGCATATGCAACAAAATGTAATATACGAAAATCAATGTGCTAGCATTTTAAGTGAACATACATAGCAAAAAGATTGTGAAAAATGACGACAACCCTATGTTGCCTCGTCGTGGGATTACAAAGAACTCCAAGACTGAGCCGAGACTGATTATTATTATTGATGAATTAAATAAGGTTACGGTGCCTGTTCAGTTGGAGACTGATTTTATTGCAGAAAACTCGAACTCAGTTGAGACGGATAGCTTCTTGGATGACCAGCTCATGTATAAGGGTAACTCAGTTCCGTTGGAGAAGAAGGTTGATAGTGTTGGTAATGAGGCTGAGGGTATTACAGCTGTTCCAGGTTCGAAGGGAGAGGGGAGTACTTCGAATACTATGTCTTATGCTGCATCAGTCATGTTAGGTCAGGCCAAAAAAGTAAATTTTAGATCCCTTCCGAGTCCTGGTATGCATGAGGGTTGTGACGTTGTTCTCCCACGTGAGTCTGTCCGTGCGGTGCATGACAAGTTAGCAAATACCTTATATGGATACTTTTTTGGTGATCGTGTAGCTTATCCTGTTGTGGATTATTTTGTCCGGAATAACTGGAAGAAATTTGGAATCCAAAAGTCTATGATGAACGCTAATGGGTTTTTCTTCTTCAAGTTTTCGGATGAAGCTGGTATGTTGAATGTTCTTAGAGAGGGTCCTTGGATTATTCGGTCTCAACCGTTGTTTCTTAATATCTGGAATCCGACCACTAAGCTAGAAAAAAAGGAGGTTAAAAATGTGCTAGTGTGGGTTAAAATACATGACGTTCCTATTGCAGCCTATACGGAGGATGGGCTTAGTATGATTGCTACAACTATTGGTGAACCGAAGCTCCTAGATTCTTATACAACGTCGATGTGCATGGATGTGTGGGGGCGCAGTAGTTATGCTAGAGCTTTAATTGAGCTTTCGGCTGAGAAGGAGTTAAGAGAAGAGATTACCATGGCAATTCCTGGACCGGAGGGGGAGGGATTTGTTAAGGAAACGATGTATGTTGAATATGAATGGAATCCGCTGAGATGTTCCAGGTGCTGTGTTTTTGGTCATTCGGATGATACAGGCCCTAAACAACAAAGGAAACCTAGTAATGCTAAGCCTACGGACCAGTCCAACAAGCAAAATTCTCAAGCTCAGCGTAATGTTAAAAAGACTCCTGTTGTCGATGAGGAGGGGTATACAGGGGTATATGGTAGGAAGGTGGCTAGAAAGACTGGGTTTCAGGTTAATAAACCTAAACCAAAATTTGAATATAGGCAAGTGGCCTCCAAACCGAGGAGTGAGCTAAATAAGGGGTCGACATCCGCCAATATTCGTTCCACGAATAAGTTTGATGTTCTCAATGATACTGAAATGGCCGAGGGTGATGGTAAACATGAAGAAAGAGCTGATCAGGTGGACTCGGATGAGGAGGAGGTTGTTGAAGTATATACTGAAATGGATGAATTTATTATGAAGGACTCGGTAAATCCTAGTGACAAAAAAGGGGCAAGCACTCCTTCTACTGTGGTTAATGATGGTTAGTCTCGCTGCTTGGAATATAAGGGGGTTTAACCGCCCTCTGAAACAAACAGAGGTTCGTCAGGCAGTGAAGGATTATAATCTTTGTTTGTGTGCTATTTTAGAGTCTCATGTTGATGTTGGAAAGCTTGGTAAAGTTTGTAAGTCCGTTTTTCGTTCTTGGGATTGGACATCCAATGGAGATCGGTGTGACAAAGGTACTACAATTATTATTGGCTGGAATCCAGCTATATTCGATGTCATGGTCTTGGCTCAAACTGATCAGGTTATGCACCTCCAACTTATTTTTAAGTTAGACAAGAGGATGGTTTTTTGTTCGATAGTTTATGCGGCCAATTATTATGTTTCCCATAGAGTTTTACGGCAAAACCTATCCATGCATAAAGTTCTGGTTGGCAATGATCCTTGGTTCATAATGGGTGATTTTAACTCTGCGCTAAATCTGGAGGATAAATCTATGGGGGCTTCGACCATCTCTACTGGCATGAAGGAGTTTCAAACGTGTGTGGATGATATTGAGATGTTTGACATCAATAGGTCGGGTTTCCACTTTACGTGGAACCAAAAACCCAAGAAGGGCATTGGGTTACTGAAGAAAATTGATCGAGTCTTTGTTCCAACCGAATAGACTCTCGGACCATTGTCCGTGTATTTTAAAAATCCATGAAGCTGGTAAATTGAAGCCGCGATCCTTTAAATTTGCTAATTTTTTGGTTCATAAACCTGAGTTTCTAGATATCGTCAAACGGACCTAGGATACTAGAGTTAATGGAGTGCACCAGTTCTGTGTTGTTAAAAGACTTCGGCTGCTTAAAAGACCTCTTCGTGCGTTGCTTTTTAAGCAAGGCAATCTGCATAAAAAAGCCCAAGCTCTTCGTGAGAAGCTTGATCTTGTTTAGCAATCTATTGATCGGGATCCTATGAATGTAGATCTTCGAGCCGAAGAAGCGAGTATTACGTGTAGTTATCAGGAAGCTTTGCTAGATGAGGAACGTTTTCTAAAACAGAAGTCCAAAGTGGATTGGTTGAGGGCTGGGGACATGAATACTGCTTTTTTCCACTCTTCGCTGAAGAATAGGAATCATCGCAGCTGTATTGATGTCATTCAGGATTCTGGTGGGAATGTGTTTGAGGGTGATATGGTCCATAAAGCGTTTGTTGACCATTATGAGAAGTTTTTGGGATGTCAAGGGGATATTTCTCTTAGCCCGGCGTCTAATTTGTGTACTAAAACCTTGAACCCGGCTGTTACTGAGCATATGATCCGTCAGGTGACTACAGAAGAGGTTAAAACGGCTATGTTTTCTATTGGCATTGATAAAGCTCCTGGTCCTGATGGGTACACAACTGCATTTTTCAAGAGTGCTTTGCCTATTATTGGGGTTGATATTTCTAATGCGATCATCGATTTTTTTGACACCGGGAACCTTCTGCGCGAATTGAACCACACTCTCATTGTGCTTGTTCCGAAGATTCCTACCCCATGGGTGCTAACTGACTATCGCCCTATTGCTTGTTGCAATGTGGTGTACAAGTGTATTAGCAAGATTGTTGCAGATAGAATCAAAGGGGTGCTGAATGATATTGTTAGTGTTACCAATCTGCCTTTGTGCCAGGAAGGAAAATATCTGATAATATTTTGTTAACTCAAGAGCTCATGCACAATTACCATAGGAATGTTGGTCCTCCTCGTTGTGCGTTTAAAGTTGATATTCAAAAAGCCTATGACACTATGAATTGGAGGTTTCTTAAGAATATTCTTCTTGGGTTTGGATTTAATATCAAGATGGTGAATTGGATCATGGTGTGCGTCTCAACTACTTCGTACTCTGTTTGTGTTAACGGAAATGTTCATGGTTTTTCAACAGTAATCGAGGCCTAAGGCAAGGGGATCCGTTATCCCCATATCTTTTTACTCTTGTCATGGAGATTCTGACGGCCATTTTGCAGCATTCGACAAGGATTGACTCTTCGTTTAAGTTTCACAAGAGGTGTGAAAGGCAGCAAATTATAAACCTGTGTTTTGCAGACGATTTGTTCCTTTTTGCTTGAGGTGAAATTGCTTCGGCTAAGTTTATTTTGTCATCCCTCTCTACCTTTACTAAGATGTCTGGGTTGGTGCCTAGTGTTCAGAAAAGCACGGTCTTCTATTGCAACGTTCCCAGCTATATTAAAACTGCTATCTTGAATGTTATGCCTTTTGTGGAAGGGACTCTGCATGTGAGGTACTTGGGGGTGCCCCTTATCTCTTCGAGGCTGTTGTATAATGATTGCAATGTTCTGGGGAAAAAACTGGAGAAACGTATCATGCATTAGAGGAACAAGTTGCTCTCATTTGCAGGCAGGTTACAACTTATCGTGTGACACTCTAGGTTTTCCCGAGCAACCTTCTTGTATTAGCATTGTGGGTACATATATTATTAAACGAAAGTTTGTGATTTATCTTGATGTGCTATGTGATCCTTGTATTGAGTTATGTGTATGTAGTATATATATATATATATATATATATATATATATATATATATATATGTATGCATGTACTGTGAACCGAAACCACAAGGACCCGACCCGAGGCCACTCGGTCTCGAGTAAACCCAACCAGTTGGGCCACGCACCCGAGAAGCCCACTCGGAAACCTATTAGGGTGCATCGACTTAAAACGGGCATAAAATCCCCACATAAGCCGACATTTCCTATTTTGGACACATAATCATCATCCCAATCCCTAAACATTCCCTCACACTCACTCCCACACACTCTCCTTCATCCTCTCAACAAAACCCTAGCAAAACCCTAGGAAGTCCCCTTTTCGGCTGATTTCACACAACTCTCACACCCGAACACCATCTGGTTAGTGTTTCACATTGCTAGATGTTGTGATGCTTGGATGATAAATGTTATGCATGATAAAAGTGTTGATTAGTGTTAATGTAGGTTAGTGTTGTCTATTTTAAAGGTTATATGCTTGACAATGTGCACTTTGTACAAATGACGAGATGAAATGTTGATGCTACCGTGATATTTTACTAGTTTTTGCACATGAGGGTTCTTAAAGAAAAGAATGAGATATTACATGATTGTTGCTTATTAAATGCATGTCATGTGTAACAAATTGCAAACATAGTTCCTCTCTCCCCTTAGGCGATTTGGTTTCTTCTTGAAACCCTAGTTTTTTCTTGTGATCATTTGTATAACAGTCTGTGATTAGAGATTTGATCTCTTGAATCTCTATAACGAACTTGTTAGCAGGTGTGACCGATTTGAATCTAGGGTTTTTGTTCTTTTCTGTTTTATTAATCGCCGCCTTAGTCATTAATTCGAAACCCTGATTGATTAACTTGGTTGTTATTGATCGCGGTTAACTGAGATTAATTTAGCTAGATCGATACACTGTTTTAATTGATTAAGGGTTGAAGATTAATATTAGGGTTTAAGGACTAGGGTTTTCGACGTAGCTGCATGTTCTTGTCATCTGGTTGAGGTTGGCGTTGTTTTTTGTGCATGGAGAGGAATAGGGATAGGGGTTTGGAGGATCTAGGGTTTCAATCCTTTTCAGAAAAGCTGCATGGGGATGTTTTTCTGAGTTCGAGCAATGCTAAACCGACGAGTTCACAGGAGGCGTTAGGGAAAACATTGATGTTTGGCAAGGGGTATGATGCTAGGTCAATTAATATTGATGGGAATCCGCTGTTACCCAGACGTGGAGTCACGCTTAATGAACCCAGGATGATTAATATTATAGATGAGCTGGAAAAGGTGAGTGTGCCGGTTAGTTCGGATACTGGGGATCGTAAATTGGAAGAGGATGCTGAAAAGAGCACTTCAGTGCCTTCGTATGCGGAAAAGGTCAAGAATTTTAATCCGGTGAAACGTGAAGTTAATTTCAGACATCTGGATTCGAAGGAGACTATTCAGGATGCTGATGTTGTGATTCCTCGTGAGGTCATCCGAAAGGTTCAGGAAAAGTTTGAGAATGTTCTTTATGGATATTTTTTAGGTAATCGTTTGCCATACCCGGTTGTTGAATATTATGCAAAGAATGTATGGTCTAAGTATGGTTTCGCTAAAATTATGATGAACTCGGATGGATTTTTCTTTTTTAAGTTTGACACTAAAGAGGGGATGGCTAAAGTGTTGGAGGGGGGCCATGGTTGATCCGGAATGTGCCGTTGTTTTTGAATGTTTGGTCTCCGTCTGTGAGCCTTAAAAAAGAGGGTATTAAGTCAGTTCCGGTGTGGGTGAAGTTACATAATGTTCCAATCTCGGTCTACACTGATGATGGGCTAAGTTTATTGGCGTCCAAGATAGGGATCCCAAAAAGATTAGATGGTTATACAGCCGATATGTGTTCGGATAATTGGGGGAGGAGTAGCTTTGCTCGTGCTTTAATCGAAGTTAATGCTGACAATGAGCTGAAGGATCATATTATTGTTGCTATCCCGAAGTTGGATGAGGATGGATATATTACTGAAAGGGTTAAGGTGGAATATGAATGGAAGCCACAAAGGTGTTCGGTTTGTAGTGTTTTTGGACATAATGATCACACGTGTGTTAAAAATGTGAATAATAATCCGAAACATGTGGTTGTTGATGAGGAGGGGTTTATAACGGAGAAGAGGAAGACGGCTAGGGTAGGAGCCGTTCAAAAGAAACAAAAATCAAAGTTTATCTACAAGCCGAAAGTTAACAAACCTGGTCCGAGTACTTCCGGTACTAAGAATGATAAAGTGGATAACAAGGTGGGTGGTAATGTGAGAACCAGTAACTCGTTTGAGGCTCTAGCTATGGATGATATACAAGTCACGAATAATGCACGTAATGATAATGAGAGCCGGCCAATCTTGAAGAAGGATGGTGGAAACTATACGCGTTCTGATGAAGAGGTAGTGGAAACAGTTCCAACGGAAACGGCTGATTTTATGAGGCATGAACAACGTCAAGTTTCTGAGGGGGCAAGCACTCCCGGTTTGGTCGGTTTGAATGGATAGCATAGCTTCTTAGAATATAAGGGGTTTGAACCAACCCCTGAAACAAAAGGAGGTTCGTATGCTTGTGTCTGAAAATCGGTTAGCTGTTTGTGCCATTCTAGAATCTTATGTGGATGTTAAAAATTTAGATAAGGTGTGTAAAGTTGTTTTCCGTAATTGGGCTTGGACGTCGAATAGTGATTTGTGTGAGCGAGGTACTAGAATCATTTTGGGATGGAATACGGATGTTGTGGATCTCATGGTCTTATCTCAGGAGGACCAGGTTATACATACACAAATCTGTCCTAAACATGATAATAATGTTGTTTTCTGTTCTTTTGTCTATGCTAAGAATTCGTATCAGGAAAGAAGATGCTTATGGGAGAATCTGTGTATTCATAAAAGCCTTTGTCATTATAAGCCTTGGCTAGTTATGGGGGATTTCAACTCGGCCCTTCATGTGGAAGACTCTTTATATGGTCCGTCTACGGGTTCTATTGGCATGAGAGAGTTTCATGATTGTGTTCAATATACGGAGCTTGTAGATATTAAGGGCCATGGCTTGCATTATACGTGGAACCAGAAACCTAAGCAGGGTATTGGTTTGTTAAAAAAGATTGACCGTGTCATGGGGAACTTGAAGTTTTTAGAGATGTTTCCTGAAGCTTTTGTGTGTTATCATCCTTTTCGAATTTCGGATCATACTCCATGCATTCTCAAGTGGCTGAACTCGGCTAAGGTGAAGCCGAAACCTTTTAAATTTGCAAATTTTATTACTTCCAAGCCAGAATTTAGGGAGTTTGTGGAGCAGGAGTGGACGAAAAACGTTCCAGGAGTCACAATGTTCTCGGTTGCAAAAAAGCTTCGAAACCTGAAACCGTTAATGCGAAAACTCTTGTTCAAACAAGGTAATCTGCATGATAGATTGTCGGAGCTTAGGAAGCAGCTGGATGATATTCAGAAACTAGTGGATGACAATCCGCTAGATGTCGGATTGAGGGAAAAGGAAGTTGAGTGTCATAATCTTTTTAAAACCGCGGCTTATGATGAAGAGTGTTTTCTAAAGCAAAAGTCGAAAGTGGAGTGGTTGTGTGCTGGTGATTCAAACACGGCTTTCTTCCATAACACTCTTAAATGCAGGAATGCTAGAGGTAGAATTCAGTCGATTCAAGATGTAGCTGGAAATCGGTTTAAAGGAGATAATGTGCCTAGTGCTCTTTTTCATCATTACGAAATTTTTTTGGGTCATATGGACCAAGTATCGAGCATTAATATGGAGGAGCTGGATATAAATGTTTTGAGCTCTAATGACGCCAATATCATGGTTCGTCAGGTTACTTGTGAGGAAGTGAAGAACGCTATGTTTGGTATTGCTGAAAATAAAGCCCCGGGTCCTGATGGTTACACATCGGCTTTCTTCAAGAACGCATGGGATATTGTGGGTAATGATATTTCTAATGCTGTGTTAGAATTCTTTGATAATGGTAAACTTCTGAAGCAACTAAATCACACGATTCTGGCTCTTGTTCCTAAAGTGGAAACTCCTGATTCGGTTCTTGATTATCGGCCTATATCGTGTTGTAATGTCTTGTATAAATGTATTAGCAAGATCATTACGGATAGATTAAAAGGTAGCTTGGGTGCTCTGGTTAGCATTAATCAATCGGCCTTTGTTCCGGGTAGGAAAATTTTGGATAACATCCTCCTGACTCAGGAATTAATGCATAACTATCATTTGAATCGGGGCCCGGCTAGATGTGCTTTCAAGATAGATATCCAAAAAGCTTAGGACACGGTCAGCTGGTCTTTCTTGGAGAGTGTTCTTCATGGGTTCGGATTACATAGGAAGATGGTTGCATGGATAATGGCGTGTGTTACCTCGGTCGCCTACTCTATAAGCCTCAATGGTAATTTGCATGGGTATTTCCAAGGTAGAAGGGGGTTACGACAGGGTGACCCTATGTCGCCATACCTGTTCACGTTGGTTATGGAAATTCTTTCGTTACTCCTTCAACGGGGTGCATGTCCAGCTACGGGTTTCAAGTTCCATGCTCACTGTGCTAAACAGAGGATTATTAATGTGTCGTTTGCGGATGATCTTTTCATTTTTGTGCACGGGGATATCATTTCGGTCAAGAAAGTTAGGGATGCCCTTGAGCTGTTCACCAATGCTTCGGGCCTGAAGCCAAGCCCGGCCAAGAGTACGGTGTATTTCTGTAATGTGCCGAATCCTGTGAAACAGGAAATTCTTCATCTCATGCCGTTTAATCAAGGTATGTTGCCTGTTAAATATTTGGGGGTGTCGTTAATATCGACAAAGCTCATGTTTAAAGATTGTAAGCCTTTGATTGACCGAATGGAGAAGAAAATTGATAGTTGGTTGAATAGGTTGCTATCGTTTGCTGGTAGATTACAGCTTATCAATTCGGTTTTGTCTTCTATGCACATTTACTGGGCTTCAGTATTTATTATTCCTGCTCCAGTCACAAACGATCTGGAGAAGCTCATGCGTCGGTTCTTGTGGAATGCTAATAATCAGGGTAGGGTAAAAGCGAAGGTGCCATGGGCTGAGGTTTGTCTGCCTAAGGAGGAAGGTGGTTTAGGCATTAGGAGCATATCGGATGTTAATAAAGCTCTAATGACTAACCATATTTGGAGTATTCTCACTAAACGGAAGTCCCTTTGGGTTCAGTGGATCTACTCACATAAGTTAAATGGTAGAAGCTTGTGGGATATTCAACCTCGAGGTAGTATTAGTTTGGGTTGGAGAAAAATTTTGGCCATTCGAAGTGCTATTCGTCCATTTGTATGGAAAGTGGTTCGGAGTGGTAATCAAACTAATGTATGGAGTGATAACTGGTGCCAGCATAGCCCCCTTAATTCTTTCATTACTCCAAGAAGTATTGCTAATGCGGGATTTAATCTTAATTCTTCTCTTGCGGATCTCGTTGATGATAATGGCCAGTGGAAGCGGCCCCGTGCATGGTATGATCTATATCCGGTTTTAATTGGCTTAAGTGTTCCTCAGTTGATACAGAATATGGAGGATAGTACAAGCTGGAAAGATTTGGATGGTAACACAAGGCCTTTCGGGTCTATGGAAGTTTGGCAAAATGCTTGCCATCATGAACAACCGGTTTCATGGGTTAATGGTGTTTGGTTTAGTCAATGCATTCCAAGACATTCTTTTCACCTATGGCTGGTAATCAAGAATAAGCTCAAGACTCAAGATCGGTTAGCTATTTGGGAGGCGGGGAGTGAAACTAATTTAAGACTTATGTGTTGTCCGTTATGTAGGAATGACCGTGATTCGCGATACCATTTGTTCTTTCAGTGTTCGATTGCGTCTCAAGTATGGAATAATGTTAAAACAATGGTGAACATGGGGAGTGTTGATGATTCGTGGCACTCTATCATGGGATGGCTTGATCTAAATGCTAGGTCGAAGAAGACGGAGGATATTGTCAGCAAACTGGTCATTGCGGCTACTATTTAATTTGTTTGGCAAGAGCGAAACAACTGTTTGTTCTCTAATATGAAACCAAGTGTGGAGTCGGACAGTGAGAGGATTTTGAAGACAGTTCGATTACGATTTATGGGGTTCAAGTTCAGAGGTGAAGCCAGCAACCACAGGCTGCTGAAGAAGTGGAAGATTCTTCCTAGTGCTGAAGATCTCGACCCAGGCTAGATATAGAGTCTTTTGTTGTTAGCCTTTTGTTGGGATAGGGTTGTGTTTTCTAGCTGGTTGTATGTTTGGTTTGAGTCTGGTTGTTTCTTTTTGGATTTCCTAGGCTTGGTTTGTCAAGCCTAGTTGGTATGTCCGCTCAGGCATGCCTTTGTTCTTATTTGTTTATTTATAAAATTCACCTGGGGTAACCCTTTACCCAAAAAAAAGATGCATGTCATGTGTGTTGTAAGGTTGTAGGCTTATCCAAGAAACCATTTCAAAAACTCAATCACTCACACAAACAAGCCCTAATTCTCTCTCTAGCATGGCGATTTTCGTTCTTCATGCAATCCTCGATTCTTCTTCATGATTTTTGTATAACAGTCTGATTATTAGGGTATTGATTATTCAATACATCTGATTCGAACTCGTTAGCAGAAGGATTGAATTGAATCTAGGGTTTCTTGCTTGTTTTTTTTCCTATCGCCGCCGATCTTGTGTTCTTGATTAGGTTATATAGATCTATTGTATTACTTGACAAGATCTCTATATGATTCTGATTGAGGCATGGGCTAGGGTTTTGCTAGTTTAGGGTTTCTGTCACACCCCCAAAAACCCCACACGGAATACTACCGCTTGGAGGCGTGACATGACCAGGATCAAGCCACCAATCATATTGAACATAAGTATGTATATCAAAAGTCATTCATCAATACGATAGGTTTACAACACCAAATATAAACAAGCGTGTAGCGGAAGCATTTAATGTAACCCAACATAAGTTTAAGTACAAAATGTTATCATGTTTAACAACACATTCACGATCCATGTCCACAACGACTGTGCCTCCCGTGCAAGCTCCAAAAGTACCTAAGGTCCTGCAAGGCATGTAACAGAGAGTCAACAACTAGTTGAGCGAGTTCACAGTTGGATATTTAGTTATAATGTTCATTTCGTGAATCGTATGTTCGATTAGTAATCATGTATCGTATGTAATAGCATCGCGGCCCTCAAGGCATGTTTGCGAAGATTAGTGGGGGTTTCCCCTGTTTTCTAGACTGGTTATGTTTGTATCGCGGCCCTCCAGGCATGTTTGCGAAGATTAAAGTATAGTTCGCGGCCATTCCAGGCATGTTTGCGAAGATCGTTCTAGTATAGTTCGCGGCCATTCCAGGCATGTTTGCGAAGAAAAGTATATGTATCACTAGTCTAGTAGTATCTACCATCGACCTTCCTCATCCGAGGCCAATGGTTTGAAATTCCGATAACTCTCAAGCATAAATAATCAATCAACCCATTCCCAAACCCCGGGAATCCCATGCCTTGGTAGGAGTGTGAACTCACCTTGTTTCGCTCGGTATGCTAGGTATGTGCTCAAAGTAAGTCAATCACGTCCTAAAGTATGCACGTATGTGAAATCAGTTTGTGTCCAAATTATGCACGTATAAACATGTAGCACGTAATTACAATCATATACAAGATGGCTACACTTAACAGCAGTTAAATATTCCAGTTAACACTTAACAGAATTAACTCAAGTTACTGCACAGATCAGCTATTCGGCGAAACACGCATGTTGGCGAAACACAGATAATGACGAAACACAGATAATGACGAAACACAATATTGACGAAACACATTCTGTTTCGTCGAGGTGTCCCCTGGCGAAACAGAACTTCTGATTCGTCGACTACTTTTGGCGAAACACATTCTGTTTCGCCGAGAGTTCTGTTTCGTCGAACAGTTCAGTTTCGCAGACATCAGTTACAGCAGATGCGAAAAAAAAAACACATAAACCCAACAGCCGTAAAACAGCAACTCCTCAATCATACAGAAATCATACAACACAGAAACATCGTAACATCATCATAACATAAGCATCACAGTTCTTAACGTCTAGTACGAACCCTAGGTTATGTGTACAACATATAGATTAATATACAACATCATATCATCGATTCCTATCAAGATACTAATGTGTATTCAGAATCAGGCCATATAAACAACATTCAGAACCGAGTATCATCAACATACCCTCCTATAATCCAGAAATCAAGCATAAACACAACATGTATAAAGAAATCAAGGGACAAAGAAACCGATTTAGACAAGCACGCACTAACCGAGATATTCGGGATGAACAAGGGAGGATTCGAGAGAGAAGATGATGGTTGATGATGGGTATCGCCTTTTCAAAAGAGAGAATTCTAGGGTTTCTATTTTTGTTAAAAGTGTGAAACAGGAAGTCGGTTTCACTTAATATCCACGAATTACCGTTCTGGGCCCTTAATGGGCTTTGCGAATCAATGGGCCGACGAAACACATTCTGTTTCGTCGTGAAGTGCTATGGCGAAACACACTGTTTCGTCGAGATGCTTGATGGCGAAACATATCAGTTTCGTCGGGATGTATATGGCGAAACAGTCTGTTTCGTCGGGTGCTTTCATGTTTTAAACAGTTTAAGTTTTCAACAAGGTGTTTCATGATATACAGCCAAACACAAAATCATGCAACCACAATTGTTCATTATAAAATAACGTATACAGTTACAAGTTAAACAAGTCAAACAACTACACAGTCAAAGTCAACGTGCACTAAATGCGAAAAAGAAAGTCTGAAACTCGAGTTGTCACATTATCCCCAACTTGAAAGAAATTTCGTCCCGAAATTTAGCATGCGGTTACTGAGGAAGCTAGGTAAGTTATCGTTTACTGGTTTTCCTGGGGTGTCACATCATCCCCCCCGTTGAGTTTGGGATTTCATCCCGAACTTCTGTAGTAGCTTCGGCCTCAGTAGTAGTTGCATTGTTTTCGAACAACTGGGGATATTTGAGTTCCATTTGATCTTCGCGCTCCCAGGTGAACTCTGGGCCGCGACGGGAGATCCAACGAACTCGTACAAGAGGTATTCTAGTGTTCTTGAGGACCTTAACATCCCGGTCCGTGATTTCAACTGGTTCCTCGACGAAATGCAATTGTTCGTCGATAGTGAGCTCCTTCAGAGGAACTATGTGGGTCTCATCTGACTGAAACTTCTTTAGATTCGACACGTGAAAGACGTTGTGAACTGCACTGAGTTCAGCTGGTAAGTTCAGTCTGTAGGCCACTTTGCCTATTTTCTCTATGACTTCAAATGGTCCAACATATCGTGGATTGAGTTTGCCTCGTTTGCCAAAACGAACAACACCCTTCCAGGGTGAAACTTTAAGTAGTGCTCGATCCCCAACTTGGAATTCGAGTATTTTCCTGTCCTTATCGGCGTATACTTTCTGACGGTCACGTGCTGCCGCCATGCGTTGTCGTATTTGAGCAATCTTTTCAGTAGTATCAACTACCATTTCTGGACCTGTGATCTGACTGTCACCCACCTCTGCCCAACAGAGAGGTGATCGGCATTTACGCCCGTACAATGCCTCAAATGGAGCAGCTTTAATGCTGGTGTGGTAACTGTTGTTGTATGAAAATTCCACAAGTGGCAAATGTTTTTCCCAGCCTTTGCCAAAGTCAATTACGCACGCCCGAAGCATGTCCTCTAGAGTTTGAATAGTGCGCTCAGATTGCCCATCTGTCTGAGGATGATAAGCTGTGCTCATGTCTAATCGAGAGCCAAAAGATTTGTGCATTGCTTGCCACAGTTCTGAAGTAAAACGTGCATCACGATCAGAGATAATAGATGTGGGCACCCCGTGCCTCGAGACAACTTCCTTAAGGTATATGTCTGCTAGAGTGGAGAACTTATCCGTTTCCTTGATAGCCAAGAAGTGAGCAGACTTTGTGAGTCGATCCACGATCACCCAAATAGTATCATTCCCACGTTGAGATCTGGGTAGACCAGTAACAAAATCCATGGAAATTTGCTCCCATTTCCATTGTGGTATCTCAGGTTGCTGGAGTGGGCCTGATGGTTTCTGATATTCTGCTTTGACTCTCGCACAAGTCAAACACTTTCTAACGTAAGTTGCTATGTGGGCCTTCATGCTAGGCCACCAATATGTAGTTCTGAGGTCGTGGTACATCTTATCTGAACCAGGATGTACTGAGTAGCGAGACTTATGAGCTTCATCCATTACAAGCTCGCGTAGGTTGCCATAGAGTGGGACCCAAATGCGTCCGGTTACATAATAGGCGCCGTCTGCCCTTTGTTCTAACCGTTGTCTTGAGCCGCGTAGAGCTTCAGCCCTGACGTTTTCCGGTTTCAATGCTTCTACCTGAGCATCTCGTATCTGTGAAGGAAGACTAGACTGAATAGTGAGTTGCAACGCTCGCACACGCCTAGGTATAGTATCCTTTCGACTGAGGGCATCGGCCACCACATTAGCCTTGCCTGGATGGTACTTTATAGCACATTCGTAATCGTTCAGTAGCTCGACCCATCGACGTTGTCGCATGTTCAGGTCTTTCTGCTTGAAAATATACTCAAGACTTCTGTGATCGGTGTAGATGGTGCACTTGGTGCCATACAGATAATGTCTCCATATCTTGAGTGCAAAGACAACAGCTCCAAGTTCTAAATCGTGTGTAGTGTAATTCCGTTCGTGAATCTTAAGTTGGCGCGAAGCATAAGCAATAACTTTATCCCGTTGCATCAACACACATCCAAGACCTTGGATAGATGCATCGCAGTAGACTACAAAGTCGTCCGTGCCTTCAGGCAATGAGAGGATAGGTGCGCTACAAAGTCTATCCTTTAAGTGCTGAAACGCTGTATCCTGTGTATCACTCCAACGGTAGGCAATACCTTTCTGTGTCAGTAATGTAAGCGGCTGTGCAATCTTTGAGAAGTCTTTGATAAACCGTCTGTAATAACCCGCCAAACCCAAGAATTGGCGTATTTCTGTTGGTGTGCTAGGTGCAGGCCAGTTCTTGATCGAATCTACCTTGGATGGATCAACATGTATCCCATCCTTGTTTACCACGTGGCCTTGAAAGTGGACTTCACGAAGCCAGAAGTCGCATTTTGAAAACTTAGCGTACAGTTGTTCCGTTCGAAGGAGTTCCAAAATAAGTCGTAAATGCTGTTCGTGTTCCTCCCGATTCTTCGAGTAAATCAGGATGTCATCAATAAAAACAATAACAAACTTGTCAAGATAAGGTTTGCACACCCTGTTCATAAGATCCATGAAAACCGCAGGCGCGTTCGTTAGCCCGAATGGCATGACCAAAAACTCGTAATGGCCGTAGCGAGTTCTGAATGCTGTCTTGGAGACGTCCTCATCCCGGACTCTCAGTTGATGGTAACCCGACCTTAGATCAATCTTTGAGTAATAGCTCGACCCTTGCAACTGGTCGAATAAGTCGTCGATACGTGGAAGTGGATAACGGTTCTTCACCGTCACCTTGTTCAGTTCACGGTAATCTATGCACATACGAAAGGTACCGTCTTTCTTCTTTACAAATAATACTGGAGCTCCCCAGGGCGAAGAGCTAGGACGTATGAAACCCTTTTCCAAGAGTTCTTGCAATTGCTTAGACAGTTCTTCCAGTTCACTTGGAGCTAAACGATAAGGTGCTCGAGCTATAGGTGCTACTCCTGGGGCTAGCTCGATCTGAAATTCGACCTGGCGATGAGGCGGTAACCCAGGTAACTCTTCTGGAAATACTTGAGGAAAGTCGCGTACTACAGGAATATCCCAAATCTTTTTCTCTGTCGTCGATGTATCAGTAACGAGTGCTAAAATAGCTATGTGACCTTTTCGCAAACATTTCTGAGCCTTCAAGAAGGAGATGATGCCACTAACGACACCACTCTTGTCGCCTTGAATTTCGAGAGGTTCTTTGCCAGAACGAGGAATACGAATGATCTTCTCCTTGCATAGGATCTCTGCTTGCTGTTGGGATAACCAATCCATACCGATGACAATGTCGAAACTACTCAGAGATATAGGAATGAGATCGATAGAGAAAGTCTGACCAGCGAGGATAAGATTACAACCCTGAACTATGTGTGTGGCCTCTAGACTTTTACCGTTAGCTAACTCTACGACATGTTTGGTGTTCAAAAGTGTTGGTGCGCGTTTAAGCATTTTACTAACTTTCAGAGACATATAACTGGTATCCGCACCCGAATCAAAAAATACAGTAACATAAAAGTCGTCGAGAAGAAACTTACCCGAAACCACATTAGGATCGTTCCTTGCGTCACTCTGACCAATCACAAACATACGACCCTTTGCACCATTGTTGTTGTTGTTTCCCCCATTGTTGTTCCCACTGCCCTGATTATTGTTGTTGTTATTCTGATTCTGGTTTAACTGGGGGCAGTCCCGCTTGAAGTGACCTTCAGCCCCACACTGAAAGCATACCTTATTTCCTTGCTGTTGTTGCTGTGACTGGTTTCGTGGAACGGGTGACTGTTGTTGCTGGTTCTGATTCGCAGGCCTTGAGCTCCTGCAATCTTTAGCTTCATGACCTACCCTTAGACATCTCTGACAGCGGCCCTTACGACACTGACCACTGTGGTGTTTGTTGCACCTGTTACACAGTGGATGTGTTCCCCGATATCCACTCTGCCCCTGACCACCAGACGATTGCTGACTCGGACTCTGGTAATCACTAGTCTTGCGCTGTTGTTGTGCTTGAGACTGTACAGTAGCTGAACCTCTGCTAGAATCCCCTTCCCATTTCCGCTTGTTGTCACTGGGAATAGCAGGAGTAACTGGAGGGGTAACAGTAGTAGCGCTGATACGTTTAGGCAGCCTGTTCTGTTCCACCGCCTGATCGGTGAGGCGATGAGCTAGCTTGACGATCTGTTGAATAGTGTTAAGATTCGCTGAGGTTACGTGGCTTTGAATCTCCGGTACCAGGCCATTGAGATACAGTTCGATACGCTTAATGGGAGGGTCCACCATAGTAGGACACAGAATAGCCAACTCATTCGATCTTCTGGTGTACGCTTCAATTTCTGACCCAGTCATTTTCAAGTGATAAAATTCTACCTCCAGCTTATGAATATCATCACGGCTACAGTATTCCTCTTTAATCAAATCCTTGAAATCATTCCAGGGTGTGGCATTAGCAACAGCCAATCCTAACATCTGCACTTGCGCATTCCACCAAGTCAGCGCAATGCCTTCTAGTGTACCAGTGGCGTACTTCACCCTGCGAGCCTCAGGGCATTCGCACATTTCGAATACGGACTCGAGCTTTTCAAACCAATGGAGGAGTCCAACCGCTCCTTCCGTGCCACTAAAAGTAGTAGGACGACAGTCCATGAAAGTTTTGAAGGTACAAACAGGTCGCTGAGCGTGCTGACCTGTTGTATATAAGAATCCAGTACAAGATTAAAACACAAGAGTTGGTTCAGGAGTGTAGGATCTAAAGATCCTAGTGTGAGTTACAACTGCAGGGTATACCTCCTGCTTGTGCGGCTGCAAGTGCCTCAGCAACTCGCTCGTTAATAAGAGCCGTCAGTTGAGCTTGCGTCATGTTGATACGTCCCGACATGATCTTCATAGTAAATATGACATAAGTGAGAGAGGTTCGCGAGTAGTGTGATAACAAAAGGGAATAATCACACAAGTGTTCTCATGCAATAGTGTCAAGTTAACCTAAGCATACCCTGAGCAAAGTTCTATGCAATTCTAGCAAGTAGGCAATAAGACATGTACCATATTACCTAGAGTGATGAGTCTTGCACGTGGAGCGAGGCGTCGTTGTGGATCGTTGAGCACTGTTCTGGTTATAGTCTGGTTTTAATAAAAACGTTTTCCCCTTATTAAAACCGAGTTCTCTATAACCAATGGCTCTGATACCAATCTGTCACACCCCCAAAAACCCCACACGGAATACTACCGCTTGGAGGCGTGACATGACCAGGATCAAGCCACCAATCATATTGAACATAAGTATGTATATCAAAAGTCATTCATCAATACGATAGGTTTACAACACCAAATATAAACAAGCGTGTAGCGGAAGCATTTAATGTAACCCAACATAAGTTTAAGTACAAAATGTTATCATGTTTAACAACACATTCACGATCCATGTCCACAACGACTGTGCCTCCCGTGCAAGCTCCAAAAGTACCTAAGGTCCTGCAAGGCATGTAACAGAGAGTCAACAACTAGTTGAGCGAGTTCACAGTTGGATATTTAGTTATAATGTTCATTTCGTGAATCGTATGTTCGATTAGTAATCATGTATCGTATGTAATAGCATCGCGGCCCTCAAGGCATGTTTGCGAAGATTAGTGGGGGTTTCCCCTGTTTTCTAGACTGGTTATGTTTGTATCGCGGCCCTCCAGGCATGTTTGCGAAGATTAAAGTATAGTTCGCGGCCATTCCAGGCATGTTTGCGAAGATCGTTCTAGTATAGTTCGCGGCCATTCCAGGCATGTTTGCGAAGAAAAGTATATGTATCACTAGTCTAGTAGTATCTACCATCGACCTTCCTCATCCGAGGCCAATGGTTTGAAATTCCGATAACTCTCAAGCATAAATAATCAATCAACCCATTCCCAAACCCCGGGAATCCCATGCCTTGGTAGGAGTGTGAACTCACCTTGTTTCGCTCGGTATGCTAGGTATGTGCTCAAAGTAAGTCAATCACGTCCTAAAGTATGCACGTATGTGAAATCAGTTTGTGTCCAAATTATGCACGTATAAACATGTAGCACGTAATTACAATCATATACAAGATGGCTACACTTAACAGCAGTTAAATATTCCAGTTAACACTTAACAGAATTAACTCAAGTTACTGCACAGATCAGCTATTCGGCGAAACACGCATGTTGGCGAAACACAGATAATGACGAAACACAGATAATGACGAAACACAATATTGACGAAACACATTCTGTTTCGTCGAGGTGTCCCCTGGCGAAACAGAACTTCTGATTCGTCGACTACTTTTGGCGAAACACATTCTGTTTCGCCGAGAGTTCTGTTTCGTCGAACAGTTCAGTTTCGCAGACATCAGTTACAGCAGATGCGAAAAAAAAAACACATAAACCCAACAGCCGTAAAACAGCAACTCCTCAATCATACAGAAATCATACAACACAGAAACATCGTAACATCATCATAACATAAGCATCACAGTTCTTAACGTCTAGTACGAACCCTAGGTTATGTGTACAACATATAGATTAATATACAACATCATATCATCGATTCCTATCAAGATACTAATGTGTATTCAGAATCAGGCCATATAAACAACATTCAGAACCGAGTATCATCAACATACCCTCCTATAATCCAGAAATCAAGCATAAACACAACATGTATAAAGAAATCAAGGGACAAAGAAACCGATTTAGACAAGCACGCACTAACCGAGATATTCGGGATGAACAAGGGAGGATTCGAGAGAGAAGATGATGGTTGATGATGGGTATCGCCTTTTCAAAAGAGAGAATTCTAGGGTTTCTATTTTTGTTAAAAGTGTGAAACAGGAAGTCGGTTTCACTTAATATCCACGAATTACCGTTCTGGGCCCTTAATGGGCTTTGCGAATCAATGGGCCGACGAAACACATTCTGTTTCGTCGTGAAGTGCTATGGCGAAACACACTGTTTCGTCGAGATGCTTGATGGCGAAACATATCAGTTTCGTCGGGATGTATATGGCGAAACAGTCTGTTTCGTCGGGTGCTTTCATGTTTTAAACAGTTTAAGTTTTCAACAAGGTGTTTCATGATATACAGCCAAACACAAAATCATGCAACCACAATTGTTCATTATAAAATAACGTATACAGTTACAAGTTAAACAAGTCAAACAACTACACAGTCAAAGTCAACGTGCACTAAATGCGAAAAAGAAAGTCTGAAACTCGAGTTGTCACAGTTTCTTTCTCAGTTTTCTTAGGTTGTCTTCTTGGTTTTCTGGTTTTCGTCTTGCATGGTTTGCTTTCCAGTTGTTTTTTGAGAGAGTTGCTGTTTTCTAGTATGGATGAACGTAAGAAGTCAGAGGGAAACATGCAGGATGGTCGTTTTAAATCTGCAAACTCTTTCCAGGGTATTGCAAGTAGAGTGGTAGACATTGAGGGAAATACGCTTATGCCGAGACGAGGTGTTATTCAGTCGACTCAACCGGATCCTAAAAAGATTAATATCATTGATGAGTTATTGAAAGTAACTGTTCCAGCTTCTGCTGATATGGGACAGGAGATCAATCAGGAGACTGTCTAAGGAGTTCAGAGTGGTCGAGTGGATTCAGGTAAGTCTCCGATATCTTATGCTGATTCCGTAGGGGCATCTAAGTCTAAGAAGGTCAACTTTAGAGCTCTTGCAAGTCCAGTAGGCCATGAAGGCTGTGATGTGGTTTTGCCGAAAGAATCTGTTAAAATTGTTAAAGATAAACTAGCCAATACGTTATATAGATACTTTCTAGGCGATCGTGTTGCATACCCGGTAGTAGAATACTTTGTGAGGAATAATTGGAAGAGATTTGGCCTTCAAAAATCGATGATGAACGCAAATGGCTATTTCTTTTTTAAGTTTGCTGATGAAACTGGTATGATGAATGTTATGAAAGAAGGTCCTTGGATCATTCGTTCACAACCGTTGTTATGGTCCCCAACTACAAAAATGGAAAAAAAGAAGTTAAAAATGTGCAACTTTGGGTCAAAATACACGAAGTTCCAATTGCAACCTATACGGAGGATGGTTTAAGCATGATTGCTATGGCTATTGGAACTCCATTGGTTTTGGACACGTACACTACCTCAATGTGCTTAGATTGTTGGGGAAGTAGTAGCTTTGCTAGAGCTTTGGTGGAGATATCGGCTGATCATGAGTTCAAAGAGGAAATTGTGATAGCAGTTCCAGAATTGGACGGGGAAGGCTTTGTCAAGGAAAAAGTGTATGTGGAGTACGAATGGAGTCCTCATCGATGTGCTTTTTGCAAGGTTTTTGGTCACGATGATGAAACATGTCCGAGACAAGTTAGGTAAGTCACAAAGGGTCCGGCTAAGGTCCAAAAAATCAACATGGGTCTAAGAACCAAGGGCCTTCGAAGAAACCTGTGGTAGATAAAGATGGGTTTATGGAAGTTGATACTCGGAAAGCGGCCAGGAGAACGGGATTTCCAGTTAATAAACAGAAACAAAAGTTCGAATATCGTCCTGTTGGCTTCAAAACTAGTGGAGAGGTTATTAAATCAGCTCCATCAACTAGTTTTATTTCGTCTAATCCTTTTGATGTGTTAAATGATTCCAAAATGGACAACCTAGCTGATGGAAATGGAGCAGGAGATGATCAAGATGATTCGGATGATGAAGAGGTCCAAGAAATATATAACGAGGCGGATGAATTTCTTGTTAGTGATTCTAAGAAACCTGATACTAAACAAGGGGCAAGCACTCCTTCATTGAGTGTTAACAATTGTTTGTTTTGCATCTTGGAATATTAGGGGGTTGAACCGCCCTCTGAAACAAACGGAGGTTCGTCAGGCAGTTAAGGATTATAATTTGAGCTTATGTGCAATTTTAGAATCGCATGTTGATGTTAGTAGACTTGGTCATATTTGTAAGTCTGTTTTTCGTTCCTGGGATTGGACGTCTAATGGGGCTCGGTGTAACAAAGGCACGAGGATTATTATTGGTTGGAATCCAGCTGTTTTTGATGTTATGGTTTTGTCTCAGACTGATCAGGTTATTCATTTACAACTCACGTTCAAGCTGGACAAGAAAATGGTATTTTGCTCGGTTGTGTATGCGGCCAATTATTATGTGACACGTAGGGATTTATGGCATCATCTGTCTATGCATAAAGTCTTTGTTGGTAATAATCCTTGGTTTGTTATGGGAGATTTCAACTCTGCTTTAAACTTAGAAGATAAATCGATGGGGGCCTCGTCGGTGTCTATTAGTATGAAAGAGTTTCAAGAGTGTGTGGATAATATTTAGATGTTTGATATTAATCGTTCAGGTCTCCATTTTACATGGAACCAAAAACCCAAGAAAGGGATTGGTTTGCTGAAGAAGATTGATAGAGTGCTTGGGAATACACAATCCCTGAGCCAGTTTCTGAGTGCAGTCGCTCTCCTCCAGCCGTATCGGCTATCGGACCATTTGCCCTTGTGTGTTAAATCTTCCTGATGCTGGTATGCTGAAGCCTCGGTCTTTTAAATTTGCTAATTTTTTGGTGTACAAACCAGAATTTTTAGATATTGTGAAGCGGGTTTGGGAGACTAGAGTACATGGAGTGCACCAGTTTTGTGTTGTTAAACGTCTTCGTCTTCTTAAAAACCCTCTTCGTGTCCTGTTGTTTAAGCAGGGTAATTTGCATAAAAAAGTTGATAGTCTTCGAGAGAAGCTAGATTACTTGCAGAAATCCCTTGATCAGGAGCCGAATAATGAGGAACTTCGGGTCGAAGAAGCTACCCTAAGTGGTGAATACAAAGAAGCTTTGTTGGATGAGGAGCGGTTTCTGAAACAAAAATCCAAAGTGGATTGGCTGAGGGCTGGGGATATGAATACGGCTTTCTTTCATTCCTCGTTAAAAAACAAAAATCATCATAGCCGTATTGATGTTATTCGAGATTCTGGAGGGTTCGTCTTCGAGGGTGATAAAGTCCATCAAGCCTTTGTTGAGCATTATGAGAAGTTTTTAGGTTGCCGGGGTGATACGTCACTTAATCCGGCACCGGATTTATTCACTAAGTATTGGATACGCATGTCGCTATCCATATGACCAGACAGGTGACTAAAGATGACGTTAAGAAGGCTATGTTTTCTATTGGCATTGACAAAGCGCCTGGTCCTGGTGGTTTTACGGCTGCTTTTTTCAAGAGTGCTTGGCCTATTATTGGTAATGATGTTTTGAAGGCTATCATTGATTTTTTTGATACGGGGAATCTTCTTCGAGAGTTAAATCACACTCTTATTGTGCTTGTGCCAAAGGTCCCATCCCCTTCGGTTGTTACGGATTACAGGCCGATAGCTTGTTGTAATGTCATGTATAAATGCATTAGCAAGATCGTTGCGGATAGAGTAAAGGTGGTGTTGAATAATATTGTTAGTATAAACCAATCAGCTTTTGTACCAGGAAGGAAGATTTCTGACAATATATTGTTAACTCAAGAATTGATGCACAATTATCATAGGAATGTTGGCCCCCCGCGATGTGCTTTTAAAGTTGATATCCAAAAGGCCTATGATACGGTTGATTGGAGGTTCCTTAAAAATATTTTGCTGGGGTTTGGATTCAATGTTACGATGGTGAAGTGGATCATGGTGTGTGTCTCTTCTACATCATATTCAGTTTGTGTCACCGGGAATGTGCATGGGTATTTCAAAGGTAATCGTGGGCTTCGACAGGGAGATCCTCTATCTCCGTATTTGTTTACTCTTGTGATGGAGGTTCTCACGGCCATCTTGCATCATTCGATAAGGATCGACTCTTCTTTTAAGTTTCACAACAAATGTGAGAAGCAGCAAATAATCAACCTTTGTTTTGCAGACGATCTGTTTCTTTTTACTAGAGGGGAAATTGCTTCGGCTAGGTATATTATGAGCTCTCTTTCTAAATTTACTATGATGTCGGGCTTGGTGCCTAGTAATCAGAAAAGCACAGTTTTCTTTTGCAATGTTCCAAGTTATATTAAAAGTGCTATTCTGAAGAGGGTTCTTTGCTTGTGCGCTATCTTGGTGTTCCTCTAATCTCTTCGGGGCTGTTATATAAAGATTGTAGTGTTCTGATGGAAAAGCTAGATAAACGTATCACGCACTGGAGGAATAAGTTACTCTCGTTCGCTGGCAGGTTGCAACTTATTGTTTCTGTCTTATCCTCTATGCATATTTTCTGGTCCTCTGTTTTTATTCTGCCGACTCGAGTTATTCATGAGTTGGAGGCTAAAATGCGGAACTTTTTATGGTCTCAAGATGCGGTGTTTCAAAAAGGATGAGCTAAGGTTTCTTGGAAAGTGGTTTGTCTACCTAAATACGAAGGCGGTTTGGGTATTCGGCGGGTTGGGGATGTAAACAAAGCTCTCATGACAAAATCACATTTGGAGTATTCTTACAAGGAGGAATTCGTTGTGGGTGGAATGGGTTCACTATTACAGGTTAAAAGGTAAAAACTTTTGGATTTCTAAAGTTCCTTCAAATTGTAGCTACTCTTGGAGGAAGCTTCTTCAGCTTCAGCCGCAAATGAGGGATTATTTTTGGTTTGATATTGGTAATGGGACAAGGGCTTCGGCTTGGTATGATACATGGTGTGATCTGGGGCCGCTTGGGGATTTTATATCACCTAGAACTATTTCTAATGCGGGTTTCGGATTAGAGGCTTCAGTTTCTGACATTCAGTCGAATGGAGAGTGGAAATGGCCGTTTGCTTGGAGAGACTTATTCCCAGTTCTAATTCAGCTAGATCAAGTTTGAATTAACCCGAATAAACCAGATAGAGTAATGTGGCGTGAATGGCATGATAGGAGAGCTTTTTCGGCTTCGGGTGTGTGGAATTCGGTTTGATATAAAGAAACAGATATAGAATGGAGCACTATTGTGTGGTTTACCCAATGTATCCCGCGACATGCGTTTTTGATGTGGTTGATCATGAGAGGTAAGTTGCTCACACAAGATAAAATTCTAAAGTGGGACTTCTCTCGAAGAAAGAGTATGAACATGATGTGTTGTTTGTTATGCTATGCTAATCATGATTCTCATAGTCACTTGTTCTTTGAATGTGAATTCTCTTCGCAAGTTTGGCATATGGTGAGACAGAAGGTGGGTATGGATACGGTTCAATCTAAGTGGGTGGATATTGTTAATTGGTTACTTGTTCGATCCAAGTCAAAGTTAGCTGCTGATTATGTTGCTAGAGTTTTAGGTGCGGCTAGTGCTTATGTCGTTTGGCAGGAGCGCAATGCTAGGCTTTTCAAGAATCAGATGAGACCTCCAGAGATTGTTAATGCGCAAATCATACAATTGGTTGGGTACAAGTTGATGGGAGCGAGACTGAAGAATACTGGAAATGTTCGTAGGCTTCTAAGAGAATGGGAGATCTATGGCAAAGAAATTATTGATGATGGTGGCTGACTAGTTTTTTACTTTTGGTTTGGTTTTTCTAGAGGCTAGTCTAGTTGTTTTATGTGACTTTGATGTTTGCTTTTGTTTCTCTGGTTTACTTTCATGGGGCATGTCCCATGATTGAACTAGTGTAGGTGCTCTACGCTACTTGTTTTTATTGGTTGTGAATATATAGAATCACCGGGGTAACCCTTTACCAAAAAAAAATAAGGTTGTAGGCTTATTGATTTTGCTTTTAGGTCCATATGGATGAATCTGAGAATCATAGTGAATGTGTGAATAATCAAGTTATGAAAACCCTAAATAAAGAACTATTTGAATATGATATGAACATTTGAAAAATGCTTGTTTGATCCGTTTTGATTTGGAATTAGACAAGGAAACATGTTTGTGATATTTGATTGGCTAGTACATAAAATCATGATATTGCAATTCTATTGGATAGTACAAAATGCTGGCAGGCGTTCTAGAAGGATCCTGTCATCATGTGTGCAAGTCGAGACCCCCGGTGTCGACTCGAGACCATCAAGTGACAACTCGAGACCATAAACTGTCTACTCGAGAACAGTTGCTTCATCAGTGGTTTCGACAATGGTCTCGACTCATCAAGTGATCCATCAGTGTTGCGACTCGAGACTACCAGTGGTTGCGAGTCAAATCACTGCCTTGTTGCGACACAAAAATGCACAACTCGAGACCAGCGGTTGCGAATCGAGACCACTTCCCAGTGGTTTCGACTCGAGACCGCTCAACAGTAGCTTCAGCTCAACAGAGGTTTCGACACAACAGTGTTTTCCTTTGGACTGTGCTATGATTGGGCTAAGTGGGCTATACTGAGTTATTGGGCTGCATGATCATATGTGGGCTTTGTGTTAACTATTACTTGTTACTGTTTGACTGTTTAAATGTTGGATCAGGCCCAATAACTTAACAGATAATTGTATGGCATGCTATGTGTTAGATACGTGTAGGATATACGTGACTTAATTGTATCCGAGCCTGACCCATACTGGTAACCATGTTAGGACATGGTGACCAGCGTGCTTGACCAAGTAAGCTAATCTGCCGAGCAACCCAAGGTGAGTTCACAACTTTTAAAGCATGTGTTCCCGGTGGTTGGGAAACGGAACTTAAACAAAGCTATCCCTTTGTAAGGGATACAAACCTACTTTTCTCCCCTAATCCGGGACCCTTAATTAATTACTATTTATACTGGATGCAACAAGCAACACTAAACGCAACTCTATCATTCAAGTCCCTACTACTTAATACCGATTAGTCGTCGAGGCCTGGCGAACGGGTTATTAGTTGATAGCATTATTTAGGTCTCACCAGCCTCATACCGTGCCCACGTATGGGATCGGGAGTAAACTAATAGACTCTGGCAAACCGTCAATGATGATAGAACATTGACAAACGGGGCACTCTACGGAAACGTACGGTCGCATAGTATTCGGTATTGTAAAACAGTTTAGTAGCTTACTTATGGAGTAGCTCCCCATGGCATGGTATGAATGAGTAAATTAACTGTTGAAACAAGTTTTTGGAACTAAAAACTGGACAAACTCGTGAACTCGCCAACATCATGTTGATACCCTACTGCATGCTTTGCAGGTACCCAGTGACAAAGGAGCTTGCAGCTTGGGGATGTGTAGTGGTCGTCTTAACCCATGTGTTGGGTTCTATAATAAACTTAAACTATGAACTTTGTTTGAACCATCTTGCCTGTGCTTCCGCTACTCACTTAAACTGTTATTTGAATTTAAACCTTTAAACTTTAACTATGGTATTCATTAGCCCTTTATGGTTGGTGAACTTTCTTATTATTAATTAAATGCTCAGTATAATTGATGGCTGGATCCTGGTCAATCACATGCCCCGCGGTAGTACTCCGCATGTGGATTTGGGGGTGTGACAGATTGGTATCAGAGCCATTGGTTATAGTGAACTCGGTTTTAAAAAGAAAGTCTTTTTGGGAAAAACCAGACTATAACCCGTGACTCGCGACGACACTACACTCCAAGTGCAAGACTCAACGTATTAGACCTCATGGCTCGGACTTGTGTTTACTTGCATGTTTATTTTATGTCTATGCTCTACTATGCGTACTAGTGCTAGTTAGATGTGTACACCTCCCTCTTCTATCTCATTCTCGCTACATTACGACATCACACTCATATTGTGTGTTCTGGTTGTGAAGACAATGAGTGGACGCGGAAGAGGAAACGTTAACATGACTCAGGCTCAGTTCACTAACCTGATCAACACGATGGCTGCAGCTTTCGCAGCTCACCCTGGAGGTAAACTCGTTATTTTAGGATGTTTAGATCCTACCCCCGCATCGTCTTTTCACCCCTAAACCTATTCGCTTCGCTTCTCACAACAGGTCAACATGCGCCTGTGCAACCACGTGTTTGTACTTTCAAAACCTTCATGGATTGCAAGCCTCTCCCTTTCAATCGCACTAAGGGTGCCATAGGTCTTCTACACTGGATCGAGAAGTCCGAAGCTGTGTTTACTGTCTGCGAGTGTCCCCCTGCTAATTGGGTGAAGTTTGCTACAGGTACGCTTGAAGGAAACGCGCTTTCATGGTGGAAAGCACAGATTCAGATGCTTGGTTTGGAAACTGCTAATGCTACTGCTTGGGAAGATTTCAAGAACATGATTAAGGAGGAGTACTGTCACAGGGATGGCAATCCACAAGCTCGAGAACGAGTACTACGAGCTTAAGATGGTTGGATCAGAGATTGAGACCTACACCAAGCAGTCCAACGACTACGCTGCTCTCTGTCCAAACATATCTTGACCTACTTTTCGAAGGATCAAATTGTACATCAAGAGTTTGGTCCCAGAAATCCAGAGCTTGGTCACTTCAGCCAACCTCACTACCATTCAGCCAGTCATTCGTCTTGCTCACAAACTCAATGATCAGGCTGTGGAACAGGGCAAGTTGCCCAAAAGGATCAGTGCTACTTCTGGAACTTCCGGTGATAACAGCATAAGTAGGAAGGAAACCAGAGCAAGGATGCTAACCCCAGTCAGGCCCCAACTCAGCAAAGGAAAACTGAAAACAACAAGGGCCCTCAGCAACAGGGTGGCTATCGAGGGAACCACCCTAAGTGTAACAAGTGTAACCGACACCACAGTGGGCCATGTGGAAAAAGTCAGTGTCAGCGGTGTAACAAGATGGGGCATGAAGCCAAAGACTGCAGAAGCCAACTTCCAGCTAGGCAAAATCAGCAACAACCACAGCAGCAGCAGCAAGGAAACAACCGTGGATGCTTCAAATGTGGAGCAACGGGGCACATGCGAAGGGATTGCCCTGATCTGAACCAGAACTGTAACAACAACCAGGGCGCTGGAAACAACGATCAAAACAACAACAATGCTAGAAATGGTGCAAGAGGAAGGGCTTTTGTGATTGGAGCTGGAGAAGCTAGGAATGATCCCAAGGTCGTAGCGGGTAAGTTCCTACTCGATGATCGTTATGTTTCTGTATTTTTTGATTCTGGAGCCGATGCTAGCTATGTATCCCTACGTATTAGTAAGAAGCTTAAGCGTACGCCTACGTTATTAAGTTCTAAGCACATCGTCGAGTTAGCTAATGCTGCAAACTAGTATTGTCTGGCCAGACCTTCTGTATCGATCTCTTCCCTATCGTTCTTGGAAGCTTCGACGTCGTCATTGGTATGGATTGGTTATCCAAACATCGGGCTGAAATCCTCTGTCAGGAGAAAATGGTTCGTATTCCCCGTCCTTCTGGCAAACCCCTCATCGTTTAAGGTGACAAAGGCAGAGCAGTCACAGGCATCATCTCGTTCTTAAAGGCCCGGAAGTGT
This sequence comes from Helianthus tuberosus, assembly GCA_030545235.1. Taxonomy (NCBI): domain Eukaryota; kingdom Viridiplantae; phylum Streptophyta; class Magnoliopsida; order Asterales; family Asteraceae; genus Helianthus; species Helianthus tuberosus. The sequence continues at coordinate 47,232,641 of CM060429.1, read as the reverse complement.
TCACGAAAAGGGCACACCGCTATCTTAGCACTTGTCACCGACACCCAGGAAAAGGAAAAGAGGAACGAAGATTTTCCAGTTGTAAGCGACTATCCCGAGGTATTTCCTGAAGAATTACCTGGACTCCCTCCTCACCGTCAGGTTGAATTTCAAATCGAGCTAACTCCCGGAGCGACACCTATAGCTCGTGCGCCTTATCGACTAGCCCCCGCTGAACTGAAGGAACTCTCTACGCAACTGCAGGAACTGTTGGATAAAGGATTTATCCGTCCTAGTTCGTCACCCTGGGGAGCACCAGTGCTCTTTGTCAAGAAGAAGGATGGCACATTCCGTATGTGCATCAACTATCGTGAGCTGAACAAGGTTACCATCAAGAACCGTTACCCACACCCGCGAATCGACGATCTATTCGATCAGTTGCAAGGATCGAGCTACTACTCTAAGATTGATCTGCGATCAGGTTATCATCAGCTGAGAGTCCGCGATGAAGACATCTCCAAAACTGCGTTCAGAACTCGTTATGGTCATTACGAGTTTCTCGTCATGCTCCTACCATCTCGGGTGACTCATGATCTTGAAGCTAGAATGCGTAATTTTTTATGGAGTCAAGATAGCTCGTATAAAAAAGGGAGGGCAAAGGTTTCATGGAATTCTATTTGCACTCCAAAATATGAAGGAGGTTTGGGTATTAGACGTATAGGTGATGTGAATAAAGAGCTTATGGCAAATCATGTTTGGAGTGTTATTACTAAACGGAAGTCGCTTTGGGTCGAATGGGTGCATGCCTATAAATTAAAAGGTAAGAGTTTCTGGATAGTTAAGATTCCTACCAACTGTTGTTGGAGCTGGAGAAAACTTCTCCAACTCCGGCCGATGATAAGAAACTATTTGTGGACTTCGATTGGGGATGGGAGATCAACATCGGCTTGGTATGATTTTTGGAGTGTGTTAGGGCCGCTAGGTAATATATTGTCGCCCAGAACGATTACGAATGCAGGTTTTAGACTGGACGATTCTGTTGCGGATATTTATTCAGAGAATGGTTGGCAATGGCCCATCGCTTGGAGGGATTTGTTTCCTGTGCTTATTCAGTTGGATCAGGTCCAACCGGTTGCAGGTAAACGAGATATTATTCAGTGGCGGGTGGGTGATAATGTTAATGAGGTTTCGGCTTCAAGTATTTGGGATTCTATTCGGTATAGAGAGCAGGAGGTCGAATGGAGTAAAGTAGTCTGGTTCGCTCATTGCATCCCGAGACACTCTTTCTTATTGTGGCTGATTATGAGGAAGAAGCTACTTACTCAAGATGTTATTCTTAGTTGGGATTTCTCGAGGAGAAAAAACATGAATATGATGTGCTGTTTACTTTGTTATGAGAATCATGATTCGCATGCACATCTATTCTTTGAATGCAAATTCTCTACGCAGGTTTGGGATATGGTTCGGATTAAAGCTGGTATGGATAATGTTAATTCTAAGTGGGATGATATTGTTTCTTGGTTGATGGTCAGAACTCGTTCTAAGTTAGCAGCTGATTATGTTAGTAGACTTTTGGTGGCGGCTAGTGCTTACTTCATATGGCAGGAACGTAATTCTAGACTTTTTAAGAATCAGTTGAGACCTCCGGAGCAAGTTTATGAGGTGATTGTAAAGACTGTTCGATACAAGCTTATGGGAGTGAAGTTGAAGAGGACGGATAGAGTTCGAAAGCTTCTTGGTGAATGGGAGATTGAAGTTAGTCACGAAGATGAAGCGGGTAGTTGATTAGTTGTTAATTCGTGTCTAGAGTTTAGTCTAGTTGTGTTTTATTTGGTAGAATGGGCGTCTGTGGTTTTTCTTTTTGTTTACTTTCATGAGGCATGTCTCATGATTGAACTAGTGTAGGCTTTCTACGCTACTTGTTTTATTTGGTTGTGAATATATAGAATCACCGGGGTAACCCTTTACCCAAAAAAAAAGAGTTTCTCGTCATGCCTTTTGGAATGACCAACGCGCCTGCGGTTTTTATGGATCTCATGAAACGAGTGTGCAAACCCTACCTCGACAAGTTTGTGATTGTGTTTATCGACGACATCCTGATCTACTTGAAAAGTCAAGAGGAGCATGAACAACACCTGCGTCTTATTCTCGAACTCCTTGGCAATGAGCAGCTGTACGCCAAGTTCTCGAATGTGACTTCTGGCTTCGAGAAGTCCATTTCCTTGGGCACGTGGTCAATAAAGACGGAATTCACATCGATCCAGCTAAGATCGACTCTATAAAGAATTGGCCTACACCGAAGACTCCAACCGAAGTTCGCCAACTCTTGGGATTGGCAGGATACTATCATAGATTCATCAAGGGATTTTCGAAGATCGCACAACCTCTCACGACTCTCACTCAAAAGGGTATTGCTTACAAATGGAATGATGCTCAGGAGTCTGCTTTTCAGAAGCTAAAGGATAACCTTTGTAGTGCTCCTATTCTCTCGTTACCTGAAGGTACCGACGATTTTGTGGTTTACTGCGACGCGTCTATTCATGGGCTCGGTTGCGTGTTGATGCAACGCGAGAAAGTTATCGCCTACGCTTCTAGACAGCTAAAGGTTCATGAAAGGAACTACACGACGCACGACTTGGAACTCAGAGCGGGCATTTTTGCACTTAAGATATGGAGACATTACTTGTACGGTACCAAGTGCACGATTTACACCGATCACAAGAGTCTCCAGCATATCTTGGATCAGAAGGAGTTGAACATGAGGCAACGTAGATGGGTAGAACTCCTTAACGACTACGAATGCGCGATCAAGTATCATCCAGGCAAGGCCAATGTTGTGGCCGACACCCCCAGTAGGAAGGAAACCAAACCCAAGCGGGTTCGTGCTTTACAGCTCACTATCCACTCGAACCTCCCTTTTCAGATTTGTATTGCTCAAGTTGAAGCACTCAAGGCAGAAAACCTTCCAGCCGAATCCTTGCGGGGTATGGAGAAACGGTTGGAACTCAGGGACGATGGTATTCGTTACGTTGCTGGTCGCATTTGGATTCCATCTTATGGAAATCTCCGAGAACTTTTGATGGACGAAGCGCACAAGTCACGCTACTCGATACATCCTGGTGCTGATAAAATGTATCACGATCTCAAGATTCTGTATTGGTGGCCTAACATGAAAGTCCTCATTGCTAAGTACGTTAGCAAATGTTTGACCTGTGCTAGGGTCAAGGTCGAATACCAAAAGCCGTCAGGCTTGTTGCAACAACCAGAGCTGCCAACATGGAAATAGGAGCAAATTTCCATGGATTTCGTCAAAGGCTTACCAATGTCTCAAAGCGGGAACGATACCATTTGGGTCATCGTGGATCGCCTAACCAAGTCTGCACATTTCCTCGCGATCAAGGAAACTGATAAGTATTCGAAGCTTGCTGCGATCAACTTGAAGGAAATAGTTGCTAGGCACGGGGTGCCAATCTCTATCATTTCTGATCGTGACCCACGTTTTACATCCGAGTTATGGCAAGCTACACATAGATCTTTTGGCTCACATCTGGATATGAGCACTGCTTACCACCCACAGACCGATGGTCAAATGGAACGTACCATCCAAATGCTTGAAGACATGCTGAGGGCATGTGTTATTGATTTTGGAAACGGGTGGGAACGACACTTACCGTTGGTAGAGTTCTCCTACAACAACAGCTACCACACCAGCATTTAGGCAGCACCCTTTGAGGCATTGTACGGTCGTAAATGCCGATCACCTCTGTGTTGGGCAGAAGTTGGCGAAAGCCAAATTACTGGCCCGGAACTTGTAGTCGAGACTACGGAAAAGATTGCCCAGATCAGACAACGCATGGCGGCAGCTCGTGATAAAAAATTTTTTTTTTGGGTAAAGTGTCACACCCCGACCGCGTAAAACAACAAATCGCGGCGGAAACGTCGGGGCGTGTCGTACAGAATTAATTGTTTCATAACCATGGCACACAAAGTGTATTTTATTTATTAAACAAGGGTGTTACATTGTCTCGAAACAGGAAATTAAAGAGTTCAGAACATAACTAAACATAGTCTATCTTCTTTTAAAGTCTCTAAGGCACAGGTCCGCCCTAGTATCATGATCAACATCCTATGGAAAAGCACCTGAAAACACATGTGAAAATAGGTACGTCAGCATAAAAATGCCTGTGAGATACATAGGTTTTTGTGAAAATAGGATTCATGACTTATGTTTAAGAAAAATGTTTAGTCATGAACCTTGTAATTTGCTTTGTCATGTAAATCATTTGAAAACAATAAGATCAGATGATATGTATAAGTAAATGTCAGGTTAAATAAATAACCATGTAAAAATGTGTTTGTATAAGATAAGTTGTTTGTAAATCAATGTCTTGTGAAAAGTGTGTTATTTGTATAAAATGTTCTATGTCTCAATATTGAAATGATTCAAATAACGTTACGACATGTAATACCATACAAACACTTATATATAGGAAGTACCAGCGGCGTATCCACCATGCTTGTATCATATTACACACGCATCGTTACTTAATCACTTAATCAAACCAAACCAACCAATGTAAGAAGTCTATGTTTAATTCAATTGTCAAATGTATTAAATAATATGTCAAAGTGTTCATGTCAAGATGTAAATCATGTAGTATGTAAAACCAATGTCAAAAGTGTTTGTGTCAAATGTAAATCATGTCAAAATGTCTATGTCAAATATCCATGTCAAATGTCTATGTCAAATATCCATGTCAAATGTCTATGTCAAATATCCATGTCAAATGTCTATGTCAAAATGTCATGTATGGCAAGTGAAATGTCTCAACTAAACCATATGCACAAAAACAAAGTATTGAAGTAAAACTTGGTTTAAATCAAAGCTATGTTTTGTGTAAATGCATGCAACTATTTAATATGAACATTTATGCGGTATTGTGAAAATGCATACATCCAAGCCTTGTGACTGTGGTGATAAACCCTTTAAACAAATTAAAGGTCTATCTGTCTTATATCATCGAATTCGGTCATTCCTTTCATCCCCTTTCCCTGGGATGTCCGGAACGGGAGTTGTCAATTCCTATGGTACCACTACCTACTAACGAACAGCGTAGCTAATGTTAATGAATATATTGTCCCATGTAAACAAACCAAATGTCATACCAAAATTGTAAGCATGTGAAAACAATGCACTAAGTATGAAATCAAATGAACATACATAGCGTGAAATGTCATGTAAAACGATGTACTAAGTAATGCACACAATGGGCACACCTAGCATGAAATGTAATGTAAAACAATGTACTAAGTAATGCACACAATGGGCACACCTAGCATAAAATGTAATGTAAAACAATGTACCAAGTAATGCACACAATGGGCACACCTGGCATAAGATGTAATGAAATCATGTACTATAATGTACTAACGAACATAGCATGTATATGATGTGAAAACAGGAAAGCATGAAAGTAACAAGTAGGCACATGTGTTCCACCCCAAAACAGTTTGGAAAACAGTAAAAGAGGGGTCTATGTACTCACTTGAGATTGCTCAGTTGTCTAAAGATAACCACCAAGTAATGCTATAGATTTCGGAATCAAACGGCACCTAATATAGGAAACTATGTTAATAAACCGGACCTAAATCGGAAGATTGGGTAGCATGAGGGTTTGTAAACCAAACGAGTATGGAGACTCGTGTAATATGGTTCTACAAAGCCTACATACTAAATGAAACTTAACATAATTGTTTACGACCCATTACGACCCGTTTAGGTAGCTTATGCTACTTTAACGCGTCGTTCGCGTGAAACGCGTTCGGACCGCCTAACTAGTCCTACGACAAGTGTTATATGCCTGAACACGTTACATAATCAGTTATGTGACAAAGGTTTAGGTTGCATATGCTTAATTACCAATTATACATGAAAAGGGTATTCTGGTAATTTACCTAAGGCATACAAACTACCTATCATACAACTAATCAAACGATGTGACCATAGGGTTTAACCTCGGAAGGTTATTCCCTACACTATGGTCACCTAATGTGTTTGGTCGGATCCTAATGATCGACCAAACTGGGTCGGGTTCGGGTATAAGCGATTTATTAGATCGCTTACCCTACGACCCTAGACAACGTGGAAATCAGTAGGCATAGTCCCAAGGGACTATAACCAACGTGATTACACTCACGTTGCGAAGTTCAAACGAACTTCGCATTGACCATTACTGGTCAACGCTGAAAGTCAAACAAAGTTGAACAAAGTTGACTTTCTGACTCGAAAAGCAATAAAATAAGGAAAAGAACGAAAGAATACTTACGAAGGGTCCCCGAATGCTAAACTCGATTCAAAAATCTCAGGTATGAAACAAATGTTTCAACTTAGAGTTTCTCAAATCAAATTTCTAGTGATTTTTGCAATGGGGGTGGTTGGGTATTTATAGGAATACCCGAACCGTTAAGATCGCTTGTCGAATATCGTGCCTTAATCGTATCCGTACAAGTGTCGGAAAGTTATGGTGCCTAAATTCCATCCTTATCCGCTGACTAAGCAAGTTTAGAATGTGTGGTTGTGAATTAAACAACGACTAATACATCGAATCTGGTCCCGAATGCGAAACTGATGTTTCTGTCCAGTTAAGGCACTCGCGTAGCGCGACGGGTAGGCCCTTAGGGCTCGCGCTACGCCACTGCCTCCCAGTTCCAGAATTGTTTCAAAAGTGACAGGTTTAGTCCCTGCAGCCCGTTTAAGCGATTTTCGATGCGTTTGAACCCCGTTAACCTCATTTCAAGGCTCTAAAATGAAGTTAAAGTATAGGGAACTCAAAACATGCTCAAAAATATCTCAGATGTCGGTTCGTTTGGCCGTACGATCGCGATGTTCGCTTAATTACGACGGAATGCGCATAAGCGCGAAAAACGATCCAAATGACGCGACGAATGGATTTTTCTTATGGCGAACACTAAAATATAATGTAGTCATGCTTTCATAAATTTTTGGATGTCCGGATGTATTCAGAATGTAAGTTATGCGCGAAAATGCAAACTTGTGCACTTTTTGACACTTTTAGTCCCTGAATGACCCAAAAGTTTATTTTAGCACACCAAACCCCTCAAAGCCTATTTCTAAGCTATGTAAAGGATATTTAAAGTGTGTTTAACTTATGGTCATGTTCCGAAATGTTCGTTACAGTTCAGATTGACATACTTTCGCAGTTTGTCATATTTAGTCCCTGTAAGCGAGTTAACTTGTTTTTGACATACCAAAGCCTTCTAAACTTATTTCTAAGTTATGTAAAGGTTATTTAAGGTATGTTGGGTATATGTTGCTGTTCCGGAGTATTTCTCGCATTAAACTGAGTACGTTTACGCACTAGTTTGCGTATAACTCTCCAGAAAGTGATATAGAGTTTGGAATTGGATAAAAGTCAAAACATGAAAAATGTAAAACATAACAAAACAAACATTGTGATCAAATAACATTGTTTTATTGATAATAGAACTGTTCATAGTGATTACAAGCACAGTTGTTACATAAAGGGTTACCCCGGTGATTCTATTATAGACAACCGCCAAATAAGTACAAGTAGTGAGGATGAGTTCCCCACTAGTTCATATACATGACATGCCTCATATATGTAAGCAAAAAAACAAAAACCAATATACCACCTCGACCTAGCCTACTACAATCATGATTATAATGACTAACTAGTAGACAACTCGAAAATAAACCAAAACAAACGACATCAACCACCATCATCAAAAATGAAGTTGCCACCATACGGCAGCCCCCTAGCATGAGACAGAAACAAACTATCCATTGGATAACTCTGTGAAAGAGGTGCTTGCCCCTGTACTGGAAGACGTAGGATGTGTACCCGATGTAATAAATTCATTCATTTCATCATAAACAACCTCTACCTCGTCCTCGTCAGACTCCTCATTTCGCTCAGATCCCCCTTTATGGTTCCCCTGGACGGAATCCCCATTTCCCCCAACAAAACCAAGAGCACCAAACGAATTGTGTGTTTGAACCTTGGATGAACTAGTACCCTGCGCATTCACATAGGATGAATTCCCTGCCTTTTTCTTTTTATCCACAGGCCTATATTCAACCTTGGGCTTCTGATTGTTAACTTGAAACCCGTTCTTCTTAGCACGCTTCTTAGCCTTAACTTCCGTATAACCATCCTCATCTACTTTCAGACTGTTAGTAGAATGTCTCACTGTCAAAGGAATGCATTTTGGACACTCCTCAGAGTCATGCCCAAATACACAACAGTGGGCACATCTCGGGGGTTTCCATTCATATTCCACACGAATGGTCTCATTGACATACCTGTTCTCATCCAACTCAGGAATAACCATGGTTAGAACCTCTTTAAAGTCATGTTCAGCAGATATTTCAATGAGGGCACTAGCATAGCTGCTACGTCCCCAAGCCTCGTTACACATGTCAATAGTATACGAGTCCAACCGCTTAGGTGAACCAATTTTAGATGCCAACATACTTAACCCATCATCAGTATATGCCACTAGAGGAACCTCATGCAATTTCACCCAAACCGCAACCTTTTTAATATCTTCTTTTTTAAGAGTGTTTGTGGGGGACCAAGTGTTTAGGAAAAGAGGTTTATTACGAATCAGCCAAGGACCTCCTTCAAGGACATTATTCATACCCCAACTATCTTTTTTTTTGGGTAAAGGGTTACCCCGGTGATTTTATATATTCACAAACAAAAAGCACAAGTAGTGTAGGAAGTCTACACTAGTTCAATCATGGGACATGCCCCATGAAAGTAAAACAACTGTAAAAAACACATAAAAACACTACCAAACGGTAAAACACCTAGTCTAGGCACTAGAAACAAAAACCAACACTACTCAATCAGCCAACATCTTCAAGAAGATCAGCTCCAATAATTCCCCAATCACCTAGAAGCCTTCTGACATTTTCACAGTTCTTTAGCTTCGCTCCGATCAATTTGTATCTGACCTGTTGAAAAATAAGTTCAACAATAGCTTCTGGAGGTCTCAACTCATTCTTGAATAATCTAGCATTACGCTCCTGCCATATGAAATAAGCAGTGGCCGCTACCACCAATCTTGCAACATAGTTCCTAGCTGATTTCGACCTGGACCGAACTACGAGCCAATTAACTATATCATCCCAATTAGATTGAACCGACACCATACCCGCTTTATGTCTGACTTTATGCCAAATCTGATCCGAAAATTTACACTCGAAGAAGAGATGATTATGAGAATCATTATTTGTATAACATAGCAAACAACACATCATGTTCATGTTTTTTCTACGAGATATATCCCAGCTCAAAATCTTATCCTGAGTAAGTAATTTACGCCTCATAATCAGCCACATTAAAAACGCATGACGTGGGATGCATTGAGCGAACCAAACAATACGACACCACTCTACCTCCATCTCTCGATGTCTAAGAGAATCCCAAACTCGAGCCGTAGAAAACTCATTCAGAAGATCCCCTTGTCGCCATAAGAGTTTATCATCCTGATTCGGATTTATAGACAAGATATCGAGTTGATTAAGGGCCGGAACTCGATCTCTCCATTCATTAGGCCAACCCCACGAAGACTCCAAGAAAATATCAGCCACTTTAGTATCCAAATTGAAACCAGCATTCGCAATAAGTCTCGGGGAAATAAGCTGAATCAACGGGCCTAAATTATTCCATGTATCAAACCAAGCTGATGTCAATTACCATTCCCAATTTCGGACCAAATAAAACTCCTTATTTCCGGCCGAAGCTGAAGAATTTTCCTCCACGACCAGCAACAAGAAGAAGGGATATTACAAGCCCAAAAACTCTTACCTCTTAATCTGTACGAATGAACCCACTCAACCCATAAAGATTCACGTTTAGAGAGAATGCTCCATATATGCGATGACATAAGGGCTTTATTAACATCTCCAATACGACGAATCCCTAACCCACCCTCATACTTAGGAACACAAACTGCTTTCCAAGAAACCTTAGCCCTGCCCTTTTGAAACGAACTGTCTTGAGACCATAAAAAATTACGCATCAAAGCTTCCAAATTAGAAATCACCCGTGCAGGCAAGATAAACACAGACGACCAGTAAATATGCAGGGATGACAAAACCGAAGTAATAAGTTGCAGTCTACCTGCAAACGAGAGTAATTTATTCCTCCAATGCATAATACGCTTTTCGAGCTTCTCCACTAACAGCTGGCAATCTTTATACAATAACTTAGATGATATAAGAGGAGCTCCCAAATATCTCACTGGCAACGAACCCTCTATAAAAGGCATTATATTCAGAATAGCTGTTTTAACAAAAGATGGAACGTTAGAGAAGAACACTGTACTTTTCTGAATATTAGGCACCAAACCCGACATATTAGAAAAAGAATTGAGCGCTTTCATGATACATCTGGCCGACGCAATCTCACCCCTAGCAAAAATAAACAAGTCGTCCGCAAAACAGAGATTGATAATCTGTTGGCGCTCACACTTGTTATGGAATTTGAACGAAGAGTCAATCCTTACCGTCTGATTTAAAATAGCTGTGAGGATCTCCCTCACAAGGGTAAAAAGATACGGGGAGATAGGATCACCCTGACGAAGCCCCCTATTACCCTTGAAAAAACCATGAACGTCACCATTAATACAAACTGAAAACGTGGTCGTAGAAACACAAACCATAATCCAGTGAACCATACTTCTATGAAACCCAAACCCTACCAAAATATTCTTTAAAAAAGCCCAATCGACAGTGTCATAAGCCTTCTGAATATCCACTTTGAACGCACATTTAGGGGGACCGATATTTCTATGATAATTATGCATCAACTCCTGCGTTAAAAGGATATTATCAGAGATTTTTCTACCTGGAACAAAAGCCGACTGATTGACACTAACAATGTCATTAAGCACCCCTTTGATTCTATCAGCAACAATTTTACTAATACACTTATATAGCACATTACAACAAGCAATCGGACGATAATCCGTAACCACAGACGGGGTTGGAACCTTAGGAATAAGAACAATCAGCGTATGATTTAATTCCTTTAGAAGTTTCCCTGTATTAAAAAAATCAATAACTGCTTTTGACACCTCATTACCCACGATTGGCCAAGCATTTTTAAAAAACCCGCTGTAAACCCATCAGGACCTGGAGCTTTATCCGATCCAATAGAAAACATAGCCTTTTTAACCTCTTCCGGAGTCACCCGCCGAACCATATGAGCCGCAACATCCCCCTCTAACCTTTTAGTAAACAAACCAGGAGTTGGATTAACTGACGTATCACCCGGCGTTCCTAAGAATTGCTCATAGTGATCAACAAAAGCTTTCGAAACCATATCATCCGTAAACTCATTCCCTCTAGCATCACGAATAACCTCAATACGGCTAAAATGAACCCTGTTTTTAAGCGATGAATGGAAGTATGCCGTGTTCATATCCCCAGCCGCTAACCATTCCACTTTAGATTTTTGCTTCAAAAACCGCTCTTCATCTAATAATGCAACTTGATAATTACACCGAGTAGTGACTTCCTCATCCCGCAGTGTTTGACTAGACGGATCTTTATCAATATCACACTGAATTCTATCAAGCTTCTCTCTCAACTCTTGAACTTTTTTATGCAAATTTCCCTGCTGAAATAGTAACACTCGCAACGGAGATTTCAAGTGCCTAAGTTTTTTAACAACCGAAAATTGATATACACCTTCAATAGTCATACCCCAAACCTTCTCCACAAGCGGCAAGAATTCAGGTTTATAGGCCAGAAAATTAGCAAATTTGAAAGAACGGTGTTTTAATTTTTCAGTCTCCGCGAATCTAACTACACACGGACAATGATCCGATAACCGAGAAGGATGAAACACCGCAACAACACTCGGATAATTAGCAATAAAGTGAGAATTGCCCATAACTCTATCAATCTTTTTCATCAACCCGATTCCTTTCTTTGGTTTCTGATTCCACGTGTAATGGATACCAGAACTTTTTAAGTCTACCATCTCAATGTCATCAACACAATCCTGAAATTCCTTCATGCTCAAAGAAACCGAGGAGCACCCCATAGATTTATCTTCAAGGTTCAACGCCGAATTAAAGTCACCTAGGATGACCCAAGGTTCATTACACACAAAATTCTTATGCAAAGAAAGATGTTTCCACAAATCCCTCCGACTGATATAATAATTTGCGGCATAAATTATGGAACAAAAAATAATTTTTTTTGTCTGTTTAAACATCAACTGAATATGCATAACCTGATCAGACTCCGAAAGCACCATAACATCAAAAATAGACGGATTCCACCCAACAATAATACGTGTTCTGTCACACCCCCAAAATCCACATGCGGAGTACCACCGCTTGGAGGCGTGACTGACCAGGATCCGGCCACCAATTATACTGAGCATTGGTCAATAGTAAAGATGTTCACCAACCACAGCAGTTAGTAAACATTGTAGTTCGAAGTTTTAAAGGTTTAAGTTCGATCAACAGTTTAAGTAAACAGCGGAAGCATAAACTAAACAGTTCAAAACAAGGTTCATAGTTCAAGTTTATTTAGAACCCAACGCATGGGTTAGACGACCACTACACATCCCCAAGTAGCAAGCTCCTGAGTCACTGGGTACCTGCAAAGCATGCAGTAGGGTATCAACAAAAATGTTGGCGAGTTCACGAGTTGTCCAGTTTTTAATTACCAAAAACTTGTTTCGCTAGTTAATTTATCCGTTTATACATGCGATGGGGAGCTACCCCATAAGTAAGCGACTAAACTGTTTTTACAATACCGAATACTTACTTAACCGTACGTTTCCGCAGTGCCCCGTTTGTCAATGTTCTATCATCATTGACAGTTTGCCAGAGTACATTAGTTCACTCCCGTTCCCAGTAACAAGGGTCGGTGTGAGGCTGGTTACACCTAAATAGCGCTATCAACTAATAACCCGTTCGCCAGGCCCCGGCGATTAATCGGTATTATGTAGTGAGGACTTAAGTGATAGAGTTTCGTTTAGTGTTGCTTGTTGCATTACCGTATAAACAATAATTAACTAAGTTTGTATCCCAGTAACAAGGGAAGAAAAGTAAGTTTGTATCCCTTACAAGGGGATAGTGTTGTTTTTAAGTCCGTTTCCCAAACCACCGGGAATGCATGCTTTAAGTTGTGAACTCACCTTGGGTTGCTCGGCAGTTTAGTTTACTTGGTCAAGCGTGCAGGTCACCACGTCCTAACATGGTTACCAGTATGGGTTAAGCCCGGGTACAATAAATCACGTAGAATCTACACATAACTAACACATAGCATGCATAACATACAAGTATGTACAGTACCGGGCCTATTCTAACAGTTAATCAGTTAAACAACACACAACCCAGTCAAACAGTAGCAGGAATACACAGCCCAAAACAATTCAGTTAACAGTGCGCCTAAATAACAATGGCCCAGAAACTAAGTGAAGTAGCTCTAGTCGAGACTAGGTGGTCTCGACTCGAGATCATGAGGTCTCGAGTCGCAACCAAGAGTTCTCGAAGTGTGAATATTTGTGTTGCAGCCTTGGGAGTCTCGAGTCTGGTCTCGAATTGAGATCAGGAAATCTCGAGTCGAGATCTGGTGGGTCTCGAGTCCATGAAGTCTGCTGCTTGGTCTCGGGTTGTCTCTATGATGGTCTCGAGTCGCCACCCGGAGAGAAACACTTGCTGAGTCGAGACCACTGAGGAATCTTTCTAGAACATTGCCAACTTTCGGTACTATCCAATCATATTGCCCCAGCAGGTACTAACCAACCAGATTTCACTAACATGTTTCCATTATCATACACCCCAAAAATCAGATCAAAACATAGAAATTTCAAATATTCATATCATATTCAAATAGTTCATCAGTAGGGTTTTTCATCATCTTATCAAAACAATTCTAACATGAATACTCAAGTCCTAATTCTAGCATACCTTTCACCCAAAACAGGGACATGTACGACAACTTGCATATTATCACTAAGGCAACATTTGTCTCACACTATCTAACATGCATTAGCTAGTCATGAACACACTAAGCTATCCATATCAATGTCTCTCGGTTTACATCTTTTAATCAAAGAGAAGCATAGTTAAATTCATAAACAAGTTGCACATCATCATTCACCCAAACAAGTAAACACTCATCATGCATTATGTCATCAAGCAAGCACCTTTATCTAATGTTTTTCCATCTATTTTGCAAGGAACAACTAACCGGTTAAAGAGTGTGGAGGTGTGTAGGGATTCACCGAGATCTGAGAGCTCCTTCCTTAGCCGCCGGTTGTTCCGAGAAGAAAAGAGGAGGGTGTTTGGTTCAAGATTTTCTAGAGAGAGAGAGCTAGAGTGAGAGAGTGGAAGGGTGAGAGAATGTAAAGGAGAGTGTGTGAGGGTTTTTGGTTTATATTTAGAGGGTGGTGCATACTAGGTGGGTTTCCGAGTGGGCTTCAAGGGGATTGCGGCCCAACCAACTTGGGTCACTCGAGACCGAATAGTCTCGAGTCATGTCCATGTGTTTTGGGTTTCGAGATGTGCAAGGCCCAACCGGCCCACTATTTTATTGTTCACCCGAGACCGAGTAGTCTCGAGTCATGGTCTCGGTTCACTAGTGCTTATATACATATACTACATACACATAGCTTATTTCAAAGATCACATAGCACAATAAGATAAATCACCAACTTTCCATTTAATAATATATACACGCACAACGTTAATACAACGAAGGTTGCTCGGGAAAACCTAGAGTGTCACATTATCCCCAAGTTTTGAGAACTTTCGTCCCGAAAGTTAAGGCAGTCACTGTCAAGCTAGTATGAGTGAGAACGTTTCGACGGGGTGTCACATGTTCCTTTATCACAACGGGCTCCATTCGACGTCCAATGCCACGACCGAAAAACAGACTTACACACTTTATGAAGATTACTCACCTCCACATGAGATTCAAGGATAGCACATAAACTCAATTTCAACTCCTTTATAACATGGCGAACCTCTGTTTGCTTAATGGGGCGGTTCAAACCCCTAATATTCCATGAAGCGATACTAACCATTGATCACCGATGTAGAAGGAGTGCTTGCCCCTTTTAAAGATTTAATGTTAAGCGTTCCTTGCCTCAGAAACCCATCCATCTCAAAGCCATCATCCTTGTTAAAATCGTCAACAAGCTCATCCTCTTCCAAAGTCACTTGGGCCGCAGCTATCCCAGCTCCATCCACCTCCTCGTTAATACTCGAATCATTTAGAACATCAAAAGGATTAGACGACTGAAAATTTGGCGAAACTTTAACCGGCTCTTCCTTCTTTTTAGACACCACAGGCCTATATTCGAACTTTTGCTTAGGCTTGTTAACCGGAAAACGCTAGAAAGGCCAATGATGTGGCTGATCAAGCTCCTAAAGTCCATTTTCGACATCTTAACTCAGATGTATCATTGGATGGAGTGGATGTAGTGCTTCCGATTGATTCGGTTCGCCAGGTTAGCAAACACTCTTTATGGTTATTTCCTGGGGGATAGGATTGCATATCCAGTAGTTGAATATTTTGTCAGAACAAATTGGAAAAAACATGGTCTTCAGAAAACTATGATGAATTCAAATGGTTTCTTTTTCTTCAAGTTTGAAGACAGAAAGGGTATGGATGCTGTTCTTGAAGGGGGACCTTGGATGATCCGTAACAAACCTATGTTTCTCAACATTTGGTCTCCTACAAACACCCTTAAAAAAGATGAGGTTAAAAAGGTTGCAGTTTGGGTTAAATTGCATGATGTTCCGCTAGTGGCATATTCTGATCATGGTTAATGAGACTATTCGGGTGGAGTATGAATGGAAACCTCCTAGATGTGCCCACTGTTGTGTTTTTGGGCATGATTCTGAGGAGTGTCCAAAACGCATTCGACAGACAGTGAAACCTCCTACATATAGTCCGAAAGTAGATGAGGATGGTTATACGGAAGTCAAGACAAAGAAGAATGTAAAGAAGAGCGGTTTTCAAGTTAACAATCAAAAGGCCAAGTTTGAATATAAACCTGTGGATAAAAAGAAAAAGGCAGTGAGTTCTGCATACATGAGTGCGCGGAGCACTAGTTCATCTAAGGTTCAAACACATAATTCTTTTAGCGCCCTTGGGTTTGTGGGAGGGAACGGGGATAAAGGGAGACGTGAGCCAAATGAGGAGTCTGATGATGACAAGGTAGAGGTTGTATATGATGAAACGACTGAGTTTATGACATCGGGTACACATCCTACGTCTTTCAGTACGGGGGCAAGCACCTCTCACATAAAGTTGTCTAATGGATAGGTGGCTTCTATTTCATGCTAAGGGGCTGCCAGTTGGTAGCAATTTCATTTTTGATGATGGCGGTTGACGTCTTTTTGTTTGTTTTTTTCGTTTGTCTACTAGTTAGTCATTATCATGATTGTAGTAGGCTAGATTAAGGTGGTAACTTGGTTTGTTTTGGTATTTGTTTACATATATGGGGCATGTCCTGTATATGAACTAGTGGGGAATTCATCCTCACTACTTGTACTTATTTGGCGGTTGTCTATAATAGAATCACCGGGGTAACCCTTTACCCAAAAAAAAAAAAGTGTTAGTGGAGCGGGTTTCTAAACGAATAAATGATTGGAAAAATAGGTTCCTTTCTTTTGCTGGTAGACTTCAGCTGATCATTTCTGTGCTCTCGTCAATCCATGTATATTGGGCTTCAATGTTTATTTTACCGGTCAGCACCATCAAAGAGCTGAAGTGTAAAATGAAGTGGTTCTTATGGGGATATGATACGGGTTCAAAGGGTAGAGCTAAAGTGGCATGGAAGGACGTTTGTCTTCCAAAAGTGGAAGGGGGTTTGGGCATTCGTCGGATATCGGATGTGAATAAGTCTTTGATGGCTTACCACATTTTCAATATTTTGTCCGGTAGGAAGTCATTGTGGACCAACTGGATCGGATTACATAGACTTCGTGGTAGAAGCATTTGGGATATCCCGATTCAAGCCAACTCGCCCTGGGGATGGAAAAGATTAATGAAATGTAGATTTATTTTTCGGAATCACTTCTGGAGCAAAGTTGGTAATGGGCTTAGCACGTCCCTTTGGTTCGATAGGTGGACGAATGAGTGTCCTCTTCAGAATTTTGTGACGCCGCATCAAATGGCTAGATATGGTTTTAATATCAAGTCTAGAGTGGCGGATGCTATCAGTGATGGCCGTTGGGTGTGGCCGGAAGCTTGGAGGAGCGTGTACCCAATTTTGTTTCAACTACGGCCTATTAGCTTGTCTAATACGCAGGATAACGTTGTATGGATGAATACGAATGGTAAACTTGTTCCTTTTTCGTCTGAGGAGGTGTGGGAATCGATCAGAGTTCGTGATCAGCAAACGGATTGGTCGAAAATTATTTGGTCTACATTTAATATCCCCAAACATGCCTTCGTGTGTTGGCTTATTTTCAAAAAGAAGCTTTGGACCCAGAACTGGATCTTACGATGGAATTATGCAGTCACGGGCTCAATGAATCAGATGTGCTGTTTGTTATGTTACTCAGGATTAGAGACCCATGAGCACTTATTTTTCGAATGCTCATACTCGAAATTAGTGTGGTACAAAGTGAGGAGTAAAATTGGCATGGATTCGGTTTTAGAATCTTGGGAGGTTATAGCTTCACGGCTCGTTTCTACAGCTAGATCGAAATCGGTTTATGCTGTTGCTAGTAGACTGGTTGTGGCAGCAGCAGCTTATGCTATTTGTAGTGAAAGAAATTCGAGATTCTTCAGCAACAGGTTGAGACCCCCGGAGCAAATTGCCGATGGTATTATTAGCACTGTGAGAGCAAAATTAATTTCCTTCAAGTACAAGCAAACGTCTAATGTTAAGCGGGTTTTGGAGGAATGGAAGATGGATAAAGAAGATTTTCTTGAATGAAGATTGAAGACCAATTTCTGTTTTGTCTTTGATGTAATTGGTTGTTTTTTTTATTATTTTGTGTTTCACTCTTTAGTGGTATGCCACTAAGAGAACTAGGGAGTATTTCAGCTTCCTACTTGTTTTGTTTGTTAGTTTTTATAAAATCACCGGGGTAACCCTTTACCCAAAAAAAAAACTAACTAAACGAAGTGACCATAAGGTATAACCTCAGAAGGTTATTCCCTATATAACTATGGTCACAATATATGCTTGGTCGAATCCTAATGATCGACCAAACGGGTCAGGTTCGAAAGTCTAAGCGGTTGTTTAGATCGCTTATCTTACGACCCTATATAAGCACTAATCTAAAAGTGACGAGTTAAACATGTTAGAACATGTTTAACGAAGTTTAAAAACAAGTTTGATATCAAAACAAAGGGTCTTGATACCCAAAAATAGTTTGGTTGCAAAATACGCATAAACGCGCATTTTGACCGAAACTATGACTCGTCACTAAGCCTAATCAACGTGGTAATTAGTAGGTATAGTCACAAGGGACTATGACCATCGTGATTACGCTCACGTTGCGAAGTTAAAACGAACTTCGTGTTGACCAAAGACTGGTCAAAGCAGAAAGTCAAACATTGTTTGACTTTTACGCTTAAAAACGCATAAAAGCATGAAAGAAACTTACAAGAGGTCCAAGCAATGAAGATTTGATCTAATAATTCTCAGGTATGAAGTGTTAGAACTCCAACTTAGAGAAGGAAATCAGATCAAGGTGAGTTTGCAAATGAAATCATGGGGGTATATATAGTTTTCGGGTAACCGTTAAGATCATTCCTCGATAAACGAGCTTCGATCTGAGCCGTACAAGTGCACCCATGGTTTTAGAATACCATGGGTGCCCCAAAACAAGCCCCTAGTTTCATTAAAACCATTTGCAAACATGGGGAACAACTGGAACAAGATGGAAAACATTTTTGCTGATCTGGGAGGTTTACGCGCCCCGCGTAAGAGCCTTACAAGGCTTACGCGGCCCGCCTAAGCCATGTTTGGCAGAAACAGCCCCTGCATGTCCAAAACTTGATTTCGATGCATTTTTGACGCGTTTAAGCCCCGTTAACCTCATTTCAAGGCTCTAAAATGAAGTTAAAGTATAGGGAACATAAAATATGCTCAAAAACATCTCGGATGTTGGTTCGTTTGGTTGTACGGTTGCGTTGTTCGGTTAATTACGACGAAACACGAACGGACGCGAAAAACGATCCAAATTACGCGACGAATGAAATTTTATCATGCCAATCACTAAAATAAATTTTTTTAATGATTACATAAATTTTTGGATGTCCGGATATAATCAGAACGTAAGATATGCGCGAAAATGCAAACTTATGCACTTTCTGACACTTTTAGTCCTTGTTTGATCTAAAAGTTTATTTTTGCGCACTAAACACCTCAAAGCCTATTTCAAAGCTATATAAAGGATATTTAGGGCATATTTAACTTATGATCAAGTTCCGGAATGTTCGTTACAGTACGAATCGGCATACTTTCGTAGTTTGTCAAAATTAGTCCCTGCAAGCGAATAAACTTGATTTCGGCATACCAAACCCTCCAAAACTCATTTCTAAGTTATGTAAAGGTCATTTAAGGTATGTTAAGCCTATGTCACTGTTGCGGAGTGTTTTTTGCATTAAACTGGTTATATTTACGCATCAGTTCGCGTATAACCATCCAGAAAGCGATTTAAAGCTCGAAATCGAACAAGAATTTATATGTGCAAATGATACACATATTTTTAAAAATCCCAAGTATGAAACACAATATTTCATTGATTTGGTATTTGTTTGATGGTCGTAGAGGCACAAGTGTCACACCCACAAAATCCACATGCGGAGTACCATCGCTTGGAGGCGTGACTGACCAGGATCCAGCCACCAATTATACTGAGCATTGATAATAGACATCACAGTTTAAAGTCTTAAATGTTTCAATTCGAATAATAGTTTAAGTAAGCATCGGAAGCACAAACCAAACAGTTTTCAAAACAAGGTTCATAGTTTAAAGATTATTTAAAACCCAACGCACGGGTTAAGACGACCACTACACATCCCCAAGCTGCAAGCTCCTGATTCACTGGTTACCTGCAAAGCATGCAGTAGGGTGTCAACAAAAAAATGTTGGCGAGTTCACGAGATGCCCAGTTTTAGGTTTTCAAAAGAAAATGTAGGTTGTTTAGGTAAAGCATTTATAATCACGTCATGGGGAGCTACCCCATATGAAAGCTACTAAACTTGAATTACCGAAACTGTTGACGAGAAGATTTGGTGCCCCAGGTCAATGTCTATCGTCATTGACCAAGATGCAAGGTCTACTAGTTCACGCCCGATCTCCCCCGGTCACGGTGTGAGGTTGTCAAACCTAATAGCGCTATCAACTAATAACCCGTTCGCCCCCGGCGATTAATCGGTACTATAAGCAGGGACTTTACATGATAGAGATTTGTTTAGTGTTGCTAGTTGTGATTTATAAATAATACCCAAACGTATCTCCCCCGGATGTAGTAGTACAAGAGTACCATTTGCATATTCCCCCGGAAATTATTAATTTGAAAACATTCTTTAGTTTGTTCGTGTCCTTCCCTGGGACGCATGCTTTTAGTGTGTGAACTCACCTTGGGTTGCTCGGCAGATTAGCTTACATGGTCAAGCTTGCTGGTCACCACGTCCTAACATGGTTACCAGTATAGGTCAGGTTTGGGGGTACAAGTAATCACGTATATCTTACAGGTATCTAACACATCGAATGCATACAGTTACCATTTGAGTTATTGGGCCTGCCCTTATAATCATACGGTTAAACAGTAACAGTTAACACATTAGTCCAGTCAAACAATAATCATGCATAATCAGTCCATTTACTTTGGCCCAATAATCGGAGATCAGCAGCCCACTCGAGACAAGGTGGTCTCGAGTCGAGACCAAGTGGTCTCGGGTTGTAGCGTAGTGGTCTCGAGTAGTGCTGGTCGGAGTCACAACCTCAGGGATCTCGAGTCCAGTCTCGAGTCGCAATCAGGAGACTTCGAGTCGAGACCTTGATGGTCTCGAGTCCCTGAAGTCAGTTTTGAGTTGCTTGGACATGGTTTCGAGTCGTAATTGCTACAGTCTCGAGTTGTCCCGTGTTGTTCTCGAGTCGCAACCGGGTGTCTCGACTCGCAAACGTGCACATGAAGTCCTTCTAGAACATCTGATGTACTAACCAATAATCTTGCAATTTCATGTAATAGTGTACTAGCCAATAGAAATTCCCTAAACATGTTTCTTTGTCTAACATTTGATAAAAATGGATCAAACACACAATATTTCAAATATTTATGTCATATTCAACAAGTTCATCATTAGGGTTTTCATCATAAACATGTTCATACGGTTCATCATGAGATTCATTCAAATAGATAACATTTCTCTTGTTCAAAGCATAAGCATACATCCTCATTCTACAATACATATCATGCTACTTGGTCAACAAGGATCATGTGAACATTTATTCTAAACATTAAACACCCTACACTAACAATCATTCATCATTCAATATCTTAGCACTTTATTATCATGCAAGAGTTCACATGATTCATTCATCATTTCAATCATTCCAAGCAAATAGCACCATTGTACATATAAACACATAATGAACATCTAAAGTACTAACCGGTTGTGGAAAGGCACCGAGTTAAGGAAGAAGGTGAGAAAATGAAGTGTCCGAGTAATGATGATGAGCTTGACCGATCCTCCTTGTTGTTGCCGATTTAATCCGAGAGGGAGAGGGGAGGAGGTGAGCTTGATTTGTTAGGGTTTTCTAGAGAGGGAAAGGATGAGAGGAGAGAGAGAATGGATAAGGGAATGTTTGGGATTTGAGATGCTGATTGTTCTTGCCAAAAGAGGAGATATCGGCTACATATGTGGGGTTTTATACCCATTCCGAGCATGTGCACCCTAAGGGTTTCCGAATGGGGGTGCGGCCCAAGCGGCCCAACTGTTCACTATTTACTCGAGACCGGGTGGTCTCGAGTCGTGGTTTCGGTTCACGAGTATCTTTATACACATATATATTACATACACGTTATCGACACATAGCACAAGAAGAATAACAACTTTCATTTAATAACATATATATATAAGCACTAAGTAATTACAAGGTGTTTGCTCGGAAAAACCTAGAGTGTCACAACAGGTGTCACATGTATTAACTTAAACAAGAAACAAAAGTTATCTATATTCATTTCCGTTTCTGATGAAGTATCCACTGAGAAAAAATGAACTAGCTACTCATTTTTCGCTTCTGAAAGAGATATCCACTGGGAAATGAATAATCTATTCGAGAACCGTATTCATTTTCGTTTTTGATGAAGTATCCACTGAGGAACGTGAACTATCCGTTTATTTTCGCTTCTGAAGAAATATCTACTGAGGAAAATGAATAAATTCATTCCGTTTCTAGTGAAGTATCCATTGAGGAAAATGAATAGTTCATTCATTTTCGCTTCTAAAGAAATATCCACTGAGGGAATGAATAATCCTGCATTAATCTTGTCATTTTCGTTTCTGATGAAGTATCCACTGAGGAACATGAATTATCCATTCATTTTTGCTTCTAAAGAAATATCTGTTGGAATTTCGTGTACCTTTTAGAAAAATATTTTAGTCAATTTCTCAAACAAACTGAACGCAGCGGAAAACATGTACACGGGGTTCGGTTCTAAACCGATTCCACCAGTGATCTCATTACAATCAAAATTGGTTATATAAAATTAAAGAATCGTGACATCTAAGAAAGACACCTTGGTTCAACGAACCATCTCGCTAGATGATCGTTGATCACGAAATTTGATTTGTTCGATTGAAACGATTTCAAACGAAACCTTAAATCTAAAGAAAATAAAGTTCAAAAAACTTTACTTACCTTTTTGCCTAATCAAAGAAACAAACAAGTTCACTTGTACTCGCTACCGGAATCTAGAATCTCCGGTTATGCTTCCTTTGATGCAAGAAGTAACAGCTTGAATTTTTGTGATTTTCCTTTTCTTGCTCAACAAAAAAACAACAGCAAACTACATAACCTTTTTGTTCCTTTTTTTGCAACGATAGTAGCCAGTATTTGAGATTCCATATAACTCCCTTTGCATATCCGTTTTTATATGGATTCCATATAACTCCCTTTACATACACGTTATCGACACATAGCACAAGAAGAATCACAACTTTCATTTAATAACATATATATATACGCACTAAGTAATTACAAGGTGTTTGCTTGGAAAAACCTAGAGTGTCACATTATCCCCAAGTTTTAAGAACTTTCGTCCCGAAAGTTAAGGCAGCCACTGACAAGCTAGTGTAAATGAGAACGTTTCAACGGGGTGTCACATCATCCCCCCGTTAGTTTGGAATTTCGTCCCGAAATTCGGTAGTAGCTTCAGTGCTGGGAGTTTCATTTGGGAACAACTGGGGATACTTGCGTTTCATCTGGTCTTCCCGCTCCCAGGTGAACTCTGGGCCACGGCGCGAGTTCCAACGAACTCGTACGAGGGGTATCTGGCTACGTTTGAGGGTTTTTTCACACCCTGACTTTTGTGGAAGCGTGGTTTATTTGGTGTGACTTCTTAATACCATTACAACAATCATAACAATGCTATATGATAAAAACATGATATATTCATTCATTAATACAGTTCAGAAAAATCCTCTTTTCAACAATCACAAAATAATTTACAAACCTTAACTTGATTTATTTGAGTTCATACGACTTAGCAAAAGACTTTTAAACAAAACCAGGTTTAGGTATATATAACCCGTCCAGGAAGAGGTTACACCTTCTAAACCCTGAGTGACTTCTTTATTCAAACGCAGCTTGAAAATACGTGCATACCGTGCCAGATCCGTTAGTTTCCTGAAATACATGTAATTTGAAAAGTCAACATAACGTTGAGCGAGTTCATGTGTAAGTGAGTAGGTATGAACCTTTGTAAAAATGTCTGTATGTATAAAAATCCCTGGTATGTAGCAATTAAGGAAAAAGAGACCACCATTGGGTTGCAAAGCCAATGACAAGTGTGAAGTGATGCAGGAAGACTCAAACCTAGCGGATTTGTGCGTCGGGCACTTAGTCATCTCATGGTCCATTCAGCGGACTCAGGAGTGGGGCTCGCTACACCCAAATAGATCTATCACTAATGTCCCTCGGTCCTACAATGAGGATTGATGGCCTTAAGTGTTGTGCCCACCACTCACATGTTCGCGTAATAAAAACCCTCCTTAAGCTAACCATACCATGTAAATAAAAGTCTGTAATGTCTGTAACATGTATTTCACCCCCGAAGTGTAAAACTTAAAAATAGTTAAAAGAAAAAGGGGGACATGAACTCACAGTATTGCGTCTTCGGTACTCGTAACCCAAATCTCCTCAGCAAACACGACTACCTACAATGGTCTAACGTCTATTAGACGAACGGGTCGTGCCTTGTCTTAGTGTTGATTAGTGCCTTTGAGTTACATTTTAAAGTGTCTTCAATATTTTAGTAATAATACTTCTCATACTGGCCATAATAATATTGTCTGTCTAAGTGCTGGCATTGTCAGCATTATTTCTGAATCAACCGCTCAGTGTGTCAACTGTGCTGAGTGCATCAGGTATGTCACTCATGTAGGTGTGTAATGAATGGAGTGACTGTATAAAATATGATGCATGTATATATGATATAGAATCATAGAGCAGTTTAAATTATCAGTTGTAATCAAGCACAGTCATTAAGCACGTAATTAAGATTAATTAATTTGTACAGTACCAGAAATTTTGAGGGTTGTCACATTCTCCCCCCGTTAAGAAAATTTCGTCCTCGAAATTTGTACTACCTTAACTTCTTATGCTTACGTCACACGATTATGTATACAAATAATACTGAGGTAGATAATCACCGAACCAATTCAAACCTTATTCACATCAAGTGAGTCTAGGATATATATATAATATCACAATTCCAATAGTTAAAAGGTATGTGCTTATAGCATTTAATGTCAAAGGTACAGTATGCATTTGACGTATAGTCTAGTGTAATCCAGCTTGCAGTGTTCCACAAAAGTGGGGTTTTGTTCAATAGAGTTTTCAAAAGATTGGCCATAGTATGCAAATTTTCACAAACCATAGCATCTGCTATATGAACTCACAATCAACAACTTGGAGATGAAAATGGCCTGCCAACTGGCGAATAAGTAAATGATAAGGATTTGTGTGTTGACATTCTCGAATTGCAAAAAATACACCGAATGAAGTACAAGCGAATCTGGTGTATCATTGTCTAAATTTGTAGTTGCATCAGAAATGTTTAAGTGACAAGTCAAACAAAAGTATAAGTCGTTTTGTGTGAAACGGTTAACCATGATTAGCACAAGCTACAAGTTTATGATGACACCACAAGGTGTCGTAATGGCATTATCCAATAATAGTGGTGATTGAACAAGTTCACCGCGTTTGAAACCAAATGAAAGTGCACTGAGACAATCTGAAGATTTGAATTGTACCATGTTATAGAGTTTCCAATTTAATACGGAACATCAAAGGACCACTGTTTCCAATCGAAGGTGAAAAGTAATGAGTATCGCAAGGCATTCGATCGACAATGAAAGAATCGTTAGGAGGTACATTGGGCTTATGAAATGAATCTTTGTACCATTGCCTTAAAACACAATCATGTTGAGACTTCTTTAATTGTGATAAACGAGACGGAGTTAGAGCAATTAAATAATTCAAATCCGTGTATGAAATGAGTAACCAACTTAGCGCAAGCTCAATTCTGTGAAAATATCACCGCAGGGTATTGAAATCAATCAAACGATTTAGTGAAGTCGTAGACCAACCGAATCTACTACGACTTGCAACGAAAGAACCTCTGCAACAACAGTTGAATATGATGCTCCCAATACATCATATAGCGTTTCAAATTAATCCTGTGAACTGGACAAGTTCAAGCAATTGAACTTGGCTTCAACGTAACCCGATAATAAACGTATGAACCAACAAAGAAATTTTCGGCATGGTAGCAAAATAAACCATGTCTGTAACTTGAAAGAAAGCGGTTTCAAGAAAGTGCGTTGGCTTGGTAACAAAAGAGTTCAACAATAACAATAATGTAGGTCACTCGAATCAGGAATTTGTAATTAGGCTTAGCAAAATGATATGTAAACTCCAATGAAGTTTTCATTCAAAACGAAATCACATGCGTAGCATGATGCATGTAAGTCAGGTAAGTTTCCTAGAAAAGGAACAACGAGTATCTGCTAAAGTGATGAAATGACCAGCTATCGAAGCAAATGTGTGTTCGCTCTCAGCGAGAAAATTAATGTGATGCAACTACCATTAAGGGGAGTAGAGATGCAGACATCTACTCGTCAGAAGTGAAAGAAACCCAAGTAATCTCTGTTAGGTCAATGGAACTGGCATATGCGCCAGGTTAAAGATGGTTGATTTAGTTGACAGATATGGTTCCTAAATAAAAACCCTTACGAGTTTGGACCTGGGTTCACAAAGGTCCTAAATATATGTTTTCTAAATCCTCCAGATTTCGTATCCCGTGTAGACTGGTTTGGGCATTGTGTAGGAAGCACTATTTTTGTGTACGTCTAAGAACAAGTCGTTGTGTAGGACTCTGTATGCCCAAGACACATATTAAATTGATGTGGCTAGTACGTTATGATCCAAGTCGAGTCATACCCAATAACAAGCTAGACAAACACTTATATTATTTATTTGTGATATGATCAAACAAATAAATATTAAAACTTACAATATTTAGAAATTGGTTTTCTAAATAATTACACTTGAGAAACCAATAAATTATATGGATAATTTATTTTGAGAGAATATTTTATTTTGTTATTTAATAGGTTAAATGACATTATAAAAGATTATATAAAGTCTTGCAAACATAGTGTTATATTTTATAAAAGTTATAAAATTAAACAAGACTTTATTTGTTATAAAAAAATTGGAATTTTTTTTAAAAACCCCCTAAGGGCCGTCCACTATGGGGTCTTCCCAAGACCCATGTTGGTCCAATGCTATGACATGCAATTTTGCATGTGTAAGAGCTTTTTGATTGGGTCTTGGTTTTGATGATATTCTCTCTAGTATTTTAAATAAAAATGGATGACCAAAATGAATATTATGAGCTGGATTTTTGCTCTCTAATTTTCGGCCATAAGAGGGTTTTTCAAGTGTTCAATTTTTGATCTTCAAGTGTTAAATCCTAGCTAAACTTGTGGTGTTTGTTGGAAGCTTGGGGTATACAAGCTTGAGGTCTTCTACTCTTAAAGACAACCATTTCAAGAAGCATCATCCGTTTCATAATCCTTGTACTTCAAGAAGGTAGTTTTCTAAACATCCTATGGTTGCGTTTGATAGTATACATCTCATATATGGATCCGGGTTTTGGGATTTTGCATATAAATGGTTTTATATCTTATAAAAGTAACATGTTTTAAACTTTTATTTCCGCTGCGTTTTTATTTCATATGGATGAAATTGCTTTGATAAACATGTTAAAATCCCTTCAATGGCATCTAGAGCCGCTTATATGAGTGCATGCTTCAATAGACTTAAAATTTTCGGGTTTCGGGTTTGGTGAAAACCCTATGGCCGAAATTTTAAGTATGGTTATCCCTTTGTTTTTCAAGATTATATTCTTACATGCATAAATGAATCTTGAAAAATTATTTCATTTGGATGATTATTTTGTTTGGACAAAAACCCACATTTTTCGGTTTTTCATTCTTGACCGAAAATTGTAGGTTGTAAAAGGGAACCGTTTTGCTTCTTGAATTTTATATATGTGGACATATATTTTGGTGTATATAACCTAGCCATGACTTCGGGGTAACCCTTTACCCAAAAAAAAAAAAAACCTAGCCATGACCTTGTGTTGAATAATTGTGTTGTGATTTATTTATTTATTATTCAATGGGTTGTAATAATTATTATTTTTTGTTCTTCCATTTGTAAAGATATGTAATTTATTTATTTTTCATTTGGCATGTAAAATAAATAGACTAGGTGCATTTTATTTTACTAGAAAAAATGTATTAGGATATATTTTGTAAAAGAAGATGCACACAAAAATGCGGTTTTGGTTTTTGCCAATTTCGGGCATAAAGGACTTCATAGTTCTTAACGGGATTTTAGCCCGAAAACCAAAACACATTTTCGGACCCCAAAGGAGTTTGGAGCTGAATTAAAGTACATTTTGGAAGCTCAAAGAAAGTGGAGAAATCACAACACAAAAGGGAGACTTGAAGCATTTGGATGCGGGATCAAGTGGGAGTTCAACGACACATCGCTTGTGTCATTTTTCACCCTTTAGGAAGGACTTTTTGGCACACTTGTTTCGGCTAACAAGTGTGGTCAAAATAGTTGGCTATGGTTATGCACCTAATGATATGTGTGTCGTGCTTGTGTGGTTGTTTATTTGTTGTTTGATGATATTTGGATATGCATGCTTAACAAACTAATAATCAACAACAAGCTTAAGATTGGTTCTTTAAAAGATCATTAAAATTGGTTAATAAAAGGTTATTAAAAATTAATGATTTTATAATAAAATGGGTTTTATTAAAAAGAACCTTGAAAATTTGTTTTCACAAAAGTACCAAGGATTTGAATGCATGCAAATGTATGGTACATAAAGTTTTCTAAACTAGAATTTTTGAAAACTCAAAAATCCCTTTTAATAAAACAAGTCAAACACCATCCTTTTATACAACACTCGAAACACTTGGGAACTCTTTTGTGGGATAAAGGTCACCTAACCACATTTGAAGGAACTTGTATATTCGAGGTGGGTTTACCATGTTTGTGGGATAAAGGTCACCTAACCACTTATGTGAATAAACTCACACGTGTGTGTAAGTTGGACGACTTGATTTGGAAACCATGAACTTAGGGTCACCAAAGCATGGGGAACAAAGGTGTTGATGGGATTAAACATGCCAACTAAACATAAAGATGTTTAACCGATCTCATATGGCTAGAAGTTGCAAAGAGTTGCAATTGTCAAACGTTGACTACCTTGTTAATTTAAATAGAGGGATAAAGGTCACCTAACCAATATTTAAATGTAACGTTGGATTCTAGATTTTAATTATTAATTGTCTTTAAAGACACAAAAGGGTATTAATGATTAAAATATAATAATATCGAAAATACTAAAATTGAACTTGTTAAATTTTGTAGATGGCCGCTAACAATGCAAACCCGATTAACCAAACCGTCCGAAACCTGTCACTAAGAACCATCCTTGAAAAGGATCGTCTCAACCATAACAACTTCATGGATTGGTTTCGAAACTTGAGAATCGTTCTCAAGCAAGAGAAAATATCCTATGTGTTGGACGATCCTATTCCCGATGAACCTAACGTGGAAGATGTGGAAGCCTACAACGATTGGGTTAAGTATACCGAGGACTCCATGCAAGCCTCATGCCTCATGTTGGGAACTATGATTCCTGAAATTCAAAAGGATTTTGAACATCACGGGGCATACGACATGATTACCCAGTTAAAGGAAATGTTCCTACAACAAGCAAGGGTAGAACGCTTTGAAACTGTTCGAGCGCTTCATGCATGTCGAATGGAGGAAACCCAATCGGTATCATCTTATGTACTTAAGATGAAAAGCCACATTGATCGCCTCGAAAGGCTGAATTGTCCCGTCTCTAAAGAGTTGGCTACGGATTTGATCCTCAACTCTTTAACAAAGAAATTTGAGAGTTTTGTAATGAATTACAGCATGAATGGATGGGACAAGAGCATTGGTGAACTTCATGCAATGCTCAAGATGGCCGAAGCAAGTATGGGCAAAAAGGCTTTACTCGTCCTAGCGATCAATGAAGGAGGCAACAAAAAGAGGCCCCACCCCGACTCTAAAGCAAACTATGCTAAAAGAAAGGGACACGTCAAGGGAAAGGGAAAAGCTAAAGCAGAACCCACGAAACCGAAGGAGAAGAAGCAAAAGGTTGCTACAAATGACCCATGTTTTGAATGTGGTGAGATAGGACATTGGAAGAGAAATTGTCCAACCTATCTCAAGGAGTTGAAAAACAAGAGGGATGCAGGGCAAACCTCAGGTACTATCTTTATGATACATGTTGAGCTTAATGTTATTTCTTCTAACACATGGGTACTAGATACCGGATGTGGAACTCATATTTGCAATTCGTTGCTGGGGTTCAGAAGAAGTAGACATTACAAGAAGGGAGACAGTAGTCTCTTTATGGGCAACGGAGCAAAAGTTGAAGTCGAAGCTCAAGGAGACTACGTTTTAAAGCTTCCAAGTGGTTTGGAAGTGATTTTGAAGAATGTTTTATATGCTCCTAGTTTGACTAGGAACATAATTTCTGTTTCCCTTTTAAAACAATCTGGTTTCAATTTCGAATTTGTTAACTATGATATTTATGTTTCTAAGAATGGTGTGTTTTATTTTAAAGCTATGTCTTTAAATGGTATTTATGAATTAGATCATGATAACGCATCATATGATAGCTCAATGTACCAAGTAACCAACAAGAAACTCAAAATGGATTTGAGTGATTCCTATCTTTGGCATTGTCGCCTTGGACATATAAGCAAGAATCGCATGCATACACTTCAGAAAAATGGTCTTCTGAATACAAATGAAGATAATTCATTTGATGTATGCGAATCTTGTTTACAAGGCAAAATGACCAAGACACCCTTTAGTGGAACTTTTGAAAGGGCAAAAGACTTACTAGGCATCATACATTCAGATGTATGTGGTCCTTTTAAGCCGATGACTAGGAATGGTGAAAGATACTTCATTACCTTTACCGACGACTATAGTCGTTATGGATATGCGTACTTACTAAGACACAAGGATGAAGCATTTGAAATGTTCAAAGACTTCAAAAGTGAAGTAGAAAATCAACTCAAGAAAACAATTAAAGTCCTTCGTACCGATAGAGGAGGTGAATACCTAAGTGGTGCCTTTCAAGATCATCTTAGAAGTTGTGGAATCATTTCACAACTTACTCCACCAGGAACACCACAACACAATGGTGTGTCCGAAAGGAGAAATCGAACTCTATTAGATATGGTTCTATCTATGATGGCTAGAAGCACATTACCTCTATCATTTTGGGGTTACGCTTTGCTCTCCGCAGTCCGTATACTAAATATGGCCCCAACCAAGAAAGTAGAAAGGACACCTTTTGAAATATGTCATGGAAACCCTCCATCATTATCATTCTTAAGGGTTTGGGGTTGTGAAGCTTATGTTAAGCAATACACTCCAAATAAATTGGAAGTCCGATCTACTAAGTGTATCTTTGTAGGATATCCTAAAGATGATATAGGATATTATTTCTACGTTCCAACCGAGCAAAAGGTATTTGTTGCTCGAAAGGGTAAGTTCTTAGAAGCTAAATTCCTTATGGAAGGAACTAGTAGTAGAACAGTGGAACTTGAAGAGGATCAAGAACCACAAGACGATACACATTTGGTTGATACTAGCACTCAACAAGAGGTTGTTGAAAATGATCAAGAGGTTGATCAGAACACACAAAATGTTCGCAGATCTGGTAGAATTAGTAATCCACCTGAAAGATATGGATTTTTCATGGATGGATGCTACGTGGTAGATTCAGATGAACCAACCACATACCATGATGCAATGTCAAAATCCGATTGTGACAAATGGCTTGAAGCCATGAACATAGAGATGCAATCCATGTATGACAACCAAGTTTGGGAATTGGTTGTGCAACCACTCAACTCCAAAGTAGTTGGAAGTAAGTGGGTTTTCAAGAAGAAAACGGATATGCATGGTAACTTGGATACTTATAAAGCAAGACTTGTAGCAAAAGGTTTCACTCAAACTCAAGGGATTGATTATGATGAGACCTTCTCGCCTGTGGCGATGCTAAAGTCAATCAGGATATTATTTGCCATAGTTGCATATTATGACTATGAGATCTGGCAATTGGATGTCAAAACGGCTTTTCTTAATGGATATCTTGATGAAGATGTCTATATGGTTCAGCCTGAAGGTTTTGTCGATCCAAAACATCCTGACAAAGTATGCAAGTTAAAGAAATCAATCTATGGATTGAAACAAGCATCTAGAAGTTGGAATCATCGTTTTGATGAAGAAATTAAGAATTTTGGATTCATCAAGAACGGTGATGAAGCTTGTGTGTATAAGAAAGCTAGTGGGAGCATCATCACTTTCTTAGTACTGTATGTCGATGACATTCTACTATTTGGGAATGACATTCCAACCATGGAAGGTGTAAAAGCTTGGCTTGGAAGTTGTTTTTTTTTTTTTTTTGGGTAAAGGGTTACCCCGGTGATTCTATATATTCACAACCAATAAAACCAAGTAGTGTAGAAAGCCTACA
The DNA here is from genome assembly GCA_030545235.1 of Helianthus tuberosus. Taxonomy (NCBI): domain Eukaryota; kingdom Viridiplantae; phylum Streptophyta; class Magnoliopsida; order Asterales; family Asteraceae; genus Helianthus; species Helianthus tuberosus. The sequence goes on along the minus strand of CM060429.1, from coordinate 47,200,250 downwards.
CTAGTTCAATCATAGGACATGCCCTATGAAAGTAACCAAACTAAACCAAAAACAAACAACGAAAAACACCAAGAATCCCACTAGACTACACTCTAGACCACCAAAAAACAATATAAATGAGAAAGGTAATCAGCCTCCATCATCATTAATGTCATTTCCATGAATCTCCCACTTCCTACAAAGTCTTCGAACATTCTCAGTATTCTTGAGTCTCGCTCCCATCAACTTGTATCGAACCAAACTAATGATTATTTCACTAACAATCTCCGGAGGTCTCATCCGATTCTTGAAAAGCCTGATATTGCGTTCCTGCCAAATAACATAAGCACTAGCCGCCACCAAAAGTCTCGCAACATAATCAGAAGCTAACTTAGACGAAGATCGAGTAAGAAGCCAATTAACAATCTCCTCCCACTTAGGATGAACCGACTCCATATCCACTTTCTGTCTCACAATATGCCAAACTTTCGAAGAAAAATCACATTCAAAGAACAAGTGACTATGAGAGTCATGATTGGCATAGCATAACAAACAACACATCATATTCATATTTTTTCTTCGAGCAAAATCCCAGCTGAGAATTTTGTCTTGAGTGAGCAACTTACCTTTCATGATCAGCCACATTAAGAACGCATGCCTCGGGACGCATTGAGTAAACCAGACAATCGAGCTCCATGCAATCTCGGTTTCTTTATGACGGACCGAGTTCCAAACCTCCGAAGAAGAGAAAACCCTCGCACTATGACCATCACGCCACATAATCTTATCAGGTTTATTCGGTATAAGTTGGATTTGATCAAGCTGAATCAAAACCGGATATAAGTCTCTCCACGCAACCGGCCACTTCCACTCACCATTGTCGTTAATATCAGAAACCGACGCCTCTAACCGGAATCCTGCATTTGAAATAACTCTAGGCGAAAGAAAATCCCCAATCGGCCCAATGTCACTCCAAATATCATACCAAGCCGAGGCCAATGTCCCATTACCAATATCAACCCAAAAAAACTCCCTCAAATACGGACGAAGCTGAAGAATTTTCCTCCATGAGTAACTACATGTAGAAGGAGCTTTAGCAATCCAAAAGTTCTTGCCTTTTAATCTGTGAATATGGACCCAATCCACCCACAAAGACTTCCTCCTAGAAAGAATACTCCAAAAGTGATTAGCCATAAGAGCTTTGTTTACATCGCCAATACGCCGAATACCCAACCCTCCTTCATATTTAGGAAGACAAACTGTTTTCCAAGAAACCTTAGCTTTGCCCTTCTGGAAAACAGTATCTTGAGACCACAAAAAATTTCGCATCTTAGCCTCCAACTCATGAACAACTCTAGCCGGAAGCATAAACACAGAGGACCAGAAAACATGCATAGAAGATAAGACAGAAATAATAAGTTGCAATCTACCAGCAAATGAGAGCAATTTATTCCTCCAATGCATGATCCGTTTGTCTATTTTCTCCAGCATAATACTACAATCCTTATAAATCAGACCCGAAGATATTAAAGGGACACCAAGATAGCGAACAGGCAAAGAACCCTCTTTAAACGGCATGATACTCAAAATAGCACTCTTAATATAACTTGGAACATTGCAAAAGAAAACCGTGCTTTTTTTATTATTAGGCACTAAACCCGACATCAAAGCAAACTTAGAAAGAGAGTTCATAATATACCTAGCTGAAGCAATTTCCCCTCTAGCAAAAAGAAAAAGATCGTCCGCAAAACAAAGGTTGATAATTTGCTGCTTCTCACATTTATTATGGAATTTGAAAGAAGAATCAATCCTTAACGAATGATGCAAAATTGCCGTCAGAACTTCCATAACCAGAGTAAACAGATATGGGGATAAAGGGTCTCCCTGACGAAGCCCACGATTACCTTTGAAATACCCATGCACATTACCATTGACACAAACAGAATAAGATGTAGAAGAAACACACACCATAATCCATTTCACCATCGATTCATTAAATCCGAATCCAAGCAGAATACTCTTCAGAAAGTTCCAATCAACCGTATCATATGCCTTTTGAATGTCAACTTTAAAGGCACACCTAGGGGGACCAACATTCCTATGATAATTGTGCATCAACTCTTGAGTTAACAAAATATTGTCAGAAATCTTCCTGCCTGGGACAAACGCTGATTGATTTATATTAACAATCTTACTTAACACCACCTTCAGTCTCTCTGCAATGATCTTGCTAATGCACTTGTATATAACATTACAACAAGCAATCGGCCTGTAATCCGTTACCACTGTCGGAGAAGAAATTTTAGGCACCAACACAATAAGAGTATGATTTAACTCTTGTAGTAAACAACCTGTTTCAAAAAAGTCAATGACAGCCTTTGAAACATCCTTCCCAATAATATGCCAAGCACTCTTAAAAAACGCAGCCGTAAATCCATCCGGACCTGGAGCTTTATCGATGCCAATAGAGAACATAGCCGTTTTAACTTCATCTTCAGTCACTTGTCTGATCATATGGGTAGCACTCTGAGAATCCAGAATTTGCGTGAATAAATCCGGAGACGGACTAATTGACGTATCACCCCGGCACCCCAAAAACTTCTCATAATGATCAACAAAGGCTTGTTGAACCCTATCACCTTCAAAAACAAAACCTCCTGAATCACTAATAACATCAATTCGGCTGTAATGATTTTTACATTTAACCGAAGAATGAAAGAAAGCCGTATTCGAATCCCCAGCCCTTAACCAGTCAACTTTAGATTTTTGTTTCAGAAAACGCTCCTCATCCAACAAAGCTTCCTGATAATCACCATTCACAGCAGCCTCTTGAATTCGTATATCTTCATTATTCGGTTCCTGATCCAGATCTTTCTGCAACCTATCAAGCTTTTCACGAAGACTTTCCACTTTCTTATGCAGATTACCCTGCTTGAATAACAGCGCTCGAAGAGGATTTTTGAGAAGCCGAAGCCGTTTAGCAACACAAAACTGATGAACTCCATGAACTCTAGTTGCCCATCCTCTCCTCACAATATCAAGAAATTCTGGTTTGTACACCAAAAAATTAGCAAATTTAAATGACCGAGACTTCAGAATACCAGCATCAGGAATTTTTAAAATACAAGGGCAATGGTCTGAAAGCCGATACGGCTGAAAAAGAGCAACTGCACTCGGCCATTGGGTCACAAAATGGGTGTTTCCAAGCACTCTATCAATCTTCTTCAGTAAGCCAACTCCTTTCTTGGGCTTCTGATTCCATGTAAAATGGAGACCTGACCGTTTGATATCAAACATCTCAATCTTATCAATACACTCCTGAAACTCTTTCATACTAATAGACACTGACGAAGATCCCATCGACTTGTCTTCTAGATTAAGAGCAGAGTTAAAATCCCCCATAATCACCCAAGGATTGTTCCCCACAAATCTTTTATGAATAGACAACTTATGCCATAAATCCCTTCGAGTGACATAATAATTAGCGGCATAGACAATCGAGCAATATACCATTTTCTTATCCAGCTTGAAAAAGAGTTGTAAATGAATAACCTGATCCGTTTGAGACAACACCATAACATCAAAAACAGCTGGATTCCAACCAATAATAATCCTCGTACCTTTGTTGCATATAGCACCATTCGACGTCCAATCCCATGCACGAAAAATCGTTTTACAAATTTGACCAAGCCTATTAACATCAACATGCGATTCCAAAATAGCACATAAACTCAAATTATAATCTCTAACTGCCTGACGAACCTCCATTTGTTTCAGAGGGCGGTTCAACCCCCTAATATTCCAAGAAGCAAAACTAACCATTGTTAACATTAATAGAAGGAGTGCTTGCCCCTTGTTGATTATCAGGTTTTTTAGTGCCACTAACAAGAAACTCATCTGTTTCGTTATAAACTTCTTGAACTTCATCGTCATCCGATTCATAAGTACCCTCTCGAGCACCCTTTCCATCCGCTACGGTATCTATCTTGGGATCATTAAACACATCAAAAGGATTAGACGAAAGAAAACTAGTAGTCGGAGCTGATTTACTACCACTTCCACTCGGTTTAGAAGTAACAGGCCGATATTCAAACTGATGCTTCGGTTTATTAACTGGAAATCCTGTTCTCTTGGCTGCTTTCCGAGTATCAACATCCCTATACCCGTCCTTGTCTATCACCGGTTGTTTTGAAGACCCTTTGTTCTTATATTCAAGTTGAGTTTGTTGGACTTTAACCGAACCTTTAGTAAGTTGCCTTGTTTGTCTCGGACAATTATGATCATCATGCCCAAATATCTTACATAACGTACACCTATGAGGGCACCATTCGTATTCAACATAAATTTTTTCCTTGACAAAACCTTCCCCCTCCACTTCCGGAACTGCTATTACAATGTTCTCCTTTAATTCATGCTCAGCCGAAACCTCCACTAAAGCTCTAGCAAAACTACTCCTTCCCCAAGAGTCAAGGCACATTGATGTAGTATACGTATCCAATTCTAAAGGAGTTCCAACAGCCGTTGCAATCATGCTTAATCCATCCTCCGTGTAGGCTGCAATTGGTACTTCATGTAGTTTAACCCAAAGTTGCACATTTTTAACTTCCTTTTTTTCTAGTTTAGAAGACGGGGACCAAACATTAAGAATCAAAGGTTGTGAACGAATAATCCACGGACCCTCCTTCATAACATTCTTCATACCATTCTCATCAGCAAACTTAAAAAAGAAGAAACCATTCGCGTTCATCATCGATTTCTGAAGACCAAATCTCTTCCAGTTATTCCTTACGAAGTATTCAACAACCGGGTATGCAACACGATCGCCTAGAAAGTATCCGTATAAAGTATTGGCTAATTTATCCTTAACAGTTTTAACAGATTCTTTCGGCAAAACCACATCACACCCTTCAGGACCAATAGGACTTGTAAGAGCACGAAAATTAACCTTCTTATTAATAGATACCCCCACAGATTCAGCATAAGATAATGGATTTTTACCTAAGTCCAGTTTACCACCTTGAACACCTTGGCCGACACCCTCTGAACCTTGAGTTCCCTCCAGATTAACAGGAACTGTAGCCTTAATTAATTCGTCAATAACATTAATCAGCTTCGGATCCGATTGAGAACTCTGCACCGTTCCTCTCCTAGCCATCATCGGGTTACCATCTATCTTCGTCACTTTACTAGCCAGACCCTTAAAAGGTAGCGGAGGTTTACCTCTATCATCCTTAGCAATATCCTCAGTTTTCTTACGATCATCCATTGAAAGAAAGTCGACTCTCTCCTTTACTCAGTAATTAAAACAACCATGCACATCAGAAAACGAAATCCAAAGAACCAGACTAACCAAAACAGAAAAGAAAAAACCCTAATTAGCTTGACGGCAAAGAACAGAAAAAACCCACGATTGAAACTCAATCCTTCCGCTAACTAGTTCGAATCAGAAAATTGATAACTCAATCATCCGATGATCAGACTGTTATACGGAATTCAAGAATCAAAATCGAGAGTAAGAAAGAGAACCAAAATCGCCATAGCTAGAGAGAGAATTAGGGTTTTAAGATCCCTTGGAAGTTGTTTTTCCATTAAGGATCTTGGTGAAGTCGCCTACATTCTGGGAATAAAGGTCTATAGGGATAGATCAAGGCGTTTGATAGGTTTAAACCAAAGTGCATACATTGACAAAGTCTTGAATAGGTTCCAAATGGAGAACTCTAAGAGAGGTTTTGTACCTATTCAAAAGGGGACAATATTGAACACATCTCAATGTCCAAGCCCAAAGGATGAGCAAGAAAAAATGAAAAGAATCCCATATGCGTCAGCTATAGGATCCATCATGTATGCAATGATATGCACCAGACCGGACGTTTCATGCGCCTTGAGCATGACGAGTAGATACCAGCAGAATCCAGGTAACAGTCATTGGATGGCTGTTAAAAGCATATTGAAATATCTTAGGAGGACTAAGGATATGTTCTTAATATATGGATCTGGTGAGGAGGAGCTCGTTGTAAAGGGTTACATGGACGCGAGTTTCCAAACCGATCGAAGTGATTCTCGATCACAATCGGGGTATGTCTTCATTTTAAATGGTGGAGCAGTCTCTTGGATGAGCTCAAAACAAGACGTGGTAGCATTGTCCACAACAGAATCAGAATACATCGCCGCTTCATTGGCAGCCCAGGAAGCTGCATGGCTGAAGAAATTTATAGCCGACCTAGGGGTGGTCCCTACCATTCAAGACCACCTAGAGATCTTTTGTGATAACGAGGGTGCGATTGCTCAAATCAAGGAACCTCGTGCGCACCAAAAGACTAGACATATCGAGCGGAGATTCAACTACATAAGGGATGAAGTTGAAAAAGGAAAGATATGTATCCGCCAAGTTCACACCGATCAAAACATTGCGGATCCACTCACGAAGCTCCTTGACAGGGGAAAACATGAGGGTCACACATGTTCCTTAGGACTTCGATATTCTAGGGATTGGATTTGATCTATTTTGTATTTGGATATTGAAACAATTATTAATTTAACTCTTTTATGGTATTTTGAGTTATGTTTCATATTAGCATGTTTAAATCCGTGAATAAGTTAATTATTCTAAATGTCCGTAGTCGATCATAATTGTGGGAACAAATATGAATGTAAGACTAATATGAACTTGGATTGGTGGATATTCATTTAGAATGAATATAGAGCAAAGTGTTGCTGCCAAAGTTCATAGATATTTGTGGGATACAAATATTGGACTGACTCGCTCTCAAATATTACTACATGGAATCATCTGTGATTGATCATAAGTAAATTTGAGTAAAGGAGAATATCATAGTATCCTCTGACCTGAGATACATATTGGGTCTTGATATTCACCAAATATTATACCTTGACTTTTTCTTCGCTGTTAGTAATATGACAGTACATAAGGCTAAGCTCAGGTGCGGTACAAGGTGATTGTGAGAGACATATGTAGTCAAAATGGGATTTGTTCCTCTTATTCGTTGAGAGTAAGATGTCTAAGGCCTGCTAAAGTTAAATCAAACAGAGAGTGATCACTCTATGTCTCTGGATTTAACATGACATCTGTAACGAAAGGATAAATGATAGATTCACCTAAATCATGTTCAAGTAAGGGACTTGAAAGGGATGATGTTATTGAATGGCAAATATAGTCATACGTATTGGGGGTAGTAAACCGTAGTTAGGCGTCATTTACTACTTGCATCAATCTTCTATGTATCTTGTGCAAGTGGGAGATTGTAGGACTCTGTATGCCCAAGACACATATTAAATTGATGTGGCTAGTACGTTATGATCCAAGTCGAGTCATACCCAATAACAAGCTAGACAAACACTTATATTATTTATTTGTGATATGATCAAACAAATAAATATTAACACTTACAATATTTAGAAATTGGTTTTCTAAATAATTACACTTGAGAAACCAATAAATTATATGGAAAATTTATTTTGAGAGAATATTTTATTTTGTTATTTAATAGGTTAAATGACATTATAAAAGATTATATAAAGTCTTGCAAACATAGTGTTATATTTTATAAAAGTTATAAAATTAAACAAGACTTTATTTGTTATAAAAAAATTGGAATTTTTTTTTAAAAAGCCCCTAAGGGCCATCCACTATGGGGTCTTCCCAAGACCCATGTTGGTCCAATGCTATGACATGCAATTTTGCATGTGTAAGAGCTTTTTGATTGGGTCTTGGTTTTGATGATATTCTCTCTAGTATTTTAAATAAAAATGGATGACCAAAATGAATATTATGAGCTGAATTTTTGCTCTCTAATTTTCGGCCATAAGAGGGTTTTTCAAGTGTTCAATTTTTGATCTTCAAGTGTTAAATCCTAGCTAAACTTGTGGTGTTTGTTGGAAGCTTGGGGTATACAAGCTTGAGGTCTTCTACTCTTGAAGACAACCATTTCAAGAAGCATCATCCGTTTCATAATCCTTGTACTTCAAGAAGGTAGTTTTCTAAACATCCTATGGTTGCGTTTGATAGTATACATCTCATATATGGATCCGGGTTTTGGGATTTTGCATATAAATGGTTTTATATCTTATAAAAGTAACATGTTTTAAACTTTTATTTCCGCTGCGTTTTTATTTCATATGGATGAAATTGCTTTGATAAACATGTTAAAATCCCTTCACGTTGTCCCACAATTTTTCCTCGGTATACCTCCTTACTGAATTTACCGCCAATGACACTCGATCGTCGATCAGTCGTGCAATAGTAATTGGATCCTCACAGTTAGTTAAATACGAAATTCGTTAATCCTTAGCAAGAGCCACCGACCCTGGTTGGCTAGCTCGTCCGGCTTCCGATCATTGGAATGTCATCGTCCTTCCTTTTGACGAGCAGAACTGAGGTTATCCAAAACAGAAGTTTTGGTCTGTTATCTTCCTTCTCTATCTACTACTGAAACTACACTGTCAATCCTTGCATTTCCGCAAATGCGAGTCGCTACGATGCATCGATTTCAGGTGCGGCGCCTGGAATCAGATAGACACGCAATTTGACTAATCGTTGAGGAAATAATTTTTGGCAAGTCTTCGAGGAAGACCTTAAGATATTTCCTTATCATGGGGGTATCTTCGGGTTTTAGTCCTTCGGCTCCCTTGTCCCCGACATGAGCCAGGAAAACCACTCATCCTTTGCGCAACAGCTTTCGTGCCCTCCAGCAATTTGTAATTTGTAGGGGCGTATCCTGTTTCATGAGTCACGATCGTTCCTTTATTCGCCATTGGGGTGCGGACATTAAACTCCGCTCGATCACATGGAAATTAATCCATCCCAATTACCACATTGAAGTTCCCAACTCAACGGGCAGCAGATCAAGCGTAAACTTACGCTCTTCAGGTTCTATCTTGCCGTTCCTAGTTACTGTGTTGGCTTCCACTAGCTTCTCCTAGCTAGTTCCATCGAGTGCGAGTTATCTAACTTACTTGCTACTAACCCAAGTACACTCTCAATGAAAAGTTATGCCCTATGCAACATAACTTTTGAACTTGACAAAAACCCTAACTCTCTCTCCTTTGGGCGATTTCTGTTCTTCACTATGAATCCTTCCGTTTTTCTTCGTAATCTGATGCATAACAGTCTGTGATTAGAGTTTTGTCTTTCAAAACCCTATAACGAACTTGTTAGCATTAGTGATCGATCCAAAACTAGGGTTTCTCTTGTTTTTTCAATCGCTGCCTTAGTAATCCTTTTCGATTCTCTGATTTATTAATCTGGGTGTTATTGATTGCGGTTAGCTGAGACTAATTTAGCTAGATTGATACTCTGGGTTAATCGATTAAGGGGTGAGATCGGATTCTAGGGTTTAAAGGTTTAGGGTTTCTGTTTTTCTCTGATTTTGGTTTTCTGGTGTTCGTTTGGTTCTTTGCATGGTCATTTGATTTTCTTGCTGATGGAGGGAGTTGCCAATAACAATCTGAAGGTTCGTACAAAACCGGGGGATAACATGTTTTTTGATCGTGGAAAGCCGCCTACAAGAATACAGGGTTTAGCTTCTCGGGTAGTTGATATTGAAGGTAAAACGTTGATGCCAAGGAGAGGTGTTGTTTCGTCGGCTGTTAGGGAACCTGGTACGTTTAACGTAATTGATGAGTTGTCTAAAATTACGATTCCGGTTGAACCTGTTCTAAAAGAGGATGTTAATGTACCGGCTCAGTCATCAGAATTTGGGGATGCGGGTTTAAACTATGAGGGTAGGGTTAATTCTGGTAACCAGACGAGTAAGGGTAATACTTCCATATCGATGTCATACGCAGACACAGTTGCTGCTAATGGTTTGAAGAAAGTAAACTTTCGATCCCTGGCTAGTTCCGCAATACAAGATGGTTGTGATGTTGTCTTACCGAGAGAATCTGTTCGATCAGTGCAGGACAAAATGGCTAATACTTTATATGGGTATTTTTTAGGAGATCGGATTGCTTTCCCTGTAGTTGACTATTTTGTTCGAACGAATTGGAAAAAGTATGGTTTATTAAAAACTATGATGAACGCGAATGGTTTTTTCTTCTTTAAATTTAATGATGAAGTGGGAATGTCGAATGTGCTGAAGGATGGGCCTTGGATTATTAGATCACAGCCATTATTTCTAGATATCTGGACTCCAACAACTAAGTTAGAAAAGAAGGAGGTTAAGAAGGTTCAAGTGTGGGTCAAAATTCATGAAGTTCCATTAGCGGCTTATACGGAAGATGGCCTTAGTTTGATTGCAACTACTATTGGGGAACCAAAAATGCTGGATTCGTTTACTACGTCTATGTGTATTGATGCTTGGGGTCGAAGTAGCTATGCAAGGGCATTAATTGAGGTCTCGGGTGAAAATGAGTTTCGGGAGGAGATTACAATGGCAATTCCTGAACCGGAAGGGGAGGGTTTCATTAAAGAGACAATGTATGTTGAGTATGAATGGAGTCCGCTTCGGTGTGCTAACTGTTGTGTTTTCGGTCATTCCACTGACAGTTGCCCGAAACAACCGAGGAAACCAACTAAACCTGTTTATGATAATCACAATCGGAATGTTCAAAAGAATCATCCTGGGAAGAAGATGCCTGTTGTGGATCAAGACGGATACATTGGGGTGTATGGTAAGAAAGCAGCGAAGAAAGTAGGTATTCCAGTCAATAAGCAAAAGTCTAAATTTGAATATCGGCCTGTGGGTTCTAAACCAAAAGGCGACACCAACAAAAATGTGGAAGGTATTAATGTAAGATCGAACAACCCTTTTGATGTTCTTAATGAAGTGGTAGATGAACCGGGTACTAGTAACAAGACTCCGGGGCTGAATAATGAGGAATCTGATGAAGAAGAGGTTTTTGAGGTGGAAAACGAAATGGATGGGTTTTTGGCGGAAGGTACTCTAAATGTTAAAAGTAAAGGAGCAAGCACTCCTCCTCAGATAGTTACCCATGGTTAGTATTGCAGCATGGAATATAAGGGGGTTGAACCGCCCTCTTAAACAAAAGGAGGTTCGGCAAGCAGTTAAAGATTTTAATCTCAGTTTGTGTGCTATATTAGAATCTCATGTTGATGTTGGTAATTTGAGTAAAGTGTGCAAGTCAGTTTTCAGATCTTGGGAATGGACTTCGAATGGCGGATGCTGTAATAAGGGTACTAGAATTATCATTGGCTGGAATCCGGCTATCTTTGATCTCATGATTTTGGCGCAATCTAATCAGGTGATGCATTGTCAGCTTGTTTTCAAATTGGATAAAAGAATGATGTTTTGTTCAGTGGTTTATGCTGATGATTATTACATGACACGGAAAGAGTTATGGAGTAATCTTGTAATGCATAAAGGCCTTGTTAAGGATAAACCTTGGTGCATTCTTGGTGATTTCAACACGGCTCTAAGTATAGAGGATAATTCGATGGGAACTTCAATGATTTCTGCTGGGATGCGAGACTTTCAAGAATGCGTGGATAATATTGAAGTTGTTGACATAAACCGTATAGGGATGCAATTTACATGGAGTCAAAAACCAAAGAATGGGGTAGGGTTGCTGAAAAAACTCGACCGAGTGATGGGTAATACGGAATTTATTGCTGAATTTCCGAATTCTGTGGCCATGTTTAAACCGTATAGACTTTCGGACCACTGTCCTAGTATTCTTTCGTTCCCGGATTCTAGTAGATTGAAGCCGAGGTCTTTTAAAGTTTGCTAATTTCCTGGTGCATAAACCTGAGTTTTTAGAGATTGTTAATAGCAATTGGAGTACTAACGTTAATGGTGTTCATCAGTTTAGAGTGGTTAAAAAACTTCGTCTTCTTAAACACCCGTTGCGGTCTTTATTATTCAAGCAAGGTAATCTGCATAAAAAAGTTGAAAAGCTGAGACTGGATCTAGATGTAATTCAGCAAAAGATTGATCGTGATCCTGTGAATGCTGAGTTTCGGGCTGCTGAATGTTTGATTAGTCGTGATCTTCAAGAAGCAACGTTAGACGAAGAACGATTTCTAAAACAAAAGTCGAAAGTTGATTGGTTAAGTGCGGGTGATATGAATTCGGCTTTCTTTCATTCATCTCTGAAAGTTAGAAATCACTGTAGCCGAATAGAGGTAATTAAAGATTCGGAAGGGAACTTTTATGAGGGTGATACGATTGTCCAACCGTTTGTCAAGTATTATGAAAAATTTTTCGGCACTCAAGGTGATATCTCTCTTTGTCCGGCTCCGGATTTATTCTCTAAAGTTCTGTCTCCTCAGGTTGCTAATCATATGATTCGCCAAGTTTCGGCGGAAGAAGTGAAAAAGGCGATGTTTTCTATTGGTATTGATAAAGCGCCAGGCCCAGATGGTTATACAGCGGCTTTTTTCAAGAGTGCCTGGCATATTGTTGGTAATGATGTAACTTGTGCTATCATGGATTTTTTTGAAACAGGAAACCTTCTTCGTGAATTGAATCACACTACTATTGTGCTTATTCCGAAAATTCCTACCCCTTCGGCTGTCACTGACTATCGGCCGATTGCTTGCTGTAATGTCTTATACAAATGTATCAGTAAGATCCTCGCGGATAGAATTAAGGGTGCTCTAAATGATATTGTCAGTATTAACCAATCGGCTTTTGTTCCTGGAAGGAGAATTTCTGACAATATTTTGTTGACCCAAGAATTAATGCACAATTATCATAGACAGACGGGTCCTCCAAGGTGTGCTTTTAAAGTGGATATCCAGAAAGCTTATGACACGGTCGACTGGAGATTTCTAAAAAGTGCTCTTCTTGGTTTTGGTTTTAAAGATAAGATGGTTGACTGGATCATGGTATGTGTATCGACTACCTCTTTTTCTATGTGTGTTAATGGGTCGGTTCATGGTTTTTTTAAAGGCAAGCGAGGTTTAAGACAAGGGGATCCAATTTCTCCTTATCTTTTTACCTTAGTTATGGAGGTGCTCACGGCTATCTTGCAGAATGCGGTTCGTATTGATTCTTCATTTAAATTTCACAATAAATGCGAAAAACAGCAAATTGTGAATCTTTGTTTTGCGGATGATTTATTCCTTTTTGCTAGAGGAGAAGTTAATTCGGCTAGGTGTATTATGACATCGCTATCTAAATTCACGAAGATGACGGGTCTAATGCCGAATAATCAAAAAAGTACAATATTCTTTTGTAATGTCAATGGCCATGTTAAAGAGGATATTTTACAGCTCATGCCGTTTGTGGAAGGAAAGCTGCCTGTTAAATATCTGGGAGTGCCCCTAATCTCGTCCAGGCTCGGTTATAGTGATTGTCGAGTGCTTGTGGATCGTTTACAAAAACGTATAACGCATTGGAGGAACAAGTTGCTTTCTTTTGCTGGCAGATTACAGCTTATTACTTCAGTTCTCTCAGCTATGCACATCTATTGGTCTTCTGTTTTTATGTTGCCGTCTCGTATTGTTCTTGAGCTTGAAGCTTGTATGCGAAATTTCCTTTGGTCTCAAGATAGTGTGTATTCTAAAGGTAAATCTAAAGTTTCTTGGAAAACTGTTTGTACTCCGAAATATGAAGGATGGTTGGGAATTAGACGGATTGGGGATATGAATACGGCTCTTATGTCTTCTCATATTTGGAGCATCGTGTCTAAACGGGATTCCTTATGGGTAGATTGGGTGCACAGTTACAGGTTGAAAGGTAAGAGTTTTTGGGTATATAAACTTCAAGCTAATTGTTGCTGGTCTTGGAGAAAGTTAGTGCAGTTACGGCCTCTTATCAGAAAGCATATATGGTCGATTTTAGGTAATGGAGTCGATACTTCTGCTTGGTTCGATTATTGGTGTGATATAGGGCCTCTTGGTGATTTTATATCGCCTAGAACTATAACCGATGCTGATTTCCATCTGGATGATTCTGTGGCAAACATATTTTCGCAGGGGTCTTGGTCTTGGCCTGTGGCTTGGAGAGATCTATTTCCAGTTCTAATTCAGTTAGATCAACTACAATTAAATCCAACAAAACCTGACAAATTGGTATGGAAAGATGGTAGCGATACAAAGGATTTCTCAACTTCATGTGTGTGGCAGTCGGTTCGGTACACAGCTCCGGAAGTTAATTGGTGTAATATTGTCTGGTTTTCGCAGTGTATTCCTCGGCATGCTTTTATGATGTGGTTGGTCCTTAAATGTAAGTTGTTAACGCAAGATAAAATTCTTAAGTGGGACATCTCGCAAAGGAAGAACATGAATATGATGTGTTGCATGTTGTGTTATCAGAATTTCGACTCTCATCAGCATTTATTTTTTGAATGCAACTTTGCTTCTCAAGTTTGGCATCTAATTCGAAATAAAGTGAACATGGGTGATGTTAGTCCGAAATGGACTGATATATTGGATTGGTTGCTGGTTCGGTCTAGATCTAAATCGGCTTCGACTTATGTTGCTAAAATTATGGTTGCGGCTGCTGTGTACTTTATTTGGCAGGAAAGAAATGCTAGAATTTTCAAAAATCAGTTGAGACCTCCGGAGAAACTAAGTGAAATTATTTTAAACACGGTCAGATACAAACTGATGGGCGCTAGATTAAAGAACACTTTAAGTGTGCGAAGACTTCTTGAGGAGTGGGAGATAAATGGAGATCAAACGGAAGACGATGGCGGCTGATTAAGTTTTGAGTCAGTTTGCGTTTGTCTAGTGGATAGTCTAGTTGGGCGTTTTTTTGTTTAACTTTTTAGTGGTTGTTTTTGGTTGTTTGTGGTTTACTTTCATGGGGCATGTCTCATGATTGAACTAGTGTAGACTTTCTACACTACTTGTTTTGTTTGGTTTGTGAATATATAGAATCACCGGGGTAACCCTTTACCCAAAAAAAAAACCCAAGTACACTCTCAAACTCTAGAGATGCGAAGATTAGATTTTGCAATAGTATCTTGCAACACAGATGCATAACGTTGAGTAATATGGAACGTACCGATACTTGAATCCCGGCGTGTTCCCATAGTTCTGCTACTGAGCTTTTGTCCTTGTGCTTGATTCTTCTTAGGGCAGTACTTTCTGAAATGCTTCTTGCTCCCACAGTTAAGACAACCTTGAGCACGTTTCTGTTTGTCACTCGTTCTGCCCTGGTATTCGTCATTGTCGTTGTTTTCACCGTGATTCTCACTACCATCTTGACCTCCATTTCTACTTTCAGTACCTTGCCTACAAGTTTCCTTGGGATGCCCTCTCTTGCCACAGTTATCACATTTTCCATATTTACATCGCCCGACATGATAGCGTAGACAATTGTCGCACTTAGGTAGGATACCCTTGTAATCCTTTCCCTTTTTGGCCTTCTTCTCGTTACTTACCCGAGTAGCCTTCTTAAAATTCACGAGTTTTCTCTTGTTATCCCCAGATGACTCTACAGGAGCCTCGTTTTTCTCTTCCGGAGTGGAAAATTTTCCTTGTCTAATCGCTTCTTCAGTGAGCGCCACGCTCATGTCGATTGCTTCGATAATTGTTGAAGGCTTAGATGTTGTTACCAGGCTTAGAATCTGCGGTGCTAGTCCCCTGATGAAAAGTTCGATCTTCCTAGATTCTGGTTCCACCAAACGCGATGCAACTTGTGATAACTCGCCAAATCTCTGCACATATTCAGCTATCTTTGGACCTTCCATTCTCAAGTTCCACAATTCAGTTTCCAACTTCTGGACTTCCGCCCTAGAGCAATATCTTTTGCGCATTAGTTCCTTCAGTTCGTCCCACGTCATAGCATATGCAACGGCCTCGCCCATTGCTTGAATTTGAAGGTTCCACCATGACAGAGCCCCACCTACAAATAGCCCCGCTATGTACGTAACCTGATGTTCTGGGGCGCATTTGCTCAATCGTAAGACAGAATTCGTCTTTTCCACCCAACGCACAAATGCTAAGGCACCCCCAGTGCCGTCGAATTCTCGAGGTTTGTGGTTCAAGAACTGCTCGTAGGTGCAGCCGCTGGGTGGGTTATTTCCTGAGGTACCTCCGCCGTGTTCGGAGCGAAGGGCCTCGAGTTGTGCGATGGCTTGCGAGATGCGCCCTTGCAGTTCTGACTGTGCTGTTGTCGGCAGAGGGTTGTTGGTATCGACGTTCCCTTGTATCGACATCTTCTGAGAAGAAGGTTGGTTAGGTCAGGTCTCATTCGTTCGGGGAGTGCATATAGTTGTTTAGAGATCGTATGTACACACACATATTAGGTTATCATACCAACCAATCAAGCAATAGTATAATCATAGTATAACCAAGAAATTTGGTAATTATGTTTAATGAGGGCATAGTAAGCAAGCACGTAGCGTTATAATTATTGTACACACATATAGATTAATAACGTGCTTAACGGAGACATAGCGATGGAGTTTCGTTGGTCATTGGCCATAACGTATTGTCGCATATTTTATAATGATTGGACCCTAATTATTCCCTGACCACAATTGTATTGCCTTCCAAAATGTATCACATCAATAGGGACACAGGGTCACCCTACCCTTGTCCATTAAATGTATTAGTGTATCAAAATCACATAGTCTGAAGTGGTCCTTAAAAGTCTCCACAAACCCGGCTGATCATTAGTGTCTTTACTTGAAAGCAATGTAATCCGCATAATTCAGAAATCACCATACTAGTGTCTGAGGAGGAGAAAAGAAAAGTAAATTGTTTAACGTGCGTGGACTTCCTCCTTGAGCTTGTGTACACGTTGAAGTAATTATCTGCTCTGCCGCTCGATAATAAAGAAATGAGCATCAGAATCCTGGGAACGGTGTAATAGTAACGGTTGAGAGCGCCAAAGGAACCTTGATGTATGTGGCGGATCAAAGTATGCTGGCAATAGACAGGGTGGAGGACGTGGTGTCCTATATAAACTTTTCAGACAATATGCTGTCTTGTGATGTAAATACTTAAATCATGCGTTTAGTTATGTAATGCTTGGCATTTGAAGTTACCAAATGTGGTGTCAGCTCTCCAACATCCTGCGACTCATATCCTCAAACTGTAGTTGGTATTACAGGAGCAACTCATCTCATGTGTGGCCTCCATAACGTGAGGGATGGTAAGGGTCTAAAATCAGCATAGTGTATCGTAGGAACCATCCAATCGGCTCGTCCAGTGCTGTAGAGGTGAAGGTAGTAAACGGTGTGGCCCGTAAGACCGTAGAAAATGCTGCTGTAGCAAAAGGATCGTTACGCGGGTGCTGACCTGGAGTACCCTTCTGGGGTGCAGGTATGTCTTGAAAGAAAGCGATAGGCATGTTGATGCAATGGACGTCGGTCTTCACAAGAGCAACATCAGCGGGTGAAGGTGCAGGTGCAGACGTCTCAACTGATAAGAAGGTCATTAAGTGCAGGTACTGGGTCGGGTATAAGGGATGCATTGGTTGGTAAGTCAAAAGAAATAGGGTCATGATTAAGTAAGGGTGCAGGATCAGTAGGTGCAACATCAAGCTGTCCCAAAAAGGTGCAGAAGCTAACTCAGGAGCAGGCCCTGGGTCGTGTAACGGTGTGGTGCCTCGAGCAGGTGTCAGTGCAGCAGTCATAATGGCGTCGTCGTCTGTGTCGGTAGTAGAAAGATGTGACCAGGCCGTCTATAAGGCTGTAAATGTCACAGACTCAAGGGAGTCTGAAATCGAATATACTCTGGAATCAGAGGGTGGCCTGTTAACAGGGGCCTTAAGAAGGGAAATTTGTAATAACGTTCTCGTCTAACTTTCTATCACCATAGGCATCAGCAGAAGGACCGTCAATAAATATGTCCACGTCATCATTAATTGCTTGTCGCGTAGCCAACCTTCGGCAGGAAAGTCCCTAGGAGACGCATCGTCGAGGATCGGGGTCATGGGCTAAAACAAGAGTGACAGAGAGATCCTTGTCAGCGAAACCATTAGCAAGGGTAAAGTATCGCCCGAATCTGATCGCGCGGACGGTTGGAAGTTGTCCTCGTCCTTGGTTAGTATATCAGGATCACTCTCAGTGTCTGACGTAAATGTCTCTGGCGCAGATTCAGTCTCATCACCTGTGACGGCGGCCGTAGTGTTATCAATGTCTGATAACTCGCCTTCTAAATAGTGTGACGTGTGTGCCGGTAGCATGTATATCCATAGTAATTATTAACAATTAGTGTATGCAAATACTCACCACATAGGCACGTATATCAATAATCAGCAATTAAGCGTGTGAGTAATGTCAATGTAAGCATGTAATCATCCTAGTCTTCCCCAGACTATCCCACCCAGTCTCTCAGACTAAACTCCCTGGTCTCTCAGACTAACTCCCTGGTCTCTAAGACCAACTCCCTGGTCTCTAAGACCAACTTTCCTAGCCTCTAAGACTAAATCCCTGGTCTCTAAGACCAACCTCCCAGTCTCTAAGACTAAATCACTGGTCTCTAAGACCAACCTCCCAGTCTCTAAGACTAGATCCCTGGTCTCTAAGACCAATTATCCCCAGCCTCTAAGGCTGATCCTCCCTCAGCCTCTAAGACTGAACCTCCCTCAGCCTCTAAGACTGAATCTCCCTCAGCCTCTAAGACTGAATTATAAACATAAATTTTGAAATGTGTATTTGTGCCTTTTGTTTGTAAAAATGTTTGTTTCCTGGATCTGGACGATTTGTGTATGCAATGTAAAAATGTTTGAAAACGTTTTCGTGAGAGCCCTGATGATCATAGTCTAGACTCGAGAAAGAATCCTAGTTCGCTATGATCGAGGCTCTGATACCAAGCTTTCACACCCTGACTTTTGCGGAAGCGTGGTTTATTTGGTGTGACTTCTTAATACCATTACAACAATCATAACAATGCTATATGATAAAAACATGATATATTCATTCATTAATATAGTTCAGAAAAATCCTCTTTTCAACAATCACAAAATAATTTACAAACCTTAACTTGATTTATTTGAGTTCATACGACTTAGCAAAAGACTTTTAAACAAAACCAGGTTTAGGTATATATAACCCGTCCAGGAAGAGGTTACACCTTCTAAACCCTGAGTGACTTCTTTATTCAAACGCAGCTTGAAAATACGTGCATACCGTGCCAGATCCGTTAGTTTCCTGAAATACATGTAATTTGAAAAGTCAACATAACGTTGAGCGAGTTCATGTGTAAGTGAGTAGGTATGAACCTTTGTAAAAATGTCTGTATGTATAAAAATCCCTGGTATGTAGCAATTAAGTAAAAAGAGACCACCATTGGGTTGCAAAGCCAATGACAAGTGTGAAGTGATGCAGGAAGACTCAAACCTAGCGGATTTGTGCGTCGGGCACTTAGTCATCTCATGGTCCATTCAGCGGACTCAGGAGTGGGGCTCGCTACACCCAAATAGATCTATCACTAATGTCCCTCGGTCCTACAATGAGGATTGATGGCCTTAAGTGTTGTGCCCACCACTCACATGTTCGCGTAATAAAAACCCTCCTTAAGCTAACCATACCATGTAAATAAAAGTCTGTAATGTCTGTAAATGTCTGTAACATGTATTTCACCCCCGAAGTGTAAAACTTAAAAATAGTTAAGAGAAAAAGGGGGACATGAACTCACAGTATTGCGTCTTCGGTACTCGTAACCCAAATCTCCTCAGCAAACACGACTACCTACAATGGTCTAACGTCTATTAGACGAACGGGTCGTGCCTTGTCTTAGTGTTGATTAGTGCCTTTGAGTTACATTTTAAAGTGTCTTCAATATTTTAGTAATAATACTTCTCATACTGGCCATAATAATATTGTCTGTCTAAGTGCTGGCATTGTCAGCATTATTTCTGAATCAACCGCTCAGTGTGTCAACTGTGCTGAGTGCATCAGGTATGTCACTCATGTAGGTGTGTAATGAATGGAGTGACTGTATAAAATATGATGCATGTATATATGATATAGAATCATAGAGCAGTTTAAATTATCAGTTGTAATCAAGCACAGTCATTAAGCACGTAATTAAGATTAATTAATTTGTACAGTACCTGAAATTTTGAGGGTTGTCACAGTTTTGATCTCACGATCCGTGATCTCAATCGGTTCCTCAGTAAAGTGTACCTGTTCGTCAATAGTAAGTTCCTTGAAAGGAATGATGAGTGTTTCATCTGACAGACACTTCTTCAGATTAGACACGTGGAAGACGTTGTGCACAACACTTAGTTCTTCAGGCAGATTCAATCTGTAAGCGACCTTACCGATCTTTTCGGTAATTTTGAATGGTCTGACATATCGTGGATTAAGCTTGCCCCGTTTTCCAAAACGAACCACACCCTTCCAGGGTGAGACTTTGAGTAGAGCTCGGTCACCAACCTGGAACTCTAGCGGTTTCCTATCCTTATCAGCGTAGCTCTTCTGACGGTCACGAGCTGCCGCCATGCGTTGCCTAATCTGGGCAATCTTTTCTGTAGTGTCTACTACATGTTCCGGGCCTGTGATCTGGCTGTCACCAACCTCCGCCCAGCAGAGAGGCGATCGGCATTTACGACCGTACAATGCCTCAAAGGGTGCTACTTGAATGCTAGTGTGGTAGCTGTTGTTGTAGGAAAATTCCACTAACGGTAGGTGCTTCTCCCAATTCTTGCCAAAATCGATCACACATGCCCTAAGCATGTCTTCGAGGGTTTGGATGGTGCGTTCAGATTGCCCATCCATTTGCGGATGATAAGCGGTGCTCATGTCTAAACGTGAGCCAAAAGATTTGTGCATAGCTTGCCACAACTCAGAAGTAAAACGTGCGTCTCGATCGGAAATAATAGAGGTTGGCACTCCGTGCTTCGAAACCACTTCCTTTAAGTATACCTCTGCTAAGGTAGAGAACTTGTCTGTTTCTTTAATTGCCAAAAAGTGGGCAGATTTAGTTAATCGATCCACTATCACCCAGATGGTGTCATTTCCGCGTTGAGACCTAGGCAAGCCGGCAACAAAATCCATGGAAATTTGCTCCCATTTCCACTGTGGGATCTCTGGTTGTTGGAGTAGGCCTGATGGTTTCTGATACTCCGCCTTGACTCTTGCACAAGTTAAACATTTTCTGACATAGGTTGCTATGTGGGCTTTCATGCCAGGCCACCAATAGGTAGTCCTTAAGTCGTGGTACATCTTATCTGAACCCGGATGTACTGAGTAACGGGACTTATGGGCTTCATCCATCACAAGCTCGCGCAAATTCCCATAAAGTGGGACCCATATACGCCCGTTTACGTAGTAAGCACCATCTTCTTTTTGTTCTAAACGTTGTTTTGATCCTCGTAGGGACTCAGCCCTGACGTTCTCGGCTTTCAATGCTTCAACCTGAGCATTTCGAATCTGATTGGGGAGGTTCGAGTGGATGGTGAGCTGTAAGGCACGAACATGCTTGGGTTTGGTCTCTTTTCTGCTGAGGGCATCGGCTACCACATTAGCCTTGCCTGGATGATATTTAATCGCACACTCATAGTCATTTAGGATTCGACCCATCGGCGTTGCCGCATATTCAACTCCTTTTGTTCCATTATGTGCTGGAGACTCTTGTGATCAGTGTAAATCGTGCACTTGGTGCCGTACAAGTAGTGTCTCCAAAGCTTGAGCGCGAAGACCACAGCTCCAAATTCTAAGTCATGTGTCATGTAGTTCTGTTCGTGGATCTTGAGTTGTCGTGAAGCGTAAGCAATAACCTTCTCGCGTTGCATCAACACGCAACCAAGCCCTTGAATAGAAGCATCGCAGTAAACAACAAAGTCGTCGGTACCTTCAGGTAAGGAAAGAATAGGAGCACTACAAAGGTTCTTCTTTAGTTCCTAGAAGGCAGATTCCTGAGCATCACTCCATTTGTAAGCAACACCCTTCTGAGTGAGGGTCGTAAGTGGTTGAGCGATCTTAGAAAATCCCTTGATAAATCTTCGATAGTATCCTGCCAATCCCAAGAATTGGCGGACTTCGGTCGGAGTCTTAGGTACAGGCCAATTCTTAATGGATTCGACCTTAGCGGGGTTAACATGAATCCCTTCCTGATTGACGATGTGCCCAAGGAAATGGACTTCTCTAAGCCAGAAATCACATTTCGAGAATTTGGCGTACAGTTGCTCATTGCGAAGGAGTTCGAGAATAAGACGCAGGTGTTGTTCATGCTCCTCTTGACTCTTCGAGTAGATTAAGATGTCGTCGATAAACACAATTACGAACTTGTCGAGGTAGGGTTTGCATACTCGGTTCATGAGATCCATGAAGATCGCAGGTGCGTTGGTCATTCCGAAAGGCATAACAAGGAATTCGTAGTGACCATAGCGGGTTCTGAAAGCAGTCTTAGAGATGTCCTCATCGCGGACTCTCAGCTGGTGATAACCCGATCGCAGATCGATCTTGGAATAATAGCTCGACCCTTGCAGCTGGTCGAACAGGTCGTCGATACGGGGAAGTGGATAACGATTCTTGATGGTAACCTTGTTCAGTTTGCGGTAATCAATGCACATTCGGAATGTGCCATCTTTCTTTTTGACGAAGAGCACTGGGGCTCCCCAGGGTGATGAGCTAGGACGGATAAAACCTTTGTCCAAAAGTTCTTGTAGTTGAGTAGAGAGTTCCTTGAGTTCTGCGGGAGCTAGACGATAAGGTGCACGAGCTATAGGTGCTACTCCGGGAGCTAGCTCGATTTGAAATTCGACCTGACGGTGAGGAGGGAGTCCAGGTAGTTCCTCCGGGAATACCTCAGGATAGTCGCGTACGACTGGAAAATCTTCAATCCTGTTTTCCATTTTCTGTGTGTCGGCAACGAGTGCTAAGATAGCGGTGTGCCCCTTTCGTAGACACTTCTGGGCCTTTAAGAATGAAATGATGCCTGTGACTTCTCCGCTCTTGTCGCCTTGAACTATAAGAGGTTTGCCAGGGGGACGGGGAATACGAATAGCTTTCTCTTGGCAGAGGATTTTAGCTCGATGTTTGGATAACCAATCCATACCAATGATGACGTCGAAGCTTCCAAGAATGATGGGGAAGAGATCGATACGGAAGGTCTGACCAGAAAATTCTAATTCGCAGTTACGTATTACGTGTGAGGCCTCGAGGTTTCTGCCATTAGCTATTTCAACGATGTGCTTAGAGCTTAGCGGCGTAAGAGTGGACTTAAGTTTCTTACTAATACGTAGGGATACATAACTAGCATCTGCTCCAGAATCAAACAATACGGAAACATAACGATCATTAAGTAGGAACTTACCCGCTACAACGTTGGGGTCATTCCTCGCTTCTCCAGCTCCAATCACAAAAGCCCTTCCTCTTGCACCATTCCCCGCATTGTTGGCGTTGTTGTTGTTATTTCCCGCACCCTGATTGTGTTGGACTCTGTATGCCCAAGACACATATTAAATTGATGTGGCTAGTACGTTATGATCCAAGTCGAGTCATACCCAATAACAAGCTAGACAAACACTTACAATATTTATTTATGATATGATCAAATAAATAAATATCAACACTTAGAATATTTAGAAATTGGTTTTCTAAATAATTGCACTTGACAAACTAATAAATTATATGGATAATTTATTTTGAGAGAATATTTTATTTTGTTATTTAATGGGTTAAATAACATAATAAAAATAGCATAAGTCTTATAACATATGATGTTATATTTTATAAAAGTTATAAAATATATATATATGCAAGACTTATATTTTATATAAAAGAATTTGTTTTTTTATATAAAAGCTAGGGCCGCCCCCCCCCCCTTCCCAAGACAAAAAGTGGCCAATAATGTTCCATGCATGTTGTCATAAGTAAGAAGCCTCTTCATTGGGTGGTCTTCCCAAACACATTTGGCCAATCACATAGCATGCAAATTGCATGGTTAGAGACTCTCTTATTGGGCAAGAATGAGTGGCAACTCTCTCACATGTTTTCATAAACTTTTGAAGACAAAATTTGAAGAATATGAACAAAAGAATACTAGAGAAAATGGCTGAAAAATTTCGGCCATAACATGATCATTCAAGAGGGTTTTTGATTCGGAAAAATCAAGTGTAAGACTCTCTAAAGATCGGGTCATGTATGGTTGATCTAGTAGGTTTTTTCAAGTTCACATTTCAAGTGCAAGAACTCAACAAAAGGCCCTCTAATTTTTGGCCATATGATGGTTCCAAGAGGGGATCTTTCATGTGAGTTGCAAGTGTTCAAATCCTAGCTAAACGCAAGGTGTTTGTTGGAAGCTTGGGGTATACAAGCTTGAGGTCTTCTACTCTTGAAGACAACCATTTCAAGAAGCATCATCCGTTTCATAATCCTTGTACTTCAAGAAGGTAGTTTTCTAAACATCCTATGGTTGTGTTTGATAGTATACATCTCATATATGGATCCGGGTTTTGGGATTTTGCATAAAAATGGTTTTATATTTTATAAAAGCAACATGTTTTAAACTTATTTTCCGCTGCGTTTTTATTTCATATGGATGAAATTGCTTTGATAAACATGTCAAAATCCCATCAATGGCATCTAGAGCCGCTTATATGAGTGCATGCTTCAATAGACTTAAAAATTTCGGGTTTCGGGTTTGAAGAAAACCCTATGGCCGAAATTCTAAGTATGGTTATCCCTTTGTTTTTCAAGATTATATTCTTACATGCATAAATGAATCTTGAAAAATTATTTCATATGGATGATTTGTTTGTTTGGACAAAACTCACCTTTTCGGTTTTTTGGACATAGCCGAAAATGGTTATTAAAAGGGAACCATTTATTTTATGCTTCTTGAAATTAATATATATATATATTTGGATATATATTTTGGTGCATATGACCTAGCCATGACCTTGTGTTGAATTATTGTGTTGTGATTTATTTTATTAATTATTCAATGAGTTGTAATAATTATTATTTTGTCTTCCATTTGTAAAGTTATGTAATTTATTTATTTTCATTTCGTATGTAAAATAAATAGATTAGGTGCATTTTATTTTACTAGAAAAATGTATTAGGATATATTTTGTAAAAGAAGATGCACACAAAAATGCGGTTTTGGTTTTTGCCAATTTCGGGCATAAAGGACTTCATAGTTCTAAACGGGATTTTAGCCCGATAACCAAAACACATTTTTTGAAGTCCAAAGGAGTTTGGAGCTGAATTAAAGTACCTTTTGGAAGCTCAAAGAAAGTGGAGTAATCACAACACAAGAAGGATACTTGAAGCATTTGGATGCGGGATCAAGTGGGAGTTCAACGACACATTATTTGTGTCAATATTCACCCTTTAGGAAGGACCTTTTGACACACTTGTTTCGGCTAACAAGTGTTGTCAAAATAGTTGGCTATGGTTATGCACCTATTGTTATATATGTTGTGCTTGTGTGGTTGTTTATTTATGTTGTTTAGATGATATTTGGATATGCATGCTTAACAAACTAATAATCAACAACAAGCTTAAAATTGGTTCTTTAAAAGATCATTAAAATTGGTTAATAAAAGGTTATTAAAAATTAATGATTTTTTAATAAAATGGGTTTTATTAGAAAGAACCTTGAAAATTTATTTTCACAAAAGTACCAAGGATTTGAATGCATGCAAATGTATGGTACATATAGTTTTCTAAACTAGAATTTTTGAAAACTCAAAAATCCCTTTTATAAAACAAGTCAAACACCATCCTTTTATACAACACTCGAAACACTTGGGAACTCTTTCGTGGGATAAAGGTCACCTAACCACATTTGAGGGAACTTGTATATTCGAGGTGGGTTTACCATGTTTGTGGGATAAAGGTCACCTAACCACTTATGTGTATAAACTCACACGTGTGTGTAAGTTGGACGACTTGATTTGGAAACCATGAACTTAGGGTCACCGAAGCATGGGGAACAAAGGTGTTGATGGGATTAAACATGCCAACTAAACATAAAGATGTTTAACCGATCCCATATGACTAGAAGTTGCAAAGAGTTGCAATTGTCAAACGTTGACTACCTTGTTAATTTAAATAGAGGGATAAAGGTCACCTAACCAATATTTAAATGTAACGTTGGATTCTAGATTTTAATTATTAATTGTCTATGAGACACAAAAGGGTATTTATGATTAAAATATAATAATATCGAAAATACTAAATTTGAACCTTGTTAAATTTTGTAGATGGCCGCTAACAATATTACCCAAACCGTCCGTAACCTATCACTAGAAAAACGATCCTAATCCCGATGAACATCTTATGGAAGATAAGGATGCCTATAACGATTGGATTAAGTATATCGAGAATACTATGCAAACCTCTTGCCTCATGTTAGGAATTATGATTTCCGAGATTCAAAATGTTTTTGAACATCATGAGCATACGACATGATTACCCAATTGTAGGAAATGTTCCTAAGGATAGAACACTTCGAAACAGTTCGAGCGCTTCATACATGTCGAATGGAGGAAACCCAATCGGACTCATCATATGTTTTAAGATGAAAAGCCACATTGATCACCTCGAAAGGCTCGATATGGATAAAAGGGTTTTATCCATTCTAACGATCAATGAGGGTGGTAACAAAGAAAGGGCATCACCCCGACACCAAAGCAAATGTTGCCAAAGGAAAGGGGCACATCAAAGGGAAAGAATTAGAAAGACTAAAGCGAAACCACCAAAACCAAAAGAGAAGAAGGCAAAGGTTGCCACGAACGATCCATGCTTTAAGTGTGGTGAGATAGGGCATTTAAATAGGAATTGTCCAATCTATCTCAAAGAGTTGAAAAACAAGAGGGATGCTAGGCAGGTACAATCTTAATAATACATATTGACCTTAATGTATCTCTTCTAACACATGGGTATTAGATACCGGATGTGGAACTCATGTTTGCAATTCGTTGCAAAAGGTTCAAAAGAAATAAACATTACAAGAAAGGAGACTATGTTTTGAAACTTCCAAATGGTTTGGAAATTGTTTTAAAATGTTTTGAATGCTCCTAGTTTGACTAGGAACATTATTCAAGTCTCCCTTTTGAGACAATATGTTTTGATTTAAAGTTTGTAAACCATGACATTTATATTTCGATGAATGACATGTTTTACTATGCCTTCAAATGGTAGTTATGAATTGGTAATTTGATAGTTCAATGTACCAAGCAATCACCAACAAGCTCAAAATGGATTTGAGTGAGACTTATATTTGGCATTATCGCCTTGGTCATATAAACAGATGTCGCATGTAAACACTTCGAAAGAATGATCTTTTGGAAACAAATGAAATTGGTTCATTTGATACATGTGAATCTTGTTTACAAAGTAAAATGACTAAGAAACCCTTTAGTGGGAAAGGGCAATAGATTTCTTAGGTATCATACATTCGAATGTATGTGATCCTTTTAAGCCAATGACTAGGAATGGTGAAAGATACTTCATTACTTTAACCAACAACTATAGTAGTTATGGTTATGTGTACTTGACACAAAGAAGAAGTTTTGAAACGTTCAGAATCTTCAAAAAGTGAAGTACAAAATCAACTCTTTTAAAGTTCTTCGTTTTGATAGAGGAGGAATCGAACTCTATTAGATATGGTTCGATCTATGATGGCTAGGAGAGCATTATCTCTATCACTTTGGGGTTACGCTTTGCTCTCCGTGGCCCATATGGCCCCAACCAAGAAAGTGGATACGACGTCTTTTGAAATATGACATGGAAGGGCTCCATCATTATCATATTTAAAAGGTATGGGTTGTGAAGCTTATGTGAAGCAATACACCCCAAACAAGTTGGAAGTACGATCCACTAAGTGTATCTTCGTAGGATATCCTAAAGATGATATAGGATATTATTTCTACGATCCAACAGAGCAAAAAGTATTTGTTGCTCGAAAGGCAAAGTTCTTGGAAGATAAGTTCCTAATGGAAGGAACTAGTAGAACAGTGGAACTAGATGAGGATCAAGAACCACATGCCAATACACGGTTGGTTGAAACTAGCGCTCAACAAGAGGTTGTTGAAAACGATCAAGTGGTTGATCAACACACACAAAGCGTTCGCAAATCTGGTAGAATTAGTAGTCCACCTGAAAGATATGGATTTTTCATAGATGGATGCTACGTGGTAGATTCGGGTGAACCTACCACATGCCATGATGCAATGTCAAAATCTGATTATGACAAATGGCTTGAAGCCATGAACGTAGAGATGCGATCCATGTATAACAACCAAGTATAGGAATTGGTTATGCAACCTCTTAACTCCAAAATGGTTGGAAGTAAGTGGGTTTTCAAGAAGAAAACAGATATGCATGGTAACTTGGATACTTATAAAGCAAGACTTGTAGCAAAAGGTTTCACTCAAACTCAAGGGATTGATTATGATGAGACGTTCTCGCCTGTGGCGATGCTAAAGTCAATCAGGATATTATTTTCCATAGCTGCATATTATGACTATGAGATCTGGCAATTGGATGCCAAAACGGCTTTTCTTAATGGATATCTTGATGAAGATGTCTATATGGTTCAGCCTGAAGGTTTTGTCGATCCAAAACATCCTGACAAAGTATGCAAGTTAAAGAAATCAATCTATGGATTGAAACAAGCATCTAGAAGTTGGAATCATCGTTTTGATGAAAAAATTAAGAATTTTGGATTCATCAAGAACGGTGATGAAGCTTGTGTGTATAAGAAGGCTAGTGGGAGCATTATTACCTTCTTAGTATAGTATGTCGATGACATTCTACTATTTGGAAATAACATTCCAACCTTGGAGGGTGCAAAATCCTGGCTTGAAAGTTGTTTTTCCATTAAGGATTTTGGTGAAGTTGCCTATATTTAAGAATAAAGATCTATAAGGATAGGTCAAGGCGCTAGATAGGTTTAAACAAAAGTGCATACATTGACAAAGTCTTGAAAAGGTTCAAGATGAAGAACTCTATGAAAGGTTTGGTACCTATTCAAAGAGAGGACAATATTGAAAGCGTTTCAATGTCCAAGCTCAAAGGATGAGCAAGAAAGATTGAAAGGAATCCCATATGCGATAGCTATAGGATTCATTATGTATGTAATGATATGTACTGGAACGGACAAGTCATGCGCTTTAGGCATGACGAAAAGATACCAGCGAGTAACAATCATTGGGTGACTATTAGAAAGTATATTGAAATACCTTAGAAGGACTAAGGATATATTTCTATGTCACACCCCGACCACGTAGAACATACAAAACGTGGCGGAAATGTCGGGGAGTGTTGTAACAGAATTAATTGTTTCAAATCCATGGCAATTGAAGTTTCGTTTTATTGATTAAAAGTGTTACAATGTCTTAACAAACAAAGAAATACAACATAATTAACTAGTCTTGCATCTTTTATTGTCACTAAAGCCCAAGTCCGCCTAAGTGTATCTTGATCAATCCTATGCTTCATTTCCTGAAACACATGTGAAAATAGGTACGTCAGCATAAAAATGCCGGCGAGTACATAGGTTTTGTGAAAATAAGATTCATGACTTCTGTTTAAGAAAATGTTTAGTCATGAACCTTGTAATTTGATTTGTCTTTGTAAATCATTTGAAAAACAATAAGTTCAGATGATACGTATAAGTAAGAGAATAATGCATGGTTAAATGAATAACCATGTAAAATGAGTTTGTATAAGTTAAGTTGTTTGAAAAACAATGTATTGTGAAAAGTATGTTATTTGTATAAAATGTTATATGTCATAAACTGAAATGATTCAAATAACGCTACGATATGTAATACCATACAAACACTTATATATAGGAAGTACCAGCGGCGTATCCACCATGCTTGTATCATATTACACACGCATCGTTACTTAATCACTTACTCAAACCAAACCATCAATGTAAAATGTTCATGTCTAATGTAAATCATGTAATGTATAACCAATGTCAAAAGTGCTTATGTGTCAAATGTAAACCATGTAATATGTAACCAAAATAATATGTATGGCTAGTGAAAATGTATCAACTAAACCATAGATGAAATGCACAAGAACATAGTATTGAAGTAAAACTTAGTTTAAATCAAAGCTATGTTTTGTGGAAATGCATGATCAATGTAAATCATGTAATATGTAACCAAAATAATATGTATGGCTAGTGAAATGTATCAACTAAACCATATGCACAAGAACATAGTATTGAAGTAAAACTTAGTTTAAATCAAAGCTATGTTTTGTGGAAATGCATGATCAATGTAAATCATGTAATATGTAACCAAAATGATATGTATGGCTAGTGAAATGTATCAACTAAACCATATGCACAAGAACATAGTATTGAAGTAAAACTTAGTTTAAATCAAAGCTATGTTTTGTGGAAATGCATGCTATACTGATACGAACATCTATGCGGTATTGTTAAAATGCATACATCCAAGCCTTGAGACTGTGGCGATAAACCCTTAAACCACTTAAAGGTTTATCTAAATTATGTATATCGAATTCGGTCATTCCTTTCATCCCCTTTCCCTGGGATGTCCGGAACGGGAGTTGTCAATTCCTATGGTACCACTACCTACTAACGAACGGCGTAGCTAATGTTAATGAATGTATTGTTCCATTGTAAACAACCCAAATGTCATAACAAAATGTAAGCATGTGATGAAAACGATGTACTAAGTATGCACGCAATGGACATACATAGCATAAAATGTAAATGTAAAACGATGTACTAAGTATGCACGCAATGGACATACATAGCATAAAAACAATGAAATCATGTAAAACAATGCACTATAAGTGTACTATTGAACATAGCATGTATATGATGTGAAAACATGAAAGCATGAAAGTAACAAGTAGGCACATGTGTTCCACCCCAAAATGTTTGGAAAACAGTAAAAGAGGGGTCTATGTACTCACTTGAGATTGTTCAGTAGTCCTAAGATCACCACCAAGCAATGCTAGAGATCTCGGAATCAAACGGCACCTAATATAGGTAACTATGTTAATAAACCGGACCTAGATCGGAGGATTTAGATAGAATGAGGGTTCGTAAACCAAACGAGTATAGAGACTCGTGTCATATGGTTTAACAAAGCCTACATACTAAATGAAACCTAACCTAATTGTTTACGACCCATTACGACCCGTTTAGGTAGCTTATGCTACTTTAACGCGTCGTTCGCGTGAAACGCGTTCGGACCGCCTAACTAGTCCTATGACAAGTGTTATATGCCTAAACATGTTACATAATCAGTTATGTGACAAAAGTTTAGGTTACATATGCTTAATTACCAATTATACATGAAAAGGGTATTCTGGTAATTTACCTAAGGCATATAAACTACCTATCATACAACTACTTAAACGATGTGACCATAGGGTATAACCTCGGAAGGTTATTCCCTACCTACTATGGTCACCTAATGTGTTTGGTCGGATCCTAATGATCGACCAAATGGGTCGGGTTCGAGGTATAAGCGATTTATTAGATCGCTTACCCTACGACCCTAGACAACGTGGTAATCAGTAGGCATAGTCCCAAGGGACTATAACCAACGTGATTACACTCACGTTGCGAAGTTCAAACGAACTTCGCATTGACCATAACTGGTCAATGTAGAAAGTCAAACAAAGTTTGACTTTCAGACTCGAAAGACTCGAAAAGCAATAAAAGAACGAAAGAATACTTACGAAGGGTCCACGAATGCTAATCCCAATCCAAGTAACTCAGGTATGAAACAATGGTTTCAACTTAGAGCTTCTAGGATCAGAATTCTTGTGATTTTGAAGCATGGGGGGTGGGGTATTTATAGTTTTCGGGTAACCGTTAAGATCGTTTGTCGAATATCGTGCCTTAATCGTATCCGTACAAGTGTCGGAAAGTTATGGTGCCTAAAATTGATCCTTATCAGCTGAATAGGCAAGTGGTGAGCTTGTGGTTGTGGTTAAAACAGCTGGAATACGCTGACTGTTCGACCTTATCTGATCAGAGAGTCTGACACGGGCCGCCTAAGATTTAAGCTTGGCTCACGCGGGCCGCCTAGCTCTTCAGATCAGAAAACAAGTTTCAAATATTGCAGTTTCAGTCCCTGTCATGTGTTTAAGCCATTTCCGACATGTTTAAGGCCCGTTAAGCCAACTTTAAGGCCCTAACATGATGTCTAAACATTGTGGACATGAAACATGCTCAAAAATATGTCGGATGTTGGTTCGTTTAGCCGTACGAACGCGATGTTCGCTTAATTACGACGGAATGCGCACCAGCGCGAAAAACGATCCAAAATGCGTGATGAATGGATTTTTCTTATGCCGAACACTAAAATAAAATGTTTTAGTGCTTACATAAATTTTTGGATGTCCGGATGTATTCAGAATGTGAGTTATGCGCAAAAGTGCAAACTTGTGCACTTTTTGACACTTTTAGTCCCTGAATGACCCAAAAGTTTATTTTAGCACACCGAACCCCTCAAAGCCTATTTCTAAGCTATCTAAAGGATATTTATGGTATGTTTAACTTATGTTCATGTTCCGGAATGTCTGTTACAGTTCAAATTGGCATACTTTCGCAGTTTGTCAAATTTAGTCCCTGTAAGCGATTTAACTCGATTTTGCCATACCAAAGCCTTCAAAACTTATTTCTAAGTTATGTAAAGGTTATTTAAGGTATGTTAAGCCAATGTCACTATTCCGGAGTGTTTGTTGCATTAAACTGGTTATATTTACGCATCGGTGCGCGTATAACCTTCCAGAAAGCGATTTAGAGTTTGGAATTGAACAAAAATTTGATATGTGCAAATGATACAC
Source organism: Helianthus tuberosus (assembly GCA_030545235.1). Lineage (NCBI taxonomy): Eukaryota > Viridiplantae > Streptophyta > Magnoliopsida > Asterales > Asteraceae > Helianthus > Helianthus tuberosus. The sequence continues at coordinate 47,167,643 of CM060429.1, read as the reverse complement.
ATATTTATACAAATCCAAAGTATGAAATACAATATTTCATTGGTTTGGAATTTGTTTGATAGCCGCGAAGGCACAGATGTTACATTCTAATATATGGATCTGGTGAAAAAGAACTCGTTGTAAAAGGGTTACAAGGATGCGAGTTTCGGAATTCGTTGTAAAGGGTTACATGGATACGAGTTTCCAAACTGATCAAGATGGTTCTCGATCACAAACAGGGTAGCATTGTCCACTACAGAATCAGAATACATCGCCGCTTCATTGATCGAGATAATTCATATGGATCTGCCACTTGAATTATTACCAATCTAGGGGTAGTCCCTACCATTCAGGACCCTAGTGATCTTTGTGATAACGATGGTGTGATTGCTTAAATCACGGAACCTCGTGTACATCAAAAGACTAGGCACATTGAGCGGAGTTTCAACTACATAAGGGATGAAGTTGAAAAGAGAAAGATATGTATTCGCAAAGTTCACACTGATCAAAATATTGCGGATCCAATCACGAAGCTCCTTGAATGGGCAAAGCATGAAAGGGTCATACTTGTGCCTTAGGACTTCGATATTCTAGTGATTGGATTTGATCTATTTTATATTTGGATATTGGAACAATTGTTATTATAACTCTTTATGGTATGTTGAGTTATGTTCCATATTAGCATGTTTAAATCCGTGAATAAGTTACTTATTCTAAATGTCCGTAGTCGATCATACTTGTGGGAACAAATATGAATGTAAGACTATTATGAATTTGGATTGGTGGATATTCATTAGATATGAATATAGAGCAAAGTGTTGCTACCAAGGTTCAAAGATATTTGTGGGATACAAATATTAGACTGACTCGCTCTCAAATATTACTGCATGGAATCATTTGTGATTGGTCATAAGTAAATTTGAGTAAAGGAGAATATCATAGTATCCTCAGACCTGAGATACATATTGGGTCTTGATATTCACCAAATATTATACCTTGACTTTTTCTTCGCTGTCAATAATATGACAGTACATAAGGCTAAGCTCAGGTGTGGTACAAGGTGATTGTGAGAGACGTATGTAGTCAAGATGGGATTTGTTCCTCTTATTCGTTGAGAGTAAGATGTCTAAGGCCTGCTAAAGTTAAATCAACAGAGAGTGATCACTCTATGTCTCTGGATTTGACATGACATCTGTAACGAAAGGATAAAATGATAGATTCACCTAAATCATGTTCAAGTAAGGGACTTGAAGGGGATGATGTTATTGAATGGCACATATAGTCATACGTATTAGGGGTAGTAAACCGTAGTTAGGCGTTATTTACTACTTGCATCAATCTTCTATGTATCTTGTGCAAGTGGGAGATTGTTGGACTCTGTATGCCCAAGACACATATTAAATTGATGTGGCTAGTACGTTATGATCCAAGTCGAGTCATACCCAATAACAAGCTAGACAAACACTTACAATATTTATTTATGATATGATCAAATAAATAAATATCAACACTTAGAATATTTAGAAATTGGTTTTCTAAATAATTGCACTTGACAAACTAATAAATTATATGGATAATTTATTTTGAGAGAATATTTTATTTTGTTATTTAATGGGTTAAATAACATAATAAAAATAGCATAAGTCTTATAACATATGATGTTATATTTTATAAAACTTATAAAATATATATATATGCAAGACTTATATTTTATATAAAAGAATTTGTTTTTTTTATAAAAAAGCTAGGGCCGCCCCCCCCCCCCCCCTTCCCAAGACAAAAAGTGGCCAATAATGTTCCATGCATGTTGTCATAAGTAAGAAGACTCTTCATTGGGTGGTCTTCCCAAACACATTTGGCCAATCACATAGCATGCAAATTGCATGGTTAGAGACTCTCTTATTGGGCAAGAATGGGTGGCAACTCTCTCACATGTTTTCATAAACTTTTGAAGACAAAATTTGAAGAATATGAACAAAAGAATACTAGAGAAAATGGCTGAAAAATTTCGGCCATAACATGATCATTCAAGAGGGTTTTTGATTCGGAAAAATCAAGTGTAAGACTCTCTAAAGATCAGGTCATGTATGGTTGATCTAGTAGGTTTTTTCAAGTTCACATTTCAAGTGCAAGAACTCAACAAAAGGCCCTCTAATTTTCGGCCATATGATGGTTCCAAGAGGGGATCTTTCATGTGAGTTGCAAGTGTTCAAATCCTAGCTAAACGCAAGGTGTTTGTTGGAAGCTTGGGGTATACAAGCTTGAGGTCTTCTACTCTTGAAGGCAACCATTTCAAGAAGCATCATCCGTTTCATAATCCTTGTACTTCAAGAAGGTAGTTTTCTAAACATCCTATGGTTGTGTTTGATAGTATACATCTCATATATGGATCCGGGTTTTGGGATTTTGCATAAAAATGGTTTTATATCTTATAAAAGCAACATGTTTTAAACTTATTTTCCGCTGCGTTTTTATTTCATATGGATGAAATTGCTTTGATAAACATGTCAAAATCCCATCAGATTGGGGTTGTTCTGGTTTAACTGGGGACAATTTTTCTTAATGTGCCCCTCGGCCCCGCACTGGAAACAACCCTTGATGTTCCCATGATGCTGCTGCTGCTGTGGTTGATTCTGCCTTGCGGGATGAGGGCTCCTACAATCCTTGGCCTCATGTCCCATCTTGTTGCACCGCTGGCACTTGTTCTTCGCACAGGGCCCATTGTGATGTCGATTGCACTTGTTACATTTGGGGAGATGGCCCTGATAGCCGCCCTGCTGCTGAGGGCCCTTGTTGTTTTCAGTTTTCCTTTGCTGAGCCGGGGCCTGAGTAGAGTTAGCATCCTTACCCTGGTTTCCATCCCACTTTCATTTGTTGTCATTAGAAGTTCCAGCAGTAGCACTGATCCTTTTGGGCAGCTTGCCCTCCTCCTCCACACCAGCCTATCCACGCCATTAGGAACAATAATAGGAACCGCTATAGTGATTAGCACTGGAAAAAGATCTAGCCATGCTTGAGGCCATTGCCAATTACCATTCTGATCAACCATATCCGCAACCGTTGACCGTAGAGAAAACCCAGCATTAGCAACAGTTCTTGGAGTGATAAACAAGCTAAGCGGACTAAGCAAGCACCACATGTCACTCCATATATTAGTTTGAGCACTGCTTTTAATAGAAGACCATATGTGAGGACGAATGATTTGACGGATGGACAAATCTTACGCCACCCCCAACTCATATTCCCTCGGCACGGAACTTCCCAGAAATTTCGACCTCTAAGCTTGTAATCGTGAATCCAACGCACCCAAATAGAATCTCGTTTAGTAATAATACTCCAAATATGATTAGCCATAAGCGACTTGTTAACTTCAGAAATACTTCTAATACCCAAACCCCCTTCCTTTTTTGGCAAGCAAACATGTTTCCATGCTACTTTAGCACGAATCCTACCATCCGAACCTGCATTCCATAGAAACCTCCGAATCTTCTTTTCAAGATCACTAATTACACGAGCAGGAATAATGAAAACCGAAGCCCAATAGATGTGCATGGATGAAAGAACCGAATTAATAAGCTGTAAACGACCAGCAAACGACAAAGACTTAGTAGCCCAATTAACAATCTTTTTCTCCATTCGCTCAATAAGGATCCTGCAATCATTATATAGAAGTCTCGAAGAGATAAGCGGAACCCCCAAATACCGAACCGGAAGAACACCCTCTTGAAAAGGCATAATATCAAGAATTTCCTGCTTTATCAAATGAGGAACGTTGCAAAAAAATACCGTACTCTTAGCCGGACTTGGAACGAGACCAGAAATCTTGGTAAACATCTCCAGCGCCTCTTTAATCTTCTTAACAGAGACCATATCACCATGAACAAAAATAAACAGATCATCCGCAAATGAAACATTAATTATTTTCTCCTTAGCACAGTGCGCATGATACTTAAATGGTATAGTGGCTGCTCGACGAAGAAGCAATGATAAAACCTCCATAACCAAAGTAAATAAGTATGGGGACATAGGATCCCCTTGCCTTAATCCACGTTTACCCTTGAAAAAACCATGCAAATTGCCATTGATACACAAAGAGTATGAAACCGTGGATACGCAAGTCATGATCCACTTCACCATTCGGCTGTGAAACCCAAACCGAACCAGAATATCCTCCAAGAACTTCCAACTGACTGTATCATAAGCTTTCTGAATATCGATCTTGAACGCACATCTAGCCGGCCCCCTATTAAGATGATAATTGTGCATCAGCTCCTGTGTAAGAAGAATATTATCCGAAATCCTCCGCCCCGGCACAAATGCTGATTGATTAATGATGACTAAATACCCCAAACTGCCTTTCAAACGATCAGTAATAACCTTGCTTATACATTTATACAAGACATTGCAACATGAAATCGGCCTATAATCCAAAACCGAGTCCGGCGTTTCTTTTTTCGGAAGTAAAGCAATGATAGTATGATTAATCTGGTTGAGAAGTTTACCATTTTCAAAAAACTTAAGAACCGCATCCGTAACTTCATTCCCCACTATATCCCATGCTTTCTTGAAAAAAACCGAAGTATACCCATCAGGCCCTGGAGCTTTGTCATCTCCAATGCTAAACATGGCGCTTTTAACCTCCTCACGAGTAATCGGACGTACCATATGCTCAGCAACATCCGTACATAGAACATTTGAGAATAGGTTATCCAGATTAGTCGTTTCCACCTGAGCCTCCAAACCCAAAAAGTTCGAATAATGCAACACCATGGCATCCGCAACCGCCTCACCTTCATGTCTCGTCCCCATAGAATCCACAACACTATAAATTTTGGCTCTAGCATTCTTGGAGTTAACCGTGTTATGAAAAAATTTTGTGTTCGAATCACCAGCACACAGCCATTCAACCTTAGACTTCTGCTTTAAAAAGCATTCTTCGTCATAAGCGGCTTCTTGAAAATCTTTCAAACATTGAGCTTCTAACTGGCGCAACTGACCATCCAACGGATTACTATCCACCTGAACCTGCAATTCATCTAACTTTTTACGCAACTCATTCACCTTCACATGCAAGTTTCCTTGATTGAAAAGGATTTTCCTCATCTTAGGCTTTAAGTTTCTCAATTTCTTTACAACCGAAAACATAGTGACTCCCTCAATTCTTTTCATCCATTCAAGCTTAACTGTTTCCTTAAATTCCGGTTTAGAGGCTATAAAATTCGGAAATTTGAAAGGTTTAGGCCGAAAACCATTAGTGCCCAGCCCCTTAAGGATACAAGGCGTGTGATCCGAAACTCTAAATGGGTGAAACATCGCATATGCAGAAGGGAAGTGATCCAAAAAAACCACGTTTCCCATTATTCGATCAATCTTTTTCAAAAGACCCACTCAATCTTTGGTTTTTGGTTCCAAGTATATTGCAATCCATGAGCATTAATATCCATCAATTCAGCTTGTTGAACACATTCATTGAACTCCCGCATGCCAATAGATTGATTCGAAGTACCATATAAGGCGTCTTCAATGTTTAACGAAGCATTAAAATCTCCCATTACAACCCATGGCTTATCATGACACAACACCTTGTGTTTACATTAATCATCCCAAAGCACTCTACGATCTTTATACTTATTTTCAGCATAAACAAACGAACAGAACAGAACTTTTTTGCTACCTTTAAATATCACCTGAGTGTGAATAACCTGATCGGTTTGGGCAATAACCATAACATCCAGATTCTTCGCATTCCATCCCAGAATAATTCTCGTTCCACGACTACACAAACCACCATTAGAAGTCCAATTCCAATTGCGAAAAACAAATTTACACACTTTAGCCAATCTACTAACATCCACATGCGATTCAAGAATGGCACACAACTCTAAATTATTTTCAGAAACAAGATTACGAACCTCACTTTGTTTCAGAGGACGGTTCAATCCCCTTACATTCCAAGACATTAAGCTACCCATTTAAACCGTGATTACCGGGAGTGCATGCCCCCTCAGACACATCAACACGTTTATCATTAGACATAAAGTGAGCCATCTCCGTAGGAATTCCTTCCATCACCTCATCTAATTCGTTTCCTCCAACCCCATCTTTTTTACCAGCTGAAATATCACTCTCCTCTCTACCTTCCGAGTCTAGCACCTCAAAGGCATTGGAAACTTTAACCTGAACATTATTCTTTACAACCGAACCTTCATCATTTTTTGTACCCGAGGAACTCGCTCCATTCTTGTTCGTCTTTGGCCTGTATACAAACTTTGTTTTTTTGTTTTTTTATGCATGGCACCAAATTTTGCTATCTTCCTTCTATCCGTGATAAACCCTTCATCATCAATTATAACTTGCTTTGTAGTTGGTTCAGCTTTTTTCGGACAGTTTTGATCGTTATGACCAAAGATGCAACACGTAGAACATCTCTTTGGTTTCCATTCATACTCAATTGAAATTTTTTCCATAATAAAACCCTCATCATCCAGCTTTGGAATTGCAACAACTATATGGTCTTTCAGCTCTTTTTCCGCATTAATTTCAATTAACGCTCTGGCAAAACTACTTCTACCCCAACTCTTAGCACACATGTCCGCCGTGTAACTATCCAAGCTTTTAGGAACCCCAATTTTCGACGCCAGCAGACTTAGGCCATCATCAGTGTAAATTGCAATAGGAACATTGTGAAGCTTAACCCACACGGGAACTGATTTAATGCCCTCCTTCTTTAGACTAGTGGACGGAGACCATTTGTTAAGAAACAACGGAACTTTTCGGATTAGCCACGGACCACCTTCAAGCACTTTATTCATGCCTTCTTTGTTGTCGAACTTGAAAAAGAAAAAGCCCTCCGAATTCATCATAATTTTAGCAAATCCAAATTTCGCCCATACATTTTTTACGTAATACTCGACTACCGGAAATGGCAATCTATCGCCCAAGAAATAACCAAATAACACATTCTCAAATCTATCTTGAACCTTCCTAACGACCTCCCTAGGAATAACCACATCGGCTTCTTGGTGCGATTCCACAGACTCCATCATCCTAAAGTTAACTTCACTTTTGGACATCACATTAGATTTTAACTTTTCAGCATAAGAGATCGTCCCCTTACCTACATCACGATCAACCGACCCAAAGACATCAGCTGGCCCCGGCTCATCATGTTTACCCGAATCAGGTTGAACGGGCACCGTAATTTTCTGGAGCTCATCAATAACATTGAAGATCCGAGGTTCTTGATTGTTGCTCGTTACCACACCTCTTCTCGGAGCCATAGTTTTTCCATCAATGTTCAGAATTTTACTTCCCAAACCCGTTAGAACTGAAGGCGGCTTCCCAAACAAATCCCTGTGATCAGTATTCAATGACGAATATATGTCATTAATATCTGGTGGTTTAGAATTCATTTCTGCGCCAACTTTTCACATGCACACGTAAAACCCTAATCCGCCGACAAGAAGCAAGCAGAAACCTAATCAGCCGACAGAACAATCTGTTAATAAAACAACAGCCGAAATCCGAAAACAAACGAACCGTAATCCTTTAAACCCTAGAACAAAACTTCAACCCTTGATCGATTAAACTAGTGTCATCAATCTAGCTAAGTTAATCCCAGTTAACCGCAATCAATGGCTACTAGATTAATAAATTAGGGTTTCAGACTTTATTACTAAGGCGGCGATTTTCAAGAAAAAACAAAAGAAAAACCCTAGTTCTTAATCGATCCCTAATGCTAACGAGTTCGTTATAGACACTTGAAAGATCAAGGTCTAATCACAGACTGTTATACATAAGATCACAAGAAAAAACAAGGGAAATCGAAGAACAAGAAGCACAAAATCGCCTAAAGGAGAGAGAACACGACCAGCCTTCTGTTGCCCGCGTTACAGGTTTAGATCACACAGAACATACGAAAAAAAGTAATATGCTTTTCAGTACACTTTCAAATGTTGTTGAATACAATTTTATGGACTTGAAATCATCACCTCCGAGACATCGTTTAGACGCGAACAATTCTGAGCCATTAATGAAAGAATATGTTGTTAAGAAAAAAACTCGTGGACGACCAAGCTTAAAGAAACAACAACAAAAAGAAGGTATTGTGCTTGAATATAATTTTATGGATTTGAAACCATCGCCAAATGTGGTTGAATATAATTTTATGGATTTGAAGCCATCGTCTCCAAGACATACTTCCTACGCAAATGATTCTGAGCCACTAATGAAAGAAATCCCAAGCATCTTTCACCCGTACATTTCATGTATAAAAAATGTCGATCCCGATGGTAATTGTGGGTTTCGATCTGTCGCTGTGGGGTTGGAGATGGATGAAAACTTGTGGAGTTTTATTCGAACTGAACTTGTACAAGGGATGGACATTAACTCAAAAATATGGACACAAATTTTTGACACAGTTGTCACTGGAGAGTATAACCGTCTACGTCGCAACATAGATTTTCAAGGAAAGGGATTTGCAAGCGCTGATCATTGGATGGATATGCCCCACACTGGACTCCTCATTGCTCAAAGATTTGGTGTGATTGTTCACCTTTTAAGCATCGCCGGCAATCAAACTTTCTTCCCGCTATTGACTGATCCAAACCAAATTCGTATCCCTCATCAAGTGGTGTCGCTTGTTCATGTTCATGGAAACCATTTCATCCATGTTAGATTAGAAGGAGACTATCCGATGCCTCTACCGAACAGTCTTTGGAGTAGCAACCGAAGTGACGCTGCAGCAGATTGGGAAGTTATGTACGGTTCTCGTATAAACCGGTATAAGGAGCTAAAAAATCCTAATCCAGACCGAACTGTACAATATGTTGGTTAAACTTCAGTTGTAATTTGTTTCGGTTAAACTTTATTTGTTTCGATGATTTTCGGTTGAAATTTCATACATTTTGGACTGATTCGGATCTGTTCGATGTATCATTTGCGTATTTCGAACTGATTCGGTGTGTTTCGGTAGATTTTCGGTTTGTTTCGGTAATATTTTGAATATTTCAGACACATATCAGTTTGTTTCTTTGAAGTTTTAAACGTTTTGAATACTATACATCGGTTATAGATTGTTTAAATCGACAAAATCAGTTGAAATCACAAGTAACACTGTTCAAAGTTTGTTTTTGTTCGTTGATTATACAGAAAGAAAAAGAAAAATGAAGTGAAAGGATTTGATTGCAGGTTGTTAATCGAATAAGAAAATATAATATTTTTGTTGCTGTTGATCTTTTAAAAGGATAGAAGAAGAAAAGAACAACATTTAAAAGTTGCTGTTGAAGAAGAGTCTAGAATTTTGAACTTTGAATTTTGATTTCAAAACGGTGTGCGGTCTACTTGTGTATAATCAGCGAACAAAAGATAATATTATATATGAAACCGAATATTAACAGTTTTCGTAAAAAAATAATATTAACATAAGGATTTATTTTCAAAAATTAGAAAATATAAGGGTGGAATTTATAAAATTATAAAACTGATATTTTTAGAAATGGAGGTATAAGCAGTAAAAGTGGAGGTGCAAATAGCCACACCCTTGTGGAACATGGTTTAGTATACAATGGGAGCTCCAAAACTAGTCCATAGTATTGAGAAATTGCACAAAGACCCTCAAGTTCAAACTGATTGCTAAAAACTGATATTTCAGTCAAAACAGGGCCGTCGCGTCGCGCCACGGCACCACCCTTTTGGGGTCGCGTGACGCCACCCCTCACCAGATGCAGAAACTTTTGAAACTTGGCAAAAATGGTCCCTGCAGCATGTTTAAGCCATTTTCGACGCGTTTAAACCCCGTTAACCCATTTTCAAGGCTCTACAAGGATGTTAAAGCATAGGGGACTTGGAACATGCTTGAAATTATCTTGGATGTCGGTTCGTTTGGTCGTACGATCACTTGTTCGGTTAATTACGGCGGAAGTCGTAACGAACGCGAAATCGATCCAAATTACACGACGAATGATATTTTTGCATTCCAATCACTAAAATAAAATATTTTAATGATTACAAAATTTTTTGGATGTCGGGATATGTTCAGAACGTAAGATATGCGCGTAAATGCAAACTTATGCACTTTTTGACGCTTTTTGTCCCTATTGATCAGATAAGTTTATTTTAGCATACCTAACCCCTCAAAGCCTATTTCTAAGCTATGTAAAGGATATTTAGGGTATGTTTAGCTTATGATCAAGTTCCAGAATGTTCGTTACTATACAAATCGGCATAGTTTCGTAGTTTGACGCAAATAGTCCCTACGATCAAATAAACTTGTTTTCGACACACCAAACCCTCCAAAACTTATTTCTTAGTTATGTAAAGGTTATTTAAGGAATGTTAAGCCTAAGTCACTATTCCGGAGTGTTTGTCGCGTTTTTTTTTTTTGGGTAAAGGGTTACCCCGGTGATTCTATATATTCACAACCAAAAAAGAACAAGTAGTGTAGAGAGCCTACACCAGTTCAATCATGAGACATGCCACATGAAAGTAAACCAACAACAAAACAATAAACCGAAACAAAAACCAGGAAAGAAAACACCTAGACAAACATCTAGTCAAACAAAAACTACATGCTAATCAGCCTCCATCATCCTTACTTTCGGTTGTAATCTCCCAATCTCCAAGCAGCTTGCGCACCCTATCATTGTTCTTTAGCTTCGCTCCCATCAACTTGTATCTCACTGTTTTCAGAATAATATCCCTTACCATTTCGGGTGGACGCACTTGATTTTTAAACAACCTAGCATTCCGCTCGTGCTAAATAGTATAAGCAGCTGCCGCAACTAGAAGCTTAGCAACATAAACCTCAGCTTTCTTTGACCGACCACGAGCACTTAACCATTCGATGATATCCACCCATCTCGAACTCACGGACGCCATCCCCACTTTATTTCGAACCATATGCCATACTTTATCGGAAAATTTACACTCAAAAAATAGATGAGAATGAGAATCAAAATTCTCATAGCATAACAAACAGCACATCATATTCATGTTTTTACGCCTAGAAAGATCCCACTGCAGAATTTTGTCTTGAGTAAGAAGCTTTCCCTTCATTATCAACCACATCATAAACGCATGCCTAGGAATACATTGGGAAAACCAAACAATACCACTCCAGTCCACCTCTGATTCTCTATGCCGAACCGAATGCCAAACAGCCGACGAAGAGAAATCATGAAAATCATCACCATCTTTCCATAGCAACCGGTCAGGTTTTGACGGATCTAACTGAAATTGATCAAGCTGAATGAGAACAGGGAAAAGATCCCTCCATGCCACAGGCCAACTCCACGTTCCGTTAGAGAAAATATTGAACACGGTGTCATCCAAACGAAAATCAGCATCTGTAATAGTTATTGGCGACAGAAAATCACCAAGAGGCCCCAAATCACTCCAAAGATCAAACCAAGCTGATGTATTACGGCCATTCCCTAAGATGGACCAAACATGTTTTCGAATGAAATGCCGCAACTGAATAATCTTCCTCCATGACCAACATGAGTTCGACGGCACTTTACAAACCCAGAAGCTCTTGCCTTTTAGCCTATAAGAGTGAACCCACTCGACCCATAGGGATTCACGTTTCATCACAATACTCCAAATATGAGACGCCATCAGGGCTTTATTCATATCCCCAATACGTCTAATGCCTAAACCACCTTCATACTTAGGGGTACAAACCGATTTCCACGAAACTTTTGCTTTACCTCTACTAAACGACACATCTTGAGACCATAAGAAATTTCTCATTCTAGCTTCAAGTTCCTGAACAACCCGAGTTGGCAACATAAACACCGAGGACCAATAAATATGCATAGAAGACAGGACTGATATGATAAGTTGAAGACGACCCGCAAACAATAACAATTTGTTCTTCCAGTGCATAATACGTTTCTCTAATTTTTCCACAAGCACACGGCAATCATTATAGCTAAGCTTAGAAGAAATAAGAGGGACCCCCAAGTACTTGACAGGTAACTTTCCTTCCACAAAAGGCATAATGTCCAGAATCGCCTGTTTAACATGATCTTTAACATTACAAAAGAAAACCGTACTTTTCTGGTTGCTAGGCACTAATCCCGACATCTTAGTGAATTTTGAAAGAGAGGACATAATACAGTTTACCGAATTCACTTCTCCTCTAGCAAAAAGAAACAGATCATCAGCAAAGCAGAGATTTATTATCTGCTGTCTTTCACATCTGTTATGAAATTTAAATGAAGAATCTATCCGAACAGCATGCTGAAGAATACCCGTCAGAACCTCCATGACAAGAGTGAACAAATAAGGAGATATAGGATCCCCTTGCCTTAACCTGTGACAACTCGAGTTTCCAAGATTTCCATCTTCGCATTTAGTGCACGTTAATTTTTTTATTTGTTTATGTTGTTTGTTTACACGACTCGATTGTGTCACAACGCTTACCTTTGTAATACGTTATATCGTATTTCGATTGATATTTTACACTTGGAAACCCATAATATTTATTATATGCGAGTGTATGTTTATAAGGCTTTGTATTAATTAAGATGTTAAATAAAGATGGAACTTTTACTGTAAACAAGTATCCATGAAATCACCCAAGTGGTGAAAACACTATAAGTGTTTTCGTCCAGCCATGACCAACGAAATCAGAGATGGGCCTTGGCCCTTGGCCCAGTGTAGGTTGAGATATTTTATATAATCATTTTATAAACAAATCTTCTCGGAGAAGTTTCTTACTTACCAAACTATATCTTATCACAATTGTTTCTCTCTCTACCTCTGAAACCCACTAAGAGAATTCCTCATTTGAAGCAAAACCTCTGTTTAATCCTTGGACTTGACTGATTTAATTGTGAGCACTTAACTTAGCATACCGAGCAAAACAAGGTGAGTTCACACTCTTTCTAAGGCATGGGATTCCCGGTGGTTTGGGAATGGGTTAAGAAATTAAAATGGAACCTACATATTCTCCTTGGGTAGAATATGTACCGCCATCCTCCATGGGTAGGATGCCAATATTAATCCTGCGTATTCTCCTTGGGTAGAATACATACGTTCGTCCTCCTTGGGTAGGACAACAACCTTAACGCATGCTATATTAACTAATTTGCGTCTTCTACATCGAAACTTCACCGATGCTAGAATGGGTTCTCTGGGCGATTTTGGCGATTTTGTAAAACCCTAATTTTCTTTTCCTAATCCTGTCTCGATTGCTTTGATTATCAGCTTAGGGTTTATGATTGATCCTTAGATGATATTCAATTGTTCTCGGATTAGGGTTCTGTAGTTAGGGTTTGTTTTCGGAGCTACTTTCTGGTTGCAATCGGTTCTGTTTTTTGGTAATACATCTTTAGTATTCTGAAGTTACGGCTCTCATTTGTTATTCTGATTTCGGCTGTTCTTTTGATTACGGCTGTACATCTGATTTCGGCGGTATTCTGAATTGGTGTTCTGATTTCGGCTGCACATCTGTTTTCGGCTGTACATCTGATTTCGGCATTACATCTGATATCGTTGATCCATCTGATTTCGGCGCTAACAAGTCCAGATTCGAGATTAGGGTTTGAAGTCGTTGTTTTCTGATTAGCAAAGGGGTGCGGCTGGTTCCTTATTGTTTTAGGGTTTCAGCAGGTTTCTTTATCTTTGTTTTGGATGTTTTTGCTGATCAGAATCTGTCCGTATGGATGACAAAAATGCAGAAAACTCAAATGTGTTTGCCAAAAAAATTAAGAACATTTACGGTAAAACATTTGAGCCAAGACAAACAACAGTTTTGGCGACTAGGGTTTCTGAAATGCCGAGTAAGAAGGTATGTTTTATGATGCCGCTTAATGATACTGAACATGTTATTGGCTGTTCTGATTCACCCAACCAGAATTATGCGAAAGTCTTTGACAAGAGAAAGGTAGCTTTTGTGTTACCGGTGAATGATATTAGTCCTACTCGAGTTCAAAATCTGAATCAAGATGATAATGCTCATGTCCAATCTTATGCGGATGTGGTCCTACAGGAACGAATTGAGCAGGGTGATACTAAGATGGGTGGGGATTCAATTCAGAATCAGAATGAAGATGAAAACACTAGGAAGGCCAATGATGCGGTTGTTCAAGTTCTTAAGGTCAATTTTCGACAACTAAAATCAGATGTATCATTGGACGGAGTGGATGTAGTGCTTCCGATTGATTCGGTTCGCCAGGTTAATAACAGGTTAGCAAACACTCTTTATGGTTATTTCCTGGGGGATAGGATTGCATATCCAGTAGTTGATTATTTTGTCAGAAAAAATTGGAAAAAACATGGTCTTCAGAAAACTATGATGAATTCAAATGGTTTCTTTTTCTTCAAGTTTGAAGATAGAAAGGGTATGGATACTGTTCTTGAAGGGGGACCTTGGCTGATCCGTAACAAACCTATGTTTCTCAACATTTGGTCTCCTACAAACACCCTTAAAAAAGAAGAGGTTAAAAAGGTTGCAGTTTGGGTTAAATTGCATGATGTTCCGCTAGTGGCATATTCTGATGATGGTTTAAGCATGTTGGCTTCAAAAATTGGGTCCCCTGTGCGCCTGGACTCGTATACTAGTGATATGTGTAATGAGGCTTGGGGAAGAAGCAGCTATGCTAGGGCTCTCATTGAAATATCAGCTGATCATGAGTTGAAAGAGGCTCTAACCATGGCTATTCCTGAATTGGAGGGGAACAAATATGTTAATGAGACTATTCGGGTGGAGTATGAATGGGAGCCTCCGAGATGTGTCCACTGCTGTGTATTTGGGCATGATTCTGAGGAGTGTCCAAAACGCATTCGACCGACAGTGAAACCTCCTACACATAGACCGATCGTAGATGAGGATGGTTATACGGAAGTCAAGACAAAGAAGAATGTTAAGAAAAGCGGTTTTCAAGTTAACAATCAAAAGCCCAAGATTGAATATAGACCTGTGGATAAAAAGAAAAAGGCAATGAGTTCTGCTTACATGAGTGCGAGGAGCACTAGTTCTTCTAAGGTTCAAACACATAATTCGTTTAGCGCACTTGGGTTTGTTGGAGGGAACGGGGATAAAGGGAGACGTGAGCCAAATGAGGAGTCTGATGATGACGGGGTAGAGGTTGTATATGATGAAACGAATGAGTTTATGACATCGGGTACTCATCCTACGTCTTCCAGTACAGGGGCAAGCACCTCTCACATAAACTTGTCTAATGGATAGGTGGCGTCTATTTCATGCTAAAGGGCTGCCAGTTGGTAGCAATTTCAATTTTGACGATGGCGGTTGACGTCTTTTTGTTTGTTTTTTCGTTTGTCTACTAGTTAGTCATTATCATGATTGTAGTAGGCTAGAATAATGTGGTAACTTGGTTTGTTTGGTTTTTTGTTTACATATATGGGGCATGTCCTGTATATGAACTAGTGGGGAATTCATCCTCACTACTTGTACTTATTTGGCGGTTGTCTATAATAGAATCACCGGGGTAACCCTTTACCCAAAAAAAAAAAAAAAAACCTTAACGCATGCTCGTCCTCCTTGGGTAGGACAACAACCTTAACGTACGTAAAACCTAGGTACACTCACACTCGCTATGGTCCTTGGATCAAGAAGGGCACGTACAAATACGACTAGTCTACACATGGGAAGCCCCCACTAATAATCGCACAGATGCCTGGATTGGCCGCGATGAGGATTAATACGATACATGGTTTACTAAACGAACATACAATTTACGATATGAACATTATAACTAAATAACCAACTGTGAACTCGCTCAACTAGTTGTTGACTCTCTGTTACATGCCTTGCAGGACTTTTGGTACTTTTGGAGCTTGCACGGGAGGCACGGTCATTGTGGACATGGATCGTGAATGTATTGTTAAACATTATGACATTTTGTACTTAAACCTATGTTGGGTTTTACATTATTGCTTCCGCTACACACTTGTTTATATTTGGTTTTAGGAACACCTATCGTATTGATGAATGACTTTTACTATATACTTATGTTCAATATGATTGGTGGCTTGATCCTGGTCATGTCACGCCTCCAAGCGGTGGTACTCCGCGTGTGGATTTTGGGGGTGTGACAGATTGGTATCAGAGCCATTGGTTATAGAGAACTCGGTTTTAATAAGGGGAAAACGTTTTTATTAAAACCAGACTATAACCAGAACAGTGCTCAACGATCCACAACGACGCCTCGCTCCACGTGCAAGACTCATCACTCTAGGTAATATGGTATATGTTTTATTGCCTACTTGCTAGAATTGCATAGAACTTTGCTCGTGGTATGCTTAGATTACATTGTCTACTATACGTTAATTGCTCGAGAACACTTGTGTGCTTACTCTCTTCTGTCACCGCACTATTCGCGAACCTCTCTCACTTATGTTGCATTTGCTATGAAGATCATGGCCGGATGTATTAACTTGACTTAAGCCCAGTTGACGGCTCTCATTAACGAACGAGTTGCTGCGGCACTCGCAGCCATACAAGCAGGAGGTCAACACGCTCAGCCACCTGTTTGCACCCTCAATAATCTCAAGGATTGCCGACCTAGTACCTTTAGCGGTACCGAGGGAGTTGTAGGCCTACTCCATTGGTTCGAGGGGCTCGAAACTGACTTTGAGGTGCGTGTTTGCCCTGAGTCTCGTAGAGTAAAGTTTGCTACTGGAACACTCGAAGGTGCTGCATTAACCTGGTGGGAAGCACAGGTTCAAATGTTAGGGCTGGCAGCTGCTAATGCCACCCCCTGGAACGAGTTCAAGGACTTAGTTAAGGAAGAGTTTTGCAGTCGGGAAGACATCCACAAACTAGAGGTGGAGTTCCTCTACTTACAAATGACGGGGTCTGAAATTGAGGTTTATACGAAGAGATCGAATGAATTAGCCACATTTTGTCCCACTATGGTAGACCCTCCCATTAAGCGTATCGAACTGTATCTCAATGGTCTGGTGCCGGAGATTCAAAGTCACGTAACCTCAGCAAATCTTGGCACCATTCAGCAGATCGTCAAGTTGGCTCATCGCCTCACCGATCAGGCAGTGGAACAGAACAGGCTGCCTAAACGTATCAACGCTACTACTACCGCTACCACTCCAGTTACTCCTGCTATTCCCAGTGACAACAAGCGGAAATGGGAAGGGGATTCCAGCAGGGGTTCAGCTACTGTACAGTCTCAAGCACAGCAACAGCGCAAGACTAGTGATTACCAAAGTCCGAGTCAGCAATCGTCTGGTGGTCAGGGGCAGAGTGGATATCGGGGAACTCATCCACTGTGTAACAGGTGCAACAAACATCACAGTGGTCAGTGTCGTAAAGGCCGCTGTCAGAGATGTCTAAGGGTAGGTCATGAAGCTAAAGATTGCAGGAGCTCAAGGCCTGCGAATCAGAACCAGCAACAACAGCCGCCAGTTCCACGAAACCAGTCACAGCAACAACAGCAAGGAAATAAGGCATGCTTTCAGTGTGGGGCTGAAGGTCACTTCAAGCGGAACTGGGCACTGGGAACAACAATGGGGGAAACAACAACGACAGTGGTGCTAGGGGTCGTGCATTTGTGATTGGTCGGGGTGATGCGAGGAACGATCCTAATGTGGTTACGGGTAAGTTCCTTCTCGACGACTTTTATGTTACCGTATTATTTGATTCGGGTGCGGATACCAGTTATATGTCTCTGAAAGTTAGTCAAATGCTTAAACGCGCACCAACACTTTTGAACACCAAACATGTCGTAGAGTTAGCTAACGGTAAAAGTCTAGAGGCCACACACATAGTTCAGGGTTGTAATCTTATCCTCGCTGGTCAGACATTCTTTATCGATCTCATTCCTATAACTCTGAGTAGTTTCGACATTGTCATTGGTACGGATTGGTTATCCCAACAACAAGCAGAGATCCTATGCAAGGAGAAGATCATTCGTATTCCTCGTTCTGGCAAAGAACCTCTCGAAGTTCAAGGCGACAAGAGTGGTGTCGTGAGTGGCATCATCTCCTTCTTGAAGGCTCAGAAGTGTCTGCGAAAGGGCCACACAGCTGTTTTAGCACTCGTTACAGATACATCGACGACAGAGAAGAAGTTAGAGGATATCCCAGTTGTATGTGACTTTCCTCAAGTGTTTCCTGAAGAGTTACCTGGGCTACCGCCCCATCGCCAGGTCGAATTTCAGATCGAGCTAGCTCCAGGAGCAGCACCCATAGCTCGAGCGCCTTACCGCTTAGCTCCAACTGAACTGGAAGAACTGTCTAAGCAATTGCAAGAACTCTTGGAAAAGGGTTTCATACGTCCTAGCTCTTCGCCCTGGGGAGCTCCAGTACTATTTGTGAAGAAGAAAGACGGTACCTTTCGTATGTGCATAGATTACCGCGAACTGAACAAGGTGACCGTGAAGAATCGCTATCCTCTTCCACGCATCGACGACTTATTTGACCAGTTGCAAGGGTCGAGCTATTACTCGAAGATTGACCTGAGGTCAGGTTACCATCAACTGAGAGTCCGGGATGAGGACGTCTCCAAAACAGCATTCAGAACTCGCTACGGCCATTACGAGTTTTTGGTCATGCCATTCGGGCTAACGAACGCGCCTGCGGTTTTCATGGATCTTATGAACAGGGTGTGCAAACCTTATCTTGACAAGTTTGTTATTGTTTTCATCGACGACATCCTAATTTATTCGAAGAATCGGGAGGAACATGAGCAGCATTTACGACTTATTCTGGAACTCCTTCGAACGGAACAGCTGTACGCTAAGTTTTCAAAATGCGACTTCTGGCTTCGTGAAGTCCACTTTCTAGGCCACGTGGTAAACAAGGATGGGATTCATGTTGATCCATCCAAGGTAGATTCGATCAAGAACTGGCCTGCACCTCGCACACCAACCGAAATACGCCAATTCTTGGGTTTGGCGGGTTATTACAGACGGTTCATCAAAGACTTCTCAAAGATTGCACAGCCGCTTACATTACTGACACAGAAAGGTGTTGCTTACCGTTGGAGTGATACACAGGAAACAGCGTTTCAGCACTTAAAGGATAGATTTTTTTTTAGTGCACCTATCCTCTCATTGCCTGAAGGCACGGACGATTTTGTAGTCTACTGCGACGCATCTATCCAAGGTCTTGGATGTGTGTTGATGCAACGGGATAAAGTTATTGCTTATGCTTCACGCCAACTTAAGATTCACGAACGGAATTACACTACGCACGATTTAGAGCTTGGAGCTGTTGTTTTTGCGCTCAAGATATGGCGACATTATCTGTATGGCACCAAGTGCACCATCTACACCGATCACAGGAGTCTTGAGCATATCTTCAAGCAGAAAGAATTGAACATGCGACAACGTCGATGGGTCGAGTTACTGAACGATTACGAATGTGCTATAAAGTACCATCCGGGCAAAGCCAATGTGATGGCCGACGCCCTCAGTCGAAAGGATACTACACCTAGGCGTGTACGAGCGTTGCAACTCACTATTCAGTCTAGTCTTCCTTCACAGATACGAGATGCTCAGGTAGAAGCATTGAAACCAGAAAACGTCAGGGCTGAAGCCCTACGCGGCTCAAGGCAACGGTTAGAACAAAAGGCAGACGGCGCCTACTATGTAACAGGACGCATCTGGGTCCCACTCTATGGAAACTTACGCGAGCTTGTAATGGAAGAAGCTCATAAGTCTCGCTACTCAGTACATCCTGGTTCGGATAAGATGTACCACGACCTCAGAACTACATATTGGTGGCCTAGCATGAAGGCCCACATAGCAACTTACGTTAGCAAGTGTTTGACTTGTGCGAGAGTCAAAGCGGAATATCAGAAACCATCAGGCCCACTCCAGCAACCTGAGATACCACAATGGAAATGGGAACAAATTTCCATGGATTTTGTTACTGGCCTACCTAGATCTCAGCGCGGAAATGATACTATTTGGGTGATCGTAGATCGACTCACAAAGTCTGCTCACTTCTTGGCTATCAAGGAAACGGATAAGTTCTCCACTCTAGCAGACGTATACCTTAAGGAAGTTGTGTCGAGGCACGGGGTGCCCACCTCTATTATCTCTGATCGTGATGCACGTTTTACTTCAGAACTGTGGCAAGCAATGCACAAATCTTTTGGCTCTCGTTTAGACATGAGCACAGCTTATCATCCTCAGACAGATGGGCAGTCTGAGCGCACTATTCAAACTCTAGAAGACATGCTTCGGGCGTGCGTAATTGACTTTGGCAAGGGCTGGGAAAAACATCTGCCACTTGTGGAATTTTTCGTACAACAACAATTACCACACCAGCATTAAAGCTTCTCCATTTGAGGCATTATACGGGCGTAAATGCCGATCACCTCTTTGTTGGGCAGAGGTGGGTGACAGTCAGATCACAGGTCCAGAAATGGTAGTTGATACTACTGAAAAGATTGCTCAAATACGACAACGCATGGCGGCAGCTCGTGACCGTCAGAAAGCATACGCCGATAAAGACAGGAAACTGCTCGAGCTCCAGGTTGGGGATCGAGCACTACTCAAAGTTTCACCCTGGAAGGGTGTTGTTCGTTTTGGCAAACGAGGCAAGCTCAATCCACGATACGTTGGACCATTTGAAGTCATAGAGAAGATAGGCAAAGTGGCCTACAGACTGAACTTACCAGCTGAACTCAGTGCAGTTCACAACGTCTTTCACGTGTCGAATCTGAAGAAGTGTCTGTCAGATGAGACCTTCATAGTTCCTTTGAAGGAGCTCACTATCGACGAACGGTTGCATTTCGTCGAAGAACCAGTTGAAATCACGGACCGGGATGTTAAGGTCCTCAAGAACACCAGAATACCTCTTGTTCGAATTCGTTGGAACTCCCGTCGTGGCCCAGAGTTTAACTGGGAACGCGAAGACCAAATGAAACTCAAATATCCCCAGTTGTTCGAAAACAATGCAACTACTACTGAGGCTGAAGCTACCACAGAATTTCGGGAAGAAATTCCAAATCAACGGGGGGATAATGTGACACCCCAGGAGAACCAGTAAACGATAACTTACCTAGCTTCCTCAGTAACCGCATGCTAAATTTCGGGACGAAATTTCTTTCAAGTTGGGGATAATGTGACAACTCGAGTTTCCAAGATTTCCATCTTCGCATTTAGTGCACGTTAATTTTTTTTTATTTGTTTATGTTGTTTGTTTACACGACTCGATTATGTCACAACGCTTACCTTTGTAATACGTTATATCGTATTTCGATTGATATTTTACACTTGGAAACCCATAATATTTATTATATGCGAGTGTATGTTTATAAGGCTTTGTATTAATTAAGATGTTAAATAAAGATGGAACTTTTACTGTAAACAAGTATCCATGAAATCACCCAAGTGGTGAAAACACTATAAGTGTTTTCGTCCAGCCATGACCAACGAAATCAGAGATGGGCCTTGGCCCAGTGTAGGTTGAGATATTTTATATAATCATTTTATAAACAAATCTTCTCGGAGAAGTTTCTTACTTACCAAACTATATCTTATCACAATTGTTTCTCTCTCTACCTCTGAAACCCACTAAGAGAATTCCTCATTTGAAGCAAAACCTCTGTTTAATCCTTGGACTTGACTGATTTAATTGTGAGCACTTAACTTAGCATACCGAGCAAAAAAAGGTGAGTTCACACTCTTTCTAAGGCATGGGATTCCCGGTGGTTTGGGAATGGGTTAAGAAATTAAAATGGAACCTACATATTCTCCTTGGGTAGAATATGTACCGCCATCCTCCATGGGTAGGATGCCAATATTAATCCTGCGTATTCTCCTTGGGTAGAATACATACGTTCGTCCTCCTTGGGTAGGACAACAACCTTAACGCATGCTCGTCCTCCTTGGGTAGGACAACAACCTTAACGTACGTAAAACCTAGGTACACTCACACTCGCTACGGTCCTTGGATCAAGAAGGGCGCGTACAAATACGACTAGTCTACACATGGGAAGCCCCCACTAATAATCGCACAGATGCCTGGATTGGCCGCGATGAGGATTAATACGATACATGGTTTACTAAACGAACATACAATTTACGATATGAACATTATAACTAAATAACCAACTGTGAACTCGCTCAACTAGTTGTTGACTCTCTGTTACATGCCTTGCAGGACTTTAGGTACTTTTGGAGCTTGCACGGGAGGCACGGTCGTTGTGGACATGGATCGTGAATGTGTTGTTAAACATTATGACATTTTGTACTTAAACCTATGTTGGGTTTTACATTATTGCTTCCGCTACACACTTGTTTATATTTGGTTTTGGGAACACCTATCGTATTGATGAATGACTTTTACTATATACTTATGTTCAATATGATTGGTGGCTTGATCCTGGTCATGTCACGCCTCCAAGCGGTGGTACTCCGCGTGTGGATTTTGGGGGTGTGACATAACCCACGGTTACCTTTGAAAAGACCATGGACCGTGCCATTAACATATACCGAAAATGAAGTAGAAGACACACAAAGCATGATCCACTTCACCATGTTGCTGTTAAAACCAAACCCAAGCAACACACTTTTCAGAAAACTCCAGTCCACCGTATCATAAGCTTTCTGAATATCTACTTTAAACGCACATCTAGGAGGACCCACATTCCGATGATAATTATGCATTAACTCTTGCGTTAATAGAATATTATCCGAAATCTTTCTACCCGGAACAAAGGTAGATTGATTTATACTTAGAATCTCGTTTAGACCTCCCTTGATCCTTTCGGCAATAATCTTGCTGATACACTTGTAGAGAATATTACAACAAGCAATCGGCCGAAAATCAATAACAACCATAGGAGTTGACACCTTTGGAATAAGAACTATAAGCGTATGATTCAATTCCCAAAGCAAGTTACCAGTCTCAAAAAAATCTTTAATAGCATTAATAATATCATTACCAACCAGAGGCCAAGCACTTTTGAAAAACGCTGCCGTATATCCATCCGGACCCGGAGCTTTATCATTTCCAATAGAGAACATCGCCTTCTTAACCTCCTCCTCCGTAACATGTCGTACCATATTCGTAGCAACATTGTGAGATAAGACTTTCGGAAATAAATCTGGAGGTTGTAACGAAATATCACCTTGATTACCAAAAAACTTCTCATAGTGTTGAACAAAAGCTTTATACACACTATCACCTTCATAAAGATTCCCTTCCGTATCTGTAATAACATCAATCCTACTACAATGATTTCTTATTTTCAAAGAGGAGTGAAAAAAAGCAGTATTCATGTCACCCGCACTCAACCAATCAACCTTAGCTTTTTGTTTCAGAAAACGCTCCTCATCCAACAAAGCATCCTGAAGGTCACGGCTAGCCGACGATTCTTCAGTCCGAAGATCAACATTTTGCGGATTCTGGTCAATACTTTGCTGAATAACATCTAACTTCAACCGAAGACTTTCAACCTTCTTGTGAAGGTTACCTTGTTTGAACAGCAACGACCGAAGAGGGTTTTTAAGCGACCGCAGCTTCTTGACAACTCGAAATTGGTGAACCCCATCAACATTAATTAACCAATACTTATTAACAATCTCCAAAAATTCTGGTTTAAAAACCAAAAAATTAGCGAACTTAAACGGTCTCGGTTTCAGCTTCATAGCTTCCGGAATCGACAAGATACAAGGGCAGTGGTCCGAAAGTCTATACGGCTTGAAAATGGCAACCGAGTTCGGGTATTCAGTAACAAAAGGAGTATTTCCCAACACCCGATCAATTTTCTTTAGTAATCCCACACCTTTTTTAGGCTTTTGGTTCCACGTAAAATGAATACCTGTCCGATTAATATCCATAACTTCAATGTCATCAACACATTTCTGAAAATCCCTCATACCAATCGATATGGATGAAGTACCCATCGAATTATCTTCTATGTTAAGTGCAGAATTAAAATCACCCATAATACACCAAGGCCTATCCGCAACAAAAACTTTATGCATAGAAAGAAGATTCCATAACTCCCTACGGGTAACATAATAGTTGTCTGCATACACAATAGAACAGAAAACCATTCACTTATCCAATTTAAACACAAGTTGTAAGTGCATAACCTGGGAGGATTGAGCGACGATCATTACATCAAAAATAGCCGGATTCCACCCAATAATAATTCTTGTGCCTTTGTTACAACACCCGCCATTCGAAGTCCAATCCCACGATCGAAAAACAGCCTTACACACTTTCCCCAAGTTAACAACATCAACATGGGACTCTAAAATTGCACACAAGCTCAAATTATAATCCTTCACTGCCTGACGAACCTCCATTTGTTTAAGCGGGCGGTTCAACCCCCTTATATTCCAAACTGCTAGACTAACCATCAGTAACTATCTGAGAAGGAGTGCTTGCCCCTTGTGTTTTATTTAAATTCACCGACCCTTGGGCCATAAAATCATCCATTTCATTATAAACTTCGTCGGCCTCATCACCATCCGAATCCTCAAAGCCCGAATCCGTCTCCTTTTTGCTTGTACCCGTTTCCGGGTCAACTTTATTCAGAATATCAAAAGGGTTGTTCGAGGCATTTGACTTTGGTCCGTTATTCTCATTCGCCTTGGGTTTTGACACTGGCCGATATTCAAACTTTGATTTTTGTTTATTCACCTGAATACCCGGCTTTCTAGCAACTTTCTTACCATGCACCTCGGTATAACCATCCTGATCCACCACCGGAAACTTTTTCACATGCCTGTTTCTTGGGGCATTACGGTCGTGATCTTCATATTTAGCATTACCCGATCTGATCGGCTTCTTGGGACACATCTCGTTTGAATGGCCAAATACACAACAAGTAGCACAACGATGCGGGCTCCATTCATATTCTACAAACATAGTCTCTTTGATAAAACCCTCCCCTTCCGGTTCAGGAATTGCTATTGTAATCTCATCTCGGAACTCCTTATCAGCCGAAATCTCCACCAATGCTCTAGCATAGCTACTACGACCCCAAGAATCCATACACATAGATGTTGTGAATGAATCCAGCATTTTTGGTTCTCCAATTGTTGTTGCTATTAGGCTGAGACCATCTTCCGTATAAGCTGCAATTGGAACCTCATGAATTTTTACCCAAAGTTGCACTCGTTTAACTTCTTTCTTTTCCAATTTGGTCGTAGGACTCCATGTATTCAGAAACAATGGTTGAGACCTAATAATCCACGGACCATCTTTAAGAACGTTTGACATCCCGACTTCATCATTAAACTTGAAAAAGAAAAATCCGTTTGCATTCATCATCGTTTTTTGCAATCCATATTTTTTCCAATTAACCTTAACATAGTAGTCAACAACCGGGAATGCAAGACGGTCACCCAAAAAATAACCATATAATGTGTTGGCCAGTTTATCCTGCACCGATCGGACAGACTCCTTTGGAAGAACAACATCACAACCTTCTTGGACAACCGAACTAGATAAAGATCGGAAATTAACTTTCTGCTCTTTGTTGGCGTCACCGAATCAGCATAAGACTTAGGTTTAGAGCTACTACTCTGAACCGAATGTAAACCCTGAAAACCATATGCATCCATATTATCCGCTGGACTTTGAATCACCGACGGCAGAACAGGAACGGTGATCTTTGTCAATTCATTAATAACATTAATCATCTTCGGATCAGACTGAGCATTCTGCATCGTACCTCTCCTAGGAAGCAAAGGATTACCATCTATATTGACCACTCTACTCGCTAATCCCTTAAATGGTAATGGCGGCTTACCTCGATCATCCTTAGCAACATCATTCGATTTTGAATGATCATCCATTGAACAAACAGCAACTCTCTCCTTTAACCAGCAATAGAAACAAGCATGCACGCAAAATCAACGTATAATCAAGAGACCAAAGCGACCGAAAAACGAAAACACAAAAAACCCTAATTTAGCTTGACGACAAACAGAAAAAAACCCTAGAATCAAGTCAATCCTTTCGCTAACTAGTTCGAATCAGATATACTGATAAATCAGTACATCGATAATCAGACTGTTATACGAAAATCATGAAGAAAAATCTAAGGTAAGAAGAAGAACCAAAATCGCCATAGCTAGAGAGAGAATTAGGGTTTTTTGTGTTTGTCGCGTTAAACTGATTATGTTTACGCATCAGTTTGCGTATAACTTTCCAGAAAGCGATTTAAAGCTTGAAATTGAACTAGGATTGATATGTGCAAAAGTCACATAGAATTGTACAAACTCATAGAACGAAATACAAGATTTCATTGGATTTGCATTTGTATGATGGTCGTAGAGACACAGGTGTCACAGTCTCCCCTACTTTAGGAAATTTCGTCCCGAAATTTAATTTTAGAGGAAACCTGTGAAAACAAATGTGATTGTTTCGCTTTCGAATGAATCCTCCGTTCCCTAAGTAAAACTTTGGGACTCGTTTGGATTTTTAGCGAATTTGTTAATTGTCAAAATGATGACATTGTTGCAACAAAAATATGGGGTTTCAAACAATGGATAGAAGAATGTTTCCTATGAAGACTATTATAGGAAACTTGTGTGTGCTCGAAATATGAGTTAGAGAGTGTAAGATAAAATAACATTGGTCAAGGTCCAGAACTTCTAGTAACTTAAATAACGCTACGTTCGCAATGTAATAAGGAACACTTATATATAGGAAGTACCAGCGGCGTATCCACCATGCCCTTTTTACATTGTTCCCCTTTCGTTACTCTTATCACTATAGGTCTTAACACATGACAAAACTTGCTGCGGTTTCTGTGCACTGAATTCCATAATTATGTATCATCCATAATTAGGTAATTCCTTGCACAGTCCGCACAGTTTATTTCATAACGTGTAGTGGAAAAATCAATCGGACAAACATGTAATGACTTGACTAGACCACCAAAGGATCTTTTTAACTAGATCAACGAACGATCTTTTTAACTAGATCAACACATGATCTGCTTAACTAGACCATCGTATGATCTCTTTAAATAGACCACTAAAGGATCTTTGTAACTTTGAATCAAATAATCGTTTTGAAATAGCACTTTGGAATCCAAGGTTCTTACTATTTGCATAGAAAAGCCTCTCAAGGAATTTAAGATAGTACTTTGAGTATCCTTCTGAGAATCTAATATATGAAAATATGGAAGATTCTACCAGAACTTAAATAGCGAGCTTTAGAATTACACATAAACACATAATCGCGTATTCGTTAATTTAGTTATTAGCTCGTTCATTAATTTGAATCAATGCATTTAAAGTACACCAGAAATCCAATCACAGACTTTAATTGGCACCTTAAATATCCCCAAGTATCTAACTATGAAGATAGGAGATCTTATAAGGGTTTGATTTTGTCTTTGTCGTATCGTGGCATTCGTATTAGAGCACGCAAGGAATCCAATTAAGGATTCATGAAAGTACCTTTAGGTATCAAATCAAGGATTTGAAATGGTATTTCAAGTATTTGTTTAAGAATTTTTAACTTCTACCTTGTACCTTGTTCCTTAAAAGAACAAGTACTTAGGAATTTTTTTTTGGAAAGATTCACGAGTGAAAAAAATAAAAGAACCACACGAGTAGTTTGTTTTGCAAGGAACACAGTTCCTTGGCGTTGGCATCGTAAGGATATGTCAGACATACATACAATCGTATCAGTTTTGTAAAATAAAATTGAAACAACAATTTATTTATATAACAACTGATTTGTTTCAAGCTTCAAAGAAAACAACAAGGAAAATACAAAAGTCTAATTGTTTACTGCTGCATCGTCGTTTGCGTTTGCCTCGTTTATGTTAAACACTCATCCACGCGCTGGATTTGCGTTAACAAGTCTTGGGAAATTGTTTCGGTAGTGAGTAAGATCGCCACAGTTATAGCACGATCCAGGTGGAGATGGTGCTTGAACAGCAACAGGATTTGCAGCAGCTTGGTTTTGGATAGCATAACGGCAGGTATTGACCAAATGTCCCAATCACCCACAGTGGGTAAATTTGTGACACTGTGTTTGTTCCAGATGATGACGGTTGCATTTGTTGCACAAAGGTGCGGTACCAACGTAGTTTTTCCTAGTACGAGGTTGTGCCGACTGGTTTAGTGCAACCTGATTGTTCTGAGCAACTACAGCGAAGTTTTGTGAAGCCTTACGCTTCTTCGACTTTTTGGAGGACTCAGTCTGTTTATCCTTTGGTTTTTCTTGAGCAGACTCGTTAGATGGTTTCGGGTCGCCCTTTCGGAAAAGCTTACCTTTCCTGATCTGGGATTCAGTCAGGGTAGCAGATAGTTCAATGGCCTGTCTGACAGTAGTAGGGTTGCTACCAATAACAATGTCCTAAACTAGGTCAGGGAGACCATCAATGTACTTTTCGATCGCCTTATCCAAAGGCGTAACCATGGTAGGACATAACAGGCCCAGTTCCTCATAACGGTCAGTGTAGGCTCGATGTTCACGGCTGTCTTACTTAAGATCGTCGAATTCCCTTTCCAATGCCCTGAGTTCATGATGAGGACAAAACTCCTTCATCAGTAGAGCTCGAAGCTCTTCCCAAGTTTTTGCCAATGCCACATCGACACCCCTATCCCTCATTACACCGTTCCACCATGTAAGTGCTCTTTTCTGGAATACGCTCGATGCAAACTCAACCTTTCATGCCTTTAGGCATTGTACATGACGAAACGTGCTTTCGAGACTCTCAAACCATTGTAGGAGCCCAGTGGCCCCTTCAGACCCAGTAAATGTGAGTGGCTTAGCTGAATTAAATGTCTTATGGTTGCACGGAGCATTGTTGTTATTGTTGTTATTTGCTTGGTTTACCTGGGTTATCAGGTTTGGGAGTACAGCAGCGATTTGCTGAGTGATAATAGCTACGAGTTCGTCGTTAGTTTGAGGTTGTGTATCTCGTCGAGGAGGCATATTCTAAAAGAGCAAAGAAACATGAAAAGAAACGAGTGAGATGATATCGGATAGTAAGAATTGAATGCTTAAAGGAATATCGACAAAGCATGAAGATTGTGATCATTTGTTCGTTACCTTCAAACAGATGACACTGTGACTAATCAAAGTAAATGGGTCATACTAATGTATCGCGAAGACATGCTTTAGCCTATAAGTGGACACTCACCCCAAGAGTTCCCAGGTAAGAGTGACTGGCTAGAGCCTTAGACAGAAAACTCGAGGTACAGGCATCCACCCTTCCAGATTGCACGTGTTCACATTATTTAGACCCAAACTTTGACGAGATTTTGAAAACTTTGAAGGTTCAAAACCTTATAATAAATCATCTAAGAAGAGATGATTGGTTTTCAAAAACAGATTCGTAATTTGTGTTCTTGTTTTGGTTGCCACCTAAAGATAGGCGACGGTATTGTTTTAAGACTAAACACAAGATAACTTGTGCTAGGGTCCTAGGAAGGTTATAGTCTAGGTCAAAGCATTACTAATAACCTAATTCCCTATAACCATTGGCTCTGATTCCAACTTTTCTGTCACACCCCGTGTGACACCTATGCCTCTACGACCATCATACGAATACAAAGCTAATGAAATATTCTGTTTCATACTTGGGATTTGTATAAATATGTGTATCATTTGCACATATAATTTCTTGTTCAATTTCGAGCTTTAAATCGCTTTCTGAAAAGTTATACGTGAACCGATGCATAAACGTAATCAGTTTAATGCGACAAACACTCCAGAATAGTGACATAGGCTTAACATACCTTAAATAACCTTTACATAACTTATAAATAAGTTTGGAGGGTTTGGTGTGCCAAAAACAAGTTTATTCGATCACATGGACTATTTGCGTCAAACTGAAAATGTAAATAATAAAACATGGTGGATACGCCGCTGGTACTTCCTATATATAAGTGTTCTTATTTTATTATTCGTGTAGCGTTATCCGAATCACTTTAGGATTTTGTGTACGATTAATTCAATGTTCAATTATCCAAATCCTTGTAGAATATCCCATATCTTTATATGTTAGATTCTTAGAAGGATGTCTAAAGTATTATTATGAATCATTGACTTGATTTATATAATACTCACACAAGTTTTGAGTTACTTCAAAACAATTATTGGTAATCCTTGATTGGATTTCTAAATAACACATTAACAAGTTCTACGATGATTTAAACGGGATTACGATGTATAATTTCAAATGGCATAAAAATTACTTAGTGATAATCATATTGCCATATACAAAACTATTTGCCACGAGTTTTCACAATCAAGATTATGTATTGCAATGCTAAACTTTTGCCATTATTTGGCTTCAAGAATTATTTTCAATTCACAGCTCTCGTAGTTGTCAAAGTATTGCAATACCAAACTTCTTGCCATTTATGTACTCACCGGCATTTTTATGCTGACTATTTTTCACATATGTTTCAGGTTTTCAACTATTCAAGCATGCAACGCATAGGACTGCATTCGGGCCTTAGACTTCTTTAATCAAAAGACAATTATATGTATTATTTGTTTGTAAAACGATGTTAACATTATTGAAACAAATTTTAGTACCAGTAGTTGTGAGCAATTTGTAACGTGACTCCCCGATATTTCCGCCGCATGTTGTTGTATTACGTGATTGGGGTGTTACAGATTGGTATCAGAACACTGGTTATAGGGAATTAGGTTACTAGCATGCCTTAAACCTAGTCTATAACCTTCTTAGGACCCAAACATGAGTAGACTTAGGAACTCCTTCCTAAATCCTCATCCTTATTCCTGCCACAACTACACTATGAATCACAAATCATCTAGCCTTAGATGTTTTATCCTAAAACCCTTAGGCTTTATGTCTTAAGGTATTCCTCAAAATGTTTTCTCAAACGTTTTTGTCAAAAATATTTCGAAACATGTTTATCTTAAACAATTTTTATCAAAAGATTTCTCAAATGTTTATCCCAAACGTTTTTCATCGAAATCTTGGATTTTAATAATGTGAACACATGCAATCTGGAAGGGTGAATGCCTATACCTTGAGTTTTCTGTCTAAGGCTAGAGTGTTCGTACAAATTCGCATTATCGGACCAGTCACTCTTACCTGGGAACTCTTAGGGTGAGTGTTCACTTATAGGCTAAAGCATGTCTTCGTGAAGCATTATAAAAACCTATCCATCTTGACTATGCCGAACGATTTCTAAACGACCTTTGTAATACTACTCATTCATATTACCCTCGGTAATATGTTTGCTATTCACGACAATCGAAACAAATTTCCTTTCACAGTGTTATTTCATCATATTACCTTCGGTGATATGTTTGATTCGAGACAATTGAAATGAATTTCATTTCGTTTCACTACAGTATGAGATCCTATCTCATTTTCGAAACACTACCTTTGTCTTTCAAAATTTCAAATTTTTACCATTTGGATGAGAATTTTCAAAATTTCATACAAAAAGTTTCTTTATTTTAAAATTTTTTATTTAAAACATTTTATTCTTAAAACAAATAAATTTTTAAAAAAAGGTAAAGAATTTATAACACAAACCATTAACTTGGTTTGTATTCACTCATCCAAAAATATTACAAAAGTTTATTTTCAAACAACTCTTATTTCAAAACAAAATCCACAACACTGTATTCTCCAAATACAAGAACGAGACTTATAAACAAGATTTGACTAAGTCAAAGTTAACACTAAACTTTCTAAGTACAAGAGCGAGACCTATGAACAAGATTTTACTAGGCCAAAGTTTTCACTACACAATGATGTTACAAACTCATAACAATTTGATGGATCTAACTTATTTGATTTTCACTATAGCTATACTTTCAAGATGCCTCATCGTCGCGACACCACTTGGAATGCTGAAATGACAGCAAGGATTTCTCAGCATTTAGATACTTTACTCCCAGGCATTGTGACCCAAGTCAACCAAATCCAAAACAATAACAACAACAATGTTTTATCACCATGTAACTATAAACAATTCAACTCGGCTAAACCACTCAGGTTTAATGGGTCTGAAGGAGCAACTGCGCTCCTACAATGGTTTGAGAGTATAGAAAGCACATTTCGCCATGTCCAGTGTCCCAATGAGCGCAAGGTGGAGTTCGCCTCGAGTGTCTTTCAAAAGAGAGCACTCACTTGGTGGAACGGTATTATGAGAGACCGAGGTGCCGATATAGCAATGGCACTGACGTAGGAAGAATTTAAAGATCTTATGAAGAAAGAATTCTGCCCACGAAGAGAAATAAGGGCACTTGAAAACGAATTCTATCATCTAAAACAAGATAGTGGGGAAAATCGTGCCTACACTGGCCGATTTGAACAGCTAAGCCTACTTTGCCCCACTATGGTCACACCTTTGGATCGGGCCATTGAGAAATACATTGATGGCCTTCCTGATCTTGTCCAAGACATTGTCACTGGCAGTAAACCTTCAATGCTTAGTGAGGCTAATGAATTAGCCGCTATCTTAACCGACTCCCAGGTGGAGTGGATCATGCTGTGTGTCTCCTCTACCTCCTATTCTATTTGTGTTAATGGGAACATCCATGGTTATTTCAAAGGGAAACGGGGTTTAAGGCAAGGAGATCCGTTATCTCCGTACCTTTTTACTCTAGTAATGGAGATTTTGACTTGCATTTTGCAGCATGCTACCAGAATTGATACTTCATTAAGGTTTCATAACAAATGTGAAAAAACAGCAAATTATAAATCTTTGTTTTGCTGATGATTTATTCCTATTTGCGAGAGGTGATGTTGGCTCGGCTAAGTGCATTATGTCAGCGCTTTCTCGGTTTTCTCAGATGTCAGGATTGAAGCCTAGCACCCAAAAGAGTACTGGTTATTTTTGTAATGTTCCTAGTCATGTCAAAAGAGCTATTTTGGATGTTATGCCGTTTGCGGAAGGCAATTTACCTGTTCGTTATTTGGGGGTTCCTCTTATCTCGTCGAGACTTTTGTTTAAGGATTGCTGTATTCTGGTTGAGAGGGTGGAGAATCGTATTAGCAATTGGAAGAATAAACTTCTGTCGTTTGCAGGAAGGTTGCAGCTTATCATTTCAGTTTTGTCTTCTTTGTTTATCTACTGGTCTTCGGTTTTTATTTTGACATCTAGAATCTTGAATGATTTGGAGGCCAGAATGCGGAATTTTCAGTGGTCCCAAGGCTCTTTTCAGAAAGGGAAGGCCTCGTGGAAAGCTGTTTGTGTTCCAAAATGTGAGGGCGGGTTGGGTATTAGACGTATTGGGGATGTTAATAAGTCTCTGATGGCGTTTCATGCTTGGAGTATATTAACGAGACGGGAGTCTTTGTGGGTTGCTTGGATTCATTCTTATCGCCTAAAAGGCCGTACTTTATGGAATTGTAGGATGGTTTCCAATTGTTGTTGGAGTTGGAGAAACATTCTTCAGATTAGACCGATGATTCGTGATCATGTTTGGTCCAGGATAGGTAATGGTCGGAATACTTCAGTTTGGTATGACTCTTGGTGTCACCTGGGTCCGTTATGTTCGTTTTAACGCCTAGAGTTATTACCACAGCGGGTTTTTCTTTGTCGGCTACAGTGGATGATATGGTAGTGGACGGTTCGTGTCAATGGCCGGTGGAGTGGTTAGATTTGTATCCTCTTCTCAATCAGATTGTGCAGGTCACCATTGTGCCTGATGTGGATGACAGACTGGGTTGGAAAGATGGTTCGGATATTGGTGACTTCTCTTCGGCGAGCGTGTGGCATTCTATTCGAGACAGGGAGTCAGAGGTTGATTGGTTTGGAGTTGTGTGGTTTTCTCAATGTATTCCGCGACATGCGTTCCTTATGTGGCTTATTGTTCGGAGGAAATTGTTGACTCAGGACAAAATTTTACGTTGGGATTTTGCTCGGAGGAAGAACATGAATATGATGTGCTATTTATTATGCTATGAGGATGTGGATTCTCATAACCATTTGTTTTTTGAATGCAAGTTTTCTTCCCAGATTTGGTGTTCGATCCGAAATAAAGCTGGTATGGATACGGTTGATGCTTCATGGAATAATATTTTGGATTGGTTGTGTGCCCGGGTTCGTTCGAAGTCAGCTTCCAATGTTGTTAGTAGAATGTTGGTGGCGGCAGCTTCCTATGATATTTGGCGGGAAAGAAATAATAGATTATTTAAGAACCAATTGAGGCCTCCTGAAGTTATTGTTAACAATATCATTAACACGGTTCGTTACAAGCTAATGGGGATGAAGTTTAGAGACACTGAGAAAGTGAGGAGATTGCTGGATGCTTGGGGATATTCGTGGAGAGGCGGTCATTGATGACGGTGGTTGAGTAGTTTGCTTGTTTTGTTGGTCTAGATGTTTTGTCTAGTGGTCGTCTCTGTTATGGTTGTTTTGTCTTTGGTTGTGTTTTGGTTTACAGTCATGGGGTATGCCCCATGTCTGAACTAGTGTGGGATTTCCACGCTACTTGTTTTTATCGGTTGTGAATATATAGAATCACCGGGGTAACCCTTTACCCAAAAAAAGAAATAAAACACCGAAACTACTAATGAGAATTCAAAAGGAACAAAGGCCGAATCTTCTAAAAATTCTAAGAAGCGCAAAACTTCAAAGAATTTTGCAATTCCTGCACCAGTTCCACTAAACTCAGTACCCTTTAAAGGATTTTTATCGTGGAAAGCAACCTCGGTGCAATCCTTGTAGCTATATTCCCCTTTGGCGATTCAGGTTCTTTCGTAACCCTAGTTTCTTGATTGTGATATGTTGTATAACAGTCTGTGATTAGAGTTGGATTTCGATCATAACTCTATAACGAACTCGTTAGCAACTGTGACCGATTTTGATATTAGGGTTTTCTTTCGTTTTCGTTAATCGCCGCCCTTGTTTTCAGTTCGAAAAATCTGATTTATTAGTCTGGTTGTTGTTGATTGCGGTTAGCTGAGACTAATTTAGCTAGATCGATAACTCTGGATTAATAGGTTAAGGTTTGACGATTGTTACTAGGGTTAAAAGGATTAGGGTTTGTTATTCGATGATGCATGTTATTGTCGCCTGGTTTTGATTGCTGCTAGAGTGTCGTGCATGGAGGGTAATTCGGATCAAGGGTTGGAGGATTTAGGGTTTCAGTCGTTCTCTGAAAAGTTGCATGGGGATATCTTTATCCCTTCAAACAATGCAAAGCAGTCGAATCCAAAGGAAGCACGTAGCAACCTGTCTTCCTTTTGGAATAGTCTTGATGCTAAATCATTAAAGATTGATGGTAATCCGTTGTTGCCAAGGAGGAGTGTCGTTCAAAAGGACCCAAGAATGATTAACATAATTGATGAATTGGAAAAGGTCTCAGTTCCAGTCCATGAGGCAAGTAACTCAGATGATCGGAATAAAGAGGAGGGAGCCGTAAAGTTGTCTTATGCGGATAGGGTTAAGAATGTCTCCATTGTGAAAAAGGAAGTTAATTTCCGGAAGATGGATTCAGGAGAGACGAAACCTGATGCAGATGTTGTTATCCCTCGAGAGGTAATTCGTAAAGTTCAGGAGAAGTTTGTCAATGTGTTATATGGTTACTTCTTGGGTAATCGGCTGCCATATCCTGTTGTTGAGTACTATGCTAAGAATGTTTGGGCTAAGTTTGGATTTGTTAAACTCATGATGAACTCTGATGGTTTCTTTTTCTTTAAATTTGACTCAAAGGAGGGTATGGTGAAAGTGTTGGAAGGTGGACCTTGGTTGATCAGGAAGGTGCCGCTGTTTCTTAATGTCTGGTCTCCGTCCGTTAGTCTTAAGAAGGAAGGAATTAAATCTGTTCCGGTTTGGGTAAAGCTCCATAATGTGCCTATTGCGATCTATAATGATGATGGATTAAGCTTGTTAGCTTCTAAAATAGGTGAACCAAAACGTCTGGATGGATATACGGCTGATATATGCTCGGAGAACTGGGGTAGGAGTAGTTTTGCTAGGGCTTTGGTGGAAATTAATGCAGATCATGAACTTAAGGACCACATTGTTGTTGCTATTCCAAAGCTTGAAGAGGAGGGATATATTACTGAAGTAATTAATGTGGAATATGAGTGGAAGCCCCAGAGATGCTCGTTATGTTGCATTTTCGGGCACAATGATCAAACGTGTGGGAAGAATGAAAACAAAAAAGCTAAACAAGTAGTGGGGGATGATGAGGGCTTTATTATGGATAAGAGGAAGACGGCTCGAGTAGGGGTGGTTCCAAAGAAACAAAAGCAGAAATTTATTTACAAGCCTAAGGTCAACAAGTCTGATCCGAGTACATCTGGTACAAAGGAGGTAAACGTCAATGGCAAGAAAAGTGATAATGTCAAAACCCGGAACTCGTTTGAGGCTTTGTCGAAGATAGACGACATGGAGGTAAAGGATGATAATGCTGTGACGGAAACTGGTAACAATAATAAGGGGAGGCAAACTAAGAATGATGAGGAGGTGGTGGAGATAATTCCTACGGAAACGGCTGCGTTTATGAAAAATGATAACCTGGAAAAGGATACTGAGGGGGCAAGCACTCCCGGTCATAACGGTCTCCATGGTTAGCATCCTTTCTTGGAATATAAGGGGTTTGAACCAACCCCTGAAACAAGTGAGGTTCGTGTAATGCTTTCAGAAAATAAGGTCTCGGTATGTGCTATCCTAGAATCACATGTGGAAGTCGCTAATCTGGATAGAGTTTGTAAAAATGTCTTTAGAAGGTGGAGTTGGACGTCAAATGGGGGGTTATGTGATCGGGGTGCTAGAATTATTCTTGGTTGGGATAGTGATTTGGTGGATATTATGATTTTGTCTCAAACAGATCAAGTTATACACTCACAAATCTGGTCCAAACACGATAATTCGAGTATTTTCTGTTCCTTTGTCTATGCGAAAAACAAGTATCAAGAACGAAGAAGCCTTTGGGAGGATTTATGTAAACATAAGCTTTTGTGTATGGATAAGGCATGGTTCGTCATGGGGGATTTTAATTCAGCTCTCCACGTGGATGACTCGTTATTTGGTCCTTCTAGTCAATCGATAGGCATGCGGGAATTTTGTGAATGTATTGAAGAAGCGGAGCTTCTTGATGTTAAGGGCCATGGTATTCATTTCACTTGGAACCAGAAGCCGAAGGAAGGGATCGGTTTGCTAAGGAAAATTGATAGAGTAATGAGTAATGTTAAGTGTCTAGATTTATTTCCGGATGCTTTCGTTATTTATCACCCGTATCGAGTCTCTGATCATACTCCGTGCATTTTGAAGCTGACCAATACGTCTAACAATTCTCAGCCTAAGCCGTTTAAGTTTGCAAATTTTATTGTCTCAAAACCTGAATTTAAATGCTGTGTGGAGCAACAATGGGCGAAAATGATTGATGGGTTTGCAATGTTCTCGGTTGTTAGTAAGCTAAAAAACCTGAAACCAGGTCTCAGAAAAATCCTTTTCCAACAAGGTAACCTGCATAGAAGAGTTCTTGAGCTACGCAAGAAGCTAGATGATATCCAGGAGAAGGTTGATGCTAATCCGATGGATGAGAATATTCGGAAAATGGAGCTCGAGTGCCTTCAGGAGTTCAAAATTGCTGCTTATGACGAGGAATGTTTTTTGAAACAAAAGTCGAAGGTGGAATGGCTCTGTGCTGGGGATTCGAACACGGCTTTCTTTCACAATACTGTTAAATGCAGAAATAATCGAACCAAAATTCAATGCATTAGGGATGTGGCTGGCAATCGGTTTGAAGGTGATGAAGCTGTGACCGCTCTTGTAGATCATTATTCAACGTTTTTAGGAAAGGAGGATTCGGTTACTAACGTCAATATGGATGACGTTTTTGTTAATGTTGTTAATCCGGATGACGTAGTTAATATGGTCCGCCAGGTTACGCGAGAAGAAGTAAAGAATGCTATGTTCAGTATAAGCGAAAACAAAGCTCGTGGCCCAGATGGTTATACGTCAGCCTTCTTTAAGCATGCTTGGGAAATAGTGGGTAATGAGGTAACGAATGCAGTTCTAGATTTTTTTGGCAATGGCAAAATCCTGAAACAGTTAAATCACACAATCTTGGCCCTTATTCCTAAAGTGGATACCCCTGACTCTGTTCTTGATTATCGGCCTATTTCATGCTGTAATGTTCTTTACAAATGCATTAGCAAGATTATTACGGATAGGGTAAAAGGGAGCTTGGAGTCTTTGGTTAGTATTAACCAATCTGCCTTTGTCCCAGGCAGACGGATTTCTGATAACATTCTGTTAACTCAGGAGTTGATGCACAACTATCACTTGAATAAAGGCCCTCCTAGATGTGCGTTTAAAATCGACATTCAGAAGGCGTATGATACAGTTAATTGGTCGTTCCTGGAGAAAATTCTTAACAAGTTTGGTTTTCACAAGACGATGGTGAAATGGATTATGGCGTGTGTCACTACGGCTACGTATTCATTGAGCATAAACGGTAATCTTCATGGTTTTTTTAAAGGTAAAAGGGGTCTTCGACAAGGGGATCCAATGTCTCCGTACCTGTTCACTCTCGTTATGGAGGTTCTTACCTTATTGCTCCAAAAGAATGCTCGTTCAAGCCCTTCTTTTAAGTTCCACGCTCATTGTATGAAACAACGAATAATAAATGTCTCCTTTGCTGATGACCTCTTTATTTTCGTTCATGGGAGTGTTCATTCGGTTAGGAAGATTAAAGCCGCTTTGGAGTTATTCACGAGTATGTCTGGTCTTGTCCCGAGTCAGGCCAAAAGCACGGTGTTCTTTTGTAATGTTCCTCAACAGGTAAAATCTGAAATTCTTAATGAAATGCCGTTTCAGGAAGGGTCCTTGCCTGTTCGATACTTAGGAGTGCCGCTAATCTCTTCAAAGTTAGGCGCTGGGGAATGTAAGCTCTTAGTGGACCGTTTGGATAAGAAAGTTAATAATTGTATGACAAAATCGCTATCATTTGCGGGTAGAGTTAAGCTTATCAACTCAGTCCTCTCTTCTATGCACATATAGTGGGCCTCGGTTTTTGTTATTCCGGCTCGGGTTGTCAATGAGCTGGAAAAACGAATTCGTAGGTTCCTTTGGAATGCCGGGAGTGCTGGGAAAATTAAAGCAAAAGTGGCATGGACCGATATATGTCTTCCTAAGGCGGAGGGTGGCTTAGGAATTCGGAGAATTGGTGATGTAAATAGAGCCCTTATCACGAAACATATTTGGAGTATCCTTGTTAGACGGAAATCTCTATGGGTGCAATGGATTTATGCTCAAAAATTAAAGAATCAAAATTTTTGGGATGTCCAATGTAGGGGTTCCGTTAGTTGGGGTTGGAGGAAGCTTTTATCGATTCGCATTATGGTTCGGCCATTCATTTGGAAGGTCATTCGGAGTGGATTACAAACAAATGCCTGGAGCGATAACTGGTGTCACTTGAGCCCACTTAGGGCATTTATTACTCCGCGACACATTGCAAATGCTGGCTTCAATCTTCAGTCTTCTGTGGCGGATATCTTAGATGCTAACGGTCAATGGAGATGGCCCCAAGCTTGGTATGATACTTACCCAGTTTTAATTGGCTTGACAATTGATCAAAATACTTCACAATTAAATGACCGCACGGTGTGGAAAGATTTGGAGGGGAATGAACGGCAATTTAGTTCGTTGGAAGTTTGGCATACCATTCGTTTGCGTAACAATCCAGTTAGCTAGGCAAATATGGTCTGGTTCAGTCAATGTATCCCGAGGCATTCTTTTCAGCTATGGTTAGTGATCAAGAATAAGTTGAAGACTCAAGACAAAGTCTGGGAAGCGGGTAGTGAAACAAACCTAAGATTCATGTGTTGTCCTTTATGTCAGCATGATCGTGACTCTAGAGACCATCTTTTTTTCGCGTGCAAGTTTGCTTCGCAGGTTTGGATGAGTGTTAAATCTATGGTGGATATGAATTATGTTAATGAGTCGTGGAATTCAGTTTTGGCGTGGATGGACCAATACTCGAACTTAACGAGATTGGAGCAAATTGTTTGCAAGTTGGTGGTAGCGGCTTCGGTTTATTTTATTTGGCAAGAAAGAAATAACCGATTATTCTCCCGGCTTCATTGTTCAGCTAATCAAGTGTCAGAGAAAATTAAAAACTCCGTGCGTCTTCGGTTGATGGGCTTCAAGTTCCAAGGATATGCTGATCACAACCGAGTTCTGAAGAAGTGGCAGATCCCGTCAAGGGCTATGGATGAAGACCCGGGCTGAGGATTCCGTTTAGTCGGGTCTAGTTAGTGTCTGTCTGGTGTGGTAGTTTTGTTTGGCTGCTTTTGTTTAGTTGTTTGGCCTATGGCTTTTTGTTTGTTTCCTAGTCTTGGTATGCCAAGTCTAGTATGTCACACCCCCAAAATCCATACGCGGAGTACCACCGCTTGGAGGCGTGACATGACCAGGATCAAGCCACCAATCATAATGAACATAAGTATATAGTAAAAGTCATTCATCAATACGATAGGTGTTTCCAAAACCAATTATAAACGAGTGTGTAGCGGAAGCATTTAAAGTAAAACCCAACATAAGTTTAAGTACAAAATATCATAATGTTAACAACACATTTCGCGATCCATGTCCACAACGAACGTGCCTCCCGTGCAAGCTCCGTAAGTACCTAAGGTCCTGTAAGGCATGTAACAGAGAGTCAACGACTAGTTGAGCGAGTTCACAGTTGGTTATTCAGTTATAGTGTTCGTATTGTAAATCGTAAGTTCGTTTAGAAATCATGTATCGTATGTAATAGCATCGCGGCCCTCTAGGCATGTTTGCGAAGTTTAGTGGGGGTTTCCCATATGTTCTCTAGACTAGGTATATTTGTATCGCGGCCCTCCAGGCATGTTTGCGAAGATTAAAGTAGAGTTCGCGGCCATTCCAGGCATGTTTGCGAAGATTGTTCTAGTATCGTGGCCGATCCCGGCATGTTTGCGAAGAGAAGTATATGTATCACTAGTCTAGTGGTATCTACCATTGACCTTCCTCTCCCGAGGCCAATGGTATGTAATTCCGATAACTCTTAAGCATAAATAATCAATCAACTCATTCCCAACCCCGGGAATCCCATGCCTTGGTAAGAGTGTGAACTCACCTTGTTTTGCTCGGTATGCTAAGTATGTGCTCAAAGTAAGTCAATCACGTCCTAAAGTACGCACGTATACATAATCAGTTTGTATTTACGAAGTTAGCTCGCAAATAAAATCATAGTGGACAACGCATCAAAAATCACCAAGTAGCACATTGCACGTATACATAATCAGGCGTTGCATCTAACAGCAGTTAGTTAACTCAGTTAAGCTCCACAGAATCGAATTACCAAACAGTTTACCCAGTCGACGAAACACTTCTGTTTCGTCGATTTCTCTTGGCGAAACACTCTGTTTCGTCGATTACTCTTGGCGAAACACTCTGTTTCGTCGGTTCTGTATCAGTAATAAATAAACAATGTCATAAAGATCTAAATGTCCTAATGGCCGACATCTAGCCACCACCTCCCAACCTCATTGGACCAAAATTTGCATAACCAATGTTTCTCATTGGACCTAAACACAAATCAAAGTTTCACATTGGGCCTTTAAGGTGAATCATCAAAACACTAACTAACATCATCATTATAAATCGGCAGTTCATAAATCCCCACCCATTGACCACCGATTTGTCCCACCATCTCGATTACAATGAGCATCCCATGTTACCTTCCAAAATCTTATCAATTCCCAACCGACAAACCATGTGGTGTTCTTTATCATACAACTAGACAACATATATGCAAACAATTAACAAGTGAATCTTGACTAACATATTCTGACAACACACACATGTAAATAAAATATAATGGCTGACAACATTATGCAAGTCATGTGCTCATCATCACCAAAATCGATATTCAATATTTGCACATAATAGAACCATATCCTACATTCAGATTCGCCCCTTTCAAAATCACGAGTATTCTCATAACAATCAAGTGAGCAACATAAGAAATCACATCTGATTATTACGCACTAACCGAGATATTCGGAATGATAGCTTGATCGCTATAGAGAGGGCTTGGGGAAACACACAGCTGCCGTCACACTTGGGAGAGTTTTAGGGTTTCAGATTGTTAAAACGTGTGAGACTGAACTCGTTTCCCCTAAATATACCCAAAACAGTGTTTTGGGCCCTTAATGGGCTTTGGTGAAACTGGGCTCGGCGAAACAGCCTGTTTCGTCGAGATGTATATGATGGATGGCACTTGTTTCGTCGAGCTTATATAAAGCTTAATTAGTTTAAGTATTTCCAAGCAAGATACAAGTTATATCAGCAAACATATATTTGTAACAATCACAATTCGTTATAGTATATCACGACGTGCACAGTTACAAGTCAAACAACTAACAGTCAAAGTCAACGCGAAATAAATACGAAAGTGAAAGTCGGAAACTCGAGTTGTCACATTATCCCCAACTTGAAAGAAATTTCGTCCCGAAATTTAGCATGCGGTTACTGAGGAAGCTAAGTAAGTTGTATCGTTTACTGGTTTTCCTGGGGTGTCACACCATCCCCCCGTTGAGTTGGAAATTTTGTCCTGAAATTTCGTAGTAGCTTCGGCCTCAGTAGTAGTTGCATTGTTTTCGAATAACTGGGGATATTTGAGTTCCATTTGGTCTTCTCGTTCCCAGGTATACTCTGGGCCACGACGGGAGTTCCAACGAACTCGAACAAGAGGTATTCTAGTGTTCTTGAGGACCTTCACATCCCGGTCCGTGATTTCAACTGGTTCCTCGACGAAATGCAACCGTTCGTCGATAGTGAGCTCCTTCAAAGGAACTATGTGGGTCTCATCTGACAGACACTTCTTCAGATTCGACACGTGGAAAACGTTGTGAACCGCACTGAGTTCAGCTGGTAAGTTTAGTCTGTAGGCCACCTTGCCTATTTTCTCTATGACTTCGAAAGGTCCGACGTATCGCGGGTTTAGCTTGCCTCGTTTGCCAAAACGAACCACACCCTTCCAGGGTGAAACCTTGAGTAGCGCTCGATCCCCAACCTGGAATTCGAGTAGTTTCCTGTCTTTATCGGCGTATGCTTTCTGACGGTCATGAGCTGCCGCCATGCGTTGTCGTATTAGAGCAATCTTTTCAGTAGTATCAACTACCATTTCTGGACCTGTGATCTGACTGTCACCCACCTCCGCCCAACAAAGAGGTGATCGGCATTTACGCCCGTACAATGCCTCGAATGGAGCAGCTTTAATGCTGGTGTGGTAACTGTTGTTGTACGAAAATTCCACAAGTGGCAGATGCTTTTCCCAGCCCCTGCCAAAGTCAATTACGCACGCCCGTAGCATGTCTTCTAGAGTTTGAATAGTGCGCTCAGACTGCCCATCTGTCTGAGGGTGGTAAGCTGTGCTCATGTCTAATCGAGAGCCAAAAGATTTGTGCATTGCTTGCCACAGTTCTGAAGTAAAACGTGCATCACGATCGGAGATAATAGAGGTGGGCACCCCGTGCCTCGAGACAACTTCCTTAAGGTATACATCTGCTAGAGTGGAGAACTTATCCGTTTCCTTGATAGCCAGGAAGTGAGCAGACTTTGTGAGTCGATCCACGATCACCCAAATAGTATCATTCCCACGTTGAGATCTAGGCAGGCCAGTAACAAAATCCATGGAAATTTGCTCCCATTTCCATTGTGGTATCTCAGGTTGTTGGAGTGGGCCTGATGGTTTCTGATATTCCGCTTTGACTCTCGCACAAGTCAAACACTTGCTAACGTAAGTGGCTATGTGAGCTTTCATGCTAGGCCACCAATATGTAGTTTTCAAGTCGTGGTACATCTTATCCGAACCAGGATGTACTGAGTAGCGAGACTTATGAGCTTCATCCATTACCAGCTCGCGTAAGTTGCCATAGAATGGGACCCAGATGCGTCCCGTTACATAGTAGGCTCCGTCTGCCTTTTGTTCTAACCTTTGCCTTGAGCCGCGTAGGGCTTCAGCTCTGACGTTTTCTGGTTTCAATGCTTCTACCTGAGCATCTCGTATCTGTGAAGGAAGACTAGACTGAATAGTGAGTTGCAATGCTCGTACACGCCTAGGTGTAGTATCTTTTCGACTGAGGGCGTCGGCCACCACATTGGCTTTGCCCGGATGGTACTTTATAGCACATTCGTAATCGTTCAGTAGTTCAACCCATCTACGTTGTCGCATGTTCAATTCCTTCTGCTTGAATATGTGCTCGAGACTCCTGTGATCGGTGTAGATGGTGCATTTAGTGCCATACAGGTAATGTCGCCATATTTTGAGCGCAAAAACAACAGCTCCCAGCTCTAAATCATGTGTAGTGTAATTCCGTTCGTGAATCTTAAGTTGACGTGAAGCATAAGCAATAACTTTATCCCGTTGCATCAACACACATCCAAGACCTTGGATGGATGCGTCGCAGTAGACTACAAAATCATCCGTGCCTTCAGGCAATGAGAGGATAGGTGCGCTACAAA
The DNA here is from genome assembly GCA_030545235.1 of Helianthus tuberosus. Lineage (NCBI taxonomy): Eukaryota > Viridiplantae > Streptophyta > Magnoliopsida > Asterales > Asteraceae > Helianthus > Helianthus tuberosus. The sequence goes on along the minus strand of CM060429.1, from coordinate 47,123,295 downwards.
GTCTATCCTTTAAGTGCTGAAACGTTGTTTCCTGTGTACCACTCCAACGGTAAGCAATACCTTTCTGCGTCAGTAATGTAAACGGCTGTGCAATCTTTGAGAAGTCTTTGATGAACCGTCTGTAATAACCCGCCAAACCCAAGAATTGGCGTATTTCGGTTGGTGTGCGAGGTGCAGGCCAGTTCTTGATCGAATCTACCTTGGATGGATCAACATGAATCCCATCCTTGTTTACCACGTGGCCTAGAAAGTGGACTTCACGAAGCCAGAAGTCGCATTTCGAAAATTTGGCGTACAGCTGTTCCGTTCGAAGGAGTTCCAAAATGAGTCGTAAGTGCTGCTCGTGTTCCTCCCGATTCTTCGAGTAAATCAGGATGTCGTCGATGAAAACAATAACAAACTTATCTAGATAAGGTTTGCACACCCTGTTCATAAGATCCATGAAAACCGCAGGCGCGTTCGTTAGCCCGAATGGCATGACCAAAAACTCGTAATGACCGTAGCGTGTTCTGAATGCTGTTTTGGAGACGTCCTCATCCCGGACTCTCAATTGATGATAGCCTGACCTCAGGTCAATCTTCGAGTAATAGCTCGACCCTTGCAACTGGTCGAATAAGTCGTCGATGCGTGGAAGAGGATAGCGATTCTTCACGGTCACCTTGTTCAGCTCGCGGTAATCTATGCACATGCGGAAAGTGCCGTCTTTCTTCTTCACAAATAATACTGGAGCTCCCCAGGGCGAAGAGCTAGGACGTATGAAACCCTTTTCCAAGAGTTCTTGCAATTGCTTAGACAGTTCTTCCAGTTCATTTGGAGCTAAGCGATAAGGTGCTCGAGCGATGGGTGCTGCTCCTGGAGCGAGCTCGATCTGAAATTCAACCTGACGGTGAGGCGGTAACCCAGGTAACTCTTCAGGAAACACTTGAGGAAAATCGCGTACTACTGGAATATCCTCAATCTTTTTCTCTTTCTTCGCTGTATCGGTAACGAGTGCTAAAACAGCTGTGTGGCCCTTTCGCAGACACTTCTGAGCCTTCAAGAAGGAGATGATGCCACTCACGACACCACTCTTGTCGCCTTGAACTTCAAGAGGTTCTTTGCCAGAACGAGGAATACGAATGATCTTCTCCTTGCATAGGATCTCTGCTTGTTGTTGGGATAACCAATCCATACCAATGACGATATCAAAACTACTCAGAGTTATAGGAATGAGATTGATAGAGAAAGTCTGACCAGCGAGGATAAGATTACAACCCTGAACTATGTGTGTGGCTTCTAGACTTTTACCATTAGCTAACTCTACGACATGTTTGGTGTTCAAAAGTGTTGGTGCACGTTTAATCATCTGACTAACTTTCAGAGACATATAACTGGTATCCGCACCCGAATCAAATAATACAGTAACATAAAAGTCGTCGAGAAGAAACTTACCCATAACCACATTAGGATCGTTCCTTGCATCACCCTGACCAATCACAAATGCACGACCCCTAGCACCATTGTCGTTGTTGTTCCCCCATTGTTGTTCCCATTGCCCTGATTATTGTTGTTATTTTGATTCTGGTTTAACTGGGGGCAGTTCCGCTTGAAGTGACCTTCAGCCCCACACTGAAAGCATGCCTTATTTCCTTGCTGTTGTTGCTGTGGCTGGTTTCGTGGAACGGGTGGCTGTTGTTGCTGGTTCTGATTCGCAGGCCTTGAGCTTCTGCAATCTTTAGCCTCATGACCTACCCTTAGACATCTCTGACAGCGGCCTTTACGACAGTGACCACTGTGGTGTTTGTTGCACCTGTTACACAGTGGATGAATTCCCCGATATCCACTCTGCCCCTAACCACCAGACGATTGCTGACTCGGACTCTGGTAATCACTAGTCTTGCGCTGCTGCTGTGCTTGAGACTGTACGGTAGCTGAACCCTTGCTGGAATCCCCTTCCCATTTCTGTTTGTTGTCACTAGGAGTAGCAGGAGTAACTGGAGTGGTAGCGGTAGTAGTAGCGCTGATGCGTTTAGGCAGCCTGTTCTGTTCCACTGCCTGATCGGTGAGGCGATGAGCTAACTTGACGATCTGTTGAATGGTGCCAAGATTCGCTGAGGTTACGTGACTTTGAATTTCCGGCACCAGACCATTGAGATACAGTTCGATACGCTTAATGGGAGGGTCTACCATAGTAGGACACAGAATAGCCAACTCATTCGATCTTCTGGTGTACGCTTCGATTTCTGACCCCGTCATTTTCAAGTGGTAAAACTCTACCTCCAGCTTATGAATGTCAACACGGCTACAGTATTCCTCTTTGATCAAATCCTTAAAATCATTCCAGGGTGTGGCGTTAGCAACAGCCAACCCTAACATCTGAATTTGCGCATTCCACCAAGTCAGCGCAATGCCTTCTAGAGTACCAGTGGCGTACTTCACCCTGCGAGCCTCAGGGCATTCACACATTTCAAATACGGACTCGAGCTTTTCAAACCAATGGAGGAGTCCAACCGCTCCTTCCGTGCCACTAAAAGTAGTAGGACGACAGTCCATGAAAGTTTTGAAGGTGCAAACAGGTGGCTGAGCGTGCTGACCTGTTGTGTATAAGAATCCAGGACAAGATTAAACACAAGAGTTGGTTTAGGAGTGTAGGATCTAAAGATCCTAGTGTGAGTTTACAACTGCAGGGTATACCTCCTGCTTGTGCGGCTGCAAGTGCCGCAGCAACTCGCTCGTTAATGAGAGCCGTCAGTTGGGCTTGCGTCATGTTGATACGTCCAGACATGATCTTCATAGCAAAGATAACATAAGTGAGAGGGGTTCGCGAATAGTGCGATGACAGAAGAGAGTAAGCACACAAATGTTCTCATGCAATAGTGTTACGTTAATCTAAGCATACCCTGAGCAAAGTTCTATGCAACTCTAGCAAGTAGGAAATAAAACATGTACCATATTACCTAGGATGTTGAGTCTTGCACGTGGAGCGAGGCGTCGTTGTGGATCGTTGAGCACTGTTCTGGTTATAGTCTGGTTTTAATAAAAACGTTTTCCCCTTATTCAAACCGAGTTCTCTATAACCAATGGCTCTGATACCAATCTGTCACACCCCCAAAATCCATACGCGGAGTACCACCGCTTGGAGGCGTGACATGACCAGGATCAAGCCACCAATCATAATGAACATAAGTATATAGTAAAAGTCATTCATCGATACGATAGGTGTTTCCAAAACCAATTATAAACGAGTGTGTAGCGGAAGCATTTAAAGTAAAACCCAACATAAGTTTAAGTACAAAATATCATAATGTTAACAACACATTTCGCGATCCATGTCCACAACGACCGTGCCTCCCGTGCAAGCTCCGTAAGTACCTAAGGTCCTGCAAGGCATGTAACAGAGAGTCAACGACTAGTTGAGCGAGTTCACAGTTGGTTATTCAGTTATAGTGTTCGTATTGTAAATCGTAAGTTCGTTTAGAAATCATGTATCGTATGTAATAGCATCGCGGCCCTCTAGGCATGTTTGCGAAGTTTAGTGGGGGTTTCCCATATGTTCTCTAGACTAGGTATATTTGTATCGCGGCCCTCCAGGCATGTTTGCGAAGATTAAAGTATAGTTCGCGGCCATTCCAGGCATGTTTGCGAAGATTGTTCTAGTATCGCGGCCGATCCCGGCATGTTTGCGAAGAGAAGTATATGTATCACTAGTCTAGTGGTATCTACCATTGACCTTCCTCTCCCGAGGCCAATGGTATGTAATTCCGATAACTCTTAAGCATAAATAATCAATCAACTCATTCCCAACCCCGGGAATCCCATGCCTTGGTAAGAGTGTGAACTCACCTTGTTTTGCTCGGTATGCTAAGTATGTGCTCAAAGTAAGTCAATCACGTCCTAAAGTACGCACGTATACATAATCAGTTTGTATTTACGAAGTTAGCTCGCAAATAAAATCATAGTGGACAACGCATCAAAAATCACCAAGTAGCACATTGCACGTATACATAATCAGGCGTTGCATCTAACAGCAGTTAGTTAACTCAGTTAAGCTCCACAGAATCGAATTACCAAACAGTTTACCCAGTCGACGAAACACTTCTGTTTCGTCGATTTCTCTTGGCGAAACACTCTGTTTCGTCGATTACTCTTGGCGAAACACTCTGTTTCGTCGGTTCTGTATCAGTAATAAATAAACAATGTCATAAAGATCTAAATGTCCTAATGGCCGACATCTAGCCACCACCTCCCAACCTCATTGGACCAAAATTTGCATAACCAATGTTTCTCACGGACCTAAACACAAATCAAAGTTTCACATTGGGCCTTTAAGGTGAATCATCAAAACACTAATTAACATCATCATTATAAATCGGCAGTTCATAAATCCCCACCCATTGACCACCGATTTGTCCCACCATCTCGATTACAATGAGCATCCCATGTTACCTTCCAAAATCTTATCAATTCCCAACCGACAAACCATGTGGTGTTCTTTATCATACAAGTAGACAACATATATGCAAACAATTAACAAGTGAATCTTGACTAACATATTCTGACAACACACACATGTAAATAAAATATAATGGCTGACAACATTATGCAAGTCATGTGCTCATCATCACCAAAATCGATATTCAATATTTGCACATAATAGAACCATATCCTACATTCAGATTCGCCCCTTTCAAAATCACGAGTATTCTCATAACAATCAAGTGAGCAACATAAGAAATCACATCTGATTATTACGCACTAACCGAGATATTCGGAATGATAGCTTGATCGCTATAGAGAGGGCTTGGGGAAACACACAGCTGCCGTCACACTTGGGAGAGTTTTAGGGTTTCAGATTGTTAAAACGTGTGAGACTGAACTCGTTTCCCCTAAATATACCCAAAACAGTGTTCTGGGCCCTTAATGGGCTTTGGTGAAACTGGGCTCGGCGAAACAGCCTGTTTCGTCGAGAAGTATATGATGGATGGCACTTGTTTCGTCGAGCTTATATAAAGCTTAATTAGTTTAAGTATTTCCAAGCAAGATACAAGTTATATCAGCAAACATATATTTGTAACAATCACAATTCGTTATAGTATATCACGACGTGCACAGTTACAAGTCAAACAACTAACAGTCAAAGTCAACGCGAAATAAATACGAAAGTGAAAGTCGGAAACTCGAGTTGTCACATAGTAGGTGTGGTCGCTTTGGCACACCCTTGTACTTAATTTCGTTTGTTTTATAAAATTTACCGGGGTAACCCTTTACCCAAAAAAACAAATTCTCCTTGTCGTCAGTGTACAATCTGTGGTCTATTTGGACATCTAGCTATGACCTGTCGTATCCAGAACCGAGCAGCCCCTACTCAGACTCGCCCTCGAGCATGTTTCAATTGTGGTGATTTAAATCATTTCAAGCGAAACTGCCCTAAGCTTGCCAATGCTAATGGACGAGTGTTCAACGTCAATGAGGCTCAAGCACTTATGATCATTTGAACCTCTATATTTTCTGTTTATTTTCGAAAACAATGTACATATTTCAACTATGTTTGTAATGACAATATAAATTTCAAGAAGTTTATCTTTATCCTTGTTATTCATTTTCCAATTACAAACTCTAATATGATTACACTATGTGTGATTACAACTACATGCTGACTTTGAGGATTCCGTTCTTTAGGAACTAAATCTTGTAAATTAGCATACCATGATTGCACTCTAGTGCATTCATAAGAACTTGGCAACACGATCGATACGAACACTATGAACAAGTTAATACTATTTTGTGATCATGGCATTAGATACATGATTTGTTTATTTAATATGTATAGTACATGATTACAAATACAATTTGCTTCGTATGTTGACTTAAGATACTTAGTACATTGTTTTCAAATACATTTTGATTAGTGTGTTAACTTAGCATACCTAGCACATGATTTGAAAACATTTTCTCGATATGCTTACAATATGATGACAGTGCATGATTAGTATATGTTGCACTCTACCTGTTTGGTTAGTATGAAACATATATAAACATTTGTCCTAGAATAAAATACCTACTACTAAATTTGTTGTATGCAAAACAAGTAGTGCTATCATTGCTAGTATGAAACACGATTCGATTTGACAGATGTTATGTTGTGACGATGTTTATTTGATTTAGACGATAGTTCGACCTTATTCATTGTTTACCCTCGCTTAACAAGAGAAGCTATGTGGACCATGCGACGAAACGAGTAATTATGGTTGGGTTGCACACTTAATTATGAGATTCGACGCATGAGAATCATAGTAAGCCTTGTTAAGTATGGTGGCATAAAATCTAGAGTGATTAAGGTAACGGGAGGAGTATGATGCGATAAGAACATGGTGGATACGCTGATGGTACTTCCTATATATAAGTGTTCTTATTGTGTTATTCTTCAGAACGTTGCTAAGATCACTTGGTGATTTTATGTTATCTCGGACCATTATGTGATTATGTGCTTATTTGATATTTGTGTGGTTATTTTTTTGGGTAAAGGGTTACCCCGGTAAAATTTTATAAAATAAACAATAAGTACACAGGTGTGCCTGATATAGTACACACAGCTAGCCTTGGCATACCAAGACTAGGAAAACCAGAAACAAAACATAACCAGAAACTACACAACCAGTTTAAGCAACAAACACAACCCAAAAATAAAACGACCCCAACAATAAAACACTAACTAAGCATCCTCCAACCGATCTGGCTCAGCCCGGGTCCTCATCAATAGCCCTTAACGGGATCTTCCACTTCTTCAGCACTTGGTTTTGATCCACATTCCCTTGGTACTTGAAGCCCATCAACCGAATCCGAACAGAATCTTTAATCTTTTCGGTCACCTGAATGGCCGAACATTGTAATTGAGAGAATAACCGGTTATTTCGTTCTTGCCAAATAAAGTAAACCGAAGCCGCTAAAACCAATTTGCACACAATTTGCTCCAATCTCTTTGAATTCGAGTGTTGCTCCATCCACTCAAAAACTGAATTCCAAGAATCGCTAACATTGGCCATGTCTACCATTGACTTAATATTCACCCAGACCTGCGATGCAAACTTACACGAGAAAAATAAATGGTCTCTCGAATCGCGGTCATGCTGACATAGGGGACAACACATCAACCTTAGGTTAGTTTCACTACCCGCTTCCCACACTTTCAACCGATCTTGCGTCTTCAGCTTGTTATTGATCACTAGCCATAACTGAAAGGAATGCCTCGGGATACATTGACTGAACCAAACCATACTAGCCCAACGAATAGGAGTATTACGCAATCGGATTGTATGCCACACTTCCAAGGAACTATAATGTCGCTCATTACCCTCCAAATCTTTCCACACCATTCGATCATGTAATTGTGTACTAGGCTGATCAATTGTCAAACCAATTAAAACTGGATAGATATCATACCAAGCTTGAGGCCATTTCCATTGACCATTCTCATCTAATAAATCCGCCACTGAAGATTGGAGATTGAAGCCCGCATTTGCAATGTGTCTTGGAGTTATAAAAGCCCTAAGGGGGCTCAGGTGACACCAGTTATCACTCCAAGCATTTGTTTGCATTCCACACCGAATAACTTTCCATATGAACGGCCGAACAATATTTCGAATGGATAAAAGCTTCCTCCACCCCCAACTCATACTACCCCTACATTGAATGTAACACCCCAACACGGAAGGGCTGACGTGTCACAATAACAGTAGTATCATAAACAAAAGTCATAATTCCATTTATTTATTTGACAAGGATACAACCACATAACAACTAAACTTAAGGTTAATATACAAGCGAACACATTCGACTTGCTTTACTAACATCTTCCTATTTATTCCTAGGCTTTATTCTTCTCTCTTTTCCCTGCCCAAAGTAACATGTGGACCTGTATATACAAAAATTTTACGGAATGAGCCGAATGCTCAGTACGGAATAATAGGCTCAAATAACAAATAACGCTTTATATGAAATGTTATCCGGATGGAACCTTATTCGAAAAGGATACGATGCAAGAACATAATTTCATAATCATATCATACGGATGTACCCATGAGCAAACTTAAAACGTGACAATACACAGGTAGCTACTCCTGCATAATTATCACATGAGATGGCGAGTTGGCATACCCGTGATCCACCTCCTTATACTTAAATCCTAGGATCGATCCATACGCCTCCTAATAGCCTTATGTACCACACTTGTACTTAAGAGACGCCGTGAACTGATCTCTCCGTCACGGGTGGAGCACATGATGTCGATGCCGCAACAACATGCTCGTGGGACACTCCACGAGAAGCGATACTCAGGGTAACAGAGTACAAATGGTCTTATTCACATAACTTATCAAAATAATTTTTCATAACAAAACTTAACATATATTGGAACATGCGATAATGAGTACAATTAACAGAAAACTATCGCATGACATGAAAGCTAAATCCAAAGTTGTGATTAGAATAAGAATTCAACGGACTGTCAAATGAATCGATAATCAAAGACGTGAGGAGTGTACGAATTTAATGGGTTTATAACAATTTGAATATGAAGTAATAAGGAGTGGGGTAAGGATCCGTACCTTAGTAATTTCAAAGTGATGCTACCTTGTGATAATATTTCAGATTTATACGGGCAGAGTTTAGACTACTGATTAGTCTTTTAACCTAATTTAAATAATATGCACACAGACTAGGTTAGTAACTTAATACAGCTTTTACGATAACTCACGAGATCAAACCCTCACAACAAATGACAAAGTGCGATACTTAAACATCCAGCGGATTCACAACGAATGACAGAGTATAGTCCGATTTCGAACAGCACTCAAACATTCAAGTCGAAATCACAATGAATGACAAAGTATAAACCCAATTTGAGCAGCACTTAAACATCTATCGGATAGTTTTAATCGATCGGACATTGAATCGTAATAGCGATTGAATTAATACCCTGTTCTGCAGCACCCCGCTATACTAAATTGTGATAATCAGACGATAACTCGAAGCCTGAAACGAATTTCTTCGTCGAATGAACACCAGAAATCGAGTGCCAAAGTCCTCTATTTATACCCGAATTTTGCCCTTGCTTACGGACCGTAACAAATAATACGTACGGTCCGTAAGGGTCATGAACTCCGTATAGGGTGGCCACGTGTGGGACTAGCCTAGCTGAGTCGACAGATTTTAAAATTTTAACTTCGACAGCAAGTTATTAGGATAATCATCAAGTAGGAAATACCCCCCCTGAGTTTTAGGGGCCCTAATCCTGATTCTAAAAATTCTGAAATTTCTAGGGTTTGTGCAGAATTACTTGGGTGTCTTAATTAGGGTTTCCTATTGGATAATTTATAAATAATAATAATAGTTTTGGTTGATATGCAGAAGGATAGATCATAATATAATTATATATTATTATTATTCTTTTATTTCTAGAATAATGATTTTTAAATTTTGGGTTATTACAACTATTACCCCCTTAAAAGAAATTTCGTCCTCGAAATTTTTCAAATAAAATATAACTTATCGCATAAGTAACGGAAACGGGACTTTCATAGCAGAGTTACTAATCTTAAAAAATTTCCTAAAAACACAGGTGTATCTGAAAATTCATAATTACCTTACCACCATGTCCTAATGGTTCTTCCTCTACGTATCTTAATAATATATTTAAGCATGCAGAAAATCAACATAAACTTACAGATAACAAGAGTGACTATTGGTACTGATATCTCCTACATAATTAGGCTTAATCATAACTAAGATATATTCACATAAGGCAAGCATGAATAACCGTAAACAGAAGCAATTGAACATATATCAAAAAGCAAGATTTACCGTTACTTCGACTAAAATTCTATTGTTAGAATAGATTAGGGTATAGAGAGCGAATAGATTCTTCAGATTCCCATGTTGCTTCGTGTTCAGAGTGATTTTTCCAAAGGACTTTAACAAACGAAATTACTTTCCTACGCAAAACCCTTTCTTGTCGATCTAAGATGGCTTCCGGTTCCTCTTCATAGGACAAATCTTCGTGAATTGTAAGTAACGGATAACTAATGACATGGAGTGGATGATAATTATATCCTCTTAACGAGGAGACATTGTAACACCTGTGTCATTTCAACAATCAAACAAATGCCAAACCAATGAAATAATGTATTTCATACTTTGGACTTGTATAAATATGTGTATCTTTTGCACATATCAACTCATGTTCGATTTCAAGCTCTAAATCGCTTTCTGGAAGGTTATACACGCACTGATGCGTAAATATAACCAGTTTAATGCAACGAACACTCCGGAATAGTGAAATAGGCTTAACATACCTTAAATAACCTTTACATAACTTAGATATAAGTTTTGGAAGGTTTGGTGTGGTGAAATCAAAGTTTAATCGCTTACAGGGACTAAAGTTGACAAACTGCGAAAGTATACCAATTTGAACTGTAACAGACATTCCGGAACATGACCATAAGTTAAACATACCATAAATATCCTTTACATAGCTTAGAAATAGGCTTTGAGGGGTTCGGTGTGCTAAAATAAACTTTTGGGTCATTCAGGGACTAAAAGTGTCAAAAAGTGCACAAGTTTGCATTTTCGCGCATAACTTACGTTCTGAATACATCCGGACATCCAAAAATTTATGTAAGCACTAAAATATTTTATTTTAGTGTTCGCCATAAGAAAAATCCATTCGTCACGTCATTTGGATCGTTTTTCGCGCTTGTGCGCATTCCGTCGTAATTTAAGCGAACATCGCGTTCGTACGACCAAACGAACCAACATCCGGCATATTTTTGAGCATGTTTTGAGTTCCCTATACTTTAACTTCATTTTAGAGCCTTGAAATGAGGTTAACGGGGTTCAAACGCATCGAAAAAGGCCTTAAAACACCACAGGGACCAAAACTGTCAATTTTGAAACTTTTCTGAAGCTGGTGCATGGTGGCGTAGCGTGACTGCATAGGGCCTTTACCGTCGCGCTACGCGAGCACCTTATCTGGGCAGAAATATCAGTTTTGCATTTTCGGGACCAGATTCGATGTATAAACAGCTGTTTAATTCACAACCACACATTCTAACATGCTTAGTCAGCGGATAAGGATGGAATTTAGGCACCATAACTTTGCAACACATGTACGGATGGGATTAAGGCACGTTTTCCATGAAACGATCTTAACGGTTCGGGTATTCCTATAAATACCCATCCACCCCCATTGCTAAAATCACTAGAATCTTGATCTTAGGAACTCTAAGTTGAAACCATTGTTTCATACCTGAGATTCTTGGATCGAGATTAGCATTCGGGGACCCTTCGTAAGTATTCTTTCGTTCTTTTATTGCTTTTCGAGTCTTTCGAGTCTGAAAGTCAAACTTTGTTTGACTTTCTACATTGACCAGTTATGGTCAATGCGAAGTTCGTTTGAACTTCGCAACGTGAGTGTAATCACGTTGGTTATAGTCCCTTGGGACTATGCCCACTGATTACCACGTTGTATAGGGTCGTAGGGTAGGCAATCTAATAAATCGCCTATACCTTCGAACCCGACCCAGTTTGGTCGATCATTAGGATCCGACCAAATACATTAGGTGACCCTAGTATAGGGCATAACCTTCCGAGGTTATACCCTATGGTCACATCGTTTAAGTAGTTGTATGATAGGTAGTTTATATGCCTTAGGTAAATTACCAGAATACCCTTTTCATGTATAATTGGTAATTAAGCATATGTAACCTAAACCTTTGTCACATAACTGATTATGTAATATGTTTAGGCATATAACACTTGTCATAGGGCTAGTTAGGCGGTCCGAACGCGTTTCACGCGAACGACACATTAAAGTAGCATAAGCTTCCTAAACGGGTCGTAATGGGTCGTAAACACTTAGGTTAAGTTTCATTTAGTATGTAGGCTTTGTTAAACCAAATGACACGAGTCTCAACACTCGTTTGGTTTACAAACCCTAATGCTACCCGATCTTCCGATTTAGGTCCGGTTTATTAATGTAGTTACCTATAGTAGGTGCCGTTTGATTCCGTGATCTCTAGCTTTGCTTGGTGGTTATCCTAGGACTTCTGAGCAATCTCAAGTGAGTACATAGACCCCTCTTTTACTGTTTTCCAAACTGTTTTGGGGTGGAACACATGTGCCTACTTATTACTTTCATGCTTTCCTGTTTTGACATCATATACTTGCTATGTTCATTAGTACATTATAGTACATGATTTCATTACATTTCATGCTAGGTGTGCCCATTGTGTGCATTACTTGGTACATTGTTTTACATTACAATTTGTTGCATATGCTCATCCAGTATATGAACACATTATATTACATTTTGAACCGTTAATAACTATTTGACTATGTGAACCGTTGAAATCATTTGAATCTGTGAACCGTTTGTATCTGTGAACCGTTTGTATCTGTGAACCGTTTGTATCTGTGAACCGTTTGTACTCTGTGAACCGTCTGTATCTGTGAACCGTTTGTATCGGTGAACCGTGTGAACCGTATTTGACCATACATAAACATTTCTACAACTGTTAAACATTACTTTGGTGTTTTGGTTTGATTAAGTGATTAAGTAACGATGCGTGTGTAATATGATACAAGCATGGTGGATACGCCGCTGGTACTTCCTATATATAAGTGTTTGTATGGTATTACATATTGTAGCGTTATTTGAATCATTTCAGTTTGAGGCATAGAACATTTTATACAAGTAACATACTTTTCTCAAGACATTTATTTACAAACAACTTGTCTTATACAAACTCATTTTACATGGTTATTCATTTAATCATACATTATTCACTTATTTATACATATCATCTGAACTCATTGCTTTTCAAATGATTTACAAGACAAAGCAAATTACAAGGTTCATGACTAAACATTTTCTCAAACATAAGTCATGAATTCTGTTTTCACAAAACCTATGTATCTCACAGGCATTTTTATGCTGACGTACCTATTTTCACATGTGTTTTTCAGGAACTGTTGCATAAGATGATCAAGATACATATAGGCAGACTTGGGCTTTAGTGACAATAAAAGATGCAAGACTAGTTAATTATGTTGTATTTTTCTAGTTTGATAAGACATTGTAACACTTTAATCAATAAAACGAAACTTCAATTGCCATGGATTTGAAACAATTAATTCTGTTACAACACGCCCCGATGTTTCCGCCGCGACTTGTTGTTTTACGCGGTCGGGGTGTGACAGACATGAAAAACGTTATGAACGTGAGAAAGTTGAGGCGGTAGAGCTAGTCGATATGATACTTCTCCAATTCTTTCAAGGATTTCAAACGGACCAATGAAACGAGGACTAAGCTTCCCTTTAATTCCAAATCTACGAACGCCACGCCAAGGTGATACCTTTAAGAATACGTGGTCACCAATTTTAAATTCGAGTGGTCGTCTATCTTGATCTGCATAACTCTTTTGTCTGCTCTGAGCTTCTTTCAGTTTTTCTCGTGCCATAGTGACTTTTTCGTTTGTAATCTGAACTAGTTCTGGCCCTTCAATAATTTTTTCTCCCACTTCATCCCAGCAGATCGGTGCGCGACATTTCCGTCCGTACAAAAGCTCAAAAGGTGTCATGCCAATACTTGCTTGCCAACTATTGTTGTAAGCGAACTCAACAAGGCATAGATATTCATCCCAGTTTCTAGACCATTCGAGTGCACATGCTCGGAGCATGTCTTCCAAGGTCTGAATCATGCGTTCCGACTGCCCATCTATTTGTGGATGGAAAGCCGTACTAAACTTCAGTCGTGTACCCCAAGCTGCCTGAAAACCTTTCCAAAATCGTGAGGTGAAACGTGGGTCTCTATCGGAAACAATGGAAGATGGTGTGCCATGGAGTCGAATAATTTCTTGAAGAAATATTTCGGATAACTTATTAACAGAAAATCCTTGCTGAATCGGTAGAAAATGTGCTGACTTTGACAATCTATCGACAACAACCCATACAACATCATTCTTCTTGAATGTCTTAGGCAAACCAGTAACAAAATCCATTGTGATCTCATCCCACTTCCATATGGGAATATCCAATGGCTGCAACAGACCGCTTGCTCGTTTGTGTTCAATTTTCACTTGTTGGCAAGTGAGGCATTTACTTACGTATCGAGCAACGTCTTCCTTCATGCCATTCCACCAGAAGTTCTGTCTTAAGTCTCTATACATCTTGGTAGATCCTGGGTGAATTGAAAATGGTGAGCTATGAACTTCGGCTAACAATGACTCACGAAGGGTGGAGTCATCGGGTACACAAAGTATTTTACCGCACCAAATCACCCCATGATGGTCTATACGAAATTCAGATTGCTTACCCACCTCAAGATTTTGCACAATTGCCCAAAGTTCTCCATCTTGCTTCTGTGCATCTTTGATCCGTGATATGAGGTCGGGTTCAATCTGCATTCTAGCTAGATATCCATCAGATTTACTAACCTGAAGCCAAATGTTCATCCTTTCGAGATCCCTCATAATACGAGGCTGAATTTGTAAGCAAGATATAGTCCCTGAATTCTTTCGGCTCAACGCGTCAGCTACAACATTGGCTTTACCTGGATGGTATTGAATATTAACGTCGTAATCTTTTAAAAGTTCTAACCACCTTCTTTGCCTCATATTTAGCTCCTTCTGCGTAAATATGTACTTGAGACTCTTGTGGTCGGTAAAGATGTCACAACTCTCACCATACAGATAGTGTCGCCAAATCTTAAGTGCAAAGACGACTGCGGCTAGTTCTAAATCATGTGTAGGGTAGTTAACTTCATAAGGCTTTAACTGACGGGAGGCATAAGCGATAACCTTCCCATGTTGCATTAGCACACAACCTAATCCTTTCTTTGAGGCATCACTATAGACTTGGTAACCTCCTGATCCAGAAGGGAGAGTGAGTATCGAAGAGGATACGAGTCGTTTCTTCAATTCTTCAAAGCTTTTCTCTTGTTCCTCATTCCATGAGTACTTCACCCCTTTCCTTAGGAGTTTTGTGAGTGGTAAAGCAATTACCGAGAATCTTTCAACAAATCTTCGGTAATAGCCAGCAAGACCCAAGAAACTTCGTATTTCGGTAACAGAAGTGGGTCTTGGCCATTTTGTAATAGCTTCAACCTTTGTTGGGTCTACCATAATTCCCTCTGCTGATATGACATGACCTAGAAATGCCACTTGGCTAAGCCAAAAGTCACATTTGGAAAACTTAGCGTATAACTTCTCTTGCCGCAAGGTTCCAAGTACTACATGTAGATGTGCTTCATGCTCTTCGCGACTCTTAGAATACACCAGAATGTCATCGATAAAGACAATAACGAATTTGTCTAGGAATTTGTGAAATACGCGATTCATCAAATCCATGAAGACTGCGGGTGCATTAGTTAGCCCGAAAGGCATAACCAAAAATTCGTAATGACCATAACGAGTACGAAAGACGGTCTTGGGAACATCATCATTTTTGATCTTTAGCTGATGGTACCCGGACCTTAGGTCGATTTTTGAAAAGAACTGAGCCCCCTGAAGTTGATCAAAGAGATCATCAATGCGAGGCAGAGGATACTGATTACGAATAGTAATCTTGTTCAACTCTCGGTAATCAATACATAAACGCATACTACCGTCTTTCTTCTTCACAAATAAGACCGGAGCACCCCAAGGTGAAACACTGGGTCTTATGAATCCCAGATCTAACAATTCTTGCAATTGTTCCTTCAACTCCTTCAGTTCCATTGGGGCCATACGGTATGGAGCTTTAGAAATAGGTTCGGCACCAGGGATCAAGTCGATGGTGAATTCTACCTGACGGTCGGTTGGTAATCCCGGGAGTTCATCCAGAAATACATCAGGATATTCACGAACAACAGAGTGGTTATCAATACTCTTAACACTAGCAGAAGTATCCTTAATCGATGCTAGGAATCCAGCACAACCGTTTGATATGAATTTTCGAGCTTTGAGCGCAGAAATAATTTTAAGAGATTTATGAGCTTGAGTTCCCTGATATATAATATCAGGATGATGAAGATTGCCGAAAATAACACGGCGGAAATGACAATCTATAGTTACGTGATGTCTAGACAACCAATCTATTCCTAGAATAACATCAAAGTCACACATATGTATTGGAAATAGGTCTGCCTTACACACAATAGATTCAATATGGATCAGACAATCTTTATATACGTAAGTGATTACGGATGAATTTTCCATGGGAGTGGAAATGGTTAAAGTATGATTTAAGAGAGTTGGTCTTATCGGAAGGTACTTAGTAAACGAATGGGATACTAAAGAATGGGTCGCTCCTGTATCGAATAACACATAGATACTATGTTCACCAAGCTGAAGGGTTCCAGATACAGTACCTGGGGCATTAGCAGCATCAGTAGCAGAAAGTGCGAAAACTCTTCCTCCTACATTGGGTTGGTTATTCTTCTTAGTGTCTTTCTTTGTACACTCCTTGATCATGTGTCCAGTTTGGCCACATCTAAAGCATGCTCCTGTACTCCGGTGACATACGCCTTGATGTCTCTTACCACAAGTATTGCATAGAGGGTATGTAGTTTGATTCGGGCTTACATGTTGATTCAGTGGTTGAGCTCTAATAGGTTCTGTATACAACTGAATCTGGTTTTGAGTAGGCCTCGGGTTTTGCGTTCTAGGTTGCCATGGACGTGCCTGATTTCCAGAGTTTTGATTTCCTTGCACTTTACGGTCTTGATGCTGTGGCATAGTGGATGATTGGCCGATTGCCTGCTTAAATTGTCCTTCCCTATTTCTCTTCTTATTATCCTCAGTTCGAGATAAAAATTCTTTCCTCTCGAACTCAAAAGTTTTGATTGCATCGGCAACTTCGGTGATATCTTTAAATTTCATGTACATGATCGACTTCCGAATTCGATCATTGACTGCCCACTTGCATTTCTCTGCCTGGGCTTCTGCCGATCCTGCAACGTCTCCTACAATACTAGCTAACCTTGAAAATCGAGTAATGAACTCAGAAGCTGGTTCATCACTCCTCTGTCGAATCACTGCATACTCCCTGATATAAGCTTCTTTATCAGCGGTAGAAAAATACTTGTCATAAAAGATAGTACGAAAGTCAACCCATGAAAGATTAGCGTCAAAATCATCCCCTCCTTTGACTTGCTTATATCCTTCCCACTAAGTTTGTGCGTCATCTTCAAGTTTGTAGGTAGCCAATCTAACTTTGTATTGCTCCGGAACTCCAAGAACTCCGAAGATCTTTTCAACATGAGCTATCCAGTTTCTTGCTTCGACTGGATTAGTAGCATGACTAAAGGATTTCGGCTTTTGTTTTTGGAATTTAGCTATCCATATGTCTATACTATAAGTAGTATGGTTCGTGGTATTCTCACGAGTTTCTTCACCAGAGGTTGGATTCATGTTATTACGTTCTGGATGACGAGTTTGTTGAATAACGGCCTCAGCTGTTTGAGCAACCAGGTTTGGAAGCAACCTGGCAACAGCCTGGTTGATAGCATTAATTACGTTTGGATCAACTGGAGTCTCATTCGAAGAAGTGTTGTTACGTACATGGTTAGTACGAGTACTCCTACGTAGTGGACGACAAGGAGGCATATCTATACGAATAGACATAGGAGTTAAACCAAATAAGAGACCAAGTTGAATCCTATCATAGATACCTACCCATTCCTCACAGGTTTTAATTACTATCTTCAAGTTTTTCTACAGGAAAGAGCCTTTGCTCTGGTACCATAGCTGTAACACCCCAACCCGGAAGGGCTGACGTGTCACAATAATAGTAGTATCATAAACAAAAGTCATAATTCCATTTATTTATTTGACAAGGATACAACCACATAATAACTAAACTTAAGGTTAATATACAAGCGAACACATTCGACTTGCTTTACTAACATCTTCCTATTTATTCCTAGGCTTTATTCTTCTCTCTTTTCCCTGCCCAAAGTAACATGCAGACCTGTATATACAAAAATTTTACGGAATGAGCCGAATGCTCAGTACGGAATAATAGGCTCAAATAACAAATAACGCTTTATATGAAATGTTATCCGGATGGAACCTTATTCGAAAAGGATACGATGCAAGAACATAATTTCATAATCATATCATACGGATGTACCCATGGGCAAACTTAAAACGTGACAATACACAGGTAGCTACTCCTGCATAATTATCACATGAGATGGCGAGTTGGCATACCTGTGATCCACCTCCTTATACTTAAATCCTAGGATCGATCCATACGCCTCCTAATAGCCTTATGCACCACACTTGTACTTAAGAGACGCCGTGAACTGATCTCTCCGTCACGGGTGGAGCACATGATGTCGATGCCGCAACAACATGCTCGTGGGACACTCCACGAGAAGCGATACTCAGGGTAACAGAGTACAAATGGTCTTATTCACATAACTTATCAAAATAATTTTTCATAACAAAACTTAACATATATCGGAACATGCGATAATGAGTACAATTAACAGAAAACTATCGCATGACATGAAAGCTAAATCCAAAGTTGTGATTAGAATAAGAATTCAACGGACTGTCAAATGAATCGATAATCAAAGACGTGAGGAGTGTACGAATTTAATGGGTTTATAACAATTTGAATATGAAGTAATAAGGAGTGGGGTAAGGATCCGTACCTTAGTAATTTCAAAGTGATGCTACCTTGTGATAATATTTCAGATTTATACGGGCAGAGTTTAGACTACTGATTAGTCTTTTAACCTAATTTAAATAATATGCACACAGACTAGGTTAGTAACTTAATACAGCTTTTACGATAACTCACGAGATCAAACCCTCACAACAAATGACAAAGTGCGATACTTAAACATCCAGCGGATTCACAACGAATGACAGAGTATAGTCCGATTTCGAACAGCACTCAAACATTCAAGTCGAAATCACAATGAATGACAAAGTATAAACCCAATTTGAGCAGCACTTAAACATCTATTGGATAGTTTTAATCGATCGGACATTGAATCGTAATAGCGATTGAATTAATACCCTGTTCTGCAGCACCCCGCTATAGTAAATTGTGATAATCAGACGATAACTCGAAGCCTGAAACGAATTTCTTCGTCGAATGAACACCAGAAATCGAGTGCCAAAGTCCTCTATTTATACCCGAATTTTTGCCCTTGCTTACGGACCGTAACAAATAATACTTACGGTCCGTAAGGGTCATGAACTCCGTATAGGGTGGCCACGTGTGGGACTAGCCTAGCTGAGTCGACAGATTTTAAAATTTTAACTTCGACAGCAAGTTATTAGGATAATCATCAAGTAGGAAATACCCCCCCCCCCCCATGAGTTTTAGGGGCCCTAATCCTGATTCTAAAAATTCTGAAATTTCTAGGGTTTGTGCAGAATTACTTGGGTGTCTTAATTAGGGTTTCCTATTGGATAATTTATAAATAATAATAATAGTTTTGGTTGATATGCAGAAAGATAGATCATAATATAATTATATATTATTATTATTCTTTTATTTCTAGAATAATGATTTTTAAATTTTGGGTTATTACATTGAACATCCCAGAAATTCTGATACTTCAATTTATGGTCATAAATCCACTGTACCCATAGAGACTTCCTTCTAACCAGGATACTCCAAATGTGATTAGTGATAAGGGCTCTATTCACTTCCCCAATTCTCCGAATGCCTAATCCGCCCTCCAACTTAGGAAGGAAAATGTCATTCCAAGCCACTTTTGCTTTTACCTTTCCAACACTACCAGCATTCCAAAGAAAACGTCGTATCCGCTTCTCTAGTTCATTTATAACACGAGCCGGTATAATGAAAACCGAAGCCCAATATATATGCATGGCCGAGAGGACTGAGTTGATAAGCTGCAATCTACCCGCAAATGATAACGTTTTTGTCATCCAATTGTTAACTTTCTTATCCAGTCGGTCCACTAAAATCTTGCAATCCCCAGCACTTAACTTTGATGTTATCAACGGTACTCCTAAGTATCGAACAGGCAAATAACCTTCCTGAAATGGCATATCGTTAAGTATTTCCTGTTTAACCTGCTGAGGGACATTACAAAAAAACACCGTACTTTTAGCAGGACTCGGCACCAGACCCATATACTCGTGAAACTCTCCAACGCAGCTTTGATCTTTCTAACCGAATGGATACTCCCATGAACAAAAATAAAGAGGTCATCAGCAAAGGATACATTTATTATTCTTTGTTTCATGCAATGTGCATGATACTTAAAAGAAGCGCTTGAGCGAGCTGACTTTTGGAGTAATAAGGTAAGAACCTCCATAACAAGAGTGAACAAGTATGGAGACATCGGATCCCCTTGGCGGAGACCCCTTCTTCCCTTAAAAAAACCATGAAGATTGCCGTTAATACTCAAGGAATACGTGACCGTGGTAACACACGCCATAATCCACTTCACCATCCTCCTGTGAAAATCCAAATGATCCAGAATCTTCTCCAGACACGACCAACTAACTGTGTCATATGCCTTTTGAATATCGATTTTGAACGCACATCTAGGAGGGCCTTTGTTCAAGTGATAGTTGTGCATCAACTCTTGGGTTAGCATAATATTATCAGAAATCCGCCTGCCTGGAACAAAAGCAGACTGATTAATGCTAACCAATGACTCCAAGCTCCGTTTCAACCTATCCGTAATAGTCTTTCTAATGCATTTGTAGAGAACATTACAGCATGAAATTGGACGATAATCAGAAACAGAATCAGGGGTATCCCCTTTGGGAATAAGAGCCAATATTGTGTGATTTAACTGCTTCAAGATTTTGCCATTGTCAAAAAAAAATCTAGAACTGCATTTGTTACCTCATTACCCACTATCTCCCATGCATGTTTAAAGAAAGATGATGTATAACCATCCGGGCCAGGAGCTTTGTTTTCACTTATACTGAACATTGCATTCTTTACTTCTTCACGCGTAACCTGTCTGACCATATTAGCTGCTTCATCCGGGTTAACCACATTAACGAAAACGTCATTCATGTTCATGGTAGCAACAGGGTCCTTAGTGCCTAAGAAAGTTGAATAATGGTTGACAAGCGCAGCCGCAACTTCATCACCTTCAAACCGATTACCAGCCACATCCCGAATGCGTTGAATTTTACTTCGATTGTTTTTGCATTTAACACTATTGTGAAAAAATGCCGTATTAGAATCCCCAGTGCAGAGCCATTCCACCTTCGAGTTTTGTTTTAAAAAACATTCCTCATCATAAGCCGCTACTTTGAACTCCTGAAGGCATTGAAGTTCCCTTTTCCGAATCTCCTCATCCAACGGGTTCGCATCAACCATTTTTTTAACTTCATCTAGTTTCTTTCGCAGCTCAAGAACTTTATTATGCAGGCTACCTTGTTGAAAGAGGATCTTTCTGAGCCCTGGTATCAGATTCTTTAACTTGTTAACGACCGAGAACATAGGAAACCCATCAATCCTTTTGGCACACTCACGCTCCACACAAACTTTGAATTCAGGCTTTGAAACAATAAAATTAGCAAACTTGAAAGGCTTAGGCCGAGAATAGTTTGTAGTTTTGGCCAGCTTCAATATACACGGAGTATGGTCAGAAACTCGATATGGGTGATACATAACATAAGCGTCAGGAAATAAATCTAGACACTTTACATTACTCATTACACGATCAATTTTCCTAAGTTGACCAATCCCTTCCTTTGGCTTCTGGTTCCAAGTGTAATGAAATGCCATGACCCTTAACATCAAGGAGTTCCGTTTCTTGTATGCATTCAAAAAATTCCTGCATGCCAATCGATTGACTAGAACTTCCAAATAGCGAATCATCGACATGAAGAGCTGAATTAAAATCACCCATGACGAACCATGCCTTATTAGTACACCAAGATTTATGCCTACATAAATCCTCCCAAAGACTTCTTCGATCTTGGTACTTGTTTTTCGCGTAAACAAACGAACAAAACACAGTCGAATTATCGGCTTTGGACCAGATTTGAGAGTGCATGACCTGATCTGATTGTGACAAAATCATAATATCCACCAGGTCACTATCCCACCCGAGAATAATTCTAGCACCCCGATCACATAACCCCCCATTAGACGTCCAACTCCATTTTCTGAAGACATTTTTACGAACTCTATCCAAATTAGCAACATCGACATGAGACTCTAAGATAGCACAAACTGAGACCTTATTTTCCGAGAGAATAACACGAACCTCACTTTGTTTCTGGGGTTGGTTCAAACCCCTTATGTTCCAAGAAAGGATACTATCCATTAAAACAGACATGACCGGGAGTGCTTGCCCCCTCAGCAACCTTTTCCTAATTATAATTCGACATAAATTTTGTAGTTTCCGTTGGTATAGTCTCCACCACCTCTTCATCTATCTTATTGTGCTTCCCATTGTTATTATTCACGTTTTTCCTCAAGACATTATCATCCTTCAACTCCTTCCCGTCTATTATCGATAAAGCCTCAAAAGAATTCCGTGTTTTAACATTGTCTATAGTCTTCTTATTGACAATTACCTCTTTTGTACCAGAAGTGCTCGGATCCGCCTTATTAACCTTCGGCTTGTATAAAACTTTCTGCTTTTGTTTCTTTGGTATAACCCCTACACGCGCCGTCTTCCTCTTATCTGTAATAAAACCTTCATCATCCACAACTACTTTGCATTGTTTTGTCTACTAGATCTCTTTCATGATGTATAGTAGGCTAGGTTATGGGGTGTCATAGTTACTTTGTTTTGCTTTGTCATACATATATGGGGAATGTCCTATATATGAACTAGTGTGGAACACATCCTCACTACTTGTACTTATTTGCGGTTGCATTTTAATAGAATCACCGGGGTAACCCTTTACCCAAAAAAAAAAAAGGTTTGTTAATTACATTCTTCCCACACGATTGATCATTATGACCAAACACGCAACACAATGAGCATCTTTGCGGCTTCCACTCATATTCCACGTGCACTACTTCATTAATATATCCCTCGTCCTCCAGCTTTGGAATAGCAACAACAATATGGTCCTTTAGTTCGTTTTCCGCATTTATCTCAACTGGGGTGGTGGCGCAGTTGGCTAGCGCGTAGGTCTCATAGCTAAGAATGATGATGATGGAGGCTGATTAGTGTTTTGTTCTTCATTGTCTCTAGAGTTTTAGTCTAGTTGTCTCGTTGTTTTTGTTTTTGTTTCAGTGGTTGTACTTTGTTTCCACTTTCACGAGGCATGTCTCATGATTGAACTAGTGTAGACATTCTACACTACTTGTTTTATTTGGTCGTGAATATATAGAATCACCGGGGTAACCCTTTACCCAAAAAAGAAACCTGATGCTGTAAAATCAGAGTGAGAACCTCCATAACCAACGTGAACAAATACGGAGACATTGGGTCACCTTGACGCAACCCTCGCTTTCCACGAAAAAACCCGTGTAAATTCCCGTTAATAGCTAACGAGAAAGACGTGGACGAGACACAAGCCATGATCCATTTAATCATCTTACTGTCAAACCGAAACCCCAACAAAGTATGCTCAAGAAAATTCCAATCAACCGTATTGTAAGCCTTTTGAATATCCACTTTAAAAGCGCATCTAGGGGGCCCAAGATTACGATGATAATTGTGCATTAGCTCCTGTGTTAATAAAATATTATCTGAAATTCTTCTGCCAGGAACAAACGCCGACTGATTAATACTCACAATATCAGCTAAACCCTCCTTTATTCGGTTTGAAATAATTTTGCTAATACACTTATATAAAGTGTTGCAATAAGAGATCGGCTTGTAGTCTGTAATCGAAGAAGGCGTACTCACCTTGGGAATAAGGGAGATAACCGTATGGTTTAATTGCTGAAGGAGCTCTCCATTATCAAAAAAATCCCTCACTGCATGACAAACATCATTACCCACAATATCCCCAAGACTTTTTTTTTTGGGGTAAAGGGTTACCCCGGTGATTCTATATATTCACAACCAAAAACGCACAAGTAGTGCAGAGAGTCTACACTAGTTCAATCACAGGACATGCCCCATGAAAGTAACAACCATGAAAACAAACAAAAAGACCACCCAAAAGGATAAAAATCAACTAGACTAGACACTAGAAACACAGCCAACAAAAACTTAATCAGCCGCCATCATCATGAAGCTCCCTTTCCGTTGATCTCCCATGAACCAAGAAGCCTACGCACGTTGTCATAGTTTTTCAGCTTCGCTCCCATCAATTTATAACACACCTGTTTGAATAATAATTCCACTTATAGTTTCAGGGGGCCTTAATTGATTCTTGAATAATCTAGCATTACGCTCCTGCCATATCAAATACGCAGTAGCCGCCACTGTCAATCTTGCAACATAGATAGCCGCGGATTTCGACTTGGCCCGCACAATAAGCCAATTGATAATATCATCCCACTTAGGTTGAATCGATTCCATGCCCACTTTCTGTCTAACCAAATGCCAAACTTGTGACGAGAACTTACATTCAAAAAACAGATGACTATGAGAATCGTGATCAGCATAACAAAGCAGGCAACACATCATGTTCATATTCTTTCTTCGCGAGAAATCCCAACTCAAAATTTTATCCTGAGTAAGTAATTTACGCCTCATGATAAGCCACATTAAAAAAGCATGACGTGGGATGCTCTGACTGAACCACACAATCCGACTCCAATCTATCTCCAACTCTCGATGCCTAACAGAATCCCAAACACGAGCTGTAGAATAATCATGAATATGATCCCCTTGGCGCCACATGAGTTTATCAGACTTATTATTATCAATAGACATCTGGTCCAGTTGGTTAAGGACCGGATATCTATCCCTCCAATCGGCTGGCCATCTCCACGAATTGTTCCAAAAAAGATCAGAAACCTTAGACACCATGTTGAACCCTGCATTGGCAATAACTCTAGGCGATAGGAGCTTATCGAGCGGCCCTAAGACATTCCAAGTATCGAACCAAGCTGAAGTATTAGACCCATTACCAATCTCGGACCAAATGAACTCCCTCAAACTCGACCGAATCTGAAGAATTTTCCTCCAAGACCAGCAACAACTGGCAGGCACTCTGCAAGCCCAAAAACTTTTACCTTTCAACCTATATGAGTGAACCCACTGAACCCACAGCGACTCACGGTTCGTAAGAATACTCCAAATATGCGCTGCCATAAGAGATTTATTAACATCACCAATTCGACGAATGCCTAACCCACCCTCATATTTAGGCACATACACCGCTTTCCAAGAAACCTTTGCGCGACCTTTTTGAAATGCAGTATCATGAGACCATAAAAAATTCCGCATCAAGGCCTCCAAATTAAGAATCACCCGTGACGGCAAAATAAACACAGAAGACCAGTAAATATGCATCGCAGACAAGACCGAAACAATAAGTTGTAATCTGCCCGCAAAAGACAGTAACTTGTTCCTCCAATGCATGATACGTTTTTCAAGCTTCTCCACCATCACATAACAGTCTTTATAAAGTAACCGCGAAGATATAAGAGGCACACCCAAATATCTGACAGGCAAACTACCCTCCTTAAAAGGCATAATATTCAAAATAGCAGTTTTAACAAAAGATGGCACGCTCGAGAAAAAAACTGTACTCTTCTGAACACTAGGTAATAAACCCGACATCTTTGTAAAAGAATTCAGGGAATTCATAATGCACCTGGCTGACGCAATCTCACCTCTGGAGAAGATAAACAAATCGTCCGCAAAACAAAGGTTGATAATCTGTTGACGTTCACACTTGTTATGAAATTTGAACGAATTATCAATCCTTACCGCATGCTGTAAGATGGCTGTAAGAATCTCCATAACAAGCGTAAATAAGTACGGAGAAATAGGATCTCCCTGTCTTAACCCCCGGTTACCCTTGAAGAAACCGTGAACATCACCATTAATACACACTAAGAACGTGGTGGAAGAGACACATACCATAATCCACTGAACCATGTTAGCATGAAACCCGAAACCAATCAAAATACTCTTGAGAAAAGTCCAATCAACAGTATCATAAGCCTTTTGAATGTCAACTTTGAACGCACATTTAGGGGGACCGATATTTCGGTGATAGTTATGCATCAACTCTTGCGTTAACGATATATTATCAGAAATTTTTCTACCCGGCACAAAGGCTGATTGGTTGACACTAACAATATCATTCAAGGACACCTTAATTCTCTCAGCTACGATCTTACTAATGCATTTGTACAAGACATTGCAACAAGCAATCGGACGATAGTCCGTGACGACTGACGGAGATGGGACCTTGGGGAGAAGAACAATAAGCGTATGATTTAACTCCCGAAGAAGTTTTCCTGTGGCAAAAAAATCAATCGCAGCATTCGAAACACCATTACCAACGATAGGCCAGGCACTTTTGAAAAATCCAGCAGTAAAACCATCTGGACCTGGCGCCTTATCCGAACCAATCGAAAACATAGCCTTCCTAACCTCTTCAGCTGTGACTGGACGAATCATATGATTCGAAACATCCAAATCCAATTTTTTAGAAAACAAGTCAGGGGTTGGACTAAGCGACGTATCTCCCTGGAATCCCAAAAATTTCTCATAATGATCAACAAACGCTTGCTGAACCAAATCATCCTCAAACACATTACCAATCGCATCCCGAATGACATCAATTCGACTATAATGAACTTTATTTTTAAGCGATGAATGAAAGAACGCCGAATTCATATCACCAGCCGCTAACCAGTCCACTTTGGACTTTTGCTTCAGAAACCGCTCTTCATCTAATAATGCCTCCTGATAATCACGATGGATACTAATTTCCTCTACCCGAAGCGTCTCACTAGCTGGTTCATTATCAAGCTTGCGCTGAACCTCATCCAGTCTATCTCGCAGGTGTTGAACTTTCTTGTGCAAATTGCCTTGCTGAAAAAGTAAACCACGTAAAGGCGATTTAAGCAACTTAAGTTTCTTAACGACTACAAACTGATACACTCCATTAACAGTCACATCCCAATTCCGCTTGACAATCACCAAAAAATCCGGCTTATGGACTAGAAAATTAGCAAATTTGAAAGGACGATGTTTAGTTTTTCTAGCTTCCGAAAATTTAAGCACACACGGACAGTGGTCCGATAACCGGTGCGGGTAGAACACCGCTACTGCGTTCGGAAATTGGGCTATGAATTGAGTATTACCCATTATTCTATCAATCTTTTTCATCAAACCAATCCCCTTCTTTGGCTTCTGGTTCCACGTAAACTGGATACCTGATCGATTTAAATCAACCATCTCAATATCATTAACACAGTTTTGAAATTCCTTCATACTAGTAGACATCGAAGAGCACCCCATAGATTTATCTTCAAGATTTAAGGCAGAGTTAAAATCGCCTAAGATGACCCACGGTTCGTTACGGACGAAATTTTTATGCAATGAGAGGTGATCCCAGAGCTCTCTGCGAGTTACATAATAGTTTGCAGCATAGATAACCGAACAAAAAACCATTTTTTCACCTGTTTAAAGATCAGTTGTAGGTGCATAACCTGATCAGACTCCGAAAGCACCATAACATCAAAAATAGAAGGGTTCCATCCAACAATAATTCTCGTGCCTTTATTACAACGAGCCCCATTCGACGTCCAGTGCCAAGAACGAAAGATAGACTTACAAACTTTAGAAAGATTACTCACCTCAACATGTGATTCAAGAATAGCACATAAACTTAAATTAAACTCCTTGACTGCTTGACGAACCTCAGATTGCTTTATGGGCCGGTTCAAACCCCTAATATTCCATGAGGCAATACTAACCATTGTTAACCAATGACGAAAGGGTGCTTACCCCTTTTTTAACATCTGTTTTAACGGACCCTTGCCTCAAAAAAATCATCCATCTCATACCCATCCGTCTCGTTAAAAACCTCCACTTCCTCTTCATCCTCCACTTCCACCTGAGCCGAACCTGATGTATTACCACCCTCATCTACATTAACAGAAGGATCATTGAGCACATCAAAAGGATTCGAATGTTGAATGTTAGACGAGTTCGACCCAATGACCGGTTCACCACTTTTCACGGAACCCACCGGCTATGAGCTAGGATTCCCTCCCTTATCCTTTGACGAAACTGGCCTATACTCAAATTTTTGCTTTGGTTTATTCAAATTAAAACCAACCTTCCTAGCTGCCTTCTTCCCTTGAACAGTTGTATAACCCTCTTCATCCACAGTAGGTTGCCGCTTAGAAGAACCACCATCCTGAATTGGCTGCTTCATCTTCTTGTTATAACCAGGAAAGTTGCCCTGTTGAGGTTTGCCATTAGATACTTTAGAAATCTGCCTAGGGCAGCAATCGTCATTGTGGCGAAATACACAGCATCGACCACACCTATGGGGACACCATTCATATTCAACATAAACCTTCTCCTTGACAAAACCATCCCCATCAAGACAAGGGACCGCAATAGTTAACTCCTCACTGAGATCAGTATCGGCTGAAATCTCAACCAGAGCACGCGCAAAACTGCTTCTACCCCACATATCAACGCACATTGAGGTAGTAAACGAATCCAAAGCTTTTGGCTCGCCGATAGTTGTTGCAATTAAACTTAAACCATCCTCCGTATAAGCCGCTAAAGGAACTTCATGAAGCTTAACCCAAACCTGAACCTTTTTCACTTCCTTTTTCTCTAGCTTAACCGAAGGCGACCAAACTTCCAAAAACAACGGCTGTGAGCGAATAATCCATGGTCCCTCGGTAAGAGCCTTTAGCATACCTGCTTGATCAGCGAACTTGAAAAAGAAAAAACCACTGGCGTTCATCATTGATTTCTGCAACCCAAAACGCTTCCAATTATTCCTAACATAGAATTCCACAACGGGATACGCAACTCAATCCCCCAAAAAGTATCCATACAACGTATTAGCTAGTTTATCTTGCACTATTCTGACGGAATCCCTAGATAGGACAACATCACAACCATCCTGTTTCTCACCAGTCTCCAAAGAACGAAAATTCACCTTCTTCGCACTAGCTCCCCTAACAGAATCAGCGTATGAAACAGGTTTTACTACGTTACCAGGATCCTGCTGACTACTGGCACCCTGATCATGAATTTTCTCTGCACCCTGAATAACCGAACTGACTTTCTCCACACTATCAAGGTTAACGGGTTTGGATATAGCAGCAAGTCCATCGATAACCGAAACATTATCAGAAAAAAACATACCTCTCCTCGGCAACAATGATTTTCCTTCGATGTTAGTCACACGGAGACCTATGCCGCGAACAGGAACTGTACCCGGAGAAAACCCTACCTCTTGCGCCCCAGAATCAATCAGAATGTCATTAGCCGCCGGAGATAAAGGATAACCTTCCTGATCAAACAATCCATGGTTCACCTGATCTAAAGGGATGTTACTCCCAGAAAAAACACGATCATTCATTAAAAGAAACACAACTCTCCCTTAAACAATGTAACAGAAATTACCATGCAAACCAGACACGTCCACGAAACCAAGAAAACGAAGAACCCGAAAACAAAAAAGAAAACCCTAATCCTGTAACCCTAGAGCCGAATTTCAATCCATAACAGATTAACCCAGAGTATCAATCTAGCTAAATTAAACTCAGTTAACCGCGACTAATAACAACCAGATTTTTTTTTTTGGGTAAAGGGTTACCCCGGTGATTCTATTAAAATGCAACCGCAAATAAGTACAAGTAGTGAGGATGTGTTCCACACTAGTTCATATACAGGACATGCCCCATATATGTAAATCAAACAAAAACCAAAGACCTATAACACCCCATAACCTAGTCTACTATACATCATAACAACCAGATTAATAGGTCAGGATCTCTAAACAGCAACTATGGCGGCGATTGGAGAAGAAAGAAGATAAAACCCTGATTTCAGATTGATTACTATTGCTAACGAGTTCGTTATAGAGATTTGATCAACAAAACTCTAATCACAGACTGTTATACAAATGAATCTCAAAGAAAATTTAGGGTTTCATGAAGAATCAAGAAAATCGCCCAGGAGAGAGAGCAAAGGGTTTCATCCGTCTTTAACCTTCACTTACCCTCAAGACTTTTTAAAAAAGACCGAAGTATAACCATCTGGACCGGGAGATTTATTACCAGCTATAGAGAACATGGCTAGTTTAATCTCATCATCTGTAACCTGCCTGACCATATTAGAAGCTTTGTCGACCGAAAGGACATTACTGAATAAATCCGGAGCCGGTTGCAAAAGATTACTCCCCATATGACCAAAGAAATTAGAATAATGATCCACCAAAACTTGAGGAACCGAAACTCCTTCATGAAGATTTCCACCACCATCTCTAATAGAAAAAATTCTGCTACGATGGTTCTTAGCTTTAATAACATTATGGAAGTACTTCGAGTTCGAGTCACCTAACGAAAGCCACTCCACCTTAGACTTTTGTTTGAGAAATAAACTTTCATCCTTAACCGCCTCTTTGTAAGCCTGCAATAAAAGATCATGCTGCTCTTTTAGATCAACATTTAACTGGTCGCCATCCATAGCCGTTTGACAATCATCCAGAGCTTTCCTGGTCACCTTAACTTTCTCATGCAGATTTCCTTCCTGGAAAAAAAGTTTACGAAGAGGGGTTTTAAGCAACCTAAGTTTCTTGACCACTTGGAACATACGGTACCCGGGAATATCACTTCTCCAAACTTTCTCCACTTCATCCAGAAAACCCGTTTTATCCACGACCAAATTTACAAACTTATGGCACAAACCCAAGTAACTCGAATAATACAGGTGCAAGCACACCTGCTCAGGAGGTTCTGAATGGATAGTGTTGCAACTTGGAATGTTAGGGGATTGAACCACCTCATCAAACAAAAGGAGGTTCAAAGGTTTGTAAAAGATAATGGGTTGCAAGTTATAGCAATTTTGGAGTCTCACGTTCAGGTTGCTAACTTGGATAAGGTGTGTAACAAGGTGTTTCGGAATTGGGAATGGACTTCGAATGGTAGTTTGTGTGATAAAGGTACGAGAGTTATTGTTGGATAAAACTCATCCCAAACTGAAGCGAGACTCCTGTGATCGGGAAAAGTCCATATTCTTCTGAGAACGCGATGTTTCTCTCCTTCCTTTAGGCAATTCAGGTTCTTGTCGTAACCCTAGTTCTTGATTGTGATCTTTTGTATAACAGTCTGTGATTAGAGATAGATTCCATTCATATCTCTATAACGAACTCGTTAGCAATTGTGACCAGTTTTGTTAGTAGGGTTTCTTTTTCGTTTTTGTTTTAATCGCCGCCCTTGTTTTCAATTCGAAAACCTGATTTATTAACCTGGTTGTTGTTGATTGCAGTTAGCTGTGACTAATTTAGCTAGATCGATAACTCTGGATTAATAGGTTAAGGTTTGAAGATTGTTACTAGGGTTTAAAGGAGCAGGGTTTTCGTGTGGGTGGTTTGCGTATGACAGTTTGGTTAAGTTTTTCGTAGATTTTTGCATGGAGAGAAACAGAGATCAGGGTTTGGAGGATTTAGGGTTTCAGTCGTTTTCTGAAAGATTGCATGGGGATGTTTTTATTAGTAAAAGCAATATGAAGCCGTCGAATGCACAAGATGTGCGAGGTAACATGCATACGTCTGGGAGAAGTATTGATATCAGGTCATTGAACATTGATGGTAATCCACTTCTGCCGAGACGTGGTATTGTCCAGAAAGAGCCAACACGAATAAATGTTATTGATGAACTGGAAAAGATAACAGTGCTGGTTCAGTTGGGGAATATCAATGGAGAGGAAAATCGGGTTAATGACCAGGAAAAGAGCACAATGAATGTTTCATATGCGGCCAAGGTCAAGATGAATGATTCGCAGAAAAGAGAAGTAAACTTCAGAAAGATGGATTCTGTGGAGATTGTTAAGGATGTGGATGTGGTAATTCCTAGAGAAGTAGTCCGAAAGGTACAGGAAAAGTTTGACAATGTTTTGTATGGGTATTTTTTAGGTAATCGTCTCCCTTACCCTGTGGTGGAGTATTACGCGAAAAATGTGTGGTCGAAGTATGGTTACTCTAAACTTATGATGAATTCGGATGGTTTCTTCTTCTTTAAGTTTGATTCGAAGGAGGGTATGGCCAAAGTGCTGGAAGGGGGGCCATGGTTAATCAGGAAAGTTCCTTTGTTCTTGAATGTATGGTCGCCGTCTGTTAGTTTGAAGAAGGAGGGTATAAAATCTGTTCCGGTGTGGGTGAAAATGTTTAATGTCCCTATTTCTGTATACACAGATGATGGTTTGAGCTTGTTAGCATCCAAGATAGGGAATCCTAAGAGACTTGATGGCTATACGGCTGATATGTGTGCGGATAGTTGGGGAAGGAGCAGCTTTGCTCGGGCATTAATTGAGATAGATGCGGATAATGAGCTAAAAGATCATATTGTTGTAGCTATCCCGAAGCTAGATGAGGATGGGTACATTACTGAAAAGGTGAAAATTGAATATGAATGGCAGCCACAACGTTGTTCGCTTTGTTGTATCTTTGGCCATAATGACCAGACATGTGCCAAGAATGTCCAAAATAAAGAGAAACAAGTGGTTATTGATGAGGATGGCTTCACTGTAGACAAAAGGAAGGTGGCACGTGGGGGTATGATGCATAAAAAGAAAAAACAAAATCAAAAATTCGTATATAGGCCTAAAGTGAACTAGTTTGGGCCGAGCACTTCAGGCACGAAACAGGATAAGGTGGATGAAACTAGGAATGAAAAGGTGCAAACCCAAAACTCTTTTGATGCTTTAAATATGGATGATGGGGATACGGATGTCCGTATCACACGAACAGTTGGTGAGGGAAAATCGGATGGGATAGAAAATAATGGAAAATCACCTCGAGTGGATGATGAGGTGGTGGAAACGGTTCCTACTGAAATGTCTGCTTTTATGCGATGCGAGTGGCAAACTCAATCTGAGGGGGCAAGCACTCCCGGTCAAAACGGTGTTAATGGATAGTATGGCTGCATGGAACATAAGGGGCTTGAACCGGCCCCTGAAACAAAGTGAGGTTCGTCTTTTAGTGACTGAAAATAGATTATCTGTTTGTGCTCTTCTTGAATCTCATGTGGATATTACTAACCTTGCTAAGGTGTGTAACAATGTTTTCCGGTCTTGGAAATGGACGTCGAATGGAGGTTTATGTGATCGAGGTACGAGCATTATTTTGGGTTGGAATGCCGATGTGGTTGATATTATGATTTTGGCCCAATCGGACCAAGTCATTCATGCTCAGGTCTTCTCCAAAGCTGACAATCAATCTGTTTTTGTTTCGTTTGTTTATGCAAAGAATAAATATCAGGAGAGAAGAACGCTTTGGGATAACTTATGTAAACATAAGGGTCTTTGCTATGACAAGCCTTGGGTCGTTATGGGCGATTTCAATTCTGCATTACATATTGAGGATTCATTGAATGGTCCTTCCACTCTTTCGATTGGTATGAGAGAGTTTAATGAATGTGTTCAATATGCGGAGTTGATGGATATTAAGGGTCATGGATTACACTTCACATCGAACCAGAAACCTTCGAATGGTGTTGGGCTGCTTAAAAAGATTGATCGTGTTATGGGCAATATGAAGTTCTTGGAGATGTTCAAGGATGCGTATGTCTTATATCATCCTTTTCGGATTTCTGACCATACCCCGTGCATTCTTAAGCTAGCTGCGTCGGGTAAGTTTCGACCGAAACCATTTAAGTTTGCTAATTTCATTACCTCCAAACCGGAATTCAGGATATGTGTTGATAAGGAATGGAGTAAGCATGTGGATGGGGTTACTATGTTTGCGGTCACCAAGAAGCTTAGGAACCTGAAGCCGTTTTTGCGGAAACTTTTGTTTAATCAAGGGAATTTGCATGATAAAGTTGCTGGATTGAGGAAGAAGCTTGATGATATTCAGATTCTTATTGATAGCAATCCGTTAGATGTTAATCTTCGTAACATGGAGGCTCAATGTCTTAAAGATTTTCAGATTGCAGCATATGATGAAGAATGCTTTCTTAAGCAAAAAACTAAAGTGGAGTGGCTATGTGCTGGAGACTCCAACACTAAGTTTTTCCATAATAGTGTTAAATGCAGGAATGCTAGAAATAAAATTCAATCTATTAGGGATGTTAACGGGACCCGATATGAAGGAGAAGGTATTTTGGATGCTTTGGTAACTTATTATGCTAATTTTTTGGGTACTGAGGACCGGGTTGCAGCTATTGATCTGGAAGATATTAGTGTCAATACTCTTAGTGTTGATGCTGCGGCCAATATGGTACGGCAAGTAACTCGAGAGGAGGTAAAAAATGCTATTTTTAATATTGGAGAGAATAAAGCCCCAGGGCCTGATGGGTATACATCGGCATTCTTTAAGGCTTCTTGGGATATTGTGGGTGAAGAAGTGTCCTCTGCTGTGTTAGAATTTTTTAATAATGGCAAGCTGTTGAAACAATTAAATCATACGATTTTGGCTCTCATTCCTAAGGTAGATACTCCGGATTCGGTGCTGGACTATCGTCCGATATCTTGTTGTAATGTTCTTTATAAGTGCATAAGCAAGATCATTACGGACAGAATCAAGGGTAGTTTGGAGAAGTTGGTTAGTATTAACCAGTCCGCCTTTGTTCCTGGTAGAAAAATCTCGGACAATATTTTATTAACTCAGGAGCTGATGCATAACTATCATTTGAATAAGGGCCCGGCTAGATGTGCTTTCAAGATTGATATTCAGAAAGCCTATGATACGGTTAACTGGGTTTTCTTAGAGAATGTGCTTAAGGCGTTTGGTTTTCATCATAAAATGGTTGCATGGATTATGGAATGTGTTACTACGACGTCCTTTTCAATTAGCATTAATGGGAATCTGCATGGTTATTTTAGAGGGAAACGGGGGTTGAGGCAGGGTGATCCTATGTCTCCATACCTGTTCACGTTGGTTATGGAAATCTTATCGTTGTTGCTCCAGCATGCGGCTGCGTCCGGTAATGGCTTCAAGTATCATGCTCAATGTGCTAAACAGAAAATAATTAACGTCTCCTTCGCTGATGACCTTTTTATTTTCGTGCATGGGGATGCTGTGTCCGTGGGGAAGGTTAAACAAGCTCTTGAGGAATTCACTAATGTTTCTGGTCTGGTGCCGAGTCCAGCTAAACGTACGGTGTATTTTTGTAATGTTCCATTAAATGTTCGACAGGAAATTATCCGCTTGATGCCGTTTCAGGAGGGTTCTCTCCCGGTTAGATATTTGGGGGTGCCGTTAATTACAACAAAGCTGATTTATAAAGATTGCAAACCCCTAGTTGAGCGTATGGAAAAGAAGATTGATAGTTGGCTAAACAAATCTTTGTCTTTTGCGGGTAGGTTACAGCTTGTTAACTCGGTGTTATCCTCCATGCATATTTATTGGGCGTCAGTCTTTATTATTCCTACTCGAGTTATAAATGAGCTTGAGAAGTATATGAGGAGATTCTTATGGAATGCGGGCTCTCAGGGTAGGGCGAAAGCCAAAGTGGCTTGGTCGGATGTTTGTTTGCCTAAGACGGAAGGTGGGCTTGGTATTAGAAGCATATCAGATGTCAATAAGGCTTTGATGACCAGCCATATTTGGAGCATTGTTACTCGAAGGAAGTCCCTGTGGGTTGATTGGATTTATGCTTATAAGTTGAAAGATCGCAGCTTCTGGGATGTCCAAACTCGTGGTAGTATTAGCTGGGGATGGAGGAAAATTTTATCCATCCGTGACATTGTTCGGCCGTTTATTTGGAAGGTGGTTAGGAGTGGGCTTCAAACTAATGTGTGGACAGATAATTGGTGCCACATTAGTCCCCTTAGTTCATTCATAACTCCTAGACGCATCGCTTATGCGGGGTTTTCTATGTCATCCTCTTTAGCGGATCTGATTGATATTAATGGGCAATGGAAGTGGCCGCAAGCTTGGTATGATCTCTATCCGGTGTTAATTGAGCTGGATGTTCCCCAGTTGAGCCATAATATTCAAGATCGTACAATTTGGAAAGACTTGGAGGGTAATAGTTGTCATTTTCGGTCATTGGAGGTTTGGAATGTGGTTAGACATCGTGAGAGCTTAGTGCCGTGGGTTTATGGAGTTTGGTTTTCCCAATGTATCCCAAGACACTCGTTTCACTTATGGTTGGTTATCAAGAATAAGCTTAAAACTCAAGATAGGTTGGCTGTGTGGGAAGTAGGAAGTGCAACGAATTTTAATCTCATGTGTTGCCCCTTGTGCAGAAATAATCGAGATTCTAGGGACCATTTGTTCTTTCAATGTTCGTTCTCCTCAAAGGTTTGGAAGGAGGTTAAACTGATGGTGTCTTTGGAACAGGTTGATGATTCTTGGCAATCCATTATGGATTGGTTGTCACTAAATGCCTCGTCGAAGAAGACAGAGCATATTGTTAGCAAGTTGGTAATTGGGGCGGCTACATACTTTATATGGCTTGAGAGGAATAATTGTTTATTTTCCAATGATCAGGCTAAAGTCGCGTCGGTGGTTGGGAGGATCAAGAAAACGGTCAGGTTACGTCTTATGGGGTTCGACTTTAAAGGGGATTCCAAAGTTGACAGGATGCTAAAGAAATGGGAGATCGCTAGAAACGAACAAGAGGATGATCCGGGTTAGAGCCTAGTTCATGGATTGTCTATTTACGAGTGTGTGGCTCGTGGCTGTGTGTTTTTGTTTGAGCGTTTTGTTTTATTGTTTGACGCTTGTTTCTTGTTGGGGTTGTGTACCTTTCTTGGTTTGTTTCCTAGGCTACGGTTTGTGTAGCCTAGTTGGTGTGTCATTCTGGCATACCCTTGTACTTATTTGAGTTATTTATAAAATTCACCTGGGGTAACCCTTTACCCAAAAAAGAGTTATTGTTGGATGGAATGTGGATAATGTAGATGTTGTAGTCCTGCATGCTACTAATCAAGTTGTTCATGTTCAACTTAGATTTAAAAAAGATAATGCAATGGTAAATATTTCCTTTGTGTACGCGAGTAACAATGATCAAGAAAGGAAACAGCTTTGGGAATCGCTGAAAATGCATAAGGGGGTCATTCAATCGAACCCGTGGATAATTATGGGAGATTTTAATGTGGTGTTGAATCTTGAGGATAATTGTATGGGGTCGTCAAATGTGACTGCGGCTATGAGAGATTTTAATGAGTGCGTGAAGTATCTTGAAGTTTTTGATGTTAGAGCTCATGGTATGCACTATACTTGGAGTCAGAGTCCGAAGAAAGGGATTGGAATCCGAAAGAAACTGGACAGGATTATGGCAAATGTCAGTTTTGTGGATAATTTTGTGGATGCTTTTGCGGTGTTTATGCCACATGGTATTTCGGACCATTGTCCAGCTTTGCTGAAAATTCTGAAGGCCACTAAGGTTAAACCTAAACCTTTTAAGTTTTGTAATTTTTTGACACATAAGAAGGATTTTTTGCAAACGGTCATGACGGGTTGGGAAGTTGAGGTTATGGGGGTTCCGATGTTTCGTTTAGTAAAAAAACTTAGAGGCCTTAAACATCCGCTAAGATTGTTACTAAAAAAACAAGGAAATATCCATAAAAAGGTGATAGACTTGAAGGCTGAATTGGATTCGTTGCAGAGTAAGTTGGATGCTGATCCCTTTAACTTATTAATTAAAGAAGCTGAATCCGTTTGTGTGAAGAATTATTTGGAGGCGACGTTGGATGAAGAGAGATTTTTGAAACAAAAGGCAAAACAGAAATGGTTGGAAGCTGGAGATTCAAATACCAAATTCTTTCATAATGTGGTCAAATGTCGCAATCATATTAACAAAATAAACGTTATAAA
Organism: Helianthus tuberosus; assembly: GCA_030545235.1. NCBI lineage: Eukaryota > Viridiplantae > Streptophyta > Magnoliopsida > Asterales > Asteraceae > Helianthus > Helianthus tuberosus. Next base: position 47,085,433 of record CM060429.1, on the reverse strand, counting down.
AGATACGTTCGGCAATGTGTATGAAGGGGATGAAGTTTCTTTGGCGTTAGTGAATCACTTCCGTGATTTTCTGGGTGCGGAAGGGAACATGGTTAGCCGAGTGGATCAAGACATCTTTTTAGCTACCGTTAACCCCAGTGTGGCGGATTATATGTGTAGGCAAGTGACTCCGGATGAAGTAAAAGTGGCTGTTTTTTCGATTAATGAAAATAAGTCTCCGGGCCCGGATGGGTACACGTCTGACTTCTTTAAAAAGTCATGGTCTATTGTCGGAAGCGAGGTAACGAATGCTATCATGGATTGTTTCGAGTCGGGTAGATTACTTCAGGAGATAAACCACACGTTTTTAGCTCTCATTCCTAAAGTTTCTACTCCTGGAGTGGTCACGGATTATAGGCCAATTTCATGTTGTAATGTGGTCTATAAAGCTATTAGTAAGATTCTTACAGCTAGGATTCTGGAAGGTTTAAAGGGTATTATAAGTGAAAATCAATCGGCATTTGTTCCGGGAAGGAGGATATCGGATAATATTATGTTGACTCAAGAGCTAATGCATAACTATCATCGTCAAACGGGTCCGCCTCGATGTGCCATGAAAGTAGATATTCAAAAGGCGTATGATACAGTGGATTGGAGATTTCTTCGTGATGTTTTGCATGGATTTGGTTTTCGGCATCGATTTATTGGTTGGATTATGGAGTGTATCACTTCTACATCTTTTTCTTTGAGTGTCAATGGTAATATGCATGGCTATTTCAAAGGAAAGCGGGGGTTGCGGCAAGGGGATCCAATGTCCCCCTATTTATTCACTATGGTCATGGAAGTTTTAACGTTTATACTCAACAAAGCTGCTGATCTGGATTCCTCTTTTAGGTTTCATAATAAATGTGAGAAGCAAATGATAATCAACGTTTGTTTTGCTGATGATCTTTTCTTATTTGCTAGAGGGGATGTTGGCTCGGTTAAAGTTGTTATGCGTTCCTTGAAAGTGTTCGAGGAAGTTTCTGGCTTAGTTCCTAGCAATGCAAAAAGTATTATATTTTTTTGTAATGTTCCGTTAGCTACTAGGACCAGAATTGCTGAAATGGTGCCATTCGATGAAGGGAGACTTCCTATTAGATATTTAGGGGTTCCGTTACTTGCTTCACGACTTTTGATTAAAGACTGTAAAGTTTTGGTGGAGCGAATGTCTAAACGTATCAATGACTGGAAAAATAGGTTTCTTTCATTTGCGGGAAGACTTCAGCTGGTTCTTTCGGTTCTATCCTCTATTCACGTGTACTGGGCTTCGGTGTTCATTTTACCGGTTAGTATCATAAAGGAGTTGGAAACCAAGATGAAACAATTTTTATGGGGCCAGGGCATGGGTTCGAAACGTCGAGCCAAAGTGGCGTGGAAAAAAGTTTGCCTTCCAAAGCTGGAAGGTGGCTTAGGCATAAGACGGATATCGGATGTTAACAATTCGTTGATGGCTTACCACATTTATAGTATTGTCTCGGGTAGGAACTCGTTATGGACAAACTGGATATCCTTGCATAGGCTTCGTGGACGTTGTCTTTGGGACATTCCGATTCAAGCCAACTCTCCGTGGGGATGGAAAAAACTAATGAAGTGTAGGGATAAATTTCGCAATAACTTGTGGAGTAAGATTGGTAATGGCAATAACACTTTTCTGTGGTTTGATAAATGGACGAATGAATGTCCGCTTAGGCAGCTAGTTTCCCCACGGCAGATGGCCCGGTATGGGTTTACAATCAACTCGAAAATCAAGGATGCGATTATAGATGGGCAATGGGTTTGGCCGGAAGATTGGAGGAGTGTTTTTCCGACATTATTCCAACTTCGGCCTCTGAGGTTAACTGAAACACAAGACAAAGTTCTATGGATGAAACATGATGGGAAGCTTGCACCGTTCTCGTCAAAGGAAGTGTGGGATGCCGTCCGGGTCCGAGATTAGCCAAAGGCATGGGCGAAAGTGGTATGGTCGTCTTTCAATATTCCGAAACATTCTTTCATGTGTTGGCTTATTTTCAAGAATAAACTTTGGACTCAAGATAGGATTTTGAGGTGGAATCATGAAGTTACGGGATCTATGAATCTTATGTGCTGCTTGTTATGCTTCTCGGAGATAGAGACTCATGAGCATTTGTTTTTCGAATGCCCATACTCGAAATCGGTATGGCATAAAGTTCGGCAGAAAGTTAACATGGAATCGGTTAGAGAATCTTGGGGTGACATTTCGGCTTGGTTGATTTCTAGAGCTAAGTCGAAGTCAGTTATGTCTGTTGCTGGTAGATTGGTGGTTGCGGCTGCAGCTTATGCTATTTGGAGTGAACGAAACTCCAAATTTTTTAATAACCGATTGAGACCTCCAGAAAAGGTGGCGGATTACATAATCAGCACAGTCCGAGATAAGTTAATCTCTTTCAAGTATAAACAAACGGCTAATGTTAAGTGTTTTTTGGAAGAGTGGAAGATGGATAAGGAAGATTTCTTGGATGAAGATTGAAGTCAAATGTTTTATTTGTTTTTGATGTAATTGGTTGTGTCCTTGGTTTCTTTTTGTTGAACTCTTTAGTGGTATGCCACTAAGAGAACTAGAGGGTATTTTCAGCCTTCTACTTGTTTGTTTTTGTTATGTTATAAAAATCACCGGGGTAACCCTTTACCCAAAAAAATTTACAAACTTAAAAGGTTTTGGCTTCTCTGTCACCACTTTAGGAAGCTTAAGAATACAAGGGCTATGATCCGAAACCCGATATGGAAGAAAATAAGCGGAGGCAGCTGGAAAGACATCGATCAAGCTGGCATTACCCAGGATTCGATCGAGCTTCTTCATAACACGGCTCCTCTGATTATTCGTCCACGTAAATTGTAATCCCGATCTATTTACATCAAAGACTTCTATATCATGAACACACTCCTTAAATTCCCTTGTCCCTACCCCTAAAGTAGACGACCCAGCTAGAGTATCTTCATGAAACAGCGATTCATTGAAATCACCCATGATTATCCACGGCTTATCATGCATAACCGAATGATAAGCACATAAATTCTGCCACAGCTCCCTCCGATCTTTATAATAGTTATGAGCATAGACAAAAGAACAAAATAATGATTTCCGATCCATTTTAAAGACAATCTGGGAATGAATAAGCTGATCCGAATGAGCCAAGACCATCACATCCACCAGACTAGGATCCCACCCAACCATTATACGAGTACCTTTATCACAACAGTCTTCATTAGTTGCCCACTGCCAGCTTCGACACACTCTCCTACAAACATTAGCCACATTAGATGAGTCAACATGGGTCTCCATAATCGCACAAACCTGCACTTGATTCTCTACCTACAGTTGCTGAACCTCCTTTTGTTTTAGGGAGCAGTTCAACCCCCTTATGTTCCAAGAAGCGATGCTACCCATGGACACTCGCCTGGCCAGGTGTGCTTGCAACCCTCAGAATTGTCATTCTTTTTATCCATGAATTTCGGTATATCCGCAAGGAGTTCGTCCACCTCCACCCCATCCGAAATAATCTCTTCTGAGTTTCTTGTGTTTCCTTTAGCTTTCAGGTTTTGCCTTCGAACCCCATCTCCATCCGTGTTCGTATTCAGCTTATCAAATGAAGCATCCACCTGGTTAACTCCTTCCTCGTTTTGCAGTACAGCAAAAGAGTTTGAGACGTTCACCTGAGCAGAAGACGAAGTCGAGTTATCCCCATTAGATTTACCTTTATTCATCGACCGATATACCATCTTCGGTTTCTGGTTTTTAATATGGATACCTTGCTGGCCCCCTTTTTTGTTCTTCACTTTAGCTCCCTTAAACCCATCAGCATCAGTTTTAGTCTCATAATGATCCTTTCCAATCGTCTCTTCAGCTTTCGGATTCTTTAGGCAAGAACTCCCATCGTGGCCAAACACACAACATGACGGACATCTTAATGGAACCCAATCATACTCCACTTTTATCTCTGATTTTGTAAAACTCTTCCCATCCAGCGAAGGAATAGCCATAGTTATATTCGTCCTTAACTCCATACTAGCATGAACATCAACTAGAGCCCTCGCAAAGCTACTTCTCCCCCATGACTCCACACACATAGTTGCCGTATAAGAGTCCAACATCTTTGGTGTACCGATCCTTGACGCCAGGAGACTAAGACCATCTTCAGTAAACGCTGGAAGAGGAACCTCATGCATCTTAATCCAAACAGGAACCGTTGTGATATCTTCTTTCTCAACCGTGATAGAGGGTGACCATTCCTTCAAGATAATAGGGACGTTTCTTATCATCCACGGACCATCTTCCAATAACTGATCAATACCTTCTTTAGTCTTAAACTTGAAGAAGAAAAAACCCTTTGAATTCATCATAAGTCTCGCCAATCCATACTTTGCCCAGTTATGTTTAACAAAAGGTCCAAGTCTGGGTTAAAATACATGATATTCCTATTGCTGCTTACACAGAAGATGGACTGAGTATGATTGCTACAACAATTGGGGGACCGAAACTTCTGGATTCGTACACTACGTCGACGTGTATGGACATGTGGGGCCGTAGTAGTTATGCTAGAGCTTTAATCGAGGTCTCGGCTGAAAAGGATTTGCCTGAAGAAATAACTTTGGCCATCCCTGAACCTGAGGGGGAGGGTTTTGTCAAAGAAACTATGTACGTTGAGTATGAATGGTACCCGCATAGGTGTTCTAAATGCTGTGTTTTTGGCCACTCAGTTGATACATGTCCTAAACTTCCAAGGAAGTCTGCTTCTTCAAAGAAGGTGGACCAGAAAGATAAGCAACTAGTGCATGAGAATCATTATGCTAAGAAGTATCCGGTCATAGATGAGGATGGTTATCAAGGGGTTCCGAGTAAGAAAGTGGCTCGTAAACAGGGTTTCCAAGTTAATAAACAAAAGCCGAAGTTTGAATATAGGCCGGTGATTTCCAAACCGAAAGGGGAGTTGAATAAAGCTTTGTCGTCGAGTGGAATTGTGTCTAAAAACCCTTTTGCTGTTTTGGATAATGCTGAAGTGGATGGTCCAGTAGATAAAAAACTATCGGAGGATGGCTATGAGGACTCAGATAAGGAGGAGGTAATGGAGGTGTATAATGAAATGGATGAATTTATTTTAAAAGGCTCAAAGAAACCGAATGATAAACAAGGGGCAAGCACTCCTTCCACAGCTGGTTCTGATGGTTAGTCTTGCTTCGCGGAACATTAGGGGGTTGAACCGCCCTCTGAAGCAACAGGAGGTTCGACAAATTGTCAAGGAGAATAGTTTGTCTTTTTGTGCGATTCTATTTTTTTGGGTAAAGGGTTACCCCGATGATTCTATATATTCACAACCAATAAAAACAAGTAGCGTGGAGAACCCACACTAGTTCAGACATGGGGCATACCACATGACTGTAAACCAAAACTCAACCAGAAAATAAAAACATCCAAAACAAAGACGACCACTAGACAAAACATCTAGACCAACAAAACAAACAAACAAACTAATCAACCGCCATCATCAATGACCGCCGCTCCATGAATATCCCAAGCTTCCAGCAATCTCCTCACTTTGTCAGTGTCTCTAAACCTCATCCCCATCAGCTTGTAACGAACCGTGTTAAAGATATTATTAACAATAACTTCAGGAGGCTTTAATTGGTTCTTAAATAATCTATTATTTCTTTCCCGCCAAATATCATAGGAAGCTGCCGCTACTAGCAGTCTACTAACAACATTGGAAGCTGATTTCGAGCGAACCCGGGCACACAACCAATCCAAAATATTACTCCATGAAGCATCGACCGAATCCATACCAGCTTTATTTCGGATAGAACACCAAATCTTTGACGAAAACTTGCATTCAAAAAACAAATGGTTATGAGAATCCACATCCTCATAGCATAATAAACAGCACATCATGTTCATGTTTTTCCTCCGAGCCAAATCCCAACGTAAAATCTTGTCCTGAGTCAATAATTTCCTCCGAACAATAAGCCACAGAAGGAACGCATGTCTCGGAATACATTGAGAGAACCACACAACACCAAACCAATCAACCTCTGACTCCCTGTCTCGAATAGAGTGCCACACACTAGCCGTAGAGAAGTCAACAATATCCGAACCATCTTTCCAACTCAGTCTGTCATCCACATGAGGCTCTATCGTAACCTGCATAATCTGATTAAGAGGATGATACAAATCTAACCACTCCACCGGCCATTGACACGCTCCGTCAACTACCAGCTCATCCACAGTAGCCGACAAAGAAAAACCCACTGTGGTAATAACTCTAGGGGTTAAGAACAAACATAACGGGCCCAGGTCACACCAAGAATCATACCAAACTGAAGTATTCCGACCATTTCCTATCCTGGACCAAACATGCTCACGAATCATCGGTCTAATCTGAAGAATTTTCCTCCAACTCCAACAACTATTTGAAACCACCCGATAATTCCATAAAGTACAGCCTTTGAGGCGATATGAATGGATCCAAGCAACCCACAAAGACTCCCTTCTCGTTAAAATACTCCAAGCATGAAACGCCATCAGAGACTTGTTAACATCCCCAATTCGTCTAATACCCAACCCGCCCTCACTTTTAGGAACACAAACAGCTTTCCACGAGACTTTAGCCTTCCCTTTCTGATAGAACCTTGGGACCACAGAAAATTCCGCATTCTAGCCTCCAAATCATACACGATTCTAGAAGGCAAAATAAAAACCGATGACCAGTAGATAAACAAAGAAGACAGAACCGAAATGATTAACTGCAACCTTCCAGCGTACGAAAGGAGTTTATTCTTCCAATTGCTAATACGATTCTCCACTCTCTCAACGAGAATACTGCAATCCTTAAACAAAAGTCTCGACGAGATAAGAGGAACCCCCAAATAACGAACGGGAAAATTACCTTCCGCAAAAGGCATAACATCCAAAATACCTCTTTTGACATGACTCGGAACATTACAAAAATAACCAGTACTCTTTTGGGTGCTAGGCTTCAAACCTGACATCTCAGAAAACCGAGAAAGAGAAGACATAATGCATTTTGCCAAGCCAACATCACCTCTGGCAAAAAGGAATAAATCATCAGCAAAACACAGATTGATGATTTGCTGTTTTTCACATTTGTTATGAAACCTGAAAGAAGTATTAATTCTGGTAGCATGCTGCAAAATGCAAGTCAAAATCTCCATAACTAGAGTGAAAAGGTATGGAGATAACGGATCTCCTTGCCTTAAACCCCGTTTACCTTTGAAATAACCATGGATGTTCCCATTAACACAGATCGAATAAGAGGTAGAGGAGACATACACCATGATCCACTCCACCATAACCATGTGAAAACCAAACCCAATAAGAACATCCCTGAGAAAGGACCACTCCACCGTATCATACGCTTTCTGGATATCAACCTTGAAAGCACATCTAGGAGGACCCGACGACCTGTGATAATTATGCATCAGCTCCTGCGTGAGAAGAATGTTATCCGAAATTCTCCTACCCGGAACAAAAGCAGATTGGTTAATACTCACAATACTACTAAGGGCACCCTTTAGCCGATCCGCCACAATCTTACTAATACATTTGTAGAGGACATTACAACAAGAAATAGGCCGATAATCCCCAATAGCTGCAGGAGTAGGCACTTTAGGGATTAAAACAATAAGCGTATGATTCAGCTCTTGAAGAAGCCGCCCCGTGATAAAAAAAGTCTTGAATAGCATTAGTAACGTCCATCCCAATAATAGGCCAAACGCTTTTGAAAAACGCAGCCGTGTAACCATCAGGGCCCAGAGCTTTATCATTACCCATAGCAAAAAATACCGATTTAACCTCATCCACCGAAACCGTCCTAACCATATTACCGGCGACTTCAGCATCCAGCTTTCTAGCAAAAAGATCCGGCGTAGGCTTCTCTGAAACAATACCAGCACACCCAAGAAACTTCTCATAATGCTTAACAAAAGCATTCGAAACAGAATCACCTACATGAGAGATTCCATTCGAATCGGTTATCACATCAATGCGGCATCTATGGTTCCTACTCTTCAAAGACTTATGAAAAAACGCCGTATTAGCATCCCCGGCCCTCAACCAGTCGACTTTTGACTTTTGTTTTAAAAACCTCTCCTCATCCAAACACGCTTCCTGATACTCACGAATAACCTTTGCTTCATCAGTTCTCAAAACTTCGTCCAAGGGCTCACGATCGATACTCTGTTGAATAGCTTCTAACTTGTCACAAAGATTGGTAACTTTTTTGTGCAGGTTTCCCTGCTGAAACAAAAGAGCACGCAACGGAGACTTTAACAATCTCAGCTTCTTGACAACACGAAATTGGTGAACACCATTAATATGAACCTCCCAAGACGACTTAACTATGTCAATGAAACCAGGTTTGTGAATCAAAAAATTAGCAAACTTAAACTGTTTTGGCTTCAATTTAACCTCCTTCATAATTCTCAAGATACAAGGACAATGGTCCGAAATTCTATACAGCTGAAAGACTGCGACCGAATCCGGAAAACGAGACACAAAGAACTCTCTCTAGGAATGGAGAAAAAACGTGCCCCCTTCCTTTCTTGACCTAATTTCGTGATTTCTTGGTGGTTATGGTGATTGTTTGTGTGATTAGGGTTTCTTGATTCTCTATTCATGCTCGCAAATCAGTATTATCATCAATTGATTCGTTTTACACATTAGGGCTACGAATTTCTTCATCCTATTTGCGTTTTTCTTTGGCTGCCTTCTTTAAGTGGGATTCTTGTTCATTCTTGGTTTGGGTTTTCTAGAGAGAGTGAGTCCATTCGTTATTTTCTGATTGAATTAAGGATTATTGGTAGCATTAGGGTTTCAAGATTGACGGCTGAATAACCTAGGTTCAAGTATGGTGCTTGACGGCTGATTAGGGTTTCATTTTTAAGGTGTTGAAGGCCGGTTAACCTGAATTCACGAATTAGGGTTTCAAAATCAGGTTTCAATCAAAGAGAATTTGCAATCAGTTTAATCTGATTCTTTCCGTTGGCTGGTAATGGATGATCAAATCGCAGATGTTCTTGACAATTCAGGCGTATTTGTAAAGAAGATCAAGAGTATTGATGGTAAACCATTTGAGCCAAGGAAATCGCTACGTATGGCGGCTAGGGGAGTGCATAAGAAGGTAACCTTTATGCTGCCATTAAATGATGTAGAACACGATTTTGGTCGTTCTGATTCTCCTAACCAGCAGTACGCTAAGGTTGTTGACAAACGAAAAGTTGCTTTTGTTCTTCCGTTTAATGACGTTAGCCCTCTTCCCCGTGTTCATTCTCAACACCAATCGTACGCTAATGTGGTTTCAAATGAACAAGCTGAACAGGGTGGTGCTAAAATGGATTTTGGTGCAACAAAAGTTGATAATTCAGCTATGAACGCTACTGAATCGGCTGATCAAAATCCCAAGATTAATTTTCGGGTACTAAAGTCTGATGTCTCATTGGAGGGAGTGGATGTTGTCTTACCAATCGCCTCTGTGCATCAAGTCAACAACAGGTTAGCTAACACTCTCTATGGGTATTTCCTGGGGGATAGAATTGCATATCCGGTTGTTGAATACTTTGTGAGAACAAATTGGAAGAAATATGGTCTGCAGAAGACTATGATGAATTCAAATGGGTTTTTCTTCTTCAAGTTTGAAGATAGGAAGGGTATGAATAATGTTCTTGAAGGGGGGCCATGGCTGATTCGTAATAAACCATTGTTTCTCAACACTTGGTCCCCTACAAACACCCTTAAAAAAGAAGATATTAAAAAGGTTGCGGTTTGGGTTAAATTGCATGAGGTTCCGTTAGTGGCGTATACAGATGATGGGTTAAGCATGCTGGCTTCTAAAATTGGTTCTCCTATGCGGTTGGATTCGTATACAAGTGATATGTGTAATGAGGCTTGGGGAAGGAGCAGCTATGCTAGGGCCCTCATTGAAATATCGGCCGAACATGACTTTAAAGAGGTTCTAACCATGGCTATTCCCGAGTTGGATGAAGGCAAGTATGTTACTGAGACTATTCGAGTGGAATATGAATGGATACCCCCAAGATGTGCCCACTGTCATGTGTTTGGACATGACTCTGAGGGATGCCCTAAATGCATTGGTTCGACATCGAAACCTCCTACAATCAAGCCGAAAGTAGATGAGGATGGTTACACTGAAGTTAGGTCAAAAAAGAGTGCAAAGAAGAGTGGTTTTCAAGTTAATAACATGAAACCCAAGTTCGAATATCGACCTGTGGAAAGTTTAATGTTATTGATGAGTTATCGAAAATCACTATTCCAGTATCGGAGGGAGCTACGCAACATGAGCAAAAATCTGATGATGTTCAAAGTCAAAATAAGGTGGATGAGCTGATTAGGGCGGATGTCAAAAAACCGGGTGAAGTTAACCAGGGTAAACCGTTAACTTATGCAGATTCCTTGAAAAATCAGAATGCTCATAAAGTTAACTTCAGGTCGCTATCAAGTTCGCTGCAACATGATGATTGTGACATTGTTCTTCCGGTCGAATCGGTAAAGGTTATTCAGGATAAATTTGCAAACACTTTGTACGGTTATTTCTTGGGTGATCGAATTGCGTATCCTGTGGTTGAATTTTTTGTGAAAAACAACTGGAAAAAGTATGGCTTGCAGAAATCTATGATGAATGCGAACGGTTTTTTCTTTTTTAAGTTTGAAAATCAAAAGGGGATGCTGGATGTTCTGTCCGCTGGACCATGGATCATACGGTCACAACCATTCTTTATTCAGGAGTGAACGCCAACTACAAAACTGGAGAAGAAGGAAGTTAAAAAGATTCAAGTGTGGGTTAAAGTCCATGAGGTTCCGATTGCTGCTTATACGGAGGATGGGCTTAGTTTGATAGCAACTGCCATTGGTGAACCAAAGATGCTTGATTCTTATACAACGTCCATGTGTGTGGACAATTGGGGTCGTAGTAGTTTTGCTCGAGCTCTAGTAGAAATTTCAGCTGAGAAAGATCTTAAAGAGAAGATTACCATGGCGATCCCTAACTCGAATGGGGATGAGTTTATTAAAGAGACAATGTACGTAGAATATGAATGGAATCCGCTCAGATGTTCAACATGTTGTGTTTTTGGTCATTCTAATGACTCGTGTCCAAAGAGTACAAGGAAAGCAAACCCGTCGGTTAATCAAAAATATGTTAAGCAAGCTGGTAATCAAGGTAAGTCACAATCTAAGTTACCTCCTCGGGTTGATGATGAAGGATATACGGAAGTCCCTATCAAAAAGATGGCTAGGAAACCGGGCATTCAAGTTGCTAAACCAAAGCCAAAATTTGAATATAGGCCGATTCGTAATAAGTATAATCCGAATATTAAGTCAGCTAGGCCGAACATCCAGCTGGGTAATCAATTTCAGGTTTTAAATAACTTTGTTGAGGATGGAGGGCAATGTAGTAAAGGTCAATCCGGAGAATTTGATGATTCGGATGATGAGGAAGTTGTGGAAGCTTATAACGAAACTAATGAATTTCTGGTGGGTGATTCTAGTAAACCGATTGAAAATAAAGGGGCAAGCACTCCTTCTCCAATTGTTTCCAATGGTTAGTCTAGCCACTTGGAATATTAGGGGGTTGAACCGCTCCCTGAAACAAATGGAGGTTCGTCAGGTCGTCAAGGAGAATGGTGTGAGTTTTTGTGCGGTGCTTGAATCTCATGTTGATGTTACAAAGTTGGATAACATATGCCGGTCTGTCTTTAGAAATTGGGAATGGACGTCTAACGGGGGCCAATGTAATAAAGGTACTCGGATTATTATTGGATGGAACCCGGATGTTTTTGATATCATGGTTTTAGCTCAAACTTCTCAGGTTATTCATATTCAGATGATTTTCAAGAAGGATAAAAAAGTATTGTTCTGTTCGATAGTGTATGCATCTAATTATTACATTACTCGGAGAGAGTTGTGGAGACATTTGGCCAGACACAAGATAATGGTAGCTAATAACCCTTGGGTTATCATGGGAGATTTCAACTCGGCTTTGAATCTGGAGGATAAGTCTATGGGTAATTCAGGTATCTCCACTAGTATGCGTGATTTCCAAGAGTGTGTTAATGAAATTGAAGTTGCGGATATCAAAAGTATAGGTTTCCATTTTACATGGAACCAGAAGCCGAAAAAAGGTGTTGGGCTGCTGAAAAAGATCGATAGGGCTATGGGTAATATTCCGTTTGTCAGTGAATTTCCTGAAGCTGTAGCGTTATTTCAACCCTATCGAGTCTCTGATCATTGTCCTTGCATTCTAAAGATTAGTAAGGCGGAGAAGAAAAAGGTTACTTCGTTTAAGTTTGCGAATTTTTTAGTTCATAAACCGGGTTTTATGGATATTGTGAAGAGTAACTGGGATCGTAGTATTGTAGGGGTTCATCAGTTTCGTTTGGTTAAGAAGTTGCGTTATTTAAAGTCTCCACTTCGAGCTCTATTGTACAAGCAGGGTAACTTGCATAAAAAAGTGAATGACTTACGGGGGAAACTAGATGCGATTCAACGGGAGGTTGAGAAAAACCCTTTTGATGTAAGCATTAGAACCGAGGAAGCGGATATTACTAGTCAATTCCAAGAAGCAAGTCTGGATGAGGAGCGTTTTCTTAAGCAGAAATCTAAAGTGGCTTGGTTAAGAGCGGGTGATGCTAATTCTAAGTTTTTCCATATGTCGCTGAAGGCGAGAAATCATAGATGTCGGATTGATGGTATTTTAGACACTAATGGAAATTTCTGTGAAGGTGAGCTTGTACCGAAAGCGTTTGTAAACCATTATGAAAATTTCTTAGGTTGTGAGGGAGAAATTACGCTATCTGTTACTCCAGAGATCTTTTTAAATCGGCTGGACCAGAATGTTGCTGATAACATGGTTCGGCCTGTCACAATTGAGGAGATCAAATCAGCTATGTTTGCCATTGGTAATGATAAAGCTCCAGGTCCTGATGGATACTCAGCGGCTTTTTTCAAGAGTACTTGGTCGATTGTTGGCTCTGATGTCTCGAAGGCCATTATGGATTTTTTTAATTCAGGTAAGCTTCTCCAGGAACTCAACCATACACTTATTGTTCTCTTGCCTAAAATGACTACTCCAGCTTCGGTTAGAGATTTTCGGCCGATTGCCTGCTGTAATGTTATATATAAGTGTATTAGCAAGATTGTGTCTGACCGTATGAAAATGGCATTAAATGATATTATCAGTATCAATCAGCCAGCGTTTGTTCCGGGTAGAAAGATTTCGGACAACATTCTTCTTACGCAGGAATTAATGCATAATTATCACAGAAATTATGGTCCGCCTAGGTGTGCGTTTAAAGTTGACATTCAGAAGGCGTATGATACTGTTGATTGGAATTTTCTTAGAAACGTCTTAATGGGTTTTGGTTTTAACCAAAAGATGATTGATTGGATTATGTTATGTGTTGCTACCCCTTCATACTCGATTTGTGTGAATGGTAGTGTCAACGGATATTTTAAAGGAAAGCGTGGCCTTCGGCAAGGTGATCCCATTTCTCCTTATCTCTTTACGTTGGTTATGGAAGTATTGACGTGCCTTTTGCAAAAGGCTTCTTCTATTGATTCGTCATTCAGGTTTCATAACAAGTGTGAGCGCCAACGTATTATTAATCTTTGTTTCGCGGATGACTTGTTTCTTTTTGCTAGAGGTGATATCGGTTCAGCCAAGTGTATTATGAATGCTCTATCTCAGTTCACTGGTATGTCTGGTTTAATTCCAAGTGCTCAAAAGAGTTCTAGTTTCTTTTGTAATGTTTCTCAGCATGTTAAATCTGCTATTCTTGGAGTTATTCCATTTAGTGAAGGTGATTTACCTGTTCGTTATTTGGGAGTGCCCTTAATTTCGTCAAGATTGCTCTACAAAGATTGTAGTATTCTTGTTGAAAAGTTGGAGAATCGCATTATGAATTGGAAAAATAGACTTCTTTCTTATGTTGGCAGATTACAGCTCATCTTATCGGTGTTGTCTTCTATGCACGTGTTTTGGGCTTCTGTTTTAATTCTTCCTAATCGAGTGATCAAGGAGCTGGAAAGTAGAATGAGGAATTTTTTGTGGTCTCAAGATATCTCTTTTCAAAGAGGTAAAACAAAGGCTTCATGGAATTCTTTATGTCATCCGAAATATGAAGGTGGTCTTGGGTTGCGTCGGATTCAGGAAGTTAATAAAACTCTTATGGTCTCTCATGTTTGGAGCATTATTACCAGGCGTCAGTCTCTCTGGGTTCAATGGATTTATTCGGACAGATTAAGGAATGCTAATTTTTGGGAATGTAGAATTCCTTCTTCGTGCTGCTGGAGCTGGAGGAAAATTCTTCAGTTAAGGCCGTTAATCAGACAGTTTATTTGGTCAAAAATTGGAGATGGTAAGATGACTTCAGCTTGGTTCGATCGTTGGTGTGAATGTGGGCCGCTAGCAAACTTTTTAACTCCAAGGGTTATTTCTTCGGCTGGTTTTGGATTGCATGCATCGGTCCATGATATTTCGCTTAATGGTGCTTGGATTTGGCCAACGGCTTGGCGTGATCTCTATCCGGTGCTTATTGAGGTTGATAATATGCAGTTAACTACGAATACGAGGGACAAATTTTTATGGAAAGATGGTAACAATTTGTATGAGTATTCTACGGCTACTGTTTGGCATTCGATCAGGTCTAGGAACACGGAAGTAGACTGGGCTAAAGTGGTGTGGTTTTCGCAATGTATTCCTCGTCATGCTTTTCTTATGTGGCTTATAGCGCGTCGGAAGCTTTTGACTCAGGACAAGATTTTACAATGGGATATGTCTAGAAGAAAGAACATGAATATGATGTGCTGTCTTCTTTGCTATGCTAATGTAGATTCTCATGATCACCTGTTTTTCGAATGTAAGTTTTCAGCTCATGTATGGTGTTCGATCAGGGATAAAGTGAGCATGGAAAGGGTTGAACCAAAGTGGATCGATATCATGGATTGGCTTCAAGATAGGAGTACGTCTAAATCAGCATTGAATTATTCTAGACGTCTTATAGTGGCTGCGGCTGCCTATTTTGTTTGGCAAGAGAGAAATGCTAGATTGTTTAGAAATCAAACAAGACCCCCGGATGCTATTGTTGATACGGTTCTTCAGACAATTCGATACAAGCTCATGGGAGTGAAGTTTAAGAACACGGAGAGAGTCAGACGTTTTCTAAAAATGTGGGATATTCATGGAGACACTATGCTGGATGATGGAGGCTAATAGCGATTGGAGAAGTTTTAGGTTCTAGATTATAGTCTAGTTGGTTTGTTTGTTTGTTTTTGGTTTTGTTTGGTTTGCTTCGGCTTGTTTACTAGCATGGGGTATGTCCCATGTTAGAACTAGTATGGGTTCTCCATACTACTTGTTCTTTGTTTTTGTGAATATATAGTATCACCAGGGTAACCCTTTACCCAAAAAAAAAAAAGAATATCGACCTGTGGATAGAAAGAAAAAGACAGGGTGCTCTCCCTATATAAATGAGCAGGGTACTTCTTCGTCTAAGGTTCAAACTCATAACCCTTTTAGTGCTCTTGAAGTTGGTGGGGGGAATGGGGATTCCATACAGGGAAACAGAAAGGGGGACGTGTTCGAAATGAGGATTCTGATGAGGATGAGGTAGAGGTGGTTTATGATGAAAGCAATGAGTTTATGACATCGGGCACGCATCCCACGTCTGCTAGGGTAGGGGCAAGCACCTCTCATACAAGGTTCTCCAATGGATAGAGTTTTTTTGGATCGGGCTAGGGGGTTGCTTTTTGGGGGCAACTTCATTTTTGATGATGGCGGATGAAGATTTTGTTTGTTAGTTTTGTCTTGTCTACTAGTTAGTCATTTTCATGATTGTAGTAGGCTAGGTTGATGTGGTTTATTGGTTGTTTGACATTTTTGCTTACATATATGGGGCCTGTCCTGTATATGAACTAGTGGGGAACTCATCCTCACTACTTGTACTTATTTGGCGGTTGTCTATAATAGAATCACCGGGGTAACCCTTTACCCAAAAAAAAACACACAGTCAATCTTCTTTAGCAAACCTATACCCTGCTTCGGCTTCTAAGTCCAAGTAAAATGAAAGCCATTGCTATTAATATCAAAAACCTCAATCAGCTCAACACACTCTTTAAACTCCCTCATACAAGCCGTCAAAGAAGAAGAACCAGAAGATTTGTCCACTAGGTTTAACGCTGAGTTGAAGTCGCCCAAAATAACCCAAGGATCATCACGAACAAGGGCCTTATGCACCGACAACTGATGCCACAAATCCCTACGGACAACATAAGAGTTAGCAGCATAAACAATGGAACCAAAAAACCTCCTATTATCAGCTTTAATCACAATCTGCAACTGCATAACTTGATCCGTTTGAGACACCACCATCACATCGAAGACATTAGGATTCCAGCCAAGAATAATACGAGTTCCCTTGGAGCAGCAACCCCCATTAGAAGTCCAGTTCCAATTTTTAAACACAGCGGAACACACCTTATTGAGATTACCAATATCAACATGGGACTCTAAAATCGCACACAAACTCAAACTATTATCTTTAACAAGCTTACGAACCTCCATTTGTTTCAGCGGGCGGTTCAACCCCCTAATATTCCAAGCAGCAAGACTAACCATTGGAAACCACTGGTTTAGGAGTGCTTGCCCCTTTAGCGTTTTTGGTATTCTGACCTCCTTCACTTAAAAATTCATTGGTTTCATTATAAACCTCAACGACTTCCTCATCATCCGAATCGTCCAACTCATTTCCAGTCCCTTTACTACTTTGCCCAGTGTCACCCTGAATTTCATTTAAAGCAGCAAACCTATTATTGGAACCCACCTTAACCGAATCTGAACCAGGCCGTGTCCCCCCTTTACTTGAAGTCACCGGCCTATATTCGAACTTAGGCTTTGGCTTGTTAACTTGGAATCCAGGTTTCCTCGCAATCTTCCTTTTATGAACACCCATATACCCGTCACTATCCACAATCGGACCTTTGTTGTTACCATCAACCTTATAGTTCTTCCCACTAGCCTCTAGAATAAGTTGTTTCATAGTTTGATGTGGGCAATCCTGATCAGAATGACATACAACAATGAGAACATCTATGAGGACACCACTCATATTCTACCCACACCTTCTCCTTAACAAATCCATCCCCCTCTAACACCGGCACCGCTACCGTTAACTCCTCTTTAAGTTCATTATCAGCTGATATCTCAATAAGCGCTCGCGCATAACTACTCCTACCCCATGCATCCAAGCACATAGACGTAGTGAACGAGTCAAGCATCTTCGGTTCACCAAGAGCAGTAGCAATTAAACTTAAACCATCCTCCGTGAAAGCTGCAATTAGCACATCATGAATTATGACCCAAACCTGAACCCTTTTAACTTCCTTTTTTCCAATTTCACCGTAGTCGACCAAACGTTAAGAAAAAGAGGTTGAGACCTTATAATCCACGGACCTTCTTTCAAGACTCTCATCATACCCCCTTGGGCATTCATCATAGACTTCTGAATCCCAAACTTCTTCCAATTAGTTCGCACGTAATATTCAACAACTGGGTAAGCCACTCTATCCCCCAGAAAATACCCATACAAAGTGTTCGCCAACTTATCATGAACAACCCGCACAGATTCACGAGGAAGAACAATATCACAGCCCTCTTGCACATTGTCTGATGCAAGAGACCGAAAATTTATCTTTCTCGCATTCACATTCAAAACCGATTCAGCATAGGACTTAGGAGCACCAGAAGCATTGTCATTATCAGATTGGTTTTTGAAACTACCCAACGGATTTCCCTCCATTCCGTCAACAATATCCTCACCGATCTCATTAAAAACATTCTCATGAAATGGAGATCCGTCATCAACATTACTAGGATTCTGGTTAGAAACCTGGGCACTATCCGTATTAACAGGATTTGTTACCTTAGTCAGCTCATCGATGATGTTAATCATTCTAGGTTCGGCATTTTGAGCAGCTTTACTAACACCCCTTCTTGGCAATACAACATTCCCATCAACCGTAAAATCCTTATTCCCTGGAAACTTATTCAGGTTCGGCGGCTTCACTTTTTGTGCGATTCTAGAGTCCCATGTGGATGTTGATAATCTGAATAAGGTTTGTTCTTCTGTTTTTCGTCGTTGGGAATGGACTTCGAATGGGAGTAGTTGTGATAAGGGCACGAGGATCATTGCTGGCTGGGATCCGGGTATATTTGATGTCATTTTGCTTGCTCAAACATCGCAGGTTATGCATTTTCAAATCTTTTTTAAGCAAGATAAGAAAGTTTTATTTTGTTCGGTTGTTTATGCGGCAAATTATTATATTACTCGAAGGGAGTTATGGCATTATTTATCTAAACATAAAGTGTTTGTTGGTACTAAACCATGGGTTATCTTAGGCGACTTCAACTCAGCTCTTAATCTGGATGATAAGTCCATGGGAGTCTCGAATATCTCGGTTGGTATGAGAGATTTCCAAGAGTGTGTCTCGGATATAGAAGTTTTTGATATAAATAGCTCGGGCTTGCATTTCACTTGGAATCAAAAACCCAAGAAGGGTGTTGGATTGTTAAAGAAAATTGATAGAGTTATGGGTAATACTCCTTTTGTTGATGTGTTTCCTAACTCGGTAGCGCTGTTCCATCCTTATCGTCTGTCCGATCATTGTCCTTGTTTGTTAAAGATTCCATCTCCGGGGAAGCTGAAACATAGATCGTTCAAGTTCGCTAATTTTTTGGTTTACAAACCGGGATTTATAGAGGCGGTGAAAAAGGTCTGGGATACTAACATTGAAGGAGTTCAGCAATTTCGGCTAGTGAAGAAACTTCGTCTCTTGAAAGGTCCTCTTCGAGTTTTATTATTTCAACAAGGTAACTTGCATAAGAAAGTGGAGGACCTGCGCATTAAGTTGGATGCGGTTCAACGGGAGATAGATAGAAGCCCCTTGAATGTCAATCTTCGTGAGCAAGAAACAAAGCTGACGGCTGAATTTCAAGAGGCATGCTTAGATGAAGAGCGTTTCTTAAAACTGAAATCTAAAGTGGAATGGCTTCGAGCTGGAGACTCCAATACTGCTTTCTTTCATGCTTCGTTGAAGAGCAGAAATCATTCGACCCGAATTGATGTTATTATGGATTCAGGAGGGGAGTTGTTTGAGGGGGAAAATGTCTCTAAGGCGCTTGTGGCTCATTATGAGAAGTTCCTTGGTAGTGAAGATGTTATAGCGCTTCATCCCTCGTATGACTTGTTTACTAATAAGTTGAATGCTGATGATGCTATCCATATGATACGACCGGTGACGAGTGAAGAGGTTAAACTGGCAATGTTTTCTATTGGTAATGAAAAAGCTCCAGGCCCAGATGGGTATACGGCGGCGTTTTTTAAGAGTGCGTGGAATATTATTGGTCATGACGTTTCAAATGCCATTATAGATTTTTTTAATACAGGAAAACTTCTTCGGGAGCTGAATAATACTCTTATTGTTCTTATTCCCAAGAAGCCATCTCCGACTATGGTTACGGATTATCGGCCTATAGCTTGCTGTAATGTTATTTATAAATGTATTAGCAAGATTGTAGCGGATCGTATTAAGGGATCTTTGAGTCAAATTGTAAGCATTAACCAGTCGGCATTTGTTCCGGGAAGGAAGATATCTGATAATATATTGCTTACTCAGGAGCTGATGCACAACTATCATAGGAGCTTTGGTCCTCCCCGCTGTGCTTTTAAAGTTGATATTCAAAAAGCTTATGATACGGTTCTTTGGAGTTTTCTTAAGGATGTGCTAGTTGGTTTTGGTTTCAATTCAAGGATCGTGGATTGGATTATGATTTGTGTGTCTTCTCCTACCTACTCTCTTTGTGTTAATGGGGAAGTTCATGGTTATTTCAAGGGGCGAAGGGGATTACGGCAAGGAGACTCGCTCTCTCCTTATCTTTTCACTCTTGTCATGGAGATTCTAACTTGTATTCTTCAGCATGCTTCTCGGCTGGATAGTTCGTTTAAGTTTCACAATAAATGTGAAAAGCAGCGTATTATTAACCTCTGTTTTGCAGATGATTTGTTTCTTTTTGCTCGGGGTGATGTTCATTCTGCTCGGTTTATTATGGAGGCACTTACGCACTTCACAAACATGTCAGGCATGGTCCCTAGTATTCAAAAGAGCACAGCTTTTTTCTGTAATGTTTCCAACATTGTCAAGGATGCTATCTTGGAAAATCAAGTGCGTCCACCAGAAATCTGACAAAATCTGACCGGTTGCTATGGAAAGATGGTGGCGATTGTCAGGATTTTTCTTCGTCAGCCGTTTGGCACTCGGTCCGGCATAGAGAATCAGAGGTGGAATGGAGCGGCATTGTTTGGTTTGGCCAATGTATTCCTAGGCATGCGTTTATGATGTGGTTTTTTTTTTTTTTTTGGGTAAAGGGTTACCCCGGTGATTCTATTAAATTCAACCGCAAATAAGTACAAGTAGTGAGGATGTGTTCCACACTAGTTCATATATAGGACATGCCCCATATATGTATGACAAAGCAAAACAAAGTATCTATGACACCCCATAACCTAGCCTACTATACATCATGAAAGAGATCTAGTAGACAAAACAATGCTAAACAAAAAACAAAATCATCAACCGCCATCATCAAAAATAAAGCTGCCACAAACTGGCAACCCCTTCAAACGAACCAATGACAGCCTATCCATGTGATAATTTTGTGGAAGAGGTGCTCGCCCCTGCTTTCGAGGAATAAGGATGAATACCCGATGTCATAAATTCACTAGTTTCATTGTAGACTTCATCAACCTCCTCTTCATCCGAATCCTGCCTGTCACTCGACTGTTTCTCCTTCTTCTCTATTCGCCCCACAGTAGTACCTCCTTGACTGCCGTCATCGTTGTTTAGAATATCAAATGAGTTCGATGTTGATACCTGATTAACCATCGGGACCCTCATAGACGATTTCGGTTTAGGTTTGACAACTGGTCTGTAGACTAACTTAGGCTTCTGATCTTTTATATGAAACCCTTGATTATTAGATTTCTTCTTTTTGGCACCTACGACCTGAAAGTCATCATTTTTCATCTTCTCAGTATCCCCACTCAAATTTACCTGAGGGTTCTTAGGGCACGAACTATCATCATGACCGAAGACACAACAAGATGAACATCTTAACGGCTCCCAATCATACTCAATCTTAACCTCCACCATTGAATGACTAAGACCCTCCAAAGATGGGATTGCAACAGTAACACTCTTCTTTAAATCAACCCCTGCCTGAACTTCAATAAGAGCTCTAGCATAGCTGCTTCTTCCCCAAGATTCCGCACACATTGTGGCAGTATACGAATCTAACATGATAGGCACCCCAATCTTAGATGCAAGTAAACTGAGCCCATCCTCAGTAAATGCCGCTAACGGCACATCATGCATCTTGACCCAAACTGGAATAGCTTTTAAATCCTCTTTTTCCAACTTGATAGAGGCCGACCACTCTTTCAAAATTATTGGAACATTTCTTATCATCCACGGTCCATCCTCTAACATTTGATCCATCCCTTCTTTCGTTTTGAACTTAAAGAAAAAGAACCCGTGTGCATTCATCATAATTCTTGACAAACCATATTTTGCCCAATTGTTCTTTGCAAAGAAATCGACCACAGGAAATGCCAGCCGTTTACCCAGAAAATAACCATACAAAGTATTCGCATACCTGTCAGTGACTTGTTTAACTGAAGACAGTGGAATGACAACATCAGCTCCGTCTACAGCCTCATTCGATTCCATCACCCTAAAGTTTACCTTAACCTTCTCTTTAGTATCCTTCACAACATTCGCAAAGGACAGTTGTTCCGCAGAACCAGAACCTGTTTGTTTCCTTTTATCAGCCGAGAAAGATGCTCCAAAAAGGCCTGATTTTGGCGTATACTTGCTAGCGTAATCCCAAAAGTTGTCGGAGTTTTCGACATCCCGTTTTTCTAACCGAACCGGAACTGTGACCTTGGTGAGATCATCGATGACGTTTGTAGCCTTAGGGTCATTTTGTGTTCTAATCGTTACACCACGCTTTGGCTGCAAAGAGTTCCCATCAACATCAAGAAATCGTGCAGCAATTTCTTCAAACGATAATGGCGGCTTCCCACGAATAGCCTGTTGGTTTCCACCAGAAGTGTTAGAATCATCCATTCCAATATTGACAAACCCTAGCAGCCGTCAATAGAATTCGGTGAAAGATATGACGGCTGAAACCAAAAACCGTGACAAACCCTAGCAGCCGTCAAGCTGAGGTTCGTTCAATACCCAACCAGAAGATCAATTAACGAGATCAGAGAAGCTGGAACCCTAAACTCTCAATCAGATAAAACGAGAATAATTCTGCCAAAATCCTGGTCGGCAACAATTGGAACAAGACAGCCGAAACCCTAGAGAATAAAGATGCCGCCGCTCACCCCAAGAACAGAAAACGGAAAACTGAAAAACAAACCCTAGAACACGAGACTTAATCTGATTTCAATTGATTAGAACCTAAAGAACGATTAACGAATCCTTAGATGCTAACCAAGATCAACCGAGACCAAGGATTGAAAGATTCGTCTAGGGTTTCAAGAAATCTCCAAAATCGCCCAGATCCTCCCCATTCTGTTTATGATGTGGTTGATGATGAAGGGAAAGCTTCTTACACAAGACAAAATTCTGCAGTGGGATCTTTCAAGGCGAAAAAACATGAATATGATGTGCTGTTTGTTATGCTATGAAAATTTTGACTCTCATCATCATTTATTTTTTGAGTGTAAATTCTCCGCGAATATTTGGACTATGATTCGAAGTAAAGTGGGGATGGCGGCCGTGAGTTCGAGATGGGTGGATATCATCGAATGGTTATGTGCGCGTGTTCGGTCAAAGAAAGCTGAGGTCTATGTTGCGAAGATTTTAGTTGCGGCAGCTGCATATACCATTTGGCAAGAACGAAATGCTAGGTTGTTTAAAAATCAAGTGCGTCCACCAGAAATGGTAAAAGATATTATTCTAAAAACAGTGAGATACAAGTTGATGGGAGCTAAGCTAAAGAACAATGCTAGGGTGCGGAAGCTGCTTGGGGATTGGGAGATTTCAACCGAAAATAAAGATGATGGAGGCTAATTAATTTGTAATGTTTTCGATTGTCTAGATGTGTGTCTAGGTGTTTTTGTATGGGTTTTTTCGGTTTTTGTTTTGTTGATGGTTTTACTTTCATGGGGCATGTCTCATGATTGAACTGGTGTAGGCTCTCTACTCCACTTGTTCTTTTTTGGTTGTGAATATATAGAATCACCGGGGTAACCCTTTACCCAAAAAAAGGATGCTATCTTGGATATTCTGCCGTTTGAGGAGGGCTTGTTGCCGGTTAGGTATTTGGGGGTCCCCCTTATTTCTTCTAGACTCCTTGCTAAAGATTGTTGTATTTTGGTTGAGAGATTGGAGAAACGTATCGCTAATTGGAGGAATAAGCTTCTTTCGTTCGCTGGTAGATTACAACTTATTATTTCTGTTCTGGCGTCGATGCATGTTTATTGGTCCACGGTTTTTATTTTACCCGCAAGTATCTAGAGGCTAAAATGCGGAATTTCTTATGGTCTCAAGAAGTTTCTTTTCATAGAGGGAAAGCCAAAGTCGCTTGGAATGCTATTTGCGTCCCAAAGTATGAAGGTGGGCTTGGGATTCGAAGAGTTGGAGATGTCAACAAGGCTCTAATGGCTTCTCATGTCTGGAGTATTTTGATTAAGAGGAACTCGTTATGGGTTGCATGGGTTTATTCATATAGGTTAAAGCATCGTAATTTTTGGATGTGTAGTGAAGTAGCGAATTGTAGCTGGTCCTGGAGGAAGTTTTTGCAAATCAGGCCGCTATTGAGAAATTATATTTGGTCGAAGTTGGGGGATGGTAAAACAACTTCAGCTTGGTATGACACTTGGAGTAATCTGGGGCCTCTCTCAAATTTATTATCGTCTCGAATGATCACTAATGGGGGCTTTACGTTACATGCCAAGGTTGCAAATGTTTATTCAGAGAATGCCTGGGCCTGGCCGCAGGTATGGTGGTCTCGGTTTACATTTTTGGATCAGCTGGATAATATCCACTTGCACCCGAATAGTGTGGACAGGTTATGCTGGAAAGAAGGTGATGATTTGCATGATTTTTCGTCCTCTAGAGTGTGGCATTCGGTTCGTTCTAGGGAGCAAGAGATCGACTGGGTTAATATTGTATGGTTTAATCAATGCATTCCCAGACACGCTTTCTTAATCTGGCTCATTATGCGTCGGAAACTCCTGACACAAGACATTATTTTAAAGTGGGATATCTCAAGACGGAAAAACATGAACATGATGTGTTGTCTTCTATGTTTCGAGAATGTTGACTCCCATGAGCACCTTTTCTTTGAGTGTCGTTTCTCTACTCAAATTTGGTATATGGTTCGAGAGAAGGCGGGTATGGCTAACGTTGATCAGAAATGGAGCTCCATTATTACTTGGCTTAAGGATCGAGGGAAGTCAAAGAGGGCGATTGATTATGTCAGCAGGATTTTGGTTGGGGCGACGGCTTATGTTATTTGGCAAGAGCGTAATGCGATATTATTTAGAAATCACACGAGACCCCTGGATATTATACGTGATACAATTCTAAAAACTATTCGTTATAAACTAATGGGTGTCAAATTCAGACAGTGTGCTGTTGTAAGAAGTCTGCTGGGAGATTGGGAGATTGCTGAAGATATAACGAACGATGATGGAGGCTAATTTTCATGCTTTTAGATAATAGTGCTTGTCCTAGATGCTAGTCTAGTTGTGTTTTAGTTTGTTTCGTTGTTTCTTATTTGGTTTACTTTCATGAGGCATGTCTCATGTTTGAACTAGTGTGGACATCTCCTCACTACTTATTTCTTTGGTTTGTGAATATATAGAATCACCGGGGTAATTCAGGTTTAATGGAGCTTAGCTTTGGCCAACAGCTTGGCGTGATCTTTATCCGGTTCTAATTCAGGTTGATAACTTGCATTTAATTCTGAATAGAAGTGACCGATTTTTCTGGAAAGATGGTAACAATTTGTATGAGCATTCGACTGCTTGTGTGTGGCAATCGATCAGGTCTAGGGACACGGAAGTGGACTGGGCAAAAGTGGTGTGGTTCTCTCAATGTATTCCTCGCCATGCCTTTCTTATGTGGCTTATAGCGCGTCGGAAACTTTTGACACAGGATAAAATTTTACAGTGGGATATTTCTAGAAGAAAGAACATGAATATGATGTGCTGTTTACTTTGCTATGCAAATATAGACTCTCATGCTCACCTGTTTTTTGAATGTAAGTTCTCCTCTTATGTTTGGTGTTCGATTAGGGATAAGGTAAACATGGAAAGGGTTGAGCCCAAGTGGATCGAGATCATGGATTGGCTTCAAGCTAGGAGTTCGTCTAAATCAGCATTGAATTATTCAAGACGGCTTATAGTGGCAGCGGCTGCTTACTTTGTTTGGCAAGAGCGAAATGCTAGATTGTTTAGAAATCAAACGAGACCCCCGGATGAGATTATTGCTACGATTTTACAGACGATTCGATACAAGCTTATGGGAGTTAAGTTTAAGAACACGGATAGAGTCAGACGATTTCTAGAAGTGTGGGATATTCATGGAGACGCTATGCTTGATGATGGAGGCTAATAGTTTATTCCTATTTGAGATTCTTATTTTCTAGATTATAGTCTAGTTGTTCTTGATTGTTTTATCTGGATGTTTGTGTTTGCTGTTTTCGGCTTGTTTACTATCATGGGGGTATGTCCCATGTTAGAACTAGTATGGGTTTTCCATACTACTTGTTCTTTTTGAGTTTGTGAATATATAGAATCACCGGGGTAACCCTTTACCCAAAAAAAAAATAGAATCACCGGGGTAACCCTTTACCCAAAAAAAAAAGCTGAAGGATACCGTTAGGGTGCGCAAGCTGCTTGAAGAATGGGAGACCCATACGAAAGATAAGGATGATGATGGGGGCTGATTAGATTTGTTTTTGGTTGATTATGTCTAGAGTTCTTGTCTAGTTGTTTTCCCTAGTTGGTTGTTTTTAGTGATTTTGTGTTTTTTCTGGTTTACTTTCATGGGGCATGTCTCATGATTGAACTAGTGTAGACTCCCTACACTACTTATGTTTCTTTGGTTGTGAATATATAGAATCACCGGGGTAACCATTTACCCAAAAAAACAAAATAATCCACAACCGGGAATGCTAGACGTTTCCCCAGAAAATAACCATATAAAGTATTAACATATCTCTCGGTTACCTGCTTAACCGATGATAATGGGATAACCACATCAGCTCCATCCATAACTTCCTTCGATTCCAGCTTCCTGAAATTCACACCCGAACCTCCTCCTTCTTGGATTGAAGCACCGTTGCATACGACAATGGCTCCGGGCCCTTATTAGCCAACGATTGATGTTGAGTGGACGATGAAGCATCTCCACCCGAACTAACCGGATAATATAGATTACCAAACTCCGCATTAGGCACATTCGGATTCTTTGAAATCACAGTAAATGGAGTTTCAACAGGCTTAGAAATGTTCGCTAACCCATCCAGAATTGAAACATTGGATGTAGAGTACATACCACGTCTCGGCATCAGATTATTCCCCTCAATATTTGTTACCTTTAACCCTATTCCCCGAACCGGAACTGAACCAGGCGTAGTTCCCCCACCATCAGGATCCAGATCATAGTCACTATTCCTCTCCATGCAGCCAAACACTTGAACACCCAGAAAAAAATCACGTCGGCACCAAACACATGCACAAAACCCTAATAAAGCTGAAAATCCTTAAACCCTATGATCAATCTTCAACCCTTAACTGATTAAACTAGCGTATCAATCTAGCTAAATTAAACTCAGTTAACCGCAATCAATAACAAACTAGTTTAATTAATCAGGGTTTCGTAAAGATCACAAAAGGCGGCGATTGAAAGAAACGAACAAAAACAAAACCCTAGTTCTAAATCGGTCACAACTGCTAACGAGTTCGTTATAGAAATTTGAAAGATCAAATCTCTAATCACAGACTGTTATACAGAAGATCACAAAGAAAATCTAGGGTTTCAAGAAGAACCAAAATCGCCTAAGGAAGAGAGGAAAAAAGCCATGATTCAAGCTTCATGTTTTTTAACTTTTTATTGATTTTCCACAAATGATTCTTGTAATTTATCCAGGTAAGGCTTGCACACTCTGTTCATAAGATCCATGAAGACCGCAGGTGCGTTTGTCAATCCAAAAGGCATAACCAGAAACTCGTAATACCCATAACGAGTCCTGAATGTTGTCTTAGAGATATCCTCGTCTCGGACTCTCAGTTGATTGTAGCCTGACCTTAGGTCAACCTTTGAGTAGAAACTCGACCCTTGCAACTGGTTGAATAAGTCATCAATGCGTGGGAGAGGATAGCGATTCTTCACGGTCACCTTGTTGAGTTCGCGGTAGTCAATACATATTCTGAAGGTACCGTCTTTCTTCTTCACAAATAATACTGGAGCTCCCCAAGGCGAAGAGCTAGGGCGAATAAAACCCTTGTCCAAGAGCTCTTGTAGTTGTGCGGACAGTTCTTCGAGTTCTGATGGGGCTAGACGATAAGGTGCTCGAGCTATTGGTGCTGCCCCTGGAGCTAGTTCGATCTGAAACTCAACTTGACGATGAGGCGGAAGACCAGGTAATTCCTCAGGAAATACCTCAGGAAAATCGCGCACAATCAGAATATCTTCTATCTTCTTCTCTTTCTTTGAGGTGTCAGTCACGAGGGCTAAAATGGCAGTGTGGCCCTTTCGCAAACACTTCTGAGCCTTAAGGAAAGAAATGATGCCCACAACAGCACCACTCTTGTCGCCATGAATCACCAAAGGTTCTTCAACAGAACGAGGAATGCGGACGATCTTCTCCTTGCAAAGGATCTCTGCTTGATGTTGAGATAACCAATTCATTCCAATAACGATGTCGAAACTACCAAGAATGATGGGGATGAGATCGATAGAGAAAGCCTGACCAGCTAGGACGAGATTACAACCCTTGACTATGTGTGTGGCCTCAAGACTTTTACCATTTGCTAGTTCTACCATGTGCTTGGTGTTCAAAAGTGTTGGAGTGCGCTTAAGCATTTGACTAACTTTTAAGGACACATAACTAGTATCGGCACCCGAATCGAATAAAACAGTAACAAAGAAGTCATCCAGAAGAAACTTACCCATCACAACGTTGGGATCGTTCCTCGCGTCACCCTGACCCAGCACGAAAGCACGTCCCCTGGCACCATTGCCATCATTGTTACCCTCGTTATTGTTCCCGTTCCCCTGATTATTGTTGTTGTTCTTATTCTGGTTCAACTGGGGGCAGTTTCTCTTGAAGTGACCTTCAGCACCACACTGATAGCATCCCCTGTTACCCTGCTGTTGCTGCTGCTGATTCTGTGGAGCTGGTGGCTGTTGTTGACTATTCTGATTTGCCGTTCGTGCGCCCCTGCAATTCTTAGCTTCATGACTGTGACAACCCTCAAATTTGCATGTAACCGTACAGTTTATTAATGATAAATAAAGTGCTTGACGATTGTGTGGAATTACTTAACTGCTTTCTGATATCTGTGTTATACCTACATGTACTTGTTAACATGCTAGTAGTATACAGAAAAGTTACTAAATAATCCGTTATATTTTTCCTAAGTGTTAGAAAGTAAAAACGTTACAAAATATATAAATAGGACGCCTTACGAATTAATTAAGCACTTTAACGAAACAGTATCCAACCGAACAACCGGACTTAACCCAGAGCATAAAAATATTGTCATTGACATTATTTTTCCTTTTCTGAGCCAGTTAGTGTCCCCGAATACCCTAACCCCCGTTATAAATTATAACACACAAATAACTAATCATAATCCCTAACTAATCAAACTAGATTACTTGACCAAACTAGTTGAAATCCCACTAACTTCCCACCCCTTGACCATTCGGTTACCATGTGGGGGACATCCCACTAAATCTTGTGATTATAATAATCCACATGCCCAATATCTTCACTACACATTACCTAGTGGGTAATTAAGAGACATGGACTATAAGGAAGCATGAGGGGTTCACCATTTGCATTCATAATTTACTTAACAAAAAAAATTCACATCTCTTTCACTCCCTCTCTTGAACTCTCGGCTGCAACCACAAGCCACACCACACCCACTTTTCAATTTCATTCAAGTCATTCCAAACTTATAAAAGTGTGAGGGATCACGCATAAGGAAGCTCGGTGCACCCGGATTGCCAAGGACCTCACTACGTTGCTTTTAACCACTCGTTTTTCGACTAGTTTCTTCCCTAGCCTCGAGCTAGTAGTAAGTGACTCTAAACATCTTCTTGATCTATTCTAAAGTGGTTAATAAGAGTTTCGACGGTTGAAAATCACTAACATATAAGATCACCAACTAAAAGTCTACTAAAGTGATGAACAAGGTGGTTAATGGATGAATATTAGTGTAAATCATGTAGATCTTGTGTGATTATGATTATTGGTTGATTATCTGATGTTTTACTGATTAATATTAATGTGTGATTTTGTTGTGGTCACTAAACGTGATTAACGGAATCAACCGAACACAAGTTAGTAAGTTAGAGTGTGAAAACAGAATCAGTCCCGGTTTTACAGCCAACTTCAGTTGGCTGTAAACAGGTCAAAAGCTCAACGAAAAACCGATATTTTGAATCTAAAATATGTTATTATGAAATACGGTTCTAATGGCACCGGAATCGTAATTTTTGGACTTCGTTTACTATTTTTAATGTGTCGATTTGTAACAACAGCTTAAGCTGAATTTTGACAGCAATAAATGGGTGTCATACTTTCAGTCATAACCTGAGTTTTGTGATGAATCGGACCCTGAAATTTGTACAGTAGATGACAACCGATGCATTTGTAATTACCCCAGTGGAATTTCGTAAATCGGACACTCGATGAAATTTTAATAAATTGTTCCGTGGACTGTGGTCAGAAATACATAAATCTGAGTTCAGTCCGGAATATGAATTTTTATAAAATATTGGTAATGAACCGGACCCCGATATTTTTACACAATAAAATATGGAACGTTTAAGTCATCCTGTAAAAATTTGGGAATTTTTGGAATAATTTAACTATTTTATTAAAATGTCCGAAAACAGCCGGTTTTGAATATAAATGCTGAAATGACATAAGTTGTGACTCGCGTGTCTAAATGTCGAGTATGCTATCTGTGAATGATCTAACATGTTATATATGTTATGTGCATTATCGTATGTTTGATTTTGAGTGGGGAATGGATGGGAAACTTAGATGGGCATAAACCGTTAAAATGATGCATGTTGTGTGATAGATACGTGTAGGAACTTTGTGTTCTATTTGAAAGCCACTAAATGACTAACTCGTAAATCATACTAGGACGTGATTGACCGACCTTGACTGTTAGCTATATTGAGAATCTAACCGAGCAAACCGAGGTGAGTTCACACCCTTACTAAGGCATGGAATTCCCGGTGGTTGGGAATGGGATTGAATAGCTATTTATATTATCAACACTACTAGACTACCTACTACTGTCCTCGGATTGAGAAGGGCACGTACGTAAAACCTACGTACACTCACACTTGCTACTGTTCTCGGATTGGGAAGGGCACATACGTAAAACCTACGTACACTCATACTTACTACTGTCCTCGGATTGAGAAGGGCACGTACGTAAATCCTACGTACACTCATACTTAACAACCGTCCTCGGATTGGGAAGGACACTTATGGATACGCCTAGTCTAGTAACATACATAATGGGAAGCCCCCACTGATTATGGTTATGGTTTGGGTAATGAAAAAGGAACTGGTTAAACATACTTTCAACTACGGGGTAACCCCCACGGCAATTAAGCCAACGAAAGTCAAACCACGTTTTTCAGAAACAACTTAAAACTAAACAACCAAACGTGAACTCACTCAACTTTGTTGTTGACTCGTTGTTGCATGCCTTACAGGTCGCTAAATGCTTGGAGCTTGCACGAGGAAGGAGTCGTTGTGGAATAGGGACTGTTATGTCCCGTGCCTAATAAATAAACCTTATGAACTACAAACTTATGTTTTGGTTTAACGTCTTATGCTTCCGCTGTTTAAATTGAACTTGGTTAACTTCCTTTTGGTCACCAATTGTATGCTGATTGGTTTTATTTACTAAAATACGTTGTTCAATATGATGGGTGGCTCGATCCTGGTCATGTCACGCCTCCAAGCGGTGATACTCCGCGTGTGGATTTTGGGGGTGTGACAGATTGGTATCAGAGCCATTGGTTATAGAGAACTTGGTTTTAATAAGGGAAAACGTTTTTATTAAAACCAGACTATAACCTGTACAGTGCTCAACGATCCACAACGACGTTTCGCTCCACGTGCAAGACTCGACACTATAGGTGATACGATTCATGTTTATATTACCTACTTGTTAGTTATATAGAACATTGCTTATGATATGCATAGATAACATAGTATCTACTGCTTGAAAACTTTGTGTGATCACTCTCTTCTGTCACTCCACACTTGCGTAATGATACGACGCACTTCTCACTTGTGTTCTCCGTATGGTGAAGATCATGAGTGGACGAATCAGCTTCACACAAGCCCAGCTGGCGGCCTTGATCAAAGAACAGGTTACTGCGGCACTTGCAGCCGCTCAAGCAGGAGGCCAGCTTACCCATTCGCCTATATGCACGTTCAAGACTTTTATGGACTGTCGTCCTAGTACCTTCAGTGGCACTGAAGGGGCTGTCGGACTCCTCCACTGGTTCGAGAAGCTCGAGTCGGTCTTCGAAATGTGTGAATGCCCTGAGGATCGTAGGGTGAGGTAAGCTACTGGTACTCTTGAAGGGGTAGCGCTCACGTGGTGGAACGCTCAGGTTCAGCTGCTGGGATTGGTTGCTGCTAATGCCACCCCATGGAATGACTTCAAGGAACTGATCAAGGAAGAGTACTGCAGTCGTGATGACATCCACAAACTAGAGGTGGAATTCTTCAATCTGAAGATGACGGGGTCTGAGATTGAGGCGTATACTAAGAGGTCGAATGAACTGGCCATCCTGTGCCCTACTATGGTGGACCCTCCCATCAAACGTATTGAGCTTTACCTCAAGGGCCTTGTACCCGAGATTCAGAGTCACGTGACTTCGGCTAACCTGGGTACCATTCAACAAATCATCAAGTTGGCACACCGTCTCACCGACCAGGCAGTGGAACAAAACAGATTACCCAAGCGTATTGGTACTGCTACTACTGATACCCCCAATGATCACAAGCGAAAATGGGATGGAAATTCCGGCAAAGGCTCTACCTCTGTTCAGTCTCAGTCTCAGCAACGAAGGACTGAGGACCATAGGAGCCCTGGTCAGCACTCTTCTGGTAGTCAAGGGCAGGGTGGATATCGAGGAAACCACCCAAGGTGCAACAAATGCAACAGACACCACAGTGGTCAGTGCAACAAGGGACGCTGTCAGAGGTGTCTCAAGATGGGTCATGAAGCCAAGGATTGCAGGAGCCCACGGCCTACGAATCAGAATCATCAGCAACAACAGCAAGCACCGCAGAATCAGCAACAGCAACAAGGCAACAAGGGATGCTTTCAGTGTGGTGCTGAAGATCACTTCAAGAGACACTGCCCGCAGTTAAATCAGAATCAGAATCACAACCAAGGAAACGGGAACAATAATGGGGGCAACAATGGAGGAAACAATGATGGCAACGGTGCCAGGGGTCGTGTGTTCGTGATTGGTCAAGGTGATGCAAGGAACGATCCCAACGTTGTGATGGGTAAGTTTCTTCTGGACGACTTCTTTGTTACTGTTTTATTTGATTCGGGTGCCGATACTAGTTATGTGTCCTTAAAAGTTAGCCAAATGCTTAAGCGCACTCCAACACTTCTAAACACCAAACACACGATAGAACTAGCAAACGGTAAAAGTCTCGAGGCCACGCACATAGTTAAAGGTTGTAACCTCGTCTTAGCTGGTCAGACTTTCCCTATCGATCTTGTTCCTATCACACTTGGTAGTTTCGACGTCGTTATTGGGATGGATTGGCTATCTCATCATCAAGTGGAGATTGTTTGTAAGGAGAAAATCGTCCGCATTCCTCGTTCTGGTGAAGAACCTCTCATGATTCGTGGCGACAAGAGTGGTGCTGTCGAAGGCATCATCTCTTTCCTTAAGGCCCAGAAGTGTTTGCGAAAGGGCCACACTGCCATTTTAGCACTCGTTACTGACACATCAATGGAAGAGAAGAGAATTGAAGACATCCCTATTGTGCGCGATTTTCCCGAGGTATTTCCTGAGGAATTACCTGGTCTTCCGCCTCATCGCCAAGTTAAGTTTCAAATCGAGCTAGCTCCTGGAGCAGCGCCAGTAGCTCGAGCACCATATCGTCTAGCTCCATCAGAACTTGAAGAACTGTCCACACAACTACAAGAACTCTTGGAAAAGGGTTTCATACGTCCTAGCTCTTCGCCCTGGGGAGCTCCAGTGCTATTCGTGAAGAAGAAAGACGGTACCTTCAGGATGTTTATTGACTATCGCGAACTTAACAAGGTGACTGTGAAGAATCGTTATCCTCTTCCACGTATTGACGACTTATTCGACCAGCTGCAAGGGTCAAGCTATTACTCTAAGATTGATTTGAGATCGGGATACCATCAGCTGAGGGTCCGAGATGAGGACGTCTCCAAAACAGCATTCAGAACTCGTTACGGCCATTACGAGTTTCTGGTTATGCCATTCGGGCTGACGAATGCACCAGCGGTCTTCATGGATCTCATGAACCGAGTGTGCAAGCCTTACCTGGATAAGTTCGTTATTGTGTTCATCGACGATATCCTGATCTATTCTAAGAGTCAGGAGGAACACGAGCAGCATCTACGACTTATGCTGGAACTTCTTCGAAAAGAACAGTTGTATGCCAAGTTTTCGAAATGTGACTTCTGGCTTCGCGAAGTCCACTTTTTAGGCCATGTGGTAAACAAGGATGGAATTCATGTGGATTCATCTAAGGTTGAATCGATCAAGAATTGGCCTGCACCCCGCACACCAACAGAAATCCGCCAATTCTTGGGTTTGGCAGGATACTACAGAAGGTTTATCAAAGATTTCTCCAAGATTGCGCAACCTCTCACTTCACTGACTCAGAAAGGTGTCATCTACCGTTGGGGTGATGCACAGGAGTCCGCATTTCAACACCTAAAGGATAGACTTTGTAGCGCGCCTATCCTCTCATTGCCCGAAGGCACCGATGATTTCGTGGTTTATTGCGACGCTTCCATCCAAGGACTTGGTAGCGTGTTGATGCAACGTGACAAGGTCATTGCCTACGCATCGCGTCAACTTAAAGTTCACGAAAGGAACTACACTACACACGACTTGGAACTGGGAGCAGTTGTTTTCGCACTTAAGATATGGAGACATTACCTGTACGGTACCAAGTGCACCATTTATACCGATCACAGGAGTCTCGAGCATATCTTCAAGCAAAAAGAGTTAAACATGCGATAACGCCGATGGGTTGAGCTTTTGAACGATTATGAAAGCGCTATCAAGTATCATCCGGGCAAGGCCAATGTTGTGGCCGACGCCCTCAGTCGAAAGGATACTATACCTAAGCGTGTACGTGCTTTACAGCTTACCATCCAATCTAACCTTCCCGCTCAGATTCGTGATGCTCAGGTTGAAGCATTGAAAGCAGAAAACATCAGGGCTGAATCCTTACGAGGATCGAGGCAGCGGCTGGAACTAAAGGAAGGCGGTGCCTACTATGTTAACGGACGCATCTGGGTTCCATTTTATGGCAACTTATGTCACACCCCGACCACGTGGAACATACAAAATGTGGCGGAAACATCGGGGAGTGTTGTAACAGAATTAATTGTTTCAAATCCATGGCAATTGAAGTTTCGTTTTATTGATTAAAAGTGTTACAATGTCTTATCAAACTATGAAATACAACATAATTAACTAGTCTTGCATCTTTTATTGTCACTAAAGCCCAAGTCTGCCTATGTGTATCTTGATCATCTTATGCAACAGTTCCTGAAAAACACATGTGAAAATAGGTACGTCAGCATAAAAATGCCTGTGAGATACATAGGTTTTGTGAAAATAGGTTCCATGACTTATGTTTGAGAAAATGTTTAGTCATGAACCTTGTAATTTGCTTTGTTTTGTAAATCATTTGAAAAACAATGAGTTCAGATGATATGTATAAATAAATGAATAATGTATGGTTAAATGAATAACCATAGTAAAATGGGTTTGTATAAGATAAGTTGTTTGTAAAACAATGTCTTGTGAAAAGTATGTTATTTGTATAAAATGTTATATGTATCAAACTGAAATGATTCAAATAACGCTACAATATGTAATACCATACAAACACTTATATATAGGAAGTACCAGCGGCGTATCCACCATGCTTGTATCATATTACACACGCATCGTTACTTAATCACTTAATCAAACCAAACAATGTCAAAATGTCTATGTCAAATATCCATGTCAAATGTCTATGTCAAATATCCATGTCAAATGTCTATGTCAAAATATCCATGTCAAATGTCTATGTCAAATATCCATGTCAAATGTCTATGTCAAAATGTCATGTATGGCAAGTGAAATGTCTCAACTAAACCATATGCACAAAAACAAAGTATTGAAGTAAAACTTGGTTTAAATCAAAGTTATGTTTTGTGGGAAATGCATGATCAAATGTCAATCATGTTAAAATGTCTATGCCGAAATGTCTATGTCAAATACGGTTCACACGGTTCACAGATACAAACGGTTCACAGATATCAACGGATCACAGTCAAATGATTACAACGGTTCAATATGTAGTATAATGTGTTCATATGCTGGATAAGCATATGCAACAGAAAAGCAACGTAAAACAATGTACTAAGTACGCACACAATGGGCATACATAGCATGAAATGTAATGTAGAACGATGTACTAAGTATGCACACAATGGGCATACATAGCATAAAATGTAATGTAAAACAATGTACTAAGTACGCACACAATGGGCATACATAGCATGAAATGTAATGAAATCATGTACTATAATGTACTAACAAACATAGTCGGTATATGATGTGAAAACAGGAAAGCATGAAAGTAACAAGTAGGCACATGTGTTCCACCCCAAAACAGTTTGGAAAACAGTAAAAGAGGGGTCTATGTACTCACCTGAGATTGCTTAGTAGTCCTTGAGTAACAACTAAACAATGCTAGAGATCGCGGATATCAAACGGCACCTAGTATAGGTAACTATGTTAATAAACCGGACCTAGATCGGAAGATTGAGTAGCATTAGGGTTTGTAAACCAAACGAGTGTAGAGACTCGTGTCATTTGGTTTAACAAAGCCTACATACTAAATGAAACTTAACCTGAGTGATTTCGACCCATTACGACACGTTTAGGTAGCTTATGCTACTTTAACGCATCGTTCGCGTGAAACGCGTTCGGACCGCCTAACTAGTCCTATGACAAGTGTTATATGCCTTAAACATGTTACATAATCAGTTATGTGACAAAGGTTTAGGTTACATATGCTTAATTACCAATTATACATGAAAAGGGTATTCTGGTAATTTACCTAAGGCATATAAACTACCTATCATACAACTACTTAAACGATGTGACCATAGGGTATAACCTCGGAAGGTTATTCCCTACCTACTATGGTCACCTAATGTGTTTGGTCGGATCCTAATGATCGACCAAACTGGGTCGGGTTCGAGGTATAAGCGATTTATCAGATCGCTTACCCTACGACCCTAGACAACGTGGTAATCAGTAGGCATAGTCCCAAGGGACTATGACCATCGTGATTACAATCACGTTGCGAAGTTCAAACGAACTTCGCATTGACCATTACTGGTCAATGCTGAAAGTCAAACAAAGTTTGACTTTCTGACTCGAAAAGCAGTAAAATAAGGAAAAGAACGAAAGAATACTTACCCAGGGTCCCCGAATGCTAACCCAGATCAAAATAGCTCAGGTATGAAACGAAGGTTCCAACTTAGAGTCTTTTCAATCAGATTTGTGGGTTTTTAAGCCAAAGGGGGTGGGTATTTATAGATAAAGTAGAGCCGCTAGGATCGTTTCTTGAATATCGTGCCATGATCCGAGCCGTACACTTGTCACAAAGGTTATGGAGCCACATATGCTCCTACTCTTAGTGATTAAGCAAGTTGCAAACATGTGGTTGTGGTTAAATCTGCTGAAAACAGGCTGTTAAGTACTCTGCATCTGGTCTGAACTTGCTTTACGGACCTCAAAGCTGCCAATGTTGAGGTCCGTAAGGTAACAACTTTGGCAGATTTACAGTTTTGGTCCCTGCAATGCAATCAGCCCATTTTTGACACGTTTAAGGCCCGTTAACCCCATTTCAAAGCTCTAAAATGAAGTTAAAGTATAGGGAACTTAAAACATGCTCAAAAATATCTCGGATGTCGGTTCGTTTAGCCGTACGAACGCGATGTTCGCTTAATTACGACGGAATGCGCATAAGTGCGAAAAACGATCCAAATGACGCGACGAATGGATTTTTCTTAAGGCGAACACTAAAATATAATGTAGTCATGCTCACATAAATTTTTGGATGTCCGGATGTATTCAGAACGTAAGTTATGCGCGAAAATGCAAACTTGTGCACTTTTTGACACTTTTAGTCCCTGAATGACCCAAAAGTTTATTTTAGCACACCGAACCCCTCAAAGCCTATTTCTAAGCTATGTAAAGGATATTTATGGTATGTTTAACTTATGGTCATGTTCCGGAAGGTCTGTTACAGTTCAAATTGGCATACTTTCGCAGTTTGTCAACTTTAGTCCCTGTAAGCGATTTAACTTTGATTTCACCACACCAAACCTTCCAAAACTTATATCTAAGTTATGTATAGGTTATTTAAGGTATGTTAAGCCTATTTCACTATTCCGGAGTGTTCGTTGCATTAAACTGGTTATATTTACGCATCAGTGCGCGTATAACCTTCCAGAAAGCGATATAGTGTTTGAAATCGAACAAGAATTGATATGTGTAAACGATACACATATTTTTACAAATCCCAAGTATGAAATACAATATTTCACTGGTTGGGCATTTGTTTGATGGTTGAAATGACACAGGTGTTACAGTCTCCCCTACTTTAGGAAATTTCGTCCCGAAATTAATTCGTAGGAGTCTGTCTATGACTTTGTTTCAAATAGTCATCAAAGATATGTAAAGCATAATCTGATTATTTTCCTCAACGGATATTTTTCAGAAGCGAAAATGAACGAGCAGAGTCACTTTCTTCAACGGGTTCTTCGGAAATGGAAAATAAAGGAATTAACTAAACGGATATACATTTCCCTCAACGGATATTCTTCAGAACGAAAATGAACAAACGGGGTCATTTTCCTCAACGGTTTGTTCTTCAGAATTTGAAATGAAAGAAAAATCAACGGATATTCATCTCCTCAACGGATAAATCTTCAGAAACGAAAATGAACTAACGGAGTCATTTTCAACGGTTATTTCCTCAGAGTTGGAAATGAAGAATTACACAACGGATATTCATTTCCTCAACGGATAAATCTTCAGAAACGAAAATGAACTAACGGAGTCATTTTCAACGGTTGCTTCCTCAGAGTTGGAAATGAAGGATTACACAACGGATATTCATTTCCTCAACGGATAAATCTTCAGAAACGAAAATGAACTAACGGAGTCATTTTCAACGGTTGCTTCCTCAGAGTTGGAAATGAAGGATTACACAACGGATATTCATTTCCTCAACGGATAAATCTTCAGAAACAAAAATGAACTAACGGAGTCATTTTCAACGGTTGCTTCCTCAGAGTTGGAAATGAAGGATTATACAACGGATATTCATTTCCTCAACGGATATTCTTTAGAACGAAAATGAATGGATAATTCATTTTCCTCAACGGTTATTCTTCAGAATGGAAATGAAAAGATAAACAACGGATATTCATTTCCTCAACGGATATTCTTCAGAAGTGAAAAATGAATAGCTAGTTCATTTTTCCTCAACGGATGCTTCATCAGAATTGGAAATGAATAGGGTTAACTCTTGATACATGATAGAACTTGCTGTGATTTCTGTGCACTAAATTCCATAATTATGTATGCATCCATAATTACGTAATTCCTTGCACAGTCCGCACAGTTTGTTTTGAAATGTTGTGGGGAAAGATATCAAACCTGAGATGAGAGTGACTAGACTACCATAGGGTCCTTTTAATTAGATCAACAGAGGATCTTCTTAATTAGGCCACTAAGGAGTCCTTTCAGCTATATCATCACATGATATCCCTAACCAGATTTTTGGATCAATCTGTTTAACTAGACCACTAAAGGGGTCTAATTATGAAGTAGTACATTATAATCCAAGGGACTTTAACTACAACGTCGAAGTCCATTAAGGATTTAAGTAGTACCTTTGGGTATCCTACTATGAATCTCTTGCACAAAGATATGTAAGATTTTACGAGGATTTGAATAACATAAATTGGATCACATGACACATAAAGGATAACACATAAGCACATAACCA
Source organism: Helianthus tuberosus (assembly GCA_030545235.1). Taxonomy (NCBI): domain Eukaryota; kingdom Viridiplantae; phylum Streptophyta; class Magnoliopsida; order Asterales; family Asteraceae; genus Helianthus; species Helianthus tuberosus. The sequence goes on along the minus strand of CM060429.1, from coordinate 47,045,708 downwards.
CATAATTGTTTAATTGTTATTATCTTGTTATTGATTGCAATTAACTTGGCACCTCGTACATCGTTTCTCTTGGAAGAAACGGGTACTTAGGATTTTCGTGGAAACGCAAGAGATTATACAAGGGAAGAAATTTGGAAGTAGTCTGTTCTTCAAGGAATGCGGTTCCTTGATTGTCGGTATTGTATGGGATATGTTTATACATGCAACCACATAAACATATTGAAATGTAAATGAAAGATTTATTTATAAACAACAATAACAACAACTGTTTCATAGATTGTGATAAAAGAAAATAATACACAAGGCTCGATTATTTTCTAAACAGCGTTATCTTCTGTCGGTCAGATACTCATCCCTGCGCTGGATTTGCATCAGCAAGTCTTGGGCAATTTCTACTAAAATGGCCCATCTCGCCACAGTTGTAGCAAGATCCCAGTGGGAGACGAGCTTGAGCAGGATTGTCGTTAATCTGATTTGGTGCTGCTGCTGTTGGGCAAACCCTCGCTGTATGACCTATAAGTCCGCAAACTTGGCATGTGCGGCACTTCACACCATCACGATGATGTAGGCCACATTGGTTGCACATGGGTGCAGTTCCTTTGTAGGGTTTCCTGGCAGGGGGTTGAGCTAGTTGGTTGGGGACGGCTTGATCATTGTGAGCGACCACGGCGAAGTTCTGAGAAGCCTTTCGCTTCTTTGACTTCTTAGAGGATCCAGTCTGTTCATCCATGGTCTTTGATTCCTCGATTGGTTTCGATTCCTCGACCAGTTTCTTGTCACCCTTTCGGAAAAGCTTACGTTTCCTGATCTGCGATTCAGTCAAGGTTGCAGATAACTCAATGGCCTGCCTAATAGTAGTAGGGTTGCTACCAGTCAAAATGTCTTGTATTGAGTCGGGAAGGCCATCAATGTACTTTTCGATCGCCTTATCCAAAGGCGTGACCATGTTTGGGCATAACAGACTTAACTCCTCATAACGGTCCGTGTAGGCTCGATGCTCACCGCTGTCTTGCTTAAGATCATCAAATTCCCTTTCCAAAGCCCTGATCTCATGACGAGGACAAAACTCCTTCATCATGAGAGCCCTAAGTTCGGCCCATGTCTGTGCTAGAGCAACTTCTGCACCACGATCTCTCATAACCCCATTCCACCACGTAAGGGCTCTCTTCTGGAACACACTCGAAGCAAAATCGACCTTGCGATTGTCAGGACACTGCACATGGCGGAAAGTATTCTCAATGCTCTCGAACCATTGAAGAAGCCCAGTCGCTCCCTCAGAACCACTAAACTTGAGTGGTTTCGCCGAGTTAAAACTCTTGAAATTGCATGGACCATTGTTGTTGTTGTTGGCTTGATTCCATTGAGCAAAGAGGTTTGGGAATTGAGCAGCCATTTGCTGCGCAATGATTTCTGCCAATTCGGCAGTCGCTATCTGGCTTTCGCGTCGAGGAGGCATTCTAAAAGAGGAAACATGAAATGAAACGAGTGAGAGGATTAGACGAAAAGAATGAGATGAAACAAATATGATGGAAGCAAGGATAGTGGTCATTTGTTTGTTACTACAAAGCAACAAACGACCCGGTGAAAGGTAAATAGGTCAAAAATAATGTATTGCGAAGATATGCTCGCCTATAAGTGAACACTCATCCCAAGAATTCCCAGGTAAGCACAACTGGTCTCGCGTCTGATGAGATGTATACGAAGTGCTTGCCTAGACAGAAAACCCAGAATACAGGCATTCACCCTTCCAGTTTGCATGTGTTCACATTATTTAAAACCCAAAACCTTGACGAGATCTTGAAAACTCAAAGGGGTTCAAAACCATATAACAGAGGGTTCAAAACCTAGTAATCAATCATCTTAGAACAGATGATTAGTTTTCAAAGCGGTTTTGAAATTTATGTTCTTGTTGTGGTCGTCGCCTAAGGATAGGTGACGGTATTGTTTCATGACTAAACGCAAGTAAACTCGCGTTAGGGTCCTAAGAAAGTTATAGACTAGGTCAAAGCATTACTAATAACCTAATTCCCTATAACCATTGGCTCTGATACCATCTTTTCTGTCACACCCCGACCACGTGGAACATACAAAATGTGGCGGAAACATCGGGGAGTGTTGTAACAGAATTAATTGTTTCAAATCCATGGCAATTGAAGTTTCGTTTTATTGATTAAAAGTGTTACAATGTCTTATCAAACTATGAAATACAACATAATTAACTAGTCTTGCATCTTTTATTGTCACTAAAGCCCAAGTCTGCCTGTAACACCCCGTCCCGGAATGGGCCGGCGTGTCACTATAACGGTAGTCAGATCAAAAACATAATTCCATTTATACTTAAATGTATTACAAGGCTTTACAACTTAATAAAGGATATTTAATCCATTACAATTATTTCTACTGTCTTGTCCAAACACTCGAGCACTCTTCCATATCCCCTGTCCCAGATTGTCCTGATAACCTGACGTAAAGAAGAAAACACAACAAAGAAAAACGTACGTCTGAGCAAAATTTTGAAAAGTTTTGCCCAGTGTGCGGATAACGGAAGATAAAAGCTTATTTTATTTAATATCCGGAGTTAACTTTTTGTGAAAACGTTACGATGCATAAACATAATCATAATCATATCTTACGGATATACCCATGAGCAAACTGAAAACGTGACAATACACAGGTAGCTACTCCTGCATACTTATCACACGAAATGGTGAGTTGGCATACCCTCTATCCATTTCCTTATAACTTAAAATCCTAGGATCGATCCATACGCCTCCTAGTAGCTTTGTACCACACTTGTACCTAGGGACGCTGTGAACTAATCTCTCCGTCACAGATGGAGCACATGCTGTTGATGCCGCAACAACATGCTCGTGGGACACTCCACGAGAAGCGATACTCAGGGTAACAGAGTACAAATGGTCTTATTCACATAACTTATAAAACTTATTTTCAGAACAGAACAGAACTTATTTTCATAACAAAACAGAACTTATAAACTTATATTCAGAACAGAACGGAACATATATTGGAACATGCGATAATGAGTACAACTTAACAGAAAAACTATCGCATGACATGAAAACTAAAATCAAGGAATTCAACGGACTGTCAAATGAATCAATAATCAAAGACGTGAGGAGTAGTAATTTAAAACAATTTGACTTGTAACTTTGTAAAATACGAATCTTTGGCGAGATTGAAAATATAAGAGTGGAACCAGTCATCAAGGTATGGTTATCAATCCTATCTTGACAATTTCGTCCCCAAAATGTGGTTTATTAAACGAAACAAGATAAAACCTTGACTCGTTAATAAGGAACCACTAGAGTAGGAAATGAAACTCGTATAAAGTAAAACAAAACCTTTTCAGAATGTTTGGAACTTATTTCCTAACTTAATCTTAATACGGAACTTGTATTCAATTGACATAAATCAAAAGAAAGGATTTTATCCGTACTCAACGGACATAAATCTAAAGAAAGGAATCTATTTGTACAGAACTTATAACTTATTTCATAACTTAATCTTAATACGGAATCTATTTGTACGAAACTTATAACTTATTTCAGAACTTAATCTTAATACGGAAATCTAAAATCAGGAATAATATACTTGGATCAAAATGACATAAACCGAACTAAAGGATTCTATCCAACGGACATAAATCGAAAGGATTCTATATGTACCTAACTGACATAAATCAAAAGAAAGGATTCTATGAGTAAGGAATGTATAACTTACTAAATCTTAATACGGAATTCAGAATTGGCAGAAATCGAATGGAAGGAATATACCCGTATGACATATCAGAATTGACAGAAATCGAAAGAAAGGAATCTACCCGTACGATATATCAGAATTGACAGAAATTGAAAGAAAGGAATCTACCCGTACGATATATCAGAATTGACAGAAATCGAAAGAAAGGAATCTACCCGTACGATATATCAGAATTGACAGAAATCGAAAGAAAGGAACCCGTACTATATATCAGAATTGACAGAAATCGAAAGAAAGGAATCTACCCGTACGGAATTTATAACTTATACTTAGATCTTAATACGGACTTTAAAATCAGAAATGATATACTTGTATCAAATGAAGTAAATTGAAAGAAAGGAACCTATTCGTACGGAATTCATAACTTAATCCTAATACGGAACTTAAAATCATGACTTAATCTTAATACGGAATTCTTATACTCAATTGACATAAATCGAAATAAGGAATCTTTTATAAAAACAACATAAATCGAAAGGAAGGAACCTATCCGTACTGAACTTATAACTTATAACTTAGATCTTAATATGGACTTTAAAATCAGAATGATATGACGCAAATCGAAAGAAAGGAGTCTATCCGTACTGAACTTATACTGATATTAAATGACACAAATCAAAAGACAAGAGTCTATCCGTACCCAACGGACATAAATTGAAAGGATTCTATACGTACGGAACTTATAACTTATTTCTTAACTAAATCTTAATACGGAATTTAAAATCAAGAATGATATGACGTAAATCGAAAGAAAGGAGGCTATCCGTACTGAACTGATAACTTATATCAAAAAGGACATAAATCGAAAGAAAAGAAGCTATCCGTACCTTAAATTTTCCAAGTGATGCTACCTTGTTTCCAATTGTAGATTCATACGGGCAGAGTTTAGCCTACTGATTATTCTCTTAACCTAATTTGCACACAAACTAGGTATTTAACTTAATACAGCATTTACGATAACTCACGAGATCAAATTCTCACAATGAATGACAAAATGCAATACTTTGCCCATCGAATTAACGATGATCCGTTGAATTAACAACGAACGACAAGGTATAATACTTTACCCATCGAATTAACGATGATCCGTTGAATTAACAACGAACGATAAAGTATAATACTTTACCTATCGAATTAACGACAATCCGTCAAATTAATGACGAACGATAAAGTATAACCCTAATGTGGGCGGCACTTAAACATTCATTAGATATTTGAATCAATCGGACAATGAATCGTATCAGCGATTGAGTTAATACCCTGTTCTGCAGCACCCCGCTATGCTTAATTTGTGATTAGTGTGTGTTTGGAGAGTAATCGGACAATAATTCGGCGTAATTTTGGAGTTTGTTCGACGTTTTTGTGTCCAGAATCGAATGCCAATGTCCTGTATTTATAGCTGAAATTTGGTCACCCATACGCATCGTAGGCCTAACATACCCTACGCATCGTATGGTAAGCATACGCACCGTAGGCCTTACTTCTCTACGCATCGTATGCATTTTAACTAGCCTGCGCATCGTAGGCCATACTTTGATACGCATCGTAGGGCTTGAAAAATAGGCCTATAGACTAGCCACGACTGGGACTAGCCTTGATGAGTCAGTACTTTCATATTTCAGTTATTTGACAACGAATTTTTAGGATAATTATCAAGTGGGAAATACCCCCCCTAAGTTTTAGGGGCCCTAAATCCTGATTCTGAAAATTCTGAAAATCTTAGGGTTTGTACAGAATTACTTGGGTGTCTTAATTAAGGTTTCCTATTGGACTATAATTCATAAGGATTGTTACATTTTATGTTTTAAAATTTTCGGGTGTTACAAATCTACCCCTCTTAAAAAAATTTCGTCCTCGAAATTATTGCATACCTGTATATATATTAATAATCATACTTGAACGTGACCCACTATGATCAATAGTCATACTTGAAATAAAGCTAGAGTAAAAACAATGAAGATGACGAAATACTTATGTTCGAGACTATCATGAAGTGAAAAGAAAAGTCGAAATCCTAACCCAATGTCTACCCATTACCTCACAGGTCTTATCTTATGTTTAAGTTTTCTACAGGAAAGAGCCTTTGCTCTGATACCATAGCTGTAACACCCCGACCCGGAACGGGCCGAAGTGTCACATTAACGGAGGTCAGAGATCAAAAACATAATTCCATTTATACTTAAATGTATTACAAGGCTTTACAACTTAATAAAGGATATTTAATCCATTACAATTATTTCTACTGTCTTGTCCAAACACTCGAGCACTCTTCCATATCCCCTGTCCCAGATTGTCCTGATAACCTGACGTAAAGAAGAAAACACAACAAAGAAAAACGTACGTCTGAGCAAAATTTTGAAAAGTTTTGCCCAGTGTGCGGATAACGGAAGATAAAAGCTTATTTTATTTAATATCCGGAGTTAACTTTTTGTGAAAACGTTACGATGCATAAACATAATCATAATCATATCTTACGGATATACCCATGAGCAAACTGAAAACGTGACAATACACAGGTAGCTACTCCTGCATACTTATCACACGAAATGGTGAGTTGGCATACCCTCTATCCATTTCCTTATAACTTAAAATCCTAGGATCGATCCATACGCCTCCTAGTAGCTTTGTACCACACTTGTACCTAGGGACGCTGTGAACTAATCTCTCCGTCACAGATGGAGCACATGCTGTTGATGCCGCAACAACATGCTCGTGGGACACTCCACGAGAAGCGATACTCAGGGTAACAGAGTACAAATGGTCTTATTCACATAACTTATAAAACTTATTTTCAGAACAGAACAGAACTTATTTTCATAACAAAACAGAACTTATAAACTTATATTCAGAACAGAACGGAACATATATTGGAACATGCGATAATGAGTACAACTTAACAGAAAAACTATCGCATGACATGAAAACTAAAATCAAGGAATTCAACGGACTGTCAAATGAATCAATAATCAAAGACGTGAGGAGTAGTAATTTAAAACAATTTGACTTGTAACTTTGTAAAATACGAATCTTTGGCGAGATTGAAAATATAAGAGTGGAACCAGTCATCAAGGTATGGTTATCAATCCTATCTTGACAATTTCGTCCCCAAAATGTGGTTTATTAAACGAAACAAGATAAAACCTTGACTCGTTAATAAGGAACCACTAGAGTAGGAAATGAAACTCGTATAAAGTAAAACAAAACCTTTTCAGAATGTTTGGAACTTATTTCCTAACTTAATCTTAATACGGAACTTGTATTCAATTGACATAAATCAAAAGAAAGGATTTTATCCGTACTCAACGGACATAAATCTAAAGAAAGGAATCTATTTGTACAGAACTTATAACTTATTTCATAACTTAATCTTAATACGGAATCTATTTGTACGAAACTTATAACTTATTTCAGAACTTAATCTTAATACGGAAATCTAAAATCAGGAATAATATACTTGGATCAAAATGACATAAACCGAACTAAAGGATTCTATCCAACGGACATAAATCGAAAGGATTCTATATGTACCTAACTGACATAAATCAAAAGAAAGGATTCTATGAGTAAGGAATGTATAACTTACTAAATCTTAATACGGAATTCAGAATTGGCAGAAATCGAATGGAAGGAATCTACCCGTATGACATATCAGAATTGACAGAAATCGAAAGAAAGGAATCTACCCGTACGATATATCAGAATTGACAGAAATTGAAAGAAAGGAATCTACCCGTACGATATATCAGAATTGACAGAAATCGAAAGAAAGGAATCTACCCGTACGATATATCAGAATTGACAGAAATCGAAAGAAAGGAACCCGTACTATATATCAGAATTGACAGAAATCGAAAGAAAGGAATCTACCCGTACGGAATTTATAACTTATACTTAGATCTTAATACGGACTTTAAAATCAGAAATGATATACTTGTATCAAATGAAGTAAATTGAAAGAAAGGAACCTATTCGTACGGAATTCATAACTTAATCCTAATACGAAACTTAAAATCATGACTTAATCTTAATACGGAATTCTTATACTCAATTGACATAAATCGAAATAAGGAATCTTTTATAAAAACAACATAAATCGAAAGGAAGGAACCTATCCGTACTGAACTTATAACTTATAACTTAGATCTTAATATGGACTTTAAAATCAGAATGATATGACGCAAATCGAAAGAAAGGAGTCTATCCGTACTGAACTTATACTGATATTAAATGACACAAATCAAAAGACAAGAGTCTATCCGTACCCAACGGACATAAATTGAAAGGATTCTATACGTACGGAACTTATAACTTATTTCTTAACTAAATCTTAATACGGAATTTAAAATCAAGAATGATATGACGTAAATCGAAAGAAAGGAGGCTATCCGTACTGAACTGATAACTTATATCAAAAAGGACATAAATCGAAAGAAAAGAAGCTATCCGTACCTTAAATTTTCCAAGTGATGCTACCTTGTTTCCAATTGTAGATTCATACGGGCAGAGTTTAGCCTACTGATTATTCTCTTAACCTAATTTGCACACAAACTAGGTATTTAACTTAATACAGCATTTACGATAACTCACGAGATCAAATTCTCACAATGAATGACAAAATGCAATACTTTGCCCATCGAATTAACGATGATCCGTTGAATTAACAACGAACGACAAGGTATAATACTTTACCCATCGAATTAACGATGATCCGTTGAATTAACAACGAACGATAAAGTATAATACTTTACCTATCGAATTAACGACAATCCGTCAAATTAATGACGAACGATAAAGTATAACCCTAATGTGGGCGGCACTTAAACATTCATTAGATATTTGAATCAATCGGACAATGAATCGTATCAGCGATTGAGTTAATACCCTGTTCTGCAGCACCCCGCTATGCTTAATTTGTGATTAGTGTGTGTTTGGAGAGTAATCGGACAATAATTCGGCGTAATTTTGGAGTTTGTTCGACGTTTTTGTGTCCAGAATCGAATGCCAATGTCCTGTATTTATAGCTGAAATTTGGTCACCCATACGCATCGTAGGCCTAACATACCCTACGCATCGTATGGTAAGCATACGCACCGTAGGCCTTACTTCTCTACGCATCGTATGCATTTTAACTAGCCTGCGCATCGTAGGCCATACTTTGATACGCATCGTAGGGCTTGAAAAATAGGCCTATAGACTAGCCACGACTGGGACTAGCCTTGATGAGTCAGTACTTTCATATTTCAGTTATTTGACAACGAATTTTTAGGATAATTATCAAGTGGGAAATACCCCCCCTAAGTTTTAGGGGCCCTAAATCCTGATTCTGAAAATTCTGAAAATCTTAGGGTTTGTACAGAATTACTTGGGTGTCTTAATTAAGGTTTCCTATTGGACTATAATTCATAAGGATTGTTACATTTTATGTTTTAAAATTTTCGGGTGTTACACTGCCTATGTGTATCTTGATCATCTTATGCAACAGTTCCTGAAAAACACATGTGAAAATAGGTACGTCAGCATAAAAATGCCTGTGAGATACATAGGTTTTGTGAAAATAGGTTCCATGACTTATGTTTGAGAAAATGTTTAGTCATGAACCTTGTAATTTGCTTTGTTTTGTAAATCATTTGAAAAACAATGAGTTCAGATGATATGTATAAATAAATGAATAATGTATGGTTAAATGAATAACCATAGTAAAATGGGTTTGTATAAGATAAGTTGTTTGTAAAACAATGTCTTGTGAAAAGTATGTTATTTGTATAAAATGTTATATGTATCAAACTGAAATGATTCAAATAACGCTACAATATGTAATACCATACAAACACTTATATATAGGAAGTACCAGCGGCGTATCCACCATGCTTGTATCATATTACACACGCATCGTTACTTAATCACTTAATCAAACCAAACAATGTCAAAATGTCTATGTCAAATATCCATGTCAAATGTCTATGTCAAATATCCATGTCAAATGTCTATGTCAAAATATCCATGTCAAATGTCTATGTCAAATATCCATGTCAAATGTCTATGTCAAAATGTCATGTATGGCAAGTGAAATGTCTCAACTAAACCATATGCACAAAAACAAAGTATTGAAGTAAAACTTGGTTTAAATCAAAGTTATGTTTTGTGGGAAATGCATGATCAAATGTCAATCATGTTAAAATGTCTATGCCGAAATGTCTATGTCAAATACGGTTCACACGGTTCACAGATACAAACGGTTCACAGATATCAACGGATCACAGTCAAATGATTACAACGGTTCAATATGTAGTATAATGTGTTCATATGCTGGATAAGCATATGCAACAGAAAAGCAACGTAAAACAATGTACTAAGTACGCACACAATGGGCATACATAGCATGAAATGTAATGTAGAACGATGTACTAAGTATGCACACAATGGGCATACATAGCATAAAATGTAATGTAAAACAATGTACTAAGTACGCACACAATGGGCATACATAGCATGAAATGTAATGAAATCATGTACTATAATGTACTAACAAACATAGTCGGTATATGATGTGAAAACAGGAAAGCATGAAAGTAACAAGTAGGCACATGTGTTCCACCCCAAAACAGTTTGGAAAACAGTAAAAGAGGGGTCTATGTACTCACCTGAGATTGCTTAGTAGTCCTTGAGTAACAACTAAACAATGCTAGAGATCGCGGATATCAAACGGCACCTAGTATAGGTAACTATGTTAATAAACCGGACCTAGATCGGAAGATTGAGTAGCATTAGGGTTTGTAAACCAAACGAGTGTAGAGACTCGTGTCATTTGGTTTAACAAAGCCTACATACTAAATGAAACTTAACCTGAGTGATTTCGACCCATTACGACACGTTTAGGTAGCTTATGCTACTTTAACGCATCGTTCACGTGAAACGCGTTCGGACCGCCTAACTAGTCCTATGACAAGTGTTATATGCCTTAAACATGTTACATAATCAGTTATGTGACAAAGGTTTAGGTTACATATGCTTAATTACCAATTATACATGAAAAGGGTATTCTGGTAATTTACCTAAGGCATATAAACTACCTATCATACAACTACTTAAACGATGTGACCATAGGGTATAACCTCGGAAGGTTATTCCCTACCTACTATGGTCACCTAATGTGTTTGGTCGGATCCTAATGATCGACCAAACTGGGTCGGGTTCGAGGTATAAGCGATTTATCAGATCGCTTACCCTACGACCCTAGACAACGTGGTAATCAGTAGGCATAGTCCCAAGGGACTATGACCATCGTGATTACAATCACGTTGCGAAGTTCAAACGAACTTCGCATTGACCATTACTGGTCAATGCTGAAAGTCAAACAAAGTTTGACTTTCTGACTCGAAAAGCAGTAAAATAAGGAAAAGAACGAAAGAATACTTACCCAGGGTCCCCGAATGCTAACCCAGATCAAAATAGCTCAGGTATGAAACGAAGGTTCCAACTTAGAGTCTTTTCAATCAGATTTGTGGGTTTTTAAGCCAAAGGGGGGTGGGTATTTATAGATAAAGTAGAGCCGCTAGGATCGTTTCTTGAATATCGTGCCATGATCCGAGCCGTACACTTGTCACAAAGGTTATGGAGCCACATATGCTCCTACTCTTAGTGATTAAGCAAGTTGCAAACATGTGGTTGTGGTTAAATCTGCTGAAAACAGGCTGTTAAGTACTCTGCATCTGGTCTGAACTTGCTTTACGGACCTCAAAGCTGCCAATGTTGAGGTCCGTAAGGTAACAACTTTGGCAGATTTACAGTTTTGGTCCCTGCAATGCAATCAGCCCATTTTTGACACGTTTAAGGCCCGTTAACCCCATTTCAAAGCTCTAAAATGAAGTTAAAGTATAGGGAACTTAAAACATGCTCAAAAATATCTCGGATGTCGGTTCGTTTAGCCGTACGAACGCGATGTTCGCTTAATTACGACGGAATGCGCATAAGTGCGAAAAACGATCCAAATGACGCGACGAATGGATTTTTCTTAAGGCGAACACTAAAATATAATGTAGTCATGCTCACATAAATTTTTGGATGTCCGGATGTATTCAGAACGTAAGTTATGCGCGAAAATGCAAACTTGTGCACTTTTTGACACTTTTAGTCCCTGAATGACCCAAAAGTTTATTTTAGCACACCGAACCCCTCAAAGCCTATTTCTAAGCTATGTAAAGGATATTTATGGTATGTTTAACTTATGGTCATGTTCCGGAAGGTCTGTTACAGTTCAAATTGGCATACTTTCGCAGTTTGTCAACTTTAGTCCCTGTAAGCGATTTAACTTTGATTTCACCACACCAAACCTTCCAAAACTTATATCTAAGTTATGTATAGGTAATTTAAGGTATGTTAAGCCTATTTCACTATTCTGGAGTGTTCGTTGCATTAAACTGGTTATATTTACGCATCAGTGCGCGTATAACCTTCCAGAAAGCGATATAGTGTTTGAAATCGAACAAGAATTGATATGTGTAAACGATACACATATTTTTACAAATCCCAAGTATGAAATACAATATTTCACTGGTTGGGCATTTGTTTGATGGTTGAAATGACACAGGTGTTACAACTTACGCGAGCTTGTGATGGATGAAGCACATAAGTCTCGTTATTCGGTACACCCTGGTTCGGACAAGATGTACCACGACCTCAAGACTACATATTGGTGGCCTAGCATGAAAGCCCACATAGCAACCTACGTCAGTAAGTGCTTGACTTGTGCGAAAGTCAAGTCTGAATATCAGAAACCATCAGGCCTACTTCAACAACCAGAGATACCTAAATGGAAATGGGAGCAAATTTCCATGGATTTCTTTACTGGCCTGCCTAGATCTCAACGCGGAAACGATACCATTTGGGTGATCGTAGATCGACTGACCAAGTCTGCACATTTTCTGGCCATCAAAGAAACGGATAAGTTTTCTACTCTTGCAGACATTTATCTAAAGGAAGTAGTGTCAAGGCACGGAGTGCCAACCTCTATTATATCTGATCGTGACGCGCGTTTTACTTCTGAACTGTGGCAAGCAATGCACAAGTCTTTTGGCTCACGTTTAGATATGAGCACCGCTTATCACCCACAGACGGATGGGCAATCTGAACGCACCATCCAAACCCTTGAAGACATGCTCAGGGCATGTGTAATCGATTTTGGTAATGGCTGGGAAAAGCACCTCCCGCTAGTGGAGTTCTCATATAACAACAGCTACCACACCAGCATTCAGGCCGCTCCGTTCGAGGCATTGTACGGACGCAAATGCCGACCACCTCTCTGTTGGGCAGAAGTTGGGGACAGCCAAATCACTGGCCCAGAACTTATGGTAGATACCACCGAGAGAATTGCTCAGATACGACAGCGAATGGCGGCAGCTCGTGACCGTCAGAAGAGCTATGCTGATAAGGGAAGAAAACCACTCGAGCTCCAGGTTGGGGATCGAGTGCTACTCAAAGTCTCACCTTGGAAAGGTGTAGTCCGCTTTGGCAAACGAGGCAAACTCAACCCGCGTTATGTCGGACCATTCGAAGTCACCGAGAAAATTGGCAAAGTCGCCTACAGGTTGAATTTACCTGGAGAACTCAGCGGAGTTCACAATGTTTCCCATGTGTCGAATCTGAAGAAGTGTCTGTCAGATGAGACCCTCATAGTTTCTTTAAAGGAGCTCACTATCGACGACCAGCTGCGATTCGTCGAGGAACCAGTAGAGATTACAGATCGAGATGTTAAGATCCTCAAGCATTCCAGGATACCTCTGGTCCGAGTTCGTTGGAATGCTCGTCGTGGCCCAGAGTATACCTGGGAACGAGAAGACCAAATGAAACTCAAGTATCCCCAACTGTTTAAGAAAAACGCAACCACTACTGAGGCTGAAGCTACTGCAGAATTTCGGGACGAAATTCCAAATCAACGGGGGGATGATGTGACACCCCAGGAAAATCAGGAAAACAACGCAACTTAACTAGCTTCCTCAGTAACCACGCGCTAAATTTCGGGACGAAATTCTCTTAATAGGGGGAGAATGTGACAACCCTCAAATTTGCATGTAACCGTACAGTTTATTAATGATAAATAAAGTGCTTGACGATTGTGTGGAATTACTTAACTGCTTTCTGATATCTGTGTTATACCTACATGTACTTGTTAACATGCTAGTAGTATACAGAAAAGTTACTAAATAATCCGTTATATTTTTCCTAAGTGTTAGAAAGTAAAAACGTTACAAAATATATAAATAGGACGCCTTACGAATTAATTAAGCACTTTAACGAAACAGTATCCAACCGAACAACCGGACTTAACCCGGAGCATAAAAATATTGTCATTGACATTATTTTTCCTTTTCTGAGCCAGTTAGGGTCCCCGAATACCCTAACCCCCGTTATAAATTATAACACACAAATAACTAATCGTAATCCCTAACTAATCAAACTAGATTACTTGACCAAACTAGTTGAAATCCCACTAACTTCCCCACCCCTTGACCATTCGGTTACCATGTGGGGGACATCCCACTAAATCTTGTGATTATAATAATCCACATGCCCAATATCTTCACTACACATTACCTAGTGGGTAATTAAGAGACATGGACTATAAGGAAGCATGAGGGGTTCACCATTTGCATTCATAATTTACTTAACAAAAAAAATTCACATCTCTTTCACTCCCTCTCTTGAACTCTCGGCTGCAACCACAAGCCACACCACACCCACTTTTCAATTTCATTCAAGTCATTCCAAACTTATACAAGTGTGAGGGATCACACATAAGGAAGCTCGGTGCACCCGGATTGCCAAGGACCTCACTACGTTGCTTTTAACCACTCGTTTTTCGACTAGTTTCTTCCCTAGCCTCGAGCTAGTAGTAAGTGACTCTAAACATCTTCTTGATCTATTCTAAAGTGGTTAATAAGAGTTTCGTCGGTTGAAAATCACTAACATATAAGATCACCAACTAAAAGTCTACTAAAGTGATGAACAAGGTGGTTAATGGATGAATATTAGTGTAAATCATGTAGATCTTGTGTGATTATGATTATTGGTTGATTATCTGATGTTTTACTGATTAATATTAATGTGTGATTTTGTTGTGGTCACTAAACGTGATTAACGGAATCAACCGAACACAAGTTAGTAAGTTAGAGTGTGAAAACAGAATCAGTCCCGGTTTTACAGCCAACTTCAGTTGGCTGTAAACAGGTCAAAAGCTCAACGAAAAACCGATATTTTGAATCTAAAATATGTTATTATGAAATACGGTTCTAATAGCACCGGAATCGTAATTTTTGGACTTCGTTTACTATTTTTAATGTGTTGATTTGTAACAACAGCTTAAGCTGAATTTTGACAGCAATAAATGGGTGTCATACTTTCAGTCATAACCTGAGTTTTGTGATGAATCGGACCATGAAATTTGTACAGTAGATGACAACCGATGCATTTGTAATTACCCCACTGGAATTTCGTAAATCGGACACTCGATGAAATTTTAATAAATTGTTCCGTGGACTGTGGTCAGAAATACATAAATCTGAGTTCAGTCCGGAATATGAATTTTTATAAAATATTGGTAATGAACCGGACCCCGATATTTTTACACAATAAAATATGGAACGTTTAAGTCATCCTGTAAAAATTTGGGAATTTTTGGAATAATTTAACTATTTTATTAAAATGTCCGAAAACAGCCGGTTTTGAATATAAATGCTGAAATGACATAAGTTGTGACTCGCGTGTCTAAATGTCGAGTATGCTATCTGTGAATGATCTAACATGTTATATATGTTATGTGCATTATCGTATGTTTGATTTTGAGTGGGGAATGGATGGGAAACTTAGATGGGCATAAACCGTTAAAATGATGCATGTTGTGTGATAGATACGTGTAGGAACTTTGTGTTCTATTTGAAAGCCACTAAATGACTAACTGGTAAATCATACTAGGACGTGATTAACCGACCTTGACTGTTAGCTATATTGAGAATCTAACCGAGCAAACCGAGGTGAGTTCACACCCTTACTAAGGCATGGGATTCCCGGTGGTTGGGAATGGGATTGAATAGCTATTTATATTATCAACACTACTAGACTACCTACTACTGTCCTCGGATTGAGAAGGGCACGTACGTAAAACCTACGTACACTCACACTTGCTACTGTCCTCGGATTGGGAAGGGCACGTACGTAAAACCTACGTACACTCATACTTACTACTGTCCTCGGATTGAGAAGAGCACGTACGTAAATCCTACGTACACTCATACTTAACAACCGTCCTCGGATTGGGAAGGACACTTATGGATACGCCTAGTCTAGTAACATACATAATGGGAAGCCCCCACTGATTATGGTTATGGTTTGGGTAATGAAAAAGGAACTGGTTAAACACACTTTCAACTACGGGGTAACCCCCACGGCAATTAAGCCAACAAAAGTCAAACCACGTTTTTCAGAAACAACTTAAAACTAAACAACCAAACGTGAACTCACTCAACTTTGTTGTTGACTCGTTGTTGCATGCCTTACAGGTCGCTAAATGCTTGGAGCTTGCACGAGGAAGGAGTCGTTGTGGAATAGGGACTGTTATGTCCCGTGCCTAATAAATAAACCTTATGAACTACAAACTTATGTTTTGGTTTAACGTCTTATGCTTCCGCTGTTTAAATTGAACTTGGTTAACTTCCTTTTGGTCACCAATTGTATGCTGATTGGTTTTATTTACTAAAATACGTTGTTCAATATGATGGGTGGCTCGATCCTGGTCATGTCATGCCTCCAAGCGGTGATACTCCGTGTGTTGATTTTGGGGGTGTGACAATTGTTGGACTCTGTATGCCCAAGACACATATTAAATTGATGTGGCTAGTACGTTATGATCCAAGTCGAGTCATACCCAATAACAAGCTAGACAAACACCTACAATATTTATTTATGATATGATCAAATAAATAAATATCAACACTTAGAATATTTAGAAATTGGTTTTCTAAATAATTGCACTTGACAAACCAATAAATTATATGGATAATTTATTTTGAGAAAATATTTTATCTTGTTATTTGATGGGTTAAATAACATGATAAAAGGTTATATAAGTCTTATAACATATGATGTTATAATTTTATAAAAGTTATAAAATTAATCAAGACTTAAGTTATTTTATAAAAGAAATTTGAATTTTTTTTTATAAAAATAAGCTAGGCCGCCCCCTCTTCCCAAGATATGATGGTCCAATAGTAACACATGCTTTTTGCATGGTTAGAGGCCTTTTGATTGGGTGTTCTACCCAAGAAATCTTTTGGTCCAATGAATGCACATGCAAATGCATGTGCTAGAACCTCTTTGATTGGGTGAATTGGGTGGCTCCATCTTTCATAGTTTTAAATGCAATTTTATGACAAAAATGCAAGAATGAAGAACTTGAAAGAACTAGTAAAAATGCTCTCAAAATTTCGGCCAACATAGAGCCAATTTAGAGATGATTATCAAGTGCAAGAACTTGTTAAAAGACTTTCTAATTTTCGGCCAACATGTGGTTAATCAAGAAGGTTTTTCAAGGTTGAAAATCAAGTGCAAGAACTCTAAAAGGAGCCCTTATATTTTCGGCCATATGATGGTTTCAAGAGGGTTTTCTAGTGAGTTCATAAATGTAGAAATCCTAGCTAAACATGAGGTGTTTGTTGGAAGCTTGGGGTATACAAGCTTGAGGTCTTCTACTCTTGAAGACAACCATTTCAAGAAGCATCATCCGTTTCATAATCCTTGTACTTCAAGAAGGTAGTTTTCTAAACATCCTATGGTTGTGTTTGATAGTATACATCTCATATATGGATCCAGGTTTTTGGGATTTTGCATATAAATGGTTTTATATCTTATAAAAGTAACATGTTTTAAACATTATTTCCGCTGCGTTTTTATTTCATATGGATGAAATTGCTTTGATAAACATGTTAAAATCCCATCAATGGCATCTAGAGCCGCTTATATGAGTGCATGCTTCAATAGACTTAAAATTTTCGGGTTTCGGGTTTGGTGAAAACCCTATGGCCGAAATTTTAAGTATGGCTATCCCTTTGTTTTTCAAGATTATATTCTTACATGCATAAATGAATGTTGAAAAATTATTTCATATGGATGATTTGTTTGTTTGGACAAAACTCACCTTTTCGGTTTTTTGGTAATAGCCGAAAATGGTTATTAAAAGGGAACCATTTTTTTTATGCTTCTTGAAATTTATATAAATATATATGTGGATATATATTTTGGTGCATATGACCTAGCCATGACCTTGTGTTGAATGATTGTGTTGTGATTTATATTAAATTATTTCAAAGGTTGTAATAATTATTAATTTGTCTTCCATTTGTAAAGATATGTAATTTATTTATTTTCATTTGGTATGTAAAATAAATAGATTAGGTGCATTTTATTTTACTAGAAAAATGTATTAGGATATATTTTGTAAAAGAAGATGCACACAAAAATGCGGTTTTGGTTTTTGCCAATTTCGGGCATAAAGGACTTCATAGTTCTAAACGGGATTTTAGCCCGATAACCAAAACACATTTTGAAGTCCAAAGGAGTTTGGAGCTGAATATAAAAGACATTTGGAAGATCAAAGAAAGTGGAGAAATCACAACACAAAAGGAAGACTTGAAGCATTTGGATGCGGGATCAAGTGGGAGTTCAACGACACAGTATTTGTGTCAATTTTCACCCTTTAGGAAGGACCTTTTGACACACTTGTTTCGGCTAACAAGTGTTGTCAAAATAGTTGGCTATGGTTATGCACCTATTGTTATATATTGTTATGCTTGTGTGGTTGTTTATCTTATTGTTTTGATGATATTTGGATATGCATGCTTAACAAACTAATAATCAACAACAAGCGTAAAATTGGTTCTTTACAAGATCATTAAAATTGGTTAATAAAAGGTTATTAAAAATTAATGATTTTATAATAAAATGGGTTTTATTAAAAAGAACCTTGAAAATTTATTTTCACAAAAGTACCAAGGATTTGAATGCATGCAAATGTATGGTACATAAAGTTTTCTAAACTAGAATTTTTGAAAACTCAAAAATCCCTTTTATAAAACAAGTCAAACACCATCCTTTTATAAAGGTCACCTAACCACATTTGAGGGAACTTGTATATTCGAGGTGGGTTTACCATGTTTGTGGGATAAAGGTCACCTAACCACTTATATGTATAAACTCACACGTGTGTGTAAGTTGGACGACTTGATTTGGAAACCATGAACTTAGGGTCACCGAAGCATGGGGAACAAAGGTGTTGATGGGATTAAACATGCCAACTAAACATAAAGATGTTTAACCGATCCCATATGGCTAGAAGTTGCAAAGAGTTGCAATTGTCAAACGTTGACTACCTTGTTAATTTAAATAGAGGGATAAAGGTCACCTAACCAATATTTAAATGTAACATTGGATTCTAGATTTTAATTATTAATTGTCTATGAGACACAAAGGGTATTAATGATTAAAATATAATAATATCGAAAATACTAAAATTGAACCTTGTTAAATTTTGTAGATGGCCGCTAACAATATTACCCAAACCGTCCGTAACCTATCACTAGAAAACGATCCTAATCCCGATGAACATCTTATGGAAGATAAGGATGCCTATAACGATTGGATTAAGTATATCGAGAATACTATGGAAACCTCTTGCATCATGTTAGGAATTATGATTCCCGAGATTCAAAAGGTTTTGAACATCATAAGCACACGACATGATTACCCAATTATAGGAAATGTTCCTAAGGGTAGAACGCTTCGAAACCGTTCGAGCGCTTCATGCATGTCGAATGGGGGAAACCCAATCGGACTCATCTTATGTTTTAAGATGAAAAGCCACATTGATCACCTCGAAAGGCTCGATATGGATAAAAGAATTTTATCCATTCTAACGATCAATGAGGGTGGCAACAAGAAAGGGCATCACCCCGACACCAAAGCAAATGTTGCAAATGGAAACGGGTAATTCAAAGGGAAATAATTAGAAAGACTAAAGCGAAACCACCGAAACCAAAAGAGAAGAAGGCAAAGGTTGCCATGAACGATCCATGCTTTGAGTGTGGTGAGATAGGGCATTTAAATAGGAATTGTCCTACCTATCTCAAAGAGTTGAAAAACAAGAGGGATGCTAGGCAAACCTAAGGTACAATCTTAATGATACATATTGACCTTAATGTTATTTCTTCTAACACATGGGTATTAGATACCGGATGTGGAACTCATGTTTGCAATTCGTTGCAAAAGGTTCAAAAGAAATAAACATTACAAGAAAGGAAACTATGTTTTGAATCTTCCAAATGGTTTGGAAATTGTTTTAAAATGTTTTGAATGCTCCTAGTTTGACTAGGAACATTATTCAAGTCTCCCTTATAAGACAATATGGTTTTGATTTAAAGTTTGTAAACAATGACATTTATATTTCGATGAATGACATGTTTTACTTTAAAACTATGCCTTCAAATGGTAGTTATGAATTGGTTCATAATAATACATCATTTGATAGTTCAATGTACCAAGCAATCACCAACAAACTCAAAATGGATTTGAGTGAGACTTACCTTTGGCATTATCGCCTGGGTCATATAAACAGATGTCGCATGTAAACACTTCGAAAGAATGGTCTTTTGGAAACAAATGAAATTGGTTCATTTGATACATGTGAATCTTGTTTACAAGGTAAAATGACTAAGAAACCCTTTAGTGGGAAAGGGCAATAGATTTCTTAGGTATCATACATTCGAATGTATGTGATCATTTTAAGCCAATGACTAGGAATGGTGAAAGATACTTCATTACTTTAACCGACAACTATAGTAGTTATGGTTATGTGTACTTGACACAAAGAAGAAGTTTTGAAACGTTCAGAATCTTCAAAAGGTGAAGTACAAAATCAACTCTTTTAAAGTTCTTCGTTTCGATAGAGGAGGAGTCGAACTCTATTAGATATGTTTCGATCTATGATGGCTAGGAGCGCCTTATCTCTATCACTTTGGGGTTACGCTTTGCTCTCCGTGGCTCATATATTAAATATGGCCCAAACCAAGAAAGTGGATAAGACACCTTTTAAATATGGCATGGAAGGGCTCCATCATTATTAACAAGTATGGGTTGTGAAGCTTATGTGAAGCAATACACCCAAACAAATTGGAAGTACGATCCACTAAGTGTATCTTTGTAGGATATCCTAAAGATGGTATAGGATATTATTTCTACGATCCAACAGAGCAAAAGGTATTTGTTGCTTGAAAGGCTAAGTTCTTGGAAGCTAAGTTCCTTGTGAAAGGAACTAGTAGAACAGTGGAACTTGATGAGGATCAGGAACCACAAGCCGATACACGTTTGGTTAAAACTAGCAATCAACAAGAGGTTGTTGAAAACGATCAAGTGGTTGATCATTACACACAAACGTTCGCAAATCTGGTAGAATTAGTGGTCCACCTGAAAGATAAGGATTTTTCATGGATGGATGCTACGTGGTAGATTCGGATGAACCTACCACATACCATGATCCAATGTCAAAATCCGATTGTGACAAAAGGCTTGAAGCCATGAACGTGGAGATGCAATCCATGTATAACAACCAAGCATGGGAATTGGTTGTGAAATCTCTTAACTCCAAAGTGTTTGGAAGTAAGTGGGTTTTCATGAAGAAAACATATATACATGGAAACTTGGATACTTGTACAACGAAACTCTTAGCAAAAGGTTTCACTCAAACTCAAAGGGTTGATTATGATGAGACCTTCTCGCCTATGGCGATGCTAAAGTCAATTAGGATATTATTTGCCATACCTGCATAATATGATTATGAGATTTGTAAAATGGATCTCAAAATGACTTTCCTTAATAGATATCTTGAGGAAGATGTCTATATAGTTAAGCCTGAAGGTTTTGTTGATCCAAAGCATCCTGACAAAGTATGCAAGTTAAAGAAATCAATCTATAGATTGAAACAAGCATCTAGAAGTTGGAATCACCGTTTTGATGAAGAAATTAAGGAATATGGATTCATCAAGAACGACGATGAAGCTTGTGTGTATAAGAAGGCTAGTGGGAGCATTATTACTTTCTTAGTATTATATGTTGATAACATTCTACTATTTGGAAATAACATTCCAACCATGGAGGGTGTAAAAGCCTGGCTTGAAAGTTGTTTTTCCATTAAGGATTTTGGTGAAGTCGCCTATATTTAGGAATAAAGATCTATAAAGATAGGTCAAGGCGCTAGATAGGTTTAAACAAAAGTGCATACATTGACAAAGTCTTGAAAAGGTTCAAGATGAAGAACTCTATGAAAGGTTTGGTACCTATTCAAGAGAGGACAATATTGAGTGCATCTCAATGTCCAAGCTCAAAGGATGAGCAAGAAAGAATCAAAGGAATCCCATACGCGTCAGCTATAGGATTCATTATGTACGTAATGATATGCACTAGACTGGACAAGTTATGCGCTTTAAGCATAACGAAAAGATACCAGCGAGTAACAGTCATTGGGTGACTATTAAAAATATATATTGAAATACCTTAGAAGGACTAAGGATATGTTTCTAATATATGGATCTGGTTAAAAAGAACTCGTTGTAAAAGGGTTACAAGGATGCAAGTTTCGGAATTCGTTGTAAAGGGTTACATGGATACGAGTTTCCAAACTGATCAAGATGGTTCTCGTTCACAAACAGGGTAGCATTGTCCACTACAGAATCAGAATACATCGCCGCTTCTTTGATCGAGATAATTCATATGGATCTGCCACTTGAATTATTACCAATCTAGGGGTAGTCCCTACCATTCAGGACCCTAGTGATCTTTGTGATAACGATGGTGTGATTGCTTAAATCACGGAACCTCGTGTACATCAAAAGACTAGGCACATTGAGCGGAGTTTCAACTACATAAGGGGTGAAGTTGAAAAAGAGAAAGATATGTATTCGCAAAGTTCACACTGATCAAAATATTACGGATCCACTCACGAAGCTCCTTGAATGGGCAGAGCATGAAAGGGTCATACTTGTGCCTTAGGACTTCGATATTCTAGTGATTGGATTTGATCTATTTTGTATTTGGATATTGGAACAATTATTATTATAACTCTTTATGGTATGTTGAGTTATGTTCCATATTAGCATGTTTAAATCCGTGAATAAGTTACTTATTCTAAATGTCCGTAGTCGATCATAATTGTGGGAACAAATATGAATGTAAGACTATTATGAATTTGGATTGGTGGATATTCATTAGATATGAATATAGAGCAAAGTGTTGCTACCAAGGTTCATAGATATTTGTGGGATACAAATATTGGACTGACTCGTCTCAAATATTACTGCATGGAATCATCTGTGATTGATCATAAGTAAATTTGAGTAAAGGAGAATATCATAGTATCCTCAGACCTGAGATACATATTGGGTCTTGATATTCACCAAATATTATGCCTTGACTTATTTCTTCGCTGTCAGTAATATGACAGTACATAAGGCTAAGCTCAGGTATGGTACAAGGTGATTGTGAGAGACGTATGTAGTCAAGATGGGATTTGTTCCTCTTATTCGTTGAGAGTAAGATGTCTAAGGCCTGCTAAAGTTGAATCAACAGAGAGTGATCACTCTATGTCTCTGGATTTAACATGACATCTGTAACGAAAGGATAAATGATAGATTCACCTAAATCATGTTCAAGTAAGGGACTTGAAGGGGATGATGTTATTGAATGGCACATATAGTCATACGTATTAGGGGCAGTAAACCGTAGTTAGGCGTCATTTACTACTTGCATCAATCTTCTATGTATCTTGTGCAAGTGAGAGATTGTTGGACTCTGTATGCCCAAGACACATATTAAATTGATGTGGCTAGTACGTTATGATCCAAGTCGAGTCATACCCAATAACAAGCTAGACAAACACTTACAATATTTATTTATGATATGATCAAATAAATAAATATCAACACTTAGAATATTTAGAAATTGGTTTTCTAAATAATTGCACTTGACAAACCAATAAATTATATGGATAATTTATTTTGAGAAAATATTTTATCTTGTTATTTGATGGGTTAAATAACATGATAAAAGGTTATATAAGTCTTATAACATATGATGTTATAATTTTATAAAAGTTATAAAATTAATCAAGACTTAAGTTATTTTATAAAAGAAATTTGAATTTTTTTTTTATAAAAATAAGCTAGGCCGCCCCCCTCTTCCCAAGATATGATGGTCCAATAGTAACACATGCTTTTTGCATGGTTAGAGGCCTTTTGATTGGGTGTTCTACCCAAGAAATCTTTTGGTCCAATGAATGCACATGCAAATGCATGTGCTAGAACCTCTTTGATTGGGTGAATTGGGTGGCTCCATCTTTCATAGTTTTAAATGCAATTTTATGACAAAAATGCAAGAATGAAGAACTTGAAAGAACTAGTAAAAATGCTCTCAAAATTTCGTCCAACATAGAGCCAATTTAGAGATGATTATCAAGTGCAAGAACTTGTTAAAAGACTTTCTAATTTTCGGCCAACATGTGGTTAATCAAGAAGGTTTTTCAAGGTTGAAAATCAAGTGCAAGAACTCTAAAAGGAGCCCTTATATTTTCGGCCATATGATGGTTTCAAGAGGGTTTTCTAGTGAGTTCATAAATGTAGAAATCCTAGCTAAACATGAGGTGTTTGTTGGAAGCTTGGGGTATACAAGCTTGAGGTCTTCTACTCTTTTTTTGGGTAAAGGGTTACCCCGGTGATTCTATATATTCACAAACCAAACAAAACAAGTAGTGTAGTAAGTCTACACTAGTTCAATCACAGGACATGCCCCATGAAAGTAAACAATGAAACAAACCAAGAAAAACTACCAACTGGGAACAAACAACTAGACTATCCTCTAGGAAAAACAAGATAAACTACCAAGACTACTCAATCAGCCTCCACCATCTTGGATTTCAGACCCATAAATTTCCCATTCGCCTAGAAGCCTTCTGACATTTACACAGTCCTTCAGCTTCGCCCCCATTAGCTTGTAACGGACCTGTTGGATAATAAGTTCACTTATAGTCTCAGGAGGTCTCAACTGGTTCTTGAATAGTCTCGCATTGCGTTCTTGCCATATGCTATAAGCATTGGCCGCTACTAATAACCTTGCAACATAATTGAGCGCTGATTTGGACTTGGACCGCACTAGAAGCCATTCAACAATATCCTCCCACTTCGCTTGAACCGATTCCATTCCCACTTTATGCCTAACCATAAACCAAACTTGAGTAGAAAACTTACACTCGAAAAACAGGTGACTATGAGAGTCATGATTGGCATAGCATAGCAGACAGCACATCATGTTCATATTCTTCCTACGCGAGAAGTCCCACTTCAAAATCTTATCCTGAGTAAGTAACTTGCGTCTCATAATAAGCCACATTAAGAAAGCATGACGCGGGATGCATTGAGCGAACCAAACAATAGGACACCAATCTACCTCCGGCTCACGGTTTCTAACTGAATCCCACGCACAAGCCGAAGAAAAATCATGAAGGTGATCCCCTTGACGCCACCAAATTCTATCTTCCTTATTCGGATCGAAGATCAACTGATCAAGTTGGATAAGAACCGGAAAAAGTATCTCTCCACGCGACCGGCCAGCTCCAATTAAAGTTCGAATAAATATCAGAAACTTTGGATTCCATGTTGTAACCTGCGTTAGCAATAATTCTAGGCGAAATAATCAGATTTAACGGACCTAAATCACTCCAAGTATTGAACCAAGCTGAGGTGTTCGAACCGTTCCCAACATCGGTCCAAACGAACCTCCTCATCTCTTGCCGAATCTGAAGAATCTTCCTCCACGACCAGCAACAAGAAGCAGGAATATTACAAGCCCAAAAATTTTTACCTCTCAACCTGTAAGAATAAACCCACTCAACCCACAAAGAATCTCGCCTAGAAAGAATACTCCATATATGTGATGACATAAGGGCTTTATTAACATCACCAATACGCCGAATACCTAAGCCACCCTCATATTTAGGAACACATACCGCTTTCCAAGAAACTTTAGCCCGGCCCTTTTGAAAAGCACTATCTTGGGACCATAAAAAATTTCGCATCATCGCTTCCAACTTAAGAGTCACCCGAGAAGGTAGAATAAACACCGAAGACCAGTAAACATGCAGAGAAGACAATACTGATATAATAAGTTGCAACCTTCCCGCAAAAGAAAGTAATTTATTTTGCCAGTGCATGATACGCTTCTCAAACTTCTCCACCAACACATCACAATCTTTAAAAAGTAAACGAGTAGATATAAGAGGCACACCCAGATATCTAACCGGCAAACTACCCTCCACAAAAGGCATGATATTTAAAATAGCCGTTTTAACAAACGAAGGAACATTAGAGAAAAAGACTGTACTTTTATGGACACTAGGCAGCAAACCCGACATCTTCGTAAAAGAATTGAGAGAGTTCATAATGCACCTGGCTGACGCGATCTCACCCTTAGAGAAAATGAACAAGTCATCCGCAAAACAAAGGTTGATAATCTGTTGTCGTTCACACTTATTGTGAAATTTAAACGACGAATCAATCCTAACCGTTTGCTGTAAAATGGCCGTAAGAATTTCCATAACTAGCGTGAATAGATACGGCGAAATGGGATCACCTTGTCTTAAACCCCGATTACCCTTGAAAAAACCATGAACATCACCATTAATACACACTGAAAACGTGGTCGTAGAAACACAAACCATGATCCAGTGAACCATGCTAGAATGAAACCCGAAACCGATCAAAATACTCCTTAGAAAGCTCCAATCCACAGTGTCATAAGCCTTCTGAATATCAACTTTGAACGCACATTTAGGAGGACCAATATTTCTATGATAATTATGCATTAACTCCTGAGTTAACAAAATATTATCCGAGATTTTCCTACCCGGGATAAACGCTGATTGGTTGACACTAACAATATCATTCAACACCACCTTAATTCTTTCCGCAACAATCTTACTAATGCATTTATACACAACATTGCAACAGGCAAAAGGACGGTAGTCCGTAACCACAGATGGGGAAGGAATCTTAGGAATAAGAACAATAAGCGTATGATTTAATTCCCGAAGCAGATTTCCTGTTGCGAAAAAATCAATAACCGCTTTTGAAACATCATCACCGATAATCGGCCAGGCACTCTTAAAAAATCCTGCGGTAAACCCATCTGGACCTGGAGCTTTATCCGACCCAATCGAAAACATCGCTTTCTTAACCTCTTCCGCTGTAACTGACCGAACCATATGATCAGCCACATCCCTACCTAAATTTTTAGTAAATAACTCAGGAGACGGACTAAGCGAAGTAACACCCGGGCATCCCAGAAAATTCTCATAATGATCAAAAAATGCTTTCTGAACCATATCGTTTTCATAAACATTCCCACTAGCATCCCGAATGACATTAATACGACTATAATGAGTTCTATTTTTAAGAGCTGAATGGAAAAAAGCCGTATTCATATCACCTGCCGCTAACCAGTCTACCTTGGATTTCTGCTTCAAATAACGCTCTTCATCAAGTAAAGCAATCTGAAATTCACTTCGAATAGTAGCTTCCTCCTTCCGAAACACTTCACACGACGGGTTACTATCAATATCTCGCTGAATCCTATCAAGTTTATCTCGTAAGTCTTGAACTTTTTTATGTAAATTCCCTTGCTGAAACAGTAAGACTCGGAGAGGGGATTTAAGAAGTCGAAGCTTCTTAACAAGCGAGAATTGATGAACACCATTAATACTTGTACCCCAACCTTTCTTCACAATCGGTAAAAATTCCGGTTTATGCACCAGAAAGTTCGCGAACTTGAAAGAACGATGCTTTAGCTTTACAACTTCCGAAATTTTGAGAACACAAGGGCAATGATCGGATAACCTAGGCGGATGGAAGATCGCAACCGCACTAGGAAATTTGGATATAAACTGAGAATTACCCATCACTCTATCGATCTTCTTCATCAAACCAATCCCCGTCTTGGGCTTTTGATTCCACGTAAAATGAACTCCCGAACGATTTAAGTCCATCATCTGAATATCATCAACACATGCTTGAAACTCCTTCATACTCGTAGAAACTGACGAACACCCCATAGATTTATCTTCCAGATTCAACGCCGAATTAAAATCACCTAACATAACCCACGGTTCATTACGAACGAAATTTTTATGCATCGAAAGGTGATTCCATAATTCCCTCCTTGAAACGTAATAGTTAGCCGCATAGATAACCGAACAAAAAATCATAACATTATCCTTTTTAAGAATCAGCTGCAAGTGCATAACCTGATCGGATTCGGACAACACCATAACATCAAGCACGTTAGGATTCCATCCGACAATTATTCGCGTTCCTTTATTACTTCGAGCCCCATTAGACGTCCAATTCCACGAGCGAAAAACTGCCTTACAAACTCTAGAAAGATTACCCACCTCCACATGAGATTCAAGAATAGCACATAAACTCAAATTGAAATCCTTAATAGCATGACGAACCTCCGTTTGCTTAATGGGGCGGTTCAAACCCCTAATATTCCAGGAAGCAATACTAACCATTATTAACCGATGAAGAAGGAGTGCTTGCCCCTTTTTTAACATCAATTTTAATGGTGCCTTGTCTCAAAAAACCATCCATGTCATATCCATCCGTCTCAAAAAAATCATCAACAACCTCGTTCTCATCAAGTTTGTTTGAATCTGGAATGTTGCCACCCGAATCTGGAATGTTACCACCCTCTTCATCATTTAAACTAGGGTCGTTAAGGGCATCAAAGGGATTTGAAACCTGAATCGGCTCGTCTTTCTTTTTACCAACCACTGGTCTATATTCGAATTTAGGCTTAGGTTTGTTCACCGGAAAACCATTTCTCCTAGCAATCTTCTTACTATGAACTCCGGTATACCCCTCCTCATCAACCACCTGATAATTTTTAGGACGTCTATCTTGAGATTGCTGTTTACCACCCTTATCCATATTCCTAACATTACCTTGCTTCAAAACCTGGTGAGGACAAGTATCATCAGAGTGACCAAACACACAACACTGAGCACAACGTAGTGGAAACCATTCATACTCCACGGACATAACTTCCTTAAAAAATCCTTCTCCCTCCAGGTCCGGGATCGCCATAGTGATCTCTTCTCTAAGATTTTTTTCAACCGAAACCTCTATAAGCGCTCTTGCATAGCTGCTACGTCCCCACATGTCCATGCACATAGATGTAGTGTAAGAATCTAGGGCTTTCGGCTCCCCAATAGTGGTTGCTAACATGCTAAGGCCATCCTCCGTATATGCCGCAATCGGAACATCATGAATTTTAACCCAAATCTGAACCTTTTTGACTTCCTTTTTTTCTAACTTAGCCGAAGGGTTCCATTTGTTAAGAAAAATAGGTTGAGACCGGATAATCCAAGGGCCATCCTGCAAAACCTTCATCATACCATCCTCCGCAGCAAATTTAAAGAAAAAGAAACCATTGGCGTTCATCATAGACTTCTGGATTCCATACTTTTTCCAATTGTTACGGACAAAATAATCCACTACTGGGTAGGCCACTCTATCTCCGAGAAAATAACCAACCAAAGTATTTGCCATCTTATCTTGAACACTACGCACAGATTCTCTCGGAAGAACAACATCACACCCCTCATGCACAGAATCACTAGCCAAAGAACGAAAATTCACCTTTAAGGACTTGTTTCCAAGCAAAGAATCAGCATAAGACATAGTTTTCGAACTGGAACTCACATTCCCGTTGGTTTCTTGGACACCTTCCTGACCGACCTGATTATGGCTCGATTTCTCACATTCCGGTCGCTCCATATCTAGATTAACCGGCTTAGAGACTTTTGTAAGTTCATCGATAATATTTATCTTCTTAGGTAACTCATCAGTAACATTAATCATCTTAGGATCTGGTTGATCCGATATGACTGTACCCCGACGAGGGCAAGCTGTGAAACCATCAATATTCAAACCTCGACTAGAAATACCCTTAAAGTGCAATGGAGGCTTTCCTCGATCACCCTGATTGTTAACGGCAGGTTTGTTACGATCATCCATACTATTAAATACACCTCTCACTATCAGCAAAGACAAAACACACCATGCACAATTAAACAGAAAACCAGAAGACCAACCAGCAAGAAAAACGAAAACCCTAATCTAGCGAAAAACCCTAGTCCATACTACTATCACAATCGTATAGAAATCTTGTTAAATCAAGTAACCCAATAAAACAATCAATCTATACAACCTGATCGAAGCAAAGAATAAGGCGGCGATTGAAGATCTGGAGTCGAAAAACCCTAGAATTAATCCGAATTCCAATGCTAACGAGTTCGATATAGAAATCTGAATAATCAGATTTCTAATCTCAGACTGTTATACACCAGATTATGAACCAAAAACCAGGATTGCATGGAGGAACCAGAATCGCCTAGCTAGGAGAGAGCATTAGGGTTTTCTTTTCTTCTACTCTTGAAGACAACCATTTCAAGAAGCATCATCCGTTTCATAATCCTTGTACTTCAAGAAGGTAGTTTTCTAAACATCCTATGGTTGTGTTTGATAGTATACATCTCATATATGGATCCGGGTTTTTGGGATTTTGCATATAAATGGTTTTATATCTTATAAAAGTAACATGTTTTAAACATTATTTCCGCTGCGTTTTTATTTCATATGGATGAAATTGCTTTGATAAACATGTCAAAATCCCATCAACAATGACCAAGCTTGTTACACCTCTGACAACGACCCTTATTGCATGGCCCACTATGATGCATGTTGCATCGGTTGCACTTGGGGTGGTTTCCACTGTATCCACCCTGCCCCTGACTACCCGAAGATTGCTGACCAGGGCTCTTGTAGTCATCAGTCCTTCGCTGCTGAGACTGAGACTGAGCTGAAGTCGAACCCTTGCTGGAGGCTCCATCCCATTTACGCTTGTTGTCGATGGGGGCATCAGAAGTAATGGCACCAATACGCTTCGGCAGCCTGTTTTGCTCAACTGCCTGATCAGTGAGACGATGAGCCAAACGAATAACTTGCTGGATAGTGCTTTCGAAGAAAAAGAATGAGTACCCGATGTCATAAAGGCACTAGTTTCATTGTAGACTTCAACGACCTCCTCCTCATCCGATTCCTGCATGTCTCTCGACTGATTCTCTTTCTTCTCCACTCGACCCACATTGCTACCTCCTTGATTACCGTCATCATCTTTAAGGATATCAAATAGGTTCGACGTTGAGACCTGATTAATCACCGGACTCCTCAAAGACGATTTCGGTTTAGGTTTGACAACTAGTCTATAGACTAACTTAGACTTCTGATTTTTCATATGAAGCCCTTCATTATTAGCTTTCTTCTTTTTGGCACCCACAACCAGAAAATCATCATTATTTTTCTTCTCGGCATCCCCAATCGAACTTACTTGAGGGTTCTTAGGACACGAGCTGTCTTCATGACCGAAAACACAACAAGATGAACACCTTAACGGCTCCCAATCATAATCAATTCTAACCTCCACATTTGAATGACCATTACCATCTAAGGATGGGATAGCAACAGTTACACTCCTCTTTAAATCGGCCCCGGTCTGAACCTCAATGAGAGCTCTAGCATAACTGCTTCTACCCCAAGACTCAGCACACATCGTGGCAGTATACGAATCCAACATTTTAGGCACCCCTATCTTAGAAGCGACCAAGCTAAGCCCATCCTCAGTATATGCCGCTAACGGCACATCATGCATCTTGACCCAAACTGGAATAGCTTTTATATCCTCTTTTTCCAACTTGACAGATGCCGACCACTCCCTCAAAATAATCGAAACACTTCTTATCATCCAAGGCCCTTCCTCTAACATTTTATCCTTCCCTTCCTTTGTTTTAAATTTAAAGAAAAAGAACCCGTTCACATTCATCATAAGTCTAGACAACCCATATTTAACCCAATTGTTCTTTGCAAAATAATCCACCACTGGAAATGCCAGACGTTTAGCAAGAAAATACCCATACAGAGTATTAGCATACCTGTCCGTGACCTGTTTAACTGAAGACAACAGAATAACAACATCTGCACCATCAACAACCTCGGAAGATTCCATCACCCTAAAATTCACCTTCACATTCTCCTTAGGGTTGTTAACAACTTTAGCGAATGATAAAGGTTCCGCCGCCCTAGAAAAACTTGTGTTCCCATGACCAGCCGAAGGAGTTGCAACATTGAACCCTGAAATTGGCGAGTATCCCATGCTAGAATAATCAGCCCCTTGACAATCAGAAACCCTAGTTGCTGGCCGTAGTTTATCTGCATCGATTGGACCAGAGAACTTCGACAATTCGTCAATAAAATTGACTTTAGTGGGATCCTTTTGAGACATCGGACCTGTTCCCCTTCGAGGTAAGAATGTGTTACCCTCAACATCTATGTCCCGGTTCGCTAAAGTCTCAAATGAGAGATCAGGTTTTGAGCGAAGATCATGAGGAAGACCCCCTAATTTTTTGAAATCATCCATACGGCTGAACTACAACTCTCTCAAATAACCGATAACAAACACTCATACAACGCAAGCACCAAGAAAACAAACGAACAGAAAAACAAAACCCTAATCTAGCCGAAACCCTACCCCATAATCATGCAATATGGCGGCTGGTTGGATGCGAATGAAAGAACAAACAAGAAACCCTGAAATTAGATCGAACCACTAATGTAAACAGAATTCGTTCTAGAGATTTGAAAGAACAAATGCTAAAATCGAACCTGTTAACACAGAGATTGCGAAAAAATGTTAGGGTTTGCAGGAGGAACCATAATCGCCCAGCTAGAGAGAGAGAAAAGGGTAGGTAAACCTACCATCCGAACATAGTTTTACGCAAACGACGCATTAAAGTAGCTTAAACTACCGTAACGGGTCGAAACGGGTCAAAAGCACTTAGGTAGACTTTCAAATCAGAATGTTAGCTCTATTAAATCATACCATATGAGTTCAAACACTCATTTGATTTATAGAACATCATTCTATCCTATCTCTCGATTTAGGATCCGATTATTAACATAGTTACCCATATTAGGTGCCGTTTGAATTCGTGATCCTTGGAGCTTAAATTGGTCTTATTCTCAAGACTAATAAGAAATCCCAAGTGAGTACATAGTTCCCCTCTTTTACCGCTTTCAATTACTTTGGGGTGATACACATGTACATACTTGTTACTTATGTGTTTTCATTGCTTTTATGACATAAACATGCTAGTTTCACCTAGTACATATCTAGTACATGCTTTCAATTATATTTTGCTATGTATGTTAAGCATGCTAGCACATTGATTTATTACACATTTGTTGCATATGTTTACTTAGCATATGGACACATTGTTTTACATGACATTTCTGCTATGTATGTTTACAGAGCATGCTAGCACATTGTTTTACATGAACATTTCTACTATGTATGTTTACTTAGCATACCTAGTACATGGTTTTCACATGCTACATTGGTTATGACATTTGGTATGTTTAATCGGGACAATAATACATTCATTAACATTGATCACGCCGCTCGGTAGTATGTAATGGTGCCATAGGACTTGACAAATCCCGTTTCCGACTTCCTAGGTTTGTTTGGAAGTTGGGAATGATAGAATCCGATATACATGATTTAGATAAACCTTTAATTTGTTTAAGGGTTTGTCGCCACAGTTGCAAGGCTTGAATGTATGCGATTAACATTACTGCATAAATGTTTGTAATCATAAAGCATTGTTTTCTGCAAAACATAACATTTGATTTAAACTTAGTTTTATTCAAAAACTTTGTTTTGTACATTTTTCCTTTGGGGTTGAGTAATTACTAGTTATTCACCATACATGACATTTGTTTTCACATGAACATTTTCACATAGTTTGAGTAGATACTTTCTACATGCTATGCATTACATTTAGTTATACATGATACATTTCACACATGACATTGAACATGGTTTACACATAAACATTTTGACATTGAACAAAACATTTTGGTTGGTAATTGATAAGTGACTTATGTAACGGGGCTATGTGTTATATGATAAAAGCATGGTGGATACGCCGTTGGTACTTCCTATATATAAGTGCTTTTATTGTATTATACATTGTTGCGTTATCTAATTAACTTGGACAAAGACATGAAACATTTTTACAAGAACACGATATTGTTTTACAAATTACATATGTTACACAAATTCACTTTTACTTGGTTATTCGTTTAACCATGCATTGTCCTTTCATTATCATTTGATTTTCACATCGATTTTCATATGATTTTACAAAGGAAAACATTTTATAAGGTTCATGACTACATTTTTGTTAAACACTTCTTTTAACTACAAGTCATGAATCCTGCATAAACCAAACCTATGTATCTCACAGGCATTTTTATGCTGACGTACCTACTTTTACATGTGTTTCAGGTGCTAATGCATGATGTTGTCTGTGCTTCACTTAGGCGGACTTGGGCCTTAGTGACTTAAAAGAAAGTTATATATGTTGTGTTTAGTTTGAACTCCAAGACAATTTAAACTTTAACCTTAATAATACATAACTTTAATTACCATGGTTGTTGAAACAATAATCCTGTAGCTCCACTCCCCGATGTTTCCGCCGTGGTTTGTTGTTTTACGCGGTCGGGGTGTGAAAGAAGAGTTGGTATCAGAGCCAATGGTTATAGGGAATTAGGTTATTAGTAATGCTTTGACCTAGACTATAACTTCTTAGGACCCTAACACGAGTTTTCTTGTGTTTAGATCTTAAAACAATACATGTCACCTATCCTTAGGTGATTACCAAAACTTGAACACAATTTCCAAAATGATTTTGAAATCAATCATCTATCCTTAGATGATTTCTTTTTGCTTAATGCCTTCCAAATTTTCAAAATCTCGTCAAAGTTTGGGTCTAAATAATGTGAACACGTGCAAACTGGAAGGGTGAATGCCTGTACCCTGAGTTTTCTGTCTAAGGCTAGAGTGTTCGTACAAATCCGCAGTATCGGACCAGTCACTCTTACCTGGGAACTCTTGGGGTGAGTGTTCACTTATAGGCGAGCATGTCTTCGGTGATACATTATTATGACCTATTTACTTTGATTTGTCACTGTGTGTCGACTGTTTGTTACGAGGTAACGAACAAATGACCACCATCCTTTCATTTTGTTGATATTTATGATATCTCATTTTTCATCACATCATCTCACTCGTTTTCTCTCATGTTTCCTCTTTTAGAATGCCTCCTCGACGTAACATTCAGCAACCTGATGCCGAACTGGCAGCTATTATAGCACAGCAGATGGCTGCTATGCTACCGAATCTCATAACTCAAATAAACCAAGCCAACAATAACAATGTTAATGCACCTGCTCCGTGCAACTTCAAAAGTTTTAACTCGGCTAAACCGCTCAAGTTTAGTGGTTCTAAAGGAGCAACTGGGCTCCTACAATGGTTTGAGAGTCTTGAGAGCACCTTTCGCCATGTTCAGTGTCCGAACAACCGTAAGGTCGAGTTTGCTTCGAGTGTATTCCAAAAGAGGGCTCTTACCTGGTGGAATGGGGTAATGAGAGATAGAGGTGTTGATGTTGCTTTGGGTCAAACATGGGAGGAACTTAGAGCTCTTATGATGAGAGAGTTTTGTCCTCGTCACGAGCAGAGGGCACTTGAAAATGAGTTTCATGACTTAAAGCAAGACAGTGGTGAACACCGGGCTTACACTGACATATACGAGGAGTTAAGCTTGCTCTGTCCTACAATGGTCACGCCTTTGGATAAGGCCATTGAGAAATACATAGACGGTTTACCAGATCCTGTTCAAGTTATTGTCACTGGCAGTAACCCTACTACCGTTCGACAGGCCATTGAGCTCGCTGCAACCGTTACTGAATCGCAAGTCAAAAAGGGTAAACTCCACAGAAAAGGTGATAAGAAGCAAAAGCAATCTGATAGCACCAATGAGAAGAAGGGCAAGAAGACTGCTGAGTCTTCTAAGAAATCTAGGAAGCGCAAGGCTTCCAAGAATTTCGCTGTTACTGCTCAGGCAAATCAGGCTACTCCTAATCAGCCTGCACAACCTGCTGCCAAGAGGCAGTATGCTGGGAATGCACCTCTGTGCAACAGATGTAATAGCCACCACCAGCCACAGTTGCAATGTCGCATCTGCACAAATTGTGGCAAGTCTGGTCATCTTGCGAATACCTGCCGTTTTGCTCCAAATCAAAATCAGGCAGCTCAAAACCAAGCAGTACAAAATCCTGCCCGGAATCCTGCACAACCTCACTTTCCGCCTGGTTCATGTTTCAACTGTGGGGATCTGACCCACTACAGGAACAACTGCCCGAGGTCGGCAAATGCGAATCAAGCACAGGTTCGCGGTAGGGCTTTCAATCTGAATGCAAATGAGGTGCGTGCAGATAACGAAGTGGTGAACGGTACGTTCCTTGTTAACAACCATCCTGCTTCTATTCTATTTGATTCGGGTGGCGATAAGAGTTTTGTGTCATTAACATTTGAGCCTTTGCTTGCGATGACTAGAACAAAACTAGGAAAGCCCTTAACAGTAGCTAGTGGTGAACCTGTGGTACTCGACTCCGTTCTTCGAAATTGCCAGTTGAACCTCAACAACCATCTTTTCCCTATTGACCTCACACCGATGCCACTCGGGAGCTTCGATGTAATAGTAGGAATGGATTGGTTATCCAAGTACCATGCTGAGGTGGTATGTTTTGAGAAGTTGGTCCGTATACCGCTTTCGACTGGTGAGATCTTAGAAGTTCGTGGGGAGAAACCCGTCAGTGGTCTTAAACTCATGTCTTATACCCAAGCCCACAAATACCTACGAAAGAACTATGTTGCTTTCTTGGCACATGTTGTAGAGGAGAAATGTGACACATGTGTCACTGCGACCATCAAACAAATGCCAAACCAATGAAATTTTGTGTTTCATACTTGGGATTTGTAAAAATATGTGTATCATTTGCACATATCAAATTTTGTTCGATTTCAAGCTTTAAATCACTTTCTGGAAGGTTATACGCGATCTGATGCGTAAATATAACCAGTTTAATGCAACGAACACTCCGGAATAGTGAAATAGGCTTAACATACCTTAAATAACCTTTACATAACTTAGAAATAAGTTTCGAAGGCTTTGGTATGGCAAAATCAAGTTAAAATCGCTTACAGGGACTAAATATGACAAACTGCGAAAGTATGCCAATTTGAACTGTAATAGACATTCCGGAACATGACCATAAGTTAAACACACCTTAAATATCCTTTACATAGCTTATAAATAGGCTTTGAGGGGTTCGGTGTGCTAAAATATACTTTTGGGTCATTCAGGGACTAAAAGTGTCAAAAAGCGCACAAGTTTGCACTTTCGCGCATATCTTACGTTCTGAATACATCCGGACATCAAAAAATTTATGTAAGCACTAAAATATTTTATTTTAGTGAAAAATCCATTCGTCGCGTCATTTGGACCGTTTTTACGTTCGTTACGACTTCCGTCGTAATTAACCGAACAACGCAACCGTACGGCCAAACGAACCGACATCCGAGATATTTTTGGGCACATATTAAGTTCCCTATACTTTAACTTCATTTTAGAGCTTTGAAATGGGGTTAACGGGCCTTAAACGTGTCGAAAATAGCTTAAACGGGCTGCAGGGACCAAAACTGCAATTCTGCCAAAGTTGGTCCTTGCGCACCGCAACAAACATTTGTTACGGTGCGCAAGGGGTCTGCAGACCAGATGCAGTGTATTAAACAGCCTGTTTGCAGCTGTTATCCACTCCTTAATCCCTTGCCACATGTTGATCTCTTATGGTGAGTGGCCTTTTTGGGTACCATAAGGTTCCGACACATGTACGGATGAGATTAAGGCACGTATTTCGACAAACGATCCTAATGGTGGACCATTCACTATAAATACCCCTTGCCATCCAACCTCTAAACTCACTAGAATCTGATCTCAAATGCTCTAAGTTGAAACCTTTGTTTCATACCTGAGCTATTTTGATCTAGATTAGCATTCGGGGACCCTTCGTAAGTATTCTTTCATTCTTTTATTGCTTTTCGAGTCCGAAAGTCAAACTTTGTTTGACTTTCAGCGTTGACCAGTTATGGTCAATGCGAAGTTCGTTTGAACTTCGCAACGTGATTGTAATCACGATGGTTATAGTCCCTTGGGACTATGCCTACTGATTACCACGTTGTCTAGGGTCGTAGGGTAAGCAATCTAATAAATCGCTTATACCTTCGAACCCGACCCATTTGGTCGATCATTAGGATTCGACCAAGCACATTAGGTGACCATAGTATATAGGGAATAACCTTCCGAGGTTATACCTTATGGTCACATCATTTAAGTAGTTGTATGATAGGTAGTTTATATGCCTTAGGTAAATTACCAGAATACCCTTTTCATGTATAATTGGTAATTAAGCATATGTAACCTAAACTTTTGTCACATAACTGATTATGTAACATGTTTAGGCATATAACACTTGTCATAGGACTAGTTAGACGGTCCGAACGCGTTTCACGCGAACGACGCGTTAAAGTAGCATAAGCTACCTAAACGAGTCGTAATGGGTCGTAAGCACTTATGTAAGGTTTCATTTAGTATGTAGGCTTTGTTAAACCATATTATACGAGTCTCCACACTCGTTTGGTTTAGAACCCTCATTCTATCCGATCTTCCGATTTAGGTCTGGTTTATTAACATAGTTACCTATATTAGGTGCCGTTTGATATCCGTGATCTCTAGCATTGTTTGGTTGTCACTCAAGGACCTCTAAGCATTCTCAGGCGAGTACATTTGTCAAACCCCCAAAATCCACACGCGGAGTATCACCGCTTGGAGGCGTGACTGACCAGGATCAAGCCACCAATCATATCAAACATAATAAGTATTAAATGTAATTTAAACCAAACGATATGAAAGGTGTTCAAACAAAACATGTTAAGTGTATAGCGGAAGCATAAAATGTAAACCCAACGTAAGTAATAAGTTCAAATGTTTAAATGTTTTATCATAAGTTCCACAATCCGTGCCCACAACGACCGCATCTCCCGTGCAAGCTCCAAGAGTACCTATAGTCCTGCAAGGCATGTAATAGAGAGTCAACAACTAGTTGAGCGAGTTCACAGTTGGTTATTCAGTTATAGTGTTCGTATTGTATATCGTAAGCTCGTTTAGTAATCATGTAATGTATGTAATGGTATCGCGGCCCTCCAGGCATGTTTGCGAAGTTTAGTGGGGGTTTCCCATGTTTTCTAGACTAGGTATATTCGTATCGCGGCCCACCCGGCATGTTTGCGAAGATTAAAGTA
The DNA here is from genome assembly GCA_030545235.1 of Helianthus tuberosus. Taxonomy (NCBI): domain Eukaryota; kingdom Viridiplantae; phylum Streptophyta; class Magnoliopsida; order Asterales; family Asteraceae; genus Helianthus; species Helianthus tuberosus. Next base: position 47,006,465 of record CM060429.1, on the reverse strand, counting down.
TAGTTCGCGGCCATTCTAGGCATGTTTGCGAAGGTTGTTCTATTATCGCGGCCAATCCCGGCGTGTTTGCGAAGAGAGAGTATATGTATCACTAGTCTAGCCGTATCTACCAATAACCTTCCCCTCCCGAGGAATAATTCCATTAATCATGTAAGTATAAGAATCATTCAACCCATTCCCAACCCCGGGAATCCCATTCCTTGGTAAGAGTGTGAACTCACCTTGGGTTTGCTCGGTATGCTAAGTATGTACTCAATTAATCAATCACGTCCTATAGTACGCACGTATACATAATCAGTTTGTGTTCACATATAAACACACAGTGATAAACAAGTAGCACATAGCACGTATTTGAGATCAGACACAAGATGGTTACACTTAACAGCAGTTAACTAACCCGGTTAACTTCTAAACAGAATTAAAGTAGGTTACTGTGCTGATTACACATTTGGTGAAACACATATCGGTGAAACACAAATCGGTGAAACACATATCGGTGAAACACATATATTGACGAAACACATTCTGTTTCATCGTTCAGGGTCTCGGTGAAACACATTCTGTTTCACCGTCACCTGTGTTTCGTCTAAGATGTCTGTTTCATCGAAGGTCAGTTACGTGGAAATCAGTGACATCAGTTACGCAATAACACAGAAACCCTAATCATGCTATCAGCCGTCATCAGCAAATCATCAATCATGCAGAAACCATTCGTTCACTGAATTCATCATCGCATCATCATAACATAAGCATCACAGTTCTTAACGTCTAGCATGAACCCTAGGTTATGGGTACCACAAACCGATTACTATAATATATCACATCATTAACGGAGCAGGGTTTATCATCATCCGATTTAACCATAAGAACCCTAATGGTCTACCGTTTTCATATTCATCAAACCAATGTACATTCGGGCATGACAATTATCAAACATCATACACCCTAGATCATCATACAATACAATAACCTATCACATAATAGTTATTAGAACCCTATCGATTGTCTGATCAGATTTATTAAAACAATAACATCAAACATAAGTAAACAAAGACAATCACGGAACGAATCACACTAACCGAGATAATGATTAAGATGGTTTTGATCGTTTAAGGACTTAGGAAAACACACACAGCTGCCGTCACACTTGGGAGAGAGTTCTAGGGTTTCTGTTTTGCCAAGGGTGTGAAACTGGAACCGTTTTCACGTAATTATACACGAAATAACGTTCTGGGCCCGTAATGGGCTTCGGTGAAACTGGGCTCGGTGAAACACCCTGTTTCATCGAGGTGAGGTTGACGAAACGGATCCTGTTTCATCGAGATGTTCTTGGCGAATCAACCTCTGTTTCGCCGGGTGTGAATGATGTGGTAACAGTTTTGAGTTTCTAACAAGTCTTAAGTTTAACAACCAAACACATAATCATGCCAACACAATACGTTTTATTATAACCCGAAGTGTACAGTTACAAGTCAGACAAGTCAATAACTAAACAGTCAAAGTCAACGTGCATTAAATGCGAAAGTGAAAGTCGGAAACTCGAGTTGTCACATTATCCCCAACTTGAAAGAAATTTCGTCCCGAAATTTAGCATGCGGTTACTGAGGAAGCTAGTGGTGTGACGTTGTTTACCTGTATCGTATTGCGGCTCCCCGAGCAGGTTTGCGAAGATTACTGGTTTTCCTGGGGTGTCACATCATCCCCCCGTTGATTTGGAATTTCGTCCCGAAATTCTGTAGTAGCTTCGGCCTCAGTAGTGGTTGCTTGGTTTCCGAATAACTGGGGATATTTGAGTTTTATCTGATCTTCGCGTTCCCAGGTGAACTCTGGGCCACGGCGGGAGTTCCAACAAACTCGTACAAGAGGTATTCTAGTGTTCTTGAGGACCTTAACATCCTGGTCCGTGATTTCAACAGCTTCCTCGACGAATCGTAACTGTTCATCAATAGTGAGCTCTTTCAGAGGAACTATGTGGGTCTCATCTGACAGACACTTCTTCAGATTCGACACGTGAAAGACGTTGTGAACTGCACTGAGTTCAGCTGGTAAGTTCAATCTGTAGGCCACACTGCCTATCTTCTCAATGATTTCGAATGGTCCGACGTATCGTGGATTAAGTTTGCCGCGTTTGCCAAAACGAACCACACCCTTCCAGGGTGAAACTTTGAGTAGTGCTCGATCCCCAACCTGGAATTCGAGTAGTTTCCTGTCTTTATCGGCGTATGCTTTCTGACGGTCACGAGCTGCCACCATGCGTTGTCGTATTTGAGCAATCTTTTCAGTAGTATCAACTACCATTTCTGGACCTGTGATCTGACTGTCACCCACCTCTGCCCAACAAAGAGGTGACCGGCATTTACGCCTGTACAATGCCTCAAATGGAGCAGCTTTAATGCTAGTGTGGTAGCTGTTGTTGTACGAAAATTCCACAAGTGGCAGATGTTTTTCCCAACCATTGCCAAAGTCGATTACGCATGCCCGAAGCATGTCTTCTAGAGTTTGAATAGTGCGCTCAGACTGCCCATCCGTCTGAGGATGATAAGCTGTGCTCATGTCTAAACGAGAGCCAAAAGATTTGTGCATTGCTTGCCACAGTTCTGAAGTGAAACGTGCGTCACGATCAGAGATAATAGAGGTTGGCACTCCGTGCCTCGAAACCACTTCTTTTAAGTAAATGTCTGCTAAGGTAGAGAACTTGTCTGTTTCTTTGATAGCCAAGAAATGAGCAGACTTTGTGAGTTGATCCACAATCACCCAAATAGTATCATTTCCGCGCTGAGATCTAGGTAAGCCAGTAACAAAATCCATGGAAATTTGTTCCCATTTCCATTGTGGTATCTCAGGTTGTTGAAGTGGACCTGAAGGTTTCTGGTATTCGGCTTTGACTCTCGCACAAGTCAGGCACTTGCTAACGTATGTTGCTATGTGGGCCTTCATGCTAGGCCACCAGTATGTAGTTTTGATATCGTGGTACATTTTATCCGAACCTGGATGTACCGAGTAGCGAGACTTATGAGCTTCATCCATTACAAGCTCGCGTAAGTTACCATAGTGTGGGACCCAAATGCGTCCTGTTACGTAATAAGCACCATCTTCCTTCTGTTCTAAGCGTTGCCTTGAGCCACGTAGGGCTTCAGCCCTGACGTTGTCTGGTTTCAATGCTTCTACCTGAGCATCTCGTATCTGAGAAGGAAGGCTAGACTGGATAGTAAGTTGCAATGCTCGTACACGCCTAGGCGTAGTATCCTTCCGACTGAGGGCGTCAGCCACCACATTGGCTTTGCCTGGATGGTACTTTATAGCACATTCGTAATCGTTCAGTAATTCGACCCATCTACGTTGTCGCATGTTCAATTCTTTCTGCTTGAAAATATGTTCGAGACTCCTGTGATCAGTGTATATAGTGCACTTGGTACCGTACAGGTAATGTCGCCATATCTTGAGTGCAAAAACAACCGCTCCCAGTTCTAAATCGTGTGTTGTGTAATTCTGTTCGTGAATCTTAAGTTGGCGCGAAGCATAAGCAATGACTTTATCCCGTTGCATCAATACACATCCAAGACCCTGAATTGATGCATCACAGTAGACCACAAAATCATCGGTGCCTTCAGGCAATGAGAGGATAGGTGTACTACAAAGTCTATCCTTTAAGTGCTGAAACGTTGTTTCCTGTGTATTACCCCAACGATAAACAACACCTTTCTGTGTCAGTAGTGTAAGTGGCTGAGCAATCTTTGAAAAATCTTTGATAAATCGTCTGTAATAACCCGCCAAACCCAAGAATTGGCGTATTTCGGTTGGTGTGCGAGGTCCAGGCCAGTTCTTGATCGAATCTACCTTGGATGGATCGACATGAATCCCATCCTTGTTTACCACATGGCCTAGAAAGTGGACTTCACGAAGCCAGAAGTCACATTTTGAAAACTTGGCATATAGTTGCTCCGTTCGAAGAATTTCCAGAATAAGTCGTAAGTGATGCTTGTGCTCCTCCTGACTCTTCGAGTAGATCAGAATGTCATCGATGAAAACAATGACGAACTTGTCGAGTTAAGGTTTGCACACCCTGCTCATAAGATCCATGAAAACCGCAGGCGCGTTCGTCAACCCGAAAGGCATAACCAGAAACTCGTAGTGGCCGTAGCGTGTTCTGAACGCTGTTTTGGAGACGTCCTCGTCCCGGACTCTCAGTTGATGATACCCCGACCTTAGATCAATCTTCGAGTAATAGCTCGACCCTTGCAACTGGTCGAATAAGTCGTCGATGCGTGGAAGAGGATAGCGATTCTTCACAGTCACCTTGTTCAGTTCGCGATAGTCTATACACATGCGGAAGGTACCGTCCTTCTTCTTCACAAACAATACGGGAGCTCCCCAAGGCGAAGAGCTAGGACGAATGAAACCCTTTTCCAAGAGTTCTTGCAGTTGCTTAGACAGTTCTTCCAGTTCGGTTGGAGCTAAGCGATAAGGTGCTCGAGCTATGGGTGCTGCTCCTAGAGCTAGCTCGATCTGAAATTCGACCTGGCGATGAGGCGGTAACCCAGGCAACTCTTCAGGAAACACTTGAGGAAAATCGCGTACTACAGGAATATCCTCAATCTTTTTCTCTTTCTTCGATGTATCTGTAACGAGTGCTAAAACAGCTGTGTGGCCTTTTCGTAAACACTTCTGAGCCTTCAAGAAGGATATGATGCCACTCACGACACCACTCTTGTCGCCTTGAACTTCGAGAGGTTCTTTACCAGAACGAGGAATACGAATGATCTTCTCCTTGCATAGGATCTCTGCTTGTTGTTGGGATAACCAATCCATCCCAATGACGATGTCGAAACTACCCAGAGTTATAGGAATGAGGTCGATAGCGAAAGTCTGACCAGCGAGGATAAGATTACAACCTTGAACTATGTGTGTGGCCTCTAAACTTTTACCGTTAGCTAACTCTACGACATGTTTGGTGTTCAAAAGTGTTGGTGCGCGTTTAAGCATTTGACTAACTTTCAGAGACATATAACTGGTATCCGCACCCGAATCAAATAATACAGTAACATAAAAGTCGTCGAGAAGAAACTTACCCATAATCACATTAGGATCGTTCCTTGCATCAGCCTGACCAATCACAAATGCACGACCCCTAGCACCATTGTTGTTGTTTCCCCCATTGTTGTTCCCATTGACCTGATTATTGCTGTTGTTATTCTGGTTCTGGTTTAACTGAGGGCAATCCCGCTTAAAGTGGCCTTCAGCCCCGCACTGAAAGCATCCCCTATTTCCTTGCTGTTGTTGTTGCGGCTGGTTTCGTGGAGCTGGTGGCTGTTGTTGCTGGTTCTGATTCGCAGGCCTTGAGCTCCTGCAGTCTTTAGCTTCATGACCTACCCTTAGGCATCTCTGACAGCGGCCCTTACGACACTGACCACTGTGGTGTCTGCTGCACCTGTTACACAGTGGGTGATTTCCCCGATATCCACTCTGCCCCTGACCACCAGAAAATTGCTGACTCGGACCCTGGTAATCATTAGTCTTGCATTGCTGAGCTTGAGACTGAACGGTAGCTGAACCCTTGCTGGAATCCCCCTCCCATTTCCGCTTGTTGTCACTGGGAGTAGCAAGAGTAGCTGAAGTAGTAGCGGGAGTAGTAGCGTTGATGCGTTTAGGTAACTTGTTCTGCTCCACCGCCTGATCCGTGAGACGGTGAGCCAACTGAACAACCTGCTGGTAGGTAGCAAGGTTTGCTGAAGTCACATGACTTTGGATCTCTGGTACTAGGCCACTGAGATAAAGTTCGATACGCTTAACTGGGGGGTCCACCATAGTAGGACACAGTAATGCGAGCTCATTTGATCTCTTTGTAAACGCCTCAATCTCTGACCCCGTCATCTTGAGGTTGAAGAACTCGACCTCCAGTTTATGAATGTCGTCACGACTGCAGTATTCCTCCTTGATCATCTCCTTAAAATTGTTCCATGGGGTGGCGTTAGCAGCAACCAACCCCAGTATTTGAACCTGAGCTTTCCACCATGTGAGGGCTAAACCCTCGAGAGTACCTGTAGCATACTTCACCCTGCGTGCCTCAGGGCATTCACACATTTCGAACACAGACTCTAGTTTCTCGAACCAGTGAAGAAGACCTACGGCTCCTTCAGTGCCGCTGAAAGTAGTTGGACGACAGTCCATGAAAGTTTTGAAAGTGCAAACAGGTGGTTGACCTGTTGTGTAAGAATCAGAGTAAGGTTAAACACAAGAGTTGGTTTAGGAATGTAGGATCTAAGGATCCTAGTGTGAGTTGTAATTGCAGGGTATACCTCCTGCTTGTGCGGCTGCAACTGCCGCAGCAACTTGTTCGTTAATGAGAGCCGTCAACTGGGCTTGTGTCATGTTGATTCGTCCGGACACGATCTTCATAGTAAAGATAACATAAGTAAGAGAGGTTCGCAAACAGTGCGATGACAGAAGAGAGTGAGCACACAAGTATTCTCAAGCAATAACGTATAGTAGGTTCTGCAATCTAAGCATACCACGAGCAAAGTTCTATGTAATTCTAACAAGTAGGTAAAGTAACATGAGTAGTAGTACCTATGATGTTGAGCCTTGCACGTGGAGCGAAGCGTCGTTGTGGATCGTTGAGAGCACTGTTCTGGTTATAGTCTGGTTTTAACAAAATCGTTTTCCCCTTATTAAAACCGAGTTCTCTATAACCAATGGCTCTGATACCAATCTGTCACACCCCCAAAATCCACACGCGGAGTATCACCGCTTGGAGGCGGGACTGACCAGGATCAAGCCACCAATCATATCAAACATAATAAGTATTAAATGTAATTTAAACCAAACGATATGAAAGGTGTTCAAACAAAACATGTTAAGTGTATAGCGGAAGCATAAAATGTAAACCCAACGTAAGTAATAAGTTCAAATGTTTAAATGTTTTATCATAAGTTCCACAATCCGTGCCCACAACGACCGCATCTCCCGTGCAAGCTCCAAGAGTACCTATGGTCCTGCAAGGCATGTAATAGAGAGTCAACAACTAGTTGAGCGAGTTCACAGTTGGTTATTCAGTTATAGTGTTCGTATTGTATATCGTAAGCTCGTTTAGTAATCATGTAATGTATGTAATGGTATCGCGGCCCTCCAGGCATGTTTGCGAAGTTTAGTGGGGGTTTCCCATGTTTTCTAGACTAGGTATATTCGTATCGCGGCCCACCCGGCATGTTTGCGAAGATTAAAGTATAGTTCGCGGCCATTCTAGGCATGTTTGCGAAGGTTGTTCTATTATCGCGGCCAATCCCGGCGTGTTTGCGAAGAGAGAGTATATGTATCACTAGTCTAGCCGTATCTACCAATAACCTTCCCCTCCCGAGGAATAATTCCATTAATCATGTAAGTATAAGAATCATTCAACCCATTCCCAACCCCGGGAATCCCATGCCTTGGTAAGAGTGTGAACTCACCTTGGGTTTGCTCGGTATGCTAAGTATGTACTCAATTAATCAATCACGTCCTATAGTACGCACATATACATATTCAGTTTGTGTTCACATATAAACACACAGTGATAAACAAGTAGCACATAGCACGTATTTGAGATCAGACACAAGTTGGTTACACTTAACAGCAGTTAACTAACCCGGTTAACTTCTAAACAAAATTAAAGTAGGTTACTGTGCTGATTACACATTTGGTGAAACACATATCGGTGAAACACAAATCGGTGAAACACATATCGGTGAAACACATATATTGACGAAACACATTCTGTTTCATCGTTCAGGGTCTCGGTGAAACACATTCTGTTTCACTGTCACCTGTGTTTCGTCTAAGATGTCTGTTTCATCGAAGGTCAGTTACGTGGAAATCAGTGACATCAGTTACGCAATAACACAGAAACCCTAATCATGCTATCAGCCGTCATCAGCAAATCATCAATCATGCAGAAACCATTCGTTCACAGAATTCATCATCGCATCATCATAACATAAGCATCACAGTTCTTAACGTCTAGCATGAACCCTAGGTTATGGGTACCACAAACCGATTACTATAATATATCACATCATTAACGGAGCAGGGTTTATCATCATCCGATTTAACCATAAGAACCCTAATGGTCTACCGTTTTCATATTCATCAAACCAATGTACATTCGGGCATGACAATTATCAAACATCATACACCCTAGATCATCATACAATACAATAACCTATCACATAATAGTTATTAGAACCCTATCGATTGTCTGATCAGATTTATTAAAACAATAACATCAAACATAAGTAAACAAAGACAATCACGGAACGAATCACACTAACCGAGATAATGATTAAGATGGTTTTGATCGTTTAAGGACTTAGGAAAACACACACAGCTGCCGTCACACTTGGGAGAGAGTTCTAGGGTTTCTGTTTTGCCAAGGGTGTGAAACTGGAACCGTTTTCACGTAATTATACACGAAATAACGTTCTGGGCCCGTAATGGGCTTCGGTGAAACTGGGCTCGGTGAAACACCCTGTTTCATCGAGGTGAGGTTGACGAAACGGATCCTGTTTCATCGAGATGTTCTTGGTGAATCAACCTCTGTTTCGCCGGGTGTGAATGATGTGGTAACAGTTTTGAGTTTCTAACAAGTCTTAAGTTTAACAACCAAACACATAATCATGCCAACACAATACGTTTTATTATAATCCGAAGTGTACAGTTACAAGTCAGACAAGTCAATAACTAAACAGTCAAAGTCAACGTGCATTAAATGCGAAAGTGAAAGTCGGAAACTCGAGTTGTCACATTATCCCCAACTTGAAAGAAATTTCGTCCCAAAATTTAGCATGCGGTTACTGAGGAAGCTAGTGGTGTGACGTTGTTTACCTGTATCGTATCGCGGCTCCCCGAGCAGGTTTGCGAAGATTACTGGTTTTCCTGGGGTGTCACAACATTATTCCCCTCTTTTACTGTTTTTCAACTGTTTTGGGGTGACTCATATGTGCTAAATGTCTTAACAATGATTTCAAGAATGATTACAATGGTTTCAAAAACAATTACAATGTGGTTTCAAGAACGATAACAATGGTTTCAAGAACGATTACAGTGGTTTCAAAAACAATTACAATGGTTTCAAGAACGATTTCAATAAAGTGAACAAACTTGTTGGTTGTAGTTACATAACCAATGACATTCATTAGCAATGATCAAGCCGATCAGTATTAGGTTATGGTACCATAGGATCTGACAAATCCCGTTGTTCTCTATACCCATGGTTATGTGTGGGTATTTTGGGTAACGACTGAATCTGTAATTATTAATTTACCCTTTGGTAAGGGTTTGTTAAGAACGAGAACGAGTTGGAACGATGAACGAGTCAAGAAGGTTTGAATGTTATTAGAAAATCAACCATAAAGTAGTTTCACAATTAAAACAAGAACGATTTGAACGATTAAAACAACAAGAATGATTTGAACGATTTCACAAAATGTTTTAACGATTGGGTAAACATTTGGACATGATTTACATTTGATCATGCGTTTCCACGAAACATAGTATTGATTTAAACCAAGTTTTACTTCAATACTTTGTTTTGTGCGTTTCACCTATGGTTTAGTTGATGCATTTTTTTTTTTGGGTAAAGGGTTACCCCGGTGATTCTATTAAAACAGTCCCAAATAAGTACAAGTAGTGAGGATGAATTCCGCACTAGTTCATATACAGGACATGCCCCATATATGTAAGCCAAGAAAAAACCACAAAACCTATGACACCACATAACCAAGCCTACTACAAATTATAGAAAAACTATCTAGTAGACAAAATAAAATAAAAACAGAACAAGAGATCATCCTCCATCATCAAAAATGAAACTACCACAGACCAGCAGCCCCTTGACACGAACCAACAACACTCTATCCATTGGAGAACTTCGTGGACGAGGTGCTTGCCCCTGCCTTCAATAACCCGGAAGTCATAAATTCGTCAGTTTCATTATAGCTTCCAATAACCTCCTCATCATCCGAGTCCTGCTGGTTATGTTGTACTTCACCAGTTTTACCCACATTCTTACCCATATCCGATAATACATCAAAAGGATTATGCGTTTTGACACTAGATGACTGACCCGAGGTAGTAGCCCCACCATGAGGCTTGGATCCGATCGGCCGATATTCAAATTTTTGCTTCTGCTTACTAACAGGAAACCCTGCTTTCCTAGCCGCTTTCTTGCGATCCACATCCATAAAACCCTCTTTGTCCACAACTGGATTCTTCATCGGACCTCGCGGTTGTTTCCCACCATTTTGATTCTGAGGTTTAGGCACTTCCTTAAGGCACTTCCTAGGCTGATTCGGGCAGGACTCATCAGTATGTCCGAAGACCTTACAATGGGCACATCTATAAGGACTCCATTCATATTCCACTACCATTTTTACTTTGATGAAACCTTCACCTTCTAGCTCAGGCACCGCTATAACTATTTCCTCTTTAAAATCATTCTCAGCTGAAACTTCTATCAAAGCCCTAGCATAACTACTCCTTCCCCAAGCATCCGTACACATAGTGGTGGTGTACGAATCCAACAATTTTGGCTCACCAATAGCCGTAGCAATCATACTCAACCCATCTTCTGTATAGGCAGCTATAGGAACATCATGGATTTTGACCCAAATTTGTATCTTTTTGACATCCTTTTTCAATAGTCTTGAAGTAGGCGACCATTCACTAAGGAAAATAGGTTGAGAACGAATAATCCAAGGTCCTTTTTTAAGAACATTCATCATTCCATCTCTGTCCGCAAATTTGAAAAAGAAAAACCCGTTTGCATTCATCATAGACTTTTGCAAACCAAACTTCTTCCAGTTGTTTCTCGCAAAGTACTCTACAACCGGATAAGCCACCCGATCCCCCAAAAAATACCCATACAACGTATTTGCTAACCTGTCTTGGACTAGTTTAACAGATTCCCGGGGGAGGACCACGTCACAACCATCTTGCACCTCCTGACTCGCAAGAGTTCTGAAGTTTACTTTCTTAGTCTTGGCTGCCGCAACCGAATCAGCATAGGACATAGGCTTTAACGGTACCGTCATCCCGGCTGATTTTATGTTCCCTAAATCAGCCGTTTCAGCAACATGAAAATCAGAATGTGACGCATAACTATTGCTAAATTGATCGACCCTATCAGTATCAGAAACCCTAGAACCTGACCGTAGGAATTCAGCCATGGTAGGACCAGAGTTCTTTGCCAATTCATCTATATTTGAAGAACCCATATTATTCAATTGAACCGGTAAAGTAACCTTTGTGAGTTCATCAATGATGTTTATACCACGTTTTGGCTGCACAGTATTACCATCCACATCCAGAATTCGATCAGCAATCTGTTTAAACGTCAAAGGCGGCCTTCCACCAGATTGCACTCGATCATCCATTACAAAGAAAAACAACTCTCTATAACCCAACCGAAAAGAAAACAACAAGCCCCAATAAACCACACGAACCAGATGACAACGAACAAACAGAATAACCAAAACCCTAAACTAGCTGATGCCCTAACCCATGAATCTTACAAATCGGACAGAAAAACTGATAAATCAAGGCTGATCGACCAGCAAATCAACCCAATATGTTCGAATCAGAAGTGACGGCGACAATATTAAATAGAAACCCTAACCGCAACAAAGAAATCCGCAAACCAGATTGGGAATTAGACGTTAGAACCTCTAATCTCTGATCTGAACTTGAAGAATCACGCTGAAGAAACTAGGGTTTCAAGAAGGGAGATGTCGCCATAGCTAGAGAGAGAATTAGGGTTTTTTTGAAAAATTTTTGGTTACACGTTACATGGTTTACATTTGACACAAACACTTTTGACATTGGTTATACATAACATGATTTACATCTTGACATGAACATTTTGACATATTATTCCAATACATTTGGCAGTTGGTTTACACATAGACATCTTACATTGTTGGTTTGGTTTGAGTAAGTGATTTAAGTAACGAGGCGTGTGTAATATGATATAAGCATGGTGGATACGCCGCTGGTACTTCCTATATATAAGTGCTTATATGGTATTACATATCGTAGCGTTGTTTAAATCATTTCAATTTAAACATATAACATTTTATACAAATAACATACTTTTCACAATACATTGTTGTACAAACAACTTAACTTATACAAACTCATTTTACATGGTTATTCATTTAATCATGCATTATTCTCTTATTTATACATATCATCTGAACTTATTATTTTTCAAATGATTTACAAAGACAAAGCAAATTACAAGGTTCATGACTAAACATTTTCTTAAACAGAAGTCATGAATCTTATTTTCACAAAACCTATGTACTCGCCAGCATTTCTTTGCTGACCTCGTTTTCACATGTGTTTCAGGTATTGTTGAAAGATATCGATTGATAGGATGCATGCTCACATAGGACTGGACAAGGCCTTAGTGACTCAATAACAATGATAGACTATGTTTAAATTGTGTATTTAGATTTCCAGACTATGTAATTATTCAATGTTTAATAAAACTAAACACTTTTTGGTATCCATGGTTATGAAACATTAATTCTGTTACAACACTCCCCGACGTTTCCGCCACGTTTTGTATGTTACACGTGGTCGGGGTGTGACAGAAAAGATGGTATCAGAGCCAATGGTTATAGGGAATTAGGTTATTAGTAATGCTTTGACCTAGTCTATAACCTTCTTAGGACCCTAACGCGAGTCTACTTGCGTTTAGTCATAAAACAATACCATCACCTTGTGACAACTGGCAAATAACTGGTAATTCCGTACAATCTAATCACTATTTATATTTCTAAATCTCATGCATTTAGCGTAATTTAATTACGTAACAGTGTCGTTAATTGAATAACAAGGTTAGGACAAGGAAACAAAGCTAAAATATATGTTGGTTTTCGTCGTATGGCGAAACCAAGCTAACAATGTCCTAAAGATGTTGGTAGAAAGTGCTGCGTGCACTATTCACGGTTACACTATTCCTTGCCAGCAAACCGTGAAACTAGACCAAAACACTGAAAAACGACACTCGGATAACATAACTGAGTCCATTTATATAAGAAAACACTATTGTGAAAACACCTCTTGCAAAGAAACAAGATTTTCCGGTATAACGCCCTAATTGTCAAAATGTCAGTTTCGGCTTAAAATATGGTATTTTTAATGCGTCCGAACTTATAACAAAGCATTTCCGGGACTTCGGAATAATATCAATTGGTGAAAAACATACTAAAATAATAAGATGATATCAGCAGAACATTCATATCACAAGTTTCCGGCGTTACGTCGCTATGCCCTAAACTATTCCGTTAGCGACTTGGCGAACTAGTAAGCGATATTTTTGGTCACGAAACAAGCAAACGAAGAATCTAGTGAACTAGTTAAGCTAAATTTGGGACTCGGAATCATTTCATACAACTTCCGGATGCAAGAAAACAACTTGCGGAATTTCTTGTCGGTACGACATAAAAGTACCGTAATCGAGCCGACGACGAAACGAAAAGTGTTTTAAGTATCAAAACATGATTTTTACTAGTTTGGGGAACTAGTTAATATTAATTTTGGTTCTGAAACACTAATCACCCCTTAACGACGTAATTAAACCCCTAATCACTCTACACCTCTTAATTACTAAAATATCTAGTTTTTAAGAATATGTTTATAAAATACTTTCACTTTACCCCCCCCCCCCCACTTGTCTTGACAGAAATTAGGTGGGTCCCCCTCCATTAATTTTTCTTGAAAATGTGAATTTAAAAGCATGGTCTTGATATAGTTGTTGTTGAAAGTGGGTTGCAACACCTTACTTAGATCACATCTTTCCATCCATCATTTGTCATTTGAAAAGTTGCAAAGAACCTTCTCCTTGGTCCCTTTGGTTTCGGCAGCCATAACCCCCAAGAACACACCCAAAAATCTTCCCATATACTTCTCATTTTACACCTTTCTAGCCATTCTAAGATCACACAAACTTGGAGCATGCATGGAGCTACACTAGGAGCTTTCCTTGGAGCCTAATCATCTTCTAATCTTCTTATTTAGCTTGAGTACTTTGTGAGTCTTCTAATCACTATATTTATGGTCTATATTACTAGTAGATTACCAAAGTACAAGTTGATTATCTTGAGATTAAAGCTTAACATAAGCAAAAACCCTAAACACAAAGTTAATAAACACTAAATATGAAGATGTTATATGTTGATTTATGTTGTTTAGTGTTATATGTTCATGTGATCTTGTTGATTATGTTATTTTTTTTTTATTATTTAGATTAGTAGCTTAAAGTTTATAAATATGATGATCTTGTTGTTAGTTTTGTGTAGTATTTTATATTTATGTTCATATTATTATGATGAACATAAATATGTGATTTAAACATGGTGATGTTTAAATCAAGAAAGATCATCAACTTCAAAGATTATGAGCATTTATATATAAACTTGATTTAGTAAATTTTGGGAAGATTAAACCAAGAATAATCATGTTAACAAGACTTTTGGAAGACACTAATAAACTTGATTTTTGGACATAAAGCAAGTTATAAGGTTTTACTTTAAAAAGTAAAGTATAAAAAGTCTTGGAAATCTTCATAAAAATGTGGGAATTTTTATGAATGAAGAACAAGTTTAAACAAGTTCATATACTCAATTAACTTGAAAAATGGTTAACTTTAAAGTGTTAAAAGATTTACCAAGGAAATGCTCATAATAAGCTTTGAAGGATAAAGTGTGAGATTATTGCTATAAAATGATATTTAGTGAAACTTGGTAAATTGTGGTGATTTGAGAAAATTGATCATTGATTTAAACGCGTTTTTGTAACGTGGGAAACGTCATAGTTTAGGGGAAACTATGGCGAATTTTTCTAAAAATCTAATCGCGGTTAAAAATGGGGTTAAAGGGTGATTAACAATGTTAAACGCGATTAGTGGTCATAAACGTCATTATGGAAACTTTGATGGGAATATTTAATAGTTAAATATTCAAAGAAGTTCTTATGAACTTAAACATATATTTTTACAAGAATAAAGTGAGTAAAAATATAACAAAGTATAAATATAATTTTTGGTAAAAATTATATCTATTCGGAAACTTGCTAAGTGTATGTAATGTGTGCCATATATGTGTATGTATTAGGTATCGATAGGATGGTCAAAATAAATACACATACATGTTCCTGCATGGTCCAAGAAATGCTAGTAAAATCGGACAATTAAATAAAATGGCCGAAATGGAAATACATAACACTTGATGAAGACATTTGGGCGTATCGACATCGTAAACAAGTTACTACAATGTCGAGTCTAAAAATAACATATTTTTAGACACTAAGGCGAACGCATAACTAAGTGGTCAAAAACAAGAACCCGGAAAGTCGAAAACTATAAAAATTATCAAGTATTTTTCATGTGAAAAACAAACTTATTAAGTTACATGCTTGGTGAATTTTTGGTAAAAATAATAAGAAAACTAGGGCTAGGCCCAATAACAAGAAAACTAGGGCTAGGCCCAATAACAAGAAAACTAGGGCTAGGCCCAATAACAAGAAAACTAGGGCTAGGCCCAATAATAACAATGACAAGCGAAAACATAATAAAGAATTCAAGATGAACAACTTGTACGAGGTCCGAAAGACCTAGTGTCTAACGAGATTAGTACACATGTAGGTTATTGACACATACGGACGCTTACTTTGATATCATATTTCACGGAATGCAAACTTGTGAGTTCATGTCCCTCCTTTCACTGTTTTAAATGTTTTGTTTTCAAAAACATCGAGGGGAAATACATGTTAAAACTATTGGTATGTTAGTTACGGAGTAGGAGGCATGATCAATGTGCATAAGTAGGGAATCTACATTTATAACCATTAATCACGTAGTGACCAAGGTGCAAAAGGTGTAGATCTATTGGGCTTGAGGCACGCCCCACTCCTAGTTGTTAACCGTGGAGTGCTTTTGTGATCCCAATGTGAACTAAGTGTCCTCGGTTTGGTTATTTTGCTTATGGCGCATTATGTCAGGGGGCTAGCTACCCACTGATAGATCTTTAAACAGACTCCATGATTTTAATCAGAACATACCATGATTACAAGATAACAAGTACTAGATTTCATATGATATCAAATACTGCATGAACTCGCTCAACTTTTTGTTGACTTTTTAAAATTACATGTATTTCAGGAAACAGGTCTTGAGCCGGTGATTCACTATGGGATTCGGGAAAACAAATGACAACGATGGCCACTTTTGGGAGGGTTTGTCTTTTATATCCCAACTTCGTATGGGTATATAGGGGACAAAACCTCACTTTGTGTTGTGTCAAAAACTATCTTTTGCTATATGTAAAATAACTTAGAACTAAGCCATGTCAAACGTTGGTGAACTTGGAAACTATGTTAAAAACTTGTAATCTTTTGTTGAAAAATAGATATCTATGGCATCGTTGTTGGTTCATGTTGTTAATACATTTGGATGCAATGATTACCTTTCTTACGTCACACGCAATACGCTTCCGCTTCTAGCAGGGTGTGACACACCTATCCTTAGGCGACGACCACAACAAGAACATAAAATTCAAAACCGCTTTGAAAACTAATCATCTGTTCTAGGATGATTGATTACTAGGTTTTGAACCCTCTATTGTAAGGTTTTGAACCCTCTGTTATATGGTTTTGAACCCCTTTGGGTTTTCAAAATCTTGTCAAGGTTTTGGGTTTTAAATAATGTGAACACGTGCAAACTGGAAGGGTGAATGCCTGTATTCTGGGTTTTCTGTCTAGGCAAGCACTTCGTATATATCTCATCAGACGCGAGACCAGTTGTGCTTACCTGGGAATTCTTGGGATGAGTGTTCACTTATAGGCGAGCATGTCTTCGCGATACATTATTTTTGATCCATTTACTTTGGTTAGTCACTGTGTGTCGGTTGTGGCTATGTAGTAACAAACAAATGACCACTATCCTTGCTTTCATCAGATTTGTTTCATCTCATTCTTTTCGTCTAATTCTCTCACTCGTTTCCTTTCATGTTTCCTCTTTTAGAATGCCTCCTCGACGCGAAAGCCAGATAGCGACTGCCGAATTGGCAGAAATCATTGCGCAGCAAATGGCTGCTCAATTCCCAAACCTCTTTGCTCAATGGAACCAAGCCAACAACAATAACAATGTTACATGCAAATACAAGGATTTTAACCAGGCTAAACCACTCAAGTTTAGTGGTTCTGAAGGAGCGACTGGGCTTCTTCAATGGTTCGAGAGCATTGAGAATACTTTCCGCCACGTGCAGTGTCCTGACAATCGCAAGGTCGAGTTTTCGTCGAGTGTGTTTCAGAAGAGGGCTCTCACATGGTGGAACGGGGTTATGAGGGATCGTGGTGCAAAAGTTTCTCTAGCACAGACATGGGCTGAACTTAGGGCCCTTATGATGAGGGAATTATGTCCTCGTCATGAGCAGCGAGCTTTGGAGAAGGAATTTGATGAGTTGAAGCAAGATAGTGGTGAGCACAGGGCGTATACTGATAGGTTTGAGGAGTTGAGTCTGCTTTGCTCGACAATGGTTACCCCACTCGACAAGGCTATCGAAAGTACATCGACGGCCTACCTGACTCGGTACAAGACATCCTTACTGGTAGTAGCCCTACCACACTCCATCAGGCGATCGAGTTAGCTGCGACATTGACTGAGTCGCAGATTCGGAAGAATAAGTTACACAGAAAGGGTGACAAGGGTAAGAAGCAGGGGTCTGACAAGGAGGATAGCAAGAAAGGTCAAAACAAGAAGGGTAAGGAAGGTGAGACGTCAAAGAAATCAAGAAAGCGAAAGGGTGTTCAGAACTTTGCTGTTACAGCACAGACTGCTCAGAACCCGCGGAACCCACCAGCTCAGCCACCTGCAAAGAAAGCATATGCCGGTACCGCACCTCATTGTGTACGCTGCAACGGTCATCACGCGGTACAACAAGCTTGCTGGCAATGCACGACGTGTGGTAAACTTGGGCATTTGGCCAATGTTTGTCGTTTGGGACAAAATCAGGCTGCTCTGGTTCAAGCTCCGGTTCAAGGGAATGCTGCGAGATTCCCACTGGGGTCATGTTTCAACTGCGGAGAGATTGGTCACTTCCGCCACAACTGTCCGAGACTGGTGAATGCAAATGCTAACGCAAACCCAAATGCGAACGTCAACGTCAATGTGAATCCAGCACGTGGTCGAGTGTTTAACATCAATGAGGCACTCAATGATGAAGGAGTGAACAATTAGCATTTTGTATTTCCTCTGGTTGTTATCTTGTAACATTTAAAGACAATGCGGTTGTTATATAAATAAAAATTTGTGGTTTTATTTTTTAACTAATGCAATTGTATGAATGTTTGATCCAACCTTATGATGTCAACACAAAGACAAAACTACTCGTGTGGTTCTGTCATTTTTACGATCACTTGTGACCTCCCCGAGAACCTTAAACGCTTGTTTCTTTTAAATCAAAAGCCCAAAGTTATTTACGAAAAGGATATGTTGCTTTTCTAGCACATGTCACCGAGGAGAAAGGCAAGAGCAAGAGTATTCAGGGTATTCCGATTGTTCGGGATTATCCAGAGGTGTTTCCTGATAAACTGCCTGGTTTGCCTCCAGTTCCTCAAGTCGAGTTTCATTTTTGACCTTGTACCCAATGCCAACCCAATTGCGAAAGCACCTTATCATCTTGCACCGTTCGAGATGCAGGAATTATCAAAACGGCTTTCTGCACGAAGTATGGCCATTACGAGTTTATAGTCATGCCTTTTGGGTTGACAAATGCTCCAGCCATCTACATGGACTTAATAAATAGAGTCTGCAAGCCTTATTTGGATCAGTTCATCATTGTTGTTATTGATGACATCTTGATCTATTCATGTCCCGAGCCGATAACGATCAACACCTTCATTGACACTGGAACCCTTAAAGAAGGAACAAACTTTTCGCTAAATCCTCCAAGAGGAAATTTTGGCTTAAAGAAGTTCAGTTTTTGGGTCATGTAGTCAACAAGCAGGGTATTCATATGGATCCATCCAAATTGCTGCAATTAAGGATTTGATTCCTTGTATGCTTTAAATACCCGTGTCCAAAGATAACGAATTTAAAGGTCAATTTAAACAATAATTCGAGTGTGCGATTATGTGATTATGTGATATGTGTTTATGTGTTCTCCTCTATGTTTTTGTGTGATACGATTTTCAAATCCTCATAGAATCTTTCATATCTTTATATGAGGGATTCATAGTAGGATATTTAAAAGGTACTACCTTAATCCTTATGGGCTTCTACGTGGTAGTTAAGACCCTTGGGTTATATTGTACCATTCCATGATTCGATGAGAGACCTTTGAGTGGTCTAGTTAAAGATTGATTCAAGATCTGGTTAAGAATGGCATGTGATGATACAGCTGAAAGGACCCTATGGTGGTCCAGTCACACTCATCACAGGTTTGTTCATTTGGTTTTACCCTACACGTTATAAAATAGACTGTGTAAACTGTGCAAGGAATTGTCTAATTATGGACGCGTACATAATTATGAAATTTAGTGCACAGAAACCTAGTAAGATTTATTATGTGTAAGAACCGATAACGACAACAATAACAAAATGAGAACGATGTAATGAAGGTATGGTGGACGCACCAATGGCGCTTCATATACTTGTATATAAGTGTCCCTCTTACATTGCAAGCATAATGTTATTAAGGTTACTAGAAGTTCAGAACCCTAACCAATGTTGTTCGATCTTTTCAACTTCATGCTTTCAAGCTCTCACAGGTTTCCTCTAATTAAATTTCGGGACGAAATTTCCTAAAGTAGGGGAGACTGTGACACCTGTGTCACTGCGACCATCAAACAAATGCCAAACCAATGAAATTTTGTGTTTCATACTTGGGATTTGTAAAAATATGTGTATCATTTGCACATATCAAATTTTGTTCGATTTCAAGCTTTAAATCACTTTCTGGAAGGTTATACGCGATCTGATGCGTAACTATAACCAGTTTAATGCAACGAACACACCGGAATAGTGAAATAGGCTTAACATACCTTAAATAACCTTTACATAACTTAGAAATAAGTTTCGAAGGCTTTGGTATGGCAAAATCAAGTTAAAATCACTTACAGGGACTAAATATGACAAACTGCGAAAGTATGCCAATTTGAACTGTAATAGACATTCCGGAACATGACCATAAGTTAAACACACCTTAAATATCCTTTACATAGCTTATAAATAGGCTTTGAGGGGTTCGGTGTGCTAAAATATACTTTTGGGTCGACATCGACAGAAAACCCTAATTCTCTCTCAAGCATGGCGATTTTTCTTCTTCATGCAACCTTTGATTTTTCTTCATGATCTTTGTATAACAGTCTGATTATTGGAGTTTTGATTTATCAAGACTTACAATTCGAACTAGTTAGCAAAAGGATTGAGTTAAATTTAGGGTTTTTCTTGTTTTTCAAATCGCCGCCCTTCTTTCTTTGTGTCGATCTGGTTGTATAGTGGTGTGAGTTTGGAAACATCTTTTCTTACTGATTCCTCTATATGATTTCGAAAAACACATGGGGTAGGGTTTTGCTTGTTTAGGGTTTTTCTGTTTCAGTTCGTGTGTGGGTTTTTCGGGTTTTGCTGTTTTGTTTTCGTGCATGGTTAGCTGCGTTTTCTTGATCAAAGAGAGTAGTACTTTTAAACATGGATGATCGTTTTCAGTCTGGGAATCTCCAGGCTGCCGGCGGTCAAAACCCAAGTTTGTCATTCAAGGGTTTTTCTGGCAGGAGCATTAATATTGATGGTAATCCTTTAGCTCCAAGACGTGGGGTTATCAGAAACGATAATAAGGAGCCGATACCAATTAACGTTATTGATGAGCTTGAGAAAATTATTGTTCCAATACAGCTACAAAGTAGTATTGATCAGATTCTTGAGGATAAGCCGGAGAATAGCACTAAAGCAGGTTCGTATGCTAATATGGTTAAGCAAAAGGCATCTCTGAAACGGGAAGTAAACTTCAGGAAGCTAGATACGTCGGAGACGCTTCAAGATGCTGATGTAGTTATCCCTCGTGAGGTAATTCGGAAAGCTCAGGAAAAACTTGAAAATGTTTTGTTTGGTTATTTCTTGGGGAATAGGCTTCCTTTTCCAGTAGTTGAGTATTATGCAAAAAATGCCTGGTCAAAATTTGGATTTGCTAAAGCGATGATGAACTCAACTGGATTCTTTTTCTTTAAGTTTGACTCTAAGGAGGGTATGGCTAAGGTACTTGAGGGGGGACCGTGGCTGATTAGGAAGGTTCCATTGTTTCTAAATGTCTGGTCTCCATCTGTAAGCCTTAAAAAAGAGGGTATTAAATCTGTTCCGGTTTGGGTTAAACGACATAATGTTCCGATAGCTGTTTACACGGATGATGGGCTCAGTTTACTAGCGTCCAAGATAGGTGTTCCAAAAAGATTAGATAGTTATACTGCGGACATGTGTGCTGAGAATTGGGGGAGAAGCAGCTTTGCTCGGGCGTTAATTGAAATTAATGCGGAGAATGAGATAAAAGATCATATCAATGTGGCTATTCCGAAACTAGATGAAGAGGGCTATTTAATGGAGAGAGTGGATGTGGAATATGAATGGAAACCTTTACGGTGTTCTCTGTGTTGTGTTTTCGGACATAATGACCAAAATTGTAGTAAGAATGCTCAGAGTAAGAAGAAACAGGTGGTTGTTGATGATGAGGGTTTTATTACAGATAAGAGGAAGACGATTAGACTGGGACCAGTGCAGAAAAAACAAAAGGCGAAATTTATCTACAAGCCGAAGATAAACAAACCAGGGCCGAGTACTTCAGGTACAAAGGATGAGAAGCTGAAAAATGATAAAGCTGGTGATGTTCATTTAAAGAATTCTTTTGAGGCACTTACCAAGAATGATGAATATGCGGATGCAGATGTGTTTGATTTCGAAGATGGGTATGAGGCAAGACCGGTAGTAAACAATGTAAGCAAGGGCCAAGTGAACATTGTAGATGGGGTGGTGCATATTGATGATGAGGTTGTGGATTCGGTTCCTACGGAAATGGCCAACTTTATGAAGAATGATAAAAGAAAAGATAATTCTGAGGGGGCAAGCACTCCCGTTTTGGCGGGTTTGAATGGATAGCATCGCCGCTTGGAACATAAGGGGTTTGAACCGACCCCTGAAACAAAGTGAGGTTCGGATTCTTTTGTCTGAAAATAAATTAGCGATTTGTGCCATCCTTGAGTCGCATGTTGATATCATGAAGCTTGATAAAGTTTGTAAAGGTGTCTTCAGAAATTGGAGTTGGACGTCTAATGGTAACTTGTGTGATCGGGGCACTAGAATAATTTTGGGGTGGAATTCGGATGATGTTGATGTCATGGTTTTGTCTCAAACGGACCAGGTTATTCATGTCCAACTTCGATACAAGTCATGCATGAAAGTTATTTTCTGTTCGTTTGTGTATGCGAAGAATAAATATCAGGAAAGACGAGAGCTTTGGGATAATCTTTGTAAGCATAAGGCCTTATGTCATGATAAACCATGGGTAGTCATGGGAGATTTTAATTCAGCTTTGCACCATGAAGATTCTATTTGCGGATCGTCCACTCAAACTATTGGCATGAGAGAATTTTATGATTGTGTTCAGGTTACGGAATTGCTTGACATTATGGGCCATGGGTTGCACTATACTTGGAATCAGAAGCCGAAAGAGGGAATTGGGTTGCTGAAAAAGATTGATCGGGTGATGGGTAATATGAAGTTCTTAGAGACATATCCGGATGCCTTTGTTCTTTATCATCCTTTCCGTGTGTCAGATCACACTCCTTGTATTCTTAAGATGGAAGACTCGACTAAGGCTAAGCCTAAACCTTTTAAATTTGCAAACTTTATCACTTCTAAACCAGAGTTTAGGTCTTCGGTTGAGCAGGAGTGGAGAAAAACGATTAACGGGGTGGCTATGTACTCGGTAACTAAGAAGCTCAAGAACTTGAAGCCGTCTTTGCGGAGAATTCTATTTAGACAAGGTAATTTGCATGATAAAGTATCTGAGCTGAGAAGTAAATTGGATGATATTCAAAAAAAGATTGATGCTAATCCGCTTAATAGAGAGCTGAGAAACATGGAAGCTGAATTCTTAAAAGAGTTCAAGTCAGCGGCTTATGATGAGGAATGTTTTTTAAAGCAGAAGTCTAAAGTAGAATGGTTATGTGCGGGGGATTCTAATACAGCTTTCTTCCATAACAGTGTGAAATGCAGGAATGCGAGATCAAAAATTCAATCTATTAAGGATGTTGCTGGGAACCGATTTGAGGGTGAAGATGTGTCAATTGCTTTAGTCAACCATTACGCAAATTTTCTGGGCAAGGAGGATCAAGTTATTCAACTTAATCAGGAAGATATTTTTGTTAATGTGCTTAGTCCTGCTGTTGCGGATAATATGGTTAGACAGGTTACGCGTGAAGAGATCAAGAATGCTATGTTTTCTATTGGCGAGAATAAAGCGCCGGGTCCTGATGGTTATACGTCGGCGTTTTTTAAACATACATGGGACATTGTGGGTGATGAAATCACAAAGGCCATATTAGAGTTTTTTGATAATGGTAAGATCCTGAAACAACTTAATCATACTATTCTGGCTCTTATTCCAAAAGTGGAGACTCCGGATTTGGTTCTTGATTATCGGCCTATCTCTTGCTGTAATGTCTTGTACAAATGTATTAGCAAGATCATCACTGATAGATTGAAGGGGAGTCTGGGTGACTTGGTGAGTATTAATCAGTCTGCCTTTGTTCCGGGTAGGAAAATATCAGATAACATCCTTCTTACTCAAGAATTGATGCACAATTATCATTTGAATCGGGGGCCGGCTAGATGTGCGTTCAAAATAGATATCCAAAAAGCTTATGATACAGTTAGTTGGGCGTTTTTGGAGGATGTTTTGCATGGATTTGGGTTTCATCAAAAGATGGTTGCGTGGATTATGGCTTGTGTAACCACAACCACTTATTCTCTTAGCATTAATGGTAATTTGCATGGTTTTTTCGGGGGTAAGAGGGGCCTGCGGCAAGGTGATCCGATGTCGCCATACTTATTCACATTGATTATGGAGGTTCTCTCAATGCTTCTTCAACAAGCTGCTCATTCTAGCACTATGTTTAAGTTTCACGCAAACTGTGTTAAGCAGAAGATTATAAACGTTTCATTTGTTGATGATTTATTCATATTTGTGCATGGGGATATTGTTTCGGTGAAAAAGGTTAGAGATGCTCTTGAGAAGTTTACAAATCTTTCTGGATTAGTGCCGAGTTCAGCTAAGAGCACGGCTTATTTCTGTAATGTGCCGAATAATGTCAAGCAAGATATACTTCGGATCATGCCTTTCCAGGAAGGTTCGTTGCCGGTGAGGTATCTGGGGGTGCCGTTAATTTCCACTAAGTTGGGATTTAAGGATTGCAAACCTCTTCTAGATCGGATGGAAAAGAGAATTAATAGCTGGCTGAATAAGTCTCTTTCTTTTGCTGGTAGACTACAACTTATTAACTCTGTTTTATCGGCCATGCATATCTATTGGGCTTCCGTGTTTATTATTCCTTCTCGGGTCATCAATGATCTTGAGAAGCAGATGCGAAGGTTCTTGTGGAATGGAAATAATCTGAATAGAGTTAAGGCGAAAGTTCCTTGGGCCGATGTTTGCTTGCCGAAGAGTGAGGGTGGTTTAGGCATAAAATGTATTTCGGATGTGAATAAGGCTCTTATGACTAATCATATTTGGAGCATTTTGGTTAATAGGAAATCTCTTTGGGTCCTGTAACACCTGTGTCATTTCAACCATCAAACAAATGCCAAACCAATGAAATATTGTATTTCATACTTTGGACTTGTATAAATATATGTATCGTTTACACATATCAATTCTTGTTCGATTTCAAGCTCTAAATCGCTTTCTGGAAGGTTATACGCGCACTAATGCGTAAATATAACCAGTTTAATGCAACGAACACTCCGGAATAGTGAAATAGGCTTAACATACCTTAAATAACCTATACATAACTTAGATATAAGTTTTGAAAGGTTTGGTGTGGCGAAATCAAAGTTAAATCGCTTACAGGGATTAAAGTTGACAAACTGCGAAAGTATACCAATTTGAACTGTAACAGACATTCCGGAACATGACCATAAGTTAAACATACCATAAATATCCTTTACATAGCTTAGAAATAGGCTTTGAGGGGTTCGGTATGCTAAAATAAACTTTTGGGTCATTCAGGGACTAAAAGTGTCAAAAAGTGCACAAGTTTGCATTTTCGCGCATAACTTACGTTCTGAATACATCCGGACATCCAAAAATTTATGTAAGCACTAAAATATTTTATTTTAGTGTTCGCCATAAGAAAAATCCATTCGTCACGTCATTTGGATCGTTTTTCGCGCTTGTGCGCATTCCGTCGTAATTAAGCAAACATCGCGTTCGTACGACCAAACGAACCAACATCCGAGATATTTTTGAGCATGTTTTGAGTCCCCTATA
This sequence comes from Helianthus tuberosus, assembly GCA_030545235.1. Taxonomy (NCBI): domain Eukaryota; kingdom Viridiplantae; phylum Streptophyta; class Magnoliopsida; order Asterales; family Asteraceae; genus Helianthus; species Helianthus tuberosus. The sequence goes on along the minus strand of CM060429.1, from coordinate 46,980,897 downwards.
CTTTAACTTCATTTTAAAGCCTTGAAATGAGGTTAACGGGGTTCAAACGCATCGAAAAAAGGCCTTAAACACGTGCAGGGACCATTTCTGCCAACTTTGAAACATTTCTGAATCAGAGGGGTGCTAGCGTAGCGCGAGCCCTAAAGGCTTTACCCGTCGCGCTACGCGACTGCCTATTCTGGACAGAAAACATGCAGAAATATCAGTTTTGCACTTTCGGGACCAGATTCGATGTATAAACAGCTGTTTAATTCACAACCACACATTCTAACATGCTTAGTCAGCGGATAAGGATGGAATTTAGGCACCATAACTTTGCAACACATGTACGGATGGGATTAAGGCACGTTTTCCATGAAACGATCTTAACGGTTCGGGTATTCCTATAAATACCCATCCACCCCCATTGCTAAAATCACTAGAATCTTGATCTTAGGAACTCTAAGTTGAAACCATTGTTTCATACCTGAGATTCTTGGATCGAGATTAGCATTCGGGGACCCTTCGTAAGTATTCTTTCGTTCTTTTATTGCTTTTCGAGTCTTTCGAGTCTGAAAGTCAAACTTTGTTTGACTTTCTACATTGACCAGTTATGGTCAATGCGAAGTTCGTTTGAACTTCGCAACGTGAGTGTAATCACGTTGGTTATAGTCCCTTGGGACTATGCCCACTGATTACCACGTTGTATAGGGTCGTAGGGTGGGTGATCTAATAAATCGCCTATACCTTCGAACCCGACCCAGTTTGGTCGATCATTAGGATCCGGCCAAATACATTAGGTGACCCTAGTATAGGGCATAACCTTCCGAGGTTATACCCTATGGTCACATCGTCTAAGTAGTTGTATGATAGGTAGTTTATATGCCTTAGGTAAATTACCAGAATACCCTTTTCATGTATAATTGGTAATTAAGCATATGTAACCTAAACTTTTGTCACATAACTGATTATGTAACATGTTTAGGCATATAACACTTGTCATAGGACTAGTTAGGCGGTCCGAACGCGTTTCACGCGAACGACGCGTTAAAGTAGCATAAGCTACCTAAACGGGTCGTAATGGGTCGTAAACACTTAGGTTAAGTTTCATTTAGTATGTAGGCTTTGTTAAACCAAATGACACGAGTCTCAACCCTCGTTTGGTTTACAAACCCTAATGCTACCCGATCTTCCGATTTAGGTCCGGTTTATTAATGTAGTTACCTATATTAGGTGCCGTTTGATTCCGTGATCTCTAGCATTGTTTGGTTGTTACTCAAGGACTTCTGAGCAATCTCAAGTGAGTACATAGACCCCTCTTTTACTGTTTTCCAAACTGTTTTGGGGTGGAACACATGTGCCTACTTGTTACTTTCATGCTTTCCTGTTTTGACATCATATACTTGCTATGTTCATTAGTACATTATAGTACATGATTTCATTACATTTCATGCTAGGTGTGCCCATTGTGTGCATTACTTGGTACATTGTTTTACATTACATTTTGTTGCATATGCTCATCCAGTATATGAACACATTATATTACATTTTGAACCGTTAAAAACTATTTGACTATGTGAACCGTTGAAATTGTCACACCCCGACCGCGTAAAACAACAAATCGCGGCGGAAACATCGGGGCGTGTTGCGACAGAATTAATTGTTTCATAACCATGGCACACAAAGTGTATTTTATTTATTAAACAAAGGGGTTACATTGTCTCAAAACAGTAAAATAACGAGTTCAGAACATAATTAAACATAGTCTATCATCTTTTAAAGTCTCTAAGGCACAGGTCCGCCCTAGTATCATGAACAACATCCTATGGAAAAGCACCTGAAAACACATGTGAAAATAGGTACGTCAGCATAAAAATGCCTGTGAGATACATAGGTTTTGTGAAAATAAGATTCATGACTTGAGTTTAAGAAAATGTTTAATCATGAACCTTGTTATTTGCTTTGTCTTGTAAATCATTTGAAAACAATAAGATCAGATGATATGTATAAGTAAATGTCAGGTTAAATAAATAACCATGTAAAAATGTGTTTGTATAAGGTAAGTTGTTTGTAAATCAATGTCTTGTGAAAAGCATGTTATTTGTATAAAATGTTCTATGTCTCAAACTGAAATGATTCAAATAACGTTACGCCATGTAATACCATACAAACACTTATATATAGGAAGTACCAGCGGCGTATCCACCATGCTTGTATCATATTACACACGCATCGTTACTTAATCACTTAATCAAACCAAACCAATTGTCGAATGTATTGAAAAATATGTCAAAGTGTTTATGTCAAGATGTAAATCATGTCAAATGTCTATGTCAATTATCCATGTCAAATGTCTATGTCAAATATCCATGTCAAATGTCTATGTCAAATATCCATGTCAAATGTCTATGTCAAAATGTCATGTATGGCAAGTGAAATGTCTCAACTAAACCATATGCACGAAAACAAAGTATTGAAGTAAAACTTGGTTTAAATCAAAGCTATGTTTTGTGTAAATGCATGCAACTATTTAATATGAACATTTATGCGGTATTGTGAATATGCATACATCCAAGCCTGGCGACTGTGGTGATAAACCCTTTAAACAAATTAAAGGTCTATCTGTCTTTTGTCAACGAATTCGGTCATTCCTTTCTGTCCCCTTACCCTGGGATGTCCGGAACGGGAGTTGTCAATTCCTATGGTACCACTACCTACTAACGAACGGCGTAGCTAATGTTAATGGATATATTGTCCCATGTAAACAAACCAAATGTCATAACAAAATGTGAGCATGTGAAAAACAATGCACTAAGTATGTAATCAAATGAACATACATAGCGTGAAATGTCATGTAAAACGATGTACTAAGTGATGCACACAATGGGCATACCTAGCATGAAATGTCATGTAAAACGATGTACTAAGTAATGCACACAATGGGCATACCTAGCATGAAATGTCATGTAAAACAATGTACTAAGTAATGCACACAATGGGCATACCTAGCATGAAATGTCATGTAAAACGATGTACTAAGTAATGCACACAATGGGCATACCTAGCATAAGATGTAATGAAATCATGTACTATAATGTACTAACGAACATAGCATGTATATGATGTGAAAACAGGAAAGCATGAAAGTAACAAGTAGGCACATGTGTTCCACCCCAAAACAGTTTGGAAAACAGTAAAAGAGGGGTCTATGTACTCACTTGAGATTGCTCAGTTGTATAAAGATAACCACCAAGCAATGCAAGAGATCTCGGAATCAAACGGCACCTAGTATAGGTAACTATGTTAATAAACCGGACCTATCTCGGAAGACTGGGTAGCATTAGGGTTTGTAAACCAAATGAGTGTCGGAACTCACGTGATATGGTTTAACAAAGCCTACATGCTAAATGAAACTTAACATAATTGTTTACGACCCATTACGACCTGTTTAGGAAGCTTATGCTACTTTAACGCGTCGTGCGCGTGAAACGCGTTCGGACCGCCTAACTAGTCCTATGACAAGTATTATATGCCTAAACATGTTACATAATCAGTTACGTGACAAAAGTTTAGGTTACATATGCTAAATTACCAATTATGTATGAAAAGGGTATTCTGGTAATTTACCTAAGGCATATAAACTACCTATCATACAACTACTTAAACGTCGTGACCATAAGGTATAACCTCGGAAGGTTATTCCCTACACTATGGTCACCTAATGTGTTTGGTCGGATCCTAATGATCGACCAAACTGGGTTGGGTTCGAAGGTATAGGCGATTTATTAGATCGCCTACCCTACGACCCTAGACAACGTGGTAATCAGTAGGCATAGTCCCAAGGGACTATGACCATCGTGATTACAATCACGTTGCGAAGTTCTAACGAACTTCGCATTGACCATTACTGGTCAACGCTGAAAGTCAAACAAAGTTTGACTTTCTGACTCGAAAAGCAGTAAAAATAAGGAAAAGAACGAAAGAATACTTACGAAGGGTCCCCGAATGCTAATCTAAATCAGTATAGTTCAGGTATGAAACAAAGTTTCAACTTAGAACACAACTAATAAGATTCTAGTAAGTAATGAGGTTGGATGGCATGGGTATTTATAGAATTCGGGTAACCGTTGAGATCGTTTCTTGGAAAAGGGGAAAAGATCTAGCCCGTACACTTGTTGAAAGGTTTATGGAGCCACATATGCTCCTTAACTTAGTGACACATCATCTTAAACATGTGGTTAAGGATTAATTGGTTGCAACTTGTGTTTAAATGCATTGAATCTGTCCAGAAGGGGGGCTCGCGTGACGCTAAGGCCCGTCGCGTCACGCTAGGCCCCTGTTTTGGCAGATTTTGCATAAATGGTCCCTGCACCTTGTTTAAGCGATTTTCGATGCGTTTGAACCCCGTTAACCTCATTTCAAGGCTCTAAAATGAAGTTGAAGTATAGGGGACTCAAAACATGCTCAAAAATATCTCGGATGATGGTTCGTTTGGTCGTACGAACGCGATGTTCGCTTAATTACGACGGAATGCGCACAAGCGCGAAAACGATCCAAATGACGCGACGAATGGATTTTTCTTATGGCGAACACTAAAATAAAATGTAGTCATGCTTTCATAAATTTTTGGATGTCCAGATGTATTCAGAACGTAAGTTATGGGCGAAAATGCAAACTTGTGCACTTTTTGACACTTTTAGTCCCTGAATGTTCCAAAAGTTTATTTTAGCACACCAAACCCCTCAAAGCCTATTTCTAAGCTATGTAAAGGATATTTAAGGTGTGTTTAACTTATGGTCATGTTCCAGAATGTTCGTTACAGTTCAAATTGACATACTTTCGCAGTTTGTCATATTTAGTCCCTGTAAGCGAATTAACTTGTTTTTGCCATACCAAAGCCTTCAAAACTTATTTCTAAGTTATGTAAAGGTTATTTAAGGTATGTTGAGTATATTTTGATGTTCCGGAGTATTTCTCGCATTAAACTGAGTACGTTTACGCACTAGTTTGCGTATAACTCTCCAGAAAGCGATGTAGAGTTTGAAATTACATAAAAGTCAAAACATGAAAAATGTATAACATAACAAAACAAACATTGGGATCAAATAACATTGTTTTATTGATAACAGAACTGTTCATAGTGATTACAAGCACAGTTGTTACAGTCTCCCCTACTTGTGGAAATTTCGTCCCGAAATTTATTTAGAGGAAACTCGTGGAAAAAGATGCGGATATTTCGCTTTCATTTGATCTTCGCGTTCCCAAGTAAACTCGGGTCCACGTTTAGCTTCCCAGCGAACTTTGACCAAAGGAATGCGCTTGCGTTTAAGCCACTTGACTTCACGTTCCATGATTTCCACTGGTTTCTCAACAAATTTCAGTGTTTTGCCAACACGAATTTCGTCAAGCGGTATGGAGTAGTTCTCATCAGCTGTACACTTCTTGAGATTTGACACGTGAAAAGTTGGATGAACATTTCCCAGTTCAGGAGGTAACTCAAGTCTGTAGGCTACCTTTCCGATTCTTTCGACAATCTTGAATGGTCCAACATATCTAGGTGCAAGTTTTCCTTTCTTTCCAAATCTGATCACACCTTTCCAAGGTGAGACCTTAAGTAATACTCGATCACCGACTTGAAATTCAAAGGCTTTGCGTTTTGGGTCCGCGTAAATCTTCTGACGGTTTCTAGCTGCCTGAAGGTTATCACGAACTTTCTTGACCTTGTCAGTTGTCTCTAAAATGAGGGCAGGTCCAGTAAGTTGAGCCTCGCCAATCTCATTCCAGCAGACTGGTGAACGACATTTTCGACCATAGAGAGCTTCGAAAGGAGCCATTTTGATGCTAGTGTGATAACTGTTGTTGTAGGAGAATTCAATCAATTTAAGATGTGAATCCCAGCTGCCACCAAAATCGATCACACAAGCTCTAAGCATATCCTCCAGAGTCTGGATTGTTCTCTCAGATTGACCATCCGTTTGCGGATGATAAGCTGTGCTCAGATTAAGTTGGGTCCCCATGGCAGATTGCATGGTTCTCCAAAAATGAGAAGTGAAACGAGCATCTCTGTCAGAAATGATGTTCAAAGGAACACCATGTCGAGCCACAATTTCATCTACATAGATTTGAGCAAGCCTGTCAGTAGGAAAATCCTCGCGGATTGGCAAGAAATGTGCTGACTTTGTAAGACGATCAACGACTACCCAGATGGCATCATGACCTTTCTTTGTGCGCGGGAGTTTGGTAACAAGATCCATAGTAATGTTTTCCCATTTCCAAACTGGGATCTCTGGTTGCTCCAATAAACCAGACGGACGCTGATGTTCAGCCTTAACCTTAAGACAAGTAAGGCATTTGGATACGTATAAGGCAATGTCTTTCTTCATACCAGGCCACCAATAGTGAATACGAAGATCCTTATACATCTTGTCTGAGCCCGGATGAATAGAATAACGAGACTTATGGGCTTCATCCATAAGCAAGGTACGAATATCATCCTGGCTTGGGACCCACAAACGGTCCATGAAGTAATATGATCCATTGTCCTTCAGTTCCAGAGCAGGTGTTATGTGATAGGGAAATTCCTTATCCATCAAACCTTGTGAAACACAAGATTGTTGTGACTGAGAAATGCGGGCTTGAATATCAGATCGAGCTTGAATAACAGATTGAACGCGTACACAATGAAGCTTAGTACGTTCCTTACGACTCAATGCATCAGCTACGACATTCGCCTTACCAGGATGGTAGCGAATTTCGCAATCATAGTCGTTTAAAAGCTCAACCCAACGTCGCTGTCTCATGTTGAGTTCTTTCTGGTTGAAGATATGCTGAAGACTTTTGTGGTCCGTGAAAACCACACATTTTGTACCGTACAAATAGTGTCTCCAGATCTTGAGAGCGAAAACAACTGCACCCAACTCAAGATCATGAGTGGTGTAGTTCTTCTCATGTATCTTCAATTGTCTTGATGCATAGGCTATGACTTTGTTCCTTTGCATAAGAACACAGCCAAGACCCAATTTCGATGCATCACAATACACGACAAAATCATCATCACCCTCAGGCAATGATAGAACAGGCGCATCGCAAAGCTTCTGCTTTAGGTGTTGAAAAGCTTCCTCTTGTTTGAATCCCCAATAAAAGGGCATTTTCTTCTGAGTTAGAGCAGTTAGAGGAACTGCAATCTTAGAGAAGTTTTCAATGAAGCGGCGATAATAACCCGCTAGACCAAGAAATGAACGAACTTCAGTAGGAGTAGTAAGCGTATCCCAATCCTTAATCGCACTGATCTTGGAGGGATCTACATGAATACCTTGTTCGTTGATAATATGTCCCAAAAATTGAACTTCTTTAAGCCAAAATTCGCACTTGGAGAATTTGGCGAAAAGTTGCTCTTTCTTCAGGAGTTCCAGAGTAAGACGAAGATGCTGCTCGTGATCAGCTCGCGTCTTAGAGTAAATCAAGATGTCATCGATAAAAACAATGACGAACTGATCCAAATAAGGTTTGCAGACCCTATTCATTAAGTCCATGAAAACAGCAGGAGCATTAGTCAAACCGAATGGCATGACTGTGAACTCGTAATGTCCATAACGAGTACGGAATGCTGTCTTCGGAATGTCTTCTTCTTGCACCCGAAGTTGATGATATCCAGATCGCAGATCAATCTTCGAAAAATAAGAAGCGCCTTGTAACTGATCAAAGAGACCATCGATGCGAGGTAGAGGATATCGATTCTTGATGGTAAGCTTGTTAAGCTCACGATAATCGATACACATCCTAAAGGATCCATCCTTCTTCTTTACAAAAAGAACGGGAGCACCCCAAGGTGAAAAACTAGGATGTATAAAACCTTTGTCAGAGAGCTCCTGAAGCTGTTTAGACAACTCTTGCATCTCAGACGGTGCAAGACGATATGGAGCTCTGGCAATGGGGTTTGCACCAGGTACGAGATCAATGCGGAACTCGACTTGGCGTGCTGGAGGTAGACCAGGTAAATCTTTAGGGAACACTTCAGAATAATCCCGAACGACAGGAATATCTGAAATAGACTTACCCTTGCCTTTATCTTCTGTAACATGTGCTAAGAAAGCTACATAGTTCTTCTGCAGATACTTCCGAGCTTTAAAACAAGACATGAGTCTGAGACCACCGATAGGCTTCTCACCTTGAACTTGTAGGATCTCGCCTGTCGAAAGTGGCACACGAACAATCTTCTTAGAACAAACTATCTCTGCGTGATGCTTGGATAACCAATCCATTCCCACAATAACGTCGAAGCTTCCAAGTTGCATAGGCGCGAGGTCAATAGGAAAAAGATGGTCGTTAAGATTCAACTGGCAGTTGTGAAGAACAGAATCAAGAATAATGGGTTCACCACTAGCAACCTCTACTGTCAAAGATTTGCCTAGTTTCGTTCTAGACACGCGAAGCATTTGCTCAAAAGACAAAGACACGAAACTCTTATCGGCACCGGAATCGAAAAGAACAGATGCAGGCTGATTATTAATAAAGAACGTACCGTTCACCACATTATCGTCAGCCTGTGCCTCTTGGGCATTCATGTTAAAAACTCGGCCTCGAGCCGGAGCCTGATTCTGGTTCTGGTTCTGGTTCTGGTTGGCTAGTCTTGGGCACCGATTTCTATAGTGGGTCAGATCCCCACAATTGTAACAAGCACCTGGTGGGTATTGTGGTCGTGCAGCTTGACCCTGTTGCGGAGCAGGAGGCTGAGCAACTTGTTGAGCCGGGTTCTGAACCGCGGGATTCTGAGCAGATCGACAAACATTGGCGAGATGGCCTGATTTCCCACAGTTAGTACAGAAACGGCATGGAAGTTGCGGCTAGTGGTGACTGTTGCATCTATTGCACAAAGGTGCATTCCCTGTATAGGGTTTCTTTGCTGGAAGCTGTGCGGGTTGGTTGGGAGCTGCCAGATTAGCTTGGGCAGTGATAGCAAAATTTTGGGAAGCCTTACGCTTCCTTGACCTTTTCGAAGAACCAGAGTTCTTTCCATTCAAGTTTTGACCTTTCTTGCTATCTTCCTTGTCAGCCGACTGCTTCTTGCCCTTGTCACCCTTCCTGTGTAACTTGTTCTTCCGGATCTGTGACTCAGTCAATGTCGCAGATAACTCGATCGCCTGACGAAGTGTGGCAGGGTTACTACCAGTAAGAATGTCTTGTACCGAGTCAGGTAGGCCATCGATGTATCTCTCGATAGCCTTGTCGAGTGGGGTGACCATTGTTGGGCAAAGCAGACTCAATTCTTCAAACCGATCAGTATAAGCCCTGTGCTCACCACTATCTTGCTTCAAAACATCAAACTCTTTCTCCAACGCTCGCTGTTCATGGCGAGGACAGAATTCCCTCATCATAAGGGCTCTCAGTTCGGCCCATGTCTGTGCGAGAGCAACTTCTGCACCTTGGTCCCTCATAACCCCGTTCCACCATGTCAAAGCCCTCTTCTGAAATACGCTCGAGGAGAACTCGACCTTGCGATTATCCGGACACTGCACATGGCGAAAAGTATTCTCTATGCTCTCGAACCACTGAAGAAGCCCAGTCGCTCCCTCAGAACCACTAAACTTGAGTGGTTTAGCCTGGTTAAAATCCTTGTATTTGCATGGAACATTGTTGTTGTTGTTGGCCTGGTTCCATTGAGCAAAGAGATTTGGAAACTGAGCAGCCATCTGCTGCGCAATAATTTCTGCCAGCTCGGCAGTAGCTATCTGGTTCTCGCGTCGAGGAGGCATTCTAAAAGAGGAAAACATGAAAAGAAAACGAGTGAGATGATTGGATGAAAAGAATGAGTTGATAAAACAAGAATTGCAAACAGCATAGATGGTGGTCATTCGTCCGTATCACAAAGCAAACAAACGACTCACAGTGACTAATCAAAGTAAATGGATCAAAAATAATGTGTAATGAAGACATGCTCGCCTATAAGTGAACACTCATCCCAAGAATTCCCAGGTAAGCACAACTGGTCTCGCGTCTGGTTGAGATGTATACGAAGTGCTTGCCTAGACAGAAAACTCAGAATACAGGCATTCACCCTTCCAGTTTGCACATGTTCACATTATTTAAAACCCAAAACGTTTGACGGGATTTTTGAAAATTAGAAGGCACAAGGCCAAAAACCAAACTTGAAAAGGGTTCAAAACCATAAAACAGAGGGTTCAAAACCTTACAATTGAGGGTTCAAAACCTTGTAAAAATTTATTCAAAAACAGATGATTGTTTTTCAAAAATCGTTTCGGAAAAATTTTGGTTCCATGTTTTGTTAATCACCTAAGGATAGGTGATGTACATGTTTTAAGATCTAAACACAAGATAACTTGTGTTAGGTTCCTAGAAAAGTTATAGTCTAGGTCAAAGCATTACTAATAACCTAATTCCCTATAACCATTGGCTCTGATACCAACTCTTCTGTCACACCCCGACCGCGTAAAACAACAAATCGCGGCGGAAACATCGGGGCGTGTTGCGACAGAATTAATTGTTTCATAACCATGGCACACAAAGTGTATTTTATTTATTAAACAAAGGGGTTACATTGTCTCAAAACAGTAAAATAACGAGTTCAGAACATAATTAAACATAGTCTATCATCTTTTAAAGTCTCTAAGGCACAGGTCCGCCCTAGTATCATGAACAACATCCTATGGAAAAGCACCTGAAAACACATGTGAAAATAGGTACGTCAGCATAAAAATGCCTGTGAGATACATAGGTTTTGTGAAAATAGGATTCATGACTTGAGTTTAAGAAAATGTTTAATCATGAACCTTGTTATTTGCTTTGTCTTGTAAATCATTTGAAAACAATAAGATCAGATGATATGTATAAGTAAATGTCAGGTTAAATAAATAACCATGTAAAAATGTGTTTGTATAAGGTAAGTTGTTTGTAAATCAATGTCTTGTGAAAAGCATGTTATTTGTATAAAATGTTCTATGTCTCAAACTGAAATGATTCAAATAACGTTACGCCATGTAATACCATACAAACACTTATATATAGGAAGTACCAGCGGCGTATCCACCATGCTTGTATCATATTACACACGCATCGTTACTTAATCACTTAATCAAACCAAACCAATTGTCGAATGTATTGAAAAATATGTCAAAGTGTTTATGTCAAGATGTAAATCATGTCAAATGTCTATGTCAATTATCCATGTCAAATGTCTATGTCAAATATCCATGTCAAATGTCTATGTCAAATATCCATGTCAAATGTCTATGTCAAAATGTCATGTATGGCAAGTGAAATGTCTCAACTAAACCATATGCACGAAAACAAAGTATTGAAGTAAAACTTGGTTTAAATCAAAGCTATGTTTTGTGTAAATGCATGCAACTATTTAATATGAACATTTATGCGGTATTGTGAATATGCATACATCCAAGCCTGGCGACTGTGGTGATAAACCCTTTAAACAAATTAAAGGTCTATCTGTCTTTTGTCAACGAATTCGGTCATTCCTTTCTGTCCCCTTACCCTGGGATGTCCGGAACGGGAGTTGTCAATTCCTATGGTACCACTACCTACTAACGAACGGCGTAGCTAATGTTAATGGATATATTGTCCCATGTAAACAAACCAAATGTCATAACAAAATGTGAGCATGTGAAAAACAATGCACTAAGTATGTAATCAAATGAACATACATAGCGTGAAATGTCATGTAAAACGATGTACTAAGTGATGCACACAATGGGCATACCTAGCATGAAATGTCATGTAAAACGATGTACTAAGTAATGCACACAATGGGCATACCTAGCATGAAATGTCATGTAAAACAATATACTAAGTAATGCACACAATGGGCATACCTAGCATGAAATGTCATGTAAAACGATGTACTAAGTAATGCACACAATGGGCATACCTAGCATAAGATGTAATGAAATCATGTACTATAATGTACTAACGAACATAGCATGTATATGATGTGAAAACAGGAAAGCATGAAAGTAACAAGTAGGCACATGTGTTCCACCCCAAAACAGTTTGGAAAACAGTAAAAGAGGGGTCTATGTACTCACTTGAGATTGCTCAGTTGTATAAAGATAACCACCAAGCAATGCAAGAGATCTCGGAATCAAACGGCACCTAGTATAGGTAACTATGTTAATAAACCGGACCTATCTCGGAAGACTGGGTAGCATTAGGGTTTGTAAACCAAATGAGTGTCGGAACTCACGTGATATGGTTTAACAAAGCCTACATGCTAAATGAAACTTAACATAATTGTTTACGACCCATTACGACCTGTTTAGGAAGCTTATGCTACTTTAACGCGTCGTGCGCGTGAAACGCGTTCGGACCGCCTAACTAGTCCTATGACAAGTATTATATGCCTAAACATGTTACATAATCAGTTACGTGACAAAAGTTTAGGTTACATATGCTAAATTACCAATTATGTATGAAAAGGGTATTCTGGTAATTTACCTAAGGCATATAAACTACCTATCATACAACTACTTAAACGTCGTGACCATAAGGTATAACCTCGGAAGGTTATTCCCTACACTATGGTCACCTAATGTGTTTGGTCGGATCCTAATGATCGACCAAACTGGGTTGGGTTCGAAGGTATAGGCGATTTATTAGATCGCCTACCCTACGACCCTAGACAACGTGGTAATCAGTAGGCATAGTCCCAAGGGACTATGACCATCGTGATTACAATCACGTTGCGAAGTTCTAACGAACTTCGCATTGACCATTACTGGTCAACGCTGAAAGTCAAACAAAGTTTGACTTTCTGACTCGAAAAGCAGTAAAAATAAGGAAAAGAACGAAAGAATACTTACGAAGGGTCCCCGAATGCTAATCTAAATCAGTATAGTTCAGGTATGAAACAAAGTTTCAACTTAGAACACAACTAATAAGATTCTAGTAAGTAATGAGGTTGGATGGCATGGGTATTTATAGAATTCGGGTAACCGTTGAGATCGTTTCTTGGAAAAGGGGAAAAGATCTAGCCCGTACACTTGTTGAAAGGTTTATGGAGCCACATATGCTCCTTAACTTAGTGACACATCATCTTAAACATGTGGTTAAGGATTAATTGGTTGCAACTTGTGTTTAAATGCATTGAATCTGTCCAGAAGGGGGGCTCGCGTGACGCTAAGGCCCGTCGCGTCACGCTAGGCCCCTGTTTTGGCAGATTTTGCATAAATGGTCCCTGCACCTTGTTTAAGCGATTTTCGATGCGTTTGAACCCCGTTAACCTCATTTCAAGGCTCTAAAATGAAGTTGAAGTATAGGGGACTCAAAACATGCTCAAAAATATCTCGGATGATGGTTCGTTTGGTCGTACGAACGCGATGTTCGCTTAATTACGACGGAATGCGCACAAGCGCGAAAACGATCCAAATGACGCGACGAATGGATTTTTCTTATGGCGAACACTAAAATAAAATGTAGTCATGCTTTCATAAATTTTTGGATGTCCAGATGTATTCAGAACGTAAGTTATGGGCGAAAATGCAAACTTGTGCACTTTTTGACACTTTTAGTCCCTGAATGTTCCAAAAGTTTATTTTAGCACACCAAACCCCTCAAAGCCTATTTCTAAGCTATGTAAAGGATATTTAAGGTGTGTTTAACTTATGGTCATGTTCCGGAATGTTCGTTACAGTTCAAATTGACATACTTTCGCAGTTTGTCATATTTAGTCCCTGTAAGCGAATTAACTTGTTTTTGCCATACCAAAGCCTTCAAAACTTATTTCTAAGTTATGTAAAGGTTATTTAAGGTATGTTGAGTATATTTTGATGTTCCGGAGTATTTCTCGCATTAAACTGAGTACGTTTACGCACTAGTTTGCGTATAACTCTCCAGAAAGCGATGTAGAGTTTGAAATTACATAAAAGTCAAAACATGAAAAATGTATAACATAACAAAACAAACATTGGGATCAAATAACATTGTTTTATTGATAACAGAACTGTTCATAGTGATTACAAGCACAGTTGTTACAGAAATCATTTGTATCTGTGAACCGTTTGTATCTGTGAACCGTTTGTATCTGTGAACCGTTTGTATCTGTGAACCGTTTGTATCTGTGAACCGTTTGTACTCTGTGAACCGTCTGTATCTGTGAACCGTTTGTATCGGTGAACCGTGTGAACCGTATTTGACCATACATAAACATTTCTACAACTGTTAAACATTACTTTGGTGTTTTGGTTTGATTAAGTGATTAAGTAACGATGCGTGTGTAATATGATACAAGCATGGTGGATACGCCGCTGGTACTTCCTATATATAAGTGTTTGTATGGTATTACATATCGTAGCGTTATTTGAATCATTTCAGTTTGAGGCATAGAACATTTTATACAAGTAACATACTTTTCTCAAGACATTGTTTTACAAACAACTTATTTTATACAAACTCATTTTACATGGTTATTCATTTAATCATACATTATTCACTTATTTATATATATCATCTGAACTCATTGTTTTTCAAATGATTTACAAGACAAAGCAAATTACAAGGTTCATGACTAAACATTTTCTCAAACATAAGTCATGAAACCTATTTTCACAAAACCTATGTATCTCACAGGCATTTTTATGCTGACGTACCTATTTTCACATGTGTTTTTCAGGAGCTGTTGCATAAGATGATCAAGATACACATAGGCAGACTTGGGCTTTAGTGACAATAAAAGATGCAAGACTAGTTAATTATGTTGTATTTCCTAGTTTGATAAGACATTGTAACACCTTAATCAATAAAACGAAACTTCAATTGCCATGGATTTGAAACAATTAATTCTGTTACAACACTCCCCGACGTTTCCGCCACGTTTTGTATGTTCTACGTGGTCGGGGTGTGACAGAAAAGTGGTATCAGAGCCAATGGTTATAGGGAATTAGGTTATTAGTAATGCTTTGACCTAGTCTATAACCTTCTTAGGACCCTAACGCGAGTTTACTTGCGTTTAGTCATAAAACAATACCGTCACCTATCCTTAGGCGACTACCACAACAAGAACATAATTTTCGAAACCGCTTTGAAAACTAATCATCTGTTCTAGGATGATTAATTACTAGGTTTTGAAGCCTCTGTTATAAGGTTTTGAACCCCTTTGAGTTTTCAAAAATCTCGTCAAGGTTTTGGGTTTTAAATAATGTGAACACGTGCAAACTGGAAGGGTGAATGCCTGTATTCTGAGTTTTCTGTCTAGGCAAGCACTTCGTATACATCTCAACCAGACGCGAGACCAGTTGTGCTTACCTGGGAATTCTTGGGATGAGTGTTCACTTATAGGCGAGCATGTCTTCGCGATACATTATTTTTGACCTATTTACTTTGATTATTCACCGAGGTCGTTTGTTGCTTTGTAGTAACAAACAAATGACCACTATCCATTGCTTTCATCAAATTTGTTTCATCTCATTCTTTTCGTCAAATTCTCTCACTCGTTTCCTTTCATGTTTCCTCTTTTAGAATGCCTCCTCGACGCGAAAACCAGATAGCGACTGCCGAGCTAGCAGAAATCATTGCGCAGCAAATGGCTGCTCAATTCCCAAACCTCTTTGCTCAATGGAATCAAGCCAACAACAACAATGGTCCATGCAATTTCAAGAGTTTTAACTCGGCGAAACCACTCAAGTTTAGTGGTTCTGAGGGAGCGACTGGGCTTCTTCAATGGTTCGAGAGCATTGAGAATACTTTCCGCCATGTGCAGTGTCCTGACAATCGCAAGGTCGAGTTTGCTTCGAGTGTGTTCCAGAAGAGAGCCCTTACGTGGTGGAACGGTGTTATGAGAGATCGTGGTGCAGAAGTTGCACTCGCACAGACATGGGCTGAACTTAGGGCCCTTATGATGAAGGAATTCTGTCCTCGACACGAGATCAGGGCTTTGGAAAGGGAATTCGACAATCTGGAGCAAGACAGCGGTGAGCATCGAGCCTACACGGACCGTTATGAGGAGTTAAGTCTGTTATGCCCAAACATGGTCACGCCTTTGGATAAGGCAATCGAAAAGTACATTGATGGCCTCCCTGATTCAATACAAGACATTTTGACTGGTAGCAACCCTACTACAGTTAGACAGGCCATTGAGCTATCTGCAACCTTGACTGAATCAAAGATCAGGAAAGGTAAACTTTTCCGAAAAGGTGACAAGAAGCCGGTCGAAGAATCGAAACCAATCGAGGAATCACAGATCATAGATGAACAGACTGGATCCCCCAAGAGGTCAAAGAAGCGAAAGGCTTCTCAGAACTACGCTGTGGTCGCTCACAATGATCAAGCCGTCCTCAATCAACCAGCTCAACCCCCTGCCAGGAAACCCTACAACGGAACTGCACCCTTGTGCAACCAATGTGGCCTACATCATCATGCTGGGGTGAAGTGCCGCACATGCCAAGTTTGCGGACTTATAGGTCATACAGCTAGGGTTTGCCCAACCGCAGTTGCACCAAATCAAGCTGGCAACAATCCTGCTCAAGCTCGTTTTCCACCGGGATCTTGCTACAACTATGGCGAGATGGGCCATTTTCGTAGGAATTGCCCAAGGCTTGCTAATACAAATCCAGCGCAGGGATGAGCATATGATCAACCAGAAGACAACATCATTTAGAAATAATCACGTCTTATGTATTATTTTCTTTTGTTGTCAAGATCCAAGAAACAGTTGTTATCGTTGTTTATAAATAAATCTTTTATTTACATTGCAATGTATTTATGTGATTGTATGTATAAACAACATATCCCCTACAATACCGACAATCAAGGAACCGCATTCCTTAAAGAACAGACTACTCCCAAATTTCTTCCATTGTATGATCTCTTGCGTTTTTTCACGAAAATCCTAAGTACCCGTTTCTTCCAAGAGAAACGAAGTACGAGGTGCCAAGTTAATTGCAATCAATAACAAGACAATAACAATTAAACAACTATGTGATTATGTGCTTATGAACATTACAAGACAAACTGTGCGGACTATGCAAGGAATTACGTAATTATGGATGCATACATAATTATGGAATTTAGTGCACAGAAACCACAGCGAGCTTTGTCATGTACCTAGAAGTTAACCCTATTCATTTCCAATTCTGATGAAGTATCCGTTGAGGAAAAATGAACTAGCTATTCATTTTTCACTTCTGAAGAATATCCGTTGAGGAAATGAATATCCGTTTATCCTTCATTTCAAATTCTGAAGAATAACCGTTGAGGAAAATGACTCCGTTTGTGCATTTTTGTTCTGAAGAGTATCCGTAGAGGGAAATGAATATCTGTTTATCCTTCATTTCCAATTCTGAAGAATAACCGTTGAGGAAAATGACTCCGTTTGTGCATTTTCGTTCTGAAGAGTATCCGTCGAGGGAAATGAATATCCGTTTATTTAATCCTTCATTTCCGAACCTGAGGAAACAACCGTTGAAAATGACTCCGTTAGTTCATTTTCGTTTCTGAAGATTTTCCGTTGAGGAAATGAATATCCGTTGTTTAATCCTTCATTTCCGAACCTGAGGAAACAACCGTTGAAAATGACTCCGTTAGTTCATTTTCGTTTCTGAAGATTATCCGTTGAGTAAATGAATATCCGTTTTTCTATCATTTTCATTTCCGTTTCTGAGGAAGCAACCGTTGAAAATGACTCTGTGAGTTCATTTTCGTTTCTGAAGATTATCCGTTGAGGAAATGAATATCCGTTTGTCTATCATTTTCATTTCCGTTTCTGAGGAAGCAACCGTTGAAAATGACTCTGTGAGTTCATTTTCGTTTCTGAAGATTTGTCCGTTGAGGAAATGAATATCCGTTTGTCTATCATTTTCATTTCCGTTTCTGAGGAAGCAACCGTTGAAAATGACTCTGTTTGTTCATTTTCGTTTCTGAAGAATTGTCCGTTAAGGAAATGAATCCCCGTTTGATTATTCCTTCATTTCCGCCTCTGAAGAATACTCGTTGAGGAAAATGACTCCGTTTGTTCATTTTCATTCTGAAGAATGTCCGTTAAGGAAATGACAGGATTATGCTTCACATATCTCTGGTGGTTATCTGACACAAAGTCACAAATAGACTCCTACGAATTAATTTCGGGACGAAATTTCCTAAAGTAGGGGAGACTGTAACACCTGTGTCATTTCAACCATCAAACAAGTGCCAAACCAATGAAATATTGTATTTCATACTTTGGACTTGTATAAATATATGTATCGTTTACACATATCAATTCTTGTTCGATTTCAAGCTCTAAATCGCTTTCTGGAAGGTTATACGCGCACTAATGCGTAAATATAACCAGTTTAATGCAACGAACACTCCGGAATAGTGAAATAGGCTTAACATACCTTAAATAACCTATACATAACTTAGATATAAGTTTTGAAAGGTTTGGTGTGGTGAAATCAAAGTTAAATCGCTTACAAGGACTAAAGTTGACAAACTGCGAAAGTATACCAATTTGAACTGTAACAGACATTCCGGAACATGACCATAAGTTAAACATACCATAAATATCCTTTACATAGCTTAGAAATAGGCTTTGAGGGGTTCGGTATGCTAAAATAAACTTTTGGGTCATTCAGGGACTAAAAGTGTCAAAAAGTGCACAAGTTTGCATTTTCACGCATAACTTACGTTCTGAATACATCCGGACATCCAAAAACTTATGTAAGCACTAAAATATTTTATTTTAGTGTTCGCCATAAGAAAAATCCATTCGTCACGTCATTTGGATCGTTTTTCGCGCTTGTGCGCATTCCGTCGTAATTAAGCAAACATCGCGTTCGTACGACCAAACGAACCAACATCCGAGATATTTTTGAGCATGTTTTGAGTCCCCTATACTTTAACTTCATTTTAGAGCCTTGAAATGAGGTTAACGGGGTTCAAACGCATCGAAAAAGGCCTTAAACACGTGCAGGGACCATTTCTGCCAACTTTGAAACATTTCTGAATCAGAGGGGTGCTAGCGTAGCGCGAGCCCTAAAGGCTTTACCCGTCGCGCTACGCGACTGCCTATTCTGGACAGAAAACATGCAGAAATATCAGTTTTGCACTTTCGGGACCAGATTCGATGTATAAACAGCTGTTTAATTCACAACCACACATTCTAACATGCTTAGTCAGTGGATAAGGATGGAATTTAGGCACCATAACTTTGCAACACATGTACGGATGGGATTAAGGCACGTTTTCCATGAAACGATCTTAACGGTTCGGGTATTCCTATAAATACCCATCCACCCCCATTGCTAAAATCACTAGAATCTTGATCTTAGGAACTCTAAGTTGAAACCATTGTTTCATACCTGAGATTCTTGGATCGAGATTAGCATTCAGGGACCCTTCGTAAGTATTCTTTCGTTCTTTTATTGCTTTTCGAGTCTGAAAGTCTGAAAGTCAAACTTTGTTTGACTTTCTACATTGACCAGTTATGGTCAATGCGAAGTTCGTTTGAACTTCGCAACGTGAGTGTAATCACGTTGGTTATAGTCCCTTGGGACTATGCCCACTGATTACCACGTTGTATAGGGTCGTAGGGTGGGTGATCTAATAAATCGCCTATACCTTCGAACCCGACCCAGTTTGGTCGATCATTAGGATCCGACCAAATACATTAGGTGACCCTAGTATAGGGCATAACCTTCCGAGGTTATACCCTATGGTCACATCGTCTAAGTAGTTGTATGATAGGTAGTTTATATGCCTTAGGTAAATTACCAGAATACCCTTTTCATGTATAATTGGTAATTAAGCATATGTAACCTAAACTTTTGTCACATAACTGATTATGTAACATGTTTAGGCATATAACACTTGTCATAGGACTAGTTAGGCGGTCCGAACGCGTTTCACGCGAACGACGCGTTAAAGTAGCATAAGCTACCTAAACGGGTCGTAATGGGTCGTAAACACTTAGGTTAAGTTTCATTTAGTATGTAGGCTTTGTTAAACCAAATGACACGAGTCTCAACACTCGTTTGGTTTACAAACCCTAATGCTACCCGATCTTCCGATTTAGGTCCGGTTTATTAATGTAGTTACCTATAGTAGGTGCCGTTTGATTCCGTGATCTCTAGCATTGTTTGGTTGTTACTCAAGGACTTCTGAGCAATCTCAAGTGAGTACATAGACCCCTCTTTTACTGTTTTCCAAACTGTTTTGGGGTGGAACACATGTGCCTACTTGTTACTTTCATGCTTTCCTGTTTTGACATCATATACTTGCTATGTTCATTAGTACATTATAGTACATGATTTCATTACATTTCATGCTAGGTGTGCCCATTGTGTGCATTACTTGGTACATTGTTTTTCATTACATTTTGTTGCATATGCTCATCCAGTATATGAACACATTATATTACATTTTGAACCGTTAATAACTATTTGACTATGTGAACCGTTGAAATCATTTGTATCTGCGAACCGTTTGTATCTGTGAACCGTTTGTACTCTGTGAACCGTCTGTATCTGTGAACCGTTTGTATCGGTGAACCGTGTGAACCGTATTTGACCATACATAAACATTTCTACAACTGTTAAACATTACTTTGGTGTTTTGGTTTGATTAAGTGATTAAGTAACGATGCGTGTGTAATATGATACAAGCATGGTGGATACGCCGCTGGTACTTCCTATATATAAGTGTTTGTATGGTATTACATATCGTAGCGTTATTTGAATTATTTCAGTTTGAGGCATAGAACATTTTATACAAGTAACATACTTTTCTCAAGACATTGTTTTACAAACAACTTATTTTATACAAACTCATTTTACATGGTTATTCATTTAATCATACATTATTCACTTATTTATATATATCATCTGAACTCATTGTTTTTCAAATGATTTACAAGACAAAGCAAATTACAAGGTTCATGACTAAACATTTTCTCAAACATAAGTCATGAAACCTATTTTCACAAAACCTATGTATCTCACAGGCATTTTTATGCTGACGTACCTATTTTCACATGTGTTTTTCAGGAGCTGTTGCATAAGATGATCAAGATACACATAGGCAGACTTGGGCTTTAGTGACAATAAAAGATGCAAGACTAGTTAATTATGTTGTATTTCCTAGTTTGATAAGACATTGTAACACCTTAATCAATAAAACGAAACTTCAATTGCCATGGATTTGAAACAATTAATTCTGTTACAACACTCCCCGACGTTTCCGCCACGTTTTGTATGTTCTACGTGGTCGGGGTGTGACAGGTCCAATGGATATATACACACAAATTGAAGGGTAGGAGTTTTTGGGATGTTAACAGCAAAGGTAGTATGAGTTGGGGATGGAGGAAGCTCTTGTCTCTTCGCAGTGTTGTTAGGCCTTTTATATGGAAGGTTGTTCGAAGTGGGGCTCAAACGAATGCCTGGTGGGATAATTGGTGTCATTTAAGTCCTCTAAGTTCATTCATTACGCCTAGGAGAATAACTAATGCGGGATTTAACTTTTCTTCTTCTATTTCGGATCTTGTTGATGAAAACGGAAACTGGAGGTGGCCTCAAGCTTGGTATGATTTATATCCGGTTTTGATTGGGTTAAATGTTCCTCAGTTGACGCAAAATATGCTGGACCGTACGGTTTGGAAAGATTTGGATGGGAACTCTTGCTCGTTTCGGTCTTCTGAAGTGTGGCATACCATTCGGTGTAGGCAGAGTACAGTCTCGTGGGTTGATGGGGTATGGTTTTCTCAATGTATTCCAAGACATTCGTTTCACTTATGGTTAGTCATAAAGAATAAACTTAAAACCCAAGACCGGCTTGCTGCTTGGGAGGTGGGAAGTGTAACGAACTTAAACCTCATGTGTTGTCCGCTTTGTAGAAGTAATCGGGACTCTAGAGATCATTTATTTTTTCAGTGTTCGTTTGCTTCCAAAGTGTGGAATGAAATTAAGAGTTTGGTTCAAATGGGTAATGTTGATAGCACGTGGCAATCGATTATGATCTGGATGGAACAAAATTCAAGCTCGAAGAAGACGGAGCATATTATATGTAAGCTGGTTATTGCGGCTTCGACGTATTTCATATGGCAAGAGAGAAATAACTGTCTTTTTTCAAATGCTTTGGCTGATCAGAATGCGGTGATTCAGAGGATCAAGGAAGTTGTCCGGTTACGTTTAATGGGGTTCAAGTTTAGAAGACAATCGGGTAACGAGAGTCTTCTGAGGACGTGGAAGATATGTTCGGAAGATGAGGCTAATGATCCGGGCTAGCTGATGTTATTTGTTTTCTCGGTTTTTGTTTAGAGCTGGTCTGTCACACCCCGACCACGTAGAACATACAAAATGTGGCGGAAACATCGGGGAGTGTTGTAACAGAATTAATTGTTTCAAATCCATGGCAATTGAAGTTTCGTTTTATTGATTAAAAGTGTTACAATGTCTTATCAAACTATGAAATACAACATAATTAACTAGTCTTGCATCTTTTATTGTCACTAAAGCCCAAGTCTGCCTATGTGTATCTTGATCATCTTATGCAACAGTTCCTGAAAAACACATGTGAAAATAGGTACGTCAGCATAAAAATGCCTGTGAGATACATAGGTTTTGTGAAAATAGGTTCCATGACTTATGTTTGAGAAAATGTTTAGTCATGAACCTTGTAATTTGCTTTGTTTTGTAAATCATTTGAAAAACAATGAGTTCAGATGATATGTATAAATAAATGAATAATGTATGGTTAAATGAATAACCATAGTAAAAAATGGATTTTGTATGAGATAAGTTGTTTGTAAAACAATGTCTTGTGAAAAGTATGTTATTTGTATAAAATGTTATATGTATCAAACTGAAATGATTCAAATAACGCTACAATATGTAATACCATACAAACACTTATATATAGGAAGTACCAGCGGCGTATCCACCATGCTTGTATCATATTACACACGCATCGTTACTTAATCACTTAATCAAACCAAACAATGTCAAAATGTCTATGTCAAATATCCATGTCAAATGTCTATGTCAAATATCCATGTCAAATGTCTATGTCAAATATCCATGTCAAATGTCTATGTCAAAATGTCATGTATGGCAAGTGAAATGTCTCAACTAAACCATATGCACAAAAACAAAGTATTGAAGTAAAACTTGGTTTAAATCAAAGTTATGTTTTGTGGGAAATGCATGATCAAATGTCAATCATGTTAAAATGTCTATGCCGAAATGTCTATGTCAAATACGGTTCACACGGTTCACAGATACAAACGGTTCACAGATATCAACGGATCACAGTCAAATGATTACAACGGTTCAATATGTAGTATAATGTGTTCATATGCTGGATAAGCATATGCAACAGAAAAGCAACGTAAAACAATGTACTAAGTACGCACACAATGGGCATACATAGCATGAAATGTAATGTAGAACGATGTACTAAGTACGCACACAATGGGCATACATAGCATAAAATGTAATGTAAAACAATGTACTAAGTACGCACACAATGGGCATACATAGCATGAAATGTAATGAAATCATGTACTATAATGTACTAATGAACATAGAAAGTATATGATGTCAAAACAGGAAAGCATGAAAGTAACAAGTAAGCACATGTGTTCCACCCCAAAACAGTTTGGAAAACAGTAAAAGAGGGGTCTATGTACTCACCTGAGATTGCTTAGTAGTCCTTGAGTAACAACTAAACAATGCTAGAGATCGCGGATATCAAACGGCACCTAGTATAGGTAACTATGTTAATAAACCGGACCTAGATCGGAAGATTGAGTAGCATTAGGGTTTGTAAACCAAACGAGTGTAGAGACTCGTGTCATTTGGTTTAACAAAGCCTACATACTAAATGAAACTTAACCTGAGTGATTTCGACCCATTACGACCCGTTTAGGTAGCTTATGCTACTTTAACGCGTCGTTCGCGTGAAACGCGTTCGGACCGCCTAACTAGTCCTATGACAAGTGTTATATGCCTTAAACATGTTACATAATCAGTTATGTGACAAAGGTTTAGGTTACATATGCTTAATTACCAATTATACATGAAAAGGGCATTCTGGTAATTTACCTAAGGCATATAAACTACCTATCATACAACTACTTAAACGATGTGACCATAGGGTATAACCTCGGAAGGTTATTCCCTACCTACTATGGTCACCAAATGTGTTTGGTCGGATCCTAATGATCGACCAAACTGGGTCGGGTTCGAGGTATAAGCGATTTATCAGATCGCTTACCCTACGACCCTAGACAACGTGGTAATCAGTAGGCATAGTCCCAAGGGACTATGACCATCGTGATTACAATCACGTTGCGAAGTTCTAGCGAACTTCGCATTGACCATTACTGGTCAACGCTGAAAGTCAAACAAAGTTTGACTTTCTGACTCGAAAAGCAGTAAAAATAAGGAAAAGAACGAAAGAATACTTACGAAGGGTCCCCGAATGCTAACCCAGATCAAAATAGCTCAGGTATGAAACGAAGGTTCCAACTTAGAGCACAAATGATCAGATTTGTGGGTTTTTAAGCCAAAGGGGGGTGGGTATTTATAGAAAAAGTAGAGCCGCTAGGATCGTTTCTTGAATATCGTGCCACGATCCGAGCCGTACACTTGTCACAAAGTTTATGGAGCCACATATGCTCCTTATCTTAGTGATTAAGCAATTTAAAACATGTGGTGGTGGTTAAATCTGCTGAAAACAGGCTGTTAAGTACTCTGCATCTGGTCTGAACTTGCTTTACAGACCTCAAAGCTGCCAATGTTGAGGTCCGTAAGGTAACAACTTTGGCAGATTTACAGTTTTGGTCCCTGCAGCCCCTAAACTTGGTTTTCGATGCATTTTTGACACGTTTAAGCCCCGTTAACCCCATTTCAAAGCTCTAAAATGAAGTTAAAGTATAGGGAACTTAAATTGTGCTAAAAAAATATCTCGGATGTCGGTTCGATTAGCTGTACGAACGCGATGTTCGCTTAATTACGACGGAATGCGCACAAGCGCGAAAAACGATCCAAATGACGCGACGAATGGATTTTTCTTAAGGCGAACACTAAAATATAATGTAGTCATGCTCACATAAATTTTTGGATGTCCGGATGTATTCAGAACGTAAGTTATGCGCGAAAATGCAAACTTGTGCACTTTTTGACACTTTTAGTCCCTGAATGACCCAAAAGTTTATTTTAGCACACCGAACCCCTCAAAGCCTATTTCTAAGCTATGTAAAGGATATTTATTGTATGTTTAACTTATGGTCATGTTCCGGAAGGTCTGTTACAGTTCAAATTGGCATACTTTCGCAGTTTGTCAACTTTAGTCCCTGTAAGCGATTTAACTTTGATTTCACCACACCAAACCTTCCAAAACTTATATCTAAGTTATGTATAGGTTATTTAAGGTATGTTAAGCCTATTTCACTATTCCGGAGTGTTTGTTGCATTAAACTGGTTATATTTACGCATCAGTGCGCGTATAACCTTCCAGAAAGCGATATAGTGTTTGAAATCGAACAAGAATTGATATGTGTAAACGATACACATATTTTTACAAATCCCAAGTATGAAATACAATATTTCACTGGTTGGGCATTTGTTTGATGGTTGAAATGACACAGGTGTTACAGTCTCCCCTACTTTAGGAAATTTCGTCCCGAAATTAATTCGTAGGAGTCTGTCTATGACTTTGTTTCAAATAGTCATCAAAGATATGTAAAGCATAATCTGATTATTTTCCTCAACGGATATTTTTCAGAAGCGAAAATGAACGAACAGAGTCATTTTCTTCAACGGGTTCTTCGGAAATGGAAAATAAAGGAATAAACTAAACGGATATACATTTCCCTCAACGGATATTCTTCAGAACGAAAATGAACAAACGGGGTCATTTTCCTCAACGGTTTGTTCTTCAGAATTTGAAATGAAAGAAAAATCAACGGATATTCATCTCCTCAACGGATAAATCTTCAGAAACGAAAATGAACTAACGGAGTCATTTTCAACGGTTATTTCCTCAGAGTTGGAAATGAAGAATTACACAACGGATATTCATTTCCTCAACGGATAAATCTTCAGAAACGAAAATGAACTAACGGAGTCATTTTCAACGGTTGCTTCCTCAGAGTTGGAAATGAAGGATTACACAACGGATATTCATTTCCTCAACGGATAAATCTTCAGAAACGAAAATGAACTAACGGAGTCA
The DNA here is from genome assembly GCA_030545235.1 of Helianthus tuberosus. Taxonomy (NCBI): domain Eukaryota; kingdom Viridiplantae; phylum Streptophyta; class Magnoliopsida; order Asterales; family Asteraceae; genus Helianthus; species Helianthus tuberosus. The sequence goes on along the minus strand of CM060429.1, from coordinate 46,954,746 downwards.
TTTTCAACGGTTGCTTCCTCAGAGTTGGAAATGAAGGATTACACAACGGATATTCATTTCCTCAACGGATAAATCTTCAGAAACGAAAATGAACTAACGGAGTCATTTTCAACGGTTGCTTCCTCAGAGTTGGAAATGAAGGATTTTACAACGGATATTCATTTCCTCAACGGATATTCTTTAGAACGAAAATGAATGGATAATTCATTTTCCTCAACGGTTATTCTTCAGAATGGAAATGAAAAGATAAACAACGGATATTCATTTCTTCAACGGATATTCTTTAGAACGAAAATGAATGGATAATTCATTTTCCTCAACGGTTATTCTTCAGAATGGAAATGAAAAGATAAACAACGGATATTCATTTCCTCAACGGATATTCTTCAGAAGTGAAAAATGAATAGCTAGTTCATTTTTCCTCAACGGATGCTTCATCAGAATTGGAAATGAATAGGGTTAACTCTTGATACATGATAGAACTTGCTGTGATTTCTGTGCACTAAATTCCATAATTATGTATGCATCCATAATTACGTAATTCCTTGCACAGTCCGCACAGTTTGTTTTGAAATGTTGTGGGGAAAGATATCAAACCTGAGATGAGAGTGACTAGACTACCATAGGGTCCTTTTAATTAGATCAACAGAGGATCTTCTTAATTAGGCCACTAAGGAGTCCTTTCAGCTATATCATCACATGATATCCCTAACCAGATTTTTGGATCAATCTGTTTAACTAGACCACTAAAGGGGTCTAATTATGAAGTAGTACATTATAATCCAAGGGACTTTAACTACAACGTAGAAGTCCATTAAGGATTTAAGTAGTACCTTTGGGTATCCTACTATGAATCTCTTGCACAAAGATATGTAAGATTTTACGAGGATTTGAATAACATAAATTGGATCACATGACACATAAAGGATAACACATAAGCACATAACCACATAATTGTTTAATTGTTATTATCTTGTTATTGATTGCAATTAACTTGGCACCTCGTACTTCGTTTCTCTTGGAAGGAACGGGTACTTAGGATTTTCGTGGAAACGCAAGAGATTATACAAGGGAAGAAATTTGGAAGTAGTCTGCTCTTCAAGGAAGGCGGTTCCTTGATTGTCGGTATTGTAGGGGATATGTTTATACATGCAACCACATAAACATATTGAAATGTAAATGAAAGATTTATTTATAAACAACAATAACAACAACTGTTTCATAGATTGTGATAAAAGAAAATAATACACAAGGCTCGATTATTTTCTAAACAGCGTTATCTTCTGTCGGTCAGATACTCATCCCTGCGCTGGATTTGCATCAGCAAGTCTTGGGCAATTTCTACTAAAATGGCCCATCTCGCCACAGTTGTAGCAAGATCCCAGTGGGAAACGAGCTTGAGCAGGATTGTTGTTAATCTGATTTGGTGCTGCTGCTGTTAGGCAAACCCTCGCTGTATGACCTATAAGTCCGCAAACTTGGCATGTGCGGCACTTCACACCAGCATGATGATGTAGGCCACATTGGTTGCACAAGGGTGCAGTTCCTTTGTAGGGTTTCCTGGCAGGGGGTTGAGCTGGTTGGTTGGGGACGGCTTGATCATTGTGAGCGACCACGGCGAAGTTCTGAGAAGCCTTTCGCTTCTTTGACTTCTTAGAGGATCCAGTCTGTTCATCCATGGTCTTTGATTCCTCGATTGGTTTCGATTCCTCGACCAGTTTCTTGTCACCCTTTCGGAAAAGCTTACGTTTCCTGATTTGCGATTCAGTCAAGGTTGCAGATAACTCAATCGCCTGCCTAACAGTAGTAGGGTTGCTACCAGTCAAAATGTCTTGTATTGAGTCGGGAAGGCCATCAATGTACTTTTCGATCGCCTTATCCAAAGGCGTGACCATGTTTGGGCATAACAGACTTAACTCCTCATAACGGTCCGTGTAGGCTCGATGCTCACCGCTGTCTTGCTTAAGATCATCAAATTCCCTTTCCAAAGCCCTGATCTCGTGACGAGGACAAAACTCCTTCATCATGAGAGCCCTAAGTTCGGCCCATGTCTGTGCTAGAGCAACTTCTGCACCACGATCTCTCATAACCCCATTCCACCACGTAAGGGCTCTCTTCTGGAACACACTCGAAGCAAACTCGACCTTGCGATTGTCAGGACACTGCACATGGCGGAAAGTATTCTCAATGCTCTCGAACCATTGAAGAAGCCCAGTCGCTCCCTCAGAACCACTAAACTTGAGTGGTTTCGCCGAGTTAAAACTCTTGAAATTGCATGGACCATTTTTGTTGTTGTTGGCTTGATTCCATTGAGCAAAGAGGTTTGGGAATTGAGCAGCCATTTGCTGCGCAATGATTTCTGCCAATTCGGCAGTCGCTATCTGGCTTTCGCGTCGAGGAGGCATTCTAAAAGAGGAAACATGAAATGAAACGAGTGAGAGGATTAGACGAAAAGAATGAGATGAAACAAATCTGATGAAAGCAAGGATAGTGGTCATTTGTTTGTTACTACAAAGCAACAAACGACCCGGTGAAAAGTAAATAGGTCAAAAATAATGTATTGCGAAGATATGCTCGCCTATAAGTGAACACTCATCCCAAGAATTCCCAGGTAAGCACAACTGGTCTCGCGTCTGATGAGATGTATACGAAGTGCTTGCCTAGACAGAAAACCCAGAATACAGGCATTCACCCTTCCAGTTTGCACGTGTTCACATTATTTAAAACCCAAAACCTTGACGAGATTTTTGAAACACAAAGGGGTTCAAAACCTTGTAATAAATCATCCTAGAACAGATGATTAGTTTTCAAAGCGGTTTTGAAATTTATGTTCTTGTTGTGGTCGTCGCCTAAGGATAGGTGACGGTATTGTTTTATGACTAAACGCAAGTAAACTCGCGTTAGGGTCCTAAGAAAGTTATAGACTAGGTCAAAGCATTACTAATAACCTAATTCCCTATAACCATTGGCTCTGATACCATCTTTTCTGTCACACCCCGACCACGTAGAACATACAAAATGTGGCGGAAACATCGGGGAGTGTTGTAACAGAATTAATTGTTTCAAATCCATGGCAATTGAAGTTTCGTTTTATTGATTAAAAGTGTTACAATGTCTTATCAAACTATGAAATACAACATAATTAACTAGTCTTGCATCTTTTATTGTCACTAAAGCCCAAGTCTGCCTATGTGTATCTTGATCATCTTATGCAACAGTTCCTGAAAAACACATGTGAAAATAGGTACGTCAGCATAAAAATGCCTGTGAGATACATAGGTTTTGTGAAAATAGGTTCCATGACTTATGTTTGAGAAAATGTTTAGTCATGAACCTTGTAATTTGCTTTGTTTTGTAAATCATTTGAAAAACAATGAGTTCAGATGATATGTATAAATAAATGAATAATGTATGGTTAAATGAATAACCATAGTAAAAAATGGATTTTGTATGAGATAAGTTGTTTGTAAAACAATGTCTTGTGAAAAGTATGTTATTTGTATAAAATGTTATATGTATCAAACTGAAATGATTCAAATAACGCTACAATATGTAATACCATACAAACACTTATATATAGGAAGTACCAGCGGCGTATCCACCATGCTTGTATCATATTACACACGCATCGTTACTTAATCACTTAATCAAACCAAACAATGTCAAAATGTCTATGTCAAATATCCATGTCAAATGTCTATGTCAAATATCCATGTCAAATGTCTATGTCAAATATCCATGTCAAATGTCTATGTCAAAATGTCATGTATGGCAAGTGAAATGTCTCAACTAAACCATATGCACAAAAACAAAGTATTGAAGTAAAACTTGGTTTAAATCAAAGTTATGTTTTGTGGGAAATGCATGATCAAATGTCAATCATGTTAAAATGTCTATGCCGAAATGTCTATGTCAAATACGGTTCACACGGTTCACAGATACAAACGGTTCACAGATATCAACGGATCACAGTCAAATGATTACAACGGTTCAATATGTAGTATAATGTGTTCATATGCTGGATAAGCATATGCAACAGAAAAGCAACGTAAAACAATGTACTAAGTACGCACACAATGGGCATACATAGCATGAAATGTAATGTAGAACGATGTACTAAGTACGCACACAATGGGCATACATAGCATAAAATGTAATGTAAAACAATGTACTAAGTACGCACACAATGGGCATACATAGCATGAAATGTAATGAAATCATGTACTATAATGTACTAATGAACATAGAAAGTATATGATGTCAAAACAGGAAAGCATGAAAGTAACAAGTAAGCACATGTGTTCCACCCCAAAACAGTTTGGAAAACAGTAAAAGAGGGGTCTATGTACTCACCTGAGATTGCTTAGTAGTCCTTGAGTAACAACTAAACAATGCTAGAGATCGTGGATATCAAACGGCACCTAGTATAGGTAACTATGTTAATAAACCGGACCTAGATCGGAAGATTGAGTAGCATTAGGGTTTGTAAACCAAACGAGTGTAGAGACTCGTGTCATTTGGTTTAACAAAGCCTACATACTAAATGAAACTTAACCTGAGTGATTTCGACCCATTACGACCCGTTTAGGTAGCTTATGCTACTTTAACGCGTCGTTCGCGTGAAACGCGTTCGGACCGCCTAACTAGTCCTATGACAATTGTTATATGCCTTAAACATGTTACATAATCAGTTATGTGACAAAGGTTTAGGTTACATATGCTTAATTACCAATTATACATGAAAAGGGCATTCTGGTAATTTACCTAAGGCATATAAACTACCTATCATACAACTACTTAAACGATGTGACCATAGGGTATAACCTCGGAAGGTTATTCCCTACCTACTATGGTCACCTAATGTGTTTGGTCGGATCCTAATGATCGACCAAACTGGGTCGGGTTCGAGGTATAAGCGATTTATCAGATCGCTTACCCTACGACCCTAGACAACGTGGTAATCAGTAGGCATAGTCCCAAGGGACTATGACCATCGTGATTACAATCACGTTGCGAAGTTCTAGCGAACTTCGCATTGACCATTACTGGTCAACGCTGAAAGTCAAACAAAGTTTGACTTTCTGACTCGAAAAGCAGTAAAAATAAGGAAAAGAACGAAAGAATACTTACGAAGGGTCCCCGAATGCTAACCCAGATCAAAATAGCTCAGGTATGAAACGAAGGTTCCAACTTAGAGCACAAATGATCAGATTTGTGGGTTTTTAAGCCAAAGGGGGGTGGGTATTTATAGAAAAAGTAGAGCCGCTAGGATCGTTTCTTGAATATCGTGCCACGATCCGAGCCGTACACTTGTCACAAAGTTTATGGAGCCACATATGCTCCTTATCTTAGTGATTAAGCAATTTAAAACATGTGGTGGTGGTTAAATCTGCTGAAAACAGGCTGTTAAGTACTCTGCATCTGGTCTGAACTTGCTTTACGGACCTCAAAGCTGCCAATGTTGAGGTCCGTAAGGTAACAACTTTGGCAGATTTACAGTTTTGGTCCCTGCAGCCCCTAAACTTGGTTTTCGATGCATTTTTGACACGTTTAAGCCCCGTTAACCCCATTTCAAAGCTCTAAAATGAAGTTAAAGTATAGGGAACTTAAATTGTGCTAAAAAAATATCTCGGATGTCGGTTCGATTAGCTGTACGAACGCGATGTTCGCTTAATTACGACGGAATGCGCACAAGCGCGAAAAACGATCCAAATGACGCGACGAATGGATTTTTCTTAAGGCGAACACTAAAATATAATGTAGTCATGCTCACATAAATTTTTGGATGTCCGGATGTATTCAGAACGTAAGTTATGCGCGAAAATGCAAACTTGTGCACTTTTTGACACTTTTAGTCCCTGAATGACCCAAAAGTTTATTTTAGCACACCGAACCCCTCAAAGCCTATTTCTAAGCTATGTAAAGGATATTTATTGTATGTTTAACTTATGGTCATGTTCCGGAAGGTCTGTTACAGTTCAAATTGGCATACTTTCGCAGTTTGTCAACTTTAGTCCCTGTAAGCGATTTAACTTTGATTTCACCACACCAAACCTTCCAAAACTTATATCTAAGTTATGTATAGGTTATTTAAGGTATGTTAAGCCTATTTCACTATTCCGGAGTGTTTGTTGCATTAAACTGGTTATATTTACGCATCAGTGCGCGTATAACCTTCCAGAAAGCGATATAGTGTTTGAAATCGAACAAGAATTGATATGTGTAAACGATACACATATTTTTACAAATCCCAAGTATGAAATACAATATTTCACTGGTTGGGCATTTGTTTGATGGTTGAAATGACACAGGTGTTACATGGTCGTTTTGTTATAGTTTGTTTTTGAATGGTTGTGATTGTGGGTTGTGTTGTCTTGTGTTCCTAGGCGTTGGTATGTCAAGCCTAGTTGGTGTGTCCGATTTGGGCATGCCCTTGTTCTTATTTTCATTTATAAAATTTACCTGGGGTAAACCCTTTACCCAAAAAAAAATATACTTTTGGGTCATTCAGGGACTAAAAGTGTCAAAAAGCACACAAGTTTGCACTTTCGCGCATATCTTACGTTCTGAATACATCCGGACATCAAAAAATTTATGTAAGCACTAAAATATTCTATTTTAGTGTTTGGCATAAGAAAAATCCATTCGTCGCGTCATTTGGACCGTTTTTACGTTCGTTACGACTTCCGTCGTAATTAACCGAACAACGCAACCGTACGGCCAAACGAACCAACATCCGAGATATTTTTGGGCACATATTAAGTTCCCTATACTTTAACTTCATTTTAGAGCTTTGAAATGGGGTTAACGGGCCTTAAACGTGTCGAAAATAGCTTAAACGGGCTGCAGGGACCAAAACTGTAATTCTGCCAAAATTGGTCCTTGCGCACCGCAACAAATATTTGTTACGGTGCGCAAGGGGTCTGCAGACCAGATGCAGTGTATTAAACAGCCTGTTTGCAGCTGTTATCCACTCCTTAATTCCTTGCCACATGTTGATCTCTTATGGTGAGTGGCCTTTTTGGGTACCATAAGGTTCCGACACATGTACGGATGAGATTAAGGCACGTATTTCGACAAACGATCCTAATGGTGGACCATTCACTATAAATACCCCGTGCCATCCAACCTCTAAACTCACTAGAATCTGATCTCAAATGCTCTAAGTTGAAACCTTTGTTTCATACCTGAGCTATTTTGATCTAGATTAGCATTCGGGGACCCTTCGTAAGTATTCTTTCGTTCTTTTATTGCTTTTCGAGTCCGAAAGTCAAACTTTGTTTGACTTTCAGCGTTGACCAGTTATGGTCAATGCGAAGTTCGTTTGAACTTCGCAACGTGATTGTAATCACGATAGTTATAGTCCCTTGGGACTATGCCTACTGATTACCACGTTGTCTAGGGTCGTAGGGTAAGCGATCTAATAAATCGCTTATACCTTCGAACCCGACCCATTTGGTCGATCATTAGGATTCGACCAAGCACATTAGGTGATCATAGTATATAGGGAATAACCTTCCGAGGTTATACCTTATGGTCACATCGTTTAAGTAGTTGTATGATAGGTAGTTTATATGCCTTAGGTAAATTACCAGAATACCCTTTTCATGTATAATTGGTAATTAAGCATATGTAACCTAAACTTTTGTCACATAACTGATTATGTAACATGTTTAGGTATATAACACTTGTCATAGGACTAGTTAGACGGTCCGAACGCGTTTCACGCGAACGACGCGTTAAAGTAGCATAAGCTACCTAAACGAGTCGTAATGGGTCGTAAGCACTTATGTAAGGTTTCATTTAGTATGTAGGCTTTGTTAAACCATATTATACGAGTCTCCACACTCGTTTGGTTTACGAACCCTCATTCTATCCGATCTTCCGATTTAGGTCCGGTTTATTAACATAGTTACCTATATTAGGTGCCGTTTGATATCCGTGATCTCTAGCATTGTTTGGTTGTCACTCAAGGACCTCTAAGCATTCTCAGGCGAGTACATTATTCCCCTCTTTTACTGTTTTTCAACTGTTTTGGGGTGACTCATATGTGCTAAATGTCTTAACAATGATTTCAAGAACGATTACAATGGTTTCAAAAACAATTACAATGTGGTTTCAAGAACGATAACAATGGTTTCAAGAACGATTACAATGGTTTCAAAAACAATTACAATGGTTTCAAGAACGATTTCAATAAAGTGAACAAACGTGTTGGTTGTAGTTACATAACCAATGACATTCATTAGCAATGATCAAGCCGATCAGTATTAGGTTATGGTACCATAGGATCTGACAAATCCCGTTGTTCTCTATACCCATGGTTAGGTGTGGGTATTTTGGGTAACGACTGAATCTGTAATTATTAATTTACCCTTTGGTAAGGGTTTGTTAAGAACGAGAACAAGTTGGAATGATGAACGAGTCAAGAAGGTTTGAATGTTATTAGAAAATCGACCATAAAGTAGTTTCACAATTAAAACAAGAACGATTTGAACGATTAAAACAACAAGAATGATTTGAACGATTTCACAAAATGTTTTAACGATTGGGTAAACATTTGGACATGATTTGCATTTGATCATGCATTTCCACGAAACATAGTATTGATTTAAACCAAGTTTTACTTCAATACTTTGTTTTGTGCGTTTCACCTATGGTTTAGTTGATGCATTTCACTAGCCATACATATCATTTTGGTTACACGTTACATGGTTTACATTTGACACAAACACTTTTGACATTGGTTATACATAACATGATTTACATCTTGACATGAACATTTTGACATATTATTCCAATACATTTGGCAGTTGGTTTACACATAGACATCTTACATTGTTGGTTTGGTTTGAGTAAGTGATTTAAGTAACGAGGCGTGTGTAATATGATATAAGCATGGTGGATACGCCGCTGGTACTTCCTATATATAAGTGCTTATATGGTATTACATATCGTAGCGTTGTTTAAATCATTTCAATTTAAACATATAACATTTTATACAAATAACATACTTTTCACAATACATTGTTGTACAAACAACTTAACTTATACAAACTCATTTTACATGGTTATTCATTTAATCATGCATTATTCTCTTATTTATACATATCATCTGAACTTATTATTTTTCAAATGATTTACAAAGACAAAGCAAATTACAAGGTTCATGACTAAACATTTTCTTAAACAGAAGTCATGAATCTTATTTTCACAAAACCTATGTACTCGCCAGCATTTCTTTGCTGACCTCGTTTTCACATGTGTTTCAGGTATTGTTGAAAGATATCGATTGATAGGATGCATGCTCACATAGGACTGGACAAGGCCTTAGTGACTCAATAACAATGATAGACTATGTTTAAATTGTGTATTTAGATTTCCAGACGATGTAATTATTCAATGTTTAATAAAACGAAACACTTTTTGGTATCCATGGTTATGAAACATTAATTCTGTTACAACACTCCCCGACGTTTCCGCCATGTTTTGTATGTTACACGTGGTCGGGGTGTGACAAGAAAGGCAAGGGTAAGACTATCCAAGATATCCCTGTTGTTCGGGATTATCCTGAGGTATTTCCTGAAGAATTACCTGGTTTACCCCCTGTACGCCAAGTTGAGTTTCGTATCGATCTTGTATCTGGTGCAAATCCTATTGCTAAGTCACCTTATCATCTTGAACCGTCTGAGATGCAAGAATTATCTAAGCAGCTTCAAGAGCTATCTGACAAAGGATTCATTCGTCCGAGCTTTTCACCATGGGGCGCTCCTGTCCTATTCGTGAAAAAGAAAGATGGATCTTTCAGAATGTGTATCGATTTCTGTGAGCTTAACAAGCTTACCATCAAGAATCGATATCCCCTACCTCGCATTGATGATCTCTTTGATCAGCTACAGGGTGTTACTTGCTTTTCAAAGATTGATCTACGTTCTGGGTATCACCAACTTCGAGTAATCGAAGAAGATATTCCCAAGACAGCTTTTCGTACTCGATATGGGCATTATGAGTTTACTGTAAGCCTTATTTGGAAAAGTTCATCATTGTTTTCATTGATGACATTTTGATCTATTCTAAGACTCGGGCTGATCATTGTAACAACTGTGCTTGTAATCACTATGAACAGTTCTATTATCAATAAATCAATGTTATTTGATCCCAATGTTTGTTTGATTGTGTTTTACATTTTTCATGTTTTGACTTTTGTTCAATTCCAAACTCTACATCACTTTCTGGAGAGTTATACGCAAACTAGTGCGTAAACGTACTCAGTTTAATGCGAGAAATACTCTGGAACATCAACATATACTCAACATACCTTAAATAACCCTTACATAACTTAGAAATAAGTTTTGAAGGCTTTGGTATGGCAAAAACAAGTTAATTCGCTTACAAGGACTAAACTTGACAAACTACGAAAGTATGACGATTCGTACTGGAACAGACATTCCGGAACATAACCATAAGTTAAACACATCTTAAATATCCTTTACATAGCTTAGAAATAGGCTTTGAGGGGTTCGGTGTGCTAAAATAAACTTTTGGGTCATTCAGGGACTAAAAGTGTCAAAAAGTGCACAAGTTTGCATTTTCGAGCATAACTTACGTTCTGAATACATCCGGACATCCAAAAATTTATGTAAGCATGACTATATTATATTTTAGTGTTCGCCATAAGAAAAATCCATTCGTCGCGTCATTTGGATCGTTTTTCGCGCTTGTGCGCGTTCCGTCGTAATTAAGCGAACATCGCGTTCGTACGACCAAACGAACCATCATCCGGCATATTTTTGAGTATGTTTTGAGTTCCCTATACTTTAACTTCATTTTAGAGCCTTGAAATGAGGTTAACGGGGTTCAAACGCATCGAAAAAGGCCTTAAACACGTGCAGGGACCATTTCTGCCATTTTGGAAACAATTCTGAAACAGAGGGGCAGTGGCGTAGCGCGAGCCCTAAGGGCCTATGCAGTCGCGCTACGCGAGTGCCTTATCTGGGCAGAAAACTCAGTTTTGCATTTTCGGGACCAGATTCGATGTATTAGCCGTTGTTTAATTCACAACCACACATTCTAACTTGCTTAGTCAGCGGATAAGGATGGAATTTAGGCACCATAACTTTCCGACACTTGTACGGATACGATTAAGGCACGATATTCGACAAGCGATCTTAACGGTTCGGGTATTCCTATAAATACCCATCCACCCCCATTGCTAAAATCACTAGAACTTTGATTTGAGAAACTCTAAGTTGAAACTATTGTTTCATACCTAAGATTTTTGAATCGAGGTTAGCATTCGGGGACCCTTCGTAAGTATCCTTTCGTTCTTTTCCTTATTTTACTGCTTTTTCGAGTCAGAAAGTCAAACTTTGTTTGACTTTCAGCGTTGACCAGTAATGGTCAATGCGAAGTTCGTTTGAACTTCGCAACGTGATTGTAATCACGATGGTCATAGTCCCTTGGGACTATGCCTACTGATTACCACGTTGTCTAGGGTCGTAGGGTAAGCGATCTAATAAATCGCTTATACCTCGAACCCGACCCAGTTTGGTCGATCATTAGGATCCGACCAAACACATTAGGTGACCATAGTAGGTAGGGAATAACCTTCCGAGGTTATACCCTATGGTCACATCGTTTAAGTAGTTGTATGATAGGTAGTTTATATGCCTTAGGTAAATTACCAGAATACCCTTTTCATGTATAATTGGTAATTAAGCATATGTAACCTAAACTTTTGTCACATAACTGATTATGTAACATGTTTAGGCATATAACACTTGTCGTAGGACTAGTTAGGCGGTCCGAACGCGTTTCACGCGCACGATGCGTTAAAGTAGCATAAGCTACCTAAACGGATCATAATGGGTCAATAAGACTAAGGTTAAGTTTCATTTAGTATATAGGCTTTGTTAAACCATATCACGTGAGTTCCTACACTCATTTGGTTTACAAACCCTAATGCTACCCAGTCTTCCGAGATAGGTCCGGTTTATTAACATAGTTACCTATATTAGGTGCCGTTTGATTCCGAGATCTCTAGCGTTGCTTGGTGATTATCTTTAGACATCTGAGCAATCTCAAGTGAGTACATAGACCCCTCTTTTACTGTTTTCCAAACTGTTTTGGGGTGGAACACATGTGCCTACTTGTTACTTTCATGCTTTCCTGTTTTCACATCATATACTGCTATGTTCGTTAGTACATTATAGTACATGATTTTATGACATTACATGCTAGGTGTGCCTATTATGTGCATTACTTAGTACATTGTTTTACATGACATTTCACACTATGTATGTTCATTTGATTACATACTTAGTGCATTGTTTTCACATGCTTACATTTTGGTATGACATTTGGTTTGTTTACATGGGACAATACATTCATTAACATTAGCTACGCCGTTCGTTAGTAGGTAGTGGTACCATAGGAATTGACAACTCCCGTTCCGGACATCCCAGGGAAAGGGGATGAAAGGAATGACCGAATTCGATGATATAAGACAGATAGACCTTTAATTTGTTTAAAGGGTTTATCACCACAGTCGCAAGGCTTGGATGTATGCATTTTCACAATACCGCATAAATGTTCATATTAAATAGTTGCATGCATTTACACAAAACATAGCGTTGATTTAAACCAAGTTTTACTTCAACATTTTGTTTTTTTGTGCATATGGTTTAGTTGAGACATTTCACTTGCCATACATGACATTTTGACATAGACATTTGACATGGATATTTGACATAGACATTTGACATGGATATTTGACATAGACATTTGACATGGATATTTGACATAGACATTTTGACATAATTTACATTTGACACAAACACTTTTGACATTGGTTTTACATACTACATGATCTACATCTTGACATGAACACTTTGACATATTATTTAATACATTTGACAATTGAATTAAACATAGACTTCTTACATTGGTTGGTTTGGTTTGATTAAGTGATTAAGTAACGATGCGTGTGTAATATGATACAAGCATGGTGGATACGCCGCTGGTACTTCCTATATATAAGTGTTTGTATGGTATTACATGTCGTAACGTTATTTGAATCATTTCAATATTGAGACATAGAACATTTTATACAAATAACACACTTTTCACAAGACATTGATTTACAAACAACTTATCTTATACAAACACATTTTTACATGGTTATTTATTTAACCTGACATTTACTTATACATATCATCTGATCTTATTGCTTTCAAATGATTTACATGACAAAGCAAATTACAAGGTTCATGACTAAACATTTTTCTTAAACATAAGTCATGAATCCTATTTTCACAAAACCTATGTATCTCACAGGCATTTTTATGCTGACGTACCTATTTTCACATATGTTTTCAGGTGCTTTTCCATAGGATGTTGATCATGATACTAGGGCGGACCTGTGCCTTAGAGACTTTAAAAGAAGATAGACTATGTTAAATTATGTTCTGAACTCTTTAATTTCCTGTTTGAAACAATGTAACACCTTTGTTTATAAATAAAATACAACTTTGTATGCCATGGTTATGAAACAATTTATTCTGTCGCAACACGCCCCGATGTTTCCGCCGCGATTTGTTGTTTTACGCGGTCGGGGTGTGACAATCATGAGCAACATCTTCGTCTTACAATGGAGCTTCTAAAGAAAGAACAGTTTTTCGCCAAATTCTCCAAGTGCGAATTATGGCTTAAAGAAGTTCAATTTTTGGGGCACATCGTTAACGAACAAGGTATTCATGTAGATCCCGCCAAAATCAGTGCGATTAAGGATTGGGATACTGTCACACCCCCAAAATCCACACGCGAAGTATCACCGCTTGGAGGCGTGACTGACCAGGATCAAGCCACCAATCATATTGAACATTGTAAGTAATAAATAAAAATTCAATCCAACAATACGAAAGGTGTTCAAACCAAAACATAGTTAAGTGTTTAGCGGAAGCATAAATGTGAATAACCAGCTGGGGTAGCCCAGTTGGCCACCGACACCCACCTCTTACCAAGAGGTACCGGGTTCGAACCTTGGGGCGAACAAAGTACCCTCAAAGGATCGGCTCGGCAAGGGTATTTACTGCCAGGCTCAGGCTTGTCGGGTGGCGGCCTGGGAGGGGTTATCCCCTCCGCGGTCAGGGGTACCGTGCATTACCCTTTTTTAAGCATAAATGTGAAAACCCAACATAAGTATTAAGTTCGAAATGTTATAATGTTTTTAACATGGCACCCAATGTCCATGTCCCACAACGACCGTACCTCCCTGTGCAAGCTCCATGAGTACCTATCGACCTGCAAGGCATGTAAAAACGAGTCAACAACAAAGTTGAGCGAGTTCACAGTTGGTTGTTTAGTTATAGTGTTCGTAAATCGTATGTTTATTTCGTAAACCATGTATCGTATTAATCCGTATCGCGGTTTCCCAAACATGTTTGCGATGATTAGTGGGGGCTTCCCATGTGTATCGTATTAATTCGTATCGCGGTTTCCCAAACATGTTTGCGATGTTTAGTGGGGGCTTCCCATGTTGTATGTTACTAGACTAGTCATATCCATACGTGCCCTTCTTAATCCAAGGACCGTAGCAAGTATGAGTGTACGTAGGTTTTACGTACATGCCCTTCAAACCGAGGACAGTAGTAAGTATGAGTGTACGTAGGTTTTAAGTACGTGCCCTTCCTAACCCGAGGACAGTGAAAAGTAGTTTAATAGTAATGATAGTACGAGTAGTTATTCAATCCCATTCCCAACCCACCGGGAATCCCATGCCTTAGGAGTGTGAACTCACCTTGGTTTGCTCGGTATGCTAAACTATGTGCTCACAAGAAATCATTCAAGTCCTATAGTGTGCACGTATACTCAATCAGTACATGTTCGTAGAGTTTCATATACAATCAATGTCACAGAGTGTGCCTAAGCAATTAGCATGTATCACATAAGCAGTTAATCAAAGCCATGCAATTCATGCTTCATATAAATGTCCTTCACAGTTTGCACTAACATGGTTATTCATAACATACCTGACAGGATTAACATACATAGCAGGAATAATAAACTAACAGAGTTAATCAACTAACAAAGTTAACAACCCATTAGAGTTACATGCTTAACAGAGTCAATGGTTTAACAGAGTTAATAATCTTTAACAGAGTTACTGTGCCAGAACACACAACGCAATCATGTACTTGGCGAAATCCCTATTCTGGCAAAAACCATTTGGGCGACGAAATCCCAAGGGTTTTCGTCGACTTGAAGTATGGCGAAAACACTTAAGTGTTTTCGTCTGATCCTGTGTTTTCTTCTGTGCTTGATTTCGTGAGGTAGGGTTTTCATCATCAACAGTTAACACCCAGACATCCTAATACTCGAAATCCCCACTAGCCGATAAAGAAAATCATCATCACATGCAACCAAATTGTCAGTTTATGTATGCCGCCCAAGTCATGATAATTCTCAAATACTTAAAATACTCAAAACCTCACACGGACTCAATCATCATGTAATGGTTCACATCATCAATAATATTATCCACACCACCAACAATAGCTGACAAGTGTGGATGGTTTTTCATAATGCTATTGGACCAAATTTATGAAGTGGCTATACATTTAGTCACATGATACCTACATCTAATAGGTCACTTAGATTCAACATATATTTTAATAAAAAAGAAGTTGGGCTGTCACCTTCATAAATCTCGATTTCATAAAACATAGAAACTCATAAGTAGGAGATGAGAGAGCTCTGGGCGATTTGGGGAAAACCGTAACCCTAAAATTTCTTCAATCAAATCCTGGTCTCGATTGATTTTGTTTAGCAACTAGGGTCTTCGATTCTTTACTGGTAAGGAATCCTCAATCGCCCCTTCATTTCTAAGCAATTGAAATCAGTTTACGGGGTTCAACGGCTGAATCTTATTACTTGTTTGGTTATCCGATTTGTATTAGGGTTTCAGCAATTTAATTTCATTACGTTCACTGATTGTTTGGCGGCTCGTTTATCAGAAATCCTGTTTCATTCGAGTCTATAATACATGTCTTGGCAACCAGGTTATTCTGTTCCGTTGGCTGGTAATGGATGATAAATTCGCAGATGGTCAAGACAAGTCAGGCATTTTTGAAAGGAAGATCAAGAGTATTGATGGTAAACCTTTTGTGCCAAGGCAATCGCTACATATGGCGGCTAGGGGAGTGCACAAGAAGGTAACCTTTATGCTACCATTAAATGATGTAGAACACGAATCTGGTCGGTCTGATTCTCCTAACCAGCAGTTCGCTAAGATTGTTGACAAACGAAAAGTGGGTTTTGTTCTACCGGTTAATGAAGTTAGCCCTATTCCCCATGTTCATTCTCAACACCAATCGTATGCTAATGCGGTTTCAAATGAACAAGCTGAACAGGGTGGTGCTAGAATGGATTTTGGTACGTCAAAAGTTGATAATTCAGCTATGAATGCTACTGAATTGGCTGATCAAACTCCCAAGATTAATTTTCGGACACTTAATTCTGATGTCTCATTGGAGGGAGTGGATGTTGTCTTACCAATCGCCTCTGTGCTTCAGGTCAACAACAGGTTAGCTAACACTCTTTATGGTTATTTCCTGGGGGATAGGATTGCATATCCGGTAGTTGAATATTTTGTCAGAACAAATTGGAAGAAACATGGTCTTCAGAAAACTATGATGAATTCAAATGGTTTCTTTTTCTTCAAGTTTGAAGACAGAGGATACTGTTCTTGAAGGGGGGCCTTGGATGATCCGTAACAAACCTATGTTTCTCAACATTTGGTCTCCTACAAATACCCTTAAAAAAGAAGAGGTTAAAAAGGTTGCAGTTTGGGTTAAATTACATGATGTCCCTCTAGTGGCATATTCTGATGATGGTTTAAGCATGTTGGCTTCAAAAATTGGATCCCCTATGCGTCTGGATTCGTATACTAGGGATATGTGTAATGAGGCTTGGGGAAGGAGCAGCTATGCTAGGGCTCTCATTGAAATATCAGCTGATCATGAGTTGAAAGAGGCTCTAACCATGGCTATTCCTGAATTGGATGGGAACAAATATGTTAATGAGACTATTCGGGTGGAGTATGAATGGGAACCTCCGAGATGTGCACACTGCTGTGTATTTGGGCATGGTTCTGAGGAGTGTCCAAAATGCATTCGATCGACAGTGAAACCTCCTAAAAACAGCCCGAAAGTAGATGAGGATGGTTATACGGAAGTCAAGACAAAGAAGAATGTAAAGAAGAGCGGTTTTCAAGTTAACAATCAAAAGGCCAAGGTTGAGTATAGACCTGTGGATAAAAAGAAAAAGGCAGTGAGTTCTTCCTACGTGAGTGCGCGGTGCACTACTTCCTCCAAGGTTCAAACTCATAATTCGTTTAGTGCTCTTGGGTTTGTTGGGGGGAACAGGGGTTCCTCCCAGGGGAGATATAAAGGGGGGACGTGATCCAAATGCGGAGTCTGATGATGACGAGGTAGAGGTTGTTTATGATGAAACGAATGAGGTTATGACATCGGGTACACATCCTACGTCTTCCAGTACAGGGGCAAGCACCTCTCACATAAACTCCAATGGATAGGTGGCTTTTGTTTCATGCTAAGGGGCTGCCGGTTGGTAACAATTTCATTTTTGATGATGGCGGTTGACGTCGTTTGTTTGATTTTTTTGTTTGTCTACTAGTTAGTCATTATCATGATTGTAGTAGGCTAGATTGAGGTGGTAACTTGGTTTGTTTTGTTTGTTTTTGCTTACATATATGGAGCATGTCCTGTATATGAACTAGTGGGGAACTCATCCTCACTACTTGTACTTATTTGGCGGTTGTCTATAATAGAATCACCGGGGTAACCCTTTACCCAAAAAAAATCTCGATTTCATAAGCAGAATACCACTTCAACATTTGTTACACTTGCAAGACTATTGACAACTATTAGGATGACTTCATGATTTGACTAGATCTACACATGGGCCCTATACATTCAATTATATTTGACCGATAATACCACTGATATCTACCAACATTCATTTATTAGCCAACACAATCACCAAGGCCATCCGATCTACATCAATCAATCGCTATATAAATACTAGTATGTTCGAATTTATAAAAGTAATATCATTAACCACGGATCATAGACAACACGTGACAATCATCAGACAGTACACAACAATAATCTAATAATTATCATTACTAACCACAGATCAAGCGGTTGATTGAAGGAAAAGACTTGCAAGAGAGGAGTAGTTTACAAAGAAGGAACTGCCGTTTGAAAGCTAGGGTTTGACAATGAACTGCTTCGAAAACCTTAAACGTGTTTAAGCAAACAATTCAGGCCATTGGGCCGCGTCTGACTTTGGGCCCAACATCTCCGACGAAATCCAAAGGGATTTCGTCAGCCTACAAGTTGGCGAAAACCCCTTGTTCTCGTCAGGGGTGTTTTCGTATGGAAGGTGTTTTCGGCTAGGGGTGTTTTCGTGAGGGTAGGGGTGTTCGGTCAATGCTCCATATTTAATTATAAAACACAAATGAACACAATTTACATTATTACATACACTCAAATATAATGCACCCCAAATATATATAAAACACACTTAGCAAATAAATACAAGGTTAAGTCAAATAGAGACCTTGAAAGCTCGGGTTGTCACATTATCCCCAACTTGAAAGAAATTTTGTCCCGAAATTTAGCACGTGGTTACTAAGGAAGCTAGTTGTGTTGTGTTGTTTCGTGGTTTTCCTGGGGTGTCACATCATCCCCCCATTGGTTTGGAATTTCGTCCCGAAATTCCGCAGTAGCTTCAGCCTCAGTAGGGGTTGCACTGTTTCCGAACAACTGGGGATATTTGAGTTTCATCTGATCTTCTCGTTCCCAGGTAAACTCTGGGCCACGACGGGAGTTCCAACAAACTTGAACCAGAGGTATTCTGGTGTGCTTGAGAACCTTAACGTCTCGGTCTGTGATTTCAACTGGTTCCTCGACAAATCGCAACTGATCGTCGATAGTGAGCTCCTTCAAAGGAACTATGAGGGTCTCATCTGACAGACAGTTCTTCAGATTCGACACGTGAAAAACATTGTGAACTGCACTGAGTTCTGCGGGTAGGTTTAGTTTGTAGGCCACCTTGCCTATCTTCTCAATGATTTCGAACGGTCCGACATAACGCGGATTGATTTGCCCCTTTTTCCAAAGCGAACCACACCCTTCCAGGGTGAGACTTTAAGTAGAACCCGGTCCCCGACCTGAAATTCTAGAGGTTTCCTACGCTTATCAGCGTAGCTTTTCTGACGGTCACGAGCTGCCGCCATTCGTTGTCGTATCTGGGCAATTCTTTCCGTTGTGTCTACTACAAGTTCTGGGCCTGTGATTTGGCTGTCGCCAACTTCTGTCCAGCAAAGAGGTGATCGGCATTTACGTCCGTACAATGCCTCAAACGGAGCGGCTTGAATGTTGGTGTGGTAACTGTTGTTATACGAAAACTCCACCAAAGAGGGGTGTTTTTCCCAACCGTTGCCGAAATCGATTACACTGTGACAACTGTGACAACTGTGCCTCCATGACCATCAAACAAATACCAAATCAATGAGATATTGTGTTTCATACTTGGGATTTGTAAAAATATGTGTATCATTTGCACATATCAAATTTTGTTCGATTTCAAGCCTTAAATCGCTTTCTGGAGGGTTATACGCGCTCTGATGCGTAGATATAACCAGTTTAATGCAACGAACACTCCAGAATAGTGAAATAGGCTTAACATACCTTAAATAACATTTACATAACTTAGATGTAAGTTTTGGAAGGTTTGGTGTGGTGAAATCAAGTTTATTCGCTTACAGGGACTAAATTTGACAAACTGCGAAAGTATGCCAATTTGAACTGTAACAGACATTCCGAAACATGACCATAAGTTAAACATACCATAAATATCCTTTACATAGCTTAGAAATAGGCTTTGAGGTGTTCGGTGTGCTAAAATAAACTTTCTGGTCATTCAGGGACTAAAAGCGTCAAAAAGTGCATAAGTTTGCATTTTCGCGCATAACTTACGTTCGGAATACATCCGGACATCCAAAAATTTATGTAAGCACTAAAATATTTTATTTTAGTGTTTGGAATAAGAAAAATCCATTCGTCGCGTCATTTGGATCGTTTTTCGCGCTTATGCGCATTCCGTCGTAATTAAGCGAACATCGCGATCGTACGGCCAAACGAACCGACACCCTAGATATTTTTGAACACATTTTAAGTTCCCTATACTTTAACTTCATTTTAGAGCTTTGAAATGGGGTTAACGGGCCTTAAACATGTCGGAAATAGCTCAAAGCACTAACAGGGACCAAAAGTGTAATTCTGTGAAAGTAGGTCCTTGCGCACCTCAACACTCTGAGTGTTACGGTGCGCAAGCAGGGGCCAGATGCAGCAACTCATTTTTAACAGCCTGTTTCCAGCCTTTAAACCCCCAAAGGCCAATGCCACTTGTCAATAACTGGTGGTGGGGGCAAAATGAGCTACCATAACATTCCGACAAGTGTACGGGTGAGATCAAGGCACGATATTCGAGAAACGATCTTAACGGCTCTCCGAAAACTATAAATACCCAACCCATCTCAACCCCAAAACCCCCAAATCTGATAAAAAAGACTCTAAGTTGAAGCCATTGCTTCATACCTGGGTTATTTGATCAAGATTAGCTTTCGGGGACCCTTTGTAAGTGTTCTTTCGTTCTTTACATTCGTTTTAGCGTTAAAGTCAAACTTTGTTTGACTTTCTGCATTGACCAGTTTATGGTCAATGCGAAGTTCGTTTGAACTTCATAACGTGAGCGTGATCACGATGGTTATAGTCCCAATTGACTATACCTACTGATTACCACATTATCTAGGCTCAATGACGAGTCGTAGTTTCGGCCAAAATGCGCATTCTTGCGTATTTTGTAACCAAACTACTTATGGGTATCAAAACCGTTTGTTTTGATACCAAACTTATTTTCTAACTTAGGTAAGCATGTTTTAACATGCTTAGCGCGTCACTTTTAGTTTTTGTGCTTGTCTAGGGTCGTAAAGGTAAGCGATCTAAACAATCGCTTATACTTTCGAACCCGACCCATTTGGTCGATCATTAGGATCCGACCAAACACATTAGGTGACCATAGTATATAGGGAATAACCTTCCGAGGTTATACCTTATGGTCGCTTCGTTTAAATAGTTGTATGATAGGTAGTTTATATGCCTTAGGTAAATTACCAAAATGCCCTTTTTACGCCAAAATTCATTTTAAGCATATGTAACATAACTTTTGGTATCTAAACTGATTTGGTAACAATATTAGACATGTTAAGGCATATTTTACTTATCATAGGACTAGATAGGCGTTCCGAACGCGTTTTACGCGAACGGCGCGTTAAAGTAGCATAAGCTACCTAAACGGGTCGTAATGGGTCGTAAGCACTTAGGTTAGGTTTCATTTTAGTATGTGGGCTTTGTTAAACCATATTACATGAGTTCCCATACTCGTTTGGTTTACGAACCCTCATTCTATCCAATCCTCCGATTTAGGTCCGGTATATTAACATAGTTACCTATATTAGGTGCCGTTTGATATCCGTGATCTCTAGCATTGTTTGGTTGTTACTCAAGGACTACTAAGCAATCTCAAGTGAGTACATATACCCCTCTTTTACTATTTTCCAAACATTTTGGGGTGAAACACATGTGCCTACTTGTTACTTTCGTGCTTTCCTGTTTTCACATCATATACTTGCTATGTTCATTAGTACATTATTAGTACATTGTTTTACATTACACTTCATGCTATGTATGCCCATTGTGTGCATACTTAGTACATCGTTATACATTACATTTCATGCTATGTATGCCCATTGTGTGCATACTTAGTACATTGTTTTACATTACAGTTCATGCTATGTATGCCCATTGTGTGCATACTTAGTACATTGTTTTACATTACATTTCATGTTATGTATGTCCATTGTGTGCATACTTAGTACATCGTCTTACAGTACATTTCATGCTATGTATGTCCATTGTGTGCTTACTTAGTACATTGTTTTACATTACATTTCATGCTATGTATGTCCATTGTGTGCATACTTAGTACATTGTTTTATATTACATTATGTGAATCATTTGTATCTATTCAACCATGTGAACCATTTGAAGGCGAAACCGTCACGGCTATCTTCACAAGTTTCCTCTAGAATTAAATTTCGGGACGAAATTCCCTAAAGTAGGGGAGACTGTGACACCTGTGTCACTTCAACCATCAAACAAAGACCAAACCAATAAAATATTATATTTTATACTTGGGATTTTTATAAATATGTGTATCATTTGCACATATCAATTCTTGTTCAATTTCGGGCTCTAAATCGCTTTCAGGAAGGTTATACGCGCACCGATTCGTAAATATAACCAGTTTAATGCAACGAACACTCCGGAATAGTGAAATAGGTTTAACATACCTTAAATAACCTTTACATAACTTAGAAATAAGTTTTGAAGGCTTTGGTATGGCAAAAACAAGTTAATTCGCCTACAGGGGCTAAATTTGACAAACTGTGAAAGTATGCCAATTTGAACTGTAACAGACATTCCGGAACATGACCATAAGTTAAACATACCATAAATATCCTTTACATAGCTTAGAAATAGGCTTTGAGGGGTTCGGTGTGCTAAAATAAACTTCTGGGTCATTCAGGGACTAAAAGTGTCAAAAAGTGCATAAGTTTGCACTTTCGCGCATAACTTACGTTCTGAATACATCCGGACATCGAAAAATTTATGTAAGCACTAAAATATTTTATTTTAGTGTTTGGCATAAGAAAAAACCATTCGTCACGCCATTTGGATCGTTTTTCGCGCTTATGCGCATTCCGTCGTAATTAAGCGAACATCGCGATTGTACGGCCAAACGAACCGACATCCGAGATATTTTTGAGCACATTTTAAGTTCCCTATACTTTAACTTCATTTTAGAGCTTTGAAATGGGGTTAACGGGGCTTAAACGTGTCAAAAGTGCATCAAATAGCAAGTTTGGAGCTTCAGGGGCCTGTTCTGCCATTTTTCAAACTTTCTGGTCTGCAGGTCCTTGCGCACCTCAACACTCTAAGTGTTACGATGCGCAAGCAGGGGCCAGATGCAGCAACTCATTTTTAACAGCCTGTTTCCAGCCTTTAAACCCTCCAAAGGCCAATGCCACTTGTCAATAACTGGTGGTGGGGGCAAAATGAGCTACCATAACATTCCGACAAGTGTACGGGTGAGATCAAGACACGTTATTCGATAAACGATCCTAACAGTTGTCCATTTACTATAAATACCCACCTCAACTTCACTCATTCCTCACAAATCTGATTTGAGAAGCTCTAAGTTGAAACCATTGTTTCATACCTGAGCTACTTGGATCAAGATTAGCTTTCGAGGACCCTTTGTAAGTGTTCCTTCGTTCTTTTATTGCTTTTCGAGTCCGAAAGTCAAACTTTGTTTGACTTTTTGCATTGACCAGTTTATGGTCAATGCGAAGTTCGTTTGAACTTCATAACGTGAGCGTGATCACGATGGTTATAGTCCCTAATGACTATACCTATTGATTACCACGTTATCTAGGCTCAGTGACGAGTCGTAGTTTCGGCCAAAATGCGCATTCTTGCGTATTTTGTAACCAAACTACTCATGGGTATCAAAACCGTTTGTTTTGATACCAAACCTGTTTTCTAAACTTAGTTAAGCATGTTTTAACATGCTTAGCTCGTCACTTTTAGTTTAGTGCTTATATAGGGTCGTAAGGTAAGCGATCTAAACAATCGCTTATACTTTCGAACCCGACCCGTTTGGTCGATCGTTAGGATCCGACCAAACACATTAGGTGACCATAGTTGTATAGGGAATAACCTTCCGAGGTTATACCTTATGGTCACATCGTTTGAGTAGTTGTATGATAGGTAGTATATATACCTTAGGTAAAATTACCAAAATGCCCTTTTAACGCCAAAATTCATTTTTAAGCTTGTGTAACATAACTTTTGGTATCTAAACTAATTTGGTAACAATATTAGACATGTTAAGGCATATTTTACTTATCATAGGACTAGTTAGGCGTTCCGAACGCATTTCACGCGAACGACGCGTTAAAGTAGCATAAGCTACCTAAACGGGTCGTAATGGGTCGTAAGCACTTAGGTTAGGTTTCATTGTAGTATGTAGGCTTTGTTAAACCATATTACATGAGCTCCCACACTCATTTGGTTTACGAGCCCTCATTCTATCCGATCCTCCGATATAGGTCCGATTTATTAACATAGTTACCTATATTAGGTGCCGTTTGATTTCCGTGATCTCTAGCATTGTTTGGTGGTTAACCTAGAGCTTCTAAGCAATCTCAAGTGAGTACATAGTTCCCCTATTTTACTGTTTTCCAAACTGTTTTGGGGTGAAGCATGTGTACCTATGTGTTATTTTCATGATTTCAAAGTATAATTGATTATACATGTTATTACTTATCTTTTGACAAACTAAATGACTATCTATGGTTTAAACACTGATTTCTCAAAGAACATAAAATAAAAATGTTGAATTGTACTTATTTTATGTTCACCAGACCGATTGTTAGTATGATATAGCGCTATAGGATTTGACACCCCATTCCTGTTGTCATGGAATGTCTGAAACCAATTTGTTTCTCCATCCAAATAGGGATTTCCTTTGTGGTATCCCCATAGTCTCAAAGGTGTATTTTGATGCACTAGGTCTGAATGAATTCTTAAATCACATTATTTTTGTATATTTAGTTATACTCCCAAAAGTATAGTTTGATATGCTCCCATGTGTGATGTTGTACAAAACCAACATATATTTTGTTAATCATCCAAAGCATATTTTGATATGTTATTTACAAAACCAAAACATAGTTTAATATGTTATTTATCGCATCCAAAGCATATTTTGATATGTTATTTATAAAACCAAAACATAGTTTAATATGTTATTTATAAATCCGAAGTATACTTGTAATATACTACGTAAAACTATTATTTTAAACAACGAAGGTATATTTAATGTACTATCTATCTATCGATTGGGTTTTGGTTAGTGTTTAGATAACGGGACGGGTGTAATGTGATGAAAACATGGTAGATACGCCGCTGGTACTTCTTATATATAAGTGTTTTCATTGCATTACATACCGTGGCGTTATTTAGTACACTTGGGTTAACGATATTGGAACTGAAATATACTTTAATATATTACTCATTCGATTCTCTTAAAATGCAAAGTATATTTTCAAATATACTATAAGCCTTTTTATCAAAATATTGTTTTACGAGCAACTTATCTTATACAAACTCATTTTACATGGTTATTCATTTAACCTTACATTTATTTATACATATCATCTGATCTTATTGTTTTTCAAACGATTTACAAAACAAATCAATTTACAAGGTTCATGACTAAACTTTATTAAACATTTTCTTAAACTTACAAGTCATGAATCCTATTTTCACAAAACCTATGTATCTCACAGGCATTTTTATGCTGACGTACCTATTTTTACACATGTTTCAGGTACTGCTTTGCAATGATTGTTGATACATACTACATTTAGGATGGACTCGTGCCTTAGCAACTTTAAAACTTGGAAGATCATAGTTGTACTTATTTGATTGTATTAAAACAATGAGTTCATTTATTCAATAAAACAGAATTTATTTATTCCATGGTTATGAAACAATGATTCTGTTACAACACTCCCCGACGTTTCCGCCAGGTCTAGTTGCTTTAGGTGGTCGGGGTGTGACAAGTTTGGATAGTGCGTTCAGACTACCCATCCGTTTGCGGGTGATAAGCTGTGCTCATGTCTAATCGAGAACCAAAAGATTTGTGCATCGCTTGCCACAGTTCTGATGTAAAACGTGCATCACGATCGGAAATAATGGAGGTTGGCACTCCGTGCCTCGAAACCACTTCCTTTAAGTAAACGTCTGCTAAGGTGGAGAACTTATCCGTTTCCTTGATAGCCAAAAAGTGTGCAGACTTTGTGAGTCGATCCACGATCACCCAAATAGTATCATTTCCACGTTGAGATCTAGGCAGGCCAGTAACGAAATCCATGGAAATTTGCTCCCATTTCCATTGTGGTATTTCTGGTTGTTTATTTTTGGGTAAAGGGTTACCCCGGTGGTTCTATATATTCACAAACAAACCAAAACAAGTAGTGTAGAGAAGTCTACACTAGTTCAAACACGAGACATGCCTCATGAATGTAGCACCACAAAAACAAAACATACGAAGAACAAAACAACTAGTCTAAAAACTAGAAACACTCGAGAACAAAACAACTAATCAGCCACTCGAAAAATAGATGTTCATGAGAATCATGGTTTTCATAGCATAGCAAGCAACACATCATATTCATATTCTTTCTTCTCGATAAATCCCATTGAAGGATAATATCTTGAGTTAATAATTTCTTCCTCATGATCAGCCACAATAAAAACGCGTGTCTCGGAATACAATGCGCACACCAGACAATCTTGCTCCACCCCACCTCCAAGTCACTATATCGAACCGTATTCCAAATATTTGAAGCCGAAACTTCTGACACAACATCCCCATTTTTCCATTGTATACTATCTCGTTTATTATCTACTACATGGACTTGATCTAATTGTATAAGCACAGGAAATAAATCACGCCAAGCCATCGGCCATAACCACGAACCATTCATGTTAATATCAGCAACCGAATCCTCCAATCTAAAACCTGCATTTGTTATAGTCCTTGGAGATAAAAAAAATTACCCAGAGGACCCAAATCGGACCAAGAATCGTACCAGGCCGATGTCCTTCTACCATCCCCAAGCCGAGAACTAAAGTGGTCTCTCATGATCGGCCGCAATTGAAGAAGTTTACGCCAACTCCAGCAACAATTAGTCGGCATCTTTAGGGGCAACATCATACATACCGGCTTTTTGACGAACACTATTCCAAATCTTTGCTGAATACTTACACTCGAAAAATAGATGTTCATGAGAATCATGGTTTTCATAGCATAGCAAGCAACACATCATATTCATATTCTTTGTTCTCGATAAATCCCATTGAAGGATAATATCTTGAGTTAATAATTTCTTCCTCATGATCAGCCACAATAAAAACGCGTGTCTCGGAATACAATGCGCACACCAGACAATCTTGCTCCACCCCACCTCCAAGTCACTATATCGAACCGTATTCCAAATATTTGAAGCCGAAACTTCTGACACAACATCCCCATTTTTCCATTGTATACTATCTCGTTTATTATCTACTACATGGACTTGATCTAATTGTATAAGCATAGGAAATAAATCACGCCAAGCCATCGGCCATAACCACGAACCATTCATGTTAATATCAGCAACCGAATCCTCCAATCTAAAACCTGCATTTGTTATAGTCCTTGGAGATAAAAAAATTACCCAGAGGACCCAAATCGGACCAAGAATCGTACCATCCCCAAGCCGAGAACTAAAGTGGTCTCTCATGATCGGCCGCAATTGAAGAAGTTTACGCCAACTCCAGCAACAATTAGTCGGCATCTTACTAACCCAAAACTTTTACCCTTTAGTCTGTAATCATGCACCCAGTCCACCCAGAGAGATTTACGTTTAGTGATAATGCTCCAAATATGATTTGCCATAAGAGCTTTGTTCACATCACCAATACGCCTAATGCCCAAACCCCCTTCAAATTTTGGAAGACAAACAGATTTCCATGAAACTTTTGCCTTACCTCTACGAAACGAAGCATCTTGAGACCATAAAAAATTCCTCATTCTAGCCTCCAGGTCACGAATTACCCGAGCCGGAAGAATAAACACAGAGGACCAGTATATATGCATCGATGAAAGAACCGACAATATTAATTGCAACCTCCCTGCAAATGAAAGAAGCTTATTTCTCCAGCTCATAATACGACTATCCAATTTCTCAATAAGGACATTAAAATCCTTATAGAGAAGTCTTGACGAAATTAATGGAACCCCCAAGTATCTAACCGGTAGCGATCCCTCCACAAATGGTAAAATATTAAGAATAGCTTGTTTAACATTAATAGGAACATTGCAAAAGAAAACCGTGCTCTTCGGAATACTAGGGATTAAGCCTGACATGTTAGAGAATATGGTAAGAGAAGACATAATGCATTTAGCCGAATTCACATCACCTCTAGCAAACATGAAAAGATCATCCGCAAAGCAAAGATTTATAATCTGCTAACGCTCACATCTGTTGTGAAATCTGAACGAAGAATCAATCAAAGTCTCATGTTTCAGAATAGCCGTCAAAATCTCCATAACAAGAGTGAAGAGGTATGGAGAAATGGGATCCCCTTGCCTTAACCCTCGTTGGCCTCTAAATTAGCCATGAACATTACCATTAACACAAACCGAGAAAGATGGAGTACCCACACAAACCATAATCCAATCCACCATCCGACTATGGAACCCAAACCCAAGTAATGTTAATTTAAGAAAACTCCAGTCGACTGTATCATACGCTTTCTGGATGTCAACTTTGAATGCACACCTAGGAGGGCCCGAATTTCTATGATAGTTGTGCATTAATTCCTGAGTAAGAAGGATGTTGTCAGAAATTTTCCTACCTGGAACAAAAGCAGACTGATTAACACTCACAATCCCATTTAACGCCACTTTGATTCGATCCGCAATAATCTTACTAATACATTTATAAAGCACATTGCAACACGCAATCGGCCGATAATCTGTGACATAAGCTGGCGTAGCTATTTTAGGAATAAGAACAATGAGGGTGTGATTCAGCTCACGAAGCATTCTACCCGTAGAGAAAATATCCATAACAGCCAAAGACACATCATGCCCAATAATAGACCAAGCATTTTTAAAAAAAAGCTGAAGTGTACCCATCAGGACCCGGAGCCTTATCAATACCAATCGAGAACATAGCATTCTTCACCTCATCCTCCGTAACTTGACGAACCATATAACTAGCCACTTTCGGTTGCAATTTATTAGAAAACAAATCGGGAGTGGGTGTTAGCGACATCTCATCCTGACCGCCCAGAAACTTCTCATAGTGCTTGACTAGAGCCGAATGAACCTGGTCCCCCTCATACACAATCCCATCGGCATCTTTAATTACATCAATCCGACTCCTATGGTTCCTGTTTTTTAGCGTCGAATGGAAGAATGCCGTGTTCATATCCCCCGAACACAACCAGTCCACTTTAGACTTTTGTTTAAGGAATCGTTCCTCATCCAAGCATGCTTCCTGATAAGCATTAGTGGCCTTTGACTCATCATTCCGAAGCTCCACGTTTAACGGGTCAGCATCTATACATTACTGAATAGAATCCAGTTTAGTTCGAAGCTCAATAACCTTACGATGGAGATTTCCTTGTTGATATAAAAGTGCTCGTAATGGAGACTTTAACAAGCGAAGCCTCTTGACAACTCGGAACTGATGAACACCATCAATGTTCGTCTCCCAATATTTTTGAACAATCTTAATAAATTCTGGTTTAAACACCAAAAAGTTTGCAAATTTAAATGATTTCCGCTTAACCTCTCCACTTTTCGGGATCTTTAGGATGCACGGGCAATGGTCCGAAAGCCTATATGAGTTAAAAACAGCCACCGAACTCGGATAATCAACCACAAAAGCCGTATTACCCAACACCCTATCAATCTTCTTTAGCAAACCTATACCTTCCTTAGGCTTTTGATTCCAAGTAAAATGAAATCCTGAACGGTTGATGTCAAATACCTCAATATCATTAAGACAAGCCTGAAACTCTCGCATACTAACCGAGATAGACGAAGTCCCCATCGACTGATCTTCAAGATTTAGAGCTGAGTTAAAATCACCCATTATGACCTAAGGCTTACTTCCTACAATCGGCTTATGCATAGACAGATGTTGCCACAGTTCCCTTCTGGATACATAATAGTTAGCAGCATAAACTATCGAACAAAAGAACATTTTCTTATCAGACTTGAAAAAAACTTGAACATGCATAACTTGAGAAGTCTGATTTAAAACCATAACATCAAATATATCCGGGTTCCACCCTAGAATAATTCGAGTACCCTTCTTACACTGGCCCCCATTAGAAGTCCAATCCCAGTTACGAAAAACTGACTTACAAACTCTACCCAGGTTGTTGACATCAACATGAGATTCTAAAATAGCACAAAAATTCAAATTGTTTTCCTTCACCACTTGCCGAACCTCCTTTTGTTTCAGAGGGCGGTTCAACCCCCTAATATTCCACGCCGCTAAACTAATCATCATGAACCTCTTGATCAGGAGTGCTTGCTCCTTTGTTGCTATTCAGATTTTTTGACCCACGTGTCATGAATTCATCCATTTCATTATACACCTCCTCTACCTCATCATCGTCCTTTTCCTCATCATCCAAACCTGAAGCCTTTTTGGTCTCTCCCGTATCCGCATCCACATCATTCAGAATATCAAAAGGATTAGAAGACTTTACCATGTTAGACGATGAAGCTCTATTATTGTCACCCTTCGGTTTCGGTACCACAGGCCGGTATTCAAACTTAGACTTTTGTTTGTTCACAGGGACTCCAACCCTTTTCGCTACCTTTGTTGGAGTAGGCCAGATGGTTTCTGATATTCAGTCTTGACTCTCGCACAAGTCAAACATTTGCTGACGTAAGTTGCTATGTGAGCTTTCATGCTAGGCCATCAATACGTAGTTCTGAGATCGTGGTACATCTTATCCGAACCAGGATGTACCGAGTAACGAGACTTATGTGCTTCATCCATTACAAGTTCTCGTAAATTGCCATAGAGTGGGACCCAGATGCGTCCTGTTACGTAGTAGGCGCCGTCTTCCTTTTGTTCTAACCGTCGCCTTGAGCCGCGTAAGGCTTCAGCCCGGACGTTTTCTGGTTTCAATGCTTCTACCTGAGCATCTCGTATCTGGGAAGGAAGACTAGATTGGATAGTGAGTTGTAATGCTCGCACACGCCTAGGTGTGGTATCCTTTCGACTGAGGGCGTCGGCCACAACATTGGCTTTGCCTGGATGGTACTTGATGGCACATTCATAATCATTCAATAGCTCGACCCATCGACGTTGTCGCATGTTCAATTCCTTTTGCTTGAAGATATGCTCGAGACTCCTGTGATCGGTGTAGATGGTGCACTTGGTACCGTACAGGTAATGTCTCCATATCTTAAGTGCGAAAATAACAGCTTCTAGCTCCAAATCGTGTGTAGTGTAATCCTAAGGATGATAGGGGTAAGACGCCGTTATATGCTAACCGAGATTCGGGTTGGGAGGATTTAGGGTTTCAGAATTTTTCTAAAAAGATGCATGGGGATGTATTCATTACGTCCGAAAAGCCTACGGGTGCCCAGGATTTGCGAGACAAACCTCCCATGTTTTCTAAGCCGCTGAATATTGACGGGAATCCGTTGATGCCACGTCGTGGTGTATTACTGAATGAGCAAAAGGTAATTAATGTGATTGATGAATTGGAGAAGGTGACTGTTCCAGTTCAGCCATCTGTTGATAAACCCGATTGTCAGGTTGATCTGAATGAGAAGATGTCAAAGCCAATCTCTTATGCTGAAAAGGTTAAAGCTACTGGTAGTAAGAAGAGGGAGATTAATTTTAGGCTTATGGAGGCTCAAGAAGTTTTGGACGAAGCTGATGTTGTCATCCCAAAAGAAGCGGTTCGTAAAGTGCAGGATAGGTTTGCTAATGTCCTCTATGGCTATTTTTTGGGTAGTAGACTACCGTTTCCAGTGGTAGAATATTACGCAAAAAATGTATGGAATAAGTTTGGTTTTTCTAAGGCTATGATGAACTCCAATGGATTTTTCTTTTTTAAGTTTGACTCAACTGAAGGTATGAATAAAGTTCTTCAGGGTGGTCCTTGGCTAATCAGGAAAGTCCCGTTATTTCTCAATGTTTGGACCCCGGCAGTCACACTTAGGAAGGATGGGATTAAAACGATTCCAGTTTGGGTTAAGTTTCACAATGTGCCTATCGCTGTCTATACTGATGATGGGTTGAGTCTTCTGGCATCGAAGATTGGGATTCCAAAGAGGTTGGACAACTACACTGCTGATATGTGTATCGATAATTGGGGTAGAACAAGTTTTGCACGTGCTATGATTGAAATCTCTGCTGATAAAGAATTGAAAGATTATGTTATTGTAGCCATTCCTAAAGTGGTTGAAGAAGGTTATGTTATGGAGAAAGTGAAGGTTGAATATGAATGGAGGCCGAAAAGATGTGGTACCTGCTGTTTATTTGGCCATGATGTTTCTTCGTGCCCAAAATCAGTTCCGGTGCAGCCTAGTAATATTTCGATCGATCAGGATGGGTTTGTAACAGACAAAAGGAAAACAGTTAAACATGTGTTCCCTCAGAAAAAGCAAAAGGCTAAATTTGTCTATAACAAAAAACGAATTTGTCTGGGCCTGGGCCGTCTGGAACGAAACAAGACGATGGGATTCTTAGTAGGGATGGCGCGAGTAATGATGGAACGAAACATGATGAACGGATCTCTCATAAGGATGGTACTAGTAATGGTGGTAATGACAACAACAAAAGCAATCTGAATAATTATGTAATTCTTTCTCTGCTCTTTCGAGTGATCAAGTAGAGGATGGGGGTCTGCTTGGGGATCTTAGGTATAAGAGTGGGTCAAACAGACTTCTGGAGGATGATGATGGTATTTTAGATCAATTACCCACTGAAATTTCAGAATTTATGGCTGCAGATACGAATGCAAAACCTTCTGAGGGGGCAAGCACTCCCGGTCTAAAGGGTTTAAATGGGTAGTATTATGGCTTGGAACGTTAGGGGCTTGAACCGTCCCCTGAAACAAAGAGAGGTTCGATAGTTAATTAATGAAAATCATCTTAATATTTGTGCAGTTTTAGAATCGCATGTTCATCTCACTAACCTGGATAGAATATGCAAAGGGGTGTTTCGTAACTGGGAGTGGTCTTCTAATGGTAGTAGTTGTTCGAGAGGTACAAGAATTATAGTTGGTTGGAATAAGGTGATGGTGGACCTTATGGTGATTCATCATACGGATCAGGTAATTCATGTTCAATCTCGTCTCAAATCGGATGACAAAGTGGTTTTCTGTTCGTTTATCTATGCCGAGAATAAGTATCAGGATAGAAGAGATCTCTGGGAAAACCTTTGTCAGCATAAAAGCTTTGTTGGGGATAGGCCGTGGGTGGTAATGGGTGATTTTAATTCGGCACTTTCTCTGGAGGATTGCCTTGTTGGATCTTCTAATCTTTCTATTGGAATGAGAGAGTTTTATGAGTGTGTACAACATAATGAGCTGATTGATATTAAAAGCCATGGGATGCATTTCACTTGGAATCAAAAACCGAAACAAGGGGTGGGTGTGCTAAAAAAGATTGATAGGATCATGGGTAATATTCATTTCCTGGATATGTATCCTGATGCTTATGCTCTTTTTCACCCGTACCGTGTTTCGGACCATACCCCTTGTATTCTTAATTTTCACAGTTTCAAGCACAATCGGCCGAAACCTTTTAAGTTCGCTAATTTTTTGGTGACTAAGGAGGGGTTCATTCAGAGTGTCTCTAATGTATGGGCCAAGGAAATACAAGGGGTCACTATGTTCTCTGTTGTTAAAAAACTTACCTTCTTGAAGTCTCCTCTTAGACGTCTTTTATTTGACCAAGGTAATCTGCATAAACGGGTTCAAGAGTTGAGACTGAAGTTGGATGATATCTGTCACACCCCCAAAATCCACACGCGGAGTACTACCGCTTGGAGGCGTGACATGACCAGGATCAAGCCACCAATCATATTGAACATAAGTATGGTAAAAGTCATTCAACAATACGATAGGTGTTTCCAAAAAAAAACCAAATATAAACAAGTGTGTAGCGGAAGCATTAATGTAAAACCCAACATAAGTTTAAGTACAAAAATGTTATAATGTTTAACAACACATTCACGATCCATGTCCACAACGACTGTGCCTCCCGTGCAAGCTCCAAAAGTACCTATGGTCCTGCAAGGCATGTAACAGAGAGTCAACAACTAGTTGAGCGAGTTCACAATAGGTTAATTCAGTTATAGTGTTCGTATTGTAAATCGTAAGTTCGTTTAGTAATCATGTATCATGTGTAATCCCATCGCGGCCCTCTAGGCATGTTTGCGAAGTTTAGTGGGGGTTTCCCATATGTTCACTAGACTAGGTATATTTGTATCGCGGCCCTCCAGGCATGTTTGCGAAGATTAAAGTATAGTTCGCGGCCATTCCAGGCATGTTTGCGAAGATTGTTCTAGTATCGCGGCCGATCCCGGCATGTTTGCGAAGAGAAGTATATGTATCACTAGTCTAGTAGTATCTACCATTGACCTTCCTCTCCCGAGGCCTATGGTATGTAATTCTGATAACTCTTAAGCATAAACAATCATCCAACCCATTCCCAACCCCGGGAATCCCATGCCTTGGTAGAAGTGTGAACTCACCTTGTTTGCTCGGTATGCTAAGTTAAGTGCTCACAATAAATCAGTCAAGTCCTATAGTGCACGTATTTTCAATCAGTTCACAGTGTTTGTAAAGTTTCACATGGAACTAGTGTCACAGTAATATCACAAAGTGTTTGACAGTTCATATCATGCAACACATAACAGGTAGTCACATTCATAATATTCATGCTTCACATACATGTGTTTCACAGTTGATATAATATTGTTATTTGTTAGCATGCTTGACAGAAATAGTAGTTAACCGTGTAAATCAACTAACAGAGCTAACATCCATCAGAACTAGTAACTAACTGTGTCACATGCTTTACTTAACTAAAATAATAGGTTTAACAGAGTTAATAACTTAAATCAAGTTAATAAACTAACAACTAACTAACCCAGCAAAGTTAACCTCTAACGGAGTTAATTAACTGAGTTGAGTATTAACAGTTTGGTAATACATAACATATGGGACGAAATCTAAGTTGGGCCGAAAACACATGATTGCCGAAATCCCTTTATGGCCGAAAACCAAACATAAGCCGAAAACCAAACATAAGCCGAAAACCAAATATAAGCTGAAAACCAAACATGGGTCGAAACCCTTATGTGCCGAAAACACTCATTAGCCGAAATCTAGGTTGGGCCGAAATCCCCTTTTAGCCGAAAACTACCTTTGGGCCTGAAATGTTTGGGCCGAAATCACTTAATGTGATTTCGTCCAGTTGTTTATTGTGGGGGGTGTTTTCGTGAGCTTCTTCATCTTCACCAACACTCACTGTAACTTATTAAAAACCCAGAAACTCTAAACCCATTTCTTATCAGATGCAACCCTTTTGTACAAACCACCATTCAACCAAAAGCTAAAACATTTGATTAGATATCTACTTATCTGTATACTCAGAATTAACATCCAACAACAATCATAGTGTTTATCATTCATTAACATACACCCACTGTTACTTCCAAACATCCAATATTCAAACAGTTCATAGATAATAATTTTCTAACAATCACACCATGATCAAATCACATAATCACATATATAAATGTATACAAACATCATGATTAAACATCCAAAATCATACAATATGCAACAAGAAACAACTTGAATCATGAAATCACTAACCAAGGATTAAACAGAGGTTTTTGCTTCAAAGGATGAACTCTTTTGTTGGGTTTTCAGAGGTAGTGAGAGACAATTGTGATAAGATAATGTTTGATAAATGTGAAACTTGTCTGGGAAGATTGTTTATAAAATATCTCAATCCCCCACTGGGCCAAGGCCCAGTCTCTGATTTCGTTGATTATGTCTGGACGAAAACACTTATTGTGTTTTCACCACTTGGGTGATTTCATGATACTTGTTTACAGGTAGAAGTTCCATCTTTAATTATCATGTTAATTAATACAAAGCCTTATAAACATACACTTACATGTAATAAATATTATGGATCCCAAATATAAAATATCAGTCGCAGTACTATTTAACGTATTACAAAGGTAAGCGTTGTGAAACAACGAGTCGTATTAACAAACAACTAAATAAAAAAAAAATTAACGTGCACTAAATGCGAAGATAGAATCTGGGAAACTCGAGTTGTCACAATATCCAAAAGGCTATTGATGTAAACCCGTTGGATGCTGCGCTGAGGGAGGCTGAATCCAATTGTCTTAAAGAGTTCCAATCGGTTTCTTATGATGAAGAGTGCTTCTTAAAGCAAAAAGCCAAAGTGGATTGGTTAATGGCGGGAGATTTAAATACTAAATTTTTTCACAATTGTGTGAAAACTAGAAATGCATATGGTAAGATTCATAACATTCAAGATGCTAACGGTAATCAATTCAAGGGAGAAGATGTTTATGCAGCTCTGGTTAAACACTATTCTGATTTTCTGGGTACATCTTTGAATGTTGATAATCTGAATGTTAATGACATGTTTTATAATGTCCTTGATTCGAATGTTGCAACCAATATGGTTCGTCAAGTTACTCGTGAGGAGGTGAAGAATGCCATGTTCTCTATAGGTGAGAATAAAGCTCCGGGGCCGGATGGGTACACTTCGGCTTTTTTCAAGAATTCTTGGGAGATCGTTGGTGATGAGGTTACGAAAGCTATCCTTGAATTCTTTGAGAATGGGAAGATGTTGCAACAAATTAATCATACCATCATTGCCTTGGTCCCAAAAGTAAATACCCCTAATTCGGTGGTTGATTACCGGCCGATTTCTTGTTGCAATGTGATATATAAATGCATCAGCAAAATTATTACGGATAGAATTAAAGGTAGTTTGGATTTTTTGGTTAACATAAACCAATCTGCCTTTGTTCCTGGTAGGAAAATTTCCGATAATATACTTCTCACTCAGGAGTTAATGCACAACTATCACCTGAACATTGGCCCTCCTAGGTGTGCATTTAAGATTGATATTCAGAAGGCCTATGACACAGTGAGCTGGTCTTTTCTTCGGGAAATTCTAATTGCTTTCGGCTTTCATCAGAAAATGGTTAATTGGATCATGGTCTGTGTTACAACCGTTTCATACTCGTTGAGTATAAATGGCAATTTACACGGGTATTTCAAGGGTAAACGAGGTCTGAGGCAGGGTGATCCGATGTCACCTTATCTTTTTACTTTGGTTATGGAGGTTCTTTCTCTTCTTTTAAGGAATGCGGCCTCTAATAGCAATGTGTTTAGATACCATCTCCATTGTAAGAAACAGAAGATCATCAACATTTCATTTGCTGATGACTTATTTTTATTTGTGAATGGAGATTCTGCTTCGGTTAAGGTTTTAAGAGACTCCCTTCAGCGATTTACTAGGGTCTCGGGTTTGGTTCCCAGTATGTTAAAAAGCACGGTATTTTTTGGCAATGTTTCTCATTCTATCAAACAGGAAATTCTAAGTGTTATGCCATTTCAAGAGGGTTCTCTCCCTGTTAGATATTTGGGTGTTCCTTTAATATCCTCTAAGCTCTCGTATAAGGATTGTAAGGTTCTTGTAGAGAAAATGGATAAGAGGATTAATAACTGGACTACGAGGTCTCTTTCTTTGGCTGGTAGATTACAGTTAGTGAATTCGGTTCTCTCGGCTATGCATATATATTGGGCTATGGTGTTCCTTCTACCAGCGAAAATAATCAGTGAGATGGAAAGACGTATGCGTGAGTTTCTATGGTCCGGAAATCACAATCGAACTATTAAATCTAAGGTGGCTTGGAAAGTTGTCTGCCTTCCTAAGTGTGAGGGTGGGTTGGGAGTCCGAAGTATTTCGGATGTTAATAAAGCCCTTTTATCTTCTCATGTTTGGAGTATTCTCACTAATAGGAAATCCTTATGGGTGCAATGGATCCATATATACAAGATTAAAGGCAGAAGTTTCTGGGAGATCCCTTGTCGAGGTCGCATGTCATGGGGTTGGAGAAAACTCCTTGCAATTCGTACTCTTATTCGGCCTTTCTTATGGAAATCTATTGGTAGTGGAGCTAATACGAATGCATGGAGTGATATGTGGTGTGATTCTTGTCCTCTTCGAGCTTTTATTAGTCCTAGAGTTATTGCTAATGCGGGTTTCAACATTCACTCTTCAGTAGCTGATTTGGTTGATCCGAATGGCCAATGGAGATGGCCGGTTGCATGGTATGATATCTTCCCGGTATTAATTAATGTAGCAGCTCCCACGTTGTGTGCATCTGATCGTGATCGCCTGATTTGGAAGGATCTTGATGGTAATGATCGTTCATTTTCTTCTTGGGAGGTGTGGAATAATATCCGTCATCGTGAGAGTGAGGTGCCATGGGTTAATATGGTGTGGTTTAAACAATGTATTCCTAAACATTCGTTTCACCTTTGGCTGGTTATTCGTAACAAACTGAAGACACAGGATAGATTATCTGTGTGGGAAGCGGGTAGTGCCACAAATTTAAATCTCATGTGTTGCCCGTTATGTAGTTATGACAGAGACTCGAGGGACCATCTTTTCTTTGAATGTTCCTTCGCTTCTCAGGTTTGGAATAATGTTAGGTGTCTTACCAGTATGGAAGACGTAAATGGTACTTGGTCCGAGATAATGAGCTGGATGGATCTTAACTCGAGGTCGCAGAAGCCGGACAATGTTGTCACCCGGTTGGTGGTTGCGGCTGCAACTTATTTCATATGGCAAGAGCGTAATAACAGGTTGTTTACTCGGAAGAATCGTACGGCTATGGTGGTGGCTCAGGAGATCATTAATATTGTTCGTATGAAGCTTCTCACCTTCAAGTTCAAACGAAGATTTGTGAATGGTAGTTTGGTGGAAAAGTGGAAGATCCCGAGCAGCAATGTAGAAGTCGATCCTGGCTAGAGTAGTTTTTCACTTTGTTTTTTTTCTGTTGAGTGTTTTTGGCTGTGTTTAGTGTGGGGTGTTTGTGGCTTTGGTGACTAGTTATTTTGTTTTAGTTTGGTTGTTTTGGTTCCTAGTCTTGGTATGTCAAGACTAGCGGGTGTGTGGTATTTCAGCCACACCTTTGTTCTTATTGGTTTGATTAATAAAATTCACCGGGGTAACCCTTTACCCAAAAAAAAAAATCTTAAGTTGGCGCGAGGCGTAAGCAATGACATTATCCTGTTGCATCAATACACAACCAAGACCCTGAATTGACGCGTCACAATAAACTACGAAATCGTCTGTGCCCTCTTGCAATGAAAGAATAGATGCGCTACAAAGTCTATTCTTTAAATGTTTGAACGCTGATTCTTGAGCATCACCCCAACGATAGGTGACACCCTTCTGAGTTAGCAAAGTAAGCGGCTGTGCAATCTTCAAGAAGTCTTTGATGAACCTTATGTAGTAGCCCGCCAAACCCAAGAATTGGCGGATTTCTGTTGGTGTACGGGGTGCAGGCCAGTTCCTGATCGAATCTACCTTGGATGGATCAACATGAATCCCATTCTTGTTTACCACGTGGCCTAGGAAATGGACTTCACGAAGCCAGAAGTCGCATTTCAAAAACTTAGCATAAAGTTGCTCTGTTCGAAGCAGTTCCAAAATAATCCGCAGATGCTGCTCGTGTTCCTCCTGACTCTTAGAATAGATCAGGATGTCGTCGATGAAAACAATAACAAACTTATCCAGGTAAGGTTTGCACACTCTGTTCATAAGATCCATGAAGACTGCAGGTGCGTTTGTTAACCCGAATGGCATGACCAGAAACTCGTAGTGGCCGTAGCGGGTTCTGAATGTTGTTTTGGAGATGTCCTCGTCTCGGACTCTCAGCTGATGGTAACCCGATCTCAGATCAATCTTGGAGTAGTAGCTCGACCCTTGCAGCTGGTCGAATAAGTCATCAATGTGCGGGAGAGGATAACGATTCTTTATGGTCACCTTGTTGAGTTCGCGGTAATCTATGCACATCCTGAAGGTACCGTCTTTCTTCTTTACAAATAGTATTGGAGCTCCCCAGGGCGAAGAGCTAGGACGAATGAAACCCTTATTCAAAAGTTCTTGTAGTTGCATGGACAGTTCTTCTAGTTCGGTTGGAGCTAAGCGATACGGTGCTCGAGCTATGGGCGCTGCTCCAGGAGCTAGCTCGATTTGGAATTCGACCTGGCGATGAGGCGGAAGACCAGGTAAATCCTCAGGAAACACTTGAGGAAAATCGCGTACAACTGGAATATCCTCTATTCTCTTCTCTTTCGATGATGCATCAATAACAAGTGCTAAGATAGCAGTGTGGCCCTTTCGCAAACACTTCTGGGCCTTTAGAAAAGAGATGATGCCCACAACAGCACCACTCTTGTCGCCTTGAATTTCGAGAGGTTCTCTACCTGAACGGGGAATACGAACAATCTTCTCCTTGCGAAGGATATCTGCTCGATGTTGCGATAACCAATCCATACCAACAACAATGTCGAAACTACCCAAAACAATAGGAATGAGGTCGATAGAGAAGGTTTGACCAGCTAAGACGAGATTACAGCCCTTAACTATGTGTGTGGCTTCTAGGCTTTTACCATTTGCTAACTCTACGGCATGCTTGGTGTTCAAAAGTGTTGGTGTGCGTTTAAGCATTTGACTAACTTTTAGAGACACATAACTGGTATCGGCACCCGAATCAAATAAAACAGTAACATAAAAGTCGTCGAGAAGAAACTTACCCATGTTGATCTGTTGATCCATAAAGGTTTTGAAAGTACACACAAGAGGCTGAGCGTGTTGATCTGTCGTGTGTGTAAAGCAAAATTAAGCACAAGTGTTGGTTTACGAGAGTAGGATCTAAAGATCCTAGAGTAAGTTGTGATGGCAGGTTATACCTCCTGCCTGGGCAGCTGCGAGTGCTGCAGTAACTTGTTCAGTGATCAAAGCCACCAACTCGGCTTGAGTTAGGTTAACGCGTCCACTCATGATCTTCATATCAAAGGAAACATGACTGAGAAAGGTTCGCGAAAGTGCGATGACAGAAGAGAGTAAGCACACATGGGTTTCAAGCAATAGTTGTTACGTTTATCTAAGCATACTATGAGCAATGTACTATGTAACTAGCAAGTAGGTAATATAAACATAAACCATATCACCTAGAATGTTGAGCCTTGCACGTGGAGTGAAGCGTTGCTGTGGATCGTTGAGCACTGTTCAGGTTATAGTCTGGTTTTAACAAAAACTTCTTCCCCTTATTAAAACCAAGTTCACTATAACCAATGGCTCTGATACCAATCTGTCACACCCCCAAAATCCACACGCGGAGTATCACCGCTTGGAGGCGTGACTGACCAGGATCAAGCCACCAATCATATTGAACATTGTAAGTAATAAATAAAAATTCAATCCAACAATACGAAAGGTGTTCAAACCAAAACATAGTTAAGTGTTTAGCGGAAGCATAAATGTGAAAACCCAACATAAGTATTAAGTTCGAAATGTTATAATGTTTTTAACATGGCACCCAACGTCCATGTCCCACAACGACCGCGCCTCCCTGTGCAAGCTTCATGAGTACCTATCGACCTGCAAGGCATGTAACGAGTCAACAACAAAGTTGAGCGAGTTCACAGTTGGTTGTTTAGTTATAGTGTTCGTAAATCGTATGTTTATTTCGTAAACCATGTATCGTATTAATCCGTATCGCGGTTTCCCAAACATGTTTGCGATGATTAGTGGGGGCTTCCCATGTGTATCGTATTAATTCGTATCGCGGTTTCCCAAACAGGTTTGTGATGATTAGTGGGGGCTTCCCATGTTGTATGTTACTAGACTAGTCGTATCCGTACGTGCCCTTCTTAATCCAAGGACCGTAGCAAGTATGAGTGTACGTAGGTTTTACGTACGTGCCCTTCAATCCGAGGACAGTAGTAAGTATGAGTGTACGTAGGTTTTACGTACGTGCCCTTCCTAACCCGAGGACAGTGAAAAGTAGTTTAATAGTAATGATAGTACGAGTAGTTATTCAATCCCATTCCCAACCCACCAGGAATCCCATGCCTTAGGAGTGTGAACTCACCTTGGTTTGCTCGGTATGCTAAACTATGTGCTCACAAGAAATCAGTCAAGTCCTATAGTGTGCACGTATACTCAATCAGTACATGTTCGTAGAGTTTCACATACAATCAATGTCACAGAGTGTGCCTAAGCAATTAGCACGTATCACATAAGCAGTTAATCAAAGCCATGCAATTCATGCTTCATATAAATGTCCTTCACAGTTTGCACTAACATGGTTATTCATAACATACCTGACAGGATTAACATACATAGCAGGAATAATAAACTAACAGAGTTAATTAACTAACAAAGTTAACAACCCATTAGAGTTACATGCTTAACAGAGTCAATGGTTTAACAGAGTTAATAATCTTTAACAGAGTTACTGTGCCAGAACACACAACGCAATCACGTGCTTGGCGAAATCCCTATTCTGGCGAAAACCCTTTGGGCGACGAAATCCCAAGGGTTTTCGTCGACTTGAAGTATGGCGAAAACACTTAAGTGTTTTTGTCTGGTCCTGTGTTTTCGTCTGTGCTTGATTTCGTGAGGTAGGGTTTTCATCATCAACAGTTAACACCCAGACATCCTAATACTCGAAATCCCCACTAGCCGATAAAGAAAATCATCATCACATGCAACCAAATTGTCAGTTTATGTATGCCGCCCAAGTCATGATAATTCTCAAATACTTAAAATACTTAAAACCTCACACGGACTCAATCATCATGTAATGGTTCACATCATCAATAATATTATCCACACCACCAACAATGGCCGACAAGTGTGGATGGTTTTCATAATGCTATTGGACCAAATTTATGAAGTGGCTATACATTTAGTCACATGATACCTACATCTAATAGGTCACTTAGATTCAACATATATTTTAATCAAAAAGAAGTTGGGCTGTCACCTTCATAAATCTCGATTTCATAAGCAGAATACCACTTCAACATTTGTTACACATGCAAGACTATTGACAACTATTAGGATGACTTCATGATTTGACTAGATCTACACATGGGCCCTATACATTCAATTATATTTGACCGATAATACCACTGATATCTACCAACATTCATTTATTAGCCAACACAATCACCAAGGCCATCCAATCTACATCAATCAATCGCTATATAAATACTAGTATGTTCGAATTTATAAAAGTAATATCATTAACCACGAATCATAGACAACACGTGACAATCATAAGACAGTACACAGCAACAATCTAATAATTATCATTACTAACCACAGATCGAGCGGTTGATTGAAGGAAAAGACTTGCAAGAGAGGAGTAGTTTACAAAGAAGGAACTGCCGTTTGAAAGCTAGGGTTTAACAATGAACTGCTTCGAAAACCTTAAACGTGTTTAAGCAAACAATTCAGGCCATTGGGCCGCGTCTGACTTTGGGCCCAACATCTCCGACGAAATCCAAAGGGATTTCGTCAGCCTACAAGTTGGCGAAAACCCCTTGTTCTCGTCAGGGGTGTTTTCGTATGGAAGGTGTTTTCGGCTAGGGGTGTTTTCGTGAGGGTAGGGGTGTTCGGCCAATGCTCCATATTTAATTATAAAACACAAATGAACACAATTTACATTATTACATACACTCAAATATAA
Organism: Helianthus tuberosus; assembly: GCA_030545235.1. Taxonomy (NCBI): domain Eukaryota; kingdom Viridiplantae; phylum Streptophyta; class Magnoliopsida; order Asterales; family Asteraceae; genus Helianthus; species Helianthus tuberosus. The sequence continues at coordinate 46,911,101 of CM060429.1, read as the reverse complement.
TGCACCCCAAATATATATATAAAACACACTTAGCAAATAAATACAAGGTTAAGTCAAATAGAGACCTTGAAAGCTCGGGTTGTCACAGATACACCTACTACTACTACCGAGGTTCGTTCATTTCTTTGTCTAGCGGGTTATTACCGCCGTTTCATTGAAAACTTCTCCAAGATTGCGGTTCCTCTCACTGCTTTAACTCAGAAGAACAAACCTTTTGAGTGGGGATACAAACAGGAAGAAGCTTTTCAAACCTTGAAACAAAAACTCTGCGATGCACCTATTCTATCTTTACCTGAGGGCAATAACGATTTTGTTGTGTACTGTGATGCATCTAATTTTGGCCTTGGCTGCGTTCTTATGCAAAGAAACAAAGTCATAGCTTATGCATCAAGACAGCTGAAGATACATGAGAAAAACTACACGACTCATGATCTTGAGTTGGGTGCAGTAGTCTTTGCTCTCAAAATCTGGAGACACTACCTGTATGGTACAAAGTGTGCAGTGTTTACAGACCACAAGAGTCTCCAGCATATCTTCAATCAGAAAGAACTTAACATGAGGCAACGACATTGGGTTGAACTTCTAAACGACTATGATTGCGAAATTCGCTACCATCCTGGTAAGGCGAATGTTGTGGCTAACGCATTGAGTCGTAAGGAACGTGTCAAGCTTCACTGTGTTCAGGTTCGATCTGATATTCAAACCCGCATTTCTAAGGCTCAACATACTTGTGTTACACAAAACTTGATGGGTAAAGAATTACCGTGTCACATTAAGCTTGAGCTTGAGCTGAAAGACTTTGGGTTGTTTTATTTCATGGGCCGTTTGTGGGTCCCAAGTATAAACGATCTTTGCACCTTGCTAATGGATGAAGCTCATGAGTCTCGATATTCTATTCATCCTGGTGCAGATAAAATGTATAAGGATCTTCAAACCCAGTATTGGTGGCCAGGAATGAAGAAAGACATTGCCTTATATGTTTCCAAATGCCTTACTTGTCTTAAGGTTAAGGCAGAGCATCAACATCCCTCTGGATTATTGGAGCAACCCGAGATACCAGTTTGGAAATGGGAAAACATTGCTATGGATCTCATTACCAAGCAGCCGCGCACTAAAAGAGGTCATGACGCTATTTGGGTAGTTGTTGATCGTCTTACAAAGTCAGCACATTTCTTGCCGATCCGTGAGGATCTATCTGCTGACAAGCTTGCTAAGATATATGTAGATGAGATTGTATCTCGACATGGTGTTCCTTTGAACATCATATCTGACAGAGATGCTCGATTCTCGTCTCACTTTTGGAGAACCATGCAATCTGCCATGGGTACCCAACTTAATTTGAGCACAGCATATCATCCTCAAACGGATGGTCAATCTAAGAGAACAATCCAGACATTGGAGGACATGCTTAGAGCTTGTGTGATTGATTTTGGTGGTAGTTGGGATTCGCATCTACCGTTGATCAAATTCTCCTACAACAATAGTTATCACTCTAGCATCAACATGGCTCCTTTCGAAGCTTTATACGGTCGAAAATGTCGTTCACCGGTCTGTTGGAATGAAATAGGTGAAGCTCAGCTTACTGGACCTGAACTCATTCTAGAGACTACAGATAAGGTCAAGAAGATTCGTGATAACCTTCAGATAGTTAGAAGCCGTCAAAAGAGTTACGCGGATCGTCGACGCAAGCCCTTAGAATTTCAAGTCGGTGATCACGTCTTACTCAAGGTATCCCCTTGGAAAGGTGTGATTAGATTTGGAAAGAAAGGAAAACTTGCACCACGTTATGTTGGACCATTCAAGATCGTTGAAAGAATCGGAAAAGTAGCCTACAGATTAGAGCTACCTCCTGAACTTGGAAATGTTCATCCAACATTCCACGTATCCAATCTCAAAAAGTGTTTAGCTAATGAGAACCTCCACATACCACTTGATGAAATTCGTGTTGATAACACGATGCACTTCGTTGAGAAACCTGTGGAAATCATGGACCGTGAAGTCAAAAAGCTCAAACACAAGCGCATACCTACTGTCAAAGTTCGCTGGGAATCTAAACGTGGCCCAGAATTTACTTGGGAACATGAAGATCAAATGAAGGAGAAATTTCCTAAAGTAGGGGAGATTGTAACATCTGTGCCTGTGTAATCATTGTATAAACTCTGAACAATACAATATTAACAAAACAATGTGTTTTGATCCCAATGTTTGTTATTTATGTTTGACATTTTGTGCATTTTGATTTTTGATTGATTTTAAACTCTATATCGCCTTCTGGAGAGTTATACGCAAACTGATGCGTAAACGTAATCAGTTTAACGCGACAAACACTTCAAAACAGCAACATAAGCTTAACATACCTTAAATAACCTTTACATAACTTAGAAATAAGTTTTAAAGGGTTTGGTATGGCAAAAACAAGTTTATTCGCTCTTAGGGACTATTTGCGTCAAACTGCAAAAGTCTGCCGTTTCATAAGGCAACGTACAGTCCAGAACTTGATCATAAGCTAAACATACCATAAATAACCTAAACATAGCTTAGAAATAAGCTTTGAGTGGTTCGGTGTGCGAAAATATGCTTATTTGATCTTACAAGGACTAAAAGGGTCAAAAACGGCGTAAGTTTGCATTTACGCGCATATCTTACGTTCTGATCGCATCTGGGAACCCAAAATTTTTGTAGACACTAAAATATTTTTATTTTAGTGATCGGCATGCAAAAATACCATTCGTCGCTTAATTTGGATCGTTTTCGCATCCGTTCGAGTTTCGTCGTAATTAGACGAATAACGTGACCGTACGACCAAACGAGCCGACATCCGAGAGTTTTCCGAGCATATTTTGAGTCCTCTAAACCTTAATGACCTTGTAGAGCCTTGAAAATGGCTTAACGGGTGTTAAAAGTGCCAGAAATGAGCTCATACACATGCAGGGAACAAAGCTGTCAAAACTGAAAGTTTTGCTGATATGCAGGTAGTAGGAGGGCCGCGTAAGCCCTGACCCTACTCCTACGCGCCCCGCAACAATATGCCCAGCGACCAAAAGTCAATTTTTGCAATCTGTTGAGAGATTAAGGATTGTTCTTGCCATTTTCTTGGTGTGTTAACCAAGTTAACACCTCTCCAAGGTTTCTAACCTGCATCAAACACTTGTATGGTTGAGATTTTTGCTTGGAAGTTACACAAACAAATGGCATGATCTTGTGAGTTCACAACAACTATAAATAGCCAAGCTCTTCATTTGATTTCCTCACCCTTGATCTGATTTCTCTAAGTTGAGGCTGAAAAACTTCATACCTGAGATTTTAAGATCAAGTTCTCCCTAGCAAGGACCCTTTGTAAGCTTACTTCGTTCTTTTATCGCTTTCCTAGCGTAAAGTCAAACAGTGTTTGACTTTCAGTTTGACCAGTCAATGGTCAACACAAAGTTCATTTGAATTTTGCAACGTGATTGTAATCACGATGGTTATAATCCTTAGCAATTATGCCTACTGATTACCACGTTAACTAGGCGTAGTGATGAGTCAAAGTTTCGGTCAAAATGCGTTTTAACACGCATTTTGCAACGGAACTACTTTTAGGTTACCAAATCAGTTTTCTAAATTAGTTAAGCATGTTTTGACATGTTTAACTCGTCACTATTAGTATAGTTCTTGTTTAGGGTCGTAAGTTAAGCGGTCTAAACAACCGCTTACACTTTCGAACCCGACCCGTTTGGTCGATCATTAGGATCCGACCAAGCATGATTGTTGATCATAGTTACATAGGGAATAACCTCTGAGGTTATACCATATGATCACATAGGATTGGTTAGTCATTTGTTAGTTAGCTTATATGCCCATAGGAAATGACCAAAACCCCCTTTTGAAGCATAAATCCGTATTTTGCATATGTGAACATATTTTTGACATATAATCTGATTTAGTAACATGTTTAGGCATAATTGGGCATGTAAGACTTGACATAGCACATAGTTAACCATCCGAACATAGTTTTACGCAAACGACGCGTTAAAGTAGCTTAAACTACCGTAACGGGTCGAAACGGGTCAAAAGCACTTAGGTAGACTTTCAAATCAGAATGTTAGCTCTATTAAATCATACCATATGAGTTCAAGCACTCATTTGATTTATAGAACATCATTCTATCCTATCTCCCGATTTAGGATCCGATTATTAACATAGTTACCCATATTAGGTGCCGTTTGAATTCGTGATCCTTGGAGCTTAAATTGGTCTTATTCTCAAGACTAATAAGCAATCCCAAGTGAGTACATAGTTCCCCTCTTTTACCGCTTTCAATTACTTTGGGGTGATACACATGTACATACTTGTTACTTATGTGTTTTCATTGCTTTTATGACATAAACATGCTAGTTTCACCTAGTACATATCTAGTACATGCTTTCAATTATATTTTGCTATGTATGTTAAGCATGCTAGCACATTGATTTATTACACATTTGTTGCATATGTTTACTTAGCATATGGACACATTGGCATGACATTTCTGCTATGTATGTTTATTGAGCATGCTAGCACATTGTTTTACATGAACATTTCTACTATGTATGTTTACTTAGCATACCTAGTACATGGTTTTCACATGCTACATTGGTTATGACATTTGGTATGTTTAATCGGGACAATAATACATTCATTAACATTGATCACGCCGCTCGGTAGTATGTAATGGTACCATAGGACTTGACAAATCCCGTTTCCGACTTCCTAGGTTTGTTTGGAAGTTGGGAATGACAGAATCCGAAATACATGATTTAGATAAACCTTTAATTTGTTTAAGGGTTTGTCGCCACAGTTGCAAGGCTTGAATGTATGCGATTAACATTACTACATAAATGTTTGTAATCATAAAGCATTGTTTTCTGCAAAACATAACATTTGATTTAAACTTAGTTTTATTCAAAAACTTTGTTTTGTACATTTTTCCTATGTGGTTGAGTAATTACTAGTTATTCACCTTACATGACATTTGTTTTCACATGAACATTTTCACATAGTTTGAGTAGATACTTTCTACATGCTATGCATTACATTTAGTTATACATGATACATTTCACACATGACATTGAACATGGTTTACACATAAACATTTTGACATTGAACAAAACATTTTGGTTGGTTATTGATAAGTGACTTATGTAACGGGGCTATGTGTTATATGATAAAAGCATGGTGGATACGCCGTTGGTACTTCCTATATATAAGTGCTTTTATTGTATTATACATTGTTGCGTTATCTAAATCACTTGGACAAAGACATGAAACATTTTTACAAGAACACGATATTGTTTTACAAATTACATATGTTACACAAATTCACTTTTACTTGGTTATTCGTTTAACCATGCATTGTCCTTTCATTATCATTTGATTTTCACATCGATTTTCATATGATTTTACAAAGGAAAACATTTTATAAGGTTCATGACTACATTTTTGTTAAACACTTCTTTTAACTACAAGTCATGAATCCTGCATAAACCAAACCTATGTATCTCACAGGCATTTTTATGCTGACGTACCTACTTTTACATGTGTTTAAGGTGCTAATGCATGATGTTGTCTGTGCTTCACTTAGGCGGACTTGGGCCTTAGTGACTTAAAAGACAGTTATATATGTTGTGTTTAGTTTGAACTCCAAGACAATGTAAACTTTAACCTTAATAATATATAACTTTAATTACCATGGTTGTTGAAACAATAATTATGTCGCTCCACTCCCCGACGTTTCCGCCGCGGTTTGTTGTTTTACGCGGTTGGGGTGTGACAATATAGGTCGTATTGTCTAGCTAACATGCGAGTCTGAACGTTGACGCAATAAATTTAATATGCAAAACTTGGGAAAATGCCATGATGTCGAGTTTTCAATTTACGACGGATTACCCATGGATTTTTTTTGGGTAAAGGGTTACCCCGGTGATTTTATATATCAACAAACTTAAAAACAAGTAGTGTGGAGAAACCCACACTAGTTCAAACATGGGACATTCCCCATGAAAGTACACCAAGAAACCAAAAAATAACAGCCAAGTACCACTAAAACAAAAACCACTAGACTATAATCTAGAAAAAATAAACACAATGGGAATCAGCCGCCATCATCATCCAACTTGTTGCTGTAGATTTCCCAAGATTCCAAGATTCTTCGCACCCTATTACACTCCTTGAACTTGACTCCAATTAGCTTATAACGAACGGTTTGCAAGATTAAATTGGCCAAGACATCTGGAGGTCTTGTCTGGTTCCTGAACAATCGAGCATTTCGCTCCTGCCACACGAAATAAACAGCAGCAGCAACTATGAGCCTGCTAATAAAGTTAGTCGCTGATTTAGAATTAGCCCTAGCCCCCAACCAATCAACTATAGCATCCCATGCTGGGCCTACCGAGTTCATCCCTCCTTTTTCACGAATCTTGATCCAAACTTGAGTAGAGTAATTGCAGTCAAAGAACAGATGGTTGTGAGAATCAACATTTGCATAGCACAAAAGACAGCACATCATATTCATATTCTTCCTTCTCGAGAACTCCCATTGAAGAATCTTGTCTTGTGTTAAAAGCTTACGACGAATGACAAGCCACATAAAAAACGCATGCTTGGGAATACACTGATAGAATCAAACAATTTTAACCCACTCTACCTCCTCTGCCCGACGTCTAAGCGAATGCCAAACCTGAGATGAAGAATGCTCAACTAAATCATTACCATCCTTCCACATAAGTTGATCAGGAGTATTAGGCACTAACCTTGGGGCGAACAAAGTACCCTCAAAGGATCGGCTCGGCAAGGGTATTTGCTGCCAGGCTCAGGCTTGTCGGGTGGCGGCCTGGGAGGGGTTATCCCCTCCGCGGTCAGGGGTACCGTGCATTACCCTTTTTTTTGGATACTATCCAGTTGTATTAATACTGGAAACATATCCCTCCACGCCACTGGCCACCTCCAAACCCCATTAACATGAATCTCCTGAACTGAAGTGTTAAGAGAAAACCCTGCATTTGATATAGTTCTAGGAGTCAGAATGTTACCCAGCGGACCCAATTGACTCCATATATCATACCAAGCTGACGTGTTCCTCCCATTACCCAGTTTAGACCAAACATACTCTCAAATATAAGGTCTTAGTTGTAATAATTTCCGCCAACTCGAAGAACTATTTGCCACCGACTTACAAATCCAAAAGCTATTACCTTTGAGCCGGTACGAATGAATCCAAGCCACCCAAAGAGAATCACGTTTTACTAAAATACTCCAGATATGGGAAGTCATGAGAGCTTTATTGACATCTCCAATCCTGCGAATACCTAGCCCCCCTTCATACTTAGGAACACAGATAGCATTCCAAGACACTTTAGCTTTACCCTTATGGAATAATCCATCTGACGACCAAAGAAAATTTCGCATTTTGGCTTCCAGCATAAGAGTGATACGAGTAGGAAGAATAAACACAGAAGACCAGTAAATGTGCATAGAAGAAAGGACAGAACTAATAAGCTGTAACCTGCCTGCAAAAGAAAGAAGCTTATTTTTCCAGTTAGAGATACGCTGGTCCAATCTTTCAACTAGAACACTACAATCTTTGTATAGAAGACCAGAAGATATCAGAGGCACCCCCAAATACTTTACCGGTAACGAACCTTCAACAAACGGCATAAAGGTCAAAATATGGTTTTTGATATGAGCAGGCACATTGCAAAAAACCCCGTGCTTTTTTGGATACTAGGCACTAAGCCAGACATATTCGTAAAATTCGAGAGAGATTTCATGATACACTGAACTGAATTAATATCACCTCTAGCAAACAGGAATAGGTCATCAGCAAAACACAAGTTAATGATACGTTGCTTCTCACATTTATTGTGAAACTTGAAAGACTTATCAATACTAGTGGCCCGTTGTAAGATGCTCGTCAAGATCTCCATAACAAGCGTGAAGAGATAAGGAGATAGGGGGTCACCCTGCCGGAGACCACGCTTACCCTTAAAATAGCCATAGACATTCCCATTAACACATAACGAATATGTTGTTGTCGAGACACACATCATGATCCACTCCACCATCTGAATTTTGAAACCAAATCCAATCAAAACATTTTTCAGGAAGCACCAATCAACCGTATCATAGGCTTTCTGAATGTCCACTTTAAAAGCACACCGAGGGGGGCCAGAATTTCGATGGTAATTATGCATTAATTCTTGAGTAAGAAGGATGTTATCCGTAATTTTCCTACCAGGAACAAAAGCGGACTGATTTATACTTACAACTTGATGAAGCACATCCTTTATTCGATCCACAATAATTTTACTCACACACTTGAACTGGACATTACAACAGGCTATAGGCCGAAAATCAATAACTGTAAGCGGAGAAAGTTTCTTCGGAACAAGGGCAATAAGAGTATGGTTAAGTTGGCCAAGTAATTTACCTGTGTTAAAGAAATCTATGACTGCCAAAGAGACATCATTCCCGACAATCGGCCAGGCAACTTTAAAGAACGCAGCGGTAAAGCCATCCGGGCCTTGGGCCTTGTCATTACCAATAGAAAACATAGCTTTATTTACTAAATGTGTCAACCCGATTGATGCCATCCGGGCCTGGGGCCTTGTCATTACCAGAAGAAGTTGGTGTCCATTTCTTTCTTGATGTTTGATGATGCATGTTTTGTCACTTAAATATGTTGGACTAACTTTTAAACTTTCTGGGACGAATGTAATAAGATCTGTGAGGATCAAAAACAACATAACTATGTCATGGTAATGTCGTGTTTTCGAACTTATGTTTAAAATCAATGTTTTAACTAAGTTATTATGTCCAACAATATAATGCATCAAACATCAAGAAAGAAATGGACACCAACTTCCGTCACCACTACGTTTTATATTCCGCTGCGACGTTTTTGGGGTGTGACAGTGGTTGGCGAAACATGACACCGACGACGAGACGGACGTGGCGTGATAGAAACATGGTGGACACACCACTGGTACTTCCTATATATAAGTGTTTCTACCACGTTGGCAAACTTTCGTAACAAGTGCCGTGTGGGAATTCGTTGTTTTGTGGACTGTGGTGAGGATGTTGAACGCTAAACTATGTGAAACTATTTGATTAATCTACTTGTGTGTGACAATGATGGAGTGTATTGTTATGGTTGGCAAAAGCGACACGTAACATGACACCGAACACGAGGCGAACGTGATATGTCCGAAGCATGGTGGATACGCCGCTGGTACTTCCTATATATAAGTGTTTCTGACATGTTGCTGAACCATTGTACAACGTGCCATGCGAAGGTCGTGGGTTTGCAGATGTTGAATCTTTTGAAATCTATGTGAAACTTATTGAAACTTGAGTCTTTATACAACTGTGTGTGAATCTATATACTGTGAGACTTTATGATCTAGACTTATACGATCCTTTTCTTGGATCTTTAGATGTCTTCCCGTAAGATGTCTGACACTCTTAAGAAAGCCAGAACCAAATCTCTGAAGAAGATGATGTCCTTTATGGCCGATTAGATCGCTCGCATCATGCCAAAGATCGTCACTGAGATCCAGGGTTCAAACACTCCTCCTTTATCTGCTGACTCTAAGACAGAGAAGGTGAAGCCTACAAAGTTCAGCTACAAACACTTCGTCTCTTGCAACCCTAAGCCTTTTACGGGCAGTGATGGGGTGACTGCTATGCTGGAGTGGTTTGACAGCATCGAGGTTACCTTCATTAACAACGAGTGCCCAGAGCATTTAAAGACTAGGAGTGCAACGGGAATGCTTCAAGGCAGAGCTCTGGAGTGGTGGTCGAATGAGAGAAACATCCGCTCTAACGAAGAAGCTTGAAGAATTGATGATGCTCGAATTCTGGCCTCCCCATGAACAACTAAAGCTTGAAGAAGAGTTCTGGCATCTGAAGCAGATTAGTGACGACAATCTGGCTTATACAACCCGTTTCAAGCAACTCTGCTTAATCGTTCCTCACTTGGTTTCTACTCCGAAGCGCATGATAACCAAGTATATCAATGGTTTACCTCCTGCTATGTGTTATTCAATTGAAGCAGCTCAACTGGAGACTATTGAAGAAGTTTATCGTCTAGTCGCAAGCTTAAACAACAACCGTGTCCGTGACAAACAGTTTGCTACTCCTGCTCCCTCCAAGACAGCAAACCAGGTTACCCGGCAGCCTAGTGGCAGCAGAAACAAGAAGCAAAAGTCTCAGGGTTCAGGGTGCAATGCGATTGTCCCTACTGTTAAGCCTGCTCCTACTGCTGTTCCAAACCCTCCTACTCCTGAAATCAAAAAGTCGTACACTGGGCCTCATCCCAAGTGTACAACTTTCAACTTTCATCATCCTGTTACCTCTGTTTGTCGTCTGTGTACCAATTGCAATCGTTATGTTCACACGACTCCCTACTGCCGTCAAGTTAACCCGGCCCAACCAGCTCAGCAAGCGCCAGCTCAGGCAACTCTACCAGCTCTCCCAGCTCCTCAGCAGAAACCTAGGCCAGTCAACGCTGTGCATGCATGCTTTAAGTGTGGAGATACTACTCATCTTCGTAATCAGTGTCCTTAGCTAAACCAGGAGCAACAGCCAGCCGCTCGTGGACGAGCGTTCAACCTTAATGCTAACCAAGCTCGTAATGACAATGACGTCGTTAATGGTACATCTTTCGTTAATAACCTTTACACTTCGATACTATTTGATACTGGTGCCGACAGAAGCTTTGTGTCCGTAGAATTTGAATCTTTGTTAAAATGTGCACGCTTTAAGCTACCTAAGTCGTTTTCGGTTGAGATTGCCGATGGTAAATCGATTCTAGTTGATTCTATTCTCAGTGGTTGTTCCTTGACTCTTAACGACCACGTATTTACTATTGATCTTATACCCATGAAATTGGGTAGTTTTGACGTCATAATCGGCATGGATTGGTTGCGTAAGAACCATGCCGAGATCGCTTGTCACGAGAAGTTTGTTCGTCTACCTCTACCGTCCGGTGATATTTTACACTTTTATGGAGACCGACCTTCGAGAGGACTGAAGTAGATGTCATGCACTCAAGCGAGCAGGTGCTTACTGTAACACCTGTGCCTCCACGGCCATCAACCAAATACCAAACCAATGAAATATTATATTTCATACTTGGGATTTGTAAAAATATGTGTATCATTTGCACATATCAATTCTCGTTCAATTTCAAGCTTTAAATCGCTTTCTGGAGGGTTATACGCGCTCTGATGAGTAGATATAACCAGTTTAATCCAACGAACACTCCGGAATAGTGAAATAGGCTTAACATACCTTAAATAACCTTTACATAACTTAGATATAAGTTTTGGAAGGTTTGGTGTGGTGAAATCAAAGTTAAATAGCTTACAGGGACTAAAGTTGACAAACTGCGAAAGTATGCCAATTTGAACTGTAACAGACATTCTGGAACATGACCATAAGTTAAACATACCATAAATATCCTTTACATAGCTTAGAAATAAGCTTTGAGGGGTTAGGTGTGCTAAAATAAACTTTTGTGTCATTCAGGGACTAAAAGCGTCAAAAAGTGCACAAGTTTGCATTTTCGCGCATAACTTACGTTCTGAATACATCTGGACATCCAAAAATTTATGTAAGCATGACTATATTATATTTTAGTGTTCGCCATAAGAAAAATCCATTCGTCGCGTCATTTGGATCGTTTTTCGCGCTTGTGCGCATTCCGTCGTAATTAAGCGAACATCGCGTTCGTACGGCTAAACGAACCGACATCCGAGATATTTTTGAACACATTTTAAGTTCCCTATACTTTAACTTCATTTTAGAGCTTTGAAATGCGGTTAACGGGCCTTAAACGTGTCGAAAATGGGCTGATTGCACTGCAGGGACCAAAACTGTAATTCTGCCAAACTTGTTGCCTTACGGACCTCAACACTATCAGTGTTACGGTCCGTAAGCTTATGTCTGCACATCAGAAACTTCTAATCCAGCTGTTAACAGCTGTTACCCACTTCTAATCCCAATGCCAAGTGTTGATACCTTATGGTGAGTGGCCAACTTAGTTACCATAAGCTTCCGACAAGTGTACGCCTTGGATTCGATCACGTACTACGAGAAACGATCCTAACGGTGGTGCATTTACTATAAATACCCATCCATACTCAACACAAAAACCCACAAATCTGATTGAAAAGACTCTAAGTTGGAACCTTCGTTTCATACCTGAGCTATTTTGATCTGGGTTAGCATTCGGGGACCCTGGGTAAGTATTCTTTCGTTCTTTTCCTTATTTTACTGCTTTTCGAGTCAGAAAGTCAAACTTTGTTTGACTTTCAGCGTTGACCAGTAATGGTCAATGCGAAGTTCGTTTGAACTTCGCAACGTGAGTGTAATCACGTTGGTTATAGTCCCTTGGGACTATGCCTACTGATTTCCACGTTGTTTAGGGTCGTAGGGTAAGCGATCTAATAAATCGCTTATACCTTCGAACCCGACCCAGTTTGGTCGATCATTAGGATCCGACCAAACACATTAGGTGGCCATAGTAGGTAGGGAATAACCTTCCGAGGTTATACCCTATGGTCACATCGTTTAAGTAGTTGTATGATAGGTAGTTTATATGCCTTAGGTAAATTACCAGAATACCCTTTTCATGTATAATTGGTAATTAAGCATATGTAACCTAAACTTTTGTCACATAACTGATTATGTAATATGTTTAGGCATATAACACTTGTCATAGGGCTAGTTAGGCGGTCCGAACGCGTTTCACGCGAACGACGCGTTAAAGTAGCATAAGCTACCTAAACAGGTCGTAATGGGTCGAAAACTCTTAGGTTAAGTTTCTTTTAGTATGTAGGCTTTGTTAAACCAAATGACACGAGTCTCTACACTCGTTTGGTTTACAAACCCTAATGCTACCCAATCCTCCGATTTAGGTCCGGTTTATTAATGTAGTTACCTATATTAGGTACCGTTTGATATTCCGCGATCTCTAGCATTGCTTGGTGATTATCCTAGGACTTCTGAGCAATCTCAAGTGAGTACATAGACCCCTCTTTTACTGTTTTCCAAACTGTTTTGGGGTGAAACACATGTGCCTACTTGTTACTTTCATGCTTTCCTGTTTTAACATCATATACTGCTATGTTTGTTAGTACATTATAGTACATGATTTCATTACTTTTCTGCTATGTATGTTGACTGATAACATGCTAAGCACATTGATTTACATTACTTTTCTGCTATGTATGTTGACTGATAACATGCTAAGCACATTGATTTACATTACTTTTCTGCTATGTATGTTGACTGATAACATGCTAAGCACATTGATTTACATTACTTTTCTGCTATGTATGTTGACTGATAACATGCTTAGTACATCATTCTACATTGTATCTCTGTTGCATATGTTCCAGTAACATATGGACACATTGTTTTACAGCTCTACCTTGTATGCTTACTCTAGCATACTAGGTACATTATCTTCATCACATGCTTACATTTTGGTATGACATTTGGTTTGTTTAACGGGTCTATATAACATTCATTAACATTTGCTACGCCGCTCGGGAGTAAGTAGTGGTACCATAGGACTTGACAAATCCCATTCCTGACATCCCGGGTTTGTTTGGATGTAAGGAATGACTGAATCTGAATACAATTCTTTTGATAACCTTGACTGAAAGGGTTATCCGACTGTCTCAAGGCTTGAATGTTTGCGTTTAACATACTGCATAAGTGTTTGTATCAGTAAAGCATGCATTATTCTACAAAACATAACTTTGATTTAAACCAAGTTTTACTTCAATACTTTGTTTTGTACATTTTTACTTATGGTTTAAGTAGTCTTAATTTTACTTACCATACATATCATTTTGGTTATACATTACTTGACTACTTATAGATTATAAACATTCGACATGGATATTTGACATAGACATTTGACATGATTTACATCTTGACATGAATATTTTACATTGTTTGGTTTGGTTTGATTATGTGATTAAGTAACGATGCGTGTGTAATATGATACAAGCATGGTGGATACGCCGCTGGTACTTCCTATATATAAGTGTTTGTATGGTATTACATGTCGTAACCTTATTTGAATCATTTCATTTTGAGACATAGAACATTTCATACAAATAACATACTTTTCACAAGACATTGATTTATAAACAACTTATCTTATACAAACACATTTTACTTGGTTATTCATTTAACCTTACATTTATTTATACTTATCATCTGATCTTATCGTTTTTCAAATGATTTAAAAGACAAAGAAAATAACAAGGTTCATGACTAAACATTTTCTCAAACATAAGTCATGAATCTTATTTTCACAAAACCTATGTATCTCACAGGCATTTTTATGCTGACGTACCTATTTTCACATGTGTTTTTCAGGAGCTGTTGCACAAGATGATCAAGATACACATAGGCAGACTTGGGCTTTAGTGACAATAAAAGATGCAAGACTAGTTAATTATGTTGTATTTTCTTTGTTTGTTAAGACATAGTAACACTTTTAATCAATAAAACGAAACTTCAATTGCCATGGATTTGAAACAATTAATTCTGTTACAACACTCCCCGATGTTTCCGCCACGTTTGTTATGTTCTACGTGGTCGGGGTGTGACAGAAAAGATGGTATCAGAGCCAATGGTTATAGGGAATTAGGTTATTAGTAATGCTTTGACCTAGTCTATAACTTTCTTAGGACCCTAACGCGAGTTTACATGCGTTTAGTCATAAAACAATACTGTCGCCTATCCTTAGGCGACAACCGCAACAAGAACATAAATTTCAAAACCGCTTTGAAAACTAATCATCTGTTCTAGGATGATTGATTACTAGGTTTTGAACCCTCTATTTGTAAGGTTTTGAACTCTCTGTTATATGGTTTTGAACCCCTTTGAGTTTTCAAAATCTCGTCAAGGTTTTGGGTTTTAAATAATGTAAACACGTGCAAACTGGAAGGGTGAATGCCTGTATTCTGGGTTTTCTGTCTAGGCAAGCACTTCGTATACATCTCATCAGACGCGAGACCAGTTGTGCTTACCTGGGAATTCTTGGGATGAGTGTTCACTTATAGGCGAGCATGTCTTCGCGATACATTATTTTTGACCTATTTACTTTGATTTGTCACCATCTCATTTGTTTGCCTTAGGTAACAAACAAATGATCACAATTTTCATTCGTTACCATTCTGTATTGATTATCCAATAACCTTTCACTCGTTTCTTCCTCTGTCTTTCATTTTCTTCTAGGATGTCTATTCCTCTTGGCACTGGTCAAACGCCCGAGCGAACAGCCAAATTTGTCCAACAAATTGGCGAAGTGATTCAGAGGACTGTGGATTTAGGTATTGCCATGGCTCGTCTCAACAATGAAGCCTCTCGTCTCGACAATGAAGCCACTCAAGAGCCACCAAAGGAAGCAGTAGTCAGGCTTGCAACAACATCAAGGAAGCGTAAGGCTTCAAGGAAACCCGCAGCGGTTACACCTAATCAAGCTGGACCTAGCCAAGTGGCAAGGCCACCAGCTAGGAAGCCGTACTTAGGAACTGCTCCTAGGTGCAAGCGATGCAACCGTCATCATTCAAACCTCATACCCTGCTCCAAATGTACCTACTGTGGACGGAGGGGACATTTGGTCAGCACATGCCGCTTTGCTATCCAGAACAAAGCTGTTGCAAATCTTACTGCTACCCAACTCCAAGTCAACCCTACTCAAGCTCGTTTCCCGCGTGGTACTTGCTACAACTGTGGCGATACGAGCCATTTCAGGAACAACTGCCCGAAGATAGTCAGTGCAAATCCAACCCTCGGATGAGCATTTGGCTGAACAAAGGATGTTGCTGTCTTATGCCTTTGTTTCTTTTGTTTCGTGTATTGTGAAACAATATGTCTTGTTCATAAATAAAAAAAAATCGTTGTTCACAAATTCTGATATACAAGTATAGTTACATGTGTGTATGATTTTCCTATGATACCTGCATTAAGGAACTATGTTCCTTACAAACTACTCTTGTGATTCTCACTTTCAAGTGATCGCTCATAATTTCCTCGAAAGTTCTAAGTACTCGTTTCATTCTAAGAGACGAAGTACAGGAAATAAAGTGAAATTATGAGTGATCATGCTTCTGCACATCTGTGCCATTAAATCCTTGGTTAGATAACTAAGGGTATTTTCAAATCTCTTACCCATTACGTTTTGATTTTTCAACATACACAGTACCAGTATTTCAAAAACAATCTTCATGATCTCAAAACATTTCATATAGTTTGAAAACAATTTTTCTAGATGCATTGTCTATGTTATTTCAAAAACATTGGCCATGTTATCAAAACCAACCTTTCTAATTTCAAAATATTTCATATAGTCTGAAGACAATATTAACACAATACATTTTCTGATCAAGTGCATGATTTCGAAAAGCATCATTCATGTCTTTCAAAAAACCTTATACATAAATTTCAAAAATTCATCTTGCATGATTTTAAAACATTTTTGTGAATATATCTACCTAATACACCTACTTTATTTCAAAAGTATTATATATAAGGTTTCAAAAACGTTAAACACATTTTTCTTAAAAGAACCCCATGCATAGTTTTCCAAATATATTTTCCCTCATACAGTGACTTAACCTTCAAATTCTGCTTCACATGTCGCCTTGACATATCTAGCATCTCAACTTCATAAGCATTTCCACTTCATGTTTTGACATAAGCACGTCCAGTGCAAGGTATCAAAACATCTTCAACTTCTAAAATCCATAAGGGATCTTTTTATCTTCACAATTAGATCCTTGTGGATGATCATCATTCAAATCAGAGTCCTTAATTGGATTCCTTATGTACCTGAATTCGAACATTTCGGTTCCTTATAATCGAAATCGAATTTTTCTTTTAAAAAGATCTTTCTATCTTTATAGTTAGATTCTTGATAATGTTTAAAGTACCGAATGAAATCCACGAGATGGATTCCTAGTGTGCTTTAAATACATGTACTCTGTTAGCAGAACAAACTTCTAGTTAAACAATTTTGTGATTATGTGACTATGTGTTTACTCATCTTATGTTTTCTTTTATGCATTTTTGGTGTTTTTAATACTCTGGATATTCTTTATCCAAATCCTTGCAGGATCTTTCATATCTTCATATGAGGGATTCGTAGCAGGATATTCAAAAGGTACTACCTTTAATCCTTAAATGGGCTTCTATGTAATAGTTAAGACCCTTGGATTATATAGTACTGCTCCATGATTCATTAGAGACCCTTTAGTGGTCTAATCAAAAAGATTGATTCACAATTTGGTTAAAGAACGACATCTAGTGATGTAGCTAGACAGACTCCTTGATAGTCTATTTAAATCATTTATTGATTTAGTCTAAAGGACTCTATGGCGGTCTAAGTCACGCTCATCACAGGATTGTTCATTTGGTTTTACCCTACACATTATAAAATAGACTGTGTGAACTGTGCAAGGAATTCTCTAATTATGGATGCGCACATAATTATGAAATTTAGTGCACAGAAATCCAGTAAGATTTATTATGTGAAGGAACCGATAGTGACAACAATAACAAAATGAGAACGATGTAATGGAGGCATGGTGGACGCACCAATGACGCTTCATATACTTGTATATAAGTATCCCTCTTACATTGCAATCATGATGTTATTAAAGATTACTAGAAGTTCAGAACCCTAACCAATGTTGTTCGATCTTTTCAACTTCATGTTTTCAAGCTCTCACAAGTTTCCTCTAAATAAATTTCGGGACGAAATTTCCTAAAGTAGGGGAGACTGTAACACCTGTGCCTCCACGGCCATCAACCAAATACCAAACCAATGAAATATTATATTTCATACTTGGGATTTGTAAAAATATGTGTATCATTTGCACATATCAATTCTCGTTCAATTTCAAGCTTTAAATCGCTTTCTGGAGGGTTATACGCGCTCTGATGAGTAGATATAACCAGTTTAATCCAACGAACACTCCGGAATAGTGAAATAGGCTTAACATACCTTAAATAACCTTTACATAACTTAGATATAAGTTTTGGAAGGTTTGGTGTGGTGAAATCAAAGTTAAATAGCTTACAGGGACTAAAGTTGACAAACTGCGAAAGTATGCCAATTTGAACTGTAACAGACATTCTGGAACATGACCATAAGTTAAACATACCATAAATATCCTTTACATAGCTTAGAAATAAGCTTTGAGGGGTTAGGTGTGCTAAAATAAACTTTTGTGTCATTCAGGGACTAAAAGCGTCAAAAAGTGCACAAGTTTGCATTTTCGCGCATAACTTACGTTCTGAATACATCTGGACATCCAAAAATTTATGTAAGCATGACTATATTATATTTTAGTGTTCGCCATAAGAAAAATCCATTCGTCGCGTCATTTGGATCGTTTTTCGCGCTTGTGCGCATTCCGTCGTAATTAAGCGAACATCGCGTTCGTACGGCTAAACGAACCGACATCCGAGATATTTTTGAACACATTTTAAGTTCCCTATACTTTAACTTCATTTTAGAGCTTTGAAATGCGGTTAACGGGCCTTAAACGTGTCGAAAATGGGCTGATTGCACTGCAGGGACCAAAACTGTAATTCTGCCAAACTTGTTGCCTTACGGACCTCAACACTATCAGTGTTACGGTCCGTAAGCTTATGTCTGCACATCAGAAACTTCTAATCCAGCTGTTAACAGCTGTTACCCACTTCTAATCCCAATGCCAAGTGTTGATACCTTATGGTGAGTGGCCAACTTAGTTACCATAAGCTTCCGACAAGTGTACGCCTTGGATTCGATCACGTACTACGAGAAACGATCCTAACGGTGGTGCATTTACTATAAATACCCATCCATACTCAACACAAAAACCCACAAATCTGATTGAAAAGACTCTAAGTTGGAACCTTCGTTTCATACCTGAGCTATTTTGATCTGGGTTAGCATTCGGGGACCCTGGGTAAGTATTCTTTCGTTCTTTTCCTTATTTTACTGCTTTTCGAGTCAGAAAGTCAAACTTTGTTTGACTTTCAGCGTTGACCAGTAATGGTCAATGCGAAGTTCGTTTGAACTTCGCAACGTGAGTGTAATCACGTTGGTTATAGTCCCTTGGGACTATGCCTACTGATTTCCACGTTGTTTAGGGTCGTAGGGTAAGCGATCTAATAAATCGCTTATACCTTCGAACCCGACCCAGTTTGGTCGATCATTAGGATCCGACCAAACACATTAGGTGGCCATAGTAGGTAGGGAATAACCTTCCGAGGTTATACCCTATGGTCACATCGTTTAAGTAGTTGTATGATAGGTAGTTTATATGCCTTAGGTAAATTACCAGAATACCCTTTTCATGTATAATTGGTAATTAAGCATATGTAACCTAAACTTTTGTCACATAACTGATTATGTAATATGTTTAGGCATATAACACTTGTCATAGGGCTAGTTAGGCGGTCCGAACGCGTTTCACGCGAACGACGCGTTAAAGTAGCATAAGCTACCTAAACAGGTCGTAATGGGTCGAAAACTCTTAGGTTAAGTTTCTTTTAGTATGTAGGCTTTGTTAAACCAAATGACACGAGTCTCTACACTCGTTTGGTTTACAAACCCTAATGCTACCCAATCCTCCGATTTAGGTCCGGTTTATTAATGTAGTTACCTATATTAGGTACCGTTTGATATTCCGCGATCTCTAGCATTGCTTGGTGATTATCCTAGGACTTCTGAGCAATCTCAAGTGAGTACATAGACCCCTCTTTTACTGTTTTCCAAACTGTTTTGGGGTGAAACACATGTGCCTACTTGTTACTTTCATGCTTTCCTGTTTTAACATCATATACTGCTATGTTTGTTAGTACATTATAGTACATGATTTCATTACTTTTCTGCTATGTATGTTGACTGATAACATGCTAAGCACATTGATTTACATTACTTTTCTGCTATGTATGTTGACTGATAACATGCTAAGCACATTGATTTACATTACTTTTCTGCTATGTATGTTGACTGATAACATGCTAAGCACATTGATTTACATTACTTTTCTGCTATGTATGTTGACTGATAACATGCTTAGTACATCATTCTACATTGTATCTCTGTTGCATATGTTCCAGTAACATATGGACACATTGTTTTACAGCTCTACCTTGTATGCTTACTCTAGCATACTAGGTACATTATCTTCATCACATGCTTACATTTTGGTATGACATTTGGTTTGTTTAACGGGTCTATATAACATTCATTAACATTTGCTACGCCGCTCGGGAGTAAGTAGTGGTACCATAGGACTTGACAAATCCCATTCCTGACATCCCGGGTTTGTTTGGATGTAAGGAATGACTGAATCCGAATACAATTCTTTTGATAACCTTGACTGAAAGGGTTATCCGACTGTCTCAAGGCTTGAATGTTTGCGTTTAACATACTGCATAAGTGTTTGTATCAGTAAAGCATGCATTATTCTACAAAACATAACTTTGATTTAAACCAAGTTTTACTTCAATACTTTGTTTTGTACATTTTTACTTATGGTTTAAGTAGTCTTAATTTTACTTACCATACATATCATTTTGGTTATACATTACTTGACTACTTATAGATTATAAACATTCGACATGGATATTTGACATAGACATTTGACATGATTTACATCTTGACATGAATATTTTACATTGTTTGGTTTGGTTTGATTATGTGATTAAGTAACGATGCGTGTGTAATATGATACAAGCATGGTGGATACGCCGCTGGTACTTCCTATATATAAGTGTTTGTATGGTATTACATGTCGTAACCTTATTTGAATCATTTCATTTTGAGACATAGAACATTTCATACAAATAACATACTTTTCACAAGACATTGATTTATAAACAACTTATCTTATACAAACACATTTTACTTGGTTATTCATTTAACCTTACATTTATTTATACTTATCATCTGATCTTATCGTTTTTCAAATGATTTAAAAGACAAAGCAAATAACAAGGTTCATGACTAAACATTTTCTCAAACATAAGTCATGAATCTTATTTTCACAAAACCTATGTATCTCACAGGCATTTTTATGCTGACGTACCTATTTTCACATGTGTTTTTCAGGAGCTGTTGCACAAGATGATCAAGATACACATAGGCAGACTTGGGCTTTAGTGACAATAAAAGATGCAAGACTAGTTAATTATGTTGTATTTTCTTTGTTTGTTAAGACATAGTAACACTTTTAATCAATAAAACGAAACTTCAATTGCCATGGATTTGAAACAATTAATTCTGTTACAACACTCCCCGATGTTTCCGCCACGTTTGTTATGTTCTACGTGGTCGGGGTGTGACACTTACGTAAACAGAACTTTGCCTTCTTGGCCCACGTGGTAGAACAAAAGGGCAAGGGAAAGAACATAAGCGATGTTCCAGCAGTGTGTGATTTCCCTGATGTCTTTCCTGAAGATCTTCCTGGTCTTCCTCCTCCTCGATCTGTGGATTTTCGTATTGATCTCATACCTGGTGCGATTCCTGTCGCCAAGGCTCCTTACCGACTTGCACCTTCCGAGATGCAAGAACTATCCAGTCAACTACAAGAACTGCTCGACGAGGGATTCATTCGTCCAAGTACCTCTCCGTGGGGTGCTCCTGTACTTTTTGTCAAGAAGAACGATGGTTCGTTTCGGATGTGTATCGACTACCGTTAATAAGCTTACTGTTAAAAATCGTTACCCTCTCCCTCGTATCTATGATCTATTCGACCAACTACAAGGCGCGTCCTGTTTCTCGAAAATCGACCTTCGATCTGGTTACCATCAGCTCCATGTTCTCGAAGATGATATCCCCAAAACCGCATTTCGTACTCGTTATGGACACTACGAGTTCGTGGTCATGCCTTTTGGCTTGACCAACGCCGCATTTCTCAATGTGTGCCTCGACACTCTTTTCATATGTGGCTGGTGATTAGGAACAAACTGAAGACTCAGGATCGGTTAGCGGTTTGGGAAGCTGGAAGTGCAACAAATCTTAATCTTATGTGTTGCCCGTTGTGCAAAAGTGATCGAGATAGCCGAGATCACTTGTTTTTTCAATGTGCATTTGCAGATCAAGTTTGGACAAATGTGAAGAGTTTGGTGAACTTGGAAAGCGTAGATAATACATGGCAGTCATTAATGGTTTGGATCGATCAATACTCTAAGTCGAAGAAAGTTGATGACATTGTGTGTAAATTGGTGGTTGATGTGACTACTTATTATATTTAGCAAGAGCGGAATAGTCGGCTTTTTAGCTCTAGTCATTTGACTGAGTCACAAGTTGCGGAGAAGATCAAAAGTTCGGTTCGATTAAGACTTATGGGCTTTAAGTTTCGAGTGGATTCGGCTAGGAGGAAGATTTTCAGTATCTGGAAGATTAATGATAGCAAGGATGATCAACCTGATCCGGGCTAGAAGTTTTTTTTTTTTTTTTTTTTTTTTTTTTTTTTTTTGGGTAAAGGGTTACCCCGGTGATTCTATATATTCACAACCAATAAAACAAGTAGTGTTGAGAAACCAACACTAGTTCAGACATAGGACATACCCTATGACTGTAAAAGCCAAAACAACCAAAATAAAACAACCTACACCGTTAACACCTAGGCAAAACATCTAGCCAAAATAAAAAAACACATATTCAAGAACAATCAGCCTCCATCATCAGCGACACATTCGGTATGGATCTCCCAGCTTTCCAGCAATTTCCTCACTCTATTCGTGTTCCTGAACTTAGCTCCCATTAGCATGTATCGGACAGTACTTAAAACCAGGTCACGCACCGTATCCAGAGGTCTAGCATGGTTGTTAAAAAGTCTAGCGTTCCTCTCTTGCCAAATAGTATACGCCAAGGCAGCCACAATTAAACGACTAATATAATTGCCAGCCGATTTAGAAGTAGCCCGGTCCCGTAACCAATCAATTATGTTACTCCACTTAGAATCGACAGACGCCATGTTCCCTTTGGATCTAACCGAACTCCAAACTTGTGAAGAATAGTCACACTCGAAAAAAAGATGATCATGAGAGTCCACATTCGCATAGCATAGCACACAACACATCATGTTCATATTCTTTCTCCTAGAAAAATCCCATTGCAAAATTTTGTCTTGAGTCAAAAGTTTACCCCGCATTACAATCCACATATGGAACGCATGCCGCGGAATGCACTGAGAAAACCAAACAATTTTAAACCAATTCACTTCAGCTTCAGTAGTTCTAATGGAATCCCAAGCCTCCGCTGAAGAAAAATCACTCAACTTGTTACCAACCTTCCATAAGGTGCGATCACTAATATCCGAAACACAATGAAGATGATCCAATTGATTAAAAATCGGGAATAAATTTCTCCACTCGACAGGCCAGTTCCAAATACCATCCCCATAAATATCCTGTACAGTATCATCCAGGCGAAATCCAGCTAGAAGTTTATTGTATTAGATTAGATTTTCGGCCTGGTTTGTTTTTTGGCGGTGGTTGTGTGTCGCTTGATACTTTTGTTTGGTTGTTTTCTTGGTTTGTTTGTTTGTTGTCCTAGGCTTGGTATGCCAAGCCTAGTTGGTGTGTCGCTTTGACACATCCTTGTTCTTATTGGTTCATTTATAAAATTCATCGGGGTAACCCTTTACCCAAAAAAAGACCTTATGAACCGTGTTTGTAAACCTTATCTAGACCGTTTTGTGATAGTCTTTATCGATGATATTCTCATTTATTCGAAAACTAAAGCTGATCATGCACGTCATCTACGTCTTATGCTCGAACTCTTACGTGGTGAACGCTTATACGCTAAATTCTCTAAGTGTGAGTTTTGGATTAATGAAGTACAATTTCTAGTGCATGTTGTGTGACACCCGGCCCTTCAGGTCATACCGTACGATAGTAACACGTGTAGTGAACATATAAAAAGGCTGTATGTGACTGATTTATGATATTTATGTATGATATTTAATGTGTTGGTGAGTCCAAACATTTATAAAAATTATGTTGGCAACGATAAAATAAACGCTTATCGCGTAACGATTAAAAAGCGAAACGAACGTCGATGACCACCCGATCAGTGTTAAAATCCTAAAAATAGTCCGTTATGATTAGAATAGTAATTTTAATCATATACGTGAGGAAAAATAAACTAAAACGCTAATAAACTTTATTTTTCGAGTTTGAGCGTGTGCCGCGCGATACTGCTCGTATTAGACAAAATACTGTCAACGCAGCCAGTCAAGGCAACTGGTAATTATTTCAGTAATAATTTTATGTGATTATTTTTATAGAATGATAAAAATAATTTAAAACGCACTAAAACGGGATTAAAACGCTACATAAAATACCCGGTATCCAGTAAAATACCCGTTTTTAACTCAAATTTACATATATAAGTGTATGTATATGTAATGTATGTGATAAGGGGGCAAGGTGGCGGCACATAGGGCTGCCCACATTCTCTTGTTTCTCTCAAATTGGACACTTGTAACACCTAAGGAGTGTAAAGTGATGATTAATCTTGTGAAAACATCCATAACTACATAACAATCAATATCAAAGATCAAACATCACTCAAACATTCTCTCTCTCTCTCTCATTCTCGGCCAAAAACCCCTAAACACACATACATTTCAAAATTTCAAACCTTTTCTTGAAGAATCATGTCCATTCCAAAGTGATTTCTAGCTTACATGAAGGTTTAGAGGTGATTTCAAGGAGGTTTGAGCAAGAACAAGGCTATCATCACAAATCTTAAAACCCACTAAGAATCTTAAAGGTATAACTTTTAAATCTTGTTCATGATTCATGGGGATAAAAATGATAGTGAAAGTTTCTCTTGTTCTTGAATCTAAACACTAACTTGAAAACTAAAAACAAATGGGTTTTTGGAATGAAATAAAATGGGTGCATGTACATATGTATGTATGGCCGTGAATGTGTGTGTTTGTGTGGGTGTTTATGTTTTGATGTTTGTTGAAAGCTTTCTTGATTTATTTGATTTCTTGAAAAGTAAGATGTATGAAGGAATCATTATGTGCTATAAAAGAATGTTCTAAAAGTAATCTAAGATTTGAAAGTGACATAATGAAAAGTGAATTTTGGAGGTTTGTATATATTTATTTCGTATATATGTATATATATATGTGTGTGCATGCATATAAAAGTTGCCATATAATCTTAAATGTGAAGGATATTTGCATGAATGATTTGAATGATCATGATGATGTGTGTAATGTTTGTAAGAACATGAGGTTAATGAGTTTTAGAGCATAATTAGATCATAAGTGATGATGATGATGATGATGATGATGATGATGATGATGATGTTGTATAAGTGCATTAGATGCACATATGTGAACCTACATGATGATGTGAAGGTATGAAATAATCATTTGAGTATGATTTAATAAAAATCAGTTTTAATCAGATTACAAACACTAAAATAAGAATATTTTGAAGTGTATAATGATATATAACTTTGACATAATGTTTACTAGCCTTGCATCTTGTACTTGGTGCTTTAGGAGTTGTAAAATACGTGAAATCGCATGATTTATGTGACTTACACAAAAACTGCACTAATCTGATTATAACCACTATTTTAATCATTAAATAACATGTATTGTGTTAAAATATCAATTCATTCCGAGTTGGGATGATTATAGTAACGTTTAACGCAAAACTATGCATTAAAACGGTCAAATATCGGCTTTTCGAATGATTTTTATAAAACTGATTTAGATCAGTAAGTAAACTGATATTTTTAGTTTAAAAACAAGTATTTTAACAAATTTTAAGTTTAATTGGTGTTTTGTTAGTCATACATGACTTCCAACGCCCGAAAATGTTACCGAATCGCTAAAATACGCATTTTTCAATGAACACTAGTTTGGGTAAATTTTTGGGTGAACCTTATGTGTTAAGATGTGTTATGTGATTTAAACATGTGAATGTGGAAATATGTTAAGTTTTAATATGATATTGGAAATTTAGATTATGCATGTATAATTGTGCGTTTTATGTGATAGAAACGGTAAAAATCGCGTTAAATGTGTAACTTGTTTGTCGAGCATGAAATTTGATACATATAAGATATTTTATGTACACTTGCCTTAAATATGACAAAATAGGTAAGTTAACAAAATTACGCGTGTTTCGATAATAATTTATGTGAACGTTTATGTATATATATTACGACGCGCAAATCGTAGATATATTACGTATAAACGGGAGTGTTAATGGATTTACATGATAACGGTCACCAATAAAATCGTTCAAGTCGCAAAACCTTAAAAATATATATATGGACTCATATATATATTAACGTGCCAACATAATAAAAAACGATAACTTTTTGAGAAAACCTCCAAGTTATGTGACAATTCTAAGAAACAGAGAAACTTAGGATTTTTGTGATATATATTGATTTAAAAATCGTTCCTATATATAATAGGACGTGTAGAAATCAATTTATGGGATTGCACTATTTAAAAATACGCATCTAAAGGTGAGTGTCACTAAACCCCTCTTTTTACTTTTTTATATATGTTTTGGGGATAGAACACGCCTAAAAGGGTTTATTAATGTTTTTGGATTAAAACATACCTTTTAATATAAATTATATATTTTCATTGAAAATATATGGAGTTTTGATAAATCATACGTTTCGAGATAACACGTTTTTGATAAATATATATTTCGAGGAGAAACGGGGATGGTACGGTGTTTCAGAAACCGACTGTGTTGTTGGGGACGGGTTTACTTGGTCCAAGGGGTTTCAGTAAATTTTCGTACAACCATTTATATTAAACTTGTCATATTAGTAGGATATATATATTGTATGTGAGGCAGATGTCACACCCCGACCACGTATAACATACAAGACGTGGCGGAAAACGTCGGGGAGTGTTGTAACATAATTAATAAATTACACTTTTCGTCCTTTATGTTTGTATCGTATTGCAATGGATGACCTTTAACTTCAATAATTACAGTTACAATCCTTTATTTGAAAACTTATTACACCCTAGGTCCTTTAGTACAAACCAGGTTAAAATTTTCAGTTAATTATGGCATGTACTATGCACATAAGGGTATATTAGTAATTTTACTGTTACATCTTTTTATTTCTTTCATTTTCACAATCACACACAACCCAAACCCTTATCCCTTAATCTTTGTTCTCTCTAGAACACCTGTAACAAAGTCTCCCCACCATCCTGTAATCATTACTTTCTCTCTCACACAACCAAACCCCCACCATTGCTCCCCATCTTCAAAGTGGGATCTATGTAAGTTTCTCTCTCAACGGCCAAACCTCACCTTCGAGAAACCCCACCACAACCAACCCCCATGTCTCCATCCCCACCACCGTCGCAGCGGCCCCACCACCGGAACCCTAGTTCTGCCCCTCTTTCGTCTTTAAAATCCAAAATTGCTGTCGATTTCTCTGGTCGTAGGTCAACCCGGTTCGTTTTCAAGATGCATTTGCGACGCCCGAAAGCCAGCGGCTCAGTTAGACACTCGGTTTCGGTCGAAGAAGCTATGCAGCAGCTGATTCGGGCCACCGGTGATGATCGGTTGATTGAAAATGTGTTGGTTAGTTTTCAGATGAAATTATGTGGGTCTGATGATTATAACTTCTTGTTGAGGGAACTGGGTAATTAAAGTTGAGGGAACTGGGTAATTAAAACGAGTGTTATTAGTGTGCTTGGTAGATTGGGGAAAGTTAAATTAGCTAAAAAAGTTTTTGAAACGGTTGTTAGTGAAGGGTAACACTATTTATGCTTATTCTGCTTTGATTAGTGCTTATGTGGAAAGTGGGTTATGTGATGATGCAAAATACGTTTTGGAGGATGCTGCTTCGAGTGGTGTGTATATGGATTTTGAAAATAATGGAGAAATGACAGCAAAGAATATTATGGCTAATGGTGGGTTGTTGGTGGTGGTGGTGGGTGTTAGAGAGAGAGAGAGAGAGAGAGAGAGGTGAGAGAGAACTCTGGAAAGATAGATTAATGGATTTTATATGTTTTAAAAGTTTATAATCTCATTTTGTTTTATTATATTAATATTATAATGGGAAAAGACAATACTACCCTTATGTGAAAGACACATGTCATTTTTAACTGAAACTTTTAACTGGGTTAGTGCTAAAGGACTTAGAGTGTAATGCTTTTAACAAAAAAAGGATTGTGACTGTAATTATTAAAGTTAAAGGTCATCTGTTGCAATCTGATACAAACATAAAGGACGAAATGTGTAATTTATCCTTAATTGTTTCATAACCATGGCATTTAAAGTTGTATTTTATTTATCAACAAGCGTGTTACATTGTCAATACAGGAAATAAAGAGTTTATAACATAATTAAACTAAGTCTATCTTCGTTTTATGTCTCTAAGGCACAGGTCCGCCCTAGTGTCACGATCATCATCCTACGGAAAAGCTCCTGAAAACACATGTGAAAATAGGTACGCCAGTATAAAAATGCCTGTGAGATACATAGGTTTTGTAAAAATAGGATTCATGACTTAAGTTTAAGAAATTGTTTAATAACAGTCAGTCATGAACCTTGTAAATTGTTTTGTCTTGTAAATCATTTGAAAAGTGATAAAGTAAGATGATATGTATAAATAAGATCATAAAGTATGGTTTAATAAATAACCAAGTAAAATGAATTTGCATAAGATAAGTTTGTTTTGTAAAACAATGTCTTGTGAAAAGTATGTTATTTGTATAAAATGTCATATGTCTAAATTGAAATGATTCAAATAACGCTACAATATGTATATACCATACAAACACTTATATATAGGAAGTACTAGCGGCGTATCCACCATGCTTGTATCATATTACACATGCCTCGTTACTTAAATCACTTAAACAAACCACCAATGTATAAAGTCTATGTTTAAACCAATAGTCAAAAGTCATTGTATAAGCCATGTCAAATGTTTATAAGTCCAAAAGTAGTCAAGTAATGTGTAACAAATGTTATGTATTGTAAGTAAAGTATTGTCACATAGTCCAAAATGTATAAATGTACAAAACAAAGTATTTTGAATATATCAAAAAGTTATGTTTTGCAAAGTAATGCATGTTACATTGATACAAACATTTATGTGGTAAGTTAACGCATACATTCAAGCCTTGAGACAGTCGGATAACCCTTTCAGTCAAGGTTATCAAAAGAAATGTTTTCGGATTCAGTCATTCCTTACATCCAAACAAACCCGGGATGTCAGGAATGGGATTTGTCAAGTCCTATGGTACCAGTACTTACTACCGAGTGGCGTAGCTAATGTTAATGAACGTATAATAGTCTCGTTTGTGCAAACCAAATGTCATAGCAAAAGTGAACATGTTATATGAAAACAATGTACTAAGTATGCTAAGTTAACATACAAAGCAGAAAAGTCATGTAAATCAATGTGCTAGCATGCTATCAGTTAACATACATAGCAGAAATGTAATGTAAAACAATGTACTAAGTATGCACACAATGGACATACATAGCATGAAATGTAATGAAATCATGTACTATAATGTACTAACAAACATAGCAGGTATATGATGTGAAAACAGGAAAGCACGAAAGTAACAAGTAGGCACATGTGTTCCACCCCAAAACAGTTTGAAAACAGTAAAAGAGGGGTCTATGTACTCACTTGAGATTGCTCAGATGTCCTAAGATAACCACCAAGCAATGCTAGAGATCACGGAATCAAACGGCACCTAATATAGGTAACTACATTAATAAACCGGACCTAAATCGGAAGATCGGATAGAATGAGGGTTCGTAAACCAAATGAGTATGGGAACTCATGTAGTATGGTTTAACAAAGCCTACATACTAAAACGAAACTTAACCTAAGTGTTTGTGACCCATTACGACCCGTTTAGGTAGCTTATGCTACTTTAACGCGTCGTTCGCGTAAAACGCGTTCGGAACGCCTAACTAGTCCTATGACAAGTAAAATATGCCTTAACATGTCTAATATGGTTGTCAAATCAGTTTAGATGACAAAAGTTATGTTACATATGTTTAAAACGAATTTTGGCATCAAAGGGGTATTTTGGTAATTTACCTAAGGCATATAAACTACCTATCATACAACTACTTAAACGAAGCGACCATAAGGTATAACCTCGGAAGGTTATTCCCTATATACTATGGTCACCTAATGTGTTTGGTCGGATCCTAATGATCGACCAAATGGGTCGGGTTCGAAGGTATAAGCGATTTATTAGATCGCTTACCCTTACGACCCTAGACAACGTGGTAATCAGTAGGCATAGTCACAAGGGACTATAACCATCGTGATTACAATCTCGTTGCGAAGTTCAAATGAACTTCGCATTGACCATAAACTGGTCAATGCAGAAAGTCAAACAAAGTTTGACTTTCAGACTCGAAAAGCAATAAAAGAACGAAGGAACACTTACGAAGGGTCCCCGAATGCTAATCTAGATCAAAATAGCTCAGGTATGAAACAAAGGTTTCAACTTAGAGCACAATTGATCAGATTCTAGTGAGAAATGAAGTTGGGGTATGTGGGTATTTATAGATTTCGGTCCACCGTTAGGATCGTTTCTTGGAGAAGAGGGAATGATCACATCCCTACACTTGTTGCAATGTTGTGGTTACTGAATTTGGCCTCCATAAGAGTTTAACATGTGGCACTTGACCTTTGGGAAGTGTTAGGGGCTGCTAACTTGTGTTAAAAATGACCTTTGCTGATCAGAAGGGGCCTAGCGTGACGCTAGGGGGGCTAGGCGTCGCGCTAGGGTTCCCCTGATCAGCAAACACTTTCAAATGCTCACCTTTCAGTCCCCGTTGCGTATTAAGGCCATTTCCGACATGTTTAAGGCTCGTTAAATCATTTTCAAGGCTCCACAAGGATGCCTAAACATTGTGGGCATGAAACATGCTCAAAAATATGCCGGATGTCTGTTCGTTTGGTCGTACGATCGCGATGTTCGCTTAATTACTTTGGAATGCGCATAAGCGCGAAAAGTGATCTAAATTGCGTGACGAACGGATTTTTGACAAGACAAACACTAAAGCATAATATTATAATGCTTCCATAAAGTTTTGGATGTCCGGAGGTATTCAGAACGTGAGCTATGCGTGAAAGTGCAAACTTGTGCACTTTTTGACGCTTTTAGTCCCTGAATGACCTAAAAGTTTATTTTAGCACACCGAACCCCTCAAAGCCTATTTCTAAGCTATATAAAGGATATTTAAGGTGTGTTTAACTTATGGTCATGTTCCGGAATGGTTGTTATAGTTCAAATTGGCATACTTTCGCAGTTTGTCAAATTTAGTCCCTGTGAGTGAATTAACTTGTTTTTGCCATACCAAAGCCTTCAAAACTTATTTCTAAGTTATGTAAAGGTTATTTAAGGTATGTTAAGTATATGTTGATGTTCCGGAGTATTTGTCGCATTAAACTGATTACGTTTACGCATCAGTTTGCGTAAAACTCTCCAGAAAGCGATGTAGAGTTTGAAATTACATAAAAGTCAAAACATGAAAAATGTAAAACACAACCAAACAAACATTGGGATCAAATAACATTGTTTTATTGATAACAGGACTGTTCACAATGATTACAAGCACGGATGTTACAGTCTCCCCTACTTGTGGAAATTTCGTCCCGAAATTTATTTAGAGGAAACTCGTGGGAAAAGATGAGGATATTTCGCCTTCATTTGATCTTCGCGTTTCCAAGTAAACTCGGGTCCTCGTTTAGCTTCCCAGCGAACTTTGACCAAAACACTTGACTTCATGTTCCATGATTTCCACTGGCTTCTCAACAAATTTCAGTGTTTTGCCAACACGAATTTCGTCAAGCGGTATGTGGAGGTTCTCATCAGCTAAACACCTCTTGAGATTGGACACGTGAAAAGTTGGATGAACATTTCCAAGTTCAGGAGGTAACTCAAGTCTGTAGGCTACCTTTCTGATTCTTTCGACGATCTTAAATGGTCCAACGTATCTTGGTGCAAGTTTTCCTTTCTTTCCAAATCTGATCACACCTTTCCAAGGTGAGACCTTAAGTAATACTCGATCACCGACTTGAAATTCCAAGGGCTTGCGTTTTGGATCCGCGTAACTCTTTTGACGGCTTCTAGCTGTCTGAAGGTTATCACGAACTTTCTTTATCTTGTCAGTTGTCTCTAAAATGAGAGCAGGTCCAGTAAGTTGAGCCTCGCCGATCTCATTCCAGCAGACTGGTGAACGACATTTTCGACCATAGAGAGCCTCGAAAGGAGCCATTTTGATGCTGGTGTGATAACTGTTGTTGTAGGAGAATTCAATCAACTGAAGATGTGAATCCCAACTACCACCAAAATCGATCACACAAGCTCTAAGCATATCCTCCAGAGTCTGGATTGTTCTTTCAGATTGACCATCCATTTGCGGATGATAAGCTGTGCTCAAATTAAGTTGGGTCCCCATAGCAGATTGCATGGTTCTCCAAAAATGAGACGTGAAACGAGCATCTCTGTCAGAAATGATGTTCAAAGGAACACCATGTCGAGCCACAATTTCATCCACATAGATTTTTGCAAGTCTGTCAGCAGGAAAATCCTCGCGGATTGGCAAGAAATGCGCTGATTTAGTAAGACGATCAACAACTACCCAGATGGCATCATGACCTTTCTTTGTGCGTGGAAGTTTGGTGATGAGATCCATAGTAATGTTTTCCCATTTCCAAACCGGGATCTCTGGTTGCTCCAATAAACTAGAAGGACGCTGATGTTCAGCCTTAACCTTAAGACAAGTAAGGCATTTTGATACGTATAAGGCAATGTCTTTCTTCATACCAGGCCACCAATAATGAATACGAAGATCCTTATACATCTTATCTGAGCCCGGATGAATAGAATAACGCGACTTATGGGCTTCATCCATAAGCAAGGTACGTAGATCATCCTGGTTTGGGACCCAGAAACGGTCCATGAAGTAATACGATCCATTGTCCTTCAGTTCCAAAGCAGGCCTTATGTGATAGGGAAATTCCTTATCCATTAAACCTTGTGAAACACAAGATTGTTGAGCCTAAGAAATGCGTGCTTGGATATCGGATTGAGCTTGAATAACAGATTGAACACGTACACAATGAAGCTTAGTACGTTCCTTATGACTCAATGCATCAGCTACGACATTCGCCTTACCAGGATGGTAGCGAATTTCGCAGTCATAGTCGTTTAAAAGCTCAACCCAACGTCGTTGCCTCATGTTGAGTTCTTTCTGGTTGAAGATATGCTGAAGACTTTTGTGGTCCGTGAAAACCACGCATTTAGTACCGTACAAATAGTGTCTCCAGATCTTTAGAGCAAAAACAACTGCACCCAACTCAAGATCATGAGTGGTGTAGTTCTTCTCATGTATCTTCAACTGCCTTGATGCATATGCTATGACTTTGTTCCTTTGCATCAGAACACAGCCAAGACCCAATTTAGATGCATCGCAATAAACAACGAAATCATCATTGCCCTCAGGCAAAGTTAGAACAGGCGCGTCACAAAGTTTCTGCTTCAAGTTTTGAAAAGCTTCCTCTTGTTTGAATCCCCACTCAAAGGGCTTGTTCTTCTGAGTTAAAGCAGTTAGAGGAACTGCAATTTTCGAGAAATTCTCAATGAAGCGGCGGTAATAACCCGCTAGACCAAGAAAAGAACGAACCTCAGTGGGAGTAGTAGGCGTATCCCAATCCTTGATCTCACTGATCTTGGAGGGATCTACATGAATACCTTGTTCGTTGATAATATGTCCTAAGAATTGAACTTCTTTAAGCCAAAATTCGCACTTGGAGAATTTGGCGAAAAGTTGCTCTTTCTTTAGGAGTTCTAGAGTAAGACGAAGATGTTGCTCGTGATCAGCTCGCGTCTTAGAATAAATCAAGATGTCGTCAATAAAAACAATGACGAACTGATCCAAATAAGGTTTGCAGACCCTATTCATTAAGTCCATGAAAACAGCAGGAGCATTGGTCAAACCGAATGGCATGACCGTGAACTCATAATGCCCATATAGAGTACGGAACGCTGTCTTGGGAATATCTTCTTCATGCACCCGAAGTTGATGATATCCGGAACATAGATCAATCTTCGAAAAATAAGAAGCGCCTTGTAACTGATCAAAGAGATCGTCTTTGCGCGGTAGGGGATATCGATTCTTGATGGTAAGTTTGTTAAGCTCACGATAATCGATACACATCCTAAAAGATCCATCCTTCTTCTTGACAAAAAGAACGGGAGCACCCCAGGGTGAAAAGCTAGGACGGATAAAACCTTTGTCAGAGAGTTCCTGAAGCTGCTTAGACAACTCTTGCATCTCAGACGATGCAAGACGATATGGAGCTCTGGCAATTGGATTTGCACCAGGTACGAGATCTATACGGAACTCTACTTGGCGTGCTGGGGGTAGACCAGGTAAATCTTCAGGGAAAACTTCAGAATAATCCCGAACGACAGGAATATCTGAAATAGACTTACCCTTACCCTTATCTGCTGTAACATGTGCTAAGAAAGCCACATAGTTCTTCCGCAGATATTTTCGAGCTTTAAAACAAGACATGAGTTTGAGACCACCGGCAGGTTTATCACCTTGAACCTGTAGGATCTCGCCTGTCGAAAGCGGCACACGAACAATCTTCTCAGAACAAACTATCTCTGCGCGATGCTTAGATAACCAATCCATACCCACTATGACGTCGAAGCTTCCAAGTTGCATAGGCGTGAGGTTAATAGGAAAAAGATGATCGTTAAGGTTCAACTGGCAGTTGTGAAGAACAGAATCAAGAACAATGGGTTCACCACTAGCAACTTCTACTGTCAAAGGTTTACTTAGTTTCGTTCTAGACACACGAAGTAAAGGCTCAAAAGACAATGACACAAAACTCTTGTCGGCACCCGAATCAAAAAGAACAGATGCAGGCTGATTATTAATAAAGGACGTACCGTTCACCACATTATCGTCCGCCTGCGCCTCTTGGGCATTCAAGTTAAAAGCTCGCCCTCGAGCCTGAGCCTGATTTTGGTTCTGATTCTGATTTTGGTTGGCTAGCCTTGGGCACCGGTTCCTGTAGTGGGTCAGATCCCCACAATTGTAGCACGAACCAGGAGGAAAATGAGGTCGTGCAGCTTGACCTTGTTGCTGAGCAAGAGGCTGAGCAACTTGTTGGGCTTGGTTCTGAACTGCCTGGTTCTGGTTAACAGGAATGCGGCAGGTGGCAGCAAGATGACCAGGCCTTCCGCAGTTGGTGCACTGACGACACTGGAGGTGTGGTTGATGATGGCCGTTACACCTGTTGCACAAAGGTGCATTGCCAAGATAAGGCTTCTTGGCTAGTGGTTGCGCAGGCTGATTTGGTGCAGCTTGAGCCTGTGTAGTAACAGCATAGTTTTGGGAAGCCTTCCGCTTCCTAGACCCTCCAGAATTCTTTCCCTTCTTGTTTTGACCTTTCTTGCTATCTTCCTTATCAGACACCTGCTTCTTACCCTTGTCACCCTTTTTGTGCAGCTTCCCCTTTCGAATCTGCGACTCAGTCAATGTCGCTGATAATTCGATCGCCTGACGGAGTGTGGTAGGGTTGCTACCAGTAATGATGTCTTGTACCGAGTCAGGTAGGCCGTCGATGTATCTTTCGATAGCCTTGTCGAGTGGGGTGACCATAGTTGGGCAAAGCAGACTCAACTCTTCAAACCTATCAGTATAAGCCCTGTGCTCGCCACTGTCTTGTTTCAAGTCCTCAAACTCTTTCTCCAACGCTCGCTGTTCATGACGAGGACATAATTCCCTCATCATAAGGGCCCTAAGTTCAGCCCAAGTTTGCGCTAGAGCAACTTCTGCACCCCGATCTCTCATAACCCCGTTCCACCATGTGAGAGCCCTCTTCTGAAACATGCTCGAAGAAAACTCGACCTTGCGATTATCCGGACACTGCACGTGGCGGAAAGTATTCTCAATGCTCTCAAACCATTGAAGAAGCCCAGTCGCTCCCTCAGAACCACTAAACTTGAGTGGTTTAGCCGAGTTAAAATCCTTGTATTTGCATGGAGCATTGTTGTTGTTGTTGGCTTGTTGCCATTGAGCAAAGAGATTTGGGAATTGAGCAGCCATCTGCTGCGCAATGATTTCTGCCATTACGGAAGTCGCTATTTGGTTTTCGCGTCGAGGAGGCATTCTAAAAGAGGAAAACATGAAAGGAAACGAGTGAGATGATTGGATGAAAAGAATGAGATGAAACAAAATTAACAAAAGCAAAGATGGTGGTCATTACCATGGGTACATGGTTTTAGAATACCATGGGTACCCCAAAACAAGCCCCTAGTTTCATTAAAACCAGAGTTAATTACATAGTTAGTCCCTGTGGTTTGCACAAAATAACATACTTAGGTACTAATAGTTTAAAATCACCTTCTAGGGTATTAACTTTTCATTTTGTAACGTTTGGAGGTATTAACTTCTAAGGTAGTAACATAGGTAGTCCCTGTGGTTTGCACAAAATAACATACTTAGGTACTAACAGAATGTGATTTTAAGCCTACAAATAAGCTTAATACCCCCAAACTTTACAAAATGAAAAGTTAATACCCTAGAATGTTATTTTAAACTATTAGTACCTAAGTATGTTACTTTGTGCAAACCACAGGGACTAACTATGTAATTAACTCTTAAAACCATGTGCAAATGAGGGGGACAGCTGGAACAAGCTGGAAATCAGATTTTCAACTTTGGTCCCTTCCTAAGATAACTATGGCAGATTGTCAATTTTGGTCCCTGAATGTGCAAAACATGGTTTTGGATGCATTTTTGACACGTTTAATCCCTGTTAATCCCATTTCAAGGCTCTAAAATGAAGGTTTTTTTTTTTTTGGGTAAAGGGTTACCCCGGTGAAATTTTATAAATAATCAAAGAATAATACAAGTGTATCAGAAAAGGATACACAAAGCTAGACTTGGCATACCAAGCCTAGTACAACCAAGAAAACAACCAATAAAAAGAGACACACAAAGACATCCAAGACAAACTCAACCAAAACCAAACAAACACCCCGACACTCTAAAAGCTAGCCAGCGCCGTCTTCTGACAAAGGAATTTTCCACTTCTTCAGCAGCTTCTTGTATTTCAAGTCCTCACTAGGTTTGAATCCCATAACACGAAGTCTGATTGTATTAACAATCCTTTCGGTCACCATTGCCACACTGCTCTGATTTGTGGAGAATAGTCGATTGTTCCTTTCTTGCCAAATAAAATACGTTGAGGCCGCAACCACCATTTTACAAACAATGTGATCAATCTTCCTTGAATTAGCACGATGAGTCAACCAGTCCAAAATGGAATCCCATGTGTCGTTCACCTCTCCCATATCTATCAAAAACTTAATATTATTCCAGACCTGAGCCGCAAATGAACATTCGAAAAAAAGATGGTCTCTTGAGTCACGATCCTGCTTGCATAACGGACAACACATTAACCTTAAGTTCGTTGCACTTCCAGCTTCCCACGGCTTCAAACGATCCTGTGTACGTAGCTTATTCTTAATTACCAACCACATATGAAATGAGTGCCTAGGAATACATTGAGAGAACCAAATAAGATTAGCCCAATCAACCGTTGGGTTACGATTCCTGAGATTATGCCACACCTCTAAAGATCCGAATTGCTGAGTGGTACCTTCCAAGTCTTTCCATTGTAACTTGTCCTCCATATGATGAACAAGATTAGGAGGTTCAATGTTGATTAAAACTGGGAAAATATCTAACCAAGCTTGCGGCCACCGCCATTGTCCGTGAATGTCAATAAGAGACTCCACCAAAGACTGGAGGGAAAACCCTGCATTGGCAATAACCCGAGGCGAAATAAACGAGCTTAAAGGGCTGTAAAGGCACTAGTTGTCGCTCCATGCATTCGTTTGGGCTCCACTGCAAATAGATTTCCAAATAAAAGGCCGCACAATACTACGAATGGATAATATTTTCCGCCAACCCCAGCTTAAAGTACCCCGACACGGAATATCCCATAAACTTCTACCTCTTAACTTGTGAGAATGAATCCATTGGACCCATAGGGATCGCCTGTTGCTAAGAATGCTCCATATGTGTTTTGTCATGAGGGCTTTATTAACATCCGAGATACTTTTTATACCCAAGCCTCCTTCTTCTTTAGGTAAACACACCTCCTTCCAGGCCACTTTAGCATGAACTCTGGTTTGACGACCTGAATTCCATAAGAAACGCCGCATCCTCTTTTCTAACTCCTTGGAAATACTAGCTGGAATAATGAAGACTGCTGCCCAATAGATATGCAATGAAGATAAGACATAATTTATTAATTGTAAGCGACCCGCAAAAGAAAGGGACTTCGTCATCCAGTTATTAATCTTGTTATCCATACGCTCAACCAAAATCTTGCAATCAATAGACTTTAACCTCGATGATATTAGGGGTACCCCTAGGTAACGAACAGGCAAGCTCCCTTCTTGAAATGGCAACACCTGAAGAATTTCCTGACGAGTCTGATGAGGAACATTCCCAAAGAAAACAGTACTCTTTGATGGGCTAGGAACCAGACCGGATATAGCAGTGAAGTTATGTAACACTTCCTTAATTTTCGTAACAGAACGTAAATCACCATGAGCAAAAATGAAGAGATCATCAGCAAACGAGACATTAATAATCTTCTGTTTAGCACAGTGAGCATGGAACTTGAAAGAGCTAGACTGAGCAGCTCTTTGGAGCATACATGAGAATACCTCCATAATAAGAGTAAACAGATATGGTGACATTGGGTCGCCCTGTCGGAGGCCGCGCTTACCTTTAAAGTAGCCATGAAGATCACCATTAATGTTTAGAGAATAAGAACCCGTAGATACGCACATCATTATCCAAGCCACCATTTTATGATGAAATCCAAAATGAATGAGAACATCCTCCAAAAAAGACCAACTAACAGTATCATATGCCTTTTGAATATCAATTTTAAAAGCACATCGAGACGGGCCTCTGTTGAGATGATAATTATGCATTAATTCTTGAGTCAGAAGGATATTGTCGGATATTTGTCTTCCAGGAACGAAGGCCGATTGGTTGATACTAACCAGATACATCAGACTACCATTAATCCTGTCCGTGATAATTTTGCTAATACACTTATATAATACATTGCAGCAAGAGATAGGCCTGTAATCTAGAACCGAATCCGGAGTTTCCTTCTTTGGAACTAGAGCAAGGATCGTGTGATTCAACTGTTTCAGCAATTTACCATTCTGGAAAAAATCCAAAATGGCATTAGTAACATCATTACCCATAACATCCCATGCATGCTTGAAAAACGCTGAAGTAAACCCATCGGGACCTGGCGCTTTATTCTCACCAATACTAAACATCGCCTTCTTAACCTCCTCCCGAGTAACTTGACCGCCATATGATTTCTAGCATTCGGATCCAGAATATTCAAGGTCAAATTATCCCAATCTAATCTATCTACCCGATCTTCACAACCCAAGAAGTTAGAGTAATGATCGACTAAAGCATTCATAATACCCTCACCTTCATGTCTAGTGCCATTAATATCCATAATGTTATGAATTTTACCTCTCGCATTACGACATTTCACAGCATTATGAAAGAAAGTAGTATTCGAATCTCCTGCACAGAGCCATTCAACCTTAGATTTCTGCTTGAGAAAACATTCCTCATCGTATGCAGCCGTTTGAAATTCTTTAAGAAAAAGGGCTTCCTGTTGGCGAAGCGAAGCATTCATCGGGTCCTCATCAATCAGTTTATGAATGTCATCCAGTTTAGTGCGAAGCTCCGACACCTTCTTGTGCAAATTACCTTGAAGAAACATTAGCTTTCGTAATTTCGGCTTTAGGTTCCTAAGTCGTTGAACAACCGAGAACATCATAAAACCATCAATATCCTTGCTCCATTCCTGCTCCACATAAATCCGAAATTCCGGTTTAGAAGTAATAAAGTTCGGGAACTTAAATGGTTTATGCTTTTTCACGACTTGACTGGATATGTTAAGGATGCACGGAGTGTGATCCGAAACCCGGAAAGGTTGATAGAGAACATATGCATCCGGAAATAAATCCAGAAATTTGATATTGCCCATTACCCGATCAATCTTTTTTAACAAACCCACTCCATTCTTCGGTTTCTGGTTCCATGTAAAATGAAGACCATGCCCCTTTAAATCAATAAGCTCAGTGTATTTAATGCACTCGTTAAACTCACGAGAACCAGTGGAGATATTAGACGGACCAAAGAGAGAATCTTCGGCATGAAGAGTTTCATTGAAATCCCCCATTAGCGACCAAGGTTTCTCTTTACAAAAATTCCTATGCAAACACAGGTTATCCCAAAGACTTCTCCTATCTTGGTAAGCATTCTTAGCATAGACGAAAGAACAAAAAAGAACCTTTTTATCAGCTCTGGTTATTAACTGAGTATGGATAACTTGATCCGATTGAGATAGAACCATAAGATCCACCATTGCATCATTCCAACCCAAAATAATCCTTGTACCTTTGTCACAAAGCCCACCATTTGAAGTCCAGTTCCAGTTTCGGAACACATTCTGACACACCTTCGCTAGTTTAGACACATCCACATGAGATTCAAGAAGAGCACAAACATTTATATTATTTTCAGCAAGTAACAGACGAACCTCAGTTTGTTTCAGGGGCCGGTTCAAGCCCCTAATATTCCAAGTAAGAATGCTACCCATTGACAACATTTTGAACAGTAGTGCTTGCTCCCTTAGAATCCACCTTCGGGTAATCCATATTCATAAACCTAGACATCTCCGTTGGAATTTCATCCAGTACAACATCATTAATCTGGTCCGATTTAGTATTGACACTATCAGACTTCACATTCATATTGTTTAGGTCCTCAAAAACATCATTCTCCAAATTTTGTAAAAACTGAAACGAGTTTTTTCATCCGTATAGTACCAGCTGAGTTAGTACTTTCAGGTTTGGAAGTAGTGACCGGCTTTGTACCTGAAGTACTCGGCTCTGACTTATTGAACTTCGGCTTGTACTGGAACTTCGCCTTTTGCTTTTTGTGCATGAAAACTGGCTTAACAGTCTTCCTATTGTCCGTGATAAAACCCTCTTCA
This sequence comes from Helianthus tuberosus, assembly GCA_030545235.1. NCBI lineage: Eukaryota > Viridiplantae > Streptophyta > Magnoliopsida > Asterales > Asteraceae > Helianthus > Helianthus tuberosus. The sequence goes on along the minus strand of CM060429.1, from coordinate 46,869,913 downwards.
TCAACCGTAACCTTCTTTGGTTTAGAAATAATATTTTTGGGGCAAGTATGGTCATCATGCCCAAAAAAACAACATAAGGAACATCTCTGTGGCTTCCATTCATACTCCACCCTTATCTTTTCTGTAATATACCCCTCCTGGTCAAGCTTTGGTATAGCCACGACAATATGATCTTTCAACTCAGATTCAGCATTAATTTCAATCATAGCTCTCGCAAAGCTACTACGGCCCCAATTTTCTGCACACATGTCAGCTGTATAGCTGTCTAACCTCTTCGGCACACCCAGTTTAGATGCTAGCAAACTCAAACCATCATCCGTATAAATAGAGATAGGCACATTATGCAGTTTAACCCAAACCGGGACAGATTTAATACCTTCTTTCTTCAGAACTGCCGATGGAGACCACATATTTAAGATTAAAGGCACTTTACAAATCAGCCATGGGCCACCCTCCAGAACTTTGGCCAAACCTTCCTTAGAATCAAATTTAAAGAAGAAGAACCCATCAGAGTTCATCATCAGCTTAACAAATCCAAACCTGGACCAAACGTTCTTCGCATAGTATTCTACTACAGGGAATGGCAATCTATTTCCAAGGAAATAACCATAAAGCACATTTTCAAACCTTTCTTGGACTTTTTGCACGACCTCTCGTGGTATAACCACATCAGCCTCTTTACTTGTTTCAGCGGAATTCGGTTGTCTGAAATTGACCTCCCTTTTATTCATCGTTTTCTTCATAGCCATATCTGCATACGATATTGGTTTATTCAATTCATTGTTCAATTTAGGTTCCATATTATCAACCGTGTACTGTTTATCATCATCTTCAAGTATCACCGGCTTTGTTATCTTCGTGAGTTCATCAATTACATTGATCTTTCTAACTTCCGGTTGTGACTTGTCAAAGCTGCCTCTACGCGCCATTAGTTTCTTACCGTCAATATCCAGCACTCTACTCGCTATACCCGTAGGTAACGGTGGCTTCCCAATATCATCCTTAGCAGAATCAGAAGAAATCTTACGTTCATTCATGACAAAAGCAGCAAATCTCTCTTTGAATACCATAAAAACCGAACCATGCAACAGGAACAATTAAATCCAGCCGACCAAAACCAAGAAGACAAAAACCCTAGACTAGCTAAACCGTAATTCTTGAATCTAGCAAAATTATATAGTGTAATCGATAAGTCAAGGTTTCTGCCTAACCAGAAGGACCGACAAACCAACAACACTATACAATATGTTTCGAACTCAAGAGATTATGGCGGCGATTGACAAGAAAAAGAAAAACAAAAACCCTAATTGATGATCGATCACTATGTTGCTAACTAGTTCGTTATAGATCATTGAAGAATCAAATCACTAATCACAGACTGTTATACAAGAAGATCACGAATCAAGAACTAGGGTTGCATGAGGAACAAGATCGCCTAGGCTAGAGAGAGAACTAGGGTACACAGTTCCGGAAGTGCCCAGTTAAAATGAAGTTAAAGTATAGGGAACATGAAAAATGCTCAAAAATATCTCGGATGTCTGTTCGTTTGGTCGTACGGTTGCGTTGTTCGGTTAATTACGACGAAACACGAACGAATGCGAAAAACGATCCAAATTACGCGACGAAAAAAAATATTTTAATGATTACATAAAGTTTTGGATGTCCGAATGTATTCGGAACGTAAGATATGCGCGAAAATGCAAACTTATGCACTTTTTGACGCTTTTAGTCCCTGAATGACCAAATAGTTTATTTTAGCACACCGAACCTCTCAAAGCCTATTTCTAAGCTATGTAAAGGATATTTAGGGTATGTTTAACTTATGGTTATGTTCCGGAATGTCCATTACAGTACGAATCGGCATACTTTCGCAGTTTGTCGAATTTAGTCCTTGTAAGCGAATAAACTTGATTTCGGCACACCAAACCTTCCAAAACTTATTTCTAAGTTATGTAAAGGTTATTTAAGGTATGTTAAGCCTATGTCACTGTTCCGGAGTGTTTGTTGCATTAAACTGGTTATATATATGCATCAGTGCGCGTATAACCTTCAAGAAAGCGATTTAGAGCCCGAAATTGAATAAGAATTGATATGTGCAAATGATACACATATTTATACAAATCCCAAATACGAAACACATTATTTCATTGGTTTGGCATCCATTTGATGGTTGAAGTGACACAGGTGTCACAGTTATAGTCCCTTGTTTATATCTACTGATTACTGTAACACCTGTGCCTTCACGGCCATCAAACAAATACCAAACCAATGAAATATTATAATTCATACTTGGGATTTGTAAAAATATGTGTATCATTTGCACATATCAATTCTCGTTCAATTTCAAACTCTAAATCGCTTTCTGGAAGGTTATACGCGCACCGATGCGTAAATATAACCAGTTTAATGCAACGAACACTCCGGAATAGTGACATAGGCTTAACATACCTTAAATAACCTTTACATAACTTAGAAATAAGTTTTGAAGGCTTTGGTATGGCAAAAACAAGTTAACTCGCTTACAGGGACTAAATATGACAAACTGCGAAAGTATGCCAATTTGAACTGTAACAGACATTCCGGAACATGACCATAAGTTAAACATACCATAAATATCCTTTACATAGCTTAGAAATAGGCTTTGAGGGGTTCGGTGTGCTAAAATAAACTTTCGTGTCATTCAGGGACTAAAAGTGTCAAAAAGTGCACAAGTTTGCATTTTCGCGCATAACTTACGTTCTGAATACATCTGGACATCCAAAAATTTATGTAACCATGACTACATTATACTTTAGTGTTCGCCTTAAGAAAAATCTATTCGTCACGTCATTTGGATCGTTTTTCGCGCTTGTGCGCATTCCGTTGTAATTAAGCGAACATCGCGTTCGTACGGCCAAACGAACCAACTTCCGGCATATTTTTGAGCATGTTTTGAGTTCCCTATACTTTAAATTCATTTTAGAGCCTTGAAATGAGGTTAACGGGGTTCAAACGCATCGAAAATCGCTTAAACGGGCTGCAGGGACTAAACCTGTCAATTTTGAAACTTTTCTGAAGCTGGTGCATGGTGGCGTAGCGCGACTGCATAGGGCCTTTACCGTCGCGCTACGCGACTGCCTATTCTGGGCAGAAAACATGCAGAAACTCAGTTTTTCGCATTCGGGACCAGATTCGACGTATTAACAGCTGTTAACAGCTGTTCTCCACTCCTTAATCCCTTGCCACATGTTGATACCCTATGGTGAGTGGCCAATTTAGTCACCATGAGTTTCCGACAAGTGTACGGGTTGGATCATGGCACGATATTCGACAAGCGATCTTAACGGTTCGGGTATTCCTATAAATACCCCAACACCCCCATTGCTAAACTTACAAGAAACTTGATTTGAGGAACTCTAAGTTGAAACATTGGTTTCATACCTGAGATTTTTGAATCGAGTTTAGCATTCGGGGACCCTTCGTAAGTATTCTTTCGTTCTTTTCCTTATTTTACTGCTTTTCGAGTCAGAAAGTCAAACTTTGTTTGACTTTCAGCGTTGACCAGTAATGGTCAATGCGAAGTTCGTTTGAACTTCGCAACGTGATTGTAATCACGATGGTTATAGTCCCTTGGGGCTATGCCTACTGATTACCACGTTGTCTAGGGTCGTAGGGTAAGCGATCTAATGAATCGCTTATACCTTCGAACCCGACCCAGTTTGGTCTTTTTTTTGGGTAAAGGGTTACCCCGGTGATTCTATATATTCACAACCAATAAAACCAAGTAGTGTAGAAAGCCTACACTAGTTCAATCATAGGACATGCCCTATGAAAGTAACCAAACTAAACCAAAAACAAACAACGAAAAACACCAAGAATCCCACTAGACTACACTCTAGACCACCAAAAAACAATATAAATGAGAAAGGTAATCAGCCTCCATCATCATTAATGTCATTTCCATGAATCTCCCACTTCCTACAAAGTCTTCGAACATTCTCAGTATTCTTGAGTCTCGCTCCCATCAACTTGTATCGAACCAAACTAATGATTATTTCACTAACAATCTCCGGAGGTCTCATCCGATTCTTGAAAAGCCTGATATTGCGTTCCTGCCAAATAACATAAGCACTAGCCGCCACCAAAAGTCTCGCAACATAATCAGAAGCTAACTTAGACGAAGATCGAGTAAGAAGCCAATTAACAATCTCCTCCCACTTAGGATGAACCGACTCCATATCCACTTTCTGTCTCACAATATGCCAAACTTTCGAAGAAAAATCACATTCAAAGAACAAGTGACTATGAGAGTCATGATTGGCATAGCATAACAAACAACACATCATATTCATATTTTTTCTTCGAGCAAAATCCCAGCTGAGAATTTTGTCTTGAGTGAGCAACTTACCTTTCATGATCAGCCACATTAAGAACGCATGCCTCGGGACGCATTGAGTAAACCAGACAATCGAGCTCCATGCAATCTCGGTTTCTTTATGACGGACCGAGTTCCAAACCTCCGAAGAAGAGAAAACCCTCGCACTATGACCATCACGCCACATAATCTTATCAGGTTTATTCGGTATAAGTTGGATTTGATCAAGCTGAATCAAAACCGGATATAAGTCTCTCCACGCAACCGGCCACTTCCACTCACCATTGTCGTTAATATCAGAAACCGACGCCTCTAACCGGAATCCTGCATTTGAAATAACTCTAGGCGAAAGAAAATCCCCAATCGGCCCAATGTCACTCCAAATATCATACCAAGCCGAGGCCAATGTCCCATTACCAATATCAACCCAAAAAAACTCCCTCAAATACGGACGAAGCTGAAGAATTTTCCTCCATGAGTAACTACATGTAGAAGGAGCTTTAGCAATCCAAAAGTTCTTGCCTTTTAATCTGTGAATATGGACCCAATCCACCCACAAAGACTTCCTCCTAGAAAGAATACTCCAAAAGTGATTAGCCATAAGAGCTTTGTTTACATCGCCAATACGCCGAATACCCAACCCTCCTTCATATTTAGGAAGACAAACTGTTTTCCAAGAAACCTTAGCTTTGCCCTTCTGGAAAACAGTATCTTGAGACCACAAAAAATTTCGCATCTTAGCCTCCAACTCATGAACAACTCTAGCCGGAAGCATAAACACAGAGGACCAGAAAACATGCATAGAAGATAAGACAGAAATAATAAGTTGCAATCTACCAGCAAATGAGAGCAATTTATTCCTCCAATGCATGATCCGTTTGTCTATTTTCTCCAGCATAATACTACAATCCTTATAAATCAGACCCGAAGATATTAAAGGGACACCAAGATAGCGAACAGGCAAAGAACCCTCTTTAAACGGCATGATACTCAAAATAGCACTCTTAATATAACTTGGAACATTGCAAAAGAAAACCGTGCTTTTTTTATTATTAGGCACTAAACCCGACATCAAAGCAAACTTAGAAAGAGAGTTCATAATATACCTAGCTGAAGCAATTTCCCCTCTAGCAAAAAGAAAAAGATCGTCCGCAAAACAAAGGTTGATAATTTGCTGCTTCTCACATTTATTATGGAATTTGAAAGAAGAATCAATCCTTAACGAATGATGCAAAATTGCCGTCAGAACTTCCATAACCAGAGTAAACAGATATGGGGATAAAGGGTCTCCCTGACGAAGCCCACGATTACCTTTGAAATACCCATGCACATTACCATTGACACAAACAGAATAAGATGTAGAAGAAACACTCACCATAATCCATTTCACCATCGATTCATTAAATCCGAATCCAAGCAGAATACTCTTCAGAAAGTTCCAATCAACCGTATCATATGCCTTTTGAATGTCAACTTTAAAGGCACACCTAGGGGGACCAACATTCCTATGATAATTGTGCATCAACTCTTGAGTTAACAAAATATTGTCAGAAATCTTCCTGCCTGGGACAAACGCTGATTGATTTATATTAACAATCTTACTTAACACCACCTTCAGTCTCTCCGCAATGATCTTGCTAATGCACTTGTATATAACATTACAACAAGCAATCGGCCTGTAATCCGTTACCACTGTCGGAGAAGAAATTTTAGGCACCAACACAATAAGAGTATGATTTAACTCTTGTAGTAAACAACCTGTTTCAAAAAAGTCAATGACAGCCTTTGAAACATCCTTCCCAATAATATGCCAAGCACTCTTAAAAAACGCAGCCGTAAATCCATCCGGACCCGACCCAGTTTGGTCGATCATTAGGATCCGACCAAATACATTAGGTGACCATAGTGTAGGAAATAACCTTCCGAGGTTATACCTTATGGTCACATCGTTTAAGTAGTTGTATGATAGGTAGTTTATATGCCTTAGGTAAATTACCAGAATACCCTTTTCATGTATAATTGGTAATTAAGCATATGTAACCTAAACTTTTGTCACATAACTGATTATGTAACATGTTTAGGCATATAACACTTGTCATAGGACTAGTTAGGCGGTCCGAACGCGCTTTGCGCGCACGACGCGTTAACGTAGCATAAGCTACCTTAATGGGACGCGATGGGTCGAAAGCAATTATATTAGGTTTCAATTAGCATGTAGGCCTTGTTAAACCATATCATATGAGTTCCAATACTCATTTGGTTTACCAAGCATCATCCTATCCGATCTCCCGATTTTATGTCCGGTTTATTTATATAGTTTTAGATTTGCCGACTGATTCCGTGCTCCCTCAAGCTTTGTTTGGTTGTTGTTCAAGACCTCTAAGCATTCTCAGGCGAGTACATTATTCCCCTCTTTTACTGTTTTCAACTGTTTTGGGGTGACTCATATGTGCTAAATGCTTTATCAATGATTTCAATAACAATTACAATGTGGTTTCAAGAACAATAACAATTATTTCAAGAACGCTAACAATGATTTCAAGAACGAAAACAATGATTTCAAGAACGAATACAATGATTTCAAGAACGAATACAATGATTTCAAAAACTAATAACAATTTCAATAAAGTGAACGAACTTGTTGGTTGTAGTTACATGACCAATGACATTCATTAGCAATGATCAAGCCGACCAGTATTAGGTTATGGTACCATAGGATCTGACAAATCCCGTTATTTACTGCACCCATTGTTATGTGTGGGGGTTGTGGGTAGCGACTGAATCTGTAATTATTAACTTATCCTTTGGTAAGGGTTTGTTAAGAACGAGAGCGAGAGCGAGATGGAGCGAGGAACGCGTCAAGAAGGTTTGAATGTTATTAGAGAATCGACCATTAAGTAGTTTCACAATTAAAACAAGAACGATTCGAACAATTAAAACAAGAACGATTTGAACGATTAAAACAAGATGGTTTAACGATTGGGTAAACATTTGGACATGATTTACATTTGATCATGCATTTCCACGAAACATAGTATTGATTTAAACCAAGTTTTACTTCAACACTTTGTTTTGTGCGTTTCATCTATGGTTTAGTTGATGCATTTTACTAGCCATACATATCATTTTGGTTACATATTACATGATTTACATTGGGCATGAACATTACTTTGGTGGTTTGGTTTGATTAAGTGATTAAGTAACAAAGCGTGTGTAATATGATACAAGCATGGTGGATACGCCGCTGGTACTTCCTATATATAAGTGTTTGTATGGTATTACATATTGTAGCGTTATTTGAATCATTTCAGTTTGAGACATAGAACATTTTATACAAGTAACATATTTTTCACAAGACATTTATTTACAAACAACTTATCTTATACAAACACATTTTACATGGTTATTCATTTAATCGTGCATTATTCTCTTATTTATACATATCACCTGAACTTATTATTTTTCAAATGATTTACAAAGACAAAGCAAATTACAAGGTTCATGACTAAACATTTTCTTAAACAGAAGTCATGAATCTTATTTTCACAAAACCTATGTACTCGCCAGCATTTCTTTGTTGACCTCGTTTTTACATATGTTTCAGGTATTGTTGAATGATATCGATTGATAAGATGCATGCTCACATAGGACTGGACAAGGCCTTAGTGACTCAATAACAATGATAGATTATGTTTAAATTGTGTATTTAGATTTCCAGACGATGTAATTATTCAATGTTTAATAAAACGAAACACTTTTGGTATCCATGGTTATGAAACATTAATTCTGTTGCAATACGCCCCGATGTTTCCGCCGCGATTTGTTGTTTTACGCGGTCGGGGTGTGACAGAAAGATGGTATCAGAGCCAATGGTTATAGGGAATTAGGTTATTAGTAATTAGTAATGCTTTGACCTAGTCTATTACCTTCTTAGGACCCTAACGCGAGTTTACTTGCGTTTAGTCATAAAACAATACCGTCACCTATCCTTAGGTGACGACCACAACAAGAACGTAAATTTCAAAACCGCATTGAAAACTAATCATCTGTTCTAGGATGATTAATTTCTAGGTTTTGAACCCTCTATTGTAAGGTTTTGAACCCTCTGTTATATGGTTTTGAACCCCTTTGAATTTTCAAAATCTCGTCAAGGTTTTGGGTTTTAAATAATGTGAACACGTGCAAACTGGAAGGGTGAATGCCTGTATTCTGGGTTTTCTGTCAAGGCAAGCACTTCGTATACATCTCATCAGACGCGAGACCAGTTGTGCTTACCTGGGAATTCTTGGGATGAGTGTTCACTTATAGGCGAGCATGTCTTCGCGATACATTATTTTTAACCTATTTACTTTGACTAATCACCAAGGTCGTTTGTTGCTTTGTAGTAACAAACAAATGACCACTATCCTTGCTTTCATCAGATTTGTTTCATCTCATTCTTTTCGTCTAAATTCTCTCACTCGTTTCCTTTCATGTTTCCTCTTTTAGACAATGCCTCCTCGACGCGAAAGCCAGATAGAGACTGCCGAGCTGGCAGAAATCATTGCGCAGCAAATGGCTGCTCAATTCCCAAACCTCTTTGCTCAATGGAACCAAGCCAACAACAACAACAATGTGCTATGCAAATACAAGGATTTCAACCAGGCTAAACCACTCAAGTTTAGTGGTTCTGAAGGAGCAACTGGGCTTCTTCAGTGGTTCGAAAGCATTGAGAATACTTTTCGCCACGTGCAGTGCCCGGATAATCGCAAGGTCGAGTTCTCCTCGAGCGTGTTTCAGAAGAGGGCTCTTACATGGTGGAATGGGGTAATGAGAGACCGAGGTGCGGAAGTTGCTCTCGCACAGACATGGGCTGAACTTAGGGCTCTCATGATGAGGGAATTCTGTCCTCGTCATGAGCAGCGAGCTTTGGAGAAGGAATTTGATGAGTTGAAGCAAGATAGTGGTGAGCACAGGGCGTATACTAATAGGTTTGAGGAGTTGAGTCTGCTTTGCCCGACAATGGTTACCCCACTTGACATAGCTATCGAAAGGTACATCGACGGCCTACCTGACTCGGTACAAGACATCCTTACTGGTAGTAGCCCTGCCACACTCCGTCAGGCGATCGAGTTAGCTGCGACATTGACTGAGTCGCAGATTCGGAAGAATAAGTTACACAGAAAGGGTGACAAGGGTAAGAAGCAGGGGTCTGACAAGGAGGATAGCAAGAATGGTCAAAACGAGAAGGGAAAGGAAGGTGAGACGTCAAAGAAATCGAAGAAGCGGAAGGGTGCCCAGAACTTTGCTGTTACAGCACAGACTGCTCAGAACCCGCGGAACCCACCAGCTCAGCCACCTGCAAAGAAAGCATATGCCGGTACCGCACCTTATTGTGCACGCTGCAACGGTCATCACGCAGTACAACAAGCTTGCTGGCAATGCACGACGTGTGGTAAACTTGGGCATTTGGCCAAGGTTTGTCGTTTGGGACAAAATCAGGCTGCTCAGGTTCAAGCTCCGGTTCAAGGGAATGCTGCGAGATTCCCACTGGGTTCATGTTTCAACTGCGGAGAGATTGGTCACTTCCGCCACAACTGCCCAAGATTGGTGAATGCAAATGCTAACGTAAACCCGAATGCGAACGCCAACGTCAATGTGAATCCAGCACGTGGTCGAGTGTTTAACATCAATGAGGCACTCAATGATGAAGGAGTGAACAATTAGTATTTTGTTTTTCCTCTGGTTGGTATCTTGTAACATTTAAAGACAATGCGGTTGTTATATAAATAAAAAATTTGTGGTTTTATTTTCTGACTAATGCCATTGTATGAATGTTTGATTCAACCTTGTGATGTCAACACAAAGACAAAACTACTCGTGTGGTTCTGTCATTTTTACGATCATTTGTGATCTCCCTAAGAACCTCAAACACTTGTTTCCTTTAAATCTAAAGTATCTTATCGTCTTGCACCGTGCAAGATGCAAGAATTATCAAAACAACTTCAAGAGTTGTCTGATAAAGGATTCATCCGTCCGAACTTTTCACCTTGGAGAAATTCCTGTTCTCCTTGTGAAAAGAAAAATGGATCTTTTCGAATGTATATCGATTAACGTAAGCCTAGTAAGCTTACCATCAAGAATCAATATCCCCTACCTTAAATCAACGATTTCTCCAATCAACTACATAGCGTTTCATGCTTTTTCCAAGATCGATTTGCGCTTTGGGGTATAATCAACTTTGAATTCTCGAAGAAGATATTCCCAAAATGGTTTTCTGCACGAAGAATGGCCATTACGAGTTTACAGTCATGCCTTTTAGGTTGACAAATACTCCAGCCATCTTCAAGGACTTAATAAATTGAGTCTGCAAGCCTTATTTGGATCAGTTCGTCATTAATGACATCTTGATCTATTCATATCCCGAGCTGGTAACGATCAACACTTTCATTGACACTGGAACCCTTAAAGAAGGAACAAATTTTTCGCTAAATCCTCCAAGGGGAAATTTTGGCTTAAAGAAGTTCAGTTCTTGGGTCATGTAGTCAACAAGCAGGGTATTCATATGGATCAATCCAAATTACCGCAATTAAGGATTTGATCCCTAGTATGCTTTAAATACCCGTGTCCAACGATAACAAATTAAACAATTAAACAAATTGAACGATTATGCGATTATATGTTATGTGTTTGTGTGTTCTCCTCTATGTTTTGTGTGATACGATTTTCAAATCCTCATAGAATCTTTCATATCTTCATATGAGGGATTCATAGTAGGATATTCAAAAGGTACTACCTTAATCTTTATGGGCTTCTACGTTGTAGTTAAGACCCTTGGGTTATATGGTACCACTCCATGGTTCGATAAGAGACCCTTTTAGTGGTCTAGTCAAAAAGATTGATTCACAATTTGGTTAAAGAACGGCATCTAGTGATGTAGCTGGACAGACTCCTTGATAGTCTATTTAGATCATTTATTGATTTAATTAAAAGGACTCTATGGCGGTCTAGTCACACTCATCATAAGAATGTTCATTTGGTTTTCCCCTACACATTATAAAATAGACTGTGTGAACTGTGCAAGGAATTGTCTGATTATGGACGCGTACATAATTATGAAATTTAGTGCACAGAAACCCAGTAAGATTTATTATGTGTAAGAACCGATAGCGACAACAATAACAAAATGACAACGATGTAATGGAGGTACGGTGGACGCACCAATGACACTTCATATACTTGTATATAAGTGTCCCTCTTACATTGCAAACATAATGTTATTAAGGTTCCTAGAAGTTCAAGAACCCTAACCAATGTTGTTCGATCTTTTCAACTTCATGCTTTCAAGCTCTCATAAGTTTCCTCTAAATAAATTTCGGGACGAAATTTCCTAAAGTAGGGGAGACTGTAACACCTGTGCCTTCACGGCCATCAAACAAATACCAAACCAATGAAATATTATAATTCATACTTGGGATTTGTAAAAATATGTGTATCATTTGCACATATCAATTCTCGTTCAATTTCAAACTCTAAATCGCTTTCTGGAAGGTTATACGCGCACCGATGCGTAAATATAACCAGTTTAATGCAACGAACACTCCGGAATAGTGAAATAGGCTTAACATACCTTAACTAACCTTTACATAACTTAGAAATAAGTTTTGAAGGCTTTGGTATGGCAAAAACAAGTTAACTCGCTTACAGGGACTAAATATGACAAACTGCGAAAGTATGCCAATTTGAACTGTAACAGACATTCCGGAACATGACCATAAGTTAAACATACCATAAATATCCTTTACATAGCTTAGAAATAGGCTTTGAGGGGTTCGGTGTGCTAAAATAAACTTTCGTGTCATTCAGGGACTAAAAGTGTCAAAAAGTGCACAAGTTTGCATTTTCGCGCATAACTTACGTTCTGAATACATCTGGACATCCAAAAATTTATGTAACCATGACTACATTATACTTTAGTGTTCGCCTTAAGAAAAATCTATTCGTCACGTCATTTGGATCGTTTTTCGCGCTTGTGCGCATTCCGTTGTAATTAAGCGAACATCGCGTTCGTACGGCCAAACGAACCAACTTCCGGCATATTTTTGAGCATGTTTTGAGTTCCCTATACTTTAACTTCATTTTAGAGCCTTGAAATGAGGTTAACGGGGTTCAAACGCATCGAAAATCGCTTAAACGGGCTGCAGGGACTAAACCTGTCAATTTTGAAACTTTTCTGAAGCTGGTGCATGGTGGCGTAGCGCGACTGCATAGGGCCTTTACCGTCGCGCTACGCGACTGCCTATTCTGGGCAGAAAACATGCAGAAACTCAGTTTTTCGCATTCGGGACCAGATTCGACGTATTAACAGTTGTTAACAGCTGTTCTCCACTCCTTAATCCCTTGCCACATGTTGATACCCTATGGTGAGTGGCCAATTTAGTCACCATGAGTTTCCGACAAGTGTACGGGTTGGATCATGGCACGATATTCGACAAGCGATCTTAACGGTTCGGGTATTCCTATAAATACCCCAACACCCCCATTGCTAAACTTACAAGAAACTTGATTTGAGGAACTCTAAGTTGAAACATTGGTTTCATACCTGAGATTTTTGAATCGAGTTTAGCATTCGGGGACCCTTCGTAAGTATTCTTTCGTTCTTTTCCTTATTTTACTGCTTTTCGAGTCAGAAAGTCAAACTTTGTTTGACTTTCAGCGTTGACCAGTAATGGTCAATGCGAAGTTCGTTTGAACTTCGCAACGTGATTGTAATCACGATGGTTATAGTCCCTTGGGGCTATGCCTACTGATTACCACGTTGTCTAGGGTCGTAGGGTAAGCGATCTAATAAATCGCTTATACCTTCGAACCCGACTCAGTTTGGTCGATCATTAGGATCCGACCAAATACATTAGGTGACCATAGTGTAGGAAATAACCTTCCGAGGTTATACCTTATGGTCACATCGTTTAAGTAGTTGTATGATAGGTAGTTTATATGCCTTAGGTAAATTACCAGAATACCCTTTTCATGTATAATTGGTAATTAAGCATATGTAACCTAAACTTTTGTCACATAACTGATTATGTAACATGTTTAGGCATATAACACTTGTCATAGGACTAGTTAGGCGGTCCGAACGCGCTTTGCGCGCACGACGCGTTAAAGTAGCATAAGCTACCTTAATGGGACGCGATGGGTCGAAAGCAATTATATTAGGTTTCAATTAGCATGTAGGCCTTGTTAAACCATATCATATGAGTTCCAATACTCATTTGGTTTACCAAGCATCATCCTATCCGATCTCCCGATTTTATGTCCGGTTTATTTATATAGTTTTAGATTTGCCGACTGATTCCGTGCTCCCTCAAGCTTTGTTTGGTTGTTGTTCAAGACCTCTAAGCATTCTCAGGCGAGTACATTATTCCCCTCTTTTACTGTTTTCAACTGTTTTGGGGTGACTCATATGTGCTAAATGCTTTATCAATGATTTCAATAACAATTACAATGTGGTTTCAAGAACAATAACAATTATTTCAAGAACGCTAACAATGATTTCAAGAACGAAAACAATGATTTCAAGAACGAATACAATGATTTCAAGAACGAATACAATGATTTCAAAAACTAATAACAATTTCAATAAAGTGAACGAACTTGTTGGTTGTAGTTACATGACCAATGACATTCATTAGCAATGATCAAGCCGACCAGTATTAGGTTATGGTACCATAGGATCTGACAAATCCCGTTATTTACTGCACCCATTGTTATGTGTGGGGGTTGTGGGTAGCGACTGAATCTGTAATTATTAACTTATCCTTTGGTAAGGGTTTGTTAAGAACGAGAGCGAGAGCGAGATGGAGCGAGGAACGCGTCAAGAAGGTTTGAATGTTATTAGAGAATCGACCATTAAGTAGTTTCACAATTAAAACAAGAACGATTCGAACAATTAAAACAAGAACGATTTGAACGATTAAAACAAGATGGTTTAACGATTGGGTAAACATTTGGACATGATTTACATTTGATCATGCATTTCCACGAAACATAGTATTGATTTAAACCAAGTTTTACTTCAACACTTTGTTTTGTGCGTTTCATCTATGGTTTAGTTAATGCATTTTACTAGCCATACATATCATTTTGGTTACATATTACATGATTTACATTGGGCATGAACATTACTTTGGTGGTTTGGTTTGATTAAGTGATTAAGTAACAAAGCGTGTGTAATATGATACAAGCATGGTGGATACGCCGCTGGTACTTCCTATATATAAGTGTTTGTATGGTATTACATATTGTAGCGTTATTTGAATCATTTCAGTTTGAGACATAGAACATTTTATACAAGTAACATATTTTTCACAAGACATTTATTTACAAACAACTTATCTTATACAAACACATTTTACATGGTTATTCATTTAATCGTGCATTATTCTCTTATTTATACATATCACCTGAACTTATTATTTTTCAAATGATTTACAAAGACAAAGCAAATTACAAGGTTCATGACTAAACATTTTCTTAAACAGAAGTCATGAATCTTATTTTCACAAAACCTATGTACTCGCCAGCATTTCTTTGCTGACCTCGTTTTTACATATGTTTCAGGTATTGTTGAATGATATCGATTGATAAGATGCATGCTCACATAGGACTGGACAAGGCCTTAGTGACTCAATAACAATGATAGATTATGTTTAAATTGTGTATTTAGATTTCCAGACGATGTAATTATTCAATGTTTAATAAAACGAAACACTTTTGGTATCCATGGTTATGAAACATTAATTCTGTTGCAATACGCCCCGATGTTTCCGCCGCGATTTGTTGTTTTACGCGGTCGGGGTGTGACAATTACGACGTTGTTTAGGCGTAGTGACGAGTTATAGTTTCGGTCAAAATAAGTTTTTATGCGTATTTTGCAACGAAGCTATCTTTGGGTATCAAAACACTTTGTTTTGATATCAAACTTGTTTTCTAACTTAGTTAAACATGTTTTAACATGTTTAACTCGTCACTTTTAGTTTAGTGCTTATATAGGGTCGTAAGATAAGCGATCTAAACAACCACTTAGACTTTCGAACCCGACCCGTTTGGTCGATCATTAGGATCCGACCAAACACATTTTGTGACCATAGTTGTATAGGGAATAACCTTCGGAGGTTATACCTTATGGTCACTTCGTTTAGTTAGTTGTATGATAGGTAATTTATATGTCTTAAGAAAATGACCAAAATGCCCTTTTTGGGCATAATTTCATTTTAAGCATATGTAACCTAAATTTTGGACATCTAAACTGATTAGGCAACATTATTAGACATGTTAAGGCATATAATATTTGTCATAGGACTAGTTAGGCGGTCCGAACGCGTTTTACGCGAACGACGCGTTAAAGTAGCGTAAGCTACCTAAATAAGTCATAATGGGTCGTAAGCACTTAGGATAGGTTCCGATTTTGAATGTAGGCTTTGTTAAACCATATTACATGAGTTCTTATACTCATTTGGTTTACGAAACCTCATTTTATCCGATCTTCCGATTTAGGTCCGGTTTATTAACGTAGTTACCTATATTAGGTGCCGATTAATTCCGTGATCCTTCTAGCTTTGTTTGGTGGTTATTTCAAGACTCTTAAGCATTATCAAGTGAGTAAATAGTCCCCTCTTTTACTGTTTTCAAATATTTTTGGGTGATACACATGTGCCTACTTGTTACTTTCGTGCTTTCATGACACATATTTGCTACATTCATTAGTACACATATAGTACATTATTTCATCCATGTTTATGCTATGTATATTTAGTTAACATGCTAGTACATTGATTTCATAAACACATTTGTTTCATATGTTTAAATCAGCATATGTACACATTGATTTACATGACATTTCTGCTTTGTATGTTTACTTAACATACTTAGTACATTGTTTTCACATAACATGCTTACATTTGGTATGACATTTGATTTGTTTAACGGGACACAAATACGTTCATTAACATTGATCATGGCGCTCGGTAGTATGTAGTGGTACCATAGGACTTGACAAATCCCGTTCCTGGCTTCCTAGGTTTGTTTGGAAGTAGGGAATGACTGAATCCGATATACATAATTTTGATAAACCTTTAATTTGTTTAAGGGTTTGTCTCCACGGTCGCAAGGCTTGAATGTATGCATTTAACATTACCACATAAGTGTTTGTATCAATAAAGCATGAATTTTGCAAAACATAACTTTTGACTTAAACTATGATTTATATCAAATACATTGTTTTATACATTTTACCTATGGGGTTGAGTAATTCTATTATTCACCATACATATCATTTGATTATACATAAACATTATACATATGGTTTGAGTAGTTACTTTTTACTTGCCATACATAACATTTGATTATACAAGACATGATTTACATTCGACATTAGACATTAGACATTGCTTACACATAATTTTGACATTTGTTTAAACTAGACAATTTGGTGGTTATTTGATAAGTGATTTACATAACGAGGCGACGTGTAATATGATAAAAGCATGGTGGATACGCCGCTGGTACTTCCTATATATAAGTGCTTTTATGTTATTACATATCGTGTCTTTATTTAAATCATATCAACAAGACATGATATATCTTATTCAAACAACATATTTTTACAAGATACTGTTTTATAAATGACATAACTTTTACAAATTCGTTGTTACTTGGTTATTTATTTAACAAAGTAGTATTCTTTTTATATATCATCCGATTTTATTATCGCTTTTCGAATGATTTATAAAAGAAAACATTTTACTAATGTTCATGACTACTTTTTGTTAAACATTTCTTTCAACTACAAGTCATGAATCCTATATCAATAAACCTATGTATCTCACAGGCATTTTTATGCTGACGTACCTATTTTCACATGTGTTATCAGGAGCTGATGCATAGGGTTGATCAAGATACACTTAGGTGAACTTGGGCCTTTAGTGACTTAAAATGAAGCAAGGATAGTTTAATTATGTTATGTACTCTTTGTTTCCTTTGTTTTAAGACAATGTAATCCTTTTTATTTCAAATAAAACTAAACTTTAAATACCACGTGTCACACCCCGACCACGTAGAACATACAAAACGTGGCGGAAACATCGGGGAGTGTTGTAACAGAATTAATGTTTCACAACCATGGAAATTTTAGTTTCGTTTTATTCATAAAACAAGCGAGTTACATTGTCTTTAAACAAGAAATAAAGAGTACATAACAAAATTTAACTAGTCTGCATCTTTTATTGTCACTAAGGCCCATGTTCGCCTAAGTGTGTCTTGATCAATCCTATGCTTCATTTCCTGAAACACATGTGAAAATAGGTACGTCAGCATAAAAATGCCGGCGAGTACATAGGTTTTGTGAAAATAAGATTTCATGACTTCTGTTTAAGAAAATGTTTAGTCATGAACCCTGTAATTTGATTTGTCTTTGTAAATCATTTGAAAACTAATAAGTTCAGATGATATGTATAAGTAAGAGAATAATGCATGGTTAAATGAATAACCATGTAAAATGAGTTTGTAGAAGTTAAGTTGTTTGTAAAACAATGTATTGTGAAAAGTATGTTATTTGTATAAAATGTTATATGTCAAAAACTGAAATGATTCAAATAACGCTACGATATGTAATACCATACAAACACTTATATACAGGAAGTACCAGCGGCGTATCCACCATGCTTGTATCATATTACACACGCATCGTTACTTAATCACTTACTCAAACCAAACCAACAATGTAAAATGTTCATGTCTAATGTAAATCATGTAATGTATAACCAATGTCAAAAGTGTTTATGTGTCAAATGTAAACCATGTAATATGTAACCAAAATGATATGTATGGCTAGTGAAATGCATCAACTAAACCATATGCACAAGAACATAATATTGAAGTAAAACTTGGTTTAAATCAAAGTTATGTTCTGTGGAAATGCATGATCAATGTAAATCATGTAATATGTAACCTAAATGATATGTATGGCTAGTGAAATGTATCAACTAAACCATATGCACGAGAACATAGTATTGAAGTAAAACTTGGTTTAAATCAAAGCTATGTTTTGTGGGAATGCATGATCAATGTAAATCATGTAATATGTAACCTAAATGATATGTATGACTAGTGAAATGTATCAACTAAACCATATGCACAAGAACATAGTATTGAAGTAAAACTTGGTTTAAATCAAAGTTATGTTCTGTGGAAATGCATGATCAATGTAAATCATGTTAAAATGTTATGTATTGTGGATATGCATGCTATACTGAATATGAACATTTATGCGGTATCGTTATAATGCATACATCCAAGCCTTGAGACTGTGGCGATAAACCCTTAAACGACTTAAAGGATTATCTGTGCTTCCTGTATATCGAATTCGGTCATTCCTTTCATCCCCTTTCCCTGGGATGTCCGGAACGGGAGTTGTGAATTCCTATGGTACCACTACCTACTAACGAACGGCGTAGCTAATGTTAATGAATGTATTGTTCCATTGTAAACAACCCAAATGTCATAACAAAATGTAAGCATGTGATGAAAACGATGTACTAAGTATGCACGCAATGGACATACATAGCATAAAATGTAAATGTAAAACAATGTACTAAGTACGCACGCAATGGGCATACATAGCATAAATGTAATGAAATCATGTAAAACAATGTACTATAAGTGTACTATTGAACATAGCATGTATATGATGTGAAAACATGAAAGCATGAAAGTAACAAGTAGGCACATGTGTTCCACCCCAAAACAGTTTGGAAAACAGTAAAAGAGGGGTCTATGTACTCACTTGAGATTGCTCAGTAGTCATTGAGTAACAACCAAACAATGCTAGAGATCGCGGATATCAAACGGCACCTAATATAGGTAACTATGTTAATTAACCGGACCTAGATCGGAAGATCGGGTAGTATTAGGGTTTGTAAACCAACAAGTGTAGAGACTCGTGTTATTTGGTTTAACAAAGCCTACATACTAAATGAAACTTAACCTAATAGCTTACGACCCATTACGACCCGTTTAGGTAGCTTATGCTACTTTAACGCGTCGTTCGCGTGAAACGCGTTCGGACCGCCTAACTAGTTCTACGACAAGTGTTATATGCCTAAACATGTTACATAATCAGTTATGTGACAAAAGTTTAGGTTACATATGCTTAATTACCAATTATACATTAAAAGGGTATTCTGGTAATTTACCTAAGGCATATAAACTACCTATCATACAACTACTTAAACGATGTGACCATAGGGTATAACCTCGGAAGGTTATTCCCTACCTACTATGGTCACCTAATGTATTTGGTCGGATCCTAATGATCGACCAAACTGGGTCGGGTTCGAGGGTATAGGCGATTTATTAGATCGCCTACCCTACGACCCTAGACAACGTGGAAATCAGTGGGCATAGTCCCAAGGGACTATGACCAACGTGATTACAATCACGTTGCGAAGTTCAAACGAACTTCGCATTGACCATTACTGGTCAACGCTGAAAGTCAAACAAAGTTTGACTTTCTGACTCGAAAAGCAATAAAATAAGGAAAAGAACGAAAGAATACTTACGAAGGGTCCCCGAATGCTAATCCCGATTCAAGAATCTCAGGTATGAAACAATGGTTTCAACTTAGAGGTTCTCAAATCAGAATTCTTGTAATTTTGAAGCATGGGGGGTGGGGTATTTATAGTAAAAGGTCCACCGTTAAGATCGTTTCATGGAAAACGTGCCTTAATCCCACCCGTACAAGTGTCGGGACCTTATGGTGACTAAAATGTGATCCTTATCAGATGACTAGACAAATGAGAATGTGTGGTGGTGGATCAAACAGCTGCAATCTGCTGTTAGAAACATTTAACCTGGTCAGAAGGTCTGACGCGGGCCGCCTAAGGATGTTAAGATCCTGAGGCGGGCCGCCTAGGAGTCACAGATCAGAACAAAGTTTCAAAAATGTCAGTTTCAGTCCCTGCACGTGTTTAAGGCCATTTCCGACACTTCTAAGGCCCGTAAAGCCAACTTTAAGGCCCTAAAATGTTGCCTAAACATTGAGGACATGAAACATGCTCAAAAATATGCCGGGTGTTGGTTCGTTTGGTCGTACGAACGCGATGTTCGCTTAATTACGACGGAATGCGCATAAGCGCGAAAAACGATCCAAATGACGCGACGAATGGATTTTTGGCAAGCCAAACACTAAAGCATAATATAGTCATGCTTACATAAATTTTTGGATGTCCGGATGTATTCAGAACGTAAGTTATGCGCGAAAATGCAAACTTGTGCACTTTTTGACACTTTTAGTCCCTGAATGACACAAAAGTTTATTTTAGCACACCGAACACCTCAAAGCCTATTTCTAAGCCATGTAAAGGATATTTATGGTATGTTTAACTTATGGTCATGTTCCGGAATGTCTGTTACAGTTCAAATTGGCATACTTTCGCAGTTTGTCAAGTTTAGTCCCTGTAAGTGAATTAACTTGATTTTGCCATACCAAAGCCTTCAAAACTTATTTCTAAGTTATGTAAAGGTTATTTAAGGTATGTTAAGCCTATTTCACTATTCCGGAGTGTTCGTTGTATTAAACTGGTTATATTTATGCATCGGTGCGCGTATAACCTTCCAGAAAGCGATTTAGAGTTTGAAATTGAACAAGAATTGATATGTGCAAATGATACACATATTTTTTTACAAATCCCAAGTATGAAATACAATATTTCATTGGTTTGGCATTTGTTTGATGGCCGTGGAGGCACAGGTGTTACAGTCTCCCCTACTTTAGGAAATTTCGTCCCGAAATTTATTTAGAGGAAACTTGTGAGAGTTTAAAACATAAAGTTGAAAAGATCAAACAACATTGGTTAGGGTTCTAAAGTTCTAGTAATCTTTAATAACATCATGATTGCAATGTAAGAGGGATACTTATATACAAGTATATGAAGCGACATTGGTGCGTCCACCGTACCTCCATTACATCGTTCTCATTTTGTTATTGTTGTCACTATCGGTTCTTACACATAATAAACCTTACTGGGTTTCTGTGCACTAAATTTCATAATTATGTACGCGTCCATAATTAGACAATTCCTTGCACAGTTCACACAGTCTATTTTATAATGTGTAGGGTAAAACCAAATGAACAATCCTGTGATGAGTGTGACTAGACCGCCATAGAGTCCTTTTAATTAAATCAATAAATGGTCTAAATAGACTATCAAGGAGTCTGTCCAGCTACATCACTAGATGTCGTTCTTTCACCAAATTGTGAATCAATCCTTTTGACTAGACCATTAAAAGGTCTCTTATGAATCATGGAGTAGTACTATATAATCCAAGGGTCTTAACTATTACATAGAAGCCCATTTAGGATTTAAGGTAGTACCTTTTTGAATATCCTACTACGAATCCCTCATATGAAGATATGAAAGATTCTACGAGGATTTAGATAATGAATACCCAGAGTATACCAAAAACACAAAAATGCATAAATGAAAACACCAAATATGTAAACACATAATCACATAACCACAAAATTGTTTGTTAACTTGTCCTGTTAATTGCGTACATGCATTTAAAGCACACTAGGAATCCATTCCGTGGATTTCATTTGGTACTTTAAACGTTATCAAGAATCCAACTATAAAGATAGAAAGATTTTTAAAAGAAAAATTCGATTTCGATTATAAGGAACCGAAATGTTCGAATTTAGGTACATAAGGAATCCAATTAAGGACTCTGATTTGAATGATATTCATCCACAAGGATCTAATTGTGAAGATAAAAAGATCCCATATGGATTTTAGAAGTTGAAGATGTTTTGAAACCTTGCACGGGATGTGCTTATGTCAAAACATGAAGTAAAAATGCTTATGAAGTTGAGATGCCTGATATGCCAAGGCGACATATGAAGCGAAATTTGAAAGTTAAGTCAATGTATGAAGAAAAATATTTTTGAAAACTATGCATGGGGTTCCTTTAAGAAAAATGTGTTTAACGTTTTTGAAACCTTATATATAATACTTTTGAAATCATAAAGTAGGTGTATTAGATAGATATATTTAAAAATGTTTTAAAATCATGCGAGATGAATTTTGAAATTATGTATAAGGTTTTTGAAAGACATGGATGATGCTTTTCGAAATCATGCACTTGATAAGAAAATGTATTGTGTTAATATTGTCTTCAGACTATATGAAATATTTTGAAATTAGAAAGGTTGGTTTTGATAACATGGCCAATGTTTTTGAAATAACATAGACAATGTATCTAGAAAAATTGTTTTCAAACTATATGAAATGTTTTGAGATCATGAAGATTGTGTTGAAATACTTGTACTGTGTATGTTGAAAAATCAAAACGTAATGGGTATGAGATTTGAAAATATCCTTAGTTATCTAACCAAGGATTCAAAGGCACAGATGTGCAGAAGCATGATCACTCATAATGTCACTTTATTTTCTGTACTTTGTTTCTTAGAATGAAACGAGTACTTAAAATGTTCGAGGGTATCATGAGCGATCATTTGAAAGAGAGAATCACAAGAGTAGTTTGTAAGGAACATAGTTCCTTAATGCAGGTATCATAAGAAAAGTCATACACACCTGTAATTTATACTTGTATATCAGAATTTGTGAACAACGATTTTTTTATTTATGAACAAGACATATTGTTTCACAATACACGAAAACAAAAGAAACAAAGGCATAAGACAGCAACATCCTTCGTTCAGCCTAATGCTCATCCAAGGGTTGGATTTGCACTGACTATCTTCGGGCAGTTGTTCCTGAAATGGCTCGTATCGCCACAGTTGTAGCAAGTACCACGCGGAAAACGAGCTTGAGTTGGGTTGACTTGGAGTTGGGTAGCAGCTTGGTTGATAGCAGCTTTGTTTTGGATGGCAAAGCGGCATATGTTAATCAGATGTCCCTACTGTCCACAGTAGGTACATTTGGAGCAGGGTATGAGGTTTAAATGATGACGGTTGCATCGCTTGCACCATGGGGCAGCTCCCAAGTACGGCTTCCTAGCTGGTGGCATCGTTACCTTGCTAGGTCCCGCTTGATTAGGTGTAACTGCTGCGGGTTTCTTTGAAGCCTTACGCTTCCTTGATTTTGGTGCTGGTTTGACTTCTGCTTCCTTTGGTGGCTCTTGAGTGGCTTCATTTTTGAGACGAGCCATGGCAATGCCTAAATCTACAGACTTCAGTATCACCTCGCCTATTTGCTGGGCAAATTTGGCTGTTTGCTCGGACATTTGACCAGTGCTGAGAGGAATAGACATTCTAGAAGAAAATGAAAGACATAGGAAGAAACGAGTGAAAGTTTATCGGATAATCAATACAGAATGGTAACGAATGAAAATTGTGATCATTTGTTTGTTACATAAGGCAAACAAATGAGATGGTGACAAATCAAAGTAAATGGGTAAAAAATAATGTATCGCGAAGACATGCTCGCCTATAAGTGAACACTCATCCCAAGAATTCCCAGGTAAGCACAACTGGTCTCGCGTCTGATGAGATGTATACGAAGTGCTTGCCTAGACAGAAAACCCAGAATACAGGCATTCACCCTTCCAGTTTGCACGTGTTCACATTATTTAAAACCCAAAAACTTGACAAGATTTTGAAAACTCAAAGGGGTTCAAAACCATATAATAGAGAGTTCAAAACCTTACAATAGAGGGTTCAAAACCTAGTAATTAATCATCCTAGAACAGATGATTAGTTT
The DNA here is from genome assembly GCA_030545235.1 of Helianthus tuberosus. Classification (NCBI taxonomy): domain Eukaryota; kingdom Viridiplantae; phylum Streptophyta; class Magnoliopsida; order Asterales; family Asteraceae; genus Helianthus; species Helianthus tuberosus. The sequence goes on along the minus strand of CM060429.1, from coordinate 46,845,799 downwards.
TCAAAGCGGTTTCGAAATTTATGTTCTTGTTGTGGTTGTCGCCTAAGGATAGGTGACAGTATTGTTTTATGACTAAACGCAAGTAAACTCGCGTTAGGGTCCTAAGAAGGTTATAGACTAGGTCAAAGCATTACTAATAACCTAATTCCCTATAACCATTAGCTCTGATACCATCTTTTCTGTCACACCCCGACCATGTAGAACATACAAAACGTGGCGGAAACATCGGGGAGTGTTGTAACAGAATTAATGTTTCACAACCATGGAAATTTTAGTTTCGTTTTATTCATAAAACAAGCGAGTTACATTGTCTTTAAACAAGAAATAAAGAGTACATAACAAAATTTAACTAGCCTGCATCTTTTATTGTCACTAAGGCCCATGTTCGCCTAAGTGTGTCTTGATCAATCCTATGCTTCATTTCCTGAAACACATGTGAAAATAGGTACGTCAGCATAAAAATGTCGGCGAGTACATAGGTTTTGTGAAAATAAGATTTCATGACTTCTGTTTAAGAAAATGTTTAGTCATGAACCCTGTAATTTGATTTGTCTTTGTAAATCATTTGAAAACCAATAAGTTCAGATGATATGTATAAGTAAGAGAATAATGCATGGTTAAATGCATAACCATGTAAAATGAGTTTGTAGAAGTTAAGTTGTTTGTAAAACAATGTATTGTGAAAAGTATGTTATTTGTATAAAATGTTATATGTCAAAAACTGAAATGATTCAAATAACGCTACGATATGTAATACCATACAAACACTTATATATAGGAAGTACCAGCGGCGTATCCACCATGCTTGTATCATATTACACACGCATCGTTACTTAATCACTTACTCAAACCAAACCAACAATGTAAAATGTTCATGTCTAATGTAAATCATGTAATGTATAACCAATGTCAAAAGTGTTTATGTGTCAAATGTAAACCATGTAATATGTAACCAAAATGATATGTATGGCTAGTGAAATGCATCAACTAAACCATATGCACAAGAACATAATATTGAAGTAAAACTTGTTGCGTGCTATGCTATGAAAACCATGATTCGCATGAGCATCTATTTTTCGAGTGTAAGTATTCAGCTAAGATTTGGAATAGTGTTCGTGATAAAGCTGGTATGTATGATGTTGCCCCTAAATGGGAGGATATTGTGGAATGGCTTTTGGATCGTGCAAATTCAAAGTCGGCTTCTAACTATGTGAGTAGAATTTTGGTGTCGGCTACGGCTTACTTTATTTGGCAAGAACGAAATGCTCGATTGTTCAAGAATCAAGTGAGGCCTCCGGATCAATTATGTCATATTATCTTTGATACTATTCGGTATAAGCTTATGGGAGTTCGGCTGAAGCGGACTCACAATGTGTTGGAGCTGTTGCGGAACTGGGATATTCAAGATGGTGATCGATCAGATGATGGTGGCTAAATAGTTGTTTTGTTTTTTTCGAGTGGTTCTAGTTCTTAGACTAGTTGTTTTGATTTTTTCGTATGATTTGTTTTTGTGGTGCTACATTCATGAGGCATGTCTCATGTTTGAACTAGTGTAGACTCTCTACACTACTTGTTTCAGTTTGTTTGTGAATATATAGAATCACCGGGGTAACCCTTTACCCAAAAAATAATATTGAAGTAAAACTTGGTTTAAATCAAAGTTATGTTCTGTGGAAATGCATGATCAATGTAAATCATGTAATATGTAACCTAAATGATATGTATGGCTAGTGAAATGTATCAACTAAACCATATGCACGAGAACATAGTATTGAAGTAAAACTTGGTTTAAATCAAAGCTATGTTTTGTGGGAATGCATGATCAATGTAAATCATGTAATATGTAACCTAAATGATATGTATGGCTAGTGAAATGTATCAACTAAACCATATGCACAAGAACATAGTATTGAAGTAAAACTTGGTTTAAATCAAAGTTATGTTCTGTGGAAATGCATGATCAATGTAAATCATGTTAAAATGTTATGTATTGTGGATATGCATGCTATACTGAATATGAACATTTATGCGGTATCGTTATAATGCATACATCCAAGCCTTGAGACTGTGGCGATAAACCCTTAAACGACTTAAAGGATTATCTGTGCTTCCTGTATATCGAATTCGGTCATTCCGTTCATCCCCTTTCCCTGGGATGTCCGGAACGGGAGTTGTGAATTCCTATGGTACCACTACCTACTAACGAACGGCGTAGCTAATGTTAATGAATGTATTGTTCCATTGTAAACAACCCAAATGTCATAACAAAATGTAAGCATGTGAGGAAAACGATGTACTAAGTATGCACGCAATGGACATACATAGCATAAAATGTAAATGTAAAACAATGTACTAAGTACGCACGCAATGGGCATACATAGCATAAATGTAATGAAATCATGTAAAACAATGTACTATAAGTGTACTATTGAACATAGCATGTATATGATGTGAAAACATGAAAGCATGAAAGTAACAAGTAGGCACATGTGTTCCACCCCAAAACAGTTTGGAAAACAGTAAAAGAGGGGTCTATGTACTCACTTAAGATTGCTCAGTAGTCCTTGAGTAACAACCAAACAATGCTAGAGATCGCGGATATCAAACGGCACCTAATATAGGTAACTATGTTAATTAACCGGACCTAGATCGGAAGATCGGGTAGTATTAGGGTTTGTAAACCAACGAGTGTAGAGACTCGTGTTATTTGGTTTAACAAAGCCTACATACTAAATGAAACTTAACCTAATAGCTTACGACCCATTACGACCCGTTTAGGTAGCTTATGCTACTTTAACGCGTCGTTCGCGTGAAACGCGTTCGGACCGCCTAACTAGTTCTACGACAAGTGTTATATGCCTAAACATATTACATAATCAGTTATGTGACAAAAGTTTAGGTTACATATGCTTAATTACCAATTATACATGAAAAGGGTATTCTGGTAATTTACCTAAGGCATATAAACTACCTATCATACAACTACTTAAACGATGTGACCATAGGGTATAACCTCGGAAGGTTATTCCCTACCTACTATGGTCACCTAATGTATTTGGTCGGATCCTAATGATCGACCAAACTGGGTCGGGTTCGAGGGTATAGGCGATTTATTAGATCGCCTACCCTACGACCCTAGACAATGTGGAAATCAGTGGGCATAGTCCCAAGGGACTATGACCAACGTGATTACAATCACGTTGCGAAGTTCAAACGAACTTCGCATTGACCATTACTGGTCAACGCTGAAAGTCAAACAAAGTTTGACTTTCTGACTCGAAAAGCAATAAAATAAGGAAAAGAACGAAAGAATACTTACGAAGGGTCCCCGAATGCTAATCCCGATTCAAGAATCTCAGGTATGAAACAATGGTTTCAACTTAGAGGCTCTCAAATCAGAATTCTTGTAATTTTGAAGCATGGGGGGTGGGGTATTTATAGTAAAAGGTCCACCGTTAAGATCGTTTCATGGAAAACGTGCCTTAATCCCACCCGTACAAGTGTCGGGACCTTATGGTGACTAAAATGTGATCCTTATCAGATGACTAGACAAATGAGAATGTGTGGTGGTGGATCAAACAGCTGCAATCTGCTGTTAGAAACATTTAACCTGGTCAGAAGGTCTGACGCGGGCCGCCTAAGGATGTTAAGATCCTGAGGCGGGCCGCCTAGGAGTCACAGATCAGAACAAAGTTTCAGAAATGTCAGTTTCAGTCCCTGCACGTGTTTAAGGCCATTTCCGACACTTCTAAGGCCCGTAAAGCCAACTTTAAGGCCCTAAAATGTTGCCTAAACATTGAGGACATGAAACATGCTCAAAAATATGCCGGGTGTTGGTTCGTTTGGTCGTACGAAGGCGATGTTCGCTTAATTACGACGGAATGCGCATAAGCTCGAAAAACGATCCAAATGACGCGCCGAATGGATTTTTGGCAAGCCAAACACTAAAGCATAATATAGTCATGCTTACATAAATTTTTGGATGTCCGGATGTATTCAGAACGTAAGTTATGCGCGAAAATGCAAACTTGTGCACTTTTTGACACTTTTAGTCCCTGAATGACACAAAAGTTTATTTTAGCACACCGAACACCTCAAAGCCTATTTCTAAGCCATGTAAAGGATATTTATGGTATGTTTAACTTATGGTCATGTTCCGGAATGTCTGTTACAGTTCAAATTGGCATACTTTCGCAGTTTGTCAAGTTTAGTCCCTGTAAGCGAATTAACTTGATTTTGCCATACCAAAGCCTTCAAAACTTATTTCTAAGTTATGTAAAGGTTATTTAAGGTATGTTAAGCCTATTTCACTATTCTGGAGTGTTCGTTGTATTAAACTGGTTATATTTACGCATCGGTGCGCGTATAACCTTCCAGAAAGCGATTTAGAGTTTGAAATTGAACAAGAATTGATATGTGCAAATGATACACATATTTTTTTACAAATCCCAAGTATGAAATACAATATTTCATTGGTTTGGCATTTGTTTGATGGCCGTGGAGGCACAGGTGTTACACCACGGTTGTGAAACAATAATTCTGTTAATTAGGAAACCAAAGGTAAGAGTAAGACCGATGAGCAGGGTTATCAAGTTATAGGAAAAAAGAAATCAGCAAAACATGTAGTCAAAGGCAAACCGAAGTTTGTGTATCGGCCGGTGAGGAATGATCAGCATAAAGCTTCTACTTCTAAACCGAAAGCAGATGGTATTCAGGTAAATAACGCTTTTAGTGCTTTGGAGACTCCTAGTAATGAATATGATGATGATGTCTCGGATAAGGATGAGGTCAGGGAAGTGGCGGATGAAACTTCCATGTTTATGCAAAATAAAACGAATAATGGAGTATCTTTTTCAGGGGCAAGCATTCCTGCTGTCGAGGTTTCTAATGGATAGTATAGCCAGCTGGAATATAAGGGGGTTGAACCTCCCTCTGAAACAAAAAGAGGTTCGTCATGTTATTAAGGAAAATAATTTAAAGGTGTGTGGTATTTTAGAGTCTCATGTGCACGTTGATAAGCTGAACGATGTGTGTAGCAAACTTTGTAAGGGATGGGATTGGTTGTTGAATGGGAACTTGTGTCATAAAGGCACAAGAATCATCGTTGGTTGGAACCCTAGGGATGTGGATGTCATGCTCCTATCTTCTACGGATCAAGTGATGCATCTTCAAATAGTGTTTAAAGGTCAGAAGAAGGCTATGTTTTGTTCGATGGTATATGCTAGAAATGATTATAAGGAGAGAAGAGAGCTATGGAAGTCGTTGAATAGACACAAGTGCTTTGTTAATGACAAACCTTGGGCTATTATGGGGGACTTTAACGCGATACTTGAGCTTGGTGATACTCACATGGGTGCCTCAGGTATATCGGTTAGTATGATGGAGTTCAAAGAGTGTGTTTTGAACATTGAGGTTTCTGATGTTAGGAGTTCGGGTATGCATTTTACGTGGAACCAAAAACCTAAATGTGACACCTGTGCCTTCACGGCCATCAAACAAATACCAAACCAATGAAATATTGTATTTCATACTTGGGATTTGTATAAATATGTGTATCAATTGCACATATCAATTCTTGTTCGATTCCAAACTCTAAATCGCTTTCTGGAAGGTTATACACGCACCGAAGCGTAAATATAACCAGTTTAATGCAACGAACACTCTGGAATAGTGAAATAGGCTTAACATACCTTAAATAACCTTTACATAACTTAGAAATAAGTTTCGAAGGCTTTGGTATGGCAAAATTAAGTTAATTCGCTTACAGGGACTAAATTTGACAAACTGCGAAAGTATGCCAATTTGAACTGTAACAGACATTCCGGAACATGACCATAAGTTAAACACACCTTAAATATCCTTTATATAGCTTAGAAATAGGCTTTGAGGAGTTCGGTGTGCTAAAATAAACTTTTGGGTCATTCAGGGACTAAAAGCGTCAAAAAGTGCACAAGTTTGCATTTTCGCGCATAACTTACGTTCTGAATACATCCGGACACCCAAAAATTTATGTAAGCACTAAAACATTTTATTTTAGTGTTTGTCATAAGAAAAATCCATTCGTCGCGTCATTTGGATCGTTTTTCGCGCTTATGCGCATTCCGTCGTAATTAAGCGAACATCGCGATCGTACGGCCAAACGAAGCGACATCTGAGATATTTTTGAGCATGTTTCATGTCCACAATGTTTAGGCATCATTTTAGGGCCTTAAAGTTGGCTTTACGGGCCTTAGAAGTGTCGGAAATGGCCTTAAACACGTGCAGGGACCAAAACTGTAATTTCTGAAAATTTGTTCTGATCAGACAAGGCCAGGCGGCCCGCCTGAGTTTTGTCTGATCCTGAAGCGGGCCGCGTCAGCCCCCAGACAGCAGAAAACATGCAGGAACATTGGATCTGGTCCATTTCAATGGTGCACATGGTATTTTTCAATACTATGGGCTGGTTTGATGTGCCCATGGTATTACAATACCATGGGTGCAAGTGTATGGCCAAGATTGAAGCACGTCTCCCGATAAACGATCCTAACAGTTCTCCGAACACTATAAATACCCCACCCCACTTCTTGCAAAACCCACAAGAATCTTGATTTGAGAAGCTCTAAGTTGGAACCTTTGTTTCATACCTGAGCTACTTGGATCGAGATTAGCATTCGGGGACCCTTTGTAAGTGTTCCTTCGTTCTTTTATTGCTTTTCGAGTCCGAGAGTCAAACTTTGTTTGACTTTCTGCGTTGACCAGTTTATGGTCAATGTGAAGTTCGTTTGAACTTCGCAACGTGATTGTAATCACGATGGTTATAGTCCCTTGTGACTATGCCTACTGATTACCACGTTGTCTAGGGTCGTAAGGGTAAGCGATCTAATAAATCGCTTATACCTTCGAACCCGACCCATTTGGTCGATCATTAGGATCCGACCAAACACATTAGGTGACCATAGTAGGTAGGGAATAACCTTCCGAGGTTATACCCTATGGTCACATCGTTTGAGTAGTTGTATGATAGGTAGTTTATATGCCTTAGGTAAATTACCAGAATACCCTTTTCATGTATAATTGGTAATTAAGCATATGTAACCTAAACTTTTGTCACATAACTGATTTTGTAACATGTTTAGGCATATAACACTTGTCATAGGGCTAGTTAGACTTCTCTAGTGCACTTTTGCGCGCACGACGCGTTAAAGTAGCATAAGCTACCTAAACGGGTCGTAATGGGTCGTAAACACTTAGGTTAGGTTTCATTTAGTATGTAGGCTTTGTTAAACCATATGACACGAGTCTCTATACTCGTTTGGTTTACAAACCCTCATTCTATCCGATCCTCCGATCTAGGTCCGGTTTATTAACATAGTTACCTATATTTAGGTGCCGTTTGATATCCGTGATCTCTAGCATTGTTTGGTTGTTACTCAAGGACTACTAAGCAATCTCAAGTGAGTACATAGTCCCCTCTTTTAACTATTTTCAAACTGTTTTGGGGTGGAACACATGTGCCTATTTGTTACTTTCGTGCTTTCCTGTTTTCACATCATATAGTACATGATTTCATTACATTTCATGCTATGTATGCCCATTGTGTGCATATTTAGTACATCGTTTTACATTACATTTTATGCTATGTATGTCCATTCAGTTCATACTTAGTACATCGTTTCACATCATATCACATGCTATGTATGTTCATTTGTTGCATACTTAGTACAGTTGTTTTCATCACATGCTTACATTTTTGGTATGACATTTGGGTTGTTTACAATGGAACAATACATTCATTAACATTAGCTACGCCGTTCGTTAGTAGGTAGTGGTACCATAGGAATTGACAACTCCCCTTCCTGAAATCCTGGGTAGGTGTGGATTGGAAGGAATGACCGAATTCGATATACATAATTTAGATAAACCTTTAAGTTGTTTAAGGGTTTATCGCCACAGTCTCAAGGCTTGGATGTATGCATTTTCACAACACCGCATAGATGTTCGTATCAGTATAGCATGCATTTCCACAAAACATAACTTTGATTTAAACCAAGTTTTACTTCAATACTTTGTTTTGTGCATTTTACCTATGGTTTAGTTGACGCATTCCACTAGCCATACATATCAGTTTGGTTACACATTACATGATTTACATTTGACACATAAACATTTTCGACAATGGTTATACATTGCATGATTTACATCTTGACATAAACATTTTGACATATTATTCAATACATTTGGCAATTGGTTTAAACATAGACATCTTACATTGGTGGTTTGTTTGGGTAAGTGATTTAAGTAACGAGGCGTGTGTAATATGATACAAGCATGGTGGATACGCCGCTGGTACTTCCTATATATAAGTGATTGTATGGTATTACATATCGTAGCGTTATTTGAATCATTTCAATTTGGACATATAACATTTTATACAAATAACATACTTTCCACAATACATTGTTTTACAAACAACTTAAATTATACAAACTCATTTTTATATGGTTATTCATTTAACCATACCTTATTCTCTTATTTATACATATCATCTGATCTTATCGTTTTTCAAAAGATTTACAAGACAAATCAAATTACAACGTTCATGACTAAACATTTTCTTAAACAATAAGTCATGAATCCTATTTTCATAAACCTATGTATCTCACAGGCATTTTTATGCTGACGTACCTATTTTCACATGTGTTTCAGGATATGATGCATAGGATTTATCAAGATACACTTAGGCGGACTTGGGCCTTAGCGACAATAAAAGATGCAAGACTATTTATTTATGTATGTTTCTTTGATTGTCAAGACATTGTAACTATTTTATTCAATAAAACAATATTTCAATTTCCATGTGTTATGAAACAATGATTCTGTTACAACACTCCCCGACGTTTCCGCCACGTTTGGTTGTCCTACGTGGTCGGGGTGTGACAGAAAAGTTAGTATCAGAGCTCATGGTTATAGGGAATTAGGTTATTAGTAATGCTTTGACCTAGTCTATAACCTTCTTAGGACCCTAACGCGAGTTTACTTGCGTTTAGTCATAAAACAATACTGTCACCTATCCTTAGGCGACAACCACAACAAGAACATAAAATTCAAAACCGCTTTGAAAACTAATCATCTGTTCTAGGATGATTGATTACTAGGTTTTGAACCCTCTATTGTAAGGTTTTGAACTCTCTGTTATATGGTTTTGAACCCCCTTTGAATTTTCAAAATCTCGTCAAAGTTTGGGTCTTATAATGTGAACACGTGCAAACTGGAAGGGTGAATGCCTGTATTCTGGGTTTTCTGTCTAGGCAAGCACTTCTTATATATCTCATCAGACGCGAGACCAGTTGTGCTTACCTGGGAATTCTTGGGATGAGTGTTCACTTATAGGCGAGCATGTCTTCGCGATACATTATTTTTAACTCATTTACTTTGATTTGTCACCATCTCATTTGTTTGCCTTATGTAACAAACAAATGATCACAATTTTCATTCGTTACCATTCTGTATTGATTATCCAATAACCTTTCACTCGTTTCTTCCTATGTCTTTCATTTTCTTCTAGAATGTCTATTCCTCTCAACACTGGTCAAATGTCCGAGCGAACAGCCAAATTTGCCCAGCAAATAGGTGAAGTGATTCAGAAGACTGTGGATTTAGGCATTGCCATGGCTCGTCTCAACAATGAAGCCTCTCGTCTCGACAATGAAGCCACTCAAGAGCCACCAAAGGAAGCAGAAGTCAAGCCAGCACCAAAATCAAGGAAGCGTAAGGCTTCAAGGAAACCTGCAGCGGTTACACCTAATCAAGCGGGACCTAGCCATGTGGCAAGGCCACCAGCTAGGAAGCCATACATAGGAACTGCCCCTTTGTGCAAACGATGCAACCGTCATCATTCAAAGCTCATACCCTGCTCCAAATGTACCTACTGTGGACGGAGGGGACATTTGGTCAACACATGCCGCTTTGCTATCCAAAACAAAACTGCTATAAACCTTGTTGCTACCCAACTCCAAGTCAACCCTACTCAAGCTCGTTTCCCGTCTGGTACTTGCTACAACTGCGGCGAGACGAGCCATTTCAGGAACAACTGCCCAAAGCTTGCTAATTCAAATCCAACCCTTGGATGAGCATTCGGCTGAACAAAGGATGTTGCTGTCTTATGGCTTTGTTTCTTTTGTTTTCGTGTATTGTGAAAAAATATGTCTCGTTCATAAATAAAAGTTGTTGTTCGCAATTCTGATATACAAGTATAACTACATGTGTTTATGGCATTTCCCTATAATACCTGTATTAAGGAACTATGTTCCTTACAAACTACTTTTGTGATTCTCTCTTTCAAATGATCGCTCATGATTCCCTCGAAAATTTTAAGTACTCGTTTCACTCTAAGAAACAAAGTACAGAAAATAAAGTGACATTATGAGTAATCATGCTTCTGCACATCTGTGCCTTTGAATCCTTGGTTAAATAACTAAGGGTATTTCCAAATCTCATACCCATTACGTTTTGATTTTTCAACATATACAGTACAAGTATTTCAAAAACAATCTTCATGATCTCAAAACATTTCATATAGTTTGAAAACATTTTTTTTCAAATGCATTGTCTATGTTATTTCAAAAATATTGGCTATGCTTTCAAAAACAACCTTCATAATTTCAAAATGTTTCATATAGTCTGAAAACAATATTAACACAGTACATTTTCTTATCAAGTGCATGATTTCGAAAAGCATCATTCATGTTTTCAAAAACCTTATACATAATTTCAAAATTTATTTTGCATGATTTTAAAACATTTTTGTACCTACCTAATACACCTACTTCATGATTTCAAAAGTATTATATATAAGGTTTCAAAAATGTTAAACACATTTTTCTTAAAAGAACCCCATGCATAGTTTTCCAAATATATTTTCCTCATACATTTACTTAACCTTCAAATTCTGCTTCATATGTTGCCTTGGCATATCTAGCATCTCAACTTCATAAGCATTTTTACTTCATGTTTGACATAAGCACGTCCAGTGCAAGGTTTCAAAACATCTTCAACTTCTAAAATCCATATGGGATCTTTTTATCTTCACATTTAGACCCTTGTGGATGATCATCATTCAAATCAGAGTCCTTAATTGGATTCCTTATGTACCTTAATTCGAAAATTTCGGTTCCTAATAATCGAAATCGAATTTTCTTTTTGAATCTTTCTATCTTTATAGTTAGATTCTTGATAACGTTTAAAGTACCAAATGAAATCCACGGGATGGATTCCTAGTGTGCTTTAAATGCATGTACGCAATTAACAAGACAAATTAACAAACAATTTTGTGGTTATGTGACTATGTGTTTATTCATCTTATGTTTTCTTTTATGCGTTTTGTGTTTTTATACTCTGGATATTTGTTATCCAAATCCTCGCAGGATCTTTCATATCTCCATATGAGGGATTCGTAGCAGGATAGTCAAAAGGTACTACTTTAAATCCTCAATGGGCTTCTATGTAATAGTTAAGACCCTTGGATATATAGTACCACTCCATGATTCATAAGAGACCCTTTAGTGGTCTAGTCAAAAAGATTGATTCACAATTTGGTTAAAAGACGACATCTAGTGATGTAGCTGAACAGACTCCTTGATAGTCTATTTAGATCATTTAATGATTTAATTAAAAGGACTCTATGGCGGTCTAGTCACACTCATCACAGGATTGTTCATTTGGTTTTACCCTACACATTATAAAATAAACTGTGTGAACTGTGCAAGGAATTGTCTAATTATGGACGCGTACATAATTATGAAATTTAGTGCACAAAAACCCAGTAAGATTTATTATGTGTAACACCTGTGTCATTTCAACCATCAAACAAATGCCAAACCAATGAAATATTGTATTTCATACTTTGGACTTGTATAAATATGTGTATCTTTTGCACATATCAACTCATGTTCGATTTCAAGCTCTAAATCGCTTTCTGGAAGGTTATACACGCACTGATGCGTAAATATAACCAGTTTAATGCAATGAACACTCCGGAATAGTGAAATAGGCTTAACATACCTTAAATAACCTTTACATAACTTAGATATAAGTTTTGGAAGGTTTGGTGTGGTGAAATCAAAGTTTAATCGCTTACAGGGACTAAATTTGACAAACTGCGAAAGTATGCCAATTTGAACTGTAACAGACCTTCCGGAACATGACCATAAGTTAAACACACCATAAATATCCTTTACATAGCTTAGAAATAGGCTTTAATGGGTTCGGTGTGCTAAAATAAACTTTTGGGTCATTCAGGGACTAAAAGTGTCAAAAAGTGCACAAGTTTGCATTTTCGCGCATAACTTACGTTCTGAATACATCTGGACATCCAAAAATTTATGTAAGCATGACTACATTATATTTTAGTGTTCGCCATAAGAAAAATCCATTCGTCGCGTCATTTGGATCGTTTTTCGCGCTTATGCGCATTCCGTCGTAATTAAGCGAACATCGCGTTCGTACGACCAAACGAACCATCATCCGGCATATTTTTGAGTATGTTTTGAGTTCCCTATACTTTAACTTCATTTTAGAGCCTTGAAATGAGGTTAACGGGGTTCAAACGCATCGAAAAAGGCCTTAAACACGTGCAGGGACCATTGCTGCCAATTTTGAAACTTTCTGATTCAGGGGAGGCAGTAGCGTAGCGCGAGCCCTGAGGGCCTACCCGTCGCGCTACACGACTGCATAACCAGACCAGATTAAGTGTTTCTAACCCAAGTTGCAGCTGATTGATCCTTAACCACATGTTTTAAGTTGCTTAGTCATTAAGATAAGGAACATATGTGGCTTCCATAACCTCTCAACAAGTGTACGGATGTGATCGAATCACGGTTTCCATGAAACGATCTCAACGGTTCACCGAAAACTATATATACCCCATGCCTTTCATTGTTTTAAAGCACTAGAATTCTGATTTGAGAGCTCTAAGTTGAAACCATTGTTTTATACCTGAGTTCTTGGATCGGGATTAGCATTCGGGGACCCTTCGTAAGTATTCTTTCGTTCTTTTCCTTATTTTATTGCTTTTCGAGTCAGAAAGTCAAACTTTGTTTGACTTTCGGCGTTGACCAGTAATGGTCAATGCGAAGTTCGTCTGAACTTCGCAACGTGAGTGTAATCACGTTGGTTATAGTCCCTTGGGACTATGCCTACTGATTACCACGTTGTTTAGGGTCGTAGGGTAAGCGATCTAATAAATCGCTTATACCTCGAACCCGACCCAGTTTGGTCGATCATTAGGATCCGACCAAATACATTAGGTGACCCTAGTATAGGGCATAACCTTCCGAGGTTATACCCTATGGTCGCATCGTTTAAGTAGTTGTATGATAGGTAGTTTATATGCCTTAGGTAAATTACCAGAATACCCTTTTCATGTATAATTGGTAATTAAGCATATGTAACCTAAACCTTTGTCACATAACTGAGTATGTAATATGTTTAGGCATATAACACTTGTCATAGGGCTAGTTAGGCGGTCCGAACGCGTTTCACGCGAACGACGCGTTAAAGTAGCATAAGCTTCCTAAACGGGTCGTAATGGGTCGTAAACAATTATGTTAGGTTTCATTTAGTATGTAGGCTTTGTTAAACCAAATGACACGAGTCTCTACACTCGTTTGGTTTACAAACCCTAATGCTACCCGATCTTCCGATCTAGGTCCGGTTAATTAACATAGTTACCTATAGTAGGTGCCGTTTGATTCCACGATCTCTAGCATTGTTTGGTTGTTACTCAAGGACTACTGAGCAATCTCAAGTGAGTACATAGACCCCTCTTTTACTGTTTTCCAAACTGTTTTGGGGTGGAACACATGTGCCTACTTGTTACTTTCATGCTTTCCTGTTTTCACATCATATACTGCTATGTTCGTTAGTACATTATAGTACATGATTTCCTTACATCTTATGCTAGGTGTGCCCATTTTGTGCATACTTAGTACATTGTTTTACATTGCTTTTCTGTTGCATATGCTTATCCAGCTTATGAACACATTTTACTACATATTGAACCGTTGTAATCATTTGACTATGTGATCCGTTTGTATCTGTGAACCGTTTGTATCTGTGAACCGTTAGTATCTATGAACCGTTTGTATCTATGATCCGTGTGAACCGTCTTTGACCATACATAAACATTTCTATAACTGTTAAACATTACTTTGGTGTTTTGGTTTGATTAAGTGATTAAGTAACGATGCGTGTGTAATATGATACAAGCATGGTGGATACGCCGCTGGTACTTCCTATATATAAGTGTTTGTATGGTATTACATATTGTAGCGTTATTTGAATCATTTCAGTTTGAGACATAGAACATTTTATACAAATAACATACTTTTAACAAGACATTGTTTTACAAACAACTTATCTTATACAAATCCATTTTTCCATGGTTATTTATTTAACCATACATTATTCACTTATTTATACATATCATCTGAACTCATTGTTTTTCAAATGATTTACAAAACAAAGCAAATTACAAGGTTCATGACTAAACATTTTCTCAAACATAAGTCATGGAACCTATTTTCACAAAACCTATGTATCTCACAGGCATTTTTATGCTGACGTACCTATTTTCACATGTGTTTTTCAGGAACTGTTGCATAAGATGATCAAGATACATATAGGCAGACTTGGGCTTTAGTGACAATAAAAGATGCAAGACTAGTTAATTATGTTGTATTTCCTTGTTTGTTAAGACATTGTAACACTTTAATCAATAAAACGAAACTTCAATTGCCATGGATTTGAAACAATTAATTCTGTTACAACACTCCCCGATGTTTCCGCCACATTTTGTATGTTCTACGTGGTCGGGGTGTGACAGAAAAGATGGTATCAGAGCCAATGGTTATAGGGAATTAGGTTATTAGTAATGCTTTGACCTAGTCTATAATCTTCTTAGGACCCTAACGCGAGTTTACTTGCGTTTAGTCATAAAACAATCCCGTCACCTATCCTTAGGCGACTACCACAACAAGAACATAATTTTCGAAACCGCTTTGAAAACTAATCATATGTTCTAGGATGATTAATTACTAGGTTTTGAACCCTCTGTTATAAGGTTTTGAACCCCTTTGAGTTTTCAAAAATCTCGTCAAGGTTTTGGGTTTTAAATAATGTGAACACGTGCAAACTGGAAGGGTGAATGCCTGTATTCTGAGTTTTCTGTCTAGGCAAGCACTTCGTATACATCTCAACCAGACGCGAGACCAGTTGTGCTTACCTGGGAATTCTTGGGATGAGTGTTCACTTATAGGCGAGCATGTCTTCGCGATACATTATTTTTGACCTATTTACTTTGATTTTTCACCGAGGTCGTTTGTTGCTTTGTAGTAACAAACAAATGACCACTATCCATTGCTTTCATCAAATTTGTTTCATCTCATTCTTTTCGTCTAATTCTCTCACTCGTTTCCTTTCATGTTTCCTCTTTTAGAATGCCTCCTCGACGCGAAAACCAGATAGAGACTGCCGAACTGGCAGAAATCATTGCGCAGCAAATGGCTGCTCAATTCCCAAACCTCTTTGCTCAATGGAATCAAGCCAACAACAACAACAATGGTCCATGCAATTTCAAGAGTTTTAACTCGGCGAAACCACTCAAGTTTAGTGGTTCTGAGGGAGCGACTGGGCTTCTTCAATGGTTCGAGAGCATTGAGAATACTTTCCGCCACGTGCAGTGTCCTGACAATCGCAAGGTCGAGTTTGCTTCGAGTGTGTTCCAGAAGAGAGCCCTTACGTGGTGGAACGGTGTTATGAGAGATCGTGGTGCAGAAGTTGCACTCGCACAGACATGGGCTGAACTTAGGGCCCTTATGATGAAGGAATTCTGTCCTCGACACGAGATCAGGGCTTTGGAAAGAGAATTCGACAATCTGGAGCAAGACAGCGGTGAGCATAGAGCCTACACGGACCGTTATGAGGAGTTAAGTCTGTTATGCCCAAACATGGTCACGCCTTTGGATAAGGCAATCGAAAAGTACATTGATAGCCTCCCTGATTCAATACAAGACATTTTGACTGGTAGCAACCCTACTACAGTTAGACAGGCCATTGAGCTATCTGCAACCTTGACTGAATCAAAGATCAGGAAAGGTAAACTTTTCCGAAAAGGTGACAAGAAACCGGTCGAAGAATCGAAACCAATCAAGGAATCAAAGATCATGGATGAACAGACTGGATCCCCTAAGAGGTCAAAGAAGCGAAAGGCTTCTCAGAACTACGCTGTGGTCGCTCACAATGATCAAACCGTCCTCAACCAACCAGCTCAACCCCCTGCCAGGAAACCCTACAACGGAACTGCACCCTTGTGCAACCAATGTGGCCTACATCATCATGCTGGGGTGAAGTGCTGCACATGCCAAGTTTGCGGACTTATAGGTCATACAGCTAGGGTTTGCCCAACCGCAGCTGCACCAAATCAAGCTGGCAACAATCCTGCTCAAGCTCGTTTTCCACCGGGATCTTGCTACAACTGTGGCGAGATGGGCCATTTTCGTAGGAATTGCCCAAGGCTTGCTAATGCAAATCCAGCGCAGGGATGAGCATATGATCAACCAGAAGACAACATCATTTAGAAATAATCACGTCTTATGTATTATTTTCTTTTGTTGTCAAGATCCAAGAAACAGTTGTTATCGTTGTTTATAAATAAATCTTTTATTTACATTGCAATGTATTTATGTGATTGTATGTATAAACAACATATCCCCTACTGTGACAACTCGAGTTTCCAAGACTCCATCTTTGCATTTATTGCACGTTAATAGTTTAGATCATACTTGTTTGCCTTATGACTGGACACGTTTGTAATACGTTAAACCTTATTATGATGAATACGTTAAATTGTAGAGTGATTGACATGTTATACTTGATGTGCAATATAAGTATTATTGTGATATGTGTAATGTGTGTATGTATGTGATCCATATTAGAATTATATGATTACTTAAAACATGGAACTCACAAATCAACCCTACTAGCCGAAAACACTTCCACTTATTGAAAACACTTCTAATGAAAACACATATGTGTGTTCTCGTCCACTGCTTTTCACGAAAACAAGGATTGGGCTTGGGTCCAGTAGTGTTTAATTCAAATAATTATACTTAACCTAGTCTGTATGCGAGAACAATAACAAAATAAACCCTAATCGCATCTAATCACATCTCCTCTCTCTCACTACCCTTGAAACCCGACGGCAGCTTTGGACATTCGAGCCTTGCACATCGATCGACTAATTGCCTCTCCTACGTAGGTTAGTGATCGACCAAGTATGATTTGTTGATTTAAAAGTATTAAATTTTCTGTTGGTGTCATGATGTAACAGTATGTGATTCTTGTTTGGTTTTGGATAGATTGGGCATGTTAGGAATTCTTATAATAGGATGTATGATCGGTTGTGTGTACATATGTGTATTTATGATTGATCTAGAACTCTAGGGTTGTCATGATTAGATTGTTTGACATTAGTGATGAACCCATGTGACTTGTTTGAATATATGTATCTTGTAAAAATAGTTGCAGCCCACTACACATTTTGGTCCACTAATAACATGAGAACCTTACAATTGTCAGCTATTGATGTTAGCATTGAGGAAGGTAATGATGCTATGAGTACCCATGTGAAATCTTGACTTTAGAGGAATGTAATAATTAAACAATTCTTTGATGTTGGTGGTATATCTTGAACCGAGGGATTCATTAATCAGTGCATGGTGTGATAATTGTGTGATGATTGTGTGATGATAAATTAGATGTTATGACTTGATTTGTTGTTTTACGTAACTGCTATGAGGATGATGATGAGTGATGGAAGTGGCTAAAACACTACCACATTTATAGTCTGGACGAAATCACAAAGGGTGTTCGGCCCAAGTGTGTGATTTCGGCCAATGTTTGATTTCGGCCAAGGAGTTTTCGGCTCAACATGATTCAGGTCCAACTTGTAAACTGGTTAAATATATTAAGTTGATTAACTTCGTTAAGTTACACTGTTAGGTAAGTAACTATATTTAACCAACTAACTGAGTTAAGATTATTAACTCAGTTAACCTTACTAATTTTATTAGACTCATGTATGACACTAGGTTAAGTAAATAATCCAGTTAGCTGATAAACTCTAATAAACTGTTATATTTGTTAAGTATATTAACTGGATTATGATTAACCATGTTAATCTGTTAGGTTATTTATGTTATGTGAGTTAACTGCTATATGCTTTTATTTAGCTTTGTTAGTATGTTAACTTGGGAAAGTTGTTAACTGTTTACATGATACAACATGCTAAATGCCAAGCACACTCTGTGATATTCCTGTGATACTAGTTACCTGCGAAACATTACGAATGTTAACTGACTGATCATACGTGCACTATAGGACGTGATTGATTTCTTGTGAGCACTTAACTTAGCATACCGAGCAAACCAAGGTGAGTTCACACAAGCCAAGGCATGGGGTTCCCGGGGTGGGAATGGGGATTTGATGATTTACGGTACATACATAAATGATAGAACCTACTGCTAGACTAGTAACACTTATTGAACGATCTTCGCACACCTGCCAAGGATTGGCCGCGATATTATGACTGACTTCGCACACCTGCCATGGAATGGCCGCGAACTAAACTTACAAATCTTCGCACACCTGCCATGGAATGGCCGCGAACTAAACTTACAAATTTTCGCACACCTGCCTGGAGAGGCCGCGATACAAATAAACCTAGTCTAGAATACTTGGGAAAAACATTCCCCAATATCTTCGCACACCTGCCTGGAAGGCCGCGATGGGAAATAATACGATACTTTGTAACGAACGAACATACTACTACTCACGCTATACTATTACTGAACTGTTATCTGTGAACTCGCTCAACTAGTTGTTGACTCTCTGCTGCATGCCTTGCAGGACCTTAGGTACATATGGAGCTTGCACAGGGAGGAGCAGGTCGTTGTGGACATGGATCGTGAATGTTTGTTAAACATTATGACATTTCGTACTCATACTTATGATTGGGTTTACTTTTATGCTTCCGCTAAACATTGAATTATACTTATGTTTTGAACACCTTTCATATTGGTTTGGCTGAATTACATTACTATTTACATTGTTCAATATGATTGGTGGCTTGATCCTGGTCAGTCACGCCTCCAAGCGGTGATACTCCGCGTGTGGATTTTGGGGGTGTGACAGATTGGTATCAGAGCCATTGGTTATAGAGAACTCGGTTTTAATAAGGGGAAAACGATTTTGTTAAAACCAGACTATAACCAGAATAGTGCTCTCAACGATCCACAACGACGCTTCGCTCCACGTGCAAGACTCAACATCCTAGGTAATAAGGTTTATGTTTATTGCCTACATGCTAGAATTACATAGAACTTTGCTCGTGGTATGCTTAGATTACATTGCCTACTATTCGTTACTGCTTGAAAACGCTTACGTGCTCACTCTCTTCTGTCATCGCACTATTCGCGAACCTCTCTCACTCATGTTCTCCTTGATGTCAAGATCATGAGTGGACGCGCTAACCTAACTCAAGCCCAGTTGGCGGCTTCGATCACTGAACAAGTTACTGCAGCACTCGCAGCTGCCCAGGCAGGGGGTGTAACCTGCCATCACCGCTTACTCTAGGATCTTTAGATCCTACTCTCGTAAACCAACACTCGTGCTCAAGTACGTTTACTCTTACTCACACGAAAGGTCAACACGCTCAACCACCTGTGTGCACCTCCAAAACTTTCATGGACTGTCGTCCTACTACTTTCAGTGGCACGGAGGGAGCAGTTAGACACCTCCACTAGTTTAAAAAGCTTGAGTCAGTATTTGAGATGTGTGAATGCCCTAAGGCTCGCAGGGTGAAATACGCCACCGGTACTCTCGAAGGCACTGCACTAATTTGGTGGAACGCGCAAGTTCAGATGCTGGGGCTGGCGGCTGCTAATGCCACCCCATGGAATGATTTTTATGGAACTGATCAAACGTGAATACTATAGTCGTGATGACAT
This sequence comes from Helianthus tuberosus, assembly GCA_030545235.1. Classification (NCBI taxonomy): domain Eukaryota; kingdom Viridiplantae; phylum Streptophyta; class Magnoliopsida; order Asterales; family Asteraceae; genus Helianthus; species Helianthus tuberosus. The sequence goes on along the minus strand of CM060429.1, from coordinate 46,825,757 downwards.
CCACAAGCTGGAAGTGGAGTTCTTTAACCTGAAGATGACGGGGTCAGAGTTAGAAGCATACACGAAACGATCCGACGAACTGGCAGGGTTATGTCCAACTTTGGTGGATCCTTCCATCAAACGCATTGAGCTGTAGCTCAAAGACTTAATACCAGAGATTTAAAGTCATGTGACTTCTGCCAACCTTGCTACCATCCAGGATGATTACTCGTCTTGCTCATCGTCTCACAGAACAAGCAGTGGAACAGAACAGGCTGCCTAAACACATAGGTACTGCCACTACTACTACTTAGGCTACCCCAGTGACAACAAACGAAAGTGGGATGGAAATCCCAGCAAGGGTTCGACCACGGTTCCAGCCCAGGCACAGCAGTGAAAGATCGATGACAACCAAGGTCCTGGTCAGCAACCTTTTAGTAGCTAAGGGCAGGGTGGATATAGGGAAAACCACCCTAAGTGCAAGCGATGTAACTTGCACCACAGCGGGCAGTGCAACCGAAATCATTGTCATTAATGCAACAAGCTTGGTCATGGAGCCAAAGATTGTAGAAGCTCACGTCCTACAAACCAGAACCAACGACAGCAGCCACAAGATCTATAGAATCAGCAGCAACAGCAGGGTAACAGGGGATGTTATCAGGTGGTGCTGAAGGTTACTTCAAAAGACACTGCCCACAGTGGAACCAGAACCAGAATCAGAACCACAACCAAGGAAACAGGAATAACAATGGAGGCAACAATGGGGGTAATAACGACGGCAATGGTGCCAGGGGTCGAGTGTTCGTGATTGGTCAGGGTGATACTAGGAATGACCCCAACGTTGTGATGGTTTCGACATCGATATTGGTATGGATTGACTACCTCAACATCGAGCAGAGACTCTTTGCAAAGAAAAGATCATCCGCATTCCCCGTGCTGGTTAAGAACCTTTGGTAACTCATAGTAACAAGCTCCTAGAGTAGCACCTATAACTCGAGCACCATATCGCTTAGCTCCAACTGAATTGGAAGGACTATCTGAGCAATTGCAAGAACTCTTGGAAAAGGGTTTCATACACCCTAGCTCTTCGCCCTGGGGAGCTCCAGTACTTTTTGTAAAGAAGAAAGACGGTACCTTCCGCATGTGTATAGACTACCGCGAACTGAACAAGGTGACTGTGAAGAATCGCTATCCTCTTCCACGCATCGACGATTTATTCGACCAGTTGCAAGGGTCGAGCTATTACTCGAAGATTGATCTAAGGTCAGGGTATCATCAATTGAGAGTCCGGGATGAGGACATCTCCAAAACAGCGTTCAGAACACGCTACGGCCACTACGAGTTCCTGGTCATGCCTTTCGGGTTGACGAACGCGCCTGCGGTTTTCATGGATCTTATGAACAGGGTTTGCAAACCTTATCTCGACAAGTTCGTCATTGTTTTCATCGACGACATTCTGATCTACTCGAAGAGTCGGGAGGAACACGAGCAACACTTACGACTTATTTTGGAACTCCTACGAACGGAACAACTAAACTCTAAGTTTTCAAAATGCGACTTCTGGCTTCGTGAAGTCCACTTTCTAGGCCACATGGTAAACAAGGATGGGATTTATGTTGATCCATCCAAGGTAGATTCGATCAAGAACTGGCCTGCACCTCGCACACCAACAGAAATACGCCAATTCTTGGGTTTGGCGGGTTATTACAGACGGTTCATCAAAGACTTCTCAAAGATCGCACAGCCGCTTACACTACTGACACAGAAAGGTGTTGTTTATCGTTGGGGTAATACACAGGAAACAGCGTTTCAGCACTTAAAGGATAGACTTTGTAGCGCACCTATCCTCTCATTGCCTGAAGGCACGGACGATTTTGTAGTTTACTGCGATGCATCAATTCAAGGTCTTGGATGTGTGCTAATGCAGCGGGATAAAGTTATTGCTTACGCTTCGCGCCAACTTAAGATTCACGAACAGAATTACACAACACACGATTTAGAGCTGGGAGCGGTTGTTTTTGCACTCAAGATATGGCAACATTACCTATACGGCACTAAATGCACCATCTACACAGATCACAGAAGTTTCGAGCACATTTTCAAACAGAAAGAATTGAACATGCGACAACGTAGATGGGTCGAATTACTAAACGATTACGAGTGTGCTATAAAGTACCATCCGGGCAAAGCCAATGTGGTGGATGACGCCCTCAGTCGAAAGGATACTACGCCTAGGCGTGTACGAGCATTGCAACTTACTATCCAGTCTAGCCTTCCTCCTCAGATACGAGATGCTCAGGTAGAAGCATTGAAACCAGAAAACGTTAGAGCTGAAGCTCTACGCGGCTCAAGGCAACGATTAGAACAAAAGGCAGACGGCGCCTACTATGTAACAGGACGCATCTGGGTCCCGCTTTACGGCAACTTACGCGAGCTTGTAATGGATGCAGCTCATAAGTCTCGCTACTCAGTACATCCAGGTTCGGATAAGATGTACCACGATTTGAAAACCACATATTGGTGGCCTAGTATGAAAGCTCACATAGCCACTTACGTCAGCAAGTGTTTGACTTGTGCGAGAGTCAAGACGGAATATCAGAAACCATCAGGCCTACTCCAACAACCTGAGATACCACAATGGAAATGGGAGCAAATTTCCATGGACTTTGTTACTGGCCTACCTAGATCTCAGCGCGGAAATGATACTATTTGGGTGATCGTGGATCGACTCACAAAGTCTGCTCACTTCTTGGCTATCAAAGAAACAGACAAGTTCTCTACCTTAGCAGACATCTACTTAAAAGAAGTGGTCTCAAGGCACGGGGTGCCCACCTCCATCATCTCTGATCGTGACGCACGTTTTACTTCAGAACTGTGGCAAGCAATGCATAAATCTTTTGGCTCTCGTTTAGACATGAGCACGGCGTATCATCCTCAGACCGATGGGCAGTCTGAGCGCACTATTCAAACTCTAGAAGACATGCTTCGGGCGTGCGTAATTGATTTTGGCAATGGTTGGGAGAAACATCTGCCACTGGTGGAATTTTCATACAATAACAGCTACCACACCAGCATTAAAGCTGCTCCATTCGAGGCATTGTACGGGCGTAAATGCCGATCACCTCTTTGTTGGGCAGAGGTGGGTGAGAGTCAGATCACGGGTCCAGAAATGGTAGTCGATACTACAGAAAAGATTGCACAAATACGACAACGCATGGCGGCAGCTCGTGACCGTCAGAAAGTGTACGCTGATAAAGACAGGAAACTACTCGAATTCCAGGTTGGGGATCGAGCGCTACTTAAAGTTTCACCCTGGAAGGGTGTGGTTCGTTTTGGAAAACGCGGCAAACTTAATCCACGATACGTCGGACCTTTCGAAGTTACAGAGAAAATAGGCAAGGTGGCCTACAGACTGAACTTACCACCTGAACTCAGTGCAGTTCATAATGTTTTTCACGTGTTGAATCTGAAGAAGTGTACGTCAGATGAGACCCACATAGTTCCCTTAAAGGAACTCACTATCGACGAGCGGTTGCACTTCGTCGAAGAACCAGTTGAAATCACGGACCGGGATGTTAAGGTCCTCAAGAACACGAGAATCCCTCTTGTACGAGTTCGTTGGAACTCCCGCCGCGGCCCAGAGTTTACCTGGGAGCGTGAAGATCAAATGGAACTCAAATATCCCCAGTTATTCGGAAACCAAGCAACCACTACTGAGGCCGAAGCTACTATAGAATTTCAGGACGAAATTCCAAATCAACGGGGGGATGATGTGACACCCCAGGAAAACCAGTAATCTTCGCAAACCTGCTCGGGGAGCCGCGATACGAAACAGGTAAACAACGTTACACAACTAGCTTCCTCAGTAACCGCATGCTCAATTCCCAAACCTCTTTGCTCAATGGAATCAAGCCAACAACAACAACAATGGTCCATGCAATTTCAAGAGTTTTAACTCGGCGAAACCACTCAAGTTTAGTGGTTCTGAGGGAGCGACTGGGCTTCTTCAATGGTTCGAGAGCATTGAGAATACTTTCCGCCACGTGCAGTGTCCTGACAATCGCAAGGTCGAGTTTGCTTCGAGTGTGTTCCAGAAGAGAGCCCTTACGTGGTGGAACGGTGTTATGAGAGATCGTGGTGCAGAAGTTGCACTCGCACAGACATGGGCTGAACTTAGGGCCCTTATGATGAAGGAATTCTGTCCTCGACACGAGATCAGGGCTTTGGAAAGAGAATTCGACAATCTGGAGCAAGACAGCGGTGAGCATAGAGCCTACACGGACCGTTATGAGGAGTTAAGTCTGTTATGCCCAAACATGGTTACGCCTTTGGACAAGGCAATCGAAAAGTACATTGATGGCCTCCCTGATTCAATACAAGACATTTTGACTGGTAGCAACCCTACTACAGTTAGACAGGCCATTGAGCTATCTGCAACCTTGACTGAATCAAAGATCAGGAAAGGTAAACTTTTCCGAAAAGGTGACAAGAAACCGGTCGAAGAATCGAAACCAATCAAGGAATCAAAGATCATGGATGAACAGACTGGATCCCCTAAGAGGTCAAAGAAGCGAAAGGCTTCTCAGAACTACGCTGTGGTCGCTCACAATGATCAAACCGTCCTCAACCAACCAGCTCAACCCCCTGCCAGGAAACCCTATAACGGAACTGCACCCTTGTGCAACCAATGTGGCCTACATCATCATGCTGGGGTGAAGTGCCGCACATGCCAAGTTTGCGGACTTATAGGTCATACAGCTAGGGTTTGCCCAACCGCAGCTGCACCAAATCAAGCTGGCAACAATCCTGCTCAAGCTCGTTTTCCACCGGGATCTTGCTACAACTGTGGCGAGATGGGCCATTTTCGTAGGAATTGCCCAAGGCTTGCTAATGCAAATCCAGCGCAGGGATGAGCATATGATCAACCAGAAGACAACATCATTTAGAAATAATCACGTCTTATGTATTATTTTCTTTTGTTGTCAAGATCCAAGAAACAGTTGTTATCGTTGTTTATAAATAAATCTTTTATTTACATTGCAATGTATTTATGTGATTGTATGTATAAACAACATATCCCCTACTGTGACAACTCGAGTTTCCAAGACTCCATCTTTGCATTTATTGCACGTTAATAGTTTAGATCATACTTGTTTGCCTTATGACTGGACACGTTTGTAATACGTTAAACCTTATTATGATGAATACGTTAAATTGAAGAGTGATTGACATGTTATACTTGATGTGCAATATAAGTATTATTGTGATATGTGTAATGTGTGTATGTATGTGATCCATATTAGAATTATATGATTACTTAAAACATGGAACTCACAAATCAACCCTACTAGCCGAAAACACTTCCACTTATTGAAAACACTTCTAATGAAAACACATATGTGTGTTCTCGTCCACTGCTTTTCACGAAAACAAGGATTGGGCTTGGGTCCAGTAGTGTTTAATTCAAATAATTATACTTAACCTAGTCTGTATGCGAGAACAATAACAAAATAAACCCTAATCGCATCTAATCACATCTCCTCTCTCTCACTACCCTTGAAACCCGACGGCAGCTTTGGACATTCGAGCCTTGCACATCGATCGACTAATTGCCTCTCCTACGTAGGTTAGTGATCGACCAAGTATGATTTGTTGATTTAAAAGTATTAAATTTTCTGTTGGTGTCATGATGTAACAGTATGTGATTCTTGTTTGGTTTTGGATAGATTGGGCATGTTAGGAATTCTTATAATAGGATGTATGATCGGTTGTGTGTACATATGTGTATTTATGATTGATCTAGAACTCTAGGGTTGTCATGATTAGATTGTTTGACATTAGTGATGAACCCATGTGACTTGTTTGAATATATGTATCTTGTAAAAATAGTTGCAGCCCACTACACATTTTGGTCCACTAATAACATGAGAACCTTACAATTGTCAGCTATTGATGTTAGCATTGAGGAAGGTAATGATGCTATGAGTACCCATGTGAAATCTTGACTTTAGAGGAATGTAATAATTAAACAATTCTTTGATGTTGGTGGTATATCTTGAACCGAGGGATTCATTAATCAGTGCATGGTGTGATAATTGTGTGATGATTGTGTGATGATAAATTAGATGTTATGACTTGATTTGTTGTTTTACGTAACTGCTATGAGGATGATGATGAGTGATGGAAGTGGCTAAAACACTACCACATTTATAGTCTGGACGAAATCACAAAGGGTGTTCGGCCCAAGTGTGTGATTTCGGCCAATGTTTGATTTCGGCCAAGGAGTTTTCGGCTCAACATGATTCAGGTCCAACTTGTAAACTGGTTAAATATATTAAGTTGATTAACTTCGTTAAGTTACACTGTTAGGTAAGTAACTATATTTAACCAACTAACTGAGTTAAGATTATTAACTCAGTTAACCTTACTAATTTTATTAGACTCATGTATGACACTAGGTTAAGTAAATAATCCAGTTAGCTGATAAACTCTAATAAACTGTTATATTTGTTAAGTATATTAACTGGATTATGATTAACCATGTTAATCTGTTAGGTTATTTATGTTATGTGAGTTAACTGCTATATGCTTTTATTTAGCTTTGTTAGTATGTTAACTTGGGAAAGTTGTTAACTGTTTACATGATACAACATGCTAAATGCCAAGCACACTCTGTGATATTCCTGTGATACTAGTTACCTGCGAAACATTACGAATGTTAACTGACTGATCATACGTGCACTATAGGACGTGATTGATTTCTTGTGAGCACTTAACTTAGCATACCGAGCAAACCAAGGTGAGTTCACACAAGCCAAGGCATGGGGTTCCCGGGGTGGGAATGGGGATTTGATGATTTACGGTACATACATAAATGATAGAACCTACTGCTAGACTAGTAACACTTATTGAACGATCTTCGCACACCTGCCAAGGATTGGCCGCGATATTATGACTGACTTCGCACACCTGCCATGGAATGGCCGCGAACTAAACTTACAAATCTTCGCACACCTGCCATGGAATGGCCGCGAACTAAACTTACAAATTTTCGCACACCTGCCTGGAGAGGCCGCGATACAAATAAACCTAGTCTAGAATACTTGGGAAAAACATTCCCCAATATCTTCGCACACCTGCCTGGAAGGCCGCGATGGGAAATAATACGATACTTTGTAACGAACGAACATACTACTACTCACGCTATACTATTACTGAACTGTTATCTGTGAACTCGCTCAACTAGTTGTTGACTCTCTGCTGCATGCCTTGCAGGACCTTAGGTACATATGGAGCTTGCACAGGGAGGAGCAGGTCGTTGTGGACATGGATCGTGAATGTTTGTTAAACATTATGACATTTCGTACTCATACTTATGATTGGGTTTACTTTTATGCTTCCGCTAAACATTGAATTATACTTATGTTTTGAACACCTTTCATATTGGTTTGGCTGAATTACATTACTATTTACATTGTTCAATATGATTGGTGGCTTGATCCTGGTCAGTCACGCCTCCAAGCGGTGATACTCCGCGTGTGGATTTTGGGGGTGTGACACCTACAATACCGACAATCAAGGAACCGCATTCCTTGAAGAACAGACTACCCCCGAATTTCTTCCATTATACGATCTCTTGCGTTTTTCACGAAAATCCTAAGTACCCGTTCCTCCCAAGAGAAACGAAGTACGAGGTGCCAAGTTAATTGCAATCAATAACAAGATAATAACAATTAAACAACTATGTGATTATGTGCTTATGAACATTACAAGACAAACTGTGCGGACTATGCAAGGAATTACGTAATTATGGATGCATACATAATTATGGAATTTAGTGCACAGAAACCACAGCGAGCTTTGTCATGTACCTAGAAGTTAATCCTATTCATTTCCAATTCTGATGAAGTATCCGTTGAGGAAAAATGAACTAGCTATTCATTTTTCACTTCTGAAGAATATCCGTTGAGGAAATGAATATCCGTCTATCCTTCATTTCCAATTCTGAAGAATAACCGTTGAGGAAAATGACTCCGTTTGTGCATTTTCGTTCTGAAGAGTATCCGTCGAGGGAAATGAATATCCGTTTATTTAATCCTTCATTTCCGAACCTGAGGAAACAACCGTTGAAAATGACTCTGTTGTTCATTTTCGTTTCTGAAGATTATCCGTTGAGGAAATGAATATCCGTTTGTCTATCATTTTCATTTCCGAACCTGAGGAAACAACCGTTGAAAATGACTCCGTTAGTGCATTTTCGTTTCTGAAAATTATCCGTTGAGGAAATGAATACCCGTTGTTTATCCTTCATTTCCGATTCTGAAGAATATCCGTTGAGGAAAATGACTCCGTTTGTGCATTTTCGTTCTGAAGAGTATCCGTCGAGGGAAATGAATATCCGTTTATTTAATCCTTCATTTCCGAACCTGAGGAAGCAACCGTTGAAAATGACTCCGTTAGTTCATTTTCGTTTCTGAAGATTATCCGTTGAGGAAATGAATATCCGTTGTTTAATCCCTTCATTTCCGAACCTGAGGAAACAACCGTTGAAAATGACTCAGTTAGTTCATTTTCGTTTCTGAAGATTATCCGTTGAGGAAATGAATATCCGTTGTTTAATCCTTCATTTCCGAACCTGAGGAAACAACCGTTGAAAATGACTCAGTTAGTTCATTTTCGTTTCTGAAGATTGTCCGTTGAGGAAATGAATATCCGTTTGTATATCATTTTCATTTCCGTTTCTGAGGAAGCAACCGTTGAAAATGACTCTGTTGTTCATTTTCGTTTCTGAAGAATTGTCCGTTGAGGAAATGAATATCCGTTTGTCTATCATTCTCATTTCCGTTTCTGAGGAAGCATCTGTTGAAAATGACTCCGTTTGTTCATTTTCGTTTCTGAAGATTTTCCGTTAAGGAAATGAATCCCCGTTTGTTTAATCCTTCATTTCCGCTTCTGAAGAATACTCATTGAGGAAAATGACTCCGTTTGTTCATTTTCGTTCTGAAGAATGTCCGTTAAGGAAATGCAGGATTATGCTTTACATATCTCTGGTGGTTATCTGACACAAAGTCACAAATAGACTCCTACGAATTAATTTCGGGACGAAATTTCCTAAAGTAGGGGAGACTGTAACACCTGTGTCATTTCAACCATCAAACAAATGCCAAACCAATGAAATATTGTATTTCATACTTTGGACTTGTATAAATATGTGTATCTTTTGCACATATCAACTCATGTTCGATTTCAAGCTCTAAATCGCTTTCTGGAAGGTTATACACGCACTGATGCGTAAATATAACCAGTTTAATGCAATGAACATTCCGGAATAGTGAAATAGGCTTAACATACCTTAAATAACCTTTACATAACTTAGATATAAGTTTTGGAAGGTTTGGTGTGGTGAAATCAAAGTTTAATCGCTTACAGGGACTAAATTTGACAAACTGCGAAAGTATGCCAATTTGAACTGTAACAGACCTTCCGGAACATGACCATAAGTTAAACACACCATAAATATCCTTTACATAGCTTAGAAATAGGCTTTAATGGGTTCGGTGTGCTAAAATAAACTTTTGGGTCATTCAGGGACTAAAAGTGTCAAAAAGTGCACAAGTTTGCATTTTCGCGCATAACTTACGTTCTGAATACATCTGGACATCCAAAAATTTATGTAAGCATGACTACATTATATTTTAGTGTTCGCCATAAGAAAAATCCATTCGTCGCGTCATTTGGATCGTTTTTCGCGCTTATGCGCATTCCGTCGTAATTAAGCGAACATCGCGTTCGTACGACCAAACGAACCATCATCCGGCATATTTTTGAGTATGTTTTGAGTTCCCTATACTTTAACTTCATTTTAGAGCCTTGAAATGAGGTTAACGGGGTTCAAACGCATCGAAAAAGGCCTTAAACACGTGCAGGGACCATTGCTGCCAATTTTGAAACTTTCTGATTCAGGGGAGGCAGTAGCGTAGCGCGAGCCCTAAGGGCCTACCCGTCGCGCTACGCGACTGCATAACCAGACCAGATTAAGTGTTTCTAACCCAAGTTGCAGCTGATTGATCCTTAACCACATGTTTTAAGTTGCTTAGTCATTAAGATAAGGAACATATGTGGCTTCCATAACCTCTCAACAAGTGTACGGATGTGATCGAATCACGGTTTCCATGAAACGATCTCAACGGTTCACCGAAAACTATATATACCCCATGCCTTTCATTGTTTTAAAGCACTAGAATTCTGATTTGAGAGCTCTAAGTTGAAACCATTGTTTCATACCTGAGTTCTTGGATCGGGATTAGCATTCGGGGACCCTTCGTAAGTATTCTTTCGTTCTTTTCCTTATTTTATTGCTTTTCGAGTCAGAAAGTCAAACTTTGTTTGACTTTCAGCGTTGACCAGTAATGGTCAATGCGAAGTTCGTCTGAACTTCGCAACGTGAGTGTAATCACGTTGGTTATAGTCCCTTGGGACTATGCCTACTGATTACCACGTTGTTTAGGGTCGTAGGGTAAGCGATCTAATAAATCGCTTATACCTCGAACCCGACCCAGTTTGGTCGATCATTAGGATCCGACCAAATACATTAGGTGACCCTAGTATAGGGCATAACCTTCCGAGGTTATACCCTATGGTCGCATCGTTTAAGTAGTTGTATGATAGGTAGTTTATATGCCTTAGGTAAATTACCAGAATACCCTTTTCATGTATAATTGGTAATTAAGCATATGTAACCTAAACCTTTGTCACATAACTGATTATGTAATATGTTTAGGCATATAACACTTGTCATAGGGCTAGTTAGGCGGTCCGAATGTCACACCCCGACCACGTGTAACATACAAAACGTGGCGGAAACATCGGGGAGTGTTGTAACAGAATTAATTGTTTCAAATCCATGGCAATTGAAGTTTCGTTTTATTGATTAAAAGTGTTACAATGTCTTAACAAACAAGGAATTTCAACATAATTAACTAGTCTTGCATCTTTTATTGTCACTAAAGCCCAAGTCTGCCTATGTGTATCTTGGTCATCTTATGCAACAGCTCCTGAAAAACACATGTGAAAATAGGTACGTCAGCATAAAAATGCCTGTGAGATACATAGGTTTTGTGAAAATAAGATTCATGACTTATGTTTGAGAAAATGTTTAGTCATGAACCTTGTTATTTGCTTTGTCTTTAAATCATTTGAAAAACGATAAGATCAGATGATAAGTATAAATAAATGAATAATGTATGGTTAAATGAATAACCATGTAAACTGAGTTTGTATAAGATAAGTTGTTTGTAAAACAATGTATTGTGAAAAATATGTTATTTGTATAAAATGTTATATGTATCAAACTGAAATGATTCAAATAACGCTACGATATGTAATACCATACAAACACTTATATATAGGAAGTACCAGCGGCGTATCCACCATGCTTGTATCATATTACACCCGCATCGTTACTTAATCACTTAATCAAACCAAACCAAACAATGTAAAATGTTCATGTCAAGATGTAAATCATGTCAAAATGTCTATGTCAAATATCCAAGTCAAATGTCTATGTCAAATATCCATGTCAAATGTCTATGTTTAAACCAATAGTCAAAAGTCCTTGTATAAACCATGTCAAATGTTGATAGTCCAAAAGTAGTCAAGTAATGTATAACCAAAATGATATGTATGGTAAGTAAAATTTAGACTACTTAAACCATAAGTAAAAATGAACAAAACAAAGTATTGAAGTAAAACTTGGTTTAAATCAAAGTTATGTTTTGTAGAATAATGCATGCTTTACTGATACAAACACTTATGCAGTATGTTAAACGCAAACATTCAAGCCTTGAGACAGCCGGATAACTATGTAAAAGTGAGTTATCAAGAGAATATGTATTCGGATTCGGTCATTCCTTTCATCCCCTTTCCCTGGGATGTCCGGAACGGGATTTGTCAAGTCCTATGGTACCACTACCTACTACCGAGCGGCGTAGCAAATGTTAATGAATGTTATATAGACCCGTTAAACAAACCAAATGTCATACCAAAATGTAAGCATGAGATGAAGATAATGTACCTAGTATGCTAGAGTAAACATACAAGGTAGAGTTGTAAAACAATGTGTCCATATGTTACTGGAACATATGCAACAGAGATGCAATGTAAAATGATGTACTAAGTATGCTAAGTTAACATACAAAGCAGAAAAGTCATGTAAATCAATGTGCTTAGCATGTTATCAGTCAACATACATAGCAGAAAAGTCATGTAAATCAATGTGCTTAGCATGTTATCAGTCAACATACATAGCAGAAAAGTAATGAAATCATGTACTATAATGTACTAACAAACATAGTCGGTATATGATGTGAAAACAGGAAAGCAGGAAAGTAACAAGTAGGCACATGTGTTCCACCCCAAAACAGTTTGGAAAACAGTAAAAGAGGGGTCTATGTACTCACTTGAGATTGCTCAGAAGTCCTAGGATAACCACCAAGCAATGCTAGAGATCGCGGAATATCAAACGGCACCTAATATAGGTAACTATGTTAATTAACCGGACCTAGATCGGAAGACTGGGTAGCATTAGGGTTTGTAAACCAAACGAGTGTGATGACTCGTGTCATTTGGTTTAACAAAGCCTACATACTAAATGAAACTTAACCTAATTGTTTACGACCCATTACGACTCGTTTAGGTAGCTTATGCTACTTTAACGCGTCGTTCGCGTGAAACGCGTTCGGACCGCCTAACTAGCCCTATGACAAGTGTTATATGCCTAAACATGTTACATAATCAGTTAAGTGACAAAGGTTTAGGTTACATATGCTTAATTACCAATTATACATGAAAAGGGTATTCTGGTAATTTACCTAAGGCATATAAACTACCTATCATACAACTACTTAAACGATGTGACCATAGGGTATAACCTCGGAAGGTTATGCCCTATACTAGGGTCACCTAATGTATTTGGTCGGATCCTAATGATCGACCAAACTGGGTCGGGTTCGAAGGTATAGGCGATTTATTAGATCGCCTACCCTACGACCCTAGACAACGTGGTAATCAGTGGGCATAGTCCCAAAGGACTATGACCAACGTGATTACACTCACGTTGCGAAGTTCAAACGAACTTCGCATTGACCATTACTGGTCAACGCTGAAAGTCAAACAAAGTTTGACTTTCTGACTCGAAAAGCAATAAAATAAGGAAAAGAACGAAAGAATACTTACGAAGGGTCCCCGAATGCTAATCCCGATCCAAGAACTCAGGTATGAAACAATGGTTTCAACTTAGAGCTCTCAAATCAGAATTCTTGTGCAAAATGAGGTTGTGTGGGTTGGGTATTTATAGGAATACCCGAACCGTTAGGATCGTTTCATGGAAAACGTGCCATGAATCCAACCCGTACACTTGTCGGAACCTTATGGTGGCTGGAAATCCATCCTTATCAGATGACTAGACAATTAGGAATGTGTGGGTGTGGTTAATCAGCTGTAAACAGCTGTTAAGAAACACTGCATCTGGTCTGTGCATGGCTAGCGCACCGCTACACTAAAAGTGTAGCGCACCGCTAGCCATAGTTTGGCAGAATTACACTTTTAGTCCCTGTCATGCATTCAGCCCATTTTCGACACGTTTAAGGCCCGTTAACCCCATTTCAAAGCTCTAAAATGAAGTTAAAGTATAGGGAACTTAAAATGTGTTCAAAAATATCTCGGATGTCGGTTCGTTTGGCCGTACGAACGCGATGTTCGCTTAATTACGACGGAATGCGCATAAGCACGAAAAACGAACCAAATGACGCGACGAATGGATTTTTCTTATGGCGAACACTAAAATAAAATATTTTAGTGCTTACATAAATTTTTGGATGTCCGGATGTATTCAGAACGTAAGTTATGCGCGAAAATGCAAACTTGTGCACTTTTTGACACTTTTAGTCCCTGAATGACACAAAAGTTTATTTTAGCATACCGAACACCTCAAAGCCTATCTCTAAGCTATGTAAAGGATATTTATGGTATGTTTAACTTATGGTCATGTTCCGGAATGTCTGTTACAGTTCAAATTGGCATACTTTCGCAGTTTGTCAAATTTAGTCCCTGTAAACGATTTAACTTGATTTCACCACACCAAACCTTCCAAAACTTATATCTAAGTTATGTAAAGGTTATTTAAGGTATGTTAAGCCTATTTCACTATTCCGGAGTGTTCGTTGCATTAAACTGGTTATATTTACGCATCAGTGCGCGTATAACCTTCCAGAAAGCGATTTAAAGCTTGAAATTGAACAAGAGTTGATATGTGTAAACGATACACATATTTTTCCAAATCCCAAGTATGAAATACAATATTTCATTGGTTTGACATTTGTTTGACGGCCGTGGAGGCACAGGTGTTACAGTCTCCCCTACTTTAGGAAATTTCGTCCCGAAATTTATTTAGAGGAAACTTGTGAGAGTTTAAAACATGAGGTTGAAAAGATCGAACAACATTGGCTAGGTTTCTGAACTTCTAGTAACTTTAATAATCATCATGATTGCAACGTAAGAGGGATACTTATATACAAGTATATAAAGCATCATTGGTGCGTCCACCGTACCTCCATTACATCGTCCTCATTTTGTTATTGTTTCACATAATAAATCTTACTGGATTTCTGTGCACTAAATTTCATAATTATGTGCGCATCCATAATTAGAGAATTCCTTGCACAGTTCACACAGTCTATTTTATAATGTGTAGGGTAAAACCAAATGAACAATCCTGTGATGAGCGTGACTTAGACCGCCATAGAGTCCTTTAGACTAAATCAATAAATGATTTAAATAGACTATCAAGGAGTCTGTTCAGCTACATCACTAGATGTCATTTTTTTTAACCAAATTGTGAATCAATCTTTTTGACTAGACCACTTAAGGGTCTTCTATAAAACATGGAGTGGTACTATATAATCCAAGGGTCTTAACTATTACATAGAAGCCCATTTAAGGATTAAAGGTAGTACCTTTTGAATATCCTGCTACGAATCCCTCATATGAAGATATGAAAGATCCTGCAAGGATTTGGATAAAGAATATCCAGAGTATTAAAAACACCAAAAATGCATAAAAGAAAATATAAGATGAGTAAACACCTAGTCACATAACCACAAAATTGTTTGTTAATTTGTCTTGTAAATTGCGTACATGCATTTAAAGCACACTAGGAATCCATTCCGTGGATTTCATTTGGTACTTTAAACGTTATCAAGAATCCAACTATAAAGATAGAAAGATTTAAAAAGAAAATTCGATTTCGATTATTAGGAACCGAAGTGCTCGAATTAAGGTACATAAGGAATCCAATTAAGGACTCTGATTTGAATGATGATTATCCACAAGGGTCTAATTGTGGGGATAAAAAGATCCCATATGGATTTTAGAAGTTGAAGATGTTTTGAAATCTTGCACGGGATGTGCTTAAGTCAAAACATGAAGTAAAATGCTTAAGAAGTTGAGATGCTAGATATGTCAAGGCGACATATGAAGCTGAATTTGAAGGTTAAGTCAATGTATGAGAAAAATATTTTTGAATACTATGCATGGGGTTCCTTTAAGAAAAATGTGTTTAACGTTTTTGAAACCTTATATATAATACTTTTTGAAATCATAAAGTAGGTGTATTAGGTAGATATATTTACAAAAATGTTTTAAAATCATGCGAGATGAATTTTGAAATTATGTATAAGGTTTTTGAAAGACATGAATGATGCTTTTCGAAATCATGCACTTGATCAGAAAATGTATTGTGTTAATATTGTCTTCAGACTATATGAAATATTTTGAAATTAGAAAGGTTGGTTTTGATAACATGGCCAATGTTTTTGAAATAACATAGACTATGCATCTAGAAAAATTGTTTTCAAACTATATGAAATGTTTTGAGATCATGAAGATTGTTTTGAAATACTGGTACTGTGTATGTTGAAAAATTAAAACGTAATGGGTATGAGATTTGAAAACACCCTTAGTTATCTAACCAAGGATTCAAAGGCACTGATGTGCAGAAGCATGATCACTCATAATGTCACTTTATCTTCTGTACTTTGTTTCTTAGAATGAAACGAGTACTTAAAATGTTCGAGGGAATCACGAGCGATCATTTGAAAGAGAGAATCACAAGAGTAGTTTGTAAGGAACATAGTTCCTTGATGTAGGTATCATAGGAAAATCCTACACATATGTAACTACAATTGTACATCAGAATCTGTGAACAACTACTTTTATTTATGAACGAGACAGATTGTTTCACAATCAAGAAAATGAAAGAAACAAAAGCATAAGATAGCAACATCTTCTACTCGGCCAACTGCTCATCCGTGGGTCAGATTTGCCTTAGCAAGCTTTGGGCAATCCCTTAGGAAATGGCCCATCTCGCCACAGTTATAGCAAAGCCCTCGTGAGAAACGAGCTTGAGCAGTAGTGTCGCCAGCTTGATTTGGTACAGCTGTAGTTGGGCAAACCCTTGTTGTATGACCTATAAGTCCACAAATCTGACATTTGCGGCACTTCACACAAGGGTGATGATGAAGGTTACATTGGTTGCACAAGAGTGCAGTTCCATTGTATGACTTCCTAGCAGGGGGTTGAGCTGGTTGGTTGGGGAAGGCTTGACCATTGTGAGCGACAATGGCGAAGTTCTGAGAAGCCTTTCGCTTCTTTGACTTCTTAGGGGGTTGTTCATCCATGGTCTTTGATTCCTCGATTGGTTTATTGGCTGATGGTGTTGTCACCTGACTAGGTCCTGCCTGTCTTGGTGACTCTTGAGTGGCTTCATCCAGGAGACGATACATGGCAGTAGCTAATTCCACAGTCTTCAGGACTACTTCGCCTATTCGCTGAGCGAATTTGGCTGCTTGCTCAGATATCTGGGCGTCATCGTGATGAAGAGACATTCTTGAAGAAAAAGAAAGGCATAGGGAGAAACAGGTGAAAGATTATTGGATAATCAAAACAGAATGATAACGCATGAAGATTGCGATCATTTGTTTGTTACCTAAGGCAAACAAATGAGACGGTGACTAATCAAAGTAAATGGGTCAAAAATAATGTATCGCGAAGACATGCTCGCCTATAAGTGAACACTCATCCCAAGAATTCCCAGGTAAGCACAACTGGTCTCGCGTCTGATGAGATGTATACGAAGTGCTTGCCTAGTCAGAAAACCCAGAATACAGGCATTCACCCTTCCAGTTTGCACGTGTTCACATTATTAAAAACCCAAAACCTTGACGAGATTTTGAAAACTCAAAGGGTTCAAAACCATATAATAGAGAGTTCAAAACCTTACAATAGAGGGTTCAAAACCTAGAAATCAATCATCCTAGAACAGATGATTAGTTTTCAAAGCGGTTTTGAAATTTATGTTCTTGTTGTGATCGTCGCCTAAGGATAGGTGACGGTATTGTTTTATGACTAAACGCAAGTAAACTCGCGTTAGGGTCCTAAGAAGGTTATAGACTAGGTCAAAGCATTACTAATAACCTAATTCCCTATAACCATTGGCTCTGATACCATCTTTTCTGTCACACCCCGACCACGTGTAACATACAAAACGTGGCGGAAACATCGGGGAGTGTTGTAACAGAATTAATTGTTTCAAATCCATGGCAATTGAAGTTTCGTTTTATTGATTAAAAGTGTTACAATGTCTTAACAAACAAGGAATTTCAACATAATTAACTAGTCTTGCATCTTTTATTGTCACTAAAGCCCAAGTCTGCCTATGTGTATCTTGGTCATCTTATGCAACAGCTCCTGAAAAACACATGTGAAAATAGGTACGTCAGCATAAAAATGCCTGTGAGATACATAGGTTTTGTGAAAATAAGATTCATGACTTATGTTTGAGAAAATGTTTAGTCATGAACCTTGTTATTTGCTTTGTCTTTAAATCATTTGAAAAACGATAAGATCAGATGATAAGTATAAATAAATGAATAATGTATGGTTAAATGAATAACCATGTAAACTGAGTTTGTATAAGATAAGTTGTTTGTAAAACAATGTATTGTGAAAAATATGTTATTTGTATAAAATGTTATATGTATCAAACTGAAATGATTCAAATAACGCTACGATATGTAATACCATACAAACACTTATATATAGGAAGTACCAGCGGCGTATCCACCATGCTTGTATCATATTACACCCGCATCGTTACTTAATCACTTAATCAAACCAAACCAAACAATGTAAAATGTTCATGTCAAGATGTAAATCATGTCAAAATGTCTATGTCAAATATCCAAGTCAAATGTCTATGTCAAATATCCATGTCAAATGTCTATGTTTAAACCAATAGTCAAAAGTCCTTGTATAAACCATGTCAAATGTTGATAGTCCAAAAGTAGTCAAGTAATGTATAACCAAAATGATATGTATGGTAAGTAAAATTTAGACTACTTAAACCATAAGTAAAAATGAACAAAACAAAGTATTGAAGTAAAACTTGGTTTAAATCAAAGTTATGTTTTGTAGAATAATGCATGCTTTACTGATACAAACACTTATGCAGTATGTTAAACGCAAACATTCAAGCCTTGAGACAGCCGGATAACTATGTAAAAGTGAGTTATCAAGAGAATATGTATTCGGATTCGGTCATTCCTTTCATCCCCTTTCCCTGGGATGTCCGGAACGGGATTTGTCAAGTCCTATGGTACCACTACCTACTACCGAGCGGCGTAGCAAATGTTAATGAATGTTATATAGACCCGTTAAACAAACCAAATGTCATACCAAAATGTAAGCATGAGATGAAGATAATGTACCTAGTATGCTAGAGTAAACATACAAGGTAGAGTTGTAAAACAATGTGTCCATATGTTACTGGAACATATGCAACAGAGATGCAATGTAAAATGATGTACTAAGTATGCTAAGTTAACATACAAAGCAGAAAAGTCATGTAAATCAATGTGCTTAGCATGTTATCAGTCAACATACATAGCAGAAAAGTCATGTAAATCAATGTGCTTAGCATGTTATCAGTCAACATACATAGCAGAAAAGTAATGAAATCATGTACTATAATGTACTAACAAACATAGTCGGTATATGATGTGAAAACAGGAAAGCAGGAAAGTAACAAGTAGGCACATGTGTTCCACCCCAAAACAGTTTGGAAAACAGTAAAAGAGGGGTCTATGTACTCACTTGAGATTGCTCAGAAGTCCTAGGATAACCACCAAGCAATGCTAGAGATCGCGGAATATCAAACGGCACCTAATATAGGTAACTATGTTAATTAACCGGACCTAGATCGGAAGACTGGGTAGCATTAGGGTTTGTAAACCAAACGAGTGTGATGACTCGTGTCATTTGGTTTAACAAAGCCTACATACTAAATGAAACTTAACCTAATTGTTTACGACCCATTACGACTCGTTTAGGTAGCTTATGCTACTTTAACGCGTCGTTCGCGTGAAACGCGTTCGGACCGCCTAACTAGCCCTATGACAAGTGTTATATGCCTAAACATGTTACATAATCAGTTAAGTGACAAAGGTTTAGGTTACATATGCTTAATTACCAATTATACATGAAAAAGGGTATTCTGGTAATTTACCTAAGGCATATAAACTACCTATCATACAACTACTTAAACGATGTGACCATAGGGTATAACCTCGGAAGGTTATGCCCTATACTAGGGTCACCTAATGTATTTGGTCGGATCCTAATGATCGACCAAACTGGGTCGGGTTCGAAGGTATAGGCGATTTATTAGATCGCCTACCCTACGACCCTAGACAACGTGGTAATCAGTGGGCATAGTCCCAAAGGACTATGACCAACGTGATTACACTCACGTTGCGAAGTTCAAACGAACTTCGCATTGACCATTACTGGTCAACGCTGAAAGTCAAACAAAGTTTGACTTTCTGACTCGAAAAGCAATAAAATAAGGAAAAGAACGAAAGAATACTTACGAAGGGTCCCCGAATGCTAATCCCGATCCAAGAACTCAGGTATGAAACAATGGTTTCAACTTAGAGCTCTCAAATCAGAATTCTTGTGCAAAATGAGGTTGTGTGGGTTGGGTATTTATAGGAATACCCGAACCGTTAGGATCGTTTCATGGAAAACGTGCCATGAATCCAACCCGTACACTTGTCGGAACCTTATGGTGGCTGGAAATCCATCCTTATCAGATGACTAGACAATTAGGAATGTGTGGGTGTGGTTAATCAGCTGTAAACAGCTGTTAAGAAACACTGCATCTGGTCTGTGCATGGCTAGCGCACCGCTACACTAAAAGTGTAGCGCACCGCTAGCCATAGTTTGGCAGAATTACACTTTTAGTCCCTGTCATGCATTCAGCCCATTTTCGACACGTTTAAGGCCCGTTAACCCCATTTCAAAGCTCTAAAATGAAGTTAAAGTATAGGGAACTTAAAATGTGTTCAAAAATATCTCGGATGTCGGTTCGTTTGGCCGTACGAACGCGATGTTCGCTTAATTACGACGGAATGCGCATAAGCACGAAAAACGAACCAAATGACGCGACGAATGGATTTTTCTTATGGCGAACACTAAAATAAAATATTTTAGTGCTTACATAAATTTTTGGATGTCCGGATGTATTCAGAACGTAAGTTATGCGCGAAAATGCAAACTTGTGCACTTTTTGACACTTTTAGTCCCTGAATGACACAAAAGTTTATTTTAGCATACCGAACACCTCAAAGCCTATCTCTAAGCTATGTAAAGGATATTTATGGTATGTTTAACTTATGGTCATGTTCCGGAATGTCTGTTACAGTTCAAATTGGCATACTTTCGCAGTTTGTCAAATTTAGTCCCTGTAAACGATTTAACTTGATTTCACCACACCAAACCTTCCAAAACTTATATCTAAGTTATGTAAAGGTTATTTAAGGTATGTTAAGCCTATTTCACTATTACGGAGTGTTCGTTGCATTAAACTGGTTATATTTACGCATCAGTGCGCGTATAACCTTCCAGAAAGCGATTTAAAGCTTGAAATTGAACAAGAGTTGATATGTGTAAACGATACACATATTTTTCCAAATCCCAAGTATGAAATACAATATTTCATTGGTTTGACATTTGTTTGACGGCCGTGGAGGCACAGGTGTTACACCGAACGCGTTTCACGCGAACGACGCGTTAAAGTAGCATAAGCTTCCTAAACGGGTCGTAATGGGTCGTAAACAATTATGTTAGGTTTCATTTAGTATGTAGGCTTTGTTAAACCAAATGACACGAGTCTCTACACTCGTTTGGTTTACAAACCCTAATGCTACCCGATCTTCCGATCTAGGTCCGGTTAATTAACATAGTTACCTATAGTAGGTGCCGTTTGATTCCGCGATCTCTAGCATTGTTTGGTTGTTACTCAAGGACTACTGAGCAATCTCAAGTGAGTACATAGACCCCTCTTTTACTGTTTTCCAAACTGTTTTGGGGTGGAACACATGTGCCTACTTGTTACTTTCATGCTTTCCTGTTTTCACATCATATACTGCTATGTTCGTTAGTACATTATAGTACATGATTTCCTTACATCTTATGCTAGGTGTGCCCATTTTGTGCATACTTAGTACATTGTTTTACATTGCTTTTCTGTTGCATATGCTTATCCAGCTTATGAACACATTTTACTACATATTGAACCGTTGTAATCATTTGACTATGTGATCCGTTTGTATCTGTGAACCGTTTGTATCTGTGAACCGTTAGTATCTGTGAACCGTTTGTATCTATGATCCGTGTGAACCGTCTTTGACCATACGTAAACATTTCTATAACCGTTAAACATTACTATGGTGTTTTGGTTTGATTAAGTGATTAAGTAACGATGCGTGTGTAATATGATACAAGCATGGTGGATACGCCGCTGGTACTTCCTATATATAAGTGTTTGTATGGTATTACATATTGTAGCGTTATTTGAATCATTTCAGTTTGAGACATAGAACATTTTATACAAATAACATACTTTTCACAAGACATTGTTTTACAAACAACTTATCTTATACAAATCCATTTTTCCATGGTTATTCATTTAACCATACATTATTCACTTATTTATACATATCATCTGAACTCATTGTTTTTCAAATGATTTACAAAACAAAGCAAATTACAAGGTTCATGACTAAACATTTTCTCAAACATAAGTCATGGAACCTATTTTCACAAAACCTATGTATCTCACAGGCATTTTTATGCTGACGTACCTATTTTCACATGTGTTTTTCAGGAACTGTTGCATAAGATGATCAAGATACATATAGGCAGACTTGGGCTTTAGTGACAATAAAAGATGCAAGACTAGTTAATTATGTTGTATTTCCTTGTTTGTTAAGACATTGTAACACTTTAATCAATAAAACGAAACTTCAATTGCCATGGATTTGAAACAATTAATTCTGTTAGAACACTCCCCGATGTTTCCGCCACATTTTGTATGTTCTACGTGGTCGGGGTGTGACATTATGTTTAAGAACCAATAGCGACAACAATAACAAAATGAGAACGATGTAATGGAGGTACGGTGGACGCACCAATGACGCTTCATATACTAGTATATAAGTATCCCTCTTACATTGCAATCATGATGTTATTAAAGGTTACTAGAAGTTCAGAACCCTAACCAATGTTGTTCGATCTTTTCAACTTCATGTTTTCAAGCTCTCACAAGTTTCCTCTAAATAAATTTCGGGACGAAATTTCCTAAAGTAGGGGAGACTGTGACACCTGTGCCTTCACGGCCATCAAACAAATACCGAACCAATGAAATATTGTATTTCATACTTGGGATTTGTATAAATATGTGTATCAATTGCACATATCAATTCTTGTTCGATTCCAAACTCTAAATCGCTTTCTGGAAGGTTATACGCGCAACGAACACTCCGGAATAGTGAAATAGGCTTAACATACCTTAAATAACCTTTACATAACTTAGAAATAAGTTTCGAAGGCTTTGGTATGGCAAAATTAAGTTAATTCGCTTACAGGGACTAAATTTGACAAACTGCGAAAGTATGCCAATTTGAACTGTAACAGACATTCCGGAACATGACCATAAGTTAAACACACCATAAATATCCTTTATAAAGCTTAGAAATAGGCTTTGAGGAGTTCGGTGTGCTAAAATAAACTTTTGGGTCATTAGGGGACTAAAAGCGTCAAAAAGTGCACAAGTTTGCATTTTCGCGCATAACTTACGTTCTGAATACATCCGGACACCCAAAAATTTATGTAAGCACTAAAACATTTTATTTTAGTGTTTTTCATAAGAAAAATCCATTCGTCGCGTCATTTGGATCGTTTTTCGCGCTTATGCGCATTCCGTCATAATTAAGCGAACATCGCGATCGTACGGCCAAACGAACCAACATCTGAGATATTTTTGAGCATGTTTCATGTCCACAATGTTTAGGCATCATTTTAGGGCCTTAAAGTTGGCTTTACGGGCCTTAGAAGTGTCGGAAATGGCATTAAACACGTGCAGGGACCAAAACTGTAATTTCTGAAAATTTGATCTGATCAGACAAGGCCAGGCGGCCCGCCTGAGTTTTGTCTGATCCTGAAGCGGGCCGCGTCAGCCCCCAGACAGCAGAAAACATGCAGGAACATTGGATCTGGTCCATTTCAATGGTGCACATGGTATTTTTCAATACTATGGGCTGGTTTGATTTGCCCATGGTATTACAATACCATGGGTGCAAGTGTATGGCCAAGATTGAAGCACGTCTCCCGATAAACGATCCTAACGGTTCTCCGAACACTATATATAGCCCACCCCACTACTTGCAAAACCCACAAGAATCTTGATTTGAGAAGCTCTAAGTTGGAACCTTTGTTTCATACCTGAGCTACTTGGATCGAGATTAGCATTCGGGGACCCTTTGTAAGTGTTCCTTCGTTCTTTTATTGCTTTTCGAGTCCGAGAGTCAAACTTTGTTTGACTTTCTGCGTTGACCAGTTTATGGTCAATGCGAGGTTCGTTTGAACTTCGCAACATGATTGTAATCACGATGGTTATAGTCCCTTGTGACTATGCCTACTGATTACCACGTTGTCTAGGGTCGTAAGGGTAAGCGATCTAATAAATCGCTTATACCTTCGAACCCGACCCATTTGGTCGATCATTAGGATCCGACCAAACACATTAGGTGACCATAGTAGGTAGGGAATAACCTTCCGAGGTTATACCCTATGGTCACATCGTTTGAGTAGTTGTATGATAGGTAGTTTATATGCCTTAGGTAAATTACCAGAATACCCTTTTCATGTATAATTGGTAATTAAGCATATGTAACCTAAACTTTTGTCACATAACTGATTTTGTAACATGTTTAGGCATATAACACTTGTCATAGGGCTAGTTAGACTTCTCGAGTGCACTTTTGCGCGCACGACGCGTTAAAGTAGCATAAGCTACCTAAACGGGTCGTAATGGGTCGTAAACACTTAGGTTAGGTTTCATTTAGTATGTAGGCTTTGTTAAACCATATGACACGAGTCTCTATACTCGTTTGGTTTACAAACCCTCATTCTATCCGATCCTCCGATCTAGGTCCGGTTTATTAACATAGTTACCTATATTTAGGTGCCGTTTGATATCCGTGATCTCTAGCATTGTTTGGTTGTTACTCAAGGACTACTAAGCAATCTCAAGTGAGTACATAGTCCCCTCTTTTAACTGTTTTCAAACTGTTTTGGGGTGGAACACATGTGCCTATTTGTTACTTTCGTGCTTTCCTGTTTTCACATCATATAGTACATGATTTCATTACATTTCATGCTATGTATGCCCATTGTGTGCATATTTAGTACATCTTTTTACATTACATTTTATGCTATGTATGTCCATTCAGTTCATACTTAGTACATCGTTTCACATCATATCACATGCTATGTATGTTCATTTGTTGCATACTTAGTACAGTTGTTTTCATCACATGCTTACATTTTTGGTATGACATTTGGGTTGTTTACAATGGAACAATACATTCATTAACATTAGCTACGCCGTTCGTTAGTAGGTAGTGGTACCACAGGAATTGACAACTCCCCTTCCTGAAATCCTGGGTAGGTGTGGATTGGAAGGAATGACCGAATTCGATATACATAATTTAGATAAACCTTTAAGTTGTTTAAGGGTTTATCGCCACAGTCTCAAGGCTTGGATGTATGCATTTTCACAACACCGCATAGATGTTCGTATCAGTATAGCATGCATTTCCACAAAACATAACTTTGATTTAAACCAAGTTTTACTTCAATACTTTGTTTTGTGCATTTTACCTATGGTTTAGTTGACGCATTCCACTAGCCATACATATCAGTTTGGTTACACATTACATGATTTACATTTGACACATAAACATTTTTGACATTGGTTATACATTGCATGATTTACATCTTGACATAAACATTTTGACATATTATTCAATACATTTGGCAATTGGTTTAAACATAGACATCTTACATTGGTGGTTTGTTTGGGTAAGTGATTTAAGTAACGAGGCGTGTGTAATATGATACAAGCATGGTGGATACGCCGCTGGTACTTCCTATATATAAGTGATTGTATGGTATTACATATCGTAGCGTTATTTGAATCATTTCAATTTGGACATGTAACATTTTATACAAATAACATACTTTCCACAATACATTGTTTTACAAACAACTTAAATTATACAAACTCATTTTTATATGGTTATTCATTTAACCATACCTTATTCTCTTATTTATACATATCATCTGATCTTATCGTTTTTCAAAAGATTTACAAGACAAATCAAATTACAAGGTTCATGACTAAACATTTTCTTAAACAATAAGTCTTTTTTTGGGTAAAGGGTTACCCCGGTGATTTTATATATTCACACAAAAAAAATACAAGTAGTGAAGAAACACCTCCACTAGTTCAAACATGAGACATGCCCCATGAATGTACACCAAAAACCAAACACAAACCAAATAAAAAAAACACCACTAGACTAACATCTAGAAAAAAAAACTTTAACTTCAATTAACTCCCATTATCAATTACTTCATCGCCTCCAATATCCCAATTTCCAAGCAACCTCCTAACGTTCACACACTCCTTGAACTTAACCCCCATAAGCTTGTACCGAATCGTCTTGACAATTAGTTCACAAATGACATCAGGGGGTCTCGTTTGATTCTTAAACAATCTAGCATTCCGCTCCTGCCAAATGAAATAAGCGACCGTAGCAACGAGCAATTTACTAACATAATTGGCTGCAGATTTAGACCGAGCACGAACCAACATCCAATTCATAATAGCGCTCCATTTGGACTCAACACTATCCATAGCCACCTTATGTCTAACGTTATTCCAAATATGCGTCGGGAACTTGCATTCAAAGAAAAGATGATCGTGAGAATCTACATTCGCATAACACAAAACGCAACACATCATGTTCATGTTCTTAAACAATAAGTCATGAATCCTATTTTCATAAACCTATGCATCTCACAGGCATTTTTATGCTGACGTACCTATTTTCACATGTGTTTCAGGATATGATGCATAGGATTTATCAAGATACACTTAGGCGGACTTGGGCCTTAGCGACAATAAAAGATGCAAGACTAGTTATTTATGTTATGTTTCTTTGATTGTCAAGACATTGTAACTATTTTATTCAATAAAACAATATTTCAATTTCCATGTGTTATGAAACAATGATTCTGTTACAACACTCCCCGACGTTTCCGCCACGTTTGGTTGTCCTACGTGGTCGGGGTGTGACACTAAACACGATATAGGAGTAATGAGAAAGATTGATAGGATCATGGCTAATTGCCACTTCACAGATGTTTTTCCTAATTCGTTTTCGGTTTTTCAACCTCATCGAGTGTCGGATCATTCGGCCTGTGTCCTAAAGTTGCCGGAAGTTTTGAGATGCAAACATAAACCATTCAAGTTCCCTAACTTTCTTACTCATAAAGATGAATTGATTAATATCGTTAAGGATGGATGGGATACTAGCATTGATGGGGTCCCTATGTTTAGAGTGGTGAAAAAGCTTAGAATTTTAAAACATCCAATCGGATCTCTTCTTCGCCAACAAGGGAACCTGCATGAGCGTGTGTCTAACATCAGGAAGGAGCTGGATGACTTACAAAGCAAGGTGGATAAGGATCCGGATAACTCTTC
Source organism: Helianthus tuberosus (assembly GCA_030545235.1). Taxonomy (NCBI): domain Eukaryota; kingdom Viridiplantae; phylum Streptophyta; class Magnoliopsida; order Asterales; family Asteraceae; genus Helianthus; species Helianthus tuberosus. The sequence goes on along the minus strand of CM060429.1, from coordinate 46,798,555 downwards.
TCTTCTGAACTTGGCGGCTGAATGTCAGAAAAAGTTCTTGGAGGTTAGTTTAGATGAAGAACGTTTCTTAAAGCAAAAGGCGAAACAAAAATGGTTACAAGTTGGTGATGCAAACACAAATTTTTTTTCATAATATGGTTAAAAGCAGGAATCATATTGCTCAAATTCAATTTATTAAAGATGTTAATGGAAATGAATTTGAAGGAAAGGAAGTGGCCTAATGTTCTAGTGGACCACTATAAAGCGTTTCTAAGAATCAAGGGTAATGTGACCAGCCATCCAAATATTGATTGTTTTCCTAGACGTATTAGTGTTGCAAAGGCTGATTTCATGATTCGTGAAGTTACTGATGAGGAAATAAAGTCTGCTTTTTTTGATGTTGGGATGACAAAGCCCCGGGCCCAGATGGATATTTGTCAGCTTTCTTTAAAAAATCTTGGCAGATTATTGGTGAGGAGGTGAGTTTCGCTATCAAGGATTTCTTTAGAAGTGGCCGGCTCTTACAAGAAACAATCATACTTTTCTGGCGCTGATTCCAAAAGTGAACACCCCGACGTATGTTACTGATTACCGCCCTATCTCTTATTGTAATGTTATTTACAAAGCTATTAGTAAGAATCTTACTAATAGGCTTCTTGAGGGGATTAATGATGTTGTGAGCATCAACCAGTCATCTTTTGTTCCTGGTCGTAGAATATCGGACAACATCTTGTTAACGCAGGAATTGCTCCATAATTATCACAGAAATACGGGCCCTCCAAGGTGTGCATTCAAAGTCGACATACAAAAGGCATATGATACTGTGGATTGGGATTTCCTCCGTGCAATTCTTTTGGGATTTGGTTTTCATACTACGATGGTAAATTGGGTTATGAGTTGCGTTACTTCAACTTCATACTCGATCAACATTAATGGAGATATACACGGATATTTTAAGGGTCAAAGGGGTTTGAGACAAGGTGACCCCATCTCTCCGTACTTGTTCACGCTAGTCATGGAGGTCCTCACTTCCATTCTTCAGCATGCTGCCAGTACTCATGCTGAATTTCGGTTTCATAATAATTGTAAGAAACAAAAAATCATTAACTTGTGTTTTGCAGATGACTTGTTTCTGTTTGCTAGAGGTGACAATGAGTCAGTGAAAGTCATCATGGAATCGCTGAATAGTTTTAGAGATATGTCTGGAGTAAAAGCACTTCTTTCTTTTGTAATGTACCGTCTCGAGTAAAGAACCAGATTTTATCCATAGTGCCGTTTTGTGAAGGATCGCTGCCAATTAAATATCTTGGAGTCCCACTTATTGCCTCTAGACTTCTTAAAAGTGATTGCAAGGTGTTGGTGGAGAGGATTTCTAACAGACTTTTGGATTGGAAGACGAAGTTGCTCTCATTCGCAGGGAGACTCCAACTAGTTAACTCTGTTTTAGCTGCTCTGTATTCCTATTGGGCGGCTGTTTTCAGTCTCCCGGTTAATATCATCAATAGTATCGAGAGGATTATGAAGGATTTCCTATGGAATCATGGTTCTTTGGGTTCGAATAAAGCGAAGGTAGCGTGGAAAGATGTTTGCCTTCCTAAGTCCGAAGGGGGGTTGGGTATTAGGAAGGTTTCGGATGTGAACAAGGCTTTAATGACTTTTCATATTTATAGCATTGTCTCGGGTCGGAAATCGCTTTGGGTTGAGTGGATTTATGCTCATCGGCTCAGAGGTAGGAGTTTTTGGGATGTTAAGGTGCCGCAAAACTCAACATGGGGTTGGAGGAAAATATTGTCTTTCAGGGGTCCAGTCCGCAAATTTTTTTGGAAGCAAATAGGTAATGGAGAATCTACATCGTTATGGCATGATACTTGGTGCCTTCATTGTCCACTCAGTCGTTATGTTTCTCCTAGAAATATGTCACAACAAGGGTTCTCGATCTACTCTAAAGTAGTTGAGGTTGTTCACAATGGCATTTGGATTTGGCCAGATGCATGGCGGGATCTATTTCCGGTTCTATTTCAGCTAAATCATATTAATCTCGTTCCGAATAAGCAAGATGTTACTCTTTGGCGAACCAATGCTGGTAAACTGATGCCGTTCTCTTCCAAGCTGGTATGGGAGTCTACTCGGTCTCGTGGTAACGAAGTTGAATGGTCAAAGGTTGTTTGGTCGGGCTGTAATATTCCTAGACATTCTTTTCATTACTGGTTGATCTTTAGAAGGAAACTATGGACGAAAGACAGAATTCGAAAATGGAATTGCATTACTAGTGGCTCTATGAACATGATGTGTTGTTTATTGTGTCAGCGAGAGATGGAGTCTCACGAGCATTTGTTTTTTCAATGCTCGTATTCTTCCACGGTTTTGGACGCTATCAAGGAGAAGTCTACTATGAAGACGGTGCCTAACAAGTGGGACGACATCATGAGGTGGTTGCGGCCGAAAGCGAGTTCCAGGTCTTTGAACTCGGTTATTGCTAAACTTATTATTAAGGCGACTGCATACTTTGTATGGCAAGAAAGGAACTCTAGATTCTTCAACAATCAACTTAGACCGCCTGAAGTGTTATCGAACATCATTATCGAGACAGTAAAGCTGAAGTTATTATCATTCAAGTATAAAGACAAGCCGCTAGTGAGACGGATCTTGGATGATTGGAAGCTAAGCTCAGTGGATAGCTTCAAAGATACCTGATATTTTTCATTATTAGTGTCTAGGTGGTTTGCTGTATTTGGCTTTGTTTGTTTTGTGTTTACTCTTATATAGCATGTCATGTAAGAGAACTGGTGTAGGCTTCTCTACTCCACTTGTGTTTTTATGGTTTGTTTGGAATGAAATCACCGGGGTAAAACCCTTTACCCAAAAAAAAACAATAATTCTGTTGCTCCACTCCCCGACGTTTCCGTCGCGGTTTGTTGTTTTACGTGGTCGGGGTGTGATAGAAGAGTTGGTATCAGAGCCAATGGTTATAGGGAATTAGGTTATTAGTAATGCTTTGACCTAGACTATAACTTTTCTAGGACCCTAACACAAGTTATTTTGTGTTTAGATCTTAAAACATTACCGTCGCCTATCTTTAGGTGATTACCAAAACAAGAACACAATTTTCCAAAACAATTTTTGAAAATCAATCATCTAGTCTTAGATGATTTGCTATAAGGTTTTGAACCCTCTAAGTTTTCAAAATCTCGTCAAAGTTTGGGTCTAAATAATGTGAACACGTGCAATCTGGAAGGGTGGATGCCTGTATCTTGAGTTTTCTGTCTAGGCTAGAGTGTTCGTACAAATCCACATAATCGGACCAGTCACTCTTACCTGGGAACTCTTGGGGTGAGTGTCCACTTATAGGCTAAAGCATGTATTCGCGATACATTATTATGACCCATTTACTTTGATTAGTCACTGTGTGTCGTTTGTTTGCTTTGTGGTACGAACGAATGACCACCATCCATGCTTTTTGTCAATATTTGTATCATCTCATTTTTCATATTATCATCTCACTCGTTTTCTCTCATGTTTCCTCTTTTAGAATGCCTCCTCGATGCGACAATCAGCTACCTAATGCCGAACTGGCAGCAATCATTGCGCAGCAAATGGCTGCTGCACTTCCAAATCTCATCACTCAAATCAACCAAGCCAACAATAACAACAATAATGCTCCATGCAACTTTAAAAGTTTCAATTCGGCTAAACCACTCAAGTTTAGTGGTTCTGAGGGAGTAACTGGGCTCCTACAGTGGTTTGAGAGTATTGAGAGTACTTTTCGTCATGTTCAGTGTCCTGATAATCGCAAGGTCGAGTTTACTTCTAGTGTGTTCCCAAAGAGGGCTCTTACTTGGTGGAATGGGTTAATGAGAGATCGTGGTGCTAATGTCGCTTTGGGCCAAACTTGGGAAGAGCTTAGGGCTCTTATGATGAGGGAATTCTGTCCTCGCCACGAACAGAGGGCGTTAGAAAGAGAGTTTGATGATTTAAAACAGGATAGTGGTGAACATCGGGCTTATACTGACAGATACAAGGAGTTGAGTTTGTTATGCCCTACAATGGTTACCCCACTTGAAAAAGCTATCGAGAGGTATGTCGATGGTTTACTTGACCCCGTGCAAGACATCGTCACTGATAGAAACCCTACCACAGTTCGTCAGGCAATCGAGTTGGCTGCGACTTTGTCCGAGTCGCAAATCAGAAAGGGTAAGCTTCATAGGAAAGGTGACAAGAATCAGAAACAATCGTCTGACAATAGTGAAAACAAGAAAGGTAAGAAAGTTGAATCTTTAAAGAGGTCTAGGAAGCGCAAGGCTTCCCAGAATTTCGCTGTTACTGCACAAGCCAATCAGGCAGCTCCCAACCAACCTGCACAACCACCAGCAAATAAACAGTATGCGGGGAATGCACCATTGTGCCACAAGTGCAACAGTCACCATCAACCACAGGTTCAGTTTTTTTTGTGCCAACTGTGGGAAATCTGGTCATCTTGCCAATGTTTGTCGTTTTGCTCCTAATCAAGCCACACAAAACCCAGCTCAGCAACCTGCTCAACCGCCTGCTCAACAACAGGCTCAAGCTGCACGACCTCACTATCCGCTTGGATCTTGCTACAATTGTGGGGATCTGACCCACTACAGAAATCAGTGTCCTAGGTTGGCCAATGCAAATCAGGCGCAGGCTCATGGTCGAGTCTTTAACACGAACGCAAACGAAGCGCGCGCAGACAATGAGTTGGTCTATAAACCGTTAAACCCTAATATTCTCTCTCTAGCAGGCGATTTTTTTCTCCTTCCATGAACTCTTAATTTTCTTTGTGATTTAGATGTATAACAGTCTGTGATCAGTGTTTGATTTTCAAGCATCTGTAACGAACTCGTTAGCAGCTTCTGATCGATCTAAGTCTAGGGTTCTTCTTTCGTTTTTTTCTATCGCCAAGGATTTCTCTATTGATCTCGAGCATGGTGGAATAGGGATAAGGGTTTATCGGTCCTACTGGTTGGGCAGTAACCTTGATTTACCTGAGTTTCTATTTCGTTTTTAGTTTGAGTCATTAGGTTAAGCCGCTAGTATTAGGGTTTGCATGGTTTTTCTTGTTTCGCTGTTTTGCTGTGATTGTGTGTTTCGTTTGCTGCATGGAGAGTTACAGGGATCGGAACTTGGAGGATCTAGGGTTTCAAGCTTTTTCTGATAGATTGCGTGGGGATGTGTTTATCAGCTCGAGTAATGTTAAGCCGTTGAGTTCTCAGGAGGTGCGAGGGAAACCCCCATCTTTTGGCAAGAGTTTTGATGGCCGGCCTATAAACATTGATGGCAATCCTCTTATGCCGCGACGTGGGGTGGTTCAGCAGGAACCAAGGATGATAAATGTTATCGATGAGCTTGAAAAGGTAACTGTTCCGGTTCAGTTAGAGAGCTTGAATGCTGATGACATTCTAAATGATGAGCCTGTGAAAAAGACGTTCTCCTATGCGGATACAGTTAAATTTTCTACTTTGAAGAAGCGTGAGGTTAACTTTCGGAGAATGGATTCGGTGGAAACAGTTAAGGATGCTGACGTTGTCATACCACGTGAGATAATTCGTAAAGTTCAGGAGAAATTTGAGAATGTTCTGTATGGATACTTTTTAGGTAATCGACTACCTTATCCTGTAGTAGAATATTATGCTAAGAATGTGTGGTCTAAGTATGAATTTGCTAAACTCATGATGAACTCGGATGGCTTCTTCTTCTTTAAGTTTGACTCGAAAGAGGGTATGGCTAAAGTGCTGGAGGGGGGGACCTGGTTGATTAGGAAAATGCCTTTGTTCTTGAATGTCTGGTCTCCGTCTGTCAGTCTTAAAAAAGAGGGCATCAAATCTGTGCCGGTGTGGGTTAAATTGCATAATGTTCCTATATCAGTCTACACAGATGGTGGTTTGAGTTTGTTAGCGTCCAAAATCGGGATTCCCAAAAGATTAGACGGCTATACAGCTGATATGTGCATGGATAATTGGGGAAGAAGCAGTTTTGCACGTGCGTTAATTGAAATAAATGCGGATAGCGAGCTGAAAGACTACATTGTTGTTGCAATTCCGAAATTGGATGAGGAGGGGTACTTAACTGAAAGAGTAAAAGTAGAATACGATTGGAAACCTCAACGGTGCTCTTTATGTTGTGTTTTTGGCCATTGTGATAATACATGTGCTAAGAATGTGAATAATAAAGAGAAGCAAGTGGTTGTTGATGACGAGGGATTCATTACAGATAAAAGGAACACGGCTAGGATGGGAGTTATGCATAAGAAGCAAAAGCCAAAGTTTGTCTACAAGCCGAAAATAAATAAGTCAGGAGCGAGTACCTCTAGTACAAAGGAGGTTACAACTGATAATATAAGAAGGGCTAATGTGAAGACCGGTAACTCGTTTGAAGCTTTGTCGAGGGATGATGTGGAAGATACTATAGCCGATATAGGGGTGGATAAGGAGTTGAGGCATAACTTGAAGAAAGGTAATGGGAAGCCTACTCGAACCGAGAACGAGGTTGAGGTAACTTTACAAACGGAAATGTCCGAGTTTATGAAACCTGATCAGAGTCACGTATCTAAGGGGGCAAGCACTCCCGGACAAACAGGTCTAAATGGATAGTATTATGTCGTGGAACATAAGGGGTTTGAACCGCCCCTGAAACAAAGTGAGGTTCGTCAAGTTGTTGCTAAAAATAAATTAAAGGTTTGTGCTATCTTAGAGTCTCACGTGGATGTTGCTAAACTGGGTACCATTTGTCATAAAGTCTTTCGGAATTGGAACTGGACTTCTAATGGGGGATCGTGTACTAGGGGAACCCGTATCATCTTGGGATGGGATTCAGATGTGGTTGACCTTATGGTGCTCTCTCAAACTGATCAAGTCATTCATATGCAGTTGTTAGTTAAAGCTGATAATAAAGTCTTATTTTGCTCCTTTGTGTACGCGGAAAATAAGTATCAGGAGCGTAGAAGTCTTTGGGAGAGTTTATGCAACCATAAAAGCTTGTGTCACGATAAACCATGGGTTGTAATGGGGGATTTTAACTCAGCGCTTCATCTTGAGGATTCGCTTTACGGATCATCCAAACAAACGATAAGCATGTGTGAGTTTAAAGATTGCATTCAATTTTCGGAATTGCTGGATATTCAAGGTCACGGGCTACATTATACGTGGAATCAGAAACCTAAAGAGGGAGTGGGGCTTCAAAAGAAGATAGATCGTGTAATGGGGAATGTTCAGTTCTTGGACATGTATCCGAATGCTTTTGTCATGTACCATCCTTTTCGAGTTTCGGACCATACGCCTTGTATCTTGAAAATGGGAGCCGTGATTGAGAAGAAAGCTAAACCTTTCATGTTTCCTAACTTTATTACCTCCAAGCCGGATTTCATTAAGTGTGTGGAACAGGAATGGAGGAAAACTATTCCAGGGGTTAATATGTTCTCGGTTACAAGGAAACTTAGCAATCTTAAACCGCATTTAAGGAAGATCTTATTCAACCAAGGAAACTTGCATGCTAAGGTGTTGGAGCTTAGGAAAAAGTTGGATGATATTCAAGTGCTTGTTGACAAGAATCCTTTGGATGGCCATCTCCATCAATTGGAAGCGACATATCTTCAAGAGTTTCAGACTGCTGCTTATGATAAGGAATGTTTCCTCAAACAAAAGTCAAAAGTCGAATGGTTGTGTGCTGGAGACTCGAATACGAAATATTTTCACAATGTGGTGAAAAGCCGTAATGCTAGAAATAAGATTCATAGTGTCAAAGATATTGCTGGAAACCGTTATGAAGGTAGTAGGGTGGCAGACACTTTAGTCGATCACTACTCGAACTTCCTTGGTGTTGAGGACCAGGTTGCATTGCTAAATCTGGATAATATCTTTGTTAATGTCCTTAGTCAACAAGACGCTTCTAATATGGCCCGGCAAGTAACTCGAGAGGAGATCAAAATGGCGATGTTTAATATTGGTGAAAATAAGGCCCCGGGGCCTGATGGATATACTTCAGCTTTTTTCAAGAAGGCTTGGGATATTATTGGTAATGAAGTTACAGATGCGGTGCTTGACTTCTTTTAGAATGGTAAGCTGCTCAAACAATTAAATCACACGATCCTTGCTTTGTATCCTAAGAAAGATACTCCGGACTCAGTTTTGGATTATCGGCCTATCTCATGTTGTAATGTGCTCTATAAATATGTATCAGCAAGATTATAACGGATAGGATTAAAGGGAGCTTGGGGGCTCTTGTCAGTATTAGTCAATCCACTTTTGTGCCAGGAAGGAAAATCTCTGATAATATTCTCCTAACTCAGGAGCTGATGCAAAATTATCATTTGAATAGAGGCCCTGCGAGATGTGCATTTAAAATTGATATTCAGAAAGCCTATGATACGGTTAGTTGGTCTTTTTTGAAAGCTATTCTTATACGTTTTGGGTTCAATCAACGAATGGTTGAGTGGATTATGACATGTGTTTCCACGGCTTCCTACTCGTTATGCGTTAATGGTAATCTTCATGGTTTTTTTCAAGGGAAGAGGGGTTTGAGACAGGGGGACCCGATGTCGCCTTATTTATTTACTCTTATCATGGTGGTTCTATCCTTATTACTTCAACAGGTGGCCAACTCAAACTCGTCGTTTAAATTTCATCATCATTGTGCTAAGTAGAAAATTATCAGTGTGTCCTTTGCGGATGACTTGTTTATCTTTGTCCATGCTGACACTTGCTCGGTTAAGAAGGTTAGAGATGCGCTGGAAACGTTTACTAGTTGGTCAGGGTTAGTGCCGAGCCCGTCTAAGAGAACTACCTATTTCTCGAATGTCTCTTCTTTGGTGAACCAAGAGATTCTTACTTTGATGCCTTTCCAAGAAGGTAGTCTTCCGGTTCAGTATCTTGGGGTGCCCCTAATATCCACTAAGCTTATTTTTAAAGATTGTAAAATCTTGATTGATCGTATGGAGAGCAAAATCACAAGCTGGATCTCTAAGTCATTGTCTTTTGCGGGCCATCTTCTGCTTAAAAACTCGGTTTTATCTTCTATGCACATTTACTAGGCCTCTGTTTTCATTCTTCCAGCTCGTGTCATCTCAGAGTTGGAGAAGAGGATGCGTCGATTCTTATGGAATGCTGGCTCTTCTGGCAGGGTTCGAGCAAAAGTTGCTTGGTCCGATGTATGCTTGCCTAAAAACGAGGGAGGCTTGGGTATTCGAAATGTTATGGATGTTAATAAGGCTCTCATGGCAAACCATATATGGAGTATAATCTCGAAGAGAGACTCTCTTTGGGTTCAGTGGATCCATTCTTATAAACTAAAGGGTAGAAGCTTTTGGGAGGTTCCGTGTAGGGGAAGCATGAGCTGGGGATGGCGTAAGATATTATCCATCCGAAACTTGGCGCGTCCGTACATCGGTATGTCTATCAGAAGTGGTGCTCAGACTAATGCATGGTGTGATAATTGGTGCCCGTTGAGTCCGATTAGTTCCTTCATCACTCTGAGAGTTATCACTAATGCGGGCTTCAATATGCATTCCACTGTTGCTGATATTGTCGATGATTCAGGCCAGTGGAGATGGCCGCAAGCTTGGTATGACTTATTTCCGGTGTTGATAAATTTACAAACCCCAACTCTTGTTCATAATGTACTAGATATGCTTACGTGGAAAGACTTGGAAGGCAAAGATAGTTACTTCAGTTCAAAGGAAGTTTGGAATAACCTTAGGGGCCGAGGTGCTACGGTTTCATGGTCCAATATGATATGGTTTTCACAATGTATTCCGAGACACTCGTTCCATATGTGGTTGGTTATCAGGAACAAACTCAAAACTCAGGATCGGCTTACTAGTTGGGAAGCAGGAAGTGATACGAACCTAAGACTTAAGTGTTGTCCGCTTTGTAGCTATGATCGTGACTCGCGTGACCACCTATTCTTCCAATGTAATTTTGCGTCGCAAGTTTGGAATAATGTCAAAACTATGGTTAGTTTGGAGAGTGTTGATGATTCTTGGGTCTCCATTTTTGCATGGATGGAACAAACGGCTTCTTCTAAGAAGATGGATGTTATTGTGGGTAAGATTCTGATTGCGGCTACGACGTACTTTATATGGCAAGAAAGAAATAATAGACTGTTCTCTCACAATCACAACACGACTGAAACGGTGACGGAGATGATCAAGAACACGGTTCGGTTAAAGCTTATGGGGTTCAAGTTCCGTGGGAAGGCTTGCCGGAATAGATTGTTAACGGCTTGGAAGATTTACTCTAATGACGAGGAAGAAGATCCGGGCTAGAAGTCTAATTCAGTAGTTGATCGTGTGTTTATGTTTCTTGGCTGTCTTGTTTGTGGCTTGGTGTTTTGTTTTTCGTATGTTAGCATACTGGTTGTTTTGTGCTTTTTTCCTAGTCTTGGTATGCCAAGTCTAGTAGGTGTGTTCGCTTTGGCACACCCTTGTACTCATTTGGTTGATTTATACAATTTACCGGGGTAACCCTTTACCCAAAAAAAGTCAATGGTACGTTCTTTGTGTTAATCACCCTGCATCTGTTCTTTTTGATTCGGGTGTCGATACGAGTTTTGTGTCATTGTCTTTTGAACCTTTGCTTCGCATGACTAGAACAAAACTAGGAAAGCCCTTGACAGTAGAGGTAGCTAGTGGTGAACCCGTTGTACTTGATTATGTTCTTCGAAATTACCAATTGAACCTAAATAACCATCTTTTTCCTATCGACCTCACACCGATGCAACTTGGAAGTTTCGACATTATAGTGGGAATTGATTGGTTAGCCAAGTACCACGCAGAGGTAGTTTGTTTTGAGAAGATTGTCCGTATACCGCTTTCGACTGGTGAGATCTTAGAGGTTCGTGGTGAGAAACCTGCTAGTAGTTTTTAACTCATGTCTTGTATTCAAGCTCAAAAGTATCTGCGAAAGAACTATGTGGCCTTCTTGGCACATGTTGTAGCGGATAAAGGTAAAGGTAAGTCTATTCAAAATATCCCTGTTGTTCGGGATTATCCTGAAGTATTTCCTGAAGAATTCCTGGGTTACCCCCAGCACGTCAAGTTGAATTCCGCATCGATCTTGTCCCTGGTGCTAATCCTATTGCTAGATCTCCGTATCGTCTTGCACCGTCTGAGATGCAGGAATTATCTAAACAACTTCAGGAGCTTTCTGACAAAGGTTTTATCCGTCCTAGCTTTTCACCTTGGGGTGCTCCTATTCTTTTTGTCAAGAAGAAAGATGGCTCTTTCAGAATGTGTATCGATTATCATGAGCTTAACAAGCTTACCATCAAGAATCGATATCCCCTACCTCGCATTGATGATCTCTTTGATCAGTTACAGGGTGCTACTTGATTTTCAAAGATTGATCTACGTTCTGGGTATCATCAACTTCATGTGCTTGAAGAAGATATTCCCAAGACTGCATTCCGCACAAGATATGGGCATTATGAGTTCACTGTTATGCCATTCGGTTTGACTAATGCTCCTGCTGTTTTCATGGACTTAATGAATAGGGTTTGTAAGCCTTATTTGGACAAGTTCATCATCGTTTTCATTGATGACATCTTGATTTAGTCTAAGACACGAGCAGATCATGAACAACATTTCCGTCTTACTATGGAACTCCTGAAGAAAGAACTACTTTTCGCCAAATTCTCCAAGTGCGAATTTTGGCTTAAGGAAGTTCAATTTTTGGGACACATTGTTAACGAACAAGGTATTCATGTAGATCCCTCCAAAATCAGTGAGATTAAGGATTGGGATACACCTACTACTCCTGCAGAGGTTCGTTCATTTCTTGGCCTTGCGGGTTATTACCGCCGTTTCATCGAAAACTTCTCCAAGATTGCAGTTCCTCTCACTGCTCTAACCCAGAAGAATAAACCCTTTGAATGGGGATCTAAACAGGAAGAAGCTTTTCAGACCTTGAAACAGAAACTCTGTGATGCACCTATTCTATCTTTACCTGAGGGCAATGACGATTTTGTGGTTTATTGTTGTAACACCCGAAAATTTTAAAAAAATGGAAACAACCCTTATGATTTATAGTCCAATAGGAAACCCTAATTAAGACACCCAAGTAATTCTGTACAAACCCTAAGATTTTCAGAATTTTCAGAATCAGGATTAGGGCCCCTAAAACTCAGAGGGGGTATTCCCTACTTGACGATTATCCGAATTACGTGCTCTCCAAGTTGAAATTTCAGAAAATGTCGACTCATCTGAGCTAGTCCCACACGTGGCAACAATTTAAGCATGAAGTGTACCTTACGGACCGTAAGGTCACCAAGCTTACGGTCCGTAAGCAGCCTTACGGACCTCAACCTTCTTAAGCTTACGGTCCGTAAGCTTGTCAAATTTCGTGTATAAATAGCAGGCCTTGGCACTTGAATCTGGGCACAAAATCGACGAAGAAACTCAAAATACACGCTGAGATTTCGTCCGATTACTCTCCAAACACACACGAAACACTAATTAAGTATAGCAGGGTGCTGCAGAACAGGGTATTAACTCAATCGCTGCTACGATTCATTGTCCGATTGATTCAAATATCTAATGAATGTTTAAGTGCTGCCCACATTAGGGTTATACTTTATCGTTCGTCATTAATTTGACGGATTGTCGTTAATTCGATAGGTAAAGTATTATACTTTATCGTTCGTTGTTAATTCAACGGATCATCGTTAATTCGATGGGTAAAGTATTATACCTTGTCGTTCGTTGTTAATTCAACGGATCATCGTTAATTCGATGGGCAAAGTATTGCATTTTGTCATTCATTGTGAGAATTTGATCTCGTGAGTTATCGTAAATGCTGTATTAAGTTAAATACCTAGTTTGTGAGCAAATTAGGTTAAGAGAATAATCATTAGGCTAAACTCTGCCCGTATGAATCTACAATTGAAAACAAGGTAGCATCATTTGGAAAATTTTAAGGTACGGATAGACTCCTTTCTTTCGATTTGCGTCATATCATTCTGATTTTAAAGTCCGTATTAAGATCTAAGTTATAAGTTCAGTACGGATAGATTCCTTCCTTTTTGATCTATGTTGTTTTTATAAAAGATTCCTTACTTCGATTTATGTCATTTGAATATAAGAATTTCTGTAGTAAGATTAAGTTATTACGGATAGATTCCTTTCTTTTGATTGACGTCATTTGGACATTTCTGATTTTAAAGTCCGCATCAAGATTTAAGGTATAAGTTATAAGTTATAAGTTCAGTACGGATAGACTCATTTCTTTCGATTTGCGTCATATCATTTTGATTTTAAAGTCCGTATTAAGATCTAAGTCATAAGTTATAAGTTCCGTACGGATAGATTCCTTTCTTTCGATTTCTGTCAATTCTGATTTTAAATTCCGTATTAAGATTAAGTAAGTTATAAAATCCTTACGGGTGGATTCCTTTCTTTCGATTTCTGTCAATTCTGATATATCGTACGGGTAGATTCCTTTCTTTCGATTTCTGTCAATTCTGATATATCGTACGGGTTCCTTTCTTTCGATTTCTGTCAATTCTGATACATCGTACGGGTAGATTCCTTTCTTTCGATTTCTGTCAATTCTGATATGTCATACGGGTAGATTCCTTTCATTCGATTTCTGTCAATTCTGAATTCCGTATTAAGATTAAGTAAGTTATACATTCCTTACGCATAGAATCCTTTGATTTATGTCAGTTAGGTACATATAGAATCCTTTCGATTTATGTCCGTTGGCTAGAATCCTTTAGTTCGGTTTATGTCATTTTGATCCAAGTATATTATTCCTGATTTTAGATTTCCGTATTAAGATTAAGTTCTGAAATAAGTTATAAGTTTCATACGAATAGATCCGTATTAAGATTAAGTTTCGTACGAATAGATTCCGTATTAAGATTAAGTTATGAAATAAGTTATAAGTTCTGTACAGATAGACTCCTTTCTTTAGATTTATGTCCTTTGGGTACGGATAGAATTCCTTTCTTTAGATTTATGTCCGTTGGGTACGGGTAGAATTCATTTCTTTCGATTTATGTCCGTTAGGTACGGATAGAATCCTTTCTTTTGATATTGAATACAAGTTCCGTATTAAGATTAAGTTAGGAAATACATGTTGGAAAACGTTTTGAAAAGGTTTAAGAAATTGGTTTTCATTTCATACTCTCGTGGTTCCTTGTTAACGAGTCAAGGTTTTAACTTGTTCGTTTAATAAACCACATTTTTGGGGACGAAATTGTCAAGATAGGAGTGATATCCATACCTTGGTGACTGGTTCCACTCTTTGATTATAAAACTCCTCACATCTTTGATTATAGATTCATTTGATAAGTCCGTTCGATTCCTGTTTTAATCATTTGATTTTAGCTCTCATGTCATGCGATAGTTTTCTGTTAAGTTGTATTCATTATCGCATGTTCCAATATATGTTCCGTTCTGTTCTGAATATAAGTTTTATAAGTTATGTGAATAAGACCAGTTGTACTCTGATACCCTGAGTATCGCTTCTCGTGGAGTGTCCCACGAGCATGTTGTTGCGGCATCAACAGCATGTGCTCCATCTGTGACGGAGAGATTAGTTCACAGCGTCCCTAGGTACAAGTGTGGTACAAAGCTACTAGGAGGCGTATGGATCGATCCTAGGATTTTAAGTTATAAGGAAATGGATAGAGGGTATGCCAACTCACCATTTCGTGTGATAAGTATGCAGGAGTAGCTACCTGTGTATTGTCACGTTTTCAGTTTGCTCATGGGTATATCCGTAAGATATGATTTTGATTATGTTTATGCATCGTAACGTTTTCACAAAAAGTTAACTCCGGATATTAAATAAAATAAGCTTTTATCTTCCCCTATCCGCACACTGGGCAAAACTTTCTAAAATTTTGCTCAGACGTACGTTTTTCTTTGTCGTGTTTTCTTCTTTACGTCAGGTTATCAGGACAATCTGGGACAGGGGATATGGAAGAGTGCTCGAGTGTTTGGACAAGACGGTAGAAATAATTGTAATAGATTAGATATCCTTTATTAAATTGTAAAGCCTTGTAATACATTTAAGTATAAATGGAATTATGTTTTTGATCTGACTACCGTTATAGTGACACGCCGGCCCATTCCGGGACGGGGTGTTACAGCTATGGTATCAGAGCAAAGGCTCTTTCCTGTAGAAAACTTAAACATAAGTTAAGACCTGTGAGGTAATGGGTAGACATTGGGTTAGGATTTCGACTTTTCTTTTCACTTCATGATAGTCTCGAACATAAGTATTTCGTCATCTTCATTGTTTTTACTCTAGCTTTATTTCAAGTATGACTATTGATCATAGTGGGTCGCGTTCAAGTATGATTATTAATATATATATATATATATATATATATATATAGGTATGCAATAATTTCGAGGACGAAATTTTTTTTTAAGAGGGGTAGATTTGTAACACCCGAAAATTTTAAAAAAATGGAAACAACCCTTATGATTTATAGTCCAATAGGAAACCCTAATTAAGACACCCAAGTAATTCTGTACAAACCCTAAGATTTTCAGAATTTTCAGAATCAGGATTAGGGCCCCTAAAACTCAGAGGGGGTATTCCCTACTTGACGATTATCCGAATTACGTGCTCTCCAAGTTGAAATTTCAGAAAATGTCGACTCATCTGAGCTAGTCCCACACGTGGCAACAATTTAAGCATGAAGTGTACCTTACGGACCGTAAGGTCACCAAGCTTACGGTCCGTAAGCAGCCTTACGGACCTCAACCTTCTTAAGCTTACGGTCCGTAAGCTTGTCAAATTTCGTGTATAAATAGCAGGCCTTGGCACTTGAATCTGGGCACAAAATCGACGAAGAAACTCAAAATACACGCTGAGATTTCGTCCGATTACTCTCCAAACACACACGAAACACTAATTAAGTATAGCAGGGTGCTGCAGAACAGGGTATTAACTCAATCGCTGCTACGATTCATTGTCCGATTGATTCAAATATCTAATGAATGTTTAAGTGCTGCCCACATTAGGGTTATACTTTATCGTTCGTCATTAATTTGACGGATTGTCGTTAATTCGATAGGTAAAGTATTATACTTTATCGTTCGTTGTTAATTCAACGGATCATCGTTAATTCGATGGGTAAAGTATTATACCTTGTCGTTCGTTGTTAATTCAACGGATCATCGTTAATTCGATGGGCAAAGTATTGCATTTTGTCATTCATTGTGAGAATTTGATCTCGTGAGTTATCGTAAATGCTGTATTAAGTTAAATACCTAGTTTGTGAGCAAATTAGGTTAAGAGAATAATCATTAGGCTAAACTCTGCCCGTATGAATCTACAATTGAAAACAAGGTAGCATCATTTGGAAAATTTTAAGGTACGGATAGACTCCTTTCTTTCGATTTGCGTCATATCATTCTGATTTTAAAGTCCGTATTAAGATCTAAGTTATAAGTTCAGTACGGATAGATTCCTTCCTTTTTGATCTATGTTGTTTTTATAAAAGATTCCTTACTTCGATTTATGTCATTTGAATATAAGAATTTCTGTAGTAAGATTAAGTTATTACGGATAGATTCCTTTCTTTTGATTGACGTCATTTGGACATTTCTGATTTTAAAGTCCGCATCAAGATTTAAGGTATAAGTTATAAGTTATAAGTTCAGTACGGATAGACTCATTTCTTTCGATTTGCGTCATATCATTTTGATTTTAAAGTCCGTATTAAGATCTAAGTCATAAGTTATAAGTTCCGTACGGATAGATTCCTTTCTTTCGATTTCTGTCAATTCTGATTTTAAATTCCGTATTAAGATTAAGTAAGTTATAAAATCCTTACGGGTGGATTCCTTTCTTTCGATTTCTGTCAATTCTGATATATCGTACGGGTAGATTCCTTTCTTTCGATTTCTGTCAATTCTGATATATCGTACGGGTTCCTTTCTTTCGATTTCTGTCAATTCTGATACATCGTACGGGTAGATTCCTTTCTTTCGATTTCTGTCAATTCTGATATGTCATACGGGTAGATTCCTTTCATTCGATTTCTGTCAATTCTGAATTCCGTATTAAGATTAAGTAAGTTATACATTCCTTACGCATAGAATCCTTTGATTTATGTCAGTTAGGTACATATAGAATCCTTTCGATTTATGTCCGTTGGCTAGAATCCTTTAGTTCGGTTTATGTCATTTTGATCCAAGTATATTATTCCTGATTTTAGATTTCCGTATTAAGATTAAGTTCTG
Source organism: Helianthus tuberosus (assembly GCA_030545235.1). NCBI lineage: Eukaryota > Viridiplantae > Streptophyta > Magnoliopsida > Asterales > Asteraceae > Helianthus > Helianthus tuberosus. The sequence continues at coordinate 46,781,361 of CM060429.1, read as the reverse complement.
AAATAAGTTATAAGTTTCATACGAATAGATCCGTATTAAGATTAAGTTTCGTACGAATAGATTCCGTATTAAGATTAAGTTATGAAATAAGTTATAAGTTCTGTACAGATAGACTCCTTTCTTTAGATTTATGTCCTTTGGGTACGGATAGAATTCCTTTCTTTAGATTTATGTCCGTTGGGTACGGGTAGAATTCATTTCTTTCGATTTATGTCCGTTAGGTACGGATAGAATCCTTTCTTTTGATATTGAATACAAGTTCCGTATTAAGATTAAGTTAGGAAATACATGTTGGAAAACGTTTTGAAAAGGTTTAAGAAATTGGTTTTCATTTCATACTCTCGTGGTTCCTTGTTAACGAGTCAAGGTTTTAACTTGTTCGTTTAATAAACCACATTTTTGGGGACGAAATTGTCAAGATAGGAGTGATATCCATACCTTGGTGACTGGTTCCACTCTTTGATTATAAAACTCCTCACATCTTTGATTATAGATTCATTTGATAAGTCCGTTCGATTCCTGTTTTAATCATTTGATTTTAGCTCTCATGTCATGCGATAGTTTTCTGTTAAGTTGTATTCATTATCGCATGTTCCAATATATGTTCCGTTCTGTTCTGAATATAAGTTTTATAAGTTATGTGAATAAGACCAGTTGTACTCTGATACCCTGAGTATCGCTTCTCGTGGAGTGTCCCACGAGCATGTTGTTGCGGCATCAACAGCATGTGCTCCATCTGTGACGGAGAGATTAGTTCACAGCGTCCCTAGGTACAAGTGTGGTACAAAGCTACTAGGAGGCGTATGGATCGATCCTAGGATTTTAAGTTATAAGGAAATGGATAGAGGGTATGCCAACTCACCATTTCGTGTGATAAGTATGCAGGAGTAGCTACCTGTGTATTGTCACGTTTTCAGTTTGCTCATGGGTATATCCGTAAGATATGATTTTGATTATGTTTATGCATCGTAACGTTTTCACAAAAAGTTAACTCCGGATATTAAATAAAATAAGCTTTTATCTTCCCCTATCCGCACACTGGGCAAAACTTTCTAAAATTTTGCTCAGACGTACGTTTTTCTTTGTCGTGTTTTCTTCTTTACGTCAGGTTATCAGGACAATCTGGGACAGGGGATATGGAAGAGTGCTCGAGTGTTTGGACAAGACGGTAGAAATAATTGTAATAGATTAGATATCCTTTATTAAATTGTAAAGCCTTGTAATACATTTAAGTATAAATGGAATTATGTTTTTGATCTGACTACCGTTATAGTGACACGCCGGCCCATTCCGGGACGGGGTGTTACAATTGTGATGCATCAAACTTGGGTCTTGGATGTGTTCTTATGCAAAGGAACAAAGTCATAGCTTATGCATCAAGACAGTTGAAGATACATGAGAAAAACTACACGACTCATGATCTTAAGTTAGGTGCTGTTGTTTTTTCTCTCAAAATCTGGAGACACTATTTGTATGGTACTAAATGTGTGGTTTTCACTGACCACAAAAGTCTTCAGGATATTTTCAATCAAAAGGAACTTAATATGAGGCAACGACGTTGGGTAGAACTTCTAAACGACTATGATTGCGAAGTTCGCTACCATCCTAGTAAGGCGAATGTCGTGGCTGATGCATTGAGTCGTAAGGAACGTGTCAAGCTTCACTGTGTACAAGTTCGATCTGATATTCAAACCCGCATTTCTCAGGCTCAACATACTTGTGTTACACAAGACTTGATGGGTAAGGAATTACCCTGTCACATTAAGCCTGATCTTGAACTGAAGGACAATGGATCATATTATTTCATGGATCATTTGTGGGTCCCAAGTCAAGACAGTCTTCGCACCTTGTTTATGGATGAAGCTCGCAAGTCTCGTTATTCTATTCATCCTGGTGCAGACAAAATGTATAAGGATCTTCGAACCCAGTATTGGTGGCCCGGTATGAAGAAAGACATTGCCTTATACGTATCTAAATGCCTTACTTGTCTTAAGGTTAAGGCTGAACATCAACATCCCTCTGGATTATTGGAGCAACCAGAGATTCCAGTTTGGAAATGGGAAAACATTACTATGGATCTTGTTACCAAACTTCCACACACTAAAAGAGATCATGATGCTATTTGGGTAGTTGTTGATCGTCTTACAAAGTCAGCACATTTCTTGCCAATCCGTGAGGATCTATCTGCTGATAAACTTGCAAAAATCTATGTGAATGAGATTGTATCCCGTCATGGCGTTCCTTTGAACATTATTTCTGACAGAGATGCTCGATTCTCATCTCGCTTTTGGAGAACCATGCAATCTGCTATGGGAACCTAACTTAATTTGAGCACAGCTTATCATCCGCAATCAGATGGTCAATCTGAAAGAACATTCCAAACATTGGAGGATATGCTTAGAGCTTGTGTGATCGATTTTGGTGGTAGTTGGGATTCGTATCTTCCGTTGATTGAATTCTCCTACAACAATAGCTATCACTCCAGCATCAACATGGCTCCTTTCGAGGCTTTATATGGTCGAAAATATCGTTCACCAGCCTGCTGGAATGAGACCGGTGAGGCTCAGCTTACTGGACCTGACCTCATTCTAGAGACAACACATAAGGTTAAGAAAGTTCGCGATAACCTTCAGACACCTAGAAGCCGTCAAAAGAGTTACGCGGATCGACGATGCAAGCCCTTGGAATTTCAAGTCGGTGATCGCTTCTACTCAAGGTTTCACCTTGGAAAGGTGTGATTAGATTTGGAAAGAAAGGAAAACTTGCACCTAGATATGTTGGACCATTCAAGATCGTCGAAAGAATCGGAAAGGTTAACTACAGACTTGAGTTACCTCCTGAACTTGGAAATGTTCATCCAACCTTCCACGTGTCAAATCTTAAAAAGTGTTTAGCTGATGAGAACCTCCACATACCACTTGATGAAATTCGTGTTGATGACACAATGCATTTCCTTGAGAAGCCTGTGGAAATAATGGACCGTGAAGTCAAATGGCTCAAACGCAAGCGCATTCCACTTGTTAAAGTTCGCTGGGAATCTAAATGTGGACCAGAATTTACTTGGGACCGTGAAGATCAAATGAAGGTGAAATATCCACATCTATTCTCACAAGTTTCCTCTAAATAAATTTCGGGACGAAATTTCCTAAAGTAGGGGAGACTGTGACATCTGTGCTTGTAATCATTGTATAAACTTTAAACAGTTCAATTATCAATAAAACAATGTGATTTGATCCCAATATTTGTTTATTTATGTTTGACATTTTGTACGTTTTGATTTTTATCCAATGTCAATCTCTATATCGCTTTCTGGAAAGTTATACGCAAACTGACGTGTAAAGGTAATCAGTTTAACGCGACAAACACTCTGGAACATCAACATATGCTTAACATACCTTAAATAACCTTTACATAACTTAAAAATAAGTTTTGAAGGGTTTGGTATGGCAAAATCAAGTTTATTCGCTCACAGGGACTATTTGCGACAAACTGCGAAATTATACCGATTCGTATAGTAACGAACATTCCGGAACTTGATCATAAGTTAAACATACCCTAAATATCATTTACATAGCTTAGAAATAGGCTTTGAGGGGTTCGGTATGCTAAAATGAACTTATTTGATCAATAGGGACTAAAAGCGTCAAAAAATGCATAAGTTTGCATTTTCACGCATATCTTACGTTCTGAACGTATCCGGACATCCAAAAATTTTTGTAATCATTAAAATATTTTATTTTAGTGATTGGAATGAAAATTTGCGCGACAAATTGTACTTTGGATCGTTTTTCACGACCGTTCGTGTTTCGTCGTAATTAACCGAATAATGTGACCGTACGTCCAAATGAACCGACATCTGAGATGTTTTCAAGCATATTTCATGTCCCCTACACTTTGGCATCATTGTAGAGCCTTGAAAATGGCTTAACGAGGCTTAAACGAGTCAAAATCTAGCTTTATAACATGTAGGAACTGAAACTGCAAATATTAAAACTTTTGCTGAAACTCAAGGTGGTCGTGGGCCGCGTAAGCCAAGCATGGCTCGTTCGCAGGGCGCGACAGCTCTCGAGTTCAGCAAAACAGTTTTTCTGCAACAGCAGCTGGTTTCTGGGTTTTGTACATGGTACCTTGAGCTGGTTTTGGACACCCCTAGTATTATAAAACAATGGGTAACACTTGGATGGTTCAGATTTAAGCTCAAAAATCGAGGAACGATCCTAACGGTTGTGGAAAATCTATAAATACCCATGATTTTTCATTCCACACTTGCTCAAATCAGTTTTTCTCTCATTCTCTGCTATTTTGGGACTATCCCTTCTGGTTGAAGGTCCCAATCTTCTTGTCTTCTTGTCCTATCTTCAAGCATTGGACATCTTGTAAGCTTCTTTCATGCTTTTATGCATTTTAAGCATGAAAGTCAAACAGTGTTTGACTTTCTGCTTTGACCAGTCTTTGGTCAACACAAAGTTCGTTTGAACTTTGCAACGTGAGCGTAATCACGATGGTTATAGTCCCTTGTAACTATACCTACTGATTACCACGTTGTTTAGGCGTAGTGACGAGTTATAGTTTCGGTCAAAATACGTGTTTATGCGTATTTTGCAACGAAGCTATCTTTGGGTATCAAAACACTTTGTTTTGATATCAAACTTGTTTTCTAACTTAGTTAAACATGTTTTAACATGTTTAACTCGTCACTTTTAGTTTTGTGTTTATATAGGGTCGTAAGATAAGCGGTCTAAATTCTCTCTCTCTAGCTTGGCGATTCCTGTTCCTCATGAATCCATAGATTTTCATCGCTATTTTCTGTATAACAGTCTGTGATTAGGGAATGATTTATCAATCCTTATAATGAACTAGTTAGCAGTCTTGATCGGTTAACTCTTGGATTTGTTTTTCTGTTTCTTTCTTAATCGCCGCCTTTATCCTGTGTTGGTCGAAACGAGGGGTATAGCACTCCTAGGTCGTCAATCATACTGCCATACAGTAATGTGATGCACCAGGTTTTCTATATGTGTCTGAAGATTTCATGGGATAGGGTTTGCTAGATTAGGGTTTCTGTTTTCGGCTTTCTCTTGTTGCGTATTCTGGTATTCTGGTCCTCGGGTTTTCTTTTTTTTTTTTGGGCAAATAATCTGGAGCCATCTGCGGTAATCGAGTTAATAACAACATCAAATCTCTGAAATGTTTTTTTTTGGGTAAAGGGTTACCCCGGTGATTCTATTATAGACAACCGCCAAATAAGTACAAGTAGTGAGGATGAATTCCCCACTAGTTCATATACAGGACATGCCCCATATATGTAAACAAAAAACCAAACAAACCAAGTTACCACATTATTCTAGCCTACTACAATCATGATAATGACTAACTAGTAGACAAACGAAAAAACAAACAAAAAGACGTCAACCGCCATCGTCAAAAATGAAATTGCTTCCAACTGGCAGCCCTTTAGCATGAAATAGACGCCACCTATCCACTAGACAAGTTTATGTGAGAGGTGCTTGCCCCTGTACTGGTAGACGTAGGATGAGTACCCGATGTCATAAACTCATTCGTTTCATCATATACAACCTCTACCCCGTCATCATCAGACTCCTCATTTGGCTCACGTCTCCCTTTATCCCCGTTCCCTCCAACAAACCCAAGTGCGCTAAACGAATTATGTGTTTGAACCTTAGAAGAACTAGTGCTCCTCGCACTCATGTAAGCAGAACTCACTGCCTTTTTCTTTTTATCCACAGGTCTATATTCAATCTTGGGCTTTTGATTGTTAACTTGAAAACCGCTTTTCTTAACATTCTTCTTTGTCTTGACTTCCGTATAACCATCCTCATCTACGATCGGTCTATGTGTAGGAGGTTTCACTGTCGGTCGAAAGTGTTTTGGACACTCCTCAGAATCATGCCCAAATACACAGCAGTGGACACATCTCGGAGGCTCCCATTCATACTCCACCCGAATAGTCTCATTAACATATTTGTTCCCCTCCAATTCAGGAATAGCCATGGTTAGAGCCTCTTTCAACTCATGATCAGCTGATATTTCAATGAGAGCCCTAGCATAGCTGCTTCTTCCCCAAGCCTCATTACACATATCACTAGTATACGAGTCCAGGCGCACAGGGGACCCAATTTTGGTCCTCGGGTTTTCTTTGCATGGTGGTCTTATTTTCTGCTTAAAGGAGAGAGTTGTTTATTTCATAATGGATGAACGATCCAAACCTGATGATACGGCTCTTGGTGATCGGGGTAAGCCTCCCTTACAGGCAAAGGGTTTAGCCAGTCGAGTTGTTAACATAGATGGAAATCCGATTCTGCCTAGAAGAGGTACTGTGCAATCTGATGCGAAAAAGTTTAATGTAATTGATGAATTATCTAAAATCACAGTTCCGGTTTCTGAGAAAACATCGGAATGTGAGGGGTCGGGGATTAACATGGAAGGTAATGATGGATATCAGGGACTATTTCTGAATCATGCAGACACGGTTAGACCTATGTCATATGCAGACACGGTAGCAACAAATAATTCTAAAAAGATTAACTTTCGAACTCTTGCTAGTTCTGTGGTGCAGGATGGCTGTGATGTGGTTCTGCCGAGGGAGTCGGTGCGTGCTATGCAAGATAAGTTGGCAAACACTTTGTATGGGTATTTTTTGGGAGATCATCTTGCTTTTCCTGTTGTTGATTATTATGTGCGGACGAATTGGAAGAAATATGGTTTGCAAAAAACGATGATGAATGCGAATGGTTTTTTCTTTTTTAAGTTTAATGATGAACTTGGTATGTTGAATGTTCTCAAGGATGGTCCATGGATAATCTGGTCCCAACCGTTATTTCTGAACAACTGGACTCCTACAACTAAACTAGAAAAGAAAGAGGTGAAGAAGGTTCAAGTATGGGTTAAAATACACGAGGTTCCGATTGCGGCTTATACGGAAGATGGCCTTAGCCTGATTGCAACGACAATAGGAGAACCAAAAATGCTGGATTCTTTCACTTCATCGATGTGCATGGATTCATGGGGTCGTAGTAGCTATGCTAGAGCGCCGATAGAAATTTCTGCTGATAAAGATCTGCGTGAAGAGGTCACAATGGCTATACCTGAACCGGAGGGGGAGGGTTTTGTTAAGGAGACTATGTACGTGGAGTATGAGTGGAATCCGTATAGATGTGCCACTTGTTGTGTGTTTGGCCATTCTAATGAGTTGTGTCCGAAGCAACCTTTGAAACCAGCTAAAGTTAATAATCATAAGCGCAATATTCAACAGAATAAGCCAACAAAGAAGATACCCACGGTTGACCAGGATGGATACACAGAAGTGTATGGGAAGAAAGTGGCTCGTAAGGTTGGAATCCCTGTAAACAAACAAAAGTCTAAGTTCGAATACAGACCTGTGGGACCTAAACCAAAGGGTGACGGTAACAATGTTTCAAGTTCTAACACGTTCAGGTCGAGTAATCCGTTTGATATTTTTAATGAGGTGGATATGGGCTCGGGTCCAAGTAAGAGTGCTTCGGGTAGGGGCCCTGATGATTCAGACGATGATGATGAGGTTATGGAGGTCTATAATGAGACGGATGAGTTTATGATTAGTGGTTCGCTGAATATTAATAGTAAAAAAGGGGCAAGCACTCCTTCTACAGCGGTTAAAGATGGTTAGTATTGCATCGTGGAATATTAGAGGGTTGAACCGCTCTCTTAAACAATCAGAGGTTCGGCAGGCGGTGAAGGATTATAATCTTAGTTTGTGTGCTATTTTGGAATCACATGTTGACATTGGTAAGCTTGATAAAGTTTGTAAATCTGTTTTTCGTTCTTGGGAGTGGACGTCCAATGGAGCCAAATGTGTTAAAGGTACTAGAATCATTATTGGTTGGGACCCTGCAATTTTCGATCTTATGGTGCTAGCTCAATCTGATCAGGTTATGCATCTCCAGCTTATTTTTAAATTGGATAAGCGGATGGTTTTTTGTTCTTTTGTGTATGCCGCCAACTATTATGTCTCTCGTAGAAGTTTATGGCAAAGTCTTTCTATGCACAAAGTTCTAGTGGGTGATAATCCTTGGTTCGTTATGGGTGATTTCAACTCGGCGCTGAATCTGGAAGATAAATCCTGGGGGGCTTCTTCGATTTCTATTGGCATGAAGGATTTTCAATCGTGTGTGGATGATATTGAGATGTTTGACATTAACCGATCGGGATTCCATTTTACGTGGAACCAAAAACCAAAGAAGGGCATCGGATTACTAAAGAAAATTGATCGTGTATTAGGGAATACTCAATTTGTTGCTCTTTTTCCGCGTGCGGTTGCTTTATTTCATCCAAATCGTCTTTCGGACCATTGTGCTTGTATCCTAAAAATCCCTGAAGCCGGTAAGTTGAAACCGAGATCCCTTAAATTCGCTAACTTTTTGGTTCATAAACCGGAATTTTTAGATATTGTCAATCGGATTTGGGATACTAGAATTAATGGAGTGCATCAGTTTTCTGTTGTTAAAAGACTTAGGCTGCTTAAAAGGCCTCTTCGTGCTTTACTTTTTAAACAAGGTAATCTTCATAACAAAACCAAAGATCTCCGTGCTAAGCTTGATAGTATCCAACAGTCTATCGATCGGGATCCTTTGAATGGTGTCCTTAGAGCCGAAGAAGCTACCATAACGAGTTGTTATCAGGAAGCTTTACTTGATGAGGAACGTTTTCTGAAGCAGAAATCCAAAGTAGATTGGTTGTGTGCTGGAGACATGAACACTGCTTTTTTCCATTCTGCATTGAAAAATAGAAATCATCGCAGCAGGATTGATATTATTCGGGATTCGAGTGGAAATGTGTTCGAAGGTGATATGGTTCATGAAGCTTTTGTTAGCCATTATGAGAATTTTTTGGGATGTAAAGGGGACGTTTCTCTTCAACCAGGGCCAGATCTTTTTTCTAATATGTTGAACTCGGCTACAGCTGACCACATGATCCGTCAGGTTTCTTCAGAGGAAGTGAAAGCGGCTATGTTTTCTATTGGTATTGATAAAGCCCCGGGTCCGGATGGGTACACTGCTGCTTTTTTCAAGAGTGCATGGAATATTGTTGGGGTGGATATCTCTAAAGCTATTATTGATTTTTTTGATACTGGGAACTTGTTACGTGAGTTAAACCATACTCTCATTGTGCTTGTGCCGAAGGTCCCTACCCCTTCGGTTATTACTGATTATCGTCCTATTGCCTGTTGCAATGTTTTATACAAGTGCATTAGCAAAATTGTTGCGGATAGAGTGAAGGGGGCTCTAAATGAGATAGTTAGTGTTAACCAATTGGCCTTTGTTCCAGGTAGGAAAATATCGGATAATATTCTGTTGACACAAGAGCTTATGCACAATTATCATAGGAATGCTGGGCCGCCACGTTGCGCTTTTAAAGTTGATATACAAAAAGCCTATGATACTGTTGACTGGAATTTTCTAAGGAGTATTCTGCTTGGTTTTGGTTTCAATATCAGGATGGTGAATTGGATCATGGTATGTGTTTCGACTACCTCATATTCTGTTTGTGTTAATGGTAATGTTCATGGCTATTTCAAGGGTAATCGTGGGCTAAGGCAAGGGGATCCATTATCCCCATATCTTTTCACTCTTGTTATGGAAGTTTTGACAACCATTTTGCATCACTCGATAAGAATTGATTCCTCGTTTAAGTTCCATAATAGGTGTGAAAGGTAGCAAATTATAAATCTGTGCTTTGCAGATGATTTGTTTCTTTTTGCTCGAGGTGAAATTGCTTCGGCCAAGTTTATTATGTCTTCTTTAGATACTTTCACCAAGATGTCAGGGTTGGTTCCTAGTGTTCAAAAAAGCACGGTTTTCTTTTGCAACGTTCCTAGCTACATTAAGAGTGCTATTTTGAGAATTATGCCGTTTGTGGAAGGTACGCTTCCTGTCAGGTACTTGGGGGTGCCTCTCATCTCTTCTAGGCTTTTGTATAAAGATTGCAATGTTCTTGTGGAAAAGCTCGAAAAGCGTATCATGCATTGGAGGAACAGGATGTTTTCTTTTGCTGGCAGGTTACAACTAATAATCTCAGTTTTGTCCTCTATGCATATTTATTGGTCCTCTGTTTTTATTTTGCCGACTCGAGTGGTTAATGATTTGGAGGCGAGAATGCGGAACTTTCTTTGGTCTCAAGATTGCAGTTTTCATAAAGGGAAGGCGAAGGTTTCTTGGAAATCTATTTGTATTCCGAAATATGAGGGTGGTTTAGGCATTAGACGCATTGGTGATTTAAACAAAGCACTCATGACCTCTCACATCTGGAGTATTATCACCAAACGCAAGTCTCTGTGGGTCGACTGGGTTCATTCGTACAGGCTTAAAGGCAAAAGTTTCTGGAGATGCACTGTTCCTAGCAATTGCTGTTGGTCTTGGCGGAAGTTGCTACAGCTTAGACCATTAATGCGGAGTCATTTTTGGACCGAGGTTGGTAATGGCATTAGAACTTCAGCGTGGTATGATTTCTGGTGCTCGTTGGGGCCGCTGGGTGATTTTCTGTCACCTAGAATGATCACGAATGCGGGTTTCAGCTTGGAGGCTACGGTTGCTGATATTAGATCCAATGGGGTTTGGAGGTGGCCTATAGCTTGGAGGGATCTCTATCCCGTTCTTATTCAGCTTGACTATGTGAATATTGACCCGAATAAAAGAGATAGGATTTTGTGGCGTGATGGGGATCATATTAGTGATATTTCTGCTACGGGTGTTTGGAACTCGATTCGCTATTCAGAACCAGAAATTCATTGGTGCTCTATTGTGTGGTTTCCTCAATGTATCCCGAAGCATGCTTTCTTTATGTGGTTAATCTTGAGGGGTAAGTTACTTACTCAGGATAAAATCTTGGGCTGGGACCTTTCACGCAGGAAAAATATGAACATGATGTGCTGCCTGCTTTGTTATGAGAACTATGATTCCCATAATCACTTATTTTTTGAGTGCAAATTCTCGTCTCAAGTCTGGCACATGGTTAGACAAAAGGTGGGTATGGACTCGGTTCAACCGATTTGGTGTGATATTGTGGAGTGGCTTCTAGTTCGTGCCCGGTCCAAGTCAGCGTCTAATCTGGTTGCTAGAATCTTAGTTGCGGCTTCGGCTTACGTGATCTGGTAGGAGCGGAATGCTAGGTTGTTTAAGAATCAGTTAAGACCTCCAGAAACTATTAGTGCTTCTATTATTCAAATGGTTCGGTATAAGCTGATGGGTGTGAAGCTGAAGAACACTGCTAGCGTACAGAGGCTTCTTGAAGCTTGGGGGATCCAAAGTCTTTCTAATGAGATTGATGGTGGTTGAGTAGCCGTTAGATGTTTTGTGGTTTTTGCTAGATTAGAGTCTAGTAGTTGTCTTTGTTTTGAATGTTTTGGTTTTTGCTTACTTTCATGGGGCATGTCTCATGATTGAACTAGTGTAGGCTTTCTACACTAGTTTTATTTGGTTGTGAATATATAGAATCACCGGGGTAACCCTTTACCCAAAAAAAAAGATAAGCGGTCTAAACAACCGCTTAGACTTTCGAACCCGACCTGTTTGGTCGATCATTAGGATCCGACCAAACACATTTTGTGACCATAGTTGTATAGGGAATAACCTTCCGAGGTTATACCTTATGGTCACTTCGTTTAGTTAGCTGTATGATATATAGTTTATATGCCTTAAGAAAATGACAAAAATGCCCTTTTTGCGCATAATTTCATTTAAGCATATGTAACCTAAACTGATTAGGCAACATTATTAGACATGTTAAGGCATATAATACTTGTCATAGGACTAGTTAGGTGGTTCGAACGCGTTTTTTTTGGGTAAAGGGTTACCCCGGTTAAATTTCATTCAACACCAAATAAAACAAGTGAGGAATATAGTACACCTCAGTTCTCTAGAATGACATGCCATTGCTAGAGTTCACACGCAAAAACAACAAAGCAAAAAGCTCATATGCAAACAAAGCAAACAAGTCAAAACCGACAGACAAGCACCAAAAACGGCTCCAACCAAACGTGCTCATAAATCAGCCACATTCATCTTGGTCCATCAGCAATTCTCGAGGAAGACTCCAGTCGCTCAAAACTTGACTCACGTTACTCGTTCTTCGAAACTTCATAGTATGTAATTTCATTCTAACGGTCATAAGGATCACCTCAATAACTTGAGCCGCACTACTTTTCTTTGAAGAGAACAATCTGTTATTTCGTTCTTGCCAAATAAAGTAAGCTGACACCGCCACCACTAAATTGCCAATGATGTGAGAGGCTCGTTTGGACTCCGCATGTTGCAGTAAATAACTCATAATCCCGTCCCACGTCCTCTCTATTGTTAGCATACCCGCCTTCTCGCAAACCCCATACCAAACTTGAGATGCAAACTCGCACTCAAAAAAGAGGTGATCATGAGAGTCAGGTCCCGATGTACATAAAGAACAACACAAAAGGTTGTAGTTAGCATTACCCGACGATCCCCATTTGCACATAATATCCTGAGTTTTTAGTTTCTTGCCAACTATAAGCCACATGAGAAAAGAATGCCGAGGGATAGCCTGAGGAAACCACACTATACGATTCCACACTCCATAAGTGCTATAATCCATATCTTTACCGTCTCTAGAGCGCCAAATAGTCTTATCTTGCACATGAGGGTCTAACATGACATTAGAAAAGTCATGTAAACCCGGAAATCTAGTTACCCATGAGTTCGGCCATACCCACCTTCCGTTTTGGAACATATCCGCAACCGTGAACTTCATATCAAACCCCGCATTAGATATCATTCTCGGTGTAATAAAGAGATTCAATGGGCACAAATTATCCCGTGTATCAAACCAGACTCGTGTGTTAGCTCCGTTACCCAACTTAATCCAAGTGTGTCGACGTATGAGCGTTCTCAGTTGTAGTATCTTCTGCCAACCCCACGTAATGTTTTTCCGAGCAGGCACATCCCAAAAACTTCTATCCCGGATGCGATACGAGTGAACCCATTTAACCCATAATGATTCCCTATGAGTCAAGAGACTCCAGATGTGGGCATAAGAGCATTATTCATGTTAGAAATTCTCCGGATACCCAACCCACCTTCTTCCTTAGGCAAACACACACGACTCCATTTTACTTTCGTCTTACCTATTATATTATTCCCTTGAGCCCAAAGAAATCTTCGCATCCTATCTTCAAGATCATGGACAATTCTTTTTGGTAATATAAAAACGGAAGACCAATAAACATGCATAGACGCTAACACTAATCTAACAAGTTGAAGACGACCAGCAAACGACAAGCTTTTTGCTTTCCAATCAGTGATTCGAGATTCCAAATTTTCAACAAGCTTTTTACAATCAAAATAATTCAATCTAGACGAGATAAGAGGAACACCAAGATACCTAACCGGAAGAACGCCTTCATCGAACTGCATAATTCTACGGATCTAATCTTTCACATAATTCGGAACACCTCCAAAAAAAAGCAGTGCTCTTCGTCATACTAGGAACCAAGCCCTACATATTCTTGAACAGATTCAACGACTCTAGAATAACAGCAGCTGAATTAGGATCACCACGAGCAAACAAGAATAAATCATCAGCAAAACATAAGTTAATAATTCTTTGCTCTTCACACTTATGATGAAATCTAAAATCAGCAGTAATCTCCACTTGCTTTTGAAGAATCAACGTAAGGACCTCCATTACCAACGTAAAAAGATAAGGAGACATAGGATCCCCCTGGCGTAAACCCCGCTTCCCTTTAAAATACCCATGAAGATTCCCGTTTATAGCGAGAGAAAACGTAGTAGAAGTAACACACGCCATAACCCATTTAATCATCTGTTGGTGAAACCCAAAGCTATGTAAAATATCATCCAAGAAACCCCAATCAACAGTATCATAAGCCTTCTGAATATCGACTTTAAACGCACATCTCGGCGGACCATGATTATGATGATAGTTGTGCATTAACTCCTGGGTTAGGAGGATATTATCTGAGATCTTCCTACCCGGGATAAAAGCTGACTGATTAATATTAACAACATCTCCTAGGCCTTCTTTAATACGAGTAGTAATTGTCACACCCTGGCTTTGCGGAAGCGTGGTTAATTTGGTGTGACTTCTTAATACCATAGCTTAATCATAACAAAGCTATATGAAATAAAAACATGCAAGATCATCCATTAAGTTTTGAAAACCAAATACAGTACCATTGTTTTAACGGGAACATACCCTAACAACCATAACCTTGTTCAACAGACATTACAAACTTAACATAATATAAACATGGTTTAAGGATTGTGTCTTGTCCAGGGAAGAGACACATCCCCTAAACCCCGGATGACCTCGGAAACTAGTGCAGCGGAAAACATGCCATACCGTGCCAGATCTCGTTAATTTCCTGAAATACATGTAAGTTGAAAAATCAACAATAATGTTGAGCGAGTTCATGTGCAAGTGAGTAAGTAAAACACTGGTAAGTATAAAAGTTCCCTGGTATGTAGCAGTGTAAGGAAAAGAGATCACCAATGGTTTGCAAGGCCATTAGCATGTGTGAAATGCAAGTAGGAAGACTCAACCCTAGCCGATTTATGCGTCGGGCAACCAAGTCACTCAAGGTCCGTTCTGTTGGGCCTAGAGTTGGGCTCGCTACACCCAGATAGATCTACCGCTTAAGTCCCTCGGTGTTCTACCTACCCATTCACATGATCTAAGTAGTAAACCTCCTTACGTTAACATACCGTGTATAATAGTACTTGTAAACAAAGTAACATGTATTTCACCCCCGCAGTTAAGAAAACTGAAAACAGTTAGAGAAAAGGGGGACATGAACTCACAGTGAAGCGTCTCTACCAAGTATCTCCTGTTCACGCAGCTGTGCGACGACCTACAGGTGCTAATTCTATTAGACGGACGGCCGTGCCTTAGCTTTATAGTTTAAGTCTTTGGGAAATAGTTAGGCAACTATTTCGTGTTTACATTTTGTATATACTTGGTAGCTAAACTCCTTCCCAAGGATGGGGGATACAATACATGTGCGTAAGTTACGTTTTACAATCGAGTGGTAATATAATTACCGGCGTAACTTATATATTCATGGTGAAAGCGTTCGTATTATTTTGGAATCGTTGACGTTTGTAAATATTATTTTTACTCTAAAAATAATATTTATGTATTTTCACAAAATAATCATAAACAGTGTGTGACCATATATATTTATCACGTTAAATCTTGTGAAAATCCCACCTCCGAATATTTAGTAAATAAAGTCATGGCGAAATTTATATTTCGAGAATATGTCAAAAATAATTCTAACACTTGTTGTGTAAATAATTCTAAGTGTTAGGTTTTTAGAAAAATTTCGCCAGAGTTTCCTCTGTAACTGGAGGTGGCCACGCTTTCAAGCGTATCTTTTTCTTTATCAAATCAAATCAACCAATGTTCTCAACATTATCAAACAACTTTTCAACATTTTAACTAGTCAAAGATAGACATAATCGCAAAAATATACGAACTTGTGGTTTGTCTAAAAATATGTAGTAAATCTCTTTACTTTTAATGGGTCTTTATACAAAACAATCCGATCTTGTAAAAACCTCGTTTTTAGAGAAAATCCATCTTTACAACTTCTAGTAACTTTTGACAAAACTAGTTCTTTGTCGGATCTTTTCATTTCACAAGTGTTTACACACTTGTGGTTTATAAAAATCATGCTTGTTAATGTAAGATCCATCTTTTAAAATACATGATTTTCTTGGTACATGGTTCTTTGAAAATACCGGTTGTAGATACGTAGATCTACTAGTTTTAAACACTATTCCACGAGTAAAACATTTTTACACAAGTTCATGTTTCATGTGTGGTAGAGTTTCACCTTTTAACCCTTGTATCATTCAAAACAAGCTTATGTTAAGATCCATGATCTTACCAAACCGGGTTAAACGATGATCCGAGCTACCACATCATAGATCGGGCCTAAATAATCATACATTTCGAATACTACATCATTTACACAACATATGAGTTATTAACCACCATCTTTAGTGTTTTAAGTAGACTTTAAAGCTTCAACTTGCATGTTAACGAGTTTTAACCGATAAAAATCCTTTTAACCACTTTAGATTAGTTCGAATACGAGTTTTAAGCATTATACCTCTAGCTCGAGGCTAGGGAAGAAACTAGTCGAAAAACGAGTGGTTAAAGGCGTTGAGGTGAGGTCCTTGCGATTCCGTGAACACCGGGCTTCCTTATACGCGATCCTCCACCTTTGTATGTGTATTAAATTGCAAGATGGGATTTAAAAAAATAATGGTGGGTGTAGAGGGTTGTGTTCGGCCGAAGCTTATGGCAAGCGGAAAGGAATTGTTTTTTTTTTTTTTTTTTTTGTTAAGTGTGGGTGTGTGCTTGGTCTTATCCCATGTGCCTATATATAATCTCTAACCATATTAACCAAAAGATAATATGTAGTGAAGATATTTAACATAAGAATAAAATAATCAAGTTTTGTAAGAATGGTGGTTCCCTAGGAGGGGAACCGATCGGTTCTAGGGGGTTGTTTGTGGTTAGAAATTAACTAATTAGTTAAGGTTATAATTTAGTTTAGTTAGGAAACAAATAAGTGTATTATGTGTGTAGTAAATTATAATGGGTGTTAGGGTGTTCGGGTACCCTAACTAGCTCAGAAAAAGAAAACAATGTCAATGACAATATTTTTATGTCCCGGGTTAAGTCCGGTTGTTCGGTTGGATACTAGTCCGTTAAAGTGCTAAATAATTATTTAAAGTGTCGTTAATTTTTATCTCTAGTGACACAATTTATTCCCGACATGTTGGAAAGTGTCTAGTAATATTTTTCCAACTTTTTGCACTTTACTAGTTTAGATAAATGCTGAATTTTTATTTAAAGTGCAGAATTTTTGTACTTAGAGTACGTTTTAGGCACATCCAGTCATAGTGACTTATTCCTAGAGACGCAGTTCCACAACCCTTTTATCCCTACACTCACTACTAGTGTAGCAAAACATTTCAGGCTCTTACAGGCCTTAGAGGCAGTGTTTGCCTGATGCTGGCTTTATCAGCATGTTCAATAGGTTATCCGTTCATGTGCTACTGTGCTTTTGTGCATCATGTTTGTCACTAGGGTTCAACATGTAAATAATGTAGTGACGATAAGTAAAGTATGATACAAGTACGTACATGTATCAGATATCAAGTAGCAGTTCATCAGCTAGTTCAAACAAGCACAGTAATTAAGCAGTAATTAATCATTAGTTAAGTCGTACGGATACCTGGTTTAGTGCGGGTTGTCACATTCTCCCCCCGTTAAATAAATTTCGTCCCGAAATTTAAGCTCTGCTTGTAGAAGCAGGGTTCTTAGGAAAAAGGTGGGGGTATTTCTCTTTCATCCGGTCCTCACGTTCCCAGGTGTATTCAGGACCATGTCTGGCATTCCAACGAACTTTGATGAGTTTGACACTGCTCCGGCGGGTCTTGTTCACTTTCCAATCCGTGACCTCAACAGGTTCTTCAACGAAGTGGAGCGTGTCGTCAACATGAATCTCGTCGATGGGAATGGCAACGTCAACTTGAGTTGGACTTTTCTTTAGATTGGATACATGAAATGTATCGTGAACACCATTTAGTTCAGCAGGTAGGTCCAACTTGTATGCTACTAGTCCTATTCTTTCCAGAATTCTGAAGGGACCAATGTAGCGCGGATTTAACTTCCCACGCTTTCCAAAGCGTGCCACCCCCTTCCAGGGTGAAACTTTTAATAACACCATTTCTCCAACTTGGAAATCCACATGTTTCCGGTTTGGATCCGCATAGGCCTTTTGTCTGTGGCGAGCTGCTTCGATGCGTTTAAGAATTTGCGCAATCTTGTCTGTCGTCTCTTGGACGATCTCGGGACCAGCAAGCTGCCTATCACCTGCGTCAGACCAACAGAGGGGTGATCGGCACTTGCGTCCGTAAAGGGCTTCAAATGGCGCGACACCAATACTGGTGTGGTAGCTGTTGTTGTATGAAAATTCGACCAAAGGTAAATGTTTATCCCAGCTACCGCCCAAATCCATAACACATGCCCTCAGCATGTCTTCCAAAGTCTGTATCGTTCGCTCGCTCTGGCCGTCAGTTTGCGGATGAAACGCAGTGCTCAGATTCAATTGTGAGCCAAAGGCTTCTTGGAAGGATTGCCATATCCTTGATACAAACCTTCCGTCTCTATCAGAGATGATCGAGAGAGGTACTCCATGGCGCGCAACGATCTCTCTCATGTATATTTCCGCAAGTTTACTAGTGCTGTTTTTCTCTTTGATTGGCAGAAAGTGTGCGGACTTTGTTAGGCGGTCGACTATCACCCAAATCATATCATGGCCTCTTGGCGTTCTTGGCAATTTCGTAATAAAGTCCATGGAGATTTGTTCCCATTTCCACTTGGGAATCTCAGGTTGTTGCAGCAGCCCCGAAGGCTTCTGGTATTCCGCCTTAACCTTTGCGCAAGTTAAACAATTGCTCACATAGACAGCAACGTCGCCTTTCATCCTAGGCCACCAATAATAACCTTTGAGATCCTGGTACATCTTATCCGCTCCCGGATGGATAGAGTACCGTGACTTGTGAGCTTCATCGAAAATAAATTTCCTTAAATCTCCAAACAAAGGAACCCAAATCCTTTTCTCAAAACATAATGTTCCTTCCTCGTTTGGTACCAAAAGCTTCTCCATTCCACGGAGATATTCTTCTTCAAGGTTCCTTTCCTTGAGAGCTTCCTTTTGTGCGGCACGAATGCGCAAGGAAAGATCGGTTCGTATAATCATTTCCAAAGCCCTTACCCTTATGGGCTTGATTCTCTCTTTACGACTTAGGGCATCGGCGACCACGTTCGCCTTCCCTGGATGATACTTTATCTCGCAGTCGTAGTCGTTTAGCAACTCAACCCATCGTCTTTGCCTCATATTCAACTCCTTCTGGTTGAATATATGCTGTAGGCTCTTGTGATCTGTAAAGATTGTACATTTCGTACCATAAAGGTAGTGTCTCCAGATCTTTAGTGCAAGAACCACTGCGCCAAGTTCCAAATCGTGAGTGGTATAGTTCTTTTCGTGCACTTTTAGTTGACGCGATGCGTAAGCAATAACCTTCTGGCGTTGCATCAACACGCAACCCAATCCTTGGCGCGATGCGTCGCAGTATACCACAAAATCATCAGTACCTTCTGGTAGAGTTAAGATAGGCGCGTTGCAGAGCTTATCCTTCAATATCTGGAAGGCTTCCTCCTGCTTGATTCCCCAATCAAACGTCTTATCCTTCTGGGTGAGGAGCGTAAAAGGTTGAGCGATTTTTGAAAAATCCTCAATGAACCTTCGGTAATAGCCAGCCAAACCCAAGAATTGTCGAATCTCGGTTGGCGTCTTTGGCGTTTCCCAATCCTTGATTGCTTCGATCTTTGTTGGATCCACGTGGATTCCATCTCCATTTACCACGTGCCCAAGGAATTGGACTTCACGTAGCCAAAATTCGCATTTGGAGAATTTGGCATACAGCTGTTCCTTCTTCAGCAGCTCCAAAATAGCTCTTAGATGTTGTTCGTGCTCGGCCTTTGTTCTTGAATAGATCAAGATGTCGTCGATAAACACAATCACGAACTTGTCCAAGTACGGCTTGCAAACTCTATTCATTAGATCCATAAAGACTGCAGGTGCGTTTGTCAAACCAAACGGCATAGCAAGGAACTCGTAGTGTCCATAACGAGTTCGGAAGGCTGTCTTTGGGATGCTTTCCTCTTGTATTCTTAACTGATGGTATCCAGATCGAAGATCGATCTTAGAGTAAAAACTTGAGCCTTGCAGTTGATCAAACAGATCGTCGATTCTTGGCAGAGGATATCTATTCTTGATTGTCAGCTTGTTCAATTCTCTGTAGTCAATACACATACGAAAACTACCGTCCTTCTTCTTGACAAACAGGACTGGAGCTCCCCAAGGCGAGAAGCTTGGTCGGATAAAACCCTTGTCTAACAACTCTTGAAGTTGTGTCGACAGTTCCTGCATCTCAGACGGAGCAAGTCTATAGGGTGCCTTAGCCACAGGCGCGGCGCCTGGAACTAAATCGATGCGAAACTCTACTTGCCTCTGAGGTGGCAGTCCAGGCAAGTCTTCTGGGAAGACTTCTGATACTCCCTCATGACAGGGATGTCTTCGATTCTTGGCTCAGCAGCCTTCTTGTCTACAATGTGTGCCAGGAAGGCAACACATCCCTTCTGTAAACACTTTCGCGCTTTCAGGCAGCTGATAATCCTCAACGGCGTCTCACGCTTCTCTTCATGAACAACAATGGTCTCACCATCATCGGTTGGGATACGAACAACCTTCTCGTGACAAACTATCTCAGCTTTGTTGCTTGATAACCAATCCATTCCTACCACTACGTCGAAGCTTCCCATCTGGATTGGTAGTAGATCCAGAGCAAACTCACGCTCTCCTAATTCGATCACACAACCTCTGATCACTTCTTTGGCTTCTACTAACTTTCCATTAGCCGATTCGATTGAGTACGGAATATCTAACTTACTAGCGGCTAAACCAAGCATATTCTTAAACTCTAATGATACGAAGCTATAATCGGTACCAGCATCAAACAAAATAGATGCAAAAGTTTTGGTTGTCAGAGAACGTACCAGAAATCACACCTGGATCCTGGCATGCCTCACAAGCTCCGATGTTGGATGTTCTTTCACGGTCTTGTTTCAACCTCGGGCATTCCCTCTTAAAATGTCCAACGTCCCCACAATGGAAGCATCCAAGCGCTCGGCTATTTCCTTTCCCATTTCCACCTTGAGCGTTGTTACTGTTTTCTCCTTGTATGGGACTCTTCATCCCACAACCTTCCTTGTTGTGTCCTTTTCTCCCGTACCTAGGTTTCTGACATCCATAATTGTGGTGACACTTGCACTCAGCACGTCTTGGTTTAGCTTCTAAATAAATCTTACCACTGGCCTGTTTGTTAGAGCAATCCTTCTTGAAATGCCCTTTGTCCCCGCAGTCAGAACAACCTCGAATAGATCTTTGTTCATCATTATTCGTTCGGGTATCTTCGGTGAGCTTCCTTTTGTTCTTTCCGGACGACTCTACCTGAGTCTCCTTGTCCGGGTTTGCAAGTTTTTCTAGTCTAATCGCTTCCGTAACGAGTGCCAAACCCATCTTACTTGCAGCAATAGTTGTTGGCGGCGTAGATGCTGTCATCAAGCTCAAGACTTGAGGCGCCAGTTCCCAAATGAATTGTTCCAATTTCTTTAATTCTGGTTTCACCAGGTACGGAACAACTCGTGACAAATCATGAAGTCTTTGCACGTACTCCAACACCTTCGGACCTTCCATCATCAGGCTCCGAAATTCATCTTCCCACTTCTGGGTTTCCGTTTGGGGGCAATACTTCTTATGCATCATTTCTTTTAGTTCACCCCAGGTTAATGCATATGCTGCAGTAGCACCCTTTATATGGGTCTGAAGATTCCACCATAATCGGGCTTCATCTAGAAACAGCTCAGAAACGTATAGGACCTGTTGTTCCGGCGTACAACCGCTCACTTGAAAGATGGAATCCATACTTTCGATCCATTTCACAAAAGCCATGGCACCTCCAGTGCCGTCGAACATCGGAGGCTTGTATTTGAGGAAGTGCCAGTAGGAACAACCGTTATTTTCTGTGGTACCTCTGCTAGGTTCGGAGCGTAGGGCCTCGTGCCGTGCTATAGCTGCAGCAATTATCTCTTGAAGTTCCGCCTCTGAGGTGGGCATGCGCATTTCGCGACTTGGTGGCATCTTCTAAAAGATGTTTCACGTAGGTTAGGTCATAGCAAGTAAAACGTACGTATGTATTCAACAATACATAACATCTCATGCTATAAATAAATCAACCACATAACATCTCATGTCATAGAACCTAAACAGTAAATCAAGCATCATAAGTGATGAGAATACTGCGATTGCCATATATCGAGACCACATAGTAAGCGTACAAGTACACAACTGTATCATACAACGTCAATGACTTAGTAGGGGACGACCCTAGACAAGTTGTGCGATCGCTGGACAAGTTCAGGAATTTCTGGTTCGTCCATCTTCAAATTCCTGAACTCCACCTCAAGCTTCTAAATTCCAGTCCTAAAGCAACATTTCTTCTCAATCGTTTCCTTGAGCTCGTCCCAGCTCAGTGCATAAGTGGCGTCTGTGCCAAGGGTCTGAACCTGGAGGTTCCATTAAGAGAGTGTGCCATCTAGAAATATCCCCGAGATATAGGTAACACTCTGTTGGGGCGAACAGTTACTCATTCTTAGAATGGAGTCGGCCTTTTCGGACCAACGAATAAATGCAACGGCGCCTCCTGTTCCGTCAAAGTTCAAAGGCTTGCAGTTCAGGAACTGTTTATAGGTGCAGCCAGTTGGAGGGTTATTTCCAGTAATACCATCGTTGTACTTAGAGCGGAGGGCTTCATGTCGTGCATTTATCTGTGAGATGCGTTCTTGCAGCTCGGCTTCTGTCCTTGGCAACGTACTGGTGTTTGTGTCACGCCTGGGTGACATTCCCTTTTTGTCGAAGTGGTGTGAAGCGGGTTAAACAATGTTTCAATTGTCTATGAGGTGTGTATAGCAACATAAGCCATCATGTAATCACCCAATTTCACACGCAAATATACTCACTGTATGAGTGGGGAAGTAAATTTCTGAGCCTTCACATAGGCTTGCCAATTTGGCTTGTTGCTCGTAATAGAATGAACTCGAGGCTACATCGCCTTGGTCATTCGTGTTTAAGTTATTTCCTGCTGCATTGGTTATCATTAGCTTGACCCGCAGAGTCCACCAGGATTCCTGTGCACTACAAATCGTTATTACGTGGGCCCCCGTAATAATAAATTGTCTTGCACAGTTACCCCTAATTTTCTCTCGTCCAAGCAGATGATCAATCAAGGAGCAATAGTAGGTGCATTGGCATGAACAGGGTCATGCTCCAATGCGGGGTCAGGAGCAGTGCCTGGCTCAGGGGCCACGGCCGGCTCCGGATCAAAAACTCCATCTCAAGATCAGCTGGATCAACAAACACAGGGGGTTACAGGATCCTCCAAGGGCTGGTCTAAGTGTATGAACTCAAGGTCATGGTCTGGATCAAAACCAGGTGGAAAAGCGGGATCAACCTCAATATCGTGATCAAGCTCAAAGCTGTGGGCGGGATCCGGTGCAGCTGATGATGCCACATCAAGGTCGGCGTCGTGTGAGTGGTGCTGCATTCCCTGTATGTGCGAAGATGCGGATGTCAGAAACTCAAATGAGTCTGGGATAGGGGAATGGACATGAGTTTCCCCTACAGGAGCGTCCGCATGCAGTAGTCTAATACCAGCAGCAATAGGGCCCTGCCCTCGAATGGGTCCTCCTCCAGTAGATCGTTATCGTCGTCAGAGGCCACGTCGGGAGGGGGGGCATATCAACAACAGGATAAGCGGCAAGGGGGCAAATTCCCAACAAGATGGCCATCAGTAGGCTCTGCTACGACTTCAGGCAGCGCAAAAGGGCTGAAAGTCGTCATTGTCTGTGCCGGTAGTATCGGAAATGTACACCTCGTGCTTCGTTGAAACTATGTCGTCTGACACTATGGCCATGGGATTCGTAGTGTCCATCTTTCTAGTATATGATGAAAGCATGATGTTTGTAACACAAACGCATATACGTATAATAATTAATCATATAATCAGTTAATCACATAGTCACCAAGTACGTATTCACATAATTCTCCTAGTTTCACTAGCCTCCCAGTCTCGAAGACTGCTCTATCCTCCACCTCGACCACTTAGATCGAGCCTCGGTCCCCTTGACCGAGCCTCAGCCTTTAAGACTGAGCCTACTCTTCCTAGCCTTGCTAGCCAACTACCTTGGTCACCTAGACCAAGCCTCGATCCTCCAGACCGAGCCTCAGCCCTCCAAGCTGAGCCTATAATAAATCAACGTACTCAACTACCTCGGTCACCTAGACCGAGCCTCGATCCTCCAGACCGAGCCTCAGCCCTTCAAGCTGAGCCTATAATAAATCAACGTACTCAACTACCTCGGTCACCTAAACCGAGCCTCGATCCTCCAGACCGAGCCTCAACCCTCCAGGCTGAGCCTATAATTAATAAAATGTGCTCAACATTTGTTTGTAAAAAGTTTGGATCTGGACTTAAGTGGTATGCAGAAAAATGTTTTCGTGAGAGCCCTAGTGATCATAGTCTAGACTCGAGAAAGAATCCTAGTTCGCTATGATCAGAGCTCTGATACCAAGCTGTCACACCCTGGCTTTGCGGAAGCGTGGTTAATTTGGTGTGACTTCTTAATACCATAGCTTAATCATAACAAAGCTATATGAAATAAAAACATGCAAGATCATCCATTAAGTTTTGAAAACCAAATACAGTACCATTGTTTTAACGGGAACATACCCTAACAACCATAACCTTGTTCAACAGACATTACAAACTTAACATAATATAAACATGGTTTAAGGATTGTGTCTTGTCCAGGGAAGAGACACATCCCCTAAACCCCGGATGACCTCGGAAACTAGTGCAGCGGAAAACATGCCATACCGTGCCAGATCTCGTTAATTTCCTGAAATACATGTAAGTTGAAAAATCAACAATAATGTTGAGCGAGTTCATGTGCAAGTGAGTAAGTAAAACACTGGTAAGTATAAAAGTTCCCTGGTATGTAGCAGTGTAAGGAAAAGAGATCACCAATGGTTTGCAAGGCCATTAGCATGTGTGAAATGCAAGTAGGAAGACTCAACCCTAGCCGATTTATGCGTCGGGCAACCAAGTCACTCAAGGTCCGTTCTGTTGGTCCTCTCAGAGGTCCGTTCTGTTGGGCCTAGAGTTGGGCTCGCTACACCCAGATAGATCTACCGCTTAAGTCCCTCGGTGTTCTACCTACCCATTCACATGATCTAAGTAGTAAACCTCCTTACGTTAACATACCGTGTATAATAGTACTTGTAAACAAAGTAACATGTATTTCACCCCCGCAGTTAAGAAAACTGAAAACAGTTAGAGAAAAGGGGGACATGAACTCACAGTGAAGCGTCTCTACCAAGTATCTCCTGTTCACGCAGCTGTGCGACGACCTACAGGTGCTAATTCTATTAGACGGACGGCCGTGCCTTAGCTTTATAGTTTAAGTCTTTGGGAAATAGTTAGGCAACTATTTCGTGTTTACATTTTGTATATACTTGGTAGCTAAACTCCTTCCCAAGGATGGGGGATACAATACATGTGCGTAAGTTACGTTTTACAATCGAGTGGTAATATAATTACCGGCGTAACTTATATATTCATGGTGAAAGCGTTCGTATTATTTTGGAATCGTTGACGTTTGTAAATATTAGTTTTACTCTAAAAATAATATTTATGTATTTTCACAAAATAATCATAAACAGTGTGTGACCATATATATTTATCACGTTAAATCTTGTGAAAATCCCACCTCCGAATATTTAGTAAATAAAGTCATGGCGAAATTTATATTTCGAGAATATGTCAAAAATAATTCTAACACTTGTTGTGTAAATAATTCTAAGTGTTAGGTTTTTAGAAAAATTTCGCCAGAGTTTCCTCTGTAACCGGAGGTGGCCACGCTTTCAAGCGTATCTTTTTCTTTATCAAATCAAATCAACCAATGTTCTCAACATTATCAAACAACTTTTCAACATTTTAACTAGTCAAAGATAGACATAATCGCAAAAATATACGAACTTGTGGTTTGTCTAAAAATATGTAGTAAATCTCTTTACTTTTAATGGGTCTTTATACAAAACAATCCGATCTTGTAAAAACCTCGTTTTTAGAGAAAATCCATCTTTACAACTTCTAGTAACTTTTGACAAAACTAGTTCTTTGTCGGATCTTTTCATTTCACAAGTGTTTACACACTTGTGGTTTATAAAAATCATGCTTGTTAATGTAAGATCCATCTTTTAAAATACATGATTTTCTTGGTACATGGTTCTTTGAAAATACCGGTTGTAGATACGTAGATCTACTAGTTTTAAACACTATTCCACGAGTAAAACATTTTTACACAAGTTCATGTTTCATGTGTGGTAGAGTTTCACCTTTTAACCCTTGTATCATTCAAAACAAGCTTATGTTAAGATCCATGATCTTACCAAACCGGGTTAAACGATGATCCGAGCTACCACATCATAGATCGGGCCTAAATAATCATACATTTCGAATACTACATCATTTACACAACATATGAGTTATTAACCACCATCTTTAGTGTTTTAAGTAGACTTTAAAGCTTCAACTTGCATGTTAACGAGTTTTAACCGATAAAAATCCTTTTAACCACTTTAGATTAGTTCGAATACGAGTTTTAAGCATTATACCTCTAGCTCGAGGCTAGGGAAGAAACTAGTCGAAAAACGAGTGGTTAAAGGCGTTGAGGTGAGGTCCTTGCGATTCCGTGAACACCGGGCTTCCTTATACGCGATCCTCCACCTTTGTATGTGTATTAAATTGCAAGATGGGATTTAAAAAAATAATGGTGGGTGTAGAGGGTTGTGTTCGGCCGAAGCTTATGGCAAGCGGAAAGGAATTGTTTTTTTTTTTTTTTTTTTTGTTAAGTGTGGGTGTGTGCTTGGTCTTATCCCATGTGCCTATATATAATCTCTAACCATATTAACCAAAAGATAATATGTAGTGAAGATATTTAACATAAGAATAAAATAATCAAGTTTTGTAAGAATGGTGGTTCCCTAGGAGGGGAACCGATCGGTTCTAGGGGGTTGTTTGTGGTTAGAAATTAACTAATTAGTTAAGGTTATAATTTAGTTTAGTTAGGAAACAAATAAGTGTATTATGTGTGTAGTAAATTATAACGGGTGTTAGGGTGTTCGGGTACCCTAACTAGCTCAGAAAAAGAAAACAATGTCAATGACAATATTTTTATGTCCCGGGTTAAGTCCGGTTGTTCGGTTGGATACTAGTCCGTTAAAGTGCTAAATAATTATTTAAAGTGTCGTTAATTTTTATCTCTAGTGACACAATTTATTCCCGACACGTTGGAAAGTGTCTAGTAATATTTTTCCAACTTTTTGCACTTTACTAGTTTAGATAAATGCTGAATTTTTATTTAAAGTGCAGAATTTTTGTACTTAGAGTACGTTTTAGGCACATCCAGTCATAGTGACTTATTCCTAGAGACGCAGTTCCACAACCCTTTTATCCCTACACTCACTACTAGTGTAGCAAAACATTTCAGGCTCTTACAGGCCTTAGAGGCAGTGTTTGCCTGATGCTGGCTTTATCAGCATGTTCAATAGGTTATCCGTTCATGTGCTACTGTGCTTTTGTGCATCATGTTTGTCACTAGGGTTCAACATGTAAATAATGTAGTGACGATAAGTAAAGTATGATGCAAGTACGTACATGTATCAGATATCAAGTAGCAGTTCATCAGCTAGTTCAAACAAGCACAGTAATTAAGCAGTAATTAATCATTAGTTAAGTCGTACGGATACCTGGTTTAGTGCGGGTTGTCACAGTAATAATCTTACTTATACACTTATAAAGAGTATTACAGCAAGATATAGGCCTATAGTCCGTTACAGAATCAGGAGTCTTAACCTTCGGGATAAGAGAGATTACCGTGTGATTCAGCTGATTTAGAAGCTTTCAATTCTCGAAAAAGTCTTTTATCGCTAAACAGACATCCTTTCCAACAACATCCCAGGCCTTTTTAAAGAAAACAGAGGTATATCCATCCGGGCCTGGCGCCTTATTCCCAGCAATAGAAAACATAACATCTTTAATTTCATCATCAGTCACTATTCGAACCATATTATTAGTTTTTGCCAACGATAACTTGTTTCGCAAGAGGTCCATATTCGGCCTAGAAGTAACCTGGCCGACACTCCCAAAAAACCTAGAATAGTGATCGACCAAAGCTTTGGCCGCTGCCCCCCCTTCGTGTAAGATACCACCTGTATCCCGAATCGATAAAATCCGGCTTCTGTGGTTTTTAGCTTTCACCACGTTATGGAAGTATTTCGTCTTCGAGTCCCCAAGAGTTAGCCAATCGACTTTCGATTTTTGTTGTAGGAAAACAACTTCATCATGGATTGCATCCTTATATTTTTGAAGAAGAATACTATGTTTCGCTAGCACATCCGCATTGGCCGGATCCTGGTCCATAACACCCTGCCAGTTATCTAATTCCTTTCTCGCCTTTTTTACATTCTCATGCAGATTGCCTTGTTGAAAGAAAAGTTTTCTTTTTGGTAAAGGGTTACCCCGGTGATTTTATATATTCACAAATAAAAACAAGTAGTGAAGAAAAGCCTCCACTAGTTCAAACATGAGACATGCCCCATGAATGTACACCAAAAACCAAGCAAAACAAAACACCACTAGACTAACATCTAGACAAATTAAAAAACTTTAACTTCATTTAGGTTCCATCGTCAATATCTCTAGCTCCGCCAATATCCCAAGCTTCAAGCATCCTACTAACCTTCACACTTTCCCTGAATTTAACTCCCATAAGCTTGTACCGAATAGTCTTTACAATTAGCTCACAAATGGTATCCGGAGGTCTCGTTTGGTTCTTGAACAATCTAGCATTACGCTCCTGCCATATGAAATAGGCAACCGTAGCAACGAGTAATTTGCTAACAAAATTCGCCGCTGATTTTGACCGAGCACGATCCAACATCCAATTTATAATAGCGCTCCACTTGGACTCAACACTACTCATACCAACCTTGTGTCTAACCTTATATCAAATCTGCGTAGAAAACTTGCATTCAAAGAACAGATGATGATGAGAATCAATATCCGCAAAGCACAGAACACAACACATCATGTTCATGTTTTTCCGTCTTGAGAAATCCCACTGAAGAATTTTATCCCGAGTCAGCAGCTTGTGGCGCAGAATCAACCATATAAGAAACGCATGATTAGGGATGCACTGAGGAAACCATACAATTTTAACCTAATTAACTTCCAGATCTCTAAACCGAACCGAGTGCCAAACAGTTGTTGAAGAATAATCAAGCAGCTCATTCCCTTCCTTCCAGCAAATCTGATCCCTCGTATCCGGATTCAGCGATATTTGGTCCAGTTGAATCAAAACAGGATACAAATCCCTCCAGGCCATCGGCCCAGACCAAGAGCCGTTCTTATGGACATCTTTAACCTTAGCATTCAGCTGAAACCCCACATTAGAAATAGCTCTGGGTGTCAAAATAGTAGATAAAGGACCCAAATTACTCCAATTATCATACCATGCTGATGTGCGACTACCATCACCCAATGTCGTCCATATATCATTTCTGACCACTGGCCGAAGTTGAAGTAATTTCTTCTAGCTCCAACTACAATTAGCGACCTCTTTACAAGCCCAAAAGTTTCGACCTTTTAACCTATACGAATAGATCCAGCTAACCCACAAAGACTCCCTTTTAATAAGAATACTCCAAATATGGGAAACCATAAGCGCTTTGTTGAAATCTTCAAGTCGACGTAACCCCAAACCGCCCTCATACTTAGGAGCGCAGATAGATTTCCAAGAAACTTTAGCCTTGCCCTTGTGGAACGAGCTCTCCTGCGACCAGAGGAAGTTTCGCATTTTGGCTTCTAACTCCTTGATGATTCGGGCCGGCAATATACGTGCATAGCCGAGAGCACCGAAGCAATATGCTGCAATCTGCCAGCAAAGGAGAGAAACCTGTTCCGCTAGTTCATTATCCGGTTGTCAAGTTTCTCCAACAACACACTACAGTCTTTAAATAGAAGCCGAGATGAAATTAAAGGCACCCCCAAATACCTGACCGGAAGCATACCCTCTTCAAACGGCAAAATATCCAAAATAGCATTTTTAACTTGTGTGGCCACATTACAGAAAAACGCCGTACTCTTCTGGATGCTTGGGACCAAACCAGACATGTTCGTGAATGATGTTAAAGACCTCATAATACTTGAAGCTGAACTCACATCACCACGAGCAAATAGAAAAAGATCATCTGCAAAACACAGATTTTTTCACCTCCATTCCATCAAGATTCTCATTCCAATCACCGAATCAACCATAATTTCTTCATCAAATCAAGCTTTTGAAGATTCTTCGTGCGAGATGAGCGGCTAAACTTTTTGTGGTTTCCTCCGGATGGAGGGTTTTTGTAAGTTGATTGATATTATGTGTTGACACAATCGTTTTACTTGGTGATCTAAGCATTCAATGCTTTTCACCATTGATTTGATTTCTTGATTGTAAAGAGTTACGTTTATTTAAACCTTAATTTCTAAGCATTCAGTTCCCGAGAGTTCTAGTAATTGGGATATATTTGACATGGGGTAAGGGTTTGTAAATTGTAATTGATAATCATTCGATAACCTCCCGTTATGTATTGACCGGAGTACTTAGTCGTTGGTTATCACAATTAATTAATCGAAATTAACACCTATGTCTATGTAGGTAACGATTAAACACATAATTGAAGTTAACTGCAAAACCTGAAATCTGGAGGAACCACCTTTTCTCTCATTGATTTAAAACACATTTTCTATTCGTTAATTTAGTTATCTCTCACAATCAAACAAACCGATTTTCTTATTCAGTAATAGTTTTTTTTTGGGTAAAGGGTTACCCCGGTGATTCTATTAAAACAAACCGCAAATAAGTACAAGTAGTGAGGATGTGTTCCACACTAATTCATATCCAGGACATGCCCCATATATGTCAACCAAACAAAAACAAAGCATCTAAGCCACCCCATAACCTAGCCTACTATACATCAGTAGACAAAACAAACAAAACAAAAAGATACGCCCTCATCCGCCATCGTCAAAAATGAAATTGCCACAAACCGGCAACCCCTTCATACGAACCAAAAAACGTCTATCCATTGAAGAACTTTGTGGAAGTGGTGCCTGCCTTTGCTCTCGAAGATGAAGACTGGGTACCCGATGTAACACCCCGTCCCGGAATGGGCCGGCGTGTCACTATAATGGTAGTCAGATCAAAAACATAATTCCATTTATACTTAAATGTATTACAAGGCTTTACAACTTAATAAAGGATATCTAATCCATTACAATTATTTCTACTGTCTTGTCCAAACACTCGAGCACTCTTCCATATCCCTTGTCCCAGATTGTCCTGATAACCTGACGTAAAGAAGAAAACACAACAAAGAAAAACGTACGTCTGAGCAAAATTTCGAAAAGTTTTGCCCAGTGTGCGGATAGCGGAAGATAAAAGCTTATTTTATTAATATCCGGAGTTAACTTTTTGTGAAAACGTTACGATGCATAAACATAATCATAATCATATCTTACGGATATACCCATGAGCAAACTGAAAACGTGACAATACACAGGTAGCTACTCCTGCATACTTATCACACGAAATGGTGAGTTGGCATACCCTCTATCCATTTCCTTATAACTTAAAATCCTAGGATCGATCCATACGCCTCCTAGTAGCTTTGTACCACACTTGTACCTAGGGACGCTGTGAACTAATCTCTCCGTCACAGATGGAGCACATGCTGTTGATGCCGCAACAACATGCTCGTGGGACACTCCACGAGAAGCGATACTCAGGGTAACAGAGTACAAATGGTCTTATTCACATAACTTATAAAACTTATTTTCATAACAGAACAGAACTTATTTTCATAACAAAACAGAACTTATAAACTTATATTCAGAACAGAACGGAACATATATTGGAACATGCGATAATGAGTACAACTTAACAGAAAAACTATCGCATGACATGAAAACTAAAATCAAGGAATTCAACGGACTGTCAAATGAATCAATAATCAAAGACGTGAGGAGTTTTTAAAAACAAGACATAGTAATTTAAAACAATTTGACTTGAGTAACATAATACTTATATATCATATTAAACTTGTAACTTATTTACTTATAACTTATAAGTCTTAAGATATTTAACTTGTAACTGTGTAAAATACGAATCTTTGGCGAGATTGAAAATATAAGAGTGGAACCAGTCATCAAGGTATGGTTATCAATCCTATCTTGACAATTTCGTCCCCAAAATGTGGTTTATTAAACGAACAAGATAAAACCTTGACTCGTTAATAAGGAACCACTAGAGTTGAAAATGAAACTCGTCTAAAGTAAAACAAAACCTTTTCAGAATGTTTGGAACTTATTTCCTAACTTAATCTTAATACGGAACTTGTATTCAATATCAAAAGAAAGGATTCTATCCGTACCTAACGAACATAAATCTAAAGAAAGGAATCTATCTGTACAGAACTTATAACTTATTTCATAACTAAATCTTAATACGGAATCTATTTGTACGAGACTAAATCTTAATACGGATCTTATTCGTATGAAACTTATAACTTATTTCAGAACTTAATCTTAATACGGAAATCTAAAATCAGGAATAATATACTTGGATCAAATGACATAAACCGAACTAAAGGATTCTATCCAACGGACATAAATCGAAAGGATTCTATATGTAACTGACTGACATAAATCAAAAGAAAGGATTCTATGAGTAAGGAATGTATAACTTACTAAATCTTAATACGGAATTCAGAATTGGCAGAAATCAAATGAAAGGAATCTACCCGTACGATATATCAGAATTGACAGAAATCGAAAGAAAGGAATCTACCCGTACTGAATTTATAACTTATCCTTAGATCTTAATACGGACTTTAAAATCAGAAATGATATACTTGTATCAAATGAAGTAAATTGAAAGAAAGGAACCTATCTGTACTGAACTTATAACTTATAACTTAGATCTTAATACGGACTTTAAAATCAGAAATCTTATACTTAAATTCAAATGACGTAAATCGAAGGAAAAGAATCTATTCGTACCTAACGGACATAAATTGAAAGGATTCTATACGTACGGAACTTATAACTTATTTCTTAACTAAATCTTAATACGGAATTTAAAATCAAGAATGATATGACGCAAATCGAAAGAAAGGAGTCTATCCGTACTGAACTGATAACTTATATCAAAAAGGACATAAATCGAAAGAAAAGAAGCTATCCGTACCTTAAATTTTCCAAGTGATGCTACCTTGTTTCCAATTGTAGATTCATACGGGCAGAGTTTAGCCTACTGATTATTCTCTTAACCTAATTTGCACACAAACTAGGTATTTAACTTAATACAGCATTTACGATAACTCACGAGATCAAATTCTCACAATGAATGACAAAATGCAATACTTTGCCCATCGAATTAACGATGATCCGTTGAATTAACAACGAACGACAAGGTATAATACTTTACCCATCGAATTAACGATGATCCGTTGAATTAACAACGAACGATAAAGTATAATACTTTACCTATCGAATTAACGACAATCCGTCAAATTAATGACGAACGATAAAGTATAACCCTAATGTGGGCGGCACTTAAACATTCATTAGATATTTGAATCAATCGGACAATGAATCGTATCAGCGATTGAGTTAATACCCTGTTCTGCAGCACCCCGCTATGCTTAATTTGTGATTAGTGTGTGTTTGGAGAGTAATCGGACAATAATTCGGCGTAATTTTGGAGTTTGTTCGACGTTTTTGTGTCCAGAATCGAATGCCAATGTCCTGTATTTATAACTGAAATTTGGTCACCCATACGCATCGTAGGCCTAACATACCCTACGCATCGTATGGTAAGCATACGCACCGTAGGCCTTACTTCTCTACGCATCGTATGCATTTTAACTAGCCTGCGCATCGTAGGCCATACTTTGATACGCATCGTAGGGCTTGAAAAATAGGCCTATAGACTAGCCACGACTGGGACTAGCCTTGATGAGTCAGTACTTTCATATTTCAGTTATTTGACAACGAATTTTTAGGATAATTATCAAGTGGAAAATACCCCCCCTAAGTTTTAGGGGCCCTAAATCCTGATTCTGAAAATTCTGAAAATCTTAGGGTTTGTACAGAATTACTTGGGTGTCTTAATTAAGGTTTCCTATTGGACTATAATTCATAAGGATTGTTACATTTTATGTTTTAAAATTTTCGGGTGTTACACCCGAGGTCATAAATTCACTAGTTTCATTATAGACTTCAACGACCTCCTCCTCATCCGATTCCTGTTTGTCACTAGTCGACTGCATAGCCTTCTTTTCCACTCGACCCACAGTGATACCTCCTTGATTTCCATCATCATCCTTGAGAATGTCAAACGGGTTAGACGTTGAAACCTGGTTATTCATCGGACTTCTCAAGGATGATTTTGGTTTAGGCTTAACAACTGGTCTGTAAACTAACTTAGGCTTCTGATTTTTCATATGGATGCCCTGATTATTAACTTTCTTCTTCTTGGAACCCACAACCTGAAAATCATCAATATTCTTTACAGCATCCCCACTTGAATTTACCTGAGGGTTCTTTGGGCACGTGCTATCATCATGACCAAAGACACAGCAAGAGGAGCACCTTAAAGGCTCCCAATCATATTCAACTTTGACCTCCACCATTGAGTAACCATTCCCATCCAAAGATGGGATTGCAACTGTAACACTCTTCTTTAACTCGGTCCCCGCCTGAACTTCAATAAGCGCTCTAGCGTAGCTACTTCTTCCCCAAGACTCAGTACACATCGTGGCAGTATATGAATCCAACATCTTGGGGATCCCAACCTTAGAAGCAACTAAGCTAAGACCATCCTCGGTAAATGCCGCTAACGGAACATCATGCAATTTGACCCAGACTGGAACAACTTTAATATCCTCTTTTTCCATCTTGATAGAAGCCGACCACTCCTTCAAAATAATCGGTACACTTCTGATCATCCAAGGCCCATCCTCTAACATTTGATTCATCCATTCCTTAGTTTTAAACTTAAAGAAAAAAACCACCCGTTTGCATTCATCATTAGCCGGGAAAGACCATATTTAACCCAATTGTTTTTTGCAAAGTAATCAACCACAGGAAATGCCAGACGTTTACCCAGAAAGTATCCATACAAAGTGTTAGCATACCTGTCCGTAACTTGTTTAACCGATGACAGTGGAATAACAACATCTGCTCCATCAACAGCCTCGTTTGATTCCATTGCCCTAAAATTCACCTTAACATCCGCCTTAGTGTTCTTCACTACATTAGCAAAAGAAACAGGTTCCGCAGCCCCATACAATCCTGTTTTCCTTTAACCAGCCGACGAGTTCTCTTGATCCAAACCTGAAGATGGCGTGAACCCCATACTCTGATAATCCCAAAAGTTTACCGATTGTTCTCCAACTACTTTCTCCAATCGGACTGGCATTGTAACCTTGGACAGTTCATCAATGATGTTAATACGCTTAGGCTCATCTTGATTTGTAATTGTAATTCCACGTCTAGGCTGAAACGTATTGCCTTCAACATCGATAACCCGATCTGCAATATCCTTGAATGACAATGGAGGCATCCCACGAGAATCATGAGATTTATCCTCAGACTTTGTTCGATCTTCCATTCAGACTTGCAACTCTCTTAAATCCTATGATAAATCAGCCGCAAAAAACAAAGCACCAAACAAACCAGACAAACCAACAAAACGAGAAGCAAACAGAAACCCTAAACTAGCAAGAAACCCTAACCCATGAGTCTAATAAATCTGATAACGAAGGTATCAAACGGTTCGACCAAAGGATTGAGGGCGGCGATTAAAGAGAACAAATAAACCCTAGACAAAAACGATCAGATCCTTACCAGAATTCGTAATAGTGATGACGAATCTGATACAGAAATCACGATGAAAGAGGTAGGGTTGCGTGAAGATCAGAAATCGCCATTGGTAGAGAGAGAATTAGGGTTCGTTCCATGTTACACCACCTATTCATTACGACACTTTCCACTGTCCTCCCTTGGTTCGATACCCTGCTTATTCTATACTAATAGTTTAAACAGGTTTTTGCATGTCCATAACGACAGACATCAAAATTTCATAACGGGGTTTTAAGTAATTTAAGTTTCATAACTACTTGATACATACTAAACCCTGTAATCTCTTTACTCCAGATCTGAATGACTTCTTCCATAAAACCAAGCTTCTCGGCTATTAAATTAACAAATTTAAACGGTCTTGGTTTGTCTTTTGCAACACTCGGCAGCTTCAATATGCATGGAGCATGATCCGAGACCCGAAACGGATGAAAGTAAGCTCCCCCATTAGGAAATTCAGTAATACAATTAATATTGCACATGATTCGGTCCAATTTTTTAAAAATAGTACCACCTCTTTGCTGATTATTCGTCCATGTGAAGTGTAAACCTGTGCTATTAATATCAAAAACTTCAATCGTATTAACACATTCCCTAAATTCCCGCGATCCGATGCTATAATTGGACGAACCGGTACTCGAGTCATCATGAAATAAGGATGCATTAAAGTCCCCCATAATTACCCACGGCTTATCTTTCATGAAAGAGCTATGGGCACACAAATTGCTCCACAAGTTCCTTCGATTTCTATAATGATTATCTGTATAAACAAACGAACAAAATAAGGACTTTCTATCGAGTTTAAACATCACTTGAGTGTGAATCACCTGGTCAGTTTGCGAGAGAACCATAACATCGACCACATTAGGATCCCACCCAAGCATAATCCGAGTACCTTTCAAACAACAACTAGCATTTGTTGTCCAAAACCATGAACTGAAAACTTTCTTACACACCTTGGATACATTTGACACGTCAACGTGAGTCTCCATAGCACACACCTGAACATGATTATCCACAACCACCTGACGAACCTCCTTCTGTTTGAGGGAGCGGTTCAACCCCCTGATGTTCCAAGAAGCCACACTACCCATTAGCACCCACTGAACCGGGTGTGCTTGCACCCTCAGAATTAGACTCAATCTTGTTCTCCATGTACTTCGGAATATCAGCTAAAAGATTATCAACATCAGTGTCTTCGGCCATGACCTCATCCGTGTTATGTCTCTTCCCTTTTGATTTCAAAACAGCATCTAAATCAGGCCCCCCCCCCATTTTCCTCATCCATATTACTAGTATCAGCGCTTAAATAAAACTTCAAAAGGATTGGATGTTTGGACTCGGTTCAGGTTCGGATCTGCATTACTCGGTTTAGACTTGGGCTTTACCACCGGCCGGTAAGTAAATTTTGGCTTCTGGTTTTTTACATTCACACCTTGAATATTAGTTCTTTTAGTTTTTTAGACGGGCTCCTGAAAGTCTTCATTGTGTTTTCTATTAACATCATTCCTAACCTGAGTTGTTTTCTTCGGACATGAGTTATCATCATGGCCATAAACACAGCATGAAGAACATCTCATTGGTTCCCAGTCATAATCAACTTTTACCTCCACTTTTGCATGGCTATTCCCATCCAAGGTTGGAATGGCAACCGTAATACTTTTCTTCAGTTCGTTATCCGCATGGATTTCAACCAGCGCCCTAGCAAAACTGCTCCTACCCCATGATTCAGCACACATAGTCGCAGTGAAAGAATCCAGCATTTTTGGTTTACCTATCTTCGAAGCCAACAAGCTAATTCCATCCTCGGTAAAGGCAGTTAGCGGTACATCATGCATTGTAATCCAGACCGGTACCGTTTTAATATCCTGCTTTTCCACCATCACATTTGGAGACCATTCATTTAAAATAATCGGAACATTTCTGATAGTCCACGGCCCATCTTCCATTAGTTTATCCATTCCCTCTTTCGTTTTAAATTTAAAGAAAAATAATCCCTTTGCGTTCATCATAAGTCTGGAGAGACCATACTTCACCCAGTTATTTTTAACAAAATAGTCGACAACTGGAAAGGCTAGACGTTTCCCCAAAAAATAACCGTATAACGTATTTTCGTATCTATCATGCACCTGTTTAACTTTAACTGATGATAGAGGAATTACGACATCATCTCCTTCAACCGTTTCACTCGACTCCATTGACCAGAAATTAACTTTAACAGGCTCCTTTTTAGACTTGACAGCATTTGCAAACGACATTGGTTGCTCAGTGTTGGTCGTTTTTATTATTGGCTCTGTTCCTGATGACGTTCCAACATCAAGATCAACATGCATCTTCTCCAAGTTCTGAGAGTCAAAAAACGACACATTCTCATAACCCTCATCAAGATGAATCTCCGTAGGTTTTTGCGCAGCCAAGTTTGTGAACGTAACAGGTTTAGCCAAAGGATTAAGAACCGGCTTCGATATTTTCGACAGACCATCCAAGATCGATGCATCAGAAGTTGAATACATACCCCTTCTTGGAAGCTTTAGGTTGCCATCAATATTCGTAACCCTTAACCCTATTCCACGTTTTGAAGACATATCCCCAGACTCATTCACCGAACCATCACTATTCATCCCCATGCAGTCAAACTCACGTAACACCCAAGAAGCAGACGCTCTCCAAGAAACGA
Source organism: Helianthus tuberosus (assembly GCA_030545235.1). Classification (NCBI taxonomy): domain Eukaryota; kingdom Viridiplantae; phylum Streptophyta; class Magnoliopsida; order Asterales; family Asteraceae; genus Helianthus; species Helianthus tuberosus. Next base: position 46,742,916 of record CM060429.1, on the reverse strand, counting down.
AATAACAAAAACCAAGACTCAAGCACAAAACCCTAATCTAGCACTGTACCGAATGCAACTACACTAATCAAAATAGGAATTCAGGTTAATCAATAAGTCGATAACCCTAATCACTATTCCAATAATGTTGAAACACTAGGTACAGGAGGCGATTAAAGAGAATGTACGACGTGTTAAAGTAGCGTAAACTACCTAAATAAGTCGTAATAGCTCGTAAGCACTTAGTATAGGTTCCGATTTAGAATGTAGGCTTTGTTAAACCATATTACATGAGTTCCTGTACTCATTTGGTTTACGAAACCTCATTTTATCCGATCTTCCGATTTAGGTTCGGTTTATTAACATAGTTACCTATATTAGGTGCCGATTAATTCCGTGATCCTTCTAGCTTTGTTTGGTTGTTATTTCAAGACTCTTAAGCATTATCAAGTGAGTACATAGTCCCCTCTTTTACTGTTTTCAAATATTTTCTGGTGATACACATGTGTCTACTTGTTACTTTCGTGCTTTCATGACACATATTTGCTACATTCATTAGTACACATATAGTACATGATTTCATCCATGTTTATGCTATGTATGTTTAATTAACATGCTAGTACATTAATTTCATAAACAATTTTGTTTCATATGTTTAAATCAACATATGTACACATTGATTTACATGACATTTCTGCTTTGTATGTTTACTTAGCATACTTAGTACATTGTTTTCACATAACATGCTTATTTGGTATCCCCTTGGAAGGGAGTGGTGAGATTTGGAAAGAAAGGAAAACTTGCACCACGATATGTTGGACCATTTAAGATTGTTGAAAGAATTGGAAAGGTTGCCTATCGACTAGAGCTACCTCCTGAACTTGGGAATATTCACCCAACATTTCACGCGTCCAATTTACGAAAGTGTTTAGCCGATACTGATCTTCATATTCCACTCGATGAAATTCAAGTTGATGAAAAGATGCACTTCGTTAGAAACCTGTGGTGTTAATGGACCGTGCAGTCAAACAGTTGAAGAACAAACGAATTCGATTAGTCAAAGTTCGCTGGGAGTCCAAACGTGGCCCAAAGTTTACTTGGTTATAGTTGTAAACTATACCTACTGATTACCACGTTGATTAGTCGAAGTGACGAGTCAAAGTTTCGGTCAAAGTACGTGTTTATGCGTATTTTGAGACGAAGCTATTTTTGGGTATCAAAACACTTTGTTTTGATATCAAACCTGTTTTCTAACTTAAATAAACATGTTTTAACAAGTTTAGCTCGTCACTTTTAGTCTAGTGCTTGTATAGGGTCGTAAGTCAAGCGGTCTTAAAAACGCTTAGACTTTCGAACTCGACCCGTTTGGTCGATCGTTAGGATCCGACCAAGCATATTATGTGACCTTAGTTGTATAGGGAATAACCTTCCGAGGTTATACCTTATGGTCACTTAGCTTAATTAGTTGTATGATAGGTAATTTATATGCCTTAGGGAAATGACCAAAATGCGCTTTTTATGCATAATTTTGGGTAAAGGGTTACCCCGGTAAATTTTATAAAAATTCAAATAAGTACAGAAGGTGTGCCTGAAATAGCACACACAACTAGCCTTGACATACCAAGACTAGGCAACCAAAGAAAAACACAGCAAGTAACACGACACTACCAAAGAAAACTACAACCCACAAATCATGACCAAAGCAACAAAAACTCTAGCTAAACACACTCCAATGAATCTGCGTTAGCCCGGGTCTTCATCTAGCGCCCTTGCCGGGATCTTCCACTTCTTCAGAACTTTGTTATAATCAACATGGACTTGGAATTTGAACCCCATCATCCTAAGTCGAACTGAATTTTTAACCTTCTCTATAACCTGAGCAGCCGAACACTCAACTTGAGAGAATAATCTGTTGTTACGTTCTTGCCATATGAAGTAGACTGACGCCGCTAGAACCAATTTGCACACAACATGCTCCAGTCTCTTTGAATTCGAATGTTGATCCATAGAATCTGAGATAGAGTCCCAAGAATCGCTCACATTATCCATATCCACCATCGACTTAATACTCCACCATACCTGCGATGCGAATATACACGAGAAAAAAAGATGGTTTCTTGAATCACGGTCATGTTGACATAGAGGGTAACACATCAGTCTTAAGTTTGTTTCACTACCCGCTTCCCATACTTTCAATCGATCTTGAGTCTTCAGTTTATTCTTTATAACCAACCGTAGTAGAAAAGAATGCCTAGGAATACATTGACTAAACCAAACCATGCTTGCCCAATTAATAGGATGGTTACGGTACTGTGACACCTGGGTCACTGCGACCATCAAACAAATACCAAACCAATGAAATATTGTATTTCATACTTGGGAATTTCGCAAATATGTGTATCATTTGCACATATCAACTTTTGTTCAACTTCAAACTCTAAATCGCTTTCTGGAAGGTTATACGCGCACCGATGCGTAAATATAACCAGTTTAATGCAACAAACACTCCGGAATAGTGACATTGGCTTAACATACCTTAAATAACCTTTACAAAACTTAGAAATAAGTTTTGAAGGCTTTGGTATGGCAAAATCGAGTTAAATCGCTTACAGGGACTAAATTTGACAAACTATGAAAGTATGCCAAATTGAACTGTAATAGACATTCCGGAACATGAACATAAGTTAAACATACCATAAGTATCCTTTACATAGCTTAGAAATAGGCTTTGAGAGGTTCGGTGTGCTAAAATAAACTTTTGGGTCATTCAGGGACTAAAAGCGTCAAAAAGTGCATAAGTTTGCACTTTCGCGCATAACTTACGTTCTGAATACATCTAGACATCCAAAAATTTATGTAAGCACTAAAATATTTTATTTTAGTGTTTGGCATAAGAAAAATCCATTCGTCACGCAATTTAGATCGTTTCTCGCGCTTATGCGCATTCCGTCGTAATTAACCGAACATCGCGATCGTACGACCAAACGAACTGACATCCGGCATATTTTTGAGCATGTTTCATGTCCACGATGTTTAGGCATCCTTGTGGAGCCATGAAAATGATTTAACGAGCCTTAAACATGTCGGAAATGGCCTTAATACGCAATGGGGACTGAAAGGTGAGCATTTGAAAGTGTTTGCTGATCAGGGGAACCCTAGCGCGACGCCTAGCCCCCCTAGCGTCACGCTAGGCCCCTTCTGATCAGCAAAAGCCATTTTTAACACAAGTTAGCAGCCCCTAACACTCTCCAAAGGTCAAGTGCCACATGTTAAACTCTTATGGTGGCCAAATTCAGTATCCACAACATTACGACAAGTGTACGGGCTAGATCTTTCCCTCTTCTCCAAGAAACGATCCTAACGGTGGACCGAAATCTATAAATACCCACATACCCCAACTTCATTTCTCACTAGAATCTGATCAATTGTGCTCTAAGTTGAAACCTTTGTTTCATACCTGAGCTATTTTGATCTAGATTAGCATTCGGGGACCCTTTCTAAGTGTTCCTTCGTTCTTTTATTGCTTTTCGAGTCCGAAAGTCAAACTTTGTTTGACTTTCTGCATTGACCAGTTTATGGTCAATGCGAAGTTCGTTTGAACTTCGCAACGTGATTGTAATCACGATGGTTATAGTCCCTTGTGACTATGCCTAATGATTACCACGTTGTCTAGGGTCGTAAGGGTAAGCGATCTAATAAATCGCTTATACCTTCGAACCCGACCCATTTGGTCGATCATTAGGATCCGACCAAACACATTAGGTGACCATAGTATATAGGGAATAACCTTCCGAGGTTATACCTTATGGTCACGACGTTTAAGTAGTTGTATGATAGGTAGTTTATATGCCTTAGGTAAATTACCAAAATACCCCTTTGATGCCAAAATTCATTTTAAACATATGTAACATAACTTTTGACATCTAAACTGATTTGACAACCATATTAGACATGTTAAGGCATATTTTACTTATCATAGGACTAGTTAGGCGATCCGAACGCGTTTCACACGAACGACGCGTTAAAGTAGCATAAGCTACCTAAACGGGTCGTAATGGGTCGTAAGCACTTAGGTTAGGTTTCATTTAGTATGTGGGCTTTGTTAAACCATATTACACGAGTCTCCACACTCGTTTGGTTTACGAACCCTCATTCTATCTAAATCCTCCGATTTAGGTCCGGTTTATTAACATAGTTACCTATATTAGGTGCCGTTTGATTCCGTGATCTCTAGCATTGCTTGGTGGTTATCTTAGGACTTCTGAGCAATCTCAAGTGAGTACATAGACCCCTCTTTTACTGTTTTCCAAACATTTTGGGGTGGAACACATGTGCCTACTTGTTACTTTCGTGCTTTCCATGTTTTCACATCATATACTTGCTATATTCATTAGTACATTTATAGTACATGATTCATTGTCTTACATTACATTTTATGCTATGTATGTCCATTTAGTTCATACTTAGTACATCGTTTCACATCACATCACATGCTATGTATGTTCATTTGTTGCATACTTAGTACAGTTGTTTTCATCACATGCTTACATTTTGATATGATATTTGGTTTGTTTTGATGGATCAATATACATTCATTAACACCGATCACGCCGTTCATTGGTAGGTAGTGGTACCATAGGAATTGACAACTCCCGTTCCGGACATCCCGGGTAGGTGGGGATGAAAGGAATGACCGAATTCGATATACATAATTTAGATAAACCTTTAAGTTGTTTAAGGGTTTATCGCCACAGTCTCAAGGCTTGGATGTATGCATTTTCACAACACCGCATAGATGTTCATATCAGTATAGCATGCATTTCCACAAAACATAACTTTGATTTAAACCAAGTTTTACTTCAATACTTTGTTTTGTGCATTTTACCTATGGTTTACTTGATGCATTTCACTAGCCATACATATCATTTTGGTTACACATTACATGATTTACATTTGACACATAAACATTTTCGACATTGGTTATACATTACATGATTTACATTTGACACATAAACATTTTCGACATTGGTTATACATTGCATGATTTACATCTTGACATAAACATTTTGACATATTATTCAATACATTTGGCAATTGGTTTAAACATAGACATCTTACATTGGTGGTTTGTTTGGGTAAGTGAATTAAGTAACGAGGCGTGTGTAATATGATACAAGCATGGTGGATATGCCGCTGGTACTTCCTATATATAAGTGATTGTATGGTATTTCATGTCGTAGCGTTACTTAAATCATTTCAATATTTAACACATTACATTTTACATAAACAACTTATTTTCACAAGACATTGATTTACAAACAACTTATCTTATACAAACTCATTTTACATGGTTATTCATTTAACCATACATTATTCTCTTATTTATACATATCATCTGATCTTGTCGTTTTTCAAATGATTTACAAGACAAAGCAAATTAAAAAGGTTCATGACTAAACATTTTCTCAAACATAAGTCATGAATCCTGTTTTCACAAAACCTATGTATCTCACAGGCATTTTTATGCTGACGTACCTATTTTCACATGTGTTTCAGGATATGATGCATAGGATTTATCAAGATACACTTAGGCGGACATGGGCCTTAGTGACAATAAAAGATGCAAGACTAGTTATTTATGTTATGTTTCTTTGATTGTCAAGACATTGTAACTCTTTAAATAAATAAAACAATATTTCAATTTCCATGTGTTATGAAACAATGATTCTGTTACAACACTCCCCGACATTTTCCGCCACGTTTTCTGTTCTACGTGGTCGGGGTGTGACAGGTACCGAATGGTATCCCACACTATCAAGGAGCTAAAGTGCGAGACATTACCTTCCAAATCCTTCCAAACCGTGCGATCCTGTAACTGAATACTAGGCCGATCAATTGTCAAACCAATTAAAACTGGGTAGGTATCGTACCAAGCTTGAGGCCATTTCCATTGAGCATTTTCGTCTAGTAAATCCGCTACTGAACTTTGGAGGTTGAAGCCCGCGTTTGCAATGTGTCTTGGAGTTATAAACGCCCTGAGGGGGCTTAGGTGACACCAATTATCACTCCAAGCATTTGTTTGCAAACCACTCCGAATTACTTTCCAGATGTATGGCCGAACCACATTGCAGACGGATAAGATCTTTCTCCACCCCCAACTCATGCTACCCCTAGGTTGAACATCCCAGAAATTTTGATTCTTCAATTTATGATCATAAATCCATTGCACCCATAGGGATTTTCTTTTAAGAAGGATACTCCAAATATGGTTGGTAATAAGGGCTCTATTCACATCCCCTATTCGTCTAATGCCTAGGCCACCCTCCATTTTAGGAAGACAAATATCATTCCACGCAACCTTAGCTTTAATTTTTCCCACGTTACCCGCATTCCATAGAAAACGACGTAAACGCTTCTCAAGATCATTAATGATACGAGCCGGAATAACAAACACCGAAGCCCAATAAATGTGCATGGCTGAAAGGACCGAGTTAATAAGCTGCAATCTACCCGCAAAAGATAGAGTTTTTGTCATCCAGTTGTTAACTTTTTTATCCATTCGGTCCACTAAAATCTTGCAATCCCCAGCAGTTAACCTTGATGTGATCAACGGCACACCTAGGTAACGAACCGGAAGGGAACCTTCACGAAAAGGCAAAACATTCAGAATTTCCTGACGAACCTGCTGAGGAACATTACAAAAGAAAACCGTACTTTTGGCATGACTCGGGACGAGACCCGATATACTCGTGAACTCCTCCAAGGCGGCCTTGATCCTGCTAACCGAATCAATATTCCCTACAAAGATAAACAGATCATCCACAAAGGATACATTTATTATTTTTTGCTTAGTACAATGAGTATGGTACTTAAATGATGAGCTTGAGCGAGCTACCTTTTGGAGTAATAAAGTAAGCACCTCCATGATAAGCGTGAACAAGTACGGGGACATCGGATCCCCTTGGCGAAGCCCCCTTCTCCCTTTGAAAAAACCGTGGAGGTTGCCGTTGATACTCAAAGAATATGTAGCCGTACTAACGCAAACCATTATCCACTTCACCATTTTCCTGTGAAGACCAAATTGGTAAAGAATCTTTTCCAAAAACGACCAACTAACGGTATCATATGCTTTTTGAATATCGATCTTGAACGCGCATCTGGGAGGACCTTTATTCAAGTGATAGTTGTGCATCAACTCTTGAGTTAAGAGAATATTATCAGAAATCCGCCTGCCTGGCACGAAAGCAGACTGATTAATGCTAACCAAAGACTCCAAGCTCCCTATTAATCTATCCGTGATAATCTTACTGATGCACTTATAGAGAACATTACAGCAAGAAATGGGACGGTAATCAAGAACAGTATCAGGGGTATCCACTTTTGGAATAAGCGCCAAGATTGTGTGATTTAACTGTTTCAGAATTTTTCCATTGTCGAAAAAATCTAGAATTGCATTCATTACCTCATCACCTACTATCTCCCACGCCTTTTTAAAAAACGCTGATGTATAGCCATCCGGCCCCGGGGCTTTGTTTTCACTTATACTGAACATAGCGTTTTTAACTTCATCACGCGTAACACGTCTGACCATATTTTCGGCTTCATTAGTACTCACAACATTAACAAAGACATCAGTCATGTTAATGCTGGATACAGGGTCCTCCGTGCCTAAAAAACTCGAATAATGATTGACAAGCGCTGTCACTGCTTCATCTCCTTCAAACCGATTACCAGCCACATCCCGGATGCACTGGATTTTACTTCGATTGTTTTTGCATTTAACGCTATTGTGAAAAAAAGCTGTATTAGAGTCCCCCGCACAAAGCCATTCCACCTTCGATTTTTGTTTCAAAAAACACTCCTCATCATAAGCCGCAAGTTGGAACTCTCGAAGACATTCTTGCTCCTTTTTCCGAATTTCAACATCTAGAGGGTTCGTGTCCATCAGCTTTTGAACTTCATCTAATTTTTGACGCAGCTCATCTACTTTCTTATGCAAGTTTCCTTGCTGAAAGAGGATCTTCCTGAGCCCTGGTTTCAGATTCTTTAGCTTATTAATAACCGAAAACATAGAAACCCTGTCAATCTTTTTCGCCCATTCACACTCCACACAAACTTTGAATTCAGGTTTAGAAGTAATAAAATTCGCAAACTTGAAAGGCTTCGGCTTCAAGGACTTTGTCATATTGGTCAGTTTCAGAATACACGGTGTGTGACCAGACACATGACTCGGGTGATATATAACATAAGCATCAGAGAATACCTCTAGACTCTTGACATTACACATTACGCGATCAAATTTCCTAAGCAAGCCAATCCCTTCCTTCGGTTTCTGGTTCCAAGTATAATGAATACCATGCCCTTTAACATCCACAAGCTCCGACTGTTGAACACACTCAAAAAATTCCCGCATTCCGATCGATTGACTGGATGTTCCAAACAGCGAATCATCAAGATGAAGAGCAGCATTAAAATCACCCATAACGAACCAAGCTTTATCCATACACAACAACTTATGCCTACATAAATCCTCCCAGAGGCTTCTTCGCTTTTGGTATTTATTCTTCGCATAAACAAATGAGCAAAAAACAGTCGTATTATCAGCTTTGGACCAGATTTGAGTATGGATGACCTATTCCGTTTGAGACAAAATCATGACATCCATCACGTCACTATTCCAGCCAAGAATAATCCTAGTGCCCCGCTGACATAACCCCCCGTTAGAAGTCCAACTCCAGTTTCTAAAAACATTTTTACATACTCTAGCAAGATTAATGACATCCACATGAGACTCAAGGATGGCACACATCGAAACTTTATTTTCTGACATGAGAACACGAACCTCACTTTGTTTAAGGGGTTGGTTCAAACCCCTTATATTCCAAGTAAGAATACTATCCATGGAGACCGATTTGACCGGGAGTGCTTGCCCCCTCAGCAACCTCTTCATGGTTATCATTCCTCATGAACTTAGCAGTTTCCGTAGGCATTGTTTCTATCACCTCTTCATCATACTTAGTTTGCTTCCCACTATTATTGATCCCCTTTTTCATCAAAACATTGTCATCCTTGACTTCCTGCCTATCTATCTTCGGTAAAGCCTCAAAAGAATTCCGAGTTTTAACATTGTCACTAGATTTTTTATTGACGTTTACCTCCTTTGTACCAGACGAACTCAGATCTGGCTTGTTAACCTTAGGTTTGTAAATAAATTTCGGTTTTGGTTTCTTCGGAATAACACCCACTCGAGCCATCTGTTTATGGATAATTGGTATTTACGCATATGTAACTTAACATTTGTCAATTAAATTGATTATGCAACATGTTTTTTTTTGGGTAAAGGGTTTACCCCAGGTAAAATTTTATAAATGAACAAATAAGAACAAGGGCATGCCTGAAACAGACACGCCAACTAGGCTTGACATACCAACGCCTAGGATACAAGAACCACAACCCAACCCAACCCAAAACAAAACAACCAAACAGAACATCTACACAAACACGACCACATCAAAATAAACAAAACTAAAACTCTTGTCTCAGCTAGCCCGGATCCTTCGCAGCATCGTTAAGAACGATCTTCCACTTCCTCAGCAGGCTCTCATTGTTTGATTCCTTTTTAAACTTGAACCCCATTAAACGTAAATGAACCGTGCTCTTAATCCTCTCGGTCACCACATCTACCTTAGCATTAGTGTTGGAGAAAAGACAATTATTCCTCTCTTGCCAAATAAAATACGTAGTCGCAGCAATTACCAGCTTACCGATAATATGCTCCGTCTTCTTGGTACTTGCATTATGTTCCAGCCATGTCATAACCGATTGCCAAGAGTCGTTAACATTACCCATTTTTACCATTACCTTAACTTCATTCAACACTTTTGATGCAAACGAGCACTGAAAGAACAGATGATCTCTTGAGTCCCGATTATTTCAACATAGCGGAAAACACATAAGGTTTAAATTCGTTGCACTTCCCACCTCCCAAGCGGCTAGACGGTCTTGTGTCCTAAGCTTATTCTTAATTACCAACCATAAATGAAATGAATGTCTTGGAATACATTGCGAAAACCATACCCCATCAACCCAAGGAACAAGATTCTGCCTATATCGAATGTTGTGCCACACTACCGACGACCCAAAAGGACATGAGTTTCCGTCCAAGTCTTTCCAGATTGTATGATCCATCGTATTCTGAGACAAGTGAGGGACATTTAACCCAATTAAGACCGGGTATAAATCATACCATGCTTGAGGCCACTTCCAATTCCCGTTCTCATCAATCAGGTCCCTAAGAGAAGAATTAAGGTTGAACCCCGCAATAGTGATACTCCTGGGAGTAATAAATGAGCTTAGCGGACTTAGCTGACACCAGTTATCACACCAAGCGTTTTTTGAGATCCACTTCGAACTACCTTCCATATGAAAGGCCTAACAACACTACGGATAGATAAAATCTTCCTCCATCCCCAGCTCATACTACGACGGCCCTGGATATCCCAAAAACTCCGACCCTTCAACTTGTGCGAGTAGATCCATTGAACCCAAAGGGACTTCCTATTAACAAGAATACTCCAGATATGGTTAGTCATAAGTGCCTTATTAACATCCGTGATGCTCCTTATGCCTAACCCTCCCTCACTCTTTGGCAAGCAAACCTCAGACCAAGGGACCTTTGCTTTAACTCTACTCGGGTTACTACCATTCCACAAGAACCGCCGCATATGTTTCTCAAGATCATTTATGACTCGAGCTGGAATAATAAAAACAGACGCCCAATAGATATGCATAGCCGATAAGACGGAATTAATGAGTTGCAATCTACCAGCAAATGATAGCGACTTATTCAGCCAACTATCTATTCTCTTTTCCATACGATCAATAAGAGGTTTACAGTTTTAAAAACTAACTTGGTTGAGATTAATGGAACCCCCAAATACCTGACAGGAAGCGAACCTTCCTGGAATGGCATCACACGAAGAATTTCCTGCTTAACATTTTGCGGCACATTACAGAAGTATGATGTGCTCTTGGCTGGACTCGGAACCAAACCTGAGACACTAGTGAATTTCTCGAGAGCATCTCTAACCTTCTTAACCGAAAATATGTCCACATGCACAAAGATGAATAAATCATCAGCAAAGGAAACATTTATAATCTTCTGCTTCACACAATGAGCATGATATTTGAACTGAGAACTAGAATGGGCAGCATGTTGAAGAAAAAGCGAAAGAACCTCCATAATCAAGGTGAACAGATATGGCGACATAGGATCGCCTTGCCTCAAGCCCCCTTTACCCCAGAAAAAACCATGCAAATTACCATTAATACTTAGAGAATAGGTAGTTGTGGTGACACAAGCCATAATCCACGCAACCATCTTCTGATGAAACCCAAAACCATAGAGAACATCCTCCAGAAAAGACCAACTGACCGTATCGTATGCCTTTTGTATGTCTATTTTGAAAGCACATCTAGCTGGACCCCGATTTAAATGATAATTGTGCATTAATTCCTGAGTAAGAAGGATGTTCCTACCCGGGACAAAGGCAAACTGGTTAATACTCACCAAATCACCCAAGCTACCCTTTAATCTATCCGTAATGATCTTGCTGATACACTTATTACAGCAAGAGATAGGACGATAGTCAAGAACCGAATCCGGAGTATCCACTTTAGGAATAAGAGCCAGAATTGTATGGTTTAATTGCTTCAGGAGCTTACCATTATCAAAGAACTCTAGAATGGTTGTAGAAATCTCATCACCCACAATATCCCAAGCATGCTTAAAGAAAGCCGATGTATAACCATGAGGTCCTAGGGCTTTATTATCGCCAATACTAAACATAGCATTCTTAACCTCTTCACGAGTAACCTGACGAACCATATTAACCTCGACAGCTGGGCTAAGAACGTTAACAAATATATCCTCCAGGTTCAGACGAGTAACCTGATCCGCCGTACCCAAGAAGTTTGCATAATGGTTGACTAGAGCAACCGGAACATCATCACCCTCAAACCGGTTCCCTGCTACGTCCATAATAGCGTGAATTTTAGTTCTAGGATTCCTGCATTTCAAACTATTGTGGAAAAATGTTGTATTCGAATCCCCCGCACATAACCATTCCACTTTGACTTTTGCTTTAAAAAACATTCTTCATCATACGCCGCAGTTTTGAACTCCTTAAGGCATTCAACTTCCATATTCCGCAGCTCTACATTGAGCGGATTAGCATTGATCCTCTTTTGAATTTCATCAAGTTTGTTCCTCAACTCAGAGACTTTGACATGCAGATTACCTTGCCTAAACATAATTTTCCGCAAGAACGGCTTCAAATTCTTGAGCTTTTTAGTAACCGAGAACATAGTAACCCCACTGACCGTTTTCCTCCACTCCTGCTCCACAGACGTCTTGAACTCCGGTTTGGACGTAATAAAATTGGCGAATTTAAATGGTTTGGGCCGAACCTTGTCACACCCCCAAAATCCACCATGCGGAGTACCACCGCTTGGAGGCGTGACATGACCAGGATCGAGCCACCAATCATATTGAACATCGTAATTAAGTAAATAAGACCAACCACAATACGATTGGTGACCAAAGCTAGTTAACCATGTTTAGTTTAAACAGCGGAAGCATAAAAGTAAATCCAAAATCCTAAGTCCATAGGTTATATTTTAAGGTTCAAAACACAAGTTTAATAAGTTCATAAGGATTTAAACAATGAGCACGGAATGTAACAGTCCGTACACCACAACGACTTCTTCCTCGTGCAAGCTCCAAGCATTTAGCGACCTGTAAGGCATGTAACAACTAGTCAACAACAAAGTTGAGTGAGTTCACGTTTGGTTGTTTGGTTTTAAGTTGTTTCTGAAAAACGTGGTTTGACTTTCGTTGGCTTATATGCCGTGGGGGTTACCCCGAAGTTGAAAGTATGTTTAACCATTTCCTTTTTCTTTACCCAAACCGTATCCATAATTAGTGGGGGCTTTCCCCGTGTGAACTACTAGACGGTATGATATCGACTACTACGAACAATAGTTGTGCCCTACATCAGTGTCTATCATCACTGACAGTTTGCCATAGTCCATTAGTACACGCCCGTCCGAACGGCACGGTGTGAGGTTTGTTAAACCTAATAGCGCTATTAACTAATGACCCGCTCGCCATTGGCCTCGGCGATTAAGTCGATATGAAGAGGGACTTATTGATAAAGTTTTTGTCTAGCTAGTTTTAAGGTTGTTGTCCTGCACCAGGAGGACGAACGTACGTATTCTGCACCAGGAGAATTCGTAGGTTTAATAATGGCATCCTACCTATGGAGGATGGCCGTACATATCCTACCCAAGGAGGATATGTAGATTCCAATTTTAATTTCTTAACCCATTCCCAAACCACCGGGAATCCCATGCCTTGTAGAAAGTGTGTGAACTCACCTCGGTTTGCTCGGTTAGATTCTCAATATAGCTAACAGTCAAGGTCGGTCAATCACGTCCTAGTATGATTTACCAGTTAGTCATTTAGTGGCTTTCAAATAGAACACAAAGTTCCTACACGTATCTATCACACAACATGCATCATTTTAACGGTTTATGCCCATCTAAGTTTCCCAACCATTCCCCACTCAAAATCAAACATACGATAATGCACATAACATATATAACATGTTAGATCATTCACAGATAGCATACTCGACATTTAGACACGCGAGTCACAACTTATGTCATTTCAGCATTTATATTCAAAACCGGCTGTTTTCGGACATTTTAATAAAATGGTTAAATTATTCCAAAAATTCCCAAATTTTTACAGGATGTCTTAAACGTTCCATATTTTATTGTGTAAAAATATCGGGGTCCGGTTCATTACCAATATTTTATAAAAATTCATATTCCGGACTGAACTCAGATTTATGTATTTCTGACCATAGTCCATGGAACAATTTATTAAAAATTCATTGAGTGTCCGATTTACGAAATTCCAGTGGGGTAATTACAAATGCATCGGTTGTCATCTACTGTACAAATTTCATGGTCCGATTCATCACAAAACTCAGGTTATGACTGAAAGTATGACACCCATTTATTGCTGTCAAAATTCAGCTTAAGTTGCTGTTACAAATTAACACTTTAAAAATAGTAAACGGAGTCCAAAAATTATGATTCCAGTGCCATTAGAACCGTATTTCACAACACATCAACATAGACTTCAGAAAATACATTTTTCGTTAAGTTATGACCCGTTTACAGCCTGATGAAGTCGGCTGGAAATGTGATTCAGCATGTTCTTTAAAGTTTAAATGTTACTATATTGTATCAACACATGTCCGAACAACGGATTTATCAAGAGTTCGACGATCAATCATCATATATGTATTAACCCACCCTAAACCAACAACATACCCATGACAACATCAACTAATAGCATTTCATATACAAGTAAACTTCATGTAACCTTTATGTTTATATTTTTAGTGTTCTTGCATTTTAGTTGTAACCATAAGCATCATACTACAATGTTAGCCATAAAATAAGATGAACAAAGGTTAAACAAGAGCTTACTACTAGCTTATAGCTAGGGTAGAATCTATTGAGGAGGATGATGAGAAAAGATGAAGAACAAGCAAGACAAAGCCCTTCTTGAAGCTCCACTAGTAGCTACCTTCTTGAATCCTTCTAAGCTTAAAAAGGGACTTGTAAAAATGGAAGATGAAGATGTGAAAAGAGAGGGGGTGGGTTCGGTTTGGGGGAACCGAATAGAGAGAGAGAGAGAGAGAGTAGTGAGGTTGAGTGTGATATTTTTGTGAAATGAAATGTGATCTAGGAGGCCATGCTTCTTATAATCATCCTACATATATTTTGCTTAGTTCAACAAGTAAGATCCAATAAACAAATCAATTAAAATCTTGCATAATATTTGAGGTATGGTTAGAATGATATGTGGGGTCCCTTGGGGACTAGAATCGTTGGGGGGGGGGGTCTTAATGTAACATTGTGACTAAAGTGGTAAATAATAGTTAGATTATAAGTGACTAGATTTTATATGTTAGTGAATTGATTTCTAGCGGGTGTTATGGCATACGGGGACCATGACTAGCCAAAAATAATTACACAATTGTGATTCTCTCAACTATTCGGCTAAAGCTCCAAACGATGAGATTTAAGATGTCGATGCAAACGGAACGAGTTTTACGAGATTGGTCGCTTCCACGGGGGCTACTGTTAGCGGATGATGATAGCGGCTAGTTTTTAATTGTTTATTTGTTGAATAGGTTGGTTTGACTGGTTTTTTTGTTGGCGGCTTATTTGTTGTCGCATGTTTGCTCTCGGTTGGCATGTCTCCCGAGAGAATTGAGAAGTGTTTTTGCTTCTCACTTGTTTTGTTTTGGTGGTTGATATAAAATTTACCGGGGTAACCCTTTACCCAAAAAAAAAAGTTCAGTTTTTGGGTCATATAGTCAACGAGCAAGGTATTCATGTGGATCCTTCCAAAATAGCTACTATTAAGGATTGGAACACACCTACGACACCTACAGAAGTTCGGTCTTTTCTTGGTCTTGCTGGTTATTATCGACGGTTTATTTCAAACTTCTCAAAGATCGCGGTTCCACTCACTGCTTTGACTCAAAAGAATAAGCCTTTTGAGTGGGGACCCATACAAGAAGAAGCGTTCCAAACGTTAAAACGAAAACTCTGTGATGCTCCTGTTTTATATTTGCCTGATGGAAACGATGATTTTTTTTTTTTGGGTAAAGGGTTACCCCGGTGATTCTATATATTCACAAAAATAAAACAAGTAGTAAGGTAACATCCTTACTAGTTCAGACATGGGACATACCCCCATGAAAGTAAAAACCAACTAAACCACAAAACTGTAAAACCAAAACGACTACTAGACACACTATCTAGAACAAAAGACTCCTTAACTTATCCGAAATCAACCATTTTCCATGAGTAAATCAGCTCCATGAATATCCCACTTCTCCAGTAATGCCCGAACTCGCGCAGTGTTCTTGAACTTGAGCCCCATTAGCTTATATCTAACACTTTCTATAACAAGCTGACAAAGAACATCCGGAGGTCTTGCATGGTTCCTAAATAATCGGTTATTTCTCTCCTGCCATATGGTATAAGCTAGCGCTGCAATCAACAACCGAGCCACCATATTTGATGATGATTTTGACCGAGAACGAGTACCTAGCCATTCGAAAACATCACTCCACTTTGAATCGACACTCTCCATACCAGCCTTTGCACGAATCATTTCCCAAACTAGCGTGGATAGTTTGCACTCAAAAAATAAGTGGTCATGAGAATCAATATTCTCATAACACAACAGGCAACACATCATGTTCATGTTGTTACATCGAGTATGATTCCAAAGCACAATTTTGTCTTGAGTAAGTAACTTACGTCGCACAATAAGCCACATCAGAAAAGCATGACGAGGAATACAATGAGAGAACCAAATGAAAGCAGCCCAACCCACCTCCGGCTCCCTTGCTCGAACAGAATTCCAAACCACACTAGAAGAGTAAACGGCCTCACTATCTCCATCTTTCCAAAGAAGACGATCTCGTGCATTTAAATTCCGTTGCATGTTATCAAGCTGAATAAGAACTGGGAATATATCCCTCCAAGCTAACGGCCAAATCCAAGAACCATTAGGAGACACATCCGCAACTGTAGCACTTAGAGAAAAACCTTCTCGGGTAATAACTCTTGGAGAAAAAAAATTGCATAACGGACCAATGCTGCTCCATGTATCAAACCAAGCTGAGGTACTACTACCATCACCAATCATAGACCAAACATGTTGACGAATCAAAGGGCGAAGTTGAGCCATCTTTTTCCAGCTCCAACAACAAGTAGCCGGAATCTTATGGTCCCAAAAATTCCGACCTTTTAACCGATAAGAGTGAATCCAAGCAACGATGATTTCGTTGTGTATTGTGACGCGTCGAATCTAGGCCTTGGTTGTGTTCTTATGCAACGAGGTAAAGTCATTGTATATGCGTCAAGACAGCTAAAGATACACGAGAAGAACTATACTACTCATGATCTTGAGTTGGGCGCTGTGGTTTTTGCTCTCAAAATCTGGAGACACTATCTTTATGGAACGAAATGTCTGGTTTTCACAGACCACAAAAGTCTCCAACACATTCTCAATCAAATGGAGCTAAACATGAGGCAACGACGTTGGGTTGAACTCTTGAACGATTACGACTGCGAAATTCGCTACCATCATGGTAAGGCGAATGTCGTAGCCGATGCGCTAAGTCGAAAGGAATGAGTCTTTTCGAACTCTATCTGATATTCAAACTCGCATCTCTCAAGCTCAACAATCTTGTGTTACACAAAACTTGATGGGTAAGGAATTACCACATCAGCTTGAGCTTAAACTCGAAACGAAGGACGATGGGTTACTCTATTTTAAGAATCGTTTGTGAATTACGAAACAAGACGATCTTCGCACTTTAGTGATGGACGAATCTCACAAGTCTCGTTATTCTATCCATCCTGGTGCTGACAAAATGTACAAGGATCTTCATACTCAGTATTGGTTGTATGAAAAAGGATGTTGCCTTGTATGTATCGAAATGCCTAACTTGTCTCAAAGTCAAGGCTGAACATCAACGACCATCTGGTTTGCTTGTACAACCTGAGATACCGGTTTGGAAGTGGGAGAACATTGCAATGGATCTTATCACTAAGTTACCGCGTACATCTAGAGGTCACGATGCGATTTGGGTCGTTATTGATCGATTAACGAAGTCAGCTCACTTTATACTGATTCGCGAGGATTTATCTGCTGATAAACTTGCCAAGATTTATGTTGATGAGATTGTATCCCGACATGGTGTTCCTTTAGATATCATATCTGATCGTGATGCTCGATTTTCATCTCACTTTTGGAAGACCATGCAAACTGCTATGGGAACCCAACTAAATCTAAGCACTGTTTATAATCCCCAAACAGATGGACAATCCGAGAGAACGATACAAACGTTGGAGGATATGCTTAACGCATGCGTGATAGACTTTGGTGGTAATTGGGATTCTCATCTTCCGTTGATCGGGTTCTCTTACAACAATAGTTATCATGCTAGCATTAATATGGCACCGTTCGAAGCTTTATACGGTCGAAAATGTCGTTCACCTATATGTTGGAATGAGATTGGTGAAGCTCAGCTTACTGGATCTGGAAACAACGGATAAAATCAAGAAAATTCGCGATAATCTTCTGACATCTAGAAGCCGTCAAAAGAGTTATGCGGATATGCGACGCAAGCCCTTGGAATTTCAAGTTGGAGACCATGTCCTACTCAAGGTATCCCCTTGGAAGGGAGTGGTGAGATTTGGAAAGAAAGGAAAACTTGCACCACGATATGTTGGACCATTTAAGATTGTTGAAAGAATTGGAAAGGTTGCCTATCGACTAGAGCTACCTCCTGAACTTGGGAATATTCACCCAACAATTCACGTGTCCAATTTACGAAAGTGTTTAGCCGATACTGATCTTCATATTCCACTCGATGAAATTCAAGTTGATGAAACGATGCACTTCGTCGAGAAACCTGTGGTGTTAATGGACCGTGCAGTCAAACAGTTGAAGAACAAATGAATTCGATTAGTCAAAGTTCGCTGGGAGTCCAAATGTGGCCCAGAGTTTACTTTGGAACGTGAGGACCAAATGAAGGCGAAATATCCACATTTGTTTTCACGAGTTTCCTCTAGTTAAAATTTCGGGACGAAATTTCCTAAAGTAGGGGAGACTGTGACAACTGTGCTCTGTAAACAATGTACGATGTAAAACAATATCAATTATCAATAAAACGATGTGTTTTGGTGTTAATATGTGAGTATTTGTGTTTGATGATTTTACGATTTGATTTGAGTTCGATTTCAAGCTTTAAATCGCTTTCTGGGAAGTTATACGCAAACTGATGCGTAAACGTAATCAGTTTAATGCGAAAAACACTCCAGAATAGTGATATAGGCTTAACATACCTTAAATAACCTTCACCTAACTTAGAAATAAGTTTTGGATGGTTTGGTGTGTCGAAAACAAGTTTATTCGTTCGCAGGGACTATTTGTGTCAAACTGTGAAACTATGCCGATTCGTACTGTAACGAACATTCTGGAACTTGATCATAAATTAAACATACCCTAAATATCCTTTACATAGCTTAGATATAGGCTTTGAGGGGTTCGGTATGCGAAAATAAACTTTTTGATCAAACAGGGACTAAAAGCGTCAAAAAGTGCATAAGTTTGCATTTTCGCGCATATCTTACGTTCTGAACATATCTGGACATCCAAAAATTTTTGTAAGCATTAAAATATATTATTTTAGTGATTGGAATGCAAAAATACCATTTTTTGGGTAAAGGGATTACCCCGGTGAATTTTATAAATAACCAATAAAAGAACAGGGTGTGTCATGGACTCGACACACACTACTAGCCAAGGCATACCCCGACTAGGGAACCAAACAAACTAGACAAGAGAAAACAAAACACAACCAAGACAAACAACTCGAACGAACACTACCCCAAACTAAACAATAAAACAAAAACAATCCAAAGCCTCCTTAGCCTGGATCTGAAATCATATCATTCTTCGAGATCTGCCATCGATCAAGGATCTTCATGTGGTCCGGGTGACTCGCAATCCTGAATCCCATTATCTTCAGTCGAACTGTGTTAATAATAACTTGCGAAAGAATAGCCGGGGACCGTTGAATGTTCGAGAATAGCCGATTATTTCTTTCTTGCCAGATGAAATAAGTAGCAGCCCCTAAGAGAATCTTACATACAATCCTGTCAAGTTTCCTCGAACTAGCACTGTTCTCCATCCAATCCATAACCGACCTCCATGTGTTATTGACTTTCCCCATATCAACCCATTCTCTAACTGTCTCCCACACCTCAGAGGCATACAGACACTGAAAAAAAAGATGATCCCTAGTATCACGATTATAAGAACACAGCGGACAACACATGAGGATGAGATTAGTGGCACTGCCCGCTTCCCATATAGTCATCCTATCCTGAGTCTTTAGCTTGTTGTTAATTACTAGCCATACATTAAACGAGTGTCTAGGAATACACTGGCTAAACCAAACCGCATCAACCCAAGCAACTTTATCATTTCTCATCCAAAAAGAGTTCCAAGCTTCAGAAGAGTGAAAATGTCGTAAATTACCTTCATAATCCTTCCAGCAAGAACGATCAGCCATATTCTCTACTAAAGTGGGAGCTGAAATATTTATTAGTACCGGAAAAAGATCATACCAAGCCATTGGCCATTTCCATTGACCATTATCATCGAGCAACTCCGCAACCGTCGTGTCCAGGTTGAAACCTGCATTGGCAATACGCCTAGGGGAAATAAAGTAACGGATCGGGCTGCAAGAACACCAGTTATCACTCCATGCATTAGTTTGACGACCGCTCTGAATAGACTTCCAAACATAAGGCCGAATCTGATTGCGCAGCGCAAGAATCTTTCTCCAACCCCAGCTCGGATTAGCTGAGCATTTAACCTCCCAAAAACTAGTTCCTTTAAGCTTGTATGAATGAATCCAAGAAACCCACAGAGAGCGCCGATTATTGATGATACTCCATATATGGCTAGAAATCAACGCTTTATTAACATCCATGACACTCCGAATACCCAAACCACCTTCCGTCTTAGGCAAGCAAATATCCTTCCATGCCACTTTAGAACGAATAGGACCTTGAACCCCACCATTCCATAGAAACCGACGCATACACTTTTCAAGCTCCTTGACAATTCTGATCGGAAGCATAAAAACTGAAGCCCAGTAAGTATACATAGCCCAGTAAGCAAATATCCTTCCATGCCACTTTAGAACGATCGGAAGCATAGCTGAAAAATACCATTCGTCGCGCAATTTGGATCGTTTTCGCGTCCGTTCGAGTTTTCGTCGTAATTAACCAAATAACGCAACCGTACTACCAAACAAACCGACATACGAGATGTTTTCAAGCATATTTTAAGTCCCTATACTTTAACTTCATTTTAGAGCCATGAAATGGGGTTAACGGGGCTTAAACGTGCCGAAAATCAAGTTTTAAGCATGTAGGGACCTGTTTCGCCAAAATCTAAAACTTAGAACTGACCTCCCCCGAACCACGCGCCAGATCAGGTGATACCTGGCGCGCCACGTGAAAGGAACCAAAAATAAGCAACTCAGTTTCAGCAACAGTCTTGATTTCCAGGGTTAATTATGCAAAATTCTCAATACCTGGAGCTGGTTTTGGATCCCCATTGTATTTAAATACCATGTTCTACAATGAAGGGCCAAGATTGATCCTTCTAAACACTTGGAATGATCTCATTCATCCTAACTTACTATAAACAGCAATGGGTTTCTCACTTGGTTCTTCACACTTGATCTCAAATCTGCTCTAAGTTGGAGTATTCATACTTCATACCTGAGTAATTTGAATCAAATCTTCATTGCTTGGACGTTTTGTAAGATTCTTTCATGCTTTTTATGCTTTTCAAGCATGAAAGTCAAACAGTGTTTGACTTTCTGCTTTGACCACGAGTTGGTCAACACAAAGTTCGTTCGAACTTTGCAACATGAGCGTAATCACGATGGTTATAGTCCCTTGTGACTACACCTACTGATTACCAGGTTGATTAGTCGAAGTGACGAGTCAAAGTTTCGGTCAAAGTACGTGTTTATGAGTATTTTGAGACGAAGCTATTTTTGGGTATTAAAACACTTTGTTTTGATATCAAACCTGTTTTCTAACTTAGTTAAACATGTTTAGCTCGACACTTTTAGTCTAGTGCTTATATAGGGTCGTAAGTCAAGCGGTCTTAACAACCGCTTGCTTAGACTTTCGAACCCGACCCGTTTGGTCGATCGTTAGGATCCGACCAAGCATATTATGTGACCATAGTTGTTGTATAGGGAATAACCTTCCGAGGTTATACCTTATGGTCACTTAGCTTAATTAGTTGTATGATAGGTAGTTTATATGCCTTAGGAAAATGACCAAAATGCCCTTTTATGCATAATTGGTATTTAAGCATATGTATCGCCAATCTCTATAACGAACCCTAATGCTCTCTCTCTAGCTTGGCGAATTTTGTTCTTCATGAATCCTCAGATTTTCATTGTGATTTTCTGTATAACAGTCTGTGATTAGGGATTGATTTATTAATCTCTATAACGAACTCGTTAGCAGGCTTGATCGATTTACATCTAGGGTTTTCTTTTCTTTTCTGCTCATTCGCCGCCTTACTTTCTGTGTTATTCTAACGTGCTGTATAGTGCTCGTGGATTGTCGATCCTACTCTAACAGGATATTGATTTTCCAGGTTTACTATTTCGGAAGGGTGCATGGAGTAGGGGTTGCTAGAATTAGGGTTTTCAGTTTTTCGGTTTGTTTCTTCTTGTTGAGGCTCCGGTGATCGTGTTTTTTCGGTGCATGGTTGTTTTGTTTGCTGTTGAAAGGAGAGAGGTGTTTATTTTCAAATGGATGATCGTTTCAAACCTGATAATACTGTTCTGGGAGATCGCGGTAAGCCGCCTTTACCTTACAAAGGTTTAGCCAGTCGTGTGGTGAACATAGATGGTAATCCGGTGTTACCCAGAAGAGGTACTATGCAAGTGTCTCAGCATGATTCTAAGAAGTTTAATGTAATCGATGAATTAACCAAGATCACTGTTCCGGTTTCTTCATTGGAATGTGAGGGTGCGGGTACGAATTTGGCTGGTGATGACAATACACAAGGATCTCATCCGATTAATGGTTCTACATCTAAGCCTATGTCATATGCTGATTCGGTAGTTGCTAATAATTTAAAGAAAGTTAATTTTCGCTCACTTGCTAGCTCCGTGATGCATGATGATTGTGATGTTGTGTTGCCGAGGGAATCGGTACGTACGGTGCAAGATAAGTTGGCTAACACTCTTTATGGGTATTTTTAGGAGATCGTGTTGCTTTTCCAGTGGTATATTATTTTGTGCGGATGAATTGGAAGAAATATGGACTACAAAAAACTATGATGAACGCGAACGGTTTTTTCTTTTTCAAATTTAATGATGAGGTTGGTATGTCGAATGTTCTTAAAGATGGGCCATGGATAATTCGATCTCAACCATTGTTTCTTAATTGCTGGACCCCAACAACTAAACTCGAAAAGAAAGAGGTAAAGAAGGTTCAAGTATGGGTTAAAATTCATGAAGTCCCTATTGCAGGCTATACGGAGGATGGCCTTAGCCTGATTGCAACGACTATTGGGGAACCAAAGATGCTGGATTCGTTTACCACGTCTATGTGCATGGACTCATGGGGTCGTAGTAGCTATGCTAGAGCGTTGATTGAAATCTCGGCTGATAAAGAATTCCGAGAGGAAATTATAATGGCAATTCCCGAATCTGAAGGGGAGGGTTTTATTAAAGAGACTATGTATGTGGAGTATGAATGGAGTCCGTATCGTTATGCTACTTGTTGTGTGTTTGGCCATACTACCGATGCATGTCCGAAGCAACCTATGAAACCAAGTAAGGCTATGCACGAGGAGCACAATCGGAATGTTCAAAAAAATCGTCCAGCAAAGAAGATGCCTGCTGTGGATCAGGATGGTTACATAGGAGACTATGGTAAGAAAGCTGCTAAGAAAGTTGGAATTCCTGTGAATAAACAAAAATCTAAATTCGAATATCGTCCTGTGGGGCCAAAGCAAAAGGGAGACAGCAACAAGGCATCGAGTTCTAACACTAACAGGTCGAATAATCCTTTTGATGTTCTCAAGGAAGTGGATGCCGATTCGGGTGCTAGTATCAAGACGTCAGGTATGAACAATGAGGATACAGATGATGACGAGGTAGTAGAGGTGTACAATGAAACGGATGGTTTTATGATGGAAGGTACTCTAAACATAAATAGTAAAGGGGCAAGCACTCCTTCTTCGAAAGTTAACGATGGTTAGTATCGCGACGTGGAATATAAGGGGGTTGAACCGCCCTCTTAAACAGAAGGAGGTTCGACAGGCAGTCAAAGATTTTAACTTGAGCTTGTGTGCGATTTTAGAGTCTCATGTGGATGTTGGTAAATTGGGTAAAGTGTGCAAGTCCGTTTTTCGTTCTTGGGATTGGACTTCGAATGGAGGTTGTTGTGACAAAGGAATGAGAATTATTATCGGATGGAATCCGGCTATCTTTGATGTGATGATTTTGGCGCAGTCTCCTCAGGTTATGCATATTCAGCTTGTTTTTAAATTGGACAAAAGGATGGTTTTTTGTTCTTTCGTTTATGCTGCAAATTATTATGTCTCCCGTAAAGAGTTATGGCATAATCTTTCCATGCACAAAGTCCTTGTTGGATGATATTGAGGTTGTTGATATTAACTGAATAGGGATCCATTTTACATGGAGCCAAAAGCCAAAGAATGGGGTAGGGCTTCTGAAGAAAATTGATCGAGTGATGGGAAACACTCCCTTTGTAAAATTTTAACAGATCGGATAACCCTAATGCTCTCTCTCTCTAGCTTGGCGATTTTGTTCTTCATGAATCCTCAGATTTTCATCGTGATTCTCTATATAACAGTCTGTGATTAGGGATTGATCTTTTAATCTCTATAACGAACTCGTTAGCAGTCTTGATCGATTTACATCTAGGATTTTTTGTCTTTCTTTTCCGTTCAATCGCCTCCTTATTTCTGTGACATTCTAACGTGGTGTATAGTCCTCTTGGTTTGTGATCATACTAGGATCTTGATTCACCAGGTTTACTATATATGTCGAAAGGGTGCATGGATTAGGGTTTGCTAGATTAGGGTTTTTCTGATTTTCGGCTTTCTTCTGGTTGAAGCTCTGGTGATCGTGTTTTCTGGTGCATGGTTGTTTTATTTGTTGTTTAAAGGAGAGAGGTGTTTATTTTCCAATGGATGATCATTCCAAACCTGATGATTCTGTTCTGGGAGATCGCGGTAAGCCGCCTTTACATTACAAGGGTTTAGCTAGTCGTGTGGTAAACATAGATGGTAATCCGGTGTTACCCAGAAGAGGTACTGTGCAATTGACGCAACATGATGCGAAGAAGTTTAATGTAATCGATGAATTAACCAAGATCACTGTTCCGGTTTCTTCATCGGAATATGAGGGTGCGGGTATTAATTTGGCGGCTGGTGACAATCAAGGAACTCAGCCGAGTAATGGTTCTACCTCCAAGGCTATGTCATATGCAGATTCGGTAGTTGCTAATAATTTAGAGAAAGTTAATTTTCGCTCACTTGCCAGCTCCGTGATGCATGATGGTTGTGATGTTGTTTTGCCAAGGGAATCAGTACATTCTGTGCAAGATAAGTTGGCTAATACTCTTTATGGTACTTTTTAGGAGATCGTGTTGCCTTTCCAGTGGTTGATTATTTTGTTCGAACGAATTGGAAGAAATATGGTCTGCAAAAAAACTATGATGAACGCGAATGGTTTTTTCTTTTTCAAATTTAATGATGAAGTTGGTATGTCGAATGTTCTTAAGGATGGGCCATGGATAATTAGATCTCAGCCATTGTTTCTTGATGGATGGACTCCAACAACTAAGCTCGAAAAGAAAGAGGTAAAGAAGGTTCAAGTATGGGTTAAAATTCATGAAGTTCCTATTGCGGCCTATACGGAGGATGGCCTTAGCCTGATTGCAACGACTATTGGGGAACCAAAGATGCTGGATTCGTTTACCACGTCTATGTGCATGGACTCATGGGGTCGTAGTAGCTATGCTAGAGCGTTGATTGAGATCTCGGCTGATAGAGAGTTCCGAGAAGAAATTACAATGGCAATTCCCGAACCTGATGGGGAGGGTTTCATCAAAGAGACTATGTATGTGGAGTATGAATGGAGTCCGCATCGTTGTGCTACCTGTTGTGTGTTTGGCCATTCTACCGATGCTGTCACACCCCGACCACGTATAACATACAAAACGTGGCGGAAAACGTCGGGGAGTGTTGTAACAGAATTAATTGTTTCATAACCATGGTATTCAAAGTTGTATTTTATTTATCAACATAAGAGTTACATTGTCTTAAACAGGAAATAAAGAGTTCATAACATAATTAAACTAGTCTATCTTCATTTTTAGTCTCTAAGGCACAGGTCCGCCCTAGTGTCCTGATCAACATCCTATGCAAAAGCTCCTGAAAACACATGTGAAAATAGGTACGTCAGCATAAAAATGCCTGTGAGATACATAGGTTTTTTAAAAATATGATTCATGACTAGTCTTTAAGAAAATGTTTAGTCATGAACCTTGTAATTTGCTTTGTTTTGTAAATCGTTTGAAAAACAATAAGTTCAGATGATATGTATAAATAAATGTAAGGTTAAATGAATAACCATGTAAAAATGGGTTTGTGTAAGATAAGTTGTTTGTAAACAGTGTCTTGTAAAAAGTATGTTATTTGTATAAAATGTCATGTGTCATAAATTGAAATGATTTAAATAACGCTACGATATGTAATACCATACAAACACTTATATATAGGAAGTATCAGCGGCGTATCCACCATGCTTTTATCATATTACACATGCCTCGTTACTTAAATCACTTACTCAAACCAAACCACCAATGTAAATTGTTTATGTATAATCAAATGTCAAACTGTTATTGTGTACACCATATCAAATGTCTGTGTTTAATGTAAATCATGAATTGTGTATATCAATGTCAAAATGTTTATGTCTAATGTAAATCATGTAATGTGTATCCAAAAATGTCATGTATGGTATGTGAAATATATCAACTAAACCATATGTAAAATGCACAAAAACAAGGTTTTGAAGTAAAACATGGTTTAAATCAAAGTTATGTTGTGTGGAACAAATGCATGCTATACTGATACAAACATTTATGCGGTATTGTGAAAATGCATACATCCAAGCCTTGAGACTGTGGTGATAAACCCTTAACCAAATTAAAGGTTTATCTAAGTTATGTATATCGAATTCGGTCATTCCTTCCAATCCAAACAAACCCAGGATTTCAGGAACGGGAGTTGTCAATTCCTATGGTACCACTACCTACTAACGAACGGCGTGATCAATGTTAATGAATGTATTGTTCCATGTTAAACAAACCAAATGTCATACCAAAATGTAAGCATGTGATGTAAACAATTGTACTAAGTATGCACACAGTGGGCATACATAGCATGAAATGTAATGTAAAACAATGTACTAAGTATGCACACAATGGGCATATATAGCATGAAATGTAAAACATTGTACTAAGTATGCACACAATGGGCATATATAGCATGAAATGTAATGTAAAACAATGTACTAAGTACACACACAATGGGCATACATAGCATGAAAGGTAATGAAATCATGTACTATAATGTACTAACGAACATAGCAGGTATATGATCTGAAAGCATGAAAGTAACAAGTAGGCACATGTGTTCCACCCCAAAATGTTTGGAAAACAGTAAAAGAGGGGTCTATGTACTCACTTGAGATTGCTCAGAAGTCCTAAGATAACCACCAAGCAATGCTAGAGATCACGGAATCAAACGGCACCTAATATATGTAACTATGTTAATAAACCGGACCTAATATCGGAGGGTCGGATAGAATGAGGGTTCGTAAACCAAACGAGTATGGAGACTCGTGTAATATGGTTTAACAAAGCCCACATACTAAAACGAAACTTAACCTAAGTGTTTGTGACCCATTACGACCCGTTTAGGTAGCTTATGCTACTTTAACGCGTCGTTCGCGTAAAACGCGTTCGGAACGCCTAACTAGTCCTATGACAAGTAAAATATGCCTTAACATGTCTAATATGGTTGTCAAATCAGTTTAGATGTCAAAAGTTATGTTACATATGTTTAAAACAAATTTTGGCATCAAAGGGGTATTTTGGTAATTTACCTAAGGCATATAAACTACCTATCATACAACTACTTAAACGAAGCGACCATAAGGTATAACCTCGGAAGGTTATTCCCTATATGATATGGTCACCTAATGTGTTTGGTCGGATCCTAATGATCGACCAAATGGGTCGGGTTCGAAGGTATAAGCGATTTATCAGATCGCTTACCCTTACGACCCTAGACAACGTGGTAATCAGTAGGCATAGTCACAAGGGACTATAACCATCGTGATTACAATCACGTTGCGAAGTTCAAACGAACTTCGCATTGACCATAATCTGGTCAATGCAGAAATTTCGGACTCGAAAGCAATAAAAGAACGAAGGAACACTTACAAAGGGTCCCCGAATGCTAATCTAGATCAAAAGAGCTCAGGTATGAAACAAAGGTTTCAACTTAGAGCACATTAGATCAGATTCTTGTGAGGAATGAGTGAAAATGTGATGGGTATTTATAGTTTTCGGATCACCGTTAGGATCATTTCTTGGAAAAGGGGAAATGATCTAGCCCGTACACTTGTCAAAATGTTGTGGTAACTGATTTTGGCCACCATAAGAGATTAACATGTGGCACTTGACCTTTGGAGGGTGTTAGGGGCTGTTAACTTGTGTTTAAACATTGAATCTGGTCCAGAAGGGGCCTCGCGTGACGCTAAGACCCCTCGCGTCACGCCTAGCCCTAGTTTCTGTAGAATTTGTAGAAATGGTCCCTGCACATGTTTCGTCGCGTAACGGCACTTCTAACACCCGTCAAACCCAACTTCAAGCTCCACAAGGATGCCTAAACATTGTGGATATGAAACATGCTCAAAAATGTGTCGGATGTTGGTTCGTTTGGTCGTACGATCGCGATGTTTGCTTAATTACGACGGAACGCGCACAAGCGCGAAAACGATCCAAATGACGCGACGAATGGATTTTTCTTATGCCAAACACTAAAATAAAATATTTTAGTGCTTACATAAATTTTTGGATGTCCGGAGGTATTCAGAACGTAAGTTATGCGCGAAAATGCAAACTTGTGCACTTTTTGACGCTTTTAGTCCCTGAATGACCCAAAAGTTTATTTTAGCACACCGAACACCTCAAAGCCTATTTCTAAGATATGTAGAGGATATTTATGGTATGTTTAACTTATGGTCATGTTTCGGAATGTTCGTTACAGTTCAAATTGGCATACTTTCGCAGTTTGTCAAGTTTAGTCCCTGTAAGCGAATTAACTTGTTTTTGCCATACCAAAGCCTTTAAAACTTATTTCTAAGTTATGTAGAGATTATTTAAGGTATGTTAAGTATGTGTTGAAGTTACGGAGTATTTGTCGCATTAAACTGATTACGTTTACGCACCAGTTTGCGTATAAACCTCCAGAAAGCGATGTAGAGTTTGAAATTACATAAAAGTCAAAACATGAAAAATGTAAAACACAACCAAACAAACATTGGGATCAAATAACATTGTTTTATTGATAATTGAACTGTTCACAATGATAATAAGCACAGATGTTACAGTCTCCCCTACTTGTGGAAATTTCGTCCCGAAATTTATTTAGTGGAAACTCGTGGAAAAAGATGCGGATACTTCGCCTTCATTTGATCTTCGCGTTCCCAAGTAAACTCGGGTCCACGTTTAGCTTCCCAGCGAACTTTGACCAAAGGAATGCGCTTGCGTTTAAGCCACTTGACTTCACGTTCCATGATTTCCACAGGCTTCTCAACAAATTTCAGTGTTTTATCAACACGAATTTCATCAAGTGGTATGTGGAGGTTCTCATCAGCTAAACACCTCTTGAGATTGGACACGTGAAAGGTTGGATGAACATTTCCAAGTTCAGGAGGTAACTCAAGTCTATAGGCTACCTTTCCGATTCTTTCGACGATCTTGAATGGTCCAACGTATCTAGGTGCAAGTTTTCCTTTCTTTCCAAATCTGATCACACCTTTCCAAGGTGAGACCTTATGTAATACTCGATCACCGACTTGAAATTCCAAGGGCTTGCGTTTTGGATCCGCGTAACTCTTTTGACGGCTTCTAGCTGTCTGAAGGTTATCACGAACTTTCTTAACCTTGTCAGTTGTCTCTAAAATGAGGGCAGGTCCAGTAAGTTGAGCCTCGCCGATCTCATTCCAGCAGACTGGTGAACGACATTTTCGACCATAGAGAGCTTCGAAAGGAGCCATTTTGATGCTGGTGTGATAACTGTTGTTGTAGGAGAATTCAATTAACGGAAGATGTGAATCCCAAGTACCCCCAAAGTCGATCACACAAGCTCTAAGCATATCCTCCAGAGTCTGGATTGTTCTTTCAGATTGACCATCCGTTTGCGGATGATAAGCTGTGCTCAGATTAAGTTGGGTCCCCATAGCAGATTGCATGGTTCTCCAAAAATGAGAAGTGAAACGAGCATCTCTGTCAGAAATGATGTTCAAAGGAACACCATGTCGAGCTACAATTTCATCCACATAGATTTTTGCAAGTTTGTCAGCAGGAAAGTCCTCACGGATTGGCCAGAAATGTGCTGACTTAGTAAGACGATCAACGACTACCCAGATGGCATCATGACCTTTCTTTGTGCATGGAAGTTTGGTAACAAGATCCATAGTAATGTTTTCCCATTTCCAAACTGGGATCTCTGGTTGCACCAATAAACCAAAGGACGTTGATGTTCAGCCTTAACCTTAAGACAAGTAAGGCATTTTGATACGTATAAGGCAATGTCTTTCTTCATACCAGGCCACCAATAGTGAATACGAAGATCCTTATACATCTTATCTGAGCCCGGATGAATAGAATAACGAGACTTATGGGCTTCATCCATAAGCAAGGTACGAAGATCATCCTGGCTTGGGACCCACAAACGGTCCATGAAGTAATATGATCCATTGTCCTTCAGTTCAAGAGCAGGTGTTATGTGATAGGGAAATTCCTTATCCATCAAACCTTGTGAAACACAAGATTGTTGAGCCTGAGAAATGCGTGCCTGGATATCGGATCGAGCTTGAATAACAGATTGAACACGTACACAATGAAGCTTAGTACGTGTCACACCCCCAAAATCCACACGCGGAGTACCACCGCTTGGAGGCGTGACTGACCAGGATCAAGCCACCAATCATATTTAACATTGTAAGTAATAAATAAAAGTCATTCATCAATACGAAAGGTGTTCACAACCATAACATAGTTAAGTGTTTAGCGGAAGCATAATTAAGTAAACCCAACATAAGTTTAAATATTTCAAATGTTTAACATGGCACACAGCTGTCCATATCCCACAACGACTCCTTTTCACTCCCATGCAAGCTCCATAGATACCTAATGATCTGCAAGGCATGTAACAACAAGTCAACAACAAAGTTGAGCGAGTTCACAGTTGGTTGTTTAGTTATAGTATTCGTTTCGTAATCCGTATGTTTGTTTAGTACCCAATGTATCGTATTTATTTGTATCGCGGCCTTCCCGGCATGTTTGCGAAGATTAGTGGGGGTTTCCCATGTATTATAGACTAGTTACATTTGTATCGCGGCCCTCCAGGCATGTGTGCGAAGGTTAGTATATGTATCGCGGCCAACCCAGGCATGTGTGCGAAGATTAGTATATGTATCGCGGCCAATCCAGGCATGTGTGCGAAGAATTGTATTTGTGGGATCTTCCCAGATGTTACTAGTCTATTTGTATCTATAGGTGTCCTTCCCAACCTGAGGACAGTGGTACGTATTCTAGTAGCGTTGAAAGTACAAGTAATCATCTAACCCATTCCCAACCCCGGGAATCCCATGCCTTGGTAAGAGTGTGAACTCACCTTGGTTTGCTCGGTATGCTAAACTATGTGCTCGCAAGTAATCAATCAAATCCTATAATGCACGTATGTTCAGTCAGTACATGTTTGTAATGTTTCACATGTAACTAGTATCACAGAAATATCACAGAGTATGTTTGGCATAAACAGTTAGTTAACCCATACAAGATTCCAAGTTACATGCAAGTTCCTTAACTAATCTATCATGCTTAACAGAGTAACATGTTTTAACAGAGTTAACCTACTAACCAAGTTAACTAGCTAACAGATTCAACATGCTGGTACAGTAACAGGTTTAACTGGGTTTTCATAGTTATCTTAACAATGTTAAATACATAACAGGGTTAACTCACTCAATATAATTAACATGCTAACAAGATTAACTGAACTAACAGAGTTAAACTTAACAGGAGTTAATAAACTTGACAGAGTTACATACTTAACTCAGTTAACAACTTAACACAGTTTATCAACTAACAGTGTTATCAGAGTTAACAGACCCATCTTAATTGGGTTTACATGAGACATAAACATAATTACAAATAAAATACTTGGGCCGAAATCAACCTGGGCCGTAACATCTTGGCCGAAAACCCTTGGCCGAAAACACTAATTGCCGAAATCACCTTGTGATTAATTAACTTGGGCGAAATCCCTTATGGACGAAAACACCTTGGGCCTAAGACTCTTTCTGGGCCGAAATCACTTGGGCCGAAATCCCTTGTGATTTCGTCCAAGTGTTTTGTGGTGAGTGTTTTCGTCGGGTATTCAGTCATCATCATCATCGTCAATATCAGTTACGAGTTTACAGAATTCATGGAATCCATTCATATAACAGTTATGTATGATCATTCAACCTCAACGAGTTTGTCATAAGTATCATGTATATCATATATTAACATTGATTCATCATCATACAGTAAACTACATCTTGTTACAGTATACACTCCATTCAGTTCAAACAGAAACAAGTTTACTTATTAAAAATCTTCATAACCATAGCACCCTAAATCACATCATATTTCGCGTAAAGTTATATAACAGATTGACCACATATATTTCTTTCAAGAACACATCAACAACATACTATATATTTAAATCTGAAAATAACTAACTGTGTAAATCACTAACCGAACACAGAGAGATCAAACAAAAGAGATGTGTCTTGAATAAGAGGAAGTTGCCGTAGACTTGAGAGTGAGAGAGAGTGAAAGTTATGATTCTAATTAACAATATTGGAATTGATATAATAGTCTGTGTAACTGCTCCACTCAACTACTCTACAACTACTCCAGATTTTTGTCGATAACACATGTTGTAGATATTGGAAAAATAATATACAATCTCCTGTAATAACCCACTTCTTCAACTGCTCCACTACCCAGTTTGATTTTGTTGACTAGCTATGGTCAAATGTTTCAGGTTTCAACTTTAATACAATTCATAATATTAATTGTTAAGGCATGTATACAATACACCCATGATATGCTCTCAACGAATCTACAAACAACATGCATATTGCACTTTAAATAAACACATTTAAATATACTTTGCAAATAATCATCAGCTTAAGTCAGATAGATATTTCGAAAACTCGGGTTGTCACAGTACGTTCCTTACGACTCAATGCATCGGCTACGACATTCGCCTTGCCAGGATGGTAGCGAATTTCGCAGTCATAGTCGTTTAAAAGCTCAACCCAACGTCGTTGCCTCATGTTGAGTTCTTTCTGATTGAAGATATGCTGAAGACTTTTGTGGTCCGTGAAAACCACACATTTTGTACCGTACAAATAGTGTCTCCAGATCTTAAGAGCGAAGACAACTGCACCCAACTCAAGATCATGAGTGGTGTAGTTGTTCTCATGTATCTTCAACTGCCTCGATGCATAGGCTATGACTTTGTTCCTTTGCATCAGAACACAGCCAAGACCCAATTTAGATGCATCACAGTAAACGACGAAATCATCATTGCCCTCAGGCAAAGTCAGAACAGGCGCGTCACAAAGTTTCTGTTTCAAGTGTTGAAAGGTTTCCTCTTGTTTGAATCCCCAGTCAAAGGGTTTGTTCTTCTGAGTTAGAGCAGTTAGAGGAACTGCAATCTTTGAGAAGTTCTCAATGAAGCGGCGGTAATAACCCGCTAGACCAAGAAAAGAACGAACCTCAGTGGGAGTAGTAGGCGTATCCCAATCCTTAATCGCACTGATCTTGGAGGGATCTACATGAATACCTCGTTCGTTGATAATATGTCCCAAAAATTGAACTTCTTTAAGCCAAAATTCGCACTTGGAGAATTTGGCGAAAAGTTGCTCTTTCTTTAGGAGTTCCAGAGTAAGACGAAGATGTTGCTCGTGATCAGCTCGCGTCTTAGAATAAATCAAGATGTCGTCAATAAAAACAATGACGAACTGATCCAAATAAGGTTTGCAGACCCTATTCATTAAGTCCATGAAAACAGCAGGAGCATTAGTCAAACCGAATGGCATGACTGTGAACTCGTAATGCCCATACCGAGTGCGGAACGCCGTCTTGGGAATATCTTCTTCATGCACACGAAGTTGATGATACCCGGAACGCAGATCAATCTTCGAAAAATAAGAAGCGCCCTGCAGCTGATCAAAGAGGTCGTCTATGCGCGGTAGGGGATATCGATTCTTGATGGTAAGCTTGTTAAGCTCACGATAATCGATACACATCCTAAAAGATCCATCCTTCTTCTTGACAAAAAGAACGGGAGCACCCCAAGGTGAAAAGCTAGGACGTATAAAACCTTTGTCAGAGAGCTCCTGAAGCTGCTTAGACAACTCTTGCATCTTAGATGGTGCAAGACGATATGGAGCTCTGGCAATGGGATTTGCACCAGGTACGAGATCAATGCGGAACTCGACTTGGCGTGCTGGAGGTAGACCAGGTAACTCTTCAGGGAAAACTTCAGAATAATCCCGAACGACAGGAATATCTGAAATAGACTTACCCTTGCCTTTATCTACTGTAACATGTGCTAAGAAAGCCACATAGTTCTTCCGCAGATATTTCCGAGCTTTAAAACAAGACATGAGCTTGAGGCCACCAGACGGTTTCTCAGCTTGAACCTGTAGGATCTCGCCTATCGAAAGCGGCACACGAACAATCTTCTCAGAACAAACTATCTCTGCGCGATGCTTGGATAACCATTCCATACCCACAATGACGTCGAAGCTTCCAAGTTGCATTGGCGTGAGGTCGATAGGAAAAAGATGGTCGTTAAGGTTCAACTGGCAGTTGCGAAGAACAGAATCAAGAATAATGGGTTCACCACTAGCAACCTCTACTGTCAAAGGTTTACCTAGTTTTGTTCTAGACACGCGAAGCATTGGCTCAAAAGACAATGACACAAAACTCTTGTCGGCACCCGAATCAAAAAGAACAGATGCAGGCTGATTATTAATAAAGAACGTACCATTCACCACTTCATTGTCTGCTTGTGCCTCTTGAGCATTCATGTTAAAGACTCGCCCTCGAGCCGGAGCCTGATTCTGATTTGCATTCTGATTCTGGTTAGCTAGCCTTGGGCACCGGTTTCTGTAGTGGGTCAGATCCCCACAGTTATAACAAGCACCTGGTGGGTAGTGTGGTCGTGCAGCTTGACCCTGTTGCTGAGCAGGAGGCTGAGCAGCTTGTTGAGCCGGGTTCTGAACTGCCCGATTCTGAGCAAACCGACAAACATCGACAAGATGACCTGACTTCCCACAGTTAGTACAGAAACGGCACTGATGTTGCGGCTGATGGTGACTGTTGCACCTATTGCACAAAGGTGCATTCCCTGAATAGGTCTTCTTCGCTGGAGGCGGTGCGGTTGGTTGGGAGCTGTCTGGTTAGCTTGGGCAGTGACAGCATAGTTTTGGGAAGCCTTACGCTTCCTTGCCCTTTTCAATGAACCAGAATCCTTTCCGTTCTTGTTTTGACCTTTCTTGCTATCTTCCTTGTCAGACGACTGTTTCTTGCCCTTGTCACCCTTCCTGTGTAATTTATTCTTCCGAATCTGCGACTCAGTCAATGTCGCTGATAACTCGATCGCCTGACGGAGTGTGGCAGGGTTACTACCAGTAATGATGTCTTGCACTGAGTCAGGTAGGCCGTCGATGTACCTTTCGATAGCCTTGTCGAGTGGGGTAACCATTGTTGGGCAAAGCAGACTCAACTCTTCAAACCTATCAGTATACATCCTGTGCTCACCACTATCTTGCTTCAAATCATCAAACTCCTTCTCCAACGCTCGCTGTTCATGACGAGGACAGAACTCCCTCATCATAAGAGCCCTAAGTTCAGCCCAAGTTTGTGCTAGAGCAACCTCTACACCACGGTCTCTCATTACCCCATTCCACCATGTAAGAGCCCTCTTCTGAAACACACTCGAAGAAAACTCGACCTTGCGATTTTCAGGACACTGCACGTGGCGAAAAGTATTCTCAATGCTCTCAAACCATTGAAGAAGCCCAGTCGCTCCTTCAGAACCACTAAACTTGAGTGGTTTAGCCGAGTTAAAATCCTTGTATTTGCATGGAGCATTGTTATTGTTGTTGGCTTGGTGCCATTGAGCAAAGAGATTTGGGAATTGAGTAGCCATCTGCTGCGCAATGATTTCTGCCAGTTCGGCAGTCGCTATCTGGTTTTCGCGTCGAGGAGGCATTCTAAAAGAGGAAAACATGAAAGGAAACGAGTGAGATGATTGGATGAGGAGAATGAGATGAAACAAAATTAGCAAAAGAAAAGATGGTGGTCATTTATCCGCATTACCAAGCAAACAAACGACACACAGTGAATAATCAAAGTAAATTGATCAAAAATAATGTATCGCGAAGACATGCTCGCCTATAAGTGAACACTCATCCCAAGAATTCCCAGGTAAGCACAACTGGTCTTGCGTCTGATGAGATATATACGAAGTGCTTGCCTAGACAGAAAACCCAGAATACAGGCATTCACTGTTCCAGTTTGCACGTGTTCACACTATTTAGAACCCAAAAGTTTGACGAGATTTTGAAAATTTGAAGGCACAAGGCCAAAAATTTAGTCAAACTGGAAGGGTTCAAAACCTTACAAAAGAGGGTTCAAAACCTTGTAATAAATCATTCAAAAACAGAAGATTGTTTTTCAAAAATCGTTTCGGAAAAATTTGGTTTTTGTTTTGATAATCACCTAAGGATAGATGAAGTGCATGTTTTAAAATCTAAACACAAGCTAACTTGTGTTAGGGTCTTAGAAAGTTATAGTCTAGGTCAAAGCATTACTAATAACCTAATTCCCTATAACCATTGGCTCTGATACCAACTCTTCTGTCACACCCCGACCACGTATAACATACAAAACGTGGCGGAAAACGTCGGGGAGTGTTGTAACAGAATTAATTGTTTCATAACCATGGTATTCAAAGTTGTATTTTATTTATCAACATAAGAGTTACATTGTCTTAAACAGGAAATAAAGAGTTCATAACATAATTAAACTAGTCTATCTTCATTTTTAGTCTCTAAGGCACAGGTCCGCCCTAGTGTCCTGATCAACATCCTATGCAAAAGCTCCTGAAAACACATGTGAAAATAGGTACGTCAGCATAAAAATGCCTGTGAGATACATAGGTTTTGTAAAAATATGATTCATGACTAGTGTTTAAGAAAATGTTTAGTCATGAACCTTGTAATTTGCTTTGTTTTGTAAATCGTTTGAAAAACAATAAGTTCAGATGATATGTATAAATAAATGTAAGGTTAAATGAATAACCATGTAAAAATGGGTTTGTGTAAGATAAGTTGTTTGTAAACAGTGTCTTGTAAAAAGTATGTTATTTGTATAAAATGTCATGTGTCATAAATTGAAATGATTTAAATAACGCTACGATATGTAATACCATACAAACACTTATATATAGGAAGTACCAGCGGCGTATCCACCATGCTTGTATCATATTACACATGCCTCGTTACTTAAATCACTTACTCAAACCAAACCACCAATGTAAATTGTTTATGTATAATCAAATGTTAAACTGTTATTGTGTAAACCATATCAAATGTCTGTGTTTAATGTAAATCATGAATTGTGTATATCAATGTCAAAATGTTTATGTCTAATGTAAATCATGTAATGTGTATCCAAAAATGTCATGTATGGTATGTGAAATATATCAACTAAACCATATGAAAAATGCACAAAAACAAGGTATTGAAGTAAAACATGGTTTAAATCAAAGTTATGTTTTTTTTTGGGTAAAGGGTTACCCCGGTGAAATTTTATATCAACCAAATAAAAACAGGGTGTATCAAGACACCGATACACACTACTAGACTTGGCATACCAAGACTAGGAAAACAGAAAAAACAATAAACCCGACAAGCAACACCACCAAACAAACGGAAATACAAGATAACAAAACACGGCCCTAAACAAACATGCCAAACATGCCAAAAACCCCCACGAGCCTCTCTAGCCTGGATCAACCTCTATGTTGTTCTTCGAGATCTGCCACCTATCCATAATCTTCTTTTGTTGCGAGTCTCTCCCAAATCGGAACCCCATAATTCTGAGTCGAACCCTCTCAATGACAACCTTTGCAAGTACACTCGCACTCCGCTGATGATGAGAAAATAACCTGTTATTTCTTTCCTGCCACACAAAGTACGTTGCAGCCGCTACCAGGACCTTACTAATGATTTTATCCATGGTTTTAGAATTAGCATTAAGCTCCATCCATTGCATGATAGAATCCCAAGAATCCGTAACATTTTCCATGTCGACCAACTGCATGACCAATCTCCAAACATCTGAAGCATAAACACATTGAAAGAACAGGTGGTCTCTTGAATCTCGGTCAGACTTGCATAGAGGACAACACATGAGACGCAGATTAGTAGCACTACCCGCTTCCCAAATGGCCATCCTGTCTTGCGTTTTCAACTTGTTCTTGATAACCAACCACATGTGGAAAGAATGTCGAGGTATACATTGGCTAAACCAAACCGCACTTGCCCATGAAACCTTATGACACCTATTCCGTAAACAGTTCCAAACCTCCCAAGAACTAAAACCTTGAAGGTTACCTTCTAAATCTTTCCAGCAAAATCGATCATTCATATCAGGAGTAATCTGGATGGATTCAATATTTATAAGGACAGGAAAAAGAGTATACCATGCCTGAGGCCAAAGCCATTGGCCATCCTCCGTCACAATGTCAGCCACTTTAGAATTTAAAGAAAAACCCGCATTAGCAATAGCTCTAGGGGATATGAATGACCGAATCGGACTACAAGAGCACCAGTTATCACTCCAAACGTTTGTTTGAAGGCCACTTCGAATCGACATCCAAAAAAAGGAGCGAACACTCGAACGGATAGATAATAGTTTCCTCCAACCCCAGCTAACATTAGCTCGACATTGACCCTCCCAAAAACTTTTACCTTTCAGCTTGTACGTATGTATCCATTGAACCCAAAGAGAAGGCCGATTGGTGACTAAACTCCAAATATGAGAAGTTAAAAGAGCCTTATTAACATCTATTATGCTTCGAATACCTAGGCCACCCTCATCTTTAGGCATGCAGACCTCCTTCCAGGCAACTTTAGCACGAACCGATCCTGACTTACCCCCGTTCCAAAGAAATCTACGCAACCGTTTTTCTAAATCCTTTAAGATACTCGATGGGAGCATCATAACCGACGCCCAATATGAGTATAAAGCCGATAGGACAGAATTAATAAGCTGAAGCCTCCCTGCAAACGAAAGAGATTTTGTCATCCAGTTATCAATACGTCTATCCATGCGCTCCAAAAGAGTCTTGCAATCTTTGGCCGTAAGTCTAGTAGAGATCAATGGGACCCCAAGATACCGAACTGGAAACGAACCCTCCTGAAATGGCATAATGTGCATAATTTGATCTTTAATGAGACGAGGAACATTACTTAAGAAAACCGTACTCTTATCCAGATTAGGGTACAAGCCCGAGGCCAGAGAAAACTTATAAAGGGCCTCACGAAGATGCTTAACCGAGCCACTGTCGCCATGAGCAAAGAGAAACAAGTCATCAGCAAAGGAAATACTAATGATCTTCTGCTTGGAGCATCGAGCATGAAATTTAAACACCGTATGAGACGAGTGTTGGTGTAAAAGAAGAGTTAAGACTTCCATGACTAGGGTAAATAAATAAGGGGACATAGGATCCCCTTGCCTAAGCCCACGCTTCCCCGCAAAATAACCATGAAGTTCTCCATTAATGCTAACCGAATATGACACCGTAGAAACACATGTCATTATCCAATTAACCATTTTATGATGAAACCCAAAACTATGCAGGATAGATTCAAGGAACTGCCAACTGACTGTATCATAAGCCTTTTGAATATCAATCTTGAACGCACATCTAGGAGGCCCTCTATTAAGATGGTAATTATGCATTAACTCCTGGGTAAGGAGAATATTGTCAGAAATTTTCCTACCCGGTATGAAAGCCGACTGATTAATACTGACCAAGTGATTCAAACTCCCCTTAATCCTATCCGTTAAAATCTTGCTGATACACTTAAACAAAACGTTACAGCATGATATTGGCCGATAGTCTAAAACAGTGTTAGGGGTATCCTTTTTAGGCACCAGAGCAAGAATGGTATGATTAACTTGTTTTAGAAGCTTACCATTATCAAAGAAATCAAGAACCGCATTTGTCACCTCTTCACCCACTATATCCCAAGCAGACTTAAAGAACGCAGATGAGAAACCATCCGGCCCGGGGGCCTTGTTCTCACCAATGCTAAACATGGCTTTTTTTACTTCTTCTCTAGTCACCTCTCTAACCATTTGGGCCGCCACATCTTGGCTCAGGGTGTTAATAAACAAATCATCCTCATTAAGATTTTGAACCGGCTGATCAGTACCCAAAAACTTGGAGTAATGGTCCAAAATAGCGGCTGGAGCATCATTACCCTCAAACCAATTACCATGCACATCTTTAATACAATGGATCTTATTCCTAGCATTCCTACTCTTCATAGAGTTGTGAAAGTAAGAGGTATTCGAGTCACCCGCACAAAGCCACTCAACCTTAGATTTTTGCTTAAGAAAACATTCTTCGTCATAAGCTGCCACTTGGAACTCATGAAGGCACTTGGCAGCTAAATCACGAGTCACAGTATCAAGGGGGTTAGCATCCACCTGTTTCTGGAGCTCATCTAGGTCACTACGAAGACTAGAAACCTTATCATGAAGATTACCTTGCTGATGTAAAAGTTTACGAAAGCAAGGTTTTAGGTTTCTCATTTTCTTGACTACCGAGAACATAGCATATCCCTGCACCTCCTTAGCCCATTCAGTAGAAGTAAACTGCTTGAATTCTGGTTTAGAAGTTAGGAAGTTTGCAAACTTAAATGGCTTCGGTTTAGCATGATTAACAGCTGGCAGCTTTATAACACACGGTGAGTGGTCCGAGATACGAGCCGGCTGAAAGATCGCATAAGCATTAGGAAAAAGATCCAAGAACTTAAGGTTACCCATGACACGGTCAATTTTCTTTAAAACTCCAATACCCTCTTTAGGCTTCTGGTTCCAAGTGTAATGGCAACCATGTTGTTTAATATCTATAATCTCCGCCATTTGAACACAATCAAAGAACTCTCTCATTCCTATAGTATGGCAAGACGGTCCATAAAGGCTATCTTCCACGTTAAGAGCTGTGTTAAAGTCCCCAAGCACCACCCAAGGCCAATTTTTAGCAACAATGCTATGCCTACACAAATCCTCCCATAGCCTCCGACGATCTTGATACTTATTTTCAGCGTAAACAAAGGAGCAAAAGCACACCTTGGACTCCGCTTTAAACCGGATTTGCGTGTGAACAACCTGATCAGATTGGGAGAGGACCATAAGATCCACATCATCCGTATTCCACCCGATAATAATTCTTGTGCCACGCTGCCATAAATTCCCATTAGAAGACCAGCTCCACCTACGAAACACATTCTTGCAGACTTTATGAAGATTATTAACATTAACATGCGTCTCTAAAATAGCACAAACACTCAAATGATTTTCAGCGATAAGTACACGGACTTCGTTTTGTTTCAGAGGACGATTCAAACCCCTTATATTCCATGCTGCTACACTACCCATTAAAACCAATGGAACCGGGAGTGCTTGCCCCCTCAGATTTGCTGGCATTAGGATTGCTACTCATGTAAACCGACATTTCAGTCGGAACAGTCTCTATAACGTCATCATGCACTGCATTTACATTATTTATTTCACCATCCACCTCAGCTGAACTATTACCCAGAGTATTACCCGCTGCTGATTGGTCATCAGCATCATCATTAGCTAATGCCTGAAAGGAATTAGCCACGTTAACAGTTGGGGTACCATTATTAGATAAAACCTCCGGCTTTGTTCCAGATGTACCAGGAGCATCTTTATTAGCCTTTGGTTTATAAATAAACTTAGTCTTTTGTTTCTTTTGTGGGAACCCATGTTTAGCCATTCTCTTACGATCTGTAACAAACCCTTCCTCATCTACCACCACCTGCTTTGCCTTATCCTTGATAATTTTGCTACAAGAAGAGTGATCATGACCAAATAAGCAACATGTGGGACAACGTAACGGTTTCCACTCATATTCAACTTTTACTCTTTCCATAATATACCCCTCCTCATCCATTTTAGGAATAGCTAACGTAATGTAATCTTTAAGTTCACTATCCGCGTTCACCTCATTCATTGCACGAGCATAACTGCTTCTGCCCCAGTTATCCACACACATATCAGCAGTGTAAGAGTCAAGCCTTTTCGGAGTACCCAATTTCGAAGCCAACAAGCTTAATCCATCATCCGTGTACACCGAAATTGGGACGTTATGTAGTTTTACCCATAAGGGAATTGCTTTCACACCCTCCTTCTTCAAGCTAACCTTTGGAGACCATATATTCAGAAATAGAGGAACTTTTCTTATCAACCAAGGCCCACCTTCCAAAACCTTTGTTAATCCCTGCCGAGAATCAAACTTGAAGAAAAAGAAACCAGCCGAGTTCAACATAAGCTTTTGAAATCCAAACTTTGCCCACACATTCTTTGCATAGTATTCTACTACAGGGAATGGTAATCGACTTCCTAAAAAATAACCATAAAGCACATTCTCAAATTTATCTTGAACCTGTTTAACGACCTCTTTCGGAATAACTAGATCAGCATCTTCCCTGGTTTCTAACGGCTTCATAAGTCTGAAGTTGACTTCCCTCTTATTAGGAACCGATGACTGAAGTTTATCCGCATAAGACACTGGATCCGACGCCAACCCATGCTGATTAACCTGACTATCCGGACTGCTTGTTAACGGCGGAACTTGTACCGTAACTTTCTGCAATTCATCAATAATATTAATAACCTTAGGATCTTTCTGCACTACACCTCTACGCGGCAGCAACGGGTTCCCATCAATCTTCAAAGGTTTGTTAAACAAGCTAGGTTTATCACGTATATCATTCACACTCATGGAACCCTTAGAAGTAATAAAAATATCCTCATGCATTCTATCTGAAAAAGACTGAAACCCTAAATCCTCCAAACCCATATCACGATTTCTTTCCATGCAAGAATATTGAAAAAACCCTAGCCGACAGAAACATGCAACGTGAAACAAAAAACAGGAAAGATCACCACAAACAAAAACTCACGGCAACAAGGCAGAAGAAACCCTAGATTAAAAAAGAAACGAAAACCCTAACTCTGACTGCAAAAGATTAGAAACCAGGATTGAAGTCTAGAAACCTTACTCAGAAGGATCGACAACACCCCAATACCTAACCCAGATTAATCAAAATCAAGGTTGAAGAGCAAGAACTAGGGTTTCAAAAGAAATCGCCAAAATCGCCCCCCTCATCCTATTCCTCTGATCCTCTAATTTTCTACTTAGACAATGAGTTGGTCTATAAACCGTTAAACCCTAATATTCTCTCTCTAGCAGGCGATTTTTTTCTCCTTCCATGAACTCTTAATTTTCTTTGTGATTTAGATGTATAACAGTCTGTGATCAGTGTTTGATTTTCAAGCATCTGTAACGAACTCGTTAGCAGCTTCTGATCGATCTAAGTCTAGGGTTCTTCTTTCGTTTTTTTCTATCGCCAAGGATTTCTCTATTGATCTCAAGCATGGTGGAATAGGGATAAGGGTTTATCGGTCCTACTGGTTGGGTAGTAACCTTGATTTACCTGAGTTTCTATTTCGTTTTTAGTTTGAGTCATTAGGTTAAGCCGCTAGTATTAGGGTTTGCATGGTTTTTCCTGTTTCGCTGTTTTGCTGTGATTGTGTGTTTCGTTTGCTGCATGGAGAGTTACAGGGATCGGAACTTGGAGGATCTAGGGTTTCAAGCTTTTTCTGATAGATTGCGTGGGGATGTGTTTATCAGCTCGAGTAATGTTAAGCCGTTGAGTTCTCAGGAGGTGCGAGGGAAACCCCCATCTTTTGGCAAGAGTTTTGATGGCCGGCCTATAAACATTGATGGCAATCCTCTTATGTCGCGACGTGGGGTGGTTCAGCAGGAACCAAGGATGATAAATGTTATCGATGAGCTTGAAAAGGTAACTGTTCCGGTTCAGTTAGAGAGCTTGAATGCTGATGACATTCTAAATGATGAGCCTGTGAAAAAGACGTTCTCCTATGCGGATACAGTTAAATTTTCTACTTTGAAGAAGCGTGAGGTTAACTTTCGGAGAATGGATTCGGTGGAAACAGTTAAGGATGCTGACGTTGTCATACCACGTGAGATAATTCGTAAAGTTCAGGAGAAATTTGAGAATGTTCTGTATGGATACTTTTTAGGTAATCGACTACCTTATCCTGTAGTAGAATATTATGCTAAGAATGTGTGGTAACAAGTAGGCACATGTG
Source organism: Helianthus tuberosus (assembly GCA_030545235.1). Taxonomy (NCBI): domain Eukaryota; kingdom Viridiplantae; phylum Streptophyta; class Magnoliopsida; order Asterales; family Asteraceae; genus Helianthus; species Helianthus tuberosus. Next base: position 46,698,318 of record CM060429.1, on the reverse strand, counting down.
TTCCACCCCAAAATGTTTGGAAAACAGTAAAAGAGGGGTCTATGTACTCACTTGAGATTGCTCAGAAGTCCTTAGATAACCACCAAGCAATGCTAGAGATCACGGAATCAAACGGCACCTAATAAAGGTAACTATGTTAATAAACCGGACCTAATATCGGAGGGTCGGATAGAATGAGGGTTCGTAAACCAAACGAGTATGGAGACTCGTGTAATATGGTTTAACAAAGCCCACATACTAAAACGAAAGTTAACCTAAGTGTTTGTGACCCATTACGACCCGTTTAGGTAGCTTATGCTACTTTAACGCGTCGTTCGCGTAAAACGCGTTCGAAACGCCTAACTAGTCCTATGACAAGTAAAATATGCCTTGACATGTCTAATATGGTTGTCAAATCAGTTTAGATGTCAAAAGTTATGTTACATATGTTTAAAACGAATTTTGGCATCAAAGGGGTATTTTGGTAATTTACCTAAGGCATATAAACTACCTATCATACAACTACTTAAACGAAGCGACCATAAGGTATAACCTCGGAAGGTTATTCCCTATATGCTATGGTCATCTAATGTGTTTGGTCGGATCCTAATGATCGACCAAATGGGTCGGGTTCGAAGGTATAAGTGATTTATCAGATCGCTTACCCTTACGACCCTAGACAACATGGTAATCAGTAGGCATAGTCACAAGGGACTATAACCATCGTGATTACAATCACGTTGCGAAGTTCAAACGAACTTCGCACTGACCATAAACTGGTCAATGCAGAAAGTCAAACAAAGTTTGACTTTCGGACTCGAAAGCAATAAAAGAACGAAGGAACACTTACAAAGGGTCCCCGAATGCTAATCTAGATCAAAATAGCTTAGGTATGAAACAAAGGTTTCAACTTAGAGCACATTAGATCAGATTCTTGTGAGGAATGAGTGAAAATGTGATGGGTATTTATAGTTTTCGGTTCACCGTTAGGATCATTTCTTGGAAAAAGGGAAATGATCTAGCCCGTACACTTGTCAAAATGTTGTGGTAACTGATTTTGGCCACCATAAGAGATTAACATGTGGCACTTGACCTTTGGAGGGTGTTAGGGGCTGTTAACTTGTGTTTAAACATTGAATCTGGTCCAGAAGGGGCCTCGCGTGACGCTAAGACCCCTCGCGTCACGCCTCGCCTTAGTTTCTGCAGAATTTGCAGAAATGGTCCCTGCACATGTTTCGTTGCGTAACGGCACTTCTAACACCCGTCAAACCCAACTTCAAGCTCCACAAGGATGCCTAAACATTGTGGATATGAAACATGCTCAAAAATGTGTCGGATGTTGGTTCGTTTAGTCGTACGATCGCGATGTTTGCTTAATTACGACGGAACGCGCACAAGCGCGAAAAACGATCCAAATGACGCGACGAATGGATTTTTCTTATGCCAAACACTAAAATAAAATATTTTAGTGCTTACATAAATTTTTGGATGTCCGGAGGTATTCAGAACGTAAGTTATGCGCGAAAATGCAAACTTGTGCACTTTTTGACGCTTTTAGTCCCTGAATGACCCAAAAGTTCATTTTAGCACACCGAACACCTCAAAGACTATTTCTAAGCTATGTAGAGGATATTTATGGTATGTTTAACTTATGGTCATGTTTCGGAATGTTCGTTACAGTTCAAATTGGCATACTTTCGCAGTTTGTCAAGTTTAGTCCCTGTAAGCGAATTAACTTGTTTTTGCCATACCAAAGCCTTTAAAACTTATTTCTAAGTTATGTAGAGATTATTTAAGGTATGTTAAGTATGTGTTGAAGTTCCGGAGTATTTTTCGCATTAAAATGATTACGTTTACGCACCAGTTTGCGTATAAACCTCCAAAAAGCGATGTAGAGTTTGAAATTACATAAAAGTCAAAACATGAAAAATGTAAAACACAACCAAACAAACATTGGGATCAAATAACATTGTTTTATTTATAATTGAACTGTTCACAATGATAATAAGCACAGATGTTACAGATGCATGTCCGAAGCAACCTATGAAACCAAATAAGGCTCTGCACGAGAGTCACAATCGGAATGTTCAAAAGAATCGTCCAGTAAAGAAGATGCCTATTGTGGATCAGGATGGATACATAGGAGTATATGGCAAGAAAGCTGCTAAGGAAGTTGGAATTCCTGTGAATAAGCAAAAGTCTAAGTTCGAATATCGTCCTGTGGGACCAAAGCCTAAGGGCGATAGCAACAAAGCTTCGAGTTCTAACAATATCAGGTCGAATAATCCCTTTGATGTTCTTAATGAAGTGGAAGACGACTCGGGTACTAGTAACAAGACGGCGGGTATGAACAATGAAGATTCAGATGAGGACGAGGTAGTAGAGGTGTACAATGGAATGGATGGTTTTATGATGGAGGGTACTCTAAACATAAAAAGTAAAGGGGCAAGCACTCCTTTTTTTTGGGTAAAGGGTTACCCCGGTGAATTTTATAAAAAATGAAAGAAAAACACGAGCGTGCCAGAGCGACACACTAGAGCCAGTCTTGACATACCAAGACAAGGCAAAACCAAAACAAAAACAACCCCTAACTAAACAAGTAGCACAACCAGACTAGAAACAAGACACTACCAAGCCGAAAACAAAGGCTACAAAACCAAAACCCGTAAACTACCACTCTAGCCCGGATCCATAGTCAATACCCTCACTTGGGTCTTCCACCTCTCTAACAGTAACGGGTTCTTCATATGCCTCCCTTCTCTGAACGTCATCAGCTTAAGTCGCACCGTATGCAAGGCAATATTGGCAATCATGATTGCAGTTCGGTGATTTGAAGAGAAAAGCCTATTATTCCTTTCTTGCCAAATGTAATAAGTAGATGCTGCCACTACCAGTTTACTAACAATACTTTCAGCTGACTTAGATCTCACCCGCTGAGCAAACGAAGCCATGATAGCGTCCCAAGAAGGATCAACCGTGTCCATGTAGGCCATATCTCTAACATGGTTCCAAACTTGCAATGCGAATGAACATTGGAAAAATAACTGATCACGAGAGTCTTTACCGTGCAAGCAAAGGGGACAATGTAACACCTGTGTCATTTCAACCATCAAACAAATGCCCAACCAGTGAAATATTGTATTTCATACTTGGGATTTGTAAAAATATGTGTATCGTTTACACATATCAATTCTTGTTCGATTTCAAACACTATATCGCTTTCTGGAAGGTTATACGCGCACTGAGGCGTAAATATAACCAGTTTAATGCAACGAACACTCCGGAATAGTGAAATAGGCTTAACATACCTTAAATAACCTATACATAACTTAGATATAAGTTTTGGAAGGTTTGGTGTGGTGAAATCAAAGTTAAATCGCTTACAGGGACTAAAGTTGACAAACTGCGAAAGTATGCCAATTTGAACTGTAACAGACCTTCCGGAACATGACCATAAGTTAAACATACCATAAATATCCTTTACATAGCTTAGAAATAGGCTTTGAGGGGTTCGGTGTGCTAAAATAAACTTTTGGGTCATTCAGGGACTAAAAGTGTCAAAAAGTGCACAAGTTTGCATTTTCGCGCATAACTTACGTTCTGAATACATCCGGACATCCAAAAATTTATGTGAGCATGACTACATTATATTTTAGTGTTCGCCTTAAGAAAAATCCATTCGTCGCGTCATTTGGATCGTTTTTCGCACTTATGCGCATTCCGTCGTAATTAAGCGAACATCGCGTTCGTACGGCTAAACGAACCGACATCCGAGATATTTTTGAGCATGTTTTAAGTTCCCTATACTTTAACTTCATTTTAGAGCTTTGAAACGGGGTTAACGGGCCTTAAACGTGTCAAAAATGGGCTGATTGCATTGCAGGGACCAAAACTGTAAATCTGCCAAAGTTGTTACCTTACGGACCTCAACATTGGCAGCTTTGAGGTCCGTAAAGCAAGTTCAGACCAGATGCAGAGTACTTAACAGCCTGTTTTCAGCAGATTTAACCACAACCACATGTTTGCAACTTGCTTAATCACTAAGAGTAGGAGCATATGTGGCTCCATAACCTTTGTGACAAGTGTACGGCTCGGATCATGGCACGATATTCAAGAAACGATCCTAGCGGCTCTACTTTATCTATAAATACCCACCCCCCTTTGGCTTAAAAACCCACAAATCTGATTGAAAAGACTCTAAGTTGGAACCTTCGTTTCATACCTGAGCTATTTTGATCTGGGTTAGCATTCGGGGACCCTGGGTAAGTATTCTTTCATTCTTTTCCTTATTTTACTGCTTTTCGAGTCAGAAAGTCAAACTTTGTCAAACTTTGTTTGACTTTCAGCATTGACCAGTAATGGTCAATGCGAAGTTCGTTTGAACTTCGCAACGTGATTGTAATCACGATGGTCATAGTCCCTTGGGACTATGCCTACTGATTACCACGTTGTCTAGGGTCGTAGGGTAAGCGATCTGATAAATCGCTTATACCTCGAACCCGACCCAGTTTGGTCGATCATTAGGATCCGACCAAACACATTAGGTGACCATAGTAGGTAGGGAATAACCTTCCGAGGTTATACCCTATGGTCACATCGTTTAAGTAGTTGTATGATAGGTAGTTTATATGCCTTAGGTAAATTACCAGAATACCCTTTTCATGTATAATTGGTAATTAAGCATATGTAACCTAAACCTTTGTCACATAACTGATTATGTAACATGTTTAAGGCATATAACACTTGTCATAGGACTAGTTAGGCGGTCCGAACGCGTTTCACGCGAACGATGCGTTAAAGTAGCATAAGCTACCTAAACGTGTCGTAATGGGTCGAAATCACTCAGGTTAAGTTTCATTTAGTATGTAGGCTTTGTTAAACCAAATGACACGAGTCTCTACACTCGTTTGGTTTACAAACCCTAATGCTACTCAATCTTCCGATCTAGGTCCGGTTTATTAACATAGTTACCTATACTAGGTGCCGTTTGATATCCGCGATCTCTAGCATTGTTTAGTTGTTACTCAAGGACTACTAAGCAATCTCAGGTGAGTACATAGACCCCTCTTTTACTGTTTTCCAAACTGTTTTGGGGTGGAACACATGTGCCTACTTGTTACTTTCATGCTTTCCTGTTTTCACATCATATACCGACTATGTTTGTTAGTACATTATAGTACATGATTTCATTACATTTCATGCTATGTATGCCCATTGTGTGCGTACTTAGTACATTGTTTTACATTACATTTTATGCTATGTATGCCCATTGTGTGCATACTTAGTACATCGTTCTACATTACATTTCATGCTATGTATGCCCATTGTGTGCGTACTTAGTACATTGTTTTACGTTGCTTTTCTGTTGCATATGCTTATCCAGCATATGAACACATTATACTACATATTGAACCGTTGTAATCATTTGACTGTGATCCGTTGATATCTGTGAACCGTTTGTATCTGTGAACCGTGTGAACCGTATTTGACATAGACATTTCGGCATAGACATTTTAACATGATTGACATTTGATCATGCATTTCCCACAAAACATAACTTTGATTTAAACCAAGTTTTACTTCAATACTTTGTTTTTGTGCATATGGTTTAGTTGAGACATTTCACTTGCCATACATGACATTTTGACATAGACATTTGACATGGATATTTGACATAGACATTTGACATGGATATTTGACATAGACATTTTGACATTGTTTGGTCTGATTAAGTGATTAAGTAACGATGCGTGTGTAATATGATACAAGCATGGTGGATACGCCGCTGGTACTTCCTATATATAAGTGTTTGTATGGTATTACATATTGTAGCGTTATTTGAATCATTTCAGTTTGATACATATAACATTTTATACAAATAACATACTTTTCACAAGACATTGTTTTACAAACAACTTATCTTATACAAACCCATTTTACTATGGTTATTCATTTAACCATACATTATTCATTTATTTATACATATCATCTGAACTCATTGTTTTTCAAATGATTTACAAAACAAAGCAAATTACAAGGTTCATGACTAAACATTTTCTCAAACATAAGTCATGGAACCTATTTTCACAAAACCTATGTATCTCACAGGCATTTTTATGCTGACGTACCTATTTTCACATGTGTTTTTCAGGAACTGTTGCATAAGATGATCAAGATACACATAGGCAGACTTGGGCTTTAGTGACAATAAAAGATGCAAGACTAGTTAATTATGTTGTATTTCATAGTTTGATAAGACATTGTAACACTTTTAATCAATAAAACGAAACTTCAATTGCCATGGATTTGAAACAATTAATTCTGTTACAACACTCCCCGATGTTTCCGCCACATTTTGTATGTTCCACGTGGTCGGGGTGTGACAGACAACACATAAGGTTAAAGTTAGTTTCACTACCAGCATCCCACACACCCATTCGATCCTGTGTTTTTAACTTGTTTTTAATAACCAGCCATAAATGAAAGGAGTGTCTAGGGATACTTTGACTAAACCACACCAACTCCGCCCATTCTACCTCATCACCACGATCCCGGATGTTGTTCCAAACTTCACTAGAGCTGAAGAAAGTATGACTACCCTGCCTACCCTTCCAAACCAGTTTGTCTTCAGCATTCTGATCCAGAATGGGAGGAGGTAAATTAATCAGCACTGGGAAGAGATCGAACCAAGCTATCGGCCACTTCCAAAGATTTTGGTGATCCACCAGATCTGAAACAGTGGACTGCATGCTAAAACCCCCTCCATGTATACGTCTAGGAGTGATAAAGTTACTGAGCGGACTACATTCACACCAATTATCCATCCAAGCATTTGCTTTGCGGCCATCACTAATAGAATACCATATAAACGGACGAATACAATGTCGGAGAGTTAAGATTTTCCTCCATCCCCACGACATACTTCCACGGCTGGGTATACTCCAAAAATTCTTTCCTTTGATCCTGTAAGAATGAACCCATTTAACCCAAAGCGACTCTCTCTTAATAAGAATGCTCCAAATATGGTTTGCAAGAAGAGATTTGTTCACATCTGAGATCCTTCTAATACCCAAACCTCCCTCATATTTAGGAAGACACACATTCTTCCAAGCCACCTTGGGTTTAGCAACTTTAACCGAGCCACCACTCCACAGAAAATTCCTCATTCTTTTTTCAATATCACCAATAATACGAGCAGGGAGCATAAACACAGAAGCCCAATAAACATGCATAGCCGAAATAACTGAACCAATTAACTAAAGCCTACCCGCAAAAGATAAAGACTTATTCATCCAATGATTGATCCTTTTATCAACTCGGTCCACTAGAATTTTGCAATCTTTGGACATAAGCTTGGATGAGATTAACGGGACTCCCAAGTACCGGACAGGAAGCTCTCCCTCTTGAAACGGTAAAAGCGATAGAATCAACTGTTTTTCATGTTGAGAAACATTGCTAAAAAACGCCGTGCTTTTCACCAAGTTTGGTTTCAATCCCGAAGCTCTAGTGAACAAATCCAAAGCATCTCTCATGACTTTAACTGAGAATGAATCCGCATTTACAAACAAAAACAGGTCATCCGCAAAAGAAACATTAAGAATCTTCTGCTGTTTACACTTGGCATGGTACTTAAATGCAGGACTTCGATCAGCAGCTTGATGTAACATCAATGTTAAGACTTCCATTACTAATGTGAATAGGTAAGGAGACATAGGATCTCCCTGTCTAAGACCCCGTTTGCCTCTAAAATAACCACACAAATTCCCATTAATACTTAGAGAATAAGACACTGTAGAGACACATTTCATGATCCAATCCACCATTTTTTGAGGAAAGCCAAAACCAATAAGAATGCTTTTTAGAAATGACCAGCTAACCGTATCATATGCTTTCTGAATATCAATTTTGAACGCATACCTTGGTTGGCCTCTGCCGAGATGATAGTTGTGCATAAGCTCTTGCGTAAGGAGAATATTATCAGATATTCTCCTACCAGGCACGAAAGCAGATTGATTAATATCTACCAGGTTATTCAGACTACCTTTGATTCTGTCAGTCACAATTTTGCTGATGCATTTAAATATGACATTACAACATGATATCGGTCTATACTCTAGAACCGAACTCGGCGTTTGAACTTTCGGGACAAGAGCGATAATCGTATGATTCACTTGTTGGAGCAGCTTACCATTATCAAAGAACTGAAGAATGGCAGCTGAAACCTCTTCACCCACGATATCCCATGCCTTCTTAAAGAAAGCCGATGTGTAACCATCAGGCCCTGGCGCTTTATTGTCTCCAATGCTGAACATGGTTGCCTTAATTTCATCTTGGGTCACTTGCCGCACCATATTAGCAGCCGCAGCTGAACTGACACTATTTGAAAATAAATTATCTGTTGCCAGCTGATCCACAGTATCCTCGGTACCCAAAAAACTTGCATAATGGTCCACCAAAGCAGATTCAATACCCGGCCCCTCAAAAAGATTACCATTAGCATCCTTTATGGTGTGTATTTTGCTCCTAGCATTCCTGAATTTAACAAAATTATGGAAATAGGACGTGTTACCATCACCTGCACAAAGCCAATCAAGCTTTGCTTTCTGCTTTAAAAACGATTCCTCATCATAAGCCGCAATATGAAAATCTTTAACGAGAGCGGCCTCCTGTTCACGAAGAGCTTTATCAAACGGATTCGAATCAATCAGCTTATGAACTTCATCCAGTTTGCTTCTTAAATCATTCACCTTAACATGTAAGTTACCCTGTTAGTGAAGCAGTTTTCTCAACGGAGATTTAAGATTACGCAGCTTTTTAACAACCGATAACATAGGAATGCCTTCCACCGATCTATCCCATTCTGTGGACACACATTCTTTAAATCCAACTTTGGAAGCAATAAAATTTGCAAACTTAAAAGGTTTTGGCTTCACAATTGAAGGCCTTGCTACCGTATTTCGGAGCAAGCACTCTTTCTTCGATAATTAACGATGGTTAGTATCGCGTCTTGGAATATAAGGGGGTTGAACCGCCCTCTCAAACTAAAGGAGGTTCGGCAGGCAGTCACAGACTTTAATTTGAGCTTGTGTGCTATTTTAGTGTCTCATGTGGATGTTGGTAAATTGGGTAAAGTGTGCAAGTCAGTTTTTCAATCTTGGGATTGGACTTCTAATGGAGGTTGCTGTGAGAAAGGCACGAGAATTATTATTGGATGGAACCCGGCTATTTTTGATGTGATGATTTTGGCGCAGTCTCCTCAGGTTATGCATCTTCAGCTTGTTTTCAAATTGGACAAAAGGATGGTTTTCTGTTCTTTTGTTTATGCTGCTAATTATTATGTCTCCCGTAAAGAGTTATGGCATAATCTATCCATGCACAAAGTCCTTGTTGATAATAAACCTTGGTGCATTATGGGTGATTTTAACACGGCTCTTAACATTGAAGATAATTCTATGGGAACTTCATCGATTTCTATTGGCATGAGGGACTTTCAAGATTGTGTGGATGATATTGAGGTCGTTGATATAAACCGAATAGGGATCCATTTTACATGGAATCAAAAGCCAAAGAATGGAGTAGGATTACTGAAGAAAATTGATCGAGTGATGGGTAACACTCCCTTTGTAGCTGAATTTCCGAACTCGGTTGCCATTTTCAAGCCGTATATGCTCTCGGATCACTGTTCTTGTATTCTTTCGTTCCCGGAAGCTGGTAAGTTGAAGCCGCGGTCTTTCAAGTTTGCTAATTTCCTGGTTTTCAAACCAAAATTTTTGGAGATTGTAAAAAACAACTGGGATACTAGCGTGAATGGCGTGCATCAGTTCAGAGTGGTCAAGAAACTTCGTTTGCTTAAAAACCCATTGCGTTCTCTGTTATTCAAACAAGGAAATCTTCACAAAAAAGTAGAAAATCTGCGCTCGAAACTGGATGAGATTCAGCAAAATATTGATCGAGATCCGTCTAACGTTGATTTCCGGGCAGCCGAGACTTCGATCAGTCGTGATCTTCAAGAGGCAACATTAGACGAAGAAGGTTTTCTAAAACAAAAGTCTAAGGTAGATTGGTTGAGGGCGGGGGATATGAATTCTGCATTTTTTCACTCATCTCTGAAAATCAGAAATCATTGTAGCCGGATCGATTTGATTAAAGATTCGGAAGGGAATCTCTATGAAGGTGATACGGTTTATCAACCGTTCGTTCAGCATTATGAGAAGTTTTTCGGTACTCAAGGTGATATTTCTCTTTTTTTTGGGTAAAGGGTTACCCCGGTGAATTTCATAACATCAAACCAATAAAAACAAGTGAGGAAAAAGCAATCCCCAGTTCTCTAATATGACATGCCATACCAGAGTAAACCAAACAAACAAGCAAAAAAGCAAACAAGACTAGACACACACGCTAGTCTCCGGCTCCGGATTTATTCTCTAAAGTCCTATCTCCACAGGTTGCTTCTCAAATGACCCGCCAAGTAACGGCGGAGGAGGTGAAAAAGGCGATGTTTTCTATTGGTATTGATAAAGCTCCTGGTCCTGATGGATATACAACGGCATTTTTCAAAAGTGCATGGCCTATTGTCGGTAATGATGTTACTTGTGCTATCATTGATTTTTTTGAAACAGGAAATCTTCTTCGGGAATTGAATCACACGACTATTGTGCTTATTCCGAAAGTTCCTACCCCTTCGGCTGTCATTGACTATCGGCCGATTGCTTGTTGTAATGTATTATACAAGTGTATCAATAAAATCGTTGCAGATGGAATTAAAGGCGCGCTGAATGACATCGTTAGCATTAATCAATCGGCATTTGTTCCAGGGAGGAGAATCTCTGATAATATTATGCTAACTCAAGAATTCATGCATAATTACCATAGACACGCGGGTCCTCCAAGGTGTGCTTTTAAAGTTGATATCCAGAAATCTTATGACACTGTTGATTGGAGATTTCTCAAGAGTGTTTTGATTGGCTTTGGTTTTAATGGAAGGATGGTAGATTGGATCATGTTGTGTGTCTCGACTGCTTCTTTTTCGATATGTGTCAATGGTTCTGTGCATGGGTTCTTCAAGGGTAACCGAGGTTTAAGGCAAGGGGATCCAATCTCCCCATATCTTTTTACCTTAGTCATGGAGGTTCTGACGGCCATTCTTCAGCATGCAGTTCGTATTGACTCATCTTTTAAATTTCATAATAAATGTGAAAGACAGCAGAGTATCAATCTTTGTTTTGCGGATGATTTGTTCCTTTTTGCTAGAGGAGAAGTCAACTCGGCGAGGTGTATTATGACGTCTCTTTCTAAGTTCACGAAGATGTCGGGGTTAGTGCCTAGTAATCAGAAAAGTACGATATTATTTTGTAATGTTAATGGCCATGTCAAAGATGCAATTCTGGATATTATGCCATTTGTGGAAGGAAAATTGCCTGTCAGATATCTGGGTGTGCCTCTAATCTCGTCTAGACTCAGTTATAATGATTGTCGAGTGCTCGTGGAAAGACTAGAGAAGCGTATAACGCACTGGAGGAACAAGCTCCTCTCTTTTGCTGGTAGGTTACATCTTATTATTTCGGTTCTCTCTTCTATGCACATTTATTGGTCATCTGTTTTTATCTTGCCGGCTCGTGTTATTCACGAGCTAGAAGCCAGAATGCGAAATTTCTTATGGTCTCAAGAGAGTTCATTTACTAAAGGCAAATCTAAAGTTTCTTGGAAGACCGTTTGTACTCCGAAATATGAAGGGGGTTTGGGTATTAGACGAATTGGGGATATGAATAAGGCTCTTATGTCTCATCACATTTGGGGTATCGTTTCTAAACGAGATTCGTTGTGGGTTGATTGGGTGCATAGTTTCCGATTAAAAGGCAAGAGTTTCTGGGTTTGCAAAACTCCCTCTAATTGCTGTTGGTCTTGGAGAAAATTGGTTCAATTGCATCCGCTTATCAGGAATCATATATGGTCGGAGTTAGGCAATGGCGCTAAGACATCAGCCTGGTTCGACTACCGGTGTGACTTGGGACCGCTTGGTGAGTTTCTTTCACCTAGAACCATTACCGATGCGGATTATAGTCTGGACGATTCTGTGGCTAACATCTACTCTCGTGGTACTTGGACCTGGCCTATGGCATGGAGAGATCTTTTTTCGGTGCTCATTCAACTGGACCAAGTGCACTTAAATCCGACAAAGCCTGATACACTATTATGGAGGGATGGTAGTGATCTAACTGAGTTTTCTTCTTCATGTGTTTGGCATTCGGTTCGGTACAAAGAACCGGAAGTGAATTGGTGCAACATTGTTTGGTTTTCGCAGTGTATCCCTCGGCATGCGTTTATGCTGTGGTTGGTCATCACATTTGGGGTATCGTTTCTAAACGCGATTCGTTGTGGGTTGATTGGGTGCATAGTTACCGATTAAAAGGCAAGAGTTTCTGGGTTTGCAAAACTCCCTCTAATTGCTGTTCGTCTTGGAGAAAATTGGTTCAATTGCATCCGCTTATCAGGAATCATATATGGTCGGAGTTAGGCAATGGCGCTAAGACATCAGCCTGGTTCGACTATTGGTGTGACTTGGGACAGCTTGGTGAGTTTCTTTCACCTAGAACCATTACCGATGCGGATTATAGTCTGGATGATTCTGTGGCTAACATCTACTCTCGTGGTACTTGGACCTGGCCTATGGCATGGAGAGATCTTTTTTTGGTGCTCATTCAACTGGACCAAGTGCACTTAAATCCGACAAAGCCTGATAGACTATTATGGAGGGATGGTAGTGATCTAACTGAGTTTTCTTCTTCATGTGTTTGGCATTCGGTTCGGTACAAAGAACCGGAAGTGAATTGGTGCAACATTGTTTGGTTTTCGCAGTGTATCCCTCGGCATGCGTTTATGCTGTGGTTGGTCATCAAAGGTAAACTTCTAACTCAAGAAAAAATTCTAAAATGGGAGTTTACGCAGAGAAAGAACATGAATATGATGTGTTGCCTTTTATGTTATGAGAACTTTGACTCGCACCCGCACCTATTCTTTGAATGCAAATATTCTTCTCATGTATGGCATATAGTTCGTCAAAAGGTGGGTATGAATTATGTTAGCCTGAAATGGAGTGATATCGTCGATTGGTTGCTGGTTCGAGCTCGTTCAAAATCGGCTGTGATTTATGTTGCTAAGCTTCTTGTTGCGGCTGCTTCGTACTTCATTTGGCAAGAAAGAAATGCTAGATTATTCAAAAATCAGCTGAGACCACCGGAAAAGGTCAGTGAAATTATATTAAACACGGTTAGATACAAGTTGATGGGAGCTAAGCTAAAGAATACTGCTAGTGTGCGGAAGCTTCTTGGAGAATGGGAGATTCGTGGGGGAGACGTTAATGACGATGGCGGCTGATTAGTTTATTTCATGTGTCAATTTTCTAGAGTTTAGTCTAGTTGTCTCCTAGTTATTTTGGTTTTTTATGGTTGTACTTTGTTTCTACTTTCGTGGGGCCTGTCTCACGATTGAACTAGTGTAGACTTTCTACACTACTTGTTTTTATTTGGTTGTGAATATATAGAATCACCGGGGTAACCCTTTACCCAAAAAAAACACTCCCTTTGTAGCCGAATACCAGAACTCAGTTGCCATCTTCAAGCCGTATAGACTCTCCGACCACTGTCCATGTATTCTTTCGTTTCCTGAAGCTGGTAAAGTGAAGCCACGGTCATTCAAGTTTGCTAATTTCCTGGTTTTCAAACCAGAATTTTTGGAGATTGTTAAAAACACTTGGGAATCTAGCTTGAATGGTGTGCATCAGTTCCGAGTGGTCAAGAAGCTTCGGTTGCTTAAAAATCCCCTTCGTTCTTTGTTATTCAAACAAGGAAATCTTCACAAAAAAGTGGAAGCTCTTCGCTCGAAACTGGATGAGATTCAGCAAAACATTGATCGTGATCCGTCTAATGTCGATTTCCGGGCAGCTGAGACGTCGATCACCCGTGATCTCCAAGAGGCATCGTTGGACGAGGAACGTTTTCTGAAACAAAAGTCTAAGGTAGATTGGCTGAGGGTGGGGGATATGAACTCTGCTTTTTTCCACTCATCTCTGAAAATTAGAAATCATTGTAGCCGAATTGATGTGATTAAAGATTCGGAAGGAAATCTCTATGAAGGTGATACGGTTTATCAAGCTTTTGTTCAACATTATGAGAAGTTTTTCGGTACTCAAGGTGATATTTCTCTTACTCCGGCTCCGGATTTATTCTCTAAAGTCCTATCTCCCCAGGATGCTTCTCATATGATCCGCCAAGTAACTGCGGAGGAGGTCAAGAAGGCGATGTTTTCTATTGGTATTGATAAAGCTCCTGGTCCTGATGGATATACAGCGGCCGGCGTTTTTCAAAAGTGCTTAGTCTATTGTTGGTAATGATGTTACTTGTGCTATCATTGATTTTTTTGAAACAGGAAATCTTCTTAGGGAATTGAATCACACGACTATTGTGCTTATTCTGAAAGTTCCTACTCCTTCGGCTGTCATTGACTATCGGCCAATTGCTTGTTGTAATGTCTTATATAAGTGTATCAGTAAGATTGTTGCTGATAGAATCAAAGGCGCGCTGAATGACATTGTTAGCATTAATCAATCGGCTTTTGTTCCAGGGAGGAGAATCTCTGATAATATTATGCTCACTCAAGAATTAATGCATAATTACCATAGACATGCGGGTCCTCCAAGGTGTGCTTTTAAAGTTGATATCCAGAAAGCTTATGACACTGTTGATTGGAGATTTCTCAAGAGTGTTTTGCTTGGGTTTGGTTTTAATGGAAAGATGGTAGATTGGATCATGCTATGTGTCTCGACGGCTTCATTTTCGATCTGTGTCAATGGTTCTGTGCATGGTTTCTAACATGGGACATACCCCATGAAAGTAAACAACCAAAAGGACTACAAAACAAACACGAGAAACAACCAGACTACAATCTAGGACAATCTCAACACATAATCACAAATAATCAGCTTCCATCTTCAACCAAAGATGTCGGGGTTAGTGCCTAGTAATCAGAAAAGCACGATATTCTTTTGTAATGTAAATGGCCATGTCAAAGATGCTATTCTGTATATTATGCCTTTTGTGGAAGGAAAGTTGCTTGTCAGATATCTGGGTGTGCCTCTAATTTCATCCAGACTTGGTTATAATGATTGTCGAGTGCTCGTGGAAAGATTAGAGAAACGTATCACGAACTGGAGGAACAAGTTGCTCTCTTTTGCTGGTAGGTTACAACTTATTATTTCAGTCCTCTCATATATGCACATTTATTGGTCGTCTGTTTTTATCTTGCCAGTTCGGGTAATTCATGAGCTAGAAGCCAGAATGCGAAATTTCTTAAGGTCTCAAGAGAGTTCGTTTACTAAGGGCAAATCCAAAGTTTCTTGGAAGACTGTTTGTACTCTGAAATATGAAGGTGGTTTGGGTATTAGACGAATTGGGGATATGAATAAGGCTCTTATGTCATCTCACATTTGGAGTATCGTTTCTAAACGGGATTCTTTGTGGGTTGCTTGGGTGCATAGTTATCGATTAAAAGGCAAGAGTTTCTGGGTTTGCAAAACTCCTTCTAACTGCTGTTGGTCTTGGAGAAAATTGGTTCAAATGCGTCCGCTTATCAGGAATCATGTATGGTCGGAATTAGGCAATGGCGCTAAGACTTTAGCCTGGTTCGACTACTGGTGTGACTTGGGACCGCTCGGTGAGTTTCTTTCACCTAGAACCATTACCGATGCGGACTTTAGTCTGGATGATTCAGTGGCTAACGTATACTCTCATGGTACTTGGAGGTGGCCTATGGCATAGAGAGATCTTTTTCCGGTGCTCATTCAACTAGATCAAGTGCACTTAAATCCGAAAAAGCATGATAGATTATTATGGAGGGATGGTAGTGATCTAACCGAGTTCTCTTCTTCCTGTGTTTGGCATTCGGTTCGGTATAAAGAGCCGGAAGTAAATTGGTGCAATATTGTTTGGTTCTCGCAGTGTATCCCTCGGCATGCGTTTATGATGTGGTTGGTCATCAAAGGTAAACTTCTAACTCAAGACAAGATTCTGAAATGGGAGTTTTCGCGGCAGAAGAACATGAATATGATGTGTTGCCTTTTATGTTATGAGAACTTTGATTCTCATCCTCACCTGTTCTTTGTATTATTTTATAATACAAACATTTTACAAAAACAAGTTTTCTAATATCGATTAACAAAGTTGTACGAGTTATTTCAACGTGTAAACGAGCCATGAATCTGACACTCACACAAAACCTATGTGCTCGCCGGCATTTCTTTGCTGACTTTATTTTTACATATGTTTCAGGTGGTGTCGAATGATGATGATTGTGACTAGGATGCATGCTCACTTAGGATTGGACGAGGCCTTAGTGACTAAATAACAAATGATAGACGATTTGGTTATGTTTAACTTAATGTCAAGACAACGTTTAATGTTAATATTTTAATAAAACGAAACTTTTGAATTCCATGGTTGTGAAACAATAATTCTGTCGCTCCACTCCCCGACGTTTTCGCCGCGGTTTCGTTGTTTTAACGCGGTCGGGGTGTGACATTTTACCTATGGGGTTGAGTAATTCTATTATTCACCATACATATCATTTGATTATACAAGACATTACACATAACATTTGATTATACAAGACATGATTTACATTCGACATTAGACATTGCTTACACATAATCATTTTGACATTTGTTTAAACTAGACAATTTGGTGGTTATTTGATAATGAGGCAACGTGTAATATGATAAAAACATGGTGGATGCGCCGCTGGTACTTCCTATATATAAGTGATTTTATGTTATTACATATCGTGGCGTTATTTAAATCATATCCACAAGACATGATATATCTTATTCAAATAACATAAGATACTATTTTATAAACGACATAACTTTTACAAATTCATTGTTACTTGGTTATTTATTAAACCAAGCAGTATTCTTTTATATATCATCCGATTTTATTATCGCTTTTCGAATGATTTATAAAAGAAAACATTTTACTAAGGTTCATGACTACTTTTTGTTAAACATTTCTTTCAATTACAAGTCATGAATCCTAAATCAATAAACCTATGTATCTCATAGGCATTTTAATGCTGACGTACCTATTTTCACATGTGTTTTCAGGAGCTGATGCATAGGGTTGATCAAGATACACTTAGGCGAACTTGGGCCTTAGTGACTTAAAATGAAGCAAGAATAGTTTAATTAAGTACTCTTTGTTTCCTTTGTTTTAAGACAATGTAATCCTTTTTATTTCAAATAAAACTAAACTTTAAATACCATGGTTGTGAAACAATAATTCTGTTGCTCCACTCCCCGACGTTTCCGCCGCGGTTTGTTGTTTTACGCGGTTGGGGTGTGACACTTCTCGTGGCACACGACTTCGGCTCGGTTATCAGATAGCCAATCCATGCCAACCACTATGTCGAAACAACCCAACTCAACGGGTAAGAGATCGATACTGAATGTTCGTGCGCCAAGTTCTAAGGAACATCCCTTAGCAACTTCCCCAGACTCGACTAGTTTACCGTTTGCCAATTCTATTGAGTAAGGAACATCTAACTTACTTGTTTCTATGCCGAGAATATTTTTAAAGTCCATAGAAATAAAACTAAAATCGGCACCGGTATCAAATAATATGGATGCGAAATGATTGTTGATGAGGAACGTACCAGTGACCACCTTAGGGTTTTGGCGCACATCCTTTGCTCCGATCACAAATGCCCTGTCCTGAGCTGGGTTTTCTTTAGGACAGTCTTTCTTGTAGTGATCTTTGCTTCCGCATCCAAAGCATCCTTGACCACGCCCATTTCCATTCCCATTCTTGTTACCATTCCCACTTCCCGCCCGATCCAGCATTATTTCCCGTTCCCCAACATGCTTCAGCACTATGGCCATTCTTGCCACACTTGTCACACTTGACAACCTAACAATCGCCCAAGTGATGATATTTGGATCGTTCACACTTGGGTAAAGTACCAGCGTACTTCTTAGGACCAGTGTCGTTTGTGGCTACAAACGCCCTCGCATCCTTTTGCGGGTTATTCTATCTCCTGTTGTTGTTATTGTTGTTGTTGGGGTTATTGTTGTTGTTGTTACTATTGTTGTTGTTGTTACTATTGTTGTTGTTGTTGTTACCAAGAGTTCCCTTCTTGAAATTTGAGTACTTCCTCTTCCCACTGTTGGAAGACTCGACATGTGTTTCCTTCTTCTCATCACCTTTCTCTGAGAATATATTCATCCTGATCCCGTCTTCAGTGAGACTCACGGCTATAGTCACATCTTGAGTAATAGTCATGGGCTTAGCTGCAGTAACTAGACTCCGAATCTTGGGAGAAAGTCCCCAAATATAGCGCTCGATACGCTTGTATTCCGGTGTTACAAGATAAGGAATCACGCGAGATAGATCGTGAAACCTCTGCGTATAACCAGTAATGTCAGCGCCAATCATGGTAAGGTTCCAAAATTCGTTCTCCAACTTCTGGAGTTCAGCACGAGAACATCACTTATCCTTCATACGTTCCTTCAGTTCATCCCATGTCAACGCATCAGCAGCGTTATCACCCAAAGTTTGCACTTGTAAGTTCCACCATGTGAGGGCCTCGTTGAGAAACAGGACAGTGACGATAGTGACATGCTGATCAGCGGTACATCTACTCATTCTGATGGTGGAATCCGTTTTCTCAATCCATCGCACGAAAGCCACAGCACCGCCTGTGCCGTCATAGTTAAGTGGCTTGCAGTCCAGAAACTGCTTGAACGTGCACCCTGAAATTGGACAAACGGATTATGAATGAGCAAACAATGAAACGCAGGAATAGATTTATAAAAGGAATTGGATAAGTTGAACTCAAATCAACTAAACATTACCAGAGGTATTGTTTCAGCCAGAAGTACCGCCTTGTACTTGGCCGCCTGATCCGCCAGTGCCACCACTGTTCTCGGCACGCGATGCCTCGTACAGTGCTATGGTTTGTGTTATCCTTTGTTCTATTAGCGCCTTTAGTTCTGCCTCAGTGGAAGGCATCGGTGGGGGTGGGATGGGTTAACTGTCCGTGAACGTAGGTTCTTCCTTGGTGGCATGATTATTCCAAAGGAGAAATAGGATAAAGATTAGACGTTGATTTGGTTTGTTAAATATTTTTACTAAGTATGGAGAGGAATCATAGATTATTCTTGATCATTTGGTTTTTTTTTTTGGGGTAAAGGGTTACCCCGGTGATTTTATAAATTCACAACCAAAACAATACAAGTAGTGTAGAGAGTCTACACTAGTTCAAACATAGGACATGCCCTATGAAAGTAACAACCATCAAAACAAAATAAAACAATGACAGCCACCTAAAAAACAGCCACTAGACAACAAAATTATCTAGAACGCACAAACTAAAAAAGCGTTAATCAGCAGCCATCTTTAACATAACTGAGCCATTAATACCCCATTCCTCAAGAAGCCTTCGGACATTGACACAATTCTTCAGCTTCGCTCCCATCAACTTATACCGCACTTGTTGTAGAACAATTTCACTTATAATCTCAGGAGGCCGCAATTGGTTCTTGAATAACCTCAAATTACGCTCTTGCCAAATACAATAAGCAGTCGACGCCACTAACAGTCTAGCAACAAAAGCAGAAACAGTATTCGACTTGGAATGCACGAGTAACCAGTTTATAATGTCATTCCACCTAGGTTGCACCGAAACCATACCAACTTTTTGCCTAACCGTACTCCACACTTCAGCTGAAAACTTGCATTCGAAAAACAAGTGATTATGCGAGTCGTGATTGGCATAACATAGTAAACAACACATCATGTTCATATTCTTTCTACGCGCGAAATCCCAAGACAAGATTTTATCCTGAGTAAGCAACTTCCGCCTCATAATAATGTGATGTGGGAAACGGGGTTCGGTTGCTAATGGCGTTAAACATAGAGCTGGTATGGAGACGGTTGCTAATAATTGGGCGCTGATTCTTGATCATTTGGTTTTGCATGCAACATCTTCGAGTGCTACCAAAGTCATTGGGAAGCTGGTTGTAGGTACAACGGCGTATTTCGTGTGGCAGGAAAGGAATCATAGATTATTCTCGAGTAGGAAACGGGGAGCTGATCAGCTTATAGAGCTCATACTCACTACGGTTCGGTTGAAGCTCCACACCATGAGATTCAAGAGGACGACCCGGATTCATGGGATTTTGCAGGAATGGAGTTTACCTCGTGGCTTGGTTCTAATGGACGATGATTGCGGCTGATGCTGGAGTTGTTTGTGTCTAGCGTCTATTTGTATTGTTGAATTGTTTAGCCTGGTGTGCTTGTTTTTTTTTCTACTCTAGTGTGGAATGCCATGCTAGAGAACTGAGGATTGATTCTATTCCTCACTTGGTTGTTTTATTGGTCTGATTTATAAAATTTACCGGGGTAACCCTTTACCCCAAAAAAAAAATATTTTTTTACTAAGTAAGAAAAAAAAAATTCATAACACTAATAGCAACATCACCAAGAAACATATCATGCGAGTAAATAAGTTAACATAAGCAATAAGATATGTCCAACCAGACCATTCAGATGCATATAAAAGATAACACCAAGTTTTTCATACATATCAGTCAACCGGTTACATAATCGTTTGAAAGGAAACAAAATGGACTCGGGCTACATAACCCGGTCATACTAGTCTAGTACAAACAAAAGAGATAACAAAATCTTCCTTCCAATTGTGCGATCTGCTGTCTATCAGTTGCCTTCAAAACTTGGTGTAGCGTCATTATGTACACAAAACGGGTAACTATATCCCGTCACAAAAGATAACCTGCAAGTGAACGTCTATGGTGGAGGGGGGATAGGTGGTGGAGTCAGAAGTACCAAACTGTGAAGGTGAGTAAGCTCCTCCTCGAGTTCATGAACTCGACGGATAAGAAAGTCTATCTGCTGCTCGAGTGTCAGCACACGAGCACGTAAGTCAACAGGTGGAAACCAGGTGGTGGTGGTGGTGGTGGAGCATGTGGTGGTGAATCTGTAGAGAGAGGATAAGGTCATCAGTAGATAGAGGATAAGGTCATCAGTAGATATGCCCGGATGGTATGGGTCAGTAGTAGGCATAACATGTATGGAGAGTGCTGTGTCGCAAGGTGCTCGACTGGAACCTACGGTGGATAATAAGGGTCGGTCTCTCCATGTGGGATATGTGCGTGTCCAGAAGGTCCTGCCTCGTCTGGGTGACGAGTGGGTAAATTTGTGGGAGTAAAACGCATAAGTCGTATGCGATCGGTAGATCCATCTGAAACAGGTGCCTGAATAGGCTCATCAGTAGGTGCGTGAACTGGGGTATGTGGTGGAGTAGGGATCTGAACAGGTGCAGGGATGACTGGCTCAGCTGGCATGATATCATCCCCAAAGTCTGGGTATCGCTATAGGCCAACGACCTGTAGTGTAGATGAAGTAACAGATGCATAAGAGGAATCATCTGAATCGGCGTCCGAATTTGAAGAAATGTCCATCACCGAGACCACAGGTGATGCGACATCTAAAATAACCACGTCATGAACTTCCCCGTCTCCCAAATCAACATCCACGTGATCCATTGGAATGACGTCGTCATCATCGTCGAGGTCGACGATAAAAGGTATAACATCAAGAGGAGCGACATCAAAAGGTATAACCTCAACTACGTGTTCACCCTCCGGGTGACCCATAATAACTATCTCGTTGAGTAGAGGGGGAATAGCTAACACATCTATGTCGATAATGTCGCCTAGAAGTGGAACGACTGAAAGTCGTCCAAATCGTCGTCGGATGCAGACTCGCTGTGTAATGTGATAACCTGAACTTCCGGCACAACCTCGTCGTCAGATACTAACTCCATGGGATCCACGTCGTCGTATACGTTGCTACCCTCAGATGAAGACATTGTAACCTGGGGAAATAAGTTGTTCGACATGTATGAATGATTAATTGTTACTTTACATATATACACGAAATGTTTGAATTCACATAATGTTCATTTTAAGTTATCCTAATTGAGTTGTGTGGATTAATTTAAAGTTTCATGTCTACCATTTAGGGACTAAGACATTAATGTCCTTGTTTGATTTGTATGAGATGAATTCTTGTTGAAAATGGACCATGAAAATTGTTTATGCAAATGAAAACATTTTGTTTATGTGTAAATGGTTTTCGTGAGAGATCCCAAGTGATTGTAGACTTAGACTCGAGAAAGAATCCTGGTTCACAACAATCGATGCTCTGAAACCAGCCTGTCACACCCGCTCATAGCGGAAGCGCGAGGTGTGATATGTGTGGTTTTCTTTGCATAAATATCGATGTACATGAACAAACTTATATGAATAAAACAAACTCCATTGCCATTACATAATTGTTTCAAAAGATTACATCACAAGTTTAGTGTTTCGGTTACAAACCATTAACAGAACAGTAAAGTGTTATTGTTTCATACATCAAAATGAAAATAAACTACTAAGGTTAGACCATTATATTGCCATAAAGAGGCGGTATATAATTGGCAAACCCTCCAAAAGATGGCATGGAGTACTGGTACTTGTTATCTTGACTGTGATTCCCGACATGGTCCATTAATTCCCTGAAATACATGTTAAGTTTGGAAAACATCAACAAAAGTTGGCAAATTCATGCAGTTTAGTTTTTTTTTTTGGTAAAGGGTTACCCCGGTGATTCTATTAAAAACCGCAAATTAAGAACAAGTAGTGAGGAAGAGTTCCACATTAGTTCATATACAGGACATGCCCCATATATGTAAGCCAAACAAACAAAAACCTATTTCATCACTTAACCTAGCCTACTTTACATCACATAACGATATCTAGTAGACAAGACAAAATAAAACATAACCAAAACATCATCCTCCATCATCAAAAATGAAGTAACCACCAACTGGCAGCCCCTTCACACGAACCCGAAACAGACTATCCATTGGAGAACTTTATGGAAGATGTGCTCGCTTCTACTTTCCCAGACGAAGAAGTCATAAAATCATTTGTTTCATTATAGCCATCACGAACCTCCTCATCTTCCGAGTCCAGCTGGTCCTTGTGAGCCTCCCTATTTTGACCTGAATGCACTCCATCGGTCCTTAAAACATCAAACGGATTTTTAGATTTGACACTAGATGGAGTAGCCGATGTGTTAGTCTTCCCATGTGGTTTGGGTCCAATCGGCCTATATTCAAACTTCTGCTTCTGATTATTTACAGGAAACCCTGATTTCCTAGCCATTTTCTTGCGCTCCACATCCATAAACCCATCTTTATCTACAACCGGCTAATTCACTTGCTTCCGATTATTGTTCCCATCATAAAGCTTCTGAATAATGACCGGCCCCTTAGGAGCCCTCCTAGTCTGTCTCGGGCATGTATCATCTGAATGACCAAACACCTTACAATGTGCACACCTAAGAGGACTCCATTCATATTCTACCGACAATTTCACTTTAATAAAACCTTCCCCCGCAAGCTCTGGAACCGCAATAACTATTTCCTCCTTAAACCCATTTTCAGCTGAAATTTCTACTAGAGCTCTCGCGTAGCTACTCCTTCCCCAAGTATCCGTGCACATTGATGAAGTGTACGAATCCAACATCTTAGGTTCACCAATAGCTGTAGCAATCATACTCAATCCATCCTCCGTATACGCAGCAATCGGGACATCATGGATTTTATCCCACACTTGCAACTTCTCTACTTCTTTCTTTTCTAACTTTGATGTCGGAGACCAAATATTCAAAAACATAGGCTGAGATCGGATAATCCAAGGACCTTCTTTAAGAACATTCAACATACCAGCTTCATCAGCAAACTTAAAGAAATAGAACCCATTAGCATTCATCATTGATTTCTGTAATCCAAACCTCTTCCAATGGTTCCTCACAAAATAATCCACAACCGGGTATGCAACTGTGTCCCCTAGGAAGTAACCATACAGAGTGTTTGCTAACTTTTCTTGTACTACTCTAACCGAGTCCCGAGGAAGCACCACATCACAACCCTCATACGTAACAGGACTAGCAAGAGTTCTGAAGTTTACCTTTACAGATTTGGCTGCTAAAACCGAATCTACATAGGACATCGGTTTTGAATTGTTACCTCCATCAGTTCGATTACCCAGGATGTTTGCACTATCTTCCATGTTATCCGAAACCCTAGTTTCCGGACTCACAATCTCCACGGGGACTTGAACAGTAGAGCTGAACAGATCATCAAGGATGTTAGGTTTCCTTGGTTCAGTTTGAGTCTGAACAACACCCCGGCGAGGCATCCAAGTATTGCCCTCCATATCAATCAGTCGGTTGGCAAAACTCTCAAAAGACAATGATGGTTTTCCACGATCGACCGGCGGAAACACCCCATCTGTTTTTTCTTCACCCAAACGTAAACCTTCAGCCAACACAAATTAATCTGGATGGCACAATCAGCGCCGGTGTGAATTGCCGATGAAGATGGAATGCCGAAACCCTAATCAGCTCAGCGCCGATGAATTACCGATTAAGAATGCCGAAACCATAATCTGGATATGGATTGCCGATGAAGATGGATGCCGAAACCCTAAGGAGGAAACAGCCGCACCCCTTCGCCAATCAGAAAAACAGATGAAGACGGAACCCTAAGCACGGAATTCGAACCTGATTTCAAATGATTATCATCTAAGGATCGAATAGAAAACCCGAAGATGATATCCAAGATCAATCAAGATTAAGAGGAGCACGAATCTGCTAGGGTTTCACGAGGATGTTCCAGTCGCCAAAATCGCCCTTTTCCCAGGATCAATCAAGATTAAGATGATAATTCATGCAGTTTAGTTGTAAAAGATGTATTTAAAATGTAAGTTGTAGTATGTAAAGCGTCAATGAAATAGTTGATCATTAATGTTTTGCAAGGACATTAATATGTGTGACGAAAAAGGAAGCAATCCAAACCTAGACGATTTATGTGTCGACTACTATCGACTGGGACACAAAAGCACTCTTCTATATGGGTCCACGACCAATAGTGGGGCTCGCCAAAATTAGATCTAAACCTTTGTACCTAGGTCCAAACTGGATTAATGGTGCTTAGATGTATAACCCTAATTCGCACATGATCTAAGGTGTTTCATTCCCTAACTTTAACATACGTTGAACATGTATTTTCCCTGATAGTTGTAAAGTTGTAAAACATTTAAATGAATATGGGACATGAACTCACAGTATTACGTCCGTGAATGGTACGTGTTTGTGATCTTACGCGTGGTCGTCCTGAATAGTGTTGCGACCTACAAATGTTCTTATATTTGTTAGACACTTCGGTCTTTGTAATGACTTGAGTACAAGTCTTTTATCTTGAATATGTGTAAGACTTGTATGTCTTTGTTGTTCGTTGAACTGTGTCTTAGATGTATTAACTGATAACTTTTAGTGTATATATATATTTTGCCAAATATATATATATTCTTGTATCGTGAGTTGTATCGTAGATGTATAAGTGTATTTTCACCAAGTGTTAGGTGAAGTATATGTGTATCGTTGTACGTATAGAAATACGTATGTTTTCGTGTGTATTATACGTGCTCTTGTATTCTTAGAATATATATGCTTATATATTCTAAGATATAGGTGAAATATATAATTAACACTTGGTAATAAAAGGTATAGAAAAATATCTTAAAAATAATCTATCTTTAAGATTGGTTTTAGGTAATAAAAGGTATAGAAAAATATCTTAAAAATAATCTATCTTTAAGATTGGTTTTAATAATATAATTTTAGTCTTTTACTAAAACTATATATTTTAGATGTTTAGAAAATATATATAACTTATATCTTCCAAAAAAAAACCTTTTTAATAATAAACCATAAGTAATATTTTTGTATATTTGTAGAAAAATATATGTTTACTTCTTTGGTTTTAGAAAATGTAGTTTTTACCAAGTCGTCGATATATGGTATATTACAGTCCGTAAAATATAAATAGTCCGTATATTTGTCCGTAAGTCCGATTTGTCCATAAGTTGTGTCCGAAGGCTCGGAACGTCCGTAAGTTGGTTTTAAGGCGCATTTACATGTATTCTTGTAAGACTTTAGTTGAAATGTACATTGTGTTGTCGTCGTTTTGGCTTGGATTATTGTTTCTAGATGCTAGTCTAGGGGTGTGTATGTCGTCGTTTTTGCTTAGTATAGCTTGTTTGTTTTTTGTTTCCATAGTTTGGGGTATGCCCCATCTATGATCTAGTGTGTTGCTCTTTCACACTACATGTTCTTTTTTGGTTATTTATAAAATCACCGGGGTAATGTAACACCTGTGCCTCCACGACCATCAAACAAATACCGAACCAATGAAATATTATTTTTCATACCTGGGATTTGTAAAAATATGTGTATCATTTGCACATATCAATTTTTGTTCAATTCCAAACTCTAAATCGCTTTCTGGAAGGTTATACGCGCACTGATGTGTAAATATAACCAGTTTAATGCAACGAACACTCCGGAATAGTGAAATAGGCTTAACATACCTTAAATAACCTTTACATAACTTAGAAATAAGTTTCGAAGGCTTTGGTATGGCAAAATCAAGTTAAATCACTTACAGGGACTAAAGTTGACAAACTGCGAAAGTATGCCAATTTGAACTGTAACAAACATTCCGGAACACGACCATAAGTTAAACACACCTTAAATATCCTTTATATAGCTTAGAAATAGGCTTTGAGGGGTTCGGTGTGCTAAAATAAACTTTTGGGTCATTCAGGGACTAAAAGTGTCAAAAAGTGCACAAGTTTGCATTTTCGCGCATAACTTATGTTCTGAATACATCCGGACATCCAAAAATTTATGTTAGCATGACTATATTATGCTTTAGTGTTTGGCTTGCCAAAAATCCATTCGTTGCGTCATTTGGATCGTTTTTCGCGCTTATGCGCATTCCGTCGTAATTAAGCGAACATCGCGTTCGTACGACCAAACGAACCAACACCCGACATATTTTTGAGCATGTTTCATGTCCACAATGTTTAGGCATCATTTTAGGGCCTTAAAGTTGGCTTTACGGGCCTTAGAAGTGTCGGGAATGGCCTTAAACACGTGCAGGGGCTGAAACTGTCATTTTTGAAAGTTATATGCTGATCAGAAGGGCCATGCGGCCCGCATTAGATTTGTCTGATCCTGAAGCGGGCCGCCTCAGCCTCCCAGAACAGATCAGATCGAACAGTCAGCAGTTTCCAGCTGTTTGATCCTCACCCACACATTCTCAACTGCACATTCAGCTCATTTAGACCCATTTTTAGCCACCACAACTTTGCAACACTTGTACGGATGCGATTAAGGCACGATATTCGACAAACGATCTTAACGGTTCGGGTATTCCTATAAATACCCAACCCATTTAACTTCAAAAATCACAAGAATCTTATCTAAGTGACTCTAAGTTGGAACCATTGTTTCATACCTGAGTTATTTTGATCTAGATTAGCATTCGGGGACCCTTCGTAAGTATTCTTTCGTTTTTTTATTGCTTTTCGAGTCCGAAAGTCAAACTTTGTTTGATTTTCAGCGTTGACCAGCTTATGGTCAATGCGAAGTTCGTTTGAACTTCGCAACGTGAGTGTAATCACGTTGGTTATAGTCCTTTGGGACTATGCCTACTGATTACCACGTTGTCTAGGGTCGTAGGGTAAGCGATCTGATAAATCGCTTATACCTTCGAACCCGACCCAGTTTGGTCGATCATTAGGATCCGACCAAATACATTAGGTGACCATAGTATATAGGGAATAACCTTCCGAGGTTATACCTTATGGTCGCTTCGTTTAAGTAGTTGTATGATAGGTAGTTTATATGCCTTAGGTAAATTACCAAAATACCCTTTTCATGTATAATTGGTAATTAAGCATATGTAACCTAAACTTTTGTCACATAACTGATTATGTAACATGTTTAGGCATATTCTACTTGTCATAGGACTAGTTAGGCGGTCCGAACGCGTTTCACGCGTACGACGCGTTAAAGTAGCATAAGCTTCCTAAACGGGTCGTAATGGGTCGTAAGCACTTATGTTAGGTTTCATTTAGTATGTAGGCTTTGTTAAACCATATTACACGAGTTTCCATACTTGTTTGGTTTACAAACCCTCATTCTATCAAATCTTCCGATTTAGGTCCGGTTTATTAACATAGTTACCTATATTAGGTGCCGTTTGATATCCGCAATCTCTAGCATTGTTTGGTTGTTACTCAAGGACTACTAAGCAATCTCAAGTGAGTACATAGACCCCTCTTTTACTGTTTTCCAAACATTTTGGGGTGGAACACATGTGCCTACTTGTTACTTTCATGCTTTCCTGTTTTCACATCATATACTTGTTATGTTCAATAGTACACTTATAGTACATGATTTCATTGTTTTCATGCTATGTATGTCCATTTAGTACATGCTTAGTACATTATTTTACATTGTAGCTCTGTTGCATATGTTCCAGTAACATATGGACACATTGTTTTACAGCTCTACCTTGTATGTTTACTCTAGCATACTAGGTACATTATCTTCATAAAACATGCTTACATTTTGGTATGACATTTGGGTTGTTTAAACTATACTATACATTCATTAACACCGATCATGCAGCTCGGTAGTAGGTAGTGGTACCACAGGACTTGACAAATCCCATTCCTGAAATCTCGGGTTTGTTTGGACGTAAGGAATGACCGAATCCGAATACATATTCTTTTGATAACTCATTTTTACATAGTTATCCGACTGTCTCAAGGCTTGGATGTATGAATTTTCACAATACCGCATAAATGTTCATATTCAGTATAGCATGCATATATTTTACAAAACATAACTTTTTGATTTACTCAAAATACTTTGTTTTGTACATTTTTTTTCTTATGGTTTAAGTAGTCTTATTTTACTTACCATACATAAACATTTGTTACACATTACTTGACTACTTTTGGACTATCAACATTTGACATTGTTTATACAAGGACTTTTGACATAAACATTCAACATAGACATTAGACATTTGATTATACATAAACATTTTACTTCGGGGGTTTGGTGTGAGTAAGTGATTTAAGTAACGAGGCGTGTGTAATATGATACAAGCATGGTGGATACGCCGCTGGTACTTGTCTTGGGTTGCGTCGGATTCAGGAAGTTAATAAAACTCTTATGGTCTCTCATGTTTGGAGCATTATTACCAGGCGTCAGTCTCTCTGGGTTCAATGGATTTATTCGGACAGATTAAGGAATGCTAATTTTTGGGAATGTAGAATTCCTTCTTCGTGCTGCTGGAGCTGGAGGAAAATTCTTCAGTTAAGGCCGTTAATCAGACAGTTTATTTGGTCAAAAATTGGAGATGGTAAGATGACTTCAGCTTGGTTCGATCGTTGGTGTGAATGTGGGCCGCTAGCAAACTTTTTAACTCCAAGGGTTATTTCTTCGGCTGGTTTTGGATTGCATGCATCGGTCCATGATATTTCGCTTAATGGTGCTTGGATTTGGCCAACGGCTTGGCGTGATCTCTATCCGGTGCTTATTGAGGTTGATAATATGCAGTTAACTACGAATACGAGGGACAAATTTTTATGGAAAGATGGTAACAATTTGTATGAGTATTCTACGGCTACTGTTTGGCATTCGATCAGGTCTAGGAACACGGAAGTAGACTGGGCTAAAGTGGTGTGGTTTTCGCAATGTATTCCTCGTCATGCTTTTCTTATGTGGCTTATAGCGCGTCGGAAGCTTTTGACTCAGGACAAGATTTTACAATGGGATATGTCTAGAAGAAAGAACATGAATATGATGTGCTGTCTTCTTTGCTATGCTAATGTAGATTCTCATGATCACCTGTTTTTCGAATGTAAGTTTTCAGCTCATGTATGGTGTTCGATCAGGGATAAAGTGAGCATGGAAAGGGTTGAACCAAAGTGGATCGATATCATGGATTGGCTTCAAGATAGGAGTACGTCTAAATCAGCATTGAATTATTCTAGACGTCTTATAGTGGCTGCGGCTGCCTATTTTGTTTGGCAAGAGAGAAATGCTAGATTGTTTAGAAATCAAACAAGACCCCCGGATGCTATTGTTGATACGGTTCTTCAGACAATTCGATACAAGCTCATGGGAGTGAAGTTTAAGAACACGGAGAGAGTCAGACGTTTTCTAAAAATGTGGGATATTCATGGAGACACTATGCTGGATGATGGAGGCTAATAGCGATTGGAGAAGTATTAGGTTCTAGATTATAGTCTAGTTGGTTTGTTTGTTTGTTTTTGGTTTTGTTTGGTTTGCTTCGGCTTGTTTACTAGCATGGGGTATGTCCCATGTTAGAACTAGTATGGGTTCTCCATACTACTTGTTCTTTGTTTTTGTGAATATATAGTATCACCGGGGTAACCCTTTACCCAAAAAAAAAAATACGCCGCTGGTACTTCCTATATATAAGTGCTTGTATGACATCACATATTGTAGCGTTATTTGAATCATTTCAATTTGAGATATATAACATTTTATACAAATAACATACTTTTCACAAGACATTGTTTTACAAAACAACTTATCTTTTACAAACTCATTTTACTTGGTTATTCATTTAACCATACATAATTCTCTTACTTATACATATCATCTGATCTTACTGCTTTTTAAACGATTTACAAAACAAAGCAAACTAAAAGGTTCATGACTAAACATTTTCTTAAACATAAGTCATGAATCTCATTTTCACAAAACCTATGTATCTCACAGGCATTTTTATGCTGACGTACCTATTTTCACATGTGTTTTCAGGAGATGATGCATAGGACTTATCAAGACATACTTAGGCGGACCTGTGCCTTAGTGACTTAAAACGAGACAAGAACTAGTTAATTTATGTTATGTACTCTTTACTTCTTGTTTAAAGACAATGTAACTCGCTTGTTTGATGAATAAAACGAAACTTTAATATCCATGGTTGTGAAACATTAATTCTGTTACAACACTCCCCGATGTTTCCGCCACGTTTTGTATGTTCTATGTGGTTGGGTGTGACAGAAAAGATGGTATCAGAGCTCATGGTTATAGGGAATTAGGTTATTAGTAATACTTTGACCTAGTCTATAACCTTTCTAGGACCCTAACGTGAGTTTACTTGCGTTTAGTCATAAAACAATACCGTCACCTATCCTTAGGCGACGACCACAACAAGAACATAAAATTCAAAACCGCTTTGAAAACTAATCATCTGTTCTAGGATGATTGATTACTAGGTTTTGAACCCTCTATTGTAAGGTTTTGAACTCTCTATTATATGGTTTTGAACCCCTTTGAGTTTTCAAAACCTCGTCAAGGTTTTGGGTTTTAAATAATGTGAACACGTGCAAACTGGAAGGGTGAATGCCTGTATTCTGGGTTTTCTGTCGAGGCAAGCACTTCGTATACATCTCATCAGACGCGAGACCAGTTGTGCTTACCTGGGAATTCTTGGGATGAGTGTTCACTTATAGGCGAGCATGTCTTCGCGATACATTATTTTTGACCCATTTACTTTGATTTGTCACCGTCTCATTTGTTTGCCTTAGGTAACAAACAAATGATCACAATTTTCATTCGTTACCATTCGGTATTGATTATCCAATAACCTTTCACCTGTTTCTTCCTATGTATTTCATTTTCTTCTAGAATGTCTATTCCTCTCAGCACCGGTCAAATGTCCGAGCAAACAGCCATATTTGCCCAACAAATAGGCGAGGTGATTCTGAAGTCTGTGGATTTAGGCATTGCCATGTCTCGTCTCAACAATGAAGCCTCTCATCTCAACAATGAAGCCTCTCGTCTCAACAATGAAGCCACTCAGGAGCCACCAAAGGAGGCAGAAGTCAAGCCAGCACCACCAGCCAAGAAACCAATCGTGGAATCAAAGACCATGGATGAACGATCCCCTAAGAGGTCAAAGAAGCGAAAGGCTTCTCAGAACTTCGCCGTAATCGCTCACAATGGTCAAGCCATCCCCAACCAACCAGCTCAACCCCCTACTAGGAAGCCATACAATGGAACTGCACCCTTGTGCAACCAATGTAACCTTCATCATCATGCTAGTGTGAGGTGCCGCAAATGCCAGATTTGTGGACTTATAGGTCATACAGCAAGGGTTTGCCCAACTGCAGCTGTACCAAATCAAGCTGGCGACAATCCTGCTCAAGCTCGTTTCTCACGAGGGTCTTGCTACAACTGTGGCGAGATGGGCCATTTCCAAAGGGATTGCCCAAAGCTTGCTAATGCAAATCTGACCCACGGATGAGCAGTTGGCTGACTAGAAGATGTTGTTGTCTTATGCTTTGTTTCTTCTATTTCTTGTAATGTGAAACAATCTGTTTTGTTTATAAATAAATCGTTGATCACAAATTCTGATATACAAGTGTAATTACATGTGTGTATGACTTTTCCTATGATACCTACATCAAGAAACTATGTACCTTGCAAACTACTTTTGTGATTTCTCTCTTTCAAATGATCGCTCATGATTCCCTCGAAAATTTTAAGTACTCGTTTCACTCTAAGAAACAAAGTACAGAAAATAAAGTGACATTATGAGTAATCATGCTTCTGCACATCTGTGCC
Organism: Helianthus tuberosus; assembly: GCA_030545235.1. Lineage (NCBI taxonomy): Eukaryota > Viridiplantae > Streptophyta > Magnoliopsida > Asterales > Asteraceae > Helianthus > Helianthus tuberosus. The sequence goes on along the minus strand of CM060429.1, from coordinate 46,665,697 downwards.
TTTAAATCCTTGGTTAGATAACTAAGGGTATTATCAAATCTCATACCCATTACGTTTTGATTTTTCAACATACACAGTACAAGTATTTCAAAACAATCTTCATGATCTCAAAACATTTCATATAGTTTGAAAACAATTTTTCTAGATGCATTGTCTATGTTATTTCAAAAACATTGGCCATGTTATCAAAACCAACCTTCCTAATTTCAAAATATTTCATATAGTCTGAAGACAATATTAACACCATACATTTTCTGATCAAGTGCATGATTTCGAAAAGCATCATTCATGTTTTTCAAAAACCTTATACATAATTTCAAAAAAATTCATCTCGCATGATTTTAAAACATTTTTGTAAATATATCTATCTAATACACCTACTTTATGATTTCAAAAGTATTATATATAAGGTTTCAAAAAAAAAAAAAAGTTAAACACATTTTTCTTAAAAGAACCCCATGCACAGTTTTCAAAAATATTTTCCTCATACATTGACTTAACCTTCAAATTCTGCTTCATATGTCGCCTTGACATATCAAGCATCTCAACTTCATAAGCATTTTACATCATGTTTTGACCTAAGCACATCCAGTGCAAGGTTTCAAAACATCTTCAACTTTTAAATCCATATGGGATCTTTTTATTTTCACAATTAGATCCTTGTGGATAATTGTCATACAAATCAGAGTCCTTAATTGGATTCCTTATGTACCTTAATTCGAACATTTCGGTTCCTTACAATCGAAATCGAATTTTCTTTTTGAATCTTTCTATCTTTATAGTTAGATTCTTGATAACGTTTAAAGTACCAAATGAAATCCACGAAATGGATTCCTAGTATGCTTTAAATGCATGTACGCAATTAACAAGACAAATTAACAAACAATTTTGTGGTTATGTGACTATGTGTTTATTCATCTTGTGCTTTCTTTTATGCATTTTGGGTTTTCTTCATTGCATTTTTGTGTTTTTGTATACTCTGGATATTCGTTATCCATATCCTCGTAGAATCTTTCATATCTTCATATGAGGGATTCGTAGCAGGATATTCAAAAGGCACTACCTTAAATCCTTAATGGGCTTCTATGTAATAGTTAAGACCCTTGGATTATATAGTACCACTCCATGATTCATAAGAGACCCTTTAGTGCTCTAGTCAAAAAGATTGATTCACAATCTGGTTAAAGAATGACATCTAGTGATGTAGCTGAGCAGACTCCTTGATAGTCTATTTAGATCATTTATTGATTTAATTAAAAAGGACTCTATGGCGGTCTAGTCACACTCATCACAGGATTGTTCATTTGGTTTTCCCCTACACATTATAAAATAGACTGTGTGAACTATGCAAGGAATTGTCTAATTATGGACGCGTACATAATTATGAGATTCAGTGCACGGTAACCACAGTAAGATTTATTATGTGTAAGAACCGATAGTGACAACAATAACGAAATGAGAACGATGTAAAGGAGGTACGGTGGACGCACCAATGACGCTTCATATACTTGTATATAAGTATCCCTCTTACATTGCAAGCATGATGTTATTAAAGTTATTAGAAGTTCAAGAACCCTAACCAATGTTGTTCGATCTTTTTCAACTTTATGTTTTAAACTTTCACAAGTTTCCTCTAAATAAATTTCGGGACGAAATTTCCTAAAGTAGGGGAGACTGTAACACCTGTGCCTCCACGACCATCAAACAAATACCGAACCAATGAAATATTATATTTCATACCTGGGATTTGTAAAAATATGTGTATCATTTGCACATATCAATTTTTTTTCAATTCCAAACTCTAAATCGCTTTCTGGAAGGTTATACGCGCACTGATGTGTAAATATAACCAGTTTAATGCAACGAACACTCCGGAATAGTGAAATAGGCTTAACATACCTTAAATAACCTTTACATAACTTAGAAATAAGTTTCGAAGGCTTTGGTATGGCAAAATCAAGTTAAATCACTTACAGGGACTAAAGTTGACAAACTGCGAAAGTATGCCAATTTGAACTGTAACAAACATTCCGGAACACGACCATAAGTTAAACACACCTTAAATATCCTTTATATAGCTTAGAAATAGGCTTTGAGGGGTTCGGTGTGCTAAAATAAACTTTTGGGTCATTCAGGGACTAAAAGTGTCAAAAAGTGCACAAGTTTGCATTTTCGCGCATAACTTACGTTCTGAATACATCCGGACATCCAAAAATTTATGTAAGCATGACTATATTATGCTTTAGTGTTTGGCTTGCCAAAAATCCATTCGTTGCGTCATTTGGATCGTTTTTCGCGCTTATGCGCATTCCGTCGTAATTAAGCGAACATCGCGTTCGTACGACCAAACGAACCAACACCCGACATATTTTTGAGCATGTTTCATGTCCACAATGTTTAGGCATCATTTTAGGGCCTTAAAGTTGGCTTTACGGGCCTTAGAAGTGTCGGGAATGGCCTTAAACACGTGCAGGGGCTGAAACTGTCATTTTTGAAAGTTATATGCTGATCAGAAGGGCCATGCGGCCCGCATTAGATTTGTCTGATCCTGAAGCGGGCCGCCTCAGCCTCCCAGAACAGATCAGATCGAACAGTCAGCAGTTTCCAGCTGTTTGATCCTCACCCACACATTCTCAACTGCACATTCAGCTCATTTAGACCCATTTTTAGCCACCACAACTTTGCAACACTTGTACGGATGCGATTAAGGCACGATATTCGACAAACGATCTTAACGGTTCGGGTATTCCTATAAATACCCAACCCATTTAACTTCAAAAATCACAAGAATCTGATCTAAGTGACTCTAAGTTGGAACCATTGTTTCATACCTGAGTTATTTTGATCTAGATTAGCATTCGGGGACCCTTCGTAAGTATTCTTTCGTTTTTTTATTGCTTTTCGAGTCCGAAAGTCAAACTTTGTTTGACTTTCAGCGTTGACCAACTTATGGTCAATGCGAAGTTCGTTTGAACTTCGCAACGTGAGTGTAATCACGTTGGTAGTCCTTTGGGACTATGCCTACTGATTACCACGTTGTCTAGGGTCGTAGGGTAAGCGATCTGATAAATCGCTTATACCTTCGAACCCGACCCAGTTTGGTCGATCATTAGGATCTGACCAAATACATTAGGTGACCATAGTATATAGGGAATAACCTTCCGAGGTTATACCTTATGGTCGCTTCGTTTAAGTAGTTGTATGATAGGTAGTTTATATGCCTAAGGTAAATTACCAAAATACCCTTTTCATGTATAATTGGTAATTAACCATATGTAACCTAAACTTTTGTCACATAACTGATTATGTAACATGTTTAGGCATATTCTACTTGTCATAGGACTAGTTAGGCGGTCCGAACGCGTTTCACGCGCACGACGCGTTAAAGTAGCATAAGCTTCCTAAACGGGTCGTAATGGGTCGTAAGCACTTATGTTAGGTTTCATTTAGTATGTAGGCTTTGTTAAACCATATTACACGAGTTTCCATACTCGTTTGGTTTACAAACCCTCATTCTATCAAATCTTCCGATTTTGGTCCGGTTTATTAACATAGTTACCTATATTAGGTGCCGTTTGATATCCTGCAATCTCTAGCATTGTTTGGTTGTTACTCAAGGACTACTAAGCAATCTCAAGTGAGTACATAGACCCCTCTTTTACCGTTTTCCAAACATTTTGGGGTTGAACACATGTGCCTACTTGTTACTTTCATGCTTTCCTGTTTTCACATCATATACTTGTTATGTTCAATAGTACACTTATAGTACATGATTTCATTGTTTTCATGCTATGTATGTCCATTTAGTACATGCTTAGTACATTATTTTACATTGCAGCTCTGTTGCATATGTTCCAGTAACATATGGACACATTGTTTTACAGCTCTACCTTGTATGTTTACTCTAGCATACTAGGTACATTATCTTCATAAAACATGCTTACATTTTGGTATGACATTTGGGTTGTTTAAACTATACTATACATTCATTAACACCGATCATGCCGCTCGGTAGTAGGTAGTGGTACCACAGGACTTGACAAATCCCATTCCTGAAATCTCGGGTTTGTTTGGCCATAAGGAATGACCGAATCCGAATACATATTCTTTTGATAACTCATTTTTACATAGTTATCCGACTGTCTCAAGGCTTGGATGTATGAATTTTCACAATACCGCATAAATGTTCATATTTAGTATAGCATGCATATATTTTACAAAACATAACTTTTTGATTTACTCAAAATACTTTGTTTTGTACATTTTTTTCTTATGGTTTAAGTAGTCTTATTTTACTTACCATACATAAACATTTGTTACACATTACTTGACTACTTTTGGACTATCAACATTTGACATGGTTTATACAAGGACTTTTGACATAAACATTCAACATAGACATTAGACATTTGATTATACATAAACATTTTACTTCGGGGGTTTGGTGTGAGTAAGTGATTTAAGTAACGAGGCGTGTGTAATATGATACAAGCATGGTGGATACGCCGCTGGTACTTCCTATATATAAGTGCTTGTATGACATCACATATTGTAGCGTTATTTGAATCATTTCAATTTGAGATATATAACATTTTATACAAATAACATACTTTTCACAAGACATTGTTTTACAAAACAACTTATCTTTTACAAACTCATTTTACTTGGTTATTCATTTAACCATACATAATTCTCTTACTTATACATATCATCTGATCTTACTGCTTTTTAAACGATTTACAAAACAAAGCAAACTAAAAGGTTCATGACTAAACATTTTCTTAAACATAAGTCATGAATCCATTTTCACAAAACCTATGTATCTCACAGGCATTTTTATGCTGACGTACCTATTTTCACATGTGTTTTCAGGAGATGATGCATAGGACTTATCAAGACATACTTAGGCGGACCTGTGCCTTAGTGACTTAAAACGAGACAAGAACTAGTTAATTTATGTTATGTACTCTTTACTTCTTGTTTAAAGACAATGTAACTCGCTTGTTTGATGAATAAAACGAAACTTTAATATCCATGGTTGTGAAACATTAATTCTGTTACAACACTCCCCGATGTTTCCGCCACGTTTTGTATGTTCTACGTGGTCGGGGTGTGACAGGTAACCCTTTACCCAAAAAAAAATGTACATTGTGTTTATTTGTACCATTGTATTCAAGTTCCTAGTTATCATACATATAACTAATACAAACAAATAACACATAACACATAAGTTGTTAAGTTAACTAAATATATATTTTCTCAAAAATATATATTTATATCAAATTTTGCTTTTATAAAACTATTCTTTAAAATCTTTTTAATCTAATAAAGATTTTGTCAAAAATGGTAGTTTTTATAACACATGATTTTTATGAAAGATGGCCATATTTCCTTTGGAATATATGCTTAGCCATTTTAATAAAACATATCTTTTTCTTATAAAATCACCAATAATCTTCTCATATTTTTCTTAATAAAAACATATGAGATTTATATCAAAATCTTAACAAGATGAAATCAATAACATGTAGGGTTTTGGTATGATCATAACATAAGTTAACTAGTTCAAAATCCATGTTTTACTTCTAGTTTTAACAAACTTTTTTATAAAAACCCATCTTGTATGTTTCTTTTTATAACTTTGTAAAAGTATTATTTTTAGTGAAAAACCTTTTATACTTTAACAAAATCCAAGATTATGATCATCCATTCAAACATTTATGTTTAACAAAATCCTTAAACATTAACATGTACACTTGTTAGATTATGTTTTTAAACATCATCTAGCAAGTTATCCATATGCTAATCATCAAAACTAGATCAAATATGCAAATAATCATCCTTAAATCACACATAAGCAAACTTTTATATCATGATTATTATTTTGCGTCTTTGTGTTTTCATATTATTTTGTATGATTATTTAGTTTAGAGTTAATTACATAGTTAGTCCCTGTGGTTTGCACAAAATAACATACTTAGGTACTAATAGTTTAAAATCACTTTCTAGGGTATTAACTTTTCATTTTGTAACGTTTGGAGGTATTAACTTCTAAGGTAGTAACATAGGTAGTCCATGTGGTTTGCACAAAATAACATACTTAGGTACTAACAGAATGTGATTTTAAGCCTACAAATAAGCTTAATACCCCCAAACGTTACAAAATGAAAAGTTAATACCCTAGAATGTTATTTTAAACTATTAGTACCTAATTATGTTATTTTGTGCAAACGACAGGGACTAACTATGTAATTAACTCTTTAGTTTATTACATGTTCTTTAAACAAATAATACATAAATAAATATGAAAACGAGATTTTAGAAGCTTAATTCTAGCACTAATGGCTAGGGATGATCTTGATGATGGTTAAAGAAAAGAAAAAGTGTTGATCTTGGTGTTTGGAAGCTATGGAATGGATGGAAAGGCTTGCTTCTTCTTGTTGTTGCTTTAGATCACCTTAAGTATCTTCAATGTGACACTTTGGGTTTTCCCGAGCAACCTGTGTATATTAACTATGCGTGTACATATTATATTAAATGAAAATTCATGGATCATCGTGACACACTATGTGATACGTGTATTAGACTACGTATATGTAATATATAAATGTATATAAGTACTAGTGAACCGAGACCATGACTCGAGACCACTCGGTCTCGAGTGAACAGTAAAACAGTGGGCCGGTTGGGCCATGGACCTCCTTTAGTCCACCCGAAAGCCCATTAGGGTGCACCATTTGATATAAAAACCCATGCCATCATCCACTTTTCCCTTACACTCACTCCCATACTCTCCTACACTCTCTCTATCACTAAAACCCTAAAGCTCCACCATCATCCTCCTCCCTCCTCGGCACAACCGGCGGTAGTATATAGAGCTCTCGGATCGACTTGTGTTCATCTCTCGGCACTTTGCCTACACATCTCCACACTCTTGAACCGGTTAGTGCCTTCTTGAGTGTAGTTGGAAACTTTGATATAGGTTCTTGCTTATAAATGATTTACATGCTAGTTTAAATATTTCATGTATGATTTGTGTGATGTAATGGGATAAATGACTAGATTATGACTAGATTATGACTAGCTTAACAATGGACTTTGTGTGATGAAAATGAATAAGAAATTGTATGCAAGGCATGTTTTAGTATGAAATTGTTGTTGTAAGATAATAGGCAAGGTGTTAGAGCAATAGGAATGTGTTTGTATATGTGTAATCCGAGGAATGTATGATTTAGGAGCCGATAATGATAATGATTTGAGTTCATGATAGGATTAAGATTTCTTGGATATTCATGTTTGGTATATATATAAAACACTAACTGATGAACTATTTGAAAATGATATGAACATGATATGAAGATTTAAATTGTGTGTTTTGATCTGTTTTGAATATAGATTAGACAAGAAAACATGTTTGTGAACCCTCATTGGATAGTACACCAAATCATGAAATTAGAATTCTATTGGATAGTACAAGTCTTGCAGGTGCACCAGAATCAGCAGACAAACGAGTCGAGACCTCTGGTTTCGACCCGAGACCATCATGGAGACAACTCGAGACCATCAACTGACTACTCAAGAACAGTTGTTTCATCAATGGTCTCGACAAAGGTCTCGACTCAGCAAGTGATCCATCAGTGTTGCGACTCGAGACCAACAGCGGTTGCGAGTCAAGGCACTGCCTTGTTGCCACACAAAAATTGCACAATTCGAGACCAGCGGTTACGACTCGAGACCACTGTCAGCAGTGGTTGGCACTTGAAACCCCTATCCATGTCCACAACAGCGGTTGCGACTCGAGACCACTTCTCAGTGGTTTCGACTCGAGACCACTCATCAGTGGATCCAACTTGTCAGTGGTTTCGAGTGGGCCGTGTGGTTATTGGGCCATATTTGGTTTAGTGGGCTGTTTCTCGTGTCGACTAAGTGTTATTTCTTTTCTGCATGAATTGCTAGCATATTAGAGCAGGCCCAATAACTCAACTGATAACTGTATGCATACTATGTGTTAGATACGTGTAGAATATACGTGACTTCTATATGCCCAAACCTGACCTATACTGGTAACCATGTTAGGACGTGGTGACCAACGTGTTTGACCAAGTAACCAATCTGCCAAGCAACCCAAGGTGAGTTCACAACTAATAAAGCATGCGTTCTCGGTGGTTTGGGAAACGGAAACTTAAACAACGTTATCCCCTCGTAAGGGATACAAACCTACTTTTTCCCCTTAAATGGGACTCTTAGTTAATTATTGTTTATACGGAATGCAACGAGCAACACTAAACGAAACTCTATCACTCAAGTCCCTACCATTTAATACCGATTAGTCGCCGGGGCCTGGCGAACAGGTTATTAGTTGATAGCGCTATTTAGGTGTAACCAGCCTCACACCGACCCTTGTTACTGGGAACGGGAGTGAACTAATGTACTCTGGCAAACCGTCAATGATGATAGAACATTGACAAACGGGGCACTGCGGAAACGTACGGTTAAGTAAGTATTCGGTATTGTAAAACAGTTTAGTCGCTTACTTATGGGGTAGCTCCCCATGGCATGTATAAACGGATAAATTAACTGGTGAAACAAGTTTTTGGTAATTAAAAACTGGACAACTCGTGAACTCGCCAACATTTTTGTTGATACCCTACTGCATGCTTTGCAGGTACCCAGTGACTCAGGAGCTTGCTGCTTGGGGATGTGTAGTGGTCGTCTAGCCCATGTGTTGGGTTCTAAATAAACTTAAACCCTGAACCTTGTTTTAAACTAATTTGTCTATGCTTCCGCAACTTACTTAAACTGCTACTTAACTTAAACTGCTACTTAACTTAAACTTTTGAACTTTACACCATGATGCTGACTAACCATTATGAGTGATTAATACTATTAATCCAATGCTCAGTATAATTGATGGCTGGATCCTGGTCAGTCACGCCTCCAAGCGGTGGTACTCCGCATGTGGATTTTGGGGGTGTGACAGATTGGTATCAGAGCCATTGGTTATAGTGAATTTGGTTTTAAAAAGGAAGTCTTTTTGAGAAAAACCAGACTATAACCCGTGACTCGTGACGACACTACACTCCAAGTGCAAGACTCAACGCATTAGACTTCATAGCTCTCACTTATGTTTACTTGCTGTTTGTTTAAGTGCTTATGTGCTAATATATATATTAGTGTGCCTAGCTAGATGTATACACAATCCTCCCCCACATTCTTGTTTCACTACGACGTCCTTTCTCACTCTGTGTCTTCTGAACATCAAGATAATGACCGGACTCGATGGAGACAGCATAACCCTGACAAGGGACCAGCTGGCGGCCCTGATAGACGCTCGGGTCGCTGAAGCCTTGGCAACCAACCCAGAAGGACCATCCACATACACCCAACCTCGAGTTGGCACCCTCAGGGCGTTCTTGGAATGCAAACCACACCCCTTCGATGGCACGGAAGGAGCAGTAGGTCTTTTACATTGGTTCAGGAGGATCGAGTCTGCGTTCGAAGAAGGTGAAAGCCCATGTAGCAAACGAGTAGAGTACGCCACTAGCACGTTTCAAGGAAAAGCGTTTTCGTGGTGGAACGCGCAAGTCCAGATGCTCGGATTGGCAGATGCAAATGCCACTCCCTGGGATGATTTCAAGGATCTAATCAGGGAAGAATTCTGCCACAGGGATGACATGCAGAAGCTGGAAATGGAATACTATGGGTTAAAGATGGTTGGCTCGGAGATCGATGTCACACCCCGACCGCGTAAAACAACAAATCGCGGCGGAAACATCGGGGCGTGTTGCAACAGAATTAATGTTTCATAACCATGGATATCAAAAGTGTTTCGTTTTATTAAACATTGAATAATTACATCGTCTGGAAATCTAAATACACAATTTAAACATAATCTATCATTGTTATTGAGTCACTAAGGCCTTGTCCAGTCCTATGTGAGCATGCATCTTATCAATCGATATCATTCAACAATTACCTGAAACATATGTGAAAACGAGGTCAGCAAAGAAATGCTGGCGAGTACATAGGTTTTGTAAAAATAAGATTCATGACTTCTGTTTAAGAAAATGTTTAGTCATGAACCTTGTAATTTGCTTTGTCTTTGTAAATCATTTGAAAAATAATAAGTTCAAGTGATATGTATAAATAAGAGAATAATGCATGATTAAATGAATAACCATGTAAAATGAGTTCGTATAAGATAAGTTGTTTGTAAATAATTGTCTTGTGAAAAGTATGTTACTTGTATAAAATGTTCTATGTCTCAAACTGAAATGATTCAAATAACGCTACAATATGTAATACCATACAAACACTTATATATAGGAAGTACCAGCGGCGTATCCACCATGCTTGTATCATATTCCACACGCATTGTTACTTAATCACTTATTCAAACCAAACCACCAAAGTAATGTTCATGCCCAATGTAAATCATGTAATATGTATAACCAAAACCCAATCGTATATCGCTTTGAAGCCAATCGTTTACCCAATCGTTAAAACATCGTGTGAAAACCAATTGTTTACCCAATCGTTAAATTCGTTTTAAGTCGTGAAACTACTTAAATGGTCGTCTCGCTAATAACATTCAAACCTTCTTGACTCGCATTAATAAACCCTTACCAAAGGATAGATTAACAATTCGCATTAATAAACCCTTACCAAAGGATAGATTAACAACTCGCATTAATAAACCCTTACCAAAGAGTAAATTAACAATTACAGATTCAGTCGCTACCCACAACACCCACACATAACTACGGGTGTAGTAACTAACGGGATTTGTCAGATCCTATGGTACCATAACCTAATACTGGTCGGCTTGATCATTGCTAATGAATGTCATTTGTTATGTAACCCAACCAACAAGTTTGTTCACTTTATTGAAATCGTTATTAGTTTTGTATAAATCGTCTTAATCGTTTTTGAAACCATCGTTATAACATCGAAAATCGTTTTGTTATCATCGTTAAAGCCTTGAAAACATTTAGCACATATGAGTCACCCCAAAACAATTGAAAGCAGTAAAATAGGGGAATAATGTACTCGCCTGAGAATGCTTAGAGGTCTTGAACAACAACCAAACAAAGCTAGAGAGAGCACGGAATCAGTCGACAATCTAAAACTATATAAATAAACCGGACTTAAATCGGGAGATCGGATAGGATGAGGCTTGGTAAACCAAATGAGTATTGGAACTCATATGATATGGTTTAACAAGGCCTACATACTACAATGAAACCAAACCTAAGTGCTTTCGACCCATCGCGACCCATTAAGGTAGCTTATGCTACTTTAATGCGTCGTGTGCGTGAAACGCGTTCGGACCGCCTAACTAGTCCTATGACAAGTAGAATATGCCTAAACATGTTACATAATCAGTTATGTGACAAAGGTTTAGGTTACATATGCTTAATTACCAATTATACATGAAAAGGGTATTCTGGTAATTTACCTAAGGCATATAAACTACCTATCATACAACTACTCAAACGATGTGACCATAGGGTATAACCTCGGAAGGTTATTCCCTACCTACTATGGTCACCTAATGTATTTGGTCGGATCCTAATGATCGACCAAATGGGCCGGGTTCGAGGTATAAGCGATTTATTAGATCGCTTACCCTACGACCCTAGACAACGTGGTAATCAGTAGGCATAGTCCCAAGGGACTATAACCAACGTGATTACACTCACGTTGCGAAGTTCAAACGAACTTCGCATTGACCATAACTGGTCAATGTAGAAAGTCAAACAAAGTTTGACTTTCAGACTCGAAAGACTCGAAAAGCAATAAAAGAACGAAAGAATACTTACGAAGGGTCCCCGAATGCTAACTTCGATTCAAAAATCTCAGGTATGAAACAATAGTTTCAACTTAGAGTTTCTCAAATCAAAGTTCTTGTAATTTTGAAGCATGGGGGGTGGGGTATTTATAGGATTTCCCGAACCGTTAGGATCGTTTCTTGGAAAACGTGATGCGATCTTGGCCATACACTTAGCACACATGGTATTGTAATACCATGTGCCCAAAATACCAGCCCATAGATTCCCAAAACCATGTGCAACAAGTGGGAAGGACTAGATTCGATGTATAAGCAAACATCTTTCAGAAATGACAGTTTTGGTCCCTGTTATGTGTTTATGCCATTTCCGACACTTCTAAGGTCTGTAAAGCAAACTTTAAGGCCCTAAAATGATGTCTAAACATTGTGGACATGAAACATGCTCAAAAATATGTCGGATGTCAGTTCGTTTGGTCGTACGAACGCGATGTTCGCTTAATTACGACGGAATGCGCATAAGCGCGAAAAACGATCCAAATGGCATGACGAATGGATTTTTCTTATGCCAAACACTAAAATAAAATATTATAGTGCTTACATAAATTTTTGGATGTCTGGATGTATTCAGAATGTAAGTTATGCGCGAAAATGCAAACTTGTGCACTTTTGACGCTTTTAGTCCCTGAATGACCCAAAAGTTTATTTTAGCGCACCTAACCCCTCAAAGCCTATTTCTAAGCTATGTAAAGGATATTTATGGTATGTTTAACTTATGGTCATGTTCCGGAATGTCTGTTACAGTTCAAATTGGCATACTTTCGCAGTTTGTCAACTTTAGTCCCTGTAAGCGATTTAACTTGATTTTGCCATACCAAAGCCTTCAAAACTTATTTCTAAGTTATGTAAAGGTTATTTAAGGTATGTTAAGCCTATGTCACTATTCCGGAGTGTTTGTTGCATTAAACTGGTTATATTTACGCATCGGTGCGCGTATAACCTTCCAGAAAGCGATTTAGAGTTTGAAATTGAACAAGAATTGATATGTGCAAATGATACACATATTTTTACAAATCCCAAGTATGAAATATAATATTTCATTGGTTTGGTATTTGTTTGATGGCCGTGGAGGCACAGGTGTTACAGTCTCCCCTACTTTAGGAAATTTCGTCCCGAAATTTATTTAGAGGAAACTTGTGAGAGTTTAAAACATGAAGTTGAAAAGACCGAACAACATTGGTTAGGGTTCTGAACTTCTAGTAACTTTAATAACATCATGCTTGCAATGTAAGAGGGATACTTATATACAAGTATATGAAGCATCATTGGTGCGTCCACCGTACCTCCATTACATCATTCTCATTTTGTTATTGTTGTCACTATCGGTTCTTACACATAATAAATCCTACTGGGTTTCTGTGCACTAAATTTCATAATTATGTACGCGTCCATAATTAGACAATTCCTTGCACAGTTCACACAGTCTATTTTATAATGTGTAGGGTAAAACCAAATGAACAATCCTGTGATGCGTGTAACTAGACCGCCATAGAGTCCTTTTAATTAAATCAATAAATGATCTAAATAGACTATCAAGGAGTCTGTTCAGCTACATCACTAGATGTCGTTCTTTAACCAAATTGTGAATCAATCTTTTAGACTAGACCACTCAAGGGTCTATCATCGAATCCTGGAATGGTACTATATAACCCAATGGTCTTAACTACCACGTAGAAGCCCATAAGGATTTAAGGTAGTACCTTTTGAATATCCTACTATGAATCCCTCATATGAAGATATAAAAGATTCTATGAGGATTTGAAAATCGTTTACCACACAAAAACATAGAGGAGAACACATAAACACATATCACATAATCGCATAATCGTATACTCGCATGATTGTTTAAATTGACCTTTAAATTTGTTATCTTAGGACACGGGTATTTAATGCATACAAGGAATCAATTCTTAATTGCATCAATTTGGATGGATCCATATGAATACCCTGCTTGTTGACTACATGACCCAAAAACTGAACTCCTTTAAGCCAAAATTTCCTCTTGGAGGATTTAGTGAAAAGTTTGTTCCTTCTTTAAGGGTTCCAATGTCAACGAAGGTGTTGATCGTGATCGGCTCGGGACATGAATAGATCAACATGTCATTAATAACAACAATGACTAACTGATCCAAATAAGGCTTGCAGACTCTATTTATTAAGTCCATGTAGATGGCTGGAGCATTTTTCAACCCAAAAGGCATGACTATAAACTCGTAATGGCCATACTTCGTGCAGAAAGCCGTTTTGATCATTCCTGCATCTCGAACGGTGCAAGATGATAAGGTGCTTTCGCAATTGGCTTGGCATTGGGTACAAGGTCGAAAATGAAACTCGACTTGACGAACTGGAGGCAAACCAGGCAGTTCATCAAGAAACACCTCTGGATAATCCCGAACAATCGGAAGATCCTGAATACTCTTGCTCTTGCCTTTCTCCTCGGTGACATGTGCTAGAAAAGCAACATATCCTTTTCGTAAATAACTTTGGGCTTTTGATTTAAAATAAATAAGTGTTTAAGGTTCTTGGGGATGTCACAAGTGATCATAAAAAAGAAATGACAGAACCACACGAGTAGTTTGTCTTTGTGTTGACATCATAAGGTTGGATCAAACATTCATACAATTGCATTATTGTTGTTGTTGTTGCCTTTGTTGTATATCTCGTGGGCTTGGGTTACAACACCGGGAAGTACAGCAGCCACTTGCTGAGAGACCAGGGTTGCGAGTTCTTCAATAGTAAAAGTTCGAGCATCGGTTCGAGCATCGCGTCGAGGAGGCATTGTCCAACAAGGAAAACAAGGGAGTCGAGTGAGGTTTGAAAATTTGGAAAAACAAAAGAGGTATCGACAAAACACAAGGAAGGAGATCATTTGTTTGTTACCTCGAACAAACAAACGACACGAAGTGACTAATCAAAGTAAATAGATCAAAAATAATGTATCGCGAAGACATGCTCGCCTATAAGTGAACACTCATCCCAAGAATTCCCAGGTAAGCACAACTGGTCTCGCGTCTGATGAGATATATACGAAGTGCTTGCCTAGACAGAAAACCCAGAATACAGGCATTCACCCTTCCAGTTTGCACGTGTTCACATTATTTAAAACCCAAAACCTTGACGAGATTTTGAAAACTCAAAGGGGTTTAAAACCTTATAACAGAGGGTTCAAAACCTAGTAATAAATCATCCTAGAACAGATGATTAGTTTTCAAAGCAGATTCGAAAATTGTGTTCTTGTTGTGGTTATCACCTAAGGATAGGTGACAGTTTTGTTTTTAGAAATCTAAACGCAAATTTCTTCGCGTTAGGGTCCTAAGAAGGTTATAGACTAGGTCAAAGCATTACTAATAACCTAATTCCCTATAACCATTGGCTCTGATACCATCTTTCTGTCACACCCCGACCGCGTAAAACAACAAATCGCGGCGGAAACATCGGGGCGTGTTGCAACAGAATTAATGTTTCATAACCATGGATATCAAAAGTGTTTCGTTTTATTAAACATTGAATAATTACATCGTCTGGAAATCTAAATACACAATTTAAACATAATCTATCATTGTTTTTGAGTCACTAAGGCCTTGTCCAGTCCTATGTGAGCATGCATCTTATCAATCGATATCATTCAACAATTACCTGAAACATATGTGAAAACGAGGTCAGCAAAGAAATGCTGGCGAGTACATAGGTTTTGTAAAAATAAGATTCATGACTTCTGTTTAAGAAAATGTTTAGTCATGAACCTTGTAATTTGCTTTGTCTTTGTAAATCATTTGAAAAATAATAAGTTCAAGTGATATGTATAAATAAGAGAATAATGCATGATTAAATGAATAACCATGTAAAATGAGTTCGTATAAGATAAGTTGTTTGTAAATAATTGTCTTGTGAAAAGTATGTTACTTGTATAAAATGTTCTATGTCACAAACTGAAATGATTCAAATAACGCTACAATATGTAATACCATACAAACACTTATATATAGGAAGTACCAGCGGCGTATCCACCATGCTTGTATCATATTCCACACGCATTGTTACTTAATCACTTATTCAAACCAAACCACCAAAGTAATGTTCATGCCCAATGTAAATCATGTAATATGTATAACCAAAACCCAATCGTATATCGCTTTGAAGCCAATCGTTTACCCAATCGTTAAAACATCGTGTGAAAACCAAATGTTTACCCAATCGTTAAATTCGTTTTAAGTCGTGAAACTACTTAAATGGTCGTCTCGCTAATAACATTCAAACCTTCTTGACTCGCATTAATAAACCCTTACCAAAGGATAGATTAACAATTCGCATTAATAAACCCTTACCAAAGGATAGATTAACAACTCGCATTAATAAACCCTTACCAAAGAGTAAATTAACAATTACAGATTCAGTCGCTACCCACAACACCCACACATAACTACGGGTGTAGTAACTAACGGGATTTGTCAGATCCTATGGTACCATAACCTAATACTGGTCGGCTTGATCATTGCTAATGAATGTCATTTGTTATGTAACCCAACCAACAAGTTTGTTCACTTTATTGAAATCGTTATTAGTTTTGTATAAATCGTCTTAATCGTTTTTGAAACCATCCTTATAACATCGAAAATCGTTTTGTTATCATCGTTAAAGCCTTGAAAACATTTAGCACATATGAGTCACCCCAAAACAATTGAAAGCAGTAAAATAGGGGAATAATGTACTCGCCTGAGAATGCTTAGAGGTCTTGAACAACAACCAAACAAAGCTAGAGAGAGCACGGAATCAGTCGACAATCTAAAACTATATAAATAAACCGGACTTAAATCGGGAGATCGGATAGGATGAGGCTTGGTAAACCAAATGAGTATTGGAACTCATATGATATGGTTTAACAAGGCCTACATACTACAATGAAACCAAACCTAAGTGCTTTCGACCCATCGCGACCCATTAAGGTAGCTTATGCTACTTTAACGCGTCGTGTGCGTGAAACGCGTTCGGACCGCCTAACTAGTCCTATGACAAGTAGAATATGCCTAAACATGTTACATAATCAGTTATGTGACAAAGGTTTAGGTTACATATGCTTAATTACCAATTATACATGAAAAGGGTATTCTGGTAATTTACCTAAGGCATATAAACTACCTATCATACAACTACTCAAACGATGTGACCATAGGGTATAACCTCGGAAGGTTATTCCCTACCTACTATGGTCACCTAATGTATTTGGTCGGATCCTAATGATCGACCAAATGGGTCGGGTTCGAGGTATAAGCGATTTATTAGATCGCTTACCCTACGACCCTAGACAACGTGGTAATCAGTAGGCATAGTCCCAAGGGACTATAACCAACGTGATTACACTCACGTTGCGAAGTTCAAACGAACTTCGCATTGACCATAACTGGTCAATGTAGAAAGTCAAACAACAGACTCGAAAGACTCGAAAAGCAATAAAAGAACGAAAGAATACTTACGAAGGGTCCCCGAATGCTAACTTCGATTCAAAAATCTCAGGTATGAAACAATAGTTTCAACTTAGAGTTTCTCAAATCAAAGTTCTTGTAATTTTGAAGCATGGGGGGTGGGGTATTTATAGGATTTCCCGAACCGTTAGGATCGTTTCTTGGAAAACGTGATGCGATCTTGGCCATACACTTAGCACACATGGTATTGTAATACCATGTGCCCAAAATACCAGCCCATAGATTCCCAAAACCATGTGCAACAAGTGGGAAGGACTAGATTCGATGTATAAGCAAACATCTTTCAGAAATGACAGTTTTGGTCCCTGTTATGTGTTTATGCCATTTCCGACACTTCTAAGGCCTGTAAAGCCAACTTTAAGGCCCTAAAATGATGTATAAACATTGTGGACATGAAACATGCTCAAAAATATGTCGGATGTCAGTTCGTTTGGTCGTACGAACGCGATGTTCGCTTAATTACGACGGAATGCGCATAAGCGCGAAAAACGATCCAAATGGCATGACGAATGGATTTTTCTTATGCCAAACACTAAAATAAAATATTATAGTGCTTACATAAATTTTTGGATGTCTGGATGTATTCAGAATGTAAGTTATGCGCGAAAATGCAAACTTGTGCACTTTTGACGCTTTTAGTCCCTGAATGACCCAAAAGTTTATTTTAGCGCACCTAACCCCTCAAAGCCTATTTCTAAGCTATGTAAAGGATATTTATGGTATGTTTAACTTATGGTCATGTTCCGGAATGTCTGTTACAGTTCAAATTGGCATACTTTCGCAGTTTGTCAACTTTAGTCCCTGTAAGCGATTTAACTTGATTTTGCCATACCAAAGCCTTCAAAACTTATTTCTAAGTTATGTAAAGGTTATTTAAGGTATGTTAAGCCTATGTCACTATTCCGGAGTGTTTGTTGCATTAAACTGGTTATATTTACGCATCGGTGCGCGTATAACCTTCCAGAAAGCGATTTAGAGTTTGAAATTGAACAAGAATTGATATGTGCAAATGATACACATATTTTTACAAATCCCAAGTATGAAATATAATATTTCATTGGTTTGGTATTTGTTTGATGGCCGTGGAGGCACAGGTGTTACAATCGAAGCGTATACGAAAAGGTCCAATGACTTGGCTGCTTTGTGTCCTAACTTATCGCAGCCTCCCTACAAACGAATCGCACTCTACCTTAGGGGCTTAGTCCCAGAAATCCAGGGTTCAGTGATCGCAACCAAACCCCCTACAATCCAACAAGCCATCCGTCTAGCACACCATTTCACAAACCAAGCGGTGGAAGAGGGCCGGTTGCCCAGGCGTTTAACTGCTACAGCTAATGCTTTCGATTTCAGCAAACGCAAGTGGAATGACTACCAAAGTGGGAGTCCCAACACTATGCCACCTCAAGCTCAACAAAGACGGGTCGTTGGGAGCGAGGGCCCTGACCCGCGAACGGGTGGTTACCAGAGAAAACAACCCGAGTGCGACAAGTGTGGCCGACATCACAACGGACCCTGTGCCAGGAACAAGTGTCAGCGATGCAACAAGCTTGGGCATGAAGCAAAGGATTGTAGGAGCCCCCACCCAGCAAAGCAAGTCCAGCTACGGCAACCACAGCAGCAACCCCAAGGGATCAACAAGGGATGTTATCGGTGTGGAGTAGATGGGCACATGAGGAAAAATTGCCCGCAACAAGGTAACATTAGAGGGTGTTTTCGGTGCGGGGACACAACACACATCAAGAAGGACTGTTCACAATTGAATCAAAGCCGTAACGACAACGAACAAGGCGCTGGTGAAGCCCGGGACAACCCCAGCATAGTAACGAGTAAGTTCCTAACTTAACGATTATTGTGTTGCCATACTTTAATTCTGAAACCGACAATGATTACGTATTAATACGCGTAAGTAGACGCCTAGGCCGACACCAAACTCTCAGCCCGTTGGTGAAATGGCTTATGGTAGAAACTTTGAGGCCTCACCCGTTGTCAGTAACTGCAACCTCGTGTAGTCTGGTCAGACCTTTTCCATCGACCTCTTTCCTATCGTCCTTGGAAGTTTCGACGTCGTCATTAGTATCATTTGGCTACCCAAACATCGGGCTGGAATCCTCTGTTGAGAGGAAGTCGTTTGTATTCCACGTCCTTCGAGCAAACCCCCCATCGTTCAAGGTGACAAAGGCGGAGAAGTCACCGGCATCATTTCGTACTTAAAAGCCCCGAAGTGTTTATGAAATGGGCACACTGCTATCTTAGCACTTGTCACCAACACCCAGGAAAGGGAAAAGGGGATCGAGAATTTTCCAATTGTACGCAATTACCCCGAGGAAATTCCTGAGGAACTACCTGGACTCCCTCCTCACCCGTCAGGTCAAATTCCAAATCGAGCCAGCTCCCGGAGCAGCACCGATGGCTCATGTGCCTTACCGACCAGCTCCCGTAGAACTGGAGGGACTTTCTACGCAGCTACGAGAATTGTTGGATAAAGGATTTATCCGTCCTTGTTCGTCACCCTAGGGGAAGCACCAGCGTTCTTTGTTAAGAAGAAGGATGGCACATTCCGTATGTGCATCAACTATCGTGAGCTGAACAAGGTTACCGTCAAGAACCGTTACCCACTCCCACGTATCGACGACCCATTCGATCACTTGCAAGGATCAAGCTACTACTCTAAGGTTGACCTGTGATCAGGTTATCATCAGCTGAGAGTCTGTGATGAAGACATCTCCGAAAACTGCGTTCAGAACTCGTTATGGTCACTATGAATTTCTTGTCATGACTTTTGGAAGGACTAACGCGCCTGCGGCTTTTATGGATCTCATGAACCGAGTGTGCAAACCCTACCTCGACAAGTTCGTGATTGTGTTTATCGTCGACATCTTAATCTACTCGAAAAGTCAAGAGGAGCATGAACAACACTTGCGTCTTATTCTCGAGCTCATTCGCAATGAACAACTGTACGCCAAGTTCTCGAAAGGCAACTTCTGGCTTCGAGAAGTCCACTTCCTTGGACACGTGGCCAATAAGGACGGAATTCACGTCGATCCAGCTAAGATCGACTCTATAAAGAATTGGCCTACCCCTAAGACACCGACCGAAGTTCGCCAACTCTTGGGATTGGCAGGATACTATCGTAGATTCATCAAGGGATTTTCGAAGATCGCTCTGCCCCTCACGACTCTCACCTAGAAGGGCATTGCTTACAAGTGGAATGATGCTCAAGAGTCTGCCTTTCAGAAGTTAAAGGAGAACCCTTGTAGTGCTCCTATCCTTTCATTACTTAAAGGTACGGGCGACTTTGTGGTTTATTGTGACGCGTCTATTCATGGGCTCGGTTGCGTGTTGATGCAACGTGAGAAAGTTATCGCCTATGCTTCTCGACAACTTAAGATTCACGAAAGGAACTACACGACGCACGACTTGGAACTCGGAGCGGTCGTCTTTGCACTCAAGATATGGAGACATTACTTGTACGGTACCAAGTGCACGATTTACACCGATCACAAGAGTCTCCAGCATATCTTGGATCAGAAGGAGTTGAACATGAGGCAACGCAGATGGGTAGGACTCCTTAACGACTACGAATGCGCAATTAAGTATCGTCCCGGCAAGGCCAATGTGGTGGCTGATGCCTTCAACAGGAAGGAAACCAAACCTAAGCGTGTTCGTGCTTTACAGCTCACTATCCACTCGAACCTCCCTAATCGGATTTGAAATGCTCAGGTTGAAGCATTGAAAGAAGAAAACATTAGGGCTGAGACCCTACGAGGATCAAGGAAACGTTTAGAACAAAAGGAAGACGGCGCTTACTACGTGACAGGGCGTATATGGGTCCCACTTGATGGGAATCTGCGTGAACTGGTGATGGACGAAGCACACAAATCTCGTTACTCGGTACATCCTGGTTCGGATAAGATGTACCACGATCTCAAGACTACGTATTGGTGGCCTGTTATGAAGGCCAACATAGCCACCTACCGTCAGGCTCGTTACAACAACCAGAACTGTCAAAATGGAAATGGGAGCGCATCTCTATGGATCTCGTCACAGGCTTACCAAGATCTCAGAACGGGAACGACACTTACCATTGGTGGAGTTCTCCTACAACAATAGCTACCACACCAGCGTTCAAGCGGCACCCTTCGAGGCATTGTACGGTCGTAAATGCCGGTCACCCTTATGTTGGGCGGAAGTTGGCGAAAGCCAAATTACTGGTCCGGAACTCGTGGTCGAGACAACGGAAAGGATTGCCCAGATCAGACAACGCATGGCGGCAGCTCGTGACCGTCAGAAAAGTTACGCTAATAAGCGTAGGAAACCGCTAGAATTCCAGGTCGGTGACCGGGTTATACTTAAAGTCTCACCCTGGAAGGGTGTGGTTCGTTTTGGTAAACGGGACAAGCTAAATCCGCGATATGTCAGACTATTCGAAATTACCGAGAAGGTCGGTAAGGTTGCTTATAGATTGATCTGCCGAAAGAACTGAGTGCAGTGCACAACGTCTTTTACGTGTCTAATCTGAAGAAGTGTCTGTTAGATTAAACACTCATAATTCCTTTCAAGGAACTCACTATTGACGAACAGCTACCCTTTACTGAGGAACCGATTGAGATCACGGATCGAGAAATCAAAACCCTTAAACGTAGCCAGATACCTCTCGTGCGAGTTCGTTGGAACTCGCGTCGTGGCCCAGAGTTTACCTGGGAGCGGGAAGACCATAAGAAGCGCAAGTATCCCCAGTTGTTCCCTAATGAAACTCCCAGCACTGCAGCTACAACCGAATTTCGGGACGAAATTCCAAACTAACGGGGGGATGATGTGACACCCCGTTGAACCATTCTCACTAGCTTGACAGTGGCTGCCTTAACTTTCGGGACGCAAGTTCTTGAAACTTGGGGATAATGTAACACTTTGGGTTTTCCCGAGCAACCTGTGTATATTAACTATGCGTGTACATACTATATTAAATGAAAATTCATGGATCATCGTGACACACTATGTGATACGTGTATTAGACTACGTATATGTAATATATAAATGTATATAAGTACTAGTGAACCGAGACCACGACTCGAGACCACTCGGTCTCGAGTGAACAATAAAACAGTGGGCCGGTTGGGCCATGGACCTCCTTTAGTCCACCCAAAAGCCCATTAGGGTGCACCATTTGATATAAAAACCCATGCCATCATCCACTTTTCCCTTACACTCACTCCCATACTCTCCTACACTCTCTCTATCACTAAAACCCTAAAGCTCCACCATCATCCTCCTCCCTCCTCGGCACAACCGGCGGCGGTAGTATATAGAGCTCTCGGATCGACTTGTGTTCATCTCTCGGCACTTTGCCTACACATCTCCACACTCTTGAACCGGTTAGTGCCTTCTTGAGTGTAGTTGGAAACTTTGATATAGGTTCTTGCTTATAAATGATTTACATGCTAGTTTAAATATTTCATGTATGATTTGTGTGATGTAATGGGATAAATGACTAGATTATGACTAGCTTAACAATGGACTTTGTGTGATGAAAATGAATAAGAAATTGTATGCAAGGCATGTTTTAGTATGAAATTGTTGTTGTAAGATAATAGGCAAGGTGTTAGAGCAATAGGAATGTGTTTGTATATGTGTAATCCGAGGAATGTATGATTTAGGAGCCGGTAATGATAATGATTTGAGTTCATGATAGGATTAAGATTTCTTGGATATTCGTGTTTGGTATATATATAAAACACTAACTGATGAACTGTTTGAAAATGATATGAACATGATATGTAGATTTAAATTGTGTGTTTTGATCTGTTTTGAATATAGATTAGACAAGAAAACATGTTTGTGAACCCTCATTGGATAGTACACCAAATCATGAAATTAGAATTCTATTGGCTAGTACAAGTCTTGCAGGTGCACCAGAATCAGCAGACAAACGAGTCGAGACCTCTGGTTTCGACCCGAGACCATCATGGAGACAACTCGAGACCATCAACTGACTACTCAAGAACAGTTGTTTCATCAGTGGTCTCGACAAAGGTCTCGACTCAGCATGTGATCCATCAGTGTTGCGACTCGAGACCAACAGCGGTTGCGAGTCAAGGCACTGCCTTGTTGCGACACAAAAATTGCACAATTCGAGACCAGTGGTTACGACTCGAGACCACCGTCAGCAGTGGTTGGCACTCGAAACCCCTGTCCATGTCCACAACAGCGGTTGCGACTCGAGACCACTTCTCAGTGGTTTCGACTCGAGACCACTCATCAGTGGATCCAACTTGTCAGTGGTTTCGAGTGGGCCGTGTGGTTATTGGGCCATATTTGGTTTAGTGGGCTGTTTCTCGTGTCGACTAAGTGTTATTTCTTTTCTGCATGAATTGCTAGCATATTAGAGCAGGCCCAATAACTCAACTGATAACTGTATGCATACTATGTGTTAGATACGTGTAGAATATACGTGACTTCTATATGCCCAAACCTGACCTATACTGGTAACCATGTTAGGACGTGGTGACCAACGTGTTTGACCAAGTAACCAATCTGCCGAGCAAACCAAGGTGAGTTCACAACTAATAAAGCATGCGTTCCTGGTGGTTTGGGAAACGGAAACTTAAACAACGCTATCCCCTCGTAAGGGATACAAACCTACTTTTTCCCCTTAAATGGGACTCTTAGTTGATTACAGTTTATACGGAATGCAACGAGCAACACTAAACGAAACTCTATCACTCAAGTCCCTACCATTTAATACCGATTAGTCGTCGGGGCCTGGCGAACGGGTTATTAGTTGATAGCGCTATTTAGGTGTAACCAGCCTCACACCGACCCTTGTTACTGGGAACGGGAGTGAACTAATGTACTCTGGCAAACCGTCAATGATGATAGAACATTGACAAACGGGGCACTGCGGAAACGTACGGTTAAGTAAGTATTCGGTATTGTAAAACAGTTTAGTCGCTTACTTATGGGGTAGCTCCCCATGGCATGTATAAACGGATAAATTAACTGGTGAAACAAGTTTTTGGTAATTAAAAACTGGACAACTCGTGAACTCGTCAACATTTTTGTTGATACCCTACTGCATGCTTTGTAGGTACCCAGTGACTCAGGAGCTTGCTACTTGGGGATGTGTAGTGGTCGTCTAGCCCATGTGTTGGGTTCTAAATAAACTTAAATCCTGAACCTTGTTTTAGACTAATTTGTCTATGCTTCCGCTACTTACTTAAACTGCTACTTAACTTAAACTTTTGAACTTTACACCATGATGCTGACTAACCATTATGAGTGATTAATACTATTAATCCAATGCTCAGTATAATTGATGGCTGGATCCTGGTCAGTCACGCCTCCAAGCGGTGGTACTCCGCATGTGGATTTTGGGGGTGTGACATTCAAGCTCCATCCTGATCATCAAAAAGTGTTAAAACGGTTAAAGATTTTGGTGGGTGTTCTTGGTCATTGTATGAAGTTTGAGAGGATTTCTTATGTGTGTGTAAAAGATGGTGAAAAATGAGATGAAGTGCTTTGTTGATTATGGTAACTAGTTGTTATAAGTCTTCACCTTACTTTACCACTAGGCCCACTTGTTTCACCAACTTGCATCAAGGGTAACTAGCAAGATATTTTTGGAGACAAGGTAAAAAAAGATCCGATATTGTTCGGATATTCGTTTCGAATTGTTTCCGTTAGTCGTTATTTGAACGCTAAGCTTGTGTTTATAGTGTTTTGATTGTCTAGATGTGTGTCTAGGTGTTTTATGTACGGGTTTATTTGGTTTTTTGTTTTGTTGATGGTTTTACTTTCATGGGGCATGTCTCATGATTGAACTGGTGTAGGCTCTCTACTCCACTTGTTCTTTTTTGGTTGTGAATATATAGAATCACCGGGGTAACCCTTTACCCAAAAAAAAAAACGCTAACCTTGTGTAACTTGTGTGAATTGATGTAGTTATTGGTTCGGATGATACCCGAAGGCATCCTCATATGAATTCTATGTTAAACAACATTTTTACATGTTGCAAAAATATTAAAAAGCTGATTTCTGTAGAATTTCTGCGGAAAAGTGTTGAAACTGTCGCTTTTAGTGCTGTTCGGGTAGTTTTTAGTGTTATCGGACTTCGGGAAAGTTTTAACTCAAACCCTTGCATTCCTAGTTAGGGTTTAATGTATATTAGATGTTGGACTTTCTTCTGAGTCCTAAAGGTGTCGTTTAGATGGTTTCTGCGGATCCTGTGTTTTCGTCATAATACTAGTTTAATAGGTGCTTTTCTAGTAGTTTCAATGCATTGTTTAAACTATTTCAAATGTACTTAATAAAAATGAATCATATGCATCCAAAGTAAGTATTCCATGAGTATTCTAAGTGTATATCACGAAATACGCAGTTCGGGTGTTCAAAATGCATAAAAATGTAGCTAAAAATGAGTATTTTAAGTGTAAGAAAGTTACCGAAAAGTGGCAGTTGTCACATATAGCTTGCATACAAATATTGGACAAATCGGACAATGGACACGTTGGACAAATTATATAAATTCTGGAAATTAGTTCGTATTATGACAAACTTGGTAACCGGTATTTTCAAAACCGGACAAACGACGAGATATGTATTTTTACAAGAATCATAAAAATATAACATATTTTGTCAACTTGAAATATATTATTTTGAGTATAAGAAAATATATATTTTCATGAACACTCTAAAAATATATTATTTTAGTGGAAACTAAAAATATATTTTTCTAACTTGATCTTAAAAATAAATTATTTTTTAGATGTATGTGAATATATACATATTTTGCTAAGGACAAAATATAAATATTTTTCTATAAGAATTTTCTTAAAATATATATGTTTTAAGAATACAAGAATGGTGATTTTTAATGGTGCAAAAACAATATTCCGGAAAATTACACATAAATTAAGTATGAAATATTTAATAAATACAAGAAAAATATGTATTCCTATACGTACAAATGCATACCAACATTTGGTAAAATACCCCTAAACAAGTATTATACATAAAATTAGCTACGTGGTAAAATGGGGTTCTCTGGGCGATTTTGGCGACATAGGCGATTGTTCAGACAGTTCGATACAAGCTTATGGGAGTGAAGTTTAAGAACACGGATAGAGTCAGACGTTTTCTAGAAGTGTGGGATATTCATGGAGACGCTATGCTGGATGATGGAGGCTAATAATCACTCTCTCTCCCTCTTGTCTCGGCTGCCCAAACCGAAAACACCACCACCCCTCTCTAAACATCATCATCTTCTTCATTTTACACATTCCATTCAAGCTTTGGAGTGCAACCATGGAAGGTGCATCTTGAAGAACCCTCAAAGGAGCATTGTTCTAGCCGTTTACACCATCTTTTCTTCACATTTCTTCATTAGATTCTTCCCTAGCTAGAGGCTAATAGTAAGTTTCCTTACACTTGATCTCATCTTGTTCGAAATTATGACTTGTAGTATGATGTATTGTTGTTTAAATCACTAAATTACAAGAATACTAGAAAAATATGAAACATGAGTTATGAACATAAAAGTTACATAAAAGTTTACTTATGTCCGAATCATGAAGCGAAATCTTGTGGGTTCGAGGGTTGGTTAAATCATACTCGATGTTTAAAAGTTGTTTTCTTGCTAAATCCATTGTTCGGACACTCGTTGATGCGATTTAGTAATGTTTAAACCGTGAAATAACATGCTGAGTTACTTTTTCAGCCGCCTTCAACAGGCTGTAAACGGACTTTAATAAATCGAAAAACGGAATTTCTGAAGCCTAAATTGTCTATTTTCGAAAAACGAAGAAAATGGCGCTGGAATCGTATTTTTCTGATGTCGGTTACTATTTTAAAAATCTGTTTTCGTGACAGCAGCTAAGGCTGATTTTAACTGCAGTAAATTGGGCTGTGCGTTTTCGATCACAACTTGAAATCTAAAACGAACCAGCCCCTAAAATTCATACCATAGATGGTCACTGATGTACTTGTGACCCTCGAACTGGAATTTTGTCTAACGGACTTACGAGAAATTTTTGACGAATTTTTCCGTAAACTGTGATCAGAATGTAACAAATCTGATCACAGTTCGGTAAACGATTTTCTATAAATTACTGATAATGAACTAGACCCCGATATTTTTACACAATAATTTGTGGGTCGATTAGGACGTTCCGCAAAAATTTGGGAATTTTTGGAATAAGTTAAGTATTTTATTTACTCGTCCGAAAACAGTCCAGTTTTTCACATATTGAAACTGAAACGACAAGGGTAGTATTTTGCGTGTTAAACCGTAAGGGTTGATTGTTGATGATCACGGGTTGATTTCAAAAAGAAAAAGATGTGCGTATTAGCACGGACACTCCCGTTTCTAGGGGAAATTCTGGCGAATTTTTCTAAAAATGCCAAGACTTAGAAAAATTATTTTTCTAACAAGTATGTTTAACTTTATTTCTCGGAATTAAACCTCGCCATGAGTTTTGACATAAAACTTTAAAGTATTGGATATGAGACTTGTAAATGTATTTTGTCAATACTTTAAGTCACCAAATACATAATACATGTACGAATACCCCATCCTTGGGAAGGAATTTATTTATACGATAACCAAGAAATATAAACACGAAATAGTTGTCTAACTATTTCCCCAAGAACGTTAAAACTCTAAGCTAAGGCACGGCCATTCGTCTCATAGATATTAGCACGTTGTAGGTTGTCGTGCTGCAGATCGAGTTTGAGTTGCTGTTATCAAGGACGCATTACTGTGAGTTCATGTCCCCCTTTTCTCTTAACTGTTTTCAGTTTTCTAAACCGCGGGGGTGAAATACATGCTACTATGATTACGAGTACTTTTACATGGTATGGTTAGCGTAAGGAGGGTTACTACTTAGATCATGTGAGTGGGTAGGTGGTACTTGAGGCCATTAATCCTCATTGTAGGACCGAGGGGCACGATGCGGTAGATCTATCTGGGTGTAGCGAGCCCAGCCCCAGGCCCAGCAGAACGGACCTCGGGGTGACTATGTACCCGACGCACAAATCCGCTAGGTTTGAGTCTTCCTACTTGCACTTCACACATATCAATGGCCTTGCAAACCATTGGTGATCTCTTTTTCCTTACTTGCTACATACCAGGGTTTTTATACTTACAAGGATTTTACATACTCACTTACACATGAACTCGCTCAACATTATGTTGATTTTTCCAACTTACATGTATTTCAGGGAACTAAGGATCTGGCACGGTATGCTACGTTTTCCCGCTGTGTTAGAGTTACGGAATCATCCACGTTTAGGGGTCGCGACTTTTACCTGGACGAGTCGCAAGTCTTAAACAGTGTTTATGTTATATTTGTGGTTGCGTTTTAAGAACAAAGTTTTATATTATCAGGTTGTAATTTCCGTTGCATGCGTCAACGCCTTAAGACAATGTTGTGTGATTTTACTTTTCAAACTTAAATCAATGGATGATCTGCATGGTTTTATTTTCATATAGCTTTGTTATGATTAAGCTATGGTATTAAGAAGTCACACCAAATAAACCCACGCTTCCGCAAAGCCAGGGTGTGACAATTCAAGTTACCATGCATATCCGTTTTCTTCTTGAAAACTCACTTATTTCCAACTACTTTGGAGTTAAGAGGTGTTACAACCAATTCCCATACTTGGTTGTTATACATTGACTGCATCTTTACGTTCATGGCTTCAAGCCATTTATCACAATCGAATTTTGACATTGCATCATAGTATGTGGTTGATTCACCTGAATCTACCACGTAGCATCCATCTATGAAAAATCCATATCTTTTAGGTGGACTACTAATTCTACCAGATCTGTGAACGTTTTGTGTGTATTGATCAATCTCTTGATCGTTTTCAACAACCTCTTGTTGAGTGCTAGTATCAACCAAACGTGTATTGTCTTGTGGTTCTTGATCCTCATCAAGTTCCACTGTTCGACTAATTCCTTCCACAAGGAACTTTGCTTCCAAGAACTCAACCTTTCGAGCAACAAATACCTTTTGCTCTGTTGGATCGTAGAAACAATATCCTATGTCATCTTTAGGATATCCTACAAAGATACACGTAGTGGATCGTACTTCCAATTTATTTGGGGTGTATTGCTTCACATAAGCTTCACAACCCATACCTTTAAATATGATTAATAATGGAGCCCTTCCATTCCATATTTCGAAAGGTGTCTTATCCACTTTCTTGGTTGGGCCCATACGGGCCGCGGAGAGCAAAGCGTAACCCCAAAGTGATAGAGATAATGCGTTCCTAGCCATCATGGATCGAACCATATCCAAATAGAGTTCGATTCCTCTTCTATTGGAATGAAGAACTTTAATTGAGTTGATTTTGTACTTCATCTTTAGAAGGCTTTGAACATTTCAAAACTTCAACTTTGTGTCTTAGCAAGTACACATAACCATAACTACTATAGTTGTCGGTAAAAGTAATGAAGTATCTTTCACCATTCCTAGTCATTAGCTTAAAAGGATCACATACATCCAAATGTATGATACCTAATAAATCTTTTGCCCTTTCCCACTAAAGGGTTTCTTAGTCATTTTACCTTGTAAATAAGATTCGCATGTATCAAATGAACCAATTTCATTTGTTTCCAAAAGACAATTCTTTCGAAGTGTTTACATGCGACATCTGTTTATATGACCAAGGCGATAATGCCAAAGATAGGTCTTACTCAAATCCATTTTGAGTTGCTTGGTGATTGCTTGGTACATTTAACTATCAAATGGTATATTATCATGAACCAATTCATAAATACCATTTGAAGGCATAGCTTTAAAGTAGAACATGTCATTTATCGAAACATAAATGTCATTGTTTACAAACTTTAAATTAAAACCATATTGTCTTAAAAGGGAAACTTGAATAATGTTCCTAGTCAAACTAAGCATTCAAGACATTTTAAAATAATTTCCAAACCATTTGGAAGTTTCAAAACATAGTCTCCTTTCTTGTAATGTTTATTTCTTTTGAACCTTTTGTAACGAATTGCAAACATGAGTTCCACATCCGGTATCTAATACCCATGTGTTAGAAGAAATAACATTAAGGTCAATATGTATCATTAAGATTGTACCTGAGGTTTGCCTAGCATCCCTCTTGTTTTTCAACTCTTTGAGATAGGTTGGACAATTCCTATTTAAATGCCCTATCTCACCACACTCAAAGCATGGATCGTTCATTGCAACCTTTTCCTTCTTCTCTTTTGGTTTCGGTGGTTTCGCTTTGTCTTTCTAATTATTTCCCTTTGAATTACCCGTTTCCATTTTCAACATTTGCTTTGGTGTCGGGGTGATGCCCTTTCTAGTTGCCACCCTCATTGATCGTTAGAATGAGTAAAACCCTTTTATCCATATCGAGCCTTTCGAGTTGATCCGCGTCAGATGGCCCGGTATGGGTTTACAGTCAAGTCGAAAATCAAGGATGCGTTTATAGATGGGCAATGGGTTTGGCCGGAAGATTGGAGGAGTGTGTTTCCGACATTATTCCAACTTCAGCCTCTGATGTTATCCGAAACACAAGACAAAGTTCTATGGATGAAGCATGATGGGAAGCTTGCACCGTTCTCGTCAAAGGAAGTGTGGGATGCTGTCCGGGTCCGAGATCAGCCAAAATCATGGGCGAAAGTGGTATGGTCGTCTTTCAATATTCTGAAACATTCTTTCATGTGTTGGCTTATCTTCAAGAATAAACTTTGGACTCAAGATCGGATTTTGAGGTGGAATCATGCTGTTACGGGATCTATGAATCTTATGTGCTGCTTGTTATGCTACTCGGAGATAGAGACTCATGAGCATTTGTTTTTCGAATGCCCATACTCGAAATCGGTATGGCATAAAGTTCGGCAGAAAGTCAACATGGAATCGGTTAGAGAATCTTGGGGTGACATTTCGGCTTGGTTGATTTCTAGAGCTAAGTCGAAGTCAGTTATGTCTGTTGCTGGTAGATTGGTGGTTGCGGCTGCAGCTTATGCTATTTGGAGTGAACGAAACTCCAAATTTTTTAATAACCGATTGAGACCTCCAGAAAAGGTGGCTGATCACATAATCAGCACAGTCCGAGCTAAGTTAATCTCTTTCAAGTACAAGCAAATGGCTAAAATTAAGCGATTTTTGGAAGAGTGGAAGATGGATAAGGAAGATTTCTTGGATGAAGATTGAAGACCAATGTTTTAGTTTTTGATGTAATTGGTTGTGTCTTTGGTTTCTTTTTGTTGAACTCTTTAGTGGTATGCCAGTAAGAGAACTAGAGGGTATTCTCAGCCTTCTACTTGTTTGTTTTTGATATGTTATAAAATCACCGGGGTAACCCTTTACCCAAAAAAAAAACATAAGATGAGTCCGATTGGGTTTCCTCCATTCGCCATGCATGAAGCGCTCGAACTGTTTCGAAGCGTTTTACTCTTAGGAACATTTCCTATAATTGGGTAATCATGTCGTATGCTCATGATGTTTAAAAACCTTTTGAATCTCGGGAATCATAATTCTTAACATGAGGCAAGAGGCTTGCGTAGTATCCTCGATATACTTAATCCAATCGTCATAGGCATCCTTATCTTCCATAAGATGTTCATTGGGATTAGGATCGTTCAACACAGAGGATATCTTTTCTTACTTGAGAACGATTCTTAAGTTTTGATATTAATCCATAAAGTGTTTTGATTGATACGATCCTTTTGAAGGATTGTTTTTAGTGATAGGTTACGGACTGTTTGGGTAATATTGTTAGCGGCCATCTACAAAATTTAACAAGTTCAATTTTAGTATTTTTGATATTATTATATTTTAATCATTAATACCCTTTTGTGTCTCATAGACAATTAATAATTAAAATCTAGAATCCAACGTTACATTTAAATATTGGTTAGGTGACCTTATCCCTCTATTTAAATTAACAAGGTAGTTAACGTTTGACAATTGCAACTCTTTGCAATTTCTAGCCATATGGGATCGGTTAAACATCTATATGTTTAGTTGGCATGTTTAATCCCATCAACACCTTTTGTTCGCCATGCTTCGGTGACCCTAAGTTCATGGTTTCCAAATCAAGTCGTCCAACTTACACACACGTGTGAGTTTATACACATAAGTGGTTAGGTGACCTTTATCCCACAAACATGGTAAACCCACCTCAAACATACAAGTTCCCTCAAATGTGGTTAGGTGACCTTTATCCCACAAAAGAGTTCCCAAGTGTTTCGAGTGTTGTATAAAAGGATGGTGTTTGACTTGTTTTATAAAAGGGATTTTTGAGTTTTCAAAATTCTATTTTAGAAAACTTTATGTACCATACATTTGCATGCATTCAAATCCTTGGTACTTTTGTGAAAACAAATTTTTAAGGTTCTTTTAATAAAACCCATTTTATTGTAAAATCATTAATTTTTAATAACTTTTTATTAACCAATTTTAATGATCTTTAAAGAACCATTTTTTAAGCTTGTTGTTGATTATTAGTTTGTTAAGCATGCATATTCAAATATCATCCAAACAATAAAATAAGCAACCACACAAGCATGACATACTAAACAATAGGTGCATAACCATAGCCAACTATTTTGATAACACTTGTTAGCCGAAACAAGTGTGCCAAAAGGTCCTTCCTAAGGGGTGAATATTGACACAAATGATGTGTCGTTGAACTCCCACTTGATCCCGCATCCAAATGCTTCAAGTCTTCCTTTTGTGTTGTGATTTCTTCACCTTTTTGAGCTTCCAAAATGTCCTTTAATT
Organism: Helianthus tuberosus; assembly: GCA_030545235.1. Taxonomy (NCBI): domain Eukaryota; kingdom Viridiplantae; phylum Streptophyta; class Magnoliopsida; order Asterales; family Asteraceae; genus Helianthus; species Helianthus tuberosus. The sequence continues at coordinate 46,632,614 of CM060429.1, read as the reverse complement.
CAGCTCCAAACTCCTTTGGCTAAAATCCCGTTAAGAACCGTGAAGTCCCTTAGGCCCGAAAATAGCCAAAACCAAAACCGCATTTTTGTGTGCATCTTCTTTTACAAAAATATATCCTAATACATTTTTCTAGTAAAATAAAATGCACCTAATCTATTTATTTTACATACCAAATGAAAATAAATAAATTACATATCTTACAAATGGAAGAACAAAATAATAATATTCCAAATAATAATTATTACAACCCATTGAAATAATTAAATATAAATCACAAACACAAACATTCAACATATTCACACAAGGTCATGGCTAGGTTATTAACACCAAAAAAATTTATATATCCAAATATATAAAATTCAAGAAGCAAAATGGTTCCCTTTTACAACCTACAATTTTTCGGTCAAGAATGAAAAACCAAAAAATGTGGGTATTTGTCTAAACAAAATAATCATCCAAATGAAATAATTTTTCAAGATTCATTTATGCATGTAAGAATATAATCTTGAAAAACAAAGGGATAACCATGGTGAAAATTTCGGCCATAGGGTTTTACCCAAACCCGAAAATTTCATATCCTATGAAGCATGCACTCATATAAGCGGCTCTGATACCACTGTTGGGTTTTTCACATGTTTATCAAAGTATTTTATCTATATAATTTAAAAACGCAGCGGAAATAATTATTTAAACATGTTACTTACAAGATATAAAACTCATTTTATAAGTAAAACCCAATCCCGGATCCATATACGAACATGCATGCTATCAAATATTTAAACCACAACCATAGGGTGTTTAGAATACTACCTTCCAAGTGGATATGAAGAAGATGATGCTTCTTGAATGGTTGCCTTCAAGTGTAGAAGACCTCAAGCTTGCATACCCCAAGCCTTCCGACAAACACCTTAGTTTTAGCTAGGATTTGAACACTTGTGAACTCACTAAAACTTCCTTCTTGGAGCCAACCCTTGGCCGAAAATTCCACTAGGGAATATGAGAGTTCTTGGCACTTGAATTACAAACTTGAAAACCTCTTGAACCAACACTTGTTGGCCGAAATTTAGAGAAGAAATTCTCTACTTTTTCTTTCAAGTTCACAAGTCTTGCACATTCTTGCATTTGACATCTAAGTATTTATAGAACCATGAGAGAGAATTGCCACCCACCTTGACCAATCATGTGCCAACTTACACATGCAAGTGCATGAAACCCCATTGGACCAAAATGGTCTTGGTTAGACCACCCAATCAACTCTTCTCTAGCTTATGACAATTGCATGTATTGTGATTGGATCAAAATGTTTGGGAAGAACACCAGGGGGGCGGCCCACTTTATTTTTTATAAAAAAATTCAATTTCTTTTATAAAATAATTTAAGTCTTGATTAATTTTATAACTTTTATAAAATTATAACATCTCATGTTATAAGACTTATATAACTTTTATTATGTTATTTAACCCATTAAATAACAAGATAAAATATTCTCTCAAAATAAATTATCCATATAATTTATTGGTTTGTCAAGTGCAATTATTTAGAAAACCAATTTCTAAATATTCTAAGTGTTAATATTTATTTGTTTGATCATATCATAAATAAATATTGTAAGTGTTTGTCTAGCTTGTATTTGGGTATGTGTCTTGGGCATCAATTTAATATGTGTCATGGGCATACAGAGTCCAACAATACTGTTTTGGGCATACAGAGTCCAACAATACTGTTTTGCCAAAGCATAATTTAATATGCTATTGTTTACTAAAGTATAATTTGATATACTACCAAACCACGATTTAGGTATGTTCCGACATACTACCAACGTGATATTATTTACTAAAGTATAGTTGATATACTACCGACCTTGTTATTTCACAAACTAAAGTATATTTTAATATACTACCAAAGCATAGTTGATGTGCTATTTTCAAATCCAAAGCATAAGTTGATATGTTATTTACAAAACCAAAGTATAATGTATTATACTACCGATGTTTTTCATTCCTTTTGATTGAATATGTGCTGAAGACTCTTATGATCCGTGAAAATTGTACACTGAGTACCATATAAGTAATGCCGCCATATCTTCAAAGCGAATACCACTGCGCCTAACACGAGGTCGTGAGTGGTATAGTTCTTTTCATGAACTTTTAGCTGTCGTGATGCGTACGCGATAACTTTTTTTTTTTGGGTAAAGGGTTACCCCGGTGAATATTATACCAACCAACAAAACCAAGTGAGAGACAGAACATCCCCCAATTCTCAAGTATGACATGCCATACAAGAGTAAACTAAAAAACATGCAAACTCGCTAAACAATGTAGACAAAAACACTATACGCTACGCAACCCAAACTATAACATAAGACCTACTTAACCACAATCATCATCCGCCTCAATAAGCCCTCGCGGTAAACTCCAGTCTTACATAACTCGAGCCATTTGGACAGTACTCTTAAATCTCATCGTGTGAAGCTTCATTCGAACGGTAGAAAGGATGACTTCTATCAGTTGGTTTTCATTCCTCCTTTTTGTTGAAAAAAGCCTTCTATTTCTTTCTTCCCACACAAAGTAAGCCGTAGCACCAACAACAATTTTTGCAATCACATGGGTAGCCATCTTAGAGTTCGCTATACTAACCAGGAAATCAAAGATGAGACTCCATTTATTCTGAATAGACTCCATACCCGCTTTGTCTCTAACCCCATACCAAACATTTTCCGCAAACTTACATTCAAAAAACAAATGCTGGTGAGAATCTGGTCCTCGCTTACATAAAGAGCAACATAAGAGATTCAAATTCATATTTTCCGAGTTCCACTTGCTCATGACATCTTGAGTTTTCAGCTTATGATGAATAATCAACCACACAAGAAACGAATGTCTCGGGATAGCTTGTGGAAACCAAACCACTCTCGACCACCCCACCTCATTCTGAGCTTGACGCAAATCCTCCCACACCGTATAAGTAGAGAATTCCAAAAACATACCCCTCCTAGTTCGCCACATTAACCTATCTTGTTTAGTTGGATCCAACGTGATATCTCTCAGACTAGTCAGCCCCGGAAAACGACTAATCCAAGCTATCGGCCACCTCCAATCACCATCTAAATTAACATCTGCCAGCCTAGAGTTCATATTAAAACCCGCATTTGCAATACTTCTAGGATTAACAATGCTGCTAAGCGGACAAACATCATCCCATACATCAAACCAAGCAGAAGTATTCATCCCATTACCCACCTTCATCCATATATGATTACGAATTAGCGACCTGAGACTTAGCATCTTACGCCAGCTCCAAGTAAGGTTATTCTGCACAGGCACATCCCAGAAACATTGATCCCTAATACGATAAGAATGTATCCACTTGACCCATAACGATTCACGGCCAGTAAGCAAACTCCATATATGAACAACCATAAGGGAATTATTCATATCCCCCACTCTACGAATCCCAAGCCCCCCTTCACTTCTAGGAAAGCACACCATACGCCACTTTACTTTAGCCTTTCCTCTAATATTATTACCTTGCGTCCACATAAAAGACCTCATACGTTCCTCTAGCTCTTTAATGATACGTTTTGGCAATATAAAAACCGACGCCCAATACAAGTGCATAGACGATAAGACCGATTTGATCAATTGCACTCTACCCGCAAAGGATAATGTCTTGTTATTCCAGTCCATAATTCTAGCATCCATACTTTCCACTAGCTTTTTACAATCCTTGTAATGAAGACGAGTAGAAATAAGAGGGACACCAAGATAACGAACCGGTAACACCCCCTCCTCGAATTGTGTTATAGATCTAATACGAGCTTTTACCGACTCCGCAACATTACCAAAAAACAAAGTGCTTTTCGACATACTAGGAAGCAAACCCGACATATTACTAAACATATTAAGGGATTCCATGATAACTTTTGAACACTTATGGTCACCTCTAGCAAACAGAAACAGATCATCCGCGAAACATAGGTTAATAATTTTTTGTTTATCACATTTATTATGGAACCTGAAATCCGCAGAGCTGGACACTTGCTTTTGAAGAATTAAAGTTAGCACTTCCATAACCAAGGTAAAAATGTACGGTGACATTAGATCACCCTGTCGAAGCCCTCGTTTCCCTTTAAAATACCCATGAAGACTCCCATTTATAGCCATAGAGAACGAAGTCGAAGCAAAAACAACAATCTATAACAAACTCTAATGCTCTCTCCTAGCATGGCGATTCTCTTCTTTGTCTAATCCTTACCTTCTTTTCGTAATCAAGTGTATAACAGTCTGTGATCAGAGGTTGGATTCTCTAATTTCTGTAACGAACTCGTTAGCACTTGTGATCAATCGGAGGTAGGGTTTCGTTTCTCTTTCAATCGCCGTATCTAACGTGTGTTTCAGATAGATTGTATAGATCATTTGGTTTGTCGGGCATTTACTTTGATTTACCGAATTCTCTATATGATTTTGCAAGAAACATGGGTTAGGGTTTGCTAGTTTAGGGTTTGTTTTTTCCTTGTTTTTTTTTCGGTGTTTTGGTTTCTTGTCTTGCATGGTGTTTTGATTTACGTGGGTTTTGAGAGAGGAGATATTCCAGAATGGATGTACGTAAGAAGTCAGATGTTCAGCATGATCGTGGTAAGCCACCAATTTCTTCTAAAGGAGGTGGTAGCCGTGGTATGAATGAAGGCAATCCGAAGCTTGCACGAAGGGGAATTTTCAAGGCGAATCCAGAACCAAGACTGATTAATGTAATCGATGAGCTTGAAAAGATCTCTGTTCCGGTTCCTGTGGACATTACTGCCAAGGAATCTTCACCGGACATGGAGATGGTTGATAATTCTATGCATGACGGCGGGTGTTTGCAGGAAATTCGTCTAAAGAGTTCAGAGCCGGATGGGGGTATGGCTGTTCCAAAACCGATGTCATATGCTGAATCACTGGTAAACTCATCAAAGAAACAGGTTAATTTTCGACCTCTGATCAGTGATGCTAAACAGGAAGGATGTGATGTTGTGCTGCCGCGTGAGTCTGTTAGAATGGTTAAAGCAATGCTAGCTAACACGTTGTATGGCTATTTTTTGGGTGATCGATTAGCTTACCCGGTAGTGGAATACTTTGTGATGAACAACTAGAAGAAATTTGGTCTACAAAAAACAATGATGAACGCGAACGGGTTTTTCGTTTTTAAATTTGCAGATCAAATGGGTATGATGAATGTGTTGAAAGAAGGCCCCTGGATTATAAAATCCCAGCCGTTAATTCTAAATGAATGGTCCCCGAATAGTAAGTTGGAGAAAAAGGAGGTAAAGAAATTACAAGTCTGGGTAAAAATACACGATGTTCCGATTGCAGCCTATACGGAAGATGGATTGAGCTTAATAGCGACGACGATTGGTAATCCGATAGCTTTAGACTCGTATACTACATCGATGTGTGTTGATATTTGGGGTCGGAGTAGCTATGCGAGGGCTTTGATAGAAATTTCTGCGGAAAATGACTTTAAAGAGGAACTTACGATGGCTGTACTGGATCTTCTGGGAGAGGGTTTCCATAAGGGAACAATGTATGTTGAATATGAATGGGCTCCTCAGAGATGTGGGCATTGCTGTGTATTTGGGCATTCGGATGAAACATGCCCAAAGCAAATAAGGGCGGCATCTAAAAATACTAGGTTAGTGGCTGAGGATGGGTATACTGAAGTGCAAAAGCGAAAATCTAGTAAGAAATCTGGGTATCAAGTTACAAAAAAGAAGCTGGAATATAGGCCAAAAGCCAAATCGGTTGATACGGGTACGGTGGCACCAAAAAACAGGAGTCCAATAACCAATCAAAGTTTCTGTCCGTGAATCCTTTTGATTTGCTGCAGAATGATCAGGAAATGGGTCCTAAAATCTCTGGTGGTACGGAATCTACAAGTGGAATGAGGAAGCATGATGAGGGATCTGATGATGATGAAGTTGAGGAAATTTATAATGAAACATCGGTATTCATGGCAGCAAATACGACATCAGGGGCAAGCACTCCTGCGATGAAAGGTATAAATGGTTAGTCTAGCGTCGTGGAATATTAGGGGGTTGAACCGCCCCCTAAAACAAAAGGAGGTTCGCCATTTTGTTAAGGAAAACTCTTTAAGTTTGTGTGCTATTTTAGAATCTCATGTTGATGTTTCAGCGCTGTTTAAAGTTTGTAAGAATGTTTTCAAGAGCTGGGATTGGACATCTAATGGTAATTTATGTGCGAAAGGAACTAGGATTATACTGGGGTGGGATTCATCTGTTCTTGATGTTATGGTGCTGATGCAAACTGATCAAGTTATCCACACTCAGGTGGTGTTTAAAAAAGAGAAAAAGTTGATGTTTTGTTCTATTATTTATGCCGATAATTACTATATAAACCGACGGGAGTTATGGGATAATTTAGTATGCCATAAACAGTTTGTCAAGGATGCTCCGTGGACCTTGTTGGGTGATTTTAACTGTGCTTTAAACCTTGAAGATAATTATATGGGATCCTCCACGATTAATACGGGTATGCGAGACTTTAAGGAATGTATTGAGCGAGTGGAGCTGTTTGATGTGAATAGTTCAGGTCTTCATTATACGTGGAACCAGAAGCCGAAGACGGGGATAGGGATTCTGAAGAAGATCGATAGAATTATGGGGAATGTGGCTTTTACGGATATGTTTCCAACATCGGTGGCTGTCTTCAGTCCATATAGAGTGTCCGATCACTCTCCTTGCATACTTAAAACCCCGAATATGAATAGATGTAGACCCCAACCGTTTAAGTTTGCAAACTTTCTGGTACATAAACCAGCGTTTTTGCAGATTGTAAAAAACAATTGGGAGACTCAAGTGAGCGGGGTAAAGCAGTTCCAGATTGTCAAAAAGTTGCGTTTGATGAAGAGTCCTATGCGTGCATTACTACATCAACAAGGTAATTTGCACAAAAAAGTTGAGTTCTTGTGGAATAAGCTGGATGATATTCAGAAAGCGATTGACTTAGATTCGTTGGATGTGAATATCCGAGTTAATGAAGCTAAATGTATCCAAGAGTTTCAAGAGGCCAGTCTTGATGAGGAAATATTTTTAAAATAGAAGTCAAAGGTTCAATGGTTGGCGGAAGGTGATGCTAATACTTCTTTCTTTCATATATCCCTAAAGTGTAAAAAGCATCGTAACAGAATCTATATGATTAAAGATAATAATGGGGTCTTGTATGAAGGAGGTGAAGTCCCGAATGCATTTGTGAACCACTTTGAAAATTTTCTGGGAATAAACGAAGTTATGGATGTTCGTCCGTCTCCAGATTTATTTACACATACGCTTGATGATATGTCTGCAGAATATATGGTTCGGCTAGTTCGTAGAGAGGAAGTTAAAAACGCTATGTTTTCTATTGGGGATAACAAGGCTCCGGGGCCTGATGGCTATACTTCAGCGTTTTTCAAGAAAGCATGGAGTGTTATTGGGGATGATGTGATTAAAGCGGTCCAAGATTTCTTTGAAGAGGGGAAGCTTCTAAAGGAGTTGAATCATACAATTATTGCCTTGGTCCCAAAGGTTGCTACGCCGTCTATTATTACGGAATACAGACCGATTGCCTGTTCCAATGTTGTTTACAAATGTATAAGTAAGATAATGGCTGATCGAATTAAGGATTACCTTCGTATGATTGTAAGCATAAATCAGTCTGCGTTTATTCCAGGAAGGAAGATAACTGACAATATATTATTAACCCAAGAATTGATGCATAACTATCATAGGAATGTGGGGCCTCCTAGGTGTGCGTTTAAAATTGACATTCAAAAAGCGTATGACACGGTCAATTGGGAGTTTCTTGAGATGATCCTTTGTGGTTTTCGTTTTCATCCGAAGATGGTTCATTGGATAAAGACATGTATTTCCACATCATCCTTTTCGATTGCAGTAAATGGCAATCTCCATGGGTATTTTAAAGGTAAACGTGGGTTGAGGCAGGGTGACCCGTTGTCGCCTTATCTTTTTACTCTAGTTATGGAGATTCTTACTCTTGTTCTTCAGCAAACTATGCGGATTGACACGTCATTCAGATTTCATAACAAGTGTGAAAAGCAAAAGATTATAAATCTTTGCTTTGCTGATGATCTATTCATTTTTACCAGAGGAGAGTTTGGGCCCGTGAAGTGTGTTATGGATTCGTTGAATAAGTTTACGAAGATGTCAGGTTTAAAGCCAAGTATCGCTAAAAGTATTGTTTATTTTTGCAATGTTCCTGATCACGTAAAAATTCTTATTCTAAGCCATATGCCGTTTACTGAAGGAGTGCTTCCAGTTAAGTACTTGGGTGTTCCCTTAATATCTTCGAGGCTGAGATATGCGGATTGTTGTGTGCTTGTGGAACGAATGTCTGACCGTATTTCCAGCTGGAAAAATCGTTATCTTTCTTTTGGGGGTCGGTTGCAACTAGTTATCTCTGTTCTCTCGGCTATGCATGTTTACTGGTCTCTGATTTTCATATTACCAGCACGGATTATTAAGGAGCTTGAAGGATGAGAGGTTTTTTATGGTGTCAAGGGCCGATGGCTACAGGTAAAGCCAAAGTGTCATGGGATGCTGTTTGTATGCCAAAGTATGAAGGGGGTCTTGGAATTCGGCGGATTAGTGAGATGAATATCGCTCTACTGGCGTCGAATGCTTGGAGTATTGTGATTCATAGAGAGTCTTTATGGGTTGCGTGGATACATACTTATCGGTTGAAGGATAGGAATTTTTGGGATTGCCAAATTCCGAACAATTGTTCGTGGAGCTGGCGTAAAATTCTTCAGGTCCGTTCTCTTATCCAGCCGTATGTTTGGGCTAAGCTGGGTAATGGAGAAAAAATTTCTGCTTGGTATGACAAATGGAATGAAGTGGGTCAGCTTAAAAGCTTCTTATCTTCTCGGGCTATTTCAAATGCTGGGTTTAATCTCAAAACAAAAGTTAAGGATATATGGGTCGATGGTAGATGGTGCTGGCCTGATGAATGGCTTCGGTTATACCCCACTCTGAACGACATTCCTCAGCAGGTTTTGGTAGAAGAGATCCAAGACAAATTTTATTGGAAATCTGATAATAAAATGCTGGATTTTACGTCTTCTGTGGTTTGGCAATCGGTTCGAACGAATGGTAATGAGGTAGCGTGGGTGGATATTGTTTGGTTCTCCAAATGTATTCCTAAGCATGCGTTCTTGATGTGGCTCATTATGCGGAAGAAGTTGTTAACACATGACAAGATTTTACGTTGGGAGCATACGAGGGGGTCGAGTATGAATATGATGTGCTGTGTGTTGTGTTACGAAAATGTTGACTCCCATGACCACCTATTTTTTTCATGTAAATACTCTTCGCATGTGTGGAATTTGATTCGTATTCAGGCAAATATGGAGGATGTCAATCCGGTTTGGGAGGAGATTATAACCTGGTTATTGGATAGACGATCTCTAAAGAGACTCAATAATGTTGTGGCCCGATTAATTACTGCTGCTGCGGCTTATTATATATGGAGAGAGAGGAACGCCAGGCTTTTCAGGAACACCACAAGGCCACCGGATGTGTTAGCAAAGCGTATTTTAGTTACTGTTCGGTACAAGCTTATGGGAATGAAGTTCAAGAACACATGTCAAGTCATGGAAACATTGAGGAAATGGAGTATTCATGGGAACCTGATAGTTGACGGTGATACGTAGTATTGTTGGGTTTTAATCTAGTATGTTAGACTAGTTGGTTGTCTTGTTTTGCTGGGTGTTTGTGTTGGTGTTTTTGTTTTCCATAGTTAGGGGTATGTCCCTTCTATGATCTAGTGTATGACTCTCATGCACTACATGTGCTTTTTGGTTTGAATTTATAAAATCACCGGGGTAACTCTTTACCAAAAAAAAAAACGAAGTCGAAGCAATACACGCCATTACCCATTTGACCATTTTTGGATGAAACCCAAAACCCTTTAAAATCTTCTCAATAAACTCCCACTCTACTGTATCATATGCCTTCTGAATGTCTACCTTAAAAGCACATCTTGGCGGACCAATATTTCGATGATAATTATGCATTAGCTCCTGAGTCAAAAGAATGTTATCAGAAATTCTCCGACCTGGAACAAACGCAGACTGGTTAACGCTAACAATATCCCCAAGCCCCTCTTTGATACGGTTCGAAATAATCTTGCTAATACACTTGTATAAAGTGTTGCAACAAGAAATAGGACGATAATCTGTAACCAGTGACGGGGTAGTAACCTTCGGAATTAACGAAATAATCGTGTGATTAAGCTGATTTAGCAACAAACCATTACTGAAGAAATCCTTCACAGCACGACAGACATCCATGCCCACAATATCCCATGCCTTCTTAAAGAATATCGACGTGTACCCATCTGGCCCAGGCGCCTTATTCCCCGCTATAGAAAACATCACATTTTTGATCTCATCATCCGTAACCTGACGAACCATATAATCGGCCCTCTCCGAAGATAGCACATTTCGAAACAGATCAGGTGTTGGTTGTAAGTTTACATTACCTCTAGTACCAAAGAACTTCATGTAATGGTCTACCAAAGCTTGTGGCACCGCCTCTCCCTTATACAAATTTCCCGCTACATCCTTAATTGAAAAGATCTTACTTCGATGATTCTTCGCTTTGACTACGTTATGAAAGTATTTCGTATTGGAGTCTCCCAACTCGAGCCAATCTACCTTCGACTTCTGTTGTAAAAAAAAAGCTTCTTCCCTAACCGCATCTTTATACCCTTTTAGCAAACTATCTTGGTTATTTATCAGCTCCTCATCACCTGGATTCGAGTCCAACATTTGCTGATACTCATCTAACAACTTCGATGTCGATTCGAGTACGCGATAACTTTATCTCGTTGCATAAGTACGCAACCCAAACCTTGATGCGATGTATCACAGTATACCACGAAGTCATCGGTTCCATCGGGTAGTGATAAGATTGGTGCCTCGCACAACTTATCCTTGAGAAGTTGAAATGACTCTTCTTGCTTCTCACCCCAATCGAATTTCTTGTCTTTTTGGGTAAGGGAGGTTAGCGGTTGAGCAATTTTTGAAAAATTCTCGATAAACCTCCGATAATACCCTGCTAATCCCAAGAACTGTCAGACTTCAGTTGGAGTCTTGGGCGCTTCCCAGTTTTCAATTGCTTCAATTTTTGAGGGGTCTACTTAAATGCCTTTCTCGTTCACTATATGCCCGAGAAATTGCACTTCACGAATCCAAAACTCGCATTTGGAAAACTTCTCGTATAGTTTCTCCTTCTTGAGTAGTTCTAAGATGGTTCTCAAATGTTGCTCATAGCGTCTGCCGATCGTGAGTATATCAAGATGTCGTCAATGAACACTATGACAAATTTGTCGAGATACGGCTTGCACTCGCGGTTCATTAAATCCATGAAGGCCGCTGGTGCGTTCGTTAAACCAAAAGGCATAACGAGAAACTTGTAATGACCATAACGAGTTCGAAAAGCCGTCTTTGGTATGCTTTCCTCTTGTATTCGTAATTGGTGATACCCCGATCGTAAGTCTATCTTGGAGTAGAAGCTCGAACCTTGCAGTTGGTCGAATAAGTCATCAATCCTCGGTAGTGGATACCGATTCTTGATGGTGAGTTTATTCAACTCCCTGACCGGAGGCGGAAAAGTCAAGGGCATCACGAAACATGGCAGAATGCATTTGAGCACATGATGATTAAATTAAGTTGAAATATAGTTTAGATTCAATTAAAGAGATTGCATTCACATCCGAGTAAATAAGAGTACATAAACAAAATACATCATAACAAATTGTTTCACAAATGAAAGATTCGGATTTAATCTAAGGCATAAATCTTGATCAATCCTACATGAAATATTCTTGCAAATCATAGCATCAAACATTGTCACCTGAAACATATGTTAGAAAAATATTGGGTCAACAAACGGTTGAGTGAATTCATAGGTTTTGTTAGGCAAAAATAACAATGTGATATGAAAATGGTTTAACACTGTGGCATGTGATATGTCTTTAAGCAAAAGAGTAATACAAGTAGTCACTTGGTGGTACATTCAAACCTTCGTTATGACGTAACACGGGTCTATCACCACACTTCCAAAAAGTTTCACATGAGTATCAACAACAACAATTGCAACAAATAGTTTCACTGGAAATGAGATGGGGCGTCACACCTACGCTATAATATGACCGTTGGTATCCATGTGGGTCGAGTGGAGAAGAAGGCTACAAAGGCTAGTGACAACCAGGATTCGGACGAGGAGGAGGTTGTTGAAGTCTATAATGAAACGAATGATTTTATGACTTCGGGTATACATTCTTCATCTTCAAGAGCAGGGCGAGCACATCTTCCACAAAGTTCTACAATGGATAAACGCTTTATGTTTTGTGTCAAGGGGTGGATGGCTTGTGACTATTTCGTCTTTGATGATGGAGGTTGAGAGTTTTTTTGTTTTGGTGACTATTGCTTGTCTACTTTATTTTTCATGATGTAAAGTAGACTAGGTTATGTGGTGTCATTGATACATTTGTTTTTCTTGGTTTACATATATGGGGCATGTCCTGTATATGAACTAGTGTGGAACTCATCCTCACTACTTGTACTTATTTGCGGTTTGTTTTTAATAGAATCACCGGGGTAACCCTTTACCCAAAAAAATATAACCGTTGGGCTTTTGCAAGTTAATGAACGTAAACGCGTTAAAGCAACAACAACAAGTATTAAGCAAATGCAAGGACAATCGGGGGACCACAAATAGCAAATAAGTTTGTATCACATCGTATCATATGTTTCATCCCAAAAATAATTGTAAAAAGGGACTATGAACTCACCTTGATTGCAGGTAAGTCCAAACACGTATGTAATTGTAAGAGTTTTTGGAAACAAGATTTCCACGTCACTCTAATAGATTGAACATGCAACAATATAGAATTTGTATCAATAAAAGCGTTTAATTGTTGTTGAACGGAAATCCTAAATCTATAGAATTTAATAGGGTTTGGATAAACGGTGATTATGTGGTTTGGATAACCTAATAGAGAACTCGGAAAATGAGTATGATATAAAGGAATTATTTATAAGAAAATATTCAATTGACATAAATTACAAAATTATACAATTGATTTAATATAAACATTTGTAATAATAAATCAAATATAATTAACTTGTATAATTAAACAATCATAATTGAATATAATGATCATTGACAAAATATTGTACAAGTGATATGATTAATTTATAAAAATTATAAATTAGTTTAGATGGCTTAAAATATATATTATTTGATAAATGATAAATTTTTTGTTTAAAAGAATTAATATGATAATTATATAACTAATTATCAAATTAATTATATTAAATCTGAATAATTAAAATAACATTTTTAATTATTGAACTTGAATATCACTGATTTAAAATAATTATTATGGTCTTGGAATCATTTTAAATAATTAAAATGAATTAATTTGTTTAAAATATCAATGAATAAGTTCATATAAGTTTAATTATCTAAATAATTAAATATAATAAAAATTCAGATTCTAAGTTTATATAAACTCAGTAATAAGTCTAAAATAATTTTGGATATAAATTATATAGTTATATAATTTAATTACACTAAATTAAATTATATTCATAAGTATTAAAACTGATTTAATTATATAAATATAAAAATTATATAAAATATCAGTAACAATATTATTTTTGTAAAGTTCACCATTTAAAATAATTAACATAAAAGTTTCAGTATTTATTTCCTAAAAATTGATTTATCATGAATTATTTAATAATAAACTGTTTTAATATCATAAAAATTAGTTTTATAAATAAATTGACTAACTTTATATTTTTAATAAAAGTAACAGTGTCTAATAATGTTATAAAAATTATTGAAATGTTAAAAGTATTAAAAATAAAAAGAATAAAAAGGTTTGTGTCACACCCCGACCACGTAGAACATACAAAACGTGGCGGAAACGTCGGGGAGTGTTGTAACAGAATTAATTGTTTCAAATCCATGGCAATTGAAGTTTCGTTTTATTAAACAAACATGAGAGTTTACATTGTTATACACAAGAAACAAAGAGTACATAACATAAATTAACTAGTTCTTGTCTCGTTTTAAGTCACTAAGGCACAGGTCCGCCTAAGTGTGTCTTGATGAGTCCTATGCATCATCTCCTGAAAACACATGTGAAAATAGGTACGTCAGCATAAAAATGCCTGTGAGATACATAGGTTTTGTGAAAATAGGATTCATGACTTATGTTTGAGAAAATGTTTAGTCATAAACCTTGTAATTTGCTTTGTCTTGTAAATCATTTGAAAAACAATAAGATCAGATGATATGTATAAATAAGAGAATAATGTATGGTTAAATGAATAACCATGTAAGATGAGTTTGTATAAGATAAGTTGTTTGTAAATCAATGTCTTGTGAAAAGTATGTTATTTGTATAAAATGTTATATGTCTCAAACTGAAATGATTCAAATAACGCTACGATATGTAATACCATACAAACACTTATATATAGGAAGTACCAGCGGCGTATCCACCATGCTTGTATCATATTACACACGCCTCGTTACTCAAATCACTTACTCAAACCAACCACCAATGTAAATTGTTTATGTATAAATGAATTGTCATGTGTTAATGCGTAAGCCATATCGAAATGTCTATGTCCAATGTAAACCACTAAATGTGTATATCAATGTCAAAATGTTTGTGTTTAAGGTAGATCATGTAATGTGTATCCGAAATGTAAGCATATGATGAATAACAATGTACTAAGTATGCAACAAAGGACATACATAGCATATAGTGTAATGTATAACAATGTACTAAGTACGCACACAATGGGCATACATAGCATGAAATGTAATGTAAAGTGATGTACTAAGTATGCACACAATGGGCATACATAGCATAAAATGTATTGAAATCATGTACTATAAATGTACTAATAACATAGCAAGTATATGATGTGAAAACAGGAAAGCATGAAAGTAACAAGTAGGCACATGTGTTTCACCCCAAAACAGTTTGGAAATCAGTAAAAGAGGGGTCTATGTACTCACTTGAGATTGCTCAGTAGTCCTGGAGTGACAACCAAACAGTGCTAGAGATCACGGATATCAAACGGCACCTAGTATAGGTAACTATGTTAATAAACCGGACCTAAATCGGAGGATTTAGATAGAATGAGGGTTCGTAAACCAAACGAGTATGGAGACTCGTGTCATATGGTTTAACAAAGCCTGCATACTAAATGAAACCTAACCTAAGTGCTTACGACCCATTACGACCCGTTTTTTTTTTTTTTTGGGTAAAGGGTTACCCCGGTGAATTTTATTAAAAAAGAATAAAGAATCACGCAAGTGTACCAAAGTAGCACACAAGAGCTAGACTTGGCATACCAAGACTAGCACAACCAAACAAACAGAAACAAACAACCAACCTAGTCCTATGATAAGTAACATATGCCTTAACGCGTCGTTTAGGTAGCTTATGCTACTTTAACGCGTCGTTCGCGTGAAACGCGTTCGGACCGCTTACCTAGTCCTATGATAAGTAACATATGCCTTAACATGTCTAATATTGTTGTCAAATCAGTTTAGATGTCAAAAGTTATGTTACATATGTTTAAAATGAATTTTGGCAACAAAGGGGTATTTTGGTAATTTACCTAAGGCATATAAATTACCTATCATACAACTACTTAAATGAAGCGACCATAAGGTATAACCTCGGAAGGTTATTCCCTATATACTATGGTCACCTAATGTGTTTGGTCGGATCCTAATGATCGACCAAATGGGTCGGGTTCGAAGGTATAAGCGATTTATTAGATCGCTTACCCTTACGACCCTAGACAACGTGGTAATCAGTAGGCATAGTCACAAGGGATTATAACCATCGTGATTACAATCACGTTGCGAAGTTCAAATGAACTTCGCATTGACCATAAACTGGTCAATGCAGAAAGTCAAACAAAGTGTCACACCCCGACCGCGTAAAACAACAAAGCGCGGCGGAAACATCGGGGCGTGTTGCAACAGAATTAATGTTTCATAACCATGGATACCAAAAAGTGTTTCGTTTTATTAAACATTGAATAATTACATCGTCTTGAAATCTAAATACACTATTTAAACATAGTCTATCATTGTTATTGAGTCACTAAGGCCTTGTCCAGTCCTATGTGAGCAAGCATCTTATCAATCGATATCATTCAACAATACCTGAAACATATGTGAAAACGAGGTCAGCAAAGAAATGCTGGCGAGTACATAGGTTTTGTAGGAGTGTCGAAATCATGGCTAGTTTAGACGTTGCAATACTTTATTTAAAAACCTTGTTTTGAAAAGAGTATAATATTGCAACTTAATTAACCAACTCAAATCAAGCGGGTTATAATTTGTAAAACCTCGTAGCCATGACTCTTAACCCAAAAACATTTGTTTTAGTAAATTATTTGAAAAACAATGATAAGTTCAGGTGATATGTATAAATAAGAGAATAATGCATGATTAAATGAATAACCATGTAAAATGAGTTTGTATAAGATAAGTTGTTTGTAAATAAATGTCTTGTGAAAAGTATGTTACTTGTATAAAATGTTCTATGTCTCAAACTGAAATGATTCAAATAACGATACAATATGTAATACCATACAAACACTTATATATAGGAAGTACCAGCGGCGTATCCACCATGCTTGTATCATATTCCACACGCATTGTTACTTAATCACTTAATCCAAACCAAACCACCAAAGTAATGTTCATGCCCAAATGTAAATCATGTAATATGTATAACCAAAATAATATCGTATATCGCTTTGAACCCAATCGTTAACCCAATCGTTAAAACATCATGTGAAAACCAATCGTAAATCGTTTAATTCGTTTTAGGTCGTGAAACTACTTATAAGGTCGTCTCGCTAATAACATTCAAACCTTCGTGACTTTCATCGCTTCTCGTTTTCGTATTAACAAACCTCCATAGGGTAAATTAATAATTACAGATTCAGTCGCTACCTACCATACCCACACATAACCACGGGTGTAGTAAATAACGGGATTTGTCAGATCCTATGGTACCATAACCTAATACTGGTCGGCTTGATCATTGCTAATGAATGTCATTTGTTATGTAACTACAACCAACAAGTTTGTTCACTTTATGAAATCGTTATTAGTTTTGTATAAATCGCCTTAATTGTTTTTGAAACCATCGTTATAACATCGAAAACATTTAGCACATATGAGTCACCCCAAAACAATTGAAAACAGTAAAATAGGGGAAAATGTACTCGCCTGATAATGCTTGGAGGTCTTGAACAACAACCAAACAAAGCTAGAGGGAGCACGGAATCAGTCGGCAAACTAAAACTATATAAATAAACCGGACTTAAATCGGGAGATCGGATAGAATGAGGCTTGGTAAACCAAATGAGTATTGGAACTCATATGATATGGTTTAACAAGGCCTACATACTACATTGAGACTAACCTAAGTGCTTTCGACCCATCGCGACCCATTAAGGTAACTTAAGCTACTTTAACGCGTCGTGCGCGTGAAACGCGTTCGGACCGTCTAACTAGTCCTATGACAAGTGTTATATGCCTAAATATGTTACATAATCAGTTATGTGACAAAAGTTTAGGTTACATATGCTTAATTACCAATTATAAATGAAAAGGGTATTCTGGTAATTTACCTAAGGCATATAAACTACCTATCATACAACTACTCAAACGATGTGACCATAGGGTATAACCTCGGAAGGTTATTCCCTACCTAATATGGTCACCTAATGTATTTGGTCGGATCCTAATGATCGACCAAACTGGGTCGGGTTCGAAGGTATAGGCGATTTATTAGATCGCTTACCCTACGACCCTATACAACGTGGTAATCAGTAGGCATAGTCCCAAGGGACTATGACCATCGTGATTACAATCACGTTGCGAAGTTCTAGCGAACTTCGCATTGACCATTACTGGTCAACGCTGAAAGTCAAACGAAGTTTGACTTTCTGACTCGAAAAGCAGTAAAATAAGGAAAAGAACGAAAGAATACTTACGAAGGGTCCCCGAATGCTAATCCCGATCCAAGAACTCAGGTATGAAACAATGGTTTCAACTTAGAGCTCTCAAAATCAGAATTCTTGTAAGAAATGAGGTTGGGGTGATGGGGTATTTATAGTAATACCCGAACCGTTAAGATCGTTTCATGGAATACGTGTCTTAATCGCAACCGTACAAGTGTCGGAATGTTATGGTGTCTAAATTGCCACTAACCATAGGGTATCAACATGTGGCAAAGGATTTGGGAGTGCAAAACAGCTGTAAACAGCTGTCGATACATCGAATCTGGTCCCGAAAATGCGAAAAATGAGTTTTCTGCATGTTTCTGCCCCAGACTAGGCAGTCGCGTAGCGCGACGGTGAGGTCCTAGGCAGTCGCGCTACGCCACTGACCCCCCAGTTTCAGAAAAGTTTCAAAAGTGGCAGGAATGGTCCCTGCACGTGTTTAAGGCCTTTTTCGATGCGTTTGAACCCCGTTAACCTCATTTCAAGGCTCTAAAATGAAGTTAAATTATAGGGAACTCAAAACATACTCAAAAATATGCCGGATGATGGTTCGTTTGGTCGTACGAACGCGATGTTCGCTTAATTACGACGGAATGCGCATAAGCGCGAAAAACGAACCAAATGACGCGACGAATGGATTTTTCTTATGGCGAACACTAAAATATAATGTAGTCATGCTTACATAAATTTTTGGATGTCCAGATGTATTCAGAACGTAAGTTATGCGCGAAAATGCAAACTTGTGCACTTTTTGACACTTTTAGTCCCTGAATGACACAAAAGTTTATTTTAGCACACCGAACCCCTCAAAGCCTATTTCTAAGCTATGTAAAGGATATTTATGGTATGTTTAACTTATGGTCATGTTCCGGAATGTCTGTTACAGTTCAAATTGGCATACTTTCGCAGTTTGTCAACTTTAGTCCCTGTAAGCGATTTAACTTGATTTCACCACACCAAACCTTCCAAAACTTATATATAAGTTATGTAAAGGTTATTTAAGGTATGTTAAGCCTATTTCACTATTCCGGAGTGTTTGTTGGATTAAACTGGTTATATTTACGCATCGGTGCGCGTATAACCTTCCAGAAAGTGAATTTAGAGTTTGGATTTGAACGAGAATTGATATGTGCAAAATGATACACATATTTTTACAAATCCCAAGTATGAAATATAATATTTCATTGGTTTGGTATTTGTTTGATGGCCGTGGAGGCACAGGTGTTACAGTCTCCCCTACTTTAGGAAATTTCGTCCCGAAATTTATTTAGAGGAAACTTGTGAGAGCTTGAAAACATGAGGTTGAAAAGATCGAACAATATTGGTTAGGGTTCTGAACTTCTAGTAATCTTTATAACATTATGTTTGCAATGTAAGAGGGATACTTATATACAAGTATATGAAGCGTCATTGGTGCGTCCACCATGCCTCCATTACATCGTTCTCATTTTGTTATTGTTGTCATTATCGGTTCTTACACATAGTAAACCTTACTGGGTTTCTGTGCACTAAATTTCATAATTATGTACGCGTCCATAATTAGACAATTCCTTGCACAGTTTACACAGTCTATTTTATAATGTGTGGGGGGAAAACCAATGAACAATCCTGTGATGAGTGTGACTAGACCGCCATAGAGTCCTTTTGACTAAATCAATAAATGATCTAAATAGACTATCAAGGAGTCTGTCCAGCTACATCACTAGATGTCGTCTTTTAACCAAATTGTGAATCAATCTTTTTTACTAGACCACTAAAGGGTCTCTTATGAATCATGGAGTAGTACTATATAATCCAAGGGTCTTAACTCTTACATAGAAGCCCATTAAGGATTTAAGGTAGTACCTTTTTGAATATCCTACTACGAATCCATCATATGAAGATATGAAAGATTCTACGAGGATTTGGATAACGAATATCCAGAGTATACGAAAACACAAAAATCATAGAGGAGAACATATAAACATATATCACATAACCACAAAATTGTTTGTTAATTTGTCTTGTAAATTGCGTACATGCATTTAAAGCACACTTGGAATCCATTCTGTGGATTTCATTTGGTACTTTAAACGTTATCAAGAATCCAACTATAAAGATAGAAAGATTCAAAAAGAAAATTCGATTTCGATTACTAGGAACCGAAGTGTTCGAATTAAGGTACATAAGGAATCCGATTAAGGACTCTGATTTGAACGATAATTATCCACAAGGGTCTAATTGTGGAGATAAAAAGATCCCATATGGATTTTAGAAGTTGAAGATGTTTTGAAATCTTGCACGGGATGTGCTTAAGTCAAAACATGAAGTAAAATGCTTATGAAGTTGAGATGCCTGATATGTCAAGGCGACATATGAAGCGGAATTTGAAGGTTAAGTCAATGTATGAGGAAAAATATTTTTGAAAACTATGCATGGGGTTCTTTTAAGAAAAATGTGTTTAACGTTTTTGAAACCTTATATATAATACTTTTTGAAATCATAAAGTAGGTGTATTAGGTAGATATATTTACAAAAATGTTTTAAAATCATGCGAGATGAATTTTGAAATTATGTATAAGGTTTTTTTTGAAAGACATGAATGATGCTTTTCGAAATCATGCACTTGATCAGAAAATGTATTGTGTTAATATTGTCTTCAGACTATATGAAATATTTTGAAATTAGAAAGGTTGGTTTTGATAACATGGCCAATGTTTTTTTTTTTTTTTGAAATAACACAGACAATGCATCTAGAAAAATTGTTTTCAAACTATATGAAATGTTTTGAGATCATGAAGATTGTTTTGAAATACTGGTACTGTGTATGTTGAAAAATCAAAACGTAAAGGGGTATGAGATTTGAAAATACCCTTAGTTATCTAACCAAGGATTTAAAGGCACAGATGTGCGAAAAGCACGATTACTCATAATGTCACTTAATTTTCTGTACTTTGTTTCTTAGAGTGAAACGAGTACTTAAAATTTTTGAGGGAATCATGAGCAATCATTTGAAAGAGAGAAATCACAAGAGTAGTTTGTAAGGTACATAGTTCCTTGATGTAGGTATCATAGGAAAAGCCATACACTCCTAGCAGGGGGTTGAGCTGGTTGGTTGGGGACTGCTTTACCATTGTGAGCGACCATGGCGAAGTTCTGAGAAGCCTTTCGCTTCTTTGACTTCTTAGGGGATCGTTCATCCATGGTCTTTGATTCCTCGATTGGTTTCTTGGCTGATGGTGCTGTCACCTGACTAGGTCCTGCCTGTCTTGGTGACTCTTGAGTGGCTTCATCCTGGAGATGATACATGGCAGTAGCTAATTCAACAGTCTTCAGGACTACTTCGCCTATTCGCTGAGCGAATTTGGCTGCTTGCTCAGATATCTGGGCGCCATCGTGATGAAGAGACATTCTTGAAGAAAAAGAAAGGCATAGGGAGAAACAGGTGAAAGATTATTGGACAATCAAAACAGAATGATAACGCATGAAGATTGCGATCATTTGTTTGTTACCTAAGGCAAACAAATGAGACGGTGACTGATCAAAGTAAATGGGTCAAAAATAATGTATCGCGAAGACATGCTCGCCTAATAAGTGAACACTCATCCCAAGAATTTCCAGGTAAGCACAACTGGTCTCGCGTCTGATGAGATGTATACGAAGTGCTTGCCTAGCCAGAAAACCCAGAATACAGGCATTCACCCTTCCAGTTTGCACGTGTTCACATCATTTAAAACCCAAAACCTTGACGAAGTTTTGAAAACTCAAAGGGGTTCAAAACCATATAATAGAGAGTTCAAAACCTTACAATAGAGGGTTCAAAACCTAGTAATCAATCATCCTAGAACAGATGACTAGTTTTCAAAGTGGTTTTGAAATTTATGTTCTTGTTGTGGTTGTCACCTAAGGATAGGTGACAGTATTGTTTTATGACTAAACGCAAGTAAACTCGCGTTAGGGTCCTAAGAAGGTTATAGACTAGGTCAAAGCATTACTAATTACTAATAACCTAATTCCCTATAACCATTGGCTCTGATACCATCTTTTCTGTCACACCCCGACCGCGTAAAACAACAAAGCGCGGCGGAAACATCGGGGCGTGTTGCAACAGAATTAATGTTTCATAACCATGGATACCAAAAAGTGTTTCGTTTTATTAAACATTGAATAATTACATCGTCTTGAAATCTAAATACACTATTTAAACATAGTCTATCATTGTTATTGAGTCACTAAGGCCTTGTCCAGTCCTATGTGAGCAAGCATCTTATCAATCGATATCATTCAACAATACCTGAAACATATGTGAAAACGAGGTCAGCAAAGAAATGCTGGCGAGTACATAGGTTTTGTAGGAGTGTCGAAATCATGGCTAGTTTAGACGTTGCAATACTTTATTTAAAAACCTTGTTTTGAAAAGAGTATAATATTGCAACTTAATTAACCAACTCAAATCAAGCGGGTTATAATTTGTAAAACCTCGTAGCCATGACTCTTAACCCAAAAACATTTGTTTTAGTAAATTATTTGAAAAACAATGATAAGTTCAGGTGATATGTATAAATAAGAGAATAATGCATGATTAAATGAATAACCATGTAAAATGAGTTTGTATAAGATAAGTTGTTTGTAAATAAATGTCTTGTGAAAAGTATGTTACTTGTATAAAATGTTCTATGTCTCAAACTGAAATGATTCAAATAACGATACAATATGTAATACCATACAAACACTTATATATAGGAAGTACCAGCGGCGTATCCACCATGCTTGTATCATATTCCACACGCATTGTTACTTAATCACTTAATCCAAACCAAACCACCAAAGTAATGTTCATGCCCAAATGTAAATCATGTAATATGTATAACCAAAATAATATCGTATATCGCTTTGAACCCAATCGTTAACCCAATCGTTAAAACATCATGTGAAAACCAATCGTAAATCGTTTAATTCGTTTTAGGTCGTGAAACTACTTATAAGGTCGTCTCGCTAATAACATTCAAACCTTCGTGACTTTCATCGCTTCTCGTTTTCGTATTAACAAACCTCCATAGGGTAAATTAATAATTACAGATTCAGTCGCTACCTACCATACCCACACATAACCACGGGTGTAGTAAATAACGGGATTTGTCAGATCCTATGGTACCATAACCTAATACTGGTCGGCTTGATCATTGCTAATGAATGTCATTTGTTATGTAACTACAACCAACAAGTTTGTTCACTTTATGAAATCGTTATTAGTTTTGTATAAATCGCCTTAATTGTTTTTGAAACCATCGTTATAACATCGAAAACATTTAGCACATATGAGTCACCCCAAAACAATTGAAAACAGTAAAATAGGGGAAAATGTACTCGCCTGATAATGCTTGGAGGTCTTGAACAACAACCAAACAAAGCTAGAGGGAGCACGGAATCAGTCGGCAAACTAAAACTATATAAATAAACCGGACTTAAATCGGGAGATCGGATAGAATGAGGCTTGGTAAACCAAATGAGTATTGGAACTCATATGATATGGTTTAACAAGGCCTACATACTACATTGAGACTAACCTAAGTGCTTTCGACCCATCGCGACCCATTAAGGTAACTTAAGCTACTTTAACGCGTCGTGCGCGTGAAACGCGTTCGGACCGTCTAACTAGTCCTATGACAAGTGTTATATGCCTAAATATGTTACATAATCAGTTATGTGACAAAAGTTTAGGTTACATATGCTTAATTACCAATTATAAATGAAAAGGGTATTCTGGTAATTTACCTAAGGCATATAAACTACCTATCATACAACTACTCAAACGATGTGACCATAGGGTATAACCTCGGAAGGTTATTCCCTACCTAATATGGTCACCTAATGTATTTGGTCGGATCCTAATGATCGACCAAACTGGGTCGGGTTCGAAGGTATAGGCGATTTATTAGATCGCTTACCCTACGACCCTATACAACGTGGTAATCAGTAGGCATAGTCCCAAGGGACTATGACCATCGTGATTACAATCACGTTGCGAAGTTCTAGCGAACTTCGCATTGACCATTACTGGTCAACGCTGAAAGTCAAACGAAGTTTGACTTTCTGACTCGAAAAGCAGTAAAATAAGGAAAAGAACGAAAGAATACTTACGAAGGGTCCCCGAATGCTAATCCCGATCCAAGAACTCAGGTATGAAACAATGGTTTCAACTTAGAGCTCTCAAAATCAGAATTCTTGTAAGAAATGAGGTTGGGGTGATGGGGTATTTATAGTAATACCCGAACCGTTAAGATCGTTTCATGGAATACGTGTCTTAATCGCAACCGTACAAGTGTCGGAATGTTATGGTGTCTAAATTGCCACTAACCATAGGGTATCAACATGTGGCAAAGGATTTGGGAGTGCAAAACAGCTGTAAACAGCTGTCGATACATCGAATCTGGTCCCGAAAATGCGAAAAATGAGTTTTCTGCATGTTTCTGCCCCAGACTAGGCAGTCGCGTAGCGCGACGGTGAGGTCCTAGGCAGTCGCGCTACGCCACTGACCCCCCAGTTTCAGAAAAGTTTCAAAAGTGGCAGGAATGGTCCCTGCACGTGTTTAAGGCCTTTTTCGATGCGTTTGAACCCCGTTAACCTCATTTCAAGGCTCTAAAATGAAGTTAAAGTATAGGGAACTCAAAACATACTCAAAAATATGCCGGATGATGGTTCGTTTGGTCGTACGAACGCGATGTTCGCTTAATTACGACGGAATGCGCATAAGCGCGAAAAACGAACCAAATGACGCGACGAATGGATTTTTCTTATGGCGAACACTAAAATATAATGTAGTCATGCTTACATAAATTTTTGGATGTCCAGATGTATTCAGAACGTAAGTTATGCGCGAAAATGCAAACTTGTGCACTTTTTGACACTTTTAGTCCCTGAATGACACAAAAGTTTATTTTAGCACACCGAACCCCTCAAAGCCTATTTCTAAGCTATGTAAAGGATATTTATGGTATGTTTAACTTATGGTCATGTTCCGGAATGTCTGTTACAGTTCAAATTGGCATACTTTCGCAGTTTGTCAACTTTAGTCCCTGTAAGCGATTTAACTTGATTTCACCACACCAAACCTTCCAAAACTTATATATAAGTTATGTAAAGGTTATTTAAGGTATGTTAAGCCTATTTCACTATTCCGGAGTGTTTGTTGGATTAAACTGGTTATATTTACGCATCGGTGCGCGTATAACCTTCCAGAAAGTGAATTTAGAGTTTGGATTTGAACGAGAATTGATATGTGCAAAATGATACACATATTTTTACAAATCCCAAGTATGAAATATAATATTTCATTGGTTTGGTATTTGTTTGATGGCCGTGGAGGCACAGGTGTTACACAAAGTTTGACTTTCAGACTCAAAAGTAATAAAAGAACGAAGGAACACTTACAAAGGGTCCAAGAATGGAAGGTTTGAATCCGAGTACTCTCAGGTATGAAGTGTTAAACACAACAACTTAGAGAGCAAACTCATATTTCAAAGGTGTGAGTTGAGAGTGAAGTGGGTGTTGGGTATTTATAGATTTCGGTTCACCGTTAGGATCGTTTCTTGGAGAAGAGGGAATGATCACATCCCTACACTTGTCGGAAAGTTATGGTGGCTCATTTTGTCCCCACCACAAGAGTTTGACAAGTGGAATTGGCCTTTGGGGGTTTGAAGGGCTGGAACCAGCTGTTTAAAACATTGAATCTGGTCAGAAGGAGCCTCGCGTGACGCCTAGACCCCTCGCGTCACGCCTAGCCCTTATTTCTGCAGAATTTGCAGAAATGGTCCCTGCACATGTTTCGTTGCGTAACGACACTTCTAACACCCGTCAAACCCAGTTTAAGGCCCTAAAATGATGCCTAAACATTGTGGACATGAAACATGCTCAAAAATATGCCGGATGTTGGTTCGTTTGGTCGTACGATCGCGATGTTCGGTTAATTACGACGGAATGCGCATAAGCGCGAAAAATGATCCAAATTGCGCGACGAATGGATTTTTCTTATGCCAAACACTAAAATAAAATGTTTTAGTGCTTACATAAATTTTTGGATGTCCGGAGATATTCAGAACGTAAGTTATGCGCGAATATGCAAACTTATGCACTTTTGACGCTTTTAGTCCCTGAATGACCCAAAAGTTTATTTTAGCACACCGAACCTCTCAAAGCCTATTTCTAAGCTATGTAAAGGATATTTAAGGTGTGTTTAACTTATGGTCATGTTCCGGAATGTTCGTTATAGTTCAAATTGGCATACTTTCGCAGTTTGTCAAGTTTAGTCCCTATAAGCGAATTAACTTGTTTTTGCCATACCAAAGCCTTCAAAACTTATTTCTAAGTTATGTAAAGGTTATTTAAGGTATGTTAAGCCTATTTTACTATTCTGGAGTGTTCGTTGGATTAAACTGGTTATATTTACGCATCAGAGCTTGTATAACTCTCCAGAAAGCGATTTAAAGCTTAAAATCGAACAAGAGTTGATAAGTGCAAACGATACACATATTTTTACAATCCCAAGTATGAAATACAATATTTCATTGGATTGGCATTTGTTTGATGGTTGAAGTGACACAGGTGTCACAGTCTCCCCTACTTTAGGAAATTTCGTCCCGAAATTTATTCGTAGGAGTCTATTTGTGACTTTGTGTCAAATAACCACCAGAGATATGTAAGGCATAATCCTGTCATTTCCTTAACGGACATTCTTCAGAACAAAAATGAACAGACGGAGTCATTTTCCTCAACGAGTATTCTTCAGAAGCGGAAATGAAGGAATAAACAAACGGGGATTCATTTCCTCAACGGACAATCTTCAGAAACGTAAAATGAACTTACGGAGTCATTTTCAACGGGTGCTTCATCAGAAATGGAAATGAAAAGGAGAAACAAACGGATATTCATTTCCTCAACGGACAATCTTCAGAAACAAAAAATGAACTTACGGAGTCATTTTCAACGGGTGCTTCATCAGAAATGGAAATGAAAAGGAGAAACAAACGGATGTTCATTTCCTCAACGGACAATCTTCAGAAACGAAAAATGAACTGACGGAGTCATTTTCAACGGGTGCTTCATCAAAAATGGAAATGAAAAGGATAGACAAACGGATATTCATTTCCTCAACGGACAATCTTCAGAAACGAAAAATGAACTTATGGGGTCATTTTCAACGGGTGCTTCCTCAGAAATGGAAATGAAAAGGATAATCAAACGGATATTCATTTCCTCAACGGACAATCTTCAGAAACGAAAATGAACAAACAGAGTCATTTTCAACGGGTGCTTCCTCAGAAACAGAAATGAATAGAGTTAACTTCTAGGCCCATGACAAAACTTGCTGTGGTTTCTGTGCACTAAATTCCATAATTATGTATGCATCCATAATTACGTAATTCCTTGCACAGTCCGCACAGTTTATCTTGTAATGTTTAAGGGAAGAAAATCAAACCTGTGATGAGGTTGACTAGACTACCATAGGGTCCTTTTAATTAGATCGACAAATGATCTTTTTAATTAGGCCACCAAGGAGTCCTTTCAGCTATATCATCACATGATGTTCCTAACCAGATTTTTGGATCAATCTGTTTAACTAGACCACTCAAGGGGTCTAATTATGGAGTAGTACTTTATAACCCAAGGGACTTAACTACAACGTAGAAGTCCATTAAGGATTCTAGATAACAAAAACTTGGATTACACCAAAAACATAAAAGGGAACACATAAGCACATAATTACATAGCTGCTTAACTCAGTTATTAATTTGTTATTAACTTGTTAGTGATTGAATATGGATATTCAAAGTACACCAGGAAACCAGTCGCTGGACTTTAATGTCCTCTGGGATCTATCTGAAAAGATAGGATGATCTCCCAAAATTCGATTTTGTTTTCAAAGAAACGTAATATTCGAATTAAGGAACACAAAAATTTTAGGATTTACGGAAATATCCTTAAATACCCTTATTAAGGATTTATAGTGGTACTTTGGGTATTCGTCTCGTATTGTAACTTGCGCCTTGTACTTCGTTTTCCTTAGAATAAACGGGTACTTAGGAATTTCGTGGAAACGCAAGAGATCATAGAATGGGAAAATTTTTGGGGGTAGTTTGTTCTTCAAGGAATACGGTTCCTTGATTGTCGGTATTGAAAGGGATATGTTGTTTATACATGCAACCACATAAATACATTGCAATGTAAATAAAAGATTTATTTATAAACAACGATAACAACTATTTCTTGGACCTTGACAACAAAAGAAAATAATACATAAGACGTGATTATTTCTAAACGATGTTGTCTTCTAGTCAGTCAGATGCTCATCCCTGTGCTGGATTTGCATTAGCAAGCTTTGGGCAATTTCTTCGGAAATGACCCATCTCGCCACATTTGAAGCAAGAACCTGGTAGAAAACGACCTTGAGCAGGATTGTTGCCAGCTTGGTTTGGTGCAGCTGCAGCTGGGCAGACTCTTGCTGTATGGCCTATAAGTCCACAAGTTTGGCATTTGCGGCACTTTACATTGGTATGATGATGGAGGCTACATTGATTGCACAAGGGTGCAGTTCCATTGTATGGCTTCCTAGCAGGGGGTTGAGCTGGTTGGTTGGGGACGGCTTGATCATTGTGAGTAACCATGGCGAAGTTCTGAGAAGCCTTTCGCTTCTTTGACTTCTTAGGGGATCCAGTCTGTTCATCCATGGTCTTTGATTCCTCAATTGGGTTTGATTCCTCGACCGGTTTCTTGTCACCTTTTCGGAAAAGTTTACCTTTCCTGATCTTTGATTAAGTCAAGGTTGCAGATAGCTCAATGGCCTGTCTAACTGTAGTAGGGTAACTACCAGTCATGTGACACCTGGGTCACTGTGACCATCAAACAAACACCAAACCAATGAAATATTGTATTTCATACTTGGGATTTGTATAAATATGTGTATCATTTCCACATATCAATTTTTGTTCAATTCCAAACTCTAAATCGCTTTCTCGAAGGTTATACGCGCACCGATGCGTAAATATAACCAGTTTAATGCAACAAACACTCTGGAATAGTGACATAAGCTTAACATACCTTAAATAACCTTTACATAACTTAGAAATAAGTTTTGGAAGGCTTGGTATGCCGAAATCAAGTTAATTCGCTTACAGGGACTAAATTTGACAAACTGCGAAAGTATGCCAATTTGAACTGTAACAGACATTCCGGAACATGACCATAAGTTAAACATACCATAAATATCCTTTACGTAGCTTAGAAATAGGCTTTGAGGGGTTCGGTATGCTAAAATAAACTTTTGGGTCATTCAGGGACTAAAAGCGTCAAAAAGTGCATAAGTTTGC
Source organism: Helianthus tuberosus (assembly GCA_030545235.1). Lineage (NCBI taxonomy): Eukaryota > Viridiplantae > Streptophyta > Magnoliopsida > Asterales > Asteraceae > Helianthus > Helianthus tuberosus. Next base: position 46,603,152 of record CM060429.1, on the reverse strand, counting down.
ACTTTCGCGCATAACTTACGTTCTGAATACATCCGGACATCCAAAAATTTATGTAAGCACTAAAATATTTTATTTTAGTGTTTGGCATAAGAAAAATCCATTCGTTACGCCATTTGGATCGTTTTTCGCGCTTATGCGCATTCCGTCGTAATTAACCGAACAACGCAATCGTACGGCCAAACGAACCGACATCCGAGATATTTTTGAGCACATTTTAAGTTCCCTATACTTTAACTTCATTTTAGAGCTTTGAAATGGGGTTAACGGGCCTTAAACATGTCGGAAATAGCTCAAAACACTAACAGGGACCAAAAGTGTAATTCTGTGAAACTAGGTCCTTGCGCACCTCAACACTCTGAGTGTTACGGTGCGCAAGCAGTCCCCAGAACAGCAGAAACTTGCAAAAACTTTGAATCTGGTCCATTCCACCTTGCACATGGTTTTGGGGCAATACCTTGGGCTCTAATGGTTTTCAAAAACCAGGGTTTTGAGGTGGAGGGTTGAGATTGAAGCACGGTTAATGAGGAACGATCTTAACGGCTCTACGAAATCTATAAATACCCCTTGCCTTCATTTACCGAAACCCACAAGAATCTTGATTTGAGAAGCTCTAAGTTGAAACCATTGTTTCATACCTGAGCTACTTGGATCGAGGTTAGCATTCGGGGACCCTTTGTAAGTGTTCCTTCGTTCTTTTATTGCTTTTCGAGTCCGAAAGTCAAACTTTGTTTGACTTTCTGCGTTGACCAGTTTATGGTCAATGCGAAGTTCGTTTGAACTTCGCAACGTGATTGTAATCACGATGGTTATAGTCCCTTGGGACTATGCCTACTGATTACCACGTTGTCTAGGGTCGTAAGGGTAAGCGATCTAATAAATCGCTTATACCTTCGAACCCGACCCAGTTTGGTCGATCATTAGGATCCGACCAAATACTTTAGGACCATAGTATATAGGGAATAACCTTCCGAGGTTATACCCTATGGTCACATCGTTTGAGTAGTTGTATGATAGGTAGTTTATATGCCTTAGGTAAATTACCAGAATACCCTTTTCATGAGTAATTGGTAATTAAGCATATGTAACCTAAACTTTCATCACTTAACTGATTATGTAACATAATTAAACATTTTAGGCATATAATACTTGTCATAGGACTAGTTAGGCGAACGCGTTTCACGCGAACGACGCGTTAAAGTAGCATAAGCTACCTAAACGGGTCGTAATGGGTCGTAAGCACTTAGATTAGGTTTCATTTAGTATGTAGGCTTTGTTAAACCATACTACATGAGTTCCCATACTCATTTGGTTTACGAGCCCTCATTCTATCCGATCTCCGATTTAGGTCCGGTTTATTAACATAGTTACCTATATTAGGTGCCGTTTAATTCCGTGATCTCTAGCATTGCTTGGTGGTTATCTTAGGACTTCTGAGCAATCTCAAGTGAGTACATAGACCCCTCTTTTACTGTTTTCCAAACGTTTTGGGGTGGAACACATGTGCCTACTTGTTACTTTTATGCTTTCACATCATATGCTTGTTATGTTCAGTAGTACACTTATAGTACATGATTTCATTGATTTCATGCTATGTATGTCCATTGTGTGCATACTTAGTACATTGTTTTACATTACATTTCATGCTATGTATGTTCATTGTTGCATACTTAGTACAGTTGTTTCACATCACATGCTATGTATGTCTATTGTTGCATACTTAGTACAGTTGTTTCACATCACATGCTATGTATGTCTATTGTTGCATACTTAGTACAGTTGTTTCAGGTCACATGCTATGTATGTCTATTGTTGCATACTTAGTACAGTTGTTTCAGGTCACATGCTATGTGTGTCTATTGTTGCATACTTAGTACAGTTCACATGCTATGTATGTCCATTTGTTGCATACTTAGTACAGTTGTTTTCATCACATGCTTACATTTTGGTATGACATTTGGTTTGTTTTGATGAATCAATATACATTCATTAACACCAATCACGCCGTTCGTTAGTAGGTAGTGGTACCATAGGAATTGACAACTCCCGTTCCTGAAATCCTGGGTTTGTTTGGATTGGAAGGAATGACCGAATTCGATATACATAAGCACATATAAACCTTTAATTTGTTTAATGGTTTATCGCCACAGTCTCAAGGCTTGGATGTATGCATTCTCACAATACCGCATAGATGTTTATATCAGTATAACATGCATTTGTTCCACAAAACATAGCTTTGATTTAAACCATGTTTTACTTCAATACTTTGTTTTTGTGCATATGGTTTAGTTAATATATTTCACTAGCCATACATATCATTTTGGGTTACACATTACATGATTTACATTTGACACATAAACATTATTGACATTGGTTACACATTACATGATTTACATTTGACACATAAACATTATTGACATTGGTTATACATTACATGACTTACATCTTGACATAAACATTTTGACATATTATTCAATACATTTGGCAATTGGTTTAAACATAAACATTCTACGTTGATTGGTTTGGTTTGAGTAAGTGATTTAAGTAACGAGGCGTGTGTAATATGATACAAGCATGGTGGATACGCCGCTGGTACTTCCTATATATAAGTGATCGTATGGTATTACATATCGTAGCGTTATTTGAATCATTTCAATTTGGACATATAACATTTTATACAAATAACATACTTTTCACAAGAAATTAATTTACAAACAACTTATTTTATACAAACTCATTTTACATGGTTATTCATTTAACCATACATTATTCTCTTATTTATACATATCATCTGATCTTATCGTTTTTCAAATGATTTACAAAACAAAGCAAATTACAAGGTTCATGACTAAACATTTTCTCAAACATAAGTCATGAATTCTGTTTTCACAAAACCTATGTATCTCACAGGCATTTTTATGCTGACGTACCTATTTTCACATGTGTTTTCAGGAGATGATGCATAGGACTTATCAAGATACACATAGGCGGACTTGGGCCTTAGTGACAATAAAAGATGCAAGACTAGTTATTTATGTTATGTTTCTTTGATTGTCAAGACATTGTAACTCTTTTAATCAATAAAACAATATTTCAATTTCCATGTGTTATGAAACAATGATTCTGTTACAACACTCCCCGACGTTTCCGCCACGTTTTGTTGTTTTACGTGGTCGGGGTGTGACAGAAAAGTTGGTATCAGAGCTCATGGTTATAGGGAATTAGGTTATTAGTAATACTTTGACCTAGTCTATAACCTTCCTAGGACCCTAACGCGAGTTTACTTGCGTTTAGTCATAAAACAATACTGTCACCTATCCTTAGGCGACAACCACAACAAGAACATAAAATTTCAAAACCGCTTTGAAAACCAATCATCTGTTGTATGATGATTGATTACTAGGTTTTGAACCCTCAGTTATAAGGTTTTGAACCCTCAGTTATAAGGTTTTGAACCCTCAGTTATAAGGTTTTGAACCCTCAGTTATAAGGTTTTGAACCCCTTTGAATTTTCAAAATCTCGTCAAAGTTTGGGTCATATAATGTGAACACGTGCAAACTGGAAGAGTGAATGCCTGTACCCTGAGTTTTCTATCGAAGGCTAGAGTGTTCGTACAAATCCGCAGTATCGGACCAGTCACTCTTACCTGGGAACTCTTGGGGTGAGTGTTCACTTATAGGCGAGCATGTCTTCAGTGATACATTAATATGATCCGCTTACTTTGATTTGTCACCGTCTCATTTGTTTGCCTTAGGTAACAAACAAATGATCGCCAATTCTTAGGAAGCTTATATAGCTATCAATTCGACACAGAAACAACAAAAGTTAGTGGAATCGATTTCCGGTTCCTCAGTGCGATCTATGTTTGTTTGAAATAATATAGTTTAATATAACGAGTATATAAATACAATATAACTTCAAGTTATATCAGCTCCGAGACAGAGGATAAACTGGTTAAGACGTTGGTGTTGTACAGCGGGTGTTCGGGTTCGAGTCTTGTTCGCGGCCGGTTCGATTGGGTTTTAAACCCTTTTTGTTTTAAATTCTAGTTAATTAATTATTATTAATCCTAAATAGTGTATAAAAGGAATTAAATTTCATATCCTAACAGCTCCTAGTAGGAGGATAAACTGGTTAAGGCTTTGCGGTTCTAAACGAGAGGTCACGAGTTCGAATCCCACAAGGGCCGGTTCTTTAAAGAAGACCCCCTTTTTGTGCGATTTTTGAATATTTACACTTTGGTCCCTAAAGTTTCAGTTTTTACACAAATGGTCCCTGTACTATTCAGTTAAGTATGCTAACTGAGTTAATGTTTAAAGAAGGAAACCTTTATAAAAGGACTAACACAGTTAGGGTTTTCAGTTTATATAAGTTTAAAAATAACAGTTTAGTCCCTACAGTTTAAGTTTAAGAAAATGACCATTTGAACCCTAGACTTTTTAAAACAATTTATATATTTTTATTTCTTTTATAAAATATGTTTCAAAAATTACAAAAAGAACCCTAAACTTGTAGTTTAAAATAATTGCACTTTAACCCTTGTATTTATATAGTTTCAAAAATGACAATTTAGCTCATGGACTTGTACTTTCAACTAATTACGGTTTTAGTCCTTGAACTTAAAAAGTAATAGATTTCAAGTAGGTTTTAAAGAATGTCAAATAGGTCCCTCAACTAGTAGTTTCACAAGTAGTCACAATAAACCTTTATAGTTTATGTAACCGTGTTAAATAGCATAAAAACTCAACAAATTTGAAATTGTTTCACGTGTTTGTATCGGTATGAGCACAAAGAAAGTAGGATCAAATAAGTTTCATTCCCGATACGTTAATTGTTACAATGCAATGCAAGTCAAAACAAATACAAGTGTGAAAACCAAGGTGGTTACAATCTCCCCTACTTTAGGAAATTTCGTCCTGAAATTTATTCGAAAGAGACCGTAGAATGCAATTGTAATGATTGAAAAGATAAGTAAGGAGTTTGTTTCTAGAGCATCTTGTGGTGTTGATAGTTTTTGAAGAATCTATGAGCATCATTGAGTGTATAGAGATTGTTTTGTATATCACTATGTTATACTAAATTTGTAATAAAAAGAAAAAAAAATTTGATAGTCTATTATGATGTGAACAATTTACATTTGAAATAAATCATGTAATGAATCAAATTCAGACTCAGAACTATAAGGTGGTGGAGGTGGTAGAGTCAGTCGCATCTGAGCAGCTAATTGTCTTAGCATGTCTTCCAACCATTTATTTCTTTCTGTCAGCCATTTTATTTGTTGAGATAAATTTCGAACTTGATCGTTTAACCTAGTCACTTCGACTCCCATTGATTCTGGAGGTAGGTTCATTTGAGGCACCGTACTTGGGCCTGCTATATTAGTTGGTGGCAGTTGTTGTTCTACTTCGTTTAATAGTGACTGGAAAAACTGTGGCTGTAATGGTGATCACAAAAATGATTCCGATGCTAACTGTTCTTGGATCATCATGTTTTCATCAAACAAAGTTTCTTGCATCGTTGAATCCTCCTCGAAAACTAACGGTGAGAAGCTTTGTAAGACGTTTGGTGTTAATGGTTGGGATAGGTTAGTTGTAATATGTTCTTGTATGTGTGGCAGCTGTGGTTGCTTCCTAGTTTTCAATTGCTTCAATTTTCGAGGGGTCTACTTAAATGCCTTTCTCGTTCACTATATGCCCGAGAAATTGCACTTCAAGAATCCAAAACTCGCATTTGGAAAACTTCGCGTATAGTTTCTCCTTCTTGAGTAGTTCTAAGATGGTTCTCAAATGTTGCTGATGCTCGTCTGCCGATCGTGAGTATGTCAAGATGTCGTCAATGAACACTATGACAAATTTGTCGAGATACGGCTTGGATTCGCGGTTCATTAAATCCATGAAGGCCGCTGGTGTGTTCGTTAAACCAAAAGGCATAACGAGAAACTTGTAATGACCATAACGAGTTCGAAAAGCCGTCTTTGGCCCTTTCCTCTTGTATTCGTAATTGGTGATACCCCGATCGTAAGTCTATCTTGGAGTAGAAGCTCGAACCTTGCAGTTGGTCGAATAAGTCATCAATCCTCGGTAGTGGATACCGATTCTTGATGGTGAGTTTATTCAACTCCCTGTAGTAGATACACATTCTGAATGTCCCGTCCTTCTTCTTCTTCACCCAAGGCTCTCTTGGTCTTATGCATCCCTTATCCAATAACTCTTGAAGTTGTGTGGATAATTCCTGCATCTCAAAAGGTGCTAATCGATATGGAGATCTGGCTACTGGTGCAGCTCCTGGTACCAAGTCGATGTGAAACTCGACTTGTCGAATTGGTGGTAGTCCCAAAAAAGAATTGGTGGTAGTCCCGGCAGGTCGTCAGGTAAGGGTAAGAAAAAGGGGGAATCATCGAGGAGATCAAGGAAGTGAAAGGCTTCCCAAAACTTTACAGTCACTAATCAGAACGCTCAGAACCCGCCAGCACAACCTCCTGCCAAGAAACAGTATGCCGGTACCGCACCTCACTGCAATCGGTGCAATGGTCATCATGCGACTCAACAAGCTTGTAAACAGTGCACCACTTGTGGTAAACTTGGGCATACGGCCAACATTTGTCGTTTGGATCAGAATCAAGCTGCTCAGAATCCAGCACAGCTTCAGGGAAATGCTGCTAGATTTTTTTTTTGGGTAAAGGGTTACCCCGGTGAATTTTATAAATCAAACCAATAAAAAACAATAGTGTGGCTAAGGTACCACACCCAAACTAGCCTTGGCATACCAAGACTAGGAACAAACATCCAAATAAACCACAACTAGGCAAACAAGGCCACTAACACACACACTAAACAAACACAGCCAAATCATAAACAAGACACAAAATAGACAATTACACTAGCCAGGGTCAATCTCTAAATTGCTGCTAGGAATCTTCCACTTTTCCACCAAGCTTCCATTTTCAAATCTCCGTTTAAACTTGAAAGACATAAGCCGCAACCGAACAGTAGTAATAATCTCCTGAGATACCACCAGAGCCGTACGGTGGTTCCGAGTAAACAACCTGTTATTTCGTTCTTGCCATATAAAGTAAGTTGCAGCCGCAACTACCAACCGACTAACAACATTGTCGGGCTTCTGTAAGGTCGAATTATGGTTCATCCAAGACATTATATCGATCCAGCCTCCATTCACATCTTCCATATTGGTGAGACTCCTTACATTGTTCCATACCTGAGACGCAAAAGAGCATTCAAAGAAAAGATGATCTCTCGAGTCCCTGTTATAACAGCATAAAGGGCAGCACATTAGAATTAAATTTGTTTCACTTCTCGCTTCCCAAACAGACAGACGATCCTGTGTCTTCAATTTGTTTTGAATAACTAGCCAAATGTGGAACGAGTGTCTAGGGATGCATAGTTTAAACCACACCATATTCACCCAAGGCACTTTGCTTTCATGATGTCGAATATTATTCCAAACCTCCCAAGAAGTAAAAGGACGATCATTCCCTTCCAAGTCTTTCCACACCAACCGATCACGAGTATTGTCACATAAAATAGGAACCACTAGGTTAATTAAGACTGGGAATAGGTTAAACCAAGCAATCGGCCAACTCCATTGCCCTTCTTGAGACACCAGATCCGCTAATGAAGATTGCAAGTTGAAACCTGCATTAGCGATAATTCTTGCAAGTTGAAATGCTGCTAGATTTCCACCTGGCTCGTGTTATAACTGCGGAGAGATGGGTCATTTCCACAACAATTGCCCGAAACTGGCGAATCCGAATGCCAATGCCAATGTGAATCCCGCTCGTGGACGAGCATACAATCTGAACGCTAACGAGGCACGGGCTGACAACGAGGTTGTTAATGGTACGTTCCTTGTTAACCATCAACCTGCATTTGTTCTTTTCGATTCTGGTGCCGATAGAAGTTTCGTATCGTTATCTTTTGAGCCTTTACTTGCGATACCTAGAACTAAACTGATGAAACCCTTATCTGTCGAAGTTGCTACTGGTAAACCACTTGTACTCGATTCTATTATTCGCGATTGTCAATTGAACCTCGATAACCATCTTTTTTCCTATTGACCTCACTCCGATGCAACTTGGGAGTTTCGATATTATCGTAGGGATGGATTGGTTAACTAAGTATCATGCTGAGGTGGTTTGTTTCGATAAGATTGTTCGTATTGCGTCTGGTGAAGTTCTAGAGGTTCGTGGCAAGAAACCCTCAGGTGGCTTGAAACTCATGTCGTGTACGAAAGCTCAAAATTATTTACGAAAAGGATACGTAGCCTTCCTGGCACATGTCACAGAGGAGAAAGGCAAGAGCAAGTTTATCCAAGATATTTCGATTGTTCGAGATTATCCAGAGGTGTTTCCTGATGAACTGCCTGGTTTGCCTCCAGTTCGTCAAGTCGAATTTCATATTGATCTTGTACCTAATGCTAACTCGATTGGTAAAGCACCTTATCGTCTTGCACCGTCTGAGATGCAAGAGTTATCGAAACAGCTTCAAGAATTATCTGATAAAGGATTCATTTCGAACTTCTTGAAGATCGCGGTTCCTCTCACTGCTTTGACTCAAAAGAATAAGCCTTTTGAGTGGGGACCTAAACAAGGAGAAGCGTTCCAAACGCTGAAATGAAAACTCTGTGATGCTCCTATTTTATCTTTACCCGAAGGAAACGATGATTTTGTTGTCTATTGTGACGCGTCGAATCTAGGCCTTGGTTGTGTTCTCATGCAACGAGGCAAAGTTATAGCATATGCGTCAAGACAATTGAAAATCCACGAGAAGAACTACACCACTCATGATCTTGAGTTGGGAGCTGTGGTTTTTGCACTCAAAATCTGGAGACACTATCTTTATGGCACGAAATGTGTGGTTTTCACAGACCACAAAAGTCTCCAGCACATTCTCAATCAGAAGGAGCTGAACATGAGACAACGACGCTGGGTTGAACTCTTGAACGATTACGATTGCGAGATTTGCTACCATCCTGGTAAGGCGAATGTCGTAGCCGATGCGCTAAGTCGAAAGGAACGACTCAAGCTCAATTTTGTTCGCACTCTATCTGATATCCAATCACGTGTCTCTCAAGCTCAACAATCTTGTGTTACACAGGATTTGACAGGTAAGGAATTACCACGTCAACTTGAGCTTAAACTCGAAATGAAAGACGATGGTTTGCTTTATTTCAAGAATCGTTTGTGGATTCCAAAACAAGACGATCTTCGCACTTTAGTGATGGACGAATCTCATAAGTCTCGTTATTCTATTCATCCTGGTGCTGACAAAATGTACAAGGATCTTCGTACTCAGTACTTTTGGCCTGGTATGAAAAAGGATGTTGCCTTGTATGTATCGAAATGCCTAACTTGTCTCAAAGTCAAGGCTGAACATCAACGACCATCTGGTTTGCTTGTACAACCAGAGATACCGGTATGGAAATGGGAGAACATTGTGATGGATCTCATTACTAAGTTACCGCGTACATCTAAAGGTCACGATGCTATTTGGGTTGTCATTGACCGATTAACGAAGTCAGCTCATTTTATACCGATTCGCGAGGATCTATCTGCTGATAAACTTGCCAAAATTTATGTTGATGAGATTGTGTCTCGACATGGTGTTCCTTTGGATATCATATCTGATCGTGATGCTCGATTTTCATCTCACTTTTGGAAGACCATGCAATCTGCTATGGGAACCCAACTAAATCTGAGCCCTGCTTATCATCCCCAAACACATGGACAATCCGAGAGGACGATACAAATATTGGAGGATATGCTTAGAGCATGTGTGATAGACTTTGGTGGTAATTGGGATTCTCATCTTCCGTTGATCGAGTTCTCTTACAACAATAGTTATCATGCTAGCATTAATATGGCACCGTTCGAAGCTTTATACGGTCGAAAATGTCGTTCACCTGTCTGTTGGAATGAGATCAGTGAAGCTCAGCTTACTGGACCTGAGCTCATTTTGGAAACAACAGATAAAATCAAGAAAATTCGCGATAATCTTCTGACAGCTAGAAGCCGTCAAAAGAGTTATGCGGATATGCGATGCAAGCCCTTGGAATTTCAAGTCAGAGACCGTATCCTACTCAAGGTATCCCCTTGGAAGGGAGTGGTGAGATTTGGAAAGAAAGGAAAACTTGCACCTCGATATGTTGGACCATTTAAGATTGTTGAAAGAATTAGAAAGGTTGCCTATCGACTAGAGCTACCTCCTGAACTTGGGAATATTCACCCAACATTCCACGTGTCCAATTTACGAAAGTGTTTAGTCGATACTGATCTTCATATTCCACTCGACGAGATTCAAGTTGATGAAACGATGCACTTTGTCGAGAAACTTGTGGAGATAGTGGACTGTGAAATCAAACAATTGAAGAACAAGCGAATTCGATTAGTCAAGGTTTGTTGGGAGTCCAAATGTGGCCCAGAGTTTACTTGGGAATGTGAGGACCAAATGAAAGCGAAATATCCACATTTGGTTTCACAAGTTTCCTCTAGTTCAAATTTCGGGACGAAATTTCCTAAAGTAGGGAAGACTGTGACAACTGTGCTCTGTAAACGATGTACGATGTAAAACAATATCAATTATCAATAAAACGATGTGTTTTGGTGTTAATATTTGTGTATTTTTGTTTGACGATTTTACGATTTGATTCTAGTTCGATTTCAAGCTTTAAATCGCTTTCTGGAAAGTTATACGCAAACTGATGCGTAAACATAATTAGTTTAACGCGACAAACACTCCAGAATAGTGACATAGGCTTAACATACCTTAAATAACCCTTACATAACTTAGAAATAAGTTTTGGATGGTTTGGTGTGTCGAAAACAAGTTTATTCGATCGCAGGGACTATTTGTGTCAAACTATTAAAGTATGTCGATTCGTATAGTAACAAACATTCCGGAACATGATCATAAGTTAAACATACCTTAAATATCCTTTACATAGCTTAGAAATAGGCTTTGAGGGGTTCGGTATGCGAAAATAAACTTATTTGATCAATAGGGACTAAAAGCGTCAAAAAGTGCTTAAGTTTGCATTTACGCGCATATCTTACGTTCTGAACATATCCGGACATCCAAAAATTTTGTAATCATTAAAATATTTTATTTTAGTGTTTGGAATGCAAAAATACCATTCGTCGTGTAATTTGGATCGTTTTCGCGTCCGTTCTAGTTTTCGTCATAATTAACCGAATAACACAACCGTACGACCAAACGAACCGACATCCGAGATGTTTTCAAGCATATTTTATGTTCCCTATGCTTTAACTTCATTATTGAGCCTTGAAAATGGGTTAACGGCCTTAAACGTTTCAAAAATGGGCTTAATTACATGCAGGGACCAAAACTGTAATTTCTGAAACAATGCCTCTGTCGCGCCACGCAACGGCCACAAGGCCATCTATCGCGCCACGCGACAGCCTGCTTTTCACAGCAGGTCTGTTTTCAGCAACCAACTTGAATTTCAGGATCTTTTATGCAAATTTTCAATACTATGGACTTGTTTTAAGAGCTCCCATGGTATCCTAAACTATGTGCCACATGTGTATGGCCAAGATTGAACCTCCTAACACATGGAATGATCTCCTTGATCCAAACTTTCTATAAATAGACTTGGGTTTTTAACTTCATTCCTCACACATTGATCTAAATCTGCTCTAAGTTGAAGTTAAGGCTTCATACCTGAGTGTTTTGGATCAATTCTTCCTAACTTGGACCTTTTGTAAGCTTCTTTCATGCTTGTTTATGCTTTTCAAGCATGAAAGTCAAACAGTGTTTGACTTTCTGCTTTGACCATGAATTGGTCAAGTCAAAGTTCAATCGAACTTTGCAACGTGAGCATAACCACGATGGTTATAGTCCCTTGTGACTATACCTACTGATTACCACGTCGATTAGTCGAAGTAACGAGTCAAAGTTTCGGTCAAAATACGTGTTTATGCGTATTTTGCGTCGAAGCTATTTTCGGGTATCAAAACACTTTGTTTTGATATCAAACCTGTTTTCTAACTTAGTTAAACATGTTTTAACATGTTTAACTCGTCACTTTTAGTCTATTGCTTGTTTAGGGTCGTAAGTCAAGCGGTCTTGACAACCGCTTAGACTTTCGAACATGACCCGTTTGGTCGATCTTTAGGATCCGACCAAACATATATTGTGACCATAGTTGTATAGGGAATAACCTTCCGAGGTTATACCTCAGTTTAATTAGTTGTATGATAGGTTGTTTATATGCCTTAGGAAAATGACCAAAATGCCCTTTTCATGCATAATTGGATTTTAAGCATATGTAACTTAATTTTTGTCACTTAAACTGATTATGCAACATATTTAAAGATGTTAGGGCATATAATACTTGTCATAGGACTAGTTAGGCGTCTCGAATGCGCATTTGCGCGAACGACGCGTTAAAGTAGCGTAGACTACCTTAACGGGTCGTAACGCGTCGTAAGCACTTAGGATAGGTTCCGATTTCTCATTTGGTTTACAAGACCTCATTCTGCCCGATCTTCCGATTTCTCATTTGGTTTACAAGACCTCACATGAGTTCTAATACTCATTTGGTTTACAAGACCTCATTCTGCCCGATCTTCCGATTTAGGTGTCGATTTATTAACTAGCGATCCGATTACTAGGTACCACTTGATTTTCCTTGGTTTTCCCGAGAATTGTTAGTTCATTAGATCAAGGATACTTTGCAATTCAATGTGAGTACATAGTTCCCCTATTTTACTGTTTTCAATTATTTTGGGGTGATTCATATGTGTTAAACGATTTCGATGCTTTCAACAATGATTTCAAAAACGAATACTGTGGTTTATATTAAACATAACGATTTTGATAATGTGAACGAACTTGTTGGACGTATTTACATAACGAATAACATTCATTAGCTTTGGCCGAGCCGACCAGAATTAGGTTATGGTGCCATAGGATCTGACAAATCCCGTTATCGGACTGCCACCATGGTTATGTATGGGGGTTATGTGGGTAACGACTGAACCTGATGATTGTTAACTTACCCTTTGGTGGTTTGTTAATACGAGTTGAACGATGGACGAGTTACGAAGGTTTGAATGTATTCCCCGAGACGACCAAAAGTAGTTTTCACAATTAAAACGAGAACGATTTGAACGATTGAACGATTTTCAACGATTGAATGATTGAAACAATCAAACGATTTGAACGATTTGGAACGATTTTAACAAATGAACGATGGTCTTTTTTTGGGTAAAGGGTTACCCCGGTGAATTTTATATATCAACAATAAAAACAGGGTGTGACAAGAAACTGACACACACTAATAGACTTGGCATACCAAGCCTAGGCAATCCAACACAAAGACAACCAAAGGCAAACAGCCCAGAACTACAACTGAAAAGAAAAAAAGCACAGCCACAACTAAACTAGACACCCAAAAAAAACAGATTAACAACTATTAGCCTGGGTCATGAACTTGATTCTCTGTGGAGATCTTCCATTTCTCTAGTAATCTTCTGTTCACCGGATTGTTATCATCTTTAAACCCCATTAATTTTAGCCGAACCGTATGAATAATCACTTGAGCCACCTGTTCTGGAGTTCGGTAATTTTGGGAGAATAAACGATTGTTTCTTTCTTGCCAAACAAAGTACGAAGACGCCGCAATAAGAAGCTTGCAAATAACATGAACCATCTTCTTTGAATTAGAGTATTGCTCCATCCATGTCATAATCGAACTCCAAGCGTCATTAACACTATCTAGATCCGCCATTGTCTTCACAGTGTTCCAAATTTTAGACGCAAACGAACATTGAAAGAAAAGGTGATCCACCATTGTCATTAACACTATCCAGATCTGCCATTGTCTTCACAGTGTTCCAAATTTTAGACGCAAATGAACATTGCAAATAACAAATGAACGATGGTCTATTACACGAACGAGTTAAACGATTTAAAACGACGGGTTTTTGGTATGTGATTAGATAACGGGACGGGGGTAATGTGATAAAAGCATGGTAGATACGCCGCTGGTACTTCTTATATATAAGTGCTTCTATCATATTACATTCCGTAGCGTTATTTAGTTCACTTGGACAAATGATTTTAAACGATGTCACGCAACGATGTTTACTAAACGTTATAAACCATACGAGTTTTACTACGAGAACGATTTACAATTTGGTTTACTTAAACAAATGTTTTGGGTTAAGATTCATGGCAATGAAATTTTATAAACTATAACCAACTTATTTTGAATTGGTTAATCATATTACAATACAAACATTTTACAAAACCAAGGTTTTCTAATGTCGCTTAATGAAGTTGTATGAGTTATTTCAACATTTAAACGAGCCATGAATCTGACACTCTCACAAAACCTATGTGCTCGCCGGCATTTTATGCTGACTTTATTTTCACGTATGTTTCAGGTGGTGTTGAATGATGTTGATTGCGACTAGGATGCATGCTCACTTAGGACCGGACGAGGCCTTAGTGACTTAATAACAATGATAGTCGATATGTGATCTTGTTTGTTTTTTTTTTTTTTTTTGGTAAAGGGTTACCCCCGGTGAATTTTATTAATCAAACCAATAAGAACAAAGGTGTGGCTGAAATACCACACACCCGCTAGTCTTGACATACCAAGACTAGGAACCAAAACAACCAAACTAAAACAAAACAACTAGTCACCAAAGCCACAAACACCCCACACTAAACACATCCAAAAACACTCAACAGAAAAAAAACAAAGTGAAAACTACTCTAGCCAGGATCGACTTCTACATTGCTGCTCGGGATCTTCCACTTTTCCACCAAACTGCCATTCACAAATCTTCGTTTGAACTTGAATGTGAGAAGCTTCATACGAACAATATTAATGATCTCCTGAGCCACCACCATAGCCGTACGATTTTTCCGAGTAAACAACCTGTTATTACGCTCTTGCCATATGAAATAAGTTGCAGCCGCAACCACCAACCGGGTGACAACATTGTCCGGCTTCTGCGACCTCGAGTTAAAATCCATCCAGCTCATTATCTCGGACCAAGTACCATTTACGTCTTCCATACTGGTAAGACACCTAACATTATTCCAAACCTGAGAAGCGAAGGAACATTCAAAGAAAAGATGGTCCCTCGAGTCTCTGTCATAACTACATAACGGGCAACACATGAGATTTAAATTTGTGGCACTGCCCGCTTCCCACACAGATAATCTATCCTGTGTCTTTAGTTTGTTACGAATAACCAGCCAAAGGTGAAACGAATGTTTAGGAATACATTGTTTAAACCACACCATATTAACCCATGGCACCTCACTCTCACGATGACGGATATTATTCCACACCTCCCAAGAAGAAAATGAACGATCATTACCATCAAGATCCTTCCAAATCAGGCGATCACGATCAGATGCACATAACGTGGGAGCTGCTACATTAATTAAAACCGGGAAGATATCATACCATGCAACCGGCCATCTCCATTGGCCATTCGGATCAACCAAATCAGCTACTGAAGAGTGAATGTTGAAACCCGCATTAGCAATAACTCTAGGACTAATAAAAGCTCGAAGAGGACAAGAATCACACCACATATCACTCCATGCATTCGTATCAGCTCCACTACCAATAGATTTCCATAAGAAAGGCCGAATAAGAGTACGAATTGCAAGGAGTTTTCTCCAACCCCATGACATGCGACCTCGACAAGGGATCTCCCAGAAACTTCTGCCTTTAATCTTGTACATATGGATCCATTGCACCCATAAGGATTTCCTATTAGTGAGAATACTCCAAACATGAGAAGATAAAAGGGCTTTATTAACATCCGAAATACTTCGGACTCCCAACCCACCCTCACACTTAGGAAGGCAGACAACTTTCCAAGCCACCTTAGATTTAATAGTTCGATTGTGATTTCCGGACCATAGAAACTCACGCATACGTCTTTCCATCTCACTGATTATTTTCGCTGGAAGAAGGAACACCATAGCCCAATATATATGCATAGCCGAGAGAACCGAATTCACTAACTGTAATCTACCAGCCAAAGAAAGAGACCTCGTAGTCCAGTTATTAATCCTCTTATCCATTTTCTCTACAAGCACCTTACAATCCTTATACGAGAGCTTAGAGGATATTAAAGGAACACCCAAATATCTAACAGGGAGAGAACCCTCTTGAAATGGCATAACACTTAGAATTTCCTGTTTGATAGAATGAGAAACATTGCCAAAAAATACCGTGCTTTTTAACATACTGGGAACCAAACCCGAGACCCTAGTAAACCGCTGAAGGGAGTCTCTTAAAACCTTAACCGAAGCAGAATCTCCATTCACAAATAAAAATAAGTCATCAGCAAATGAAATGTTGATAATCTTCTGTTTCTTACAATGGAGATGGTATCTAAACACATTGCTATTAGAGGCCGCATTCCTTAAAAGAAGAGAAAGAACCTCCATAACCAAAGTAAAAAGATAAGGTGACATCGGATCACCCTGCCTCAGACCTCGTTTACCCTTGAAATACCCGTGTAAATTGCCATTTATACTCAACGAGTATGAAACGGTTGTAACACAGACCATGATCCAATTAACCATTTTCTGATGAAAGCCGAAAGCAATTAGAATTTCCCGAAGAAAAGACCAGCTCACTGTGTCATAGGCCTTCTGAATATCAATCTTAAATGCACACCTAGGAGGGCCAATGTTCAGGTGATAGTTGTGCATTAACTCCTGAGTGAGAAGTATATTATCGGAAATTTTCCTACCAGGAACAAAGGCAGATTGGTTTATGTTAACCAAAAAATCCAAACTACCTTTAATTCTATCCGTAATAATTTTGCTGATGCATTTATATATCACATTGCAACAAGAAATCGGCCGGTAATCAACCACCGAATTAGGGGTATTTACTTTTGGGACCAAGGCAATGATGGTATGATTAATTTGTTGCAACATCTTCCCATTCTCAAAGAATTCAAGGATAGCTTTCGTAACCTCATCACCAACGATCTCCCAAGAATTCTTGAAAAAAGCCGAAGTGTACCCATCCGGCCCCGGAGCTTTATTCTCACCTATAGAGAACATGGCATTCTTCACCTCCTCACGAGTAACTTGACGAACCATATTGGTTGCAACATTCGAATCAAGGACATTATAAAACATGTCATTAACATTCAGATTATCAACATTCAAAGACGTACCCAGAAAATCAGAATAGTGTTTAACCAGAGCTGCATAAACATCTTCTCCCTTGAATTGATTACCGTTAGCATCTTGAATGTTATGAATCTTACCATATGCATTTCTAGTTTTCACACAATTGTGAAAAAAATTAGTATTTAAATCTCCCGCCATTAACCAATCCACTTTGGCTTTTTGCTTTAAGAAGCACTCTTCATCATAAGAAACCGATTGGAACTCTTTAAGACAATTGGATTCAGCCTCCCTCAGCGCAGCATCCCACGGGTTTACATCAATAGCCTTTTGGATATCATCCAACTTCAGTCTCAACTCTTGAACCCGTTTATGCAGATTTCCTTGTTCAAATAAAAGACGTCTAAGAGGAGACTTCAAGAAGGTAAGTTTTTTAACAATAGAGAACATAGTGACCCCTTGTATTTCCTTGGCCCATACATTAGAGACACTCTGAATGAACCCCTCCTTAGTCACCAAAAAATTAGCGAACTTAAAAGGTTTCGGCCGATTGTGCTTGAAACTGTGAAAATTAAGAATACAAGGGGTATGGTCCGAAACACGGTACGGGTGAAAAAGAGCATAAGCATCAGGATACATATCCAGGAAATGAATATTACCCATGATCCTATCAATCTTTTTGAGCACACCCACCCCTTGTTTCGGTTTTTGATTCCAAGTGAAATGCATCCCATGGCTTTTAATATCAATCAGCTCATTATGTTGTACACACTCATAAAACTCTCTCATTCCAATAGAAAGATTAGAAGATCCAACAAGGCAATCCTCCAGAGAAAGTGCCGAATTAAAATCACCCATTACCACCCACGGCCTATCCCCAACAAAGCTTTTATGCTGACAAAGGTTTTCCCAGAGATCTCTTCTATCCTGATACTTATTCTCGGCATAGATAAACGAACAGAAAACCACTTTGTCATCCGATTTGAGACGAGATTGAACATGAATTACCTGATCCGTATGATGAATCACCATAAGGTCCACCATCACCTTATTCCAACCAACTATAATTCTTGTACCTCTCGAACAACTACTACCATTAGAAGACCACTCCCAGTTACGAAACACCCCTTTGCATATTCTATCCAGGTTAGTGAGATGAACATGCGATTCTAAAACTGCACAAATATTAAGATGATTTTCATTAATTAACTGTCGAACCTCTCTTTGTTTCAGGGGACGGTTCAAGCCCCTAACGTTCCAAGCCATAATACTACCCATTTAAACCCTTTAGACCGGGAGTGCTTGCCCCCTCAGAAGGTTTTGCATTCGTATCTGCAGCCATAAATTCTGAAATTTCAGTGGGTAATTGATCTAAAATACCATCATCATCCTCCAGAAGTCTGTTTGACCCACTCTTATACCTAAGATCCCCAAGCAGACCCCCATCCTCTACTTGATCACTCGAAAGAGCAGAGAAAGAATTACGTAAATTCAGATTGCTTTTGATGTTGTCATTACCGCCATTACTAGTACCATCCTTATGAGAGATCCGTTCATCATGTTTCGTTCCATCATTACTCGCACCATCCCTACTAAGAATCCCATCGTCTTGTTTCGTTCCAGACGGCCCAGGCCCAGACAAATTCGTTTTTTGTTTATAGACAAATTTAGCCTTTTGCTTTTTCTGAGGGAACACATGTTTAACTGTTTTCCTTTTGTCTGTTACAAACCCATCCTGATCGATCGAAATATTACTAGGCTGCACCGGAACTGATTTTGGGCACGAAGAAACATCATGGCCAAATAAACAGCAGGTACCACATCTTTTCGGCCTCCATTCATATTCAACCTTCACTTTCTCCATAACATAACCTTCTTCAACCACTTTAGGAATGGCTACAATAACATAATCTTTCAATTCTTTATCAGCAGAGATTTCAATCATAGCACGTGCAAAACTTGTTCTACCCTAATTATCGATACACATATCAGCAGTGTAGTTGTCCAACCTCTTTGGAATCCCAATCTTCGATGCCAGAAGACTCAACCCATCATCAGTATAGACAGCGATAGGCACATTGTGAAACTTAACCCAAACTGGAATCGTTTTAATCCCATCCTTCCTAAGTGTGACTGCCGGGGTCCAAACATTGAGAAATAACGGGACTTTCCTGATTAGCCAAGGACCACCCTCAAGAACTTTATTCATACCTTCAGTTGAGTCAAACTTAAAAAAGAAAAATCCATTGGAGTTCATCATAGCCTTAGAAAAACCAAACTTATTCCATACATTTTTTGCGTAATATTCTACCACTGGAAACGGTAGTCTACTACCCAAAAAATAGCCATAGAGGACATTAGCAAACCTATCCTGCACTTTACGAACCGCTTCTTTTGGGATGACAACATCAGCTTCGTCCAAAACTTCTTGAGCCTCCATAAGCCTAAAATTAATCTCCCTCTTCTTACTACCAGTAGCTTTAACCTTTTCAGCATAAGAGATTGGCTTTGACATCTTCTCATTCAGATCAACCTGACAATCGGGTTTATCAACAGATGGCTGAACTGGAACAGTCACCTTCTCCAATTCATCAATCACATTAATTACCTTTTGCTCATTCAGTAATACACCACGACGTGGCATCAACGGATTCCCGTCAATATTCAGCGGCTTAGAAAACATGGGAGGTTTGTCTCGCAAATCCTGGGCACCCGTAGGCTTTTCGGACGTAATGAATACATCCCCATGTATCTTTTTAGAAAAATTCTGAAACCCTAAATCCTCCCAACCCGAATCTCGGTTAGCATATAACGGCGGCTTACCCCTATCATCCTTAGGATTATTAGCAGATGAATTACGTTTATCCTGGACAGGAATGTTACTTGAATCCATTGCAGTAAAATCAACAACCCATGCAAAGAAACACACACACAGAAGACAAGCAAGATCAACAACGACGAAGCTAAAGAAAACGTAGGAACATGCAACGTTAGCCGACAACAAAGAAACCCTAATCCGAAAATGTAAATATTTAATAACTAAATATTTAAGACAATGTAAATATTTAATAACTAAATAAAACGAAACTTTTTGATCCATGGTTGTGAAACATCGCTCCAGTACCCGCCGTTTCCGCCGCGGTTTCGTTGTTTTACGCGGTCAGGGTGTGACACTAGTGTATCGGATACTATGTTAGTGAATCGACACCTAAATCGGAAGATCGGGTTGAATGAGGTCTCGTAAATGGAACCTATCCTAAGTGCTTACGACCCATTACGACCCGTTAAGGTAGTCTATTCTACTTTAACGCGTCGTTCTCGCGAATGCGCGTTCGAGACGCCTAACTAGTCCTATGACAAGTATTATATGCCCTAACATATTTAAATATGTTGCATAATCAGCTTAGATGTCAAAACATGTGTTTTTTTGGATAAAGGGTTACCTCGGTGATTCTATTATAGACAACTGCCAAATAAGTACAAGTAGTGAGGATGAGTTCCCCACTAGTTCATATACAGGACAGGCCCCGTATATGTAAGCAAAAATGTCAAATAACCAAAATACCACATCAACCTAGCCTACTATTAGGGTTTAGCTGATATTGTGAGTCTTAATCAGTCGGCGTATGTTCCTGGCAGAAGAATTTCAGATAATATTTTATTAACACTGGAGCTAATGCACAATTATCATCGTAATCTTGGCCCCCTAGATGCGATTTTAAAGTGGATATTCAAAAGGCTTACGATACGGTTGATTGGAATTTTCTTGAGCATACTTTGTTGGGGTTTCGGTTTGACAGTAAGATGATTAAATGGATTATGGCTTGTGTCTCGTCCACGTCTTTCTCGTTAGCTATTAACGGGAATTTACACGGGTTTTTTCGTGGAAAGCGAGGGTTGCGTCAAGGTGACCCAATGTCTTCGTATTTGTTCACGTTGGTTATGGAGGTTCTCACTCTGATTTTACAGCATCAGGTTTCTTTGTCTGCTGATTTTAAATTCCATCATAAATGTGAGAAGCAGCGAATTATTAACCTTTGCTTTGCGGATGATTTGTTTTTGTTTGCGCGTGGGGATCACAAGTCGGCGAGTGTTATTTTACAAGCTATTAACACATTTACAAGCATGTCTGGGCTTGTCCCGAGTATGAGTAAGAGTACTGTTTTCTTTGGCAATGTTTCTGATGCTACTAAAGATCGAATAAGGGGGATTATTCCGTTTGATGAAGGTGTCTTACCTGTGCGTTATTTGGGTGTGCCGCTTATTTCTACGCGTCTTTTGTATGGTGATTGTAAAAGGCTCGTGGAAAATTTGGAATCCAGAATCACAGATTGGAAAACGAAATCCTTATCTTTTGCTGGTAGACTTCAACTTATTCGGTCAGTTATGTCATCCATGCATATTTATTGGGCGTCGGTTTTTATTTTACCGAAAAGGAATATTTCCGACCTGGAAGAGAAAATGAGAAGGTTCCTTTGGGCTAAAGGAAATAACATTAAGGGAAAGGCGAAGGTGAGATGGAGTAGGGTGTGTAAACCGAAAGCTGAAGGTGGGTTGGGTGTTCGTAGGGTTATAGACATGAACAATGCTCTGATGGAGAGAACTTGTAAAAGTGTCACGAAAAATGAAGGTTCTCTGGGTGATTTTGGCGACCTTGACATTCTCGTGAAACCCTAACAGATTCTTGCTTCTCCTATTCTTGATTGATATTGGTTATCATCTTAGGATTTTCCAATCGATCCTTAGAAGATAATCAGTTGAAATCTGATTTGGATTTTGTATTTAGGGTTTCATTTTTCTTTGTTTTCTGATTGTCGAAGGGGTGTGTGGCTGCTACTTAGGGTTCGGAAATCCATATTCAGCGGCAATACATCTTCAGTTTAGGGTTTCGGCAATTCATCGGCGCTACTTCCTCTTTGTTTTCTGTTTTGCTCTAGGGTGTCGGCTGTGTTATTTGTGGCTGTTGCTATGGATGATCAGAATGCAGATAATTCAGACGTTCTTTCGAGGAAGATCAGAAATATCGATGGGAAACTATTTGAGCCAAGACAAACATCCATCATGGCGGCTAGGGTTTCTGAACTGAATAAAAAGGTAACCTTTATGCTACCATTGAATGATGTTGAACACGTTAATGGTCGTTCTGATTCTCCTAATCAGCAATATGCTAAGGTTTTTGATAAACGAAAAGTAGCTTTTGTGCTTCCATTGAATGATGTTAGTCCTAGCTCCCTAG
Source organism: Helianthus tuberosus (assembly GCA_030545235.1). Lineage (NCBI taxonomy): Eukaryota > Viridiplantae > Streptophyta > Magnoliopsida > Asterales > Asteraceae > Helianthus > Helianthus tuberosus. The sequence goes on along the minus strand of CM060429.1, from coordinate 46,580,762 downwards.
CTAATTCTCAACATCAATCGTATGCTAATGTTGTGTCAAACAAACAAGCTGATCAGGGTGGTGTTAAGGTGGATTCTGGTTCGAATACTCAAAATCAAAATCAGAATGTTGATAATTCAGCTAGGAATGCTAATGAGTCGGCTGATCAAGTCCCTAATATTAATTTTCGATCATTAAAGTCGGATGTCTCATTGGATGGAGTGGATGTTGTTCTACCAATCGAATCTGTTCGTCAGGTTAATAACAGGTTAGCGAATACTCTTTATGGTTACTTCCTGGGGGATAGAATTGCTTATCCGGTTGTTGAATACTTTGTGAGAACAAATTGGAAGAAACATGGTCTTCAGAAAACTATGATGAACTCGAATGGGTTTTTCTTCTTCAAGTTTGAAGACAGAAAGGGTATGAATAACGTGCTTGAAGGGGGTCCGTGGCTGATTCGTAATAAACCACTTTTTCTCAACACTTGGTCCCCTACAAGTACTCTTAAAAAAGAAGATATTAAAAAGGTTGCGGTTTGGGTGAAATTGCATGAGGTTCCTCTAGCGGCGTATACTGATGATGGGTTAAGCATGTTGGCGTCTAAAATTGGTTCTCCTCTGCGGTTGGATTCGTATACTTGTGATATGTGCAACGAGGCTTGGGGACGAAGCAGCTATGCTAGGGCCCTCATTGATATCTCTGCTGAACATGATTTTAGAGAGGTCCTAACCATGGCTATTCCTGAGTTGGATGAGAACAAGTATGTCAATGAGACTATTCGTGTGGAATATGAATGGAAACCCCTGAGATGTGCCCACTGTTGTGTATTTGGGCATGATTCTGAGGAGTGTCCAAAATGCATTCGATCGACAGTGAAACCTCCTACAAACAGTCCGAAAGTAGATGAGGATGGTTATACGGAAGTCAAGACAAAGAAGAATGTAAAGAAGAGCGGTTTTCAAGTTAACAATCAAAAGCCCAAGTTTGAATATAGACATGTGGATAAAAAGAAAAAGGCAGTGAGCTCTTCCTACGTGAATGCGCGGTGCACTAGTTTGTCCAAGGTTCAAACACATAATTCGTTTAGTGCTCTTGGGTTTGTTGGGGGGAACGGGGGTTCCTTCCAGGGGAGATATAAAGGGGGACGTGAGCTAAATGAGGAGTCTGGCGATGACGAGGTAGAGGATGTATATGATGAAACGAATGAGATTATGACATCAGGTACACATCCTACGTCTTCCAGTACAGGGGCAAGCACCTCTCACATAAAGTTGTCCAATGGATAGGTGGCTTCTGTTTCATGCTAAGGGGCTGCCGGTTGGTAGCAATTTCATTTTTGATGATGGCGGTTGACGTCGTTTGTTTTGATTTTTTTTCGTTTGTCTACTAGTTAGTCATTATCATGATTGTAGTAGGCTAGATTGAGGTGGTAACTTGGTTATTTGCTTTTTTGCTTACATATATAGGGCATGTCCTGTATATGAACTAGTGGGGAACTCATCCTCACTACTTGTACTTATTTGGCGGTTGTCTATAATAGAATCACCGGGGTAACCCTTTACCAAAAAAAAAAAAACAATGCTCTGATGGTTTTTTGGGTAAAGGGTTACCCCGGTGATTCTATATATTCACAACCAAATAAAAACAAGTAGTGTAGAGGGCCTACACTAGTTCAATCATGAGACATGCCCCATGAAAGTTTAAGCAAATAAAAACAAAAATAAACAACCAGCCAAGGAAAACCACCTAGACAAAAATCTAGACAAACTAAAGAAGACTACAAACTAATCAGCCTCCATCATTATCACTTTCGTTAGTAATCTTCCATTCCCCAAGCATCTTGCGCACCCTATTAGTGTTCTAAAATTTCGCACCCATCAATTTATACCTCACTGTATTTAGAATGACATCACTAACCGTTTCAGGAGGACGCAATTGATTTTTAAATAACCTTGTATTCCGCTCTTGCCAAATAGTATACGCGGCAGCCGCAACAAGAATCTTAGCAACATAAACTTCAGCTTTCTTTGAACGAACTCGAGCCCGAAGCCATTCGACGATATCCACCCACCTCGGACACACATCATTCATCCCCACTTTATTACGTACCATAAGCCACACTTGAGATGAAAACTTACACTCAAAGAACAAATGAGGGTGAGAATCATAATTTTCATAGCATCAGAATAAGGATGATAATGCTCATGTCCAATCTTATGCGGATGTAGTCCTAAATGAAAAGGTCGAGCAGGGTGATTCTAAGCGGGGTGGTGTTTCAATTCAGATTCAGAATGAAGATGAAAACACTAGGAAGGCCAATGATGAGGCTGATCAAGTTCCTAAAGTCAATTTTCGATCTCTAAATTCAGATGTCTCATTGGATGGAGTGGATGTAGTGCTCCCGATTGATTCGGTTCGCCAAGTTAATAACAGGTTAGCTAATACTCTTTATGGTTATTTCCTGGGGGATAGGATTGCATATCCAGTAGTTGAATATTTTGTCAGAACAAATTGGAAGAAACATGGTCTTTAGAAAACTATGATGAATTCAAATGGTTTCTTTTTCTTCAAGTTTGAAGATAGAAAGGGTATGGATACTGTTCTTGAAGGGGGACCTTGGATGATCCGTAACAAACCTATGTTTCTCAACATTTGGTCTCCTACAAACACCCTTAAAAAAGAAGAGTTTAAAAAGGTTGCAGTTTGGGTTAAATTGCATGATGTTCCGCTAGTGGCTTATTCTGATGATGGTTTAAGTATGTTGGCATCTAAAATTGGATCCCTTGTGCGCTTGGATTCGTATACTAGTGATATGTGTAATGAGGCTTGGGGAAGGAGCAGTTATGCTAGGGCTCTCATTGAAATATCAGCTGATCATGAGTTGAAAGAGGCTCTAACCATGGCTATTCCTGAATTGGTTGGGAACAAATATGTTACTGAGACTATTCGGGTGGAGTATGAATGGGAACCTCCGAGATGTGCCCACTGCTGTGTATTTGGGCATGTTTCTGGGGAGTGTCCAAAATGCATTCGATTGACAGTGAAGCCTCCTACAATCAATCCGAAAGTAGACGAGGATGGTTATACTGAAGTCAAGACAAAGAAGAATGGAAAGAAGAGCGGTTTTCAGGTTAATAATCAAAAGCCCAAATTTGAATATAGACCTGTGGATAAAAAGAAAAAGGCAGTGAGTTCTTCCTACGTGAGTGCGCGAACCAATAGTTCGTCCAAGGTTAAAACTCATAATTCGTTTAGTGCTCTTGGGTTTGTGGGGGGGAACGTGGGTTCCTTCAAAGGGAGATATAAAGGGGGTCGTGACCCAAATGACGAGTCTGATGATGATGACATAGAGGTTGTATATGATGAAACGAATGAATTTATGACATCGGGTACACATCCTACGTCTTCCAGTACAGGGGCAAGCACCTCTCACATACAGTTGTCTAATGGATAGGTGGCTTCTGTTGCATGCTTTGGGGCTGCCGGTTGGTAGCAATTTCATTTTTGATGATGGCGGTTGACGTCGTTTATTTTTATTTTTTCGTTTGTCTACTAGTTAGTCATTATCATGATTGTAGTAGGCTAGGTTGAGGTGGTAACTTGGTTTGTTTGTTTTTTGTGTTTACATATATGGGGCATGTCCTGTATATGAACTAGTGGGGAACTCATCCTCACTACTTGTACTTCATTGGCGGTTGTCTATAATAGAATCACCGGGGTAACCCTTTACCCAAAAAAAATAAGCAGCACATCATATTCATGTTTTTACGCCGAGAAAGATCCCATTGCAGAATTTTGTCTTGAGTAAGAAGCTTACCCTTCATTATCAACCACATCATAAACGCATGCTTAGGGATACATTGGGCAAACCAAACAAAACTGCACCACTCTATCTCCGGTTCTCTATGCCGCACCGAATTCCATACAGCCGAAGAAGAGAACTCGTTAGTATCAACACCATCTTTCCATAGCAATCGGTCAGGTTTTGACGTATCTAAATGAAAGTGATCGAGATGAATGAGAACGGGAAAAAGATCCCTCCATGCAACAGGCCACTTCCAAGAACCGTTTGAGAAAATATCCGCCACCTTGTCATCCAACCGAAAATCAGCATCCGAGATAGTTCTTGGCGTCAGAAACTCACCAAGAGGCCCCAAATCGCTCCAAAAATCAAACCAAGCTGATGTATTAAGACCATTCCCTAATTCGGACCAAATATGATTACGAATAAACGGCCGCATCTGAATAAGCTTTCGCCACGACCAACACGTGTTAGATGGCGATTTACAAACCCAGAAGCTTTTGCCTTTTAGCCGATAAGAATGAATCCACTCAACCCAAAGGGAATCCCGCTTCGAGACAATACTCCAAATGTGAGACGACATCAGGGCTTTATTCATATCCCCAATACGTCTAATACCCAAACCCCCTTCGTACTTAGGAGTACAAACCGACTTCCAAGAAACTTTAGCTTTACCTCTACTAAATGAAGCATCTTGATTCCATAAGAAATTTCTCATTCTAGCTTCAAGCTCGTTAATGACCCGAGTTGGCAAGATAAACACCGAGGACCAATAAATATGCATAGAGGAAAGAACTGAAATAATAAGTTGAAGTCTACCCGCGAAAGATAACAATTTATTCTTCCAATGCATAATTCTTTTCTCAAGTTTCTCCACAAGAACACGGCAATCCCTATACCTGAGCTTAGAAGAAATAAGAGGGACCCCCAAATACTTCACAGGTAACTTTCCTTCCACAAAAGGCATAATATCCAGAATCTCCTGTTTGACACTGTCATTAACGTTACAAAAGAAGACCGTACTTTTCTGGTTGCTAGGCACTAACCTCGACATCTTAGTGAACTTTGAAAGAGAAGATAATAATACACCTGGCCGAGTTCACCTCCCCTCTAGCAAAAAGAAAAAGATCATCCTCAAAACAGAGATTTATAATCTGCTGCCTCTCGCATCGGTTATGAAACTTAAACGAAGAATCTATCCGAACCGCATGCTGAAGAATACCCGTCAAAATCTCCATGACAAGAGTAAATAAATATGGAGAGATTGGATCCCCTTGCCTTAAACCTCGATTACCTTTGAAAAAACCATGCACCGTACCATTGACACAAACCGAAAATGAAGTAGAAGACACACACATCATGATCCACATCACCATGTTACTGTTAAAACCAAACCCAAGCAGCACATTTTTTAGGAATCTCCAATCGACCGTATCATAGGCTTTCTGAATATCCACTTTAAACGCACATCTGGGAGGACCTACATTTCGATGATAATTATGCATTAACTCTTGCGTTAAGAGAATATTATCCGAGATCTTCCTTCCTGGAACAAAAGCCGATTGATTGATGCTAACAATTTCATTCAGAGCTCCCTTGATCCTGTCTGCAATAATCTTACTAATACACTTGTACAGAACATTACAACAAGCTATCGGGCGAAAATCAGTAACAACCATAGGAGTCGAAACTTTTGGAATAAGAACTATAAGAGTATGATTTAACTCCCGAAGCAAGTTACCAGTCACGAAAAAATCTTTAATTGCATTAACAATATCATTACCAATGATAGGCCAAGCACTTTTGAAAAACGCCGCCGTATATCCATCCGGGCCAGGAGCTTTATCATTACCAATAGAAAACATCGCCTTCTTGACCTCCTCCTCCGTTATATCTCGAACCATATTTGTAGCAACATTATGAGATAAAACTTTCGAAAATAAATCCGGGGCTGGTTGAAGCGAAATATCACCTTGACTACCAAAAAACTTCTCATAGTGTTGAACAAAAGCTTTATAAACATTTTCACCTTCAAAGAGATTCCCTCCCGCATCATTAACAACCTCAATTCTGCTACAATGGTTTCTGATTTTCAAAGAAGAATGAAAAAAAGCAGTATTCATGTCACCCGCTCTCAACCAGTCAACCTTAGCTTTTTGTTTCAGAAACCGCTCCTCATCCAGCATCGCTTCTTGAAGCTCACGGCTAGTAGCCGATTCTTCAGTTCTGAAATCAACATTTAGTGGATCCTGATCAATATTCTGCTGAATAACATCTAACCTCATCCGAAGTCTTTCAACCTTCTTGTGAAGATTGCCTTGTTTGAAAAGCAATGATCGAAAAGGATTTTTAAGCATCCGAAGTTTCTTGACAACTCAAAATTGGTGCACCCCATCCACGTTAGAATCCCAATGCTTTTTAACAATATCTAAAAATTCTGGTTTAAACACCAAAAAATTAGCGAACTTAAAAGACCTCGGTTTCAGCTTCATAGCTTCCAGTATAGATAAAAACAAGGGTAGTGGTCCGAAAGTCTGTAAGGCTTGAATATAGCAACCGAGTTCGGGTATTCAGCAACAAAAGGAGTGTTTCCCACGACCCGATCAATTTTCTTCAGTAATCCAACACCTTTTTTTGGTTTTTGGTTCCATGTAAAATGGATACCTGTCCGATTAATATCAAACACTTCAATATCATCAACATACACTTGAAACTCCCTCATACCAATCGATATAGCAGAAGTACCCATCGAATTATCTTCTGTGTTAAGCGCTGAATTAAAATCCCCCATAATAAACCAAGGCCTATCCGCCACAAAGACTTTATGCATGGAAAGAAGATGCCATAACTCTCTACGGGTAACATAATAATTGTCTGCATACACAATAGAACAGAAAGCCATTATTTTATCCAGTTTAAAGACAAGTTGGAGGTGCATAACCTGGGAAGATTGAGCCACAATCATGACATCAAAAATCGCCGGATTCCATCCAATAATAATTCTAGTACCTTTGTTACAGCAACCTCCAATAGAAGTCCAATCCCAAGATCTAAAAACTGATTTACATACTTTACCCAGATTGACAACATCAACATGGGACTCTAAAATAGCACACAAGCTCAAATTGTAATCCCTGACAGCCTGACGAACCTCCATTTGTTTAAGTGGGCGATTCAACCCCCTTATATTCCAAACTGCAATACTAACCATCAGTAACTATCTGAGAAGGAGTGCTTGCCCCTTGTTTTTTATTTAAATTCACCGAACCCTGCACCATAAACTCATCCATTTCATTGTAAACCTCATCAACCTCGTCATCATCAGAATCATTGATTTCCGAACCCATCACCTTTTTGCTAGTACCCGTTTCCGGGTCAACTTCATTCCTTTGATTTTTCTTCATGATTTTCGTATAACAGTCTGATCATCGGAGCATTAATTTATCAATTTCTCTGATTCGAACTTGTTAGCGAAAAGATTGAGTTGAATCTGGGTTCTTTTTTTCTGTTTTGGTCTAGCTAAATTAGGGTTTTTGCTTTTTCTTTCGTTCGGCTTGTTTTGTTGGTTCATCGTTGATTCTGCGTGCATGGTTGTCTCAGTTGTTGATTAAAGGAGAGAGTTGCTGATTGTTCAATGGATGATCGCTTAAAATCTGAGGACGTTGCTAAGTGTGATCGGGGCAAGCCACCACTACCGTTTAAGGGTTTAGCGAGTAAAGTGGTTAATATAGATGGGAATCCTGTGCTGCCGAGGAGGGGTACAATGCAGAATGTTCAGTCTGATCCGAAATTGTTTAATGTCATTGATGAACTAAGCAAGATTGAAGCTAGCCTCGATAAAGGTCACGAGTTCGACAACTGGACTGACCTTGTTAGAAAAATGGAATGTGCCTAGAATGTAGTGGTTTGGTTTTTTTGGTTTCTAGTTAGAATCTAGAGTTGGTTTTGTTTGTGTTAGTGGTTAGCTTTTTAGCGTGTTAACACTTCCTGGCATGTCAGGATAGTGAACTAGTGAGGACTCTCCTTGCTACTTGTTTTTATTGGTTGTGATATATGAAAATGAACCGGGGTAACCTTTTACCCAAAAAAAACTAAGCAAGATTACTGTTCCTGTTTTATCGTCGGTGAATCAAAGCTCAGAGGATAAGGTGGAAGATTATGGTTATCAGGGCTTACATATGGATCAAATTAGCAGCTCTAAACCTAAGTCTTACGCTGATAGGGTTGTAGCCAGCAACGTGCAGAAAGTTAACTTCCGTTCTTTGTCTAGCTCGATCGTTCAAGAAGGTTGTGATGTTGTTCTTCCTAAGGAATCTGTTAGATCTGTGCAGGATAAAATGGCCAACACCATTTATGGTTATTTTTTGGGAGACCGAGTTGCATTCCCGGTGGTTGATTACTACGTGAAAATTAACTGGAAGAAATATGGATTGCAAAAAACGATGATGAATGCCAACGGCTTCTTCTTCTTCAAGTTTAATGATGAAGTAGGGATGTCAAACGTTCTTAAAGATGGTCTGTGGATTATTAGGTCTCAACCATTATTTCTGAATAAATGGACTCCTACGACCAAATTAGAAAAGAAAGAGGTTAAGCAAGTGCAAGTGTGGGTGAAAATTCATGAGGTTCCCATTGCGGCCTATACGGAAGACGGGCTTAGTTTGATAGCTACAACTATTGGGGAGCCAAAAATGCTGGATACGTTCACAACGTCTATGTGCACGGATTCATGGGGTCGTAGTAGCTATGCTAGAGCTTTGGTGGAAATTTCGGCTGATAAGGAGTTCCGAGAGGAGATTACAATGGCAATACCTAAACCTGACGGGGAGGGTTATATCAAGGAGACTATGTATGTAGAATATGAATGGAGCCCGCATCGTTGTGCTACTTGTTGTGTGTTTGGTCATTCAAACGAGACATGTCCGAAAAAGCCAGTGAGAATGGGTAATGCTCGACATGAGGATTACAACCGTAATGTCCAAAGAAACAAACAAGTGAAAAAGATGCCGATTGTTGATCAGGATGGCTATACTGAAGTGCATGGGAAGAAAGTTTCTAGAAAGATGGGTATTCCGGTGAACAAACAAAAAACTAAATTTGAATATCGGCCAGTGACAAAGCCTAAGCCGAAGGATAATAATGGCTCAACTTCGAACCCTTCGAATAACCCGTTTGACATTCTGCTCGGATGGTTGCTCATATCTGGAGCCTACTTACGCTAAGGGAATCTCTATGGGTGAAATGGATGCATGCTTATCGTATCCAAGATAGAAGCTTTTGGGATATTCCGCTACGAGGTATTGTCACATGGAGTTGGAGGAAAATGTTGAATCTCAGGCCTATTATTCAACATCATGTGTGGGTAAAGCTTGGGGATGGCTAAAAACGCTTGTTTGGTTTGACAAATGGGATAATGTTTGTCCATTAAGTTCATTCATCACACCTAGGATGATACGTGATGCTGGCTTCATGAGAAACATGACGGTTGCGGATATGTGTGACCAAGGGGAGTGGCGTTGGCCTAGTAGTTGGGTTCAAAGGTTTCCGGCTCTCTTAAACTTACCGAGTGTTAATCTTGATATGGCGGCTCAGGATAAAGTCGTGTGGCGAACTAGATCCGCTGATCTCACTGAGTACTGTTCTGCTATAGTGTGGGATGATATCCGTTTAATCTATGATGAGGTTCCGTGGTCTGGTATAGTCTGGTTTAATCAGTCGATACCTCGGCATTCTTTTTTTATGTGGCTATTGGTCAACAGAAAATTAAAGTCGCAGGATGTTATTAGCAAATGGTCCGCCTCAGGGAACATGAATTTTAATCTTTTATGTTGTTCGCTATGCACGGCTGGTCCAGACTCTCACGATCATTTGTTCTTTGAGTGTTCTTACGCTACACAGATATGGAATGGTGTAAAGGAGAAGGCTAATATGGGGCATGTTCGCAATTCGCTGGATGATATACTGGACCATTTGGTTCAGCGATCGAATTCTAAGAAGGCCCTTCATGTTATTGGTAAGTTAACTGTTGGGGCAGCAGCTTATTTTGTCTGGCAAGAGAGGAATCAACGTCTGTTTTCAAACAAGAAACGCTCTCCGGCCCAGCTTATAGAGGTCATCCTGTCAACGGTTCGATTGAAGCTTCATACTATGCGGTTTAGGTCGTCCATTCACGTTGAGGGTATTCTTGAAGCCTTCCAAGGGGTCTGCTTAGGGCTGATGATGATTGCGGCTAAGAGTGCTAGTCTTTGGTCGCATGTTTGCTTGTTTTAGTTGGTTGTCGAGTGACTGTGTTTGCCTTCGGCTTGTTTGTTTGTTTGTTTAACTTAGGTATGGCATGTCATACTTGAGAATAGGGTGTCGCTTAGGCCCCCTCTTGTTTCTAATTGTTGATGGTAATAAAATTCACCGGGGTAACCCTTTACCCAAAAAAAAAACCTAGCCTACTACAATCATGAAAATGACTAACTAGTAGACAAGACAAAACTAATAAACAAAATCTTCATCCGCCATCATAAAAAATGAAGTTGCCCCCCAGAAGCAACCCCCCAGCCTGATCCAAAAAAACCCTATCCATTGGAGAACCTTGTATGAGAGGTGCTTGCCCCTACCCTAGCAGACGTGGAATGCGTGCCCGATGTCATAAACTCGTTGCTTTCATCATAAACCACCTCTACCTCATCCTCATCAGACTCCTCATTTGGACCACATCCCCCTTTTATGTTTCCCTGTATGGAACCTCCATTCCCCCCAACAACTTCAAGAGCACTAAACGGGTTATGAGTTTGAATCTTAGACAAATTAGTACCCTGCTCATGGAGTTTTGATAAATCATACTTTTCGAGATAAAACGTTTTGGATGAATATATGTTTCGAGGAGAAACGGGGATGGTACGGTGTTTCAGAAACCGACCGTGTTGTTAGGGACGGGTTTACTTGGTCCAAGGGATTTCAGTAAATTTTCGTACAACCATTTATATTAAATTTGTCATATTAGTAGGATATATATATATATATATATATATATATATTGTACGTGAGGCAGGCATCATAGATGGTCTCGATATGGACCATGCGCCAATGATGTCGTTTAATCATTTAAGTATTGCACGCGATGAATTATTGGTAGATCTATCGGGTTGACAACCCCGTCGTGACCGGTCGCCCCGTGTCAAGTCAAACGACGAAATAAAATTCTGTGTATTGTCTAGCCTTGATTATCCCTACATGGTTAATATATAGTTCGTATTGTCTAGCTAACATGCGAGTTTGAACGTTGACGCTATAAATTTAATATGCAAAACTTGGGAAAATGCCATGATGTCGAGTTTTCAATTTACGACGGATTACCCATGGATTTTATTAAGGAAATAAATGGACTTTCTAAAAAATTATATGGATGTTTTATAATAAACACATAATTAGAAAGCTTTTCCTTAGGATCAAATTGTTTAAATTTGAATATGTGAACTCACCTTCCTTTGTGTTGACACTTGATTTTAAACGTGTTCTACAGGTACTTAAGTCCGGCTTCGGGAATCATGGCGTGTCTTGTGTTTGATGATGCATGTTTTTTTTGGGTAAAGGGTTACCCCGGTGATTCTATATATTCACAACCAATAAAAAACAAGTAGTGTAGAGAAACTACACTAGTTCAATCATGGGACATGCCCCATGAAAGTAATCCAGAAAAACCAAAACCAGACTAGAAAGCAACAAAAACAACTAGACTAGCCTCTAGAAAAACCAAAACAAAAGCAAAACTAATCAGCCACCATCATCAATAATCTCTTTGCCATGGATCTCCCATTCTCTTAGAAGCCTACGCACATTTCCAGTATTTTTCAGTCTCGCTCCCATCAACTTGTAACGAACCACTTGTATGATATGAGCACTAACAGTCTCTGGAGGTCTCAACTGATTCTTGAAAAGCCTAGCATTGCGCTCCTGCCAAATGACATAAGCACTAGCCGCAACTAAAACTCTAGCAACATAATCAGCAGCTAACTTTGACTTGGACCGAACAAGTAACCAATTAACAATATCCACCCACTTTGATTGAACCCTGTCCATACCCACCTTCTGTCTCACCATATGCCAAACTTGCGACGAGAATTTATATTCAAAGAACAAGTGACTATGAGAATCATGGTTCGTTTTGTGTGGTTCGTTTGTCTGGTAGTGTGTCTTGTTTTTGGCTGAACATATTCCCGGCGTGTCGGGCATATGAATTGGTGGGCGTTTTGCTCTCCACTTGTTCTTCGTTGGTTTTGTTGTGATATAAAATTTACCAGGGTGAAACCTTTACCCAAAAAAAAGACTATGAGAATCATGGTTTGCATAGCATAACAAACAACACATCATGTTCATATTCTTCCTTCGAGATAAGTCCCACTTTAAAATTTTATCTTGCGTAAGCAACTTACCTCTCATGATCAACCACATCAGAAACGCATGTCGCGGAATACATTGGGTAAACCACACAATAGTGCTCCATTCTATATCTGTTTCTTTATAACGAACCAAATTCCATACACACGAAGACGAAAAGGCTCTCCGATCATTCCCATCACGCCACATGACTGTATCAGGTTTATTCTGGTTGATGCGGACATGATCTAACTGAATTAGACTTGGGAATAAGTCTCTCCAAGCAACCGGCCACTTCCACTCTCCATTCGACTGAATGTCAGAAACTGAAGCCTCCAATCCGAATCCCGCATTAGAAATAGTTCTAGGCGATATAAAATCCCCAAGCGGCCCCAGATCACACCATGTATCATTCCAAGCCGAAGTCCTTGTACCATTACAGATATCAAACCAAAAATAATCCATCATTTGCGGCCGAAGCTGAAGCAGCTTCCTCCAAGAGCAGCAACAATTCGAAGGAACTTTAGAAATCCAAAAGTTTCTTCCTTTTAACCTGTAAGAGTGAACCCATTCCACCCATAACGAATTCCTCCTTGTTACAATACTCCAAATGTGATTTGTCATGAGAGCTTTGTTTACATCCCCTACCCGCCGAATACCCAAACCGCCTTCGTACTTAGGAAGAAAAACCGCTTTCCAAGAAATCTTAGCTCTACCCTTATGAAACACAGCATCTTGAGACCATAAAAAGTTCCACATCTTAGCCTCCAACTCATGAATTACTCGAGTCGGCAGAATAAAAACAGAGGACCAGAAAATATGCATAGAGGACAAGACAGAAACAATAAGTTGCAACCTGCCAGCAAACGAGAGTAACTTATTCCTCCAATGCATGATTCGTTTATCGAGCTTTTCCAACAGAGCACTTACCCAAAAAAAAATCTTTATATAACAGCCCCGAAGAGATTAGAGGCACACCAAGATAGCGCACAGGCAAAGAACCCTCCATAAAAGGAATAATGTTCAGAATATCACTTTTAATATAACTTGGGACATTACAAAAGAAAACCGTGCTTTTCTGATTACTAGGCACCAAACCCGACACCATAGTAAATTTAGATAGAGAGCTCATAATACATCTAGCCGAAGCAATTTCACCTCTAGCAAAATGGAACAGATCGTCTGCAAAACATAGGTTGATTATTTGCTGCTTCTCACATTTGTTGTGAAACTTAAAAGAAGAGTCGATCCTTATCGTTTGATGCAAAATGGCCGTGAGAACCTCCATAACAAGAGTAAACAAATACGGGGATAGAGGATCTCCCAGACGAAGCCCACGATTACCTTTGAAGTACCCATGCACATTCCCGTTGACACAAACTGAATACGATGTAGTAGAGACACACACCATGATCCACTTCACCATCGTAGTATTGAAACCAAACCCAAGCAAAATATTTTTAAGGAACCTCCAATCAACCGTATCATGGGCCTTTTGGATATCAACTTTAAAAGCACATCGTGGGGGACCAACATTCCTATGATAATTGTGCATCAATTCTTGAGTTAACAGTATATTGTCAGAAATCTTCCTTCCTGGTACAAAGGCTGATTGGTTTATACTAACAATATTATTCAACACCACCTTTACTCTATCCGCAATAATCTTGCTAATGCATTTGTACATGACATTACAACAAGCTATCGGCCTGTAATCCGTAACAACCGAAGGGGATGGGACCTTTGGCACAAGCTTAATAAGGGTGTGATTTAACTCTCGAAGCAGATTCCCCGTATCAAAGAAATCAATGATAGCCTTCGAAACATCATTACCAATAATAGGCCATGCACTCTTGAAAAAAGCAGCCGTAAAACCATCAGGACCAGGCGCTTTATCAATGCCAATAGAAAACATAGCCCTCTTAACGTCATCTTCAGTCACCTGTCTGATCATATGGGTAGCAACATGCAGATCCAAGACTTTAGAAAATAATCCGGTGCCGGATTAAGAGATGTATCACCCCGGCATCCCAAAAACTTCTCATAATGTTCAACAAAGGCTTGATGGACTTTATCACCCTCGAAGACGAAACCTCCAGAATCTTGAATAACATCAATACGGCTATGGTGATTTTTGTTTTTTTAGCGAAGAATGAAAGAAAGTCGTATTCATATCCCCAGCCCTCAACCAATCCACTTTGGATTTTTGTTTCAGAAAACGCTCCTCATCCAACAAAGCTTCTTGGTACTCACCACTTAGAGTAGCTTCTTCAACCCGAAGATCCTTATTATTCGGCTCCTGATCAAGAGATTTCTGCAAGTAATCAAGTTTCTCTCGAAGACTTTCAACTTTTTTATGCAAATTGCCCTGCTTAAACAACAGCGCACGAAGAGGATTTTTAAGAAGAAGAAGGCGTTTAACAACACAAAACTGGTGCACTCCATTAACTCTAGTCTCCCAAACCCGCTTCACAATATCTAAAAATTCAGGTTTATACACCAAAAAATTAGCAAATTTAAAGGACCGAGGCTTCAATATACCAGCATCAGGAAGTTTTAACACACAAGGGCAGTGGTCCGAGAGCCGATACGGCTGGAAGAGGGCGACTGCGCTCGGAAATTGATTCACGAATTGGGTATTCCCTAGCACTCTGTCAATCTTCTTCAGCAAGCCAATCCCTTTCTTGGGTTTTTGGTTCCATGTAAAATGGAGACCTGACCGATTAATATCAAACATCTCAATATTATCCACACACTCTTGAAACTCTTTCATACTAATAGACAGCGACGAGGCCCCCATCGATTTATCTTCTAAATTTAAAGCAGAGTTGAAATCCCCCATTACAAACCATGGATTATTGCCAACAAAGACTTTATACATTGACAGATGATGCCATAATTCCCTACGGGTCACATAATAATTGGCCGCATACACAACCGAGCAAAAGACCATTTTCTTGTCCATCTTGAATATGAGTTGTAAATGAATAACCTGATCGGTCTGAGCCAAAACCATAACATCAAAAATAGCTGGATTCCAGCCAATAATAATCCTCGTGCCTTTGTTACACCGAGCCCCATTTGACGTCCAATCCCAGGAACGAAAAACAGACTTACAAACATGACCAAGTCTACTAACATCGACATGCGATTCTAAAATTGCACAAAAGCTCAACTTATAATCCTTAATTGCCTGACGAACCTCCGTTTGCTTCAGAGGGCGGTTCAACCCCCTAATATTCCAAGATGCCAGACTAACCATTGTTGACACTCGAAGAAGGAGTGCTTGCCCCTTGTTTGGTATCAGGTTTCTTAGAATCACTGACAAGAAATTCATCCGTCTCATTATATATTTATTGGACCTTTTCATCATCCGAATCATCTTGATCATCTCCTGCTCCATTTCCACCAGCTAGGTTGTCTTTTCTGGTATCCTTTAACACATCAAAGGGATTATTCGAGATAAAACTAGTTGATGGAGCTGATTTAATAATCCCTCCACTAGTTTTGAAGCCAACATGACGATATTCGAACTTTTGTTTTTGTTTATTAACCGGAAATCCCGTTCTCCTGGCCGTTTTCCTAGTATCAACATCCATAAACCCATCTTTGTCTACCACAGGTTGTTTCGATTGCCCTTGTTTCTTAGACCCATGTTGGGTTTTTTGGACTTTAGCCGGACCCTTTGTGACTTTCCTGACTTGTCTCGGGCATGTCTCATCATCGTGACCAAAAACGTTGCAAAAAGCACACCTATGAGGACTCCATTCATACTCCACATACACTTTTTCCTTGACAAAACCTTCCCCCTCCAATTCTGGTACTGCTATTACAATTTCCTCTATGAACTCATGATCAGCCGATATCTCAACCAAAGCTCCAGCGAAGCTACTCCTTCCCCAAGAATCTAAGCACATTGAGGTGGTGTACGTGTCCAAAACCAATGGAGTTCCAATAGCCGTTGCAATCATGCTTAACCCATCCTCCGTATGCGCTGCAATTGGAACTTCATGCATTTTGACCCAAAGTTGCACATTTTTAACTTCCTTTTTTCCATTTTTGTAGTTGGGGACCATACATTAAGAAACAAAGGTTGCGAATGAATGATCCAAGGACCTTCTTTCATAACATTCATCATACCATTTTCATCAGTAAACTTAAAGAAGAAAAAACCATTCGCGTTCATCATCAATTTTTGTAGGCCAAATCTCTTCCAATTATTCCTCACAAAGTATTCTACTACCGGGTATGCAACACGATCGCCTAGAAAGTATCCATATAACGTATTGGCTAATTTATCTTTAACAATTCTAACAGATTCTTTCGGCAAAACCACATCACAGCCTTCATGGCCTTCTTAGACTTGCAAGAGCTCTAAAGTTGACCTTCCTAGACTTAGATGCCCCCACGGAATCAGCATAAGATAAAGGAGACTTACCTGATTCCACTCGACCACTCTGAACTTCTTGAACAGTCTCCTGATTGATCTCCTGTCCCATATCAGCAGAAGCTGGAACAGTCACTTTCAATAGCTCATCAATGATATTAATGTTTTTAGGATCAGGTTGAGTCGACTGAATAACACCCCGTCTCGGCATAAGCGCTTTCCCCTCAATGTCTACCACTCTACTTGCAATACCCTGGAAAGAGTTTGCAGCTTTAGAACGACCATCCTGCACGTTCCCCTCTGACTTCTTACGTTCATCCATACCAGAAAACATCAACTCTCTCATTAAACAACTGAAAACCAAACCATGCACGAAGAAACACCAGAAGACCAAGAAGACAACCTAAGAAAACCGAGAAAAAACCCTAAACTAGCAAACCCTAGCCCATGCCTCAATCAAAATCATATAGATTTCTTGTTAAGTCAAAGCTCTGCCTATACAGACTGACCAACAAAACAAAAGATCTATATAACCAAATCAATAACACAGGTTTGGCGGCGATTGGAAAGAAAACAAGCAAGAAACCCTAGATTCAATGCAATCCTTCTGCTAACTAGTTCGAATCAGATGTATTGAAGAATCAATACCCTAATAATCAGTCTGTTATACAAAAATCATGAAGAAGAATCAAAGGTTACGTGAGGAACGAAAATCGCCATGCTAGAGAGAGATTAGGGTTATCCCATATAGAGGCAGTATGAATTGGGGGTGGAGGAAAATTCTAAGTATTCGATCATCAATCCGTCCGTTTATTTGGTACGTTATTTGTGATGGCCGTAAAACAAATGCGTGGAGTGACAACTGGTGTAAACATAGTCCTCTACGAGATTTTATTATCCCTAGACGGATACATGGAGCGGGTTTTAGTATGTAAACTACTGTATCAGATCTTATTGATAACCAAAATGGTTGGAAGTGGCCGGTTACATGGTATGATTTTTATCCAGTTTTAATCAATTTAATGCCGCTGATTCTTGATCAAAACACACCGGATAGGATTATTTGGAAGGATAGACAGCACAAGCAAAAGGATTTCAGCGCTAGTGAGGTTTGGGAGAATATCAGAGCACGTGGTGATGAAGTCGGTTGGGTTGATTTGGTGTGGTTTAGTCAATGTATCCCTAGACACTCATTTCACATGTGGTTAGTTATTAAGAATAGGCAGAAAACTCAGGATCGCATGGGTATTTGGGATGCGGGAAGCGCAACCAATCTGAATCTCATGTGTTGTCCGCTCTGCTGGAATGGTAAAGACTCTCGAGATCATTTATTTTTTCAGTGCTCTTATGGGTTGCAAGTTTGGAACATGGTTAAGGGGATGGCTTATATGGATACAGTTGATGCTAACTGGGATTCTATTATGACATGGTTCTCCCAACACCCTACTTCGAAGTCTCCAGAAAGTTTAGTAAGTAAACTGGTTGTGGCAGCCTCGACTTATTTTATATGGCAAGAAAGAAAAAATAGGCTTTTCTCTACAAATCAGCGTAATGCAACCATGATTGCCAATATTGTTCTACATACGGTACGCATGAAGTTGATGACGTTCAAGGCAGGGAGAGGATCAAAGAACCCGTTATTGCTAGAACGGTGGAAATTTCAAGTGAAGACTTTGAGCATCGACCCGGGCTAGAGGCTTATGTAGGTGGTTTTGTGTCTGTTTGTTGCCTTTGTTTCGGCTCTGGTTTTTTTCTTGGTTGTTTTCTTCTTTAGTTTGGTTGTGGATGTTCGTTGGTTTGTTGGTTTTGCTACTCTGGCATGCTCGTGTGATTCTTTATTCTTTATATATAAAATTCACCGGGGTAACCCCTTTACCCAAAAAAAGAGAGAGAGAGAGATTAGGGTTTGTTATTTCCCGCCTGAGCTAGCACGACATTCGATGATGCATGTTTTGTCACTTAAATATGTTGGACTAACTTTTAAACTTTCTGGGACGAATGTAATAAGATCCGTGAGGATCAAAAACAACATAACTATGTCATGGTAATGTCGTGCTTTCGAACTTATGTTTAAAAATCTATGTTTTAACTAAGTTATTATGTCCAACAATATAATGCATCAAACATCAAGATAGAAATGGGCACCAACTTCCGTCACCACTGTCACACCCCCAAAATCCACACGCGGAGTACTACCGCTTGGAGGCGTGACATGACCAGGATCAAGCCAACAATCATATTGAACATAAGTATATAGTAAAAGTCATTCATCAATACGATAGGTGTTTCCAAAACCAAATATAAACAAGTTTGTAGCGGAAGCATTAAAGTAAAACCCAACATAAGTTTAAGTACAAAATGTCATAATGTTTAACAACACATTCACGATCCGTATCCACAACGACTGTGCCTCCCGTGCAAGCTCCAATAGTACCTATGGTCCTGCAAGGCATGTAACAGAGAATCAACAACTAGTTGAGCGAGTTCACAGAAAGTAATGCGTAATAGTAAGTATGTTTGTAACATGTGGCTCTACTTGGCCGGTAGTAAGTTCTATTGGTGGGGGCTTCCCGTGTTGTATAACCACTAGACTATTTGTAACCATATGTGTTCTTCACAACCGAGAACAGTAATACGTACTAGTGTTACGTAGGTTTTACGTAAGTATCCTTCCCAACCGAGGATAGGGGTACGCGGGGGTTTACGTAGGTTTTACGTAAGTGCCTGACACAACCGAGGCAGTAGTAAATATAGGTTCACGTAGGTTTTACGTGAGTATCCTTCACAACCGAGGATAGCGAATAGCATAAGTATACGTAGGTTTTACGTATGGGTCCTGCACAACCGAGGACGATGGTATGGTAGTCTAGTAATAATTTCCGCATGAATCTATTCAACCTTATTCCTTAAATCCCATTCCCAAGCCCTGGGAATCCCATGCCTTGGTAGAAGTGTGAACTCACCTTGTTTGCTCGGTATGCTAAGTTATGTGCTCACAGTAAATCAGTCAAGTCCTATAGTGCACGTATATTCAATCAGTTCACATTGTTTGTAAAGTTTCACATTGAACTAGTGTCACAGTAATATCACAAAGTGTGTTTGACAGTTCATATCATGCAACATAAGCAGTTAATCGCATCCATACGTTTAACAGAGTTGACATCTAACAAATTAACTAAGTAATTAAGTTAATCAGATTTCATGGAATAACAGCATTAATCCACTTCATTGGATTAACAAATAAACAGAGTAAGTCAGTTAACCCAGTTAACAACTTAACAGAATTTGTCAACTAACAGAGTTCTCAAACAATGAGGTTCTCAATATACATATTTAACAAAGTTAAATAAACTAACTGAGTTAATCAAGTGCTTAGTTTAAGTGAATAACATATTTAATGACATAAAGTATTAACAGTAGCTTGTTGCCAAACAAACAAAAGTGCCGAAATCACAACTGGGCCGAAATCTATGTTGGGCCGAAATCCCTTTTAGCCGAAAACACTAGCTTAGCCGAAAACCCCTTATGAACCGAAAACCAAACATGTTTGGCCGAAAACACATAGTTGGTCGAAATCTCTCTTGGGCCGAAATCACTACATGGGCCGTATCTACTTGGGCTGAAATCACATGTAGTGATTTCGTCCAGCTTTGTTTTGTGGGGGGTTTTCGCTACTGTTCATCATCATCATCATCAACACCCACTGTAACTTATAAAAACCCAGAAACTCTAAATCTCATTACAGTTACATGATGAATCATATACAAGTCATTTAAATCAATCTTTGATATGTAACAAATACTCTATCAAAACTTTGTGAGATCAAGAACATAAATAAATCAGTTTATCAATCATAACATATACCCTCTGTTGTTCAAAAATATCAAATATACAGAAGGTTCAAAGATGAAAATTATCTAGCAAGCACACTAGGATAAATCACATATTCACATATATACATACATCATGATTTAACATCCAATAATCATACGATTTGCAACAAGAACAACTTGAATCATGAAATCACTAACCAAGGATTTAACAGAGATTTTTGCTTGAAATGTGGAACTCTTTGTGGGTTTTCAGAGGTAGTGAGAGACAATTGTGATAAGATAATGTTTGGTAAATGTGAGACTTCTCAGAGAAGTTTGCTTATAAAATGATTACACATAAAATATCTGGCCCATCATCTGATTTCGTTGACCATCAGTGGACGAAAACACTATATGTGTTTTCACCACTTGGGTGTTTTCATGAGTAATAGTTTTCAGTAGAAATTCCATCTTTATTTTAACATGTTAATTAAAACAAACCTTATTAACATACAATCATATATAATAAATATTATGCATCCCAAATATAAAATATCAATCGCAGTAATATTTAACGTATTACAAAGGTAAGCGTTGTGAAACAACGAGTCGTATTAACAAACAACTAAATAAAAAAAAAATTAACGTGCACTAAATGCGAAGATAGAATCTTGGAAACTCGAGTTGTCACATTATCCCCAACTTGAAAGAAATTTCGTCCCGAAATTTAGCATGCGGTTACTGAGGAAGCTAGGTAAGCTATCGTTTACTGGTTTTCCTGGGGTATCACATCATCCCCCTGTTGAGTTGGGATTTCATCCCGAACTTCTGTAGTAGCTTCAGCCTCAGTAGTAGTTGCATTGTTTTCGAACAACGGGGGATATTTGAGTTCCATTTGGTCTTCGCGTTCCCAGGTGAACTCTGGGCCACGACGGGAGTTCCAACGAACTCGAACAAGAGGTATTCTGGTGTTCTTGAGGACCTTAACATCCCGGTCCGTGATTTCAACTGGTTCCTCGACGAAATGCAATTGTTCGTCGATAGTGAGCTCCTTCAAAGGAACTATGAAGGTCTCATCTGACTGCCACTTCTTCAGATTCGACACATGAAAGACGTTGTGAACTGCACTGAGTTCAGCTGGTAAGTTCAGTCTGTAGGCCACTTTGCCTATCTTTTCTATGACTTCAAATGGTCCAACGTAACGTGGATTGAGCTTGCTTCGTTTGCCAAAACGAACAACACCCTTCCAGGGTGAAACTTTGAGTAGTGCTCGATCCCCAACCTAGAGTTCGAGTATTTTCCTGTCTTTATCAGCGTATACTTTCTGACGGTCACGTGCTGCCGCCATGCGTTGTCGTATTTGAGCAATCTTTTCAGTAGTATCAACTACCATTTCTGGACCTGTGATCTGACTGTCACCCACCTCTGCCCAACAAAGAGGTGATCGGCATTTACGCCCGTATAATGCCTCAAATGGAGCAGCTTTAATGCTGGTGTGGTAACTGTTGTTGTATGAAAATTCCACAAGTGGCAGATGTTTTTCCCAGCCTTTGCCAAAGTCAATAACGCACGCCCGAAGCATGTCTTCTAGAGTTTGAATAGTTCGCTCAGACTGCCCGTCTGTCTGAGGATGATAAGCTGTGCTCATGTCTAAACGAGAGCCAAAAGATTTGTGCATTGCTTGCCACAGTTCTGAAGTAAAACGTGCATCACGATCAGAGATAATAGAGGTGGGCACCCCGTGCCTCGAGACAACTTCCTTAAGGTATATGTCTGCTAGAGTGGAGAACTTATCCGTTTCCTTGATAGCCAAGAAGTGAGCAGACTTTGTGAGTCGATCCACGATCACCCAAATAGTATTATTTCCGCGCTGAGATCTAGGTAGGCCAGTAACAAAATCCATGGAAATTTGCTCCCATTTCCATTGTGGTATCTCAGGTTGCTGAAGTGGGCCTGATGGTTTCTGATATTCCGCTTTGACTCTCGCACAAGTCAAACACTTGCTAACGTAAGTTGCTATGTGGGCCCTCATGCTAGGCCACCAATATGTAGTTCTGAGGTCGTGGTACATCTTATCTGAACCAGGATGTACTGAGTAGCGAGACTTATGAGCTTCATTCATTACAAGCTCGCGTAAATTACCATAGAGTGGGACCCAGATGCGTCCGGTTACATAATAGGCGCCGTCTGCCCTTTGTTCTAACCGTTGCCTTGAGCCGCGTAGAGCTTCAGCCCTGACGTTTTCCTGTTTCAATGCTTCTGCCTGAGCATCTTGTATCTGTGAAGGAAGACTGGACTGAATAGTGAGTTGCAACGCTCGTACACGCCTAGGTGTAGTATCCTTTCGACTGAGGGCGTCGGCCACCACATTGGCTTTGCCCGGATGGTACTTTATAGCACATTCGTAATCGTTCAGTAACTCGACCCATCGACGTTGTCGCATGTTCAAGTCTTTCTGCTTGAAGATATGCTCAAGACTTCTGTGATCGGTGTAGATGGTGCACTTGGTGCCATATAGATAATGTCTCCATATCTTGAGTGCAAAGACAACAACTCCAAGCTCTAAATCGTGCGTAGTGTAATTCCGTTCGTGAATCTTAAGTTGGCGCGAAGCATAAGCAATAACTTTATCCCGTTGCATCAACACACATCCAAGACCTTGGATAGATGCATCGCAGTAGACTACAAAATCGTCCGTGCCTTCAGGCAATGAGAGGATAGGTGCGCTACAAAGTCTATCCTTTAAGTGCTGAAACGCTGTTTCCTGTCTATCACTCCAACGGTAAGCAATACCTTTCTGTGTCAGTAATGTAAGCGGCTGTGCAATCTTTGAGAAGTCTTTGATAAACCGTCTGTAATAACCCGCCAAACCCAAGAATTGGCGTATTTCGGTTGGTGTGCGAGGTGCAGGCCAGTTCTTGATCGAATCTACTTTGGATGGATCGACATGAATCCCATCCTTGTTTACCACGTGGCCTAGAAAGTGGACTTCACGAAGCCAGAAGTCGCATTTTGAAAACTTAGCGTACAGCTGTTCCGTTCGAAGGAGTTCCAAAATAAGTCGTAAATGCTGCTCATGCTCCTCCCGATTCTTTGAATAAATCAGGATGTCGTCAATGAAAACAATAACAAACTTGTCAAGATAAGGTTTGCACACCCTGTTCATAAGATCCATGAAAACCGCAGGCGCGTTCGTTAGCCCGAATGGCATGACCAAAAACTCGTAATGACCGTAGCGAGTTCTGAATGCTGTTTTGGAGACGTCCTCATCCCGGACTCTCAGTTGATGGTAACCTGACCTCAGGTCAATCTTCGAGTAATAGCTCGACCCTTGCAACTGGTCGAATAAGTCGTCGATACGTGGGAGTGGATAACGATTCTTCACCGTCACCTTGTTCAGTTCGCGGTAATCTATGCACATACGAAAGGTACCATCTTTCTTCTTTACAAATAATACTGGAGCTCCCCAGGGCGATGAGCTAGGACGTATGAAACCCTTTTCCAAGAGTTCTTGCAATTGTTTAGACAGTTCTTCCAGTTCAGTTGGTGCTAAGCGATAAGGTGCTCGAGCTATAGGTGTTGCTCCTGGAGCTAGCTCGATCTGAAATTCGACCTGGCGATGAGGCGGTAGCCCAGGTAACTCTTCAGGAAACACTTGAGGAAAGTCGCGTACTACAGGAATATCCCCAATCTTTTTCTCTGTCGTCGATGTATCAGTAACGAGTGCTAAAATAGCTATGTGGCCCTTTCGCAGACACTTCTGAGCCTTCAAGAAGGAGATGATGCCACTCACGACACCACTCTTGTCGCCTTGAACTTCGAGAGGTTCTTTGCCAGAACGAGGAATACGAATGATCTTCTCCTTGCATAGGATCTCTGCTTGCTGTTGGGATAACCAATCCATACCAATGACGATATCGAAACTACTCAGAGTTATAGGAATGAGATCGATAGAGAAAGTCTGACCAGCGAGGATAAGATTACAACCCTGAACTATGTGTGTGGCCTCTAGACTTTTACCGTTAGCTAACTCTACGACATGTTTGGTGTTCAAAAGTGTTGGTGCGCGTTTAAGCATTTGACTAGCTTTCAGAGACATATAACTGGTATCCGCACCCGAATCAAATAATACGGTAACATAAAAGTCGTCAAGAAGAAACTTACCCGTAACCACATTAGGATCGTTCCTTGCGTCACTCTGACCAATCACAAATAAACGACCCTTTGCACCATTGTTGTTGTTGTTTCCCCCATTGTTGTTCCCAGTGCCCTGATTATTGTTGTTGTTGTTCCCATTTCCCTGGTTGTTGTTGTTCTGGTTTCGGTTTAACTGAGGGCAGTGTCTTTTGAAGTGACCTTCAGCACCACAATGAAAACATCCCTTGTTACCCTGTTGTTGGTTCTGCTGCGTTTGCTGCTACTGTTGATTCTGAGTTACAGGCAGTGGGCTCCTACAATCCTTGGCCTCATGGCCCATCCTGAGGCACCTCTGACAACGACCCTTGTTGCACTGGCCACTGTGATGCCTGTTACAGTTGTTACACCTTGGGAGGTTCCCTCGATAACCACCCTGCCTGTGACTGCCCGAAGTTTGCTGACTAGGGCTCTGATAGTTGTCAGTCTTTCGCTGCTGTTGTGCTTGAGACTGTACAATAGCTGAACCCCTGCTGGAATCCCCTTCCCATTTCCGCTTGTTGTCACTGGGAATAGCAGGAGTAGCTGGAGTGGTAACAGTAGTAGCGTTGATACGTTTAGGCAGCCTGTTCTGTTCCACTGCCTGATCGGTGAGGCAATGAGCTAGCTTGACGATCTGTTGAATGGTGCCAAGATTCGCTGAGGTTACGTGACTTTGAATCTCCGGCACCAGACCATTGAGATACAGTTCGATACGCTTAATGGGAGGGTCCACCATAGTAGGACACAGAATAGCCAACTCATTCGATCTTCTGGTGTACGCTTCAATTTCTGACCCCGTCATTTTCAAGTGGTAAAACTCTACCTCCAGCTTATGAATGTCATCACGGCTACAGTATTCCTCTTTAATCAATTCCTTGAAACCGTTCCAAGGTGTGGCGTTAGCAACAGCCAACCCTAACATCTGAACTTGCGCATTCCACCAAGACAGCGCAATGCCTTCTAGAGTACCAGTGGCGTACTTTACCCTGCGAGCCTCAGGGCATTCACACATTTCAAACACGGACTCGAGCTTTTCAAACCAATGGAGGAGTCCAACCGCTCCTTCCGTGCCACTAAAAGTAGTAGGACGACAGTCCATGAAAGTTTTGAAGGTGCAAACAGGTGGCTGAGCGTGCTGACCTGTTGTGTATAAGAATCCAGTACAAGATTAAACACAAGAGTTGGTTTAGGAGTGTAGGATCTAAAGATCCTAGTGTGAGTTACAACTGCAGGGTACACCTCCTGCCTGTGCGGCTGTAAGTGCCTCAGCAATTCGCTCGTTAATGAGAGCCGTCAACTGGGCTTGCGTCATGTTGATACGTCCAGACATGATCTTCACAGCAATATGACGTAAGTGAGAGAGGTTCGCGAGTAGTGCGATAACAAAAGGAAATAATCACACAAGTGTTCTCATGCAATAGTGTTAAGTTAACCTAAGCATACCCGGAGCAAAGTTCTATGCAATTCTAGCAAGTAGGCAATAAGACATGTACCATATTACCTAGAGTGATGAGTCTTGCACGTGGAGCGAGGCGTCGTTGTGGATCGTTGAGCATTGTTCTGGTTATAGTCTGGTTTTAATAAAAACGTTTTCCCCTTATTAAAACCGAGTTCTCTATAACCAATGGCTCTGATACCAATCTGTCACACCCCCAAAATCCACACGCGGAGTACTACCGCTTGGAGGCGTGACATGACCAGGATCAAGCCAACAATCATATTGAACATAAGTATATAGTAAAAGTCATTCATCAATACGATAGGTGTTTCCAAAACCAAATATAAACAAGTTTGTAGCGGAAGCATTAAAGTAAAACCCAACATAAGTTTAAGTACAAAATGTCATAATGTTTAACAACACATTCACGATCCGTATCCACAACGACTGTGCCTCCCGTGCAAGCTCCAATAGTACCTATGGTCCTGCAAGGCATGTAACAGAGAATCAACAACTAGTTGAGCGAGTTCACAGAAAGTAATGCGTAATAGTAAGTATGTTTGTAACATGTGGCTCTACTAGGCCGGTAGTAAGTTCTATTGGTGGGGGCTTCCCGTGTTGTATAACCACTAGACTATTTGTAACCATATGTGTTCTTCACAACCGAGAACAGTAATACGTACTAGTGTTACGTAGGTTTTACGTAAGTATCCTTCCCAACCGAGGATAGGGGTACGCGGGGGTTTACGTAGGTTTTACGTAAGTGCCTGACACAACCGAGGCAGTAGTAAATATAGGTTCACGTAGGTTTTACGTGAGTATCCTTCACAACCGAGGATAGCGAATAGCATAAGTATACGTAGGTTTTACGTATGGGTCCTGCACAACCGAGGACGATGGTATGGTAGTCTAGTAATAATTTCCGCATGAATCTATTCAACCTTATTCCTTAAATCCCATTCCCAAGCCCTGGGAATCCCATGCCTTGGTAGAAGTGTGAACTCACCTTGTTTGCTCGGTATGCTAAGTTATGTGCTCACAGTAAATCAGTCAAGTCCTATAGTGCACGTATATTCAATCAGTTCACATTGTTTGTAAAGTTTCACATTGAACTAGTGTCACAGTAATATCACAAAGTGTGTTTGACAGTTCATATCATGCAACATAAGCAGTTAATCGCATCCATACGTTTAACAGAGTTGACATCTAACAAATTAACTAAGTAATTAAGTTAATCAGATTTCATGGAATAACAGCATTAATCCACTTCATTGGATTAACAAATAAACAGAGTAAGTCAGTTAACCCAGTTAACAACTTAACAGAATTTGTCAACTAACAGAGTTCTCAAACAATGAGGTTCTCAATATACATATTTAACAAAGTTAAATAAACTAACTGAGTTAATCAAGTGCTTAGTTTAAGTGAATAACATATTTAATGACATAAAGTATTAACAGTAGCTTGTTGCCAAACAAACAAAAGTGCCGAAATCACAACTGGGCCGAAATCTATGTTGGGCCGAAATCCCTTTTAGCCGAAAACACTAGCTTAGCCGAAAACCCCTTATGAACCGAAAACCAAACATGTTTGGCCGAAAACACATAGTTGGTCGAAATCTCTCTTGGGCCGAAATCACTACATGGGCCGTATCTACTTGGGCCGAAATCACATGTAGTGATTTCGTCCAGCTTTGTTTTGTGGGGGGTTTTCGCTACTGTTCATCATCATCATCAACACCCACTGTAACTTATAAAAACCCAGAAACTCTAAATCTCATTACAGTTACATGATGAATCATATACAAGTCATTTAAATCAATCTTTGATATGTAACAAATACTCTATCAAAACTTTGTGAGATCAAGAACATAAATAAATCAGTTTATCAATCATAACATATACCCTCTGTTGTTCAAAAATATCAAATATACAGAAGGTTCAAAGATGAAAATTATCTAG
This sequence comes from Helianthus tuberosus, assembly GCA_030545235.1. NCBI lineage: Eukaryota > Viridiplantae > Streptophyta > Magnoliopsida > Asterales > Asteraceae > Helianthus > Helianthus tuberosus. The sequence goes on along the minus strand of CM060429.1, from coordinate 46,552,837 downwards.
CAAGCACACTAGGATAAATCACATATTCACATATATACATACATCATGATTTAACATCCAATAATCATACGATTTGCAACAAGAACAACTTGAATCATGAAATCACTAACCAAGGATTTAGATTTAACAGAGATTTTTGCTTGAAATGTGGAACTCTTTGTGGGTTTTCAGAGGTAGTGAGAGACAATTGTGATAAGATAATGTTTGGTAAATGTGAGACTTCTCAGAGAAGTTTGCTTATAAAATGATTACACATAAAATATCTGGCCCATCATCTGATTTCGTTGACCATCAGTGGACGAAAACACTATATGTGTTTTCACCACTTGGGTGTTTTCATGAGTAATAGTTTTCAGTAGAAATTCCATCTTTATTTTAACATGTTAATTAAAACAAACCTTATTAACATACAATCATATATAATAAATATTATGCATCCCAAATATAAAATATCAATCGCAGTAATATTTAACGTATTACACAGGTAAGCGTTGTGAAACAACGAGTCGTATTAACAAACAACTAAATAAAAAAAAAATTAACGTGCACTAAATGCGAAGATAGAATCTTGGAAACTCGAGTTGTCACAACCACTACGTTTTATATTCCGCTGCGACGTTTTTGGGGTGTGACAGTGGTTGGTGAAACATGATGTCACACCCCCAAAATACCACCTAGGGAACGTCCCTGCTAGGCGTGTGACGATCTAACAACGAGCCACTAATTACATTGAACCCATACAAGTTTATAAATAAAATCCTCAAATATTAATGAAAACAGCATCACCAAGTTTAAATGAAAACCAACATGTTTAGCTGAAGCGAATAATCAACCAAGTTAAACTATTTCAAAACCAATGTATAATGTCAAGAATTCAATCACAAGAATCTCTCCAGTCGACCCATGACCACTCCTACTACTCCAGACAACAAGTCCCCAAATCCAAGATACCTAACGACCTGCGAGCATGCAACAAGTGTATCAGACAACGCTGGTGAATTCATAGTTTTACAAAAACGTTGATTACCAAGTGTTTAGTTAATCCATTGAATTAAATGTTGATAATACCCCGAGTACAAGACGGCTCCTGATTTACATTGCCCCTTCTCCAATGCTCCTATCAAAGCATTGGTCATGACTAGGTCATTAGTTCAACACCCGTCCTCCCAGGTACGGGATGAGGTTGCCAAACCTAAGTAGCGCTACTAACTAATACCTTGTTACCTCTCAGGTAACCAAACAACACGGAGGGACTTTAAAGGTGATAGGATGAGTATATTATCCAACATTACCGATTTACAACAAGACATATTCCTATCAGGAATACCACAAGTTACCCAAAACCTATCCCTCCCAGGGATACCCAAAGACTGTCCCAACCACCGGGACGCATGCTCAAGAAAGATGAACTCACCTTAGGTTTGCACGGTGAGATTAAATACCCGTTAAACAGTTGATCAATCAAATCATATTGTGGTTACCAGATTCAGTCAGTTTCTCAATCACATAACGTAAATTGTACCACATATTATGCAAATAACATACACATATCATCATGCTTTTTGGGAATCCATATAGAAATCAACAACAGTTTAGTAAACAACACCTAACGAACAATACTATTTAACATATAACACTTAAACGAACAAATGTAGGGCCCATATATATACAACATCTTTTATAAATCTACCCGGGCCCAACTGATTATGCAACCCAATAATACATGTGTGTATGTTGGGCCGAGGGGGTATAATCGAAATCATCTTTTTCCTATTTCAAATTTATTCAACGCAAGGTTCTCAAACAATTAACATTTCATCAAATACCCACATAATATCTATATTACTTTCAATAAAAATCTCAATCATCTAACAAGAGTATCTAACATGAATATATGATAACCCAACTATATGCATGTGACCTGACAAAGTGTTCGGCCCAGCTTATCAAGTGAAACCCAATGAATCCTTGTGTTAATTACTTCCCATTATCCGTTTAATTTGTTAAAGCCCAAAACAGCTTTGTATATGTTACTTATTTCAATACATCAGCCCACTCACTATATACATTAACCAGCTAGCTATTTACAATTTGACCGGCCCAAAACAATTACTGTTATCCATATCATTAACAATAACCTATTTTCATATAACTAGCAATCAAATCACATAACAAGATGCCTCTAAATATTCAACATAGCTTAATCGGAAATCAGGAAAATAATCAACCAGTTTCGATGACTCCCTAATATGACTCCTATATATCAACACAACCTATATCAATTTAATCGGCCACACAACTTGTTTCAATAATCTGATCATTAATCTAAACCATAATTGTTGCAATAATCTGATCAATTTAATCGAAACCACACAACTTGTTTCAATAACTTGTTTCAATTAATACCTCTAATTCATGAGTTAAGTTAGGTTATCAATTATCAATTTCATGCATGACATACGGCTCAATCAATATACACCATCATCATAACGTTCCTAAATCAGATAAATCAACTAGCAATCATACGAGTTATTGCAATGTTACGCATAAACAAGAATAAAGCGATCGCGGAAAGTTGAATAAAACAGGTTCACTAACCTTCCAATGGTGGTATCGTGTTTAAGGATGGTGCTAATCAGTGCCTAAGATTTGATCGAAGGAGGGGGGTGGGGCTGCCGTTGCAATACAAGTAGGAGAAATAGGGTTTGCAATGTTTATAAACTACCAAAATAATGATATCCGATGCATGCGTACATGCACTTAATTCCCACTAGTTGGGCTTATGTTATACATGTGTACGATAACAAAGTGGCCGACCCAATCTCATACTCTCACTTGGGCTTCACTAAGCCCATGAACAAGTGCGACACAATCAAAACATATATGTGAGCTCGGGTTGGGCTCAAGTGATCTCGCGGCCCACATGTGCCGAATAATTTCGCGGCCCCGTTTAGTTAGTTCCCTAAATCTAAATCTAAATCTACCAAACCACACAATTAAACGTATTACTAAACTTCACACATAAAACGTATTACTAAACTACACATATAAAACGTATAACGGTTCCTTGTTGCTAACTAGTCAAACACACGTAAACATATTCCATCACGTTTTACATTTAGCAAGTATATACGCGAAAGAGAAATAATAATAAAACAGGATCTCGTGACCAAGAGACAATGACCTTGAAAGTTTGGGTTGTCACATCATCCCCAACTTGAAAGAAATGTTGTCCCAAAATTTGATAAGCCAACACAGAGAATGAAAAAAAATGAGGTAAACGATGAGGTAGACGATTAGGATGACTGTGGATTTTCCTCGGGTGCCACATCATCCCCAACTTGAAAGAAATTTCGTCCCGAAATTTGATAAGCCAACACAGAGAAAGAAAAAAATGAGGTAAACGATTAAGATGACTGTGGATTTTCCTCGGGTGCCACATCATCCCCAACTTGAAAGAAATTTCGTCCCGAAATTCACCAGCTTTACCAAGTTTAGATTAGTCATTAGGAAAGAGTTGAGGATATTTGAGCTTCATCTGCCACGTGAACTCCGGTCCACGTCTTGAGTTCCGACGAACACTCATGATTTGGAATTCAACTAAGTTAACGAACCTTGACTCCCTGGTCCATGTGTTCGATAAGTTCCTCCAGTAAAGGTATCGCACGTGTTTCATTAGACAACCACTGCCTTAGATCCGAAACATAAATGACATCGCGTGCGTTATCCGATTCGTCGGATAACTCAAGTTTGTAGGTTACGCTACCGATTCCTCCCAGACTGTTAAATGGTCCATCGTGGCGTCAGTTAAGCTCGCCATGCTTCCCAAGCATCCCACACCCTCCCAGGGTGAGACTTTCAACACGATACGATCGCCTACAGCGATCTTCCAGCGTTTCCCAAGTTTATCAGCTTTCCTGACGGTCACGCGTTGCCGCCAATCGACTCCCGATCCAACAACCTTCCCAAGAGTTTCAAGTACCAGTCCTAGACCAGTAATTAAGTTGTCCACCATCTCAATCTAACAAGAAGGTTGACATTATTGTCTATGTAATGCCTCAACAGAGCTGTCTGGTTACCAAGATGATAACTGCCGCAGTAGCACTCAACCATTGGTAAAAGTCCTTCCAATTTGCACCAAAGCCAATCCTACACATGCTCGCAGCATGTCTTATGTGACAACCCGGGATTCCAAGACCTTACATTTACGTATTATCTATTTTACAGTCTTGCTCCATATTTTGTTATATGTAGTACTGTGTATAGTATTTTATAATGATTGCAATTTAAGTTGGTGTTTGATGAGTTAGTGTTTGGGTATGTGAATATAAATCCATATTAATTTAATTGTGGGAATTGTGGCTCGACGAAAGATGGCCCATTTGGGATTTCGCCAGGATTTCATCACCCAATTGGGTTTTTGTCACCGAGATGGGCCCTTCGGCCCAAAGCGAAGGCGAAACACAACACAATCATATAATTGTATGCATACGTGCGGCTGTTACGTATTGGCAAAACCCTAAAGTTCTCGTCGTTGAAACCTTGTGCGACGGCAATCGTATAAACTCCTTGATACCCTGGTTAGTGCCTTCTTGACTGATAGTGTATGTCTGTGATCTATGTTCAATGATATCATTATTATAAATCCGAACATGTTAATGAATATAGCTTAGTAATGATTATGTGTGCGATTGATTATGATGGTGATGGTTTTGATGATTGTTGTTAAGTAATAAATGAATGTTAGTAATCACATGATATCCTAGGGAATTGGTATATCAGTTGTGTAATCGGTCCAATGTAATCGAAGTGATATGGCCATGTGAAATTCATAAGTGTTAGTAATCATACAAAGTTATTAACCTAGAAATAGAAAAGGCGGCCCATGTGAGATCTGATCAAGCCATGTGGTTATTTTAATAAGTTGTCAGTAAGCATTGCATGAGTATTAAATATTGAGATGATGCTTTGTGTGTGTAATCGAAATTGGTGAAGATGGCGGCTCAACTTCTTGGATAATATGCATATTATAATCTTAGTGCACATGGACTAATGATGATGATGGGATGAACAATTGAAACCGTGAATGATAGGGTTTGATGAAGTGTAATAACTGTCGTTTGATCTATTGATTCATCAGAAGATTTGTAACTACTGTTAGTGAGATTTCGTCACTTACTCATCGACGAAATCCCTTAAGATTTCGTCGCAGGAACTCCGACGAAAAAGTCATATGATTTTGTCACCTCCTGTGCCGACGAAAACCCTATGATTTCGTCACCTCTTGTGCCGACGAAAAACCCTTGGAGTTCGTCACCCTGTCCAATAGATTGAGCATGAGCTGATTGAGCTATTGTTTATTAGGAGTATTGGTTTTTACTGAGTAAATATGAGTTGATTTCTATATGTGTGGCATATCCAACTGTTGGACACTATTACAAGTCATGCATGTAAACTGTGGGATGGAATGGGTTTGTTTAACTGTTTGCGATGCATGCTACCATTTATTTGTGAATTTGATTGGGTTATATAATTGCTATATGTTACTCGGAAACTGATGTTTGAACACACAACGTGACTACAACTTATACGTGAACATTGTGAATGTGAAACTGATTATGCGTACATGAATATCATAGGCTGTGACTGTCTAAGTGTTAACAAGTAACTAATCAAACCGAGCAAACCAAGGTGAGTTTTTTTGGGTAAAGGGATTACCCCAGGTAAATTTTATAAATGAAAAAATAAGAACAAGGGCATGCCCGAAATAGACATGCCAACTAGGCTTGACATACCAACGCCTAGGACACAAGAAAACACAGTCCACAAAACAAAACCATCCAAGAAACAACTAGCACAAAACGACCACAACTAAACAAAAACCAACTAAACAATTAAATTCAGCTAGCCCGGATCGTTGGCCGCATCATCAGAACCAATCTTCCACGTCTTCAGCAGGTTCTCATTACTTGATTGTCTTCTAAACTTGAACCCCATTAAACGTAAACGGACAATGTTCTTAATCCTCTGAATCACCGCATTCTCATCAGCAGATACGTTGGAAAATAAACAATTATTTCTCTCTTGCCATATGAAGTACGTCGAAGCCGCAATAACCAGCTTGCATATAATATGCTCCGTCTTCTTCGAGCTTGCATTTTGTTCCATCCAGGTCATAACCGATTGCCAAGAGCTATCAACGTCACCCATTTGAACCATACACTTAATTTCGTTCCACACTTTTGAAGCAAACGAACACTGAAAGAACAAATGATCTCTAGAGTCCCGATTGATTCTACAAAGCGGACAACACATGAGGTTTAAATTCGTTACACTTCCCACCTCCCAAGCAGCAAGCCGGTCTTGGGTTTTAAGTTTATTCTTTATGACTAACCATAAGTGAAACGAATGTCTTGGAATACATTGAGAAAACCATACCCCATCAACCAACAAAACCGGATTCTGCCTACACCGAATGCTATGCCACACTTCTGATGACCGAAACGGGCATGAGTTTCCATCCAAATCTTTCCATACCGTACGGTCCACCATATTTTGCGTCAACTGAGGAACATTTAACCCAATTAAAACCGGGTATAAATCATACCAAGCTTGAGGCCATTTCCAGTTTCCATTTTCATCAACTAGATCTGAAAGAGAAGACGAGAGGTTGAACCCTACATTAGTAATACTTCGGGGCGTAATGAATGAGCTTAGCAGACTTAATTGACACCAATTATCCCACCAGGCATTCGTTTGAGCTCCACTTCAAACAACCTTCCATAAAAAAGGCCTGACAACACTGCGGAGAGATAAGATCTTTCTCCATCCCCAGCTCATACTACCTCGGCTGTTAATATCCCAAAAACTCCTACCCTTCAATTTGTGCGTATAAATCCATTGAACCCAAAGAGACTTCCTATTAACCAGGATGCTCCAGATATGGTTAGTCATAAGGGCCTTATTCACATCCGAGATACACTTTATGCCTAACCCACCCTCATTCTTCGGCAAGCAAACATCAGACCAAGGGACTTTCACCTTAACTCTACTCGGGTTATTACCATTCCACAAGAACCGCCGCATATGCTTCTCTAGATCATTGATGACCCGAGAAGGAATAATAAAAACGGACGCCCAATGGATATGCATAGCCGATAAGACGGAATTAATGAGTTGCAATCTACCAGCAAAAGAAAGCGACTTATTCAACCAGCTATTAATTCTCTTTTCCATCCGATCTAGAAGAGGTTTGCAATCTTTAAAGACTAACTTAGTTGAAATTAACGGAACCCCCAGATACCTGACCGGCAACGAACCTTCCTGGAAAGGCATGACCTGAAGGATATCTTGTTTAACATTATGCGGCACATTACAGAAGTAAGCCGTGCTCTTTGCCTTCTCTTGTTCCTAATATTGTGGATCGTCTGGTTTGGAAAGACTTGGATGGGAAGATATGTGATTTCCAATCGTCTCAAGTTTGGAATACAATTCGGAATAGGGAGCATCATGCGATGTGGGCTAACATGGTTTGGTTTTCTCAATGCATTCTGAGGCATTCGTTTCATTTGTGGCTGGCATTTAGAAATAAATTAAAAACTCAGGATCGATCGGCAGTTTGGGATGCGGGTAGTCGAACGAATTTGAATTTGATGTGCTGTCCGCTGTTTAATTTTGATCGTGATAGTCGGGACCACTTGTTTTTCCGATGTTCTTTTGCGGGTCAAGTGTGGAGTAACGTTAAGAACTTTGTATATTTGGGGAGTGTGGATAATACGTGGCCTTCGTTATTAGCATGGGTGGAACAACACTCTAGCTCTAAGAAAGCAGATCATGTTGTTTGCAAATTGCTGATTGCTGCTTCGTCTTATTACATATGGCAAGAGAGGAATAACAGGCTTTTCAATACCTGACTAAAAAAAAATCAATAATAGCATGTGGAATGGCTTTTCTCTGGTCTCTTAGGCGATTTTGGCGATTCCACTAGAAACCCTAGTTCTTGATTTCAACCTTAATTCTGATCGATCTGGGTTAGGTATTGGGGTGCTGTCGATCCTTCTGAGTAAGGTTTCTAGACTTCTACCGTGGTTTCTAATCTTTTGAAGTTGGATTTAGGGTTTTCGTTTCTTTTCATTAGGGTTTCTGTAGCTTTTAATCGCTGAGGGTCTTCTTCTTCTTCTGTTTGTTTTCGTTGCATGTTTCTGCCATCTGGGTATTCTGTTCGCATTCTTCTGCATGGAGAGAAATTGTGATAAGGGTTTGGAGGATTTAGGGTTTCAGTCTTTTTCGGAAAAGTTGCATGAGGATGTTTTCATTACGTCAAAAGGTTCAATGAATGTTCAGGATTTGTGTGATAAATCTTCCTTCTTTAGGTTAAAAAAAACCCTAGTTTTCTCTCAAGCAAATGGAGGAAAACGGCGCCCCACTAATCCTATGACCAAAATTCGTGATTTCTTCTTGCTAATGAGGATTGATTGTGTGATTAGGGTCTCTTGTTTCCTGATTTCCAATTCCAATTCAGGTTAATCATTAAGAATCCGTTTTTATACATTAGGGTTACGTTTTTATCCATCCTTTTTGCAAGTTTCGTTGGCTGTTGTTGTGTTTGGGTTCATTGGTTGCTTGTGTTTCGTAATTGTTTGGGTTTTATCAAGAGAGAGTGATTGATTTGCAGTAAACATTCATTTGATTTCAAGATTGGCTGAGCTTTCTTGGTCGTTTTTTGGGTTTGACGAATTAGGGTTTCAAGTTAGAGGTGACGGCTGATTGTAATGACGAATTAAGGTTTCTTAACCTGATTTGGATTCAATCTTTGGCCGTAATTCAGATTCAAGCAAGTTAACGTTCTGAAGGGTTGTGGCTGCTGAAATGGATGAACAAAATGCAGACAACGTAAACGTCTTTGCGAGGAAGATAAAGAATATTGACGGTAAACCTTTTGAGCCAAAACTAACGTCAAATATAGCTGCGAGGGTTTCCGAATTGAGCAAGAAGGTAACCTTTATGCTGCCACTAGATGATGATGAACAGGTTGGTCGGTCTGATTCTCCTAATCAGCAGTATGCTAAGGTTCTTGATAAAAGAAAGGTAGCTTTTGTGCTCCCGTTGAATGATGTTAGTCCTATCCCTCGAGCTACTTCTCAATCGTACGCTAATGTTGTGTCAAACAAACAAGCTGACCAGGGGGTGTTAACATGGATTCTGGCTCGAATGCTCAAAATTCAGCTAGGAATGCTAATGAGTCGGCTGATCAAACTCCTAAAATTAATTTTAGGTCGCTAAAGTCGGATGTCTCCTTGGAAGGAGTGGATGTAGTTTTACCAATTGATTCTGTTCGTCAGGTTAACAGCAGGTTAGCAAATACTCTTTATGGTTACTTCCTGGGGGATAGAATTGCTTATCCGGTTGTTGAATATTTTGTGAAAACAAATTGGAAAAAACATGGTTTTCAGAAAATTATGATGAATTCGAATGGGTTTTTCTTCTTCAAGTTTGAAGATAGTCAGGGTATGAATAATGTTCTTAAAGGGGGTCCTTGGCTGATTCGGAACAAACCCCTTTTTCTCAACACTTGGTCCCCTACAAACACTCTTAAAAAAGAAGATATTAAAAAGGTTGCGGTTTGGGTGAAATTGCATGAGGTTCCTCTAGCGGCGTATACTGATGATGGGTTAAGCATGTTGGCGTCTAAAATTGGTTCTCCTTTGCGGTTGGATTCGTATACTATTGATATGTGCAACGAGGCTTGGGGACGAAGCAGCTATGCTAGGGCCCTCATTGATATCTCTGCTGAACATGGCTATTCCTGAGTTGGATGAGAACAAGTATGTCAATGAGACTATTCATGTGGAATATGAATGGAAACCCCCGAGATGTGCCCACTGTTGTGTATTTGGGCATGATTCTGAGGAGTGTCCAAAATGCATTCGATCGACAGTGAAACCTCCTACAAACATTCCGAAAGTAGATGAGGATGGTTATACGGAAGTCAAGACAAAGAAGAATGTAAAGAAGAGCGGTTTTCAAGTTAACAATCAAAAGCCCAAGTTTGAATATAGACCTGTGGATTAAAAGAAAAAGGCAGTGAGTTCTTCCTACGTGAATGCGCGGTGCACTAGTTCGTCCAAGGTTCAAACACACAATTCGTTTAGTGCTCTTGGGTTTGTTGGGAGGAACGGGGGTTCTTTCCAGGGGAGATATAAAGGGGGACGTGAGCTAAATGAGGAGTCTGACGATGACGAGGTAGAGGTTGTATATGATGAAACGAATGAGTTTATGACATCGGGTACACATCCTACGTCTTCCAGTACAGGGGCAAGCACCTCTCACATAAAGTTTTCCAATGGATAGGTGGCTTCTGTTTCATGCTAAGGGGCTGCCGGTTGGTAGCAATTTCATTTTTGATGATGGCGGTTGACGTCGTTTGTTTCATTTTTTTCGTTTGTCTACTAGTTAGTCATTATCATGATTGTAGTAGGCTAGATTGAGGTGGTAACTTGGTTTGTTTGCTTTTTTGCTTACATATATGGGGCATGTCCTGTATATGAACTAGTGGGGAACTCATCCTCACTACTTGTACTTATTTGGCGGTTGTCTATAATAGAATCACCGGGGTAACCCTTTACCCAAAAAAAAATCTTCCTTCTTTAGTAAGCCGCTAAAGATTGATGGGAATCCATTAATGCCTCGTCGAGGTGTGGTGCAGAAAGATCATAAGGTTATTAATGTTATTGACGAGTTGGAGAAAATCACGGTTCCAGTTCAGCCAGCTCCTAGTTTATCCGATAGTCAGAATGATCAGCATGAGGTGCTGTCAGCACCTGTTTCTTATGTGGAGAAACTTCAGGCTACTGTCCGGAACAAGAGAGAAATCAATTTTAGACTTATGGAGCTGGTAGAGACGCGTGATGATGCGGATGTGGTTATCCCGAAAGAAGTAGTCAAGAAGGTCCAGGATAAATTCGATAATGTATTGTATGGCTACTTTTTGGGCAGCAGGTTGCCATTTCCGGTGGTGGAATATTATGCTAAAAATGTTTGGGGGAAGTTTGGATTCTCAAAACTAATGATGAATGCGAGTGGCTTCTTTTTCTTCAAGTTTGACAATAAGGAAGGTATGCTGAAAGTTTTAGAAGGTGGCCCATGGTTAATTAGGAAGATTCCTTTGTTTCTGAATATTTGGACTCCTTCGGTAAGTTTGAAAAAGGATGGGATCAAAACGGTGCCAGTGTGGATTAAATTACATAATGTACCTCTTGCAGTTTATACTGATGAGGGTTTGAGTTTACTGGCGTCAAAACTAGGAGTTCCGAAAAGACTAGATGCTTACACGGCCGATATGTGTGCTGAAAATTGGGGTAGAACGAGTTTTGCTCGTGCCATGATTGAGGTTTCGGCTGATAATGAATTGAAAGAACATATTGTTGTTGCTATCCCTAAGTTGGATGAAGAAGGTTATCTGATGGAAAAAGTTTGGATTGAATATGAATGGAAACCACAAAGGTGTGCGGCTTGTTGTCTTTTTGGTCATTTGGATACTACTTGTCCGAAATCCTCAACTATAAAAGGAAAGTAGCAAAGCATGGGTTTCCTCAAAAGAAGCAAAAACCTAAATTTGTCTATAGACAAAAGAGTAGCAATGCTGAAACTGGGCCATCTGGAACAAAAGGTGTTGAAGGTGAAGATGATACGGTGAAGGAAAGTTATGATAGTAACAATAATAACTTGAATCTAAGGAACTCTTTCTCGGCCTTGGATAAAATGGCGGATGGAGAACCAAGTACGAGTAGTAGTAAAGAGGATAGAGTATTGGATGAAGTCTATGTAAAGCATCACCCGACTGAGATTTCAGAATTCATGAATGCTGGTACAAATGTGAAAAAGTCTGAGGGGGCAAGCACTCCCGGTCAAGCTGGTGTCCATGGGTAGTATAGGGGTGTGGAATATAAGGGGATTGAACCTTCCCCTGAAACAAAGAGAGGTTCGGCAACTTGTTTCTGAAAATCGGCTCCAGGTTTGTGCTATATTGGAGTCTCATGTTAATGTTTCTAATCTGAATAGAATTTGTAAAGGGGTGTTTAAATCGTGGGACTGGACCTCAAACGGCACCTGCTGTTCTAGAGGCACCCGAATTATCGTTGGCTGGAACAAGGATATGGTGGATCTTATGGTTATAGCTCTTTCGGATCAGGTTTTACATGCCCAGGTTCGTATAAAATCTGAGGATAAGACTCTTTTCTGCTCTTTTGTTTATGCTGAAAATAAATATCAAGATCGAAGAGTTCTTTGGGATAATCTTTGCCAACATAAGTGTTTCATTCATGATAGTCCGTGGGTGGTGTTGGGGGACTTTAACTCGGCCCTTTTGATGGATGACTATTTGGTTGGTCCTTCTACAATTCCGGTTGGGATGAGAGAGTTCTACGATTGTGTTCAACATAATCAACTTTCTGATGTAAGAGCCATGGTTTGCGGTTCACTTGGAATCAAAAACCGAAAAACGGTGTAGGAGTGTTAAAGAAAATTGATAGAGTAATGAGTAATACTCAGTTTCTTGATTTGTATCCTGATGCTTACGTTCTTTTTCACCCTTATAGGGTCTCGGATCATTCACCATGCATACTTCATTTATTTCCCTTTAAACACACTCGGCCGAAACCTTTCAAGTTTGCTAATTTCTTAGCAAATAAGGAGGGTTTTATTACTTGTGTTGCTAAGGAGTGGTCTAAGGTGATCCCGGGTGTAACCATGTTTTCGGTGGTTAAGAAATTGTCAGCCCTCAAGTCTCCTTTGAGACGTCTTTTATTTATCCAGGGCAACCTTCATGATCGTGTTATGGCAGCTAGATTGAAGTTGGATGACATTCAAAAGGCTATTCTATGGATATTGCTCTTCGGGAATCTGAATCCAAGTGTCTTCAAGAGTTCAATACTGTGTCTTATGATGAAGAATGCTTTCTAAAGCAAAAATCTAAGGCTGAATGGCTAGCTGCAGGTGACTCGAATACAAAATTCTTCCATAATTGTGTGAAAATGAGGAATGCCGCTAGCAAGATTCATAGTATTCAAGATGTTCATGGTAACAAGTTTAAAGGCGATGATGTTTTTGGTGTTCTGGTCTCGCATTACTCGGATTTTTTGGGTACCAACAATCAAGTGGTGAAGCTGGTTAATAATGATTTATTCCCTAATGTTCTTGACTCGAATGTTGCTAGCTCTATGATTCGGCAGGTTACCCGTGAGGAGGTTAAAAGTGCTATGTTTTCCATAGGAGAAAATAAAGCCCCGGTGTCACACCCCGACCGCGTAAAACAACAAATCGCGGCGGAAACATCGGGGCGTGTTGCGACAGAATTAATTGTTTCATAACCATGGCACAGAAAGTGTATTTTATTTATTAAACAAGGGTGTTACATTGTCTTGAACAGTAAACAAACGATTTTATAACATAATTAAACATAGTCTATCTTCTTTTAAAGTCTCTAAGGCACAGGTCCGCCCTAGTATCATGATCAACATCCTATGGAAAAGCACCTGAAAACACATGTGAAAATAGGTACGTCAGCATAAAAATGCCTGTGAGATACATAGGTTTTTGAAAATAGGATTCATGACTTATGTTTAAGAAAAATGTTTAGTCATGAACCTTGTAATTTGCTTTGTCTTGTAAATCATTTGAAAACAATAAGATCCGATGATATGTATAAGTAAATGTCAGGTTAAATAAATGACCATGTAAAAAGATGTGTTTGTATAAGATAAGTTGTTTTGTAAATCAATGTCTTGTGAAAAGTATGTTATTTGTATAAAATGTTCTATGTCTCAATATAGAAATGATTCAAATAACGTTACGACATGTAATACCATACAAACACTTATATATAGGAAGTACCAGCGGCGTATCCACCATGCTTGTATCATATTACACACGCATCGTTAACTTAATCACTTAATCAAACCAAACCAATTGTCAAATGTATTGAAAAATATGTCAAAGTGTTTATGTCAAGATGTAAATCATGTCAAATGTCTATGTCAAATATCCATGTCAAATGTCTATGTCAAATATCCATGTCAAATGTCTATGTCAAATATCCATGTCAAATGTCTATGTCAAAATGTCATGTATGGCAAGTGAAATGTCTCAACTAAACCATATGCACGAAAACAAAGTATTGAAGTAAAACTTGGTTTAAATCAAAGCTATGTTTTGTGTAAATGCATGCAACTATTTAATATGAACATTTATGCGGTATTGTGAAAATGCATACATCCAAGCCTTGCGACTGTGGTGATAAACCCTTTAAACAAATTAAAGGTCTATCTGTCTTATGTCATCGAATTCGGTCATTCCTTTCTGTCCCCTTTCCCTGGGATGTCCGGAACGGGAGTTGTCAATTCCTATGGTACCACTACCTACTAACGAACGGCGTAGCTAATGTTAATGAATGTATTGTCCCATGTAAACAAACCAAATGTCATACCAAAATGTAAACATGTGAAAACAATGCACTAAGTATGTAATCAAATGAACATACATAGCGTGAAATGTCATGTAAAACGATGTACTAAGTAATGCACATAATGGGCACACCTAGCAGGAAATGTCATGTAAAACAATGTACTAAGTAATGCACACAATGGGCACACCTAGCATAAGATGATATGAAATCATGTACTATAATGTACTAACGAACATAGCATGTATATGATGTGAAAACAGGAAAGCATGAAAGTAACAAGTAGGCACATGTGTTCCACCCCAAAACAGTTTGGAAAAACAGTAAAAGAGGGGTCTATGTATTCACTTGAGATTGCTCAGATGTTTAAAGATAATCACCAAGTAATGCTAGAGATCTCGGATTCAAACGGCACCTAATATAGGTAACTATGTTAATAACCGGACCTTAATCGGATGATTGGATAGCATTAGGGTTTGTAAACCAAATGAGTGTAGGAACTCACGTGATATGGTTTAACAAAGCCTACATGCTAAATGAAACTTAACCTAAGTCTTATTGACCCATTATGATCCGTTTAGGTAGCTTATGCTACTTTAACGCATCGTGCGCGTGAAACGCGTTCGGACCGCCTAACTAGTCCTATGACAAGTATTATATGCCTAAACATGTTACATAATCAGTTACGTGACAAAAGTTTAGGTTACATATGCTAAATTACCAATTATGTATGAAAAGGGTATTCTGGTAATTTACCTAAGGCATATAAACTACCTATCATACAACTACTTAAACGCCGTGACCATAAGGTATAACCTCGGAAGGTTATTCCCTACACTATGGTCACCTAATGTATTTGGTCGGATCCTAATGATCGACCAAACTGGGTCGGGTTCGAAGGTATAGGCGATTTATTAGATCGCCTACCCTACGACCCTAGACAACGTGGTAATCAGTGGGCATAGTCCCAAGGGACTATAACCAACGTGATTACACTCACGTTGCGAAGTTCATACGAACTTCGCATTGACCATTACTGGTCAACGCTGAAAGTCAAACAAAGTTTGACTTTCTGACTCGAAAAGCAGTAAAATAAGGAAAAGAACGAAAGAATACTTACGAAGGGTCCCCGAATGCTAACTAGATCAATATAGTTCAGGTATGAAACAAGGTTTCAACTTAGAACACAATCAATCAGATTCTAGTGCTTTAAAACAATGAAAGGCATGGGGTATATATAGTTTTCGGTGAACCGTTGAGATCGTTTCATGGAAACCGTGATTCGATCACATCCGTACACTTGTTGAAAGGTTATGGAAGCTACATATGCTCCTTATCTTAGTGACTAAGCAACTTAAAACATGTGGTTAAGGATCAATCAGCTGCAACTTGTGTTTAGAAACATTGAATCTGATCAGATAGTCAGTCGCGTAGCGCGACAGGTAGCCCCATAGGCGTCGCGCTACGCTAGCACCTCCCCTGAATCAGAAAGTTTCAAAATTGGCAGCAATGGTCCCTGCACGTGTTTAAGCCCTTTTTCGATGCGTTTGAACCCCGTTAACCTCATTTCAAGGCTCTAAAATGAAGTTAAAGTATAGGGAACTCAAAACATACTCAAAAATATGCCGGATGATGGTTCGTTTGGTCGTACGAACGCGATGTTCGCTTAATTACGACGGAATGCGCATAAGCGCGAAAAACGATCCAAATGACGCGACGAATGGATTTTTCTTAAGGCGAACAATAAAATATAATGTAGTCATGCTTTCATAAATTTTTGGATGTCCAGATGTATTCAGAACGTAAGTTATGCGCGAAAATGCAAACTTGTGCACTTTTTGACACTTTTAGTCCCTGAATGTCCCAAAAGTTTATTTTAGCACACCAAACCCCTCAAAGCCTATTTCTAAGCTATGTAAAGGATATTTAAGGTGTGTTTAACTTATGGTTATGTTCCGGAATGTTCGTTACAGTTCAAATTGACATACTTTCGCAGTTTGTCATATTTAGTCCCTGTAAGCGAATTAACTTATTTTTGCCATACCAAAGCCTTCAAAACTTATTTCTAAGTTATGTAAAGGTTATTTAAGGTATGTTGAGTATATGTTGATGTTCCGGAGTATTTCTCGCATTAAACTGAGTACGTTTACGCACTAGTTTGCGTATAACTCTCCAGAAAGCGATGTAGAGTTTGAAATTACATAAAAGTCAAAACATGAAAAATGTATAACATAACAAAACAGACATTGGGATCAAATAACATTGTTTTATTGATAATAGAACTATTCATAGCGATTACAAGCACAGTTGTTACAGTCTCCCCTACTTGTGGAAATTTCGTCCCGAAATTTATTTAGAGGAAACTCGTGGAAGAAGATGTGGATATTTCGCCTTCATTTGATCTTCGCGTTCCCAAGTAAACTCAGGTCCACGTTTAGCTTCCCAGCGAACTTTGACCAAAGGAATGCGCTTGCGTTTGAGCCACTTGACTTCACGTTCCATGATTTCCACTGGTTTCTCAACAAATTTCAGTGTTTTGCCAACACGAATTTCGTCAAGTGGTATGGAGAAGTTCTCATCAGCTGTACACTTCTTGAGATTGGACACGTGAAAAGTTGGATGAACATTTCCAAGTTCAGGAGGTAACTCAAGTCTGTAGGTTACCTTTCCGATTCTTTCGACGATCTTGAATGGTCCAACGTACCTAGGTGCAAGTTTTCCTTTCTTTCCAAATCTGATCACACCTTTTCAAGGTGAGACATTAAGTAATACTCGATCACCGACTTGAAATTCCAAGGCTTTGCGTTTTGGGTCCGCGTAAATCTTCTGACGGCTTCTAGCTGCCTGAAGGTTATCACGAACTTTCTTGACCTTGTCAGTTGTCTCTAAAATGAGGGCAGGTCCAGTAAGTTGAGCCTCGCCAATCTCATTCCAGCAGACTGGTGAACGACATTTTCGACCATAGAGAGCTTCGAAAGGAGCCATTTTGATGCTAGTGTGATAACTGTTGTTGTAGGAGAATTCAATCAATTTAAGATGTGAATCCCAGCTACCACCAAAATCGATCACACAAGCTTTTAGCATGTCCTCCATAGTCTGGATTGTTCTCTCAGATTGACCATCCGTTTGCGAATGATAAGCTGTGCTCAGATTAAGTTGGGTCCCCATAGCAGATTGCATGGTTCTCCAAAAATGAGAAGTGAAACGAGCATCTCTGTCAGAAATGATGTTCAAAGGAACACCATGTCGAGCCACAATTTCATCTACATAGATTTGAGCAAGTCTGTCAGTAGGAAAATCCTCGCGGATTGGCAAGAAATGCGCTGACTTTGTAAGACGATCAACGACTACCCAGATGGCATCATGACCTTTCTTTGTGCGAGGAAGTTTAGTAATGAGATCCATAGTAATGTTTTCCCATTTCCAAACTGGGATCTCTGGTTGCTCCAATAAACCAGAAGGACGCTGATGTTCAGCCTTAACCTTAAGACAAGTAAGGCATTTGGATACGTATAAGGCAATGTCTTTCTTCATACCAGGCCACCAATACTGAATACGAAGATCCTTATACATTTTATCTGAGCCCGGATGAATAGAATAACGAGACTTATGGGCTTCATCCATAAGCAAGGTACGAAGATCATCCTGGCTTGGGACCCACAAACGGTCCATGAAGTAATATGATCCATTGTCCTTCAGTTCCAGAGCAGGTGTTATGTGATAGGGAAATTCCTTATCCATCAATCCTTGTGAAACACAAGATTGCTGAGCTTGAGAAATGCGTTCTTGAATATCGGATCGAGCTTGAATAACAGATTGAACACGTACACAATGAAGCTTAGTACGTTCCTTACGACTCAATGCATCAGCTACGACATTCGCCTTACCAGGATGGTAGCGAATTTCGCAGTCATAGTCGTTTAGTAGCTCAACCCAACGTCGTTGTCTCATGTTGAGTTCTTTCTGGTTGAAGATATGCTGAAGACTTTTGTGGTCGGTGAAAACCACACATTTTGTACCGTACAAATAGTGTCTCCAGATCTTGAGAGCGAAAACAACTGCACCCAACTCAAGATCATGAGTGGTGTAGTTCTTCTCATGTATCTTCAATTGTCTTGATGCATAGGCTATGACTTTGTTCCTTTGCATCAGAACACAGCCAAGACCCAATTTAGATGCATCACAATACACGACAAAATCATCATCACCCTCAGGCAATGATAGAACAGGCGCATCGCAAAGCTTCTGCTTCAGGTGTTGAAAAGCTTCCTCTTGTTTGAATCCCCAATAAAAGGGCATTTTCTTCTGAGTTAGAGCAGTTAGAGGAACTGCAATCTTAGAGAAGTTTTCTATGAAGCGGCGATAATAACCCGTTAGACCAAGAAAAGAACGAACTTCAGTAGGAGTAGTAGGCGTATCCCAATCCTTAATCGCACTGATCTTGGAGGGATCTACATGAACACCTCGTTCGTTGATAATGTGTCCCAAAAATTGAACTTCTTTAAGCCAAAATTCGCACTTGGAGAATTTGGCGAAAAGTTGCTCTTTCTTCAGGAGTTCCAGAGTAAGACGAAGATGCTGCTCGTGATCAGCTCGCGTCTTAGAGTAAATCAAGATGTCATCGATAAAAACAATGACGAACTGATCCAAATAAGGTTTGCAGACCCTATTCATTAAGTCCATGAAAACAGCAGGAGCATTAGTCAAACCGAATGGCATGACTGTGAACTCATAATGTCCATAACGAGTACGGAATGCTGTCTTCGGAATGTCTTCTTCTTGCACCCGAAGTTGATGATATCCAGATCGCAGATCAATCTTCGAAAAATAAGAAGCACCTTGTAACTGATCAAAGAGGTCGTCGATGCGAGGTAGGGGATATCAATTCTTGATGGTAAGCTTGTTAAGCTCACGATAATCGATACACATCCTAAAGGATCCATCCTTCTTCTTAACAAAAAGAACGGGAGCACCCCAAGGTGAAAAGCTGGGACGGATAAAACCTTTGTCAGAGAGCTCCTGAAGCTGTTTAGACAACTCTTGCATCTCAGACGGTGCAAGACGATATGGAGCTCTGGCAATGGGATTTGCACCAGGTACGAGATCAATACGGAACTCGACTTGGCGTGCTGGAGGTAGACCAGGTAAATCTTCAGGGAATACTTCAGAATAATCCCGAACGACAGGAATATCTGAAATAGACTTACCCTTGCCTTTATCTTCTGTAACATGTGCTAAGAAAGCCACATAGTTCTTCTGCAGATACTTCAGAGCTTTAAAACAAGACATGAGTTTGAGACCACCGGTAGGCTTCTCACCTTGAACCTGCAGGATCTCGCCTGTCGAAAGTGGCACACGAACAATCTTCTTAGAACAAACTATCTCTGCGTGATGCTTGGATAACCAATCCATTCCCACAATAACGTCGAAGCTTCCAAGTTGCATAGGCGCGAGGTCAATAGGAAAAAGATGGTCGTTAAGATTCAACTGGCAGTTGTGAAGAACAGAATCAAGAATAATGGGTTCACCACTAGCAACCTCTACTGTCAAAGATTTGCCTAGTTTCGTTCTAGACACGCGAAGCATTTGCTCAAAAGATAAAGACACGAAACTCTTATCGGCACCAGAATCGAAAAGAACAGATGCAGGCTGATTATTAATAAAGAACGTACCGTTCACCACATTATCGTCAGCCTGTGCCTCTTGGGCATTCATGTTAAAAACTCGGCCTCGAGCCGGAGCCTGATTCTGGTTCTGGTTCTGGTTCGCCAGCCTTGGGCACCGATTTCTATAGTGGGTCAGATCCCCACAATTGTAACAAGCACCTGGTGGGTATTGTGGTCGTGCAGCTTGACCCTGTTGCGGAGCAGGAGGCTGAGCAACTTGTTGAGCCGGGTTCTGAACCGCGGGATTCTGAGCAGATCGACAAACATTGGCGAGATGGCCTGATTTCCCACAGTTAGTACAGAAACGGCATGGAAGTTGTGGCTGGTGGTGACTGTTGCATCTATTGCACAAAGGTGCATTCCCTGAATAGGGTTTCTTCGCTGGAGGCTGTGCAGGTTGGTTGGGAGCTACCTGGTTAGCTTGGGCAGTGATAGCAAAATTTTGGGAAGCCTTACGCTTCTTTGCCCTCTTTGAAGAACCAGAGTTCTTTCCATTTCCGTTTTGACCTTTCTTGTTATCCACCTTGTCAGCCGATTGTTCCTTGCCCTTGTCACCCTTCCGGTGCAACTTGTTCTTCCGGATCTGCGACTCAGTCAATGTCGCAGATAACTCGATCGCCTGACGAAGTGTGGCAGGGTTACTACCAGTAAGAATGTCTTGTACCGAGTCAGGTAGGCCATCGATGTATCTCTCGATAGCCTTGTCGAGTGGGGTGACCATTGTTGGGCAAAGCAGACTCAACTCCGCAAACCGATCAGTATAAGCCCTGTGCTCACCACTATCTTGCTTTAAAACATCAAACTCCTTCTCCAACGCTCGCTGCTCATGACGAGGACAGAATTCCCTCATCATAAGGGCTCTAAGTTCAGCCCATGTCTGTGCGAGAGCAACTTCAGCACCCCGGTCTCTCATAACCCCGTTCCACCATGTCAAAGCCCTCTTCTGAAATACGCTCGAGGAGAACTCGACCTTGCGATTATCCGGACACTGCACATGGCGAAAAGTATTCTCTATGCTCTCGAACCACTGAAGAAGCCCAGTCGCTCCCTCAGAACCACTAAACTTGAGTGGTTTAGCCTGGTTAAAATCCTTGTATTTGCATGGAACATTGTTGTTGTTGTTGGCTTGATTCCATTGAGCAAAGAGATTTGGAAACTGAGCAGCCATCTGCTGCGCAATAATTTCTGCCAGCTCGGCAGTAGCTATCTGGTTCTCGCGTCGAGGAGGCATTCTAAAAGAAGAAAACATGAAAAGAAACGAGTGAGATGATTGGATGAAAAGAATGAGATGATAAAAACAAGAATTGCCAACAGCATAGATGGTGGTCATTCGTCCGTATCACAAAGCAAACAAACGACTCACAGTGACTAATCAAAGTAAATGGATCAAAAATAATGTATAATGAAGACATGCTCGCCTATAAGTGAACACTCGTCCCAAGAATTCCCAGGTAAGCACAACTGGTCTCGCGTCTGGTTGAGATGTATACGAAGTGCTTGCCTAGACAGAAAACTCAGAATACAGGCATTCACCCTTCCAGTTTGCACATGTTCACATTATTTAAAACCCAAAACGTTTGACGGGATTTTGAAAATTTGAAGGCACAAGGCCAAAAACCAATACTGAAAAGGGTTCAAAACCATATAACAGAGGGTTCAAAACCTTGTAAAAATTTATTCAAAATCAGATGATTGTTTTTCAAAAAATAGTTTCGGAAAAATTTTGGTTCCTTGTTTTGTTAATCACCTAAGGATAGGTGATGTACATGTTTTAAGATCTAAACACAAGATAACTTGTGTTAGGTTCCTAGAAAAGTTATAGTCTAGGTCAAAGCATTACTAATAACCTAATTCCCTATAACCATTGGCTCTGATACCAACTCTTCTGTCACACCCCGACCGCGTAAAACAACAAATCGCGGCGGAAACATCGGGGCGTGTTGCGACAGAATTAATTGTTTCATAACCATGGCACACAAAGTGTATTTTATTTATTAAACAAGGGTGTTACATTGTCTTGAACAGTAAACAAACAATTTTATAACATAATTAAACATAGTCTATCTTCTTTTAAAGTCTCTAAGGCACAGGTCCGCCCTAGTATCATGATCAACATCCTATGGAAAAGCACCTGAAAACACATGTGAAAATAGGTACGTCAGCATAAAAATGCCTGTGAGATACATAGGTTTTTGAAAATAGGATTCATGACTTATGTTTAAGAAAAATGTTTAGTCATGAACCTTGTAATTTGCTTTGTCTTGTAAATCATTTGAAAACAATAAGATCCGATGATATGTATAAGTAAATGTCAGGTTAAATAAATGACCATGTAAAAAGATGTGTTTGTATAAGATAAGTTGTTTTGTAAATCAATGTCTTGTGAAAAGTATGTTATTTGTATAAAATGTTCTATGTCTCAATATAGAAATGATTCAAATAACGTTACGACATGTAATACCATACAAACACTTATATATAGGAAGTACCAGCGGCGTATCCACCATGCTTGTATCATATTACACACGCATCGTTAACTTAATCACTTAATCAAACCAAACCAATTGTCAAATGTATTGAAAAATATGTCAAAGTGTTTATGTCAAGATGTAAATCATGTCAAATGTCTATGTCAAATATCCATGTCAAATGTCTATGTCAAATATCCATGTCAAATGTCTATGTCAAATATCCATGTCAAATGTCTATGTCAAATATCCATGTCAAATGTCTATGTCAAAATGTCATGTATGGCAAGTGAAATGTCTCAACTAAACCATATGCACGAAAACAAAGTATTGAAGTAAAACTTGGTTTAAATCAAAGCTATGTTTTGTGTAAATGCATGCAACTATTTAATATGAACATTTATGCGGTATTGTGAAAATGCATACATCCAAGCCTTGCGACTGTGGTGATAAACCCTTTAAACAAATTAAAGGTCTATCTGTCTTATGTCATCGAATTCGGTCATTCCTTTCTGTCCCCTTTCCCTGGGATGTCCGGAACGGGAGTTGTCAATTCCTATGGTACCACTACCTACTAACGAACGGCGTAGCTAATGTTAATGAATGTATTGTCCCATGTAAACAAACCAAATGTCATACCAAAATGTAAACATGTGAAAACAATGCACTAAGTATGTAATCAAATGAACATACATAGCGTGAAATGTCATGTAAAACGATGTACTAAGTAATGCACATAATGGGCACACCTAGCAGGAAATGTCATGTAAAACAATGTACTAAGTAATGCACACAATGGGCACACCTAGCATAAGATGATATGAAATCATGTACTATAATGTACTAACGAACATAGCATGTATATGATGTGAAAACAGGAAAGCATGAAAGTAACAAGTAGGCACATGTGTTCCACCCCAAAACAGTTTGGAAAAACAGTAAAAGAGGGGTCTATGTATTCACTTGAGATTGCTCAGATGTTTAAAGATAATCACCAAGTAATGCTAGAGATCTCGGATTCAAACGGCACCTAATATAGGTAACTATGTTAATAACCGGACCTTAATCGGATGATTGGATAGCATTAGGGTTTGTAAACCAAATGAGTGTAGGAACTCACGTGATATGGTTTAACAAAGCCTACATGCTAAATGAAACTTAACCTAAGTCTTATTGACCCATTATGATCCGTTTAGGTAGCTTATGCTACTTTAACGCATCGTGCGCGTGAAACGCGTTCGGACCGCCTAACTAGTCCTATGACAAGTATTATATGCCTAAACATGTTACATAATCAGTTACGTGACAAAAGTTTAGGTTACATATGCTAAATTACCAATTATGTATGAAAAGGGTATTCTGGTAATTTACCTAAGGCATATAAACTACCTATCATACAACTACTTAAACGCCGTGACCATAAGGTATAACCTCGGAAGGTTATTCCCTACACTAAGGTCACCTAATGTATTTGGTCGGATCCTAATGATCGACCAAACTGGGTCGGGTTCGAAGGTATAGGCGATTTATTAGATCGCCTACCCTACGACCCTAGACAACGTGGTAATCAGTGGGCATAGTCCCAAGGGACTATAACCAACGTGATTACACTCACGTTGCGAAGTTCATACGAACTTCGCATTGACCATTACTGGTCAACGCTGAAAGTCAAACAAAGTTTGACTTTCTGACTCGAAAAGCAGTAAAATAAGGAAAAGAACGAAAGAATACTTACGAAGGGTCCCCGAATGCTAATCTAGATCAATATAGTTCAGGTATGAAACAAGGTTTCAACTTAGAACACAATCAATCAGATTCTAGTGCTTTAAAACAATGAAAGGCATGGGGTATATATAGTTTTCGGTGAACCGTTGAGATCGTTTCATGGAAACCGTGATTCGATCACATCCGTACACTTGTTGAAAGGTTATGGAAGCTACATATGCTCCTTATCTTAGTGACTAAGCAACTTAAAACATGTGGTTAAGGATCAATCAGCTGCAACTTGTGTTTAGAAACATTGAATCTGATCAGATAGTCAGTCGCGTAGCGCGACAGGTAGCCCCATAGGCGTCGCGCTACGCTAGCACCTCCCCTGAATCAGAAAGTTTCAAAATTGGCAGCAATGGTCCCTGCACGTGTTTAAGCCCTTTTTCGATGCGTTTGAACCCCGTTAACCTCATTTCAAGGCTCTAAAATGAAGTTAAAGTATAGGGAACTCAAAACATACTCAAAAATATGCCGGATGATGGTTCGTTTGGTCGTACGAACGCGATGTTCGCTTAATTACGACGGAATGCGCATAAGCGCGAAAAACGATCCAAATGACGCGACGAATGGATTTTTCTTAAGGAGAACAATAAAATATAATGTAGTCATGCTTTCATAAATTTTTGGATGTCCAGATGTTTTCAGAACGTAAGTTATGCGCGAAAATGCAAACTTGTGCACTTTTTGACACTTTTAGTCCCTGAATGTCCCAAAAGTTTATTTTAGCACACCAAACCCCTCAAAGCCTATTTCTAAGCTATGTAAAGGATATTTAAGGTGTGTTTAACTTATGGTTATGTTCCGAAATGTTCGTTACAGTTCAAATTGACATACTTTCGCAGTTTGTCATATTTAGTCCCTGTAAGCGAATTAACTTATTTTTGCCATACCAATGCCTTCAAAACTTATTTCTAAGTTATGTAAAGGTTATTTAAGGTATGTTGAGTATATGTTGATGTTCCGGAGTATTTCTCGCATTAAAATGAGTACGTTTACGCACTAGTTTGCGTATAACTCTCCAGAAAGCGATGTAGAGTTTGAAATTACATAAAAGTCAAAACATGAAAAATGTATAACATAACAAAACAGACATTGGGATCAAATAACATTGTTTTATTGATAATAGAACTGTTCATAGCGATTACAAGCACAGTTGTTACACCCGGGCCCAGATGGCTACACTTCTGCTTTTTTCAAAAACTCTTGGGAGATTGTGGGTGATGAGGTTACGAAAGCGATTCTGGACTTTTTTGATAATGGTAAGATGCTTCAACAAATTAACCATACTATCATTGCATTGGTACCGAAAAATCCATCTCCTAATTCAGTGATGGATTATAGGCCGATTTCCTGCTGTAACGTCATTTATAAATGTATCAGTAAAATTCTGACAGACAGGATCAAAGGTAGTTTGGATTATCTTGTTGACATTAATCAGTCTGCCTTCATCCCGGGTAGGAAAATTTCGGATAATATTCTTCTTACTCGGGAGCTTATGCACAATTACCACTTAAATATAGGCCCCGCCAGGTGTGCGTTTAAAATTGACATACAGAAAGCCTATGATACTGTGAGCTGGTCATTTCTTGAGGATGTTCTGTATGCGTTTGGGTTTCATCATAAGATGGTTAAATGGATCATGGTTTGTGTTACGAATGTCTCTTATTCGTTGAGCATTAATGGCAACCTATACGGGTATTTCAAGGGTAAAAGAGGTCTCCGGCAGGGAGATCCAATATCTCCTTATTTGTTTACTTTAGTCATGGAGGTTCTCTCGTTGTTACTAAAGAAGGCGGCTTATTCTAGTAATGCGTTTCGATACCACCTCTATTGTAAAAAACAGAAGATTATTAACGTTTCTTTTGCTGATGATCTGTTTTTATTTGCTAATGGGGATGTGGCTTCGGTTAGGATCATTCGGGATACTCTCCAGTTGTTTTCAAGCGCATCGGGTTTAGTTCCAAGTATGCCGAAAAGTACTGTGTATTTTGGCAACGTCCCTCATTCTATTAAGCAGGAAATTCTTAATATTATGCCTTTTCAAGAGGGATCGCTTCCGGTTCGGTATTTGGGAGTTCCGTTAATTTCAACAAAGCTTTCCTATAAAGATTGTAAAATCTTAGTTGATAAAATGGTGAAGAAAGTTGATAATTGGATGACGAGAGCTCTATCTTTTGCTGGTAGACTTCAGCTGGTCAATTCGGTCCTATCAGCTATGCATATTTATTGGGCTACTGTTTTCATATTGCCGGCTAAAATTGTTAATGATCTTGAAAGATGTATGCGTATGTTCCTTTGGTCATGTACAAATCAGCAGTCTGTTAAGGCTAAGGTTGCTTGGAAGGTTGTTTGCTTACCTAAGTATGAGGGGGGTTTGGGTGTGAGATGTATTTCTGATGTTAATAAAGCCCTTATTTCTTCTCATATTTGGAGTATCCTAACTAATACCAAGTCGCTATGGGTTCAATGGATCCATATGTATAAGCTTAAAGGTAGGAGTTTCTGGGAGGTTCCTAGCCGAGGCCGTATGACTTGGGGTTGGAGAAAGCTTCTCGCAATTAGGAGCTTGATCCGTCCTTATTTATGGTCTTCTATTGGTAATGGGTCTCAAACGAATATATGGAGTGATATGTGGTGTGATCAATGCCCTCTGCGCAATTTTATCAGCCCGAGACGCATCTCTAATGCGGGTTTTAATCTCCAGTCTACGATTGCTGAAATGGTGTCTCACAATGGCAATTGGAGGTGGCTGGTAGCTTGGTATGACTTATTTCCAGTTTTAATCAATGTTCAGGTCCCTTCTTTTTATGACAGGAAGGATCGCTTGATATGGAAAGATCTTGAAGGCAACTCTTGTCACTTCTCTTCTTGGGAGGTTTGGAATAATATTCGGCATCGTGAGGACTTAGTGCCGTGGGTTAATATGGTTTGGTTTAAACATTGCATTCCAAGACACTCGTTTCACTTGTGGCTTGTCATTAGAAATAAATTGAAGACGCAAGATAGATTGTCGGTTTGGGAGGCCGGAAGTGCTACAAATCTAAACCTCATGTGTTGTCCACTGTGTAGTTATGACAGAGATTCAAGAGACCATTTATTCTTTGAATGTTCGTTTGCTTTGGAGGTTTGGAATAACATTAAGGTGATGACTAACATGGAGCGTGTTTATGGTACATGGGCAGAGGTTATGTCTTGGATGAGCCAGAATTCTAATATGCAGATGCCGGAAAATATTATTAGCAGGTTGGTCGTTTCAGCTGCTTCTTATTTTGTTTGGCAAGAAAGAAATAATAGGCTTTTCAATAAAAACCAGCGAACGGCGGTGGTGATTGCTCGCGAGATCATTCGAACGGTTAGATTGCGCCTTTTAGCATTCAAATTCAAGTGGAAACCTGGCCTTCGAAGGTTACTTGAGAAATGGCAGATACCAAGTGGCAACATGGAGATTGATCCTGGCTAGAGAGTAGAGTGTAGTCCTCTATTTTTGTCGCTCAGTTTGAGCTTGGTCGTTTAGTGGTTGTTTAGTTTGGTCGTGTTTTTGTTTTGGCTGTTTTTGTTATAGTCTTGGTATGCCAAGGCTTTTTGGTGTGTAACATTTCAGTTGCACTTTTGTGCTCATTGGTTTTATAAAATTCACCGGGGTAACCCTTTACCCAAAAAAATAAAAATAAAAAAATAACAGGCTTTTCAAGAATAATAAGAGGACGGTGGCTCAAGTTGTTGAGATAATTAAAAGCTCGGTTCGTTTGCGCCTGATGGGGTTCAGATTTCGGGTGGCTTCGGCTAAGGAGAGGATTTTCAAGATTTGGAAGATTGAAGAGATCAAAGACAATGTAGCGGATCCGGGCTAGTTTGTTAGAGTCTTGTTGTTTCAGTCTTGGTTGTTAGTGTGGTTGTTTTTCTTGGTTGGTTGTTTTTGGATTGGTTGTGTTTCTTGCTTTCCTAGGCTTGGCATGTCAAGTCTAGTTGGTATGTCATTCTGACATACCCTTGTACTTATTTGGTTCATTTATAAAATTCATCGGGGTAACCCTTTACCCAAAAATAAAACTCGGAACTAAACCAGAAAGATTAGTAAATTTCTCAAGCGCATCTCTTACCTTTTTAACCGAAACAATATCCCCATGCACAAAAATGAATAAATCATCAGCAAAGGAAACGTTTATAATCTTCTGTTTAACACAGTGAGCATGAAACTTAAACATAGTGCTAGAATGGGCAGCTTGTTGAAGAAGCAGTGAAAGAACCTCCATAATCAATGTGAATAAGTATGGCGACATAGGATCGCCTTGCCTCAAGCCCCTCTTACCTCCGAAAAAACCATGCAAATTACCATTAATACTAAGAGAATAGGTGGTCGTGGTTACACAAGCCATAATCCACGCAACCATCTTCTGATGAAACCCAAAGCCATGCAAAACATCCTCCAAAAACGACCAACTGATAGTATCATAAGCCTTTTGGATATCTATTTTGAACGCACATCTAGCCGGACCCCGATTCAAGTGATAATTGTGCATCAATTCCTGAGTAAGAAGGATGTTATCTGATATTTTCCTACCCGGAACAAAGGCAGACTGATTAATACTAACCAAATCACCCAAACTACCCTTCAATCTATCCGTTATGATCTTGCTGATACACTTGTACAAGACATTACAGCAAGAGATAGGACGATAGTCAAGAACCGAATCCGGAGTCTCCACTTTTGGAATAAGAGCCAGGATAGTATGATTAAGTTGTTTCAGGATCTTACCACTATCAAAAAACTCTAGGATGGCCATAGTAATCTCATCACCCACAATATCCCATGTATGTTTGAAAAAAGCCGACGTATAGCCGTCAGGGCCCGGAGCTTTATTCTCGCCAATACTAAACATAGCATTCTTGACCTCTTCACGTGTAACCTGTCGAACCATATTGTCCACAACAGCAGGACTAAGAACATTAACAAAAATATCCTCCTGATTTAGCTGAATAACTTGATCCTCCTTGCCCAAAAAGTTTGCATAATGGTTGACTAGAGCAATCGACACATCTTCACCCTCAAACCGGTTCCCTGCAACATCCTTAATAGCTTGAATTTTAGATCTAGCATTCCTACATTTCACACTGTTATGGAAGAAAGCTGTATTTGAATCCCCCGCACATAACCATTCCACTTTAGACTTTTGCTTTAGAAAACATTATTCATCATACGCCGCTGACTTGAACTCTTTTAAGTACTCAGATTCCATGTTTCTCAGCTCTCTATTAAGCGGATTAGCGTCAATCTTTATTTGAATTTCATCAAGTTTACTTCTCAACTCAGAAACTTTATCATGCAGATTACCCTGTCGAAACAGAATTCTCCGCAAAGACGGCTTCAAGTTCTTAAGTTTCTTAGTAACCGAGTACACAGCCACCCCATTAATCGTCTTCCTCCACTCCTGCTCGACCGAAGACTTGAACTCTGGTTTAGAAGTGATAAAGTTTGCAAATTTAAAAGGTTTAGGCTTGGCCTTAATCGAATTGCCCATCTTTAGAAAACATGGAGTATGATCCGAAACACGGAAAGGATGATAAAGAACAAAGGCATCCGGACATGTCTCTATGAACTTCATATTCCCCATCACCCAATCAATCTTTTTCAGCAACCCAATTCCCTCCTTAGGCTTCTGGTTCCACGTGTAATACAATCCATGGCCCATAATGTCAAGCAGCTCCGTTACCTGAACACAATCATAAAACTCTCGCATACCAATAGTTTGAGTGGATGAACCGCATATAGAATCTTCATGATGCAATGCTGAGTTAAAATCTCCCATAACGACCCATGGTTTATCATGACATAAACCCTTATGCTTACAAAGATTATCCCAGAGCCCTCTTCTTTCCTGATATTTATTCTTCGCATACACAAACGAACAGAAAATAATTTTCATGCATGACTTATACCGAAGTTGGACATGAATAACCTGGTCCGTTTGTGACAAGACCATGACATCAACATCATCCGAATTCCACCCTAAAATTATTCTAGTGCCCCGATCACACAAGTTACCATTAGAAGTCCAACTCCAATTCCTGAAGACACCTTTACAAACCTTATCAAGCTTCATAATATCGACATGAGACTCAAGAATGGCACAAACAACTAACTTATTTTCAGACAAAAGAATCCGAACTCACTTTGTTTCAGGGGTCGGTTCAAACCCCTTATGTTCCAGGCTGCGATGCTATCCATTCAAACCATCTAGACCGGCAGTGCTTGCCCCCTCAGACGTATCTTTTTTTGATCCTTCCTCATAAACTTCGACATTTCCGTAGGAACCGAATCCACAACCTCATCGTCAATGTGCACTTGGTTCCCCTTTGCATTATTCGATAGCGGTCTTATCTCAAACCCATCTTCCGAATCAAAAACACCCGCATCTCCATCATCCTTGGTAAGCACCTCAAATGAATTCTTTAGATGAACATTACCAGCTTTGTCATTATTCAGCTTATCATCCTTTGTACCCGAAGTACTCGGCCCTGTTTTGTTTATCTTAGGCTTGTAGATAAATTTCGGCTTTTGTTTTTTCTGCACTGCTCCCAGTCTAACCGTCTTCCTCTTATCCGTAATAAATCCCTCATCATCAACAACCACCTGGTTCTTTTTGCTGTTAGCATTCTTACTACAATTTTGGTCATTATGACCGAACACACAGCATTTTTTGGGTAAAGGGTTACCCTGGTGATTCTATATATTCACAAAAATAAAACAAGTAGTAAGGTAACATCCTTACTAGTTCAGACATGGGACATACCCCCATGAAAGTAGTAACCAACTAAACCACAAAACTGTAAAACCAAAACGACTACTAGACACACTATCTAGAACAAAAGACTCCTTAACTTATCCGAAATCAACCATTTTCCATGAGTAAATCAGTTCCATGAATATCCCACTTCTCCAGTAATGCCCGAACTCGCGCAGTGTTCTTGAACTTGAGCCCCATTAGCTTATATCTAACACTTTCTATAACAAGCTGACAAAGAACATCCGGAGGTCTTGCATGGTTCCTAAATAATCGGTTATTTCTCTCCTGCCATATGGTATAAGCTAGCGCTGCAATCAACAACCGAGCCACCATATTTGATGCTGATTTTGACCGAGAACGAGTACCTAGCCATTCGAAAACATCACTCCACTTTGAATCGACACTCTCCATACCAGCCTTTGCACGAATCATTTCCCAAACTAGCGTGGATAGTTTGCACTCAAAAAATAAGTGGTCATGAGAATCAATATTCTCATAACACAACAGGCAACACATCATGTTCATGTTGTTACATCGAGTATGATTCCAAAGCACAATTTTGTCTTGAGTAAGTAACTTACGTCGCACAATAAGCCACATCAGAAAAGCATGACGAGGAATACAATGAGAGAACCAAATGAAAGCAGCCCAACCCACCTCCGGCTCCCTTGCTCGAACAGAATTCCAAACCACACTTGAAGAGTAAATGGCCTCACTATCTCCATCTTTCCAAAGAAGACGATCTCGTGCATTTAAATTCCGTTGCATGTTATCAAGCTGAATAAGAACTGGGAATATATCCCTCCAAGCTAACGGCCAAATCCAAGAACCATTAGGAGACACATCCGCAACTGTAGCACTTAGAGAAAAACCTTCTCGGGTAATAACTCTTGGAGTCAAAAAATTGCATAACGGACCAATGCTGCTCCATGTATCAAACCAAGCTGAGGTACTACTACCATCACCAATCATAGACCAAACATGTTGACGAATCAAAGGGCGAAGTTGAGCCATCTTTTTCCAGCTCCAACAACAAGTATCCGGAATCTTATGGTCCCAAAAATTCCGACCTTTTAACCGATAAGAGTGAATCCAAGCAACCCATAACGAATGACGATTACTTAGAATACTCCAAATATGCGAAACCATAAGAGCTTTATTAAAATCAGCTATACGTCGAATCCCCAAGCCCCCTTCAGTTTTCGGCACACACACAGATCTCCATGAAACTTTCGCCCTACCACGCTTAGAAGAAGATTGAGCCCAAAGAAAATTCCGCATTTTAGTTTCCAACTCCTTAACTACTCTAGCTGGTAATATAAAAACCGATGACCAGTAGACATGCATCGATGAAAGAACCGAAATAATAAGTTGAAGTCTACCTGCGAAAGACAACATTTTATTCTTCCAATTATCAATCCGGCATTCAAGCCGCTCCACAAGAATGCTACAATCTTTGTATAAAAGCCTCGAAGAAATAAGAGGGACCCCCAAGTATCTGACTGGCAACGTACCCTCAACAAAGGGCAAAACTGCTTCGGAATAGCAACAGTGATATGATCCTTTAGCTCATTCTCCGCATTAATTTCAATTAAAGCCCGAGCAAAACTGCTCCTCCCCCAGTTGTCAGCACACATGTCCACGGTATAACTATCCAATCTTTTTGGAACTCCTATCTTAGACGCTAATAAACTGAGCCCGTCATCCGTGTAAACAGCTATCGGAACATTATGCAGTTTAACCCACACAGGAACTGAGTTGATACCCTCTTTCTTAAGGCTAATAGTTGGAGACCAGACATTTAGAAACAATGGAACTTTCCTAATCAGCCATGGCCCCCCTTCAAGCACCTTAGCCATACCCTCCTTTGAATCGAATTTAAAGAAAAAGAAGCCACTTGAGTTCATCATTGCTTTAACAAATCCAAATTTTGACCAGGCATTCTTTGCATAATATTCGACTACAGGAAAGGGAAGCCTATTCCCCAAGAAATAACCAAACAAAACATTATCGAGTTTTTCCTGAACTTTTCGAATTACCTCACGAGGAATAACTACGTTAGCGTCTTGAACCGTCTCCGACGCATCTAGTTTCCTGAAATTTACTTCCCGTTTCGGAGATACCTTTTGCTTTACCATATCAGCATACGAACCTGGTTTTTTGGGGTAAAGGGTTACCCCGGTGATTTATATATTCACAACCAAAGAAAACAAGTAGTGAGGTGAATCCTCACTAGTTCAAACATGAGACATGCCTCATGAAAGTAAACCAAACAAACCACAAAAAAACCAAACAAACCATGCGACTAGACTACCATCTAGAACAAAATTCAAAAAACACGAAAAAACTCAGCCAATTCCATCCGCATCCGCACCTTGATGAATTCCCTAATCGTCAAGAAGTCTCTTCACTCTAACCGTGTTCTTAAACTTCACTCCCAACAGCTTGTATCGAACCATATTCAGAATTACTGAAGCAATAATCTCTGGTGGCCTCGTTTGGTTCTTGAAAAGCCTCATGTTTCTTTCCTGCCAAATAACATAAGTCGAAGCAGCGACAATTAGCCTACTCACATAATCCTCGGCTAATTTGGAATTAAAACGCTCACAAAGCCGACCCACAATATCCGACCATTGATCCTTAACATTACTCATACCAGCTTTATCACGAACGATGCTCCAAACATGGGACGACAACTTACATTCGAAGAAAAGATGGCTGTGAGAATCAATATTTTCATAACACAAAAGACAGCACATCATGTTCATGTTTTTCCTTCTAGAAAAATCCCACTGCAAGATTTTATCTTGAGTCAAAAGCTTCCGACACATAATCAGCCACATAAGAAACGCGTGTCTCGGAATACATTGAGAAAACCTATTGTTAATCAGGAAAATAAAGGTAAAAGTAAGACGGATGAGTAGGGCTATCAGGTTATTGGAAAAAAGAAATCAACGAAACATGTAGTCAAATATAAACCGAAGTTAGTGTATCGGCCAGTGAGGAACGATCAACATAAACCTTCTACTTCTAAACCGAAAGCAGATGGTATCCAGCTTAATAACGCGTTTAGTGCTTTGGAGACTCCTAATGATGAGGTCTCGGATCAGGATGAGGTCAGGGAAGTGCCGGATGAAACATCCATGTTTATGCAGAACAAAGCGAATAATGGAGAATCTTTTTCAGGGGCAAGCACTCCTGCTGTCGAGGTTTCTAATGGATAGTATAGCCAGCTGGAATATAAGGGGGTTGAATCACCCCTGAAACAAAAAGAGGTTCGTCATGTTATTAAGGAAAATAATTTAAAGGTATGTGCTATTTTAGAATCTCATGTGCAAGTTGATAAGCTGAATGTTATGTGTAGCAAACTTTGTAAGGAATGGGATTGGTTGTCGAATGGGAACTTGTGTCATAAAGGCACAAGAATCATAGTTGGTTGGAACCCTAGGGATGTGGATGTTATGCTCTTATCTTTTACGGATCAAGTGATGCATCTTCAAATAGTCTTTAAAGGGCAGAAGAAGGCTATATTCTGTTCCATGGTATATGCTAGCAATGACTATAAAGAGAGAAGAGAGCTATGGAAATCGTTGAATAGGCACAAGTGCTTTGTTAATGACAAACCTTGGGTTATTATGGGGGACTTTAATGCGATTCTTGAGCTTAGTGATACTCACATGGGTGCTTCAGGTATATCGGTGAGTATGTTGGAATTCAAAGAGTGTATTTTGAACATTGAGGTTTCTGATGTCAAGAGCTCGGGTATGCATTTTACGTGGAATCAAAAACCTAAACATGGTATAGGTGTCATGAGAAAGATTGACAGGATCATGGCTAATTGCCACTTCACTGATGTTTTTCCGAATTCGTTTTCGGTTTTTCAACCTCACTGAGTGTCGGATCACTCGGCCTGTGTTCTAAAGTTACCGGAAGTTTTGAGATGCAAGCATAAACCATTTAAGTTCCCTAACTTTCTTACTCATAAAGCTGAATTTATTAATATAGTCAAAGATGGATGGGATATTAACATCGATGGGGTTCCTATGTTTAAAGTGGTGAAAAAGCTGAGAAGTTTAAAACCTCCTTTCAGATCTCTTCTTCGCCAACAAGGGAACTTGCATGATCGTGTATCTAGCATTAGGAAGGAGCTGGATGACTTACAAAGCAAGGTGGATTTGGATCCGGATAACCTTTCTCTTCGGAACTTAGCGGCTGAGTGTCAGAAAAAGTTCTTGGAGGTTAGTTTAGATGAAGAACGTTTCTTAAAGCAAAAGGCGAAACAAAAATGGTTGCAAGTTGGTGATGCGAACACAAATTTTTTTCATAATATGGTTAAAAGCAGGAACCATAGAGCTCAAATCCAATTCATTAAAGATGTCAATGGAAATGAATTTGAAGGAAAGGATGTCGCTAATGTTTTAGTGGAACACTACAAAGCGTTTCTAGGAGTCAAGGGTATTGTGAACACCCATCCGAATTCTGACTGTTTTCCGAAACGTATTAGTGTTACAAAGGCTGATCTCATGATTCGAGAAATTACTAATGAGGAAATAAAGTCTGCTTTTTTTGATGTTGGGGACGACAAAGCCCC
Organism: Helianthus tuberosus; assembly: GCA_030545235.1. Lineage (NCBI taxonomy): Eukaryota > Viridiplantae > Streptophyta > Magnoliopsida > Asterales > Asteraceae > Helianthus > Helianthus tuberosus. The sequence goes on along the minus strand of CM060429.1, from coordinate 46,517,099 downwards.
GGGCCCAGATGGATATTCATCAGCTTTCTTTAAAAAATCTTGGCAGATTATTGGTGAGGAGGTGTCTTTCGCTATCAAAGATTTCTTTAGAAGTGGCCGGCTCTTACAAGAAATTAACCATACTTTTTTGGCACTGATTCCAAAAGTGAACACCCCGACGTTTGTTACTGATTACCGCCCTATTTCGTGTTGTAATGTTATCTATAAAGCTATTAGTAAGATTCTTACTAATAGGCTTCTTGAAGGGATTAATGACGTTGTCTTTTTTTTGGGTAAAGGGTTACCCCGATGAATTTTATAAATCAAACCATAAAAAACAGTAGTGTGGCTGAGTTACCACACCCAAACTAGCGTTGGCATACCAACACTAGGAACAAACATCCCAAAAAAACACAACTAGGCACACAAGGCCACAACCCAGCTAACAAACCAAACACGGCCAAAAACAAAAAACAAACTACAAACTACAAACAAAGACACCTAACTAGCCGGGATCAATCTCTAAATTGTTTCCAGGAATCTTCCACTTTTCCACCAAGCTACCATTTTCAAATCTCCGTTTAAACTTGAGGGAAATAAGCCGCAATCGAACAGTATTAATAATCTCCTGAGACACTACCATAGCCGTCCGATGGTTCCGAGAAAACAACCTGATGTTGCGTTCTTGCCATATAAAATAGGTTGCAGCCGCAACTACCAACCGACTAACAACATTGTCAGGCTTTTGTAATGACGAGTTGTGGTTCATCCAAGCCATAATATCGGTCCAACTTCCATTAACATCTTCCATATTAGTGAGACTCGTAACATTGTTCCAGACCTGCGTAGCAAAAGAGCATTCAAAGAAGAGATGGTCTCTCGAATCCCTGTTGTAACAGCATAAAGGGCAGCACATAAGATTCAAATTTGTTTCACTTCCCGCATCCCAAACATGAAGCCGATCCTGTGTCTTCAATTTGTTTTGAATAACTAGCCATATATGGAACGCATGCCTAGGAATGCATTGTTTAAACCAAACCATATTCCCCCATTGCACTTTACTTGCATGATGCCGAATATTATTCCAAACCTCCCAAGAAGAAAATGGACGATTGTTCCCTTCCAAGTCTTTCCAAACCAACCTATCTCGAGAATTGTCACATAAAGTAGGAACCACCAGGTTAATTAAAACTGGAAACAGGTTAAACCACGCAGTCGGCCAACTCCATTGCCCATCTCGATCCACCAGATCAGCTAGAGATGATTGCAAGCTGAAGCCTGCATTAGCGGTACGCTGAGGAGTAATAAAAGCACGAAGAGGACCCACATTGCACCAAGTATCACTCCAAGCATTAGTTTCAGCACCATTCCCTATAGTTTTCCACATGAAAGGACGAAAGAGTCTTCGACTAGCAAGGAGTTTTCTCCATCCCCATGTCATACGGCCTCTACAAGGGATCTCCCAGAAGCTTCGACCCTTAAGCTTATAAGTATGAATCCATTGGACCCATAAAGATTTTCGATTGGATAGGATGCTCCAGACATGTGAAGATAAGAGTGCCTTGTTAACATCCGATATGCTACGAATACCCAATCCTCCCTCATCCTTCGGAAGACAAACAACCTTCCAAGCAACCTTTGGCTTCACAGTCTTATGGTAATTACCAGACCATAGAAAATCTCGCATACGTTTTTCCAAATCTGTAACAATTTTAGCTGGTAATAAGAATACCGTAGCCCAGTAAGTATGCATCGCCGAAAGGACCGAATTTACCAACTGTAATCTACCTGCAAAAGATAGAGATTTTGTCGTCCAGTTATCAATCTTCTTTTCCATTTTCTCTACCAGCACCTTACAATCCTTATACGATAGCTTAGATGATACTAGAGGAACACCCAAATAGCGAACAGGAAGCACACCCTCTTGAAATGGCATAATGCTCAGGATTTCTCTTTTAATAGATTGGGGAACGTTACCAAAGAAGGCCGTGCTTTTCATCATATTGGGAATCAGGCCCGAAACCATAGAAAACCGATTAAGAGCATCTCTCACTATCTTAGCCGAAACGACATCAGCATTCACAAAAATGAACAGATCATCAGCAAAAGTGACATTTATAAAGCATATCATAGAGAAACCCTAATGCTCTCTCCTAGCTAGGCGATTCTTGTTCCTCCATGCAATCCTGGTTTTTGGTTCATAATCTGGTGTATAACAGTCTGAGATTAGAAATCTGATTATTCAGATTTCTATATCGAACTCGTTAGCATTGGAATTCGGATTAATTCTAGGGTGTTTCATCTCCAGATCTTCAATCGCCGCCTTATTCTTTGCTTCGATCAGGTTGTATAGATTGATTGTTTTATTGGGTTACTTGATTTAACAAGATTTCTATACGATTGTGATAGTAGTATGGACTAGGGTTTTTCGCTAGATTAGGGTTTTCGTTTTTTCTTGCTGGTTGGTGTTCTGGGTTTCTGTTTAATTGTGCATGGTGTGTTTTGTCTTTGCTGATAGTGAGAGGTGTATTTAATAGTATGGATGATCGTAACAAACCTGCCGTTAACAATCAGGGTGATCGAGGAAAGCCTCCATTGCACTTTAAGGGTATTTCTAGTCGAGGTTTGAATATTGATGGTTTCACAGCTTGCCCTCGCCGTGGTACAGTGATATCGGATCAACCAGATCCTAAGATGATTAATGTTACTGATGAGTTACCTAAGAAGATAAATATTATCGATGAACTTACAAAAGTCTCTAAGCCGGTTAATCTAGATATGGAGCGACCGGAATGTGAGAAATCGAGCCATAATCAGGTCGGTCAGGAAGGTGTCCAAGAAACCAACGGGAATGTGAGTTCCAGTTCGAAAACTATGTCTTATGCTGATTCTTTGGTTGGAAACAAGTCCTTAAAGGTGAATTTTCGTTCTTTGGCTAGTGATTCTGTGCATGAGGGGTATGATGTTGTTCTTCCGAGAGAATCTGTGCGTAGTGTTCAAGACAAGATGGCAAATACTTTGGTTGGTTATTTTCTCGGAGATAGAGTGGCCTACCCAGTAGTGGATTATTTTGTCCGTAACAATTGGAAAAAGTATGGAATCCAGAAGTCTATGATGAACGCCAATGGTTTCTTTTTCTTTAAATTTGCTGCGGAGGATGGTATGATGAAGGTTTTGCAGGATGGCCCTTGGATTATCCGGTCTCAACCTATTTTTCTTAACAAATGGAACCCTTCGGCTAAGTTAGAAAAAAAGGAAGTAAAAAAGGTTCAGATTTGGGTTAAAATTCATGATGTTCCGATTGCGGCATATACGGAGGATGGCCTTAGCATGTTAGCAACCAATATTGGGGAGCCGAAAGCCCTAGATTCTTACACTACATCTATGTGCATGGACATGTGGGGACGTAGCAGCTATGCAAGAGCGCTTATAGAGGTTTCGGCTGAAAAAATCTTAGAGAAGAGATCACTATGGCGATCCCGGACCTGGAGGGAGAAGGATTTTTTAAGGAAGTTATGTCCGTGGAGTATGAATGGTTTCCACTACGTTGTGCTCAGTGTTGTGTGTTTGGTCACTCTGATGATACTTGTCCTCACCAGGTTTTGAAGCAAGGTAATGTTAGGAATATGGATAAGGGTGGTAAACAGCAATCTCAAGATAGACGTCCTAAAAATTATCAGGTGGTTGATGAGGAGGGGTATACCGGAGTTCATAGTAAGAAGATTGCTAGGAGAAATGGTTTTCCGGTGAACAAACCTGAGCCTAAATTCGACTATAGACCAGTGGTTGGTAAAAAGAAAGACGAGCCGATTCAGGTTTCAAATCCCTTTGATGCCCTTAACGACCCTAGTTTAAATGATGAAGAGGGTGGTAACATTCCAGATTCGGGTGGCAACATTCCAGATTCAAACAAACTTGATGAGAACGAGGTTGTTGATGATTTTTTTGAGACGGATGGATATGACATGGATGGTTTTTTGAGACAAGGCACCATTAAAATTGATGTTAAAAAAGGGGCAAGCACTCCTTCTTCATCGGTTAATAATGGTTAGTATTGCTTCCTGGAATATTAGGGGTTTGAACCGCCCCATTAAGCAAACGGAGGTTCGTCATGCTATTAAGGATTTCAATTTGAGTTTATGTGCTATTCTTGAATCTCATGTGGAGGTGGGTAATCTTTCTAGAGTTTGTAAGGCAGTTTTTCGCTCGTGGAATTGGATGTCTAATGGGGCTCGAAGTAATAAAGGAACGCGAATAATTGTCGGATGGAATCCTAACGTGCTTGATGTTATGGTGCTGTCCGAATCCGATCAGGTTATGCACTTGCAGCTGATTCTTAAAAAGGATAATGTTATGATTTTTTGTTCGGTTATCTATGCGGCTAACTATTACGTTTCAAGGAGGGAATTATGGAATCACCTTTCGATGCATAAAAATTTCGTTCGTAATGAACCGTGGGTTATGTTAGGTGATTTTAATTCGGTGTTGAATCTGGAAGATAAATCTATGGGGTGTTCGTCAGTTTCTACGAGTATGAAGGAGTTTCAAGCATGTGTTGATGATATTCAGATGATGGACTTAAATCGTTCGGGAGTTCATTTTACATGGAATCAAAAGCCCAAGACGGGGATTGGTTTGATGAAGAAGATCGATAGAGTGATGGGTAATTCTCAGTTTATATCCAAATTTCCTAGTGCGGTTGCGATCTTCCATCCGCCTAGGTTATCCGATCATTGCCCTTGTGTTCTCAAAATTTCGGAAGTTGTAAAGCTAAAGCATCGTTCTTTCAAGTTCGCGAACTTTCTGGTGCATAAACCGGAATTTTTACCGATTGTGAAGAAAGGTTGGGGTACAAGTATTAATGGTGTTCATCAATTCTCGCTTGTTAAGAAGCTTCGGCTTCTTAAATCCCCTCTCCGAGTCTTACTGTTTCAGCAAGGGAATTTACATAAAAAAGTTCAAGAATTACGAGATAAACTTGATAGGATTCAGCGAGATATTGATAGTAACCCGTCGTGTGAAGCTTTTCGGAAGGAGGAAGCTACTATTCGAAGTGAATTTCAGATTGCTTTACTTGACGAAGAGCGTTATTTGAAGCAGAAATCCAAGGTAGACTGGTTAGCGGCAGGTGATATGAATACGGCTTTTTTCCATTCAGCTCTTAAAAATAGAACTCATTATAGTCGTATTAATGTCATTCGGGATGCTAGTGGGAATGTTTATGAAAACGATATGGTTCAGAAAGCATTTGTTGATCATTATGAGAATTTTCTGGGATGCCCGGGTGTTACTTCGCTTAGTCCGTCTCCTGAGTTATTTACTAAAAATTTAGGTAGGGATGTGGCTGATCATATGGTTCGGCCAGTTACAGCGGAAGAGGTTAAGAAAGCGATGTTTTCGATTGGGTCGGATAAAGCTCCAGGTCCGGATGGGTTTACCGTAGGATTTTTTAAGAGTGCCTGGCCGATTATCGGTGATGATGTTTCAAAAGCGGTTATTGATTTTTTCGCAACAGGAAATCTGCTTCGGGAATTAAATCATACGCTTATTGTTCTTATTCCTAAGATTCCTTCCCCATCTGTGGTTACGGACTATCGTCCTATTGCCTGTTGCAATGTTGTGTATAAATGCATTAGTAAGATTGTTGCGGAAAGAATTAAGGTGGTGTTGAATGATATTGTTAGTGTCAACCAATCAGCGTTTATCCCGGGTAGGAAAATCTCGGATAATATTTTGTTAACTCAGGAGTTAATGCATAATTATCATAGAAATATTGGTCCTCCTAAATGTGCGTTCAAAGTTGATATTCAGAAGGCTTATGACACTGTGGATTGGAGCTTTCTAAGGAGTATTTTGATCGGTTTCGGGTTTCATTCTAGCATGGTTCACTGGATCATGGTTTGTGTTTCTACGACCACGTTTTCAGTGTGTTTAAGACAAGGTGATGTTCATGGTTTTTTCAAGGGTAATCGGGGTTTAAGACAAGGTGATCCCATTTCGCCGTATCTATTCACGCTAGTTATGGAAATTCTTACGGCCATTTTACAGCAAACGGTTAGGATTGATTCGTCGTTTAAATTTCACAATAAGTGTGAACGACAACAGATTATCAACCTTTCTTTTGCGGATGACTTGTTCATTTTCTCTAAGGGTGAGATCGCGTCAGCCAGGTGCATTATGAACTCTCTCAATTCTTTTACGAAGATGTCGGGTTTGCTGCCTAGTGTCCATAAAAGTACAGTCTTTTTCTCTAATGTTCCTTCGTTTGTTAAAACGGCTATTTTAAATATCATGCCTTTTGTGGAGGGTAGTTTGCCGGTTAGATATCTGGGTGTGCCTCTTATATCTACTCGTTTACTTTTTAAAGATTGTGATGTGTTGGTGGAGAAGTTTGAGAAGCGTATCATGCACTGGCAAAATAAATTACTTTCTTTTGCGGGAAGGTTGCAACTTATTATATCAGTATTGTCTTCTCTGCATGTTTACTGGTCTTCGGTGTTTATTCTACCTTCTCGGGTGACTCTTAAGTTGGAAGCGATGATGCGAAATTTTTTATGGTCCCAAGATAGTGCTTTTCAAAAGGGCCGGGCTAAAGTTTCTTGGAAAGCGGTATGTGTTCCTAAATATGAGGGTGGCTTAGGTATTCGGCGTATTGGTGATGTTAATAAAGCCCTTATGTCATCGCATATATGGAGTATTCTTTCTAGGCGAGATTCTTTGTGGGTTGAGTGGGTTTATTCTTACAGGTTGAGAGGTAAAAATTTTTGGGCTTGTAATATTCCTGCTTCTTGTTGCTGGTCGTGGAGGAAGATTCTTCAGATTCGGCAAGAGATGAGGAGGTTCGTTTGGACCGATGTTGGGAACGGTTCGAACACCTCAGCTTGGTTCGATACTTGGAGTGATTTAGGTCCGTTAAATTTGATTATTTCGCCTAGAATTATTGCTAACGCAGGTTACAACATGGAATCCAAAGTTTCTGATATTTATTCGAACTTTAATTGGAGCTGGCCGGTCGCGTGGAGAGATACTTTTCCGGTTCTTATCCAACTTGATCAGTTGATCTTCGATCCGAATAAGGAAGATAGAATTTGGTGGCGTCAAGGGGATCACCTTCATGATTTTTCTTCGGCTTGTGCGTGGGATTCAGTTAGAAACCGTGAGCCGGAGGTAGATTGGTGTCCTATTGTTTGGTTCGCTCAATGCATCCCGCGTCATGCTTTCTTAATGTGGCTTATTATGAGACGCAAGTTACTTACTCAGGATAAGATTTTGAAGTGGGACTTCTCGCGTAGGAAGAATATGAACATGATGTGCTGTCTGCTATGCTATGCCAATCATGACTCTCATAGTCACCTGTTTTTCGAGTGTAAGTTTTCTACTCAAGTTTGGTTTATGGTTAGGTATAAAGTGGGAATGGAATCGGTTCAAGCGAAGTGGGAGGATATTGTTGAATGGCTTCTAGTGCGGTCCAAGTCCAAATCAGCGCTCAATTATGTTGCAAGGTTATTAGTAGCGGCCAGTGCTTATAGCATATGGCAAGAACGCAATGCGAGACTATTCAAGAACCAGTTGAGACCTCCTGAGACTATAAGTGAACTTATTATCCAACAGGTCCGTTACAAGCTAATGGGGGCGAAGCTGAAGGACTGTGTAAATGTCAGAAGGCTTCTAGGCGAATGGGAAATTTATGGGTCTGAAATCCAAGATGGTGGAGGCTGATTGAGTAGTCTTGGTAGTTTATCTTGTTTTTTTCCTAGAGGATAGTCTAGTTGTTTGTTCCCAGTTGGTAGTTTTTCTTGGTTTGTTTCATTGTTTACTTTCATGGGGCATGTCCTGTGATTGAACTAGTGTAGACTTACTACACTACTTGTTTTGTTTGGTTTGTGAATATATAGAATCACCGGGGTAACCCTTTACCCAAAAAAAAGTGACATTTATAATCTTCTGTTTTTTACAATGGATATAGTATCTAAATGCATTACTAGAGGTAGCTGCATTGTGTAGTAAAATCGAAAGAGCCTCCATAACCAAAGTAAATAGATAAGGAGATATCGGGTCCCCCTGTCTCAACCCCCGTTTACTCTTGAAATACCCATGAAGATTACCATTAATGCTCAAAGAGTATGAAACAGTACTAACACACGTCATAATCCAACTAACCATTTTGAGAGGGAATCCAAACGCAATCAGAATATCCTCCAGAAAGGACCAGGTGACTGTATCATAAGCCTTCTGAATATCAATCTTAAACGCACATCTAGGAGGCCCAACATTCAGGTGATAGTTATGCATTATATCCTGAGTAAGAAGGATATTATCTGATATTTTCCTACCAGGGACAAAGGCAGATTGGCTAATATTCACCAGAAAATCCAGGCTACCTTTGATTCTATCAGTAATAATTTTGCTGATACACTTATAAAGAACGTTGCAACAAGAAATAGGCCGATAATCACTTACCGAATTAGGGGTAGTAACTTTTGGGACCAACGCTATGATGGTGTGATTGATTTGTTGCAGCAGCTTCCCATTATTAAAGAATTCCAAAATAGCTTTCGTAACCTCATTGCCGACAATCTCCCATGAATTTTTAAAAAATGCCGAAGTGTAACCATCAGGACCTGGGGCCTTATTCTCACCAATAGAAAACATTGCACTTTTAACCTCCTCCCGAGTAACCTGACGGATCATAGCGGCTGCAACATTTGAATCCAGACTATTACTGAACAAGCCATTTACTTCTAATTTTTCCACATTATGCACCGTACCCAAAAAATCAGCATAGTGACTAACCAACACTGCATAAACATCATCACCCTTGAACTGATTTCCGTTAATATCTTTGATTTGGAGGATCTTATTGCACACGTTCCTCGTTTTCACACAGTTGTGGAAAAATTTAGTATTTGAATCACCCGCCGCCAACCAGTCCGCTTTGGCTTTTTGCTTAAGAAAGCACTCTTTATCATAAGAAGCTGAACGGAACTCTTTAAGACGGATAGACTCTTCCTCTCTTAGCCCAGCATCAAACGGATTAGCATCTATATCCTTTTGGACCTCATCTAACTTCAACCTCAAAGACTTAACCCTATCATGGAGATTACCTTGCTTGTAAAGAAGACGTCTTAGAGGAGATTTCAAAGAGGTGAGCTTTTTTACAACCGAAAACATGGTTACCCCTTGAACCTCCTTACTCCATTCATTCGAAACACATTGGATGAATCCCTCCTTAGTTGCTAGGAAGTTAGCAAACTTAAAGGGTTTTGGCCGATTATGTTTATAGCTTGATAGGAAAAGTATGCAAGGGGTATGATCCGAAATACGAAAAGGGTGGAAAAGAGCATAAGCATCAGGATACATATCCAAGAAGTGAATGTTCCCCATGATCCTATCAATCTTTTTAACCACTCCTATTCCTTGTTTCGGTTTTTGATTCCAGGTAAAATGCATTCCATGGCTCTTGATATCAACCAGCTCATTACATTGGACACACTCATAGAACTCTCTCATGCCAATAGTAATAGTAGAAGAGCCAACTATACAATCTTCCATTGATAGCGCCGAGTTAAAATCCCCCATAACAACCCACGGCCTATCTCTAACAAAGTTTTTGTGCATACATAAGTTTTCCCACAGTTCTCTTCTATCTTGGTACTTATTCTCGGCATAAACAATCGAACAAAACAGGATCTTGTCATCCGACTTGAGACGGGATTGCACATGTATAACCTGGTCAGTTTGATGGATCACCATAAGGTCCACCAACTCCTTATTCCAGCCCACTATAATCCTAGTACCCCTCGAACAACTACTACTATTAGAATACCACTCCCAGTTCCCGAACACCCCTTTGCAAACTCTATCCAGATTAGTAATGTTAACATGCGACTCCAAAACAGCACATATATTAAGATGATTTTCAGTAATTAATTTCCGAACCTCTCGTTGTTTCAGGGGATGGTTCAAGCCCCTAACATTCCAAACCATTAAACTACCCATTAACACCCTTTAGACCGGGAGTGCTTGCCCCCTCAGTTGGTTTTGTATGCATGTCCGCAGCCATAAACTCTGATATTTCAGTTTGTAGATCATCTATAACCCCTTCATCATCATTCGGAATCCGTATCGGCTCATTCTTATAGCTCAGGTCCACATAGGGAACCCCCTCCAAAGTATCGTCACTAGATAATGCAGCAAACGAGTTCTGGATTTTTATATTACTGTTATTACTATCATTACCTCCATTAACACCCTTACTCGTGCCATTCCCATTGAGAAGCTCATCATCTTGTTTCGTTCCAGACGTACCAGCACCAGACGAACCATTACCTCCATTAACACCCTTACTCATGCCAGCCCCAGAAGGATTAGTTTTTTGTTTATAAACAAATTTAGCCTTTTGCTTCTTCTGTGGAAAAACGTGTTTAGCCGTTTTCCTTTTATCAGTCACAAATCCATCCTGATCAATGGAAACTTTTTTGGGCAGCTCCGGTTCTACCTTCGGACAGGACGAGATATCATGGCCAAATAGGCAGCAAGTAGCACATCTTTTCGGTCTCCATTCGTATTCAACCTTGACTTCCTCCATAACATAACCCTCTTCAACCAATTTAGGAACAGCTACAGCTACATGTTCTTTCAATTCCTTATCAGCTGAAATTTCAATCATAGCACGTGCAAAACTTGTCCTACCCCAATTATCAAGACACATATCAGCAGTATAGTTGTCCAACCTCTTTGGTATACCAATCTTCGACGCCAAAAGACTCAGGCCATCATCGGTGTATACAGCAATAGGCACATTATGAAACTTCACCCACACAGGGACCGATTTGATCCCATCCTTTCTAAGTGTTACTGCCGGGGTCCAAACATTGAGAAATAACGGGACTTTCCTGATTAGCCAAGGACCACCTTCAAGAACCTTGTTCATTCCTTCAGACGAATCAAATTTAAAAAAGAAGAACCCATTGGAGTTCATCATAGCCTTAGAGAATCCATACTTGTTCCAGACATTTTTTGCGTAATATTCTACCACAGGAAACGGAAGTCTACTGCCCAAAAAATAACCATACAAGACATTAGTAAACCTATCCTGCACTTTCCGAACCGCTTCTTTAGGGATAACAATATCAGCATTCTCCATTACTTCTTGAGCCTCGATAAGCCTAAAATTAACCACCCTTTTAGTTCCACCAGAAGACTGAAGCTTCTCAGCATAAGAGACAGGCTTTGTCATATTCACACTCGGTTCAGCTTGACAACTAGCTTTAGCATCAGGTGTCTGAACAGGTACAGTCACCTTCTCCAATTCATCAATAACGTTAATTACCTTTTGCTCATTCTGTAAAACACCACGTCTAGGCAACAACGGGTTCCCATCAATATTCAGCGGCTTAGCAAACATAGGAGATTTGTCTCTCAAATCCTGAACACCCAAAGGCTTCGAGCTAATGAACACATCCCCATACATTTTTTCAGAAAAAGACTTAAACCCTAAATCGTCCAAACCATTATCTCTACTAAGGTTTTCGGCAGCAATACTCTTTACAGGTAACGGCGGCTTACCCCTATCATCTTTAGGAATGTTATCTCGCGGATCCATATTAGTAAATGCAGCAGACCATGCACAAGAAAGAACGCTCAAGCAAGTATCTCCACGTCAACTTAACATGCAAACGTAAAGATTCAGCAAAAAAACCCTAAACAGCCGACAAGAACAATCCCTCAATAAACAAACACCCGAAAACCCAAGAAAACAGAAACCCTACCCCTTTAAACCCTAGAACAAAACCTCAACCCTTGATCGATTAAACTAGTGTCATCAATCTAGCTAAGTTAATCTCAGTTAACCGCAATCAATGGCAACCAGATTAATAAATTAGGGTTTCAGAATTAATTACTAGGGCAGCGATTTACAAGAAAACAAAGAAAAGAAAAACCCTAGCTTCTTAATTGATCCCTAATGCTAACGAGTTCGTTATAGATACTTGAGATCAAGATCCAATCACAGACTGTTATGCATAAGATCACAAGAAAGAACTAAGGGTAATCAAGAAGAACAAGAACAAGAATCGCCACAAGGAGAGAGTATTTTCACGGCCATTAAATTCAAGCAAAAAAAAAGTGATTGCCTCTAGACTTAGAAAGGATGGGATCAAATCGGTCCCTGTGTTCCTGGGCGTAGAATATCGGATAATATCTTGTTAACGCAGGAATTGCTGCATAATTATCATCGAAATACGGGTCCTCCAAGGTGTGCATTCAAAGTTGACATACAAAAGGCATATGATACTGTGGATTGGGATTTCCTCCGTGCAACACTTTTGGGTTTTGGTTTTCATACTACGATGGTAAATTGGGTTATGAGTTGCGTTACTTCAACCACATACTCGATCAACATTAATGGAGATATCCACGGATATTTTAAGGGTCAAAGGGGTCTCAGACAGGGTGACCCCATTTCTCCATACTTGTTTACACTAGTCATGGAGGTTCTCACCTCTATGCTTCAGCACGCTGCCAGTACTCATGCTGAATTTCGGTTTCATAATAATTGTAAGAAACAAAAAATCATCAACTTATGTTTTGCTGATGATCTGTTTCTGTTTGCTAGAGGTGACAATGAGTCAGTCAAAGTCATCATGGATTCACTGAATAGGTTTAAAGATATGTCGGGGCTCGTTCCAAGCTTGAGTAAAAGTACTTCTTTCTTTTGTAATGTTCCATCTCGAGTAAAGAACCAAATTTTATCCATAGTGCCGTTTTCTGAAGGATCGCTGCCGATAAAATATCTTGGATTCCCGCTTATTGCCTCTAGACTTCTTAAAAGTGATTGCAAGGTGTTGGTGGAAAGAATTTCTAACAGACTTTTTGATTGGAAGACGAAGTTCCTATCATTCGCAGGGAGACTCCAACTGGTTAATTCTGTTTTAGCTGCTATATATTCATACTGGGCTGCTGTTTTCAGTCTCCCAGTTAGTATCATCAACAGTATTGAGAGGATTATGAAGGATTTCCTATGGAATCATGGCTCGTTGGGTTCGAAGAAAGCAAAGGTTGCTTGGAAAGATGTTTGCCTGCCCAAGTCTGAAGGGGGCTGGGTATTAAGAAGGTCTCAGATGTAAACAAGGCTCTAATGACGTTTCATATTTATAGCTTAGTCTCGGGTCGGAAATCGCTATGGGTTGACTGGATTTGTGCTCATCGGCTCAGAGGTAGGAGTTTTTGGGATGTCAAGGTGCCGCAAAACTCGACATGGGGTTGGAGGAAAATATTGTCCTTCAGGGGTCCTGTCCGAAAATTTTTTTGGAAGCAAATTGGTAATGGAGAATCTACGTCGCTATGGCATGATTCTTGGTGTAGCCAGTGTCCTCTTAGCCGTTATGTTTATCCTAGAAATATGTCGCAACAAGGGTTTTTGATCTACTCTAAAGTGGCTGAAGTTGTTCACAATGGCATTTGGATTTGGCCAGACACTTGGAGAGATCTTTTTCCGGTTCTCTTCGAGCTGAATCGTCTTAATCTAGTTCCGAATAAGCAGGATGTTACTCTTTGGCGAACCAATGCTGGTAAGCTGTTGCCGTTCTCTTCCAAGCTGGTTTGGGAGTCTATTCGGTCTCGTGGTAACGAAGTGGAGTGGTCAAAGGTGGTTTGGTCGGGTTGTAGTATTCCTAGACATTCTTTTCACAGCTGGTTGATCTTTAGAAGGAAACTATGGACGCAAGATAGAATTCGAAAGTGGAACTACATTACTAGTGGCTCTATGAACATGATGTGTTGTTTACTGTGTCAGGGAGAGCTGGAATCTCATGAGCATCTGTTCTTTCAATGCTCGTATGCTTCCACGGTTGTGGACGCAATAAATGAGAAGTCTATTATGAAGACGGTGCCTAACAAGTGGGACGATATCATGAGATGGTTGCTGCCGAAAGCGAGCTCCAGGTCCTTGAACTCAGTTATTGCTAAACTTATTGTTAAGGCGACTGCATACTTCGTTTGGCAAGAAAGGAACTCTAGATTTTTCAACAATCAACTTAGACCACCTGAAGTGTTAGCAAACATCATTACCGAGACAATGAAGCTGAAGTTATTATCATTCAAGTATAAAGACAAGCCGCAAGTGAGACAGATCTTGGATGATTGGAAGATAAGCGCAGTGGATACCTTCACAGATATATGATATATTTCATTTCTAGTGAGTAGGTGGTTGTGCTGTTTTTGGCTTTGCTTGTTTAGTGTTTACTCTTATATGGCATGTCATGTAAGAGAACTGGTGTAGGTTTCTCTACTCCACTTGTGTTTTTTTGTTTTGTTTGGAATGAAATCACCGGGGTAAAACCCTTTACCCAAAAAAAAAAAAGAATACACTGAGAAAACCACACTATCTTTGCCCAATTTACACTCGGCTCCCTGTAACGAATAGTATGCCAAACGGTGCTAGAAGAGTACTCATGCAAATCATTGTCGAACTTCCATGAAAGAGAATCAGACTTAAGAGGATTAATAGACGGCATGTTAGGCTGATGCAAAACCGGGTATGAATCCCTCCACGACCCCGGCCAAACCCATCTACCATTCTCCGTTACATCCTTAACCGAATCCCCTAAGGAGAAACCCGCATTGGTTATCATTCTTGGCGTCAAGAAAGAGGCTAACGGACCCCCCTCGCACCAATAGTCAAACCGAGCCGACACATTGCTTCCATCACCAATTTTCGACCATATATGCATTCTTATAATTGGCCGTAATTGTAACATCTTTCGCCAGCTCCAACAACAACTGGCAATACTCTTGCAATCCCAAAAAGAACGATTTTTTAGCCTATACGAGTGCACCCAAGAAACCCAAAGAGACTCACGTTTCGTTAAGATACTCCAAATATGGGAAACCATAAGAGATTTATTCATATCACCAATCCTTTTAATGCCCAAACCTCCCTCCTCTTTAGGGATGCAAACACTTCTCCAAGAAGCTTTAGCTTTACCTTTTTGAAACACCCTTTGAGACCACAAGAAATTCCTCATCTTCGCCTCCAGATCCGACGTAACCCGAGCCGGAAGAATAAGAACCGAGGACCAGTAAATATGCATAGAAGAAAGAACCGACATAATCAGTTGCAATCTCCCAGCAAACGACAAAAGCTTATTTCTCCAATTTAATATACGGTTCTCCAATTTTTCTAAAAGAATCGAACAATCTTTGTATAATAGTCTAGTCGATATTAGGGGCACCTCCAAATACCTCACAGGCAACGAGCCCTCGACAAACGGCATAATACGAAGAATGGTTCTTTTAACATGATTTGGCACATTACAAAAATAACCAGTACTTTTGTGGGCACTTGGAACCAAACCTGACATTTTTGTGAACTTTGAGAGAGAATTCATAATACACCTAGCCGATCCAAGATCCCCTCGAGCAAAAAGAAACAAATCATCCACGAAACAAAGATTTATAATCTTCTGTTTTTCACACTTATTATGGAATCTGAAAGATGTATCAATCCTAGTAGCATGCTGCAAGATAGACGTGAGAACCTCCATAACTTGGTTTAGTGCTAGTCTCCGGCTTGTCGTCTAGAATCCGATCAATACTACTCTGTAGCTGGATTGGAACAGTAATTTTCTCAAGCTCATCAATAACGTTAATCAATCTCGGCTCCTGATCCTCGTTCCTGATAACCCCACATCTCGGAGCTAAAGGATTTCCATCAATGTTAATGTTCCTACTAGAAAAAGCAAGGTGAGTTCACTGCTCTTTTCCAAGCATGCATCGGGATATCGGGTAACGTTTTCAGGGAAGAACGTCAGGTTAATGGGATGTTTGTTATTACTCAGTTTCTATCATATAAGACCCCTTACATCTACCTATTGTTGCCGGGAAGGCAACGAGATACTTAGTTGATAGCGCTATTAGGTTTGGCACCCTCACACCGGGCCGGAATGGACGGGCGTGAACTATTTACCTTGACCACTTGACCAATGCTTTGATAAGGCATTGGGGTTTGGGCAAACACATCTAGTAGCCACATACGGTAATCGAGTTAATAACATCATCAAAACATAACGTTGAACTGTTTTATACATATATCTGGTAACTAAATGCGTTAACCAAACCTTGAACTCACCAGCGTCGTCTGACACACTTGTCTGCATGCTTGCAGGTCGTTAGGTGTTTGATATGGACTTGCTATCTGGGAGTGCTGGAGTAGTCATGGATCGAGACTCTTGGATATTTGACACATTGGTTTTTAAACACTTATTTTGCAACAGTTGTTAAACAATTTACCTTATGCTTCCGCTGAATGTTCTCTTTGGTTTTAACTCTTGATTTGGATTTATCTTATGCAATGGAACAAATGTTCTATTAAATATTTATTATTGGTTCGATATGATTGGTGGCTTGGATCCTGGTACGTCACACGCCTTGCGGTGTTCCCGCGCGTGGTATTTTGGGGGTGTGACAGTTTGGTATCAGAGCCACTGGTTATAGTGAACTAGGTTTTAAAACGTTTTTGTAAAACCAGACTATAACCGAACACCTTCAAAAATCGATCATGACACTCAGCTCCAGATTGCAAGGTTCGTCTTCTGTTTACTTTATGCATTACTTGTTTAGTAGTCAAACACTCACAGCTTGCATGAAACAACGTACTAGATACTATGGTGACTTGATAGCATGACACTACTCTTCGACTCTTGTGATTCGTAATCCTGTAATACCTTCTGTTTTGTTATTTGAATGCGGGGGAAACTTTTAGCGCAAGTTAAGAGGCACTGAGATGAGCATGCAAATTGTCTTATTATTATGGGTGCACACATAATAATAATAATATGAGGTGCATGTAAGTCCCAGTGAGGCTTAACGAGTGTGAGAAGGATTCTGCCCCATTGTGTGTAAACTTGGTAGTTGTAAATATCAACGTGATACTTGACTTTTACCTCATTTCGACTCTTAAATTTGTTCCCTCTCCTTATATAGAATCATGAGTGGACGAGGTCACGGATGTGGTCACATCACGATGTCCCTGAGCTGACGAACTTAATCAACACACGTGTAGCTGAGGCATTGGCAGCCTACCAAGCTACGCATCCGAACAACTAGCCTGCTTGCACGTTTAAAACATTTATGGATTGTAAGCCGCAGACCTTCAGTGGGACTGAAGGGGCTGTAGGACTTCTGCGATGGTTTGAGAAAGCAGAATCAGTGGTTGCTACGGGCACACTCTAGGATGGTGCTGGGGACAAAGTGAAGTATGCTACGGGCACACTCTAGGATGGTGCCCTGACATGGTGGAATGCCCAGGTTCAGCTGTTGGGCATCGAAGAGGCTAATGCTACTACTTGGGATGATTTTAAAGAGCTGATAAGGGAGGAGTATTGTCCTCGTGATGAAATACAGAAACTTGAGAATGAATATTATGATCCGAAGATGGTGGGATCTGAGATTGAGGCGTACGTGAAACGGTCCCATGAGTTGGCGATCATGTGCCCGAACTTGTCCCGACCTCCGCATCGAAGAATAGAATTGTTTATCAAGGGATTAGCTCCACGAGTGAAGGGTTTGGTTACTGCAGCAAACCTAAACAACTTAACTCAGATTGTTCGTTTGGCTCACAAAATCACCGATCAGGAGGTGGAGAGTGGTTCTTTACCATCGCGTGTTTCTGCCACTGCTGCTGCTACAACCACCGCTACTACGCCGGCTAGCGATAACAAATGGAAATGGAACGACGCTGACAAGTCAACCAGTGTCAGCCAATCTCAGAAAAAGCCTGACAACAGCACCAACCGCAGTTTCAGTCAGCTGTCTTCAGTTAATCAAGGCCAGGGCAGTAATCAGAATCAGGGCTCTTATGTTGGGAAGAAGCCGCAGTGCAACAAGTGTGGCTATCATCATTACGGGCAGTGTGTCTAGGCTTGTCGAAGGTGCGAGAAAGTGGGCCATGAGGCCAAAGACTGTAGAGCCCCACAGCCAAAGCAGCAGCAGCAAAATCAACTGTATCTTGTCGAAGGTGCGAGAAAGTGGGCCATGAGGCCAAAGACTGTAGAGCCCCACAGCCAAAGCAGCAGCAGCAAAATCAGCTGTATCAGAGACAGCAAAGGTAGCAACCCCATCAGAATCAGGGTTTCAAGAAAGGGTGTTATCAGTGTGGGGATGAGGGCCACTTTAAGCGGGATTGCCCTCAGTTGAACCAGAACGCCAATGACAACAACCGCCAGAATAACAACAACAATGCTGGAAACAACAACAACAATGGCAACAATGGGGGCAACGGTGCTCATGGAAGGGTATTCACGATCGGGGCTGGGGATGCTAGGAACGACTGCAATGTCGTGACTGGTACGTTTTCTGTGAACAATCTTATTGCTTCTGTGTTATTTGATTCCGGTGCCGATTGGAGTTATGTTTCCCTAGAGTTTAGTCAGCGATTAGGGTTAACTCCCACACCTTTAGAGGTTAAGCAAATAGTAGAATTAGCTGATGGTAAAACGATAGAAGCTTCGCATGTTCTTTTTGGGTGTAAACTAGATCTCGTGGGTCAAGTGTTTGATATTGATCTCCTTCCTGTTACCCTCGGTAGTTTCGATATAGTGGTAGGTATGGATTGGCTGTCTAAGCACCAAGCTGAGATTCTGTGTAATGAAAAAATTGTGCGTATCTCTCTCCCCAATGGAGAGTCATTATCGGTTCAGGGACATTGCAGTGGTATGATGGTTGGTATCATCTCGGCTATGCAAGCGCAGAAATGTCTACGAAAGGGGTATCACCTGCCATACTAGCACTGGTTACTGATACTCCATCAGAAGAAAGAAAGATCGAGGATCTGCCAGTAGTACCTGAATTTGCTGATGTATTTCCTGAGGAGCTTCCTGGTTTACCTCCTCACCGTCAAGTGGAATTTCAGATCGAACTTACACCAGGAGCAGCCCCAATTGCTCATGCTCCTTATCGTTTAGCACCTGGAGAATTGCAGGAGCTGTCTAACCAGCTGCAAGAGTTATTGGACAGAGGCTTTATTCGACCCAGTTCTTCGCCTTGGGGAGCCCCAGTCTTGTTTGTGAAGAAGAAAGACGAGTCCTTTCGCATGTGTATTGATTATTGGGAACTCAACAAGGTGACCATCAAGAACCGTTATCCATTGTCACGCATCGACGACTTGTTTGACCAGTTGCAAGGGTCAAGTTTTTATTCGAAGATCGACTTAAGATCGGGTTATCATCAGGTGAGAGTCCGAGAGGAGGATGTTTCGAAAACGGCTTTTCGAACGCGTTATGGGCACTATGAGTTTTTGGTTATGCCATTTGGATTGACGAATGTGCCAGCGGTCTTCATGGATCTCATGAACCGCGTATGCAAACCGTATCTCGACGATTTCGTTATAGTATTCATTGACGACATTTTGATCTACTCTAAGAACAAGGAAGATCACGAGCGGCACCTGCGTCTTATTTTGGAACTTCTAAGGAAGGAGCAGCTCTATGTGAAGTTTTCTAAGTGTGACTTCTGGATTCGGGAGGTACACTTTCTTGGGCACATTGTTAATGAATTGGGTATACACATGGATCCTGCAAAGGTTGATGCTGTTAAGAATTGGGCGGCACCAAAGACTCCTACTGAGGTGCGACAATTTCTTGGTCTCGCTGGGTATTATCGGAGATTTATTAAAGACTTCTCGAAGATCGCTCAACCTCTTACTTCATTGACACAGAAAGCGTTGTATACTCTTGGGGAACGAAACAAGAAGAGGCTTTCCAACTATTGAAACAGAAACTCTACAGTGCGCCAATTTTATCTCTACCTGAAGGTACAGAAGATTTCGCGGTATACTGTGATGCATCTATTCAGGGTCTCGGCTGTGTATTGATGCAACGCAACAAGGTGATAGCTTACGCCTCACGCCAGTTGAAGGTTCACGAGAGGAATTACACGACACACGACTTGGAATTGGGGGCTGTGGTTTTCGCGTTGAAGATCTGGAGGCATTACCTGTACGGTACTAAATGCACTATTTATACCGACCACAGGAGCCTTCAGCACATTTTCGATCAAAAGGATTTGAATATGCGACAGCGTCACTGGGTTGAACTTTTAAACGATTATGATTGTGCAATCAAATATCATCCGGGTAAGGCCAACGTTGTAGCTGACGCACTTAGCAGAAAGGAATCGAAACCCAAGCGTATTCGCGCTTTGCAGCTCACCATTCATTCTAACCTACCTGATCAGATCCGTTCGGCCCAAGCCGAGGCATTGAAAGAAGAAAACTATGAAGCTGAGTACTTACGGGGTATGGAGAAACGACTTGAGAAGAGGTCAGACGGCATTTTCTATTTCATGGAGCGGATATGGATTCCGTTGTTTGGTAATCTTAGAGAACTTGTGATGGACGAAGCGCACAAGTCTCGGTACTCTGTTCACCCTGGTTCGGATAAGATGTATCAGGACCTTAAAATCATGTATTGGTGGCCGAAGATGAAAGCTCACATCGCGACTTATGTGTGTAAGTGCTTGACCTGCTTGAAAGTTAAAGTGGAATACCAGAAACCGTCTGGATTGCTACAACGACCAGAAATACCCATGTGGAAATGGGAGCAAATCGCAATGGATTTTGTTACTGGGCTACCTAGGACTCAAAGCGGGAATGATACCATTTGGGTGATCGTTGATCATCTCACGAAGTCAGCACACTTTCTGGCCATCAAGGAAACGGATAAGTTCTCACAACTAGCTGCTGTCTATCTCAAGGAAGTGGTTTCTAGGCACGGGGTGCCGACATCTATTATCTCAGATCGTGACCCGCGTTTCATTTCAGATTTGTGGCAGTCGATGCACAAATCATTCGGCTCGCGTCTTGATATGAGCACTGCTTATCACCCGCAGACGGATGGTCAAAGTGAGCGAACCATCCAGACACTTGAGGATATGTTACGAGCCTGCGTGATTGACTTTGGCAAGGGTCGGGAGAAACACTTGTCGTTGATAGAGTTTTCTTACAACAATAGCTACCATACCAGCATTCAGGCAGCTCCATTCGAAGCGTTGTACGGACGAAAGTGTCGTTCACCTCTCTGTTGGGCTGAGGTGGGTGGCAGCCAGGTCACAGGCCCTGAACTTGTGTTGGAAACTTCAGAAAAGATTGTTCAGATCAGGAATCGGATGGCAGCGGCGCGCGACCGTCAGAAAAGCTATGCTGATAAGCGTAGAAAACCCTTGGAATTCGAAGTCAATGATCGTGTTATGTTAAAGGTCTCACCCTGGAAGGGTGTCGTGCATTTTGGAAAACGCGGCAAGCTAAACCATCGTTATGTAGGGCCATTCAAGATTCTGGAGCGGATTGGTAAAGTGGCCTACAAGTTAGAGTTACCTGCTGAGTTGGGTAACGTTCATGATGTTTTCCACGTATCGCAGCTGAAGAAGTGTTTATCTGATGAGACACTGGTCGTACCGTTTCAAGAGCTGAAAATCGATGACAAGTTGCAGTTTATCGAAGAACCAATAGAAATTATGGACCGGGAAGTCAAGGTCCATAAGCACAGCCGTATTCCGATTGTGAGAGTTCGTTGGAACTCAAGACGTGGACCGGAGTTCACGTGGGAACGCGAGGATCAGATGAAGCTCAAGTACCCACATTTATTCCCTGATGACAAGTCGAAGTCTGATAAAGCTAAGTCTGGTGCAACTAGTGAATTTCGGGACGAAATTCCCAATCAAGTTGGGGATGATGTGGCACCCGCGGAAAATGCTCAGTCAGCTTAACCTAACACTGTGCCGTTTTGGGTTGCTTATCAAGTTTCGGGATGAAATTTCTTTCAAGTTGGGGATGATGTGACAACCCAGGATTCCAAGACCTTACATTTACGTATTATCTGTTTTACAGTCTTGCTCCATATTTTGTTGTACGTAGTACTGTGTATAGTATTTTATAATGATTGCAATTTAAGTTGGTGTTTGATGAGTTAGTGTTTGGGTATGTGAATATAAATCCATATTATTTTAATTGTGGGAATTGTGGCTCGACGAAAGATGGCCCATTTGGGATTTCGCCGGGATTTCGTCACCCAATTGGGTTTTCGTCACCGAGATGGGCCCTTCGGCCCAAAGCGAAGCCCAAACACAACACAATCATATAATTGTATCCATACGTGCGGCAGTTACATATTGGCAAAACCCTAAAGTTCTCCTCGTTGAAACCTTGTGCGACGACAATCATATAAACTCCTTGATACCCTGGTTAGTGCCTTCTTGACTGATAGTGTATGTCTGTGATCTATGTTCAATGATATCGTTATTATAAATCCGAACATGTTAATGAATATAGCTTAGTAATGATTATGTGTGCGATTGAGTATGATGGTGATGGTTTTGATGATTGTTGTTAAGTAATAAATGAATGTTAGTAATCACATGATATCCTAGGGAATTGATATATCAGTTGTGTAATCGGTCCAATGTAATCGAAGTGATATGGCCATGTGAAATTCATAAGTGTTAGTAATCATACAAAGTTATTAACCTAGAAATAGAAAAGGCGGCCCATGTGAGATCTGATCAAGCCATGTGGTTATTTTAATAAGTTGTCAGTAAGCATTGCATGAGTATTAAATATTGAGATGATGCTTTGTGTGTGTAATCGAAATTGGTGAAGATGGCGGCTCAACTTCTTGGATAATATGCATATTATATTCTTAGTGCACATGGACTAATGATGATGATGGGATGAACAATTGAAACAGTGAATGATAGGGTTTGATGAAGTGTGATAACTGTCGTTTGATCTATTGATTCATCAGAAGATTTGTAACTACTATTAGTGAGAGATTTCGTCACTTACTCATCGACGAAATCCCTTAAGATTTCGTCGCAGGAACTCCGATGAAAAACTCATATGATTTCGTCACCTCCTGTGCCGACGAAACCCCTATGATTTCGACACCTCTTGTGCCGACGAAAACCCTTGGAGTTCGTCACCCTGTCCAATAGATTGAGCATGAGCTGATTGAGCTATTGTTTATTAGGAGTGTTGGTTTTGACTGAGTAAATATGAGTTGATTTCTATATGTGTGGCATATCCAACTGTTGGACATTATTACAAGTCATGCATGTAAACTGTGGGAAGGAATGGGTTTGTTTAACTGTTTACGATGCATGCTACCATTTATTTGTGAATTTGATTGGGTTATATAATTGCTATATGTTACTCGGAAACTGATGTTTGAACACACAACGTGACTACAACTTATACGTGAACATTGTGAATGTGAAACTGATTATGCGTACGTGAATATCATAGGCTGTGACTGTCTAAGTGTTAACAAGTAATTAATCAAACCGAGCAAACCAAGGTGAGTTCACTGCTCTTTTCCAAGCATGCATCGGGATATCGGGTAACGTTTTCAGGGAAGAACGTCAGGTTAATGGGATGTTTGTTATTACTCAGTTTCTATCATATAAGACCCCTTACATCTACCGATTGTTGCCGGGAAGGCAACGAGGTATTTAGTTGATAGCGCTATTAGGTTTGGCACCCTCACACCGGGCCGGAATGGACGGGCATGAACTATTTACCTTGACCACTTGACCAATGCTTTGATAGAGGCATTGGGGTTTGGGCAAACACATCTAGTAGCCACATACGGTAATAGAGTTAATAACATCATCAAAACATAACGTTGAACTGTTTTATACACATATCTGGTAACTAAACGCGTTAACAAAACCTTGAACTCACCAGCGTCGTCTGACACACTTGTTTGCATGCTTGCAGGTCGTTAGGTGTTTGATATGGACTTGCTATCTGGGAGTGCTGGAGTAGTCATGGATCGAGACTCTTGGATATTTGACACATTGGTTTTTAAACACTTATTTTGCAACAGTTGTTAAACAATTTACCTTATCCTTCCGCTGAATGTTCTCTTTGGTCTTAACTCTTGATTTGGATTTATCTTATGCAATGGAACAAATGTTTTATTAAATATTTATTATTGGTTCGATATGATTGGTGGCTTGGATCCTGGTACGTCACACGCCTTGCGGTGTTCCCGCACGTGGTATTTTGGGGGTGTGACATCTTCGAGTGCCAGGAGGGCTCGTTTTCTCTGATCGTTTGCCCAACGGCGATAAGCAATGCTCTGGTCCTGACGTGAGCCAAGGGTGTTGTGTATTGCCTGACATAAATCATGCATAGATCAAATTCAGGGGTAACAGGAGTTGGCACCTCGTACCTAAAAGCAGCATCTCTCAGAGGAACATTTGCAATTGTGAAGTCTCGTCAGTTTTCTTGATTGCAACAAAGTGTGCTGGTAACTTGAGTCCATCAATGATCACCCAGGTGATAATGTTTCCGTTTCAAGTTGTAAGTAGACTAGTGACAAAATCCATGTCAGTCTGTTCTCATTTCCATACATGTGTTTCTGGTTGCCAATATCCCACCTTGACTTTCCCACATGTCAAACTTCGTTCCCATGCGTGGCTATGTGGGCCTTCAGTCCCGGTCACCCGTACATGGTCGTCAGGTTTTAATACGTCCTATCAAAACTCAGGTGAACAGGATATCGAGGCCCGTGTGCTTCGCCTGCACCAGTTCTCTAAGGTTGCTGCATAGTGAGGTCCATATTCGTTCCATGAAGTAGCAAATATCGTTCGACCTGCCAAAAGTTGCCTCCCCATGCCCCACATGGGTTAATCTTGAGAACTCTCTTCCTCCAGTTCTTCAATTTGAACAAGGCGAGTCTGATCAAGTATGTTAGAGTGGATAGCGAGCTGCAAAGCTCGTGCACGTCCAGGTTTCACGGTCGTATTCCTTCAAAAGTTCCATCCAACGATGTCATCACATGTTTAGCTCTCTTGAAACAAGGGTACACGGGAGGCCCTTGTGATCGGTCTAAGTGGTGCATTCAGTACCGTCCAATTAATGCCTCCAATTTAAATCCAAAGACTACGGCTTCCACCGCAGATTGTATGTCGTGCAGTTCCTCTTCGTAACACCATTATGTAAGTCATCACTCTCTCGTGTTGCATCGACGTGTAACTGGGACTCTAATTCGAATCATCCTGGTATATCATCGGATCATCGGTACCCTCGGATAGAAGTGATGCTCAGTGCGTTGCAGGGTTGGGTTTCAAAAGCGAAAAAGTCGTTCCCCGGTTTTATTTCCCATGAATTCACAGCTCCCCGCTGTGCTAAGGAGGCTGAAGTTACGCAATCTTCGAAAATCCCATGATGAATCTGCGATAGTATCCAGCGAACCCCAGGGATTGCTGTATCCCAGAAGGAATCTGAATTTGCATAAGGACAATCTGAAATTCCACCTGACGATGTGGGGGTAAATCAGGTAACTCTTCAGAAAACACGTCAGAAAATTCACGAACAGCTGGAAGATACTCGATCTTCCTTTCTTCAGGTTGCGAATCGGTGACGAGAGCTAGAATAGCAGGGTAGCCCTTTCGTAGACACTTCTGGGCTTTCATGGCTGAGATGGTGCCAACCATGGCACCACTACGATGATCTTGAACTGATCAGGATTCCCCACTAGGGAAGAGGGATGCGCACGATTTTCTCTTTACAGAGAATTTCCGCTTGATGCATAGATAACCAAATCCATGTCAACGACCACGTCAAAACTTACAAGAGTATCGGGAAGTAGGTCAATGTCGAACACTTGACCCATGAGATCAAGTTTACAACCAAAAAGAACATGAGAAGCTTCTATCGATTTACTACCAACTAACTCTACTACGTGCTTATTTACAAGAGGGGTGGGAGTCAGTCCTAACTGACGACTGAACCCCAAAAATACATAACTCTGATCGGCACCAGAGTCGAATAAAACATAAGCAAAAAGATCATTCAAAGAAGACGTACCGGTCTCAACATTGCCATCATTGCGAGCTTCCCCAGCGCCAATAGTAAATACTCTTCCACGTGCCCCGTTCCCACCATTGTTCCCACAGTTGGTTGTTATTCCCAGTATTGTTTTTGTTGCCAGCATTCTGATTAAGCTGAGGGCAATCCCTCTTAAAATGACCCTCATCACCACACTGAAAGCACCCTTTTGATTACCCTGATTCTGTTGAGGCTGTTTCCTTTCCTGTTGTTGTGGCTGCTGCTGCTGCTGTGGCTGCTTAGGAAGCCAGACCCTACAATCTTTAGCCATATGACCCACCTTGTTGCACCTATGACATACCCGAGTGCATGGCCCGCGATGGTGGAACATACACTTATCACACTTTGGTAGCTTTCCCGCGTAAGAACCCTGATTTGAATTGTTGCTCTGATTCTGGTTCACAGAAGACGACTGGCTAAAACTGCGGTGAACGCTGTTGTCTGCCCTTTTCTGAGATTGGCTGGCACTGGTTGCTTTGTCAGCATTGTTCCATTTTCGCTTGTTATCACTAGCAGGTGTGGTAGCGGTAGCAGCAGGGGTAGTAGCAGAAACACGGGGCGGTAGCGATCCACGCTCAACCTCCTGGTCGGTGATCTTGTGCGCTAAACGGATAATCTGAGGTAGATTGTTAAGGTTTGCAGCAGTGACATAACCCTTCACAGCTGGTGCTAGGCCCTTGAGGTACAACTTAATTCTTCGAGGTGGAGGTCGAGATAGGTTAGGACATAAGGTTGCTAGCTCATGAGATCTCTTCGTGTATGCCTCGATCTCTGACCCCTCCATCTTCAGATTATAGTACTCATTTTCAAGCTTCTGTATCTCATCACGAGGACAGTACTCCACTCGCATCAACTCCTTGAACTCATCCCAAGTAGTGGAATTCGCCATCTCAATACCCAACATCTGAACTTGGGCATTCCACCAAGTCAAGGCACCATCCTCGAGCGTGCCTGAAGAATACTTCACCCGGTCCCCCACGAGACAGTTACACATAGCAAACACAGATTCGGCCTTCTCAAACCAACGCTAGAGTCCCACAGCTCCTTCAGTCCCACTGAAGGTCTGTGGCTTACAATCCATAAAGGTCTTAAACGTGCAGGCAGGTGGATTGTTTTGACTCGCAGGTTGACCTAAAACGAAGGGACGTACAACACACAAATAAGATTCGAGATACGACACAAGGATAGAAAGAAAATGGCACATATCGTACCAGCCTGGTAAGCCGCTAGGGCATCAGCTACACGAGTGTTGATCAAGTTGGTTAATTCGGCCTGAGTCATGGCAATGTGGCCGCGTCCATGGCCTCGTTCGCTCATGTTTCTATACAAGAAGAGGGGAAGATTTAAGATGCAAGTTCAAGTAGGAGTCAAGCATTACTATGATCTCCACAGATTACTGAGTTCTAACACATCGTCATTTAACAGAGCGGAACCCCTTTTGCACTCGTCGAGTTTCACTAGGACTCACATGCACCCCACATTATTATTATGTGTGCACCCATAATAATAATCCAATTTGCATGTTCATCTCAGCTCCCCTCAATTCGTGTTAAAAGGTTCCCCGAATTCAAACAGTAAGACAGGTGACACCACAACATAGATCATGAAAGTTCAAGAAGAGTCGCACTCTTAAAACACGAAACATGGGTTGACAACATATAACTCATACTATGGTGCCAAGTGAACCAACTCAAAATACGTAGCCTCTCTCTAGCAAATGGTGATTCTGCTCCCTCATCCAAAACCCTAGTTTTTCATCGTCACTTCTGATGCAGATTAGTTTTTAGAAGTTTCTAACATCAAAAACGAAGTCTGTTAGCAGATCTGTTCGATTTTCATTTAGGGTTTTCTTTATTTTCCTTTCAATCGCCGCCCAAGACCATATTTCGAATAGTTTGTTCATTGGCTATCGGCCTGATTTTCCTAGTAAGCTATCTGATTTATTTGATTTCATGGGTTAGGGTTTCTTGTTAGTTTAGGGTTTCGGTTTGTTCTTCGTTTTTTTGTTGGTTCGACGGGTTTGATTGGTGTTCTGGTTTTTCGAGTGTTTTTCAGAGTTGTTTTTCAGAATGGATGAGCATAACACAAACAGTGATGGCGGCGGCAGACCTACAAACTCGTTTGAGGGTTTAGCCAGCCGAGTTATTGATGTAGATGGTAATACGTGGTTACCTCGACGAGGCACAGTTCAGACGTCTCCAACTGAACCCCGTAAGATTAATGTTCCAACCATGGCTGAAAATCTACGCCTAGTTACTAGGGTTTCTGATAGGGATGGGATTGATCAGTCTAGCATGAGATATGTGCCAATTTCTGATTTTGATGTTGCTTCATCGGCTGGTCAAGAGAACACAAAATCTTTGGGGGCGACGGTACCGTTATCGTTTGCTAAAGTTGTAAACAACACTAAGGAGAAGGTGAAGGTGAATTTTAGGGTGATGGAGTCTACCGAGGCTGTTGAGGGAGCTGATGTTGTCATTCTGTTGTCTTCGGTTAAACAAGTCACGAACAGGTATGCAAACACTCTCTATGGGTATTTCTTCGGTAAACGTCTAGCGTTTCCTGTAGTGGATTTTTTTGCAAAGAACTGGGTTAAGTATGGTCTGTCGAGATTAATGATGAACGCAAACGGATTCTTTTTCTTTAAGTTCAAAACAAAGGAAGGGATGGACAAAATGTTAGAGGATGGGCCATGGATGATAAGAAATGTTCCGATAATTTTGAAGGAGTGGTCGGCCTCTGTTAAATTAGAGAAAGAGGATATTAAAGCTATTCCAGTTTGGGTAAAGATGCAGGATGTGCTGTTAGCGGCATATAAGGAGTGTTACTGTTGCAATTCCATCTTTAGATGGTAATGGTTATTCAAAGGTGGAGGTTAAAATTGAATATGATTGGGAGCCTTTAAGGTGTTCTTCTTGCTGTGTGTTTGGTCATGATGATAGCTCATGCCCAAAGAACCCTCAGGTTGTTTCGAATGGGGAATCTGGAAAGATGAGTGATGATTTTCAGGTTGTGGGTTCCAAAAAGAAGAAAGCTAACAACCAAGGCCTCCACATGAAAAATCAGAAACCCAAGTTAGTTTATAGACCAATTATCAAACCTAAACCAAAACAGTCCTTGAGGAGTTTGAACCAGGTTTAAACGTCTAACCCTTTTGATGTCCTTAAGGACGATAATGGAGATCAGGGAGGTATCACTATGGGTCGAGTGGAGAAGAAGGCTACACAGACTAGTGACAAGCAGGATTCGGATGAGGAGGAGGTTGTTGAAGTCTATAATGAAACTAATGATTTTATGACTTCGGGTATACGTTCTTCATCTTCAAGAGCCGGGACAAGCACATCTTCCACAAAGCTCGATAATGGATAGTCGTTTTTTATTTCGTGTGAAGGGGCGGATGGCGTGTGACTGTTTCGTCTTTGATGATGGAGGTTGACGGTGTTTTGTTTGGTGTCTATTGTTTTGTCTGCTTTATTTTCATGATGTAAAGTAGGCTAGGTTATGTGGTGTCTTTGATACATTTGTTGCTTTGGTTTGCATATATGGGGCATGTCCTGTATATGAACTAGTGTGGAACTCATCCTCACTACTTGTACTTATTTGCGGTTTGTTTCAATAGAATCACCGGGGTAACCCTTTACCCAAAAATACTATGGTGCCAAGTGTGTATTCATGTGTGATGTTACTCATAAGCAAACACTAGATATGATACGCAATAGTAAACAAGAAACGAACCTTGCAATCTGGAGCCGAGTGTCATGGTCGATTTCGGATCTGTTCGGTTATAGTCTGGTTTTGTAAAAACGTTTTTAAAATCAAGTTCACTATAACCAGTGGCTCTGATACCAAACTGTCACACCCCCAAAATACCACCTAGGGAACGTCCCTGCTAGGCGTGTGACGATCTAACAACGAGCCACTAATTACATTGAACCCATACAAGTTTATAAATAAAATCCTCAAATATTAATGAAAACAACATCATCAAGTTTAAATGAAAACCAACATGTTCAGCGGAAGCGAATAATCAACCAAGTTAAACTATTTCAAAACCAATGTATAATGTCAAGAATTCAATCACAAGAATCTCTCCAGTCGACCCATGACCACTCCTGCTACTCCAGACAGCAAGTTCCCAAATCCAAGATACCTAACGACCTGCGAGCATGCAACAAGTGTATCAGACAACGCTGGTGAGTTCATAGTTTTACGAAAACATTGATCACCAAATGTTTAGTTAATCCATTGAATTAAATGTTGATAATACCCCGAGTATAAGACGGCTCCTGATTTACATTGCCCTTTCTCCAATGCTCCTATCAAAGCATTGGTCATGACTAGGTCATTAGTTCAACACCCGTCCTCCCAGGTACGGGGTGAGGTTGCCAAACCTAAGTAGCGCTACTAACTAATACCTTGTTACCTCTCAGGTAACCAAACAACACGGAGGGACTTTAAAGGTGATAAGATGAGTATATTATCCAACATTACCGATTTACAACAAGACATATTCCTCTCAGGAATACACAAACAAGTTACCCAAAACCTATCCCTCCCAGGGATACCCAAAGACTGTCCCAACCACCGGGACGCATGCTCAAGAAAGATGAACTCACCTTAGGTTTGCTCGGTTAGATTAAATACCTGTTAAACAGTTGATCAATCAAATCCTATTGTGGTTACCAGATTCAGTTAGTTTCTCAATCACATAACGTAAATTGTACCACATATTATGCAAATAACATACACATATCATCATGCTTTTTGGGAATCCATATAGAAATCAACAACAGTTTCAACACCTAATGAACAATACTATTTAACATATAACACTTAAACGAACAAACGTAGGGGCCATATATATACAACATCTTTTATAAATATACCCGGGCCCAACTGATTACGCAGCCCAATAATACATGTGTGTATGTTGGGCCGAGGGGGTATAATCGAAATCATCTTTTTCCCATTTCAAACTTATTCAACGCAAGGTTCTCAAACAATTAACATTTCATCAAATACCCACATAATATCTATATTACTTTCAATAAAAATCTCAATCATCTAACAAGAGTATCTAACATGAATATATGATGTTGATGGGAACAATATTCAGCCAAGACATGGTATTAACATCATTGATGAACTTACTAAGGTCACGGCTCCGGTTCACATGGATAAACTGTTCTCGCCTACTACAGGTGTTCATGGAGTGAATTTGGTAACTCCATTGGCTGGTAACTCGATTCCAAAAGTATCTGGGGCTGCAGAACCGTTATCATTTGCTAGTGTTGTGAACACCGCAAAGGAGAACGTAAAGGTTAATTTTTGGATGATGGAATCTAGCGAGTCGGTTGATGGAGCTGATGTCGTCATTCCATTGTCTTCGGTTAAACAAGTCTCTGACAGGTATGCTAACACGTTGTGTGGATATTTCTTGGGTAAACGGCTGGCTTTTCCTGTAGTGGATTATTTTGCAAAGAACAACTGGGTTAAATATGGTCTCTCTAGACTAATGATGAATGCAAACGGGTTCTTTTTCTTTAAGTTCAAAACAAAGGAAGGGATGGATAAATTGGTGGAGGATGGACCTTGGATGATTAGAAATGTCCCGATAATCTTGAAGGAGTGGTCGGCCTCTGTCAAGTTGGAGAAAGAAGATATAAAGGCTATCCCAGTTTGGGTTAAGATGCATGAAGTGCCGTTAGCAGCATATACTGAGGATGGTCTTAGCTTGCTCGCTTCTAAGATAGGGGTGCCTAAGATGCTAGATTCATACACTGCTACAATGTGTGCTGAGTCATGGGGTAGAAGCAGTTATGCTAGAGCGCTCATTGAAGTTCAAGCCGGGGCTGAATTAATGAGGAGTGTTACAGTTGCAATCCCATCTTTAGAGGGTAATAGTCACGCTATGGTGGAGGTTAAAATCGAATATGATTGGGAGCCTGTAAGGTGCTCTTCTTGTTGCGTGTTTGGACATGAGGATCACTCGTGTCCAAAGAGGCCTCAGGTTGTTTCGAGTGGGGAGTCTGGAAAAAAGATTGATGATTTTCAGGTGGTGGGTGCTAAGAAGAAGAAATCTACTAACCAAGGTCTTCACATGAAAAATCAGAAGCCGAAGGTAGTGTACAGACCAGTTGTAAACCCTAAACCAATTTCGTCCTTGAAGAAGCCGATGAACAATCAGGTATCAACGTCTAACCCCTTTGATGCCCTTAAGGAAGATGATGGTGGTTAGGGAGGTAGTACCGTGGGTCGTATAGAGAAGAAGGAGAAACAGTCGAGTGACAGGCACGAGTCGGATGAAGAGGAGGTCGTTGAAGTCTACAATGAAACCAGTGAATTTATGACATCGGGTATTCATCCTTTTTCTTCGAAAGCAGGGGCTAGCACCTCTCCCACAAAATTCTCGAATGGATAGGCGTCTATTGGTTCGTTTGAAGGGGTTGCCGGTTTGTGGCAGCTTTATCTTTGATGATGGCAGTTGAGGATTTTGTTTTGTTTTTGCAGTGTTTGTCTACTAGATCTCTTTCATGATGTATAGTAGACTAGGTTATGGGGTGTCATAGTTATTTTGTTTTGCTTTGTCTTACATATATGGGGCATGTCCTATATATGAACTAGTGTGGAACACATCCTCACTACTTGTACTTATTTGCGGTTGAATTTTAATAGAATCACCGGGGTAACCCTTTACCCAAAAAAAAAAAAAAAAACATGAATATATGATAACCCAACTATATGCATGTGATCTGACGAAGTGTTCGGCCCAGCAATGAATCCTTGTGTTAATTACTTCCCATTATCCGTTTAATTTGTTAAAGCCCAAAACAGCTTTGTATATGTTACTTATTTCAATACATCAGCCCACTCACTATATACATTAACCAGCTAGGTATTTACAATTTGACCGGCCCAAAACAATTACTGTTATCCATATCATTAACAATAACCTGTTTTCATATAACTAGCAATCAAATCACATAAAAAGATGCCTCTAAATATTCAACATAGCTTAATCGGAAATCAGGAAAATAATCAACCAGTTTCGATGACTCCCTAATATGACTCCTATATATCAACACAACCTATATCAATTTAATCGGCCACACAACTTGTTTCAATAATCTGATCATTAATCTAAACCATAATTGTTGCAATAATCTGATCAATTTAATCGAAACCACACAACTTGTTTCAATAACTTGTTTCAATTAATACCTCTAATTCATGAGTTAAGTTAGGTTATTAATTATCAATTTCATGCATGACATACGACTCAATCAATATACACCATCATCATAACGTTCCTAAATCAGATAAATCAACTAGCAATCATACGAGTTATTGCAATGTTACACATAAACAAGAATAAAGCGATCGCGGAAAGTTGAATAAAACAGGTTCACTAACCTTCCAATGGTGGTATCGTGTTTAAGGATGGTGCTAATCAGTGCCTAAGATTTGATCGAAGGAGGGGGTGGGACTGCTGTTGCAATACAAGTGGGAGAAATAGGGTTTGCAATGTTTATAAACTACCAAAATAATGATATCCGATGCATGCGTACATGCACTTAATTCCCACTAGTTGGGCTTATGTTATACATGTGTACGATAACAAAGTGGCCGGCCCAATCTCATACTCTCACTTGGGCTTTACTAAGCCCATGAACAAGTGCGACACAATCAAAACATATATGTGAGCTCGGGTTGGGCTCGAGTGATCTCGCGGCCCACAAGTGCCGAATAATTTCGCGGCCCCGTTTAGTTAGTTCCCTAAATCTAAATCTGCCAAACCACACAATTAAACGTATTACTAAACTTCACACATAAAACGTATTACTAAACTACACATATAAAACGTATAACGGTTCCTTGTAGCTAACTAGTCAAACACACGTAAACATATTCCATCACGTTTTACATTTAGCAAGTATATACGCGAAAGAGAAATAATAATAAAACAGGATCGCGTGACCAAGAGACAATGACCTTGAAAGTTTGGGTTGTCACACATGACACCACGACGAGACGGACGTGGCGTGATAGAAACATGGTGGATACGCCACTGGTACTTCCTATATATAAGTGTTTCTACCACGTTGCCAAACTTTCGTAACAAGTTCCGTGTGGGAATTCGTTGTTTTGTGGACTGTGGTGAGGATGTTGAACGCTAAACTATGTGAAACTATTTGATTAATCTACTAGTGTGTGATAATGATGGAGTGTATTGTTATGGTTGGCAAAAGCGACACGTAACATGACACCGAATACGAGGCGAACGTGATACGTCCGAAGCATGGTGGATACGCCGCTGGTACTTCCTATATATAAGTGTTGTAACAACTGTGCTTGTAATCACTATGAACAGTTCTATTATCAATAAAACAATGTTATTTGATCCCAATGTTTGTTTGATTGTGTTTTACATTTTTCATGTTTTGACTTTTATGTAATTTCAAACTCTACATCACTTTCTGGAGAGTTATACGCAAACTAGTGCGTAAACGTACTCAGTTTAATGCGAGAAATACTCTGGAACATCAACATATACTCAACATACCTTAAATAACCTTTACATAACTTAGAAATAAGTTTTGAAGGCTTTGGTATGGCAAAAACAAGTTAATTCGCTTACAGGGACTAAATATGACAAACTGTGAAAGTATGTCAATTTGAACTGTAACGAACATTCCGGAACATGACCATAAGTTAAACACACCTTAAATATCCTTTACATAGCTTAGAAATAGGCTTTGAGGGGTTCGGTATGCTAAAATAAACTTTTGGGTCATTCAGGGACTAAAAGTGTCAAAAAGTGCACAAGTTTGCATTTTCGCGCATAACTTACGTTCTGAATACATCCGGACATCCAAAAATTTATGTAAGCATGACTACATTATATTTTAGTGTTCGCCATAAGAAAAATCCATTCGTCGCGTCATTTGGATCGTTTTTCGCGCTTATGCGCATTCCGTCGTAATTAAGCGAACATCGCGTTCGTACGGCCAAACGAACCAACCTCCGGCAAATTTTTGAGCATGTTTTGAGTTCCCTATACTTTAACTTCATTTTAGAGCCTTGAAATGAGGTTAACGGGGTTCAAACGCTTCGAAAAAGGCCTTAAACACGTGCAGGGACCATTTATGCCAATTTTGAAACAATTCTGAAACATGGGGGCAGTGGCGTAGCGCGAGCCCTAAGGGCCTATGCAGTCGTGCTACGCGAGTGCCTTATCTGGGCAGAAAACTCAGTTTTGCATTTTCGGGACCAGATTCGATGTATTAGCCGTTGTTTAATTCACAACCACACATTCTAACTTGCTTAGTCAGCGGATAAGGATGGAATTTAGGCACCATAACTTTCCGACACTTGTACGGATACGATTAAGGCACGATATTCGACAAGCGATCTTAACGGTTCGGGTATTCCTATAAATACCCCAACACCCCCATTGCTAAAATCACTAGAACTTTGATTTGAGAAACTCTAAGTTGAAACTATTGTTTCATACCTGAGATTTTTGAATCGAGGTTAGCATTCGGGGACCCTTCGTAAGTATTCTTTCATTCTTTTCCTTATTTTATTGCTTTTCGAGTCAGAAAGTCAAACTTTGTTTGACTTTCAGCGTTGACCAGTAATGGTCAATGCGAAGTTCGTTTGAACTTCGCAACGTGAGTGTAATCACGTTGGTTATAGTCCCTTGGGACTATGCCTACTGATTACCACGTTGTCTAGGGTCGTAGGGTAAGCGATCTAATAAATCGCTTATACCTCGAACCCGACCCAGTTTGGTCGATCATTAGGATCCGACCAAACACATTAGGTGACCATAGTGTAGGGAATAACCTTCCGAGGTTAAACCCTATGGTCACATCGTTTGAGTAGTTGTATGATAGGTAGTTTATATGCCTTAGGTAAATTACCAGAATACCCTTTTCATGTATTATTGGTAATTAAGCATATGTAACCTAAACCTTTGTCACTTAACTGATTATGTAACATGTTTAGGCATATAACACTTGTCATAGGGCTAGTTAGGCGGTCCGAACGCGTTTCACGCGAACGACGCGTTAAAGTAGCATAAGCTTCCTAAACGGGTCGTAATGGGTCGTAAACAATTATGTTAAGTTTCATTTAGTATGTAGGCTTTGTTAAACCAAATGACACGAGTCTCTACACTCGTTTGGTTTACAAACCCTCATGCTACCCGATCTTCCGATTTAGGTCCAGTTTATTAATATAGCTACCTATATTAGGTGCCGTTTGATTCCGAGATCTATAGCATTACTTGGTGGTTATCTTTAGACAACTGAGCAATCTCAAGTGAGTACATAGACCCCTCTTTTACTGTTTTCCAAACTGTTTTGGGGTGAAACACATGTGCCTACTTGTTACTTTCATGCTTTCCTGTTTTCACATCATATACCTGCTATGTTCGTTAGTACATTATAGTACATGATTTCATTACATCTTATGCTAGGTGTGCCCATTGTGTGCATTACTTGGTACATTGTTTTACATTACATTTTATGCTAGGTGTGCCCATTGTGTGCATTACTTAGTACATTGTTTTACATTACATTTCATGCTAGGTGTGCCCATTGTGTGCATTACTTAGTACATCGTTTTACATGACATTTCACGCTATGTATGTTCATTTGATTTCATACTTAGTGCATTGTTTTCACATGCTTACAATTTTGGTATGACATTTGGTTTGTTTACATGGGACAATATATTCATTAACATTAGCTACGCCGTTCGTTAGTAGGTAGTGGTACCATAGGAATTGACAACTCCCGTTCCGGACGTCCCAGGGAAAGGGGATGAAAGGAATGACCGAATTCGATGATATAAGACAGATAGACCTTTAATTTGTTTAAAGGGTTTATCACCACAGTCGCAAGGCTTGGATGTATGCATTTTCACAATACCGCATAAATGTTCATATTAAATAGTTGCATGCATTTACACAAAACATAGCGTTGATTTAAACCAAGTTTTACTTTAACATTTTGTTTTTGTGCATATGGTTTAGTTGAGACATTTCACTTGCCATACATGACATTTTGACATAGACATTTGACATGGATATTTGACATAGACATTTGACATGGATATTTGACATAGACATTTGACCTGGATATTTGACATAGACATTTGACATGGATATTTGACATAGACATTTTGACATGATTTACATTTGACACAAACACTTTTGACATTGGTTTTACATACTACATGATTTACATCTTGACATGAACACTTTGACATATTATTTAATACATTTGACAATTGGTTTAAACATAGACTTCTTACATTGGTTGGTTTGGTTTGATTAAGTGATTAAGTAACGATGCGTGTGTAATATGATACAAGCATGGTGGATACGTCGCTGGTACTTCCTATATATAAGTGTTTGTATGGTATTACATATCGTAGCGTTATTTGAATCATTTCAGTTTGAGACATATAACATTTTATACAAATAACATACTTTTCACAATACATTGTTTTACAAACAACGTATCTTATACAAACACATTTTTTTCATGGTTATTCATTTAACTTGACATTTACTTATACATATCATCTGATCTTATTGTTTTCAAATGATTTACATGACAAAGCAAATTACAAGGTTCATGACTAAACATTTTTCTTAAACATAAGTCATGAATCCTATTTTCACAAAACCTATGTATCTCACAGGCATTTTTATGCTGACGTACCTATTTTCACATGTGTTTTCAGGTGCTTTTCCATAGGAAGTTGATCATGATACTAGGGCGGACCTGTGCCTTAGAGACTTTAAAAGAAGATAGACTATGTTTAATTATGTTCTGAACTCTTTAATTTCCTGTTTGAAACAATGTAACACCTTTGTTTATAAATAAAATACAACTTTGTATGCCATGGTTATGAAACAATTAATTCTGTTACGACACGCCCCGATGTTTCCGCCGCGGTTTGTTGTTTTACGCGGTCGGGGTGTGACAAGTGTTTCTGACATGTTGCTGAACCATCGTACAACGTGCCATGCGAAGGTCGTGGGTTTGCGGATGTTGAATCTTTTGAAAGCTATGTGAAACTTATTGAAACTTGAGTCTTTATACAACCGTGTGTGAATCTATATACAGTGAGACTTTATGATCTAGACTTGTACGATCCTTTTCTTGGATCTTTAGATGTATTCCCATAAGATGTCTGACACTCTCAAGAAAGCCAGAACTAAATCTCAGAAGAAGATGATGTCCTTTATGGCCGATTAGATCGCTCGCATCGTGTGACACCTGTGTCACTTCATCCATCAAACAAATACCAAACCAATGAAATATTGTATTTCATACTTGGGATTTGTATAAATATGTGTATCGTTTGCACATATAAATTCTTGATCAATTTCGAGCTCCAAATCGCTTTCTGGAAGGTTATACGTGAACTGATGCGTAAATATAACCAGTTTAATGCAACAAACACTCTGGAATAGTGACATAGTCTTAACATACCTTAAATAACCTTTACATAACCTAGAAATAGGTTTTGGATGGTTTGGTGTGTTGAAATCAAGTTTATTCGATCGCAGGGACTATTTGTGTCAAACTGCGAAAGTATGCCGATTCGTGTGGTAACAAACATTCTGGAACTTGATCATAAGTTAAACATACCATAAATATCCTTTACATAGCTTGGAAATAGGCTTTGAGGGTTCGGTATGCTAAAATAAACTTTACTGATCAATAGGGACTAAAAACGTCAAAAAGTGCATAAGTTTGCATTTTCGCGCATATCTTACGTTCTGAATATATCCGGGCATCCAAAAATTTATGTAATCATTAAAATATATTATTTTAGTGATTGGCATGATAAAATTCCATTCGTCGCTTAATTTGGATCGTTTTTGCGTCCGTTACGACTTCCGTCGTAATTAACCGAACAACGCAATCGTACGACCAAACGAACCGACATCCGAGATGTTTTTGAGCATATTTTAAGTTCCCTATACTTTAACTTCATTTTAGAGCTTTGAAATGGGGTTAACGGGGCTTAAACGTGTCAAAAATGCATCGAATATCAAGTTTGGAGTCACAGGGGCCTGTTTTGCCAATCTGTGAAAGATGCTGATCTGCAAGGTCCATGCGGACCGTATGAGAATGTGGATGCGGTCCGCATCCATGTCCCAGACCAGCAAAACAAGCTGATTAAATCAGCAGCTGGGTTTCTTGCATTTGCACATGGTTTTAACCAATCTAGGTGCTTGTTTTGGGTGCCCATGGTATCTTAAATCAGTGGGTGCAAGTGTAAGGTTGAGATTAAAGCTCGAGAATCGAGGAACGATCTTAACGGTGGACCAAAATCTATAAATACCCACCAAAATTTCACTTGCAACCCATACATTTGATCTGATTTCTCTAAGTTGGAGCTCATATGCTTCATACCTGAGAATTCTAAGATCAAATCTTCCTAGCTTGGACCCTTTGTAAGCATTCTTTCGTTCTTTTATGCGTTTTCAAGCACGAAAGTCAAACCGTGTTTGACTTTCTGCATTGACCAGTTTATGGTCAACACGAAGTTCGTTTGAATTTCGCAACGTGAGCGTAATCACGATGGTTATAGTCCCAAGTGACTATACCTACTGATTACCACGTTGATTAGGTGTAGTGATGAGTCGTAGTTTCGGTCAAAATGCGTATTCATGCGTATTTTGTAACCAAACTATTATTGGGTATCAAAACCGTTTGTTTTGATATCTAACTTGTTTTCAAACCTTGTTAAACATGTTTTAAACATGTTTAGCTCATCACTTTAGGTTTAGTGCTTATGTAGAGTCGTAAGTCAAGCGGTCTAAACAACCGCTTAGACTTTCGAACTAGACCCGTTTGGTCGATCATTAGGATTCGACCAAACTTATTTAGTGACCATAGTTGTATAGGGAATAACCTTCCGAGGTTATACCTTATGGTCACTTCGTTTAAGTAGTTGTGTGATAGGTAGTTTATATGCTTTAGGTAAATGACCAAAATGCCCTTTTATGCATAATTGATATTTAAGCATATGTAACCCAAACTTTTGTCACTTAACTGATTATGCAACATAATTAAACATGTTTAGGCATATGATACTTGTCATGGGACTAGTTAGGCGGTCCGAACGCGTTTTACGAAAACGACGCGTTAAAGTAGCGTAAGCTACCTAAACGGGTCGTAATGGGTCGTAAGCACTTAGGATAGGTTTCGTTTTAATATGTAGGCTTTGTTAAATCATATCATATGAGTTCCAATACTCATTTGATTTACGAAACCTCATCCTATCCGATCTCTCGATTTAGGTCCGGTTTATTTACATAGTTACCTATATTAGGTGCCGTTTGATTCCGTGATCCCTCTAGCTTTGCTTGGTTGTTATTCAAGACTTCTAAGCATCCTCAAGTGAATACATAGTCCCCTCTTTTACTGTTTTCAAATGTTTTGGGGTGAAATATGTGTACCTATTTGTTATGTTCATGATTTCAAAAGTATAATTGATTATACATATTAGTACTTTTCTTTTGACAAACTGAATGATTATTTATGGTTTAAACTCTAATTTTTCAAAGATTATAAAATTAATTTTTGGATAGTACTTATTTTATGTTCACCAGACCGGTTGGTAGTATGATATAGCGCTATAGGATTTGACACCCCATTCCTATTGTCATGGAATGTCAGAAACCGATATTTTATCCAAATAGGGATTGCCTTTGTGGTATTTCTATAGTCTTTTTTTTGGGTAAAGGGTTACCCCGGTGATTCTATATATTCACAACCAAATAAAACAAGTAGTGTAGAAAGTCTACACTAGTTCAATCATGAGACAGGCCCCATGAAAGTAGAAACAAAGTTCAACAAAAAAACAACCACAAGCTAACAAAGAGATAACTAGACTAAACTATAGAAAATTGAAACACAAAACAACTAATCAGCCGCCATCGTCATCAACGACTTCCCCACGAATTTCCCATTCTCCAAGAAGCTCCCGCACACTAGCAGTATTCTTTAGCTTTGCTCCCATCAGCTTGTATCTTACCGTCTTTAATGAAAGTTCACTGACCAGTTCCGGGGGTCTCAGCTGATTTTTGAATAACCGAGCATTCCTTTCTTGCCATATGAAGTAGGAAGCAGCCGCAACTTGAAGCTTAGCAACATAGATCACAGCCGATTTTGAACGAGCGCGAACAAGTAACCATTCAACAATATCCCTCCATTATGGCCTAACAGAAGTCATACCTGTTGGACTCTGTATGCCCAAGACACATATTAAATTGATGTGGCTAGTACGTTATGATCCAAGTCGAGTCATACCCAAATACAAGCTAGACAAACACTTACAATATTTATTTATGATATGATCAAACAAATAAATATTAACACTTAGAGTATTTAGAAATTGGTTTTCTAAATAATTGCACTTGACAAACCAATAAATTATATGGATAATTTATTTTGAGAGAATATTTTATTTTGTTATTTAATGGGTTAAATAACTTAATAAAAGTTGTATAAAGTCTTGTGAACATATGATGTTATATTTTATAAAAGGTATAAAATAAACAAGCCTTAAATTTTATAAAAGAATTGAATTTATTTTAAAAAATAAAGCTAGGCCGCCACCCCCCCCCCCATGGGGTCTTCCCAAAGATTGTTGGTCCAATGAGGTTTCATGCATTTGCATGTGCCTTGATTGGGTGGTCTTCCCAAGCATTTGAAACCCAATAGGAATTCATGCATCTTGCATGTGTAGAGGGATTTTGATTGGGTACAAAGGGAGGCTACATTCTCTCATATTTATATATAATTTTGTATGAAAAAATAGAAGATGAGGACTTGAAGAAGCTCTCCAAAAATCGGTCATATGTGGCTGATTTAGAGGGAACTTTAAAGATCAAATATCAAGTGCAAAACTCCATGAAACACTCTCATAATTTCGGCCAAGAGTAGGGCTTCAAGAGTTTTGATTTTACCAGTAATTTCAAGTGCAAAATCACTCTTGTTCTCTCTCTAAAATCGGCCATAAGAAGGTTTCCAAGAGTTGGATTCATGAGAGGATTTTTCAAGTGAGTTGCAAGTGTAAAATCCTAGCTAAAACTAAGGTGTTTGTTGGAAGGCTTGGGGTATACAAGCTTGAGGTCTTCTACACTTGAAGGCAACCGTTCAAGAAGCATCATCTTCTTCATATCCTTTACTCCTTGAAAGGTAGTATTCTAAACACTCTATGGTTGTGTTTTATTTTGATAGCATGCATGTTCGTATAAGGATCCGGGTTTTGGGTTTTACATATAAAATGAGTTTTATATCTTGTAAGTAAACATGTTTTAAATATTATTTCCGCTGCGTTTTATTTTATATGGATAAAATACTTTGATAAACATGTGAAAATCCCAACAGTGGTATCAGAGCCAGGTTATATGAGTGCATGCTTCATAGGATATGAAATTTTCGGGTTTGGGTAAAACCCTATGGCCGAAATTTTCACTATGGTTATCCCTTTGTTTTTCAAGATTATATTCTTACATGCATAAATGAATCTTGAAAAATTATTTCATTTGGATGATTATTTTGTTTGGACAAAAACCCACATTTTTCGTTTTTTCATTCTTGACCGAAAATTGTAGGTTGTAAAAGGGAACCATTTTTTATTCTTGAATTTTATATATTTGGATATATATATATATATATATATATATATTGGTGTTCATAACCTAGCCATGACCTTGTGTGAATATGTTGAATATTTGTGTTTGTGATTTGTATTTAATTATTTCAATGGGTAGTAATAATTATTTATCTTTGTTCTTCCATTTGTAAAGTTATGTAATTTATTTATTTTCATTTGGTATGTAAAATAAATAGATTAGGTGCATTTTATTTTACTAGAAAAAATGTATTAGGATATATTTTGTAAAAGAAGATGCACACAAAAATGCGGTTTTGGTTTTGGCTAATTTCGGACCTAAAGGACTTAATAGTTCTTAACGGGATTTTAGCCCGACAACCAAAACACATTTTTGAAGTCCAAAGGAGTTTGGAGCTGAATTAAAGGACATTTTGGAAGCTCAAAGAAAGTGAAGAAATCACAACATAAAAGGAAGACTTGAAGCATTTGGATGCGGGATCAAGTGGGAGTTCAACGACACATTATTACATATTCACCCCTAAGGAAGGACCTTTTGGCACACTTGTTTCGGCTAACAAGTGTTGTCAAAATAGTTGGCTATGGTTATGCACCTATTGATATATGTGTTATGCTTGTGTGGTTGCTTATTTTATTGTTTGGATGATATTTGGATATGCATGCTTAACAAACTAATAATCAACAACAAGCTTAAAATTGGTTCTTAACAAAATCATTAAAATGGTTAATAAAAGGTTTTATTAAAAAAATTAATGATTTTATAATAAAATGGGTTTTATTAAAAGGAACCTTGAAAAATTGTTTTCACAAAAGTACCAAGGATTTGAATGCATGCAAATGTATGGTACATAATGTTTTCTAAACTAGAATTTTAAAAACTCAAAATCCCTTTTATAAAACAAGTCAAACACCATCCTTTTATACAACACTCGAATCACTTGGGAACTCTTATTGTGGGATAAAGGTCACCTAACCACATTTGAGGGAACTTGTATATTCGAGGTGGGTTTACCATGTTTGTGGGATAAAGGTCACCTAACCACTTATGTGTATAAACTCACACGTGTGTGTAAGTTGGACGACTTGATTTGGAAACCATGAACTTAGGGTCACCGAAGCATGGGGAACAAAGGTGTTGATGGGATTAAACATGCCAACTAAACATAAAGATGTTTAACCGATCCCATATGGCTAGAAGTTGCAAAGAGTTGCAATTGTCAAACGTTGACTACCTTGTTAATTTAAATAGAGGGATAAAGGTCACCTAACCAATATTTAAATGTAACGTTGGATTCTAGATTTTAATTATTAATTGTCTATGAGACACCAAAGGGTATTAACGATTAAAATATAATAATATCGAAGATACTAAAATTGAACCTTGTTAAATTTTGTAGATGGCCGCTAACAATATTACCCAAACCGTCCGTAACCTATCACTAAAAACAATCCTTAAAAAGGATCGTTTCAATCAAAACACTTTATGGATTAATATCGAAACTTAAGAATCGTTCTCAAGTAAGAAAGGATATCCTATGTGTTGAACGATCCTAATCCCAATGAACATCTTATGGAAGATAAGGATGCCTATGAAGATTGGATTAAGTATATCGAGGATACTACGCAGCCTCTTGCCTCATGTTAGGAATTATGATTCCCGAGATTCAAAAGGTTTTGAACATCATGAGCATACGACATGATTACCCAATTGTACGAAATGTTCCTAAGGGTAGAACGCTTCGAAACGGCTCGAGCTCTTCATGCATGTCGAATGGAGGAAACCCAATCGGACTCATCTTATGTCTTTAAGATGAAAAGCCACATTGATCACCTCGAAAGGCTCAATATGGATAAAAGGGTTTTATCCATTCTAACGATCAATGAGGGTGGCAACTAAAAAGGGCATCACCCCGACACTAGAGCAAATGTTGAAAATGGAAACGGGTAATTCAAAGGGAAAAGATTAGAAAGACTAAAGCGAAACCACCGAAACCAAAAGAGAAGAAGGCAAAGGTTGCCATGAACGATCCATGCTTTGAGTATGGTGAGATAGGGCATTTAAATAGGAATTGTCCAACCTATCTCAAAGAGTTGAAAAACAAGAGGGATGCTAGGCAAACCTCAGGTACAATCTTAATGATACATATTGACCTTAATGTTATTTCTTCTAACACATGGGTATTAGATACCGGATGTGGAACTCATGTTTGCAATTTGTTGCAAAAGGTTCAAAAGAAATAAGCATTACAAGAAAGGAAACTATGTTTTGAAACTTCCAAATGATTTGGAAATTGTTTTAAAATGTTTTGAATGCTCCTAGTTTGACTAGGAACATTATTCAAGTTTCCCTTATAAGAAAATATGGTTTTGATTTAAAGTTTGTAAACATTGACATTTATATCGATGAATGACATGTTTTACTTTAAACCTATGCCT
This sequence comes from Helianthus tuberosus, assembly GCA_030545235.1. NCBI lineage: Eukaryota > Viridiplantae > Streptophyta > Magnoliopsida > Asterales > Asteraceae > Helianthus > Helianthus tuberosus. The sequence goes on along the minus strand of CM060429.1, from coordinate 46,472,122 downwards.
TCAAATGGTATTTATGAATCGGTTCATAATAATACATCATTTGATAGTTTAATGTACCAAGCAATCACCAAGAAACTCAAAATGGATTTGAGTAAGATCTATCTTTGGCATTATCGCCTTGGTCATATAAACATGTGTCACATGTAAATACTTCGAAAGAATGGTCTCTCGGTGACAAATGAAATTAGTTCATTTGATACATGTGAATTGACTAAGGAACCCTTTAGTGGGAAAGGGTAAAAGATTTATTAGGTATCATACATTCGAATGTATGTGATCCTTTTAAGCCAATAACTAGGTATGGTGAAAGATACTTCATTAAGTTTACCAACAACTATAGTAGTTGTGGTTATGTGTACTTGACACAAAGTTGAAGTTTTGAAATGTTCAAAGCCTTCAAAAGGTGAAGTTCAATATCAACTCAATTAAAGTTCTTCGTTCCGATAGAGGAGGAATCGAACTCTATTTGGATATGATTCGATCTATGATGGCTAGGAGCGCATCATCTCTATCATTTGGGGTTACGCTTTGCTCTCCACGGCCCGTATGGCCCCAACCAAGAAAGTGGATAGGACATTTTTTGAAATATGGCATGGAAGGGTTCCATCATTATCATATTTAAAGGTATGGGTTGTGAAGCTTCTGTGAAGCAATACACCCCAAATAAAAGTACGATCCACTAAGTGTATCTTCGTAGGATATCCTAAAGATGGTATAGGATATTAATTCTACGATCCAACAGAGCAAAAGGTATTTGTTGCTCGAAAGGCTAAGTTCTTGGAAGCTAAGTTCCTTATGGAAGGAGCTAGTAGAACAGTGGAACTTGATGAGGATCAAGAACCATAAGCCGATACACGTTTGGTTGATACTAGCATTCAACAAGAAGGTTGTTGAAAACAATCAAATGGTTGATCAACACACACAAAGCGTTCGCAGATCTGGTAGAATTAGTTGTCCACCTGAAAGATATGGATTTTTCATATATGGATGCTACGTGGTAGATTCAGGTGAATCAACCACCTACCATGATGCAATGTCAAAATTCGATTGTGACAAATGGCTTGAAGCCATGAACGTAAAGATGCAGTCCATGTATAACAACCAAGTATGGCAATTGGTTGTAGCACCTCTTAACTCCAAAGTAGTTGGAAGTAAGTGGGTTTTCAGGAAGGAAACCGATATGCATGGTAACTTGGATACTTATAAAGGGAGACTTGTAGCAAAAGGTTTCACTCAAACTCAAAGGGTTGATTATGATGAGACCTTCTCGCCCGTGGCGATGCTAAAGTCAACTAGGATATCATTTGCCATACTTGCACAATATGATTATGAAGGCTAGGGAAGATCAAAGGCGTAAAAGTGGTGGATAAAAGAATACAAGAGCGGGACATCCACGTGAAACCCTAGCAGATTCGTCTTCCACCTAATCTTGTTTTGATATTGGCTATCATCTTAGGGTTGTTCCTTTCGATCCTTAGATGATAATCAATTGAAATCAGACTCGAATTCTGTGCTTAGGGTTCCGATTTTATCTTGGTTATCTGATTGGCTAAGGGGTGCGGCGGTTTCCTATTTAGGGTTTCGGCTTTCATATTCTTTGACAATCATTATCCAGATTAGGGTTTCGGCTTTCCATTCATCTTCTTCGGCGCTGAGCTGTTTAGGGTTTCGGCTAACAATCCTCTTCGGAAATTCTCCGGCGTCGATTGTGTTTTCCAGGTTAGGCTTTCGTATTTGTGTTGGCTAGAGGATACGTATGGGTGATGATAAAACATATGGGGTGTTTCCGCCGGTCGATCGTGGAAAACCATCAATGTCTTTTGAGACTTTTGCCAATCGAGTGATTGATGTGGAGGGTAATACTTGGTTCCCTCGATGGGGTGTTGTGCAAACCGAACCAAGGAAACCGTATATCCTTGATGAGTTGTTCAGCTCTACTATCCCCGTGGAGACTGTGAGGCCGGAAACTAGGAATTCGGATAACATGGAAGACAGTGCAAACATCCTGGGCAATCGAACTGATGGAGGTAGCATTCCAAAACCGATGTCCTATGTAGATTCGGTTATAGCAGCCAAATCCGTTAAGGTAAATTTCAGAACTCTTGCTAGTCCTGTTATGTATGAGGGTTGTGATGTGGTGCTTCCTCGTGAATCGGTTAGAGCAGTTCAAGAAAAATTAGCAAACACTCTGTATGGTTACTTCCTAGGGGACAGAGTTGCATACCCGGTTGTGGATTATTTTGTGAGGAACCATTGGAAGAGGTTTGGATTACAGAAATCAATGATGAATGCAAATGGGTTCTTTTTCTTTAAGTTTGCGGATGAAGCTGGTATGTTGAATGTTCTTAAAGAAGGTCCTTGGATTATCCGATCTCAGCCTATGTTTTTGAATATCTGGTCTCCTACATCAAAGTTAGAAAAGAAGGAAGTAAAGAAGTTGCAAGTGTGGGTCAAAATCCATGATGTCCCGATTGCTGCGTATACGGAGGATGGATTGAGTATGATTGTTACGGCTATTGGCGAGCCTAAGATGTTGGACTCGTACACTTCTTCAATGTGCACGGATACTTGGGGAAGGAGTAGCTACGCGAGAGCGCTAGTAGAAATTTCAGCTGAAAATGGGTTTAAGGAGGAGATAGTTATTGCGGTTCCAGAGTTGGAGGGGGAAGGTTTTAGTAAAGTGAAATTATCGGTAGAATATGAATGGAGTCCTCTTAGGTGTGCTCATTGTAAGGTGTTTGGTCATTCCGATGATATATGCCCGAGACAGACTAGGAGGGCTCCTAAGGGGCCGGTCACTAATCAGAACAAACAAGAGGGAATCAATACTCGAAATCAAGTGAAGCAGCCGGTTGTAGACAAAGAGGGTTTTATGGATGTGGATCGCAAGAAAGCGGCTAGGAAAACAGGGTTTCCTGTTAATAAGCAGAAGCAGAAGTTTGAATATCGGCCGATTGGATCCAAGCCTCATGGTGTGGCTACTTCCTCGGGTCCGCCATCTACTGTCAAAATGCACAATCCTTTTGATGTATTATCGGACAAGGGTAAGAATGTGGGTAAAACTGGTGAAGTTCAACATAACCAGCAGGACTCGGATGATGAGGAGGTTTTTGGAAGCTATAATGAAACAAATCAATTTATGATTTCCGGATTATCGAAGGCAGGGGCAAGCACCTCGTCCATGAAGTTCTCCAATGGATAGAGTGTTGTTGGTTCGAGTCAAGGGGCTGCTGGTCTGTGGCAATTTTATTTTTGATGATGGAGGATGATTTTTAGTTTTGTTTTGTTTTTGTCTTGTCTACTAGATATTTTTCCATAATGTGTAGTAGGCTAGTTTATGTGGTGTCATAGGTATTGTGGTTTGTTTTTGCTTGGCTTACATATATGGGGCATGTCCTGTATATGAACTAGTGTGGAACTCATCCTCACTACTTGTACTTATTTGGGATTGTTTTAATAGAATCACCGGGGTAACCCTTTACCCAAAAAAAGATTATGAGATTTGGCAAATGGATGTCAAAACGGCTTTCCTTAAAAATATCTTGAGGAAGATGTCTATATAGTTAAGCCTGAAGGTTTTGTCGATCCAAAACATCCTGACAAAGTATGCAAGTTAAAGAAATCAATCTATAGATTGAAATAAGCATCTAGAAGTTGGAATCATCATTTTGATGAAGAGATTAGGGAATATGGATTCATCAAGAACGTCGATGAAGCTTGTGTGTATAAGATGGCTAGTGGGAGCATCATTACTTTCTTAGTATGATATGTCGATCACTATTTAGAAATAACATTCCAACCTTGGAGGGTGTAAAAGCCTGCCTTGAAAGTTGTTTTTCAATTAAGGATCTTGGTGAAGTCGCCTATATTTTGGGAATAAAGAATCTATAAGGATAGATCAAGGCGCACGATAGGTTTAAACTAAAGTGCATACATTAACAAAATCTTGAAAAGGTTCAAGATATAGAACTTTATGAAAGGTTTAGAACCTATTCAAGAGGGGACAATATTGAGTGCGTCTCAATGTCCAAGCTCAAAGAATGAGCAAGAAAGAATGAAAGAAATCCCATATGCGTAAGCTATAGGATTCATTATGTACGTAATGATATGCACTAGACCGGACAAGTTATGCGCTTTAAACATAACGAGAAGATACCAGCGAGAAACGTCATTAAGTGACTGTTATAAATATATTGAAATACCTCAGAAGGACTAAGGATACATTTCTAATATATAGATCTGGTGGAAAAGAACTCGTTGTAAAAGGTTACAGGGATGCGAGTTTCGGAATTCATTGTAAAGGGTTACATGGATACGAGTTTTCAAACTAATCGAGATGGTTCTCGATCACAATCAGGGTAGCATTGTCCACTACATAATCAGAATACATCGCCGCTTCATTTATTGAGATAATTCATATGGATCTGCCACTTGAATTATTGCCAATCTAGGGGTAGTCCCTACCATTCAGGACCCTAGAGATCTTTGTGATAACGATGGTGTGATTGCTCAAATCAAGGAACCTCATGTACATCAAAAGACTAGACACATTGAGCGGAGTTTCAACTACATAAGGGATGAAGTTGAAAAAGGGAAAGATATGTATTTGCAAAGTTCACACTGATCAAAATATTGCGGATCCACTCACGAAGCTCCTTGAATGGGCAAAGCATGAAAGGGTCATACTTGTGCCTTAGAACTTCGATATTCTAGTGATTGGATTTGATCTATTTTGTATTTGGATATTGGAACAACTGTTTTTATAACTCTTTATGGTATTTTGAGTTATGTTCCTTTTAGCATGTTTAAATCCGTGAATAAGTTACTTATTCTAAATGTCCGTAGTCAATCATACTTGTGGGAACAGATATGAATGTAAGACTATTATGAACTTGGATTGGTGGATTTTCATTAGGTATGAATATAGAGCAAAGTGTTGCTGCCAAAGTTCATAGATATTTGTGGGATACAAATATTGGACTGACTCGCTCTCAAATATTACTGCATGGAATCATTTGTGATTGATCATAAGTAAATTTGAGTAAAGGAGAATATCATAGTATCCTCAGACCTGAGATACATATTGGGTCTTGATATTCACCAAATATTGTACCTTGACTTTTTTCTTCGCTGTTAGTAATATGACAGTACATAAGGCTAAGCTCAGGTGTGGTACAAGGTGATTGTGAGAGACGTATGTAGTCAAGACGGGATTTGTTCCTCTTATTTGTTGAGAGTAAGATGTCTAAGCCCTGCTAAAGTTAAATCAACAGAGAGTGGTCACTCTATGTCTCTGGATTTGACATGACATCTGTAACAAAGGGATAAATGATAGATTCACCTAAATCATGTTCAAGTAAGGGACTTGAAAGGGATGATGTTATTGAATGGGACATATAGTCATACGTATTGGGGGTAGTAAACCGTAGTTAGGCATCATTTACTACTTGCATCAATCTTCTATGTATCTTGTGCAAGTGGGAGATTGTTGGACTCTGTATGCCCAAGACACATATTAAATTGATGTGGCTAGTACGTTATGATCCAAGTCGAGTCATACCCAAATACAAGCTAGACAAACACTTACAATATTTATTTATGATATGATCAAACAAATAAATATTAACACTTAGAGTATTTAGAAATAGGTTTTCTAAATAATTGCACTTGACAAACCAATAAATTATATGGATAATTTATTTTGAGAGAATATTTTATTTTGTTATTTAATGGGTTAAATAACTTAATAAAAGTTGTATAAAGTCTTGTGAACATATGATGTTATATTTTATAAAAGGTATAAAATAAACAAGACTTAAATTTTATAAAAGAATTGATTTTTTTTTTAAAATAAAGCTAGGCCGCCACCCCCCCCCCCCCCCCATGGGGTATCCCAAAGATTGTTGGTCCAATGAGGTTTCATGCATTTGCATGTGCCTTGATTGGGTGGTCTTCCCAAGCATTTGAAACCCAATAGGAATTCATGCATCTTGCATGTGTAGAGGGATTTTGATTGGGTACAAAGGGAGGCTACATTCTCTCATATTTATATATAATTTTGTATGACAAAATAGAAGATGAGGACTTGAAGAAGCTCTCCAAAAAAAAATGCGATAGGAATGGCTTTTCTCTGGTCCCTCAGGCGATATTGGCGATTTCATTAGAAACCCTAGTTCTTGATCTTCATCCTTAATTTTGATCGATCTGGGTTAGGTATTGGGGTGTTGTCGATCCTTCTGAGTAAGGTTTCTAGACTTCTACCCTGGTTTCTAATCTTTTGAATTTGGAATTAGGGTTTTTCGTTTCTATTTTTGATTAGGGTTTCTGTTGCTTTTGTCGCTTAGGGTTTTGTTCTTTTCTGTTCGTTTTTCTTTGCATGTTTCTGCCGTCTTGGTGTTTTTCAACGTATCACTGTGCATGGAGAATAATTGTGATAGGAGTTTAAAGGATTTAGGGTTTCAATCCTTCTCGGAAAGGATGCATGAGGATGTTCTCATTACTTCGAAGGGTTCTATGATTGTTTCGGATTTGCGTAATAAGTCCTCTTTGTTTAGTAAGCCGTTGAAGATTGATGGGAACCCTCTGATGCCTCGTCGGGGTGTAGTGCAGAATGATCACAAGGTTATTAATGTTATTGATGAGTTGGAGAAGATTACGGTTCCAGTTCAGCCAGAAACTTGTGTAGCCGATAGTCAGGATGATCAACATGAAGTGCATTCAGCACCAGTTTCTTATGCGGATAAAGTGCAGTCTTCTAGCCGGAATAAGAGGGAGATTAACTTTAGACTTATGCAACCGTTAGAGACAAGAGAAGGTGCGGACGTGGTTATTCCAAAAGAAGTAGTAAAAAAAGTTCAGGATAAATTCGAGAATGTATTGTATGGCTACTTCTTGGGCAGCAGATTGCCATTCCCGGTAGTGGAATATTATGCTAAAAATGTTTGGGCGAGATTTGGTCTCTCAAAGCTCATGATGAATGCGAGTGGCTTCTTTTTCTTCAAGTTTGACACTAAAGAAGGTATGCTGAAAGTATTAGAAGGTGGCCCTTGGCTGATTAGAAAAATTCCTTTGTTTCTTAATATTTGGACTCCTTCGGTAAGTCTGAAGAAGGATGGGATTAAAACCGTGCCAGTATGGATTAAATTACATAATGTCCCGCTTGCAATCTATACAGATGATGGCCTGAGTTTACTGGCATCAAAACTAGGGGTTCCGAAAAGACTAGATGCTTACACGGCTGATATGTGCGCTGAAAACTGGGGTAGAACAAGTTTTGCTCGTGCTATGATTGAGATCTCGGCTGACAATGAATTGAAAGATTATATTGTTGTTGCCATCCCTAAGCTGGACGAAGAAGGGCACCTGATGGAAAAAGTTAAGGTTGAATATGAATGGAAACCACTAAGGTGTGCGACTTGTTGCTTATTTGGACACTCGGATACTACTTGTCCTAAATCCTCACCAACGTTAAAACCTAAACAAGTTACAACTGATGATGAGGGGTTCGTTACTGATAAAAGGAAAGTTGCTAAGCATGGTTTTCCTCAAAAGAAGCTAAAATCTAAATTTATTTATCGACAAAAGAGTAACCAAGCAGATACTGGACCATCCGAGACAAAACAGCTTGAAGGTGAAAGAGATACGGCTAACAAGAGTTATGAACCCTAATTCTCTCTCACTAGCATGGCGATTTTGTTCATCATGACTCCTAAGATTTTTTCGTGATTGAATGTATAACAGTCTGTCATTAGTTGTTGATCTTCAATCATCTATAACGAACTTGTTAGCATGCTTATTGTATGTATAACAATCTGTGATTAGTGGTTGTTTTTCAATCTTCTATAACGAACTAGTTAGCATTCTTGAGTCGATCTAATCTAGGGTTTTTGTTTTTTTTCTGCCGCCGCCTGTTTTTGTGAACTCTTCGTTCATGGGATAGGTTTTGCTAGTTTTAGGGTTTCTGTTTCTTGCGTTTTCTGAGTTCTTTGGGTTTCGGGTCTTCTAGGGTTTCTTGTGCATGGTTGTTTGCTGTTTGTTCTAAGGAGAGAGTTGTCGTTTTTCTGCATGGATGCGTCTAAGTCCGCTGCTGAGGTTGCTGCGGGAGATCGTAGTAAACCTCCGGTACAGGTTAAGGGTATCGCTAGTCGCATAGTTAACATTGATGGCAATCCGCTGCTCCCTCGACGTGGTATTGTTACTGAACCTAAAAAGATAAACATTATTGATGAACTCTCTAAGATTACTACTCCAGTTACACTAGAAACTTCAGGTAGTGGGAAAGATGGTCAAGAAAATTCTGGTAGTGGGAAAGACGGTCAAGATGGGTTCACGGGTGACAAGATTGTTAATGATAATATTCCCAAACCTAAAACATATGCGGATTCACTCCGTGTTAATAAGTCAGTGAAGCTGAATTTCCGTTCTCTCGCGAGTGAAAAGGCACATGAGGGATGTGATGTTGTTCTTCCAAGAGAATCTGTCCGGGTTGCTCGGGATAAGATGGCAAACACGCTTTATGGTTACTTTCTGGGGGATCGTGTTGCGTATCCTGTAGTGGAGTATTTTGTGCGGAACAACTGGAAAAGTCGATGATGAATGATAATGGATTCTTTTTCTTCAAGTTCTCAGACGAGGAAGGTATGATGAATGTTTTGAAGGATGGCCCATGGATTATTAGGTCACAACCGTTATTTCTAAATGTTTGGAGCCCGACTTCTAAGTTGGAAAAAAGGGTGTCAAAAAGGTGCAAATATGGGTTAAAATCCATGATGTCCCGATTGCTGCTTACACGGAGGATGGGCTTAGTTTGATTGCAACTACAATTGGTGAGCCGAAAGCTATGGATTCTTATACGTCAGCGATGTGCATGGATATGTGGGGCCGTAGCAGTTATGCAAGAGCCTTAATAGAGGTGTCGGCTGATAAGCAACTAAGAGAGGAGATCACGTTAGCAATACCTGAACCTGAGGGGGAGGGGTTTATTAAGGAGTCGATGTCGGTTGAGTACGAATGGAATCCGTTGCGTTGTGCTCACTGTTGTGTATTTGGTCATTCTGATGATCATTGTCCGTACCAGCCGAAGATTCAGACAAGTGCACGGAATGTTATTAAGACTGGTAAGAAACCGGTGGTGGACGAGGAGGGGTATACAGGGGTTTATGGTAAGAAGGCTGCCAGGAAATCTGGATTCACGATTAACAAGCCTAAGCAAAAATTTGAGTACAGGCCCGTGGTAGCAAAGAAGAGTCAAGAGAAAGGGAGTGGGTCACGTGAACCGATAGTACAATCGGCTAACCAGTTTGATATTCTTAATGATCCAAGTGTTATTGAGGTAGGGGAGAGTAGTAAGTCAGGCGATGCTCGGGTTAATGTAGAGGACGAGGTGGTGGATGAGGTTTATTCCGAGGGGGATGGGTACGAGTTGGATGAGTTTTTGAGGCAAGATTCTTTTAAAAACGATAAAAAAAGGGGCAAGCACTCCTTCTTCACTAGTTATTAATGGTTAACATCGCCTCTTGGAATATTCGGGGTTTGAACCGCCCCATTAAGCAAGCTGAGGTTCGTCAAAATATTAAAGAGTTTAAGTTAAGTTTGTGTGCTGTTCTTGAAACCCATGTCGATCCGAGTAATCTTTCTAATATATGCAAGTCGGTGTTTCGTTCATGGCATTGGTCTTCTAATGGGGCTCGTTGCAATAAAGGTACAAGAATTATTGTGGGTTGGAATCCATATGTTTTTGATGTTATGGTGCTATCGCAGACGGACCAGGTTATGCACTTTCAATTGTTTTTTAAACAGGAGAAAAAAATGATGTTTTGTTCGATTATCTATGCTGCAAATTATTATATTTCTCGTAGAGAGTTATGGAGCCAGCTCTCGTTACATAAAGTGTTGGTCCGTGACGCTCCTTGGGCCATTCTTGGTGATTTTAACACTGCTCTGAACTTGGAGGATAAATCTATGGGTTGTTCTTCTGTTTCGGCTAGTATGAGGGAGTTTCAGGATTGTGTTGCTGATATAGAGATGCTAGACGTTAATCGTTCGGGCATTCATTTTACGTGGAGCCAAAAACCAAGGAAGGGGATTGGGTTAATGAAAAAAATCGATAGAATCATGGGGAACTCGCAGTTCATAACTATGTTTCCGAATGCTGTGGCGTTGTTTCATCCAGCTAGGCTATCGGATCATTGTTCGTGTGTGTTGAAAATTCAGGAACCTGGGAATCTAAAGCACAAGTCTTTCAAATTTGCTAATTTCTTGGTTCATAAGCCGGAGTTTCTAGACATCGTTAAGCGAAGGTGGGATACGTGTATTAATGGGGTGTTTCAGTTTTCGGTTGTAAAGAAGCTTAGGATGTTAAAGGCCCCTCTTCGTGTTTTACTGTTTCAACAAGGAAATTTGCATAATAAAGTTCAAGACTTGCGGGTTAAGTTGGATGGGATTCAGCGTAGTATTGATAATGATCCGTCTTCTGTGTTACTTCGAGAAGAGGAAATTAATACACGTCGTGATTATCAGGAAGCTCTTTTAGATGAAGAGCGTTTTTTGAAACAAAAGTCAAAAGTGGATTGGTTGGCGGCTGGGGACATGAACTCCGCGTTTTTTCACTCGTCTCTTAAAAATAAAGTTCATCATAGCCGTATAAATGTCATTCGTGATACTAGTGGAAACGTGTTTGAGGATGATTTGGTTCACGTAGCGTTTGTTAATCACTATGAGAAATTTTTGGGTGGAACTGAAGACTCGTCTCTTATGCCAGCTCCAGACTTATTCACCAAGTCGTTGGATTTGAATGCAGCGTCTCATATGGTCCGGCCGGTCACTTCTGAAGAGGTTAAGAAGGCAATGTTTTCAATTGGTTCAGATAAAGCTCCGGGTCCTGATGGTTTCACTGCGGGTTTTTTTAAGGGTGCATGGCCTATTGTGGGTAGTGAAGTGACGAAGGCGGTTATGGATTTTTTCGCTACCGGTAAGCTTCTTCGGGAATTAAATCATACGCTTATAGTGTTGCTTCCTAAGTCCTCTTCCCCGACAATGGTTACTGATTATCGTCCTATTGCTTGTTGCAATGTTTTTTATAAATGCATTAGCAAGATTATTGCTGATAGAATTAAAGTGGTTTTGGATGACCTCGTTAGTTTAAACCAATCAGCTTTCGTGCCTGGACGAAGAATCTCTGATAATATTCTGTTAACCCAAGAGTTGATGCATAATTATCATCGGAACATCGGCCCTCCTAAATGTGCTTTCAAAGTTGATATTCAGAAGGCTTATGACACTGTTGATTGGAAGTTTCTCAAAAGTATTTTACTTGGGTTTGGGTTTCATCACAATATGGTACACTGGATTATGCTTTGTGTCTCCACTACTACGTTCTCGATTTGTGTTAATGGGGAGGTTCACGGTTATTTTAAGGGTAGTCGTGGGCTTAGACAGGGTGACCCGGTATCTCCTTACTTATTCACTCTAGTTATGGAAGTTCTAACGGCCATATTAAATCATGCGGTAAGGATTGACTCTTCTTTTAAATTTCATAACAAGTGTGAACGCCAACAAATTATCAACCTTTGTTTCGCGGATGATTTGTTTATTTTTTCGAAAGGTGAGATTGCTTCGGCTAGATGCATTATGAAGTCGCTTGATTCTTTTGCTAAAATGTCTGGCTTGTTTCCAAGTGTTCAGAAGAGTACGGTTTATTTTTCGAATGTGCCATCTTATGTGAAGTCCGCTATTTTGAACCTTATGCCGTTTAATGAAGGTTGTTTGCCGGTGAAATATTTGGGTGTGCCTCTTATTTCCTCGAGGCTTCTTTATAAAGACTGTCAAATATTGGTGGAGAAGCTGGAAAAACGTATTATGCATTGGAGGAATAAGTTACTTTCTTTTGCAGGCAGGTTGCAACTTATTGTCTCTGTTTTGTCTTCGTTACATATCTACTGGTCGTCAGTTTTTATGTTGCCGAACCGTGTGATCGTTAACTTGGAGGCTTTGATGCGGAATTTTTTATGGTCCCAAGATAGTGCTTTTCAGAAAGGTCGTGCTAAAGTTTCGTGGAAAACGGTTTGTGTCCCTAAACATGAGGGTGGTTTAGGGATTCGTCGGATAGGAGACGTCAATATTGCTCTTATGGCTACGCATATTTGGAGTATCCTTACGAACCGTCGGTCAATGTGGGTTGATTGGGTTCACGCGTATAGGTTAAGAGGCAAAAGCTTTTGGGCTTGCAAGGTTCCTTCTACTTGCTGTTGGTCTTGGAGAAAAAATCTTCAGTTGCGTCCTTTTATGAGAAACTTTATATGGTCCGAAATTGGTAATGGTTTAGACACCTCTGCTTGGTATGATACTTGGAGCGAATTAGGGCCTCTCGTGCAGATTTTATCTCCTCGGCTTATCGCTAATGCGGGGTTTGACATGAACTCCAAAGTGTCCGATGTCACACCCCGACCACGTAGAACATACAAACGTGGCGGAAATGTCGGGGAGTGTTGTAACAGAATTAATTGTTCAAATCCATGGCAATTGAAGTTTCGTTTTATTGATTAAAGTGTTACAATGTCTTAACAAACAAGAAATACAACAATATTAACTAGTCTTGCATCTTTTATTGTCACTAAAGCCCAAGTCTGCCTATGTGTATCTTGATCATCTTATGCAACAGTTCCTGAAAAACACATGTGAAAATAGGTACGTCAGCATAAAAATGCCTGTGAGATACATAGGTTTTGTGAAAATAGGTTCCATGACTTATGTTTGAGAAAATGTTTAGTCATGAACCTTGTAATTTGCTTTGTTTTGTAAATCATTTGAAAAACAATGAGTTCAGATGATATGTATAAATAAATGAATAATGTATGGTTAAATGAATAACCATAGTAAAAATGGATTTTTGTATAAGATAAGTTGTTTGTAAAACAATGTCTTGTGAAAAGTATGTTATTTGTATAAAATGTTATATGTATCAAACTGAAATGATTCAAATAACGCTACAATATGTAATACCATACAAACACTTATATATAGGAAGTACCAGCGGCGTATCCACCATGCTTGTATCATATTACACACGCATCGTTACTTAATCACTTAATCAAACCAAACAATGTCAAAATGTCTATGTCAAATATCCATGTCAAATGTCTATGTCAAATATCCATGTCAAATGTCTATGTCAAATATCCATGTCAAATGTCTATGTCAAAATGTCATGTATGGCAAGTGAAATGTCTCAACTAAACCATATGCACAAAAACAAAGTATTGAAGTAAAACTTGGTTTAAATCAAAGTTATGCTTTGTGGGAAATGCATGATCAAATGTCAATCATGTTAAAATGTCTATGCCGAAATGTCTATGTCAAATACGGTTCACACGGTTCACAGATACAAACGGTTCACAGATATCAACGGATCACAGTCAAATGATTACAACGGTTCAATATGTAGTATAATGTGTTCATATGCTGGGTAAGCATATGCAACAGAAAAGCAATGTAAAACAATGTACTAAGTATGCACAAAATGGGCACACCTAGCATAAGATGTAATGAAATCATGTACTATAATGTACAAACGAACATAGCAGTATATGATGTGAAAACAGGAAAGCATGAAAGTAACAAGTAGGCACATGTGTTCCACCCCAAAACAGTTTGGAAAACAGTAAAAGAGGGGTCTATGTACTCACTTGAGATTGCTCAGAAGTCCTAGGATAACCACCAAGCAAAGCTAGAGATCACGGAATCAAACGGCACCTAATATAGGTAACTATGTTAATAAACCGGACCTATCTCGGAAGATTGGGTAGCATTAGGGTTTGTAAACCAAATGAGTGTAGGAACTCACTTGATATGGTTTAACAAAGTCTATATGCTAAATGAAACTTAACCTAAGTCTTATTGACCCATTATGATCCGTTTAGGTAGCTTATGCTACTTTAACGCATCGTGCGCGTGAAACGCGTTCGGACCGCCTAACTAGTCCTATGACAAGTATTATATGCCTAAACATGTTACATAATCAGTTACGTGACAAGAGTTTAGGTTACATATGCTAAATTACCAATTATGTATGAAAAGGGGTATTCTGGTAATTTACCTAAGGCATATAAACTACCTATCATACAACTACTTAAACGCCGTGACCATAAGGTATAACCTCGGAAGGTTATTCCCTACACTATGGTCACCTAATGTATTTGGTCGGATCCTAATGATCGACCAAACTGGGTCGGGTTCGAGGTATAAGCGATTTATTAGATCGCTTACCCTACGACCCTAGACAACGTGGTAATCAGTAGGCATAGTCCCAAGGGACTATGACCATCGTGATTACAATCACGTTGCGAAGTTCTAACGAACTTCGCATTGACCATCACTGGTCAACGCTGAAAGTCAAACAAAGTTTGACTTTCTGACTCGAAAAGCAGTAAAATAAGGAAAAGAACGAAAGAATAGTTACGAAGGGTCCCCGAATGCTAATCCCGATCCAAGAACTCAGGTATGAAACAATGGTTTCAACTTAGAGCTCTCAAAATCAGAATTCTAGTGAGAAATGAAGTAAAGGGGGTGGGGTATTTATAGATTTCGGGTAACCGTTAAGATCGTTTCTTGAATAACGTGCCTTAATCGGAACCGTACACTTGTCATAAAGTTGTGGTGTCCAGGAAGTTTGTTCTTATCCGCTGACTAGACGATAGGAAACGAGTGGACACGAATCAATCAGCTGCAACTTGCAAACAAAACATTGAATCTGGTCAGTTTTAGGCAGTCGCGTAGCGCGACTGGTAAGTCTTTAGGGCTCGCGCTACGCGACACCCCTCCCTGTTCCAGAAATGTTTCATAAATGACAGGTTTAGTCCCTGCACGTGTTTAAGCCCTTTTTCGATGCGTTTGAGCCCCGTTGACCTCATTTCAAGGCTCTAAAATGAAGTTAAAGTATAGGGAACTCAAAACATACTCAAAAATATGCCGGATGATGGTTCGTTTGGTCGTACGAACGCGATGTTCGCTTAATTACGACGGAATGCGCATAAGCGCGAAAAACGATCCAAATGACGCGACGAATGGATTTTTCTCATGGCGAACACTAAAATAAAATGTAGTCATGCTCCCATAAATTTTTGGATGTCCAGATGTATTCAGAACGTAAGTTATGCGCGAAAATGCAAACTTGTGCACTTTTTGACACTTTTAGTCCCTGAATGACACAAAAGTTTATTTTAGCACACCGAACCCCTCAAAGCCTATTTCTAAGCTATGTAAAGGATATTTATGGTATGTTTAACTTATGGTCATGTTCCGGAATGTCTGTTACAGTTCAAATTGGCATACTTTCGCAGTTTGTCAACTTTAGTCCCTGTAAGCGATATAACTTTGATTTCACCACACCAAACCTTCCAAAACTTATATCTAAGTTATGTATAGGTTATTTAAGGTATGTTAAGCCTATTTCACTATTCCAGAGTGTTCGTTGCATTAAACTGGTTATATTTACGCATTAGTGCGCGTATAACCTTCCAGAAAGCGATTTAGAGCTTGAAATTGAACATGAGTCGATATGTGCAAAAGATACACATATTTATACAAGTCCAAAGTATGAAATACATTATTTCATTGGTTTGGCATTTGTTTGATGGTTGAAATAACACAGGTGTTACATCCGATGTTTATTCTGATAACTTATGGAGGTGGCCAGATGCGTGGAGGGATATTTACCCGGTTCTAAATCAGCTTGATCGATTGTCTTTGGATCCGAACAGGTCTGATAAACTTTTGTGGCGTCATGGTGATAATAAACATGACTTTTCCTCTTCTCGCGCTTGGGATTCGGTAAGGCATCAGGAAGAACAGGTTAATTGGTGTAGTATTGTGTGGTTTTCACAGTGCATCCCTCGTCATGCTTTTCTAATGTGGCTGATCATGAGACGGAAGCTGCTTACTCAAGACAAAATATTGAGCTGGGATTTTTCGCGAAGAAAGAACATGAACATGATGTGTTGTTTATTATGTTATGAGGATCACGACTCTCATCATCATTTATTCTTTGAATGTAAGTTTGCGACTAAAGTGTGGGTTATGGTTAGGCATAAGGTTGGCATGGATTTGGTTCAGCCGAAATGGGATGAAGTTGTTAAGTGGTTGCGTGATTGAGCCAAGTCGAAATCCGTTAGTGACTATGTTGCAAGACTGTTAGTGGCGGCTAGTGCCTATTTCATTTGGCAGGAGCGTAACGCTAGATTATTCAAGAATCAATTGCGGCCTCCGGAAACTATTAGTGAAATTATTACTCAACAAGTGCGGTATAAACTGATGGGAGCGAAGCTGAAGGATTGTGCTAATGTTCGAAGGTTGCTTGGGGATTGGGAGATAAAGGGGTCCGAATTTCAATATGATGGCAGCTGATTAACGATTCTTATATGTGTTAGTTTGTCTAGAATGTGGTTGTCTAGTGGCGTTACTCTTTAGTGGTTGTATTTGTTTGGTTTTGTTTTTTCTGGTTGTACGGTCTTAGGGCATGTCCTATGACTGAACTAGTGTAGGCTCTCTACACTACTTGTGTTTTTTGGATGTGAATATATAAAATCACCGGGGTAACCCTTTACCCAAAAAAACAAGAGTTATGAAATTAACAATAGTAACTTAAATTTAAAGAGCTCATTCTCGGCTTTGGATCATATGGGGGATGGGGACCCAAGTACGAGTAGTAGTAAAGAGGGTAGAGTTTTGGAAGATGCCTGTGAAAACCAACTTCCAACTGAGATCTCCGAGTTCATGAATGCTGGTACAACTGTCAAAAAGTCTGAGGGGGCAAGCACTCCCGGTCAAGTGGGTATCCATGGATAGTATTGGGGTATGGAATATAAGGGGATTGAACCTTCCCCTGAAACAAAGAGAGGTTCGGCAGCTCGTTTCTGAAAATCGTCTTCAGGTTTGTGCAATTTTGGAGTCTCATGTTAATGTGTCTAATCTTGATAGAATTTGTAAAGGGGTCTTTAGATCGTGGGATTGGACTTCTAATGGCAGTTGCTGTTCTAGAGGTACTCGGATTATTATTGGTTGGAATAAGGACATGATGGATCTTATGGTTATAGCTCAGTCGGATCAAGTTTTACATGTGCAAGTTCGTAAAAAGTCTGATAACAATGTCCTTTTCTGCTCGTTTGTTTATGCTGAAAATAAATATCAAGATAGAAGAGTTCTTTGGGATAACCTTTGTAAGCATAAGTGTTTTATTCATGATCGGCTGTGGGTGGTGATGGGGGACTTTAACTCGGCTCTCTCGATGGATGATTACTTTGTTGGGCCTTCTACAATTCCGGTTGGGATGAGAGACTTTTATGATTGTGTTCAACATAATCAACTTTCTGATGTTAAAAGCCATGGGTTGCGGTTTACGTGGAATCAAAAACCGAAGAATGGAGTAGGAGTGTTAAAGAAAATTGATAGAGTCATGAGTAATTCTCAGTTTCTTGATTTATTTCCAGATGCTTATGTTCTTTTCCACCCCTATCGGGTCTCGGATCATTCGCCATGCATTCTTCACCTGTCTACTTTTAAGCATTCTCGGCCGAAACCGTTCAAGTTTACTAACTTCTTAGTAAATAAGGAGGATTTCATTCCATGTGTCGCTAAAGAGTGGGCTAAGGTTATTCCGGGTGTAACTATGTTCTCGGTTGTAAAGAAATTGTCGGCCCTCAAGTCTCCGTTGAGACGTCTCTTATTTATTCAGGGTAATCTTCACAATCGTGTTAAGGAGGCTAGATTGAAGTTGGACGACATTCAAAAGGCTATTGATGTTAATCCTGCGGATATTGCTCTTAGAGAAACTGAATCCAGATGTATTCAGGAGTTCAATTCTCTGTCTTATGATGAAGAATGCTTTCTAAAGCAAAAAAGCTAAGGCAGAATGGCTAGCAGCAGGTGGCTCGAATACTAAATTCTTCCATAATTGTGTAAAAATGAGGAATGCTAGTAACAAGATTCATAGTATTCAAGATGTGCATGGTAACTGGTTTCAAGGTAACGATGTTTTTGGAGCTCTCGTATCGCACTACTCGGCTTTTTTGGGTACTCAGGATCAAGTGGTCAAGCTGGTTAATGATGATCTATTCTCTAATGTTCTTAATTAGAATGTTGCTAGCTCTATGATTAGGCAGGTTACTCGTGAGGAGGTTAAAAGTGCTATGTTCTCCATAGGAGAAAATAAAGCCCCAGGCCCGGATGGCTACACTTCTGCATTCTTTAAAAACTCTTGGGAGATAGTGGGTGAGGAGGTAACGAAAGCGATTCTGGATTTCTTTGATAATGGTAAGATGCTTCAGCAAATTAACCATACTATCATTGCACTGGTGCCGAAAAATTCATCTCCTAACTCAGTGATGGATTACAGACCAATTTCCTGCTGTAATGTCATTTATAAATGCATTAGTAAAATTCTGACTGACAGGATTAAAGGTAGCTTGGATTATCTTGTTGACATTAATCAGTCTGCTTTTGTCCCGGGTAGGAAAATCTCGGATAATATTCTTCTTACCCAGGAACTTATGCACAATTATCACTTAAATATAGGTCCTTCGAGATGTGCCTTTAAAATTGACATACAGAAGGCCTATGATACAGTGAGCTGGTCATTTCTTGAGGATGTTCTGCATGCGTTTGGGTTCCATCAAAAGATGATAAAGTGGATCATGGTTTGTGTTACAAATGTCTCGTATTCACTGAGCATTAACGGCAACCTATATGGGTATTTCAAGGGCAAAAGAGGTCTCCGACAGGGTGATCCTATATCTCCTTATCTTTTTACTTTAGTCATGGAGGTTCTCACGTTGTTACTTAAGAAGGCAACTTATTCTAATAATGTGTTTCGCTATCACCTCTCTTGCAAAAAACAGAAGATTATTAACGTGTCTTTTGCTGATGATCTGTTCTTATTTGCTAATGGGGATGTGGCTTCGCTTAGGATTCTGCGGGATACTCTACAATTGTTTACAAGGGTTTCGGGGTTAGTTCCAAGTATGCCAAAGAGTACAGCTTATTTTGGCAATGTCCCTTATGCTATTAAGCAGGAAATTCTCAATATTATGCCTTTCCAAGAGGGTACGCTTCCGGTTCGGTATTTGGGAGTACCATTAATCTCAACAAAACTCTCTTATAAAGATTGCAAAATTTTAGTTGATAAAATGGTGAAGAAGATCGATAATTGGATGACGAGATCTTTATCATTTGCTGGTAGACTTCAGCTAGTCAATTCTGTCCTCTCAGCTATGCACATTTACTGGGCTACTGTATTCATATTGCCAGCTAAAATTGTTAATGATCTTGAAAGATGCATGCGCGCGTTCCTTTGGTCAGGTACAAACCATCAGTCTGTTAAGGCTAAGGTCGCTTGGAAGGTTGTTTGCTTACCTAAATATGAGGGGGGTCTGGGTATTCGATGTATCTCTGATGTTAATAAAGCCCTTATTTCGTCTCACATCTGGAGTATCCTAACTAACAGGAAGTCGCTTTGGGTACAATGGGTCCATATTTATAAGCTTAAAGGTCGAAGTTTCTGGGAGGTTCCTAACCGAGGCCGTATGACTTGGGGCTGGAGAAAACTTCTCGCTATTAGGAGCTTGATCTTTTTTTTTTTGGGTAAAGGGTTACCCCGGTTAAATTTCATTCATAACCAAAATATTACAAGTGAGGAATATAGCACACCTCAATTCTCTAGAATGACATGCCATTGCTAGAGTAGCTCAACAAAACAAAGTGAATAACTAACACGCAAAACCGCAAAACAAGTCACAATTGACAAAACATGAACCCACACGGTCCCCTCCAAAAGCCGCTAACAAGAATCAGCCACATTCATCTTGATCCATCATTAATTCACGAGGAAGACTCCAGTCGCTCAACACTTGAGACATGTTACTTGTTCTCTTAAACTTCATTGTGTGTAATTTCATTCTAATCGTCATGAAAATCACCTCTATCAGTTGAGTAGCATTCCTTTTCTTCATCGAGAACAATCTATTATTTCGTTCTTGCCAAATGAAGTAAGCCGACGCCACTACCACTAGCTTACCAATGATGTGAGATGCCCGTTTTGACTCCGCATGATGCAGAAGATATTCCATAATCTCGCTCCACTTTTTCCCTATAGTTTCCATACCCGCCTTCTCCCGAACTCCATACCATATTTGAGATGCGAAATCGCATTCAAAAAATAAATGATCATGAGAGTCCAGTCCCGATGTACATAACGAACAACACAAAAGGTTATAATTAGTATTACCCGACGATCGCCATTTGCACATAATATCTTGAGTCTTTAGTTTCTTGCAGACTATAAGCCACATTAGAAAAGAGTGTCTAGGGATAGCCTGAGGAAACCACACAATACGCTCCCAAGCTACCTTATCTTGAACAAGCCGAATATCGTTCCACACTCCATAAGTGCTATACTCCATGTCTTGACCATCTCTAGATCGCCAAATGGTCCTATCTTGTACATGAGGCTCTAACGTTACATTAGATAGCTGTTGCAAAATCGGAAATCTACTCACCCAAGAGTTCGGCCAAACCCACACGCCATTATGATACACATCCGCAACCTTGACCCGCATATCAAATCCCGCATTAGCTGTCATTCTTGGTGTAATAAAGCGATCCAAAGGACATACGGTATCCCATGTATCGAACCAAACTCTAGTATTCTCTCCATTACCCAGCTTAATCCAAATGCGTTGGCGAATGATTGTTCTCAATTGAAGCATCTTCCGCCAACCCCACGTAATGTTGTTCCGAATCGGCACATCCCAGAAGCTTCTATCCCGGATGCGATACGAATGCACCCACTTAACCCATAAGGATTCCCTATGTGTCAAGAGACTCCAAATATGAGCAACCATAAGCGCGGTATTCGTGTCAGAGATTTTCCGGATACCCAAACCACCTTCTTCCTTAGGAAGACACACACGACTCCACTTTACTTTAGCCTTTCCCTTTATGCTATTACCATGTGTCCAAAGAAATCTTCGCATTTTATCTTCAAGATCATGAATAATTCTCTTTGGTAATATAAAGATGGAAGACCAATACACATGCATAGATGATAAAACAGATCTAATGAGCTGAAGACGACCTGCAAAAGACAAACTTTTTGCTTTCCAATCCGTGATACGAGACTCCAAATTATCAACAAGCTTTTTACAATCAGAATAAGTCAATCTTGACGATATGAGCGAAACACCAAGATACCTAACCGGAAGGACACCTTCCTCAAACTGCATGATACTTCGGATTTGATCTTTAACATAATTCGGAACACCTCCAAAAAACACAGTGCTCTTCATCATGCTAGGAACCAATCCAGACATATTCTTGAAGAGATTTAACGAATCTAGAATCACAGCAGCTGAAAGAGGATCACCACGAGCAAATAAGAATAAGTCATCTGCAAAACATAAGTTAATAATCCTTTGCTCTTCACATTTATGATGAAATTTAAAATCAGCAGTATCATCAACTCGCTTTTGAAGAATCAATGTAAGAACCTCCATTACCAACGTGAAAAGATAAGGAGACATAGGATCCCCCTGGCGTAAGCCTCGCTTTCCCTTAAAATAACCATGAAGATTCCCGTTAATGGACAAAGAAAACGTAGTAGAAGTAACACACGCCATAACCCATTTGATCATCTTTTGGTGAAAACCAAAACCATGTAAAATAGTATCCAAGAAACCCCAATCAACAGTATCATAAGCCTTCTGAATATCAACTTTAAAAGCACATCTCGGAGGGCCATGATTATGATGATAGTTGTGCATTAATTCCTGGGTTAGGAGGATATTATCAGAAATCTTCCTACCCGGGATAAAGGCTGACTGATTGATGTTAACAATATCTCCTATGCCCTCTTTTATACGATTAGTGATAATCTTGCTTATACACTTGTAAAGAGTGTTACAGCAAGATATAGGCCTATAATCCGTTACTGAGTCTGGAGTCTTCACCTTTGGAATAAGAGAAATTACCGTATGATTTAGCTGATTCAGAAGCTTACCATTTTGGAAAAACTCTTGAATCGCTAAACAGACATCCTTTCCAATAACATCCCACGCTTTTTTAAAGAAAACAGAGGTATACCCATCCGGTCCTGGAGCCTTATTCCCTGCAATTGAGAACATAGCATCTTTTATCTCATCATCAGTCACTACGCGGATCATGTTATTCGCTTTCATCAAGGATAACTTATTCCGAAAGATATCCATATTTGGCCTACAAACAATCTGGCCGACATTCCCAAAAAAATTTGAATAATGGTTAACCAAAGCTAAAGCCGCTGCCCCCCCTTCATGTAAGATTCCATCAGTATCACGAATTAAAAGAATTCGGCTTCTGTGGTTTTTAGCTTTCACAACGTTATGGAAATATTTGGTGTTCGAATCCCCAAGAGTTAACCAATCAACTTTTGATTTTTGTTGTAAAAACACTGCTTCATCATGAATTGCATCTTTAAACTTTTTAAGAAGAGAACTATGCTTTGCTAAAACATCATCATTTGCCGTATCCTGATCCATAACGAGCTGACATTCATCAAGATCCTTCCTCGCCTTCTTCACATTCTCATGCAGATTTCCTTGTTTAAAGAAGAGTTTTCGTAAGGGGGTTTTAATCAACTTAAGCTTCATAACAACTTGGTACATACGAAAACCTGTAATCTCTTTACTCCAGATCTGATTAATAGCTTCTAGAAATCCATGCTTTTCAGCTATTAAATTAACGAATTTAAACGGCCTTGGTTTATCTTGGGCAACACTCGGCAACTTCAAGATACATGGAGCATGATCCGAGACCCGAAAAGGATGAAAATAAGCTCCCGCGTTCGGAAAATCAGCAACCAAATTTATATTGCACATAATTCGGTCCAATTTTTTAAAAATAATACCTCCTCTTTGCTGATTATTCGTCCATGTGTAGTGTAAAACTGTGCTATTTACATCAAACACATCAATGGAGTTAACACACTCTCTAAATTCGCGAGTACCAATGCTATAACTGGATGAACCTGTACTCGAATCATCATGAAATAAGGAGGCATTGAAGTCCCCCATAATTACCCACGGCTTGTCTTTCATAATAGAGCTATGAGCACACAAATTATTCCATAAATCCCTTCTATTTTTATAATTGTTTTCCGCATAAACAAACGTGCAAAATAAGGATTTCCTATCGAGTTTAAACATCACTTGTGTATGAATGACCTGGTCGGTTTGCGAGAGGACCATAACATCAACCATATTCGGATCCCACCCAAGCATGATCCGAGTACCTTTTAAACAACAACTAGCATTCGAATTCCAAATCCATGAGCTGAAAAATTTTTGACAGACCTTTGATACCTTTGACATGTCAACATGAGTTTCCATGATTGCACACACCTGAACATGATTATCCACAACTACCTGACGAACCTCCTTCTGTTTAAGGGGGCGGTTCAACCCCCTGATATTCCACGAAGCCACACTACCCATTAACACCATTTGAACCGGGTGTGCTTGCACCCTCAGATTGGATCTTGTTCTCCATATATTTTGGAATATTAGCTAGGAGATTATCAACATCAGTGTCATCGTTCATCACCTCATCCGTGTTATGGTTCTTTCCTTTTGATTGCACTTTTTCTCCTAAAACAGCTCCTCCCCCCTTTTCATCATCCATAGTACTCGTATCCTCGCCTAACACATCAAATGGATTAGAAGTTTCAATTTTTTCCGGGTTCGGGCCTTCATTACCCGGATTTGACTTGGGTTTTACCACCGGCCTATACGTAAACTTATTCTTCTGGTTCTTTACATTCACACCTTGAAAATTCTGTTTTTTTTTTTGTTTTCAAGACATTCTCCTGAAAGTTATCATTTTGTTTGCTATTAACATCATTCCTAACCTGAACAGGTTTCTTTGGACATGAATTATCATTATGGCCGAACACACAACACAAAGAGCATCTCATAGGTTCCCAATCATACTCAACTTTTACCTCCACTTTTGCATGACCATTCCCATCCAGGTTTGGAATAGAAACCGTAATACTTTTCTTCAATTCCTTATCCGCATGTATTTCGACCATGGCCCTTGCAAAACTGCTCCTCCCCCATGATTCAGTACACATAGTCGCAGTGTAAGAATCCAGCATTTTTGGTATGCCAATCTTCGATGCCAACAAGCTTAGCCCATCCTCGGTAAAAGCAGTCAAAGGTATATCATGCATTTTAATCCAGACTGGAACCGTTTTAATATCCTGTTTTTCCACGATCACATTCGGAGACCACTCATTCAGAATGATCGGAACATTTCTGATAGTCCAAGGCCCGTCTTCCAAAAGCTTAGCCATCCCCTCTTTCGTTTTAAATTTAAAGAAAAAGAACCCCTTCGCGTTCATCATAAGTCTTGAGAGACCATACTTCACCCAATTATTTTTAACAAAATAATCAACAACTGGAAAGGCAAGACGTTTCCCTAAAAAATACCCATACAACGTATTTTCATATCTATTTTGCACCTGTTTGAGTGACGAGATAGGAATCACGACATCAGCTCCATCCACAGTTTCATTCGATTCCATTGCCCTGAAGTTGACTTTGACTGGTTCCTTCATAGTCTTCACAGCATTTGCAAATGACATTGGTTTCTCAGCATTGTTTGTTTTTCCTTCAGTTTTTGAAGAGGTTCCAATCTCATTGTGTACGTGCATCTTCTCCAAATTCTGAGAGTCAAAGAAAGACACGCTTTCATATCCATGTTCAAGCCGGGACTCAGCCACATTAGTCACCATAACAGGTTCAGCCAAAGGAACAGGAACAGTAATCTTGGACAGTTCATCAATCACATTGAACTTCCCTGGTTCAAGATTCCCAGAAGAAATAACACCCCTCCGATGCATTAAAGTTTTCCCTTCGATGTCTACCACTCGTGATGCTAAACCTTGAAACGAAGACGATGTGAACGGCGGCTTGTAACGACCGGCATGCACATCCCCCTCCGATTTCTTACGTTCATCCATGCTAAAGAAACTCAACTCTCTCCAAGAACAAATCAGCAAGCAACCATGCACGAAAATCCTAAACCCTAGCCGTACCAAGAACAGAAAAGAAACAAAAGAAACCCTAATCTAGCAAAACCCTAATCCAATAATCATCACAAAATCAAATAGCGAGTCCGATCAATCAAGGTTACTGCCTCACCAGTAGGACCGAAAGACCCAAAACTCTATTCAATCAGATCTGATTATTAGAATAAGGCCGGCAATGAGGAAGAAATTCAGGATTGAAACGATCAGGAGATGCTAACGAGTTCGTTACAATTGTTTGATAAATCAAACACTGATCACAGACTGTTATACATCAAAATCACGAAGGAATCAAGGATTCAGAGATGAAAAAATCGCCAGCTAGAGAGAAAGCATTAGGGTTTCCCTTCCTGATCACATTATTTTGATATGACATTATTAGGAGCTTGATTCGTCCTTATTTATGGACATCTATTGGTAATGGGTCTCATACGAATATATGGAGTGATATGTGGTGTGATCAGTGTCCTTTGCGTAATTTTATTAGCCCGAGACGCATTTCTAATGCTGGTTTTAATCTTTATTCTACGGTTGCTGACCTGGTGTCTCAAAATGGGAATTGGAGGTGGCCAGTTGCTTGGTATGATTTATATCCGGTTTTAATTAACGTTCTGGTTCCTATCCTTCATGACAGACATGATCGGTTGATATGGAAAGATCTTGAAGGGAATTCTCGCCACTTTTCTTCTTGGGAGGTTTGGAATAATATCCGGCACCGTGAAAATTTAGTGCCATGGGTTAATATGGTTTGGTTTAAACAATGCATCCCAAGACACTCGTTTCACTTGTGGCTTGTCATTAAAAACAAATTGAAGACACAAGATAGATTGTCAGTGTGGGAAGCCGGAAGTGCTACAAATTTAAACCTCATGTGTTGCCCGCTGTGTAGGTATGACAAAGATTCAAGAGACCATTTATTTTTTGAATGTCCTTTTGCGATGGAGGTTTGGAATAACATTAAGATGTTGACCAACATGGAGAGTGTTAATGGTACATGGGAAGATGTTATGGCTTGGATGAACCAGAACTCTAATATGCAGATGCTGGAGAATATTATTAGCAGGTTGGTCGTTTCGGCAGCTTCTTACTTTGTCTGGCAAGAAAAAAATAATAGGCTCTTCACAAGAAATCAGAGAACGGCGTTGGTGATTGCTCACGAAATCATTCGGACGGTTAGACTGCGTTTACTGACACTCAAATTCAAGTGGAGACCTGGCTTACGAAGTTTACTTGAGAAATGGGAGATACCTGGTGGCAACATGAAGATTGATCCTGGCTAGAGTTTAGTGTGTAGCCTTTTGTTTTGTCGCTCTGCTTTTGAGCTGGGTCGTTTTGTTTTGGTTGTTTTAGTTTGGTTGTTTATGTCGGTTGGTTTTTCTTGTTATAGTCTTGGTATGCCAAGGCTTTATGGTGTGTAACATTTCAGTTGCACAATTGTGCTTTTATTGGTTTTATAAAATTCACCGGGGTAACCCTTTACCCAAAAAAAAAGAAGCTCTCCAAAAATCGGTCATATGTGGCTGATTTAGAGGGAACTTTAAAGATCAAATATCAAGTGTAAAACTCCATGAAACACTCTCATAATTTCAGCCAAGGGTAGGGCTTCAAGAGTTTTGATTTTACAAGTAATTTCAAGTGCAAAATCACTCTTGTTCTCTCTCTAAAATCGGCCATAAGAAGGTTTCCAAGAGTTGGATTCATGAGAGGATTTTTCAAGTGAGTTGCAAGTGTAAAATCCTAGCTAAAACTAAGGTGTTTGTTGGAAGGCTTGGGGTATACAAGCTTGAGGTCTTCTACACTTGAAGGCAACCGTTCAAGAAGCATCATCTTCTTCATATCCTTTACTCCTTGAAAGGTAGTATTCTAAACACTCTATGGTTGTGTTTTATTTTGATAGCATGCATGTTCGTATAAGGATCCGGGTTTTTGGTTTTACATATAAAATGAGTTTTATATCTTGTAAGTAAACATGTTTTAAATATTATTTCCGCTGCGTTTTATTTTATATGGATAAAATACTTTGATAAACATGTGAAAATCCCAACAATACCCACCTTTTGCCGCACTATATGCCAAACTTGAGACGAATATTTACATTCAAAGAATAGGTGAGGATGAGAATCAAAGTTCTCATAACATAAAAGGCAACACATCATGTTCATGTTCTTCCGCCTCGAAAAATCCCATTTCAGAATTTTGTCTTGAGTTAGAAGTTTACCTTTGATGACCAACCACATCATAAACGCATGCTGAGTGATACACTGCGAGAACCAAACAATATTGCACCAGTTTACTTCCGGCTCTTTATACCGAACCGAATGCCAAACACACAAAGAAGAGAACTCGGTTAGATCACTACCATCCCTCCATAATAATCTATCATGCTTTGTCGGATTTAAATGCACTTGATGTAGTTGGATGAGTACCGAAAAAAGATCTCTCCATGCCATAGGCCAGCTCTAAGTACCATGCGAGTAGACGTTAGCCACCGAATCCTCCAGACTAAAGTCTGCATCAGTAATGGTTCTGGGTGAAAGAAACTCACCGAGCGGTCCCAGGTCACACCAGTAGTCGAACCAGGCTGAAGTCGTAGAGCCATTGCCTAACTCCGACCATACATGATTCCTGATAAGCGGACGCATTTGAACCAATTTTCTCCAAGACCAACAACAGTTAGAAGGAGTTTTGCAAACCCAGAAACTCTTGCCTTTTAATCGATAACTATGAACCCAAGCAACCCACAAAGAATCTCGCTTAGAAACGATACTCCAAATGTGAGATGACATAAGAGCCTTATTCATATCCCCAATTCGTCTAATACCCAAACCCCCTTCATATTTCGGAGTACAAACAGTCTTCCAAGAAACTTTAGATTTGCCCTTAGTAAACGAACTCTCTTGAGACCATAAGAAATTTCGCATTCTGGCTTCTAGCTCATGAATTACCCGAGCCGGCAAGATAAAAACAGATGACCAATAAATGTGCATAGATGAGAGGACTGAAAGAATGAGTTGTAACCTACCAGCAAAAGAGAGCAACTTGTTCCTCCAGTTCGTGATATCTGACATGCAACTTTCCTTCCACAAAAGGCATAATATCCAGAATAGCATCTTTGACATGGCCATTTACATTACAAAAGAAAATCGTGCTTTTCTGATTACTAGGCACTAACCCCGACATCTTCGTGAAATTAGAAAGAGACGTCATAATACACCTCGCCGAGTTGACTTCTCCTCTAGCAAAAATGAACAGGTCATCCGCAAAACAAAGGTTGATAATCTGCTGTCGTTCACATTTATTATGAAATTTAAACGATGAGTCAATACGAACCGCGTGCTGAAGAATGGCCGTTAAAACTTCCATGACTAAGGTAAAAAGATAAGGAGAGATTGGGTCCCCTTGTCTTAAACCTCGACTACCTTTGAAGAAACCATGCACAGAGCCATTGACACAGATCGAAAATGAAGCCGTAGAGACACATAGCATGATCCAATCTACCATCTTTCCATGAAAACGAAACCCAAGCAAAACACTCTTGAGAAATCTCCAATCAACAGTGTCATAAGCTTTCTGGATATCAACTTTAAACGCACACCTTGGAGGACCCGCATGTCTATGGTAATTATGCATTAATTCTTGAGTGAGCATAATATTATCAGAGATTCTCCTCCCTGGCACAAAAGCCGATTGATTAATGCTAACAATGACATTTAGCACGCCTTTGATTCTATCAGCAACAATCTTACTGATACACTTATATAAGACATTACAACAAGCAATTGGCCGATAGTCAATGACAGCCGAAGGAGTAGGAACTTTCGGAATAAGCACAATAGTCGTGTGATTCAACTCCCGAAGAAGATTTCCTGTTTCAAAAAAATCAATGATGGCACAAGTAACATCATTACCAACAATAGGCCAAGCACTTTTGAAAAACGCCGCTGTATATCCATCAGGACCAGGAGCTTTATCAATACCAATAGAGAACATCGCCTTCTTGACCTCCTTCGCAGTTACTTGGCGGATCATATGAGAAGCAGCCAGGGGAGATAGGACTTTAGAAAATAAATCCAGAGCCGGAGAAAGAGAAAGAGAAATATCACCTTGAGTACCGAAAAACTTCTCATAATGTTTTACAAAAGCTTGATAAACCGCATCACCTTCATAGAGATTTCCTTCCGAATCTTTAATCACATCAATTCGGCTACAATGATTTCTGATTTTCAGAGATGAGTGGAAAAAAGCAGAGTTCGTATCCCCCGCCCTTAGCCAATCTACCTTAGACTTTTGTTTCAGAAAACGTTCCTCGTCCAACGAAGCCTCTTGGAGATCACGGCTGATCGACGTCTCAGCTGCCCGGAGATCGACATTAGACGGATCACGATCAATGTTTTGCTGAATGTCATCCAGTTTCGAGCGAAGAGCTTCCACTTTTTTGTGAAGATTTCCTTGCTTGAATAACAAAGAACGAAGGGGATTTTTAAGCAACCGAAGCTTCTTGACCACTCGGAACTGATGCACACCGTTCACGCTAGATTCCCAAGTGTTTTTAACAATCCCCAAAAAATCTGGTTTGAAAACCAGGAAATTCGCAAACTTGAATGACCGCGGCTTCACTTTACCAGCTGAATATGCATAACCTGAGGAGACTGCGCCAAAATCATCACATCAAAGATAGCCGGATTCCATCCGATAATAATTCTCGTGCCTTTGTCACAACACCCTCCATTCGAAATCCAATCCCAAGAATGAAAAACGGACATGCACACTTTACCCAATTTACCAACATCCACATGAGACTCTAAAATCGCACACAAGCTCAAGTTAAAATCTTTGACTGCCTGCCGAACCTCCTTCTGTTTAAGAGGGCGGTTCAACCCCCTTATATTCCACGTCGCAATACTAACCATCACTAACTATCAAAGAAGGAGTGCTTGCCCCTTTACTATTTATTTTTAGAGTACCTTCCATCATAAAACCATCCGTTTCATTGTACACCTCTTCTACCTCGTCATCTGTATCCTCATTGTTCATACCCGATGTCTTGATACTAGCACCCGAATCGGCATCCACTTCATTGAGAATGTCAAAAGGATTATTCGACCTGTTACTGTTCGAACTCGAAGCCTTGTTACTGTCTCCCTTTGGCTTTGGCCCCACAGGATGATATTCGAATTTAGATTTTTGTTTGTTCATAGGAATTCCAACTTTCTTAGAAGCTTTCTTACCATAGACTCCTATGTAACCATCCTGATCCACAACAGGCATCTTCTTTGCTGGACGATTTTTTTGAACATTCCGATTGTGCTCCTCGTGCATAGCCTTACTTGGTTTCATATGTTGCTTCGGACATGCATCGGTAGTATGGCCAAACACACAACAAGTAGCACAACGATACGGACTCCATTCATACTCCACATACATAGTCTCTTTAATAAAACCCTCCCCTTCAGATTCAGGAATTGCCATTGTAATTTCCTCTCGGAACTCTTTATCAGCCGAGATTTCAATCAACGCTCTAGCATAGCTACTACGACCCCATGAGTCCATGCACATAGACGTGGTAAACGAATCCAGCATCTTTGGTTCCCCAATAGTCGTTGCAATCAGGCTAAGGCCATCTTCCGTATAGGCCGCAATAGGAACTTCATGAATTTTAACCCATACTTGAACCTTCTTTACCTCTTTCTTTTCGAGTTTCATTGTTAGGGTCCAGCCATTAAGAAACAATGGTTGAGATCGAATTATCCACGGCCCATCCTTAAGAACATTCGACATACCAACTTCATCATTAAATTTGAAAAAGAAAAAACCATTCGCATTCATCATAGTTTTTTGAAGTCCATATTTCTTCCAGTTCATCCGCACAAAATAATCAACCACTGGGAAAGCAACACGATCTCCTAAAAAATACCCATAAAGAGTGTTAGCCAACTTATCTTGCACCGTACGTACTGATTCCCTCGGCAACACAACATCACAACCATCATGCACTACGGAGCTAGCAAGAGAGCGAAAATTAACTTTCTTTAAATTATTAGCAACTACCGAATCTGCATATGACATAGGCTTAGATGTAGAACCATTAATCGGATGAGATCCTTGAGTATTGACATCACCAGCCAAATTCGTACCCGCACCCTCACATTCCGATGAAGAAACCGGAACAGTGATCTTGGTTAATTCATCGATTACATTAAACTTCGTAGACTCATGCTGAGACACTTGCACAGAACCTCTTCTGGGTAACATCGGATTACCATCAATGTTCAACACACGACTGGCTAAACCTTTGTAAGGTAAAGGCGGCTTACCTCAATCTCCCATAACAGAATTATCAGGTTTGGAACGATCATCCATTGGAAAATAAACACCTCTCTCCTTTCAACAGCAAACAAAACAACCATGCACCGAAAAATAAAAACACGATCACCAGAGCCTCAACAAGAAGAACAAACCGAAAAAACTGAAAACCCTAATTCTAGCAAAACCCTACTCCATGCACCTTCCGAATCATATAGTAAACCTGGAGAATCAATATCCTTTTAGAGTAGGATCGACAATCCATGAACACTATACAGCGTTAGAATAACACAGAAAATAAGGCAGCGAATGAGCAGAAAAGAAAGAAACCCTAGATGAAGGAGAGAGGTGTTTATTTTGATACACTCAGGTCTGAATGAATTCTTAAATCACATTTTTATTGTATATTTTGTTATACTCCCAAAAGTATAGTTTGATATGCTCTCATGTGTGATATTGTTTTTTTTTTTGGGTAAAGGGTTACCCCGGTTAAATTTCATTCAACAACCAAATAAAACAAGTGAGGAATAGAGTACACCTCAATTCTCTAGAATGACATGCCATTGCTAGAGTTCACTCGCAAACAAAAACAAAGCAACTCACACGCAAACACAAGCAAACAAGTCAAAATCGACAAACAAGAACCAAAACGGCTACAACCAAACGTGCTCAGAAATCAGCCACACTCATCTTGGTCCATCAGCAACTCTCGAGGTAGACTCCAGTCGCTCAAATCTTGACTCACGTTACTTGTTCTTCTAAACTTCATTGTATGTAATTTCATTCTAACGGTCATAAGAATCACCTCAATAACTTAAGCCGCACTCCTTTTATTCGAAGAGAACAATCTGTTATTTCGTTCTTGCCAAATAAAGTAAGCCGACGCCGCCACCACTAACTTGCCAATGATGTGAGAGGCACGTTTTGACTCCGCATGTTGCAGTAAATAGCCCATAATCCCGTCCCACGTCTTCCCTATTGTTTGCATACCCGCCTTTTCATGAACCCCAAACCAGACTTGAGATGCAAAGTCGCACTCAAAAAAGAGGTGATCATGAGAGTTCGGTCCCGATGTACATAAAGAACAACACAAGAGGTTACAGCATTGCCCGACGATCGCCATTTGCACATAATATCCTGATTTTTCAGTTTCTTGCAAACTATAAGCCACATGAGAAAAGAATGCCGAGGGATAGCCTGAGGAAACCACACTATACGATCCCAATCAACCTGCTCTTGAACCTGACGAATATCGTTCCACACCCCATAAGTGCTATACTCCATATCTTTACCATCTCTAGAGAGCCAAATAGTCCTATCTTGCACATGAGGGTCTAACATTACATTAGAGAAGTCATGCAAAGCTGGAAATCTAGTCACCCATGAGTTCGGCCATACCCACCCTCCGTTTTGAAACATATCCGCAACCGTGAACCTCATATCAAACCCCGCATTAGATATCATTCTCGGTGTAATAAAGAGGTTCAAAGGACACAAGGTATCCCATGTATCAAACCAGACTCGTGTGTTAGCTCCATTACCCAGCTTAATCCAAATGTGTTGACGTATGAGTGTTCTCCGTTGAAGTATCTTCCGCCAACCCCACGTAATGTTATTCCGAACAGGCACATCCCAAAAACTTCTATCCCAGATGCGATACGAGTGAACCTATTTAACCCATAATGATTCCCTTTGAGTCAAGAGACTCCAAATATGAGCAACCATAAGCACGTTGTTCATGTCAGAAATTCTCCGGATACCCAACCCACCTTCTTCCTTAGGCAAACACACGCGACTCCATTTCACTTTAGCCTTACCCTTAATATTATTACCTTGAGCCCAAAGAAATCTTCGCATCCTATCATCAAGATCATGGACAATTCTTTTTTTTTTTTTTTGGGTAAAGGGTTACCCCGGTGATTCTATTATAGACAACCGCCAAATAAGAACAAGTAGTGAGGATGAGTTCCCCACTAGTTCATATACAGGACATGCCCCGTATATGTAAACAAAAAAACAAAACAAAACAAGTTACCACCTCAACCTAGCCTACTACAATCATGATAATGACTAACTAGTAGACAAACGAAAATAACAAACAAACGACGTCAACCACCATCATCAAAAATGAAATTGCTACCATCCGGCAGCCCCTTAGCATGAAACAAAAGCCACCTATCCATTGGACACCTTTATGTGAGAGGTGCTTGCCCCTGTACTGGAAGACGTAGGATGTATACCCGATGTCATAAACTCCTTCGTTTCATCATATACATTCTCTACCTCATCATCGTCAGACTCCGCATTTAGCTCATGTCCCCCTTTAGATCTCCCTTGGAAGGAACCCCCGTCCCCCTCAACAAACCCAAGAGCACTAAAAGAATTGTGTGTTTGAACCTTTGACGAGCTAGTCACTGCCTTTTTCTTCTTATCCACAGGTCTATATTCAAACTTGGGCTTTTGATTGTTAACTTGAAAACCGCTCTTCTTTACATTCTTCTTTGTCTTGACTTCCGTATAACCATCCTCATCTACTTTCTGATTGTTTGTAGGAGGTTTCACTATCGATCGAATGCCTTTAGGACACTCCTCATAACTATGCCCAAAAACACAGCAATGGGCACATCTCGGTGGTTCCCATTCATACTCCACCCTAATAGTCTCAGTAACATATTTATTCCCATCCAAATCAGGAATAGCCATGGTAAGAGTCTCTTTCAAATCCTGATCAGCCGAAATTTCAATAAGAGCCCTAGCATAGCTGCTCCTTCCCCAAGCCTCATTACACATATCAATAGTATACGAATCCAGCCGCACAGGATTCCCAATTTTTGAAGCCAGCATGCTTAAACCATCATCAGAATATGCCACTAGAGGGACATCATGCAATTTAACCCAAACTGCAACCTTTTTAACTTCTTTTTTAAGAGTGTTTGTAGGGGACCAAATGTTGAGAAACATAGGTTTGTTACGGATCATCCAGGGACCCCCTTCAAGAACAACATCCATACCCTTTCTGTCTTCAAACTTGAAGAAAAAGAAACCATTCGAATTCATCATAGTTTTCTGAAGACCATGTTTCTTCCAATTTGTTCTCACAAAGTGTTCAACTACTGGATACGCAATTCTATCCCCCAGAAAATAACCATAAAGAGTGTTAGCTAACCTGTCGTTAACCTGGCGAACAGAATCAATCGGAAGCACTACATCCACTCCATCCATTGAGACGTCTGAGTTTAGCGAACGAAAGTTGACTTTAGGAACTTGTTCAGCCGCATCATTGGCCTTCCTAGCAAATTTAACATCATTCTGTTTCTGAATTAAATCACTACCACGCTTAATATCCCCATGCTCGACCTGTTCATTTAGGACCACATCCGCATAAGATTGGACATGAGCATTATCATCTTGTATCTGATCTTGAACACGAGGAGGACTAACATCCTTCAACGGTAGCACAAATGCTCCCTTACGTTTGTCAAACACCTTTGCATAACTCTGATTAGGAGAATCAGAGCTGCCAATAACATGCTCAGAATCATTAAGCGGCATCATAAAACATACCTTCTTATTCGGCAATTCAGCAACCCTAGCCGGCATAAGTGAAATTTGTCTAGGCTCAAAAGGTTTACCATCAATGTTCTTAATCTTTTTCACAAACACATTAGAATTTTCAGCATCTTGGCCATCCATTGTTGCTGGAACCCTACCGAGATGTTGCTGAATAATCAGCGAACATAAACAATCAGCGAAACGAACTTAATCAGCCAACTAATCAGCGAAAAAAAGCTTAATTCGCATCAAACTTAACCAGCGAACATAATAATCAGCGAATGGATGTTGCTGGAACAATCAACCACTCCGCAGAGCTGAAAAACCCTAGCAGCCGTCAAGAACAAATCGACCAAGAAGGGATGATTCAGATTACAAAAGCAGCAAAACAATCTCTCTTTGTATACCCAATCCAGATTAACAACAAAAGCAAACAACCTGCGGCAGCCAAGTGTAGAAAAAACCGAAAAACCAACCCTAATCTTGAACAAAAACGAATCAAAGAATGATTATATTGAATCGTAAGTGTAATCAGAATTGATGAGACTCTAATCACACAAAACAATCTCTACAATCATCAAGAAAAACGAGTTTTAGGTCAAGGAATCAAGAGGGTCGATTTTCTCCATTAGAGAGAGAGAAAACTATCATGGACAATTCTTCTTGGTAAGATAAAAACGAAAGACCAATAAACATGCATAGACGATAACACTGATCTAACAAGTTGAAAGACGACCAGCAAAAGACAAGCTTTTTGCTTTCCAATCAGTGATTCGAGATTCCAAGCTTTCAACAAGCTTTTTACAATCAGAATAATTCAATCTAGACGAGATAAGTGGAACACCAAGATACCTAACCGGTAGAACGCCTTCGTCGAACTGCATGATACTTCGGATTTGATCTTTCACATAATTCGGAACTCCTCCAAAAAAAGCAGTGCTCTTCGTCATGCTAGGAACCAAACCCCACATATTCTTGAATAGATTCAACGACTCTAGAATAACAGCAGCTGAATTAGGGTCTCCACGAGCAAACAAGAATAAATCATCTGCAAAACATAAGTTAATAATTCTTTGCTCTTCACATTTATGGTGGAATCTAAAATCAGCAGTAACCTCAACTTGCTTTTGAAGAATCAACGAAATGACCTCCATTACCAACGTAAAAAGATAAGGAGACATAGGATCCCCCTGACGTAAACCCCGCTTCCCCTTAAAATAAACATGAAGATTCCCGTTTATAGCGAGAGAAAACGTAGTAGAAGTATAACACACGCCATAACCCATTTGATCATCTTTTGGTGAAACCCAAACCCACGTAAAATATTATCCAAGAAATCCCAATCAACGGTATCATAAGCCTTCTGAATATCAACTTTAAACGCACATCTCGGCGGACCATGATTATGATGGTAGTTGTGCATTAATTCCTGGGTTAGGAGGATATTATCTGAGATCTTTCTACCCGGGATAAAAGCTGACTGATTAATATTAACAATATCTCCTAGGCCTTCTTTAATACGAGTAGTGATAATCTTACTTATACACTTATAAAGAATATTATAGCAAGATATAGGCCTATAATCCGTTACAGTATCGGGAGTCTTAACCTTCGGGATTAGAGAGATTACCGTGTGATTTAGCTGATTTAGAAGCTTTCCGTTCTCGAAAAAATCTTTAATCGCTAAACAGACATCCTTTCCAACAACATCCCACGCCTTTTTAAAGAAAACAGAGGTATATCCATCCGGGCCTGGCGCCTTATTCCCGGCAATAGAAAACATAGCATCTTTTATTTCATCATCAGTCACTAATCGAATCATATTATTTGCTTTCGCCAACGACAACTTGTTTCGAAAGAGATCCATATTCGGCCTAAGAACAACCTGGCCGACACTCCCAAAAAACTTAGAAAAATGTTCAACCAAAGCTTTGGCCGCTGCCCCCCCCCCCCCTTCGTGTAAGATACCACCAGTATCACGAATCGATAGAATTCGGCTTTGGTGGTTTTTAGCTTTCACAACGTTATGGAAGTATTTCGTGTTCGAGTCCCCAAGAGTTAGCCAATCGACTTTCGATTTTTGTTGTAAGAATACGGCTTCATCATGGATTGCATCCTTATATTTTTTAAGAAGAATACTATGTTTCGCTAGCACATCCGCATTGGCCGGATCCTGATCCATAACACCCTGCCAGTCATCTGACTCCTTCCTCGCCTTCTTTACATTCTCATGCAGATTGCCTTGTTGAAAGAATAGTTTTCGTAACGGGGTTTTAAGTAACTTAAGTTTCATAACTACTTGATACATACGAAACCCTGTAATCTCTTTACTCCAGATCTGATTTACTTCTTCCAGAAAACCATGCTTCTCGGCTATTAAATTAACGAATTTAAACGGTCTTGGTTTATCTCTGGCAACACTCGGCAGCTTCAAGATGCATGGAGCATGATCCGAGACCTGAAACGGATGAAAATAAGCTCCAGCATCAGGAAACTCAGTAATACAAGTTATATTGCACATGATTCAGTCCAATTTTTTAAAATAGTACCACCTCTTTGCTGATTGTTCGTCCATGTGAAGTGTAAACCTGTGCTATTAACATCAAAAACTTCAATAGTATTAAGACACTCCCTAAATTCACACGATCCGATGCTATAATTGGACGAACCGGTACTCGAGTCATCATGAAATAAGGAGGCATTGAAGTCCCCCATAATTACCCACGGCTTATCTGTGATGAAAGAGCTATGACCACACACATTGCTCCACAAGTCCCTTCTATTTCTATAATGGTTATCCGCATAAACAGAACAAAATAAGGACTTTCTATCGAGTTTAAACATCACTTGAGTGTGAATCACCTGGTCAGTTTGCGAGAGAACCATAACATCCACCACATTAGGATCCCATCCAAGCATGATCCGAGTACCTTTCAAACAGCAACTAGCATTCGTTGTCCAAACCCACGAACTGAAAACTTTCTGACACACCTTGGATACATTTGACACATCAACGTGAGTCTCCATGATAGCGCACACCTGAACATGATTATCCACAACCACCTGACGAACCTCCTTCTGTTTGAGGGAGCGGTTCAACCCCCTGATGTTCCAAGAAGCCACACTACCCATTGGCACCCACTGAACCGGGTGTGCTTGCACCCTCAGAATTAGAATCAATCTTGTTCTCCATATACTTTGGAATATTGTAACATCTGTGCTTGTAATCATTGTGAATAGTTCTTTTATCAATAAAACAATGTTATTTGATCCCAATGTTTGTTTGGTTGTGTTTTACATTTTTCATGTTTTGACTTTTATTCAATTTCAAACTCTATATCGCTTTCTGGAGAGTTATACGCAAACTGGTGCGTAAACGTAATCAGTTTAATGCGAAAAATACTCCGGAACATCAACATATACTTAACATACCTTAAATAACCTTTACATAACTTAGAAATAAGTTTTGAAGGCTTTGGTATGGCAAAAACAAGTTAATTCGCCTACAGGGACTAAATTTGACAAACTACGAAAGTATGCCAATTTGAACTGTAACAGACATTCCGGAACATGACCATAAGTTAAACATACCATAAATATCCTTTACATGGCTTAGTAATAGGCTTTGAGGGGTTCGGTGTGCTAAAATAAACTTTTGGGTCATTCAGGGACTAAAAGCGTCAAAAAGTGCATAAGTTTGCACTTTCGCGCATAACTTACATTCTGAATACATCCGGACATCCAAAAATTTATGTAAGCACTAAAATATTTTATTTTAGTGTTTGGCATAAGAAAAATCCATTCTTCACGCCATTCAGATCGTTTTTCGCGCTTATGCGCATTCCGTCGTAATTAACCGAACAACGCAATCATACGGCCAAACGAACCAACATCCGAGATATTTTTAGCACATTTTAAGTTCCCTATACTTTAACTTCATTTTAGAGCTTTGAAATGGGGTTAACGTGGCTTAAACGTGTCAAAAATGCATCAAATAGCAAGTTTGGAGCTTCAGGGGCCTGTTCTGCCATTTTTCAAACTTCTGGTCTGCAGGTGCTTGCGCACCTCAACACTTAAAACGTTACGGTGCGCAAGCAGGGGTCAGATGCAGAAACTTGTTTTTAAACAGCTGTTAACAGCCCTTAAACCCTCCAAAGGCCAATGCCACTTGTCAATAACTGGTGGTGGGGGCAAAATGAGCTACCATAACATTCCGACAAGTATACGGGTTAGATCAAGGCACGTTGTTCGATAAACGATCCTAACGGTTGTCCATTTACTATAAATACCCACCTCAACTTCACTCATTCCTCACAAATCTGATCAAAAGTGCTCTAAGTTGAAGTAAATCACTTCATACCTGAGCTACTCGATCGAGATTTACTAGCGGGGACCCT
Organism: Helianthus tuberosus; assembly: GCA_030545235.1. NCBI lineage: Eukaryota > Viridiplantae > Streptophyta > Magnoliopsida > Asterales > Asteraceae > Helianthus > Helianthus tuberosus. The sequence continues at coordinate 46,432,762 of CM060429.1, read as the reverse complement.
TTGTAAGTGTTCCTTCTTTCTTTTATCGCTTTTCTAGTCCGAAAGTCGAACTATGTTTGACTTTCTGCATTGACCAGTTTATGGTCGATGCGAAGTTCGTTTGAACTTCATAACGTGAGCGTGATCACGATGGTTATAGTCCCTAGTGACTATACCTACTGATTACCACGTTATCTAGGCTCAGTGACGAGCCGTAGTTTCGGCCAGAATACGTATTCTTGCGTATTTTGTAACCAAACTACTCTTAGGTATCAAAACCGTTTGTTTTGATACCAAACCTGTTTTCTAAACTTAGTTAACATGCTTAGCTCGTCACTTTTAGTTTAGTGCTTGTCTAGGGTCGTAAAGGTAAGCAATCTGATCAATCGCTTATACTTTCGAACCCGACCCGTTTGGTCGATCATTAGGATCCAACCAAGCACATTAGGTGACCATAGTATATAGGGAATAACCTTCCGAGGTTATACCTTATGGTCGCTTCGTTTAAATAGTTGTATGATAGGTAGTTTATATGCCTTAGGTAAATTACCAAAATGCCCTTTTATTGCATAATTAATGTTTAAGCATATGTAACCCAAACTTTTGTCACTTAACTGATTTGGTAACAATATTAAACATGTTAAGGCATATTTTACTTGTCATAGGACTAGTTAGGCGTTCCGAACGCGTTTTACGCGAACGACGCGTTAAAGTAGCATAAGCTACCTAAACGGGTCGTAATGGGTCGTAAGCACTTAGGTTAGGTTTCATTTAGTATGTAGGCTTTGTTAAACCATACTACATGAGTTCCCATACTCATTTGGTTTACGAGCCCTCATTCTATCCGATCTTCCGATATAGGTCTGGTTTATTAACATAGTTACCTATATTAGGTGCCGTTTGATTCCGAGATCTCTAGCATTGCTTGGTGGTTATCTTAGGACTTCTGAGTAATCTCAAGTGAGTACATAGACCCCTCTTTTACTATTTTCAAACTGTTTTGGGGTGAAACACATGTGCCTACTTGTTACTTTACTGTTTTCACATCATATACCTGCTATGTTCGTTAGTACATTATAGTACATGATTTCATTACATTTCATGCCATGTATGCCCATTGTGTGCGTACTTAGTACATTGTTTTATATTACTTTTCTGTTATGTATGTTGACTGATAGCATGCTAGCACATTGATTTACATGACTTTTCTGCTTTGTATGTTAACTTAGCATACTTAGTACATTGTTTTCATATGACATGTATACAACTGCTATAACATTTCGTTTGCACAAACGAGACTTATATACGTTCATTAACATTAGCTACGCCGCTCGGTAGTAAGTACTGGTACCATAGGACTTGACAAATCCCATTCCTGACATCTCGGGTTTGTTTGGATGTAAGGAATGACTGAATCCGAAAACATTTCTTTTGATAACCTTGACTGAAAGGGTTATCCGACTGTCTCAAGGCTTGAATGTATGCGTTAACTTACCACATAAATGTTTGTATCAATGTAACATGCATTACTTTGCAAAACATAACTTTTTGATATATTCAAAATACTTTGTTTTGTACATTTCTACATTTGGATTATGTGACAATACTTTACTTACAATACATAACATTTGTTACACATTACTTGACTACATTTGGACTTTTAAACATTTGACATGGCTTATACAAGGACTTTTTGACAATTGATTTAAACATGGACTATATACATTGGAGGTTTGTTTAAGTGATTTAAGTAACGAGGCGTGTGTAATATGATTCAAGCATGGTGGATACGCCGCTGGTACTTCCTATATATAAGTGTTTGTATGGTATTACATATCGTAGCGTTATTTGAATCATTTCAATTTAGACATATAACATTTTATACAAATAACATATCTTTCACAAGACCTTGCTTTACAAACAACTTATTATATACAACTCATTTTACTTGGTTATTCATTTAACCATGTATTATTCTTTTATGTATACATTTCATCTGATCTTATCGCTTTTTAAATGATTTACAAAACAAAACAATTTACAAGGTTCATGACTGACTTTTGATAAACTACTTTCTCTTAAACTTAAGTCATGAATCCTATTTTCACAAAACCTATGTATCTCACAGGCATTTTTATGCTGACGTACCTATTTTCACATGTGTTTTCAGGAGCTTTTGCGTAGGACGATGATCGTGACACTAGGGCGGACCTGTGCCTTAGAGACTAAAAATGAAGATAGACTTAGTTTAATTATGTTATAAACTCTTTGATTGTGACAACTCGAGTTTCCGACTTTCACTTTCGCATTTAATGCACGTTGACTTTGACTGTTTAGTTGTTGACTTGTCTGACTCGTAACCGTACACTTCGTGTTATAATAAAACGTATTGTGTTGCATGATTATGTGTTTGATTGTATAACATGGAACCTGTCGAGAAACACTTAAATTAGTTAACACATGAAAGTACTCGATGAAACAGAGATGTGTTTCGCCAATAACAACTCGACGAAACAGAGATGTGTTTCGCCGAGCCCAGTTTCACCGAAGCCCAGTTAAGGGCCCAGCTCTGTTACGTGAGTTATATCTCACAAAAACAGTTTCATTCGTAAAACTTATCACCACAACCGAAACCCTAGAGCCCTTTCTCTCCTGTGTGACGGCAGTTGGAGGTTCTCGAAGATATTCTTAGCGATCAATTCGTATTTCTCTCATCTCGGTTAGTATCTTATGATTTTTAAACTGTTCATGCATATGTTATGATTAATTGATAAGATCTATTAATGTTGGATGTGATTGTTGTCAGCCTATCTCAATTTTTCGGTCCAATTATATTTGATAATTGTGAATTGTATATTGAAATTTGCACGTGTCAATAAATAATGTTGCAGCCCACTTCATATTTTGGTCCAATAACATATCATGAGACCATTAACAAATGTCGGCCATGTGTGTTAAATAATAAGATTTTTTTTATGTATTGCCATGTTATGTCGGGATCGGATCTGATGTGTGATGTTATAGTTATTGTCGGCCACTTTATCTAAACCCTCTTTGACTATCTTGATGCTATGCATATGCGACCAAACAAACAGGAATAATATGATCGGCTTAACATAGTTGCATATGGAGTTGGCAGGAAGCATGTGAACAATTAATGAAATGTCAGTAGGAGTAGGTGATTCCATTTATGTATTGCATGAAATGATCAGCTTTTTATATATTCTTTTATATATGTGAGTTGGTGTAACCTAGGGTTGGGAATGTATATTATTGAAAGATATATATATGGATCGATATTGATGAGATCAGGAACCGAAATTTATATTATCATGATGTTAGTATTCGATTTTGATATATATAAATAATAACCAATACTAGGTATAGTTGTTAACTGTGGGTATTGAATGATGATATGGTTGTAACTTTGTTAGTTCTAAACTCCGTTAGATTGCTAATTAACTCGGTTAGTTTGGTAAACATGTAAAGTAATAGCTCTCTTAACTTAGTTGGTTAACTACATTGAATGTGTGAATTTCATGAATTGGATTGAATGTTTATGTGAGGCATGATGATTGCTTGGGCACACTTTGTTACCTTGATTGTACGTGAAACCTTACGAACATGAACTGATTGTGTATACGTGCGTACTTTAGGACGTGATTGATTTACTTGAGCACATAACCTAGCATACCGAGCAAACCAAGGTGAGTTCATACAGCCAAGGCATGGGTTCCCGGGTGGGAATGGGATTTGATGAATTATTGTGTATACTCAGACGGTAGAACCTAACGATAAGATACGACTAGACTGGTAACACTTATTGAACTGATCTTCGCACACCTGCCAAGGGTTGGCCGCGATATTATGACTGACTTCGCACACCTGCCATAGGAAGGCCGCGAACTAAATTTACAAGTCTTCGCACACCTGCCTGGGAGGCCACGATACAAATAAACCTAGTCTAGAATACTTGGGAAAAACATCCCCTAATATCTTCGCATACCTGCCTGGGAGGCCGCGATGGAATCTAATACGATACATGACGTAACGAACGAAAATACTACTACTCACGCTATACTATTACTGAACTGTTATCTGTGAACTCGCTCAACTAGTTGTTGATCCTCTGTTACATGCCTTGCAGGTCGTTAGATATATGGAGCTTGCACAGGGAGGAGCTGGTCGTTGTGGGCTTGGATCGTGATTGTTTCGTTAAACACTTTATGGCATTTCATACTTTATTTTGTTGGGTTTATTCTTACGCTTCCGCTAAACAGTGATAACCTACGTCTATTTTGAACACCTTTCATATTGGTGGTTGAATGGCATTTACTTTTATATATTAATTACATGTTCAATATGATTGGTGGCTTGATCCTGGTCAGTCACGCCTCCAAGCGGTGATACTCCGCGTGTGGATTTTGGGGGTGTGACATTGATTCCTGTTTAAAACAATGTAACTCTTATGTTGATAAATCAAAATACAACTTTGTATGCCATGGTTATGAAACAATTAATTCTGTTACAACACTCCCCGACGTTTTCCGCCACGTTTTGTATGTTATACGTGGTCGGGGTGTGACAGAAGAGTTGGTATCAGAGCCAATGGAGGGAATTAGGTTATTAGTAATTCTTTGACCTAGACTATAACCTTTCTAGGACCCTAACACAAGTTATCTTGTGTTTAGAGCTTAAAACATGCACATCACCTATCCTTAGGTGATTATCAAAACAAAAAAAAAAAACAAATTTTCCGAAACGATTTTTGAAAAACAATCTTCTGTTTTTAAATGATTTATTACAAGGTTTTGAACCCTCTATTGTAAGGTCTTGAACCCTCTGTTGTAAGGTTTTGAACCCTTCCAGTTTGATTTTTGGCCTTGTGCCTTTCAAATTTTCAAAATCTCGTCAAAGTTTTGGGTTCTAAATAGTGTAAACACGTGCAAACTGGAAGAGTGAATGCCTATACCCTGGGTTTTCTGTCTAAGGCTAGAGTGTTTGTACAAATCCACATAATCGGACCAGTCACTCTTACCTGGGAACTCTTAGGGTGAGTGTTCACTTATAGGCGAGCATGTCTTCGCGATACATTATTTTTGACCTATTTACTTTGATTAGTCATTGTGTGTCGTTTGTTTGCTTTGTGATGCGAACAAATGACCACCATCTTTGCTGTTGTCAATTTTTGTTTTTTTGGGTAAAGGGTTACCCCGGTGATTCTATATATTCACAACCAAATAAAACAAGTAGCGTAGAAAGCCTACACTAGTTCAATCATGAGACATGCCTCATGAAAGTAAACAAAAAGAAAAACCACAGACGCCCATTCTACCAAATAAAACACAACTAGACTAAACTCTAGACACGAATTAACAACTAATCAACCACCCGCTTCATCTTCGTGACTAACTTCAATCTCCCATTCACCAAGAAGCTTTCGAACTCTATCCGTCCTCTTCAACTTCACTCCCATAAGCTTGTATCGAACAGTCTTGACAATCACCTCATAAACTTGCTCCGGAGGTCTCAACTGATTCTTAAAAAGTCTAGAATTACGTTCCTGCCATATGAAGTAAGCACTAGCCGCCACCAAAAGTCTACTAACATAATCAGCTGCTAACTTAGAACGAGTTCTGACCATCAACCAAGAAACAATATCATCCCACTTAGAATTAACATTATCCATACCAGCTTTAATCCGAACCATATCCCAAACCTGCGTAGAGAATTTGCATTCAAAGAATAGATGTGCATGCGAATCATGATTCTCATAACAAAGTAAACAGCACATCATATTCAAAGAATAGATGTGCATGCGAATCATGGCTGCTCAATTCCCAAACCTCTTTGCTCAATGGAACCAAGCCAACAACAACAACAATGCTCCATGCAAATTCAAGGATTTTAACTCGGCTAAACCACTCAAGTTTAGTGGTACTGAAGGAGCGACTGGGCTTCTTCAATGGTTCACGAGCATTGGAATACTTTCCGCCACGTGCAGTGTTCTGACAATCGCAAGGTCGAGTTTTCTTCGAGTGTGTTTCAGAAGAGGGCTCTCACATGGTGGAACGGGGTTATGAGAGACCGTGGTGCAGAAGTTGCTCTAGCACAAACTTGGGCTGAACTTAGGGCCCTTATGATGAGGGAGTTCTGTCCTCGTCATGAACAGCGAGCTTTGGAGAAAGAGTTTGATGACTTGAAACAAGACAGTGGCGAGCACAGGGCGTATACTGACAGGTTTGAGGAGTTGAGTCTGCTTTGCCCGACTATGGTTACCCCACTCGACAAGGCTATCGAAAGGTACATCGACGGCCTACCTGACTCAGTGCAAGACATCATTACTGGTAGTAACCCTGCCACACTCTGTCAGGCGATCGAGTTATCAGCGACATTGACTGAGTCGCAGGTTCGAAAGGGAAAGCTGCATAAAAAGGGTGACAAGGGTAAGAAGCAGGCATCTGACAAGGAGGATAGCAAGAAAGGCCAAAACAAGAATGGAAAGAATTCTGGTTCCTCAAAGGGTTCTAGGAAGCGAAAGGCTTCCCAAAACTATGCCGTTACTGCACAGGCCCAAGTTGCACCGAATCAGCCTGCGCAACCACTAGCCAAGAAGCCATATCTTGGCACTGCACCTTTGTGCAACAGGTGTAACGGCCATCACCTACCACATCTCCAATGTCGTCATTGCACTAACTGAGGGAGAATTGGTCATCTTGCCGCTACTTGTCGCATTCCTATTAACCAGAACCAGGCAGTTCAGAACCAAGCCCAACAAGTTGCTCAGCCTCTTGCTCAGCAACAAGGTCAAGCTGCACGACCTCATTTTCCTCCTGGTTCGTGCTACAATTGTGGGGATCTGACCCACTACAGGAACCGGTGCCCAAGGCTAGCCAACCAAAATCAGAATCCAAATCAGAATCAGGCTCAGGCTCGAGGTCGAGTTTTCAACATGAATGCCCAAGAGGCGCAGGCAGACAATGAAGTGGTGAACGGTACGTTCTTTATTAATAATCAGCCTGCATCTGTTCTTTTTGATTCGGGTGCCGATAAGAGTTTTGTGTCATTATCTTTTGAGCCATTGCTTCGCGTGTCTAGAACGAAACTAGGAAAACCCTTGACAGTAGAAGTTGCTAGTGGTGAACCCATTGTTCTTGATTTTGTTCTTCGCAACTGCCAGTTGAACCTTAACGACCATCTTTTTCCTATTGACCTCACGCCTATGCAACTTGGAAGCTTCGACGTTATTGTGGGTATGGATTGGTTATCCAAGCATCGTGCAGAGGTAGTTTGTTTTGAGAAGATTGTTCGTGTGCCACTTTCAACAGGAGAGATCCTACAGGTGCATGGTGAGAAACCTACCAGTGGTCTCAAACTCATGTCTTGTTTTAAAGCTCGGAAGTATCTGCGAAAGAATTATGTGGCCTTCTTGGCACATGTCACAGCAGATAAAGGCAAAGGTAAGTCTATCCAAGATATTCCCGTTGTTCGGGATTATTCTGAAGTATTCCCTGAAGATTTACCTGGTCTACCCCCAGCACGCCAAGTCGAGTTCCGTATTGATCTCGTACCTGGTGCAAATCCCATTGCCAGAGCTCCATATCGTCTTGCACTGTTGGAGATGCAAGAGTTGGCTAAGCAGCTTCAGGAGCTCTCCGACAAAGGTTTTATCCGTCCTAGCTTTTCACCTTGGGGTGCTCCCGTTCTTTTTGTCAAGAAGAAGGATGGATCATTTAGGATGTGTATCGGTTATCGTGAGCTTAACAAGCTTACCATCAAGAATCGATATCCCCTACCTCGCATCGATAATCTCTTTGATCAGTTACAGGGCGCTTCTTATTTTTCAAAGATTGATCTGCGATCTGGATATCACCAACTCCGTGTGCATGAAGAAGACATTCCCAAGACAGCGTTCCGCACTCGTTATGGGTATTACGAGTTCACAATCATGCCATTCGGTTTGACTAATGCTCCTGCTGTTTTCATGGACTTAATGAATAGGGTCTGCAAGCCTTATTTGGATCAGTTCGTCATTGTTTTTATTGATGACATCTTGATTTATTCTAAGACACGAGCTGATCACGAGCAACATCTTCGTCTTACTCTGGAACTCCTAAAGAAAGAGCAACTTTTCGCCAAATTCTCCAAGTGTGAATTCTGGCTTAAAGAGGTTCAATTCTTAGGACATATTATCAACGAACAAGGTATTCATGTAGATCCCTCCAAGATCAGTGCGATTAAGGATTGGGATACGCCTACTACTCCTACTGTGGTTCGTTCTTTTCTTGTTCTAGCGGGTTATTACCGCCGCTTCATTGAAAACTTCTCAAAGATTGCGGTTCCTCTAACTGCTCTAACTCAGAAGAACAAACCCTTTGATTGGGGATTCAAACAAGAGGAAGCTTTTCAAAACTTGAAACAAAACTTTGCGACGCGCCTGTTCTGACTTTGCCTGAGGGCAATGATGATTTCGTCGTTTATTGCGACGCATCTAAATTGGGTCTTGGCTGTGTCCTGATGCAAAGAAACAAAGTCATAGCATACGCATCGAGGTAGTTGAAGATACATGAGAAAAACTACACCACTCATGATCTTGAGTTGGGTGCAGTTGTTTTCGCTCTAAAGATCTGGAGACACTATTTGTACGGTACAAAATGTGTGGTTTTCACGGACCACAAAAGTCTTCAGCATATCTTCAATCAGAAAGAACTCAACATGAGGCAACGACGTTGGGTTGAGCTTTTAAACGACTATGACTGCGAAATTCGCTACCATCCTGGTAAGGCGAATGTCGTAGCCGATGCATTGAGTCGTAAGGAACGTACTAAGCTTCATTGTGTTCGTGTTCAATCTGTTATTCAAGCTCGATCTGATATCCAAGCCCGCATTTCTCAGGCTCAACAATCTTGTGTTTCACAAGGTTTGATGGATAAGGAATTTCCCTATCACATAACACCTGATCTGGAACTGAAGGACAATGGATCGTACTACTTCATGGACCATTTGTGGGTCCCAAGCCATGATAACCTTCGCACATTACTTATGGATGAAGCCCATAAGTCTCGTTATTCTATTCATCCTGGCTCAGATAAAATGTATAAGGATCTTCGTATTCAGTATTGGTGGCCTGGTATGAAGAAAGACATTGCCTTATATGTATCAAAATGCCTTACTTGTCTTAAGGTTAAGGCTGAACATCAACGTCCTTCTGGTTTATTGGTGCAACCAGAGATCCCAGTTTGGAAATGGGAAAAACATTACTATGGATCTTATTACTAAACTCCCGTGCACAAAGAAAGGTCATGATGTCATCTGGGTAGTTGTTGATCGTCTTACTAAGTCAGCGCATTTCTTGCCAATCCGTGAGGATTTTCCTGCTGACAAACTTGCTAAAATCTATGTGGATGAAATGGTAGCTCGACATGGTGTTCCTTTGAACATCATTTCTGACAGAGATGCTCGTTTCACTTCTCATTTTTGGAGAACCATGCAATCTGCTATGGGGACCCAACTTAACCTGAGCACAGCTTATCATCCGCAAACGGATGGTCAATCTGAAAGAACAATCCAGACTCTGGAGGATATGCTTAGAGCTTGTGTGATCGACTTTGGTGGTAGTTGGGATTCACATCTTCCGTTAATTGAATTCTCCTACAACAACAATTATCACACCAGCATCAAAATGGCTCCTTTCGAGGCTCTCTATGGTCGAAAATGTCGTTCACCAGTCTGCTGGAATGAGATCGGCGAGGCTCAACTTACTGGACCTGCCCTCATTTTAGAGACAACTGACAAGATTAAGAAAGTTCGTGATAACCTTCAGACAGCTAGAAGCCGTCAAAAGAGTTACGCGGACCCAAAACGCAAGCCCTTGGAATTTCAAGTCGGTGATCGAGTATTACTTAAGGTCTCACCTTGGAAAGGTGTGATCAGATTTGGAAAGAAAGGAAAACTTGCACCTAGATACGTTGGACCATTAAAGATCGTCGAAAGAATCGGTAAGGTAGCCTACAGACTTGAGTTACCTCCTGAACTTGGAAATGTTCATCCAACTTTTCACGTGTCCAATCTCAAGAGGTGTTTAGCTGATGAGAACCTCCACATACCACTTGACGAAATTCGTGTTGACAAAACACTGAAATTTGTTGAGAAGCCAGTGGAAATCATGGAACGTGATGTCAAGTGGCTTAAACACAAGCGCATTCCTTTGGTCAAAGTTCGCTGGGAAGCTAAACGTGGACCCGAGTTTACTTGGGAACGCGAAGATCAAATGAAGGCGAAATATCCGCATCTTTTTCTACGAGTTTCCTCTAAATAAATTTCGAGACGAAATTTCCACAAGTAGGGGAGACTGTAACATCTGTGATTGTAATCATTGTGAACAGTTCTTTTATCAATAAAACAATGTTATTTGATCCCAATGTTTGTTTGGTTGTGTTTTACATTTTTCATGTTTTGACTTTTATTCAATTTCAAACTCTATATCGCTTTCTGGAGAGTTATACGCAAACTGGTGCGTAAACGTAATCAGTTTAATGCGAAAAATACTCCGGAACATCAACATATACTTAACATACCTTAAATAACCTTTACATAACTTAGAAATAAGTTTTGAAGGCTTTGGTATGGCAAAAACAAGTTAATTCGCCTACAGGGACTAAATTTGACAAACTGCGAAAGTATGCCAATTTGAACTGTAACAGACATTCCGGAACATGACCATAAGTTAAACATACCATAAATATCCTTTACATGGCTTAGAAATAGGCTTTGAGGGGTTCGGTGTGCTAAAATAAACTTTTGGGTCATTCAGGGACTAAAAGCGTCAAAAAGTGCATAAGTTTGCACTTTCGCGCATAACTTACGTTATGAATACATCCGGACATCCAAAAATTTATGTAAGCACTAAAATATTTAATTTTAGTGTTTGGCATAAGAAAAATCCATTCGTCACGCCATTCGGATCGTTTTTCACGCTTATGCGCATTCCGTCGTAATTAATCGAACAACGCAATCGTACGGCCAAACGAACCAACATCCGAGATATTTTTGAGCACATTTTAAGTTCCCTATACTTTAACTTCATTTTAGAGCTTTGAAATGGGGTTAACGGGGCATAAACGTGTCAAAAATGCATCAAATAGCAAGTTTGGAGCTTCAGGGGCCTGTTCTGCCATTTTTCAAACTTCTGGTCTGCAGGTGCTTGCGCACCTCAACACTTAAAACGTTACGGTGCGCAAGCAGGGGTCAGATGCAGAAACTTGTTTTTAAACAGCTGTTAACAGCCCTTAAACCCTCCAAAGGCCAATGCCACTTGTCAATAACTGGTGGTGGGGGCAAAATGAGCTACCATAACATTCCGACAAGTGTACGGGTGAGATCAAGGCACGTTGTTCGATAAACGATCCTAACGGTTGTCCATTTACTATAAATACCCACCTCAACTTCACTCATTCCTCACAAATCTGATCAAAAGTGCTCTAAGTTGAAGCAAATCACTTCATACCTGAGCTACTCGATCGAGATTTACTAGCGGGGACCCTTTGTAAGTGTTCCTTCTTTCTTTTATCGCTTTTCTAGTCCGAAAGTCGAACTATGTTGACTTTCTGCATTGACCAGTTTATGGTCGATGCGAAGTTCGTTTGAACTTCATAACGTGAGCGTGATCACGATGGTTATAGTCCCTAGTGACTATACCTACTGATTACCACGTTATCTAGGCTCAGTGACGAGCCGTAGTTTCGGCCAGAATACGTATTCTTGCGTATTTTGTAACCAAACTACTCTTAGGTATCAAAATTGTTTGTTTTGATACCAAACCTGTTTTCTAAACTTAGTTAAGCATGTTTTAACATGCTTAGCTCGTCACTTTTAGTTTAGTGCTTGTCTAGGGTAGTAAAGGTAAGCGATCTGATCAATCGCTTATACTTTCGAACCCGACCCGTTTGGTCGATCATTAGGATCCGACCAAGCACATTAGGTGACCATAGTATATAGGGAATAACCTTCCAAGGTTATACCTTATGGTCGCTTCGTTTAAGTAGTTGTATGATAGGTTGTTAATATGCCTTAGGTAAATTACCAAAATGCCCTTTTATTGCATAATTAATGTTTAAGCATATGTAACCCAAACTTTTGTCACTTAACTGATTTGGTAACAATATTAAACATGTTAAGGCATATTTTACTTGTCATAGGACTAGTTAGGCGTTCCGAACGCGTTTTACGCGAACGACGCGTTAAAGTAGCATAAGCTACCTAAACGGGTCGTAATGGGTCGTAAGCACTTAGGTTAGGTTTCATTTAGTATGTAGGCATTGTTAAACCATACTACATGAGTTCCCATACTCATTTGGTTTACGAGCCCTCATTCTATCCGATCTTCCGATATAGGTTCGGTTTATTAACATAGTTACCTATATTAGGTGCCGTTTGATTCCGAGATCTCTAGCATTGCTTGGTGGTTATCTTAGGACTTCTGAGCAATCTCAAGTGAGTACATAGACCCCTCTTTTACTATTTTCAAACTGTTTTGGGGTGAAACACATGTGCCTACTTGTTACTTTCCTGCTTTCCTGTTTTCACATCATATACCTGCTATGTTCGTTAGTACATTATAGTACATGATTTCATTACATTTCATGCCATGTATGCCCATTGTGTGCGTACTTAGTACATTGTTTTATATTACTTTTCTGCTATGTATGTTGACTGATAGCATGCTAGCACATTGATTTACATGACTTTTCTGCTTTGTATGTTAACTTAGCATACTTAGTACATTGTTTTCATATGACATGTATACAACTGCTATAACATTTCGTTTGCACAAACGAGACTTATATACGTTCATTAACATTAGCTACGCCGCTCGGTAGTAAGTACTGGTACCATAGGACTTGACAAATCCCATTCCTGACATCTCGGGTTTGTTTGGATGTAAGGAATGACTGAATCCGAAAACATTTCTTTTGATAACCTTGACTGAAAGGGTTATCCGACTGTCTCAAGGCTTGAATGTATGCGTTAACTTACCACATAAATGTTTGTATCAATGTAACATGCATTACTTTGCAAAACATAACTTTTTGATATATTCAAAATACTTTGTTTTGTACATTTCTACATTTGGATTATGTGACAATACTTTACTTACAATACATAACATTTGTTACACATTACTTGACTACATTTGGACTTTTAAACATTTGACATGGCTTATACAAGGACTTTTTGACAATTGATTTAAACATGGACTTTATACATTGGAGGTTTGTTTAAGTGATTTAAGTAACGAGGCGTGTGTAATATGATACAAGCATGGTGGATACGCCGCTGGTACTTCCTATATATAAGTGTTTGTATGGTATTACATATCGTAGCGTTATTTGAATCATTTCAATTTAGACATATAACATTTTATACAAATAACATATCTTTCACAAGACCTTGCTTTACAAACAACTTATTATATACAACTCATTTTACTTGGTTATTCATTTAACCATATATTATTCTTTTATGTATACATTTCATCTGAACTTATCGCTTTTTAAATGATTTACAAAACAAAACAATTTACAAGGTTCATGACTGACTTTTGATAAACAACTTTTTCTTAAACTTAAGTCATGAATCCTATTTTCACAAAACCTATGTATCTCACAGGCATTTTTATGCTGACGTGCCTATTTTCACATGTGTTTTCAGGAGCTTTTACGTAGGACGATGATCGTGACACTAGGGCGGACCTGTGCCTTAGAGACTAAAAATGAAGATAGACTTAGTTTAATTATGTTATAAACTCTTTGATTCCTGTTTAAAACAATGTAACTCTTATGTTGATAAATCAAAATACAACTTTGTATGCCATGGTTATGAAACAATTAATTCTGTTACAACACTCCCCGACGTTTTTCGCCACGTTTTGTATGTTATACGTGGTTGGGGTGTGACAAATATCAGCTAAAAGATTATCAACATCAGTGTCATCGGCCATCACCTCATCCGTATTATGTCTCTTCCCTTTTGATTTCAATACGGCTTCTAAATCAGCCCCCCCCCCAGTTTCCTCATCCATATTACTAGCATCAACGCTTAAAACGTCAAAAGGATTAGATGTTTGGACTCGGTTCAGGTTCGGATCTGCATTACTCGGTTTAGACTTGGGCTTTACCACCGGCCGGTAAGTAAATTTGGGCTTCTGGTTCTTGACATTCACACCTTGAGTATTAGTTCTTTTAGTTTTCAAGACGGGCTCCTGAAAGTCATCATTGTGTTTTCTATTAACATCATTCCTAACCTGAATAGGTTTCTTTGGACATGAATTATCATTATGGCCGAACACACAGCACGAAGAGCATCTCATTGGTTCCCAGTCATAATCAACTTTTACCTCCACTTTTGCATGACTATTCCCATCCAAGGTTGGAATGGCAACTGTAATACTTTTCTTCAATTCCTTATCCGCATGGATTTCGACCAGCGCCCTTGCAAAACTGCTCCTACCCCATGATTCAGCACACATAGTCGTAGTGAAAGAATCCAGCATCTTCGGATTGCCTATCTTCGAAGCCAAGAAGCTGAGTCCATCCTCGGTGAAGGCAGTCAACGGTACATCATGCATTTTAATCCAGACCGGTACCATTTTAATATCCTGTTTTTCCACCATCACATTTGGAGACCATTCATTTAAAATGATCGGAACATTTCTGATAGTCCACGGCCCATCTTCCATTAGTTTATCCATCCCCTCTTTCGTTTTAAATTTAAAGAAAAAGAATCCCTTTGCGTTCATCATAAGTCTTGAGAAACCATACTTCACCTAGTTATTTTTAACAAAGTAGTCCACAACCGGAAAGGCTAAACGTTTCCCCAAAAAATAACCGTATAACGTATTTTCATATCTATCATGCACCTGTTTAACTGATGAGATAGGAATTACGACATCAGCTCCTTCAACAGTTTCAGTCGACTCCATTGACCTGAAATTAACTTTAACTGGCTCCTTTGTAGACTTAACAGCATTTGCAAAAGACATTGGTTTCGCAGTGTTGTTCGTTTTTATTATTGGTTCAGTTCCTGATGAGGTTCCAACATCAAGATCGACGTGCATCATCTCCAAGTTCTGGGAGTCAAAAAACGACACATTCTGATGCGTGTGAAGTTAGGTGTATATTTTAAGCCCCCTTAACACTTATTTTTAGCCAAGTTTTAAATTTATAAAACACGATATTTTACTAACACTAAACACACATATGGGCAAGTGCACCCATCGTGAGCGTAGTATAGTGTTGGCAAGATACCGAGGTCGTCCAAGGACACAAGAGCTTTTAGTACCGGTTTATCCTCAACGTCTAATCAAAATAAAAAGTTGAGTTAGTTACATAGTTAGTCCCTATGGTTCGCACAAAATAACATACTTAGGTACTAATAGTTTAAAATCACCTTCTAGGGTATTAAATTTTCATTTTGTAACATTTGGAGGTATTAACTTCTAGGGTATTAACATAGTTAGTCCTTGTGGTTTGCACAAAATAACATACTTAGGTACTAATAGATTGTGATTTTAAACCTACAAATAACGTTAATACCTTCAAACGTTATAAAATGAAAAGTTAATACCCTAGAATGTGATTTTAAACTATTAGTACCTAAGTATGTTATTTGTGCAAACCACAGGGACTAACTATGTAATTAACTCTAAAAAGTTAGAAAAAATGTTTTAAACTAAGAAAAATAAAAACTAACTAAAATGCTGAAAATAAAATAAAAAGAAAAAAACAGATAGACAAGATGAATCACTTGGTTCCGACTCGTATCTAGTGTAACCTTTGATTATTTCCGCACTTTTGCACTTATTTAAGAGATTATCTTAGTTATTGTAGTAGGCCCCTCTTTTGAAGGTGACATTACCCTCACCCCAGTAGTTTGAGTCAGCAAGGATACAATCCTAAAAGGGTGGATTATTGGAAGATAATTAATTAAGTTATTAATGCAAATTATGGTAGGCCCCTCTTTTGGAGGTGACGTTACCCTCGACTAAGTAGTCTGAGTCAGCAGGGATACAGTCCTAAATAGCCGGGTTATAGTATTAATAGTAGTTAACTTATGAGGGGATCAAAGAGTTTGGACCCCCGCCATCCAATACCATTAAGTATTGAAGGAGGTCCTACTAAATTTGATCCAGGTCCATTGCAGGACCTCTAAACGCTGAACAATGGCAAGACCTTTACCAAACCGTTCCCTTAACCCCCGACCAGGTAGCCAACATACCTCCATATAGACCGTGGAGATATGAATGGTGAAAATCTTTTATTTTATATAGACAGTAAAATAATGCCAAGACACCACGGACAAACAATAAGGAAAGATCACCTTCAACATAAGCAACTAGTTATTAAAGTCATTAATACAAAACCAAGTAAAAAGTGCGAAAAGATTAGAAATAAAAAGTATTACACTAGACACTTTGCCTTCACCAAGTGATGTAAGAGACTTAGGCAAACATGGCCTTGATTGTCAAGAACTCTTACGATCAATCTTGGATCCCGAGATGACTCACACACTCTATGATGGACAATGGATGATGGTGGTGGATGATGGTGTTATGGTGGTGGTGGGTGGTGGGTGAAGTGTTAGAGAGGTGGTGTGCCAAGGGATGGTTTGAGCTTGAGCCAAGCACTCCTATTTATAGGCTGAACAGAAGCTCGGGCACGGCCCCGTGTCCACATCCTTCTCTTTCTTCATTTAATGCAGCTTTGTCTTATTAGTTGACCACGCCCCCGTGTCTACTGAGCACGACCCCGTGTGCAGAAGAATCTTTGTACTATGAAGATTTGCCTGGATTGTGCGAATCTTATAGTTGACCACGGCCCCGTGTCCGCTGAGCACGGCCCCGTGGTGGGCAATAGAAGCTTCTACCACTTTGTCTTTTCTGCTGACACTTGGGCACGCCCCCGTGCTGGCTGAGCACGGGGCGTGTTCAGTCTTCTGTTGTCTTGTTTTGCTTGGGAAGATGCTGTCGTGGGGTTGGGCATGTCACGTCCTGTTCCTTTTCTTGTATTTATGTTAGATTTTGATGTCTTTTTGCTTCTTTTGTTAATTTGAGCTCATTTAATCCTGAAAATACAAAAGGAAGACAAAAGCACACTTTTTCCAACATTAGTACTAAAAAAGGGTTAGTTTTATGCCTCAATTGATGTAATTTATATGTTGCATTTTGCACACATCAAATACCCCCACACTTGAATCTTTGCTTGTCCTCAAGCAAAACTCTTTAATATGTGGCTATTACACTCCCAAATGGAATGGGTAGAGAAGAAGGTTTTGGGCTTGTCGTAGAGTGTCGGGATTTCCAAGATTCTTTATTTAGTTTTATTTTTATTTATTTACAGTCCTATTCGTCATGATTTATTTAAAACTTTTCATAAGATAAATTACTTATTAGGGCATAACATGCCTTTGTAAAATTTTATTTATATACAAGTTCACATACCTCACGGGGATCACTCAACACTCGGCCGAAAATGTATTTTTGTGGATCACTCGAGAGCGGCATGAAACTTACTCCTACCGTAGGCTTGCCAAGCAATCAATCCTCCTCCTTTTTAACTTATATACCTTTGTAAATATCAAGAGGACTTTGTGGGTGAAGGGTTAGGCTTGGGTTAAAGGTAGGTGGTTGGGTTAGTGGTTAGTAGAAAAAGGGCTAAAAGCGTAACAAGCGTCGGTTTTCGTAAGACTTTCTATTTTTCCATTTTTATTTTTATGAAGCTATTTTTCAAACAAAGTCATTTTTGATAAACTTGTTTGTTTATTTGCGTTTGCTTCATAATCAACATATTTTTTTTTTGGTGGAAAGTCATATGAGAAACCGAGCTAGTTACTAAAACAAAGGGTAAAAAATGAAAAAGGTTTTGGTGGGAAAAAGGGGTGTTTGTTTAGGTTATGAACTGAAAAGGTTTAGGCTCAAAGGGGCTAACTAGGGGGATTTTGGGTAGGTGGTAAAAAAAAAAGAAAAATAATGGTGTAGAAATAAAAAGGGTTAGTCCTAATGCCTCCGTCATTTACTTACTCGGGTTTAAGTTGGTAAGGACCGGGAATGTATCGTCATGGCAAGTTCTAGAGTCGTAAGAACCAAGCGGCTATTCACACAAGAAACGAAAAATGAGCATTTAGTCTAATGATATGTAATTGTATGCTCAATAAAGGCTCAAAACTCACTTTTTGTGGGAATGGGTTTTTATGTGATCAAGTATATATAATCAAATTTTAACTAAGCTTGTCATGCCTTTTCATAATTTTCTTATGTTGGTTCTTTTTATCACGACGCTATCGGTTGTAAATTCGTAAAAATATAACCTTTTTGAGAACTTGAATTTCCCGAGTTAAACCTGGACAAATAAAAAAAATGAAAATTTTTGAAAAAATTTGGGGTGATTAGCGGTTCCAATAGAGTTTTGTGTAAGGCTTGTATTTTAGGACTTGCAAGATTCAAGGTTTTGGCATCCCCCCACACTTAAATTACACATTGTCCTCAATGTGTCCCAAAAATAAGTTTTTAGGTTGATTGAATGTGTAAAAAGGTGTAAAAAGCAAAAATTTTGTGTTACTGGTTACCTAGGCACGACCCAGTGTTGAGTGGACACGACCCCGTGCTCAGGTGCCAGTAACGAGAACTTACAGAAGGTGAACACGGGGGCGTGTTGGTTGAACACGACCCCGTGTCTGTCAAGGTCTGCATAATTTAAACGAACAGCAGGTTCAGGGGAATGGGCACGGGGGCGTGTCGGCTGGACACGGCCCCGTGTCGACAATCTGCAAAGTTGAAAAACAGGTTTCTTTCTTCGGCTTTCCTGTTCCGGCTTTAGTAGTACTAATGTTTAGTACTCTAAGCCTCGTATGTACCTGCTTAATCAATAAACACCATACCATACCATAGCAAACATCCTACTTTTACCAAAGTTAATATCCATGTCAAAGTTAAAAGGAAAATAAATTCAGAAAATAAAAGAAGTTAGGGAAAGTAAATTGTTCAACACTTGGCACGCAGGCCATCAATTGTTCAAGATTAAAAAGGGTTAACCTGGGGAGTCATCAACCAACCGCTTCTTCCTCCGCTCTTCCCGCCTACTCCATGTCCTCGTCATCATCATCATCATCCCCTCCATGGTCTGCAATGTGGTCCCGGATATATCCAATATCATCTTGGATATCGGATATGTTTCTCTCGATGGCTCCGACCCGGTGGTATGTGTTGCTTGCCATGTTGTAAGTGTTTCGGGTGCACATAAGGTTTTCCTGCAACAAATCATGCAAACTTTGGAAATTAGGAAAACCGCCTCCGGAGGAGGATTGGCCCGGATCACCTTGGGGTTGATTGTCACACCCCCAAAATCCACACGCGGAGTATCACCGCTTGGAGGCGTGACATGACCCGGATCGAGCCACCAATCATATTTGAACAACTCATATAAGTAAATAAAACCATACATAATACGATTGGTGACCATAGCTAGTTAACCTTGTTTGGTTTAAACAGCGGAAGCATAAACGTGAGTTCAAAAGCATAAGTCCATAGTTCATAAGTTAAAGTTTCAAAACGCAAGTTTAGTAAGTTCATAAGGATTTAAATATTAAGCACGGAACATAACAGTCCGTACACCACAACGACTCCTTCCCCGTGCAAGCTCCAAGCATTTAGCGACCTGTAAGGCATGTAACAACGAGTCAACAACAAAGTTGAGTGAGTTCACGTTTGGTTGTTTAGTTTTAAGTTGTTCTGAAAACGTGGTTTGACTTTCGTTGGCTTATTTGCCGTGGGGGTTACCCCGTAGTTGAAAGTATGTTTAACCATTTCTCTTTTTCTTTACCCAATCCATAACCATGATCAGTGGGGGTTTTCCCCATTTGAACTACTAGACGGAGTGATATCGACTGCTACGCAAATAAGTTGTGCCCTATATCAGTGTCTATCATCACTGACAATCTGCCATAGTCCATTAGTACACGCCCGTCCGACTGGCACGGTGTGAGGTTTGTTAAACCTAATAGCGCTATTAACTAATGACCCGCTCGCCATTGGCCTCGGCGATTAAGTCGATATAAATTGAGGGACTTCATGATAGAGTTTTGTCTAGCTAGTTTAAAGGTTGTTGTCCTGCACCAGGAGGACGAACGTACGTATTCTGCACCAGGAGAATTCGTAGGTTTAATAATGGCATCCACTCTATGGAGGATGGCCGTACATATCCTACCCAAGGAGGATATGTAGATTTAGTTTTAATTCTTTAACCCATTCCCAAACCACCGGGAATCCCATGCCTTAGAAAGTGTGTGAACTCACCTCGGTTTGCTCGGTTAGATTCTCAATATAGCTAACAGTCAAGGTCGGTCAATCACGTCCTAGTATGATTTACCAGTTAGTCATTTAGTGGCTTTCAAATAGAACACAAAGTTCCTACACGTATCTATCACACAACATGCATCACTGTAACGGTTTATGCCCATCTAAGTTTCCCGTCCATTCCCCACTCAAAATCAAACATGCGATAATGCGCATAACATATATAACATGTTAAATCATTCACAGATAGCATACTCGACATTTAGACACGCAAGTCACAACTTATGTCAACTCAGCATTAATACTCAAAACCGGCTGTTTTCGGACATTTAAATAAAATAGTTAGATTATTCCAAAAATTCCCAAATTTTTACAGAATGTCATAAACGTTCCATGTTTTATTGTGTAAAAATATCGGGGTCCGGTTCATCACCAATATTTTATAAAATTTCATATTCGGGACTGAACTCAGATTTATGTATTTCTGACCACAGTCCACGAAACAATTTATTAAAAATTCTTCGTAAGTACGATTTGCGAAATTCCAGTGGGGTAATTACAAATACTTCAGTTATCATTTACAGTAAAATTTTCATGGTCCGATTCATCACAAAACTCAGGTTATGACTGAAAGTACGACACCCATTTATTGCTGTCAAAATTCAGCTTAAGTAGCTGTTACAAATTAACACTTTAAAAATAGTAAACGGAGTCCAAAAATTACGATTCCGGTGCCATTAGAACCGTATTTCATAATAACATATTTTAGATTCAAAATATCGATTTTTCGTTGAGGTTAAGACCTGTTTACAGCCAACAGAAGTGGGCTGTAAAAGTTAGACAGATTCTGATTCTTTTGTGTTTAACCTTCTAAATCGTGTTCGATCGATTCCTTTAACAAGTTTAGTGACCACAACAACATCATATACTAATATCATTCAGTAAAGCATCAGATAATCACCCAATCATCATAATCACACAAGATCTACATGATTTACATACATATTCATCCATTAACCACCTTGTTCATTACTTTAGTAAACTTTTAGACTTTGATCTTATATGTTAGTGATTTTTAACCGACGAAACTCTTATTAACCACTCTAGACAAGATCAAGAAGGCGTTTAGAGTCACTTACTACTAGCTCGAGGCTAGGGAAGTTCAAGAAGATAAATGAAGTGGATAAAAGCAAATGGTGATGGTCCTTCAACTTCCGAAAGCTCCAAGCTTACTTATACCCCTTCTAACACCCTTGGATGTATGTAGAATTGAATGAGATGGTTGAATGATGGTGGTGTTGTGGTTGTTGTTCTTGGCCGTAGGTATGAGGGTAAGAAGGAGAGAGTATGGTGTGTTAATGTGTGATGAAGAATGAAGGGTTATGGTTTAGTAGGTTATACTTATATCCACCAAATGTTATGTCCATTGGTTTAAGTGTTTAGGAAAGTAGAGACAATATCAAATAAAATAACTAAACAAATCACAAGTGGGGCCATGTTGTCTAACCGTGTGCAAGGTGGGGGGGGGGGGGGGGTCTTGGTTAGTTTGTAAGTATTGGTTACTAACTAGTTAAGTTTTAATGATATAGTTAGGGTATCATTGTGTGTTATGTAATATAAGGTGTGTTAGGGTGTTCGGGGACCCTAACTAGCTCGGAAAAATAAAAACTATGTCTTTGGCAATATTTTTATGTTCCGGGTAAAGTCCGGTTGTTCGGTTGGATAGAGATCCGTTAAAGTGCTTAATTAATCCGTAAAGTGTCCTATTTATATATTTTGTAACGTTTTCACTTTCTAACACTTAGGAAAATATAACGGACTATATAGTGACCTATCTGTACACTATTAGTGTGTTAACAGGCGCATGTAAATATAACACAGATATCAGAAAGCAGTTACGTAATTCCACACAGTCGTCAAGCACATTAATTATTATTAATAAACTGTATGGTTACATGTAAATTCGAGGGTTGTCACATTCTCCCCCTGTTAAGAGAATTTCGTCCCAAAATTTAGCGCGTGGTTACTGAGGAAGCTAGTTAAGTTGCGTTGTCTTCCAGATTTTCCTGGGGTGTCACATCACCCCCCCGTTGATTTGGAATTTCGTCCCGAAATTCTGCGGTAGCTTCAGCCTCAGTAGTGGTTGCGTTTTTCTTAAACAGCTGGGGGTACTTGAGTTTCATTTGGTCTTCGCGTTCCCAGGTATACTCTGGGCCACGACGAGCATTCCAACGAACTCGAACGAGAGGTATTCTTGTGTGCTTGAGAATCTTAACATCTCGATCAGTAATCTCTACTGGTTCCTCGACGAATCGCAGCTGGTCGTCGATTGTGAGTTCCTTGAGAGGAACTATGAAGGGCTCATCTGACAGACACTTCTTCAGATTTGATACGTGGAATACGTTGTGAACTCCGCTGAGTTCTTCAGGTAGATCCAACCTGTAGGCGACTTGGCCAATTTTCTCAATGACTTTGAACGGTCCGACATAACGCGGATTGAGTTTGCCTCGTTTGCCAAAGCGGACTACACCTTTCCAAGGTGAGACTTTGAGTAGCACTCGATCCCCAACCTGGAGCTCGAGTGGTTTTCTTCCCTCATCAGCATAGCGTTTCTGACGGTCACGAGCTGCCGCCATTCGCTGTCGTATCTGAGCAATTTTCTCGGTGGTATCTACCACATGTTCTGGGCCAGTGATTTGGCTGTCACCAACTTCTGCCCAACAGAGAGGCGATCGGCATTTGCGTCCGTACAATGCCTCAAACGGAGCGGCTTGGATGCTGGTGTGGTAGCTGTTGTTATATGAGAACTCCACTAGCGGGAGGTGCTTTTCCCAGCCGTTACCAAAATCGATTACACATGCCCTAAGCATGTCTTCAAGGGTTTGGATGGTGCGTTCAGATTGCCCATCCGTCTGCGGGTGATAAGCGGTGCTCATATCTAAACGTGAGCCAAAGGACTTGTGCATTGCTTGCCACAGTTCAGAAGTAAAACGTGCGTCACGATCAGATATAATAGAGATTGGCACTCCGTGCCTTGATACCACTTCCTTTAGGTAGATGTCTGCAAGAGTAGAGAACTTGTCCGTTTCTTTGATAGCCAGAAAATGTGCAGACTTGGTTAATCGATCTACGATCACCCAAATGGTATCGTTTCCGCGTTGAGATCTGGGCAGGCCGGTGACGAAATCCATGGAAATTTGCTCCCATTTCCATTTCGGGATCTCCGGTTGTTGAAGTAGGCCTGATGGTTTCTGATATTCAGACTTGACTCTCGCACAAGTCAAGCACTTACTGACGTAGGTTGCTATGTGGGCTTTCATGCCAGGCCACCAATACGTAGTCTTGAGGTCGTGGTACATCTTGTCCGAACCAGGGTGTACAGAATAACGAGACTTATGTGCTTCATCCATCACAAGCTCGCGTAAGTTGCCATAAAATGGAACCCAGATGCGTCCGTTAACATAGTAGGCACCGTCTCCCTTTTGTTCTAGCCGCTGCCTCGATCCTCGTAGGGACTCAGCCCTGATGTTCTCAGCTTTCAATGCTTCGACCTGGGCATCTCGAATCTGAGCAGGAAGGTTAGACTGGATGGTAAGCTGTAATGCTCGTACACGCTTAGGTAAAGTATCCTTTCGACTGAGGGCGTCAGCCACAACATTGGCTTTGCCCGGATGATACTTGATAGCGCATTCGTAATCATTCAAGAGTTCGACCCATCGGCGTTGTCGCATGTTTAACTCTTTTTGCTTGAAGATGTGCTCGAGACTCCTGTGGTCGGTGTAAATGGTGCACTTTGTACCGTACAGGTAATGTCTCCATATCTTAAGTGCGAATACAACTGCTCCCAGCTCCAGATCATGAGTAGTGTAGTTTCTTTCGTGAACTTTAAGTTGGCGCGATGCGTAGGCAATGACCTTGTCACGTTGCATCAATACGCAACCAAGTCCTTGGATGGAAGCGTCGCAATAAACCACGAAATCATCGGTGCCTTCTGGCAATGAGAGGATAGGCGCGCTACAAAGTCTATCCTTTAGATGTTGAAACGCGGACTCCTGTGCATCACCCCAACGATAGATGACGCCCTTCTGAGTCAGTGAAGTGAGAGGTTGCGCAATCTTGGAGAAATCTTTTATAAACCTTCTGTAATATCCGACCAAACCCAAGAATTGGCGGATTTCTGTTGGTGTGCGGGGTGCGGGCCAGTTCTTGATCGATTCAACCTTAGATGGATCCACATGAATTCCATCCTCGTTTACCACGTGGCCTAGAAAGTGGACTTCGCGAAGCCAGAAATCACATTTCGAAAACTTGGCATACAACTGTTCTTTTCGAAGAAGTTCCAGCATAAGTCGTAGATGCTGCTCGTGTTCCTCCTGACTCTTAGAATAGATCAGGATATCATCGATGAACACAATAACGAACTTATCCAGGTAAGGCTTGCACACTCGGTTCATGAGATCCATGAAGACTGCCGGTGCATTCGTCAGCCCGAATGGCATAACCAGAAACTCGTAATGGCCGTAACGAGTTCTGAATGCTGTTTTGGAGACGTCCTCATCTCGGACTCTCAGCTGATGGTATCCCGATCTCAAATCAATCTTGGAGTAATAGCTCGACCCTTGCAACTGGTCAAACAAGTCGTCAATACGTGGAAGAGGATAACGATTCTTCACAGTCACCTTGTTAAGTTCGCGATAGTCAATACACATCCTGAAGGTACCATCTTTCTTCTTTACGAATAGTACTGGAGCTCCCCAGGGCGAAGAGCTAGGACGTATAAAACCCTTTTCCAAGAGTTCTTGTAGTTGTGTGGACAGTTCTTCGAGTTCTGATGGGGCTAGACGATATGGTGCTCGAGCTACTGGCGCTGCTCCAGGAGCTAGCTCGATTTGAAACTCAACTTGGCGATGAGGAGGAAGACCAGGTAATTCCTCAGGAAATACCTCGGGAAATTCGCGCACAATAGGGATGTCTTCAATTCTCTTCTCTTCCGTGGATGTGTCAGTAACGAGTGCTAAAATGGCAGTGTGGCCCTTTCGCAAACACTTCTGGGCCTTAAGGAAAGAGATGATGCCTTCGACAGCACCACTCTTGTCGCCACGAATCACGAGGGGTTCTTCACCAGAACGAGGAATGCAGACGATTTTCTCCTTGCAAACAATCTCCGCTTGATGATGAGATAGCCAATCCATCCCAATAACAACGTCAAAACTACCCAGTGTGATAGGAACAAGATCGATAGGGAAAGTCTGACCAGCTAAGACGAGGTTACAACCTTTAACTACGTGTGTGGCTTCAAGACTTTTACCGTTAGCTAGTTCTACCGTGTGTTTGGTGTTCAGGAGTGTTGGGGTGCGCTTAAGAATTTGGCTAACTTTCACGGACACATAACTAGTATCGGCACCCGAATCGAATAAAACAGTAACGAAGAAGTCGTCAAGAAGAAACTTACCCATCACAACGTTGGGATCGTTCCTTGCTTCTCCCTGACCAATCACGAACACACGACCCCTTGCCCCGTTGCCATTGTTGTCTCCCCCATTTCCGCCTCCATTGTTGTTCCCATTGTGGTTCCCATTTCCTTGGTTATTGTTCTGGTTTTGGTTTAGCTGGGGGCAGTTCCTCTTAAAGTGGCCTTCAGCGCCACACTGAAAGCATCCTTTATTTCCCTGCTGATGCTGTTGCTGGTGGTTCTGTGGGGCCTGTTGTTGTTGTTGGCGATTCTGATTCGCAGGACGTGGGCTCCTGCAATCTTTGGCTTCATGGCCCAACCTGTGACATCTCTGACATCGACCTTTGTTGCACTGCCCGCTGTGATGCTTGTTGCACCGGTTGCACTTGGGGTGGTTTCCTCGGTATCCACCCTGTCCTTGATTACCAGAAAATTGCTGACCGGGACTCTGGTAGTCATCACTCTTTCGCTGTTGAGACTGAACTGAAGTAGGCCCCCTTCCGGAGTTCCCATCCCATTTTCGCTTGTTGTCGGTAGGTGCATCAGAAGTAGCTGTGGCACTGATACGTTTGGGTAGCCTGTTTTGCTCCACCGCCTGGTCGGTGAGACGATGAGCCAACTTGATAATTTGCTGAATGGTACCCAGGTTGGCTGAAGTTACATGACTTTGAATCGCTGGTGCAAGGCCCTTGAGGTAAAGCTCAATACGTTTGATGGGAGGGTCCACCATAGTTGGGCACAGGATGGCCAGTTCATTCGACCTCTTGGTATACGCCTCAATCTCAGATCCTGTCATCTTCAGATTGTAAAATTCCACTTCTAGCTTGTGGATGTCATCCCGACTACAGTACTCCTCTTTGATCAGCTCTTTGAAACCATTCCAGGGCGTGGCATTAGCAACTGCCAGCCCTAGTAGTTGAACCTGTGCCTTCCACCAGGTTAACGCAGCTCCTTCAAGTGTTCCGGTAGCATATTTCACCCTACGGTCTTCGGGGCATTCGCACATCTCGAAAACTGTCTCAAGCTTTTCAAACCAGTGAAGAAGGCCCACTGCTCCTTCGGTGCCACTGAAAGTGGTAGGTCGACAGTCCATGAACGTCTTGAACGTGCACACAGGAGGTTGAGCATGTTGACCTGTTGCGCGAGAATAAAAGACAAGATTAAGCACGAGGGTTGGTTTGAGAAGGTAGGATCTAAATGTCCTATGGTGAGTTGGTATGGCAGGTTATACCTCCTGCAGGGTTAGCTGCGAGTGCTTCCGCAACTCGTTCGTTGATCAAAGCCGTCAACTGGGCTTGAGTGAGGTTGATACGTCCTTCGCGTCCGCTCATGATCTTCATAATGAAGCAACGTAAGTGAGGAAAGTGTCGCGAAAGTGTGTAAGTGTGGGACGACATTAGAGAGTATGCACACAAGGTTCAAATAGCAATTACCACATTATCTAATGCACAGTGAGAACTATCTAACCGATAATATAACATAAATCATACCACTTATGGTGTCGAGTCTTGCACGTGGAGCGAAGCGTCGTTGTGGATCGTTGAGCACTGTACAGGTTATAGTCTGGTTTTAATGAAAACTTTTCCCTTATTAAAACCAAGTTCTCTATAACCAATGGCTCTGATACCAATCTGTCACACCCCCAAAATCCACACGCGGAGTATCACCGCTTGGAGGCGTGACATGACCAGGATCGAGCCACCAATCATATTTGAACAACTCATATAAGTAAATAAAACCATACATAATACGATTGGTGACCATAGCTAGTTAACCTTGTTTGGTTTAAACAGCGGAAGCATAAACGTGAGTTCAAAAGCATAAGTCCATAGTTCATAAGTTAAAGTTTCAAAACGCAAGTTTAGTAAGTTCATAAGGATTTAAATATTAAGCACGGAACATAACAGTCCGTACACCACAACGACTCCTTCCCCGTGCAAGCTCCAAGCATTTAGCGACCTGTAAGGCATGTAACAACGAGTCAACAACAAAGTTGAGTGAGTTCACGTTTGGTTGTTTAGTTTTAAGTTGTTCTGAAAACGTGGTTTGACTTTCGTTGGCTTATTTGCCGTGGGGGTTACCCCGTAGTTGAAAGTATGTTTAACCATTTCTCTTTTTCTTTACCCAATCCATAACCATGATCAGTGGGGGTTTTCCCCATTTGAACTACTAGACGGAGTGATATCGACTGCTACGCAAATAAGTTGTGCCCTATATCAGTGTCTATCATCACTGACAATCTGCCATAGTCCATTAGTACACGCCCGTCCGACTGGCACGGTGTGAGGTTTGTTAAACCTAATAGCGCTATTAACTAATGACCCGCTCGCCATTGGCCTCGGCGATTAAGTCGATATAAATTGAGGGACTTCATGATAGAGTTTTGTCTAGCTAGTTTAAAGGTTGTTGTCCTGCACCAGGAGGACGAACGTACGTATTCTGCACCAGGAGAATTCGTAGGTTTAATAATGGCATCCACTCTATGGAGGATGGCCGTACATATCCTACCCAAGGAGGATATGTAGATTTAGTTTTAATTCTTTAACCCATTCCCAAACCACCGGGAATCCCATGCCTTAGAAAGTGTGTGAACTCACCTCGGTTTGCTCGGTTAGATTCTCAATATAGCTAACAGTCAAGGTCGGTCAATCACGTCCTAGTATGATTTACCAGTTAGTCATTTAGTGGCTTTCAAATAGAACACAAAGTTCCTACACGTATCTATCACACAACATGCATCACTGTAACGGTTTATGCCCATCTAAGTTTCCCGTCCATTCCCCACTCAAAATCAAACATGCGATAATGCGCATAACATATATAACATGTTAAATCATTCACAGATAGCATACTCGACATTTAGACACGCAAGTCACAACTTATGTCAACTCAGCATTAATACTCAAAACCGGCTGTTTTCGGACATTTAAATAAAATAGTTAGATTATTCCAAAAATTCCCAAATTTTTACAGAATGTCATAAACGTTCCATGTTTTATTGTGTAAAAATATCGGGGTCCGGTTCATCACCAATATTTTATAAAATTTCATATTCGGGACTGAACTCAGATTTATGTATTTCTGACCACAGTCCACGAAACAATTTATTAAAAATTCTTCGTAAGTACGATTTGCGAAATTCCAGTGGGGTAATTACAAATACTTCAGTTATCATTTACAGTAAAATTTTCATGGTCCGATTCATCACAAAACTCAGGTTATGACTGAAAGTACGACACCCATTTATTGCTGTCAAAATTCAGCTTAAGTAGCTGTTACAAATTAACACTTTAAAAATAGTAAACGGAGTCCAAAAATTACGATTCCGGTGCCATTAGAACCGTATTTCATAATAACATATTTTAGATTCAAAATATCGATTTTTCGTTGAGGTTAAGACCTGTTTACAGCCAACAGAAGTGGGCTGTAAAAGTTAGACAGATTCTGATTCTTTTGTGTTTAACCTTCTAAATCGTGTTCGATCGATTCCTTTAACAAGTTTAGTGACCACAACAACATCATATACTAATATCATTCAGTAAAGCATCAGATAATCACCCAATCATCATAATCACACAAGATCTACATGATTTACATACATATTCATCCATTAACCACCTTGTTCATTACTTTAGTAAACTTTTAGACTTTGATCTTATATGTTAGTGATTTTTAACCGACGAAACTCTTATTAACCACTCTAGACAAGATCAAGAAGGCGTTTAGAGTCACTTACTACTAGCTCGAGGCTAGGGAAGTTCAAGAAGATAAATGAAGTGGATAAAAGCAAATGGTGATGGTCCTTCAACTTCCGAAAGCTCCAAGCTTACTTATACCCCTTCTAACACCCTTGGATGTATGTAGAATTGAATGAGATGGTTGAATGATGGTGGTGTTGTGGTTGTTGTTCTTGGCCGTAGGTATGAGGGTAAGAAGGAGAGAGTATGGTGTGTTAATGTGTGATGAAGAATGAAGGGTTATGGTTTAGTAGGTTATACTTATATCCACCAAATGTTATGTCCATTGGTTTAAGTGTTTAGGAAAGTAGAGACAATATCAAATAAAATAACTAAACAAATCACAAGTGGGGCCATGTTGTCTAACCGTGTGCAAGGTGGGGGGGGGGTCTTGGTTAGTTTGTAAGTATTGGTTACTAACTAGTTAAGTTTTAATGATATAGTTAGGGTATCATTGTGTGTTATGTAATATAAGGTGTGTTAGGGTGTTCGGGGACCCTAACTAGCTCGGAAAAATAAAAACTATGTCTTTGGCAATATTTTTATGTTCCGGGTAAAGTCCGGTTGTTCGGTTGGATAGAGATCCGTTAAAGTGCTTAATTAATCCGTAAAGTGTCCTATTTATATATTTTGTAACGTTTTCACTTTCTAACACTTAGGAAAATATAACGGACTATATAGTGACCTATCTGTACACTATTAGTGTGTTAACAGGCGCATGTAAATATAACACAGATATCAGAAAGCAGTTACGTAATTCCACACAGTCGTCAAGCACATTAATTATTATTAATAAACTGTATGGTTACATGTAAATTCGAGGGTTGTCACATTGATATTGATACTGATGATGTGGTGGAGCGTGAAGGACAAGTGCTTCTTGCGGGTTCCATGCATGGCCTTGCATCCTTTGAAAGCTTACCGTCCCGTCTTCCGCCTCATAAATCAGGTTCATTGAGCGGCATATGTGTATATCCACCATACCCGACCATGGGCTCCTCTCAAATGACCTAGGTATGTGGGCGAAGTGCCTGAAGAGACGGTACACCCTACCCCCAAAGAAGATAGGAGTCGGTGCACTAGAAAGACGGTTATGATGCATGTTTCGGAGCATGAGGAACGGAACATCGAGCGGCCTGCGGTTGTGGATGCAGTGGAGGACAACCAAATCTCTTAACCCAACGACGCCACTACTATCATGACTTTGGCTAAGAGAGTAGCCGAGGAGCCTATGGATGTATCTGTAGAGCGGATCCCTCAGCTTTGTACTCTTGGTGCTGCTCGGATTGTAGTACCCTTCACCAATCTGAGCCCAAATGGCTTGGCGTTCGTTTTCACCTATCTCTTGCATTCCTCCGGTATTTTCCTCGTTTCCCACATCCTCTTCCGCGTACAACCCGACAATCGACCAAAATTGTGCCATAGAGATCGAATACCTTGTTCCGCCACATCGGAATGCTACCCCGTCATTGTCGAACGGGTCGCACCTTGAGTTGGATGTGAAGGTGCTATAGAATTCCAACGTGCATTCGTGGACGGAACGGAGTCGAGTTGTTAAAGCGACTCTGAGTGGTCCCGTGACAATGTTGTTGAAACGGTCTATTTGATTCACCACAGTTAACAGTTCCGTGCATGCTTGCCTCGGGTATTCCTCCGGCCTTGTTTGAAGAATCTCGTATCGAGCCCTCGCATCGAGCTCATTGGCGTTAAATCTTGTGAACTTCCTGGCCATCTGCAAGAATACACCAAAAGTTAGCACGAAACATGAGTATTTTCGGACAAAACTGCAAACAGTGGGCTGGACACGACCCCGTGTTCAGCGGACACGGCCCCGTGTCCAGGCATCTGTTACTAAAAAAATTCCATTTTTCGACCCGGTTTCGAAAACTTCAAAATTTTTGGTCCAATAGGTGCGGTTTCCCCCGAAAATGAAACCCTAAGTGCCGTTTTTCCCAAAATAACCCGTTTACCCTATCAATTTTATCTTTTTCGGTTCAAGAACAAGGGTTTGGGGTTTTTGTGAGAAATCGGGTGAATTTATGAACAATACAAGTGTATTTACTTCCCATAACACTAATCTAACTAAATGCAAACAGATCTAAACAAAAATTTGGGGTTCGATCCGGATGAACTTCAAGAACCCTAGAGTTTTCCCCAAATTTTTGGTGTTTTAACTACATGCAAGTAACTAATCTAACTACTAAAAGTGATAGAATCATACCTTGATGTTGTTAGAGTGATAGGAGACGTCGAAAATCTGCGAAAAATCGCCTGGAACCAGAGCTTTTTCGGGGAAACGGGGCGTGTGGAATGAAGTAACTGTTTTGAAAAAGGGGATATATCCCGTCTGCAGTGCGGACATGGCCCCGTGTCCAGCGGACACGGCCTCGTGCCGAGCAAGGTTTTGAATTTTTTTTTAGTGCTCGTGTGAGTGCCCTTGTTTCCCATAAGCTTTGGTTAGAAAACTTACCGCTTAAGTTGTCGTCCCAATTGCTCGTAACTTACCAGGTATGATGTTGGTTTCATTCCTCCACCGTTTGAAACGAGATCTCTTCCTCTTCATCCTCAATGAATCCTTGATAGAGTTTCAGCCGTTGGCCATTGACTTTGAATGGAGGCCCATTTCGAGATTTAATTTCTACTGCACCGTGTGGGAAAATATGGGTGATGGAAAAAGGTCCTGACCACCTAGACTTTAGTTTACCAGGAAATAATCGAAGACGTGAATTAAACAAAAGAACTAGATCTCCTACTCGAAATTCATTAGGTTTAATATGTTTGTCATGCAGATTTTTTATTCTTTCCTTATAAATTTCGGAGTTTGAGTATGCATAATTCCTAAGCTCGTCTAATTCATTTAATTGACAAAATCGATTTTTACCAGCAAATTCTAAATCTAAGTTTTACATTTTTAATTGCCCAGTAGGCTTTGTGTGCAATTTCTACTGGCAAGTGACAACTTTTTCCATAGACTAGCTTATATGGGGTTGTACCTATTGTTGTTTTATAAGCAGTTCGAAAAGCCCATAAAGCATCATCTAATTTATCTGCCCATTCCTTTTTATTTAACCCTACGGTTTTTTCAAGTATTCGCTTTAAACCTCTATTAGTCACTTCGGCTTGTCCGTTTGTTTGAGGGTGATATGCTGTTGAGACCCGGTGATAGACCCCATATCTTGTTAAAAAATTTTCAAGTTGATGGTTGCAAAAATGGGTACCTCTATCACTTATTAATGCTTTAGGTGTGCCAAAACGAGAGAATAATTTTTTCAGAAATCTTACCACGACTCTTCCATCATTTGTTGGAAGTGCCTCGGCCTCGGCCCATTTAGATAAGTAGTCTACTGCCACAAGTATATATTTGTTTCCTTTCGATGGTGGGAAAGGTCCCATAAAGTCGAGTCCCCACACATCAAAAATTTCACAAACAAGAATGCCATTTTGTGGCATTTCGTTTTTGGAAGAAATATTACCTGTTCTTTGGCAAGCATCACATGTCTTGACAAGACTTTGGGCGTCTTTGTAAATGGTCGGCCAATAAAATCCTGAATCAAATACCTTTCGTGTGGTACTAGCGGCACCATGATGCCCTCCGTATGGACCTTCATGACAATGGCGGAGAATTCTTCGTGCTTCGCTACCATGTACGCATCTTCGGACGAGTTGGTCGGCACACATTTTGAAAAGATATGGATCTTCCCAAAAATAGTGTTTCACATTGGCAAAGAATTTTTTTCTTTGATGATGTGGCCAACCTTTTGCGACTATACCGCTAGCTAGGTAGTTAGCATAGTCGGCGTACCATGGTTCTTCCTTATATTCCACCATTTCCAGGGACTCAATTGGGAATTTTTCGTTGATTTGCTCGTCCCTGGTTGCCTCCAAAGCTGGGTATTCTAAGCGCGAAAGATGATCTGCTGCGGTGTTTTCTGCTCCTCTTTTGTCTTTGATTTCAATGTCAAATTCTTGGAGGAGTAGAATCCACCGAATCAAATGTGGTTTTGCGTTCTGCTTTTTGAAGAGATATCGAATGGCTGCATGATCTGTATAGACTATAGTTTTAGAAAGAACAAGATAAGAACGAAATTTATCAAAAGCAAATACCACAGCTAGTAATTCTTTTTCAGTTGTTGTGTAGTTTTCTTGTGCATCGTTAAGTGTTTTACTAGCATAATAAATTGGGTTGAAATGCTTTTCTTTTCTTTGTCCCAAGACAGCTCCAACTGCAAAGTCACTAGCATCACACATGATTTCGAAAGGAAATTTCCAATCAGGCGCTATCATGATAGGTGCGTTGACTAACATTTCTTTTAGGGTTAGAAATGCTTGATTGCAATCCTTGTCAAAGATGAACGGAGCATCTTTTTCAAGTAATTTTGTTAGAGGTCTAGAAATTTTTGAAAAGTCTTTGATAAACCGCCTATAAAATCCGGCATGCCCTAGGAAACTTCTGATAGCTCTTACGGAGGATGGAGGTGGTAATCTAGAAATGGTATCTATTTTGGCTCGATCCACCTCCATTCCTTCGCTTGAGATCTTGTGACCGAGTACTATTCCCTCTGTTACCATGAAATGGCATTTTTCCCAATTAAGGGCGAGGTTAGTTTCCTCACATCGGGATATCATTCATTCAAGGTTATCGAGGCATTGGTCGTATGAATCCCCAAAGATAGAAAAGTCGTCCATGAAGACTTCCATTGTCTTTTCTATCATGTCGTGGAAAATGGCCACCATGCAACGTTGGAATGTTGCGGGGGCATTACATAGACCGAACGGCATGCGTCGATAAGCAAAAGTTCCATAGGGACATGTGAAAGTTGTCTTTTCTTGGTCTTCGGGTGCTATCGGGATTTGAAAGTAACCTGAAAAACCATCCAAGAAACAATAAAGTTTATGACCGGATAATCTTTCTAGCATTTGATCAATGAAGGGTAAAGGAAAGTGATATTTTCTTGTAGCTTCATTTAATCGTCTATAATCTATACATACTCTCCATCCTGTGACGGTTCTCATTGGTATTAATTCATTTTTTTCGTTAGTTATCACCGTCATACCTCCTTTCTTTGGAACTACTTGGACGGGACTCACCCAAGGACTATCGGAGATAGGATAGATAAGTCCGGCGTCAAGTAATTTGATGACCTCGTTTTTAACCACTTCTTGAACATTTGGATTTACTCTACGTTGTGGTTGTATTACCGATTTGTAGTCATCATTCATCAAAATTTTGTGTGTGCACATGGAAGGACTAATTCCTTTTATGTCTACAAGTTTCCAAGCTATTGCGTTTTTGTGTTTTTTCAAAAGACTAATTAATTTTTCTTTTTCTAAGCTATCTAATTTAGACGAAATAATTACAGGTAAATTTCCATCTTTGTCTAGAAAAGCATATTCCAAACCTTTTGGAAGTTCTTTGAGCTCAATTGGTGGGTCTTTAGGAGACTCCTTATTTGGTTGCTCATTTCGATCAAGAACTTTAAAAGTTTGTTCTATGGCGACATCTTCTTCAACAAAGTGGTCGATTTCTTCACTTGTATCAGGTGGTTCATCTTCATCTTCAATTAAGGGGTCATTATTGCCGAATGGATATTTCATTGACCGCTCAAGACCGACACTCCTTTTAAATGCCCCTAATTGAAGAGGTAGATTGTTGAACTTCCGGTTTTTCAATGCTTCGTGAGTCTTTACAAGTGGTCGTCCCAACACTAGAGGAGCGTCATCGAGGATGACAAAGTCGGTCGGGATTACCATTTGATTTGTTTGAACCAATACATCCTCAACTACACCGATTGATTTTATTACTTTCCGATTGGATAGAAAAATGGGTATTTGAAGTGGAGAAAAATCACTAATACTTATTTTTTCGAAGATGTAGTTAGGCATTATGTTAACACAAAGATCTTTATCGATTGTGACATTACTAATAAACGAATTTTGAAAGAAACATGGAACCGGTGTAATGTTAATTTCAAATGGGTCTTCTTTTATTAGTGACGTTTGATCATTAGTTAACTTAACACTTACCGTTTCGTCAATTTTAGTGTTAGTGTTTAACTCTTTTAAAAACTTAGCATGAGTGGGTACTAAACAATGATTTTCAAAAGAAGGTGACAACAGATTAATTTCTTCAAAATTAGACTCTTCTTCAATTTTAACTTTGTCGGACTCACCTTTTTCGTTGTTTAACTCATGTGTCGGTTTTTCACTTATTTGTTCTTCCATTTTTACACTTTCAGTTATCTCTCTATTTTTTAATTCTTCTCTTGCGCGGCACTCCTCTTCCCTTGCGCGAGATTCTTTTATACAGCGATCGATAACTCTAATGTGTTCTAATATCCTATCGGTCACTTCGGTTATAGAAAAAGAATCGGAATTTTCAAAGCTCGAATCCGGTTGTTCGATCCTTTGTTCCTCATAATACCCATATGAAGTAGATGGTTCACACCATTGTTCTTCATTGTAAGCATATGATGGATAAGGTTCGTAATTTTGTTCTTCATAATACTCATATGAGGTGGGTTGTTCACGCCATGGTTCCTCATAGTAAGCATACGAAGGTGGCGGCTCATATCTCGGTTCCTCAAAGTATGAGTAAGAAGGCTCATACCTTGGTTCATCAAAATATGAGTATGAGGGAGGAGGTTCATACCGTTGGTCTTCATAGGATGTGTATGAAGTTGATGGCTCGTACCTGGGCTCCTCATAGTAGGTGTATGAATTGGATGGTTGATATGAGTGACTATTTTGAACCGAGTGTGTGTTACGACAATTAGTGCAATAATTACTCCTATAATCATCCTCCTCATAGGTGTAGTTGTAACCTTCTGAGTATTGATCCATAAGAATCACTCAGCAGACCACAACCGAGTCTCGAGATCAGAAAACAAAAATAAAAACGGAAACAGAGGCTGGACACGGCCCCGTGTTCAATGGACACGGCCCCGTGTTCAGGATCTGTATCTGGGCGTTTTAATTAAATTTACTGATTTCGTTGAGCACGGGGCGTGTTCAGTGAGCACGGCCCGTGTTCAAGCTACTGTTACTGGGTGTTTTTATGAAAATGTGCAGCACGGCCCCGTGTTCAGTGAACACGGCCCCGTGTACAGGTTACTGTAAATGCAAATCTAAACTAAAATGCAGAAAAAAGTGCGCGCGTTTTAAAAAGGTTTTGAAAAACTGATTAGGCAGTCGCTTTTAAGCTTTCTTAAAATCCTTGTGTCCCCGGCAGCGGCGCCAAAAACTTGATGGGTGTGAAGTGTTATATATATTAGGTGTATATTTTAAGCCCCTTTAACACTTATTTTTAGCCAAGTTTTAAATTTATAAAACATGATATTTTACTAACACTAAACACACATATGGGCAAGTGCACCCATCATGAGCGTAGTATAGTGTTGGCAAGATACCGAGGTCGTCCAAGGACACAAGAGCTTTTAGTACCGGTTTATCCTCAACGTCTAATCAAAATAAAAAGTTAGAAAAATGTTTTAAACTAAGAAAAATAAAAACTAACTAAAATGCTGAAAATAAAATAAAAAGAAAAAACAGATAGACAAGATGAATCACTTGGTTCCGACTCGTATCTAGTGTAACCTTTGATTATTTCCGCACTTTTGCACTTATTTAAGAGATTATCTTAGTTATTGTAGTAGGACCCTCTTTTGAAGGTGACGTTACCCTCACCCCAGTAGTTTGAGCCAGCAAGGATACAATCCTAAAAGGGTGGATTATTGGAAGATAATTAATTAAGTTATTAATGCAAATTATGGTAGGCCCCTCTTTTGGAGGTGACGTTACCCTCGACTAAGTAGTCTGAGTCAGCAGGGATACAGTCCTAAATAGCCGGGTTATAGTATTAATAGTAGTTAGCTTATGAGGGGATCAAAGAGTTTGGACCCCCGCCATCCAATACCGTTAAGTATTGAAGGATGTCCTACTAAATTTGACCCAGGTCCATTGCAGGACCTCTAAACGCTGAACAATGGCAAGACCTTTACCAAACCGTTCCCTTAACCCCCGACCAGGTAGCCAACATACCTCCATATAGACCGTGGAGATATGAATGGTGAAAATCTTTTATTTTATATAGACAGTAAAATAATGCCAAGACACCACGGACAAACGATAAGGAAAGATCACCTTCAACATAAGCAACTAGTTATTAAAGTCATTAATACAAAACCAAGTAAAAAGTGCGAAAAGATTAGAAATAAAAAGTATTACACTAGACACTTTGTCTTCACCAAGTGATGTAAGAGACTTAGGCAAACATGGCCTTGATTGTCAAGAACTCTTACGATCAATCTTGGATCCCGAGACGACTCACACACTCTATGATGGACAATGGATGATGGTATAATGGTGGTGGTGGGTGGTGGGTGAAGTGTGAGAGAGGTGGTGTGCCAAGAGATGGTTTGAGCTTGAGCCAGGCACTCCTATTTATAGGCTGAACAGAAGCTCGGGCACGGCCCCGTGTCCAGTGGGCACGGCCCCGTGTCCACATCCTTCTCTTTCTTCATTTAATGCAACTTTGTCTTATTAGTTGACCACGCCCCCGTGTTTGCTGAGCACGACCCCGTGTGCAGAAGAATCTTTGTACTATGAAGATTTGCCTGGATTGTGCGAATCTTATAGTTGACCACGGCCCCGTGTCCGCTGAGCATGGCCCCGTGGTGGGCAATGGAAGCTTCTACCACTTTGTCTTTTATGCTGACACTTGGGCACGCCCCCGTGCTGGCTGAGCACGGGGCGTGTTCAGTCTTCTGTTGTCTTGTTTTGCTTGGGAAGATGCTGTCGTGGGGTTGGGCATGTCACGTCCTGTTCCTTTTCTTGTATTTATGTTAGATTTTGATGTCTTTTTGCTTCTTTTGTTAATTTGAGCTCATTTAATCCTGAAAATACAAAAGGAAGACAAAATCACACTTTTTCCAACATTAGTACTAAAAAAGGGTTAGTTTTATGCCTCAATTGATGTAATTTATATGTTGCATTTTGCACACATCACATTCTCATAACCATCATCTAGACGAATCTCTGTAGGTTTCTGCGCAGCCAAGTTTGTGAACGTAACAGGTTTAGCCAAAGGATTATCAACCGGCTTCGATATCTTCGACAAACCATCCAAGATCGATGCATCAGAGGTTGAATACATACCCCTTCTTGGAAGCTTTAGGTTGCCGTCAATGTTCGTAACCCTTAACCCTATTCCACGTTTTGAAGACAAATCCCCAGACTCATTCACCGAACCATCACTATTCTTCCCCATGCAACCTAACACACATAAAACCCAAGAAGCAGACTCTCTCCAAGAAAACGAAACTAACAGAAAACCAAGCACAAAATCCTAATCTAGCACTATGCCGAATGCAACTACACTAATCAAAATAGGAATTCAGGTTAATCAAGGAGTCGATAACCTTAATCACTATTTCAATAATGTCGAAACACTAGGTATAGGAAGGCGATTAAACTAAAAAGAAAAACCCTAGATTAAAGACAATCACTATTGCTAACAAGTTCGAATCAGATGTGTTGATGAATCAACAATCCAATAAATCAGACTGTTATACAACATTCATGAATAAAATCGAGGGTTGCAAGAGAAGACAAAAAATCGCCCATGCTAGACGTGTGATATTGTACAAAACCAACATATATTTTATTAATTATTAAAACATAGTTTGATATGTTTTTTTATAAAACCAAAACATAGTTTAATATGTTATTTATAAAACCAAAACATAGTTTAATATGTAATTTATAAAACCAAAACATAGTTTAATATGTTATTTATAAAACCAAAACATAGTTTAATATGTTATTTATAAAACCAAAGCATAGTTTAATATGTTATTAATAAAACCAAAGTATACTTTTGATATACTACTGAAAATTATTATTTTGACGACTAAAGTATATTAATATACTATCTGATTTCGCTCATCATGAATCCTCTGATGTTTTTCGTAATTATCATGTGACAACCCGTGTTTCCGAGCTAATCACCGTTTATTTCACTTATCTTTTAAATCATTTTATATTACGCTTTACGTTTCTTCGAAACCAAATGCTACACACTTATCAAATTTATAGTGTTGAATCTACCCGAATCATTGTACCTTTAAACCAAAGCATGAACTCGCTTGTCGAGTCGACCCACTCGCGTAACTCAAAACACATGAAGTCCGAAACACCCTATACTGATTTACGAAACACCTAATGCATTGGTTTATTCTTGTTGTTAAGCCTAGGTATAAAATAAATAAACAAAACAAAATGAGGGGAAATTAGGGACATGTGAACACACACATGAAACTGTTGACATGTGCACCCATATGTTCGATCCATATTAATTATTGCCCAAATTGAAATCTCAAACAGCCCACCTTAACCTCGGCCCACACAATCAATTCCACCGCCAATCTTCAGCCTAAAAATATATATGTATATACATGTTCGTACGTAATGAAAACCCTCACGCAAGTCACCCGAACCCTACGGCAATCGGCAGTAGCTCCTCCACCGTCTCGCACATCACCTCTCGCCTTTCTTCCTCCCTCGGCAACCGGAGAACATCACCACTCCTCCGCCACACTCCTCCATCACCGATCGCCGGTAAGTCCCACAAGTTTCGTTACTTCGTTTTCGAACGTGTTGATTCGGTTTCGCTCCAACCTTAGCTTTGTTTGATGCCTATGATTGGGTGATTACATGAAAATATATATATATATATATATATGTTTGTTCGATGTTCTTGTTGTTTAACTGTTGACCTGATGAAAGGGTATTAATCTATAGTATCTGTTGGTTGATGTTCTTGTTTTTGATATTGTTAAATAGTAATTAGGGAGTTTTTCATAAACTACAATGTAATCGATTATTACATGTGGACATGCATGCAATAGGAGACATGGTTTAATATATTAGTTTTGCAATATTTGTAGAAAGCAATTATTATATTAAATGAATCAATGGAACTGTGCTTTATAAATTGGCATGATTTTGTATGTCACATTAATTGCAAATGCCTAGTGGCTGGGTTGAATACCTTAACTGATCGTATGCATGTTAATGGGTCATCATAGGTTAAATGGATTGTTGCATCTATTTGGATTAAATCAAATTTAGGGAATCATGAGTCTGCATATGAAACATTTAATATCATGTTAAAGTGATCTAATTAGTTATATGTGAGGTCCAATCATGTCTGCCCAAATAACATCAAGTAGAAAGATTCTGATCTTTTGTTTGGACCCAAGCCCAACCGTGTTTAGGAAATTTAATGTTGGGATTTAATAATTAAACCACCACTAATTAGTATGATGGGCTGATGGTGGCCTGTCGTACTTATGCACAGGATGTGGGCCGAAGGAGCATTGGGCAGGACCGGGTCATATAAACTGATTAGAAGTTGGGCCGCTTGTTATACAGAAAGTAAAATAAACATGTTTTGGGCATGAATATCTGCTGGCTAAATAAACGACATTTACTTGAATAATATACGATGAAGTTGACTGTTAGAACATGTGTAGTTATATGTATTTTTCCTAAGTGCAATTTGTGCAATGTGCGAACAGTTACGTGAATGCGAATCTGATTAGGCGTAATAATTATAATAGGACGCGATTGATCAAAAGTTATTTTAGCAAGTAAATTATCTGCCGAGCAAACCGAGGTGAGTTCACACTTTCCACAAGGCATGGGATTCCCAAGGGTTGGGAATGGGTAAAGGATTTAAACTGAAACTGCGTGATCTCCTGGTTTGGAACACGTACACACCCTCTTTATTGAAGGGTGACAACATATGATAAGAAATTAAATTGGAACCTACGTAATCCCCTGGTTTGGAGATTACGTACACACCCTCTTTATTGAAGGGTGACAACATGGATACTAGACCAAAATCTCTATCATGAAGTCCCTCCTTTTATATCGACTTAATCGCCGGGCCAATGGCGAGCGGGTCATTAGTTAGATAGCGCTATTTAGGTTTGACAAGCCTCACACCGTGCCGCAGAGGACGGGCGTGAACTAATGGATCTGGGCACTAGTCAATGATGATAGACATTGACGTCAGGGCACCAACCTACTTTAGTCAGTGGTCGATATGGTAAACAGGTCTAGTGGTTAACATGGGGAAGCCCCCACCAACTATGGATATGTTTGGGAAACAGGGTAAACGGGATAACTATAACTTACAAACGAACTCATGGTTTTTGAAACAACTTAACAATGAACACCAACCGTGAACTCGCTCAACTTTGTTGTTGATTCGTTGCTACATGCCTTGCAGGTCATTAGGTACCCATGGAGCTTGCACAGGGAGGAACGGTCGTTGTGGGACATGGCGATTTGTGCCATGCTTTAAACATTACTTTATTTCATATTTAATACTTGCTATGGGTTTTACAAATTATGCTTCCGCTAAACACTTAACTATGCTTTGGTTTTTGAACACCTTTCATATTGGTTTGTTGAATTATGTTTACTTACATGCTTGTTCAATATGATTGGTGGCTTGATCCTGGTCAGTCACGCCTCTAAGCGGTGATACTCCGCGTGTGGATTTTGGGGGTGTGACAGATTGGTATCAGAGCCATTGGTTATAGTGAACTTGGTTTTAAAAAGGGGAAAAGCTTTTTGATAAAACCAGACTATAACCTGTACAGTGCTCAACGATCCACAACGACACTTCGCTGCACGTGCAAGACTCCACACTATAGGTGATATGATTTATGTTTATATTGCCTACTTGCTAGTTACATAGAACTTTGCTCGTGATATGCTTAGATAAACGTAACAACTATTGTTTGAAAACACTTGTGTGCTTACTCTCTTCTGTCATCGTACTTTCGCGAACCTCTCTCACCTATGTTTCCTTTGATGTGACAGTACACATTTGTTTATGACGAAACACACGAACACACACTCGTCACTATAGCAAGATGGCATGGATTGCTTGCTCACCTTATGATGCGTTGATAGTATGCCATATTCCTTAGGTTTTTGTGATCTTATTACATTGACGACCTCCGTTTGACATCTGAGTTTGAGGAACCATTTGACATGAGTTAGGAGGAACTGAGATGAGCATGCAAATCGCAATATTATTGTGGGTGCACACATAATAATAATGTGGGGTGCATGCGAGTCCCAGTGAGCCTTGACAAGTGGAAAAGGGGTTCCGTTCCGTTATTTGACCGATGTGAAACATAACAAACCTCTAGGGGTCATAGCAGTGATTGTCCCCTACTCGAATGTGAACTTTTCATTCATCTCTGGATCCTTTCGAATCTCGATGCTATCGAGTATTACCTGAACACCCATCTGAACACCTAGCGAACCGTGTAGAATGTTAGGTGCTTATACGAACGTCCCTGAGTAGGATGTCGCAGCGTCGAATGATCGATCGATACTTTTTTTTTCCTCTTCGTTTGTTGGAACTCATGTATTGACGCCTCAGATTCTGAAGTGCGATCACTTCTGCAACACTCCCGCAACATACTGAGTATTACTCGAACCACTTGCAACATCGATGGACTGGAGGATGAGCGTAGCACTTTACCGACCTCAGTACTTTGACGACCCTGATTACCGGCAATGAGCACCAGCGAATTGGCTTCAAACGAATCCTTAACCCTTGTCAGCAACTCATGGGAGTCAACTCTTATGAATCAATCGGGGCATAAGTGAGGACAGCTGATGGTAGTATGGAAGGTGTGACTGCCAGCACAGTGAGTAACGCGTTAGGACGTGGCTCAGAATGTGAAAAGATGGACCTTGATGGTGAAGAGTCGTAGAGCTTTGTTTCAAACAACAGCATTAGAGGCAACGGTCACGGCAACAACAAGGTATTTGTAATGGTAACCAACAGTACGGAAAGTGAAGGTGCTTACGGCATGGAGTGGCCAATGTTAAATTCAACGACAACAACCAAGGGAACGACGGCCGTACTGGAAATCCTCGCAACGAGTACAACAACACGGGAAATGATGCTCATAGAGGGACATTAGGGATTGGCGTGGGCGACGACGGGATTATAACAACATGGTAGCCTACGTGTTCTTGGTGACTAATCACTTCGCCACTGTTCTGCTTAACCCTGATGCTTCTTGAAACCCAACCTGTTGTGGAATCGGCTGATGGCGAAAACAATGAAACCACTACTGAGGCTGAAGCTACTGCGGAATTTCGGGACGAAATTCCAAACCAACGGGGGAAGGATGTGACATCCGAGGAAAAAACAAGAAACCACACAACCTAACTAGCTTCCTCAGTAACTACGTGCTAAATTTCGGGACGAAATTTCTTTCAACTTGGGGATGATGTGACAACCCGTGTTTCCGAGCTAATCACCGTTTATTTCACTTATCTTTTAAATCATTTTATATTACGCTTTACGTTTCTTCGAAACAAAATGCTACACACTTATCAAATTTATAGTGTTGAATCTACCCGAATCATTGTACCTTTAAACCAAAGCATGAACTCGCTTGTCGAGTCGACCCACTCGCGTAACTCAAAACACATGAAGTCCGAAACACCCTATACTGATTTACGAAACACCTAATGCATTGGTTTATTCTTGTTGTTAAGCCTAGGTATAAAATAAATAAACAAAACAAAATGAGGGGAAATTAGGGACATGTGAACACACACATGAAACTGTTGACATGTGCACCCATATGTTCGATCCATATTAATTATTGCCCAAATTGAAATCTCAAACAGCCCACCTTAACCTCGGCCCACACAATCAATTCCACCGCCAATCTTCAGCCTAAAAATATATATGTATATACATGTTCGTACGTAATGAAAACCCTCACGCAAGTCACCCGAACCCTACAGCAATCGGCAGTAGCTCCTCCACCGTCTCGCACATCACCTCTC
Source organism: Helianthus tuberosus (assembly GCA_030545235.1). Lineage (NCBI taxonomy): Eukaryota > Viridiplantae > Streptophyta > Magnoliopsida > Asterales > Asteraceae > Helianthus > Helianthus tuberosus. The sequence continues at coordinate 46,388,355 of CM060429.1, read as the reverse complement.
GCCTTTCTTCCTCCCTCGGCAACCGGAGAACATCACCACTCCTCCGCTGTAACAACTGTGCTTGTAATCATTGTGAACAGTTCTATTATCAATAAAACAATGTTATTTGATCCCAATATTTGTTTGATTGTGTTTTACATTTTTCATGTTTTGACTTTTATGTAATTTCAAACTCTATATCACTTTCTGGAGAGTTATACGCAAACTAGTGCGTAAACGTACTCAGTTTAATGCGAAAAATACTCCGGAACAGCAACATATACTCAACATACCTTAAATAACCTTTACATAACTTAGAAATAAGTTTTGAAGGCTTTGGTATGGCAAAAACAAGTTAATTCGCTTACAGGGACTAAATATGACAAACTGCGAAAGTATGTCAATTTGAACTGTAACGAACATTCCGGAACATGACCATAAGTTAAACACACCTTAAATATCCTTTACATAGCTTAGAAATAGGCTTTGAGGGGTTCGGTATGCTAAAATAAACTTTTGGGTCATTCAGGGACTAAAAGTGTCAAAAAGTGCACAAGTTTGCATTTTCGAGCATAACTTACGTTCTGAATACATCCGGACATCCAAAAATTTATGTAAGCATGACTATATTATATTTTAGTGTTCGCCATAAGAAAAATCCATTCGTCGCGTCATTTGGATCGTTTTTCGCGCTTGTGCGCGTTCCGTCGTAATTAAGCGAACATCGCGTTCGTACGACCAAACGAACCATCATCCGGCATATTTTTGAGTATGTTTTGAGTTCCCTATACTTTAACTTCATTTTAGAGCCTATAAATGAGGTTAACGGGGTTCAAACGCATCGAAAAAGGCCTTAAACACGTGCAGGGACCATTTCTGCCATTTTGGAAACAATTCTGAAACAGAGGGGCAGTGGCGTAGCGCGAGCCCTAAGGGCCTATGCAGTCACGCTACGCGAGTGCCTTATCTGGGCAGAAAACTCAGTTTTGCATTTTCGGGACCAGATTCGATGTATTAGCCGTTGTTTAATTCACAACCACACATTCTAACTTGCTTAGTCAGCGGATAAGGATGGAATTTAGGCACCATAACTTTCCGACACTTGTACGGATACGATTAAGGCACGATATTCGACAAGCGATCTTAACGGTTCGGGTATTCCTATAAATACCCATCCACCCCCATTGCTAAAATCACTAGAACTTTGATTTGAGAAACTCTAAGTTGAAACTATTGTTTCATACCTGAGATTTTTGAATCGAGGTTAGCATTCGGGGACCCTTCGTAAGTATCCTTTCGTTCTTTTCCTTATTTTACTGCTTTTTCGAGTCAGAAAGTCAAACTTTGTTTGACTTTCAGCGTTGACCAGTAATGGTCAATGCGAAGTTCGTTTGAACTTCGCAACGTGATTGTAATCACGATGGTCATAGTCCGTTGGGACTATGCCTACTGATTACCACGTTGTCTAGGGTCGTAGGGTAAGCGATCTAATAAATCGCTTATACCTCGAACCCGACCCAGTTTGGTCGATCATTAGGATCCGACCTGTGACACCCGTGTCACTGCGACCATCAAACAAATGCCAAACCAATGAAATATTGTATTTCATACTTGGGATTTGTAAAAATATGTGTATCAATTGCACATATCAACTCTTGTTTCGATTTCAAGCTCTAAATCGCTTTCTGGAAGGTTATACACGCACTAATGCGTAAATATAACCAGTTTAATGCAACGAACACTCCGGAATAGTGAAATAGGCTTAACATACCTTAAATAACCTTTACATAACTTAGATATAAGTTTTGGAAGGTTTGGTGTGGTGAAATCAAAGTTTAATCGCTTACAGGGACTAAATTTGACAAACTGCGAAAGTATGCCAATTTGAACTGTAACAGACCTTCCGGAACATGACCATAAGTTAAACATACCATAAATATCCTTTACATAGCTTAGAAATAGGCTTTGAGGGGTTCGGTGTGCTAAAATAAACTTTTGGGTCATTCAGGGACTAAAAGTGTCAAAAAGTGCACAAGTTTGCATTTTCGCGCATAACTTACGTTCTGAATACATCCGGACATCCAAAAATTTATGTAAGCATGACTATATTTTATTTTAGTGTTCGCCATAAGAAAAATCCATTCGTCACGTCATTTGGATCGTTTTTCGCGCTTGTGCGCATTCCGTCGTAATTAAGCGAACATCGCCTTCGTTGTAACAACTGTGCTTGTAATCACTTTGAACAGTTCTATTATCAATAAAACAATGTTATTTGATCCCAATGTTTGTTTGATTGTGTTTTACATTTTTCATGTTTTGACTTTTATGTAAATTCAAACTCTACATCGCTTTCTGGAGAGTTATACGCAAACTAGTGCGTAAACGTACTCAGTTTAATCCGAGAAATACTCCGGAACATCAACATATACTCAACATACCCTAAATAACCTTTACATAACTTAGAAATAAGTTTTGAAGGCTTTGGTATGGCAAAAACAAGTTAATTCGCTTACAGGGACTAAATATGACAAACTGCGAAAGTATGTCAATTTGAACTGTAACGAACATTCCGGAACATAACCATAAGTTAAACACACCTTAAATATCCTTGACATAGCTTAGAAATAGGCTTTGAGGGGTTCGGTGTGCTAAAATAAACTTTTGGGACATTCAGGGACTAAAAGTGTCAAAAAGTGCACAAGTTTGCATTTTCGCGCATAACTTACGTTCTGAATACATCTGGACATCCAAAAATTTATGAAAGCATGACTACATTTTATTTTAGTGTTCGCCTTAAGAAAAATCCATTCGTTTCGTCATTTGGATCGTTTTTCGCGCTTATGCGCATTCCGTCGTAATTAAGCGAACATCGCGTTCGTACGGCCAAACGAACCATCATCCGGCATATTTTTGAACAGGTTCCATGTCCACAATGTTTAGGCAACATTTTAGGGCCTTAAAGATGGCTTTACGGGCCTTGGAAGTGTCGGAAATGCCTTAAAACACGTGCAGGGACCAAATGTGTAACTTTTGAAACTTGCTGATTCAGGAGAGGTGCTCGCGTAGCGCGAGCCCATGTGGCTTATCCGTCGCGCTACGCGACTGACTTGCTGGACAGATTCAATGTTTCTAATTGCAAGTTGCAACCAAATTAATTCTTAACCACATGTTTTAACATGATGTGTCATTAAGTTAAGGAGCATTTGTGGCACCATAACATTTCGACAAGTGTACGCACGAGATTCGATCACGTTATTCAAGAAACGATCCTAACGGTTACCCGAAAACTATATATACCCCATGCCTTTCATTGTTTTTAAGCACTAGAATCTTCATTAGTTGTGTTCTAAGTTGAAACCTTGTTTCATACCTGAACTATACTGATTTAGATTAGCATTCGGGGACCCTTCGTAAGTATTCTTTCGTTCTTTTCCTTATTTTTACTGCTTTTCGAGTCAGAAAGTCAAACTTTGTTTGACTTTCAGCGTTGACCAGTAATGGTCAATGCGAAGTTCGGTTGAACTTCGCAACGTGATTGTAATCACGATGGTTATAGTCCCTTGGGACTATGCCTACTGATTACCACGTTGTCTAGGGTCGTAGGGTAGGCGATCTGATAAATCGCCTATACCTTCGAACCCGACCCAGTTTGGTCGATCATTAGGATCCGACCAAATACATTAGGTGACCATAGTGTAGGGAATAACCTTCCGAGGTTATACCTTATGGTCACGACGTTTAAGTAGTTGTATGATAGGTAGTTTATATGCCTTAGGTAAATTACCAGAATACCCTTTTCATACATAATTGGTAATTTAGCATATGTAACCTAAACTTTTGTCACGTAACTGATTATGTAACATGTTTAGGCATATAATACTTGTCATAGGACTAGTTAGGCGGTCCGAACGCGTTTCACGCGCACGACACGTTAAAGTAGCATAAGCTTCCTAAACGGGTCGTAATGGGTCGTAAACAATTATGTTAAGTTTCATTTAGCATGTAGGCTTTGTTAAACCATATCACGTGAGTTCCGACACTCATTTGGTTTACAAACCCTAATGCTACCCAGTCTTCCGAGATAGGTCCGGTTTATTAACATAGTTACCTATACTAGGTGCCGTTTGATTCCGAGATCTCTTGCATTGCTTGGTGGTTATCTTTATACAACTGAGCAATCTCAAGTGAGTACATAGACCCCTCTTTTACTGTTTTCCAAACTGTTTTGGGGTGGAACACATGTGCCTACTTGTTACTTTCATGCTTTCCTGTTTTGACATCATATACTGCTATGTTCGTTAGTACATTATAGTACATGATTTCATTTCATTTCATGCTAGGTGTGCCCATTGTGTGCATTACTTGGTACATTGTTTTACATGACATTTCATGCTAGGTATGCCCATTGTGTGCATTACTTGGTACATTGTTTTACATGACATTTCATGCTAGGTGTGCCCATTGTGTGCATTACTTGGTACATTGTTTTACATGACATTTCATGCTAGGTATGCCCATTGTGTGCATTACTTGGTACATTGTTTTACATGACATTTCATGCTAGGTATGCCCATTGTGTGCATTACTTAGTACATCGTTTTACATGACATTTCATGCTAGGTATCCCATTGTGTGCATTACTTAGTACATCGTTTTACATGACATTTCACGCTATGTATGTTCATTTGTTTACATACTTAGTGCATTGTTTTCTCATGCTCACATTTTGTTATGACATTTGGTTTGTTTACATGGGACAATATATCCATTAACATTAGCTACGCCGTTCGTTAGTAGGTAGTGGTACCATAGGAATTGACAACTCCCGTTCCGGACATCCCAGGGTAAGGGGACAGAAAGGAATGACCGAATTCGTTGACATAAGACAGATAGACCTTTAATTTGTTTAAAGGGTTTATCACCACAGTCGCCAGGCTTGGATGTATGCATTTTCACAATACCGCATAAATGTTCATATTAAATAGTTGCATGCATTTACACAAAACATAGCGTTGATTTAAACCATGTTTTACTTCAATACTTTGTTTTTGTGCATATGGTTTAGTTGAGACATTTCACTTGCCATACATGACATTTTGACATAGACATTTGACCTGGATATTTGACATAGACATTTGACATGGATATTTGACATAGACATTTGACATGGATATTTGACATAGACATTTGACATGGATATTTGACATAGACATTTGACATGATTTACATCTTGACATAAACACTTTGACATATTACCCAATACATTTGACAATTGATTTAAACATAGACTTCTTACATTGTTTGGTTTGATTAAGTGATTAAGTTAACGATGCGTGTGTAATATGATACAAGCATGGTGGATACGCCGCTGGTACTTCCTATATATAAGTGTTTGTATGGTATTACATGGCGTAACGTTATTTGAATCATTTCAGTTTGATACATATAACATTTTATACAAATAACATACTTTTCACAAGACATTGATTTACAAACAACTTACCTTATACAAACACATTTTTACATGGTTATTTATTTAACCTGAAATTTACTTATACATATCATCTGATCTTATTGTTTTCAAATGATTTACAAGACAAAGCAAATAACAAGGTTCATGACTAAACATTTTCTCAAACATAAGTCATGAATCTTATTTTCGCAAAACCTATGTATCTCACAGGCATTTTTATGCTGACGTACCTATTTTCACATGTGTTTTCAGGTGCTTTTCCATAGGATGTTGTTCATGATACTAGGGCGGACCTGTGCCTTAGAGACTTTAAAAGAAGATAGACTATGTTTAATTATGTTCTGAACTCTTTAATTTCCTGTTTGAAACAATGTAACACCCTTGTTTAATAAATAAAATACACTTTGTATGCCATGGTTATGAAACAATTAATTCTGTCGCAACACGCCCCGATGTTTCCGCCGCGATTTGTTGTTTTACGCGGTCGGGGTGTGACATTCGTACGACCAAACGAACCATCATCCGAGATATTTTTGAGCATGTTTTGAGTTCCCTATACTTTAACTTCATTTTAGAGCCTTGAAATGAGGTTAACGGGGTTCAAACGCATCGAAAATCGCTTAAACGGGCTGCAAGGACTAAACCTGTCACTTTTGAAACAATTCTGAAACATGGGGGCAGTGGCGTAGCGCGAGCCCTAAGGGCCTATGCAGTCGCGCTACGCGACTGCCTATGCTGGACAGAAAACATGCAGAAACTCAGTTTTTCGCATTCGGGACCAGATTCGATGTATTAGCCGTTGTTTAATTCACAACCACACATTCTAAACATGCTTAGTCAGCGGATAAGGATGGAATTTAGGCACCATAACTTTGCAACACATGTATGGATGGAATTTAAGGCACGTTTTCCATGAAAAGATCTTAACGGTTCGGGTATTCCTATAAATACCCCATACCCCCCATTGCTAAAATCACTAGAATTCTGATTTGAGAACCTCTAAGTTGAAACCATTGTTTCATACCTGAGATTCTTGAATCGGGATTAGCATTCGGGGACCCTTCGTAAGTATTCTTTCGTTCTTTTCCTTATTTTATTGCTTTTCGAGTCCGAAAGTCAAACTTTGTTTGACTTTCAGCGTTGACCAGTAATGGTCAATGCGAAGTTCTTTTGAACTTCGCAACGTGAGTGTAATCACGTTGGTCATAGTCCCTTGGGACTATGCCCACTGATTACCACGTTGTTTAGGGTCGTAGGGTAAGCGATCTAATGAATCGCTTATACCTCGAACCCGACCCAGTTTGGTCGATCATTAGGATCCGACCAAACACATTAGGTGACCATAGTAGGTAGGGAATAACCTTCCGAGGTTATACCCTATGGTCGCATCGTTTAAGTAGTTGTATGATAGGTAGTTTATATGCCTTAGGTAAATTACCAGATTACCCTTTTCATGTATAATTGGTAATTAAGCATATGTAACCTAAACCTTTGTCACATAACTGATTATGTAATATGTTTAGGCATATAACACTTGTCATAGGGCTAGTTAGGCGGTCCGAACGCGTTTCACGCGAACGACGCGTTAAAGTAGCATAAGCTACCTAAACGGGTCGTAATGGGTCGTAGACACTTAGGTTAAGTTTCATTTAGTATGTAGGCTTTGTTAAACCAAATGACACGAGTCTCTACACTCGTTTGGTTTACAAACCCTAATGCTACCCGATCTTCCGATTTAGGTCCGGTTTATTAATGTAGCTACCTATACTAGGTGCCGTTTGATATCCGCGATCTCTAGCATTGTTTAGTTGTTACTCAAGGACTACTGAGCAATCTCAGGTGAGTACATAGACCCCTCTTTTACTGTTTTCCAAACTGTTTTGGGGTGGAACACATGTGCCTACTTGTTACTTTCATGCTTTCCTGTTTTAACATCATATACTGCTATGTTCGTTAGTACATTATAGTACATGATTTTATGACATTTCATGCTAGGTGTGCCCAATTATGTGCATTACTTAGTACATCGTTTTACATGACATTTTGACATAGACATTTGACATAGACATTTCGGCATAGACATTTTAACATGATTGACATTTGATCATGCATTTCCCACAAAACATAACTTTGATTTAAACCAAGATTTACTTCAATACTTTGTTTTGTGCATATGGTTTAGTTGAGACATTTCACTTGCCATACATGACATCTTGACATGAACACTTTGACATATTACCCAATACATTTGACAATTGATTTAAACATAGACTTCTTACATTGGTTGGTTTAGTTTGATTAAGTGATTAAGTAACGATGCGTGTGTAATATGATACAAGCATGGTGGATACGCCGCTGGTACTTCCTATATATAAGTGTTTGTATGGTATTACATATCATAGCGTTATTTGAATCATTTCAGTTTGAGACATAGAACATTTTATACAAATAACATACTTTTCACAAGACATTGTTTTACAAACAACTTATCTTATACATACCCATTTTACTATGGTTATTCATTTAACCATACATTATTCACTTATTTTATACATATCATCTGAACTCATTGTTTTTCAAATGATTTACAAAACAAAGCAAATTACAAGGTTCATGACTAAACATTTTCTCAAACATAAGTCATGGAACCTATTTTCACAAAACCTATGTATCTCACAGGCATTTTTATGCTGACGTACCTATTTTCACATGTGTTTTTCAGGAACTGTTGCATAAGATGATCAAGATACACATAGGCAGACTTGGGCTTTAGTGACAATAAAAGATGCAAGACTAGTTAATTATGTTGTATTTCTTGTTTGTTATGACATTGTAACACTTTTAATCAATAAAACGAAACTTCAATTGCCATGGATTTGAAACAATTAATTCTGTTACAACACTCCCCGACATTTCCGCCACGTTTTGTATGTTCTACGTGGTCGGGGTGTGACAGAAAAGATGGTATCAGAGCCAATGGTTATAGTGAATTAGGTTATTAGTAATGCTTTGACCTAGTCTATAACCTTCTTAGGACCCTAACGCGAGTTTACTTGCGTTTAGTCATAAAACAATACCGTCACCTATCCTTAGGCGACTACCACAACAAGAACATAAATTTCAAAACCGCTTTGAAAACTAATCATCTGTTCAAGGATGATTTATTACAAGGTTTTGAACCCTCTATTGTAAGGTTTTGAACCCTCTATTATACGGTTTTGAACCCCTTTGAATTTTCAAAATCTCGTCAAGGTTTTGGGTGTTAAATAATGTGAACACGTGCAAACTGGAAGGGTGAATGCCTGTATTCTGAGTTTTCTGTCTAGGCAAGCACTTCGTATACATCTCAACCAGACGCGAGACCAGTTGTGCTTACCTGGGAATTCTTGGGATGAGTGTTCACTTATAGGCGAGCATGTCTTCGCGATACATTATTTTTTTGACCTATTTACTTTGATTATTCACTGAGGTCGTTTGTTGCTTTGTAGTAACAAACAAATGACCACTACCCTTGCTTTCATCAGATTTGCTTCATCTCATTCATTTCGTCTAGTTCTCTCACTCGTTTCCTTTCATGTTCTCCTCTTTTAGAATGCCTCCACGACGCGAAAATCCAGTATCTGTTGACGAGCTGGCAGCTGTCATTACACAGCAAATGACTTCTGCAATCCCGATCATCGTTGCCCAATGTCACCAAGCTATCAACAACAATAATGCCCCATGCAACTTCAAGACGTTCAACTCGGCTAAGCCATCAAAGTTTTCTGGGTCTCAAGGAGCGACTGCACTTCTGCAATGGTTCGAGAGTCTAGAGAGCACTTTCAGGCATGTTCAATGTCCAAACGAGCGTAAGGTAGATTTTGCATCTAGTGTCTTCGAGAAACGAGCTTTGACATGGTGGAACGGTGTGGTGAGAGATAGGGGTGCCGAAGTGGCACTGGCCCAAACTTGGGAAGAACTTCGAGCACTGATGATGAAGGAATTCTGTCCTCGTCACGAGATCAGGGCATTGGAAAGGGAATTCGATGACCTTAAGCAAGACAACGGCGAACATCGAGCATACACTGATCGATATGAGGAGCTGAGCCTGTTGTGTCCTACCATGGTTACGCCTTTGGATAAGGCGATCGAAAAGTACATTGATGGTCTCCCTGACTCAGTTCAAGACATTGTTACTGGTAGTAACCCCACTACGGTTAGGCAGGCCATTGAGCTATCTGCAACTCTAACTGAATCTCAGATCAGGAAACGTAAGCTTTTCTGGAAGGGTGACAAGAAACCAATCGAGGAATCAAAGACCATGGATGAGCAGACTGGATCCCTTGAGCGGTCAAAGAAGCAAAAGGCTTCTCAGAACTTCGCCATGGTCGCTCACAATGGTCAAGCCGTCCCCAACCAACCAGCTCAACCCCGTACTAGGAAGCCATACAATGGAACTTCACCCTTGTGCAACCGATGTGGCCTACATCATCATGCTAATGTGAAGTGCCGCGAATGCCAAATTTGTGGACTTAAAGGTCATATGGCAAAAGTTTGCGTTGCAGCAATTGCACCGAATCAAGCCGACAACAAACCTGCTCAAGCTCGCTTTCCACCAGGTTCTTGCAACAAGTGTGGTAAGATGGGACATTTCCGAAGAAATTGCCCAAAGCTTGCTAATGCTAATCCAGCACAGAGATGAGCATCTGATCGACTAGAAGACAACACTCTTTAGAAATAATCATATCTTATGTATTATTTTCTTTTGTTGTCAAGGTCCATGAAACAGTTGTTAACATTGTTTATAAATAAATCTTTTATTTACATTGCAATGTATTTATGTGATTATATGTATAAACAACATATCCCTTACAATACCGACAATCAAGGAATCGTATTACTTGAAAAGCAAACTACCCCCAAAATTCTTCCATTTTACAATCTCTTGCGTTTTCCACAAAGATCCTAAGTACCCGTCTCTTGCAAAGAAACGAAGTACAAGATAAAAGTTATAATTCTGTACGAATACCCCAAGTACCACTATAAATTTTTAATAGGGTACCCAAGGGTATTTCCGTATGTCCTAAATTATTGTGTACCTTAATTCGAATATTGCGTTTTCCTGAAAAACGAAAATCGAATTTTTGGTAGATCATCCTATCTTCATGGATGGATTCTTGAAATGATTAAAGTACCAAATGAAATCCACGAATTGGATTCCTGGTGTACTTTAAGTATCCGCGTCCAAAGATAACAAATTAATAACCAAGTTAAACAATTATGTGATTATGTGTTTATGTGTTCCCTTTATGTTTTTGGTGTGATCCAAATTGTTGTCATTCAAATCCTCGTAGAATCTTCCATATCTTTGGGTGCTATATTAAATCCTCAACGGGCTTGTACGTAATAGTAAAGACCCTTGGATTATATTGTACCATTTCATAATTAGACCCTGAGAGGTCTAGGTAAACAGATTGATCCAAAAATCTGGTTAGGAATATCATGTGATGATATAGCTGAAAGGACTCCTTGGTGGCCTAATTTAAAAGGATCCTTTGTCGATCTAATTAAAAGGACCCTATGGTAGTCTAGTCACACTCATCATCAGGTTTGATTTTTCCTCCCCTTCACATTTCAGACAAATGGCGCGGACTATGCAAGGAATTGCGTAATTATGGATGCATACATAATTATGAAATTCAGTGCACGGAAACCACAGCAAATTTTGTCATGTGTCTAGAGACTATTCCGTTCATTTTTGTTTCTGAAGATGTAAAATGACTATTCCGTTCATTTTTGTTTCTGAAGATGTAAAATGACTATTCCGTTCATTTTTGTTTCTGAAGATGTAAAATGACTATTCCGTTCATTTTTGTTTCTGAAGATGTAAAATGACTATTCCGTTCATTTTTGTTTCTGAAAATGTAAAATGACTATTCTGTTCATTTTTGTTTCTGAAGATGTAAAATGACTATTCTGTTCATTTTTGTTTCTGAAGATGTAAAATGACTATTCTGTTCATTTTTGTTTCTGAAGATGTTGTGGAAAATGACTATTCTGTTCATTTTTGTTTCTAAAGAATGCCTGTTGAGAATAACTCTGTTCATTTTTCATTTCTGAAAAAAGTTCGTTAAAGAGAAATTACAGGATTACGTCTAGTTCATCTTTGATGGTTATTTAACACAAAGTCACAAATAGACTCCTACGAATTAATTTCGGGACGAAATTTCCTAAAGTAGGGGAGACTGTGACACCCGTGTCACTGCGACCATCAAACAAATGCCAAACCAATGAAATATTGTATTTCATACTTGGGATTTGTAAAAATATGTGTATCAATTGCACATATCAACTCTTGTTTCGATTTCAAGCTCTAAATCGCTTTCTGGAAGGTTATACACGCACTAATGCGTAAATATAACCAGTTTAATGCAACGAACACTCCGGAATAGTGAAATAGGCTTAACATACCTTAAATAACCTTTACATAACTTAGATATAAGTTTTGGAAGGTTTGGTGTGGTGAAATCAAAGTTTAATCGCTTACAGGGACTAAATTTGACAAACTACGAAAGTATGCCAATTTGAACTGTAACAGACCTTCCGGAACATGACCATAAGTTAAACATACCATAAATATCCTTTACATAGCTTAGAAATAGGCTTTGAGGGGTTCGGTGTGCTAAAATAAACTTTTGGGTCATTCAGGGACTAAAAGTGTCAAAAAGTGCACAAGTTTGCATTTTCGCGCATAACTTACGTTCTGAATACATCCGGACATCCAAAAATTTATGTAAGCATGACTATATTTTATTTTAGTGTTCGCCATAAGAAAAATCCATTCGTCACGTCATTTGGATCGTTTTTCGCGCTTGTGCGCATTCCGTCGTAATTAAGCGAACATCGCGTTCGTACGACCAAACGAACCATCATCCGAGATATTTTTGAGCATGTTTTGAGTTCCCTATACTTTAACTTCATTTTAGAGCCTTGAAATGAGGTTAACGGGGTTCAAACGCATCGAAAATCGCTTAAACGGGCTGCAGGGACTAAACCTGTCACTTTTGAAACAATTCTGAAACATGGGGGCAGTGGCGTAGCGCGAGCCCTAAGGGCCTATGCAGTCGCGCTACGCGACTGCCTATGCTGGACAGAAAACATGCAGAAACTCAGTTTTTCGCATTCGGGACCAGATTCGATGTATTAGCCGTTGTTTAATTCACAACCACACATTCTAAACATGCTTAGTCAGCGGATAAGGATGGAATTTAGGCACCATAACTTTGCAACACATGTATGGATGGAATTTAAGGCACGTTTTCCATGAAACGATCTTAACGGTTCGGGTATTCCTATAAATACCCCATACCCCCCATTGCTAAAATCACTAGAATTCTGATTTGAGAACCTCTAAGTTGAAACCATTGTTTCATACCTGAGATTCTTGAATCGGGATTAGCATTCGGGGACCCTTCGTAAGTATTCTTTCGTTCTTTTCCTTATTTTATTGCTTTTCGAGTCCGAAAGTCAAACTTTGTTTGACTTTCAGCGTTGACCAGTAATGGTCAATGCGAAGTTCTTTTGAACTTCGCAACGTGAGTGTAATCACGTTGGTCATAGTCCCTTGGGACTATGCCCACTGATTACCACGTTGTCTAGGGTCGTAGGGTAAGCGATCTAATGAATCGCTTATACCTCGAACCCGACCCAGTTTGGTCGATCATTAGGATCCGACCAAACACATTAGGTGACCATAGTAGGTAGGGAATAACCTTCCGAGGTTATACCCTATGGTCGCATCGTTTAAGTAGTTGTATGATAGGTAGTTTATATGCCTTAGGTAAATTACCAGATTACCCTTTTCATGTATAATTGGTAATTAAGCATATGTAACCTAAACCTTTGTCACATAACTGATTATGTAATATGTTTAGGCATATAACACTTGTCATAGGGCTAGTTAGGCGGTCCGAACGCGTTTCACGCGAACGACGCGTTAAAGTAGCATAAGCTACCTAAACGGGTCGTAATGGGTCGTAGACACTTAGGTTAAGTTTCATTTAGTATGTAGGCTTTGTTAAACCAAATGACACGAGTCTCTACACTCGTTTGGTTTACAAACCCTAATGCTACCCGATCTTCCGATTTAGGTCCGGTTTATTAATGTAGCTACCTATACTAGGTGCCGTTTGATATCCGCGATCTCTAGCATTGTTTAGTTGTTACTCAAGGACTACTGAGCAATCTCAGGTGAGTACATAGACCCCTCTTTTACTGTTTTCCAAACTGTTTTGGGGTGGAACACATGTGCCTACTTGTTACTTTCATGCTTTCCTGTTTTAACATCATATACTGCTATGTTCGTTAGTACATTATAGTACATGATTTTATGACATTTCATGCTAGGTGTGCCCAATTATGTGCATTACTTAGTACATCGTTTTACATGACATTTTGACATAGACATTTGACATAGACATTTCGGCATAGACATTTTAACATGATTGACATTTGATCATGCATTTCCCACAAAACATAACTTTGATTTAAACCAAGATTTACTTCAATACTTTGTTTTGTGCATATGGTTTAGTTGAGACATTTCACTTGCCATACATGACATCTTGACATGAACACTTTGACATATTACCCAATACATTTGACAATTGATTTAAACATAGACTTCTTACATTGGTTGGTTTAGTTTGATTAAGTGATTAAGTAACGATGCGTGTGTAATATGATACAAGCATGGTGGATACGCCGCTGGTACTTCCTATATATAAGTGTTTGTATGGTATTACATATCATAGCGTTATTTGAATCATTTCAGTTTGAGACATAGAACATTTTATACAAATAACATACTTTTCACAAGACATTGTTTTACAAACAACTTATCTTATACATACCCATTTTACTATGGTTATTCATTTAACCATACATTATTCACTTATTTTATACATATCATCTGAACTCATTGTTTTTCAAATGATTTACAAAACAAAGCAAATTACAAGGTTCATGACTAAACATTTTCTCAAACATAAGTCATGGAACCTATTTTCACAAAACCTATGTATCTCACAGGCATTTTTATGCTGACGTACCTATTTTCACATGTGTTTTTCAGGAACTGTTGCATAAGATGATCAAGATACACATAGGCAGACTTGGGCTTTAGTGACAATAAAAGATGCAAGACTAGTTAATTATGTTGTATTTCTTGTTTGTTATGACATTGTAACACTTTTAATCAATAAAACGAAACTTCAATTGCCATGGATTTGAAACAATTAATTCTGTTACAACACTCCCCGACATTTCCGCCACGTTTTGTATGTTCTACGTGGTCGGGGTGTGACAGAAAAGATGGTATCAGAGCCAATGGTTATAGTGAATTAGGTTATTAGTAATGCTTTGACCTAGTCTATAACCTTCTTAGGACCCTAACGCGAGTTTACTTGCGTTTAGTCATAAAACAATACCGTCACCTATCCTTAGGCGACTACCACAACAAGAACATAAATTTCAAAACCGCTTTGAAAACTAATCATCTGTTCAAGGATGATTTATTACAAGGTTTTGAACCCTCTATTGTAAGGTTTTGAACCCTCTATTATACGGTTTTGAACCCCTTTGAATTTTCAAAATCTCGTCAAGGTTTTGGGTGTTAAATAATGTGAACACGTGCAAACTGGAAGGGTGAATGCCTGTATTCTGAGTTTTCTGTCTAGGCAAGCACTTCGTATACATCTCAACCAGACGCGAGACCAGTTGTGCTTACCTGGGAATTCTTGGGATGAGTGTTCACTTATAGGCGAGCATGTCTTCGCGATACATTATTTTTTTGACCTATTTACTTTGATTATTCACTGAGGTCGTTTGTTGCTTTGTAGTAACAAACAAATGACCACTACCCTTGCTTTCATCAGATTTGCTTCATCTCATTCATTTCGTCTAGTTCTCTCACTCGTTTCCTTTCATGTTCTCCTCTTTTAGAATGCCTCCACGACGCGAAAATCCAGTATCTGTTGACGAGCTGGCAGCTGTCATTACACAGCAAATGACTTCTGCAATCCCGATCATCGTTGCCCAATGTCACCAAGCTATCAACAACAATAATGCCCCATGCAACTTCAAGACGTTCAACTCGGCTAAGCCATCAAAGTTTTCTGGGTCTCAAGGAGCGACTGCACTTCTGCAATGGTTCGAGAGTCTAGAGAGCACTTTCAGGCATGTTCAATGTCCAAACGAGCGTAAGGTAGATTTTGCATCTAGTGTCTTCGAGAAACGAGCTTTGACATGGTGGAACGGTGTGGTGAGAGATAGGGGTGCCGAAGTGGCACTGGCCCAAACTTGGGAAGAACTTCGAGCACTGATGATGAAGGAATTCTGTCCTCGTCACGAGATCAGGGCATTGGAAAGGGAATTCGATGACCTTAAGCAAGACAGCGGCGAACATCGAGCATACACTGATCGATATGAGGAGCTGAGCCTGTTGTGTCCTACCATGGTTACGCCTTTGGATAAGGCGATCGAAAAGTACATTGATGGTCTCCCTGACTCAGTTCAAGACATTGTTACTGGTAGTAACCCCACTACGGTTAGGCAGGCCATTGAGCTATCTGCAACTCTAACTGAATCTCAGATCAGGAAACGTAAGCTTTTCCGGAAGGGTGACAAGAAACCAATCGAGGAATCAAAGACCATGGATGAGCAGACTGGATCCCTTGAGCGGTCAAAGAAGCAAAAGGCTTCTCAGAACTTCGCCATGGTCGCTCACAATGGTCAAGCCGTCCCCAACCAACCAGCTCAACCCCGTACTAGGAAGCCATACAATGGAACTTCACCCTTGTGCAACCGATGTGGCCTACATCATCATGCTAATGTGAAGTGCCGCGAATGCCAAATTTGTGGACTTAAAGGTCATATGGCAAAAGTTTGCGTTGCAGCAATTGCACCGAATCAAGCCGACAACAAACCTGCTCGAGCTCGCTTTCCACCAGGTTCTTGCAACAAGTGTGGTAAGATGGGACATTTCCGAAGAAATTGCCCAAAGCTTGCTAATGCTAATCCAGCACAGAGATGAGCATCTGATCGACTAGAAGACAACACTCTTTAGAAATAATCATATCTTATGTATTATTTTCTTTTGTTGTCAAGGTCCATGAAACAGTTGTTAACATTGTTTATAAATAAATCTTTTATTTACATTGCAATGTATTTATGTGATTATATGTATAAACAACATATCCCTTACAATACCGACAATCAAGGAATCGTATTACTTGAAAAGCAAACTACCCCCAAAATTCTTCCATTTTACAATCTCTTGCGTTTTCCACAAAGATCCTAAGTACCCGTCTCTTGCAAAGAAACGAAGTACAAGATAAAAGTTATAGTTCTGTACGAATACCCCAAGTACCACTATAAATTTTTAATAGGGTACCCAAGGGTATTTCCGTATGTCCTAAATTATTGTGTACCTTAATTCGAATATTGCGTTTTCCTGAAAAACGAAAATCGAATTTTTGGTAGATCATCCTATCTTCATGGATGGATTCTTGAAATGATTAAAGTACCAAATGAAATCCACGAATTGGATTCCTGGTGTACTTTAAGTATCCGCGTCCAAAGATAACAAATTAATAACCAAGTTAAACAATTATGTGATTATGTGTTTATGTGTTCCCTTTATGTTTTTGGTGTGATCCAAATTGTTGTCATTCAAATCCTCGTAGAATCTTCCATATCTTTGGGTGCTATATTAAATCCTCAACGGGCTTGTACGTAATAGTAAAGACCCTTGGATTATATTGTACCATTCCATAATTAGACCCTGAGAGGTCTAGGTAAACAGATTGATCCAAAAATCTGGTTAGGAATATCATGTGATGATATAGCTGAAAGGACTCCTTGGTGGCCTAATTTAAAAGGATCCTTTGTCGATCTAATTAAAAGGACCCTATGGTAGTCTAGTCACACTCATCATCAGGTTTGATTTTTCCTCCCCTTCACATTTCAAACAAATGGCGCGGACTATGCAAGGAATTGCGTAATTATGGATGCATACATAATTATGAAATTCAGTGCACGGAAACCACAGCAAATTTTGTCATGTGTCTAGAGACTATTCCGTTCATTTTTGTTTCTGAAGATGTAAAATGACTATTCCGTTCATTTTTGTTTCTGAAGATGTAAAATGACTATTCCGTTCATTTTTGTTTCTGAAGATGTAAAATGACTATTCCGTTCATTTTTGTTTCTGAAGATGTAAAATGACTATTCCGTTCATTTTTGTTTCTGAAAATGTAAAATGACTATTCTGTTCATTCTGTTCAAAAATCCCGTCAAACATTTTGGGTTTTAAATAATGTGAACATGTGCAAATTGGAAGGGTGAATGCCTGTATTCTGGGTTTTCTGTCTAGGCAAGCACTTCGTATACATCTCAACCAGACGCGAGACCAGTTGTGCTTACCTGGGAATTCCTGGGATGAGTGTTCACTTATAGGCGAGCATGTCTTCATTATACATTATTTTTGACCCATTTACTTTGATTAGTCACTGTGTGTCGTTTGTTTGCTTTGTGATACGGACGAATGACCACCATCTATGCTGTTGGCAATTCTTGTTTTTATCATCTCATTCTTTTCGTCCAATCATCTCACTCGTTTCTTTGCATGTTTTCCTCTTTTAGAATGCCTCCTCGACGCGAGAACCAGATAGCAACTGCCGAGCTGGCAGAAATCATTGCGCAGCAGATGGCTGCTCAATTTCCAAATCTCTTTGCTCAATGGAACCAGGCCAACAACAACAACAACAATGTTCCATGCAAATACAAAGATTTTAACCAGGCTAAACCACTCAAGTTTAGTGGTTCTGAAGGAGCAACTGGGCTTCTTCAGTGGTTCGAAAGCATTGAGAATACTTTTCGCCACGTGCAGTGCCCGGATAATCGCAAGGTCGAGTTTTCTTCAAGTGTGTTTCAGAAGAGGGCTCTTACATGGTGGAATGGGGTGATGAGAGACCGAGGTGCAGAAGTTGCTCTCGCACAGACATGGGCTGAACTTAGAGCCCTTATGATGAGGGAATTCTGTCCTCGTCATGAGCAGCGAGCGTTGGAGAAGGAGTTTGATGTTTTGAAGCAAGATAGTGGTGAGCACAGGGCTTATACGGATCGGTTTGAAGAATTGAGTCTGCTTTGCCCAACAATGGTCACCCCACTCGACAAGGCTATCGAGAGATACATCGATGGCCTACCTGACTCGGTACAAGACATTCTTACTGGTAGTAACCCTGCCACACTTCGTCAGGCGATCGAGTTATCTGCGACATTGACTGAGTCGCAGATCCGGAAGAACAAGTTACACCGGAAGGGTGACAAGGGCAAGGAACAATCGGCTGACAAGGTGGATAACAAGAAAGGTCAAAACGGGAATGGAAAGAACTCTGGTTCTTCAAAGAGGGCAAAGAAGCGTAAGGCTTCCCAAAACTATGCAGTCACTGCCCAAGCTAACCAGGCAGCTCCCAACCAACCCGCACAGCCTCCAGCGAAGAAACCCTATTCAGGGAATGCACCTTTGTGCAATAGATGCAACAGTCACCACCAGCCGCAACTTCCATGCCGTTTCTGTACTAACTGTGGGAAATCAGGCCATCTTGCCAATGTTTGTCGGTCTGCTCAGAATCCCGCGGTTCAGAACCCGGCTCAACAAGTTGCTCAGCCTCCTGCTCCGCAACAGGGTCAAGCTGCACGACCACAATACCCACCAGGTGCTTGTTACAATTGTGGGGATCTGACCCACTATAGGAATCGGTGCCCAAGACTGGCGAACCAGAACCAGAACCAGAATCAGGCTCCGGCTCGAGGCCGAGTTTTTAACATGAATGCCCAAGAGGCACAGGCTGACGATAATGTGGTGAACGGTACGTTCTTTATTAATAATCAGCCTGCATCTGTTCTCTTTGATTCGGGTGTCACACCCCGACCGCGTAAAACAACAAATCGCGGCGGAAACATCGGGGCGTGTTGCAACAGAATTAATGTTTCATAACCATGGATACCAAAAAGTGTTTCGTTTTATTAAACATTGAATAATTACATTGTCTGGAAATCTAAATACACAATTTAAACATAGTCTATCATTATTATTGAGTCACTAAGGCCTTGTCCAGTCCTATGTGAGCATGCATCCTATCAATCGATATCTTTCAACAATACCTGAAACATATGTGAAAACGAGGTCAGCAAAGAAATGCTGGCGAGTACATAGGTTTTGTGAAAAATAAGATTCATGACTTCTGTTTTAAGAAAATGTTTAGTCACGAACCTTGTAATTTGCTTTGTCTTTGTAAATCATTTGAAAAATAATAAGTTCAAGTGATATGTATAAATAAGAGAATAATGCATGATTAAATGAATAACCATGTAAAATGAGTTTGTATAAGATAAGTTGTTTGTAAATAATTGTCTTGTGAAAAGTATGCTACTTGTATAAAATGTTCTATGTCTCAAACTGAAATGATTCAAATAACGCTACAATATGTAATACCATACAAACACTTATATATAGGAAGTACCAGCGGCGTATCCACCATGTTTGTATCATATTACACACGCATCGTTACTTAATCACTTAATCAAACCAAACCACCAAAGTAATGTTCATGCCCAATGTAAATCATGTAATATGTATAACCAAAACCCAATCGTATATCGCTTTGAAGCCAATCGTTTACCCAATCGTTAAAACATCGTGTGAAAACCAATTGTTTACCCAATCGTTAAATTCGTTTTAGGTCGTGAAACTACTTATATGGTCGTCTCGCTAATAACATTCAAACCTTCTTGACTCGCATTAATAAACCCTTACCAAAGGATAGATTAACAATTCGCATTAATAAACCCTTACCAAAGGATAGATTAACAACTCGCATTAATAAACCCTTACCAAAGAGTAAATTAACAATTTCAGATTCAGTCGCTACCCACAACACCCACACATAACTACGGGTGTAGTAAATAACGGGACTTGTCAGATCCTATGGTACCATAACCTAATACTGGTCGGCTTGATCATTGCTAATGAATGTCATTTGTTATGTAACCCAACCAACAAGTTTGTTCACATTATCGAAATCGTTATTAGTTTTGTATAAATCGTCTTAATCGTTTTTGAAACCATCGTTATAACATCGAAAATCGTTTTGATACCATCGTTAAAACCTTGAAAACATTTAGCACATATGAGTCACCCCAAAACAATTGAAAGCAGTAAAATAGGGGAATAATATACTCGCCTGAGAATGCTTAGAGGTCTTGAACAACAACCAAACAAAGCTTGAGGGAGCACGGAATCAGTCGGCAAATCTAAACTATATAAATAAATCGGACTTAAATCGGGAGATCGGATAGGATGAGGCTTGGTAAACCAAATGAGTGTTGGAACTCATACGATATGGTTTAACAAGGCCTACATACTACAATGAAACCAAACCTGAGTGCTTTCGACCCATCGCGACCCATTAAGGTAGCTTATGCTACTTTAACGCGTCGTGTGCGTGAAACGCGTTCGGACCGCCTAACTAGTCCTATGACAAGTAGAATATGCCTAAACATGTTACATAATCAGTTATGTGACAAAGGTTTAGGTTACATATGCTTAATTACCAATTATACATGAAAAGGGTATTCTGGTAATTTACCTAAGGCATATAAACTACCTATCATACAACTACTCAAACGATGTGACCATAGGGTATATGTCACACCCCGACCACGTGGAACATACAAAACGTGGCGGAAAC
Organism: Helianthus tuberosus; assembly: GCA_030545235.1. Lineage (NCBI taxonomy): Eukaryota > Viridiplantae > Streptophyta > Magnoliopsida > Asterales > Asteraceae > Helianthus > Helianthus tuberosus. The sequence goes on along the minus strand of CM060429.1, from coordinate 46,367,112 downwards.
ATCGGGGAGTGTTGTAACAGAATTAATTGTTTCATAACCATGGCAATTGAAGTTTCGTTTTATTGATTAAAAGTGTTACAATGTCTTATCAAACTATGAAATACAACATAATTAACTAGTCTTGCATCTTTTATTGTCACTAAAGCCCAAGTCTGCCTATATGTATCTTGATCATCTTATGCAACAGTTCCTGAAAAACACATGTGAAAATAGGTACGTCAGCATAAAAATGCCTGTGAGATACATAGGTTTTGTGAAAATAGGTTTCATGACTTGTATTTGAGAAAATGTTTAGTCATGAACCTTGTAATTTGCTTTGTTTTGTAAATCATTTGAAAAACAATGAGTTCAGATGATATGTATAAATAAATGAATAATGTATGGTTAAATGAATAACCATAGTAAAAATGGATTTTGTATAAGATAAGTTGTTTGTAAAACAATGTCTTGTGAAAAGTATGTTATTTGTATAAAATGTTATATGTATCAAACTGAAATGATTCAAATAACGCTACAATATGTAATACCATACAAACACTTATATATAGGAAGTACCAGCGGCGTATCCACCATGCTTGTATCATATTACACACGCATCGTTACTTAATCACTTAATCAAACCAAACAATGTCAAAATGTCTATGTCAAATATCCATGTCAAATGTCTATGTCAAATATCCATGTCAAATGTCTATGTCAAATATCCATGTCAAATGTCTATGTCAAAATGTCATGTATGGCAAGTGAAATGTCTCAACTAAACCATATGCACAAAAACAAAGTATTGAAGTAAAACTTGGTTTAAATCAAAGTTATGTTTTGTGGGAAATGCATGATCAAATGTCAATCATGTTAAAATGTCTATGCCGAAATATCTATGTCAAATACGGTTCACACGGTTCACAGATACAAACGGTTCACAGATATCAACGGATCACAGTCAAATGATTACAACGGTTCAATATGTAGTATAATGTGTTCATATGCTGGATAAGCATATGCAACAGAAAAGCAACGTAAAACAATGTACTAAGAACGCACACAATGGGCATACATAGCATGAAATGTAATGTAGAACGATGTACTAAGTATGCACACAATGGGCATACATAGCATAAAATGTAATGTAAAACAATGTACTAAGTACGCACACAATGGGCATACATAGCATGAAATGTAATGAAATCATGTACTATAATGTACTAATGAACATAGCCAGTATATGATGTCAAAACAGGAAAGCATGAAAGTAACAAGTAGGCACATGTGTTCCACCCCAAAACAGTTTGGAAAACAGTAAAAGAGGGGTCTATGTACTCACCTGAGATTGCTCAGTAGTCCTTGAGTAACAACTAAACAATGCTAGAGATCGCGGATATCAAACGGCACCTAGTATAGGTAGCTACATTAATAAACCGGACCTAAATCGGAAGATCGGGTAGCATTAGGGTTTGTAAACCAAACGAGTGTAGAGACTCGTGTCATTTGGTTTAACAAAGCCTACATACTAAATGAAACTTAACCTAAGTGTCTACGACCCATTACGACCCGTTTAGGTAGCTTATGCTACTTTAACGCGTCGTTTGCGTGAAACGCGTTCGGACCGCCTAACTAGCCCTATGACAAGTGTTATATGCCTAAACATATTACATAATCAGTTATGTGACAAAGGTTTAGGTTACATATGCTTAATTACCAATTATACATGAAAAGGGTATTCTGGTAATTTACCTAAGGCATATAAACTACCTATCATACAACTACTTAAACGATGTGACCATAGGGTATAACCTCGGAAGGTTATTCCCTACCTACTATGGTCACCTAATGTGTTTGGTCGGATCCTAATGATCGACCAAATGGGTCGGGTTCGAGGTATAAGCAATTTATCAGATTGCTTACCCTACGACCCTAGACAACGTGGTAATCAGTAGGCATAGTCCCAAAGGACTATAACCATCGTGATTACAATCACGTTGCGAAGTTCAAACGAACTTCGCATTGACCATTACTGGTCAACGCTGAAAGTCAAACAAAGTTTGACTTTCTGACTCGAAAAGCAGTAAAATAAGGAAAAGAACGAAAGAATACTTACGAAGGGTCCCCGAATGCTAATCCCGATCCAAGAACTCAGGTATGAAACAATGGTTTCAACTTAGAGCTCTCAAAATCAGAATTCTAGTGAGAAATGCAATGGGGGTGGATGGGTATATATAGTTTTCGGGTAACCGTTAGGATCGTTTCATGGAAAACGTGCCATGATCCCATCCGTACAAGTGTCGGAAAGTTGTGGTGGCTTAAATTGGTCCTTATCAACTGATTAGGCAAGTGGTGAGTGTGTGGTTGTGGTTAAAACAGCTGCAAACAGGCTGTTAATACACTGCATCTGGTCTGCAGGTTGCCTTACGGACCTCAAAGCTGCCAATGTTGAGGTCCGTATGGTAACAACTTTGGCAGATTTACAATTTTGGTCCCTGCAGTGCAATCAGCCCATTTTCGACACGTTTAAGGCCCGTTAACCCCATTTCAAAGCTCTAAAATGAAGTTAAAGTATAGGGAACTTAAAATGTGTTCAAAAATATCTCGGATGTCGGTTCGTTTGGTCGTACGAACGCGATGTTCGCTTAATTACGACGGAATGCGCACAAGCGCGAAAAACGATCCAAATGACGAAACGAATGGATTTTTCTTATGGCGAACACTAAAATATAATATAGTCATGCTTTCATAAATTTTTGGATGTCCGGATGTATTCAGAACGTAAGTTATGCGCGAAAATGCAAACTTGTGCACTTTTTGACACTTTTAGTCCCTGAATGACACAAAAGTTTATTTTAGCATACCGAACACCTCAAAGCCTATTTCTAAGCTATGTTAAGGATATTTATGGTATGTTTAACTTATGTTCATGTCCCGGAAGGTCTGTTACAGTTCAAATTGGCATACTTTCGCAGTTTGTCAACTTTAGTCCCTGCAAGCGATTAAACTTTGATTTCACCACACCAAACCTTCCAAAACTTATATCTAAGCTATGTAAAGGTTATTCAAGGTATGTTAAGCCTATTTCACTATTCCGGAGTGTTCGTTGGATTAAACTGGTTATATTTACGCATTAGTGCGCGTATAACCTTCCAGAAAGCGATTTAGAGTTTGAAATCGAACAAGAGTTGATATGTGCAAAAGATACACATATTTATACAAGTCCGAAGTATGAAATACAATTTTTCATTGGTTTGGCATTTGTTTGATGGTTGAAATGACACAGGTGTTATAGTATAACCTCGGAAGGTTATTCCCTACCTACTATGGTCACCTAATGTATTTGGTCGGATCCTAATGATCGACCAAATGGGTCGGGTTTGAGGTATAAGCGATTTATTAGATCGCTTACCCTACGACCCTAGACAACGTGGTAATCAGTAGGCATAGTCCCAAGGGACTATAACCAACGTGATTACACTCACGTTGCGAAGTTCAAACGAACTTCGCATTGACCATAACTGGTCAATGTAGAAAGTCAAACAAAGTTTGACTTTCAGACTCGAAAGACTCGAAAAGCAATAAAAGAACGAAAGAATACTTACGAAGGGTTCCCGAATGCTAATTTCGATCCGAGAATCTCAGGTATGAAACAATGGTTTCAACTTAGAGTTTCTAAGATCAAAATTCTATTGATTATGAAGCATGGGGGGTGGGGTATTTATAGTAAAAGGTCCACCGTTAAGATCGTTTCTTGGAAACCGTGCTTTGATCTTGGCCTTACACCTCAAGATAATGGTTTTACAAAACCATGTGAGCCCATGGTATTTCCCAAAACCATGTGCACCTCAAAACAACCCCTAGTATTGCCCAAAACCATGTGCAAAGGTGGTATAGACCAGATTCAATGTTTCTTCACAGAAAGTTTCAAAAATGGCAGATTTGGTCCCTGTAGTGTAATAAGGCCTTTTCCGACGCGTTTAAGGCCCGTTAACCCCATTTCAAAGCTCTAAAATGAATTTAAAGTAAAGGGAACTTAAAATGTTCTCAAAAATATCTCGGATGTCGGTTCGTTTAGCCGTACAGTTGCGTTGTTCGGCTAATTACGACGGAATGCGCATAATCGCGAAAAACGATCCAAATGACGCGACGAATGGATTTTTCTTAAGCCAAACTCTAAAGCATAATATAGTCATGCTTACATAAATTTTTGGATGTCCGGATGTATTCAGAACGTAAGTTATGCGCGAAAGTGCAAACTTGTGCACTTTTTGACACTTTTAGTCCCTGAATGACCCAAAAGTTTATTTTAGCACACCGAACACCTCAAAGCTTATTTCTAAGCTATGTAAAGGATATTTATGGTATGTTTAACTTATGGTCATGTTCTAGAATGTCTGTTACAGTTCAAATTGGCATACTTTCGCAGTTTGTCAACTTTAGTCCCTGTAAGCGATTTAACTTGATTTTGCCATACCAAAGCCTTCAAAACTTATTTCTAAGTTATGTAAAGGTTATTTAAGGTATGTTAAGCCTATGTCACTATTCCGGAGTGTTTGTTGCATTAAACTGGTTATATTTACGCATCGGTGCGCGTATAACCTTCCAGAAAGCGATTTAGAGATTGAAATTGAACAAGAATTGATATGTGCAAATGATACACATATTTTTACAAATCCCAAGTATGAAATATAATATTTCATTGGTTTGGTATTTGTTTGATGGCCGTGGAGGCACAGGTGTTACATCGGGTGCCGATAAGAGTTTCGTGTCTTTGTCTTTTGAACCAATGCTTCGAGTGTCTAGAACGAAACTAGGCAAATCTTTGACAGTAGAAGTTGCTAATGGTGAACCCATTATTCTTGATTCTGTTCTTCGCAACTGCCAGTTGAACCTTAACGACCATCTTTTTCCTATTGACCTCACGCCTATGCAACTTGGAAGCTTCGACGTTATTGTGGGAATGGATTGGTTATCCAAGCATCATGCAGAGATAGTTTGTTCTAAGAAGATTGTTCGTGTGCCGCTTTCGACAGGCGAGATCCTGCAGGTTCAAGGTGAGAAGCCTACCGGTGGTCTCAAACTCATGTCTTGTTTTAAAGCTCGGAAGTATCTACAGAAGAACTATGTGGCTTTCTTAGCACATGTTGCAGAAGATAAAGGCAAGGGTAAGTCTATTTCAGATATTCCTGTCGTTCGGGATTATTCTGAAGTGTTCCCTGAAGATTTACCTGGTCTACCTCCAGCACGCCAAGTCGAGTTCCGCATTGATCTCGTACCTGGTGCAAATCCCATTGCCAGAGCTCCATATCGTCTTGCACCATCTGAGATGCAAGAGTTGTCTATACAGCTTCAGGAGCTCTCTGACAAAGGTTTTATACGTCCTAGTTTTTCACCTTGGGGTGCTCCCGTTCTTTTTGTCAAGAAGAAGGATGGATCCTTTAGGATGTGTATCGATTATCGTGAGCTTAACAAGCTTACCATCAAGAATCGATATCCTCTACCTCGCATAGACGACCTCTTTGATCAGTTACAAGGCGCTTCTTATTTTTCGAAGATTGATCTGCGATCTGGATATCATCAACTTCGGGTGCATGAAGAAGACATTCCGAAGACAGCATTCCGTACTCGTTATGGACATTACGAGTTCACAGTCATGCCATTCGGTTTGACTAATGCTCCTGCTGTTTTCATGGACTTAATGAATAGGGTCTGCAAACCTTATTTGGATCAGTTCGTCATTGTTTTTATTGACGACATCTTGATTTACTCTAAGACGCAAGCTGACCACGAGCAGCATCTTCGTCTTACTCTGGAACTCCTGAAGAAAGAGCAACTTTTCGCCAAATTCTCCAAGTGCGAATTTTGGCTTAAAGAAGTTCAATTTTTGGGACACATTATCAACGAACGAGGTATTCATGTAGATCCCTCCAAGATCAGTGCGATTAAGGATTGGGATACGCCTACTACTCCTACTGAAGTTCGTTCTTTTCTTGGTCTAGCGGGTTATTATCGCCGCTTCATTGAAAACTTCTCTAAGATTGCAGTTCCTCTAACTGCTCTAACTCAGAAGAAAATGCCCTTTTACTGGGGATTCAAACAAGAGGAAGCTTTTCAACACCTGAAGCAGAAGCTTTGCGATGCGCCTGTTCTATCATTGCCTGAGGGTGATGATGATTTTGTCGTGTATTGTGATGCATCTAAATTGGGTCTTGGTTGTGTTCTGATGCAAAGGAACAAAGTCATAGCATATGCATCAAGGCAATTGAAGATACATGAGAAGAACTACACCACTCATGATCTTGAGTTGGGTGCAGTTATCTTTGCTCTCAAGATCTGGAGACACTATTTGTACGGTACAAAATGTGTGGTTTTCACTGACCACAAAAGTCTTCAGCATATCTTCAACCAGAAAGAACTCAACATGAGACAGCGACGTTGGGTTGAGCTTTTAAACGACTATGATTGCGAAATTCGCTACCATCCTGGTAAGGCGAATGTCGTAGCTGATGCATTGAGTCGTAAGGAACGTACTAAGCTTCATTGTGTACGTGTTCAATCTGATATTCAAGATCGATCCGATATTCAAGCACGCATTTCTCAAGCTCAACAATCTTGTGTTTCACAAGGATTGATGGATAAGGAATTTCCCTATCACATAACACCTGCTCTGGAACTGAAGGACAATGGATCATATTACTTCATGGACCGTTTGTGGGTCCCAAGCCAGGATGATCTTCGTACCTTGCTTATGGATGAAGCCCACAAGTCTCGTTATTCTATTCATCCAGGCTCAGATAAAATGTATAAGGATCTTCGTATTCAGTATTGGTGGCCGGGTATGAAGAAAGACATTGCCTTATACGTATCAAAATGCCTTACTTGTCTTAAGGTTAAGGCTGAACATCAGCGTCCTTCGGGTTTATTGGAGCAACCAGAGATCCCAGTTTGGAAATGGGAAAACATTACTATGGATCTTGTTACCAAACTCCCGCGCACAAAGAAAGGTCATGATGCCATCTGGGTAGTCGTTGATCGTCTTACAAAGTCAGCACATTTCTTGCCAATCCGTGAGGATTTTCCTGCTGACAGACTTGCTCAAATCTATGTGGATGAAATTGTAGCTCGACATGGTGTTCCTTTGAACATCATTTCTGACAGAGATGCTCGTTTCACTTCTCATTTTTGGAGAACCATGCAATCTGCCATGGGGACCCAACTTAATCTGAGCACAGCTTATCATCCGCAAACGGATGGTCAATCTGAGAGAACAATCCAGACTCTGGAGGATATGCTTAGAGCTTGTGTGATCGATTTTGGTGGTAGCTGGGATTCACATCTTAAATTGATTGAATTCTCCTACAACAACAGTTATCACACTAGCATCAAAATGGCTCCTTTCGAAGCTCTCTATGGTCGAAAATGTCGTTCACCAGTCTGCTGGAATGAGATTGGCGAGGCTCAACTTACTGGACCTGCCCTCATTTTAGAGACAACTGACAAGGTCAAGAAAGTTCGTGATAACCTTCAGGCAGCTAGAAGCCGTCAGAAGATTTACGCGGACCCAAAACGCAAAGCCTTGGAATTTCAAGTCGGTGATCGAGTATTACTTAAGGTCTCACCTTGGAAAGGTGTGATCAGATTTGGAAAGAAAGGAAAACTTGCACCTAGATACGTTGGACCATTCAAGATCATCGAAAGAATCGGAAAGGTAGCCTACAGACTTGAGTTACCTCCTGAACTTGGAAATGTTCATCCAACTTTTCACGTGTCCAATCTCAAGAAGTGTTCAGCTGATGAGAACTTTTCCATACCGCTTGACGAAATTCGTGTTGGCAAAACACTGAAATTTGTTGAGAAACCAGTGGAAATCATGGAACGTGAAGTCAAGTGGCTTAAACGCAAGCGCATTCCTTTGGTCAAAGTTCGCTGGGAAGCTAAACGTGGACCTGAGTTTACTTGGGAACGCGAAGATCAAATGAAGGCGAAATATCCACATCTTTTTCCACGAGTTTCCTCTAAATAAATTTCGGGACGAAATTTCCACAAGTAGGGGAGACTGTAACAACTGTGCTTGTAATCATTGTGAACAGTTCTATTATCAATAAAACAATGTTATTTGATCCCAATATTTGTTTGATTGTGTTTTACATTTTTCATGTTTTGACTTTTATGTAATTTCAAACTCTATATCACTTTCTGGAGAGTTATACGCAAACTAGTGCGTAAACGTACTCAGTTTAATGCGAAAAACACTCCGGAACAGCAACATATACTCAACATACCTTAAATAACCTTTACATAACTTAGAAATAAGTTTTGAAGGCTTTGGTATGGCAAAAACAAGTTAATTCGCTTACAGGGACTAAATATGACAAACTGCGAAAGTATGTCAATTTGAACTGTAACAAACATTCCGGAACATGACCATAAGTTAAACACACCTTAAATATCCTTTACATAGCTTAGAAATAGGCTTTGAGGGGTTCGGTATGCTAAAATAAACTTTTGGGTCATTCAGGGACTAAAAGTGTCAAAAAGTGCACAAGTTTGCATTTTCGAGCATAACTTACGTTCTGAATACATCCGGACATCCAAAAATTTATGTAAGCATGACTATATTATATTTTAGTGTTCGCCATAAGAAAAATCCATTCGTCGCGTCATTTGGATCGTTTTTCGCGCTTGTGCGCGTTCCGTCGTAATTAAGCGAACATCGCGTTCGTACGACCAAACGAACCATCATCCGGCATATTTTTGAGTATGTTTTGAGTTCTCTATACTTTAACTTCATTTTAGAGCCTTGAAATGAGGTTAACGGGGTTCAAACGCATCGAAAAAGGCCTTAAACACGTGCAGGGACCATTTCTGCCATTTTGGAAACAATTCTGAAACAGAGGGGCAGTGGCGTAGCGCGAGCCCTAAGGGCCTATGCAGTCGCACTACGCGAGTGCCTTATCTGGGCAGAAAACTCAGTTTTGCATTTTCGGGACCAGATTCGATGTATTAGCCGTTGTTTAATTCACAACCACACATTCTAACTTGCTTAGTCAGCGGATAAGGATGGAATTTAGGCACCATAACTTTCCGACACTTGTATGGATACGATTAAGGCACGATATTCGACAAGCGATCTTAACGGTTCGGGTATTCCTATAAATACCCATCCACCCCCATTGCTAAAATCACTAGAACTTTGATTTGAGAAACTCTAAGTTGAAACTATTGTTTCATACCTGAGATTTTTGAATCGAGGTTAGCATTCGGGGACCCTTCGTAAGTATCCTTTCGTTCTTTTCCTTATTTTACTGCTTTTTCGAGTCAGAAAGTCAAACTTTGTTTGACTTTCAGCGTTGACCAGTAATGGTCAATGCGAAGTTCGTTTGAACTTCGCAACGTGATTGTAATCACGATGGTCATAGTCCCTTGGGACTATGCCTACTGATTACCACGTTGTCTAGGGTCGTAGGGTAAGCGATCTAATAAATCGCTTATACCTCGAACCCGACCCAGTTTGGTCGATCATTAGGATCCGACCAAACACATTAGGTGACCATAGTAGGTAGGGAATAACCTTCCGAGGTTATACCCTATGGTCACATCGTTTAAGTAGTTGTATGATAGGTAGTTTATATGCCTTAGGTAAATTACCAGAATACCCTTTTCATGTATAATTGGTAATTAAGCATATGTAACCTAAACTTTTGTCACATAACTGATTATGTAACGTGTTCAGGCATATAACACTTGTCATAGGGCTAGTTAGGTGGTCCGAACGCGTTTCACGCGCACGACGCGTTAAAGTAGCATAAGCTTCCTAAACGGGTCGTAATGGGTCGTAAACAATTATGTTAAGTTTCATTTAGTATGTAGGCTTTGTTAAACCAAATGACACGAGTCTCTACACTCGTTTGGTTTACAAACCCTCATGCTACCCGATCTTCCGATTTAGGTCCGGTTTATTAATATAGCTACCTATATTAGGTGCCGTTTGATTCCGAGATCTATAGCATTACTTGGTGGTTATCTTTAGACAACTGAGCAATCTCAAGTGAGTACATAGACCCCTCTTTTACTGTTTTCCAAACTGTTTTGGGGTGGAACACATGTGCCTACTTGTTACTTTCATGCTTTCCTATTTTCACATCATATACTGCTATGTTCGTTAGTACATTATAGTACATGATTTTATGACATTACATGCTAGGTGTGCCTATTATGTGCATTACTTAGTACATTTTTACATGACATTTCATGCTAGGTGTGCCCATTATGTGCATTACTTAGTACATCGTTTTACATGACATTTCACGCTATGTATGTTCATTTGATTACATACTTAGTGCATTGTTTTCACATGCTTACATTTTGGTATGACATTTGGTTTGTTTACATGGGACAATACATTCATTAACATTAGCTACGCCGTTCGTTAGTAGGTAGTGGTACCATAGGAATTGACAACTCCCGTTCCGGACATCCCAGGGAAAGGGGATGAAAGGAATGACCGAATTCGATGATATAAGACAGATAGACCTTTAATTTGTTTAAAGGGTTTATCACCACAGTCGCAAGGCTTGGATGTATGCATTTTCACAATACCGCATAAATGTTCATATTAAATAATTGCATGCATTTTTCCACAAAGACATAAGATTGATTTAAACCATGTTTTACTTCAATATTTTGTTTTTGTGCATATGGTTTAGTTGAGACATTTCACTTGCCATACCTGACATTTTGACATAGACATTTGACATGGATATTTGACATAGACATTTGACATGGATATTTGGCATAGACATTTGACATGGATATTTGACATAGACATTTGACATGGATATTTGACATAGACATTTGACATGATTTACATCTTGACATAAACACTTTGACATATTATTCAATACATTTGACAATTGGGTTAAACATAGACTTCTTACATTGGTTGGTTTGGTTTGATTAAGTGATTAAGTAACGATGCGTGTGTAATATGATACAAGCATGGTGGATACGCCGCTGGTACTTCCTATATATAAGTGTTTGTATAGTATTACATGTCGTAACGTTATTTGAATCATTTCAATATTGAGACATAGAACATTTTATACAAATAACACACTTTTCACAAGACATTGATTTACAAACAACTTATCTTATACAAACACATTTTTACATGGTTATTTATTTAACCTGACATTTACTTATACATATCATCTGATCTTATTGTTTTCAAATGACTTACAAGACAAAGCAAATTACAAGGTTCATGACTAAACATTTTTCTTAAACATAAGTCATGAATCCTATTTTCACAAAACCTATGTATCTCACAGGCATTTTTATGCTGACGTACCTATTTTCACATGTGTTTTCAGGTGCTTTTCCATAGGATGTTGATCATGATACTAGGGCGGACCTGTGCCTTAGAGACTTTAAAAGAAGATAGACTATGTTTAATTATGTTCTGAACTCTTAATATACTGTTTTGAGACAATGTAACACCCTTGTTGATAAATAAAATACAACTTTGTATGCCATGGTTATGAAACAATTAATTCTGTCGCAACACGCCCCGATGTTTCCGCCGCGATTTGTTGTTTTACGCGGTCGGGGTGTGACAGAAGAGTTGGTATCAGAGCCAATGGTTATAGGGAATTAGGTTATTAGTAATGCTTTGACCTAGACTATAACTTTTCTAGGACCCTAACACGAGTTATCTTGTGTTTAGATCTTAAAACATGTACATCACCTATCCTTAGGTGATTATCAAAACAAGAACCAAATTTTCCGAATCGATTTTTGAAAAACAATCATCTGTTTTTGAATGATTTATTACAAGGTTTTGAACCCTCTATTGTAAGGTTTTGAACCCTCTGTTATATGGTTTTGAACCCTTTTCAGTTTGGTTTTTGGCCTTGTGCCTTCTAATTTTCAAAAATCCCGTCAAACGTTTTGGGTTTTAAATAATGTGAACATGTGCAAACTGGAAGGGTGAATGCCTGTATTCTGGGTTTTCTGTCTAGGCAAGCACTTCGTATACATCTCAACCAGACGCGAGACCAGTTGTGCTTACCTGGGAATTCCTGGGATGAGTGTTCACTTATAGGCGAGCATGTCTTCATTATACATTATTTTTGACCCATTTACTTTGATTAGTCACTGTGTGTCGTTTGTTTGCTTTATGATACGGACGAATGACCACCATCTATGCTGTTGGCAATTCTTGTTTTTATCATCTCATTCTTTTCGTCCAATCATCTCACTCGTTTCTTTGCATGTTTTCCTCTTTTAGAATGCCTCCTCGACGCGAGAACCAGATAGCAACTGCCGAGCTGGCAGAAATCATTGCGCAGCAGATGGCTGCTCAATTTCCAAATCTCTTTGCTCAATGGAACCAGGCCAACAACAACAACAATGTTCCATGCAAATACAAAGATTTTAACCAGGCTAAACCACTCAAGTTTAGTGGTTCTGAAGGAGCAACTGGGCTTCTTCAGTGGTTCGAAAGCATTGAGAATACTTTTCGCCACGTGCAGTGCCCGGATAATCGCAAGGTCGAGTTTTCTTCAAGTGTGTTTTAGAAGAGGGCTCTTACATGGTGGAATGGGGTGCGTTGACTAACATTTCTTTTAGGGTTAGAAATGAAATTTCGAAAGGAAATTTCCAATCAGGGCTCTTACAGAAAGTCACTAGCATCACACATGATTTCGAAAGGAAATTTCCAATCAGGCGCTATCATGATAGGTGCGTTGACTAACATTTCTTTTAGGGTTAGAAATGCTTGATTGCAATCCTTGTCAAAGATGAACGGAGCATCTTTTTCAAGTAATTTTGTTAGAGGTCTAGAAATTTTTGAAAAGTCTTTGATAAACCGCCTATAAAATCCGGCATGCCCTAGGAAACTTCTGATAGCTCTTACGGAGGATGGAGGTGGTAATCTAGAAATGGTATCTATTTTGGCTCGATCCACCTCCATTCCTTCGCTTGAGATCTTGTGACCGAGTACTATTCCCTCTGTTACCATGAAATGGCATTTTTCCCAATTAAGGGCGAGGTTAGTTTCCTCACATCGGGATATCATTCATTCAAGGTTATCGAGGCATTGGTCGTATGAATCCCCAAAGATAGAAAAGTCGTCCATGAAGACTTCCATTGTCTTTTCTATCATGTCGTGGAAAATGGCCACCATGCAACGTTGGAATGTTGCGGGGGCATTACATAGACCGAACGGCATGCGTCGATAAGCAAAAGTTCCATAGGGACATGTGAAAGTTGTCTTTTCTTGGTCTTCGGGTGCTATCGGGATTTGAAAGTAACCTGAAAAACCATCCAAGAAACAATAAAGTTTATGACCGGATAATCTTTCTAGCATTTGATCAATGAAGGGTAAAGGAAAGTGATATTTTCTTGTAGCTTCATTTAATCGTCTATAATCTATACATACTCTCCATCCTGTGACGGTTCTCATTGGTATTAATTCATTTTTTTCGTTAGTTATCACCGTCATACCTCCTTTCTTTGGAACTACTTGGACGGGACTCACCCAAGGACTATCGGAGATAGGATAGATAAGTCCGGCGTCAAGTAATTTGATGACCTCGTTTTTAACCACTTCTTGAACATTTGGATTTACTCTACGTTGTGGTTGTATTACCGATTTGTAGTCATCATTCATCAAAATTTTGTGTGTGCACATGGAAGGACTAATTCCTTTTATGTCTACAAGTTTCCAAGCTATTGCGTTTTTGTGTTTTTTCAAAAGACTAATTAATTTTTCTTTTTCTAAGCTATCTAATTTAGACGAAATAATTACAGGTAAATTTCCATCTTTGTCTAGAAAAGCATATTCCAAACCTTTTGGAAGTTCTTTGAGCTCAATTGGTGGGTCTTTAGGAGACTCCTTATTTGGTTGCTCATTTCGATCAAGAACTTTAAAAGTTTGTTCTATGGCGACATCTTCTTCAACAAAGTGGTCGATTTCTTCACTTGTATCAGGTGGTTCATCTTCATCTTCAATTAGGGGGTCATTATTGCCGAATGGATATTTCATTGACCGCTCAAGACCGACACTCCTTTTAAATGCCCCTAATTGAAGAGGTAGATTGTTGAACTTCCGGTTTTTCAATGCTTCGTGAGTCTTTACAAGTGGTCGTCCCAACACTAGAGGAGCGTCATCGAGGATGACAAAGTCGGTCGGGATTACCATTTGATTTGTTTGAACCAATACATCCTCAACTACACCGATTGATTTTATTACTTTCCGATTGGATAGAAAAATGGGTATTTGAAGTGGAGAAAAATCACTAATACTTATTTTTTCGAAGATGTAGTTAGGCATTATGTTAACACAAAGATCTTTATCGATTGTGACATTACTAATAAACGAATTTTGAAAGAAACATGGAACCGGTGTAATGTTAATTTCAAATGGGTCTTCTTTTATTAGTGACGTTTGATCATTAGTTAACTTAACACTTACCGTTTCGTCAATTTTAGTGTTAGTGTTTAACTCTTTTAAAAACTTAGCATGAGTGGGTACTAAACAATGATTTTCAAAAGAAGGTGACAACAGATTAATTTCTTCAAAATTAGACTCTTCTTCAATTTTAACTTTGTCGGACTCACCTTTTTCGTTGTTTAACTCATGTGTCGGTTTTTCACTTATTTGTTCTTCCATTTTTACACTTTCAGTTATCTCTCTATTTTTTAATTCTTCTCTTGCGCGGCACTCCTCTTCCCTTGCGCGAGATTCTTTTATACAGCGATCGATAACTCTAATGTGTTCTAATATCCTATCGGTCACTTCGGTTATAGAAAAAGAATCGGAATTTTCAAAGCTCGAATCCGGTTGTTCGATCCTTTGTTCCTCATAATACCCATATGAAGTAGATGGTTCACACCATTGTTCTTCATTGTAAGCATATGATGGATAAGGTTCGTAATTTTGTTCTTCATAATACTCATATGAGGTGGGTTGTTCACGCCATGGTTCCTCATAGTAAGCATACGAAGGTGGCGGCTCATATCTCGGTTCCTCAAAGTATGAGTAAGAAGGCTCATACCTTGGTTCATCAAAATATGAGTATGAGGGAGGAGGTTCATACCGTTGGTCTTCATAGGATGTGTATGAAGTTGATGGCTCGTACCTGGGCTCCTCATAGTAGGTGTATGAATTGGATGGTTGATATGAGTGACTATTTTGAACCGAGTGTGTGTTACGACAATTAGTGCAATAATTACTCCTATAATCATCCTCCTCATAGGTGTAGTTGTAACCTTCTGAGTATTGATCCATAAGAATCACTCAGCAGACCACAACCGAGTCTCGAGATCAGAAAACAAAAATAAAAACGGAAACAGAGGCTGGACACGGCCCCGTGTTCAGTGGACACGGCCCCGTGTTCAGGATCTGTATCTGGGCGTTTTAATTAAATTTACTGATTTCGTTGAGCACGGGGCGTGTTCAGTGAGCACGGCCCGTGTTCAAGCTACTGTTACTGGGTGTTTTTATGAAAATGTGCAGCACGGCCCCGTGTTCAGTGAACACGGCCCCGTGTACAGGTTACTGTAAATGCAAATCTAAACTAAAATGCAGAAAAAAGTGCGCGCGTTTTAAAAAGGTTTTGAAAAACTGATTAGGCAGTCGCTTTTAAGCTTTCTTAAAATCCTTGTGTCCCCGGCAGCGGCGCCAAAAACTTGATGGGTGTGAAGTGTTATATATATTAGGTGTATATTTTAAGCCCCTTTAACACTTATTTTTAGCCAAGTTTTAAATTTATAAAACATGATATTTTACTAACACTAAACACACATATGGGCAAGTGCACCCATCATGAGCGTAGTATAGTGTTGGCAAGATACCGAGGTCGTCCAAGGACACAAGAGCTTTTAGTACCGGTTTATCCTCAACGTCTAATCAAAATAAAAAGTTAGAAAAATGTTTTAAACTAAGAAAAATAAAAACTAACTAAAATGCTGAAAATAAAATAAAAAGAAAAAACAGATAGACAAGATGAATCACTTGGTTCCGACTCGTATCTAGTGTAACCTTTGATTATTTCCGCACTTTTGCACTTATTTAAGAGATTATCTTAGTTATTGTAGTAGGACCCTCTTTTGAAGGTGACGTTACCCTCACCCCAGTAGTTTGAGCCAGCAAGGATACAATCCTAAAAGGGTGGATTATTGGAAGATAATTAATTAAGTTATTAATGCAAATTATGGTAGGCCCCTCTTTTGGAGGTGACGTTACCCTCGACTAAGTAGTCTGAGTCAGCAGGGATACAGTCCTAAATAGCCGGGTTATAGTATTAATAGTAGTTAGCTTATGAGGGGATCAAAGAGTTTGGACCCCCGCCATCCAATACCGTTAAGTATTGAAGGATGTCCTACTAAATTTGACCCAGGTCCATTGCAGGACCTCTAAACGCTGAACAATGGCAAGACCTTTACCAAACCGTTCCCTTAACCCCCGACCAGGTAGCCAACATACCTCCATATAGACCGTGGAGATATGAATGGTGAAAATCTTTTATTTTATATAGACAGTAAAATAATGCCAAGACACCACGGACAAACGATAAGGAAAGATCACCTTCAACATAAGCAACTAGTTATTAAAGTCATTAATACAAAACCAAGTAAAAAGTGCGAAAAGATTAGAAATAAAAAGTATTACACTAGACACTTTGTCTTCACCAAGTGATGTAAGAGACTTAGGCAAACATGGCCTTGATTGTCAAGAACTCTTACGATCAATCTTGGATCCCGAGACGACTCACACACTCTATGATGGACAATGGATGATGGTATAATGGTGGTGGTGGGTGGTGGGTGAAGTGTGAGAGAGGTGGTGTGCCAAGAGATGGTTTGAGCTTGAGCCAGGCACTCCTATTTATAGGCTGAACAGAAGCTCGGGCACGGCCCCGTGTCCAGTGGGCACGGCCCCGTGTCCACATCCTTCTCTTTCTTCATTTAATGCAACTTTGTCTTATTAGTTGACCACGCCCCCGTGTTTGCTGAGCACGACCCCATGTGCAGAAGAATCTTTGTACTATGAAGATTTGCCTGGATTGTGCGAATCTTATAGTTGACCACGGCCCCGTGTCCGCTGAGCATGGCCCCGTGGTGGGCAATGGAAGCTTCTACCACTTTGTCTTTTATGCTGACACTTGGGCACGCCCCCGTGCTGGCTGAGCACGGGGCGTGTTCAGTCTTCTGTTGTCTTGTTTTGCTTGGGAAGATGCTGTCGTGGGGTTGGGCATGTCACGTCCTGTTCCTTTTCTTGTATTTATGTTAGATTTTGATGTCTTTTTGCTTCTTTTGTTAATTTGAGCTCATTTAATCCTGAAAATACAAAAGGAAGACAAAATCACACTTTTTCCAACATTAGTACTAAAAAAGGGTTAGTTTTATGCCTCAATTGATGTAATTTATATGTTGCATTTTGCACACATCACATTCTCATAACCATCATCTAGACGAATCTCTGTAGGTTTCTGCGCAGCCAAGTTTGTGAACGTAACAGGTTTAGCCAAAGGATTATCAACCGGCTTCGATATCTTCGACAAACCATCCAAGATCGATGCATCAGAGGTTGAATACATACCCCTTCTTGGAAGCTTTAGGTTGCCGTCAATGTTCGTAACCCTTAACCCTATTCCACGTTTTGAAGACAAATCCCCAGACTCATTCACCGAACCATCACTATTCTTCCCCATGCAACCTAACACACATAAAACCCAAGAAGCAGACTCTCTCCAAGAAAACGAAACTAACAGAAAACCAAGCACAAAATCCTAATCTAGCACTATGCCGAATGCAACTACACTAATCAAAATAGGAATTCAGGTTAATCAAGGAGTCGATAACCTTAATCACTATTTCAATAATGTCGAAACACTAGGTATAGGAAGGCGATTAAACTAAAAAGAAAAACCCTAGATTAAAGACAATCACTATTGCTAACAAGTTCGAATCAGATGTGTTGATGAATCAACAATCCAATAAATCAGACTGTTATACAACATTCATGAATAAAATCGAGGGTTGCAAGAGAAGACAAAAAATCGCCCATGCTAGACGTGTGATATTGTACAAAACCAACATATATTTTATTAATTATTAAAACATAGTTTGATATGTTTTTTTATAAAACCAAAACATAGTTTAATATGTTATTTATAAAACCAAAACATAGTTTAATATGTAATTTATAAAACCAAAACATAGTTTAATATGTTATTTATAAAACCAAAACATAGTTTAATATGTTATTTATAAAACCAAAGCATAGTTTAATATGTTATTAATAAAACCAAAGTATACTTTTGATATACTACTGAAAATTATTATTTTGACGACTAAAGTATATTAATATACTATCTGATTTCGCTCATCATGAATCCTCTGATGTTTTTCGTAATTATCATGTGACAACCCGTGTTTCCGAGCTAATCACCGTTTATTTCACTTATCTTTTAAATCATTTTATATTACGCTTTACGTTTCTTCGAAACCAAATGCTACACACTTATCAAATTTATAGTGTTGAATCTACCCGAATCATTGTACCTTTAAACCAAAGCATGAACTCGCTTGTCGAGTCGACCCACTCGCGTAACTCAAAACACATGAAGTCCGAAACACCCTATACTGATTTACGAAACACCTAATGCATTGGTTTATTCTTGTTGTTAAGCCTAGGTATAAAATAAATAAACAAAACAAAATGAGGGGAAATTAGGGACATGTGAACACACACATGAAACTGTTGACATGTGCACCCATATGTTCGATCCATATTAATTATTGCCCAAATTGAAATCTCAAACAGCCCACCTTAACCTCGGCCCACACAATCAATTCCACCGCCAATCTTCAGCCTAAAAATATATATGTATATACATGTTCGTACGTAATGAAAACCCTCACGCAAGTCACCCGAACCCTACGGCAATCGGCAGTAGCTCCTCCACCGTCTCGCACATCACCTCTCGCCTTTCTTCCTCCCTCGGCAACCGGAGAACATCACCACTCCTCCGCCACACTCCTCCATCACCGATCGCCGGTAAGTCCCACAAGTTTCGTTACTTCGTTTTCGAACGTGTTGATTCGGTTTCGCTCCAACCTTAGCTTTGTTTGATGCCTATGATTGGGTGATTACATGAAAATATATATATATATATATATATATATATGTTTGTTCGATGTTCTTGTTGTTTAACTGTTGACCTGATGAAAGGGTATTAATCTATAGTATCTGTTGGTTGATGTTCTTGTTTTTGATATTGTTAAATAGTAATTAGGGAGTTTTTCATAAACTACAATGTAATCGATTATTACATGTGGACATGCATGCAATAGGAGACATGGTTTAATATATTAGTTTTGCAATATTTGTAGAAAGCAATTATTATATTAAATGA
This sequence comes from Helianthus tuberosus, assembly GCA_030545235.1. Lineage (NCBI taxonomy): Eukaryota > Viridiplantae > Streptophyta > Magnoliopsida > Asterales > Asteraceae > Helianthus > Helianthus tuberosus. Next base: position 46,347,706 of record CM060429.1, on the reverse strand, counting down.
ATCAATGGAACTGTGCTTTATAAATTGGCATGATTTTGTATGTCACATTAATTGCAAATGCCTAGTGGCTGGGTTGAATACCTTAACTGATCGTATGCATGTTAATGGGTCATCATAGGTTAAATGGATTGTTGCATCTATTTGGATTAAATCAAATTTAGGGAATCATGAGTCTGCATATGAAACATTTAATATCATGTTAAAGTGATCTAATTAGTTATATGTGAGGTCCAATCATGTCTGCCCAAATAACATCAAGTAGAAAGATTCTGATCTTTTGTTTGGACCCAAGCCCAACCGTGTTTAGGAAATTTAATGTTGGGATTTAATAATTAAACCACCACTAATTAGTATGATGGGCTGATGGTGGCCTGTCGTACTTATGCACAGGATGTGGGCCGAAGGAGCATTGGGCAGGACCGGGTCATATAAACTGATTAGAAGTTGGGCCGCTTGTTATACAGAAAGTAAAATAAACATGTTTTGGGCATGAATATCTGCTGGCTAAATAAACGACATTTACTTGAATAATATACGATGAAGTTGACTGTTAGAACATGTGTAGTTATATGTATTTTTCCTAAGTGCAATTTGTGCAATGTGCGAACAGTTACGTGAATGCGAATCTGATTAGGCGTAATAATTATAATAGGACGCGATTGATCAAAAGTTATTTTAGCAAGTAAATTATCTGCCGAGCAAACCGAGGTGAGTTCACACTTTCCACAAGGCATGGGATTCCCAAGGGTTGGGAATGGGTAAAGGATTTAAACTGAAACTGCGTGATCTCCTGGTTTGGAACACGTACACACCCTCTTTATTGAAGGGTGACAACATATGATAAGAAATTAAATTGGAACCTACGTAATCCCCTGGTTTGGAGATTACGTACACACCCTCTTTATTGAAGGGTGACAACACGGATACTAGACCAAAATCTCTATCATGAAGTCCCTCCTTTTATATCGACTTAATCGCCGGGCCAATGGCGAGCGGGTCATTAGTTAGATAGCGCTATTTAGGTTTGACAAGCCTCACACCGTGCCGCAGAGGACGGGCGTGAACTAATGGATCTGGGCACTAGTCAATGATGATAGACATTGACGTCAGGGCACCAACCTACTTTAGTCAGTGGTCGATATGGTAAACAGGTCTAGTGGTTAACATGGGGAAGCCCCCACCAACTATGGATATGTTTGGGAAACAGGGTAAACGGGATAACTATAACTTACAAACGAACTCATGGTTTTTGAAACAACTTAACAATGAACACCAACCGTGAACTCGCTCAACTTTGTTGTTGATTCGTTGCTACATGCCTTGCAGGTCATTAGGTACCCATGGAGCTTGCACAGGGAGGAACGGTCGTTGTGGGACATGGCGATTTGTGCCATGCTTTAAACATTACTTTATTTCATATTTAATACTTGCTATGGGTTTTACAAATTATGCTTCCGCTAAACACTTAACTATGCTTTGGTTTTTGAACACCTTTCATATTGGTTTGTTGAATTATGTTTACTTACATGCTTGTTCAATATGATTGGTGGCTTGATCCTGGTCAGTCACGCCTCTAAGCGGTGATACTCCGCGTGTGGATTTTGGGGGTGTGACATATCAGCTTGGCGATTTCGCTCATCATGAATCCTCTGATGTTTTTCGTAATTATCTGTATAACAGTCTGTGATTAGGGATTACTCCTTAATCTCTATAACGAACTCGTTAGCAGGTTTGATCGTTTTTCATCTAGGGTTCTTTGTTTTTCTCTTGTCCGTTCAGTTGCCGCCTTAATTCTGTGTCATTCTCACGTGGTGTATAGTCCTCTTGGTTGATCGATCAGTATAGGATCTTGATTTACCTGGTTTACTATATATTGAAAAAGGGTGCATGGAGTAGGGTTTGCTAGAATTAGGGTTTTCTGTTCTCCGGTTTTCTGCTTGTTGCGTTTCTGGTTCACGTGTTTTTTGGTGCATGGTAGTTGATTTTGCTGGTCAATAGAGAGAGGTGTTAATCTTACAATGGATGCTCGTCCCAAACCCGATGATTCAGTTCTACCAGATCGAGGGAAGCCGCCGTTACAATTCAAGGGTTTAGCTAGTCGTGTGGTCAATATAGATGGTAATCCGGTGTTACCTAGACGGGGTACTGTGCAACTACCGTAGCATGATGCAAAGGAATTTAAAATAATAGATGAATTATCCAAGATCACTATTCCGGTTCCTTCATCGGAATATGAGGATGCGGGTTTTAAATTTGATGGTGGTGATAATCTTGAAAATCAGCCGAGTAAGGGTTCTACTTCCAAATCTATGTCATATGCAGATACAGTAGCAGCTAATGGTTTGAAGAAAGTAAACTTTCGCTCACTGGCTAGCTCCGTAATACATGATGGCTGTGATGTTTTCTTGCCGAGGGAATCTGTTCGGTCTGTGCAAGATAAGCTGGCTAATACTCTGTATGGGTATTTTTTAGGAGATCGGGTTGCCTTCCCTGTGGTTGATTATTTTGTTCGGATAAATTGGAAGAAGTATGGCTTGTTAAAAACTATGATGAACGCGAATGGTTTTTTCTTCTTTAAATTTAATGATGAAGTTGGTATGTCGAATGTTCTGAAGGATGGCCTTGGATAATTAGATCCCAGCCATTATTTCTGGATGGCTGGACTCCAACTACTAAGCTAGAGAAGAAAGAGGTAAAGAAGGTTCAAGTATGGGTCAAAATCCATGAAGTTCCTTTAGCGGCTTATACGGAGGATGGTCTTAGGTTGATTGCAACTACTATTGGGGAACCAAAAATGCTGGATTCGTTTACTACGTCTATGTGCATCGACTCTTGGGGTCGCAGTAGCTATGCTAGAGCGTTGATTGAGGTCTCGGCTGAGAAAGAGTTTCGAGAAGAAATTACAATGGCAATTCCTGAACCGGAAGGGGAGGGTTTCATTAAAGAGACTATGTATGTGGAGTATGAATGGAGTCCTCATCGGTGTGCTACCTGCTGTGTGTTCGGTCACTCGACCGATATTTGCCCGAAACAACCGAAGAAACCAAATAAGGCTGTGCATGAGAATCACAATCGGAATGTTCAAAAGAATCGTCTTGTAAAGAAGGTGCCTATTGTGGATCAAGACGGATACATAGGAGTGTATGGTAAGAAAGCTGCTAAGAAAGTTGGTATTCCTGTTAATAAGCAAAAGTCTAAATTCGAATATCGTCCTGTTGGTTCAAAACCTAAAGGCGACACCAACAAAGATTTGAGTTCTATGAATATAAGATCGAATAACCCTTTTGATGTTCTCAATGAAGTGGAAGATGAGTCGGGTACTAGCAACAAGACGTCGGGGTTGAATAATGAAGATTCTGATGAAGACGAGGTTATAGAGGTGGAAAACGAAATGGATGGGTTTATGACGGAGGGTACTCTAAACGTTAAAAGTAAAGGGGCAAGCACTCCTTCTCCGATAGTTACCCATGGTTAGTATTGCGGCTTGGAATATAAGGGGGTTAAACCGCCGTCTTAAACAGAAGGAGGTTCGGCAAGCAGTTAAAGAATTTAATTTGAGTTTGTGTGCTATTTTAGAGTCTCATGTGGACGTTGGTAATTTGGGTAAAGTATGCAAGTCAGTCTTCAGATCTTGGGAATGGACTTCGAATGGAGGTTGCTGTGACAAAGGCACGAGAATTATTATTGGATGGAATCCGGCCATTTTTGATGTGATGATCTTGGCGCAATCTCATGAGGTTATGCATTTTCAGCTTGTTTTCAAATTGGATAAAAGAATGATGTTTTGTTCGGTAGTTTATGCTGCTAATTATTATATGGCACGTAAAGAGTTATGGAATAATCTTTCTATGCACAAAGCCCTTGTTAATAATAAACCTTGGTGCATTATGGGCGATTTTAACACGGCTCTTAACATTGAGGATAACTCTATGGGAACTTCATCGATTTCTACTGGTATGAGAGACTTTCAAGAGTGTGTGGATAATATTGAAGTCGTTGATATTAACCGAATAGGGATACAGTTTACATGGAGTCAAAAGCCAAAAAATGGGGTAGGTTTGCTGAAGAAACTTGACCGAGTGATGGGAAATACGACTTTTATAGCTGAATTTCCGAATTCGGTGGCCATTTTCAAACCGTATAGGCTATCGGATCACTGTCCTTGTATACTCTCGTTCCCGGTAGCTGGTAGACTGAAGCCGAGGTCTTTCAAGTTTGCTGATTTCCTGGTGTATAAACCAGAGTTCTTGGAGATTGTTAAAAGCAACTGGGATACTAACGTCAATGGTGTTCATCAGTTTAGAGTGGTTAAAAAACTTCGATTACTTAAACACCCATTGCGCTCTTTATTATTCAAACAAGGTAATCTTCATAAAAAAGTTGATAATCTGCGCTCGGACCTAGATATTATTCAGCAAAAGATTGATCGTGATCCTTCTAATGCTGATCTTCGGGCAGCCGAGTGTTTGATCAGTCGTGACCTCTAAGAGGCTTCGTTAGACGAAGAACGTTTTCTGAAACAAAAGTCTAAGGTAGATTGGTTGAGTGCGGGGGATATGAACTCTGCTTTTTTTCACTCATCTCTGAAAGTTAGAAATCATTGTAGCCGGATTGAGGTGATTAAAGATTCGGAAGGGAAGCTCTATGAGGGTGATACGGTTTTTCAACCGTTTGTCAAGCATTATGAGAAGTTTTTCGGTACTCAAGGTGATATTTCTCTTACTCCGGCTCCGGATTTATTCTCTAAAGTCCTTTCCCCTCAGGTTGCTGCTCATATGATCCGCCAAGTTTCGGCGGAAGAGGTGAAAAAGGCGATGTTTTCTATTGGTATCGATAAAGCTCCGGGTCCTGATGGTTATACAGCGGCGTTTTTCAAAAGTGCATGGCCTATTGTCGGTAATGAAGTTACTTGTGCTATCATAGATTTTTTTGAGACAGGAAACCTTCTTCGAGAATTGAATCACACAACTATTGTGCTTATTCCGAAAATTCCTACCCCTTCGGCAGTCAGTGACTATCGGCCGATTGCTTGCTGTAATGTCTTATACAAATGTATCAGTAAAATCGTTGCGGATAGAATTAAAGGTGCGCTGAATGACATCGTTAGTATTAATCAATCGGCATTTGTTCCAGGTAGGAGAATTTCTGACAACATTATGTTGACTCAAGAATTAATGCATAATTATCATAGACATGCGGGGCCTCCAAGGTGTGCTTTTAAAGTGGATATCCAGAAAGCTTATGACACGGTTGACTGGAGATTTCTAAAAAGTGTTTTGCTTGGGTTTGGGTTTAAAGACAAGATGATTGAGTGGATCATGGTGTGTGTCTCGACTGCTTCCTTTTCTATTTGTGTCAATGGTTCTGTTCATGGTTTCTTTAAGGGCAACCGAGGTTTATGGCAAGGGGATCCAATCTCCCCTTATCTTTTTACCTTGGTTTTGGAGGTTCTGACGGCCATTCTTCATCATGCGGTTCGTATTGACTCTTCGTTTAAATTTCATAATAAATGCGAAAAACAGCAGATTATCAATCTTTGTTTTGCGGATGATTTGTTCCTTTTTGCTAGAGGAGAAGTAAATTTGGCTAGGTGTATTATGACGTCTCTTTCTAAGTTCACTAAGATGTCGGGGTTAGTGCCGAGTAATCAGAAAAGTACGATATTCTTTTGTAGTGTCAATGGCCATGTCAAAGATGCTATTTTGGATCTTATGCCTTTCGTGGAAGGAAATTTGCCTGTCAGATATCTGGGTGTGCCCCTGATCTCCTCCAGACTCGGTTATAACGAGTGTTGAGTGCTCGTGGAGAGATTAGAGAAACGTATAACACATTGGAGGAACAAGTTGCTTTCGTTTGCTGGTAGATTACAGCTTATTATTTCAGTTCTCTCATCTATGCACATCTATTGGTCTTCTGTCTTTATGTTGCCTATTCGTATTATTCATGAGCTCGAAGCTTGTATGCGAAATTTCCTATGGTCCCAAGAGAGTTCGTATTCTAAAGGCAAATCAAAAGTTTCTTGGAAGACCGTTTGTACTCCGAAGTATGAAGGAGGGTTGGGCATTAGACGAATTGGGGATATGAATAAGGCTCTTATGTCTTATCATATTTGGAGTATCGTTTCTAAGCGGGATTCTTTATGGGTTATGGCGTGTGTTACTTCGACTTCGTTCTCTATGGCTATAAATGGGAGTCTTCATGGGTATTTTAAAGGGAAACGAGGGCTTCGACATCCAATGTCACCGTACATTTTTACCTTGGTTATGGAAGTGCTAACATTAATTCTTCAAAAGCATGCTGGCATCTAAAATTGGTTCACCGTTGAATAACGTGCTTGAAGGGGGTCCGTGGCTGATTCGTAATAAACCACTTTTTCTCAACACTTGGTCCCCTACAAGTATTCTTAAAAAAGAAGATATTAAGAAGGTTTTGGTTTGGGTTAAATTGCATGAGGTTCCTATAGTGGCGTATACTGATGATGGATTAAGCATGCTGGCATCTAAAATTGGGTCACCGTTGCGGTTGGATTCGTATACAATTGATATGTGTAATGAGGCTTGGGGAAGGAGCAGTTATGCTAGGGCTCTCGTTGAAGTATCTGCTGAACATGCTTTTAAAGAATTTCTAACCATAGCTATTCCTGATTTGGATGAGAACACGTATGTCAATGAGACTATTCGGGTGGAATATGAATGGAAACCACCGAGATGTGCCCACTGCTGTGTATTTGGGCATGAGTCAGAGGAGTGTCCAAAATGCATTCGAGTGACAGTGAAACCTCCTACAAACAGTCCGAAAGTAGATGAGGATGGTTATACGGAAGTAAAGACAAAGAAGAATGTAAAGAAGAGCGGTTTTCAAGTTAACAATCAAAAGCCCAAGGTTGAATATAGACCTGTGGATAAAAAGAAAAAGGCAGTGACTTCTTCCTACGTGAATGAGAGGCGCACTAGTTCATCCAAGGTTCAAACACATAATTCGTTTAGTGCTCTTGGGTTCGTTGAGGGGAAGGGGGTTTCCTCCCAGGGGAGATATAAAGGGGGAAGTGAGCTAAATGAGGAGTCTGATGATGACGAGGCAGAGGTTGTATATGATGAATCAAATGAGTTTTTATCATCGGGTACTCATCCTACGGCTTCCAGTAAAGGGGCAAGCACCTCTCTCATAAAGTCCAATGGATAGGCGGCTTCTGTTTCATGCTAAGGGGCTGCCGGTTGGTAGCAATTTCATTTTTGATGATGGTGGTTGACGTCGTTGTTTTTTTGTTTTTTAGTTTGTCTACTAGTTAGTCATATCATGATTGTAGTAGGCTAGTTTGAATTGGTATATTGGTTGTTTGTTTGATTTGTTTACATATATGGGGCATGTCCTGTATATGAACTAGTGGGGAACTCATCCTCACTACTTGTACTTATTTGGCGGTTGTCTTTAATAGAATCACCGGGGTAACCCTTTACCCAAAAAAAAAAAAATCTTCAAAAGCAAGTGAACAGCTCTGCAGATTTCAGGTTCCATAATAAATGTGATAAACAAAAAATTATTAACCTCTGTTTCGCGGATGATTTGTTCCTGTTTGCTAGAGGTGATCTTAAGTCTACAAAAGTTATTATGGAATCCCTTAATATTTTTAGTAATATGTCGGGTTTGGTTCCTAGTATGTCGAAAAGCACTGTGTTTTTTGGTAATGTTGCGGAGTCGGTAAAAGCTCGTATTCGGTCTATAACACATTTCGAGGAGGGGGTGTTACCGGTTCGATATCTGGGTGTCCCTCTTATTTCTTCTCGGCTGTATTATAAGGATTGTAAAAAGCTAGTTGAAAGTATGGATGCTAGAATTATGGACTGGAAGAACAAGACGTTATCATTTGCGGGTAGAGTGCAGTTGATTAAATCGGTCTTATCGTCCATGCACTTGTATTGGGCGTCGGTTTTCATATTGCCAAAACGTATCATTAAAGAGCTAGAGGAACGTATGAGGTCTTTTCTGTGGACGCAAGGTAATAATATTAGAAGAAAGGCTAAAGTAAAGTGGCGTATGGCGTGCTTGCCTAGAAGTGAAGGGGGGCTTGGTATTCGTAGAGTGGGGGATATGAATAATTCCCTTATGGTTGTTCATATATGGAGTCTGCTTACTGGCCGTGAATCGTTATGGGTCAAATGGATCCATTCTTATCGTATTAGGGATCGATGTTTCTGGGATGTGCCTGTGCAAAATAACCTTACTTGGAGCTGGCGTAAGATGCTAAGTCTCAGGTCGCTAATTCGTAATCATATATGGATGAAGGTGGGTAATGGGATGAATACTTCTACTTGGTTTGACGTATGGGATGATATTTGTCCGCTTAGCAGCATTGTTAATCCTCGAAGTATTGCAAATGCGGGTTTTAATATGAAATCTAGGCTGGCCGATGTTAATTTAGATGGTGATTGGAAGTGGCCGATAGCTTGGATTAGTCGATTCCCAGGGTTGACTAGTCTGAGAGATATCATGTTGGATTCAAGTCAACAAGATAGGTTAATGTGGCGAACTAGGAGGGGTATGTTCTCGGAATTCTCTACTTACACGGTTTGGGAGGATTTGCGTCAAGCTCAGGATGAGGTGGGTTGGTCGAGAGTGGTTTGGTTTCCACAAGCTATCCCGAGGCATTCGTTTCTTGTGTGGTTGATTATTCATCATAAGCTGAAAACTCAAGATGTCATGACCAAGTGGAACTCGGAAAATATGAATTTTAATCTCTTATGTTGCTCTTTATGTACGCGGGGACCAGATTCTCACCAGCATTTGTTTTTTGAATGTAAGTTTGCGGAAAATGTTTGGTATGGGGTTAGAGACAAAGCGGGTATGGAGTCTATTCAGAATAAATGGAGTGTCATCTTTGATTTCCTCGTTGGTATAGCGAACTCCAAGATGGTTACCCATGTGATTGCAAAAATTATTGTTGGTGCTACGGCTTACTTTGTGTGGGAAGAAAGGAATAGAAGGCTTTTTTCAACTAAAAGGAGGAATGAAAATCAACTGATAGAGGTAATCTTGTCCACCGTCCGAATGAAGCTTCACACGATGAGATTTAAGAGTACTGTCCAAATGGCTCGTGTAATGCAAGACTGGAATTTACCGCGAGGGCTTATTATGGCGGATGATGATTGTGGTTAAGTAGGTATAGGTTACAAGTTGCTTTGTGTAGCGTATAGTGTTTTGTCTACGTTGTTTAGCGAGTTTGCATGTTTTTAGTCTACTCTTGTATGGCATGTCATACTTGAGAACTGGGAGTCTTTCTGTCTCTCACTTGGTTTTTTTGGTTGGTATAATATTCACCGGGGTAACCCTTTACCCAAAAAAAAAATTACCAAAATGCCATTTTTATGCATAAATTCATTTTAAGCATATGTAACCTAAATTTTGACATCTAAACTGATTAGGCAACATTATTAGACATGTTAAGGCATATAATACTTGTCATATGACTAGTTAGGCGGTCCGAACGCGTTTTCCGCGAACGACGCGTTAAAGTGGTGTAAGCTACCTAAACGGGTCATAATGGGTCGTAAGCACGTAGGTTAGGTTTCATTTTAGTATGTAGGCTTTGTTAAACCATATTACATGAGTTCCTATACTCATTTGGTTTACGAAACCTCATTCTATCCAATCTTCCGATTTAGGTCCGTTTATTTACATAATTACCTATATTAGGTGCCTTTTGATTCCGTGATCCCTCTAGCTTTGCTTGGTTGTTATTCAAGACTTCTAAGCATCCTCAAGTGAGTACATAGACCCCTCTTTTACTGTTTTACAAACGTTTTGGGGTGAAACACATGTGCCTACTTGGTATTTTCATTTTTGGGTAAAGGGTTACCCCGGTGATTTTATAACATAACCAAAATATTACAAGTAGGAAGGCTGGTAAACCCCCTAGTTCTCTTCGTGACATACCACAAAAGAGTATACAAGAAAAAACAACCAAAACGGTTTAACTAGTACAAAAAGAAACAATATGCTAATGCCTTCATTGCTCTTCAAAGTACTCTACCCCATCAATTTTCCACTCCTCCAAAAAACGTCTCACATTATCAGCATTTTTATACTTGAAAGAGATCAATTTGGTTCTAACCGTGCTAAGAATATGTTCCGATGTTTGTTCAGGTGGCCGCAATCTATTACTGAAGAATCTAGTATTTCTTTCGCACCAAATAGCATAAGCCGAAGCAGCAGTAACCAGTTTACTGACGATCGATGATACTGATCTTGAATTAGCCCTCGGAATCAGCCAGGAGACTATATCCTCCCATCGTTCGTGAACCGCACTCATGCCTGCTCTAGTACGAACTGAGTTCCACACCTCCTTCGAGTATGAGCATTCAAAAAATAAATGGTCATGCGTCTCTAGACCTGCATAGCACAACAAACAACACATCTGATTTATAGAGCCGGTAACTTTATGATTCCACTGAAGAATACGGTCCTGGGTCCAAAGTTTCCTCTTGAAAATTAGCCAACATGTGAAAGCATGCTTTGGAATGTTAAAAGAAGACCATACAATCGTTGACCAAGGTTTCTGTTGCTCCCTAATACGAATGGAATTCCACACCTCTTTAGAAGTGAACTGCACTAGTTTACCTTCTGAATTCCTCCACAAGATCTGGTCTTTAGCATTAGAAATATTAACAGATTGCAACTGAAACAAAACCGGATAAACATCCCTCCATGCGTCTGGCCAGGTCCACAACCCGTGCTCGATCACGTCCGCAACTTTAGTCATTACATTGTAACCATATCTCGCCATTTGTCTTGGAGTAACAAAATTCGCAAGTGGGCAGTCAATACACCACTTATCAAACCAAATGAAAGTACTTTGACCATTACCCACTTTAGTCCAAAAAAGATCCCGAAAAATCACCCTACATTTTAATAATTTCTTCCATCCCCAAGGTGAGTTCAGTTGTACCGGAATGTCCCATAAGCTGCGACCTTTGAGCCTATATAACCCAACCCAATTATTCCATAGAGACTTCCTGCCCGAGAGAAGACTATAAAAATGGTAAGCCATGAGCGATTTGTGGACATCAGCAATGCGCCTAATCCCCAAACCTCCCTCGGCCTTAGGAAGACATACCTCCTTCCAAGCAACCTTTGCTCTACCTTTAGAGGCTGTACCACGACCCCAAAGAAACCATTTCATTTTACTTTCAAGCTCCTTTATAACACTAGTCGGTAAGATAAAAACTGAAGCCCAGTAAACATGAATAGACGAGAGCACTGATACGACTAATTGTAATCTACCAGCAAATGAAAGAAACCGATTTTTCCAATCCATGATCCTCTTATTCATTCGTTCCACCAGAACTTGACAGTCTTTTACTAATAGTCTAGAAGCTAGTAACGGGACCCCCAGATACTTGATAGGAAGCTTACCTTCCTCAAACGGAATCAGCTCCATAATTCTCTCCTTAACACGTTTCGGAACATTACAGAAGAAAATAGTGCTTTTTGCGTTACTCGGAACTAACCCCGAAACCTCTTCAAACTCCTTTAGGGACTTCATAATAATCTTAATCTAATTAAACTCCCCTCTAGCAAACAAGAATAAATCATCCGCGAAACAAAGATTGATAATCATCTGTTTTTCACATTTGTTATGAAACTTAAAAGAGTTATCCAATTCAGCCGCTTTTCTAAGAATGATAGATAATACCTCCATAACCATAGTAAATAAGTATGGAGACATCGGGTCTCCTTGTCGCAAACCTCGCTTCCCTTTGAAGTATCCATGAATATTACCGTTTATACTTAAAGAGAACGATGTAGACGTGACACATTCCATAATCCATTTTATAAACCGTTGATGAAAACCATACCAGTGCAAGATGTCACACAAGAACCTCCAATCAACTGTATCATACGCTTTTTGAATATCTACTTTCATAGCACATCGAGGAGGACCAATCTGACGATGATAATTGTGCATTAGTTCCTGCGTTAACATTATGTTGTCCGATATCCTCCTACCTGGGACGAAAGCTGATTGATTATCACTAATGATCTCTTTCAATCCTTCAAGAATCCTGTTTGTTATAATCTTGCTAATCCCCTTATAGACAACATTGCAACACGAAATCGGCCTGTAATCAGTTACTACACCCGGCGTAGATACCTTAGGAATAAGGGCAAGAAACGTATGATTAATTTCCTGGAGCATTCTACCCGTTTCAAAAAAATCAATAATAGCTGCAGAAATATCACTACCCACAACTGACCAAGCCTTTTTAAAGAATTCAGACGTATACCCATCCGGACCGGGCGCCTTGTTCTCATTAATAGAAAAGATAGCATTTTTTACCTCATCCTGAGTGACCGGCCGACACATGAAATCTGCCACATGAGAGTTTAGTTTTGTGGAAAACATATCATTATCCATTCTCTTCGCCATATCTCCATTCGAACCCAGAAAAACTCGAAAATGGTTCACCAACGCAGATGCTACCCCCTCCCCTTCATGAAGATTACCAAGAGTATCTTTAATTATATGGATTTTATTAATGTGGTTCTTGCACTTCACGACATTGTGAAAGAAAGCGGTATTAGCATCACCAACCTCCAGCCATCTTTGTTTAGACTTTTGTTTCAAAAATCTTTCCTCATCAAGCAAGGCTTCTTGGTATTTCTTTGCACACTCTGATTCAGCTTCCTTATTACCCACATTAAACGGATCCAAATCTAAACATGTTTGCAACCTGTCAAGCTCCCCTTTTAGGTCTGTCACTTTTCTATGAAGATTCCCTTGTTTATGCAATAAAGATCTAAACGGATGTTTCAATCCTCTCAGCTTCTTTACTACTCTAAACATCGGCACCCCCTCAACAGTCACCTCCCATCCCGTCTTAACCACATCCAAGAACTCCTTTTTGTGAGCTAGTAAGTTAGAAAACTTAAAAGGTTTTGGTTTATTGCGGCTTGTCTGAAAAAGCTTTAACACACACGGGCAGTGGTCCGAAATACCATTCGGAAGAAAGCAAGCATACGCATCCGTAAACGAATCAATAAAGTTTACATTGGCCATAATTCGATCCAACTTTTTCCGTATCCCCACACCATTCCTTGGTCGCTGGTTCCAAGTAAAATGAATACCATGAGCCTTAATATCCATAACTTCAATATAATTCACACAATCATTAAACTCCTTCATAGCGCCGTTAACTACCGAAGATCCCATACACTTATCTTCAATATTAAGAGCGACATTAAAGTCTCCCATGATGGTCCAAGGTTTAACCTTAGCCATCCCTTTATGCATTCGTAACGAATCCCACAATTGTTTTCGCTCTTGATCACTATTACTAGCATATACAAAAGAAACATATAGCATAATCTTATCTTTTTTGAAAATGACTTGAGTATGAACAACTTGTTCAGTAACATGCAACACCATAACGTCTACGCAATCCATATTCCAACCCACAATTATTCTAGTACCTTTACTGCACATATTACCATTCGAAGACCATTCCCAATTCCGAAAGACGTTCCCACAGACTTTACTAAGGTTCTCAACCTTCACATGCGATTCTAGAATAGCTAATACCTGCAATCCGTTAGATTTTACAAGTTTTTAAACCTCCTTTTGTTTCAGGGGATGGTTCAAGCCCCTTACATTCCAAGCGGCTATGCTATCCATTAATAACCCCTTCCGCAGGTGTGCTTGCACCCGTTTTCTTTGTACCCTCATTTGAGTTTTCACCCATGAACTTTGACACCCCATCATCTGAGCTTAGCTTAACTTCTACTTCTTCCACATCCGGCTCCTCCGCTACCTCATTTAAGGCACTAAATTGGTTACTAGTAGTAAACACAGGTCCTTTAGACGAACTTGGCTTACTCGGATCTTGCTTCTCGATCGTTTTCTTAGGTCTATACACGAACTTTTGTTTTTCGTTAACATGAAAATGCTGCTTCATACCCTTTCTCCTGCTGTTCCCACACTTAAAGCCTTGATCATCCACTTTACCCTTCTCATTTCCTTCACTATCCGGTTTATTGGTACACTTCAGCGGGCAATCATGATCACCATGTCCAAACACATTGCACGTATTACATTTTGGCGGTTTCCATTCATACTCCACCTTGACCTCGCTCTTCAAAAATCCACCTTCTTCCACATTCGGGATGGCCACAGTAATCATCTCTTTCATCTCCTTTTCGGCATCTAATTCAACAATAGCCCTAGCATAGCCACTTCTACCCCAAGAGTCCATACACATTTTTGTCGTTTCGTTATCCAGAATCTTTGGAGATCCAATCTTAGAAGCAATCAAGCTGAGACCGTCTTCCGTATACGCCGCTAGAGGAACATCATACATCTTGACCCACACTGGGATTTTCTTTAGCTCCTCCTTTTTCAGTTCAGTGTTTGGTGTCCATTGCTTCAAGAACAATGGTATATTCCTTATAAGCCACGGCCCATCCTGTAACACTTGGTCCATTCCATCTTTTGACTTGAACTTAAAAAAGAAAAAACCCTTGCCATTCATCATAGACTTCTCCAACCCATACTTCTCCCATCTATTCCTGACATAGAAATCAACGACTGGAAACGCTAATCTTTTGCCCAAAAAATATCCAAATAACACATTGGCAAATCGATCTTGAACCTGTTTAACCGAAGCTATAGGTATTGTGACATCAGCATCTTCCATAGACTTAGAGTTCTCCATAAACCGAAAGTTCACCTTTTGAACAGGTTTGGCTGTCGATAGTTTTTCAGCATAAGATTTCACAGTACTGTGATTAATTCTCTGATCCATCACATTCTGCCGATTTACTTCATTATTATCTTTCACTTCAGTACCCATGCTAGGGTTTGCATGCGGCTTACTAAAATCAGCAAACGTGGGGAATTGCACCTGGGAGTTCCCAACATGTTTTGAAATACCACCTGTAAAATCCAAACTTACAGGAGTAGAGATAGCTGCTAGCCCATCAAGAACTGATGGATTGTTCGTGGAAAACATACCTCTTCTAGGCAATAGCGGGTTCCCTTCGATGTTTGTAACTCGTAATCCGATGCCACGCATAGGAGCCGCACCAGGTGTTGTTTCATTAGTTTCATTCCCCACTCCAGATTTGTTGTTACCATCAATCTCATAATTCATATTTAGATATCCATCCCCATCATCTTGTTCGACTCTCTCCATAATCACGTAAACTTTACAACCATGCACCAAAATCGATTACCAGAACAGGAGTAGAGATAGCTTTCCATGTTTTCATATCATATACTTGCTATGTTCATTAGTACACTATTAGTACATGATTTTATTATGTCTTGCTATGTATGTTCACTTAACACGCTAGCACAATTGTTTTACATTTTGAACCATTTGAAATCATTGTATTTATGTGAACCGTTTGTAACCATTTGATTTATGTGAACCATTTGTAACTGTTTGAGCCATTGGGTTAGGGAAGTGATTAGGTAACGGGGCAGGTGTAATGTGTTAAAAGCATGGTGGATACGCCGCTGCTACTTCCTATATATAAGTGCTTTTAACACATTATATATCGTTGCGTTATCTAGATCACTTGGGTAAACAATTTTGAAACAATGTCACACAATTATGTTTTCTGAATAATATACACCATACGAGTCTTATTAACGAGTTTCTATGAGATGTTTTAATATTTGATTTAATAAAACAAAATGTTTTGGAGTTAAGAATCATGGCTATGAGATTTTATAAAGTATAACCAACTTGATTTGAGTTGGTTAGTTATGATGCAATGCTATACTTTTCAAAACAAGGTTTTTAAATAAGTATTGCAACATATAAAACGAGCCATGAATCTGACACTCACATAAAACCTATGTACTCGCCGGCATTTTTATGCTGACGTATTTTCACATGTGTTTCAGGTACCATAGTTGATGATGTTTGATGATGATACTTGTGTACGCTCACATAGGAATGGACGAGGCCTTAGTGACTTAATAACAATGAAAGTTTATTTGTTCCTATTTTGTTTCTAATTCCAATGTAATGTAATACATTCAATTCAATAAAACGAATCTGTTTAATCCATGGTTGTGAAACAATGATTCTGTTACAACACTCCCCGACGTTTCCGCCACGTTTTGTTGTTTTACGTGGTCGGGGTGTGACAGAAAAGTTGGTATCAGAGCCAATGGTTATAGGGAATTAGGTTATTAGTAATGCTTTGACCTAGACTATAACCTTCCTAGGACCCTAACGCGAGTTTACTTGCGTTTAGTCATAAAACAATACCGTTGCCTATCCTTAGGCAGCAACCACAATAAGAACACAAAATTCGAATCTGCTTTGAAAACTAATCATCTGTTCCAGGATGATTTATTATAAGGTTTCGAATCTTCAAAGTTTTCAAATTCTTGTCAAAGTTTAGGGCTACATAATGTGAACACGTGCAAACTGGAAGTGTGGGTGCCTGTACCCTGAGCTTTCTGTCTAAGGCTAGAGTGTTCGTACAAATCCGCAATGTCGGACCAGTCACTCTTACCTGGGAACTCTTGGGGTGAGTGTCCACTTTTAGGCGAGCATGTCTTCGCGATACATTATGAGGACCTATTTGCTTTGATTCAGCCTTTGTGTGTCGTTTGTTTGCTTCGTGGTTCAAACAAATGGCCATCACCCATGATTTTGGTCGGTAATTGTAACATCCTATTCTTACCCAATGCCATTTCATTTGTTTTCTCTCTTGTTTCCTCTTTTTAGAATGCCTCCACGACGCGAAAATCAGGTACCTATTGAAGAACTGGCAGCTGTCATTACGCAGCAAATGACTGCTGCAATCCCGAACATCGTTGCTCAATGTAACCAAGCTCTCAACAACAATAATACCCCGTGCAACTTCAAGACGTTCAACTCAGCTAAGCCATCAAAGTTTTTTGGGTCTCAAGGAGCGACTGCACTTCTGCAGTGGTTCGAGAGTCTAGAGAGCACCTTCAGACATGTTCAATGCCCAAATGAGCGAAAGGTATAATTCGCATCTAGTGTGTTTGAGAAACGAGCTTTGACATGATGGAATGGTGTGATGAGAGATAGGGTTGCCGATGTGGCACTGGCTCAAACGTTGGAAGAGCTTCGAGCTCTGATGATGAAGGAATTCTGTCCTCGTCACGAGATCAGAGCCTTGGAAAGGGAATTCGACGATCTTAATCAAGATAGCGGTGAGCATCGAGCCTACATGTCACAACCCCAAAATCCACATGCGGAATACCACCGCTTGGAGGCGTGACTAACCAGGATCTAGCCACCAATTATACTGAGCAATGATTAATAGTAAGGATATTCACCAACCACCGTGGTAAGTAGATATCATAGTTTAAAGATTTAAAAGTTTAAGTTCGAATAATAGTTTAAGTAAGCAGCGGAAGCATAAATCAAACAGTTTCAAGACAAGGTTCATAGTTCAAGATTATTTAGAACCCAACACATGGGCTAGACGACCACTACGCATCTCCAAGCTGCAAGCTCCTGAGTCACTGGGTACCTGCAAAGCATGCAGTAGGGTATCAACAAAAATGTTGGCGAGTCCACGAGTTGTCCAGTTTTAATTACCAAAAACTTGTTTCACCAGTTAATTTATCCGTTTATACATGCGATGGGGAGCTACCCCATAAGTAAGCGACTAAACTGTTTTTCCAATACCGAATACTTACTTAACCGTACGTTTCCGTAGTGCCCCGTTGTCAATGTTCTATCATCATTGACGGTTTGCCAGAGTACATTAGTTCACTCCCGTTCCCAGTAACAAGGGTTGGTGTGAGGCTGGTTACACCTAAATAGCGCTATTAACTAATAACCCGTTCGCCAGGCCCCGACGACTAATCGGTATTAAATGGTAGGGACTTAAGTGATAGAGTTTCGTTTAGTGTTGCTTGTTGCATTCCGTATAAACAATAATTAACCAAAAGTTCCCAGTAACAAGGGAAGTAAGTAAGTTTGTTCCCAGTAACAAGGGAAGAAAAGTAAGTTTGTATCCCTTACGCGGGGATAGCGTTGATTAAGTTTCCGTTTCCCAAAACCACCGTGAACGCATGCTTTTATAGTTGTGAACTCACCTTCGGTTGCTCGGCAGACAGTTTACTTGGTCAAATACGTTGGTCACCACGTCCTAACATGGTTACCAGTATAGGTCCGGTTTGGGTTCAAAGAAGTCACGTATATTCTACACGTATTCTAACACATAGCATACATACACATAGAGTCATTGGGCCAGTTCTATCGCATGTTCGGCAGCCCATAATCCATTTAAACAGAAATCAAACATGAACAGTTCATACAGTTCGGCCCATTAACGTAGATAAGTAGTCCAGACGAGACAAGGTGGTCTCGACTCGAGAACACGCGGTCTCGAGTCGCAACATGGAGATCTCGAGTCGTGGGCTCCTGGTCTCGAGTAGTGCTGGTATGAGTCGCAACCTCAGGGATCTCGAGTCCCGTCTCGAGTCGCAATCAGAAGATCTCGAGTCGAGACCTTTGATGGTCTCGAGTCCCTGAAGTCTGTTTTGAGTTGCTTGGACATGGTCTTGAGTCGCAACTGCTGTGGTCTCGAGTTGTCACAGGTTGGTCTCGAGTCGCAGTCGGGGGTCTCGACTCGCAACCCTGGATGCGTGCACATGAAGTCCTTCTAGAACATCTGATGTACTAACCAATAATCTTGCAATTTCATGTAATTGTGTACTAGCCAATAGAATTTCATAAACATGTTTTGTTGTCTAATTCCCAAACAATTCAGATTAAACATGGCATCTTTTAATGTTCAAAGCATATTCAAATCTTCATATTCACATTGTTCATCATATTCAACATTCAAACACATTCAACACATATTCATGTCATATTCATATAGTTCATCCCTAGGGTTTTATCATTCATCTTTATACTCAAAGTGTGTGCATATATCCTAAATTCTTCAACATATAACATAAGACTTGTGAATAAGAACCATGTAACATATATCCTAGATATCAAGACAATCTTGTAACCCACCATCTAAACACAATGTTTGTCCTATTTTATCAAGCATGAATCGGATTGTCATAAGTATCATCAATTATTTATCATTCAAAGCACAATTTGTTCACATCTCATTCATCATTCAATCATTCAAAGTAAGTCACATAATTATACACAAAAACACCTAGTAAAGATCTAAAAACACTAACCGGTTGATAGAGAGTGTGTGAAGGCGAGTAGGTTTGTCGTTCGGTATTCTCCGAGTGAAGAACACAAGCTAATCCGAGGGCTTGGTTGTCGCCGGTTTGATCCTAGAGAGGGAGAGGAGAGGTTGTGTTGTTAGTGTTTTTAGTGAGAGAGGATGTAGTAGACTGTGTGTGTAGGAGAGTGTGAAGGGATGGTGATTGAAAAGTGGCAAGGTTGGCCATCAACATAGTATATATACCCGATCCATGTAGGTGCACCCTAATGGGTTCGAGTGGGCTTTTGAGGTGCACGGCCCAACCGGCCCAGTCGTTCACTCGAGACCGAATGGTCTCGAGTCGGGTTCATGGTCTTGGTTCACTTATATATATATATATATATATTACATACACATAGTTTAATACAAGCATCACATAATACTTCAAGATAATTCGCAAATCTTCATTTAATAATATATGTACACATAAGGCTAAACCAAAATGGTTACTCGGGAAAACCCAGAGTGTCACATTATCCCCAAGTTTTAAGAACTTTCGTCCCGAAAGTTAAGGCAGTCACTGTCAAGCTAGTGTAAGTGAGAACGTTTCAACGGGGTGTCACATCATCCCCCCGTTAGTTTGGAATTTCATCCCGAAATTCGGTTGTAGCTTCAGTGTTGGGAGTTTCATTTGGGAACAACTGGGGATACTTGCGCTTCATCTGGTCTTCCCGCTCCCAGGTAAACTCTGGGCCACGGCGTGAGTTCCAACGAACTCGCACGAGAGGTATCTGGCTACTTTTGAGGGTTTTGACCTCACGATCCGTGATCTCAATTGGTTCCTCAGTAAAGTGTAGCTGTTCGTCAATAGTAAGTTCCTTGAAAGGAAGGATGAGTGTTTCATCTGACAGACACTTCTTCAGATTTGACACGTGAAAGACGTTGTGCACAGCACTCAGTTCTTCAGGCAGATTCAATCTGTAAGCGACCTTACCGATCTTTTCGGTAATTTCAAAGGGTCCGACATATCTCGGATTTAGCTTGCCCCGTTTTCCAAAACGAACCACGCCCTTCCAGGGTGAGACTTTAAGTAGAGCCCGGTCACCAACCTGGAACTCTAGCGGTTTCCTATCCTTATCAGCGTAGCTCTTCTGACGGTCACGAGCCGCCGCCATGCGTTGCCTAATCTGGGCAATCTTTTCTGTAGTGTCTACTACATGTTCCGGGCCTGTGATCTGGCTGTCACCAACCTCCGCCCAGCAGAGAGGCGATCGGCATTTACGACCGTACAATGCCTCAAAGGGTGCTGCCTGAATGCTGGTGTGGTAGCTGTTGTTGTAGGAGAATTCCACTAATGGCAGGTGCTTCTCCCAATTCTTGCCAAAATCGATCACACATGCCCTAAGCATGTCTTCGAGGGTTTGGATGGTGCGTTCAGATTGCCCATCCGTTTGCGGATGATAAGCGGTGCTCATGTCTAAACGTGAGCCAAAAGATTTGTGCATAGCTTGCCACAACTCAGAAGTAAAACGCGCGTCTCGATCGGAAATAATAGAGGTTGGCACTCCGTGCTTCGAAACCACTTCCTTTAAGTATACCTCTGCTAAGGTAGAGAACTTGTCTGTTTCTTTAATAGCCAAAAAGTGTGCAGACTTAGTTAATCGGTCCACTATTACCCAAATGGTGTCATTCCCGTGTTGAGACCTAGGCAGGCTAGTGACGAAGTCCATGGAAATTTGCTCCCATTTCCATTGCGGGATTTCTGGTTGTTGGAGTAGGCCTGATGGTTTCTGATACTCAGCCTTGACTCTTGCACAAGTCAAGCATTTTCTGACATAGGTTGCTATGTGGGCTTTCATGCCAGGCCACCAATATGTAGTCTTTAAGTCGTGGTACATCTTATCCGAACCAGGATGTACTGAGTAATGGGACTTATGGGCTTCATCCATTACAAGCTCGCGCAAATCCCCATAAAGTGGGACCCATATACGCCCGTTTACGTAGTAAGCACCATCTTCTTTTTGTTCTAGCCGTTGTCTCGATCCTCGTAGGGACTCAGCTCTGATGTTCTCGACTTTCAATGCTTCAACCTGAGCATTTCGGATCTGATTAGGGAGGTTCAAGTGGATGGTGAGCTGTAAGGCACAAACACGCTTAGGTTTGGTTTCCTTCCTGCTGAGGGCATCTGCCACCACATTAGCCTTGCCTGGATGGTACTTAATTGCGCACTCATAGTCGTTTAGAAGCTCGACCCATCGGCGTTGCCGCATATTCAACTCCTTTTGTTCCATTATGTGTTGGAGACTCTTGTGATCCGTGTAAATCGTGCACTTGGTACCGTATAAATAATGTCTCCAAATCTTGAGCGCAAAAACCACAGCTCCAAATTCTAAGTCGTGTGTCGTGTAGTTCCTTTCGTGGATCTTGAGTTGTCGCGAAGCGTAAGCAATAACCTTCTCGCGTTGCATCAACACGTAACCAAGTCCTTGAATAGAAGCGTCGCAGTAAACAACAAAGTCGTCGGTACCTTCAGGTAAGGAAAGAATAGGTGCACTACAAAGGTTCTTCTTTAGTTCCTGAAAGGCAGATTCCTGAGCCTTACTCCATTTGTAAGCAACACCCTTCTGAGTGAGGGTCGTAAGTGGTTGAGCGATCTTAGAAAATCCCTTGATAAATCTTCGATAGTATCCTGCCAATCCCAAGAATTGGCGAACTTCGGTCGGAGTCTTAGGTATAGGCCAATTCTTAATGGATTCGATCTTAGCAGGGTCGACATGAATCCCATCCTGATTGACTATGTGCCCAAGGAAATGGACTTCTCTAAGCCAGAAATCACATTTCGAGAACTTGGCGTACAGTTGCTCCTTGCGAAGGAGTTCGAGAATAAGACGCAGGTGTTGTTTATGCTCCTCTTGACTTTTCGAGTAAATCAGGATGTCGTCAATAAACACAATCACGAACTTGTCGAGGTAAGGTTTACACACTCGGTTCATGAGATCCATGAAGATCGCAGGTGCGTTGGTCATTCCGAAAGGCATAACAAGGAATTCGTAGTGACCATAGCGGGTTCTGAAAGCAGTCTTAGAGACGTCCTCATCGCGGACTCTCAGCTGGTGGTAGCCCGATCGTAGATCGATCTTGGAATAATAGCTCGACCCTTGCAGCTGGTCGAACAGATCGTCGATACGGGGAAGTGGATAACGATTCTTGATGGTAACCTTGTTCAGCTCACGGTAATCGATGCACATTCGGAATGTGCCATCCTTCTTTTTGACAAAGAGCACTGGGGCTCCCCAGGGTGATGAGCTAGGATGGATAAAACCTTTGTCCAAAAGTTCTTGTAGTTGAGTAGAGAGTTCTTTGAGTTCTGCGGAAGCTAGACGATAAGGTGCACGAGCTATAGGCGCTGCTCCGGGAGCTAGCTCGATTTGAAATTCGACCTGACGGTGAGGAGGGAGTCCAGGTAGTTCCTCCGGGAATACCTCAGGATAGTCGCGTACAACTGGAAAATCTTCAATCCTGTTTTCCTTTTTCTGCGTGTCGGCAACGAGTGCTAAAATAGCGGTGTGCCCCTTTCGTAGACACTTCTGGGCCTTTAAGAATGAAATGATGCCTGTGACTTCTCCGCTTTTGTCGCCTTGAACTATAAGAGGCTTGCCAGGAGGACGGGGAATATGAATAGCTTTCTCTTGGCAGAGGATCTCGGCTCGATGTTTGGATAGCCAATCCATACCAATGATGACGTCGAAGCTTCCAAGAATGATGGGGAAGAGATCGATACGGAAGGTCTGACCAGACAATTCTAGTTTGCAGTTACGAATAACGTGTAGGCCTCGTGGTTTCTACCATTAGCTATTTCAACGATGTGCTTAGAGCTTAACGGCGTAAGAGTGGACTTAAGTTTCTTACTAAGGCGTAGGGATACATAACTAGCATCTGCTCCAGAATCAAATAATACGAAAACATAACGATCATTAAGTAGGAACTTACCCGCCACTACGTTGGGGTCGTTCCTTGCTTCAGCAGCCCCAATCACGAATGCCCTTGCATTGTTTCCAGCTCCTTGGTTGTTGTTGTTGTTGTTGTTCCCAGCGCCTTGATTATTGTTGTTGCGATTCTGGTTCAACTGAGGGCAATCCTTTCGCATGTGCCCTACTGCCCCACATTTGTAGCATTCATGATTATTTCCTTGTTGTTGTTGTGGTTGTTGTTGATTCTGCCTAGTTGGGAACTGACTCCTACAGTCTTTGGCTTCATGCCCCATCTTGTTGCATCGCTGACACTGACCTTTGCCACATGGCCCACTGTGGTGTCGATTACATTTGTTACACTTGGGGTGGTTTCCCCAATAGCCACCCTGTTGCTGAGGGCCCTTGCTGCTTTCAGTCTTCCTTTGTTGAACTGGGGCCTGAGTGGGGTTAGCGTCCTTTCCCTGACTTCCATCCCACTTTCGTTTGTTATCGCTAGAAGTTCCAGCAGTAGCACTGATCCTCTTGGGCAACTTGCCCTCCTCCACAGCCTGATTGGTGAGTTTGTGAGCAAGACGGACCACGGGCTGTATGGTATTGAGGTTGGCTGAGGTCACATGGCTCCGGATTTCTGGGACCAAACCTTTGATGTACAGTTCGATCCTTCGATACATAGGTCGGGACATGTTTGGGCAAAGTGCAGCATAGTCGTTGGACTGCTTGGTGTAGGTCTCAATCTCCGATCCAACCATCTTGAGCTCATAGTACTCGTTCTCGAGTTTGTGGATGTCGTCCCTGTGACAGTACTCCTCTTTGATCATGTCCTTGAAATCTTCCCACGCAGTAGCATTAGCAGTTTCCAGACCAAGCATCTGAATTTGTGCTTTCCACCATGAAAGCGCGTTTCCTTCAAGCGTACCAGTCGCGAACTTAACCCAGTTAGCAGGGGGACACTCGCAGACAGCAAAGACAGCTTCGGCCTTTTCAATCCAGTGCAGAAGGCCTATGGCACCCTCAGTGCCGTTGAAAGGGAGAGGCTTGCCATCCATGAAGGTTTTGAAAGTACAAACACGTGGCTGCGCAGGCGTAGGCTGACCTGTCGTGAGAAGTGAAGCGAATGGGCTTAAAGGTGAAAAGACGATGTGGGGGTAGGATCTAAACATCCTAAAGTAACTAGTTTACCTCCAGGGTGAGCTGCGAAAGCTGCAGCCACCGTGTTGAGCAAGTTGGTGAACTGAGCCTGAGTCATGTTGACGTTTCCTCTTCCGCGTCCACTCATTGTCTTCATAACCAGAAAACACAGTATGAGTGCGATGTCGTAACGTAGGGAGAATTGAGATAGAAGAGGGATGTGTATCTATCTAGTTAGGCACACTAGTATGTATAGTAAAGCACTCAATCGTAAAGTAAACAAGCAAGTAAACACAAGTCCGAGCTATGAGGTCTAATAAGCTGAGTCTTGCCCTTGGAGTGTAGTGTCGTCACGAGTCACGGGTTATAGTCTGGTTTTTCTCAAAAAGACTTTCTTTTTAAAACCTAGTTCACTATAACCAATGGCTTTGATACCAATCTGTCACACCCCCAAAATCCACATGCGGAATACCACCGCTTGGAGGCGTGACTGACCAGGATCTAGCCACCAATTATACTGAGCAATGATTAATAGTAAGGATATTCACCAACCACCGTGGTAAGTAGATATCATAGTTTAAAGATTTAAAAGTTTAAGTTCGAATAATAGTTTAAGTAAGCAGCGGAAGCATAAATCAAACAGTTTCAAGACAAGGTTCATAGTTCAAGATTATTTAGAACCCAACACATGGGCTAGACGACCACTACGCATCTCCAAGCTGCAAGCTCCTGAGTCACTGGGTACCTGCAAAGCATGCAGTAGGGTATCAACAAAAATGTTGGCGAGTCCATGAGTTGTCCAGTTTTAATTACCAAAAACTTGTTTCACCAGTTAATTTATCTGTTTATACATGCGATGGGGAGCTACCCCATAAGTAAGCGACTAAACTGTTTTTCCAATACCGAATACTTACTTAACCGTACGTTTCCGTAGTGCCCCGTTGTCAATGTTCTATCATCATTGACGGTTTGCCAGAGTACATTAGTTCACTCCCGTTCCCAGTAACAAGGGTCGGTGTGAGGCTGGTTACACCTAAATAGCGCTATTAACTAATAACCCGTTCGCCAGGCCCCGACGACTAATCGGTATTAAATGGTAGGGACTTAAGTGATAGAGTTTCGTTTAGTGTTGCTTGTTGCATTCCGTATAAACAATAATTAACCAAAAGTTCCCAGTAACAAGGGAAGTAAGTAAGTTTGTTCCCAGTAACAAGGGAAGAAAAGTAAGTTTGTATCCCTTACGCGGGGATAGCGTTGATTAAGTTTCCGTTTCCCAAAACCACCGTGAACACATGCTTTTATAGTTGTGAACTCACCTTCAGTTGCTCGGCAGACAGTTTACTTGGTCAAATACGTTGGTCACCACGTCCTAACATGGTTACCAGTATAGGTCAGGTTTGGGTTCAAAGAAGTCACGTATATTCTACACGTATTCTAACACATAGCATACATACACATAGGGTCATTGGGCCAGTTCTATCGCATGTTTTTGGGTAAAGGGTTACCCCGGTGATTCTATTAAAATAACCGCAATTAAGTACAAGTAGTGAGGATAATCCACACTAATTCATATACAGGACATGCCCCATATATGTAAACCACTAAAACAAAGACCAAAGACCAATGACACCACAAACCTAGTCTACTTTACATCAAGAAAAAATGTCCAGTAGACATACAAAACGACATCAACAAGGGACGTTATCCGCCATCATCAAAAATGAAATTGCTTCGAAACAACATCCCCATAAGACGAACCAAAAACTGACTAGCCATTGGAGAACTTTGTGGAAGAGGTGCTTGCCCCTGCTTTTGAAATCACAGGATGTGTACCCGACATCATAAATTCATTTGTTTCATTATAAACTTCCGCAACCTCCTCATCATCAGAATCACCAATATTATCCAGCATCCCCTTACCCGTTTGACGAGCCGTACCCTGCTCCTCTCTTAGCACATCAAACGGGTTCTGGGACACTACACTACTCAGCGGATCCGACTTTTTAACCCCTCCATTCGATTTGAACCCAACTGGCCTATACTCAAACTTCGGCTTAGCTATGTTAACCTGAAAACCAGATTTCCTAGCCGCTTTTTTACCATCCACATCCATAAACCCATCTGCATCCACTTCTGGAGTCTTCACTTGACCACGAGATTGCTTCCTAGCGTTTTGTTTCGGAGGTTTAGGAACAACCATAGGAGATTTCCTAGGCTGTTTCGGGCAAGACTCATCAGCGTGTCCAAAGACCTTACAATGATTACACCTGCAAGGACTCCATTCATATTCCACATTCATCTTCACTTTAATAAAACCTTCACCTTCTGGCTCAGGCACCGCAATAACAACTTCCTCTTTAAAGGCATTCTCAGCTGAGATCTCTATCAAGGCTCTAGCATAGCTGCTCCTACCCCACGCGTCCATGCACATTGAGGTAGTATACGAATCCAACAATTTCGGCTCACCAATAGCTGTAGCAATCATACTCAAACCATCTTCTGTATAGGCAACTATAGGAACATCATGAATTTTAACCCATACTAGAATCTTTTCAACTTCCTTCTTCTCTAGTCTCGCAGTAGGCGACCACACACTAAGGAAAAGAGGTTGAGAACGAATAATCCAGGGTCCCTCTTTAAGAACATTCAACATACCTTCTTTGTTCGCAAATTTGAAAAAGAAAAACCCGTTCGCATTCATCATAGACTTTTGCAAACCAAACTTCTTCCAATTGTTTTTCACAAAGTACTCAACCACCGGATAAGCCACACGATCCCCCAAGAAGTACCCATACAGTGTATTAGAAGTACCCATACAGTTCTATCGCATGTTCGGCAGCCCATAATCCATTTAAACAGAAATCAAACATGAACAGTTCATACAGTTCGGCCCATTAACGTAGATAAGTAGTCCAGACGAGACAAGGTGGTCTCGACTCGAGAACACGCGGTCTCGAGTCGCAACATGGAGATCTCGAGTCGTGGGCTCCTGGTCTCGAGTAGTGCTGGTATGAGTCGCAACCTCAGGGATCTCGAGTCCCGTCTCGAGTCGCAATCAGAAGATCTCGAGTCGAGACCTTTGATGGTCTCGAGTCCCTGAAGTCTGTTTTGAGTTGCTTGGACATGGTCTCGAGTCGCAACTGCTGTGGTCTCGAGTTGTCACAGGTTGGTCTCGAGTCGCAGCCGGGGGTCTCGACTCACAACCCTGGATGCGTGCACATGAAGTCCTTCTAGAACATCTGATGTACTAACCAATAATCTTGCAATTTCATGTAATTGTGTACTAGCCAATAGAATTTCATAAACATGTTTTGTTGTCTAATTCCCAAACAATTCAGATTAAACATGGCATCTTTTAATGTTCAAAGCATATTCAAATCTTCATATTCACATTGTTCATCATATTCAACATTCAAACACATTCAACACATATTCATGTCATATTCATATAGTTCATCCCTAGGGTTTTATCATTCATCTTTATACTCAAAGTGTGTGCATATATCCTAAATTCTTCAACATATAACATAAGACTTGTGAATAAGAACCATGTAACATATATCCTAGATATCAAGACAATCTTGTAACCCACCATCTAAACACAATGTTTGTCCTATTTTATCAAGCATGAATCGGATTGTCATAAGTATCATCAATTATTTATCATTCAAAGCACAATTTGTTCACATCTCATTCATCATTCAATCATTCAAAGTAAGTCACATCATTATACACAAAAACACCTAGTAAAGATCTAAAAACACTAACCGGTTGATAGAGAGTGTGTGAAGGCGAGTAGGTTTGTCGTCCGGTATTCTCCGAGTGAAGAACACAAGCTAATCCGAGGGCTTGGTTGTCGCCGGTTTGATCCGAGAGAGGGAGAGGAGAGGTTGTGTTGTTAGTGTTTTTAGTGAGAGAGGATGTAGTAGAGTGTGTGTGTAGGAGAGTGTGAAGGGATGGTGATTGAAAAGTGGCAAGGTTGGCCATCAACATAGTATATATACCCGATCCATGTAGGTGCACCCTAATGGGTTCGAGTGGGCTTTTGAGGTGCACGGCCCATCCGGCCCAGTCGTTCACTCGAGACCGAATGGTCTCGAGTCGGGTTCATGGTCTCGGTTCACTTATATATATATTACATACACATAGTTTAATACAAGCATCACATAATACTTCAAGATAATTCGCAAATCTTCATTTAATAATATATGTACACATAAGGCTAAACCAAAATGGTTACTCGGGAAAACCCAGAGTGTCACACTACACGGATCGTTATGAGGAGTTAAGTCTGTTATGCTCGAATATGGTTACGCCTTTGGATAAGGCAATCGAAAAGTACATTGATGGCCTCCCTGACCCAGTACAAGACATTGTGACTGGTAGTAACCCCACTACGGTTAGGCAGGCCATTGAGCTATCTGCTACCTTGACTGAATCTCAAATCAGGAAAGGTAAACTTTTCCAAAAAGGTGATAAGAAACCAATCGAGGAATCGAAACCCAAAGATGAGCAAACTGAATCCTCCAAGAAGTCAAGGAAGCGAAAAGCTTCCCAGAACTTCGCCGTGGTTGCTCACATTGATCAAGCTGCCCCCAACCAACCAGCTCAACCCCCTGCTAGGAGGCCATACAACGGAACTGCACCCTTGTGCAACCAATGTAACCTTCATCATCATGCTAGTGTGAAGTGCCGCAAATGCCAAATTTGTGGACTTATAGGTCACACAGCAAGAGTTTGCCGAGCTGAAGTTGCACCAAATCAAGCTGACAACAATCCTGCTCAAGCTCGTTTTCCACCAGGTTCTTGCTACAACTGTGGCGAGATGGGTCATTTCCGAAGAAATTGCCCAAAGGTTGCTAATGCAAATCCAACACAGGGATGAGCATCTGACCGACTAGAAGACAACACCATTTAGAAATAATCACGTCTTATGTATTATTTTCTTTTGTTGTCAAGGTCCATGAAACAGTTGTTATCGTTGTTTATAAATAAATCTTTTATTTACATTGCAATATATTTATGTGGTTGCTATATAAACAACATATCCCCTACAATACCGACAATCAGGGAATCGTATTCCTTGAAGAACAGACTACCCCCAAAATTCTTCCATTTTATGATCTCTTGCGTTTTCCACGAAAATCCTAAGTACCCGTTTCTTCCAAAGATAGGAAGTACAAGGCGCAAGTTACAACTCTTGACGAATACCCTAAGTACCACTATAAATCCTTAATAAGGTACCTAAGGGTATTTCCGTAAATCCTAAAATTGTTGTGTGCCTTAATTCGAATATTACGTTTCTTTGAAAACAAAATCGAATTTTCGGAAGATAATCCTATCTTCATAGATAGATTCTTGAAAATGATTAAAGTGCCAAATGAAATCCACGGATTGGATTCCTGGTGTGCTTTAAATATCTGTGTCCAAAGATAACAAATTAAAGGTCAAATTAAACAAATATGTTTTTTTTGGGTAAAGGGTTACCCCGATGAATTTTATAAATGAAACAAAAAAGTACAAGGGTGTGTCAAAACGACACACCTACTAAGCTTGACATGCCAAGCCTAGGAACACCAAACAAAAACAGAACCAGTATAAACAAAACCAAACAAAAAACGACCACATTAACAACCAAAACGCACACGAAGACAAAAAAAACTAGCCCGGATCTGCTACATTATCTTCGATCTCTTCTATCTTCCAAGTCTTAAAAATCCTATCCTTCACTGAAGCCAGCCGAAATCTGAACCCCATCAGGCGCAACCGAACCGTATTTTTAATTATCTCAGCAACTTGATCCACTGTTCTTTTATTATTCTTGAATAGTCTATTATTTCTCTCTTGCCAGATGTAATACGACGAAGCCGCAATCAACAGCTTACTCACAACATGATCTGCTTTCTTAGAAGAAGCATGCTTTTCAACCCAAATTAGAATCGAATGCCACGAATTGTCCACATTCCCCAACGAAACAAACTCCTTAACATTACTCCACACCTGATCCGCAAAAGCACATCGGAAGAACAAATGGTCCCGACTATCACGATCAAAATTACACAGCGGACAACACATCAAATTCAAATTCGTAAGACTACCTGCTTCCCAAACTGCCAAACGATCCTGCGTTTTTAATTTGTTTCTAAATGCAAGCCACAAATGAAACGAGTGCCTCGGGATGCATTGAGGAAACCAAACCATGTTACACCACATCACTTGATTATCCCTATTCCGAATTGTATTCCAGACTTGAGATGATTTAAAGTCACTTACTTTCCCTTCCGAGTCTTTCCAAATGAGCCGATCCACACTATTAGGAACAATAGAAGGGACCGAAATCGTGAATAACACCGGGAAAAGATCCATCCAAGCTTGGGGCCACCTCCAATTACCATTCTGATCAATCACTTCCGCAACAGAAGACTGTAACGAAAACCCAGCATTAGCAATGGACCGAGGAGATATAAACGAACTAAGAGGACTAAGCGAGCACCACATATCACTCCAAACATTAGTTTGAGCACCACTTTTAATAGTCGACCATATGTGTGGCCGTATAATATGCCGAATAGATAGGATTTTTCGCCAACCCCAACTCACACTCCCACGGCACGGAATCTCCCAAAAATTCCTCCCTTTAATTTTATAATTATGGATCCATCGCACCCAAATAGACTCCCTTTTCGAGATGATACTCCAAATATGGTTTGCCATGAGCGATTTGTTTACATCAGAAATACTTCTAATGCCCAATCCGCCTTCATATTTAGGCAAACACACATCCTTCCATGCTACCTTAGCACGAATCCTTCCTTCCGAACCAGCATTCCACAGAAATCTTCGAATACGCTTTTCAAGCTCACTGATAACCCGAGCTGGGATAATGAAAACAGAGGCCCAGTAGATGTGCATAGAAGAGAGAACCGAGTTAATAAGCTGTAACCGACCAGCAAAAGACAATGATTTTGTCACCCAATTGACTATCTTTTTCTCCATACGCTCAATGAGAATCCTACAATCCTTATATAAAAGTCTTGAAGAGATAAGTGGGACCCCAAGATAACGAACCGGAAGATCACCCTCCTGAAACGGCATTATATCAAGAATTTCCTGCCTTATCGAGTGAGGAACATTACAAAAAAACACCGTACTCTTAGCAGGACTTGGAGCAAGACCTGACATGTTCGTGAATTTCTCCAGAGCATCCTTAATCTTTTTAACAGAGCCGATGTCACCATGCACAAAAATAAATAAATCATCCGCAAAAGACACATTAATTATTTTCTCTTTCGCACAATGAAGATGATATTTAAACGACATACTAGCTGCTCGTCGAAGCAATAACGTTAAAACCTCCATAACTAACGTGAATAAGTAAGGCGACATTGGATCACCTTGCCTTAATCCACGTTTTCCCCTGAAATAACCATGCAGATTGCCGTTAATACTCAAAGAGTACGAAACTGTAGACACACAAGTCATGATCCAGTTCACCATTTTACTATGAAGACCAAAACGAATCAGAATGTCCTCCAAAAATTTCCAGCTGACAGTATCATATGCTTTCTGTATATCAATTTTGAAAGCACACCTAGCCGGACCCCTGTTAATGTGATAATTATGCATCAACTCCTGAGTTAGAAGAATATTATCCGAAATCTTCCGTCCTGGAACAAACGCTGATTGATTGATACTGACAAGAGAATCCAAACTACCTTTCAAACGTTCAGTAATAATCTTGCTAATACATTTGTACAAAACATTACAGCAAGAGATCGGCCTATAATCCAAAACCGAATCCGGAATTTCTTTTTTCGGAAGTAAAGCAAGAATAGTATGATTAATTTGTTTCAGAAGCTTACCGTTTTCAAAAAACTGTAAGACCGCATCAGTAATTTCGTTTCCGACTATATCCCATGCTTTCTTGAAGAAAACCGAAGTATATCCATCAGGCCCAGGGGCCTTATCATCTCCAATATCAAACATAGCGGCTTTAACCTCCTCACGAGTAATCGGACGAATCATATTCTCTGCTTCTTCATTGCTAAGAATATTGGAAAACAAGTTTTCCAAATTAGCTGGTTCAACCGGATTTTCCATACCCAAAAAGTTCGAATAATGCAGAACCATAGCATCAGCAACTCTTTCGCCTTCATGCCTATTCCCCAAAAGATCCATAACACTATGAATTTTAAGTCTAGCATTCCGAGATTTCACAGTGTTATGAAAAAAATTTGTGTTTGAGTCCCCAGCACAAAGCCACTCTACCTTAGACTTTTGCTTCAGAAAGCACTCCTCATCATATGCCGCTGCTTCAAAATCTTTAAGACATTGAGTTTCCAAATGACGAAGTTGCACATCAAACGGATTCCCATCAACCTGAACCTGAAGCTCATCAAGTTTCTTTCTCAGATTACTAACTTTCATATGCAAATTTCCTTGGTTGAAAAAAATCTTTCTCAACTTAGGCTTTAAGTTCCTCATTTTCTTTACAACCGAAAGCATAGTTACCCCCTCATATTTTTTCATCCACTCTATCTTAACAGTTTCCTTGAACTCCGGTTTCGTGGCAATAAAATTTGGAAACTTAAAAGGTTTTGGCCGAAACCCATTATTACCAAGAATTTTTAGAATACATGGCGTGTGATCCGACATACGGTACGGATGAAACATAGCATAAGCATTAGGAAACAGATCCAAGAACTTAACGTTACCCATAATTCGATCTATCTTTTTCAATAAGCCACCTCCACTCTTCGGCTTTTGATTCCAAGTATACTGAAGACCATGCGCATTGATATCCATTAATTCAGCTTGTTGGATACACTCCTGAAATTCACGCATGCCAATGGACAGTTTGGATACCCCAGATAACGAGTCATCAATGTTAAGAGCTGAATTAAAGTCTCCCATAACCACCCACGGCTTGTCATGACAAAACACTTTGTGCTTACATATATCATCCCATAGCCGTCTACGATCTATATACTTGTTTTCTGCATAAACAAATGAACAGAAAAGTGTTTTCTTGCTAGCTTTAAAAATAACCTGAGTATGAATAATCTGATCCAACTGAGCAAGAACCATAACATCCAAAATATCAGCATTCCATCCCAGAATGATTCTGGTACCACGATGACACACCCCACCATTTGAAGTCCAATTCCAATTACGAAAGACAAACTTACACACTTTAGCAAGCTTACCAACATCCACATGCGATTCAAGAATAGCACACAATTCAAGATTATTTTCAGCAACAAGAGTTCGAACCTCACTTTGTTTCAGGGGCCGGTTCAAGCCCCTAATATTCCATGACATAAGGCTACCCATTTAAACCATTGTTACCGGGAGTGCTTGCCCCCTCAGAGAGATCAACACGCTGATCATTAGACATAAAATGAGCCATTTATGTAGGAGTGTTTTCCAAAATTTCTTCTATAACCTGAGCCGTTTGATTCCCCTTCTTATCCGTACCATCGTTTTTATTATGTATGTTCTCCTCCACGTCACCATCATCTCTACCTTCCGAGTCTAGCACCTCAAAAGCATTTGACACTTTAACCTGATTAGTACTCTTTACAACCGGAACTTCATCATTTTTCGTACCCGAAGAGCTTGCTCCATTCTTATTCGGCTTTGGCCTGTATACAAACTTAGTTTTCTGTTTTTTATTCATAGTACCAAACTTTGCGACTTTCCTTCTATCTGTGATAAACCCGTCATCATCAACAGTAACTTGCTTCATAATTGGTTCAGGTTTTTTCGGACAGTTTTGATCATTATGCCCAAATATGCAACACGAAGAACATCGCTTTGGTTTCCATTCATACTCGATGGAAATTTTTTCCATAATGAAACCCTCATCATCCAGCTTTGGAATTGCAACAACTATATGATCTTTCAGCTCCCTTTCCGCATTAATTTCAATTAACGCTCTAGCAAAACTACTCCTACCCCAACTCTTAGCACACATGTCAGCCGTGTAACTATCCAAACTTTTAGGAACCCCAATTTTCGACGCCAGCAGACTTAGGCCATCCTCCGTGTAAATTGCAATAGGAACATTGTGAAGCTTAACCCACACGGGAACTGATTTAATGCCCTCCTTCTTTAAACTAGTGGATGGAGACCATTTGTTTAGAAACAACGGAACCTTTCGGATTAACCACGGACCACCTTCAAGCACTTTATTCATGCCTTCTTTATTGTCAAACTTGAAAAAGAAAAAGCCCTCCGAAATCATCATTATTTTTGCAAATCCAAACTTCGCCCATACATTTTTAACGTAATACTCGACTACCCGAAACGGCAATCTATCGCCCAAAAAATAACCAAATAACACATTCTCAAATCTATCTTGAACCTTCTTAACGACCTCCCTAGGAATGACCACATCAGCTTCTTGGTGCGATTCCCCAGACTCCATCATCCTAAAATTTACTTCACTTTTTAATACCACACTAGATTTCAACTTTTCAGCATAAGAGACCGATCCAAAAACATGAGCTGGCTCCGGCTCATCCTGCTTATCCTTTTCAGGTTGAACCGGCACCGTAATTTTCTGGAGTTCATCAATCACATTGTATAACCGAGGTTCATGATTATTGCTCGTTACCACTCCTCTTCTCGGAGCCATAGTTTTTCCATCAATGTTCAGGATTTTGCTTCCCAAACCTGTTATAATCGAAGGCGGCTTCATAAACATATCCCTGTAATCAGTATTAAATGACGAATCTATATCATTAATATCAGGTGGTTTCGAATTCATTGCTGCGCCAATTCTTCACATGCACACGTAAAATCCTAATACGCCGTCAAGTAACAATCAGAACCCTACGCAGCCGACAGAAGAAACACAAAATCAAGAACCGAAATCCGGAAACAAACGAACCCGTAATCCTTTAAACCCTAGAACAAAAACTTCAACCCTTGATCGATTAAACTAGTGTCAACAATCTAGCTAAGTTAATCTCAGTTAACCGCAATCAATGGCTACTAGCTTAATAAATTAGGGTTTCAGAATTTATTACTAAGGCAGCGATTTTCAAGAAACAAACAAAAGAAAAACCCTAGTTCTTAATCGATCCCTAATGCTAACGAGTTCGTTATAGACACTTGGAAGATCA
This sequence comes from Helianthus tuberosus, assembly GCA_030545235.1. Classification (NCBI taxonomy): domain Eukaryota; kingdom Viridiplantae; phylum Streptophyta; class Magnoliopsida; order Asterales; family Asteraceae; genus Helianthus; species Helianthus tuberosus. The sequence goes on along the minus strand of CM060429.1, from coordinate 46,312,311 downwards.
AGGTCTAATCACAGACTGTTATGCATAAGATCACAAGAAAAAACAAGGGAAATCGAAGAACAAGAAGCACAAAATCGCCCAGAATCGCCTAAAGGAGAGAGAACACGACCTTTTCCCTTTTTTTAGGCCTCTTAAACAAATATGTGATTATGTGCTTATGTGTTTCCTTTTATGTTTTTGTGTGATCCAAGTTTTTGTTATCCAAATCCTCGTAGAATCTTCCATATCTTCGTATAAGGGATTCATAGTAGGATATCCAAAGGTACAATAACAACCTGCCTTCAGATATCATGATAAGTGCAAGATTCAGAAGATTATTAATGTGTCCTTTGCTGATGATTTGTTTCTATTCGTTAACCCGGATATGGTTTCTATTAGAGTCATGAGGGATACTTTGGACTTGTTCACTAGGATATCGGGTCTAACCCCGAATCTAGCCAAAAGCACGGTCTTCTTTAGTAATGTTTCACCTCTGATGAAGCAAGATATTTGCTCTCTTCTTCCGTTTCAAGAGGGAGAGCTCCCTGTTAAGTACTTGGGAGTTCCGTTGTTTTCGACTAAACTCACGTACAAGGATTGCAGAATTCTAGTGGACCGAGTTGATAAAAAAATTGATCATTGGATAAATAAGTCTCTTTCTTGTGCGGGAAGGCTTCAATTAATTACCTCGGTCATCTCGGCCATGCACATCTACTAGGCCTCTGTCTTCATGCTTCCGGCACGTATTGTAGGTGACATTGAAAAGCGCATGCGAAACTTTCTATGGAGTGGTGGTGCGGTTAAAGTTGCTACTCCTAAAGTGGCCTGGAAAAATGTTTGCCTTCCAAAATCGGAAGGTGGTTTGGGTATTAGAAGAATTCATGATACGAATAAAGCGCTTCTTACTAATCATATTTGGAGCATTCTTAGTAAAAGAGATTCTCTCTGGGTTAAATGGATCCATTCATACAGGATTAAGGGATGGGATCTTCCTTTTCGTGGTAAATATGACTTGGGGGTGGAGGAAAATTTTGTCTATTCGGTCATCTATTCGTCCGTTCATTTGGTACTCGATTCGTGATGGTCGGAAGGCTAGCGCTTGGAATGACAACTGGTGTACTCATCGTCCTTTGCGTGACTTTATAACACCGAGACGTATACATGGGGCGGGGTTTAGCATGCAAACGTCTGTGTCGGATCTTATTGACCATCAAAATAGTTGGAAATGGCCGGTTGCTTGGTATGACCTTTATCCGGTTCTGATTAACTTAACGCCGCCGATTCTTGTTCATAATGTTCCTGATCAGCTCACTTGGAAGAATAGACAGGGCAATCTTTCGGCTTTCAGTGCTAGAGAGGTTTGGGAGAACATCCGTTCGCGTGGTGAGGTGGTTGCTTGGGTAGATTTGGTGTGGTTTAGCCAGTGTATTCCTAGACACTCGTTTCATTTGTGGCTAGTCATTAAAAACAAACTGAAAACTCAGGATTGGATGGGAGTTTGGGATGCGGGAAGTGCAACTAATCTAAATCTTATGTGCTGTCCGCTGTTTAAGCATGGTAAAGACTCTCGTGACCATTTATTTTTTCGGTGCTCTTATGCTTTGCAAGTTTGGGACTTGGTTAAAGACATGGCTTATATGGATTCTATTGATGCACATTGGGAATCCATTATAACTTGCCTTTCTCAATACGCTACTAGTAAGTCAGCGGAGAGTACTGTTAGTAAGTTGGTTGTCGCAGCTTCTACTTATTTCATATGGCAAGAAAGAAACAACAGGCTGTTTTCTACTAATCAGCGAAATGCTACTATGATTGCAAATATTGTTCTTCATACGGTTCGTCTAAAGTTGATGACATTCAAGGCTGGGAGAGGATCAAAGCACCCGTTGCTGTTAGAGAGATGGAAGTTCCAAGTGAAGATTTTAAGCACTGATCCGGGCTAGAGTTTTTATGCTTTGAGTATTATTGTTAGTTGCCATTGTTTCGGCTTCTGGTTGTTTGTCTTTTGGTCGGATTTTTTGTCTGTGTGGTTTGGTTGTTGGGTTTTGTCTTGTTTGGTTGTGCTAGTCTTGGTATGCCAAGTCTAGCTCTTGTGTACTTCATCGGTACACTTGTGTGATTCTTTATTCATTATTAATAGAGTTAATTACATAGTTAGTCCCTGTGGTTTGCACAAAGTAACATACTTAGGTACTAATAGTTTAAAATAACATTCTAGGGTATTAACTTTTCATTTTGTAACATTTGAGGGTATTAAGCTTATTAGTAGGCTTAAAATCACATTCTGTTAGTACCTAAGTATGTTATTTTGTGCAAACCACAGGGACTACCTATGTTACTACTTTAGAAGTTAATACCTCCAAACGTTACAAAATGAAAAGTTAATACCCTAGAAGGTGATTTTAAACTATTAGTACCTAAGTATGTTATTTTGTGCAAACCATAAGGACTAACTTTGTAATTAACTCTTATTAATAAAATTCACCGGGGTAACCCTTTACCCAAAAAAAAAGATATCCAAAGGTACTACCTTAAATCCTTAATGGGCTTCTACGTAATAGTAAAGACCCTTGGATTATAATATACTATTCCATAATTAGACCCCTTGAGTGGTCTAGTTAAACAGATTGATCCAAAAATCTGGTTAGGAATATCATGTGATGATATAGCTAAAAAGACTCCTTGGTGGTCTAATTAAAGAGATCATTTGTCGATCTAATTAAAAGGACCCTATGATAGTCTAGTCACACTCATCACAGGTTTGATTTTCTTCCCCTTCACATTACAAAACAAACTGTGCGGACTGTGCAAGGAATTACGTAATTATGGATGCATACATAATTATGGAATTCAGTGCACAGAAACCACAGCAAGTTTTGTCATGTGTCTAGAGTTGACTCAGTTCATTTCCACTTCTGAAGAATACCCATTGAGGAAAATGACTCATTCCGTTCATTTTCGTTTCTGAAGAATATCCATCGAGGGAAATGAATATTCTTGATTTATCCTTCATTTCCGTTTCTGAAGAATACCCATTGAGGAAAATGACTCATTCCGTTCATTTTCGTTTCTGAAGAATATCCATCGAGGGAAATGAATATTCTTGATTTTTCCTTCATTTCCGTTTCTGAAGAATACCCATTGAGGAAAATGACTCATTCTGTTCATTTTCGTTTCTGAAGAATATCCATCGAGGGAAATGAATATTCTTGATTATTCGTTCATTTCAGTTTCTGAAGAATACCCATTGAGGAAAATGACTCGTTCCGTTCATTTTCGTTTCTGGAGAATATCCATCGAGGGAAATGAATATTCTTGATTATTCGTTCATTTTCGTTTCTGAAGAATACCCATTGAGGAAAATGACTCATTCCGTTCATTTTCGTTTATGAAGAATATCCATCGAGGTAAATGAATATTCTTGATTATTCGTTCATTTTCATTTCTGAAGAATACCAATTGAGGAAAATGACTCATTCCATTCATTTTCGTTTCTGAAGAATATCCATCGAGGGAAATGAATATTCTTGATTATTCGTTCATTTTCATTTCTGAACAATACCCATTGAGGAAAATGACTCATTCCATTCATTTTCGTTTCTGAAGAATATCCATCGAGGGAAATGAATATCCTTGATTTTTCCTTCATTTTCATTTTTAAAGATTGTCCGTTGAGTGAAATGACAGGATTATGCCTTGCATAATCTTTGATGGGTTATTCTACGCAAATAGATAAACACCCTAGATTCCATGCAAGGAAATTATTTAACACAGCGTCACAGACAGACTCCTACGAATAAATTTCGGGACGAAATTTCCAAAAGTAGGGGAGCCTGTGACACCTGTGCCTCTGCGACCATCAAACAAATAACAAACCAGTGAAATATTGTATTTCATACTTGGGATTTGTATAAATATGTGTATCTTTTGCACATATCAATTCTTGTTCGATTTCAAGCTTTAAATCGCTTTCTAGAAGGTTATACGCGCACTGATGCGTAAATATAACCAGTTTAATGCAACGAACACTCCAGAATAGTGAAATAGGCTTAACATACCTTAAATAACCTTTACATAACTTATAAATAAGTTTTGGAGGGTTTGGTGTGGCGAAATCAAGTTTATTCGCTTACAGGGACTAATTTCGACAAACTGTGAAAGTATGCCGATTTGTACTATAACGAACATTTCAAAACATGACCATAAGTTAAACATACCCTAAATATCCTTTAGATAGCTTAGAAATAGGCTTTGAGGAGTTCGGTGTGCTAAAATAAACTTTTCGGTCATTCAGGGACTAAAAGCGTCAAAAAGTGCATAAGTTTGCATTTTCGCGCATATCTTACGTTCTGAATACATCCGGACATCCAAAACTTTATGTAATCATTAAAATATTTTATTTTAGTGTTTGGCATGATAAAATTCCATTCGTCGTAATTAACCGAACAACGCAACCGTACGACCAAACGAACCGACATCCTAGATATTTTTGAGCATGTTTCATGTTCCCTATACTTTAACTTCATTTTAGAGCCTTGAAATGGGATTAACGGGGCTTAAACGTGTCGAAAATGCATCAAAAACCATGTTTTGCACATTCAGGGACCAAAATTGACAATCTGCCATAGTTATCTTAGGAAGGGACCAAAATGAAAAATCTAAATTCCAGATTGTTCCAGTTGTTCCCCTCATTTGCACATGGTTTTAATGAAATTAGGGGCTCCCATGGTTTCACAAAACCATGGGCACATGTGTACGGATGAGATCGAAGCTCGTTTTACGATGAACGATCTTAACGGTTGTGCAAAAACTATAAATACCCACCTTCCTCATTTGCATTCTTCACACCTTGATCTGATTTCTCTCTAAGTTGAAGTGCTTTCACTTCATACCTGAGAATAATCGGGTCAAACTTCCGTTCTTGGACCTTTTGTAAGTCCTCTTTCGTTCTTTTTCGCGTGAAAGTCAAACTATGTTTGACTTTCTGCTTTGACCATTTTATGGTCAACATGAAGTTCGTTTGAACTTCATAACATGAGCGTAATCATGATGGTTTTAGTCTCTTGTGACTATACCTACTGATTACCACGTTATCTAGGCATAGTGGCGAGTCGTAGTTTCGACCAAAATGCGTATTCTTGCGTATTTTGTAACCAAACTACTTTTAGGTATCAAAACCGTTTGTTTTGATACCAAACCTGTTTTCAAACCTCGTTAAGCATGTTTTAACATGTTTAGCTCGTCACTTTAGGTTTAGTGCTTATGTAGGGTCGTAAGGTAAGCGGTCTAAACAACCGCTTATACTTTCGAACCCGACCCGTTTGGTCGATCTTTAGGATCCGACCAAACACATTAGGTGACCATAGTTGTATAGGGAATAACCTTCCGAGTTTATACCTTATGGTCACTACGTTTAGCTAGTTGTATGATAGGTAGTTTATATGCCTTAGGAAAATTACCAAAATGCCCTTTTTATGCATAAATTCATTTTAAGCATATGTAACCTAAATTTTGACACCTAAACTGATTAGGCAACATTATTAGACATGTTAAGGCATATAATACTTGTCATATGACTAGTTAGGCGGTCCGAACGCGTTTTCGGTGAACGACGCGTTAAAGTGGCGTAAGCTGCCTACACGGGTCATAATGGGTCGTAAGCACTTAGGTTATGTTTCATTTTAGTATGTAGGCTTTGTTAAACCATATTACATGAGTTCCTATACTCATTTGGTTTACGAAACCTCATTCTATCCGATCTTCCGATTTAGGTCCGTTTATTTACATAATTACCTATATTAGGTGCCGTTTGATTCCGTGATCCCTCTAGCTTTGCTTGGTTGTTATTCAAGACTTCTAAGCATCCTCAAGTGAGTACATAGACCCCTCTTTTACTGTTTTCCAAACGTTTTGGGGTGAAACACATGTGCCTACTTGTTATTTTCATGCTTTCCATGTTTTCATATCATATACTTGCTATGTTCATTAGTACACTATTAGTACATGATTTCATTATGTCTTGCTATGTATGTTCACTTAACACGCTAGCACAATTGTTTTACGTTTTGAACCATTTGAAATCATTGTATTTATGTGAACCGTTTGTAACCATTTGATTTATGTGAACCATTTGTAACTGTTTGAGCCATTTGGTTAGGGAAGTGATTAGGTAACGGGGCGGGTGTAATGTGTTAAAAGCATGGTGGATACGCCGCTGGTACTTCCTATATATAAGTGCTTTTAACACATTATATATCGTTGCGTTATCTAGATCACTTGGGTAAACAATTTTGAAACAATGTCACACAATTATGTTTTCTGAAGAATATAAACCATACGAGTCTTATTAACGAGTTTCTACGAGATGTTTTACGATTTGATTTAATAAAACAAAATGTTTTGGAGTTAAGAATCATGGCTATAAGATTTTATAAAGTATAACCAACTTGATTTGAGTTGGTTAGTTATGATGCAATGTTATACTTTTCAAAACAAGGTTTTTAAATAAGTATTGCCACATGTAAAACGAGCCATGAATCTGACACTCACATAAAACCTATGTACTCGCCGGTATTTTTATGCTGACGTATTTTCACATGTGTTTCAGGTACCACAGTTGATGATGTTTGATGATGATACTTATGTACGCTCACATAGGAATGGACGAGACCTTAGTAACTTAATAACAATGAAAGTTTATTTGTTCCTGTTTTGTTTCTAATTCCAATGTAATGTAATACATTCAATTCAATAAAACAAAACTGTTTAATCCATGGTTGTGAAATAATGATTTTGTTACAACACTCCCCGACGTTTCCGCCACGTTTTGTTGTTTTACGTGGTCGGGGTGTGACGGGTATGAAGTGTTAAACCCCAACTTAGAGCTATTTGAATAAGATTGTGAGGAATGAGAATGAAGGTGTTGGGTTTAAATAGATTTCGGTAAACCGTTAGGATCGTTTCTCGCATTTCGTGCTTCGATCTTGGCCCTCCACTTGGGCATATGGTTTTCAAAACCATGGGAATACTTAAAACCATCAAATTTATGCCCATAGAGTGCAAAACCTTGGGTTAAAACCATCAAAACCTCAAAAATGGACAAAGTTCAATGTATCTGCCAGAAATTTCAAAAATGGTCCCTGCACTTGTAAAACTTGATTTTTGGCACTTTGAAGCCCCGTTAACCCCATTTCAAGGCTCTAATTGTGACAACCCTCACCAAACCAGGTATCCGTACGAATTAATTAATATTTAATTACTGCTTAATTACTGTGCTTGCTTACAACTGTGATTAAACTGCTTACTGATTTCTGATACATACATGCTCATGCATCACATTTTATACTGTCACTCTATTATTTATACACAAACATCAGTGACAACCTTGATGCACAACAAGCACAGTGAGCACACTACGGGATACCCATTAAACATGCTGACATAACCAGCATCAGGCAGACACTGCCTCTAAGGCCAGTATGAGCCGGGAATAGATTGCTACACTGGTAGTGAGTGTAGGGAGGTGAGAATTGTAGAACTGCGTCACTAGGTGAAGTTTATAGTGACCGGATGTGCCTAAAACGTACTTTAAGTACAAAATTCTGCACTTTAATACAAAACTCGGCGTTTTAAATTACTAATAAAGTGCAAAAACATTGCAGAACGGTCCCGTATATTTTCCTAAGTACCGAGAATAATTTATGTTACAAAAATATACATAAAGGACCTTTTTCGACATAATTAAACATTTTAACGGAACGGTATTTAATCGTATAACCGGACATTACCCGGGACACTAAATTTTTGTCAAATACCTTGTTTTATTATCTTTGGCTAGTCATGATTGTGACAACTCGAATTTCCAAGATTCTATCTTCGCATTTAGTGCACGTTAAAATTTTTTTTATTTAGTTGTTTGTTAATACGACTCGTTGTTTCACAACGCTTACATTTGTAATACGTTATATCGTATTTCGATTGAGTTTTTATACTTGGGATCCATGATATTTATTATATGTGATTGTATGTTAATTAAGGATGGAACTTACTGAGAACAATACTCATGAAAACACCCAAGTGGTGAAAACACTTTAAGTGTTTTCGTCCACTGATGTGTGGCGAAATCAGAGATGGGCTTTAGGCCCAGTGAGATATTTTATATAAGCAGTTTATAAACAAATCTTCTCCGAGACGTTACCCATTCACCAAACCTTATCACTTTGTTCTCTCTCTCTACATCTGAAACCCACAAACAGAATTCCACATCTTGAAGCCAACCTCTGTTTAATTTTCGGTAAGTGATTTTCACAATTAGTTGTTTCAGATCTAATCATATTGTTATGTTGTTGCTTGTGATCTATATTTGTATATGAAACATGGTTAGATTGTTAGACTAGATCTAAATAATACTATTGCTCAAGTATGGCTGAATGATATATATATCGAAATGTTAAAGTGAATGGTAAACCTGGTTACACAATGATTTTAAGATAATTCTGTTTATATGATGTTGGATTAATATGGAAGAATATGTGATTATATATTAATTGAGTAGAGACCAAATGTTTCTGTTATAATAATCAACGATTTCAAGCTTATATGATTGATCGAATTGCTGGGTTTTATAAGTTACAGTAAGTAGTATTGAGGAAGATGATGTTGTATCAGGCGAAAACACCCCACAATAATGAACTGGACGAAATCACCCTAGGTGATTTCGGCCCATAAAGTGAGTTCGGCCCAGAAGAGTTTTCGGCCCACATAAAGGGATTTCGAACATAAAGTGGATTTCGGACCTTAGTGTTTTCGGCACTTATTGGATTTCGGCATATGTTTTAATCTTTCAAACATGCTGGACGAAATCACAAGAGTGTGATTTCGGCCCAATGATGGTTTTCGGCCCAAAGGGTGATTTCGGCTCACATAGGATTTCGACACTAGTGTTTTCATCCACTAAGGGATTTCGTGACTTTGTAATATTGTTCAAAACTTTAAACAGCAACTTGGTTATGTGATGTCTGTTAACCCTGTTAAGTTGTTAATTTAATTATGTTAACAGTGTTAAGGGTTAACCATGTTAGGTGTGTTAAATCCTGCTATGCATGTTACAAATATAAACCCAGTTAAGATTATTAACTCTGGATAGCTTATAAACCTGTTAAACTCATTGACTATGTTAAGCCATTAACTCAGTTAGTTTATTATTTCTATTAAGCGGGTAAACTCTGTTTAGTTTACTAACTTGTTATATATACTAACCCTGTTAAACCAGTTAACCCTGTCAAGCATGCTAATGAGTATCAAATGTTAGAATTAACTGTGAAAAATAAGTATGTAAAGCATGAATGTTATGGATATGACTACCTGTTTATGTGGTGATGAGAATAACTGCCAAACACACTATGTGATATTACTGTGACTTAGATTGCATGCGAAACCTTACAAACATGTACTGACTGAACATACGTGCACTATAGGACTTGACTGATTAATTGTGAGCACTTAACTTAGCATACCGAGCAAACAAGGTGAGTTCACACTCTTACCAAGGCATGGGATTCCCGGGGTTAGGAATGGGATTGAAGGAATGGATTTGTACTTGCAATGTTACTAGACTATCTACCATCATCCTCGGATGCGCAGGATACATACGTAAAACCTACGTATACTTGTACACATCACTGTCCTCGGTTGTGAAGGGCACTTACGTAAAACCTACGTAAACTTATATTCATTACTGCCTCGGGTTGTGTCAGGCACTTACGTAAAACCTACGTAAACCCCCGCGTACCCCTGTCCTCGGTTGTGAAGGACACTTACGTAAAACCTACGTAAACTTTGTACGTACTACTGTTCTCGGTAAGAAGAACACTTATGGTTGCAAATAGTCTAGTGTATATGCAAACATGGGAAGCCCCCACTAATAGAACATACTATCGGCCCAGTATAGCCGCACGTTACGAAACGAACTTGCATTTACGAACTTACTTACTGTGAACTCGCTCAACTAGTTGTTGACTCTCTGTTACATGCCTTGCAGGACCTTAGGTACTTTTGGAGCTTGCACGGGAGGCACGGTCGTTGTGTACATGGATCGTGAATGTGTTGTTAAACATTATGACATTTTGTACTTAAACATATGTTGGGTTTTACATTAATGCTTCCGCTACACACTTGTTTATATTTGGTTTTGAAAACACCTATCGAATTGATGAATGACTTTTACTATATACTTATGTTCAATATGATTGGTGGCTTGATCCTGGTCATGTCACGCCTCCAAGCGGTGATACTCCGCGTGTGGATTTTGGGGGTGTGACAGATTGGTATCAGAGCCATTGGTTATAGAGAACTCGGTTTTAATAAAGGGGAAAACGATTTTGTTAAAACCAGACTATAACCAGAACAGTGCTCTCAACGATCCACAACGACGCTTCGCTCCACGTGCAAGGCTCAACATCATAGGTATTACTATTCATGTTACTTTACCTACTTGCTAGAATTACATAGAACTTTGCTCGTGGTATGCTCAGATTACAGAACCTACTATACATTATTACTTGAGAATACTTGTGTGCTCACTCTCTTCGCACTATTCGCGAACCTCTCACCCACATGTTCTCCTTGATGTCAAGATCATGAGTGGACACGTTAACCTAACTCAAGCCCAGTTGGCGGCTTCGATCACTGAACAAGTGACTGCAGCACTCGCAGCTGCCCAGGCAGGAGGTGTAACCTGCCATCACCACTTACTCTAGGATCTTTAGATCCTACTCTCGTAACTCAACACTTGTGCTTAATTTTGATTACTCTTACGCACACGACAAGTCAACACGCTCAGCCACCTGTATGCACATACAAGACTTTTATGGACTGTCGTCCTACTACTTTCAGCGACACTGAAGGAGCTGTTGGACTCCTCCATTAGTTCGAGGAACTCGAATCGGTCATCGAATGTGTGAATGCCCTGAGGCTCGCAGGGTGAAGTACGCCACTGGTACTCTAGAAGGCATTGCGCTGACTTGGTGGAATGCGCAAGTTCAGATGTTAGGGTTGGCTGTTGCTAACGCCACACCTTGGAACGGTTTCAAAGAATTGATCAAAGAGGAATACTGTAGCCGTGATGATATTCATAAGCTGGAGGTAGAGTTTTACCACTTGAAAATGACGGGGTCAGAAATTGAAGCGTACACCAGAAGATCAAATGAGTTGGCCATTCTGTGTCCTACTATGGTGGACCCTCCCATTAAGCGTATCAAGCTGTATCTCAATGGACTGGTGCTGGAAATTCAAAGTCACGTAACCTCAGCGAATCTTGGCACCATTCAACAGATCGTCAAGCTAGCTCATCGCCTCACCGATCAGGCAGTGGAACAGAACAGGCTGCCTAAACGTATCAGCGCTACTACTACCGCTACCACTCCAGCTACTCCTGCTAATCCCAGTGACAACAAGCGGAAATGGGAAGGGGATTCCAGCAGGGGTTCAGCTACTGTACAGTCTCAAGCACAGCATCAGCGCAAGACTAGTGATTACCAGAGCCCGAGTCAGCAATCCTCTGGTAGTCAGGGGCAGAAAAGATATCAAGGAAATCACCCAAAGTGCAACAAGTGTAACAGGCATCACAGTGGCCAGTGCAACAAGGGTCGTTGTCAGAGGTGCCTCAGGATGGGCCATGAGGCCAAGGATTGTAGGAGTCCGCGGCCTGCGAATCAGAATCAGCAGCAGCAGCAAGCACCGCAGAATCAGCAACAGGGCAACAAAGGATGTTTTCATTGTGGTGCAGAAGGTCACTTCAAGCGAAACTGCCCCCAGTTAAATCAGAACCAGAATCAGAATAACAACAACAATAATCAGGGCACTGGGAACAACAATGGGGGAAACAACAACGACAGTGGTGCTAGGGGTCGTTCATTTGTGATTGGTCGGGGTGATGCGAGGAACGATCCTAATGTGGTTACGGGTAAGTTTCTTCTCGACGACTTTTATGTTACCGTATTATTTGATTCGGGTGCGGATACCAGTTATATGTCTCTGAAAGTTAGTCAAATGCTTAAACGCGCACCAACACTTTTGAACACCAAACATGTCGTAGAGTTAGCTAACGGTAAAAGTCTAGAGGCCACACACATAGTTCAGGGTTGTAATCTTATCCTCGCTGGTCAGACTTTCTCTATCGATCTCATTCCTATAACTCTGGGTAGTTTCGACATTGTCATTGGTATGGATTGGTTATCCCAACAGCAAGCAGAGATCCTATGCAAGGAGAAGATCATTCGTATTCCCCGTACTGGCAAAGAACCTCTCGAAGTTCAAGGCGACAAGTGTGGTGTCGTGAGTGGCATCATCTCCTTCATGAAGGCTCAGAAGTGTCTGCGAAAGGGCCACATAGCTATTTTAGCACTCGTTATTGATACATCGACGACAGAGAAAAAGATTGGGGATATTCCTGTTGTACGCGACTTTCCTCAAGTATTTCCTGAAGAGTTACCTGGATTACCGCCCCATCGCCAGGTCGAATTTCAAATCGAGCTAGCTCCAGGAGCAGCACCCATAGCTCGAGCGCCTTACCGCTTAGCTCCAACTGAACTGGAAGAACTGTCTAAGCAATTGCAAGAACTCTTGGAAAAGGGTTTCATACGTCCTAGCTCTTCACCCTGGGGAGCTCCAGTATTATTTGTGAAGAAGAAAGACGGTACCTTTCGTATGTGTATAGACTACCGCGAACTGAACAAGGTGACGGTGAAGAATCGTTATCCTCTTCCACGCATTGACGACTTATTTGACCAGTTGCAAGGGTCGAGCTATTACTCAAAGATTGACCTGAGGTCAGGTTACCATCAACTGAGAGTCTGGGATGAGGACGTCTCCAAAACAGCATTCAGAACTCGCTACGGCCATTACGAGTTTTTGGTTATGCCATTCGGACTAACGAACGCGCCTGCGGTTTTCATGGATCTTATGAACTGGGTGTGCAAACCTTATCTTGACAAGTTTGTTATTGTTTTCATCGACGACATCCTAATTTATTCGAAGAATCGGGAGGAACATGAGCAGCATTTACGACTTATTCTGGAACTCCTTCGAACGGAACAGTTGTACGCTAAGTTTTCAAAATGCGACTTCTGGCTTCGTGAAGTCCACTTTCTAGGCCACGTGGTAAACAAGGATGGGATTCATGTTGATCCATCCAAGGTAGATTCGATCAAGAACTGGCCTGCACCTCGTACACCAACCGAAATACGCCAATTCTTGGGTTTGGCGGGTTATTACAGACGGTTCATCAAAGACTTCTCAAAGATTGCACAGCCGCTTACATTACTGACACAGAAAGGTATTGCTTACCGTTGGAGTGATACACAAGAAACAGCGTTTCAGCACTTAAAGGATAGACTCTGTAGCGCACCTATCCTCTCATTGCCTGAAGGCACGGACGATTTTGTAGTCTACTGCGATGCATCTATCCAAGGTCTTGGATGTGTGTTGATGCAACGGGATAAAGTTATTGCTTATGCTTCACGCCAACTTAAGATTCACGAACGGAATTACACTACACACGATTTAGAGCTTGGAGCTGTTGTTTTTGCGCTCAAGATATGGCGACATTATCTGTATGGCACCAAGTGCACCATCTACACCGATCACAGGAGTCTTGAGCATATCTTCAAACAGAAAGAATTGAACATGCGACAACGTCGATGGGTCGAGTTATGAACGATTACGAATGTGCTATAAAGTACCATCCGGGCAAAGCCAATGTGGTGGCCGATGCCCTCAGTCGAAAGGATACTACGCCTAGGCGTGTACGAGCGTTGCAACTCACTATTCAGTCCAGTCTTCCTTCACAGATACGAGATGCTCAGGTAGAAGCATTGAAACCAGAAAACGTCAGGGCTGAAGCTCTACGCGGCTCAAGGCAACGGTTAGAACAAAAGGCAGACGACGCCTACTATGTAACAGGACGCATCTGGGTCCCACTCTATGGTAATTTACGCGAGCTTGTAATGGATGAAGCTCATAAGTCTCGCTACTCAGTACATCCTGGTTCGGATAAGATGTACCACGACCTCAGAACTACATATTGGTGGCCTAGCATGAAGGCCCACATAGCAACTTATGTTAGCAAGTGTTTGACTTGTGCGAGAGTCAAAGCGGAATATCAGAAACCATCAGGCCCACTCCAACAACCTGAGATACCACAATGGAAATGGGAGCAAATTTCCATGGATTTTGTTACTGGCCTACCTAGATCTCAGCGCGGAAATGATACTATTTGGGTGATCGTGGATCGACTCACAAAGTCTGCTCACTTCTTGGCTATCAAGGAAACGGATAAGTTCTCCACTCTAGCAGACATATACCTTAAGGAAGTTGTCTCGAGGCACGGGGTGCCCACCTCTATTATCTCTGATCGTGATGCACGTTTTACTTCAGAACTGTGGCAAGCAATGCACAAATCTTTTGGCTCTCGATTAGACATGAGCACAGCTTATCATCCTCAGACAGATGGGCAGTCTGAGCGCACTATTCAAACTCTAGAAGACATGCTTCGGGCGTGCGTAATTGACTTTGGCAAGGGCTGGGAAAGACATCTGCCACTTGTGGAATTTTCGTACAACAACAGTTACCACACCAGCATTAAAGCTGCTCCATTTGAGGCATTATACGGGCGTAAATGCCGATCACCTCTTTGTTGGGCAGAGGTGGGTGACAGTCAGATCACAGGTCCAGAAATGGTAGTTGATACTACTGAAAAGATTGCTCAAATACGACAACGCATGGCGGCAGCTCGTGACCGTCAGAAAGCATACGCCGATAAAGACAGGAAACTGCTCGAGCTCCAGGTTGGGGATCGAGCACTACTCAAAGTTTCACCCTGGAAGGGTGTTGTTCGTTTTGGCAAACGAGGCAAGCTCAATCCACGTTACGTTGGACCATTTGAAGTCATAGAAAAGATAGGCAAAGTGGCCTACAGACTGAACTTACCAGCTGAACTCAGTGCAGTTCACAACGTCTTTCATGTGTCGAATCTGAAGAAGTGGCAGTCAGATGAGACCTTCATAGTTCCTCTGAAGGAGCTCACTATCGACGAACAATTGCATTTCGTCGAGGAACCAGTTGAAATCACGGACCGGGATGTTAAGGTCCTCAAGAACACCAGAATACCTCTTGTTCGAGTTCGTTGGAACTCCCGTCGTGGCCCAGAGTTTACCTGGGAACGCGAAGACCAAATGGAACTCAAATATCCCCAGTTGTTCGAAAACAATGCAACTACTACTGAGGCTGAAGCTACTACAGAATTTCGAGAAGAAATTCCAAATCAACGGGGGAATGATGTGACACCCCAGGAGAACCAGTAAACGATAACTTACCTAGCTTCCTCAGTAACCGCATGCTAAATTTCGGGACGAAATTTCTTTCAAGTTGGGGATAATGTGACAACTCGAATTTCCAAGATTCTATCTTCGCATTTAGTGCACGTTAAATTTTTTTTTATTTAGTTGTTTGTTAATACGACTCGTTGTTTCACAACGCTTACATTTGTAATACGTTATATCGTATTTCGATTGAGTTTTTATACTTGGGATCCATGATATTTATTATATGTGATTGTATGTTAATTAAGGATGGAACTTACTGAGAACAATACTCATGAAAACACCCAAGTGGTGAAAACACTTTAAGTGTTTTCGTCCACTGATGTGTGGCGAAATCAGAGATGGGCTTTAGGCCCAGTGAGATATTTTATATAAGCAGTTTATAAACAAATCTTCTCCGAGACGTTACCCATTCACCAAACCTTATCACTTTGTTCTCTCTCTCTACATCTGAAACCCACAAACAGAATTCCACATCTTGAAGCCAACCTCTGTTTAATTTTCGGTAAGTGATTTTCACAATTAGTTGTTTCAGATCTAATCATATTGTTATGTTGTTGCTTGTGATCTATATTTGTATATGAAACATGGTTAGATTGTTAGACTAGATCTAAATAATACTATTGCTCAAGTATGGCTGAATGATATATATATCGAAATGTTAAAGTGAATGGTAAACCTGGTTACACAATGATTTTAAGATAATTCTGTTTATATGATGTTGGATTAATATGGAAGAATATGTGATTATATATTAATTGAGTAGAGACCAAATGTTTCTGTTATAATAATCAACGATTTCAAGCTTATATGATTGATCGAATTACTGGGTTTTATAAGTTACAGTAAGTAGTATTGAGGAAGATGATGTTGTATCAGGCGAAAACACCCCACAATAATGAACTGGACGAAATCACCCTAGGTGATTTCGGCCCATAAAGTGAGTTCGGCCCAGAAGAGTTTTCGGCCCACATAAAGGGATTTCGAACATAAAGTGGATTTCGGACCTTAGTGTTTTCGGCACTTATTGGATTTCGGCATATGTTTTAATCTTTCAAACATGCTGGACGAAATCACAAGAGTGTGATTTCGGCCCAATGATGGTTTTCGGCCCAAAGGGTGATTTCGGCTCACATAGGATTTCGACACTAGTGTTTTCATCCACTAAGGGATTTCGTGACTTTGTAATATTGTTCAAAACTTTAAACAGCAACTTGGTTATGTGATGTCTGTTAACCCTGTTAAGTTGTTAATTTAATTATGTTAACAGTGTTAAGGGTTAACCATGTTAGGTGTGTTAAATCCTGCTATGCATGTTACAAATATAAACCCAGTTAAGATTATTAACTCTGGATAGCTTATAAACCTGTTAAACTCATTGACTATGTTAAGCCATTAACTCAGTTAGTTTATTATTTCTATTAAGCGGGTAAACTCTGTTTAGTTTACTAACTTGTTATATATACTAACCCTGTTAAACCAGTTAACCCTGTCAAGCATGCTAATGAGTATCAAATGTTAGAATTAACTGTGAAAAATAAGTATGTAAAGCATGAATATTATGGATATGACTACCTGTTTATGTGGTGATGAGAATAACTGCCAAACACACTCTGTGATATTACTGTGACTTAGATTGCATGCGAAACCTTACAAACATGTACTGACTGAACATACGTGCACTATAGGACTTGACTGATTAATTGTGAGCACTTAACTTAGCATACCGAGCAAACAAGGTGAGTTCACACTCTTACCAAGGCATGGGATTCCCGGGGTTGGGAATGGGATTGAAGGAATGGATTTGTACTTGCAATGTTACTAGACTATCTACCATCGTCCTCGGATGCGCAGGATACATACGTAAAACCTACGTATACTTGTACACATCACTGTCCTCGGTTGTGAAGGGCACTTACGTAAAACCTACGTAAACTTATATTCATTACTGCCTCGGGTTGTGTCAGGCACTTACGTAAAACCTACGTAAACCCCCGCGTACCCCTGTCCTCGGTTGTGAAGGACACTTACGTAAAACCTACGTAAACTTTGTACGTACTACTGTTCTCGGTAAGAAGAACACTTATGGTTGCAAATAGTCTAGTGTATATGCAAACATGGGAAGCCCCCACTAATAGAACATACTATCGGCCCAGTATAGCCGCACGTTACGAAACGAACTTGCATTTACGAACTTACTTACTGTGAACTCGCTCAACTAGTTGTTGACTCTCTGTTACATGCCTTGCAGGACCTTAGGTACTTTTGGAGCTTGCACGGGAGGCACGGTCGTTGTGGACATGGATCGTGAATGTGTTGTTAAACATTATGACATTTTGTACTTAAACTTATGTTGGGTTTTACATTAATGCTTCCGCTACACACTTGTTTATATTTGGTTTTGGAAACACCTATCGAATTGATGAATGACTTTTACTATATACTTATGTTCAATATGATTGGTGGCTTGATCCTGGTCATGTCACGCCTCCAAGCGGTGATACTCCGCGTGTGGATTTTGGGGGTGTGACAATGATCCCCGTATGACGTAACGCCCGCTAAAAATAAACAAACTATCTTTATATCACCACATTACTTACATCTAACCTATTACTTGCATTTAGTCACAATATTTACAACATACCGCCCCCCCCAACGATTTAGTTCCCAAAGTGGGACCCCACATATCCATCTATCCATACCTCAAATATTTGATAAGATTATATTTGATTTATTTATTGGATTGTTTGCTTGTGTAAGTATCTAATATATGTAGGATGATTATAAAGGTATGGCACCTTAGATTGAACATCATTTCACCAAGATTACCATCCATTTCACTCTCTCTCCCTCTTGTCTCGGCTGCCCAAACCGAAAACACCACCACCCCTCTCTAAACATCATCATCTTCTTCATTTTACACATTCCATTCAAGCTTTGAAGTGCAACCATGGAAGGTGCATCTTGAAGAACCCTCAAAGGAGCATTGTTCTAGCCGTTTACACCATCTTTTCTTCACATTTCTTCATTAGATTCTTCCCTAGCTAGAGGCTAGTAGTAAGTTTCCTTACACTTGATCTCATCTTGTTCGAAATTATGACTTGTAGTATGATGTATTGTTGTTTAAATCACTAAATTACAAGAATACTAGAAAAATATGAAACATGAGTTATGAACATAAGAGTTACATAAAAGTTTACTTATGTCCGAATCATGAAGCGGAATCTTGTGGGTTCGAGGATTGGTTAAATCATAATCGATGTTTAAAAGTTGTTTTCTTGCTAAATCCATTGTTCGGACACTCGTTGATGCGATTTAGTAATGTTTAAACCGTGAAATAACATGCTGAGTTACTTTTTCAGCCGCCTTCAACAGGCTGTAAACGGACTTTAATAAATCGAAAAACGGAATTTCTGAAGCCTAAATTGTCTATTTTCGAAAAACGAAGAAAATGGCGCTGGAATCGTATTTTTCTGATGTCGGTTACTATTTTAAAAATCTGTTTTCGTGACAGCAGCTAAGGCTGATTTTAACTGCAGTAAATTGGGCTGTGCGTTTTCGATCACAACTTGAAATCTAAAACGAACCAGCCCCTAAAATTCATACCATAGATGGTCACCGATGTACTTGTGACCCTCGAACTGGAATTTTGTCTAACGGACTTACGAGAAATTTTTGACGAATTTTTCCGTAAACTGTGATCAGAATGTAACAAATCTGATCACAGTTCGGTAAACGATTTTCTATAAATTACTGATAATGAACTAGACCCCGATATTTTTACACAATAATTTTTGGGTCGATTAGGACGTTCCGCAAAAATTTGGGAATTTTTGGAATAAGTTAAGTATTTTATTTACTCGTCCGAAAACAGTCCAGTTTTTCACATATTGAAACTGAAACGACAAGGGTAGTATTTTGCGTGTTAAAACGTAAGGGTTGATTGTTGATGATCACGGGTTGATTTCAAAAAGAAAAAGATGTGCGTATTAGCACGGACACTCCCGTTTCTAGGGGAAATTCTGGCGAATTTTTCTAAAAATGCCAAGACTTAGAAAAATTATTTTTCTAACAAGTATGTTTAACTTTATTTCTCGGAATTAAACCTCGCCATGAGTTTTGACATAAAACTTTAAAGTATTGGATATGAGACTTGTAAATGTATTTTGTCAATACTTTAAGTCACCAAATACATAATACATGTACGAATACCCCATCCTTGGGAAGGAATTTATTTATACGATAACCAAGAAATATAAACACGAAATAGTTGTCTAACTATTTCCCCAAGAACGTTAAAACTCTAAGCTAAGGCACGGCCGTTCGTCTCATAGATATTAGCACGTTATAGGTTGTCGTGCTGCAGATCGAGTTTGAGTTGCTGTTATCAAGGACGCATTACTGTGAGTTCATGTCCCCCTTTTCTCTTAACTGTTTTCAGTTTTCTAAACTGCGGGGGTGAAATACATGTTACTATGATTACGAGTACTTTTACATGGTATGGTTAGCATAAGGAGGGTTACTACTTAGATCATGTGAGTGGGTAGGTGGTACTTGAGGCCATTAATCCTCATTGTAGGACCGAGGGGCACGATGCGGTAGATCTATCTGGGTGTAGCGAGCCCAGCCCCAGGCCCAGCAGAACGGACCTCGGGGTGACTATGTACCCGACGCACAAATCCGCTAGGTTTGAGTCTTCCTACTTGCACTTCACACATATCAATGGCCTTGCAAACCATTGGTGATCTCTTTTTCCTTACTTGCTACATACCAGGGTTTTTATACTTACAAGGATTTTACATACTCACTTACACATGAACTCGCTCAACATTATGTTGATTTTTCCAACTTACATGTATTTCAGGGAACTAAGGATCTGGCACGGTATGCTACGTTTTCCCGCTGTGTTAGAGTTACGGAATCATCCACGTTTAGGGGTCGCGACTTTTACCTGGACGAGTCGCAAGTCTTAAACAGTGTTTATGTTATATTTGTGGTTGCGTTTTAAGAACAAAGTTTTATATTATCAGGTTGTAATTTCCGTTGCATGCGTCAACGCCTTAAGACAATGTTGTGTGATTTTACTTTTCAAACTTAAATCAATGGATGATCTGCATGGTTTTATTTTCATATAGCTTTGTTATGATTAAGCTATGGTATTAAGAAGTCACACCAAATAAACCCACGCTTCCGCAAAGCCAGGGTGTGACAGCTTGGTATCAGACCTCTGATCATAGCGAACTAGGATTCCTTCTCGAGTCTAGACTATGATCACTAGGGCTCTCACGAAAACATTTTTACACTGCATACCACTTAAGTCCAGATCCAAAATGTTTTTACAAACAAATGTAGAGCACATTTTAATTGTTAGTTATAGGCTCAGCCTGGGAGGCTGAGGCTCGGTCTGGGAGGCTGAGGTAGTTGTCTAGTGGGACTAGGAAGAGCAGTCTGGGAGGCTGGGAGGCTAGTGGGACTAGGGAGTCAGTCTGGGAGGCTGGGAGGCTAGTGGGACTAGGAGAGCTATATAATTGCTTATTGGTGATTAATGTGTTTACTTGATTATATGATTGATATATGTGCATATCTGTGGTTGTGTTACAGACACTATGTCTTCATCGAGCGGGGTTTCAGACCCAGTGGCAGTGGACTCTGACGACCCGATGTACACTGATTCAGAGGTTCATACATCAGATTCAGACAGCACTGACGAGGATGCATTCCAGCCTTTTGCTATACCCGATTTTGGGGATGATATACCTCATGCTGATGGTGTTCCTGCCGGGGATCTACCTCTTGTGGAGATCCCTGCTCCTGTTCCACTCGCTGCATCTCCTGCAGAGGATTTGCCACACTTTATTGAGTCCGATGACGACCTCGATCTATTCGAGGTCCCCCTGAGGACCACCATGAGGGCGGGGCCCCGATCGCAGACGATGTCGCTCTACCGTTAGTTGAGATTCCTGTTGAGGAGGCCCATTCTGATTCGTCGATTCCTGATTCTCTTGAGTCGATAGCTTCCTCTGTTCCACCACCTATTCATACTGATATACCCGTTGAGCCTGATGTTGTTGCTCCTATTCCTGACCCGGTGCCCCTAGAGCCCGACCATGCACTCTTTGCGGCTCATGTCGACCCTCAGTATGCTGACACCTGGAATGGGTGGATAGAGGCCGATGATGATATTCCACCTTTTGTAGTACCAGATGCACCAGCTTTAGCTCCTTTTGATGCACCCTTATTCCCCACACACACTACTGATGCGCATCGCGCGGATCTGCCTGTCACATTTCTCCAGGAGATCCCTCCGCCGCGTCCTGGAGAGGGCCCATCTCATCAGCCTTTTGGCCATGTACCATTTCTGACCGGAGGGGATCAGTTTGCACCGCAGATCCCTCGGCATACTGCTGTTCCCCCTGTTCCACCGTTCGCTGTACCACCTTTTACTCCATCCAGCGAGCCTTTTCTCTGGACATCATCATCCGTCGTGCCACCGACAGACCCATATCATCCATTTTATGTCGGGCCTTCTACGGAGGATGTCCTCGTTTCATTTATGCTACAGCATGACGCGCTGACGCGTCGTGTCCAGGTCCTGGAGCAGCAGTTAGAGCATCTGTCACGTTCTCACCACGCCATGGAGGAGGATTGGCTCCTCATGCGCAGTTTGTTCTACTTTCATTTTCCTCCTCCACCACCAGCAGCATGAGGGCTCTTTTGGTTTGATGTAGGTACCACCACTTTTGATGAGAAGACGACGATTAAGTCGGCTACATAGCTTTTTGAAGACCACCTGACGATTATGACTTTTGATGTTTGGTATTTGTATATGTTTAGACGTTTCGAGCAAGGGCGTTGTGACCCTTGGTCCCTTTTTGGATGTATGTTACATTTGTGGAACTTGTAAACATTGTAATCGTGGTCTTGGTTATATAAAAGCTTAATCACAGTATTCTCATTACATGCATGGCTGATTTATTGATATATTTATAACATGGGATGTTGTGTGATTGATTGTTTATAACATGAGATGTTATGTGTTGGTTTATTTTAACATGAGATGTTATGTATTATTACTATCGTTTTATACGCACACTTTACCTACCATGACCTGACTCGCGTAAACCATCTTTTAGAAGATGCCACCGAGACGTGATCCACGCATGCCTGCCAACGAGGCAGAACTTCAACAAATTATCGCTGCCGCCATCGCGCAATACGCCGCCTCTCAAGGAGGACCCAGCGGAGGCAGCTCAAACAATAACGGCAACAACAATCCGCCTCATGGTAATACTAAGTTATTAAGGCATACCATGATACATTGGATATCTATAGCAAGTTTGCTAATGCCATTCATATATTGTAACGTATGTGCAGGGTGCACCTACAAGCAGTTCTTAGACTGCAAACCCGTAAACTTTGATGGCACCGGAGGTGCTGTTGCTTTTGTTCGTTGGGCAGAAAAGACAGAATCAGTTCTCCGCATGAGCAAATGCGCTCCAGATCAGCAGGTTACTTACATCTCTGGGCTATTCTTGAACGGAGCCCTGTCATGGTGGAATTTACAAGTCCAAACACTTGGTGAAGCCGCAGCCTACGCATTGACGTGGAACGAGTTGAAAGAGCTCATGCGTAGAAAGTATTGCTCTCGCGCTGAGATCCAGAGGTTGGAAACTGAGTTCTGGCATTTGAAGATGGACGGTCCGAAAATTGCGGAATATGTTCAGAGGTTTCACGACCTGTCACAAGTAGTACCTTATATGGTCACACCAGAATTCAAGCGGATTGAGCGCTTCATTTGGGGTTTAGCTCCTCAAATCATTAGTATGGTGACCTCTTCAAAACCGGCAACAATCACTGAGGCAATTGATCTAAGCGTAGCTCACACTAAGGAGGCGATCCGCCTAAACAAGTTTTCTGATGTTGAGCAAAGGAAGAAGGAGACTCATGTAGAGTCGTCCGGGGATAACAAAAGAAAATTCTCGAATTTCAAACAAGGCACAAGCAGTGATGGCAGAAAAGGAGAGTCAAGCACGCCGACCCGAGCTACGACTGGTACTGGTAGGAAAGGAAGGGGATATATGGGCACTCTGCCCAAGTGTAACACATGCCAGCGCCATCATACCGGTCAGTGCGGACTAAGAACATGCGAAACTTGTGGGAGAAATGGTCATTTGAAGGATACTTGCTGGGTTAATACTGGGCGGGGTGGCCAGGGAGGTTTTAGTAATAGAAACAATAATCGTGGTGGAAATGGAAATCGTGCACAAGGAAATAACGGAGGGAATGGAAATCGAGGCAACAACGCGAATCAAGCTGGTACTGTAAACGGAAACCAAAACAACAATCAAGCTGGGAATGGAGGTGGAAACGGGCAAAGACCAGGTTGCTTTAACTGTGGTGATATGGGGCATTATAAGCGGAACTCCCCAGAATTGCATCAAGCGCGTGGAAGGGTTTTCAATATCGAAGCAAGGGAAGCGCGCCAGGATCCCAATGTTGTTACTGGTACGTTCCCTGTAAACCAACGCTTTGCATCCGTTTTATTTGATACTGGTGCCGATTATAGCTTCGTATCGTTAGAGTTTAAGAATATGCTTGGATTAGCCGCTAGTAAATTAGATATTCCTTACTCAATCGAATTGGCGAATGGAAAGTTAGTAGAAGCCAATGAAGTGGTCAGAGGTTGTGTAATCGAGTTGGGAGAGCGTGAGTTTACTTTGGATCTACTACCAGTCCAACTGGGGAGCTTCGACGTGGTAGTAGGAATGGATTGGTTATCAAGCAACAAGGCTGAGATTGTTTGTCACGAAAAGGTAGTTCGTATCCCAACCGAAGATGGAGAAACAATTGTGGTTCATGGGGAGAAGCGGGATACGCCTTTAAGAATTATCAGTTGCCTGAAAGCTCGTAACTGTTTACGAAAGGGATGTGCTGCCTTCCTGGCACACATCGTGGATAAGAAAGCTGCTGAGCCGGAAATCGAAGACATCCCTGTCGTGAGGGAATATCCTGAAGTCTTTCCAGAGGACTTGCCAGGATTGCCACCTCAAAGGCAAGTGGAATTTCACATTGACTTAGTTCCAGGCGCCGCGCCTGTAGCTAGAGCACCTTATAGACTTGCACCGTCAGAGATGCAGGAGTTGTCGACACAACTCCAGGAGTTACTTGACAAAGGATTCATCCGACCAAGCTTCTCACCTTGGGGAGCTCCAGTTTTATTTGTCAAAAAGAAAGACGGTAGTTTCCGTATGTGTATTGACTACATGGAGTTGAATAAGCTGACGATCAAAAATAGATACCCTCTGCCAAGAATCGATGATTTATTCGATCAACTCCAAGGTTCAAGTTTTTACTCTAAGATCGATCTTCGATCTGGGTACCATCAGCTAAGAATACAAGAAGAGAGCATCCCGAAGACAGCCTTCAGAACTCGTTATGGACACTACGAGTTCCTAGTCATGCCGTTTGGGCTAACAAACGCGCCTGCTGTTTTTATGGACCTAATGAACCGAGTCTGCAAGCCGTATCTAGATAAGTTCGTGATTGTATTCATCGACGATATTTTGATTTATTCAAAGACAAAGACTGAACACGAACAGCACTTAAGAGCTATTCTGGAGTTGTTGAAAAAGGAACAGTTGTATGCCAAATTCTCTAAGTGCGAGTTTTGGCTACGTGAAGTCCAATTCCTTGGACACGTAGTTAATGGAAATGGAATCCATGTCGATCCCACAAAGATCGAGGCGATAAAGAACTGGGAGACTCCAAAGACGCCAACCGAGATTCGACAATTCTTAGGCTTGGCTGGTTACTATCGAAGGTTCATTGAGGATTTTTCAAAAATCGCTCAATCACTGACACTCCTCACACAGAAGGATAAGAAGTTTGATTGGGGAATCAAACAGGAAGAAGCATTTCAGTTATTAAAGGATAAGCTCTGCAATGCGCCGATCTTAGCACTACCAGAAGGTACAGATGATTTCGTGGTATATTGTGACACCTCACGTCAAGGATTGGGTTGCGTGTTGATGCAACGCCAGAAAGTTATAGCTTACGCGTCACGCCAGTTGAAAGTACATGAAAAGAACTATACCACACATGATTTGGAGCTAGGCGCAGTGATATTTGCATTAAAGATCTGGAGACACTACCTATATGGTACGAAGTGTACAATCTTCACAGACCACAAGAGTTTACAACACATATTCAACCAGAAAGAGCTGAACATGAGACAAAGACGGTGGGTCGAATTGTTGAACGATTACGACTGCGAGATAAAGTACCATCCAGGGAAGGCAAATGTGGTCGCCGATGCCCTAAGTCGTAAAGAAAGGATCAAGCCCATAAGGGTTAAGGCTTTGGAGATGATTATTCAGACAGATCTTTCCCTACGCATTCGTGCCGCGCAGAAAGAAGCTCTTAAGGAAAGAAACCTTGAAGAAGAATATCTCCGTGGGATGGAGAAGCAATTGGTACCAAACAAGGAAGGAACGTTATGTTTTATGAAAAGGATTTGGGTTCCTCTGTTTGGTGGTTTGAGGAAAGTTATTTTCGATGAGGCACACAAATGACGGTACTCTATACATCCCGGTGCGGATAAGATGTACCAGGATCTTAAGGATTATTATTGGTGGCCCAAGATGAAGGGCGACGTTGCTGTTTATGTTAGCAAATGTTTGACATGTGCCAAGGTGAAAGCTGAATACCAGAGACCTTCGGGACTTCTGCAACAACCTGAAATTCCCAAGTGGAAATGGGAACAGATTTCAATGGATTT
The DNA here is from genome assembly GCA_030545235.1 of Helianthus tuberosus. Lineage (NCBI taxonomy): Eukaryota > Viridiplantae > Streptophyta > Magnoliopsida > Asterales > Asteraceae > Helianthus > Helianthus tuberosus. The sequence goes on along the minus strand of CM060429.1, from coordinate 46,286,178 downwards.
TATAACGAAGTTGCCAAGGACGCCCAGGGGTCATGATACTATTTGGGTGATAGTTGACCGCCTAACAAAGTCCGCACATTTCTTGCCAATCAAAGAGAAAGACAATACGAGTAAACTTGCGGAAATATACATGAGGGAAATCGTTGCACGTCATGGAGTGCCACTCTCGATTATCTCTGATAGAGATGGACGTTTCATATCAAGGATTTGGCAATCCTTCCAAGAAGCTTTTGGCTCACAATTGAATTTGAGCACCGCATTCCATCCGCAAACTGATGGCCAAAGTGAAAGAACTATTCAAACATTGGAGGATATGCTGAGAGCATGTGTAATGGATCTTGGTGGTAGCTGGGATAAGAAGTTACCATTGGCCGAATTCTCATACAACAACAGCTACCACACTAGTATTAGAGTCGCGCCATTTGAAGCTCTTTACGGACGCAAGTGTCGATCACCCCTATGCTGGGCTGACGCAGGTGATAGGCAGCTTGTTGGTCCCGAAATCGTCCAAGAGACGACAGAAAAAATTTCGCAGATTCGAAAACGCATCGAAGCGGCTCGCGAAAGACAAAAAGCCTATGCAGATCCAAACCGGAAACACTTGGAATTCCAAGTTGGAGATATGGTTTTATTGAAAGTTTCACCCTGGAAGGGTGTGGCACGCTTCGGAAAGCGTGGGAAGTTGAATCCGCGTTACATTGGCCCTTTCAGAATTCTGCAAAGGATTGGGCTTGTAGCCTACAAGTTGGACCTACCTGCTGAACTCCATGGTGTTCACGATACATTCCATGTATCCAATTTGAGAAAAAGTCCAACACAAGATACAGTGATCATTCCTGCTGACGAAGTTCATATCGACAACACGCTCCACTTTACTGAAGAACCTGTTGAGGTCACGGATTGGAAAGTTAATAAAACTCGCAGGAGCAGTGTCAAACTCGTCAAGGTTCGTTGGAATGCTAGGCATGGACCTGAATTCACGTGGGAACGTGAGGATCGAATGAAAGAGAAATACCCCCATTTGTTTCCTAAGAACCCTGCATCCAGTAGCAGAACTTAAATTTCGGGATGAAATTTCTTTAACGGGGGGAGAATGTGACAACCCTCACCAAACCAGGTATCCGTACGAATTAATTAATATTTAATTACTGCTTAATTACTGTGCTTGCTTACAACTGTGATTAAACTGCTTACTGATTTCTGATACATACATGCTCATGCATCACATTTTATACTGTCACTCTATTATTTATACACAAACATCAGTGACAACCTTGATGCACAACAAGCACAGTGAGCACACTACGGGATACCCATTAAACATGTTGACATAACCAGCATCAGGCAGACACTGCCTCTAAGGCCAGTATGAGCCGGGAATAGATTGCTACACTGGTAGTGAGTGTAGGGAGGTGAGAATTGTAGAACTGCGTCACTAGGTGAAGTTTATAGTGACCGGATGTGCCTAAAACGTACTTTAAGTACAAAATTCTGCACTTTAATACAAAACTCAGGGTTTTAAATTACTAATAAAGTGCAAAAACATTGCAGAACGGTCCCGTATATTTTCCTAAGTACCGGGAATAATTTATGTTACAAAAATATACATAAAGGACCTTTTTCGACATAATTAAACATTTTAACGGAACGGTATTTAATCGTATAACCGGACATTACCCGGGACACTAAATTTTGGTCAAATACCTTGTTTTATTATCTTTGGCTAGTCATGATCCCCGTATGACGTAACGCCCGCTAAAAATAAACAAACTATCTTTATATCACCACATTACTTACATCTAACCTATTACTTGCATTTAGTCACAATATTTACAACATACCCCCCCCCCCCCAACGATTTAGTTCCCAAAGTGGGACCCCACATATCCATCTATCCATACCTCAAATATTTGATAAGATTATATTTGATTTATTTATTGGATTGTTTGCTTGTGTAAGTATCTAATATATGTAGGATGATTATAAAGGTATGGCACCTTAGATTGAACATCATTTCACCAAGATTACCATCCATTTCACTCTCTCTCCCTCTTGTCTCGGCTGCCCAAACCGAAAACACCACCACCCCTCTCTAAACATCATCATCTTCTTCATTTTACACATTCCATTCAAGCTTTGAAGTGCAACCATGGAAGGTGCATCTTGAAGAACCCTCAAAGGAGCATTGTTCTAGCCGTTTACACCATCTTTTCTTCACATTTCTTCATTAGATTCTTCCCTAGCTAGAGGCTAGTAGTAAGTTTCCTTACACTTGATCTCATCTTGTTTGAAATTATGACTTGTAGTATGATGTATTGTTGTTTAAATCACTAAATTACAAGAATACTAGAAAAATATGAAACATGAGTTATGAACATAAAAGTTACATAAAAGTTTACTTATGTCCGAATCATGAAGCGGAATCTTGTGGGTTCGAGGGTTGGTTAAATCATACTCGATGTTTAAAAGTTGTTTTCTTGCTAAATCCATTGTTCGGACACTCGTTGATGCGATTTAGTAATGTTTAAACCGTGAAATAACATGCTGAGTTACTTTTTCAGCCGCCTTCAACAGGCTGTAAACGGACTTTAATAAATCGAAAAACAGAATTTCTGAAGCCTAAATTGTCTATTTTCGAAAAAAGAAGAAAATGGCGCTGGAATCGTATTTTTCTGATGTCGGTTACTATTTTAAAAATTTGTTTTCGTGACAGCAGCTAAGGCTGATTTTAACTGCAGTAAATTGGGCTGTGCGTTTTCGATCACAACTTGAAATCTAAAACGAACCAGCCCCTAAAATTCATACCATAGATGGTCACTGATGTACTTGTGACCCTCGAACTGGAATTTTGTCTAACGGACTTACGAGAAATTTTTGACGAATTTTTCCGTAAACAGTGATCAGAATGTAACAAATCTGATCACAGTTCGGTAAACGATTTTCTATAAATTACTGATAATGAACTAGACCCCGATATTTTTACACAATAATTTGTGGGTCGATTAGGACGTTCCACAAAAATTTGGGAATTTTTGGAATAAGTTAAGTATTTTATTTACTCGTCCGAAAACAGTCCAGTTTTTCACATATTGAAACTGAAACGACAAGGGTAGTATTTTGCGTGTTAAAACGTAAGGGTTGATTGTTGATGATCACGGGTTGATTTCAAACAGAAAAATATGTGCGTATTAGCACGGGCACTCCCGTTTCTAGGGGAAATTCTGGCGAATTTTTCTAAAAATGCCAAGACTTAAAAAAATTATTTTTCTAACAAGTATGTTTAACTTTATTTCTCGGAATTAAACCTCGCCATGAGTTTTGACATAAAACTTTAAAGTATTGGATATGAGACTTGTAAATGTATTTTCTCAATAGTTTAAGTCACCAAATACATAATACATGTACGAATACCCCATCCTTGGGAAGGAATTTATTTATACGATAACCAAGAAATATAAACAGGAAATAGTTGTCTAACTATTTCCCCAAGAACGTTAAAACTCTAAGCTAAGGCACGGCCGTTCGTCTCATAGATATTAGCACGTTGTAGGTTGTCGTGCTGCAGATCGAGTTTGAGTTGCTGTTATCAAGGACGCATTACTGTGAGTTCATGTCCCCCTTTTCTCTTAACTGTTTTCAGTTTTCTAAACTGCGGGGGTGAAATACATGTTACTATGATTACGAGTACTTTTACATGGTATGGTTAGCGTAAGGAGGGTTACTACTTAGATCATGTGAGTGGGTAGGTGGTACTTGAGGCCATTAATCCTCATTGTAGGACCGAGGGGCACGATGCGGTAGATCTATCTGGGTGTAGCGAGCCCAGCCCCAGGCCCAGCAGAAAGGACCTCGGGGTGACTATGTACCCGACGCACAAATCCGCTAGGTTTGAGTCTTCCTACTTGCACTTCACACATATCAATGGCCTTGCAAACCATTGGTGATCTCTTTTTCCTTACTTGCTACATACCAGGGTTTTTATACTTACAAGGATTTTACATACTCACTTACACATGAACTCGCTCAACATTATGTTGATTTTTCCAACTTACATGTATTTCAGGGAACTAAGGATCTGGCACGGTATGCTACGTTTTCCCGCTGTGTTAGAGTTACGGAATCATCCACGTTTAGGGGTCGCGACTTTTACCTGGACGAGTCGCAAGTCTTAAACAGTGTTTATGTTATATTTGTGGTTGCGTTTTAAGAACAAAGTTTTATATTATCAGGTTGTAATTTCCGTTGCATGCGTCAACGCCTTAAGACAATGTTGTGTGATTTTACTTTTCAAACTTAAATCAATGGATGATCTGCATGGTTTTATTTTCATATAGCTTTGTTATGATTAAGCTATGGTATTAAGAAGTCACACCTAATAAACCCACGCTTCCACAAAGCCAGGGTGTGACAGCTTGGTATCAGAGCTCTGATCATAGCGAACTAGGATTCCTTCTCGAGTCTAGACTATGATCACTAGGGCTCTCACGAAAACATTTTTACACTGCATACCACTTAAGTCCAGATCCAAAATGTTTTTACAAACAAATGTAGAGCACATTTTAATTGTTAGTTATAGGCTCAGTCTGGGAGGCTGAGGCTCGGTCTGGGAGGCTGAGGTAGTTGTCTAGTGGGACTAGGAAGAGCAGTCTGGGAGGCTGGGAGGCTAGTGGGACTAGGGAGTCAGTCTGGGAGGCTAGTGGGACTAGGGAGTCAGTCTGGGAGGCTGGGAGGCTAGTGGGACTAGGAGAGCTATATAATTGCTTATTGGTGATTAATGTGTTTACTTGATTATATGATTGATATATGTGCATATCTGTGGTTGTGTTACAGACACTATGTCTTCATCGAACGGGGTTTCAGACCCAGTGGCAGTGGACTCTGACGACCCGATGTACACTGATTCAGCGGTTCATACATCAGATTCAGACAGCACTGACGAGGATGCATTCCAGCCTTTTGCTATACCCGATTTTGGGGATGATATACCTCATGCTGATGGTGTTCCTGCCGGGGATCTACCTCTTGTGGAGATCCTTGCTCCTGTTCCACTCGCTGCATCTCCTGCAGAGGATTTGCCACACTTTATTGAGTCCGATGACGACCTCGATCTATTCGAGGGTCCCCCTGAGGACCACCATGAGGGCGGGGCCCCGATCGCAGACGATGTCGCTCTACCGTTAGTTGAGATTCCTGTTGAGGAGGCCCATTCTGATTCGTCAATTCCTGATTCTCTTGAGTCGATAGCTTCCTCTGTTCCACCACCTATTCATGCTGATATACCCGTTGAGCCTGATGTTGTTGCTCTTATTCCTGACCCGGTGCCCCTAGAGCCCGACCATGCACTCTTTGCGGCTCATGTCGACCCTCAGTATGCTGACACCTGGAATGGGTGGATAGAGGCCGATGATGATATTCCACCTTTTGTAGTACCAGATGCACCAGCTTTAGCTCCTTTTGATGCACCCTTATTCCCCACACACACTACTGATGCGCATCGCGCGGATCTGCCTGTCACATTTCTCCAGGAGATCCCTCCGCCGCGTCCTGGAGAGGGCCCATCTCATCAGCCTTTTGGCCATGTCCCATTTCTGACCGGAGGGGATCAGTTTGCACCGCAGATCCCTCAGCATACTGCTGTTCCCCCTGTTCCACCGTTCGCTGTACCACCTTTTACTCCATCCAGCGAGCCTTTTCTCTGGACATCATCATCCGTCGTGCCACCGACAGACCCATGTCATCCATTTTATGTCGGGCCTTCTACGGAGGATGTCCTCGTTTCATTTATGCTATAGCATGACGCGCTGACGCATCGTGTCCTGGTCCTGGAGCAGTAGTTAGAGCATCTGTCACGTTCTCACCACGCTAGAGAATTACAAATATGGTTCTTTGGTGTAGGTATCGTAGGGGTATGCCATACACACATGCAACTATATTTGTACATCAGAATTGTAAACAAAGATTTATTTATAAACAAAATCGATTGTTTCAGAGTTCAAAGAAAAACACTAGAAACATAAACATAAGATTCAGATTATTCAAAGCAGCAGCTTCTTCTAATCAGCCAAATGCTCATCCGTGGGTCAGATTTGCATTGAAAATCTCTGGGTACTTGTCCTTGACATAACCCGTCTCGCCATAGGTGTAGCAAGTACCAGGAGGAAAATGAGCTCGTGCTGGATTCGCTTGTGTAGCAGTAGGATCTGCAATAGTTTTGCCTTGGATAGCAAAACGGCACATATTAACCAGATGTCCCCAACGTCCACAGTTGAAACATTTTTTTTTGGGTAAAGGGTTACCCTGGTGATTCTATATATCAACAAAAACCAATACAAAGCAAGTAGTATGGAGTGTCCATACTAGTTCAAACACGGGACATCCCCCATGAAAGTAAAACATAAACACAAGACAACCAATAAAACAACTAGACTACAATCTAGAATGGAACAAAACATTAAAAATGGTCAGCCGCCATCATCAGTCAACCGAGTATCATAAATCTCCCAAGCACGAAGCAGCTCCCTCAATTTCACAGTGTCCTTAAACTTCACTCCCATAAGTTTATAGCAAACCGTATGAAGAACTATATCACTTAAAACATCCAGAGGTCTTGTCTGGTTCTTGAAATGTCTCGCATTTCTCTCTTGCCAGATAAAATAAGTAGTAGCTGCAAGAACCAACCTGGTAACATAATTGGAAGCAGATTTTGAACGCGACCTAGCAGCCATCCAGTCAACGATCGAACCCCAATCTGAACCAACATTACTCATACCACCTTTGTTGCAAACTGAGTTCCAAACTTGCCCTTACATTCAAAGAATAAATGAGCATGAGAGTCAATATCCGCATAACAAAAAAGACAACACATCATGTTCATATTTTTCCTTCTCGATATATCCCACTGGAGGATTTTGTCTTGAGTCAAGAGTTTATGACGAATAACCAACCACATAAAAAATGCATGCTTCGGAATACACTGTGGAAACCAAATAAAATTCACCCAATCCACCTCTTGTTCCCTCTGCCGAACTGAATGCCAAACTTGTGAAGACGAATGCTCAAATAATTCATTACCATCTTTCCAAAGCAGTTTATCTCGCCTGTTAGGGGCCATATGAACGTGGTCAATCTGATTAAGCACTGGAAAAAAATCTCTCCAAGCAACCGGCCATCTCCAAACACCAATAAGTTGAACATCCTGAACCGTAGCACTAAGACTGAATCCCGCTGAAGTAATAGTTCTCGACGAAACAAAATTACCCAGGAATCATACCAAGCTGAAGTACAGCTACCATCCCCTAGCTTGGACCAGACAAAATCTCTAATGAAAGGCCTAAGCTGAAGGATTTTTCGCCAACTCCAACAACAATTAGAAACAGGTTTGCAAACCCAAAAACTCTTACCTCTTAATCTATACGTATGAATCCAATCAACCCATAAGGCTTGACGTTTAACCAAGATACTCCAAATATGAGAGGTCATAAGAGCTTTATTAACTTCACCAATGCGACGAATCCCCAAACCACCTTCAAACTTAGGAACACGAATAGACTTCCAGGATACCTTCGCCTTCCCCTTTTGAAACGAACCATCTGACGACCATAAAAAATTCCTCATTTTCGCTTCCAGCTCTAAAATAATCCATGTAGGAAGAATAAAAACAGAAGACCAATACACATGCATCGAAGAGAGCACCGAGTTGATAAGTTGCAACCTTCCAGCAAACGATAGGAACTTATTTCTCCAGCTCATAATTCGTTGGTCCAGTCTTTCCACTAAGATACTGCAATCTTTATAGAAAAGTCTAGATGAAATAAGCGGAACACCCAGATACCTGACTGGTAACGATCCCTCCACAAAAGGCATAATATCTAGAATATGGGCTTTAACATTAGTAGGCACATTACAAAAGAACCCTGTACTCTTCTGGATACTAGGCACCAATCCAGACATTTTGGTGAAGTTCGTAAGAGAAGACATAATTCATTTTACCGAATTAATATCTCCTCTCGCAAACAAAAATAAATCATCTACAAAACAAAGATTAATAATCCGTTGCCTTTCACATTTATTTTGAAACCTGAAAGACGCATCAATCCTGGTAGTATGCTGAAGGATACACGTCAAAACCTCCATAATAAGAGTGAATAAATAAGGGGATAATGGATCTCCTTGTCGAAGACCACGCTTTCCCGTGAAATACCCATGAATATTTCCATTAACACAAATAGAATAAGATGCCGTCGAAACGCATAACATAATCCACTCCACCATTTTAGAATCAAAACCAAACCCAATCAGCACATTCTTCAAGAACTGCCAGTTAACCGTGTCATAAGCTTTCTGAATGTCCACCTTAAAAGCACACCGAGGGGGACCTGCACTTCTATGATAATTGTGCATGAGCTCCTGAGTCAACAAGATGTTATCCGAAATCTTCCTCCCAGGGACAAAAGCAGACTGGTTAATGCTAACCACTTGATGGAGCACCCCTTTTAAGCGGTCAGCAATAATCTTGGTAATACACTTGAACAAAACATTGCAGCAAGCTATAGGTCGGTAATCCGTAACCAACAACGGCGTCGATTTCTTTGGCACAAGAGCAATTAAAGTATGATTTAATTCCCGAAGTAACTTGCCTGTAGCAAAAAAAATCAATGACTGCCTTCGATAGATCATCTCCAATAATCGGCCATGCTGCTTTAAAGAAAGCAGCCGTGTATCCATCCGGACCAGGAGCCTTATCATTGCCTATCGAAAACATAGCTTTTTTAACCTCATCCACCGTAACCGGCCAAACCATATTTGAAGCATCCATCGGGTTCACATGTTTAGTAAACAAATCAGGTGAAGGTTGCAATGAAATGTCGTCCTGACAACCCAAGAAGTTCTCATAATGTTGCACTAGTATAGAGTTAACATCCCCGCCTTCATACATCACCCCATTAACATCCGATATAACTTGAATTCGGTTCCAGTGATTTCTACTCTTCACGGCTGCATGAAAGTATGCAGTATTCGCATCACCCGCCCTAAGCCACTCCATTTTAGACTTTTGTTTTAGGAACCTTTCCTCATCTAAACAAGCCTCCTGATAATCAGGAGTTAACTTAGTTTCTTGAGCTCTTAGGTCCACATTGATGGGGTCCTTATCAATATCTTGCTGAATATCATCCAATTTACCACAAAGCTCTATCACTTTCTTGTGAAAATTACCCTGCCTGAATAATAAAGCTCGCAGCGGAGACTTTAGTTGCCGAAGCTTCTTCACAACCTGAAACTGAAACACCCCATTGACGTTCGCTTCCCAATTCTCCTTCACTATACTCATAAATTCCAGCTTATGCACCAAAAAGTTAGCAAACTTAAATGGTTTATGTTTCCTTTTGAGATGTTGTTGAATTTTTAGAATACAAGGAGCTTGATCCGATAACCGATAAGGATGAAAAATAGCAACCGAATTCGGGAATTCAGCTATAAACGAAGAATTACTCATAATACGATCAATCTTCTTAAGCAATCCAACTCCCTTCTTTGGCTTTTGATTCCATGTGAAATGGAGACCCGACCGGTTAATATCCATCACTTCAATGTCTAACACACAATTCTGAAAATCACGCATACCTGCTGAAATAGAGGACGCTCCCACAGACTTGTCCTCTAGGTGAACGCCGAGTTAAAATCTCCCATAATCACCCATGGCTTGTCGGTTACCACGTGTTTATGCAGAGATAATTGAGCCCATAACTCACGTCGAGTAATATAGTAATTGGCCGCATAAACAATAGAGCAAAACAAAATTCTCTTGTGTTCTTTAAACACAAGCTGGAGATGCATAAGTTGAGACGATTGAAATAAAACCATAACATCAAACATATCCGGGTTCCACCCTATGATAATACGAGTACCTTTATCACAACAACCCCCATTAGATGTCTAATCCCAACGACGAAAAACTGACGAACAAACCTTACCTAGATTCGCCACATCCACATGAGACTCCAGGATAGCACACAAACTAAGATTACTGTCTTTTACTACCTGACGAACCTCTTTTTGCTTAAGAGGACGGTTCAACCCTCTTATATTCCACGTAGCTAGGCTAACCATCAGACACTTTCGGTTTAGGAGTGCTTGCCCCTTTTTTATTAGTATTATGAGTGCCTTCCATGATAAACTCGTTAGTTTCATTATAAACTTCAAGAACCTCTTCATCATCCGAATCATCTTGTCCACCACCAGCATCCTTGCTGCTTTGCCCATGATCCCCACCTTCATTACTCAAAACATCAAACGGATTGCTGGAAAAAACACTGTTAGATGACGCCAAATTTGTCACCACATCCTTCGGCTTAGCTCTAATAGGACGATACTCAAATTTCTGCTTTGGTTTATTCATTTGGAATCCTGGTTTCCTAGCCACTTTCTTAGTATGCACACCCATATACCCATCCTCATCAACAACTGGTTTTTTATCGGCCCTACGTCCTTGATCAACATGCTTTGGTTTATTCATTTGATCCACATGCTTTCGATTCCTATCACCACTCACCCGTTTACCCGGATTCCTTTGTTGATTCGGACATTGATCATCCGAGTGCCCAAACACACAACAATGAGAACACCTAAGCGGACTCCACTCGTACTCAACATACATAGTTTCCTTTACATACGCCTCACCCTCCAGCTTTGGGATGGCCATAATGATTTCCTCTTTCAGATCCTTTTCAACCGAAACTTCAATCAAAGCTCTAGCATAACTACTACGTACCCATGAATCCATACACATTGTAGTGGTGTACGAGTCAAGAAGTTTAGGATCGCCAATAGCAGTAGCAATCAAACTAAGTCCATCCTTTGTATATGCAGCAATAGGAACCTCATGTATCTTGACCCATAACTGCACTTTTTTAACCTCCTTTTTTCCAACTTAGTAGTGGGGGGACCATTCACATAAAAACAACGGTTGTGACAGAATGATCCATGGTCCCTCTTTAAGAACAGCCCTCATACCATCCTGGTCCGCAAATTTGAAGAAAAAGAATCCGTTTGCATTCATCATCGTTTTTTGTAATCCAAATTTCCTCCATTGATTTTTCACAAAATACTCCACAACTGGATAGGCTATACGATCTCCCAGAAAATACCCATAAAGCGTATTTGCTAGCTTATCCTGGACCACTCTAATCGACTCCCTTGGAAGTACCACATCACAATCCTCATGTTTATCATGACTAGCAAGAGATAGAAAGTTTATATTTTTACCACTAGATTTTGCCACTAGATCAGCGTAAGATACCGGCTTAAAGCCCTTATCTCCCTCATTCTGACTAGCACCCGGACCATGCATAGAATCTACCATCTTCGGTTCAGCACGAATATCATTCTGACTATTATCCGAATACGCATAGATACATCAACCTTTGGATCAGAACGAATGTTATCCAACGGCACAGGAATAGTAACCTTAGTCAGCTCATCAATGATGTTAAACTTACCTTCAGAACGAGCAGAAGTCACCACACCCCTACGCGGCATTAACGTGGTACCCTCAATATCAATGACTCTTGACGCTATACCCTGGAACGAAATCGACGGCTTCCCACGATCAAAAAACAGATTTTCCCTAGGTTTTTTACGAGCATTCTGATTATTATAATCAACTCCCTCCATCAGCAAGAACTCAATCCACCATGCAAAGAAAACGGAAAGAAAACCAGAAAACCAAAAGCCGCAAAAGACAAAACCCTATCTAGCAAAACCCTAATCCAGAATTCGTCACGAAATCAAATAGAGAACCTGAATAATCAAGGTTACTGCCTCACCAGTAGGACCGAAAACCCCAATTCTCTATTCAATCAGATCCGAATCCAGGGTATAAGGCCGGCAATTAACAAAAACAAACGAAATAAACCCTAATTTCTGATCGATCAGTGAATGCTAACGAGTTCGTACCAGAAGTTTGATGAATCAAACCCCAGTTTATACATAAAATCACGAAGAAAAATCTAGGGTTTCATGTGGAACAAAAATCGCCTAGGCTAGAGAGAGAGAAAGGGTTTTGACACTGGCATAGTGGTGGAGGTTACACTGATTGCACAAAGGAGCAGTTCCCAAGTACGGCTTCTTGGCTGGTGGTGCTGCCACCTGGCTAGGTTCTGCTTGATTTGGTGCCACAGCTGCGGGATCCTTTGGAGCTTTTCGCTTCTTTGACTTTTTCGAAGGCTCGGCTTTTGCTTCTTTTGATGCTTCTTGGGTGGCTTCATTGTTGAGACGAGACATGGCGACACCTAAATCAATAGACTTTAGGATTACTTCGCCTATTCGCTGGGCAAATTTGGCAGTTTGCTCGGACATTTGAGTGTCGCTGCGATGAAGAGACATTCTGGAGAAAATGAAAGACATAGGAGGAAACAAGTGAAATGTTATCGGAAAATCAAAACAGAATGACAACGCATAGAAATTGTGATCATTTGTTTGTTACCTAAGGCAAACAAATGAGATGGTGACCAATCAAAGTAAACGGGTCATATTAATGTATCACTGAAGACATGCTCGCCTATAAGTGAAACTCACCCCAAGAGTTCCCAGGTAAGAGTGACTGGTCCGATACTGCGGATTTGTACGAACACTCTAGCCTTAGACAGAAAACTCAAGGTACAGGCATTCACCCTTCCAGTTTGCACGTATTCACATTATAAGACCCAAACTTTGACGAGATTTTGAAAACTTTGAAGGTTCAAAACCTTATAATAAATCATCCTAGAACAGATGATTGGTTTTCAAAGCGGAATTGAAATTTATGTTCTTGTTGTGGTTGTCACCTAAGGATAAGTGACGGTATTGTTTTAAGATCTAAACACAAGAATCTTGTGTTAGGGTCCTAGGAAGGTTATAGACTAGGTCAAAGCATTACTAATAACCTAATTCCCTATAACCATGAGCTCTGATACCAACTTTTGTGTCACACCCCGACCGCGTAAAACAACAAATCATTGCGGGATCGTCGGGGAGTGTTGTAACAGAAACATTGTTTCAAAACACACGGAAATTTGAAGTTTCGTTTTATTAAACATTAAACATTTACATCATCTTGAAATCTAAACAAACAAGTTAAACATAGTCTATCATTGTTATTAAGTCACTAAGGCCTCGTCCAGTCCTATGTGAGCATGCATCCTAGCAATCAACATCATTCAACAACACCTGAAACATATGTAAAAACAAAGTCAGCAAAGAAATGCTGGCGAGTACATAGGTTTATGAGAGTGTCGGATTCATGGCTAGTTTACATGTTGCAATACTTAATTAAAAACCTTGTTTTGAAAAATATAGTATTGCGACATAATTAACCAACTCAAATCAAGTTGGTTATAATTTATAAAATCTCGTAGCCATGATTCTTAACCCCAAAACATTTACTTAATTAAATCAAATTGTAAAACATCTCGTAAAAAATCGTTAATAAAACTCGTATGGTTTATATATCTTTTAGAAAACATCGTTGTGTGACATCGTTTCAAAATCGTTTACCCAAGTGAACTAAATAACGCCACGATATGTAATATGATGAAAACACTTCAAAAACTGAGATTGGAACCTCTTCAAAAACTGAAGGAAAAACAAACAATGCCGAGAAACCAATGTCATTTGCAAATGCTGTGAAGACTATGAAGGAACCAGTCAAAGTCAACTTCAGGGCAATGGAATTGAATGAAACTGTGGATGGACCTGATGTCGTGATTCCTATCTCGTCAGTCAAACAGGTGCAAAATAGATATGAAAATACGTTGTATGGGTATTTTTTAGGGAAACGTCTTGCCTTTCCAGTTGTTGATTATTTTGTTAAAAATAATTGGGTGAAGTATGGTCTCTCAAGACTTATGATGAACGCGAAGGGGTTCTTTTTTTTTAAATTTAAAACGAAAGAGGGGATGGCTAAGCTTTTGGAAGACGGGCCTTGGACTATCAGAAATGTTCCGATCATTCTGAATGAGTGGTCTCCGAATGTGATCGTGGAAAAACAGGATATTAAAACGGTTCCAGTCTGGATTAAAATGCATGATATACCTTTGACTGCGTTTACCGAGGATGGGCTAAACTTGTTGGCATCGAAGATTGGCATACCAAAAATGCTGGATTCTTACACTGCGACTATGTGTACTGAATCATGGGGGAGGAGCAGTTTTGCAAGGGCCATGGTCGAAATACATGCGGATAAGGAATTGAAGAAAAGTATTACGGTTGCTATTCCAAACCTGGATGGGAATGGTCATGCAAAAGTGGAGGTAAAAGTTGAGTATGATTGGGAACCTATGAGATGCTCTTTGTGTTGTGTGTTCGGCCATAATGATAATTCATGTCCAAAGAAACCTGTTCAGGTTAGGAATGATGTTAATAGCAAACAAAATGATAACTTTCAGGAGAATGTCTTGAAAACAAAAAAACAGAATTTTCAAGGTGTGAATGTAAAGAACCAGAAGAATAAGTTTACGTATAGGCCGGTGGTAAAACCCAAGTCAAATCCGGGTAATGAAGGCCCGAACCCGGAAAAAATTGAAACTTCTAATCCATTTAATGTGTTAGGCGAGGATACGAGTACTATGGATGATGAAAAGGGGGAGGAGCTGTTTTAGGAGAAAAAGTGCAATCAAAAGGAAAGAACCATAACACGGATGAGGTGATGAACGATGACACTGATGTTGATAATCTCCTAGCTGATATTCCAAAATATGTGGAGAACAAGATCCAATCTGAGGGTGCAAGCACACCCGGTTCAAATGGTGTTAATGGGTAGTGTGGCTTCGTGGAATATCAGGGGGTTGAACCGCCCCCTTAAACAGAAGGAGGTTCGTCAGGTAGTTGTGGATAATCATGTTCAGGTGTGTGCAATCATGGAAACTCATGTTGACATGTCAAAGGTATCAAAGGTCTGTCAAAAAGTTTTCAGCTCATGGATTTGGAATTCGAATGCTAGTTGTTGTTTAAAAGGTACTCGGATCATGCTTGGGTGGGATCCGAATATGGTTGATGTTATGGTCCTCTCGCAAACCGACCAGGTCATTCATACACAAGTGATGTTTAAACTCGATAGGAAATCCTTATTTTGCACGTTTGTTTATGCAGAAAACAATTATAAAAATAGAAGGGATTTATGGAATAATTTGTGTGCTCATAGCTCTATTATGAAAGACAAGCCGTGGGTAATTATGGGGGACTTCAATGCCTCCTTATTTCACGATGATTCGAGTACAGGTTCATCCAGTTATAGCATTGGTACTCGCGAATTTAGAGAGTGTGTTAACTCCATTGATGTGTTTGATGTAAATAGCACAGGTTTACACTACACATGGACGAATAATCAGCAAAGAGGAGGTATTATTTTTAAAAAAATGGACCGAATTATGTGCAATATAAATTTGGTTGCTGATTTTCCGAACGCGGGAGCTTATTTTCATCCTTTTCGGGTCTCGGATCATGCTCCATGTATCTTGAAGTTGCCGAGTGTTGCCCAAGATAAACCAAGGCCGTTTAAATTCGTTAATTTAATAGCTGAAAAGCATGGATTTCTGGAAGCTATTAATCAGATCTGGAGTAAAGAGATTACAGGTTTTCGTATGTACCAAGTTGTTATGAAGCTTAAGTTACTTAAAACCCCCTTACGAAAACTCTTCTTTAAACAAGGAAATCTGCATGAGAATGTGAAGAAGGCGAGGAAGGATCTTGATAAATGTCAGCTCGTTATGGATCAGGATACGGCAAATGATGATGTTTTAGCAAAGCATAGTTCTCTTCTTAAAAAGTATAAAGATGCAATTCATGATGAAGCAGTGTTTTTACAACAAAAATCAAAAGTTGATTGGTTAACTCTTGGGGATTCGAACACCAAATATTTCCATAACGTTGTGAAAGCTAAAAACCACAGAAGCCGAATTCTTTTAATTCGTGATACTGATGGAATCTTACATGAAGGGGGGGGCAGCGGCTTTAGCTTTGGTTAACCATTATTCGAATTTTTTTGGGAATGTCGGCCAGATTGTTTGTAGGCCAAATATGGATATCTTTCGGAATAAGTTATCCTTGATGAAAGCGAATAACATGATCCGCGTAGTGACTGATGATGAGATAAAAGATGCTATGTTCTCAATTGCAGGGAATAAGGCTCCAGGAACGGATGGGTATACCTCTGTTTTCTTTAAAAAAGCGTGGGATGTTATTGGAAAGGATGTCTGTTTAGCGATTCAAGAGTTTTTCCAAAATGGTAAGCTTCTGAATCAGCTAAATCATACGGTAATTTCTCTTATTCCAAAGGTGAAGACTCCAGACTCAGTAACGGATTATAGGCCTATATCTTGTTGTAACACTCTTTACAAGTGTATAAGCAAGATTATCACTAATCGTATAAAAGAGGGCCTAGGAGATATTGTTAACATCAATCAGTCAGCCTTTATCCCGGGTAGGAAGATTTCTGATAATATCCTCCTAACCCAGGAATTAATGCACAACTATCATCATAATCATGGCCCTCCGAGATGTGCTTTTAAAGTTGATATTCAGAAGGCATATGATACTGTTGATTGGGGTTTCTTGGATACTATTTTACATGGTTTTGGTTTTCACCAAAAGATGATCAAATGGGTTATGGCGTGTGTTACTTCTACTACGTTTTCTTTGTCCAATAACGGGAATCTTCATGGTTATTTTAAGGGAAAGCGGGGCTTACGCCAGGGGGATCCTATGTCTCCTTATCTTTTCACGTTGGTAATGGAGGTTCTTACATTGATTCTTCAAAAGCGAGTTGATGATACTGCTGATTTTAAATTTCATCATAAATGTGAAGAGCAAAGGATTATTAACTTATGTTTTGCAGATGACTTATTCTTATTTGCTCGTGGTGATACTCTTTCAGCTGCTGTGATTCTAGATTCGTTAAATCTCTTCAAGAATATGTCTGGATTGGTTCCTAGCATGATGAAGAGCACTGTGTTTTTTGGAGGTGTTCCGAATTATGTTAAAGATCAAATCCGAAGTATCATGCAGTTTGAGGAAGGTGTCCTTCCGGTTAGGTATCTTGGTGTTCCGCTCATATCGTCAAGATTGACTTATTCTGATTGTAAAAAGCTCGTAGATAATTTGGAGTCTCGTATCACGGATTGGAAAGCAAAAAGTTTGTCTTTTGCAGGTCGTCTTCAGCTCATTAGATCTGTTTTATCATCTATGCATGTGTATTGGTCTTCCGTCTTTATATTACCAAAGAGAATTATTCATGATCTTGAAGATAAAATGCGAAGATTTCTTTGGACACAAGGTAATAGCATAAAGGGAAAGGCTAAAGTAAAGTGGAGTCGTGTGTGTCTTCCTAAGGAAGAAGGTGGTTTGGGTATCCGGAAAATCTCTGACACGAATACCGCGCTTATGGTTGCTCATATTTGGAGTCTCTTGACACATAGGGAATCCTTATGGGTTAAATGGGTGCATTCGTATCGCATCCGGGATAGAAGCTTCTGGGATGTGCCGATTCGGAACAACATTACGTGGGGTTGGCGGAAGATGCTTCAATTGAGAACAATCATTCGCCAACGCATTTGGATTAAGCTGGGTAATGGAGAGAATACTAGAGTTTGGTTCGATACATGGGATACCATATGTCCTTTGGATCGCTTTATTACACCAAGAATGATAGCTAATGCGGGATTTGATATGCGGGTCAAGGTTGCGGATGTGTATCATAATGGCGTGTGGGTTTGGCCGAACTCTTGGGTGAGTAGATTTCCGATTTTGCAACAGCTATCTAATGTAACGTTAGAGCCTCATGTACAAGATAGGACCATTTGGCGATCTAGAGATGGTCAAGACATGGAGTATAGCACTTATGGAGTGTGGAACGATATTCGGCTTGTTCAAGATAAGGTAGCTTGGGAGCGTATTGTGTGGTTTCCTCAGGCTATCCCTAGACACTCTTTTCTAATGTGGCTTATAGTCTGCAAAAAACTAAAGACTCAAGATATTATGTGCAAATGGCGATCATCGGGTAATACTAATTATAACCTTTTGTGTTGTTCGTTATGTACATCGGGACCAGACTCTCATGATCATTTATTTTTTTAATGCGATTTCGCATCTCAAATATGGTATGGAGTTCGGGAGAAGGCGGGTATGGAAACTATAGGGAAAAAGTGGAGCGAGATTATGGAATATCTTCTGCATCATGCGGAGTCAAAACGGGCATCTCACATCATTGGTAAGCTAGTGGTAGCGGCGTCGGCTTACTTCATTTGGCAAGAACGAAATAATAGATTGTTCTCGACGAAGAAAAGGAATGCTACTCAACTGATAGAGGTGATTTTCATGACGATTAGAATGAAATTACACACAATGAAGTTTAAGAGAACAAGTAACATGTCTCAAGTGTTGAGCGACTGGAGTCTTCCTCGTGAATTAATGATGGATCAAGATGAATGTGGCTGATTCTTGTTAGCGGCTTTTGGAGGGGACCGTGTGGGTTCATGTTTTGTCAATTGTGACTTGTTTTGCGGTTTTGCGTGTTAGTTATTCACTTTGTTTTGTTGAGCTACTCTAGCAATGGCATGTCATTCTAGAGAATTGAGGTGTGCTATATTCCTCACTTGTAATATTTTGGTTATGAATGAAATTTAACCGGGGTAACCCTTTACCCAAAAAAAAAAGATGAAAACACTTATATATAGGAAGTACCAGCGGCGTATCCACCATGCTTTCATCACATTACACCCGTCCCGTTATCTAAACACTAACCAAAAACCAATCGTTTACCCAAATCGTTTAACTCGTTAAAATCGCTTCAGTCGTTTAAATCATTCTCGTTTTAATTGTGAAAACTACTTTTGGTCGTCTCGCTAATAACATCCAAACCTTCGTGATTCGACTATCTCGCTTCTCGCATTAACAAGCCACCAAAGGGTAAATTAACAATCACAGATTCAGTCGTTACCCACCTAACCCACACACAACCATGGGTGCAGTCTGATAACGGGATTTGTCAGATCCTATGGTACGATAACCTAATACTGGTCGGTTCGGCCAAAACTAATGAATGTTATTCGTTATGTAATTACAACCAACAAGTTTATCCACATTATCGAAATCGTTATTAATTTAATATAAACCATTTTAATCATTTTTGAAACTATCGTTAATAGCATCGAAAACGTTTAACACATATGAATCACCCCAAAACAATCGAAAACAGTAAAATAGGGGAACTATGTACTCACTTGAGAATGCTTAGAAGTCTTGAATAACAACCAAGCAAAGCTAGAGGGATCACAGAAATCAATCGGCACCTAATATAAACAACTATGTAAATAACCGGACCTAAATCGGAAGATCGGATAGGATGAGGTTTCGTAAACCAAATGAGTATTGGAACTCATATGATATGGTTTAACAAAGCCTACATACTAAATCGAAACCTAATCTAAGTGCTTACGACCCATTACGACCCGTTTAGGTAGCTTACGCTACTTTAACGCGTCGTTCGCGTAAAACGCGTTCGGACCGCCTAACTAGTCCTATGACAAGTATTATATGCCTTAACATGTCTAATAATGTTACCTAACCAGTTTAGATATAAAAATTTAGGTTACATATGCTTAAAATGAATTTATGCGTAGAAAGGGCATTTTGGTCATTTTCCTAAGGCATATAAACTACCTATCATACAACTATCTAAACGAAGTGACCATAAGGTATAACCACGGAAGGTTATTCCCTATACAACTATGATCACTAAACATGCTTGGTCGGATCCTAATGATCGACCAAACGGGTCTAGTTCGAAAGTCTAAGCGGTTGATAAGACCGCTTGACTTACGACTCTATACAAGCACTATACTAAAAGTGATGAGCTAAACATGTTAAAACATGTTTAGTAATTAGAAAACAGGTTTTGATATCAAAACAAAGGGTTTTGATACCCAAGAGTAGTTTGGTTACAAAATACGCATGAATACGCATTTTGGACGAATCTACGACTCGTCACTACGCCTAATCAACGTGGTAATCAGTAGGTTTAGTCACACGGGACTAAAACCATCATGATTACGCTCACGTTACAAAGTTCAAACAAACTTCGTGTTGACCATAGACTGGTCAAAGCAGAAAGTCAAACACTGATAGACTTTTACGCTTAAAACGCATAAAAGCACGAAAGAATACTTACAAAGGGTCCAAGCTAGAAGATCTTGATTCAAATTGCTCAGGTATGAAGTGTTAAACCCCAACCTAGAGCTATTTGAATCAGATTGTGAGGAATGAGAATGAAGGTGTTGGGTTTATATAGATTTCGGTAAACCGTTAAGATCGTTTCTCGCATTTCGTGCTTCGATCTTGGCCCTCCACTTGGGCACATGGTTTTCAAAACCATGGGAATACTTAAAACCATCAAATTCCAGCCCATAGAGTGCAAAACCTTAGGTTAAAACCATCAAAACCTCAAAAATGGACCAAGTTCAATGTATTTGCCAGAAATTTCAAAAATGGTCCCTGCACTTGTAAAACTTGATTTTTGGCACTTTTAAGCCCCGTTAACCCCATTTCAAGGCTCTAATATAAAGTTAAAGTATAGGGAACTTGAAATGTGCTCAAAAATATATCGGATGTCGGTTCGTTTGGTCGTAC
The DNA here is from genome assembly GCA_030545235.1 of Helianthus tuberosus. Lineage (NCBI taxonomy): Eukaryota > Viridiplantae > Streptophyta > Magnoliopsida > Asterales > Asteraceae > Helianthus > Helianthus tuberosus. Next base: position 46,265,523 of record CM060429.1, on the reverse strand, counting down.
GGTTGCGTTGTTCGGTTAATTATGACGGAAATCGTAACGAACGCAAAAACGATCCAAATTACGCGACGAATGGAATTTTATCATGCCAATCACCAAAATAAAATATTCTAATGATTACATAAATTTTTGGATGTCCGGATATATTCAGAACGTAAGATATGCGCGAAAATGCAAACTTATGCACTTTTTGACGCTTTTAGTCCCTATTGATCAATAAAGTTTATTTTAGCATACCGAACCCCTCAAAGCCTATCTCAAAGCTATGTAAAGGATATTTAGGGTATGTTTAACTTATGATCAAGTTCCGGAATGTTCGTTACCATACAAATCGGTATAGTTTCGCAGTTTGACACAAATAGTCCCTACGATCGAACAAACTTGATTTTGACACACCAAACCATCCAAAACTTATTTCTAAGTTATGTGAAGGTTATTTAAGGTATGTTAAGACTATGTCACTACTCCAGAGTGTTTGTCGCGTTAAACTGATTACGTTTACATATCAGTTCGCGTATAACTTTCCATAAAACGATTTAGAGCTCGAAATCGAACAAGAATTGATATGTGCAAACGATACACATATTTATACAAATACCAAGATTGAAACACAATATTTCATTGATTTGGTATTTTTTGATGGCCGTGGAGGCACAAATGTCACATAAAGACCCATTCCCTCTGCCTCATATCGATTCAATGGTGGATGCTACTGCCGGTCAGGAAATGTTAACCTTCATGGATGCATCCACAGGATTCCAGCAAATACAAATGGAACCTTCGGATCAGGAGGATACTGCTTTCATGACACCAACGGGTATTTATTGTTATACTGCCATGCCTTTTGGTTTGAAAAATGCAGGTGCAACATATCAGAGATTGGTGAACATGATGTTCAAAGACAAACTGGGGGACACCATGGAGGTATACATTGATGATATGGTGGTAAAATCTAAGAAGGCTGAGGATTATCTCTGGGATATTGAAGGAGCATTCGATATCCTGGACCAGTATAACATGAAACTAAATCCTGCCAAATGCCATTTTGGAGTGGGGGCAGGAAAGTTTCTAGGATACACGGTGACTAAAAGGGGGATCGAAGCAAGCTTGGAACAGATTAAAGCTATCCTGGATATCAAGTCACCTTCAAACATGAAAGATGTACAAAGATTAACAGGGCGAGTAGCAGCATTAAACAGGTTTATATCAAGATCCTCGGAAAAATGCAAGGAATTCTACGATATCCTGAAGAAGAATAAGAAATTCGAATGGGGAGAGAAGCATGAAGCAGCCTTGCAGGAATTGAAGCAGTATCTTTCAACTGCACCCCTATTGATGAAACCCTAGGATGGTGAACCATTATCCCTGTATCTTGCAGTATCAGTGAATGCCGTAAGTGCTGTCCTGGTAAAGGATCACGAAGGTCAGCAGTATCCTGTCTATTATGTTAGCAAAAATTTATTAGATGCTGAAACTAGATATTCTCATTTAGAAAAATTGATATTGGCCCTAGTTATGGCATCGACAAAGCTTAGACATTATTTTGAGACACATAGGATTCATGTTAAAACTAATTATCCTGTTAAAAATGTGCTTATGAAACCCGAAAATGTCAGGTAGGATGACTAAGTGGTAAGTAAAATTAAGTGCCTATGATCTAGTATATGAACCTAGAAACGCCATAAAGTCTCAGGCTTTAGCTGACTTTGTGGCTGATTTCAGTAGTGATATTCAAAATGAAGTAGACCTAGAAGTACAACAGCTAGGAGAAAACTTAGAATCCTGGACATTATATACTGATGGTGCATCTAATGTGAGAGGTGTAGGATTGTGTATACTACTAAAATCGCCACAGGGGGACATATTACCCCAGGCTATTAGGTGTGAATTTCCTGCCACTAATAATGAAGCAGAATATGAAGCTTTGATTGCAGGATTAGAGTTGGCCAGGAATATGAATATTAAAAGTTTACAAGTATTCGTTGATTCCTTGTTAATTACTAATCATTTTAATGGATCCTATGCAGTTAAAGGTGAGAAGTTAATCGAGTATCTCGAAATTCTCAAAAAATTAGCAGGATATTTCGATGTTTTAACACTTGAACAAGTACCAAGAGAGGATAATGCTGAAGCAGATGCCTTGGCAAATCTAGGGTCATCAGTCAGGATACCGGAGGGAACCCAAATACCAATACTACATATCCTACATCCTGCAGTGGATCTTCTCAAATCTCAGGATAAGGAAGTAGTAAGTATCCAGGATCCTGATGATGAATATCCTGAGGAGGATCCTAAGTCCCGGACGGCTCCAATCATGAGATATCTCATGGAAGGACACATCCCAAAGAAAAAGAATCCTAAGGCCTTTAGAATAAAGGTATCACGATTCACTATTATAAATGATGTTTTGTATAAGAAATCTCTTGCAAGACCATACCTGAGGTGCTTGGAGGATCCCGAAACTAAAGAAGTGCTTCAGGATATACACGAAGGGGATTGTGGTAACCATACTGGGGGTAGATCATTATTCTCAAAGGTGCTAAGAACAGGATACTATTGGCCGACGATGAGGAAAGATGCTGCAGAATATGCTCGAAAATGTGATGCATGTCAAAGGCACAGTAATATATTACATCAACCTGCTGAACCACTATATCCTATTGCTTCCCTTTGGCCATTCATGAAGTGGGGGATGGACATAGTGGGAAAATTGCCAAAAGCTCCAGGAGGAAAAGTCTTTATGCTGGCGATGACTGATTATTTCTCTAAATGGGTTGAAGCTGAGGCGTTTGTTCAAGTCAGAGACCCAGAAGTAGTATCTTTCATAAAACGGAATATCCTTACTTGGTTTGGGGTACCAGCTGAGATAATTTGTGACAATGGCTCTCAGTTTATCAGTAAGAGGACAACCGATTTTTGTAAGAGTTGGGTGTAACAACCCGCACTTTCGTGCGTTGTTACTACCCGATATACTCCTTACGCCTAGCACCAGAGATTCAGATCATAATGTAACTATACCGCATACATCGCTATTCGAAGGATAATCGCATATTTTCACAATATATTATCACTACATCACATCACAAACACTAACACTCACGATGACATTGAGTGAGGACCTATTCTACCCTCCTCGGTGGCCGTGATATGTCGAAACACAGACAATTAATGCTCACAAAGACTCTCGGGTGAGTGCTATAGCTCCAGTCGTCGTGACGGTGATGACAATACGAGTAAGTGGTATCCTGTCAGTCATTGTGGCACAACACGCAATAACGTTCACGATGACATCAAGAAAGGACCTATACTACCCTCCTTGATGGCCGTGAAACGCCGCTAATAATCGCCTACTCGAAACGAAAACCGATTGTTATATCGAAACTTTGAAATATGGATACGTAAATACGACCCCTAGTGATATATATACATATGTAATAATGATATAACTTGACTATAGAAAGCGCGTACTCCAAAAACTATCAAAACGATAAAAAATGAAGGATTTCCCCCGCGCCGGAGTGGCCATCCGGATGGATAGCCTCATCCGAACGGATGGGCCATCCGAACGGATGGGCCATCCGAACAGATGGGCCATCCGACCCAAACACCTTTTCAGCCTCTCTGTTGCCTATAAATAGCAAGTCACATCACTCAAACAGTGATGTGACAGCTCCCACTCGACCAAGCACGCTCTAGGACCCTTCTCTCTCGATTCCTCGCGATTCCGGTAAGATTTCAACCTAAAAACTTGTACTTCTACGATCTACACTCAATTCTACATCATTCTGTCTTTCAAAACTCAAATTCTAACCATGAAATCTACTGATTTGAGGTTTTTTAAGGTGATATCACCAAGAGTTCATCTGAACTTTAAGTTGTGACCTCATCCCACCATAAACGACTCAGATCTGGGTGATTTCCACATATTTTGCTAACAAATCTCACCTAAATCTATGTATTTAACCAAGGAACTGTGCGATTTCGAGTTAACCATGAGAAACCATCAAGAACGGCCAGATCTGATGGAACGGGGTGGTTCCCGGTCGTTAGAACGGGTCGGAACTGATAGAATTTCAATTGTTAATGCGAGATTACACTGTCCTGGTAAAACCGCACGTATTTCTTCCGAAAAACACTCAAAAACAGTGATCAGAACGTTAAAACAGACATGTCATCCGAACGGATCACATGTCATCCGAACGGATGACAGCAGTCCAATCCAACCAACCCTATCCGACCGGATAGCCTGTCATCCGACCGGATGACAGCCATCCGACCCAAATCCTCATGTCATCTGACCGGATGAGCACCATCCGGCCAGATAACTTACATTTCGAGGCTATTTCCCGCTTAACCGTATATCGTTTACTATAACATTCGATGAATAACGCAGACGTGCTCGCAACCGATCCAATCAAGTTATATTCTCGCTAAACGTGCACTGTGAGTATACTTGAACCCTTTTTAATCACATTTTGGGTGTAACGTACGTTTCTAACAAATCGAACTTATCAAACGAATTATCCAATCAATCGAATTATCACTTGTGAATTATCAGTCGAGGACTTAGTTGGTAGTATCAGCTTTGTGAGTATATATGTCGTGTGTTACGTTTATGCATGTGGAAATTCGCTACACTTTTTATCTACTACGCTATACATATATCAAACCTGTATACCCGCCAATACATTTTGTATTGACAAATATTTTAACGTATGTTGCAGGTTAGATCGCAGGCTATTTCAAATCAAGCTAGGAAGTCTAGAAACCCAACTAAAATCTAGGTTGTCGGATTTGTATTGTTCGAGAGGACAAGAAATCTGCGATAACTTATGTGATTGTATTATTTGTTAGTATGGGATAACGAATGTATTAAATATTATCGCAACATAGTTGTTATGGATTCTCTTGAGCAATCTGATTCGCCTAGTGCCGCGCCCCGATGATTCCGCCATCGGTTGGGGTGTGACAGATTGGTATCAGAGCCATAACTATAGGGAATTAGGCAAGACTCGACCTAGTCTGGGTCGACGTCTTAGAAATTGACCTAGTCTATAGTCTAAGTACCAACAGGCTGACTCGTACGAACCCAGTAGGGTTTGTATCGGGCCTACTTGATACTCTCGATCGAAATTGCGAAAAGCTACAACTTTGTGTGAACATGCGCACTACAGCTTCACACGAAGGAGCCTTTCCTAAGGCCGGAATACTACTTAGCCTTTCCTAAGGCTGACACAATACACGTGTTTTTGAAAATACTCGCATAACAAAACCGAGTGATCAAGTCGAGATCAGGTGTGAAAACCAAGAACTCTCGATAGGATTGCTCACTCAGCGCATTTTTCTAGCACGAGAACCTTTCATCGAGTTAGGAGTGACTTCCACATCTCGACGAAAGTCTCCATTTCGAAATCCAGTGGAACTCACGAATTTGTTCGAAGGGCATAACCACAATTAGGAATGAAGCTGTTAAGTCAGGGGTGAAACGCGTACCTTAATAAGCCGTTCCACTCTAAAAAAATGGTTTTCAAAAAACTCTCACCAAGGACTCGACTATCACGATAACTCGAGCCACGCAATGACTAGGAAGACGAATGCCATGAGCTGCATCCCAGTGGAAGCATGGAGTCCTCTAGGTCAACGCGCGTGCACGGACTTGTTAAACACAGTTGGGTTACCTTGGATAGTCAACGCCTAAACACCCAAGGCACTCTACCATAAGACCCGCCAATTTTACAACTGGTTGGAACTTATTTACGTTTTGAAACTTTACGCTTTATCGATTTCTCGATTTAACGATTTTCACTCCTTGTTTTATAAATGCATGACTCGCACAGCCATCGCAATCTAAAACGAAACCCGAATGTTCGAAACAAAACTAATGCATAATCTATCGCATTCGCTCTCGCTTTCTCACCTCAACGCGTCCTCGCGTATTCTAAATCGACCTGTATGTGTATGAATACAAACTACAACTATATAAATACATATATATACGTATAAACAACGAGTCAATGTGTGAGAACTTAGGAACTTCGTGTCTCCTATATGGCTCCTATGTGATTCGTATTACTATTATACTATCACATCAAGCTTTGAACGCGCTCAATCGCATCGCAAAACTCAAAAATCATTATGATCGAATCTCATTCCAAGTCTCTTCCTGTCTAGATGCCTTCCAACGACTCTACCTCGAGACGAACAGCTAGGAGAAGACCCAAACGAAGCGCCGATAAGAGGATTGCATCACTTGTGACCAAGGAAGTGGTCAAGCTCATTCCTCAAATTGCCGCTCGAGTGCACTCTCTCAGCAACTCTCGAGCCTCGGAAGACTCCAAGACGGAAGCGCCGCAATCTGCCTTTCTTTACAAACACTTCAAAGCCTGTGACCCAATGGAATTCACGGGTGAAGGAGGTGTGACTCAACTACTCCAGTGGTTCGATTCTATCGAAGTTACCCTTCGTCAAAGCAGGTGTCCCGATAGTTTCCATACTACTTGCGCTACCGGAGTATTTCAATCACGAGCACTCGACTGGTGGACCGCCGAACGTAACAAACGTATGATCTCTGCAGCATACGCTCTCTCTTGGGATGAGCTGAAAGAGCTCATGAAGAAAGAGTATTGTCCTCCTCACGAAATTCAAAAGCTGGAAGACGAATTCTGGAAAATCGAGCAAGTCGAAAGTGACAACGCTGGCTACACCGCAAGGTTCAAACAGCAAAGCATAATCTGCCCAAGTCAAGTCAACACTCCAAGTCTTGATCCTAAAAACCAGAAATGGCTCTGGGCGAAATTTGGCGATCCTGAAAACCCTAGTTTCGTTTCGTTTTGTTCTTTCTGATCTTAATCTTGATCGATCTGGGTTAGCAATTGTGGTGTTGTCGATCCTTCTGAGTAAGGTTTCTAGACTTTACCTTGGTTTCTAATCTTTTGAAGTCAGGATTAGGGTTTGTTCTTTTCGTTTTCTTGCTAGGGTTTGCCGCCAATACGCTTTGGTTTTTTCTTTTTTCGTTTTGGTTTTACGTTGCATGGTTCTTCTTTTCTTGTGTGATGGATTCAAAACAATTCAAGCCGCCTGATGTCAATAGTAGGGATTGGGGTTTGGAGGAATTAGGGTTCCAATCGTTTTCTGAAAAAATGCATGGGGATGTGTTCATAAGTTCGAAGGGTTATACACCGTTGAATATTCAGGAAATAAGGGATAGGACGTCATTATTTGCCAAACCCCTGATTATTGATGGTAATCCGGTAATTCCTCGTCGTGGAGTGGAACATAAAGAGCAGAAGATAATAAATGTTATTGATGAGTTGGAGAAAGTCACTGTGCCGGTGCAGATGGATAGCTCACACGCTGTTTGCAAGGAAGATCTGAATCAGCCGAAGTCTATGTCGTCTTCTTATGCTGAAAAGCTTCTATCCGAAAGTCAGACTTCTCGTAATAAAAGGGAGGTTAACTTCAGACTCTTGGAACCTGCGGAGACTAGAGAAGACGCTGATATTGTTATTCCGAAAGAGGTTGTTCAGCAGGTACAAGATAAGTTTGATAATGTGCTTTATGGATATTTCTTAGGGAATAGATTACCTTTTCCTGTGGTAGAATACTATGCGAAGAATGTCTGGGCAAAGTTTGGTTTTTCAAAGCTTATGATGAACACGTCAGGATTCTTTTTCTTCAAGTTTGACTCGAAGGAGGGATTGATGAAGGTTCTGGAAGGAGGACCATGGTTAATAAGAAAAGTTCCGTTATTTTTGAACATATGGTCGCCAAAGGTTATCCTTAAGAAAGATAGTATTAAAACGGTTCCAATATGGGTCAAATTGCATAATGTTCCGATTTCAGTTTACACTGATGATGGTTTGAGCCTGTTGGCTTCTAAACTAGGGGTTCCTAAAAGGCTAGACTCCTATACTGCTGATATGTGTGTGGAAAACTGGGGAAGGAGTAGTTATGCCCGTGCAATGATTGAACTTAATGCTGATAGTGAACTTAAGGACCATATTACAGTAGCTATTCCTAAGATGGATGAGGAGGGTTACATTATGGAACGGGTAGAGGTTGAATATGAATGGAAGCCGTTACGTTGTCCGACATGTTGTCTTTTTGGTCATGACCATAATACGTGTAGTAAAGTTGTTAAGGATAAAGCAAAGCAGGTTGTTGTCGATGGGGAAGGATTTATTACAGACAAGAGACGAGTGGCAAAGCAAATGTATCCTTATAAGAAGCAAAAGGCCAAGTTTATGTATAAACCAAAGACGAGTAAAGCAGGAGCTAGTACTTCCGGAACCAAAACGGATGATCACACTAATGGGCCGCAAACAGTCAAAGTGGCCAATTCTTTCCAAGCTCTATCGGCGGATGATGTGGATGATAATGATGAGAGTACAAATGCTGGTAATGATACGGGTCAAGTGGAGAAAAACATACCGAAGGGCAATAGGCCGAATGATGAGGTGCTTGAGACTAATCCTACTGAAATGTCGAAATTTATGAGTGGTGGTGTGAATGTTAGTCAATCTGAGGGGGCAAGCACTCCCGATGCTATGGGTTTCAATGGGTAGTTTGGCCGCTTGGAATATAAGGGGTTTGAATCATCCCCTGAAACAAAATGAGGTCCGGGTGCTTATAAATGAAAATCATTTGAGTATTTGTGCTATTTTAGAGACACATGTTCAGGTTAATAATCTTAGCAAAGTCTGTAAGAGTGTTTTTCGTAAATGGAATTGGACGTCCAATGGGGATTTATGTCAACGAGGTACTAGGATTATTCTCGGATGGAGTTCGGATGATGTGGACCTTATGGTTCTCTCGCAGTCTGATCAGGTAATCCACACACAAATCTGCCTCAAAGCTGATTCTAAAGTGTTTCTCTGTTCCTTTGTGTATGCCGAGAATAAGTATCAAGATCGCCGTCTTCTTTGGGAAGATCTTTGCAAGTTTAACAGTTTAGCTCTTGGCCATCCATGGGTGGTTCTTGGGGATTTTAACACGGCACTAAATATGGAAGACTGCTTATATGGTCCGTCTACTCACACAATCGGAATGAGAGAATTCTTTGATTGTATCCAAACTGTGGAGCTTATGGATGTTAAATGTCATGGTTTTCATTTTACTTGGAACCAGAAACCTAAGGAGGGTATTGGGGTTTTTAAGAAGATAGATCGAATTATGGGAAATACTAAGCTTTTGGACTTGTTTCCAGACGTGTATGCTCTGTTCCAGCCTGCCCGAGTTTCTGATCATACTCCCTGTGTATTAAAACTGCCTTCTATTAAACGTAATAAGCCGAAGCCTTTTAAATTTGCAAATTTTTTGACGTCTAAACCTGAGTTTAGGCAGTATGTTACGTCCGAATGGGCTAAAGCAGTGCAAGGTTATGCTATGTTTTCGGTAGTTAAGAAATTACGAAATCTGAAACCGCTCCTTCGTAAACTTTTACAACAACAAGGAAATCTTCATGATAAAGTGACTCGATTGCGTAGTGAGCTGGATGTGTTTCAGCAGGTTGTTGATGCTAACCCGCTAGACAATGCAGCTCGAGAAGCGGCTGCCAAGTGTCTTCATGAGTTTCAAAAAGCAGCTTATGATGAGGAGTGTTTTCTCAAGCAGAAATCAAAAGTTGAATGGCTTTGTGCTGGGGATTCGAACACAGCATACTTTCATAACTCTGTGAAAAGCAGGAATGCTAGGAATAAGATTCATTGCATTCATGATGTACATGGTAATCGGTTTGAAGGTGATGATGTCCCAGCTGCTCTTTTGGTTCATTATGAGACATTTCTGGGAACGGATCAGCTTGTCCAGAATGTTATTGCTGAAGACCTGTTTGTTAATACGCTTGACCAAGAAACAGCGAACCGAATGACAAGACATGTAACTCGAGAGGAGGTTAAAAATGCCATGTTTAGTATTGGTGAAAATAAAGCGCCTGGTCCAGATGGTTTCACTTCTTCTTTCTTTAAGCACGCTTGGGATATTGTTGGTGATGAGGTGACAAATGCTGTTATTGATTTTTTTGAAAATGGTAAACTTCTAAAACAGGTCAACCATACTATTCTTGCTCTGATTCCTAAGAAGGATACGCCCAATTCTGTTCTAGACTATCGTCCTATTTCTTGCTGCAATGTGCTTTTTAAGTGTATTAGCAAGATTATAACGGATAGGATAAAAGGAAGCTTGAATAACCTGGTTAGCATAAATCAGTCGGCTTTTATTCCGGGTAGGAAAATTTCAGATAATATTCTTTTGACCCAGGAATTGATGCTCAATTATCATCTTAATAGAGGGCCTCCTAGATGTGCTTTCAAGATAGACATTCAAAAGGCGTATGATACAGTTAACTGGCAATTTCTTGAGTTAATCCTGATCCGATTAGGATTTCATCATAAAATGGTAAGTTGGATCATGACATGTGTCACATCGGTCACTTATTCTCTAAGCATAAATGGGGAGCTTCATGGGTATTTTGCGGGAAAGCGTGGTCTTAGACAAGGGGATCCACTGTCTCCTTACTTGTTTACGCTGGTTATGGAAGTGCTGACTCTTTTATTACAACAAGCTTCATTGCACACGTCTTTTAAGTTTCATGCTCGTTGTCCTAAACAGAAGATAATTAGTGTTAAACCTGTTCAGGTTAAGAATGATGTTAAAGCAAAACACAATGATGAATTCCAGGAACATGTTGTGAAAACGAAAAGAATGAATGGTCAAGGTGTGAATATCAAGAATCAGAAGCTGAAATTTACTTATCGTCCGGTTGTAAAGCCCAAGTCCAAATCGAGCAATTCAGATCCAAATCCTAACCGAATCAAAACTTCTAATCCATTTGATGTGTTAGGAACTGATGCGGATAATATGGATGACGAAAATGGGGGTGTAGGAGCTGATGTCGGAACCGTATTGAAATCGAAGGGTAAGAGTCATATCACGGATGAGGTGATCGGGGATGACACGGATGTGGATAGTCTTCTAGCTGACATTCCTAAGTACATGGCGAACAAGGTTGATAGCAAGTCTGAGGGTGCAAGCACACCTGATTCAGTGGGTTTTAATGGGTAGTGTAGCTTCTTGGAACATCAGGGGGTTGAACCGCTCCCTCAAACAGAAGGAGGTTCGTCAGGTAGTTGTGGATAATCATGTTCAGGTATGTGCAATCATGGAGACTCATGTTGACATTTCAAATGTTTCTAAGGTGTGTCAAAAGGTTTTCAACTCATGGTTATGGACTACGAATGCTGGTTGCTGTATGAAAGGAACTAGGATCATGCTTGGGTGGGATCCTAATGTAGTTGATGTTATGGTACTCTCGCAAACTGATCAGGTCATTCACACCCAAGTGATGTTTAAACTTGATAAAAAGTCTTTGTTTTGTTCTTTTGTGTATGCGGAGAACCATTATATGAATAGAAGGAACTTATGGCAAAATTTATGTGGTCATAGTGTGTTTATGAAAGACAAGCCGTGGGCTATTATGGGGGATTTCAATGCCTCTTTGTTTCTTGATGATTCGAGTGCCGGCTCTTCAAAGTATAACATTGGTTCGCGTGAGTTTAAGGAATGTATTAATACCATCGCAGTCTTTGATGTTAATAGCACCGGCCTTCACTTCACATGGACGAATAATCAACTTCGAGGTGGTACTATATTTAAAAAATTGGACCGAATCATGTGTAACATGAATTGTATTACGGAGTTTCCAAATGCAGGTGCTTATTTTCACCCGTTTCGGGTCTCGGGCCATGCCCCTTGTATTTTGAAGTTACCGAGTATAACTAGAGAAAAACCAAGACCCTTTAAATTTGTGAATTTGATTGCTGAAAAGCATGGTTTTCTTGATGAGGTTAGTCTGATATGGAACAAAGAGATTACGGGGTATCATATGTATCAAGTTGTTATGAAGCTTAAGTTACTAAAAACCCCTTTGCGAAAGCTATTCATTCAACAAGGCAATCTGCATGAGAATGTTAAGAAGGCGAGAAAAGAGCTAGATGAATGCCAGGGTGTCATGGATCAGGATCCGAATAATGAGAGCCTTATCGCAAATCATAGTATTCTTCTTCAAAGGTACAAGGATGCAATTCATGATGAAGCTGTGTTCCTACAACAGAAATCGAAAGTTGATTGGCTGAATCTGGGGGACTCGAATACGAAATATTTTCATAACGTTGTGAAAGCTAAGAATCATCGAAGTCGTATTCTCTCGATACGTGATTCTGGTGGACTCTTACATGAGGGGGGGGCTGCGGCCCAAGCTTTCGTTGATCACTTTACGAATTTTTTTGGAAATGTTGGACAGGTTATTCTTAGTCCTAATATGGATCTGTTTCGGAATAAACTATCGGTTGTGAAAGCTAATAATATGATTCGTTTAGTGACTGAAGGTGAAATTAAAGATGCTATGTTTTCCATTGCCGGGAATAAGGCGCCAGGCCCGGATGGATATACCTCTGTGTTTCTTTAAAAAGGCGTGGGATATTGTTGGAAAGGATGTCTGCTTAGCGATTCAGGATTTCTTTATGAATGGCAAACTTCTAAATCAGCTAAACCACACGGTGATCTCTTTAATCCCAAAGGTAAAGACTCCTAAGTTTGTAACGGATTATAGGCCTATTTCTTGCTGTAATACTCTTTATAAGTGTATAAGTAAGATTATCACCACTCGTATTAAAGAGGGCCTTGGAGATATTGTTAATATTAACCAGTCTGCTTTCATCCCGGGTAGAAAGATATCAGATAATATTCTCCTAACTCAGGAGTTAATGCATAATTATCACCAGAATCATGGTCCCCCGAGATGTGCTTTTAAAGTTGATATTCAGAAGGCTTACGACACGGTTGATTGGGGTTTCTTGGAAAATATTCTTCACGGGTTTGGGTTTTACCAAAAGATGATCAAATGGGTTATGGCGTGTGTTACTTCTACAACGTTTTCTCTGGAGATAAACGGAAATCTTCATGGTTATTTTAAAGGGAAGCGGGGATTACGACAAGGGGACCCTATGTCTCCATATCTCTTTACGTTGGTAATGGAGGTACTTACGTTGATTCTGCAAAAGCAAGTTGATGTTACTACTGATTTTAGATTCCACCATAAATGTGAAGAGCAAAGGATTATTAACTTATGCTTTGCAGATGATCTCTTCTTGTTTGCTCGTGGTGATCCAAAGTCAGCGGGTGTAATTCAAGAATCTTTGAATAATTTCAAGAATATGTCGGGGTTGGTTCCTAGCATGGCTAAGAGCACTGCTTTTTTTGGCGGAGTTCCGAATCATGTTAAAATCCAAATTCGTGACATAATGCAGTTCGAGGAAGGTGTTCTTCCGGTTCGGTATCTTGGCGTCCCTCTTATCTCTTCTCGATTGAATTATTCAGATTGTACAAAGCTTGTTGAAAACTTGGAATCGAGAATCACTGATTGGAAAGCTAAAAGCTTGTCTTTTGCTGGTCGTCTCCAACTTATTAGATCAGTTTTATCGTCTATGCATGTCTATTGGTCGTCTGTTTTGATTTTACCAAAAAGAAATGTTCAAGATCTTGAAGATAGGATGCGAAGATTTCTCTGGGCTCAAGGAAATAATATCAAAGGGAAAGCTAAAGTGAAATGGAGTCGCGTGTGTCTGCCTAAGACAGAAGGAGGTTTGGGTATTCGGAGAATTACTGACATGAACAACGCTCTTATGGTAGCGCATATTTGGAGCCTCTTGACTCATAGGGAATCCTTATGGGTTAAATGGGTTCACTCATATCGTATCAAGGGGAGAAGTTTTTGGGATGTGCCTATTCGGAACAATATTACGTGGGGTTGGCGTAAGATTCTTCAGTTAAGGTCGATCATTCGCCAACACATTTGGATTAAATTGGGTAATGGCGCTAATACGCAAGTCTGGTTTGATAAATGGGATGCCGTGTGTCCATTGAGCCGCTTCATTACTCCGAGAATGATAACAAATGCGGGATTTGAGATGGGGGCTACGGTTGCGGATATGGTTCATAATGGTGGGTGGGCTTGGCCGAACTCATGGGTGTCTAGAGTTCCGGTTTTGCAACAAATGGATAATGTGATATTACATTCTCAAGTCCAAGATAGGACTATTTGGCGTTCAAGAAGCGGTGAAGATATGGAGTATAGCACATTTGGGGTGTGGAATGATATTCGTGAAGTTCAAGATCAGGTTGATTGGGATCGTGTAGTGTGGTTTCCGCAGGCTATCCCTCGACATTCATTTCTTATGTGGCTCATAGTTTGCAAGAAACTCAAAACCCAGGATATCATGTGAAAATGGCGTGCGTCGGGTAATGCAAACTACAATTTATTGTGCTGCTCTTTATGTACATTGGGGCCGGATTCTCACGATCACCTCTTTTTTGAGTGTGATTTTGCTTCTCAAGTCTGGTATGGGGTTCGTGAAAAGGCGGGTATGCAAATAATCGGGAAGAGATGGAACGAGATCATGGATTATCTAAGGAATCATGCGGATTCAAAACGTGCTTCTTACATCATTGGTAAACTAGTGGTGGCGGCGTCGGCTTACTTTATTTGGCAAGAACGTAATAACAGATTGTTCTCGGCTAACAAAAGGAATGTGGCTCAAGTTATCGAGGTGGTTCTTACGACTGTTAGAATGAAACTTCATACAATGAAGTTTCGAAGAACAAATAGCGTGAATCAAGTGTTAAGCGAGTGGAGGCTTCCTCGTGAGTTGCTGTTGGACCAAGATGAATGTGGCTGATTAATGAGGTCGTATGTTTGTAGCCGTGTGTGGCTACTTGTTTTGTCGTTTTTTGACTTGTTTTGTTTTCTTGTTTGCTGTAGTTGCTTGTTTTTTTGTGTGTGATACTCTAGTAATGGCCTGTCATTCTAGAGAACTGAGGTGGTACTCTATCCCTCACTTGTTTTGTTGGTTGTTGAATGAAATTTAACCGGGGTAACCCTTTACCCAAAAAAGATAATTAGTGTTTCTTTTGCTGATGATTTGTTTTTATTCTCTCATGGTGATACTACTTCGGTTAAGCATCTAAGAGAGGCCCTAGAGAAGTTTACTCTAGCTTCGGGTCTGGTTCCGAGCATGGCTAAAAGTACCGTTTTCTTCAGCAATGTTCCTCAAGCGGTTAAAAATCAGATTATGAACATTATGCCCTTTCAAGAGGGATCTTTTCCGGTTCGTTATCTCGGGGTTCCGTTGATCTCTACCAGATTGGCTGCCAAAGACTGCAAAATTCTTTTGGAGCGTATGGAGAGACGAATAGATAGTTGGATGTCAAAAACGCTGTCGTTTGCAGGTCGGCTTCAGCTTATCAACTCTGTTCTTTCGGCTTTATACTCTTACTGGGCTTCGGTTATGATGCTCCCATCTAGTGTTATAAAGGATTTGGAGAAAAGGCTTCGAAGGTTCTTGTGGAATGGTGGTAATCAAGGTCCGGTTCGTGCTAAAGTAGCTTGGAAGGATGTTTCTTTGCCTAAAGAGGAGGGTGGTTTAGGTATTCGAAGTATAATGGATGTGAACAAGACTCTTTTAACTTCCCATATCTGGAGCTTAATTACTAATCGGCAGTCCCTTTGGGTACAATGGATCCACTCATACAAGTTGAAAGGTACAAGTTTCTGGGGAGTGCAATGTAGAGGTAGTGTTAGTTGGGGATGGAGGAAGCTTTTATCCATCCGTTCTAGTGTTCGGTCGTTCATCTGGAGTTCTATTCGAAGTGGCCGACAAACTAATGTTTGGAGTGACAATTGGTGTGCATGCAGTCCTCTTCGCTCGTTTATCTCCCCTAGAGCCATTGCAAACGCTGGTTTTTCGTTAAATAATTCCGTGGCGGATGTTGTTGCTGAAGATGGTCAATGGTTATGGCCTCAGGCGTGGTACAATTTATATCCGGTACTCATAAATATTGTTCCTCCTCAGATTATGTCTGATGTGAATGATCGATTTTCGTGGAAGGATGTGGAAGGTAACCTTAATGTATTTGGATCATGGGAGGTTTGGAACAGCTTGCGGCAGAGACATGATAAGGTGCAATGGAGTAATTCGGTTTGGTTCAGTCAGTGTATCCCTCGTCATTCTTTCCATTTGTGGTTGGTTATCAAGAATAAGTTAAAAACACAAGATAGGATGGCCATTTGGGAAGCAGGTAGTGCTACTAATCTTCGGCTCATGTGTTGTCCTTTATGCCGGTTTGATCGGGATTCTAGGGATCACCTTTTTTCCCAATGTTCATATGCTTCAGAGGTTTGGAAATTGGTTAGGAGAATGGTAGACATGGGGAGTGTTACGGATACATGGGCTTCCATTTTGCAGTGGATGGAGTTAAATGCAAACTCTAAAACTATGGATCATATTATTTGCAACATCTTGGTGGCGGCTTCAACTTATTTTGTTTGGCAAGAAAGGAACTCGCGTTTATTCTCTCAAGAGCAGCGGAGTGCTAGAGTGCTTGCTAAGGTTATCATTGATACGGTGAGGCTCAGAATTATGGGGTTCAGATTCAGTAAAGACCCGAAACAAAAGAAGATTTTGGATCGGTGGTTGATTTCGGAATGCAGCATGAATTTTAAACCTGGCTAAAGCGGGTTGAATTTGTTTGATGCTGTGTTTTTGTTTGGGCCGTGTTCGTTTTTGTAGTCTGTTTTGTTTCTGGTTTTGTTTTGTCGGGTTGTTTTCTTTTGTTGTCCTAGTCTTGGTATGCCAAGTCTAGTAGTGTGTATTGATGTCTCGATACACCCTGTTTTTATTGGTTGATTGATATAAAATTTCACCGGGGTAACCCTTTACCCAAAAAAAGTCAACACTCCAGAAAAAGCCATTTCGAAGTACATTCGCGGCTTGCCTGAGTGTGTGGGTGATTTTGTCGAAGCTGCAAGACCAGCTACCATCGAAGAAACCTACCGCCTAGCCGCAGAAATCAACAACAAACGACTCATGGAAGGGTTCTTCTCGAAGAATCCTGTCAAGCAAGCTTATCAAGCAGTCGCCAGTAATTCTTTAAGCAATCCTGTCGACGATTCTCCTAACGAATCTACTGACGATTCTTCTGACGAATCTGCTGACGATTCTTCTGACGAATCTGCTGACGATTCTTCTGACGAATCTGCTAACGATTCTTCTGACGAATCTGCTAACGATTCTTCTGACGAATCTGCTAACGATTCTTCTGACGAATCTGCTAACGATTCTTCTGACGAATCTGCTAACGATTCTTCCAACGAATCTGCTGCCGATTCTTCTGACAAATCTACCGACGGATCTTCCGACAACCCGGCCAAAGATTCTGCAAGTGAGTCCTCAGACGAATCCTCCAACGACGACATCTCATCGCAAGACACCGACAAACCCAGCTGCAAATGAAAGACTTCAAGCCCGAACTGATCAACCACCGAACTGCTGCAACCGAAACCTCTTCAAACAGTCCCGGTGTTTCCAAAACGAGCGTACACTGGAGCTCATCCTCAGTGCTACTCATGCACCTATCACCATCCAGTTGAGACTGACTGTCGCTATTGCAGTAACTGCAACCGTTACGGTCACTTCACTCGCAACTGCCGCATCAAAACGCGAACTTGAGTACAACAACAACAGCTCCAACAAAAGTCTTCAGCATCAAACATCTAGCAAGCGTAGGATAAAGTTGTAATGATACGATTTTCGATATTAATTTCTAAGTTTCGAACCTACGCTATTACTCGATGTTGCCACTATGTGTAACATTTACTCTCGTTTTCGTTTTCTCTCTCACACTCTAGTCATCACACCTAGACTAGATTAACACACATACAATCTACTATATCACGAAATAATGTGTTTACCCTCACTACACTCTTAGAACGAGGTACGATAAACGTGCAAGGAACGATTAATCACGGGTGCACACGGGATTACTTGGGTCAGTGCACGGAGATCGTAGTGAATTCTAGGGTGCCATAAGCGTTACGACGAAGTATGACACCAAACCACGGGATCTAAGTTGTAGGGGTCAAGCAAGGTGTGATTTATCATACTACCAAAGTTCCGTGAAGAAAGTGCCACGTGGAGTTGAACGTTATTAGACCTATTATACTATTGCAATTATTTTCAACACACTACACTTAATCGCAAGGCGTAACAACTAAATCGCATCATCGCAAGACTTGTCGTAAGTCTGCAAACGCAATGCCATCACCTCATCGATGGACTCTGGGGAGTCTACCTCGCAGGGCAATTGCATCGACGCAAGACTGGTCGTAAGTCTGTTGCAACAAATCTCATCAAGTACATAAACGCTCACGATGTTGTCTGAGTGAGGACCTATTCTACCCTCCTCGGTAAACGTGATGCGTCGCAACGTAACGTTAAGCTTATTCGAAACAAAACTCGTCTAATCGCAATCGCTTATCATGTGTATCTCGCAATCTCTATTGCTTATTATGTGAATCTCTATCGCTTATTATGTGAACCTCTATCGCTTATTATGTGGATCTATATCGCTTGCTGTGTATCAACCTATCGCTGTCGCCTACCGTCATCTGTGATATTTATGTTAAGTTAGCTCGCATGACCTCGCTTCACGAGATGAAGCTCATATGGTTAAAGCAAGGTGTTTTAATCATATCAGCGGGCTTTCGTGGAAAAAGGCCATGCGGGGCCCGATGTTTGTAAACTCTGTGGTGTTAATCAATCAAATCGAACCGCATAAATCGCGCATACCTCCATCGCTTGCAACACCTGCCACTTATCGTAATTCGATTTTCGTCACCGTCGTTACTAGTGTTGTGCTTATGTATTCGCTTAATCACCTAATCGCTAATCGCTTATCGTGTATAGCCTACCGCTTATTCGCTCGTTTGGTGTTCATTGCAGTCTGTGTGATATTAGTACGCGTGACATCGCTTCACGAGACAAAACTAACCTGGTTAAACGTGGTGTTTCACCATGTTAGCAAACTCTCGTGGAAACGTGCCATGCGGGTTCAATGTGGAATCTAATCGACATCGCGCTAACCGCTTATCGTCTACCGCTCGACGCCTATCCAGACACGACACATAAGTGTTTCGTGTCATCAGGCTACTCGCGCACGCTGATGTAGCTACGTTCATAATACAACTCGCCGGCTTAACTTATTCGATTCTATCTTATACTCGGTCTAACTTTCTATCGATTGGGCCGAGTTAGAGCAATTCTATCCATGTCGTATCGGCGCACATGACACCGCCTCACGAAACGGAAGTAATATGGGAGAAACATGGTGGATACGCCGCTGGTACTTCCTATATATAAATGTTTTAATCATATTAACGAACTTCCGTGAGAAGGTGCCAAGTGGGGGCCCGATGCTAAATTGTCTTTTCGAACGGGTAAAACTGATTTTTATAAAAACTTTTATTAAAAAAACCATGGGACAAGTGAAATTCCTCACAACGTGGAGGTAACATCGAATCAGCTTAACTCCATGCCCAAGGGGAGCTTTCATGAGTCCAATTTTTCCCTAAAACCTTTTTAAATATCAAAAACAAGACTTTCTTGAGACGTTGGTTCAACATCGAGTTCAGCTGAACCCATGTCGTAGGAGAGTTTTCGTAACCCCAGTTTTCATCTTCGAATTCCTTAAAATGTGTAAAACCTAAACTTCCTTGCAACATTGGTTAACATCGACTCAGTTGGCCATACGTTAAAAGGAAATTTTTTGAGATTTCCATCCAAAATTCCTTTTGAATATCTAAAACGAACGCTTCTTGTAACGTTGGTTAACGATCGACTCAGTTAATCCTACGTCATGAGAAACCCTTTTCAAGTCCTTTAAAATTGCAATCGCATCGAACTAACGAATTCTTCGCGACCCGAGGTACTGTGGAACGCCAACTCATGGGATATTACTTTGTCGTTTACGTCGCCTTCTTGCTATCGCAATCGATCTCCCTTATTCGAAACGCCCTCCCTTGACAACTCTCGGACAAATCGCTCGCTATATCGCTACTTATACAGGATCAACTCTCAAAAGTCTACCTATTGGATTAATTTCGGGACGAAATTTCCTAAAGTATGGGAGACTGTAACAACCCGCACTTTCGTGTGTTATTACTACCCGATATACTCGTTACGCCTAGCACCAGAGATTCGGATCATAATGTAACTATACCGCATACATCGCTATTCGAAGGATAATCGCATATTTTCGCAATATATTATCACTACATAACATCACAAACACTAACACTCACGATGACATTGAGTGAGGACCTATTCTACCCTCCTCGGTGGCCGTGATGTGTCGAAACGCAGACAATTAACGCTCACAAAGACTCTCGGGTGAGTGCTATAGCTCCAGTCATCGTGACGATGATGACAATACGAGTAAGTGGTACCCTATCAGTCATTGTGGCACAACACGCAACAACGTTCACGATGACATCAAGAAAGGACCTATACTACCCTCCTTGATGGCCGTGAAACGCCGCTAATAATCGCCTACTCGAAACGAAAATCGATTGTTATATCGAAACTTTGAAATATGGATACGTAAATACGACCCCTAGTGATATATATACATATGTAATAATGATATAACTTGACTATAGAAAGCGCGTACTCCAAAAACTATCAAAACGATCAAAAACGAAGGATTTCCCCCGCGCCGGAGTGGCCATCCGGATGGATAGCCTCATCCGAACGGATGGTCCATCCGAACGGATGGGCCATCCGAACGGATGGGCCATCCGACCCAAACACTTTTTCAGCCTCTCTGTTGCCTATAAATAGCAAGTCACATCACTCAAACAGTGATGTGACAGCTCCCACTCGATCAAGCACGCTCTAGGACCCTTCTCTCTCGATTCCTCGCGATTCCGGTAAGATTTCAACCTAAAAACTTGTACTTCTACGATCTACACTCAATTCTACATCATTCTGTCTTTCAAAACTCAAATTCTAACCGTGAAATCTACTGATTTGAGGTGTTTTAAGGTGATGTCACCAAGAGTTCATCTGAACTTTAAGTTGTGACCTCATCCCACCATAAACGGCTCAGATCTGGGTGATTTCCACATATTTTGCTAACAAATCTCACCTAAATCTATGTATTTAACCAAGGAACTGTGCGATTTCGAGTTAACCATGAGAAACCGTCAAGAATGGCCAGATCTGATGGAACGGGGTGGTTCCCAGCCGTTAGAACGGGTCGAAACTGATAGAATTTCAATTGTTAATGCGAGATTACACTGTCCCGGTAAAACCGCACGTATTTCTTCCGAAAAACACTCAAAAACAGTGATCAGAACGTTAAAACAGACATGTCATCCGAACGGATCACATGTCATCCGAACGGATGACAACAGTCCAATCCAACCAACCCTATCCGACCGGATAGCCTGTCATCCGACTGGATGACAGCCATCCGACCCAGATCCTCATGTCATCCGACCGGATGAGCCCATCCGACCGGATGAGCACCATCCGGCCAGATAACTGACATTTCGAGGCTATTTCCCGCTTAAGCGTATATCGTTTACTATAACATTCGATGATTAACGCAGACGTGCTCGCAACCAATCCAATCAAGTAATATTCTCGCTAAACGTGCACTGTGAGTATACTTGAACCCTTTTTAATCACATTTTGGGTGTAACGTACGTTTCTAACAAATCGAACTTATCAAACGAATTATCCAATCAATTGAATTATCACTTACGAATAACTGTTATGCATAGATATACGTGATGCTAGTTGCATATGTGCTAGGGCTTATACTCGCGACGTCCCACCACGACTAGTATAGTACTATTGCGCCCGACGGGGTCTAGTTTGCCATCGCATATTCGAGCATCGAGGACTTAGTTGGTAGTATCAGCTTTGTGAGTATATATGTCGTGTGTTACGTTTATGCATGTGGAAATTCGCTACACTTTTTATCTACTACGCTATACATATATCAAACCTGTATACTCGCCAATACATTTTGTATTGACAAATATTTTAACGTATGTTGCAGGTTAGATCGCAGGCTATTTCAAATCAAGCTAGGAAGTCTAGAAACCCAACTAAAATCTAGGTTGTCGGATTTATATTGTTCGAGAGGACAAGAAATCTATGATAACTTATGTGATTGTATTATTTGTTAGTATGGGATAACGAATGTATTAAATATTATCGCAACATAGTTGTTATGGATTCTCTTGAGCAATCTGGTTCGCCTAGTGCCGCGCCCCGATGATTCCGCCATCGGTTGGGGTGTGACATTGGGGAATTAAAATGATCACATCTACACCGGTACATCCTCAAGTGAACGGACAAGCAGAATCCTCAAACAAGATAATTGTCAACAATTTAAAGAAGAGACTAGGAGCTAAGAAAGGAAGATGGGCAGAAGAATTACCCTTTGTTTTATGGGCTGATAGGACAATAGTGAAAAGTGCAACTGGGCATACCCCGTTTTCCTTAGTATTCGGAGCAGAGATGGTGATACCTACAACAAGATCCAACCTCCGAGATCCTGAGAAGAATCCTGAAGCCCTATGTCAAGAATTGGATACTATTGATGAGACAAGGGATACGACGAAGTTGAGAATGGCAGCATATCAACAGAGGATATCCAGAGCATATAACAAGAATCTAAGGACTAGAAGGTTTCAAGTTTGAGATTGGGTATTAAGGATGGCTTTTCAAAATACTATTAATCCTGCTGATGGAAAGTTAGCTCCTAAGTGGGAAGGACCTTATGAGATTGAATCGGAATCCGAAAAAGGAGCATACCGGCTTAAGAATATGGAGGGGGATATACTACCAAGATCCTGGAATGCTATACACCTCAAAGCCTATTTCAAGTGAGTTTAGAATTTAATTTCTAACTCAAGATGGTATGAATTCTATCTCTTTTAAATATAATTCTATTTTATTTGAACCCAATACTGACTTAAGCATCGGAGGGGTGTTAGCCAAGCTAACACCCACCTTAGTTTAAGGTTGTTTTGCAGAATATGCTTCGGGATATAACTCCAGGATATACGCTCAAGATAATTCGAAAGACTAGAGGATTGGCCCCCTCTCTCACGTTTAAGGGATCCTGATCCCTTCACAGGTTTAAAGGTATTCACCTTTCTCTCGAATTGGGTTTAAACACCCCGCCTGGAGCGCAAGTTATCCAGGGATAGTTCAAGATAGCGGGACCAGTCCATGTAAAAGTGGTTGACAATTTCGTTATTGTTGGCTATATCCTGGATCCCAAAGGTATATGAGGATTGATCACCCTCTCTCGCGAAAGGGTATTTTAATACTCTCTAAGGTTTAAAGGTTTTCACCTTTCTAAGTCTTGGAGTTTATACACTCCCGCCTGTAGCGCACGAAAATTTGGGATTTTCCCCAGTATGCTCAGGGTTTATCCCCAGAATATTGAGGATCTATCTCCAGGATATTTAGGGTTTATCCCTTGTGATACTAAAGCTATACATAAGTGTGAAATCAGTTGTGATCACAAGAGTTACTAAGTATTTAACAATGACATAAACAGGGGACATTCCTACTAAGGCATTGTGAAAAGCTCAAAGGATCAAGCTTGGGCCTAGTTCACTAAGTATCCCAGACTGGGGACATCTTCGGTGGAAAGGTTGCAAAAGCATTGAAGTGTAAGGATAGAGGTGTACTCTATTTTTGGTATGAACTTTCCTTTTCCATTGAAAACCTTATCTAAATTGTTTATGTTTTAAAAACTCTATTTGACAAAAGTCTTAGTAGGATATTTACGAGTGTCCTGATCAAGATATGTTCTCAGGAGATATTTTCAGGATATTTGGTCAGAACATTTAAAATAGTACACTAAGTTTGGAACATTGAAATTGTATTCAAACTAAGCAATACATAACAGGAATTGCAAAAAATAGACAACAATAGATAAGGTTATAAAAAGGTTATATTATTAACTTAGCAAAAGATTGTGCTTTTGGTTTCATCTCAAACCGAGACCCATCCACCAAAAGCACGATTAGTTTTCTACCATATTTACTTAACAATTGAAGGCTTCGAAGCTTTTCTCTAGGAAGGGTAGTAAGTGTGAGGATAAAACCCTAATGCTCTCTCTAGCTAGGCGATTCTTGTTCCTCTGCGACTGAATCTTTAGTTTTTCTTCATGATCATTGTATAACAGTCTGTTATTAGTTCGTTAATTATTCTAACGACTATTACGAACTCGTTAGCAATCTTGATCAAATTGAAACTAGGGTTTCTGTATTTTTTTCTTCTAAATCGCCGCCTCAGCCTGTGTTTTTGAATAGGTTGTATAGATTTCTTGGTTTATCGGTCCTTCTGGTGAGGCAGAAACCTAGATTTACCGATATCTCTATACGATCTAGTAAGAATCATGGGTTAGGGTTTTAGCTATATTAGGGTTTTTTCTTTGTTCTTCGGTCTTCTAGTTCTCGGTCTTCGTCTTGCATGGTATGTAGCTGTTTTGTTTTCGGAGAGAGTTGTTTGTTTCAATATGGATGATCGTAAAAAACCTTCGTGTTTCTTGCCGGATCTGCATCGGAAATCTGCTTCTTCTTTTCAGGGTTTAGCAAGCCGGGTAGTCAATATAGAGGGTAACACTTTAGCTCCGAGACGGGGAGTTGTTCAATCGTCTCAATCTTAGATGTCTCAATCTGAACCGAAGTTGTTTAACGTGATTGATGAACTGACAAAGATCACTGTTCCGGTGGATTTGGAGTTGGAGCAACGTGGTCAGGTTGCCGAGGAGGTTAAGAATAAGGTTCATGCTGATGCTGATCAGATTATTCAAGGTCAAATCACTGGAGCTGATGTGTCTTATGCTTCGAAGCTGAAGTCGAGTAAGATTACTAAACCTGTTAACTTCAGAATTTTGAAATATGAGGAAGTGCTTGATGATGTCGTCATTGTTCTTCCCAAAGAGGCTGTTAGAACTAGCCAGGATAAGTATGCAAATACGTTATATGGCTATTTTTTGGGGAAAAGGCTAGCATTTCCAGTTGTTGAGTATTTTGCTTTTTAGCTTGTTAACACTTCCTGGCATGTCAGGATAGTGAACTAGTGAGGACTCTCCTTACTACTTGTATTTTTTTGGTTTTGTGATATATGAAAGTGAACCGGGGTAATCCTTTACCAAAAAAAAAAAAAAAAACTGGGTGAAGTTTGGCTTACAGAAATCAATGATGAATTCGAATGGTTTCTTCTTTTTCAAGTTCTCCGATGAAAAGGGAATGAAGGAGGTTTTGGAAGGTGGTCCATGGCTGATTAAAAACACCCCGTCCTTGTTAAATGCTTGGTCTCCAACTACGATTCTGAAGAAAGATGATATCAAGAAGGTGGCAGTTTGGATTAAGATTCATAATGTTCCGTTAGCAACTTATTCGAATGATGGATTGAGTATGTTAGCAACTAAATTGGGCACCCCAAAGATGCTTGATTCTTATACGGCTCAAATGTGCTCAGATGCATGGGGTAGGAGCAGTTTTGCTCGAGCTTTAATTGAATTATCGACTGAAGAGGAATTAAAAGAGGAACTTAAAATTGCTATCCCTATGATAGATGGTGAAGGATATGTGAAAGAAACTATGAAGGTGGAATATGAATGGCGTCCCCCGAGGTGTGAAACATGCAAAGTTTTTGGTCATCAGGGTTTGAATTGTCCTAGGACTGTTAAGGTTGTGCAAAACAATGTGGAAGAAAAGGATGCTGATGGTTTTATCTTGAACAAGGGTAAACCTAACAAGAAGAAGGGGATCATGGTTAATAAAGCGAAACATAATTTTGTTTATCGACACGTAGAGAAAAAATCTGGCAACATTGGAGGGGGAGCGTCTACTAGTAGTTCGGTACCGACTTCTAACCCGTTTTCTATTTTGGATAAGGAAGGTGATGATTCTAGTAAAATACTGAACAAAAATCCAAATAGTTTCCATGCTACTCATAATGAAGTTAATGTCAATGATGATGAGAACATTAAAATGGTGTATGATGAAACTGCAACATTTATGGAGGCAGGTATTAAACCAAATTCTGAGGGGGCAAGCACTCCCGGTTCAGTTAGTTTTGATGGGTAGTATTGCAGCTTGGAATATTAGGGGATTGAATCTCTCCCTTAAGCAAAAGGAGGTTCAGGAAGTTGTTAGTGAAAACCATCTTAATGTTTGTGCCATTTTGGAATCTCATATGGATGTAAATAAAGTCTATGATGTTTGTCGGACTATATGTAGAAGGTGGAGCTGGACGTCTAATGGGGCAATTTGTGATAAGGGTACTAGGATTATTGTGGGTTGGAACGCGGATGTGGTTGATCTTATGGTCATATCTCAAACAAACCAGGTTATGCATACTCAAGTGATTAATAAAGCTGATAACAAATCGTTTTTTTGTTCCTTTATCTATGCGGATAATAATTATGTTAAAAGGAAGGATTTGTTGCAGAATTTAAAGATTCATAGTTGTTTTGTAAACAATAAACCTTGGGTCTTGTTGGGTGATTTTAACTCATCGTTGAACTTGGAGGATAATCTTTATGGGTCATCAAGAGTTACAACGGCTATGAGGGATTTTAAGGAGTGTGTAGAGCAGATTGAGGTGTTAGATATTAACCGGGTAGGGTTACACTATACTTGGAATCAAAAGCCGAAAAAGGGGATAGGTGTTATGAAGAAAATTGATAGAGTTATGGGAAATGCGCAGTTTCTGGTGGAGTTTCCTTCGGCTCATGCTGTGTTTCAACGGTATCGTGTTTCGGATCATAGTCCATGTGTTTTAAAGCTCCCAAGTCTTGCGAAAGTGGGCCGGAATCTTTTAAATTTGCTAATTTTTTAGTTCACAAGGCTGAATTTAGGGAGGAAGTCTCGAAAGTGTGGAGTTCGCCATGCACAGGTAATCGTATGTATTGTGTAGTTAAACGTTTGAAGCAACTAAAATCTCCTATGCGAAAACTTTTGTATAAGCAAGGAAATCTGCATGAGAAGGTTGTTAAACTAAGGGCGGAGTTGGATGAAGTCCAAATGGCTATTGATGGTGATCCGTTTAATGTTACTTTACGTGGAAAAGAGGCGGACTTAGTTAGTGTTTTTAATGAAGCTAAACTGGATGAGGAACGATTTTTAAAACAAAAATCCAAGGTGGAATGGCTTCAAGTAGGCGACTCAAATTCGGCTTATTTTCATAACTCTCTAAAGTGCAGAAATCATGTTACCCGTATAGATTGCATTAAAGATCGAAATGGCATTGTTTTTGAAGGGGTGGACGTCCCCAAGGCTATGGTTGGGCATTACACTCAGTTCTTAGGAGTTGAGGGTAATGTTACTGAGGTCATGAATCCGGAGTTGTTTCATAGGAGGTTGTGTCCGTTGAAGGCTCAGAATATGGTTCGGGATGTCTCGGTAGAGGAAGTAAAGGAAGCTATGTTCTCTATTGGTAATGATAAAGCGCCAGGCCCAGATGGTTTTTCTGCTGCTTTCTTCAAACATTCTTGGGATGTGGTGGGTAATGATATCTCTTGTGCTATTCAAGAGTTTTTTTGCTAATGGGAAGCTGCTCAAGGAGGTAAATCATACTATTTTGGCTCTAATTCCTAAAGTGAATACTCCTAATTTGGTTATGGATTATCGACCCATTTCTTGCTGCAATGTTCTTTATAAGTGCATTAGCAAGATTATTACAAACAGAATTAAGGTTGGTCTTGATGATGTGGTAGATATTAACCAATCAGCGTTTATTCCTGGAAGACGAATTTTTGATAATATTTTGCTGACACAAGAACTGATGCACAATTATCACCGTAACATTGGGCCGCCAAAATGTGCTTTTAAAGTTGATATTCAAAAGGCTTATGATACGGTAGATTGGTCGTTTCTAAAGTCTTTGCTTGTGGGTTTTGGGTTTCACCCAAAAATGGTGCATTGGATAATGGTATGTGTTACTACTGTGTCCTTTTCTGTTGGAGTGAATGATAATATTCATGGCTTTTTTCAAGGCAAAAGGGGGTTGCGACAAGGTGATCCAATGTCTCCGTATTTATTCACTATGGTTATGGAAGCTTTGACACTTATTCTAAAAGATTTGGTCAATAAATCTTCTAATTTCAAGTTTCATAACCTTTGTAAAAAGCAAAGAATTGTGAATGTCTGTTTTGCGGATGACTTGTTTATGTTTTCTAGAGGCGATGTTTCTTCGGCTAGGATTATTATGGATGGGCTGGATAGGTTCAAGAATGTGTCTGGGCTAGTTCCTAGTATGGCGAAGAGTACCGTGTTTTTTGGCAATGTTGCTAGGGAGGTTAAGCAAAGTATTTTACAGTTGATGCCGTTTGAGGAAGGCTCGTTACCTGTTCGTTATCTGGGCGTGCCCCTTATCTCGTCGAGGTTAGTGTACAAAGATTGCAAAATTCTGGTTGAAAAGATGGAAGCTAGAATAGATAGTTGGAAGAACAAAACTCTGTCTTTTGCTGGTCGGCTTCAACTTATAAAATCCGTCTTATCTTCCATGCATATTTATTGGGCGTCTGTTTTTATTCTTCCGACCAGAATCATTGCTGATTTAGAGAAAAAGATGAGGGCTTTTCTTTGGTGTCAAGGTCCAATGAAGAAAGGCCGTGCGAAAGTAAAATGGTCTGATGTTTGTCTTCCCAAGTTTGAAGGTGGTTTGGGTATTAGGAGAATACGTGACATGAATATGGCGCTAATGACTACTCAAATATGGAGTCTCCTAACTAGACGGCATTCTATTTGGGTTAATTGGATCCATGACCACAAAATTAAAGGTCAGTCGTTCTGGCAGCTTCGATCTACGGGTAATAGTGCAACGGGTTGGCGGAACATTCTGAAACTTAGGGATCGAGTTCGTCCGTTTATTGTCTCCAAGATTGGGAATGGTCTTAATACGTCCGCTTGGTTTGATCGTTGGGCTCATATTGGTCCGTTATGCGAGTTTGTTTCAGCTCACCGGCTTCACAATGCGGGGTTTACTCTTAATTCAAAGGTTAAGGATATCTTGAACAATGGTGATTGGGGGTGGCCGAGAGCTTGGATGGATCTATTTCCGGTTTTATTAAACATTCAACCGCCAACAATTATTCCTCATAAATCTGATTTGTTAGTTTGGCGAGATGCTAGGGGTGCTGGGCAGGATTATTCAGCGTCGGTTGTGTGGGATACGATTAGAAATCAGGGTGTAAGAGTCCCTTGGGTCGAGATTGTATGGTTTGCGAATTGTATTCCTAGACATGCTTTTCTTGCGTGGCTTATTTGCAAGAAGACGCTCAAAACACAAGATAAAGTAAGGCAATGGGATGTTGGTGCTAGCACTAACTTAAACCAGCTTTCTTGTTCGCTGTGTTGCTCGGAACCGGACTCGCATGATCATTTGCTTTTTGAGTGCCCATTTTCAATGCAGGTTTGGTCTTCCATTAAATCTTATGCTGGAATCCAAATAATATCCAGGAAGTGGGAGGATATTGTTGAGTGGTTGATTGATGTTCTTTCTATGGCAAGAGCGTAATCAGAGGCTATTTAAATCCAAGAAACGAACGGTGCATGTGATTTCTGAAGCTATTGTGTCTACGGTTAGATTGAAGCTAGCCTCGGTGAAGGTCAAGAGCTCTACGACTGGAAGGAGCTTATTAGAAAAATGGAATGTGCCAAGCATGTAGTTCATTGGTTGTCTCTAGTTAGTGTCTAGATTTTGTGTTTGTTTTTTGATAGTGGTTTGCTTTTTTTGCTTGTTAACACTACCTGGCATGTCAGGATAGTGAACTAGTGAGGACTCTCCTTACTACTTGTTTTTATTGGTTTTGGGATATATAAAATTGAACCGGGGTAACCCTTTACCAAAAAAAAAAAAACAATTGAAGGCTTCGTCTTGGAACTCAAGATACCTCCACCTTCAATTGTTAAAAGTGTTCAAAATAAACCATACTAATTGATGACCAAGGGCTTCATCCTGAAACTCAGGACCCATCCACCTTTGGCCATCATGTTGTCTTAATGCAGGAAAGTAAATTGTTTAAAGGACAGGAAAAGGAAATTGTTCAACAACCACAACCAACAAATTTAGAAAGTGGGCTCCGGCCTCGGTAACAATATCCATCATTGCCCACTCCGCTGCTTTCAAGGAGCAGCACCTTCTTCACCAGCAGCATCTCCTCCAGCATCACCTCCAGCATCATCCCCAACATACACATCAGCATCGACCACCTTCTCAGCCACCTTAGTGGGCTCTTTAACAGCAGGTTTCACATGATGCTCCACGGGATTGCCACCGAGATCCCTCAACTTTGCCTCCCAAGCTTCAACATTCCATGAAGGGCATTCAAGGCCCATGGTCTTGGCTTCATAGGCCATTTTCAACCTGGCTTGGAGGAGAGAGATAATGACGGTGTGACAACTCGTATTTCAGAACCTATCTTTGTGCTATGAGTAGTGTGTTTGAACACTATGTGATTGTATGAACTTGGTTGATTAATTGAATGTTCGATGTTTGTTATGTGTTTATTTGTGTAACGAATGTATGTATGAATATAAACGAGCTCTAACACACGACACAACCCGATCGCACAAGCCCATTCGGGCTATACTCGAAACCCAAGGGCGGCCCAAGGAAGGGTTCGGCCTACCCCCCTAGCTACATGAAAACATTATCCCATCTTAGGGATTAGTTTCACATATTCCACAACACACAAAACCCTAGTGCTCTCTTTCTTCTCTCTAGAACTCGACGGCAACAACACTCTCTCCCTCGAAGCTTGTGATTCGAATTAACTCTTATTCATCTCTAATCCGGTTAGTGTTTTAAGTGTTTTATTGTTATTTAATTTTATGCGATTGATGAAGGTGTATTGTTATACGATTTAATCAAACCCGGTTAGGGTTCTTGCTTGTGGAATCGATAATAATGAGTTGCATTGTTTGTGGTTTGGATAGATTGGATATGACAAGAATCATTATAATCTGATGCATGATCGGTTGTGTTTTTGGCATATTGTTTATGTTGGATGGATGTTGATGGTATACTAATAAATGTTAAAGGATATGACAGTGCCTGATGATTTCAACAACCTATTGATGATTGAATGATGTAGCTTGTAAGATATGATTGTGACCTACTGAAACCATCATGTGACCTACTCACAAATTGAGGGAACATGTGAAAATTATCATGCACAACAACTATTGTCGGCCATTATAAAAGAATAATATATATATATATTATTTATCGACACATTGTCATGTATATTGGATGATATGATCATTAGTGTAATGTTTGCTATGTTTACTTTGGACGGATTATACCTAATTATTGCCTATTTATTCATGTTGACTAAATAACCTATACAAATGCATGTGTGATGTCTCGATAGTTGAGTTAATAAGATAAGGATCCTTCATAGTTGCATGCAATTGTCAGAAGTCATGTGTGGAGCAATGATTAAATCAAATAGAGGAAACATTATTATAGTATTGTTAGTGATGTATTGATGAATGTATGATCTGATTGTTATTTGATATACATGATTTAGGCCTTTTTAATTGGACCGAACAATTCTAACAGATTACTTATATATTGTTTAAGTTAATAATGGGTGGAATGAATTATAGAATTATTGGTTGGAAAATGTTGATTGATCGAATATTAGCTAAGATAGAAATGGTTGGTTGATTATTTTAAATTTGGAAACTGGTAAATGGTTGTAACCGAATGGCAAGATATTCGGATGTCTAATTCACTCGCACAAGACATCCTGGTCGCACAAGTCTTGTCAGTCGCACAAGGTGTTTCTAGTCGCACAAGTTGATATAATTATTTAACTGTTTGGGACGGTTGTCTATTTTGGGCTGGGCTGGTAAACGGATCGCACAAGACTATTTGGATCGCACAAACTGTTTAATTGTTTAATGATTGGGCTGAATATGTATGTTGGGCCGGGTTACTCTATTGTGTTTCATTTGGGTGAACGCACAAGATAAATGGGTTAATGAACTTATGCGAGCCCAACCTCTTGGGCCGTACAAGTTGGGCGTTTTATGGACTTAACTGTTTAAGTGTTTACGTGGTTGCCATGATCAATACGTGTTCGTAACTGTAGCTTATGTGTAAACATGTGTACGATACTTGAAAACCTAAACCTGACTTGTATGATAACCATGTTAGGACGTGGTTGACCACTAGCTGCTAGACTTGACCTTTCTGTGTAATCTGCCAAGCAAACCAAGGTGAGTTCACACTCTACAAAGCATGGGATTCCCAGGGGTTGGGAATGGGGTTAAGGAATATGGATTCCTCGTCCTTTCTTGGGTAGGACAGTAATGGTTCAGGAATGTAATTCCTCGTCCTCACGGACAGATAACTTTACTAGACCAAAACTCTCTATCACGAAGTCCCTCCTTTTTATATCGACTTAATCGCCGGACCAATGGCGAGCGGGTCATTAGTTAGATAGCGCTATTTAGGTCTGACAAGCCTCACACCATGCCGCAGAGGACGGGCGTGAACTAATGGATCTGGGGCACGTCAATGCTGATAGACATTGACAGTTTCAGGGCACTTAAACATGACTTCAGTCAGTAGTCGATATGGTAACGAGTCTAGTGGATACAAGGGGTAGCCCCCACGGCCGAAACGCCAGATAACTACATGGGGTAGCCCCCACGGCCGAAATGCCAGATAACTATCATGGGGTAGCCCCATGGCAGGATTGCCAGAGTAAATGGGTTAAACAAAGGGTTAAACAAATCACGTTTTCAACTATGGGGTAACCCCCACGGCATGATGCTAGTTAAAGGAAACTGTTTTTGGAACAACTTAAAACGAACACCCAACCGTGAACTCACTCAACTAGTTGTTGACTCGTTACTACATGCTTTGCAGGTCTATAGGTACTTAGCTGGAGCTTGCACAAGGAAGAGTCGTTGTGGGACATGGACAACTGTGTGCCATGTTAAACATTTGGTTAATTCAACTTTTGATTTGGTTTTAAACATTATGCTTCCGCTCGTAACTTAACTATGTTTGTTTTGGACACTAATCGTGTTGGTTGGACTTTTACATTTAATTATTTACTTGTTCAATATGATTAGTGGTTTGATCCTGGTCAGTCACGCCTCCAAGCGGTGATACTCCGCATGTGGATTTTGGGGGTGTGACAGATTGGTATCAGAGCCATTGGTTATAGAGAACTTGGTTTTAATAAAGGAAAACGTTTTTGTTAAAACCAGACTATAACCTGTACAGTGCTCTACGATCCACAACGACGCTTCGCTCCACGTGCAAGGCTCGACATTCTAGGTGGTATGAATTATGTTTATATTGTCTACTTGTTAGATTGCATAGAACTTTGCTTATGGTATGCTTAGATAAACGTAGCAACTAAAGTTTGAAAACACATTTGTGCTTGCCCCTACTGTCACTCCACACTTACACACATTTGCGACACCTTTCCTATTTGTGTTTCCTTCGATGTGAGATCATGAGGGAACGTGTGAACCTAACTCAAGCCAGCTGACGGCTCTTATCAACGAACAAGTTACGGCAGCACTCGCGGCCGCTCAGGCAGGAGGTATAACCTGCTGTTACGAACCTATCCTAGGATGTTAGATCCTACTATCATGACCCAACTCTCGCGCTTAACCCTGTCTTTTTCGTCCTCGCGTAACAAGGTCAGAACGCTCAGCCGCCCGTGGGCACATTCAGGACGTTCATGGACTGTCGTCCTAGTACTTTCAGTGCAACTAAAGGAGCTGTTAGACTCCTCCATTGGTTTGAAAAGTTTGAGTCTGTTATAGAGATGTGCGAATTGCCCTGAAGCTCGCAGGGTGAAGTACGCCACTAGTACTCTCGAGGGCATTGCGCTAACATGATGAAACGCACAAGTTCAGATGCTGAGGTTAGCGGCTGCTAATGCCACCCCATGGAATGATTCTTAAGGAACTGATCCAAACGTGAATACCGTAGTCGTGATGACATCCACAAACGGGAAGTGGAGTCCTTTAACCTGATGATGACGGGGTCAGAGATAGAAGCGTACATGAAACGATCCAACGAACTGGCAGTGTTATGTCCAACTATGGTGGATCCTCCCACCAAGCGCATTGGGTTGT
Source organism: Helianthus tuberosus (assembly GCA_030545235.1). Classification (NCBI taxonomy): domain Eukaryota; kingdom Viridiplantae; phylum Streptophyta; class Magnoliopsida; order Asterales; family Asteraceae; genus Helianthus; species Helianthus tuberosus. The sequence continues at coordinate 46,231,481 of CM060429.1, read as the reverse complement.
ACCCCAAAGGCCTAGTACCAGAGATTCAAAGTCATGTGACTTCTGCTAACCTTGCTACTATCCAGGATGTTACTCGTTTTGCTCATCGTCCCACTGACCGGGCAGTGGAACAGAACAAGCTGCCTAAGCATATTGGTACTACTACAACTACTTCTGCTACTCCCAGTGACAACAAACGCAAGTGGGATGGAAATTTAAGCAAGGGTTTCACTTCGGTTCAATTTCAGTCGAGTACAGGAGCCCCAGTCAGCAGTCTTTTGGTAATCGAAGTCAGGGTGGATACGAGGGAAACCACCCTAAGTGCAATCGATGTAATTTGCACCACAGCGGGCAGTGCAACAAAGATCGTCGTTAGAGATGCAACAAGCTTGGTCATGGAGCCAAAGATTGTAGAAGCTCACGTCCTGCAAACCAGAACTGGCAACAGCAGCCACAAGCTCCACAAAATCAGCAGCAACATCAGGGTAACAAGGGATGCCATCAGTGTGGTGCTGAAGGTCACTTCAAGAGACACCAACCACAGTTGAACAAGAACCAGAATCAGAGCCACAACCAAGGAAACGGGAACAACAATGGAGACAACAACGGGGGTAATAACGACGGCAATGGTGCCAGGGGTCGAGTGTTCGTGATTGGTCAGAATGATGCTAGGAATGACCCCAACATTGTGATGATTTCGACATCGTTGCTGGTATGGTTTGGCTACCTCAACATCGAGCAGAGATCCTTTGCAAAGAAAAGATCGTCCGCATTACTCGTGCTGGTTAAGAACCTTTGGTAATTCATGGTGACAAGCTCCTGGAGCAGCACCCATAGCTCGTGCACCGTATCGCTTAGCTCCATCAGAGTTGAAAGAGCTATCTACGCAACTACAAGAACTCTTAGATAAGGGTTTTATTCGTCCTAGCTCTTCGCCCTGGGGAGCTCCAGTGCTATTCGTGAAGAAGAAAGACGGTACGTTCAGAATGTGCATCGACTACCGTGAGCTGAACAAGGTGACTGTGAAGAATCGCTATCCTCTTCCACGCATTGACGACCTATTCGATCAACTGCAAGGGTCGAGCTACTACTCAAAGATTGATTTGAGATCAGGGTATCACCAGCTGAGAGTCCGAGAAGAGGACGTCTCCAAAACAGCCTTCAGAACTCGATATGGCCACTATGAGTTTTTGGTCATGCCTTTTGGGATGACAAACGCACCTGCGGTCTTCATGGACTTGATAAATCGAGTGTGCAAGCCGTACCTAGACAAGCTCGTTATTGTTTTCATCGACGACATCCTGATCTATTCGAAGAGTCAGGAGGAACACGAGCAACATCTACGACTCATTTTAGAACTACTTCGAACGGAACAGCTGTACGCCAAGTTTTCAAAATGCGACTTCTGGTTTCGTGAAGTCCATTTCTTAGGCCATGTAGTGAACAAGGATGGGATTCACGTTGATCCATCCAAGGTAGAGTCAATCAAGAGCTGGCCTACACCTCGTACGCCAACGGAAATTCGCCAATTCTTGGGATTGGCAGGTTACTACAGGAGATTTATCAAGGATTTTTCAAAGATCGCTCAGCCTCTTACTTCACTAACGCAGAAGGGCGTTGTTTATCGTTGGGGAAACGCACAGGAGTTAGCGTTTCAGCACTTAAAGGATAGACTTTGCAGTGCACCTATCCTTTCATTGCCAGAGGGCACAGACGACTTCGTGGTTTACCGCGACGCATCCATTCAGGGTCTTGGTTGCGTACTGATGCAACGTGAAAAGGTTATAGCCTACGCCTCATGCCAACTCAAGTTCATGAAAGGAACTACACTATACACGACTTAGAGCTGGGAGCTGTTGTTTTTGCACTTAAGATATGGCGACATTACCTGTACGGTACCAAGTGCGCCATTTACACCGATCACAGGAGTCTCGAGCATATCCTCAAACAGAAGGAACTGAATATGCGACAACGACGATGGGTCGAGCTACTGAATGACTACGAATGCTTGATCAGGTACCAACCAGGCAAAGCCAACGCTGTGGCTGACGCCCTCAGTCGAAAGGACACTACGCCTAAGCGCGTACGAGCTTTACAACTCACTATCCAATCTAGTCTTCCTGCACAGATACGAGATGCTCAGGTAGAAGCATTGAAACCAGAAAACATCAGGGCTGAAGCCCTACGCGGATCAAGGCAACGATTAGAACAAAAGGAAGACGGTGCTTACTACGTAACAGGACGCATTTGGGTCCCACTTTATGGCAACCTACGAGAGCTTGTGATGGATGAGGCACACAAGTCTCGCGACTCAGTACATCCTGGCTCGGATAAGATGTACCACGACCTCAGAACTACCTACTGGTAGCCTAGCATGAAGGCCCACATAGCAACTTACGTCAGCAAGTGTTTGACTTGTGCGAGAGTCAAAGTCGAATACCAGAAACCTTCAGGCCTACTTCAACAACCAGAGATACCACAATGGAAATGGGAGCAAATTTCCATGGATTTTGTTACTGGCCTGCCTAGATCTCAACGTGGTAACGATACTATTTGGGTGATCGTGGATCGACTCACAAAGTCTGCTCACTTCTTGGCTATCAAAGAAACGGATAAGTTCTCCACACTAGCAGAAGTATATCTCAAGGAAGTTGTCTCGAGGCACGGGGTGCCCATCTCTATCATCTCGGATCGAGATGCGCGTTTTACATCAGAACTATGGCAAGCAATGCACAAGTCCTTTGGCTCAAGGTTAGATATGAGCACAGCTTATCACCCGCAAACGGATGGGCAGTCAGAACGTACCATCCAGACTCTAGAAGACATGCTTAGGGCATGTGTAATTGACTTTGGCAACGGCTGGGAAAAGCATCTTCCACTTGTGGAATTTTCGTACAACAATAACTACCACACCAGCATTAAAGCTGCTCCGTTTGAGGCATTGTACGGGCGTAAATGCCGGTCACCTCTTTGTTGGGCAGAGGTGGGGGATAGTCAGATTACTGGTCCAGAACATGTGGTGGACACAACAGAGAAAATTGCTCAGATACGACAACGAATGGTGGCAGCTCGTGACCGTCAGAAGGTCTACGCCGATAAGGGCAGAAAACCACTAGAGCTCCAGGTTGGGGAGCGTGTACTACTCAAAGTTTCACCCTGGAAGGGTGTGGTTCGTTTTGGTAAACGGGGCAAACTTAACCCACTATACGTTGGACCATTTGAAGTCATTGAGAAAATAGGCAAGGTGGCCTACAGACTGAACTTACCAGCTGAACTCAGTGCAGTTCACGACGTTTTCCATGTGTCAAATCTGAAGAAGTGTCTGTCAGATAAGACCCACGTAGTTCCTTTGAAGGAGCTCACGATCGACGAGCAGTTACGATTCGTCGAGGAACCTGTTGAAATCACGGACCGGGATGTTAAGGTCCTCAAACGTACTAGAATACCTCTCGTTCGAGTTCGATGGAACTCACGTCGCGGCCCAGAGTTCACCTGGGAACGCGAAGATCAGATGAAACAAAAGTATCCCCAACTGTTTGCAACCGGTACAACTACTACTGAGGCTGAAGCTACGGAATTTCGGGACGAAATTCCAGATCAACGGGGGGAGGATGTGACACCCCAGGAAAACCGATGTGACACCCCAGGAAAACCGATGTGACACCCCAGGAAAACCAGGAAAACCATGCAACTTAACTAGCTTCCTCAGTGAGTACGTGCTAAATTTCGGGACGAAATTTCTTTCAACTTGGGGATAATGTGACAACTCGTATTTCAGAACCTATCTTTGTGCTATGAGTAGTGTGTTTGAACACTATGTGATTGTATGAACTTGGTTGATTAATTGAATGTTCGATGTTTGTTATGTGTTTATTTGTGTAACGAATGTATGTATGAATATAAACGAGCTCTAACACACGACACAACCCGATCGCACAAGCCCATTCGGGCTATACTCGAAACCCAAGGGCGGCCCAAGGAAGGGTTCGGCCCACCCCCCTAGCTACACGAAAACATTATCCCATCTTAGGGATTAGTTTCACATATTCCACAACACACAAAACCCTAGTGCTCTCTTTCTTCTCTCTAGAACTCGACGGCAACAACACTCTCTCCCTCGAAGCTTGTGATTCAAATTAACTCTTATTCATCTCTAATCCGGTTAGTGTTTTAAGTGTTTTATTGTTATTTAATTTTATGCGATTGATGAAGGTGTATTGTTATACGATTTAATCAAACCCGGTTAGGGTTCTTGCTTGTGGAATCGATAATAATGAGTTGCATTGTTTGTGGTTTGGATAGATTGGATATGACAAGAATCATTATAATCTGATGCATGATCGGTTGTGTTTTTGGCATATTGTTTATGTTGGATGGATGTTGATGGTATACTAATAAATGTTAAAGGATATGACAGTGCCTGATGATTTCAACAACCTATTGATGATTGAATGATGTAGCTTGTAAGATATGATTGTGACCTACTGAAACCATCATGTGACCTACTCACAAATTGAGGGAACATGTGAAAATTATCATGCACAACAACTATTGTCGGCCATTATAAAAGAATAATATATATATATATTATTTATCGACACATTGTCATGTATATTGGATGATATGATCATTAGTGTAATGTTTGCTATGTTTACTTTGGACGGATTATACCTAATTATTGCCTATTTATTCATGTTGACTAAATAACCTATACAAATGCATGTGTGATGTCTCGATAGTTGAGTTAATAAGATAAGGATCCTTCATAGTTGCATGCAATTGTCAGAAGTCATGTGTGGAGCAATGATTAAATCAAATAGAGGAAACATTATTATAGTATTGTTAGTGATGTATTGATGAATGTATGATCTGATTGGTATTTGATATACATGATTTAGGCCTTTTTAATTGGACCGAACAATTCTAACAGATTACTTATATATTGTTTAAGTTAATAATGGGTGGAATGAATTATAGAATTATTGGTTGGAAAATGTTGATTGATCGAATATTAGCTAAGATAGAAATGGTTGGTTGATTATTTTAAATTTGGAAACTGGTAAATGGTTGTAACCGAATGGCAAGATATTCGGATGTCTAATTCACTCGCACAAGACATCCTGGTCGCACAAGTCTTGTCAGTCGCACAAGGTGTTTCTAGTCGCACAAGTTGATATGATTATTTAACTGTTTGGGCCGGTTGTCTATTTTGGGCTGGGCTGGTAAACGGATCGCACAAGACTATTTGGATCGCACAAACTGTTTAATTGTTTAATGATTGGGCTGAATATGTATGTTGGGCCGGGTTACTCTATTGTGTTTCATTTGGGTGAACGCACAAGATAAATGGGTTAATGAACTTATGCGAGCCCAACCTCTTGGGCCGTACAAGTTGGGCGTTTTATGGACTTAACTGTTTAAGTGTTTACGTGGTTGCCATGATCAATACGTGTTCGTAACTGTAGCTTATGTGTAAACATGTGTACGATACTTGAAAACCTAAACCTGACTTGTATGATAACCATGTTAGGACGTGGTTGACCACTAGCTGCTAGACTTGACCTTTCTGTGTAATCTGCCGAGCAAACCAAGGTGAGTTCACACTCTACAAAGCATGGGATTCCCAGGGGTTGGGAATGGGGTTAAGGAATATGGATTCCTCGTCCTTTCTTGGGTAGGACAGTAATGGTTCAGGAATGTAATTCCTCGTCCTCACGGACAGATAACTTTACTAGACCAAAACTCTCTATCACAAAGTCCCTCCTTTTTATATCGACTTAATCGCCGGGCCAATGGCGAGCGGGTCATTAGTTAGATAGCGCTATTTAGGTCTGACAAGCCTCACACCGTGCCGCAGAGGACGGGCGTGAACTAATGGATCTGGGGCACGTCAATGCTGATAGACATTGACAGTTTCAGGGCACTTAAACATGACTTCAGTCAGTAGTCGATATGGTAACGAGTCTAGTGGATACAAGGGGTAGCCCCCACGGCCGAAACGCCAGATAACTACATGGGGTAGCCCCCACGGCCGAAATGCCAGATAACTATCATGGGGTAGCCCCCACGGCAGGATTGCCAGAGTAAATGGGTTAAACAAAGGGTTAAACAAATCACGTTTTCAACTATGGGGTAACCCCCACGGCATGATGCCAGTTAAAGGAAACTGTTTTTGGAACAACTTAAAACGAACACCCAACCGTGAACTCACTCAACTAGTTGTTGACTCGTTACTACATGCTTTGCAGGTCTATAGGTACTTAGCTGGAGCTTGCACAAGGAAGAGTCGTTGTGGGACATGGACAACTGTGTGCCATGTTAAACATTTGGTTAATTCAACTTTTGATTTGGTTTTAAACATTATGCTTCCGCTCGTAACTTAACTATGTTTGTTTTGGACACTAATCGTGTTGGTTGGACTTTTACATTTAATTATTTACTTGTTCAATATGATTAGTGGTTTGATCCTGGTCAGTCACGCCTCCAAGCGGTGATACTCCGCATGTGGATTTTGGGGGTGTGACAGACGGAGCCCTTAAGATTTTCCCGATAAGAAGCCAAGTCCTGTTCGTGCTGAACCTGAGCTGCGTCATATTTGGCCTGGGCCTCTTGGGTGATCTTCTTGATGGTGGCTTGATGCTCCTGGGTCATTGCCTTATACTTGTCCTCGTAATGTTTAGACTTGGCGGCGGCAATGGTTGCTTGGTTTGCGACATCCGTCTCTACCTTCTTCAACTTGATCTCCAACATCTTAACCAGTCCACAGGAGTCTTCATACAAATGCACCAACAGCTCGTGACCCTGCAATCAGGTGAACATGTATCAATATGTGTACTCGAAATATATAACCAGCATATATGTGCAGGATATGAGGTAAGGGTACTTACCTGGTTAAGAAAGCCGGTCATGAACTTGCTGGATTCTGTGAATCCATGATTCTCATATGGAAAGACGTCGGAGGTAACTGGGGCATCTGGCTCCTTCCTTTTGCGGGAGCTCGAGGCATGCGTTTTCACGATAGGAGAAGGCTTGGGTACGGCTGTTGCTTTGGAACTTGTCACTGATTTAGAAGCGGTAGAAGGTTTGCTGAGCACCTTCTTCACCTGGGCGGGGCCGGAATAGCTGTCTAACTCTTCAAGCTCGAAGGTCTCTGGAATCTTGACTGGTGCTGCATAACAGGGAAAATCTAAACCTCTGCTCGTATTTTATTAAATATATATGTGTGTGGAAAATTTTGGTTCTTACCAGACATTTCAGATGAGGAGTATTGGCTTGAACTTGGAAGATGCGATGAAAAAGATCTATCACTATCAGGCAATTGATAGATTCTCTTGATTCTTTCTTGGAACTTTTCAGTAGGCGGAGCCAATTCCTTGAAGTTTGCTGCATAAAAACATAAGAATGTTAGTGCAGGATACATCATCAGGATATTTTTGGGGATATTTTAAACCCTAAACCCTACCGGAAGTCAACCATTTCACCGGAAGGCTATTGCCTTCGTCAATGGAGTCCCGTTTAACAAAGAAAAATTTACGTTGCCATCCATTTCTACTGGCTTTGAGGATAAGGGGGTTGCTAGAGGTTGAAAAAAGCAAGAAATGGCTGTTGCCGTGTGATCGGAGACGGTAAGCGATCGGAAGGTCTTCAATACAAAGGTCAGGGACATGAAAGGTCTTGATCTGGTTGAGAGTAAGGAGTACCCTCCAGACCATGGGCATTGTTTGGGCGAAACAGAGACCGGTGGTTCAAAAAAATTCCATTATGAATTCTGAAAAGGGATATCGAAGGCCAAGAGAGAATGGATATGCTAAGAAGCAGATCCATTCATCAGATGAAACATCTGATCAGATGTTTCGGTAGAAAGGATGGATGATTGTCTTATCGGGAAAAGCACCGGAGTTCCGTAATGCGGCAATGTCGGCGTTATTAAAGGAGCACACCTCCTTCCCGGGGTGACTGATTAAGTTCTGGTTGATGAACGGCGAAGGTGAATCACCGGAATGTGATCGAGTTCTGGTAGCCATAAAGCAAGATAAACAGCAAGAATTTCAAAAGAAAAGAAGAGAGAAAATACCTGAGATTTCTGGAAAGGATGAAGGGTTATCAACAAGGAAGAGAGAAGATATAGGGGCTAAATGGATAGCCGCTAAATGGATAGCCATTGAGTACAAAACGCGTTGGAAGTTGCAGCTTGTCACTTCAACCATCGTTTCAACTTAATTACCTCGATTCACGAGATAAGATTTTTAAAATATATCCGTTGGAATTGGTATACCAACAGATATATTTTGGGGACAATTGTTATGGGTGGTTTTCTGCTCATATATCCTGAATAATATTCTGACTATGTTTCTTTTATTGTGACCAGGACACCGGATCAGGATATTGGTAACATCCTGATGCAGTATCCTGATGTTAACTAATTAGTTCACGTGCAGATTAATGAAGCAGGCGTATAACGTTCGGATGGACTTGTTCTCTAGAAGACTCGGGCTAATATGTTGAAATAGGAACGTTGAAGCCGGAAGACGTGGACTACAACGTTCACAAAGGGAATATTCACTATATCCCGGATTTATAGGCTAGTTTATTAGTTTCATTTTACTATAAATCGGATTGATCGGATCAGATAGAACACACAATTACTCGAACACTCTTGCTCTCTACTAGCTACAATCACTCACAAAACACTTACACTTGTATTCAAATCGCATTGTAACACCTAGTTGATCCGCATCATATCATGCACTGTATCCTGATATTTGAAGTAATAAGAAGAACAAGGCAGCTGCGATTGTCAGCTCCCGAGGTTTTGTGCCGGCGATCTAGATTGATCAAGGGCTTTCCTCGTACATCTCGTGTCACCCTTTACCTTTTTTGCCCATTGTTTGATTGTAGATATAGCTCGATATCCTGTGCTATATATCCTGAAAACTGTTTCTATTAACAACTTAATCAGTATATTTTTCACAAATACATCTAGCACACTTTTATTTTTGGGTAAAGGGTTACCCCGGTGAAATTTTATATCAACCATCAAAACAATACAGGGTGCATCGAGACGTCGATACACACTACTAGACTTGGCATACCAAGACTAGGACAACAAAAGAACCAAAACCCGACACAAAGTCACAACCAAAACAAATAGAACAACAAGACAAAACACGACCCCAAACACAAACTAGACTAAAACAACTAGACCCACTCTAGCCGGGTTCAAAATCCATGTTCTTCTTCGAGATCAGCCATCTGTCCAATATCTTCTTTTGCTTGGGGTCTTTACCGAACTTGAAACCCATGATTCTGAGCCGCACAGTAATGATGACCTTGGCGAGTACACTAGCGCTCCGCTGAGTTTGCGAGAATAGACGGTTATTTCTTTCTTGCCAAACAAAGTACGTGGAAGCCGCCACCAAAATATTGCAAATAATATGATCCATAGTTCTAGAATTAGCATTTAGCTCCATCCATTGCATAATCGAATCCCATGTATCCGTAACACTCCCCATGTCGACCATATCCCTAGCCAATTTCCAAACCTCTGAAGCACAGGAACATTGGAAGAAAAGGTGATCTCTAGAATCACGGTCAAACTTGCATAAAGGACAACACATGAGCCGTAAATTAGTAGCACTACCCGCTTCCCAAATGGCCATCGTATCTTGCGTTTTCAACTTATTCTTGATAACCAACCACAAGTGGAATGAATGTCGAGGAATACATTGACTGAACCAAACCGAATTGATCCATTGAACCTTATTATGTCTATTCCGCAAGCAATTCCAAACCTCGCAGGATCCAAAGACCTGAAGATTACATCTAGCACACTACCTCACTTAACTAATTTGATCACTAAATTACTTAGGTAATTTTTTACCAAAACAACACCAACTTCTGCAAAACTCAGAACTTAATGAAAAAGGATAAAGGATCCTGGATCCTTTTCCTTGTAATCAAATAAATTAAAGAATTAAAGAAATAATAATCAAATCATTACCAGAGTGAGGATCATGTATCCTTTGAGGATCCTTAACATGAACTGAACATAAGGATAGCCAAGGATCCTGGATCCTTCTTACATGAAATACTTCTTCAAATGGACAACATTCCAAGCCCTTGGTAATAGATCGATCACCTTCCATTGTTAATAAATGATATGCCCGCTTTCCTGCCTCAGCTTCAATTAGATAGGGGCATTCCCACTTTGGTACTAATTTGCCATCAGCAGGATTTGTGGTATTTTGAAATGCTTTCCTCAAAACCATGTCACCAACTTGAAACTTTCCGATCCTGACATTCTTGTTGTAGGCTCCAGCCATTCTTTGTTGATAGCTAGCCAATCTTATCCTTGCTATATCCCTTAGTTCCTCTATGGTATCCAAATCTTGAACCAAGTTTTCAGCATTTCCTTCAGGATCACAGATGCTTGTTCTTGCAGTAGGGACTGCTATCTCTGTAGGGATCACAGATTCAGCTCCAAACACCAAAGAAAATAGAGTTTCACCAGTAGCATTCTTGGGAGTTGTTCTATCAACCCATAACACATAAGGTAGCTCTTCTGCCCATTTCCCTTTCTTGGATCCAAGCTTCTTTTTCAAGTTTTTGATGATAATCTTTGTTAGGGGAGGATTTTCCAATCCTAAGGATCACGGATCCTCAAGCACTTCCAGGATCATGGATCCTCAATTCTGTTTGAATTAAGGATCCTTAGAAGACGTTGCAGGATCAGGGTTCAGGATCCTTGTTGTTATCCTTGTACTAACATTTGCCTTTGTTACGTTTAAGTTTGTTTTGCAGGAGTATACACCTCGTACTTGGTCTTGCCGATATTCTTAGGGAATATGCCCTCAATATTCCGCACGTGCATGGCTTTGTGAACGTTATGGAGATCGTGGGAAGCTTGCACATTTAGCGGATAGTTAGTTGTTTTAGTTATTTCTAATTTTAAACGGGGATAACAAGCTTGAATTAGAATACTTGGCGAATTTAGCAAACACACACACTCGAAACAGCTCTCAATAGCTCTCAACATTTCATTTGGCGATTTCATACACATTGCACTATAGTGATCCTTGTAACAAGCTTGTTATCATCCCGAGTTGTAACAATCTTTTGTTTAAATTTAGTTGGTGATCAGTAGTTTCCATCACCCGAGGTTTTTTATGCCGGAGATCAACTCTTGATCAAGGGCTTTTTCCTCGTATAAATCATTGTGTCATTTGTTCAAGCATCATTCCTCACAACAAAGATTTGGTTGCATTATCCTAGCCTGATTTTTGACCAAAACAGTTTGGTGCCCACCGTGGGGCAATTGGTGCTTCATTTCTGAAAACTTTTGCTCATTGTGTTCATTTTGATTCATCATCTTCAACCACATGGCTTCTTCAGCGAAGAACACATCAAGTTCAATGCCGGCAGTCACTTCTTCACAGGGCGTTTCACCTTTGCCTCCACCACCTTTTGGATCCCAGAAGAATGCTGAAAATGATGCAAAGAGACCAAGCCCCATTTTCCCAAAACCACCAACTTCTGCTGTTTCTTCTAACCCTACTACTAGTGATCTTTTTACTTTGATTTTGCAGATGAGGGATCACATACAAGAGCAGGACAAGACTAACGAAAGGATCCATCGGGAGATTGGTGACATCAAGAAACAGAAGAGATCAGGGGAGGATCACTCTCCTTGATACCAAGGTCACTGGATTTCGACACTCCAGCTATAACTGCCCAGCAATCTGCAGCTCCGGATATCCAGTACCAGAGTGAACCATTGGTAAGGCGTTATGGAACAACAACCATGAGTCAGGCGTTAGGGTCTCACTTCCAGCCTTCAGGATCCTATTTTCAGCCTTCGAGATCCTCTTTCCAGCATCAGGGATCCTTCATCAGCTCAGGAGGATATATGGGGACGCACACAGTTCAAGGATATCCTCTCAGGTTCAAGGATCCTCTCAGGTTCAAGGATCCTCTCAAGTTCAAGGATCCTCTCAGGTACAAGGATCCTCTCAGGTTCAAGGATCCTCTCAAGTTCAAGGATCCTCCTTCCAGGTTCAAGGATCCAACATCTTTCAGGATCAAGGATTCTTAAGAAGTTTACAACCCTCAAGAACAGATGTTCATCAAGGAGACTTCATTCCAATGCAGACCATTGCTTCTTCTGGTCCTTCAGTCATACCAGAATCCCGTCAATATGGATTCACATCTGGAATTCCAATCTTGAATCCTCTGGGAGGTAACACTTTTAATAATTCTTATAACACTAACCATGGCTCTATGCAGGATACAGGTATCAATCAAGCTATGGCTAGGGAATTACAGAAACTGAAGGATATGATATCCAGCGTTCCAGGGGTGGTTAAGCCCATTCCTGAAATCGCGGATGGCAGCCATAGGATATCTCGTTTTGCACCACCTATTTGTGATGCTGAGATACCCAAAAGGTTCCAGATACCAACTATGAAGCTGTATGATGGTTCGACGGATCCAGAGGAGCATGTAGCTCAATACAGAGAAAGGATGGAGATCAATCCAATCCCTGAGAGGTTAAAGGAAGCATGTCTATGCAAGGGTTTTGGATCCACACTCACAGGATCAGCTCTTAAATGGCTGCTAAGTCTTCCCCCTTACTTCATTTGCTAATCTAGTTAACCTGTTTAATAGCCAATTTTCATGTAGTAGAAAATTTGAACGATTAACTAGTGATCTATATAGGGTAACACAAGGTCAAAATGAATCACTTAGAGATTACATCACTAAGTTTAGTAAAGAATCCTGAGATATTCCCAATCTGGATATAGCTACGGCTGTGGAAGCCTTTAAAATGGGTTTGCTTAGGGATTCATTATTCTATGATGATCTTGTCATGACCCCATGCAAGAATCTTGATGAAGTGAGAACAAGGGCCCTTAGATTCATACGATTAGAGGATGATAAAAGGTTCCAGGAAAGACTGGAAAGATCCTCGAAGCAGGAAAAACAAGGATCCTACTTCAGGAACAACAAGTCCAAGCCTTACAACAAGTCTGATAAACAGAACGTGCATGCAGTAGAACAGGAAGAGGATGATGAGGATTATCCTCCCATTTTTGAATACTGTTTTTCTGTTGATAACAATGAACTGATCCTTGCAATGCAGAATCTAGGTGAAAAGGCTAGGTGGCCAAGAAAAAGTGATAAACCAGCCACAACAAAAGACAAATCCAAATGGTGTGCATATCACGCGGATTTCGGACATCTCACTGAAGAGTGTATTGCACTGAGAAAAGTGATTGGTTATTTGTTAAGCAAGGGGCACTTGAAGGAACTTTTGGGAAGAAAAAAGTCTAGGATCCAGGATCCTGAGAAGGTCCCAGAAAGAGCTCCTGCTCCTCCAGCAGATCCACAAGTTATAAACTTCATATCCGGTGGATCAGACATTTGTGGTACTTCCTTTTCAGCAGCCAAAAGACATGCCAAGGAGACTGTTTTGGTCAAAAATCAAGCAATGATAATGCAACCAAACTTTCTGTTGTGAGGTGTGATGCTTGAATCAATGAACAATACTAAGGATCACTCTGAAATGTAATGAACAAGTGACACAAAGATTTATACGAGGAAAACGCCCTTGATCAATGAATGATCTCCGACATAAAAAACCTCGGGTGATGGAAACTACCGATCACCAACTCAGATTAAACAAGAAATGTATTACAACTTCGGATGATAGCGAGCTAGTTACAAGGATCACTATAGTGTAATGTGCAAAAAAGTGTGTAATCGTCAAGTGAATTGTCGAGAGCTGGTGAGAGCAGTTGCGAGTGTGTGTGTTAAGCTAAAAAAAATAGCCAAGTGTTTCTATTTAGCTCGCTATCCCCTTTTAAAAATGGAAAATATCTAAGCTAACAAACTGTCCGCATTTTGTGCAAGTCTTCCACGACCTCCATAACGTCCACTTTAGCCATGCACGTGTGGAATAAATATGGAATATGCTCCAGGAATATCGCCAAGACCAAGTCCAAGCTCGTACTCCTGCAAAACAACTTCATATTCAAAGCAGACAATCGTTAGTATAAGGATCCTGATGATGATCCATGATCCTGATCCTACAACACTTTCTGAGGATCACTAATTCAGACAGAATTGAGGATCACTAAGCCCAACAGTAAATGAGGATCACTGATCATTGGAAAATCCTCCCCTAACAATTGCCCCCAAAATATAAGGAGTAATTTGTAAATAAACGAGTTGTATATTCTTGTTCTTATCCGTAACCAACTAACGGATATATAGCCGTTGTGATCGAACTATCCGTTGCCATCCTGACGTCATTGAAGTGACTACCCTGCAAGATCATCATTATAAATTGAAGTTAGAGATAAGGGAGAGAGCATTTAAATTCGTGCGTTTCCTCCTTTAAATCCTCATTCGAAGATCCGATCAGGTAATTCTCTCTCCTTTCTCTCTTCATCTTCTTTCTCTGTTCCTTCTTTCCTCATCTTTATCTGCGATCAAGATGATGTTGAGATCTTCGCCGGCTAAGGATCACCGTAAGGACAGTCCCCTGAAGTCCCAAGAGATCATCAAAGACTCTGCGAAAGAAAGATGCTGCTTTACCGATCCACAGATGGACAGAATCCGCCATTGTTTCCCGGCGAACACCGTTTTCAAACCATTTGATCCCACCGTCCTGAGTGACTATGTTTCTGAAACATGGGTGGCTTTTCCGGTCACACCATTTACAATAGGATACTCGTATCCTTTTCCAGATTTCACCCAATCCTTCTTCTCTCTTACCGGCATCTCCTACATTCAAGCGATGCCAATGATCTGGAGGGTCTTATATACCCTTGAAAGGATCATTGAACATGAAGGAATTGATCTGGGAATGTTGGAGTTTGCAGAGATGTATGACCTTGTTAGCCATGGGTCCCACCGATATCTACTCAAACATAAACCTGGTGAAGAACACCCCATCTTCAAAGCCACTAAGAATGACACCAACTGGAAACGGCGATTCTTCTTTGTCAGAAGGGATTCTCTCCCTGATGGAAAGGATCTGCCTAGAAAATGGACCACCCATGGTAGGATAGAGGATCCTTAGAAGGATCACCAGATGACCTTGTTTCTGCTGAGGATCACTAACATCCTTTTGTTTCTATTTTGCAGCTATCACTGTCGCACACCTTATTTCAACACTTGCAACGAAGGAAAGGCTTGCTGCTTTTCGGAGGCTTGATCCTGAAATAAGATCATTTAAAGCAAATACCTAGGATTCTCAAGAGGTATCCTCAGGTTCTGTCACAATGTCAAGTAAGTATCCATGTTTATATGTAATTAAATGCTTAAATTAAAATGAAATAAGGATACTTATCTGTTTTTGAATGTGTAGGTGCTGGAAAATCATCGAAGTCTGCTACCCGTTTCAGTGTTACCGATCTCACCACTGTTAAGTCCGGGAAGAAGAAGGCTGCGGCTAGCCCGAGTACTGCCATCCCCAAGCCTACTGCTTCCAAAGGAAAGAAGAGGAAAGCCTCTGAGGCTGACAATCTAGAAGGCCTGCCTCTAATTCGCCACCAGTTCCTTGAGTACTTTGCTGATGTAAGGATCACTAACTTAACTTAGTTATCCTGCCCACTTGAGGATCATGTTATCCTGAGCTTTATATTGTCTTTTTGCAGAAATTCGCTGAAATCGAGGATTACGTAGGCAGTGTTGAAGAAGTTGAGCAAAAGTGGATGGATCTCCAAAAGATGATGCTGGCCAAGGATAAAATGTGACAACCCTCGAATTTACATGTAACCGTACAGTTTATTAATGAGAATTAAAGTGTTTAATAAATGTGCTGAATCATTTAACTGCTTCTGATATCTGTACTATACTTACATGTACTTGTTAATATACTAATAGTGTACAGAAAGGTCACTAAATAGTCCGTTATATTTTCCTAAGTGTTAGAAAGTAAAAACGTTGCAAAAATATATATATAGGACGCTCTACGGATTAATTAAGCAGTTTAACGAAACAGTATCGAACCGAACAACCGGACTTTACCCGGAACATGAAAATATTGTTAAACACATTATTCTTATTTTTCTAAGCTAGTTAGGGTCCCCGAACACCCTAACACACCTTGTATTAAACAACACACTATTGCACTAACTAAACACCTTTGGATTTCAACTAAATTGTAACCTTACCATTACAACCCAACCCTATACCCCCCCCCCCTTCCAAATCCGGTTATGGGAGTAGACACCCCCATGATTTTATTTAGTTTCTTTATTAGATCATGTCCCTTAGTAGGGAACATATTACACAATAGGTAAAATGGAAACATGGGCTATAAGTAAACTTGATGGATCTTAATGTCATTTCTCACACACTAAAAACACACACAAGTTCTTCCTTTCCCCCTTGGAGCTCTCGGCCAGAAATCAACACCCACACATCCACCTTACTTGATCAAGCTTCATCCATTCCAAGTGTACTTCTAGGTGTTAGAAGGCGTACAACGAAGCTTGGTGCACTCGGAACGCGAAGGACCACTTCCGTTAGCTTTTATCCACCCATTTTTCATCAAGATTCTTCCCTAGCCCCGAGCTAGAGGTATATCACTTAAAACTCGCTCTTGAACGTATCTAGAGTGGTTAATAAGAGTTTCGTCGGTTAAAAATTACGAACATATAAGATCAAAGTCTAAAAGTTTACTAAAGTAATGAACAAGGTGGTTAATGGATGAATATGTATGTAAATCATGTAGATCTTGTGTGATTATGATGATTGGGTGATTATCTGATGCTTTACTGAATGATATTAGTATATGATGTTGTTGTGGTCACTAAACTTGTTAAAGGAATCGATCGAACACGATTTAGAAGGTTAAACACAAAAGAATCAGAATCTGTCTAACTTTTACAGCCCACTTCTGTTGGCTGTAAACAGGTCTTAACCTCAACGAAAAATCGATATTTTGAATCTAAAATATGTTATTATGAAATACGGTTCTAATGGCACCGGAATCGTAATTTTTGGACTCCGTTTACTATTTTTAAAGTGTTAATTTGTAACAGCTACTTAAGCTGAATTTTGACAGCAATAAATGGGTGTCGTACTTTCGGTCATAACCTGAGTTTTGTGATGAATCGGACCATAAAAATTTTACTGTAGATGATAACTGAAGTATTTGTAATTACCCCACTGGAATTTCGCAAATCGGACTTACGATGAATTTTTAATAAATTGTTTCGTGGACTGTGGTCAGAAATACATAAATCTGAGTTCAGTCCCGAATATGAATTTTTATAAAATATTGGTGATGAACCGGACCCCGATATTTTTACACAATAAAATATGGAACGTTTAAGACATTCTGTAAAAATTTGGGAATTTTTGGAACATGTTAACTATTTTATTAAAATCCCCGAAAACAGCCCAGTTTCGAGTATAAAAGCTGAAACGACATAAGTAGTGATTTGCGTGTCTAAATGTCGAGTATGCTATCTGTGAATGATTTAACATGTTATATATGTTATGTGCATTATCGTATGTTTGATTTTGAGTGGGGAATGGACGGGAAACTTAGATGGGCATAAACCGTTACAGTGATGCATGTTGTGTGATAGATACGTGTAGGAACTTTGTGTTCTATTTGAAAGCCACTAAATGACTAACTGGTAAATCATACTAGGACGTGATTGACCGACCTTGACTGTTAGCTATATTGAGAATCTAACCGAGCAAACCGAGGTGAGTTCACACACTTTCTAAGGCATGGGATTCCCGGTGGTTTGGGAATGGGTTAAAGAATTAAAACTAAATCTACATATCCTCCTTGGGTATGATATGTACGGCCATCCTCCATAGAGTGGATGCCATTATTAATCCTACGAATTCTCCTGGTGCAGAATACGTACGTTCGTCCTCCTGGTGCAGGACAACAACCTTAAAACTAGCTAGACAAAACTCTATCATGAAGTCCCTCAATTTATATCGACTTAATCGCCGAGGCCAATGGCGAGCGGGTCATTAGTTAATAGCGCTATTAGGTTTAACAAACCTCACACCGTGCCAGTCGGACGGGCGTGTACTAATGGACTATGGCAGATTATCAGTGATGATAGACACTGATATAGGGCACAACTTATTTGCGTAGCAGTCGATATCATACCGTCTAGTAGTTTAAACGGGGAAAACCCCCACTGATCATGGTTATGGATTGGGTAAAGAAAAAGGAAATGGTTAAACATACTTTCAACTATGGGATAACCCCCACGGCAATTAAGCCAACGAAAGTCAAACCACGTTTTTTTCAGAAACAACTTAAAACTAAACAACCAAATGTGAACTCACTCAACTTTGTTGTTGACTAGTTGTTACATGCCTTACAGGTCGCTAAATGCTTGGAGCTTGCACGGGGAAGGAGTCGTTGTGGTGTACGGACGGTTATGTTCCGTGCTTAATGTTTAAATCCTTATGAACTTACTAAACTTGCGTTTTGAAACCTTAACTTATGAACTATGGACTTATGCTTTTGAACTCACGTTTATGCTTCCGCTGTTTAAACCAAACAAGGTTAACTAGCTTTGGTCACCAATCGTATTATGTTTGGTTTTATTTACTTAATTGAGTTGTTCAATATGATTGGTGGCTCGATCCTGGTCATGTCACGCCTCCAAGCGGTGATACTCCGCATGGTGGATTTTGGGGGTGTGACAGATTGGTATCAGAGCCATTGGTTATAGTGAACTTGGTTTTAAAAAGGGAAAAGTTTTTTATAAAACCAGACTATAACCGGTACAGTACTCAACGATCCACAACGACGCTTCGCTCCACGTGCAAGACTCAACACACTAGGTGGTATGATTTAAGTTTATATTTCTTACTTGCTAGATTACTTTTGTCCGGTATGGTGTTTATGGTGTGTTTATTTAGGGTAGTAGCATGTTGTCTATTAGCCCTACTGCATTCTTTATGATATGCAATTGTTTACTTGAAATTTGACAAATGGTGGTCAAATTCTATTCTAAATTTCTCGTCACCCCTCTACGACAACTGTTTATGCATTCTATCTATTTACACGCTTAACTCGACATGACGTCACCATCTGACCCTCCGTGCATTCGGCTTGTACGTCAACATTCACGAAGACTCGACCTGGCTCAAACGAACTTGGGTTTTGGAGAACTATACCCACGCATCCCCGTTGACGGACCTCATCATCTCCACTGGTCGTCGTTACCAGAAACAAAGCAGCCACGGTTACGCACGTTCGTCGCTTTGGAACTCGCAACCCTACCAACCAAACTCCATTTTGGACAAGTGATATACTTCCGTGATCGTAAGGCAACGAACTTCCCTTTTCGTGTCGTGCCGCCACACCTCACTACTAGAATTGCTTCTAAGCGACATATTACTTGGTTGAATTCTTCTGTTATTGGTGGACCCCTGTTTTCGCTCAATTCTTCGCATGAACCTCGGTAATTCCCTGTTTCTTTGATTGGCAACTGATTTAACGAAACGCCAACAACCACACCACGATTTCCACCGATCACAAGATTACCCCCATTACCTTATTGGGTGGTTAATGCTTCTTCTACTTGATTTACTCCTTCGAAAACCCAACCTAGCGAATGGATGCCCTTACTGATGGGATAGTCTTCAGGACGCTCAAAGACGGAGATATGGATCACTCAACCTACAGGCGAACACGATAATCTATAAGCTTACCTGATCCACCTTACACTATAAGAAATCATTCCATGACAGTCTTCTTAAATACGCGGAATCTTTACACTAGCTTTTGTACCTACACATGATTGTTGATTTATGTTATGTCTAATTTCTACCATTTGCTTAGACCAAACCGTCATTCTCCTACCACAGTGACATTTCGTTCTCGCTTCCCCATGCAAAGATGCTGAAACGAACACCCTCTAGCATAGAGAGTTTGGAAGGCTCGACTCTCGATCCTTGGTGATCACTCCCTGAAACCTTGAGGGCGACGCGAGGAACAATCCCAACGTTGTGATGGGTAAGTTTCCTCTGGATGATTTCTTCGTTTCTGTTTTATTCGATTCGGGTGCCGATACTAGTTATGTGTCCTTAAAATTTAGCCAAATGCTTAAGCGCACTCCAACACTTCTGAACACCAAACACATGGTAGAACTAGCTAACGGTAAAAGTCTTGAAGCCACACACGTAGTAAAAGGTCGTAACCTCGTCTTAGCTGGTCAGACTTTCTCTATCGATCTTATTCCTATCACACTGGGTAGTTTCGACGTCGTTATTGGGATGGATTGGCTATCTCATCATCAAGCGGAGATTGTTTGCAAGGAGAAAATCGTCCGCATTCCTCGTTCTGGTGAAGAATCCCTCGTGATCCATGGCGACAAGAGTGGTGCTGTTGTAGGCATTATCTCATTTCTTAAGGCCCAGAAGTGTTTGCGAAAGGGCCACACTGCCATTCTAGCACTCGTTACTGACACATCCATGGAAGAGAAGAGAATTGAAGACATCCCTATTGTGCGCGATTTTCCCGAGGTATTTCCTGAGGAATTACCTGGTCTTCCGCCTCATCGCCAAGTTGAGTTTCAAATCGAGCTAGCTCCTGGAGCAGCGCCAGTAGCTCGAGCACCATATCGTCTAGCTCCATCAGAACTCGAAGAATTGTCTACGCAACTACAAGAACTCTTGGAAAAGGGTTTCATATGTCCTAGCTCTTCGCCCTGGGGAGCTCCAGTCTTGTTTGTGAAGAAGAAAGATGGTACTTTCAGAATGTGTATTGACTATCGCGAGCTCAACAAGGTGACTGTGATGAATCGTTATCCTCTTCCACGTATTGACGACTTATTCGACCAGCTGCAAGGGTCGAGCTATTACTCTAAGATTGATTTGAGATCGGGATACCATCAGCTGAGAGTCCAAGATGAGGACGTCTCCAAAACAGCATTCAGAACTCGCTACGGCCATTACGAGTTTCTGGTTATGCCATTCGGGCTGACGAATGCACCGGCAGTCTTCATGGATCTCATGAACCGAGTGTGCAAGCCTTACCTGGATAAGTTCGTTATTGTATTCATCGATGATATCCTGATCTATTCTAAGAGTCAGGAGGAACACGAGCAGCATCTACGACTTATGCTGGAACTTCTTCGAAAAGAACGGTTGTATGCCAAGTTTTCGAAATGTGATTTCTGGCTTCGCGAAGTCCACTTTCTAGGCCACGTGGTAAACAAGGATGGAATTCATGTGGATCCATCTAAGGTTGAATCGATCAAGAACTGGCCCGCACCCCGCACACCAACAGAAATCCGCCAATTCTTGGGTTTGGCCGGATATTACAGAAGGTTTATAAAAGATTTCTCCAAGATTGCGCAACCTCTCACTTCACTGACTCAGAAGGGCGTCATCTATCGTTGGGGTGATGCACAGGAGTCCGCGTTTCAACATCTAAAGGATAGACTTTGTAGCGCGCCTATCCTCTCATTGCCAGAAGGCACCGATGATTTCGTGGTTTATTGCGACGCTTCCATCCAAGGACTTGGTTGCGTATTGATGCAACGTGACAAGGTCATTGCCTACGCATCGCGCCAACTTAAAGTTCACGAAAGAAACTACACTACTCATGATCTGGAGCTGGGAGCAGTTGTATTCGCGCTTAAGATATGGAGACATTACCTGTACGGTACCAAGTGCACCATTTACACCGACCACAGGAGTCTCGAGCATATCTTCAAGCAAAAAGAGTTAAACATACGACAACGCCGATGGGTCGAACTCTTGAATGATTACGAATGCGCTATCAAGTATCATCCGGGCAAAGCCAATGTTGTGGCTGACGCCCTCAGTCGAAAGGATACTTTACCTAAGCGTGTGCGAGTATTACAGCTTACCATCCAGTCTAACCTTCCTGCTCAGATTCGAGATGCCCAGGTCGAAGCATTCAAAGCAGAGAACATCAGGGCTGAGTCCCTACGAGGATCGAGGCAGCGGCTAGAACAAAAGGAAGACGGTGCCTACTATGTTAACGGACGCATCTGGGTTCCATTTTATGGCAACTTACGCGAGCTTGTGATGGATGAAGCACATAAGTCTCGTTATTCTGTACACCCTGGTTCAGACAAGATGTACCACGACCTCAAGACTACGTATTGGTGGCCTGGCATGAAAGCCCACATAGCAACCTACGTCAGTAAGTGCTTGACTTGTGCGAGAGTCAAGTCTGAATATCAGAAACCATCAGGCCTACTTCAACAACCGGAGATCCCGAAATGGAAATGGGAGCAAATCTCCATGAATTTTGTTATCGGCCTGCCCAGATCTCAACGCGGAAACGATACCATTTGGGTGATCGTAGATCGACTAACCAAGTCTGCACATTTTCTGGCTATCAAAGAAACGGACAAGTTCTCTACTCTTGCAGACATTTACCTAAAGGAAGTGGTATCAAGGCACGGAGTGCCAATCTCTATTATATCTGATCGTGACGCACGTTTTACTTCTGAACTGTGGCAAGCAATGCACAAGTCCTTTGGCTCACGTTTAGATATGAGCACCGCTTATCACCCACAGACGGATGGGCAATCGGAACGCACCATCCAAACCTTGGAAGACATGCTTAGGGCATGCGTAATCGACTTCGGCAATGGCTGGGAAAAACACCTCCCGTTAGTGGAGTTTTCATATAACAACAGCTACCACACCAGCATCCAAGCCGCTCCGTTTGAGGCATTGTACGGACGCAGATTCCGATCACCTCTCTGTTGGGCAGAAGTTGGTGACAGCCAAATCACTGGCCCAGAACATGTGGTAGATACCACCGAGAAAATTGCTCAGATACGACAGCGAATGGCGGCAGCTCGTGACCGTCAGAAAAGCTATGCTGATAAGGGAAGAAAACCACTCGAGCTCCTGGTCGGGGATCGAGTGCTACTCAAAGTCTCACCTTGGAAAGGTGTAGTCCGCTTTGGCAAACGAGGCAAACTCAATCCGCGTTATATCGGACCATTCGAAGTCATTGAGAAAATTGGTACGGTAGCCTACAGGTTGAATCTACCCGAAAAACTCAGCGGAGTTCACAACGTATTCCACGTGTCAAATCTGAAGAAGTGTCTGTCAGATGAGACCTTCATAGTTCCTCTCAAGGAACTCACAATCGACGACCAGCTGCGATTCGTCGAGGAGCCAGTAGAGATTAGTGATCGAGATGTTAAGATTCTCAAGCACACAAGAATACCTCTCGTTCGAGTTCGTTGGAATGCTCGTCGTGGCCCAGAGTATACATGGGAACGAGAAGACCAAATGAAACTCAAGTATCCCCAACTGTTTAAGAAAAACGCAACCACTACTGAGGCTGAAGCTACTGCAGAATTTCGGGACGAAATTCCAAATCAACGGGGGGATGATGTGACACCCCAGGAAAATCTGGAAAACAACGCAACTTAACCAGCTTCCTCAGTAACCACGCGCTAAATTTCGGGACGAAATTCTCTTAACAGGGGGAGAATGTGACAACCCTCGAATTTACATGTAACCGTACAGTTTATTAATGAGAATTAAAGTGTTTGATAAATGTGCTGAATCATTTAACTGCTTCTGATATCTGTACTATACTTACATGTACTTGTTAATATACTAATAGTGTACAGAAAGGTCACTAAATAGTCCGTTATATTTTCCTAAGTGTTAGAAAGTAAAAACGTTGCAAAAATATATATATAGGACGCTCTACGGATTAATTAAGCAGTTTAACGAAACAGTATCGAACCGAACAACCAGACTTTACCCGGAACATGAAAATATTGTTAAACACATTATTCTTATTTTTCTAAGCTAGTTAGGGTCCCCGAACACCCTAACACACCTTGTATTAAACAACACACTATTGCACTAACTAAACACCTTTGGATTTCAACTAAATTGTAACCTTACCATTACAACCCAACCCTATACCCCCCCCCCCTTCCAAATCCGGTTATGGGAGTAGACACCCCCATGATTTTATTTAGTTTCTTTATTAGATCATGTCCCTTAGTAGGGAACATATTACACAATAGGTAAAATGGAAACATGGGCTATAAGTAAACTTGATGGATCTTAATGTCATTTCTCACACACTAAAAACACACACAAGTTCTTCCTTTCCCCCTTGGAGCTCTCGGCCAGAAATCAACACCCACACATCCACCTTACTTGATCAAGCTTCATCCATTCCAAGTGTACTTCTAGGTGTTAGAAGGCGTACAACGAAGCTTGGTGCACTCGGAACGCGAAGGACCACTTCCGTTAGCTTTTATCCACCCATTTTTCATCAAGATTCTTCCCTAGCCCCGAGCTAGAGGTATATCACTTAAAACTCGCTCTTGAACGTATCTAGAGTGGTTAATAAGAGTTTCGTCGGTTAAAAATTACGAACATATAAGATCAAAGTCTAAAAGTTTACTAAAGTAATGAACAAGGTGGTTAATGGATGAATATGTATGTAAATCATGTAGATCTTGTGTGATTATGATGATTGGGTGATTATCTGATGCTTTACTAAATGATATTAGTATATGATGTTGTTGTGGTCACTAAACTTGTTAAAGGAATCGATCGAACACGATTTAGAAGGTTAAACACAAAAGAATCAGAATCTGTCTAACTTTTACAGACCACTTCTGTTGGCTGTAAACAGGTCTTAACCTCAACGAAAAATCGATATTTTGAATCTAAAATATGTTATTATGAAATACGGTTCTAATGGCACCGGAATCGTAATTTTTGGACTCCGTTTACTATTTTTAAAGTGTTAATTTGTAACAGCTACTTAAGCTGAATTTTGACAGCAATAAATGGGTGTCGTACTTTCGGTCATAACCTGAGTTTTGTGATGAATCAGACCATGAAAATTTTACTGTAGATGATAACTGAAGTATTTGTAATTACCCCACTGGAATTTCGCAAATCGGACTTACGATGAATTTTTAATAAATTGTTTCGTGGACTGTGGTCAGAAATACATAAATCTGAGTTCAGTCCCGAATATGAATTTTTATAAAATATTGGTGATGAACCGGACCCCGATATTTTTACACAATAAAATATGGAACGTTTAAGACATTCTGTAAAAATTTGGGAATTTTTGGAACATGTTAACTATTTTATTAAAATCCCCGAAAACAGCCCAGTTTCGAGTATAAAAGCTGAAACGACATAAGTAGTGATTTGCGTGTCTAAATGTCGAGTATGCTATCTGTGAATGATTTAACATGTTATATATGTTATGTGCATTATCGTATGTTTGATTTTGAGTGGGGAATGGACGGGAAACTTAGATGGGCATAAACCGTTACAGTGATGCATGTTGTGTGATAGATACGTGTAGGAACTTTGTGTTCTATTTGAAAGCCACTAAATGACTAACTGGTAAATCATACTAGGACGTGATTGACCGACCTTGACTGTTAGCTATATTGAGAATCTAACCGAGCAAACCGAGGTGAGTTCACACACTTTCTAAGGCATGGGATTCCCGGTGGTTTGGGAATGGGTTAAAGAATTAAAACTAAATCTACATATCCTCCTTGGGTAGGATATGTACGGCCATCCTCCATAGAGTGGATGCCATTATTAATCCTACGAATTCTCCTGGTGCAGAATACGTACGTTCGTCCTCCTGGTGAAGGACAACAACCTTAAAACTAGCTAGACAAAACTCTATCATGAAGTCCCTCAATTTATATCGACTTAATCGCCGAGGCCAATGGCGAGCGGGTCATTAGTTAATAGCGCTATTAGGTTTAACAAACCTCACACCGTGCCAGTCGGACGGGCGTGTACTAATGGACTATGGCAGATTATCAGTGATGATAGACACTGATATAGGGCACAACTTATTTGCGTAGCAGTCGATATCATACCGTCTAGTAGTTTAAACGGGGAAAACCCCCACTGATCATGGTTATGGATTGGGTAAAGAAAAAGGAAATGGTTAAACATACTTTCAACTATGGGGTAACCCCCACGGCAATTAAGCCAACGAAAGTCAAACCACGTTTTTTCAGAAACAACTTAAAACTAAACAACCAAATGTGAACTCACTCAACTTTGTTGTTGACTAGTTGTTACATGCCTTACAGGTCGCTAAATGCTTGGAGCTTGCACGGGGAAGGAGTCGTTGTGGTGTACGGACGGTTATGTTCCGTGCTTAATGTTTAAATCCTTATGAACTTACTAAACTTGCGTTTTGAAACCTTAACTTATGAACTATGGACTTATGCTTTTGAACTCACGTTTATGCTTCCGCTGTTTAAACCAAACAAGGTTAACTAGCTTTGGTCACCAATCGTATTATGTTTGGTTTTATTTACTTAATTGAGTTGTTCAATATGATTGGTGGCTCGATCCTGGTCATGTCACGCCTCCAAGCGGTGATACTCCGCATGGTGGATTTTGGGGGTGTGACATAAAAAGATTGCCTCCCTTGAAAATGATGTCAATCTGGTGAAGAGGGAACTTGTCTTGGCTCACATTACTGCTGATCAGGAGAAAAAT
The DNA here is from genome assembly GCA_030545235.1 of Helianthus tuberosus. NCBI lineage: Eukaryota > Viridiplantae > Streptophyta > Magnoliopsida > Asterales > Asteraceae > Helianthus > Helianthus tuberosus. The sequence continues at coordinate 46,204,988 of CM060429.1, read as the reverse complement.
GAGATCACCAATGATGCTAAAATCTCCGCTGCCATTGCTATGTACAAAACCCAGTTGCAGATGGCCCAAGAAGCTCTGGATCCTGACTTTGACAAGAGCAGCTGGGACGTAGAGGGCTGGAAGGCTAGATTGGCTGAGCTGGATGATGAAGAAGAGGTCTTAGCAATCGAGGCTGGCGGCAGTGGAGTCAAGGATCAGGTGGATGATGCTGGAGCTGGAGGAGATGGTGATGCAGCAAAGGAATAAGCTGCAGGAATGGGCGATGAAGGACATTTCTAGACGTAGCCGGAGCCCATTTTTTAGAATTTGGTAGTTTTATTTTGGTTATGGTGTTTTGAAACAATCTTGGGGTTGTAATAACTTTAGACAATAGTTTCTAGGGTGAAGGATCATGGATCCTTGAACAATAGGCAGGATAATGGGTGGTGGATGGATCCTCCGTTTGGGGGATGAAGCCACTTGTTATCCTTCCGTCTTTTATTTCCTGCACTACAAAGACCTGTAAACAATGGACACCCTTTGCCAACCCATGTGGACGGGCCACGTTTTGCTGGTAGAAACGTGGGTTGGCAATTTTGACAACCTTAAAGGGTTTAATCTTTTGTGAATAAAATAACTTTAATTTTTTGGCTATCTCCCGTGTTGCTATCCTCGTTAGTACTTTACTTTTCAATCGTTGAGATATACATTTTGTCTGAATTTATTAAGTAAATAAATATTTTCAAAAAGTTTAGAATATAATCAAGGATCATATATCCTTTAGTTGGCAAGTTCTGAAAAGTAATATAATTTAAGGATCATAAGTTCAGTTGTCAAAGGATAAGGGTCACTCAAATGAATAATGAATAAAATCAAAATAGTTAAGGATCATACCTGAGAACCAAAGTTAGGATCCTAACCTTTAACACTTATAATCAGGATAACCAAAAGACAAACCTTAGTAAAAGGTAAGGATCAAGGATCCTTGGTCGTTTATCTCCAAAAACCTGAAATAGGATACAACTTGGGACTAAGCCAATATAAGATAAGAGTTAGTAACTGGGGACAAGCCCAACAATTCTGGGGACAAGCCCAATATACTGGGGTCAAGCCCAATGGATAACTGGGGACAAGCCCAAAGGATAACTGGTGACAAGCCCAAGGATCATGTGTAAACTGGAGTATGGCCCTTACTGGAGACTATCCAAACTTAGTGACATGAAAATGCCAAAACCTTAGCTAACGTGAAAACGTTAGAAACCTTAGGAACGGATGTATGGTACGTCTACCATTATACGTAGGATCCTGAATATAGCCAGTACAATGAAATTGTCAACCCCTAAAGCGAGTACTGGTCCCATTGCCATGAACTATACCAGGATCATCGTGCGCTACTGGCGAAACTGGGGACAGGCCCAAACTGGGGTCAAGCCCAAATAACTGGGGTCAAGCCCAAATAACTGGATACTTCTGTGGATACTCAATCCTTTGTTAAGGATACCTGAACCTTCAAAACTTAAAATCAAGTGAAAGGAGGATAAAGGATGCAGGATCCTTATCCTTATATAAGATAATTAAAGAATGAAATAGTTTGAGATTAGAATATTACCAAAATGAGGATCATCTGTCCTGTAAGGATCCTTCAAGGATACATGTCGGGTAAGGATCATGGGTCCTTATCACATAAAGTATTTTTTCAAGTGGACAACATTCCAAGCTCTTGGTAGCAAGTCACCTTCGATTGTTAGCAATCGATATGCCCCCTTTCCTGCCTCAGCTTCGATCAAGCAAGGGCCTTCCCACTTTGGTGCCAATTTTCCATCAGCATGATTGGTGGTATTCTGAAATGCTTTCCTTAACACCATATCACCAACTTGGAATTTTCTGATCCTGACATTTTTGTTGTAGGCTCCAGCCATCCTTTGTTGATAACTGGCCATTCTTATCCTTGCCAAATCCCTGAGTTCTTCTATAGTATCCAAGTCTTGAACCAAGTTTTCAGCATTTTCTTCAGGATCACGAATGCTTGTTCTTGCAGTAGGAACCACCATCTCTGTAGGGATCACCGATTCTGCCCCAAATACCAAAGAAAATGGAGTTTGGCCAGTAGCATTCTTGGGAGTTGTCCTATCAGCCCATAGTACATAAGGTAGTTCTTCTGCCCACTTTCCTTTCTTGGATCCAAGCTTTTTCTTTAAATTGTTGATGATGATCTTGTTGGATGATTCTGCCTGACCATTAGCTTGTGGGTGGACTGGTGTTGATGTTATCATCTTAATCCCCCAGCTGTCACAAAAGTTAGTAGTTCTATTCCCAATAAACTGGGATCCATTATCACAGACAATTTCAGAAGGGATACCAAATCTAGTAATAATGTTTCTCTTAATAAAGGATATTACTTCTTTTTCTCTGACTTGAGCAAAGGCTTCAGCCTCTATCCACTTGGAGAAGTAATCAGTCATAGCAAGCATGAATACTTTTCCACCAGGTGCCTTAGGAAGCTTACCAACTATATCCATTCCCCACCGCATAAATGGCCAAGAAGAGGATATAGGATGCAAAAGTTCTGCTGGTTGGTGAAGGATATTACTGTGTCTCTGACAAGGATCACACTTCTTGGCATACTCCACAGCATCCTTCTTCATAGTAGGCCAATAGTATCCTGTCCTCAGGATCCTTGAGAATAATGCCCTACCCCCAGTGTGGTTTCCACAATCTCCTTCATGGAAATCCTTTAGGACTTCTTGGATTTCAGGATCCTCAATGCATCTTAGATATGGACCTGCAAGAGATCGTTTATACAACATGTTATTCAATATTGTAAATTGAGATACCTTAGTTTTGAAAGCCCTGGTGTTTTCTCCTGTAGGAATCTCTCCATGTTGGATGTATCTCATAATTGGAAGGATCCATGATCCTGCATGAGATTGAGTATCCTCACTAGGGATGATTGCAGAATCCTCTCCTATCTCCATAGCTACATGATCCTCGATAGCAGGGGTCAGGATATGGATAATAGGGATCTTGATATCCTCCGGGATCTTCAGGGATGATCCTAAATTGGCTAATGCATCAGCCTCTGCATTCTCTTCCCTTGGTACCTGTGTCAAACTAAAGGAAACAAAAGAGAGTGCCAATTCTTTGACTGTCTCTAAATATTTGATTAGCTTTTCACCTTTAACAGCATATGATCCATTAAAGTGATTAGTGATTAATAATGAATCTACATGTACCTCAAGATACCTGATCCTCATATGCTTAGCAATTTGCAAACCAGCTATCAAGGCTTCATATTCAGCCTCATTGTTGGTAGTTTGAAATTCACAAGCTATGGAGTGGGGTATTATGTCCCCCTGTGGCGATTTTAGTAGTATTCCAAGCCATGTTCCTTTGACATTAGAAGCACCATCAGTGAAGAGTATCCAAGGATCCTTAGTTTCTTCAAGCTGTTGGACTTCTAACTCATCTTCCTTTTGCAAGTCACTACTGAAATCTGCCACAAAGTCAGCTAAGGCTTGGGATTTAATGGCAGTTCTAGGCTCATATCTTATATCATAAGCACTAAGCTTCACTGCCCACTTAGCCATCCTTCCTGACATTTCAGGTTTCCTGAGAACATTCTTAATTGGAAAATTAGTCTTAACAATAATGGCATGAGTCTCAAAATAATGTCTTAATTTAGTAGATGCCATAATTAATGCAAGGATAAGTTTCTCTAAGTGTGAATACCTGGATTCAGCATCAAGTAAACTCTTGCTTACATAATAATCAGGATGTTGTGTACCTTGGTGATCCTTAACAAGGACCGCACTTACTGCTTTTGAGGATACTGCTAGGTATAAGGATAATATATCCCCCTTTTCTGGTTTCATCAAGGCCGGGGCTGAGGATAGGTAATCCTTAAGGGCTTTGAGGGCACTTTCATGCTTCTCAGTCCATTCAAATTTCTTGTTCTTCCTCAGGATGTCATAGAATTCCTTGCACTTTTCTGAGGATTTAGATATGAACCTGTTCAAGGCTGCGATCCTGCCTGTCAATCTTTGCACATCCTTAGCGTTGGCAGGAGATTTGATATTCACGATAGCCTTGATTTGCTCTGGACTTGCTTCAATGCCCCTCTTTGTCACCATATAGCCTAAGAATTTACCTGCCTTAACACCAAAATGACACTTGGAAGGATTTAGTTTCATATTAAATTTATCAAGGATATTGAATGCTTCCTCCAAGTCTTTAAGGTGATCCTCAGCTCTCTTGGACTTAACCACCATGTCATCAATATAGACTTCCATAGTGTGTCCAATTTGTTCCTTGAACATCATATTGACTAGCCTTTGATAAGTAGCACCTGCATTCCTTAGTCCAAATGGCATAGCAATATAACAATATATACCAGTTGGGGTCATAAAGGCAGTATTCTCTTGATCAGATGGTTCCATCTGAATTTGTTGAAATCCAGATGAAGCATCCATAAAAGTCAACAACTCATGACCCGCGGTAGCATCCACCATGGAGTCAATGTGGGGTAATGGTAAAGGATCCTTGGGACATGCCTTGTTTAAATCAGTAAAATCGACACATACCCTCCACTTTCCATTTTTCTTTTGAACAACAACCACATTGGCTAACCATCTTGGATACTTAACCTCTCTTATCATACCTGCCCGAAGTAGTTTATCTACTTCTTCCTGGATAATAGCATTCCTTTCAGGTGCAAACTTCCTCCTCTTTTGATGTATAGGCTTGAATGACCTGTCAACGCCAAGCTTATGAGTAATTATATCCTTAGATATACCTGTCATGTCTTCATGCTTCCAGGCAAAGGTAGTTTTTTTTTGGGTAAAGGGTTACCCCGATGAATTTTATAGATGAAACAAATAAGTACAAGGGTGTGTCAAAACGACACACCTACTAGAGTTGACATGCCAAGCCTAGGAAAAAAAAACACAACCAATCCAAAAACAAACAACCAAAAACGACAACCACACTAACAACCAAAACCGAACACCAAGACAATAACAGACTAGCCCGGATCCGCTACATTGTCTTCGTTCTCTTCAATCTTCCAAGACTTAAAAATCCTATCCTTAGCCGAAGCCACCCGAAATCTGAACCCCATCAGGCGCAACCGAACCGAGCTTTTAATTATCTCAGCAACTTGATCCACCGTTCTTTTATTATTCTTGAAAAGCCTGTTATTCCTCTCTTGCCATATGTAGTAAGACGAAGCAGCAATCAACAGCTTACACACAACATGATCTGCTTTCTTAGAGCTAGAATGTTGTTCCACCCAAACTAAAAGCGAAGGCCACGAATTATCCACATTCCCCAAAAAAACAACTCCTTAACGTTACTCCAAACCTGATCCGCAAAAGAACATCGGAAGAACAAATGGTCCCGACTATCACAATCAAAATTACACAGCGGACAACACATCAAATTCAAATTCGTTAGACTACCTGCTTCCCAGACTGCCAATCGATCCTGAGTTTTTAATTTATTTCTAAATGCCAGCCACAAATGAAACGAATGCCTCGGAATGCATTGAGAAAACCAAACCATGTTACACCACATCGCCTGATTGTCCCTATTCCGAATTGTATTCCAAACTTGAGACGATTTGAACTCACTTAATTTCCCATCCAAGTCTTTCCAAACGAGACGATCCACAATATTAGGAACAAGAGAAGGAACCGAGATCGTGAATAACACCGGGAAAAGATCCAGCCAAGCTTGGGGCCACCTCCAATTACTATTCTGATCAATAACATCCGCAACAGAAGACTGTAACGAAAACCCAGCATTAGCAATGGACCGAGGAGTGATAAAAGAACTAAGCGGACTTAGCGAGCACCACATATCACTCCAAACATTAGTTTAAGCACCACTTTTAATAGAAGACCATATGTGAGGCCGAATGATATGACGAATAGACAGAATCTTTCGCCATCCCCAACTCACACTCCCACGGCACGGAATCTCCCAAAAGTTTCTCCCTTTAAGTTTATAATCATGAATCCATCGCACCCAAATAGAATCCCTTTTAGTGATAATACTCCAAATATGGTTTGCCATGAGCGATTTATTAACATCAGAAATACTTCTAATGCCCAAGCCGCCTTCATGTTTAGGCAAACACACATCCTTCCACGCAACCTTAGCACGGATCCTACCTTCCGAACCAGCATTCCACAGAAACCTACGAATACGCTTCTCAAGCTCACTGATAACCCGAGCTGGGATAATGAAAACTGACGCCCAATAGATGTGCATAGATGAGAGAACCGAGTTAATAAGCTGTAAACGACCAGCAAAAGACAATGATTTGGTCGCCCAATTGACTATCTTTTTATCCATACGCTCAATGAGAATCCTACAATCTTTATATAGAAGTCTTGATGAGATAAGAGGAACCCCAAGATAACGGACCGGAAGAACACTGTAACACCTGTGCCTCCACGGCCATCAAACAAATACCGAACCAATGAAATATTATATTTCATACTTGGGATTTGTAAAAATATGTGTATCATTTTGCACATATCAATTCTCGTTCAAATCCAAACTCTAAATTCACTTTCTGGAAGGTTATACGCGCACCGATGCGTAGATATAACCAGTTTAATGCAACAAACACTCCGGAATAGTGAAATAGGCTTAACATACCTTAAATAACCTTTACATAACTTAGAAATAAGTTTTGAAGGCTTTGGTATGGCAAAACCAAGTTAATTCGCTTACAGGGACTAAAGTTGACAAACTGCGAAAGTATGCCAATTTGAACTGTAACAGACATTCCGGAACATGACCATAAGTTAAACATACCATAAATATCCTTTACATAGCTTATAAATAGGCTTTGAGGGGTTCGGTGTGCTAAAATAAACTTTTGTGTCATTCAGGGACTAAAAGTGTCAAAAAGTGCACAAGTTTGCATTTTCGCGCATAACTTACGTTCTGAATACATCTGGACATCCAAAAATTTATGTAAGCATGACTACATTATATTTTAGTGTTCGCCATAAGAAAAATCCATTCGTCGCGTCATTTGGTTCGTTTTTCGCGCTTATGCGCATTCCGTCGTAATTAAGCGAACATCGCGTTCGTACGACCAAACGAACCATCATCCGGCATATTTTTGAGTATTTTTTGAGTTCCCTATACTTTAACTTCATTTTAGAGCCTTGAAATGAGGTTAACGGGGTTCAAACGCATCGAAAAAGGCCTTAAACACGTGCAGGGACCATTCCTGCCACTTTTGAAACTTTTCTGAAACTGGGGGGTCAGTGGCGTAGCGCGACTGCCTAGGACCTCACCGTCGCGCTACGCGACTGCCTAGTCTGGGGCAGAAACATGCAGAAAACTCATTTTTCGCATTTTCGGGACCAGATTCGATGTATCGACAGCTGTTTACAGCTGTTTTGCACTCCCAAATCCTTTGCCACATGTTGATACCCTATGGTTAGTGGCAATTTAGACACCATAACATTCCGACACTTGTACGGTTGCGATTAAGACACGTATTCCATGAAACGATCTTAACGGTTCGGGTATTACTATAAATACCCCATCACCCCAACCTCATTTCTTACAAGAATTCTGATTTTGAGAGCTCTAAGTTGAAACCATTGTTTCATACCTGAGTTCTTGGATCGGGATTAGCATTCGGGGACCCTTCGTAAGTATTCTTTCGTTCTTTTCCTTATTTTATTGCTTTTCGAGTCAGAAAGTCAAACTTTGTTTGACTTTCAGCGTTGACCAGTAATGGTCAATGCGAAGTTCGTTTGAACTTCGCAACGTGAGTGTAATCACGTTGGTCATAGTCCCTTGGGACTATGCCCACTGATTACCACGTTGTCTAGGGTCGTAGGGTAAGCGATCTAATGAATCGCTTATACCTCGAACCCGACCCATTTGGTCGATCATTAGGATCCGACCAAACACATTAGGTGACCATAGTAGGTAGGGAATAACCTTCCGAGGTTATACCCTATGGTCACATCGTTTGAGTAGTTGTATGATAGGTAGTTTATATGCCTTAGTTAAATTACCAGAATACCCTTTTCATTTATAATTGGTAATTAAGCATATGTAACCTAAACTTTTGTCACATAACTGATTATGTAACATATTTAGGCATATAACACTTGTCATAGGACTAGTTAGACGGTCCGAACGCGTTTCACACGCACGACACGTTAAAGTAGCATATGTTACCTTAATGGGTCGCGATGGGTCGAAAGCACTTAGGTTAGGTTTCATGTAGTATGTAGGCCTTGTTAAACCATATCATATGAGTTCCAATACTCATTTGGTTTACCAAGCCTCATTCTATCCGATCTCCCGATTTAAGTCCGGTTTATTTATATAGTTTTAGATTGCCGACTGATTCCGTGCTCCCTCTAGCTTTGTTTGGTTGTTGTTCAAAACCTCCAAGCATTATCAGGCGAGTACATTTTCCCCTATTTTACTGTTTTCAATTGTTTTGGGGTGACTCATATGTGCTAAATGTTTTCGATGTTATAACGATGGTTTCAAAAACAATTAAGGCGATTTATACAAAACTAATAACGATTTCATAAAGTGAACAAACTTGTTGGTTGTAGTTACATAACAAATGACATTCATTAGCAATGATCAAGCCGACCAGTATTAGGTTATGGTACCATAGGATCTGACAAATCCCGTTATTTACTACACCCGTGGTTATGTGTGGGTATGGTAGGTAGCCACTGAATCTGTAATTGTTAACTTACCCTATGGAGGTTTGTTAATACGAAAACGAGAAGCGACGAAAACGAGAAGCGATGAAAGTCACGAAGGTTTGAATGTTATTAGCGAGACGACCTTATAAGTAGTTTCACGACCAAAAACGAATTAAACGATTTACGATTGGTTTTCACATGATGTTTTAACGATTGGGTTAACGATTGGGTTCAAAGCGATATACGATATTATTTTGGTTATACATATTACATGATTTACATTTGGGCATGAACATTACTTTGGTGGTTTGGTTTGGATTAAGTGATTAAGTAACAATGCGTGTGGAATATGATACAAGCATGGTGGATACGCCGCTGGTACTTCCTATATATAAGTGTTTGTATGGTATTACATATTGTAGCGTTATTTGAATCATTTCAGTTTGAGACATAGAACATTTTATACAATTAACATACTTTTCACAAGACATTTATTTACAAACAACTTATCTTATACAAACTCATTTTACATGGTTATTCATTTAATCATGCATTATTTTCTTATTTATACATATCACCTGAACTTATCATTGTTTTTCAAATAATTTACTAAAACAAATGTTTTTGGGTTAAGAGTCATGGCTACGAGGTTTTACAAATTATAACCCGCTTGATTTGAGTTGGTTAATTAAGTTGCAATATTATACTCTTTTCAAAACAAGGTTTTTAAATAAAGTATTGCAACGTCTAAACTAGCCATGATTTCGACACTCCTACAAAACCTATGTACTCGCCAGCATTTCTTTGCTGACCTCGTTTTTCACATATGTTTCAGGTATTGTTGAATGATATCGATTGATAAGATGCATGCTCACATAGGACTGGACAAGGCCTTAGTGACTCAATAACAATGATAGACTATGTTTAAATAGTGTATTTAGATTTCAAGACGATGTAATTATTCAATGTTTAATAAAACGAAACACTTTTTGGTATCCATGGTTATGAAACATTAATTCTGTTGCAACACGCCCCGATGTTTCCGCCGCGCTTTGTTGTTTTACGCGGTCGGGGTGTGACAAACACCCTCCTGAAACGGCATAATATCCAGAATTTCCTGCCTTATCGAATGAGGAACATTGCAGAAAAACACCGTACTCTTAGCTGGACTTGGAGCAAGCCCTGACATGTTAGTAAATTTCTCCAGCGCATCCTTAATCTTCTTAACAGAGCCGACATCACCATGAACAAAGATAAATAAATCATCCGCAAAAGACACATTAATTATTTTCTCTTTAGCACAGTGAGGATGATATTTAAAAGACATACTAGCTGCTCGTCGAAGCAGAAGCGATAAAACCTCCATAACTAGCGTGAATAAGTAAGGCGACATTGGATCACCTTGCCTTAACCCACGTTTACCCCTGAAATATCCATGCAAATTGCCATTAATACACAAAGAGTACGAAACTGTGGACACACAAGTCATGATCCAGTTCACCATTTTATGATGAAAACCAAATCGAATCAGAACATCCTCCAAAAATTTCCAGTTGACAGTATCATATGCTTTCTGAATATCAATTTTGAAGGCACACCTAGCCGGACCCCTGTTAAAGTGATAATTATGCATCAATTCCTGAGTGAGAAGAATATTATCCGAAATCTTCCGTCCTGGCACAAACGCTGATTGATTGATGTTGACAAGAGAACCCAAACTACCTTTCAAACGATCAGTAATAATCTTGCTAATACATTTGTACAAAACATTGCAGCAAGAGATCGGCCTATAGTCCAAAACCGAATCCGGAATGTCTTTTTTCGGTAGTAAAGCAAGGATAGTGTGATTAATTTGTTTAAGAAGCTTACCGTTTTCGAAAAACTGTAAGACAGCATCAGTAGTTTCATTCCCGACAATATCCCATGCTTGCTTGAAAAAAACCGAAGTACACCCATCAGGCCCTGGGGCCTTATCATCTCCAATATCAAACATAGCGGCCTTAACCTCCTCACGAGTAATCGGACGCATCATATGCTTCGCGGCTTCATTGCTAAGAATATTAGAAAACAAGTTTTCCAAGTTAGCTGTTTCAACCGGAGCCTCCATACCCAAAAAATGCTGCTAAGGATCCCTGATCCTATGAAGACTATGGATTCAGGATCATGAGGATCCATGAGGATTTCTTTTACATCCTGCTCTCTTGCCTCCAAGACATCTCTTGAAGGATACTTTAATTGCTATTGCTCCCTTGGTCTTGAGGCTGGCTTCATTGATGATGTATAACAATTCTTAGCCTCTTGTTGATCACTCTCAATTTTCACCACTCCCCATGGACTTGGAAGCTTTACACACTGATGATAGGTGGATGGAACTGCCTTCATATCATGTATCCATGGCTTGCCAAGGATAACATTGCAACAAGATAAGCAATCTATAACACAAAATTTTTTATAAGAATGCAATCCTTCAATATAGATTGGGAGTTTGATGTCCCCCAATGTGTTCTTGGTTTCCCCACTGAATCCCACAAGTACTGAGGATCTTGGGACCATATCAGACTCCGGTATATTCATCTTCTTGAGGACATCAAGCTGAATGATGTTCACAGAGCTTCCTCCATCTATAAGGATCCTGCGAACAAAGTGGTTAGAAATAAACAATGTAATTACAAGACCATCATGAGGAGGATCCTGAACATCAACACGATCATCCTCATCAAAGGTTATGACTTTATCCTGGGTAACAACGGAGGTCCGGACGGGTCTGTCTCCATTATCCATCTTGGTTTCCTTAGCATGTCTTTTTGCTGCTGAAAAGGAGGTACCACAAATGTCTGATCCACCGGATATGAAGTTTATAACTTGTGCATCTGCTGGAGGAGCAGGAGCCCTTTCCGGGATCCTTTCAGGATCCTGGATCCTTGACTTTTTTCGTCCCAAAAGTTCCTTCAAATGCCCCTTGCTCAACAAGTAACCAATTTCCTTTCTTAGTGCAATACACTCTTCAGTGAGATGCCCGAAATCCTCATGATATGCACACCACTTGGACTTATCCTTTGTAGCAGCTGGTTTATCACTTTTTCTCGGCCACCTAGCTTTCTCATCTATATTCTGCATTGTAAGGATTAGTTCATTGTTATCAACAGAAAAACAGTATTCAGAAATAGGAGGATAATCCTCATCATCCTCTTCTTGTTCCACTGCATGCACGTTCTGGTTATCAGATTTGTTATAGGATTTTGATTTGTTGTTCCTGAAGTTGGATCCTTGCTTTTCCTGTTTTGAGGATCCTGTCAATCTCTCCTGGATCCTTTTGTCATCCTCTAGGCGGATGAACCTAAGGGCCCTGGTTCTTACTTCATCAAGATTCCTGCAAGGGGTTATAACAAGATCATCATAGAATAGTGAATCCCTAAGCAATCCCATTTTAAAGGCTTCTACAGCCGTAGCAATATCCAAGTTAGGAATATCTAAGGATTCTTTACTAAACTTAGTGATGTAATCTCTAAGTGATTCATTTTGACCTTGTGTTACCCTATATAGATCACTAGTTAATCGTTCAAACTTTCTACTACAAGAGAACTGACTATTAAACAAATTAACTAGATTAGCAAATGAAGTAATAGAGTAAGGGGGAAGACTTAGCAGCCATTTAAGAGCAGATCTTGTGAGTGTGGATCCAAATCCCTTGCATAGACATGCTTCTTTTAACCTCTCAGGAATTGGATTGATCTCCATCCTCTCCCTGTATTGAGCTACATGCTCCTCTGGATCCGTTGAACCATCATACAGCTTCATGGATGGTATCTGGAATCTTTTGGGTATCTCAGCATCACAAATAGGTGGTGCAAAGCGAGATATCCTGTGGCTACCATCTGCAATTTCAGGAATGGGTTTGACCACTCCTGGTACACTGGATATCATGTCCTTGAGCTTCTGTAACTCCCTGGCCATAGCCTGATTGATACCTGTATCCTGCATAGAGCCATGGTTAATGTTATATGAATTATTAAAAGTGTTACCTCCCACAGGATTCGTGTTTGGAATTCCAGATGTGAATCCATATTGACGAGATTTTGGTATGATTGAAGGACCAGAGGAAGCAATGGTTTGAATTGGTATGAAGTCTCCTTGATGAACATCCGAGCTCGGGGGCTGCATACTTCTTGGGAATCCTTGATCCTGAAAGATGTTGGATCCTTGAGGCTGAGATGATCCTTGAACCTGAAAGGACCCTGGATTCATAAAGGATCCTTGGACCTGGGAGGATCCTTGGACCGTGTCACACCCCCAAAATCCACCCTGCGGAGTACCACCGCTTGGAGGCGTGACGTGACCAGGATCGAGCCACCAATCATATTGAACATCGTAATTAAGTAAATAAGACCAACCACAATACGATTGGTGACCAAAGCTAGTTAACCATGTTTAGTTTAAACAGCGGAAGCATAAAAGTAAATCCAAAGCATAAGTCCATAGTTTATAAATAAAGTTCAAAACGCAAGTTTAATAAGTTCATAGGGATTTAAATAGTAAGCACGGAACATAACAGTCCGTACACAACAACGACTCATTCCTCGTGCAAGCTCCATCTAGCGACCTGTAAGGCATGTAACAACGAGTCAACAACAAAGTTGAGTGAGTTCACGTTTGGTTGTTTAGTTTTAAGTTGTTTCTGAAAAACGTGGTTTGACTTTCGTTGGCTTTTTTTGCCGTGGGGGTTACCCTGAAGTTGAAAGTATGTTTAACCATTTCCTTTTTCTTTACCCAAACCGTATCCATAATTAGTGGGGGCTTTCCCCGTGTGAACTACTAGACGGTATGATATCGACTACTACGAACAATAGTTGTGCCCTACATCAGTGTCTATCATCACTGACAGTTTGCCATAGTCCATTAGTACACGCCCGTCCGAACGGCACGGTGTGAGGTTTGTTAAACCTAATAGCGCTATTAACTAATGACCCGCTCGCCATTGGCCTCGGCGATTAAGTCGATATGAAGAGGGACTTATTGATAGAGTTTTTGTCTAGCTAGTTTTAAGGTTGTTGTCCTGCACCAGGAGGACGAACGTACGTATTCTGCACCAGGATAATTCGTAGGTTTAATAATGGCATCCACTCTATGGAGGATGGCCGTACATATCCTACCCAAGGAGGATATGTAGATTTAGTTTTAATCCTTTAACCCATTCCCAAACCACCGGGAATCCCATGCCTTAGAAAGTGTGTGAACTCACCTCGGTTTGCTCGGTTAGATTCTCAATATGGCTAACAGTCAAGGTCGGTCAATCACGTCCTAGTATGATTTACCAGTTAGTCATTTAGTGGCTTTCAAATAGAACACAAAGTTCCTACACGTATCTATCACACAACATGCATCACTTTAACGGTTTATGCCCATCTAAGTTCCCCATCCATACCCCACTCAAAATCAAACATACGATAATGCACATAACATATATAACATGTTAGATCATTCACAGATAGCATACTCTACATTTAGACACGCGAGTCACAACTTATGTCATTTCAGCATTTATATTCAAAACCGGCTGTTTTCGGACATTTTAATAAAATAGTTAAACTATTCCAAAAATTCCCAAATTTTTACAGAGTGTCTTAAACGTTCCAAATTGTATTGTGTAAAAATATCGGGGTCCGGTTCCTTACCAATGTTTTATAAAAATACATTTTCCGGGCTGAACTCAGATTTATATTTTTCTGACCACAGTCCACGGGATAATTTATTTAAAATTCCTCGAGTGTCCGATTTACGAAATTCCAGTGGGGTAATTACAAATGCATTGGTTGTCATCTACTGTACAAATTTCATGGTCCGATTCATCACAAAACTCAGGTTATGACTGAAAGTATAACACCCATTTATTGCTGTCAAAATTCAGCTTAAGTTGTTGTTACAAATCGACACTTTAAAAATAGTAAACGAAGTCCAAAAATTACGATTCTAGTGCCATTAGAACCGTATTTCATAATAACATATTTTAGATTCAAAATATCGGTTTTTCGTTGAGTTTAAGGCCTGTTTACACCCAACTGAAGTTGGCTGTAAAGTATGGACAGATTTCTGTTTTTAGTCTCTAGCTTACTAGTTTGTGTTCGGTTGATCCCGTTAATCATGTTTAGTGATCGTAACAACATCAAACATCAATATTAACCAGCAAAACATCAGATAATTAACCAATAATCATAATCACACAAGATCTACATGATTTACACTAATATTCATCCATTAACCACCTTGTTCATCACTTTAGTAAACTTTTAGTTGGTGATCTTATATGTTAGTGATTTTCATCCGACAAATTTCTTATTAACCACTTTAGACAAGATCAAGGAGGTGGTTAGAAACACTTACAACTAGCACAAGGCTAGGGAAGAATCAAGACGAAAACTAGGTGGTTAATAGCGTTGTAGAGAGGTCCTTGTGATTCCGTAAGCACCGAGCCTCCTTATGTGAACTCTAGCACACTTGTATGTAGATGGAATTGCAAGATCAAGATCAAATGATGGCGGTGGTGGGGCTGCCTTGTTTCAGCCGATTGGTAGGGAGGAAGAGGGAGAAAGGAAGTTTTGTGTTGAAGTTGAGAATGAGATTGGAATTTAGAGCTTGGTGGGTTTATTTATAAACCATGTTTTCCTAATATCCAACATGTATTATGCTACAATTCCACCAACATAATCTAATTTATTATTCAAGAAAATCAGTGGTGTGTCCCCCCCCCCCCCCCACTTACATAACCGGTTGGGGAGGGGTTCTAGTTTAGTTGGTTGCAATTGACTAGTTACAATCTAGTTTAGGAACTAATTAGAATATTTAGTGGCTTATGGTGTGTTATTAAATGTATAGCGTGTTAGGGTGTTCGGGGACCCTAACTAGCTCAGCAATAATAAAATAATGTGTGTGGCAAATTTTTAGTGTCCCGGGTAATGTCCGGTTGTTCGGTTCGATACTGTTTCGTTAAAGTGCTTAATTAATTCGTAAGGTGTCCTACATATACATTTTTGTAACGTTTTTAATTTTCAACACTCAGGAAGATATAACGGACTATTTAGTGACCTTTCTGTACACTATTAGTTTATCAACAAGTACATATAAGTATAACACAGATACCAGAAGCAGATAAATGATTCAGCACAGTCATCAAGCACATTAATTATTATTAATAAATTGTACGGAATACATGGAATTATGAGGGTTGTCACAGACCGGGAAGGATCCTTGGACCTGGGAGGATCCTTGGACCGGGAAGGATCCTTGGACCTGGGAGGATCCTTGGACCGGGTGCATTCCTAAATATCCTCCTGAGCTGATGAAGGATCCCTGATGCTGAAAAGAGGATCCCGATGGCTGAGAGCAGGATCCTTGAGGTTGGAAGTGAGAGCCAAATGCCTGACTCATAGTTGCTGTTCCATAATGCCTTTCTGATGGACCACTTTGATACTGGATGCCCGGAACTGCCGATTGTAGGGTAGTTACAACTGGAGTGTCAAAATTCAATGACCTTGGCATCAGAGGAGAGTGATCCTCCACTGATTTCTTCTGTTTCTTAATATCACCAATCTCTTGGAGAATCCGTTCATTGGTTTTGTCCTGCTCTTGCATGCAATCCCTCATCTGCAAAATCAGATTAAAAAGATCATTAGTAGTAGGATTAGTGGAAACAGAAGAAGTTGGTGGTTTTTGGAAAATGGGGGTTTGTTTCTTCGCAGCATTTTCAGCATTCTTCTGGGATCCAGAAGGTGGTGGAGGCAAAGGAGGAACGCCTTGTGAAGAACTGATCGCCGACATAGAGCTTGATGTGTTCTTTGATGAGGAAGCCATTTACTTGATTGTAACGAACCGAAATGATCACCAGAATAATAATTTCTCAAGAACGAAGCACCAATTGCCCCAGGGTGGGCGCCAAACTGTTTTGGTCAAAAATCAAGCAATGATAATGCAACCAAACTTTCTGTTGTGAGGTGTGATGCTTGAATCAATGAACAATACTAAGGATCAGTCTGAAATGTAATGAACAAGTGACACAAAGATTTATACGAGGAAAAAGCCCTTGATCAATGAATGATCTCCGGCATAAAAAACCTCGGGTGATGGAAACTACCGATCACCAACTCAGATTAAACAAGAAATGTATTACAACTTCGGATGATAGCGAGCTAGTTACAAGGATCACTATAGTGTAATGTGCAAAAAAGTGTGTAATCGCCAAGAGAATTGTCGAGAGCTGGTGAGAGCAGTTGCGAGTATGTGTGTTAAGCTAAAAAAATAGCCAAGTGTTTCTATTTAGCTCGCTATCCCCTTTTAAAAATGGAAAATATCTAAGCTAACAAACTGTCCGCATTTTGTGCAAGTCTTCCACGACCTCCATAACGTCCACTTTAGCCATGCACGTGCGGAATAAATATGGAATATGCTCCAGGAATATCGCCAAGACCAAGTCCAAGCTCGTACTCCTGCAAAACAACTTCATATTCAAAGCAGACAATCGTTAGTATAAGGATCCTGATGATGATCCTTGATCCTGATCCTACAACACTTTCTGAGGATTACTAATTCAGACAGAATTGAGGATCACTAAGCCCAACAGTAAATGAGGATCACTGATCATTGGAAAATCCTCCCCTAACAGAGACCAAGATGGATAATGGAGATAGACCCATCCGGACCTCTACTGTCACACAGGAGAAAGTTATAACTTTTGATGAGGATGATCGTGTTGATGTTCAGGATCCTCATCATGACGGTCTTGTTATTACTTTGTTTATTTCTAACCATTTTGTTCGCAGGATCCTAATCGATGGAGGAAGCTCGGTGAACATCATTCAGCTTGATGTCCTCAAGAAAATGAACATCCCTGAATCAGACATTGTCCCAAGATCCTCAGTTCTTGTGGGATTCAGCGGAGAAACCAAGAATACATTGGGGGACATTAAACTTCCCATCTACATTGAAGGACTTCATTCTTCTAAAAAATTTTGTGTTATAGATTGCTTATCTTGTTGCAATGTTATCCTTGGCAGGCCATGGATACATGACATGAAGGCAGTTGCATCTACATATCATCAATGTGTGAAGCTTCCTAGTCCATGGGGGGTGATAAAGATGGAGAGTGACCAACAAGAAGCAAAAAATTACTACACCTCATCAATGAAGCCAGCCTCAAGACCAATGGAGCAATAGCAACTAAAGTATCCTTCAAGAGACGTCTTGGAGGCAAGAGAACAGGATGTGAAAGAAATCCTTATGGATCCTCATGATCCAGAATCCAAAGTCTTCATAGGATCAGGGATCCTCAGCAACGTCGAACAGGATCTAGTATCCTTCCTTAAAAGAAGAAAAACTACCTTTTCCTGGAAGCATGAAGACATGACAGGTATCTCTAAAGATATAATTACCCATAAACTTGGTATTGACAGGTCATTCAAGCCTATACATCAGAAGAGGAGGAAGTTTGCACCTGAAAGGAATGCCATTATCCAGGAGGAGGTAGACAAATTACTTCGAGCAGGTATGATTAGAGAGGTTAAGTATCCAAGATGGTTAGCCAATGTGGTTGTAGTTCAAAAGAAAAACGGAAAGTGGAGGGTATGTGTCGATTTTTCTGATTTAAACAAGGCATGTCCCAAGGATCCTTTCCCATTACCCCACATTGACTCCATGGTGGATGCTACCGCGGGTCATGAGTTGACTTTTATGGATGCTTCATCTGGATTTCAACAAATTCAGATGGAACCATCTGAACAAGAGGATACAGCCTTTATGACCCCAACTGGTATCTATTGTTATATTGCTATGCCATTTGGACTAAGGAATGCAGGTGCTACTTATCAAAGGCTAGTCAATATGATGTTTAAGGAACAAATAGGACACACTATGGAAGTCTACATAGACGATGTCACACCCCCAAAATCCACACGCGGAGTACCACCGCTTGGAGGCGTGACATGACCAGGATCAAGCCACCAATCATATTGAACATATAAGTAAATAGTAAAAGTCATTCATCGATACGATAGGTGCTTTCAAAACCAAACATAAACAAGTGTGTAGCGGAAGCAATAATGTAAGACCCAACATAAGTTTAAGTACAAAATGTCATAATGTTTAATAACACAATCACGATCCATGTCCACAACGACCGTGCCTCCCGTGCAAGCTCCAAAAGTATCTAAGGTCCTGTAAGGCATGTAACAGAGAGTCAACAACTAGTTGAGCGAGTTCACAGTTGGTTATTTAGTTATAATGTTCGTATCGTAAATCGTATGTTCGTTTAGTAATCATGTATCGTATGTAATAGCATCGCGGCCCTCTAGGCATGTTTGCGAAGTTTAGTGGGGGTTTCCCATATGTTCTCTAGACTAGGTATATTTGTATCGCGGCCCTCCAGGCATGTTTGCGAAGATTAAAGTATAGTTCGCGGCCATTCCAGGCATGTTTGCGAAGATTGTTCTAGTATCGCGGCCGATCCCGGCATGTGTGCGAAGAGAAGTATACGTATCACTAGTCTAGTAGTATCTACCATTGACCTTCCTCTCCCGAGGCCAATGGTATGTAATTCCGATAACTCTTAAGCATAAATAATCAATCAACCCATTCCCAACCCCGGGAATCCCATGCCTTGGTAGAAGTGTGAACTCACCTTGTTTGCTCGGTATGCTAAGTTAAGTGCTCACAATTAATCAGTCAAGTCCTATAGTGCATGTATGTTCAGTCAGTACATGTTTGTAAGATTTTACATGTAACTATCATCACAGTAATATCACAAAGCGTGTTTGGCAGTTAATCACACATCACATAACAGTTAATCACAGTTTATTATAGCATATTATCCAATAACATACTTAATACAGTTACTGACTTGGCATAGTTAATGAGCCATAACATGGTTGGATCAGAACTAACAGAGTTAACATATGTAACTGGATTAACAACCTAATGTAGTTAAGAACAAACAGAATTACATACAGACAAGTTTAATAACTAACAGTGTAGATTAAATAAATAGAGTTAACAACTTACTAGCTTAACAGAGTTGACAACTAACTGCATCAAAAACTAACTGAATTAATAAACTAACAGATTAATAACAACACAGAACACATGAGCCGAAAACACTATAGGCCGAAATCCCTCTTGGCCGAAAACCCTTTATAGCCGAAAATCCTTTATAGCCGAAAACACAGGTGGGCCGAAAACACCCCTTGGGCCGGAACTGTTTGGGCCGAAATCACAAGGTGATTTCGTCCAGTTTCATTTGTGGGGGGGTGTTTTCGTTACTATTCATCATCATCAACAACACTTACTGTAACATATGAAAAACCCAGAACTATATAATCTCACTATGGTTACATGATTAATCATCTACAAAGTCATTTAATCAATCATTGATATAAAACAAATACTCTACCAAAACTTTGTGAGATCAAGAACATACTTGAATCCGTTTATCTTTTATTAACATATACCCACTGTTGATCAAAACATTTAACATACAGACAGTTCATAACCTCTTTGATAACACTAGTCAACATAATAATATCATCACAATAAATCACATATATATATACCATATATATAAATCTGAAAATAACTAACTGTGTAAAATCACTAACCGAACACAGAGATCAAACAGACGTGATCTGGCTTCAAATGAGGAATTCTTTCAAGTTGGGTTTCAGAGGTAGAGAGAGAAACAAAGTGATAAGGTTTGGTAAGTGGGAAACTTATCGGAGAAGATTGTGATAAAATAAATATATAATATCTCAAAACTGGGCCAAGGCCCATCTCTGTTTTCGCCAAACATTGCTGGACGAAAACACTAAAGTGTTTTCATCACTTGGGTGATTTCATGGGTGCTTGTTTTCAGTAAGAGTTCCATCTCTATTTAACATATGTTAATTAATACAAAACCTTATTATCATACACTCACATATAATAAATATTATGGATCCCAAGTATAAAATATCAATCGAAATACGATATAACGTATTACAAGGTAAGCGTTGTGAAACAACGAGTCGTGTAAACAAACAACATAAACAATAAAAAAAAATTAACGTGCACTAAATGCGAAGATGGAAATCTTGGAAACTCGAGTTGTCACATTATCCCCAACTTGAAAGAAATTTCGTCCCGAAATTTAGCATGCGGTTACTGAGGAAGCTAGGTAAGTTATCGTTTACTGGTTCTCCTGGGGTGTCACATCATCCCCCCCCGTTGATTTGGAATTTCTTCCTGAAATTCTGTAGTAGCTTCAGCCTCAGTAGTAGTTGCATTGTTTTCGAACAACTGGGGATATTTGAGTTCCATTTGGTCTTCGCGTTCCCAGGTATACTCTGGGCCACGACGGGAGTTCCAACGAACTCGAACAAGAGGTATTCTGGTGTTCTTGAGGACCTTAACATCCCGGTCCGTGATTTCAACTGGTTCTTCGACGAAATGCAACCGTTCGTCGATAGTGAGCTCCTTCAAAGGAACTATGAAGGTCTCATCTGACAGACACTTCTTCAGATTCGACACGTGAAAGACGTTGTGAACTGCACTGAGTTCAGCTGGTAAGTTCAGTCTGTAGGCCACTTTGCCTATTTTCTCAATGACTTCAAATGGTCCAACGTATCGTGGATTGAGTTTGCCCCTTTTGCCAAAACGAACAACACCCTTCCAGGGTGAAACTTTGAGTAGTGCTCGATCCCCAACCTGGAACTCGAGTAGTTTCCTGTCTTTATCCGCGTACGCTTTCTGACGGTCACGAGCTGCCGCCATGCGTTGTCATATTTGAGCAATCTTTTCAGTAGTATCAACTACCATTTCTGGACCTGTGATCTGACTGTCACCCACCTCTGCCCAACAAAGAGGTGATCGGCATTTACGCCCGTACAATGCCTCAAATGGAGCAGCTTTAATGCTGGTGTGGTAACTGTTGTTGTACGAAAATTCCACAAGTGGCAGATGTTTTTCCCAGCCCTTGCCAAAGTCAATTACGCACGCCCGAAGCATGTCTTCTAGAGTTTGAATAGTGCGCTCAGACTGCCCGTCTGTCTGAGGATGATAAGCTGTGCTCATGTCTAAACGAGAGCCAAAAGATTTATGCATTGCTTGCCACAGTTCTGAAGTAAAACGTGCATCACGATCGGAGATAATAGAGGTGGGCACCCCGTGCCTCGAGACAACTTCTTTAAGGTTTACGTCTGCTAGAGTGGAGAACTTATCCGTTTCCTTGATAGCCAAGAAGTGAGCAGACTTTGTGAGTCGATCCACGATCACTCAAATAGTATCATTCCCACGTTGAGATCTAGGCAGGCCAGTAACAAAATCCATGGAAATTTGCTCCCATTTCCATTGTGGTATCTCAGGTTGTTGGAGTGGGCCTGAGGGTTTCTGATATTCGGCTTTGACTCTCGCACAAGTCAAACACTTGCTAACGTAAGTTGCTATGTGGGCCTTCATACTAGGCCACCAATATGTAGTTCTGAGGTCGTGGTACATCTTATACGAACCAGGATGTACTGAGTAGCGAGACTTATGAGCTTCTTCCATTACAAGCTCGCGTAAGTTTCCATAGAGTGGGACCCAGATGCGTCCGGTTACATAATAGGCGCCGTCTGCCCTTTGTTCTAACCGTTGCCTTGAGCCGCGTAGGGCTTCAGCCCTGACGTTTTCTGGTTTCAATGCTTCTACCTGAGCATCTCGTATCTGTGAAGGAATACTAGACTGAATAGTGAGTTGCAACGCTCGTACACGCCTAGGTGTAGTATCCTTTCGACTGAGGGCGTCGGCCACCACATTGGCTTTGCCCGGATGGTACTTTATAGCACATTCGTAATCGTTCAGTAACTCGACCCATCGACGTTGTCGCATGTTCAATTCTTTCTGCTTGAAGATATGCTCAAGACTCCTGTGATCGGTGTAGATGGTGCACTTGGTGCCATACAGATAATGTCGCCATATCTTGAGCGCAAAAACAACAGCTCCCAGCTCTAAATCATGCGTAGTGTAATTCCGTTCGTGAATCTTAAGTTGGCGTGAAGCATAAGCAATAACTTTATCCCGTTGCATCAACACACATCCAAGACCTTGAATAGATGCATCGCAGTAGACTACAAAATCGTCCGTGCCTTCAGGCAATGAGAGGATAGGTGCGCTACAGAGTCTATCCTTTAAGTGCTGAAACGCTGTTTCCTGTGTATCACTCCAACGGTAAGCAATACCTTTCTGTGTCAGTAATGTGAGCGGCAGTGCAATCTTTGAGAAGTCTTTGATGAACCGTCTGTAAGAACCTGCCAAACCCAAGAATTGGCGTATTTCTGTCGGTGTGCTAGGTGCAGGCCAGTTCTTGATCGAATCTACCTTGGATGGATCGACATGAATCCCATCCTTGTTTACCACGTGGCCTAGAAAGTGGACTTCACGAAGCCAGAAGTCACATTTTGAAAGCTTAGCGTACAGCTGTTCCGTTCGAAGGAGTTCCAGAATAAGTCGTAAATGCTGCTCATGTTCCTCCCGATTCTTCGAATAGATCAGGATGTCATCAATAAAAACAATAACAAACTTGTCAAGGTAAGGTTTGCACACCCTGTTCATAAGATCCATGAAAACCGCAGGTGCGTTCGTTAGCCCGAATGGCATGACCAAAAACTCGTAATGGCCGTAGCGAGTTCTGAATGCTGTTTTGGAGACGTCCTCATCCCGGACTCTCAGTTGATGGTAACCTGACCTCAGATCAATCTTCGAGTAATAGCTCGACCCTTGCAACTGGTCGAATAAGTCGTCGATGCGTGGAAGAGGATAGCGATTCTTTACGGTCACCTTGTTTAGTTCGCGGTAATCTATGCACATACGAAAGGTACCGTCTTTCTTCTTCACAAATAATACTGGAGCTCCCCAGGGCGAAGAGCTTCTTGCAATTGCTTAGACAGTTCTTCCAGTTCAGTTGAAGCTAAGCGGTAAGGCGCTCGAGCTATGGGTGCTGCTCCTGGAGCTAGCTCGATCTGAAATTCGACCTGGCGATGAGGCGGTAGCCCAGGTAACTCTTCAGGAAACACTTGAGGAAAGTCGCGTACTACAGGAATATCCCCAATCTTTTTCTCTGTCGTCGATGTATCAGTAACGAGTGCTAAAATAGTTATGTGGCCCTTTCGCAAACACTTCTGTGCCTTCAAGAAGGAGATGATGCCACTCACGACACCACTCTTGTCGCCTTGAACTTCGAGAGGTTCTTTTCCAGTACGGGGAATACGAATGATCTTCTCCTTGCATAAGATCTCTGCTCGCTGTTGGGATAACCAATCCATACCAATGACGATATCAAAACTACTCAGAGTTATAGGAATGAGATCGATAGAGAAAGTCTGACCAGCGAGGATAAGATTACAACCCTGAACTATGTGTGTGGCTTCTAGACTTTTACCGTTAGCTAACTCTACGACATGTTTGGTGTTCAAAAGTGTTGGTGCGCGTTTAAGCATTTGACTAACTTTCAGAGACATATAACTGGTATCCACACCCGAATCAAATAATACGGTAACATAAAAGTCGTCGAGAAGAAACTTACCCGTAACCACATTAGGATCGTTCCTCGCATCACCCCGACCAATCACAAATGCACGACCCCTAGCACCATTGTCGTTGTTGTTTCCCCCATTGTTGTTCCCGTTGCCCTGATTATTGTTGTTGTTGTTCTGATTCTGATTTAACTGGGGGCAGTTCCGCTTGAAGTGACCTTCAGCCCCACACTGAAAGCATGCCTTATTTCCTTGCTGTTGTTGCTGTGGCGGGTTTCGTGGAACTGGTGGCTGTTGTTGCTGGTTCTGATTCGCAGGCCTTGAGCTCCTGCAATCTTTAGCTTCATGACCTACCCTTAGACATCTCTGACAGCGGCCTTTACGACACTGACCACTGTGGTGTTTGTTGCACCTGTTACACAGTGGATGAATTCCCCGATATCCACTCTGCCCCTGACCACCAGACGATTGCTGACTCGGGCTCTGGTAATCACTAGTCTTGCGCTGCTGCTGTGCTTGAGACTGTACAGTAGCTGAACCCCTGCTGGAATCCCCTTCCCATTTCCGCTTGTTGTCACTGGGATTAGCAGGAGTTGCTGGAGTGGTAGCGATAGTAGTAGCGCTGATACGTTTAGGCAGCCTGTTCTGTTCCACTGCCTGATCGGTGAGGCGATGAGCTAGCTTGACGATCTGTTGAATAGTGCCAAGATTCGCTGAGGTTACGTGGCTTTGAATCTCCGGCACCAGACCATTGAGATACAGTTCGATACGCTTAATGGGAGGGTCTACCATAGTAGGACACAAAATAGCCAACTCATTCGATCTTCTGGTGTACGCTTCAATTTCTGACCCCGTCATTTTCAAGTGGTAAAACTCTACCTCCAGCTTATGAATATCATCACGGCTACAGTATTCCTCTTTGATCAACTCCTTGAAATCATTCCAGGGTGTGGCGTTAGCAACAGCCAACCCTAGCATCTATACTTGCGCATTCCACCAAGTCAGCGCAATGCCTTCTAGAGTACCAGTGGCGTACTTCACCCTGCGAGCCTCAGGGCATTCACACATTTCAAATACGGACTCGAGCTTTTCAAACCAATGGAGGAGTCCAACCGCTCCTTCCGTGCCACTAAAAGTAGTAAGACGACAGTCCATGAAAGTTTTGAAGGTGCAAACAGGTGGCTGAGCGTGCTGACCTCCTGCTTGTGCGGCTGCAAGTGCCGCAGTAACTCGCTCGTTAATGAGAGCCGTCAATTGGGCTTGCGTCATGTTGATACGTCCAGACATGATCTTCATAGCAAAGATAACATAAGTGAGAGAGGTTCACGAATAGTGCGATGACAGAAGAGAGTAAGCACACAAGTGTTCTCATGCAATAGTGTTACGTTAATCTAAGCATACCCTGAGCAAAGTTCTATGAAATTCTAGCAAGTAGGCAATAAGACATGTACCATATTACCTAGGATGTTTAGTCTTGCACGTGGAGCGAGGCGTCGTTGTGGATCGTTGAGCACTGTTCTGGTTATAGTCTGGTTTTAATAAAAACGTTTTCCCCTTATTAAAACCGAGTTCTCTATAACCAATGGCTCTGATACCAATCTGTCACACCCCCAAAATCCACACGCGGAGTACCACCGCTTGGAGGCGTGACATGACCAGGATCAAGCCACCAATCATATTGAACATATAAGTAAATAGTAAAAGTCATTCATCGATACGATAGGTGCTTTCAAAACCAAACATAAACAAGTGTGTAGCGGAAGCAATAATGTAAGACCCAACATAAGTTTAAGTACAAAATGTCATAATGTTTAATAACACAATCACGATCCATGTCCACAACGACCGTGCCTCCCGTGCAAGCTCCAAAAGTATCTAAGGTCCTGCAAGGCATGTAACAGAGAGTCAACAACTAGTTGAGCGAGTTCACAGTTGGTTATTTAGTTATAATGTTCGTATCGTAAATCGTATGTTCGTTTAGTAATCATGTATCGTATGTAATAGCATCGCGGCCCTCTAGGCATGTTTGCGAAGTTTAGTGGGGGTTTCCCATATGTTCTCTAGACTAGGTATATTTGTATCGCGGCCCTCCAGGCATGTTTGCGAAGATTAAAGTATAGTTCGCGGCCATTCCAGGCATGTTTGCGAAGATTGTTCTAGTATCGCGGCCGATCCCGGCATGTGTGCGAAGAGAAGTATACGTATCACTAGTCTAGTAGTATCTACCATTGACCTTCCTCTCCCGAGGCCAATGGTATGTAATTCCGATAACTCTTAAGCATAAATAATCAATCAACCCATTCCCAACCCCGGGAATCCCATGCCTTGGTAGAAGTGTGAACTCACCTTGTTTGCTCGGTATGCCTCTAAGTGCTCACAATTAATCAGTCAAGTCCTATAGTGCACGTATGTTCAGTCAGTACATGTTTGTAAGATTTTACATGTAACTATCATCACAGTAATATCACAAAGCGTGTTTGGCAGTTAATCACACATCACATAACAGTTAATCACAGTTTATTATAGCATATTATCCAATAACATACTTAATACAGTTACTGACTTGGCATAGTTAATGAGCCATAACATGGTTGGATCAGAACTAACAGAGTTAACATATGTAACTGGATTAACAACCTAATGTAGTTAAGAACAAACAGAATTACATACAGACACGTTTAATAACTAACAGTGTAGATTAAATAAATAGAGTTAACAACTTACTAGCTTAACAGAGTTGACAACTAACTGCATCAAAAACTAACTGAATTAATAAACTAACAGATTAATAACAACACAGAACACATGAGCCGAAAACACTATAGGCCGAAATCCCTCTTGGCCGAAAACCCTTTATAGCCGAAAACCCTTTATAGCCGAAAACACAGGTGGGCCGAAAACACCCCTTGGGCCGGAACTGTTTGGGCCGAAATCACAAGGTGATTTCGTCCAGTTTCATTTGTGGGGGGGGGGGGCTGTTTTCGTTACTATTCATCATCATCAACAACACTTACTGTAACATATGAAAAACCCAGAACTATATAATCTCACTATGGTTACATGATTAATCATCTACAAAGTCATTTAATCAATCATTGATATAAAACAAATACTCTACCAAAACTTTGTGAGATCAAGAACATACTTGAATCAGTTTATCTTTTATTAACATATACCCACTGTTGATCAAAACATTTAACATACAGACAGTTCATAACCTCTTTGATAACACTAGTCAACATAATAATATCATCACAATAAATCACATATATATATACCATATATATAAATCTGAAAATAACTAACTGTGTAAAATCACTAACCGAACACAGAGATCAAACAGACGTGATCTGGCTTCAAATGAGGAATTCTTTCAAGTTGGGTTTCAGAGGTAGAGAGAGAAACAAAGTGATAAGGTTTGGTAAGTGGGAAACTTATCGGAGAAGATTGTGATAAAATAAATATATAATATCTCAAAACTGGGCCAAGGCCCATCTCTGTTTTCGCCAAACATTGCTGGACGAAAACACTAAAGTGTTTTCATCACTTGGGTGATTTCATGGGTGCTTGTTTTCAGTAAGAGTTCCATCTCTATTTAACATATGTTAATTAATACAAAACCTTATTAACATACACTCACATATAATAAATATTATGGATCCCAAGTATAAAATATCAATCGAAATACGATATAACGTATTACAAGGTAAGCGTTGTGAAACAACGAGTCGTGTAAACAAACAACATAAACAATAAAAAAAAATTAACGTGCACTAAATGCGAAGATGGAAATCTTGGAAACTCGAGTTGTCACAGACGACATGGTGGTTAAGTCCAAGAGAGCTGAGGATCACCTTAGAGACCTGGAAGAAGCATTCAATATCCTTGACAAATTCAATATGAAGTTGAATCCTTCAAAGTGTCACTTTGGTGTTAAAGCAGGCAAGTTCCTAGGATACATGGTAACAAAAAGAGGCATTGAAGCAAGTCCAGAGCAAATTAAGGCTATTTTGAATATCAAATCTCCTGCCAATGCCTAGGATGTGCAAAGGTTGACATGGAGGATCACAGCCTTGAATAGGTTCATATCAAAATCATCAGAAAAGTGCAAGGAATTCTATGACATTTTAAGAAAGAACAAGAAATTTGAGTGGACTGAAAAGCATGAAAATGCTCTCAAAGCCCTTAAGGATTACCTATCCTCAGTGTCACACCCTGGCTTTGCGGAAGCGTGGTTAATTTTGGTGTGACTTCTTAATACCATAGCTTAATCATAACAAGTTATATGAATTTAAAAAAAACCATGCAAGTCATCCATTAAGTTTGAAAATAACATACAATACCATTGTTTGACGAGAACGTACTCCAACAACAATAACCTTGTTCAAAAGACATAACAACTTATAACATAAACATAAACGTGATTTAGGGATTGTGTCTTGTCCAGGTAAGAGACACATCCCCTAAACCCTGATGACTTCATGACAATGTGCAGCGGAAAACGTTCCATACCGTGCCAGATCCGTTCAATTTCCTGAAATACATGTGAGTTGAAAAATCAACAATAATGTTGAGCGAGTTCATGTGTAAGTGAGTATGTAAAACACTTGTGAGTATAAAAATAGTTGTGGTATGTAGCAGTTGTAAGAGGACTTGTGATCACCAATGGTTTGCAAGGCCACTGACATATGTGAAGTGCAAATAGGGAGACTCAAACCTAGCAGATTTCGCCACGGCAAAGTATGTGGACAAAGTCACCCCACGGTCCGTTTCTAGTTTGGCCGGGGGCTGGGCTCGCTACACCCAGATAGATCTACCGCTCCTGTCCCTCGGTCCCTCCATGAGGACTAATGGCCCCATGTGTTCCTATCCACTCACATGATCGTATAACACCTCCTTACGTTAAACATACCGTTGTAAAGTACTCGTAAATCATAGTAACATGTATTTCACCCCCGCAGTTAAGTAAACTGAAAACAGTTAGAGAAAAGGGGGACATGAACTCACAGTGAATGCGCGTCCCTACCAAGTGTCTCCAATACAGTAAGCTGTGCAACGACCTACAAGTGCTAATTCTATTAGACGGACGGCCGTGCCTTAGCTTTATAGTTTAAGTCTTTGGGAAATAGTTAGTCAACTATTTCGTGTTTATGTTCCGTATACACCTGGTAGTTATTCATCTTCCCAAGGATGGGGGATACAATACATGTGCGTAAGTTACGTTTTATCAATCTTGTGGTAATGTAATTACCGGTGTAACTTATATGTTTGTGTAAGCGTTCGCAAAGTTTTGGAATCAATAACGCTTGTAAATATTATTTTCACTCTAAAATAATATTTATGTATTTTCACAAAATAATCATAAACAGTGTTGTGACAAATATATTTATCACGTTAAACTTTGTGAAAATCCCACCTCCGAATATTTAGTAAAATATAGTGCTGGCGAAATTTATGTTTCGAAAGTATGTCCAAAAATAGTTCTAACACTTGTTGTGTAAATAATTCTAAGTGTCAAGTTTTTAGAAAATTTCGCCAGAGTTTCCTTTGTAACTGGAGGTGGCCACGCTTTCAAGCGTATCATTTTCTTTTAACAAATCAATTCAACAACTTCTTTATTCAATCAAACAATTTCCGACACATCAACTAGTCGACAAGTATGTAAATTTGCATAATCGCATGAACTTGCAGTTTTTCCGCATCTTTAATGTAAATC
Organism: Helianthus tuberosus; assembly: GCA_030545235.1. Taxonomy (NCBI): domain Eukaryota; kingdom Viridiplantae; phylum Streptophyta; class Magnoliopsida; order Asterales; family Asteraceae; genus Helianthus; species Helianthus tuberosus. The sequence goes on along the minus strand of CM060429.1, from coordinate 46,175,067 downwards.
ACCTTTATATATGTAGATCTTTATATAAAGTAGCTTTAATCTTGTAAAAACCTTGTGTTTAGAAAAATCCGTCTTTACAACTTCTAGTAACAAGTGACAAATTTACTTCTTTGTCGGATCTCTTTGTTTCACAAGTGTTTACACACTTGTGGTTTATAAAACCATATTTATTAGTGTAAGATTCATCTTTAGAAAAATATGATTTCTTTAAAGTGTGGTCTTTCAAAAATACCACTTGCGGATGCGTAGATCCGCTAGTTCTAAACACCATTTTACCGGTTAAATCACTTTTACACAAGTAAAATATTTTCACACAAGTTCATGCATCTTGTGTGGTAGAGTTTCGCCTTTAACCCTTGTATCTAGTCAAAAACGAGTTTATGTGAAGATACGTGATCTTACAAAGTCGGGTTAAACGGAGATCCGAGCTACCACATCATAGATCGGGTCTCAATAAACACATATTTCAAGTCCTACGACTTTTACACAAGTTATATGATATTATCCACCATTTTGTGATTTTACTAGACTTTAAAGTTCCAAAACGCGTGTTTACGATATTTAACCGATGAAAGTTCTTTTAACCACTTTAGATATGTGTAAAAACGAGTTTTAAAGGTTATACCTCTAGCTCAAGGCTAGGGAAGATTCTTGGCGAAAATGGCGTGGATAAAAGCTAAGTAACGAGGTCCTTCGCGTTCCGTGAGCACCGGGCTTCTTCGTACGCGATCCTTCACCCTTGTATGATAATAGATAGCCTTGATCAAATTGCAAAGTGATGTTGGGGGTGGGTTGGCTCTCGGCCGAACTCAAAGAAGAGAGGGTGAGATAGTGAATTTTTTTTTGTGGAAATGTTGGTGAATGAATTTTATGATTCCTTGGTTATATTTATAACCCATTACTCATCTTTATCCACCATGCACAATGTTCCCTAATCCACAGCATTAGAATAGAATATTGAAAAGAATCCTTGGGGTGGTGCCCCATGTAACCGTCATTTTTAAAAAAAAAGGGGTAAGGGTTGGTTTGTAACTAGATAGTTTAGTAACTAGTTTGTTTAATTAAGAGTTTAATTAGTGTATATTGTGTAGTAAATTATAACGGGCATTAGGGTATTCGGGGATCCTAACTGGCTCAGAAAAGGAGAAACAATGTTATGACAATATTGTTAGGTTCCGGGTAGAGTCCAGTTGTTCGGTTGGATATCAATCCGTTAATGTGCTACATAAGCGTTTAAAGTGCCGTTAATATTATTTTTAGTGACCCATTAATTCACCAACACTTTGGAAAGTGTCTAGTAATATTTTCTCATTTTCTGGCACTTTACTAGTCAGCTAGAAGCTGGTTAAATTATTAAAGTGCTGTGTTTGGTACTTAAAGTACGTTTTTGGCACATCCGAATCAGTGTATCTTATCCCTAGAGACGCGGTACCACAACCCTTATATCCTACACTCACTACCAGTGTAGCCAAAATATATGAGGCTCTTAACAGGCCTTAGAGGCAGTGTCTGCCTGATGCTGGTCATATCAGCATGTTTGCCGTGTATCCGTTTAGTGCTACTGTGCTTTTTGTGCATCAAGTTTGTCACTGAGGTGCCGTATGTAAATAATGTAGTGACAGCAAATAAAGTATGATGCAAGTAAGTGCATGTATCAGTATGTAGGTAGCAGTTTATCAGCTAGTTTCAATTAAGCACAGTAATTAAGCAGTAATTAATCATTAATTAAGTTGTACGGATACCTGGTTTAGTGCGGGTTGTCACATTCTCCCCCCGTTAAATAAATTTCGTCCCGAAATTTAAGTTCTGCTTGTAGAAGCATGGTTCTTAGGAAATAAGTGGGGGTATTTTTCTTTCATCCGGTCCTCACGTTCCCATGTGAATTCAGGACCATGTCTGGCATTCCAACGAACCTTGATGAGTTTGACACTGCTCCGGCGGGTCTTGTTAACTTTCCAATCCGTGACCTCAACAGGTTCTTCAACAAAGTGGAGCGTGTCGTCAATATGTATCTCGTCGATAGGAATGGCAACGTCAATTTGAGTTGGACTTTTCTTTAAATTGGATACATGAAATGTATCGTGAACACTATTCAGTTCAGCAGGTAGGTCCAACTTGTATGCCACTGTCCCAATTCTTTCCAGAATTCTGAAGGGACCAATGTAGCGTGGATTTAACTTTCCACGTTTTCCAAAGCGTGCCACCCCCTTCCAGGGTGAAACTTTTAACAACACCATTTCTCCGACTTGGAAGTCCACATGCTTCCGGTTTGGATCCGCGTAGGCCTTTTGTCTGTGGCGAGCGGCTTCGATGCGTTTAAGAATTTGCGCGATTTTGTCTGTCGTCTCTTGGACGATCTCGGGACCAGCAAGCTGCCTATCACCCGCGTCAGACCAACATAGTGGTGATCGGCACTTGCGTCCGTATAGGGCCTCAAATGGCGCGGCACCAATACTGGTGTGGTAGCTGTTGTTGTATGAAAATTCGACCAAAGGTAAGTGTTTATCCCAGCTACCGCCTAAATCCATAACACATGCCCTCAGCATGTCTTCCAACGTTTGTATTGTTCGCTCGCTCTGGCCATCAGTTTGCGGATGGAACGCAGTGCTCAGATTCAATTGTGAGCCAAAAGATTCTTGGAAAGATTGCCATATTCTTGACACAAATCTTCCGTCTCTATCAGAGATGATCGAGAGTGGTACTCCATGACGTGCTACGATCTCTCTCAAGTAAATTTCCGCAAGTTTACTAGTACTGTCTTTCTCCTTGATTGGCAGAAAGTGTGCGGATTTTGTTAGGCGGTCAACAATCACCCAAATCATATCATGGCCTCTTGGCGTTCTTGGCAGTTTTGTAACAAAATCCATTGAGATTTGTTCCCATTTCCACTTGGGAATCTCAGGTTGTTGCAGCAGCCCTGAGGGCTTCTGGTATTCCGCCTTAACCTTAGCGCACGTCAAACATTTGCTCACGTAAATAGCAACATCGCCTTTCATCCTAGGCCACCAATAATAATTTTTGAGATCCTGGTACATCTTATCCGATCCAGGGTGGATAGAGTACCGTGACTTGTGCGCTTCGTCGAAAATAACTTCCCTTAATCCACCAAACAGAGGAACCCAAATCCTTTTCTCAAAACATAACGTCCCTTCCTCGTTTGGTACCAAAAGCTTCTCCATTCCACGGAGATATTCTTCCTCAAGGTTTCCCTCCTTGAGAGCTTCCTTTTGTGCAGCACGAATGCGCAAGGGAAGGTCGGTTCGTACAATCATTTCCAAAGCTCTAACCCTTATGGGCTTGATTCTTTCTTTACGACTTAGGGCATCGGCGACTACATTCGCCTTCCCTGGGTGATACTTTATCTCGCAGTCGTAATCGTTCAATAATTCGACCCAGCGTCTTTGCCTCATATTCAGCTCCTTCTGGTTGAATATATGTTGTAGGCTTTTGTGATCTGTGAAGATTGTGCACTTCGTACCATACAGGTAGTGTCTCCAGATCTTTAAGGCAAATACCACAGCGCCAAGCTCTAAATCGTGTGTGGTATAGTTCTTCTCGTGCACTTTCAGTTGGCGTGATGCGTAAGCAATGACCTTTTGACGTTGCATCAACACACAACCCAATCCCTGACGCGATGCGTCGCAGTATACCACAAAATCGTCGGTACCTTCCGGTAGAGCTAAGATTGGCGCGTTGCAGAGCTTATCTTTCAATATCTGAAACGCTTCGTCCTGTTTGATTCCCCAATCAAACGTCTTATCCTTCTGGGTCAGGAGTGTCAACGGTTGAGCGATTTTCGAAAAATCCTCAATGAACCTTCGATAGTAGCCAGCCAAGCCCAAGAATTGTCGACTCTCGGTTGGCGTTGTAGGCGTCTCCCAATTCTTGATTGCCTCGATCTTTGTGGGATCAACATGAATTCCATCCCCATTAACCACATGTCCAAGAAACTGGACTTCGCGTAGCCAAAACTCGCACTTGGAGAATTTGGCGTACAGCTGTTCCTTCTTTAGCAGCTCTAGTATGGTTCTAAGATGTTGTTCGTGTTCAGCCTTCGTCTTTGAGTAAATCAGGATGTCGTCGATGAATACAATCACGAACTTGTCTAAGTATGGCTTGCAAACTCTATTCATTAGATCCATGAACACTACAGGTGCGTTTGTCAAACCAAATGGCATAACGAGGAACTCGTAGTGTCCATAACGAGTTCGGAAGGCTGTTTTCGGAATACTTTCCTCCTGTATCCTTAATTGATGGTATCCCGATCGAAGATCGATCTTAGAGTAACAGCTTGAGCCTTGAAGTTGATCGAACAGATCGTCGATTCTTGGCAGTGGATACCTGTTCTTGATCGTCAGCTTGTTCAATTCTCTGTAGTCAATACACATGCGGAAACTTCCGTCCTTCTTCTTGACAAACAAGACCGGAGCTCCCCAAGGCGAGAAGCTTGGTCGGATAAAACCCTTATCTAACAGCTCCTGAAGCTGTGTTGACAATTCCTGCATCTCCGATGGCGCAAGTCTATAGGGTGCCTTAGCTACAGGCGCGGCGCCTGGAACTAAGTCGATGTGAAACTCCACTTGTCTCTGAGGTGGCAGTCCAGGTAAGTCTTCTGGGAAGACTTCTGGATACTCCCTTACGACAGGGATGTCTTCGATCCTTGGCTCGGCAGCTTTCTTGTCTACGATGTGTGCCAGAAAAGCAACACATCCTTTCTGTAAACACTTCCTTGCCTTCAAGCAGCTGATAAATCTTAGCGGCGTGTCACGCTTCTCTCCGTGAACCACAATTGTCTCACCATCATCAGTAGGGATACGAACAACTTTCTCGTGACATACTATCTCCGCCTTGTTTCCGGATAACCAATCCATTCCTACTACCACGTCGAAGCTTCCCAGTTGGACTGGTAGTAGATCCAGGGTAAACTCGCGTTCTCCCAATTCTATCACACAACCTCTGATTACTTCATCGGCTCCAACTAATTTTCCATTAGCTAATTCGATCGAGTAGGGTATGTCTAACTTATTAGCAGCTAACCCAAGCATATTCTTAAATTCTAATGATACGAAGCTATAATCGGCACCAGTATCAAATAAAACGGATGCATAGCGTTGATTGATAGGGAACGTACCCGTAACAACATTTGGATCTTGGCGTGCTTCTCTAGCTTCGAGCTGGAACACTCTACCACGGGCTTGATTCAGTGTTGGGCAATTCTTCTTAAAATGCCCGATTTCCCCGCAGTTATAACATCCGAGTCTCTGCCCGTTTCCATCCCCGTTTCCAGCTGGGGTGTTGTTCTGGTTGGCATTGCCAGCCTGATTTGCATTGTAGCCTCGGTTTCTGTTTCCTCCAAAATTTCCTTGCGGGCGATTCCCATTTCCATCCCGGTTATCATTCCTATTTCCATATCCTCCCTGGCCTCCGCGGCCTGCACTAGCCCAACATGATTCCTTTGAGTGGCCCGGTTTTCCACAAGATTCACAAACCCTCATGTTACAAGGGCCAGTATGGTGGCGTTGGCAGTTGTTGCATCTGGGCTGGGTGCCCTGGTACCCTTTTCCTCTCTTGGTACTGCCAGCTGATTTTCCTTTCTTTACTGCCATACTGATGCCTTGTTTGAAGTTTGAAAACTTCCTTTTGTTATCTCCTGAGGACTCAACATGAGTCTCTGTCTTCTTTGCCTTGACTTCATCAAACTTGTTTAAACGAATCCCCTCCTCGGTGAGAGCCACGCTCAAATCGATGGCTTCAGTGATAGTCGCTGGTTTGGAGGAGGTTACCATGCTTATTATTTGGGGAGCCAAACCCCAAATGAAGCGTTCGATTCGCTTGTATTCTGGCGTAACCATGTAAGGAACCACTTGAGATAAGTCGTGAAACCTCTGGACGTATTCCGCAATCTTCGGTCCATCCATCTTTAAGTGCCAAAATGCAGTCTCCAACCTTTGAATTTCTGCGCGTGAACAGTACTTTTTGCGCATCAGTTCTTTCAATTCGGCCCAAGTCAGGGCGTAGGCGGCAGCTTCGCCTAAGGTCTGGACCTGTAAGTTCCACCAAGATAGGGCTCCGTCGAGAAACAGCCCTGAAATGTATGTGACTTGTTGATCCTCAACACACTTGCTCATGCGTATAACAGAATCGGTTTTCTCAGCCCAGCGGGTAAAGGCAACTGCACCTCCTGTGCCATCGAAGTTAACTGGTTTGCAGTCCAAGAACTGCTTGTAGGTGCATCCTGCACGTATGTTAAAACATGTGTTTGGCATTAGCATCATTGCTAAAATCTCCAACTAGTTCATGGTAGGTTCGAATGGCGTGGTATTACCGTGAGGTGGATTGTTATTGCCTTGATTAACACTTCCGCTTGCTCCTGGCTGAGATGCTGCGTACTGTGCTATGGCAGCGGCAATGATCTGTTGTAGTTCTGCCTCGTTAGTGGGCATGTTTGGTTCGCGTCTTGGCGGCATCTTCTAAAAGATGGTTTAAGTTAGTTAGGCCATAGTAAGGCTCCGTTGTTATAATACGTAAATCAGTTCGTAATATAGTGTACGTATATAACGGTAGTAATAGTATAATCACATAACATCTCATGTCATCACATATCACAAATATCAATCACACATATCCTGTGTCATAAAGTATAAGCAAGTAATCAAGCAAATCCAAATATGGTGAGAAAGCTGCGATTGCCATATAAATGAGACCACATCGTAAGTGTATACATACAATCATCAATCACTAGGGGCTACATCACCCCTGTCAAAAGCTACATCAGTATCAATACAACATCAAGTACATAACAAAAGTCAAGTCATAACGTAGTCTCCCCAAAAAGCTGTGCAGTCAAAAAGCAATCGCCGCCTTATCACCTCGCCTACCCAAGTGGCACCGATGAGCTCTAAGCCGATGGTGGTGGAGGAGGAGGAAAACGGGTATAAAACAAACGGCGCAACTGTAACCAGTCCGCCTCCATCGCCTGCTGTGTACGAATAATGGAAGCAATCTGCTGCTCCAAAGTAGTAAGACGAGCAGCATAGTCAGGGGGTAATGGTTGAAACGGCTGTAACGGAGAGGGTACCCGGCCATGGCACTGACATGGCTGCAGACGGGCTCTCTCCAACTCCTGTAGTCGCTGCTCATGCGACTCATGCTGGTGTACAAATGACATCAATACATCCTCGATGGTGTGTCCCACGTGGAACCTGTGGTATGGATCAGTGGGTGGCATAGGGGAAAGTGGTGACCACAGCAGTGGCTCACGTGTGGGGTCAAAGGGTGCCACCCCAAAAGGAGCTGTAGTAGGTGGAACAAAAGGAATCTGAGGCGTGAAAGGCATGGGCATCGGTACATGTCCATCAGGGTGTGCTGAAGAGCCCTCTCCAGGCCCTGCTGGAGGTATAAACATGGGAACCTGAAACGAAAAGTCAGTATGTGGTGCAACAGGAATCTGTGGAGGGAATGGGGGAACGTCCTCGTCTGCCGGTATCCAGCCATGCTGGGCAGACTCGTCCGGTGGATCCATATGAGCCGCGAACGGTGCATGTCCGGGCTCTATGGGAACGGGATCAAATAAGGGAGCAGCAACAGGGTGTACGGGTGCCAAGTGCTCGAGAGGGGGGTCAACTGGTACAGCAACAATGGGTAAAGGACCAATGGGATCAACGGGAACATCTATGTGGTGATCACCAGCAATGGGCTCAAAAGGTACATCAGCATGCACAGGGTCATGCTCTGGTAAAGGGTCAAGGGCAGCTGCCTGCTCAGGTGCAATGGCAGGCTCAACGTCATCAAACGCCATGTCAAAATCAAAATCAGGATCAATCGGATCAAAAGGGTCAACAGCGTCTACTGGGTCCTCCATCAACTCGTCCATCGGGACATACTCTAAATCACGGTCAGGATCAAATCCTGGTGGGAACATAGGATCTGAATCCTCCTCGACGTCATGGTCAAAAACAAGTCCAGGTATGGAAGCAACAGAAAAAGCCTGGTCAGAATCGGACCCATGGGAGAAGTGCTGTGCACTATGAGCATGTGTGGGTGCAGAAGCCACAGACTCAAAGGAGTCCGCGACTGGGGAATGAGCAGGTGACTCCACAGCCGGAGCATCTGCGATCAGTAAGGGAGCAACAGCAGGTAGGGCCTCGCCCTGAGCATCCTCCAAAGGCTCCGCCTCAAACATATCGACGTCGTCCTCCTCGTCGTCGATGGGTAAAACAGGGTATGCTGCAAGGGGTACAGGAGCAGGGATCACAACGAGTGGTAGGTCCCCTGCTGGAAGATCAACTGGGAGCTCATCAACGCCGTCGGGTAAGGCGAATGGCTGAAAGTCGTCATCATCCGTGCTGGTGAAGTCTGACGTAAAAACCTCATGCTCTGACGACTCCAGGTCATCCGACACAATATGCCTGGGGTCGGTAGTGGCTGAACCACCTGAATCAGCCGAATCCATGTATCTGTAACATAAACACAAGTATGCACAAGCAGTCAATCACATAATCAAATAATCACATAAGTCATCAAGTAAGGCATCACATAATCCTCCTAGTCTTACTAGCCAATACCATCCAGTCTACAAGACTGCTCTATCCTTCACTTAAACCAAACCTCGATCCTCCAGATCGATCCTTAGCCCTCCAGGCTGAACCTTTTCTTCCTAGCCTTGCTAGCCCACTATCTTGGTCACCTAGACCAAGCCTCGATCCTCCAGATCGATCCTATAACAAACCAACGTGCTCAACTACCTTGACCATCTCGATCCTCCAGATCGATCCTCAGCCCTCCAAGCTGAACTTATAATTAATAAAATGTGCTCAACATTTGTTTGTAAAAAGTGTGGATCTGGACTTAAGTGGTATGCAGAAAAATGTTTTCGTGAGAGCCCTAGTGATCATAGTCTAGACTCGAGACAGAATCCTAGTTCGCTATGATCAGAGCTCTGATACCAAGCTGTCACACCCTGGCTTTGCGGAAGCGTGGTTAATTTTGGTGTGACTTCTTAATACCATAGCTTAATCATAACAAGTTATATGAATTTAAAAAAAACCATGCAAGTCATCCATTAAGTTTGAAAATAACATACAATACCATTGTTTGACGAGAACGTACTCCAACAACAATAACCTTGTTCAAAAGACATAACAACTTATAACATAAACATAAACGTGATTTAGGGATTGTGTCTTGTCCAGGTAAGAGACACATCCCCTAAACCCTGATGACTTCATGACAATGTGCAGCGGAAAACGTTCCATACCGTGCCAGATCCGTTCAATTTCCTGAAATACATGTGAGTTGAAAAATCAAAATAATGTTGAGCGAGTTCATGTGTAAGTGAGTATGTAAAACACTTGTGAGTATAAAAATAGTTGTGGTATGTAGCAGTTGTAAGAGGACTTGTGATCACCAATGGTTTGCAAGGCCACTGACATATGTGAAGTGCAAATAGGGAGACTCAAACCTAGCAGATTTCGCCACGGCAAAGTATGTGGACAAAGTCACCCCACGGTCCGTTTCTAGTTTGGCCGGGGGCTGGGCTCGCTACACCCAGATAGATCTACCGCTCCTGTCCCTCGGTCCCTCCATGAGGACTAATGGCCCCATGTGTTCCTATCCACTCACATGGTCGTATAACACCTCCTTACGTTAAACATACCGTTGTAAAGTACTCGTAAATCATAGTAACATGTATTTCACCCCCGCAGTTAAGTAAACTGAAAACAGTTAGAGAAAAGGGGGACATGAACTCACAGTGAATGCGCGTCCCTACCAAGTGTCTCCAATACAGTAAGCTGTGCAACGACCTACAAGTGCTAATTCTATTAGACGGACGGCCGTGCCTTAGCTTTATAGTTTAAGTCTTTGGGAAATAGTTAGTCAACTATTTCGTGTTTATGTTCCGTATACACCTGGTAGTTATTCATCTTCCCAAGGATGGGGGATACAATACATGTGCGTAAGTTACGTTTTATCAATCTTGTGGTAATGTAATTACCGGTGTAACTTATATGTTTGTGTAAGCGTTCGCAAAGTTTTGGAATCAATAACGCTTGTAAATATTATTTTCACTCTAAAATAATATTTATGTATTTTCACAAAATAATCATAAACAGTGTTGTGACAAATATATTTATCACGTTAAACTTTGTGAAAATCCCACCTCCGAATATTTAGTAAAATATAGTGCTGGCGAAATTTATGTTTCGAAAGTATGTCCAAAAATAGTTCTAACACTTGTTGTGTAAATAATTCTAAGTGTCAAGTTTTTAGAAAATTTCGCCAGAGTTTCCTTTGTAACTGGAGGTGGCCACGCTTTCAAGCGTATCATTTTCTTTTAACAAATCAATTCAACAACTTCTTTATTCAATCAAACAATTTCCGACACATCAACTAGTCGACAAGTATGTAAATTTGCATAATCGCATGAACTTGCAGTTTTTCCGCATCTTTAATGTAAATCACCTTTATATATGTAGATCTTTATATAAAGTAGCTTTAATCTTGTAAAAACCTTGTGTTTAGAAAAATCCGTCTTTACAACTTCTAGTAACAAGTGACAAATTTACTTCTTTGTCGGATCTCTTTGTTTCACAAGTGTTTACACACTTGTGGTTTATAAAACCATATTTATTAGTGTAAGATTCATCTTTAGAAAAATATGATTTCTTTAAAGTGTGGTCTTTCAAAAATACCACTTGCGGATGCGTAGATCCGCTAGTTCTAAACACCATTTTACCGGTTAAATCACTTTTACACAAGTAAAATATTTTCACACAAGTTCATGCATCTTGTGTGGTAGAGTTTCGCCTTTAACCCTTGTATCTAGTCAAAAACGAGTTTATGTGAAGATACGTGATCTTACAAAGTCGGGTTAAACGGAGATCCGAGCTACCACATCATAGATCGGGTCTCAATAAACACATATTTCAAGTCCTACGACTTTTACACAAGTTATATGATATTATCCACCATTTTTGTGATTTTACTAGACTTTAAAGTTCCAAAACGTGTGTTTACGATATTTAACCGATGAAAGTTCTTTTAACCACTTTAGATATGTGTAAAAACGAGTTTTAAAGGTTATACCTCTAGCTCAAGGCTAGGGAAGATTCTTGGCGAAAATGGCGTGGATAAAAGCTAAGTAACGAGGTCCTTCGCGTTCCGTGAGCACCGGGCTTCTTCGTACGCGATCCTTCACCCTTGTATGATAATAGATAGCCTTGATCAAATTGCAAAGTGATGTTGGGGGTGGGTTGGCTCTCGGCCGAACTCAAAGAAGAGAGGGTGAGATAGTGAATTTTTTTTTGTGGAAATGTTGGTGAATGAATTTTATGATTCCTTGGTTATATTTATAACCCATTACTCATCTTTATCCACCATGCACAATGTTCCCTAATCCACAGCATTAGAATAGAATATTGAAAAGAATCCTTGGGGTGGTGCCCCATGTAACCGTCATTTTTAAAAAAAAAGGGGTAAGGGTTGGTTTGTAACTAGATAGTTTAGTAACTAGTTTGTTTAATTAAGAGTTTAATTAGTGTATATTGTGTAGTAAATTATAACGGGCATTAGGGTATTCGGGGATCCTAACTGGCTCAGAAAAGGAGAAACAATGTTATGACAATATTGTTAGGTTCCGGGTAGAGTCCAGTTGTTCGGTTGGATATCAATCCGTTAATGTGCTACATAAGCGTTTAAAGTGCCGTTAATATTATTTTTAGTGACCCATTAATTCACCAACACTTTGGAAAGTGTCTAGTAATATTTTCTCATTTTCTGGCACTTTACTAGTCAGCTAGAAGCTGGTTAAATTATTAAAGTGCTGTGTTTGGTACTTAAAGTACGTTTTTGGCACATCCGAATCAGTGTATCTTATCCCTAGAGACGCGGTACCACAACCCTTATATCCTACACTCACTACCAGTGTAGCCAAAATATATGAGGCTCTTAACAGGCCTTAGAGGCAGTGTCTGCCTGATGCTGGTCATATCAGCATGTTTGCCGTGTATCCGTTTAGTGCTACTGTGCTTTTTGTGCATCAAGTTTGTCACTGAGGTGCCGTATGTAAATAATGTAGTGACAGCAAATAAAGTATGATGCAAGTAAGTGCATGTATCAGTATGTAGGTAGCAGTTTATCAGCTAGTTTCAATTAAGCACAGTAATTAAGCAGTAATTAATCATTAATTAAGTTGTACGGATACCTGGTTTAGTGCGGGTTGTCACACTCAGCTCCTGCCTTGATGAAACCAGAAAAAGGGGATATATTATCCTTATATCTAGCGGTATCCTCTAAAGCAGTAAGTGCGGTCCTTGTTAAGGATCACGAAGGTACACAACATCCTGTTTATTATGTAAGTAAGAGTTTGCTTGATGCTGAATCCATGTATTCACATTTAGAAAAACTTATCCTTGCTTTGATTATGGCATCTACTAAACTAAGACATTGTTTTGAAACTCATGCCATTGCTGTTAATACTAATTTTCCAATTAAGAATGTTCTCAGGAAACCTGAAATGTCAGGAAGGATGGCTAAGTGGGCAGTGAAGCTTAGTGCTTATGATATAAGATATGAACCAAGGACTGCCATCAAATCCCAAGCCTTAGCTGACTTTGTGGCAGATTTTAGTAGTGACTTGCAGAGAGAAGCTGAGTTAGAAGTTCAGCAGCTTGAAGAGACTAAGGATGGATACTTTTCACTGATGGTGCTTCTAATGTCAAAGGAACAGGACTTGGAATACTACTAAAATCGCCACAGGGGGACATAATACCCCACTCCATAGCTTATGAGTTTCAAACTACTAATAATGAGGCTGAATATGAAGCCTTGATAGCTGGTTTGCAAGTTGCCAAGCATATGAGGATCAGGTATCTTCAGGTACATGTAGATTCATTGTTAATTACTAATCACTTTAATGGATCCTATGCTGTTAAAGGTGAAAAGCTAATCAAATACCTAGAGATAGTCAAGTTGGCACTCTCTTTTGTTTCTTTTAGTTTGACACATGTACCCAGGGAGGAAAATGCAGAAGCTGATGCATTGGCCAACCTAGGATCATCCTTGAAAATTCCAGAGGATATCAAGATCCCTATCATCCATGTTTTGGCTCGTGCTATTGAGGATCACATAACTATGGAGATAGAACAGGATCCTTCCAATTATGAGATATATACAACATGGAGAGATTCCTACAGGAGAAAACCCCAGGGCTTTCAAAATCAAGGTATCTCAATTTACAATATTGAATAACATGTTATATAAACGATCTCTTGCAGGTCCATATCCAAGAAGTCCTAAAGGATTTTCATGAAGGAGATTGTGGAAACCACACTAGGGGCAGGGCAATGAAGAAGGATGCTGTGGATTATGCCAAGATGTGTGATCCTTGTCAGAGACATAGTAATATCCTTCATCAACCAGCAGAGCTCTTGCACCCTATATCCTCTTCTTGGCCATTCATGAGATGGGGAATGGATATAGTTGGTAAACTTCCCAAAGCACCAGGAGGAAAGGTGTTCATGCTTGCCATGACCGATTACTTCTCTAAGTGGATAGAGGCTGAAGCCTTTGCTCAAGTCAGAGAAAAGGAAGTGATATCCTTTATTAAAAGAAACATTATTACTAGATTTGGTATCCCTTCTGAAATTGTTTGTGATAATGGATCCCAATTTATTGGGAGTAGAACTACTAACTTTTGTGACAGCTGGGGGATTAAGATGATAACATCAACACCAGTCCACCCACAAGCTAATGGTCAAGCAGAATCATCCAACAAGATCATCATCAACAACTTGAAGAAGAAGCTTGGGGTCCAAGAAAGGAAAATGGGCAGAAGAACTACCTTATGTGCTATGGGCTGATAGGACAACCCCCAAGAATGCTACTGGCCAAACTCCATTTTCTTTGGTATTTGGAGCAGAATCAGTGATCCCTACAGAGATGGTGGTTCCTACTGCAAGAACAAGCATCCTTGATCCTGAAGGAAATGTTGAAAACTTGGTTCAAGACTTGGATACTATAGAAGAACTCAGGGATTTGGGAAGAATAAGGACGGCTAGTTATCAACAAAGGATGGCTGGAGCCTACAATAAAAATGTCAGGATCAGGAAATTCCAAGTTGGTGATATGGTATTGAGGAAAGCATTTTAGAATACCACAAATCCTGCTTATGGAAAGTTGGCACCAAAGTGGGAAGGCCCCTACCTGATTGAAGCTGAGGCAGGAAAGGGGGCATATCGATTGCTAACAATGGAAGGTGATTTGCTACCAAGAGCTTGGAATGCTGTCCACCTGAAGAAATATTTCATGTAGTAAGGATCCAGGATCCTCAACCATTTTCATGATCGATATCCTTGAAGGATCCTTACAGGACAGAGGATCCTCATTTTGTTTTGCAGAAGGTTCATGTATCCTTAACGAAGGATTGAGTATCCACAGAAGTCTCCAGTTATTTGGGCTTGACCCCAGTTATTTGGGCTTGACCCCAGTTATTTGGGCTTGACCCCAGTTATTTGGGCCTGTCCCCAGTATCGCCAGTAGTGCACGATGATCCTGGTACAGCTCATGGCAATGGGACCAGTACTCGCTTTAGGGGCTGACAATTTCATTATACTGGCTGTATCCGGGATCCTACGTATAATGGTAGACGTACCATACATCCGTTCCTAATATTTCTAACATTTTCACGTTAGCTAAGGTTTTGACATTATCATGTCACTAAGTTTGGATAGTCGCTAGTGAGGGCCATACTCCAGTCTACACAAGATCCTTTGGGCTTGTCCCCAGTTTTTTGGGCTTGTCCCCAGTTTTTTGGGCTTGTCCCCATAATTGTTGGGCTTATCCCCAGTTGCTAACTCTTCTCTTATATTGGCTTAGTCCCAAGTTATGTTCCATTTCAAGTTTTTGAAGTTAAACAGCTAAGGATCCTTGATCCTTACCTTTTACTAAGGTTTGTCTTTTGGTTATCCTGATTGTAAATGTTAAAGGTTTAGGATCCTAACTTGGATTCTCAGGTATGATCCTTGATCATTTTGATTTTATTCTTTATGTATCTAAGTGACCCTTATTCTTTGACAACAGGACTTATGATCCTTAAGTTACACTACTTTTTTGAATTGATTGATTATAGGATATTTGATCCTTGATCATATCCTAAATTTTTTGACATAATTTGTTAAACTTTTATTCTTAACTTAATGAATTCAAGCAAAGTGTATAATAGCAACTGAAAAGTAAAGTGTTCATAAATATAACAACACATGATAAGCCAAAAGATTAAAGTTTTATTTATTTATCAATAGTTAAACCCTTAAAAGGTTGTCAAAATTGCCAACCCAAATTTCTACCAGCAAAACGTGGCCCGTCCACTTGGGTTGGCAAAGGGTGTCCATATTTAACAAAGGTCTAAGTGCAGGTAACAAAAGGCGGAAGGATAACAATTGGTTTCATCCCCCAAACAGAGGAGAGGATCCATCCACCACCCATTATCCTACCTATTGTCCAAGGATCCATGATCCTCAAGCCTAAAAACTACTGTCTAAGTTATTACAGACCAACTATTGTTCGAGAAAAACATCAACAACCAAAAAACACTACCAAATCATAGGGCTCCGGCCGCGTCTAGATAAATCCATCATCGCCCGTTTCTGCAGCTCAAACCTTCGCTGCATCACCATCACCTCCTGCTCCAGCATCACCCGCCTGATCCTTAGCTCCGCTGCCACCTGCCTCAATTGCCAAGACCTCTGTAGCCTCTTCCTCATCATCCAACTCAGCCAGCTTAGCCTTCCAGCCCTCCTGGTCCCACTTGGTCCTGTCAAAGTCAGGATCCTCAGCCTCCTGGTCCATCTGGAGTTTGATCTTGTACATAGTGATGGCAGCAGAGACTTTAGCATCCTCCATCACCTCAGCTTTCTCATGATCAGCATTAATCTAGGCCATGACCACCTGTTTCTTTGCCAGATTGAGATCTTTCTCGAGGGAGGAGATGGTTTGATCCTTGGCCAGGAAGATTTTCTGAAACTCCAAATGCTTCTGCTCAGCCTCTTCAACGTATGCATCGAAGAGCATCTCGATCTCGGCGAATTTCTGCAAAAAGAAAAGGTCGGGTTCAAGATCCATTATCCTCAAGTGGTCAGGATAATAAGTCAGTATTCCTGAAACTGGTGGCGGATGAATGATCCTTACATCCATTATCCTCAAGTGGGCAGGATAATAAGTCAGCTTCAGTGGCCTTCCTCTTCTTTCCTCCCTTGGAGGTGACAGCCTTAGGGATTAAAGTGCTTGGGCTAGCAGCAGACTTCTTTTTTCTAGACCGGGGAGCCACAGTGAAGCGGGAGGCTGACTTCAAAGATTTTCCAGCGCCTACCCACTTGAGGCTGACTTCAAAGATTTTCCAGCGCCTACCAATCCAAAATGACAGATAAGTATTCTTGTTCTATTTTCATTTAAACATTTAATTATATGCAAACTTGGATACTTACTTGACATTGTGACTGAGCCGGAGGATACTTCTTGAGAATCCTTGGTGTTTGCTTGGAATGATCTTACTGCAGGATCAAGACTCCAGAAAGCAGCAATCATCTCTTTTGTTGCAGGTGATGGAATGATATGAGAAACAGAGATAGCTGCACAAAAGATACAAAAAGGGGATCCTCAACAGAAACAGGGTTATCCTATGATCCTTCTATAAGGATCCTCTATCCTACCATGGGTGGCCCACTCTCTTGGGAGATCCTTCCCACCCGGGATAGAATCCCTCCTAACGAAGAAAAAACGCTTCTTCCAGTTGGTGTCATTCTTGGTGGTCTTGAGGATTGGGTGTGCATCACCGGGTTTATGTTTGAATAAGAAGCGGTGTGAACCATGGCTCACAAGGTTATACAATTCAACCAGTTCTGACATCCCTAACTCTATACCTTCCTGCTCAATGATTCTCTCTAGGGTATATAAAACCCTCCACATCATTGGCATTGCCTGAACATAGCACATGCCGGTGAGAGAGAAGAAGCATTCAGTGAAGGCAGGGAAAGGATTGGAGTATCCGATCAGGAATGGAGTGGCCGGAAAAGCAACCCAGGTTTCAGAAACAAAATCACTTTTGGTGGTAGGGTCAAAGGGCTTGAAGACGGTGTTCGCCGGAAAACAATGGCGAATCCGGTCGATCTCCGGATCAGTAAAACTGCAGAGTTCCTTCGGAATATTTTTGATAATCTCTTGGCTTTTCAAAGGACTATCTTTCTGGTGATCCTTGGCAGGGGAGGATCGTAACTTCATTATGATCTAAAGATTTCGAAAAGGAACAGCGGAAGAAGATGAAGAGAGAAGGGAGAGAGAAGTACCTGATCAATCTTCGAATGAGGATTAAAGGGTGTAACGCACGAATTTAAATGCCTCCTGATCCTTATCTCTAACTTGAATTTATAATGATGATTTTGCAGGATTGTCACTTCAATGACGTAAGACCAGCAACGGCTAGTTCGATCCAAACGGCTATATATCCGTTAGTCAGTTGGAGATAAGATAAAAAATACAACTCGTTAAATTACGTTTTACTCCTTATATTTTGGGGGCAATTGTTAGGGGAGGATTTTCCAATCCTAAGGATCACGGATCCTCAAGCACTGCCAGGATCACGGATCCTCAATTCTGTTTGAATTAAGGATCCTCAGAAGACGTTGCAGGATCAGGGTTCAGGATCCTTGTTGTTATCCTTGTACTAACGTTTGCCTTTGTTACGTTTAAGTTTGTTTTGCAGGAGTATACACCTCGGACTTGGTCTTGCCGATATTCTTGGGGAATATGCCCTCAATATTCCGCACGTGCATGGCTTTGTGAACGTTATGGAGATCGTGGGAAGCTTGCACATTTAGCGGATAGTTAGTTGTTTTAGTTATTTCTAATTTTAAAAGGGGATAACAAGCTTGAATTAGAACACTTGGCGATTTTAGCAAACACACACACACTCGAAACAACTCTCAATAGCTCTCAACAGTTCATTTGGCCATTTCATACACATTGCACTATAGTGATCCTTGTAACAAGCTTGTTATCATCCCGAGTTGTAACAATCTTTTGTTTAAATTTAGTTGGTGATCGGTAGTTTCCATCACCCGAGGTTTTTTATGCCGGAGATCAACTCTTGATCAAGGGCTTTTTCCTCGTATAAATCCTTGTGTCATTTGTTCAAGCATCATTCATCACAACAAAGATTTGGTTGCATTGGTTTTAAGAAAGTCGGATAAGTAATGGAGAGCTCTGGGCGATTTAGGGCGATCTTGGGGAAATCGTGAAACCCTAGTTTTTCTTCATTCCAAACCTGGTCTTGATTGATTTTGCTTAGAAGCTAGGGTTTCGATTCTGTATCCTGAATTGCTCCTTCGTTCTCTAACCAATTGAAATCGGATTAGGGCTTTCGTATTTTAGGGTTTTTGTTTCTTTTGTTTTCCGATCGGCTGTTTTCTGTTTACGGGGTTTAAAGGGCTGGTGCTTATTACATGTTCGGCTGTCCGATTTGTATTAAGGTTTCAGCAATTTCAAATCCTTTTGCTCGCTGATTGATTGGTGTTCGGTTTAAACAGTTTCTGATTAATTCGAGTTATCATCCGTATTACCTAAAGGGCTTGACAACCAGTCCTTTTGTTCGTGTTATCTGATCTGGGGCTCGGCAGGTTGTAGGTCTTTCACTCTTTACCGTGGCTGTTGATATGGATGTTCAAGATGCAGACAACTCAAACGTGTTTGCGAGAAAGATTAAGAATATTGATGGTAAACCATTTCAGCCAAGACAATCGTCACATATGGCAGCTAGGGTTTCTGATCTGCGGCATAAGAAGGTTAGTTTTATGCTTCCGCTAAATGATACTGACATTGATCTGTTGTTCTGATTCTCCCAATCAGAGTTACGCTAAGGTCTTTGACAAACGAAAGGTTGCTTTTGTGCTACCGCTCAATGATGCGAGTCCTGTCCCACTAGTACAAAATCAGAAGCAGGTACAAACTGCACATGTTCAACAACAATCCTACGCGGATGTGGTCCTAAACGAACAGGTAGAACAACGTGGTGTTAAGATGGGTATTGGTTCAAATCAGAATCAGAATGCTGATGATAGTGTTACAAATGCAAATGACTCGGCTGCTCAAACTCATAAGATCAACTTTCGAACACTAAATTCAGAAGTCTCGTTGGATGGAGTGGATGTAGTGCTACCGGTTGATTCTGTTCGGCAGGTTAATGACAGGTTAGCTAATACTCTTTATGGTTACTTCCTGGGGGATAGAATTGCTTATCCAGTTGTTGAGTACTTTGTGAGAACAAATTGGAAAAAAACATGGTCTACAGAAAACTATGATGAATTCAAATGGGTTCTTTTTCTTCAAGTTTGAAGATAGAAAGGGTATGAATACTGTTCTTGAAGGGTGACCTTGGATGATACGTAACAAACCATTATTTCTCAACATGTGGTCTCCTACAAATACCCTTAAAAAAGAAGAGTTTAAAAAGGTAGCGGTTTGGGTCAAATTGCACGATGTCCCTCTCGTGGCGTATTCTGATGATGGATTAAGTATGCTGGCGTCAAAAATTGGGTCTCCTGTGCGATTGGATTCGTATACTATTGATATGTGTAATGAGGCTTGGCGTATTCTAACCATGGCTATTCCTGAATTAGATGGGAAGAAATATGTTAATGAGTCTATTCGTGTGGAATATGAATGGAATCCCCCGAGATGTGGCCACTGCTGTGTGTTTGGGCTTGACTCTGAGGATTGTCCTAAATGTATTGGCTCGATATCGAAACCTCCTAATAACAGGTCGAAAATGGATGATGATGGTTTTACTGAAGTTAAGGCTAAAAAGATTGCAAAGAAGAATGGTTTTCATGTTAATAATCTGAAGCCCAAGTTCGAGTATAGACCGGTGGATAGAAAGAAAACGGTAGGGAGTGTCTCCTGTGCGTCTGAGCAGGGTACTAGGTCCTCTAAGGTTCAAACTCATAACCCGTTTTCTGCTCTTGATTCTGATGGTGGGAATGGTGGTTCTCTCCAAAGGCAAAATAAAGGGGGTCGAGATCCTAACGAGGAGTCGGATGAAGAAAAGGTTGAGGTTGTCTATGATGAAACCAAGGAGTATATGACATCGGGTACATATCCCTCGCCTTCCAGAACAGGGGCAAGCACCTCTGCCACAAAATTCTCTAATGGATAGATTATTTTTGGGTAGTGCCAAGGGGTTGCTTTTTGGTGGCAATTTCATTTTTGATGATGGAGGATGAAGTTGTTGGTTTTTTGTGTTTTGTCTTGTCTACTAGTTAGGTCATTTTCATGATTTGTAGTAGGCTAGGTTGATGTGATGTCTTGGTTTTTGCATTTTGTTTACATATATGGGGCATGTCCTGTATATGAACTAGTGTGGAATTCATCCTCACTACTTGTTCTTATTTGGCGGTTGTCTATATATATAATCACCGGGGTAACCCTTTACCCAAAAAAGATTTGGTTGCATTATCCTAGTCTGATTTTTGATCAAAACAATCTTGTTGGATGATTCTGCTTGACCATTAGCTTGTGGGTGGACTGGTGTTGATGTTATCATCCTAATCCCCCAGCTGTCACAAAAGTTAGTAGTTCTACTCCCAATGAATTGAGATCCATTATCACAAACAATTTCAGAAGGTATGCCAAATCTAGTAATGATGTTTCTTTTAATAAAGGATATTACTTCCTTTTCTCTGACTTGTGCAAAGGCTTCAGCTTCTATCCATTTGGAAAAGTAATCAGTCATAGCAAGCATAAACACTTTTCCTCCTAGTGCCTTGGGAAGTTTGCCAACTATATCCATTCCCCATCTCATGAATGGACAGGAAGATGATATAGGATGCAGAAGCTCCGCTGGTTGATGAAGGATATTGCTATGTCTTTGGCAAGCATCGCATTTCTTTGCATATTCAACAACATCCTTCTTCAGGTGGGCCAATAGTATCCTGTTCTAAGGATCCTTGAGAATAGTGCTCTGCCCCCAGTGTTGAATTTCTGGATCCTCGATGCACCTTAGAAAATCCTTCAGAACTTCTTGAATTTCTGGATCCTCGATGCACCTTAGATATGGACCTGCAAGAGATCTTTTATATAAGATGTTGTTTAGTATTGTAAATTGGGATACCTTGACTTTGAAAGCTCTAGGATTTTCTCCAATAGGAATTTCTCCATGTTGTATGTATCTCAGGATTGGAAGGATCCAGGATCCTGAACTTGATCGTGCACCATCACTAGGTACAATTGTAGAATCCTCCACTATCTATATAGCTGTGTTATCCTCTATAGCAAGAGTTAAGATGTGGATAATAGGAATCTTGACATCCTCTGGAATCTTCAATAATGATCCAAGGTTGGCTAAAGCATCAGCTTTTGCATTTTCTTCCCTGGGTACCTGTGTCAAACTAAAAGAAGCAAAAGAGTCTGCCAATTTCTTGACTATCTCTAGATATTTAATTAGCCTTTCACCTTTAACAGCATAAGAACCATTATAATGGTTAGTAATTAGCAAAGAATCTACATGTACCTCAAGATACCTGATCCTCATGTGCTTGGCAAGTTGCAAACCAGCTATTAAGGCCTCATACTCAGCCTCATTATTAGTAGTTTGAAACTCACAAGCAATTGAGTGGGGTATAATGTCCCCCTGTGGCGATTTTAGTAGTATGCCTAGTCCAGTTCCCTTGACATTTGAAGCCCCATCTATGAAAAATATCCAAGGATCCTTAGTCTCTTCAAGTTGTTGAACTTCCAATTAAGCTTCCTGTTAGGGGAGGATTTTCTAACAATTAGTGATCCTTACACGTTATCCTATTTAGTGATCCTTACTTCTGTGACAGGTGGTGATCCTCAGAAGGGCTTTAGGATCAGGATCATGGATCACTTTAAGGATCCTCGTACTGACGATTGTTTACTTATGTTTTGTAGCATCTCGCAGGTATAACAAGCTTGACCAAGTCTTGGCGACATTCCTGGAGAATATTCCCAAACTATTCTGCACGTGCTTGACCAAAAATAGACGTTGTGGAGAACGTGGAGGCATGGCACGAAAGTCGGATAGTTAGTTTGGTAGTTAGATTTCTATTTTAAAAGGGGTAACGAGCTAGTAGAAAAACACTTAGTCATTTTTCCAGTTACACACACTCGTACAAACGCTCATACAAGCTCTCGTTCAAACACTTAGCAATTTCATACACTTTTTACACATTCCACCGTAGTGATCCTTGTACCTAGCTCGTTACTATCCGAAGTTGTAAACATTCATTCATTTATTTGAGCTTGGTGATCGGTAGTTTCCATCACCCGGGGTTTTTTGTGCCGGAGATCAACTCTTGATCAAGGGCTTTTTCCCCGTATAAACCCTTGTGTTGTTTGTGCAATTTTACACTAAAGTGATCCTCATCATCGTTACACATTTTAAGCATCATACCCCGTAATCTAGAGTTTGGTTGCAATATCCTCATCTGATTATTTGACCAAAACAGTTTGGCGCCCACCGTGGGGCAATTGGTGCTTTGTCCTTAGAAGAATTCGCATTTCTGTGCTCATTCCGGTTCACTACAACCAAGCAAATGGCTTCCTCAGCGAAGAGTGCTTCAAACTTGATGCCATCATCCACTTCTTCACAAGGCATCCCTCCTTTGCCTCCACCACCTTCTGGATCCCAGAAGAATACCGAGAATGCCGCGAAGAAACCAACTCCCATTTTCTCAAAACCACCTACTTCTTCTGTTTCAACTAATCTTACTACTAATGATCTCTATGCCTTGATTTTGCAGATGAGGAATCATGCACAAGAGCAGGATAAGACCAACGAAAGGATCCTCCGGGAGATTGACGAAATTAAGAAACAGAAGAAAACGGCAGAGGATCGTTCCCCACTGATGCCCAGATCTTTGAATTTTGATACTCCGGTGATTACTTCTAAGCCATCAGTGGTTCCAGACATTCAATATGTGGGTGGACCAAAAGGAGTGCACTACGGAACAACGACAATGACCCAGGCATCAGGTCCATATTTCCAGCCAGCGGGATCCTATCCTCAGCATATGGGATCCCTCACGAGTTCAGGAGGATATTCAGGAATGCAGCAGTTTCAAGGATCCTCCTTCGTTCCAGGATCATCCCAGGTTCAAGGATCCTCCTTCGTTCCAGGATCATCCCAGGTTCAAGGATCCTCCTTCGTTCCAGGATCATCCCAGGTTCAAGGATCCTCCTTCGTTCCAGGATCATCCCAGGTTGAAGGATCCTCCTTTGTTCCAGGATCATCCCAGGTTCAAGGATCCTCCTTCGTTCCAGGATCGTCTCAGTTTCAGGGATCCTTCCAGATGCCAGGATCCTTGAGGAGTTTGCAAACAGGAAGTTCAGATGTCCATCAGGGAGATTTTATTCCAATGCAGACCAATGCCTCTACTGGTCCCTCGATCATTCCAGAGCCTCAACAATATGGATTAACATCTATTCTTCCTAACTTGAATCCAATGGGAGGTAACACTTTTAATAATTCTCATACTACTAACCATGGTCTTATGCAGGATCTAGGTATCAATCATGCCATGGCCAGAGAATTGCAAAAGCTAAAGGATATGATATCAAGTGTTCCGGGAGTGGTCAAACCTATCCCAGAGATTGCAGATGGAAGCCACAAGATATCTCGTTTTGCACCACCAATCTGTGATGCTGAAATACCTAAGAGGTTCCATGTGCCTACAATGAAGCTGTATGATGGTTCGACAGATCCTGAGGAACACATAGCACAATACAGGGAGAGGATGGAGATCAATCCAATCCCAGAAAGGTTAAAGGAAGCATGCCTGTGCAAAGGATTCGGATCCACTCTTACTAGATCAGCTCTCAAATGGCTGCTAAGTCTTCCTCCCTATTCTATTACCTCATTTGCTAATCTAGTTAATCTATTTAATAATCAGTTTTCTTGTAGTAGGAAATTTGAACGATTAACTAGTGATTTATATAGGATAACCCAGGGTCATAATGAATCATTAAGGGATTACATTACCAAATTCAGTAAAGAATCCTTAGACATTCCCAACTTAGTTATAGCCACGGCTGTTGAGGCCTTTAAAATGGGATTGCTTAGGGATTCGTTATTTTATGATGATCTTGTTATGACACCATGCAGGAACCTAGATGAGGTAAGAACCCGGGCCCTTAGATACATCCGGCTAGAGGACGACAAGAGGATCCAGGAGAGGTTAGCAGGATCCTCAAAGCAGGATAAGCAAGGATCCTCATTCAGGAACAACAAGTTCAGATCCTACAATAGATCTGATAACCAGAACGTGCATTCTATTGATCAAGAGGAGGATGATGAGGATTATCCTCCAATTTCTGAATATTGTTTTAGTGTTGATAATAATGAACTAATCCTTGCGATGCAGAGTCTAGGTGATAAAGCTAGATGGCCCAGAAAAAATGATAGGCCAGCTGCAACTAAGGATAAATCAAAGTGGTGTGCATACCATGAAGATTTTGGGCACCTCACAGAAGAATGCGTTGCACTAAGAAAGGAAATTGGATACTTGTTGAGCAAGGGGCATCTAAAAGAATTGTTGGGAAGAAAAAAGTCAAGGACTCAGGATCCTGAAAGGATCCCTGAAAAGGCTCCAGCCCCTCCAGCGGATGCACAAGTGATAAACTTCATTTCTGGAGGATCAGACATTTGCGGCACATCCTTCTCAGCAGCTAAAAGGCATGCAAAGGAAACTAAAATGGATAACGGAGAAAGACCTGTTCGAACATCAAGTGTCTCGGAAGGGAAAGTCATAACCTTTGATGAAGAGGATCGTGTTGATATCCAGGATCCTCATCACGATGGTTTAGTTATTACTCTTTTCATATCTAACCATTTTGTCCGCAGGATCCTTATAGACGGAGGAAGTTCAGTGAATATTATCCAGCTTGATGTCATAAAGAAGATGGGTATTCCTGAATCAGAGATCATACCAAGATCCTCTGTGCTCGTGGGATTTAGTGGAGAAACTAAGAATACCCTGGGGGACATTAAACTCCCAATATACATTGAAGGCCTACACTCTTATCAAAAATTTTGTGTTATTGACTGTTTATCTTGTTGTAATGTTATCCTTGGCAGGCCCTGGATACACGATATGAAAGCAGTCCCATCCACTTACCATCAATGTGTGAAGCTCCCTAGTCCTTGGGGAATAGTGAAGATTGATAGTGATCAGCAGGAGGCTAAGAATTGCTACACTTCATCGATGAAACCAGCCTCGAAGTCAAGGGAGCAATAGCAATCAAAGTATCCTCCAAGGGATGTCTTGGAGGCAAGAGAGCAGGATGTGGTAGAAATCCTCATGGATCCTGATGATCCTGAATCCAAAATCTATATCGGATCAGGGATCCTTAGCGAAATGAAAGAAGACCTCGTATCCTTCATCAAAAGGAGAAAGACTACCTTTGCATGGAAACACGAAGATATGACTGGTATATCCAGAGATGTTATCACTCACAAACTCGGCATTGACAGATCCTTCAAACCAATCCATCAAAGGAGAAGGAAGTTTGCACCGGAAAGGAATGCCATTATCCAGGAAGAGGTAGAGAAATTGCTCCGGGCAGGTATGATTAGAGAGGTCAAGTATCCAAGATGGTTGGCCAATGTGGTTGTTGTTCAAAAGAAAAACGGAAAGTGGAGGGTATGTGTCGATTTTACCGATCTAAATAAGGCATGTCCCAAGGATCCTTTCCCTTTACCCCACATTGACTCCATGGTGGATGCAACCGCGGGTCATGAACTGTTAACTTTTATGGATGCTTCATCTGGATTTCAACAAATCCAAATGGAACCATCCGACCAAGAGGATACAGCCTTCATGACTCCAACTGGTATATACTGCTATATTGCTATGCCGTTCGGATTAAGAAATGCAGGTGCAACATATCAAAGGTTGGTGAATATGATGTTCAAGGATCAGATTGGACAAACTATGGAGGTTTATATAGATGATATGGTGGTAAAATCCTTAAAAGCTGAGGATCACCTAAGAGACTTGGAGGAAGCATTCGATATCCTTGACAAATATAACATGAAACTTAATCCTTCAAAATGTCACTTTGGTGTTAAAGCAGGTAAATTCTTAGGATATATGGTGACAAAGAGAGGCATTGAAGCTAGCCCGGAACAGATCAAAGCAATAGTGAACATCAAATCCCCGGCCAATACTAAGGATGTTCAAAGGCTAACAGGCAGGATAGCAGCTTTGAACAGATTTATTTCCAAATCCTCGGAGAAGTGCAAAGAATTCTATGATATCCTAAGGAAGAACAAGAAATTTGAGTGGACTGAGAAGCATGAAAATGCTTTAAGAGCCCTCAAAGATTACCTATCCTCAGCCCCAGCCTTAATGAAGCCAGAAAAAGGCGATGTGCTATCCTTGTATCTTGCAGTATCCTCAAAAGCAGTAAGTGCGGTCCTTGTTAAGGATCATGAAGGTACACAACATCCTGTCTATTATGTAAGTAAAAGTTTACTTGATGCCGAATCCAGGTATTCACACCTTGAAAAACTTATTCTTGCATTAATTATGGCATCTACTAAGTTAAGACATTATTTTGAAACTCATGTTATCATAGTTAAAACTAATTTTCCAATTAAGAATGTTCTCAGGAAACAAGAAATGTCAGGAAGGATGGCTAAATGGGCAGTGAAGCTAAGTGCATATGATATAAGATATGAGCCTAGGACAACCATCAAATCCCAAGCACTAGCTGACTTTGTGGCAGATTTCAGTAGTGATTTACAAGAAGAAGCTGAATTAGAAGTCCAGCAGCTAGAAGAGACCAAGGATCCTTGGATACTCTACACTGATGGATCTTCAAATGTCAAAGGCACAGGGCTTGGAATACTACTAAAATCGCCACAGGGGGACATAATACCCCACTCTATAGCTTGTGAATTCCAAACCACTAACAATGAGGCTGAATATGAAGCCTTAATTGCTGGTTTGCAAATTGCTAAGCATATGGGGATCAGGTATCTTGAGGTACATGTAGATTCTTTGTTAATTACAAACCACTTTAATGGATCCTATGCTGTTAAAGGTGAAAAGCTAACCAAATATTTAGAGATAGTCAAAAGTTTGGCACTCTCTTTTGTTTCCTTTAGTTTGTCACAGGTACCAAGGGAAGAAAATACAGAAGCTGATGCATTGGCTAATTTAGGATCATCCTTGAAGATCCCGGAGGATATCAAGATCCCTATTATCCATATCCTGAACCCGGCTATTGAGGATCATGTGGCTATGGAGATAGGAAGTGATTCTGCAATGATCCCTAGTGAGGATACTCAATCCCATTCAGGATCAGGATCATGGATCTCACCAATTATGAGATACTTACAACGTGGAGAGATTCCTACAGGAGAAAACCCTAGGGCTTTCAAATCCAAGGTATCTCAATTCACAATTATGAATAATATGTTGTATAAACGATCTCTTGCAGGACCATACTTGAGATGCATTGAGGATCCTGAAGTTCAAGAAGTTTTAAAAGACTTCCATGAAGGAGATTGTGGAAACCACACTGGGGGCAGGGCATTATTCTCAAGGATCCTGAGGACAGGATACTACTGGCCAACCATGAAGAAAGATGCTGTGGAGTATGCCAGAAGATGTGATCCTTGCCAGAGACACAGCAATATCCTTCATCAACCAGCTGAATTATTGCATCCTATATCCTCCTCTTGGCCATTTATGAGATGGGGTATGGATATAGTTGGTAAGCTCCCTAAGGCACCTGGTGGAAAAGTATTCATGCTTGCTATGACTGATTACTTCTCCAAGTGGATAGAGGCTGAAGCTTTTGCCCAAGTCAGAGAAAAGGAAGTTATATCCTTCATTAAAAGAAATATTATAACTAGATTTGGTATCCCTTCTGAGATTATATGTGATAATGGTACCCAATTTATTGGGGGCAGAACCACTAACTTTTGTGACAGCTGGGGGATTAGGATGATAACATCAACACCAGTCCACCCACAAGCTAATGGTCAGGCAGAATCATCTAACAAGATCATCATCAACAATTTGAAGAAGAAGCTTGGATCCAAGAAAGGGAAATGGGCAGAAGAACTACCCTATGTGCTCTGGGCTGATAGGACAACCCCTAAGAATGCTACTGGTCAAACGCCATTCTCTTTGGTATTTGGGGCAGAATCGGTGATCCCAACAGAAATGGTGGTTCCAACTGTTAGAACAAGTACCCGTGATCCTGAGGAGAATGATGAGAACTTGGCTCAAGACCTGGATACTATTGAAGAAATCAGGGATATGGCTAGGATAAGGATGGCCAGTTATCAGCAAAGGATGGCTGGTGCTTACAACAAGAATGTCAGGATCAGGAGGTTTCAAGTTGGAGATATGGTATTAAGGAAAGCATTCCAAAATACCACCAATCCTGCTGATGGGAAGTTGGCTCCAAAATGGGAAGGTCCTTATTTGATTGAAGCTGAAGCAGGAAAGGGGGCATATAGATTGTTAACCATGGAAGGTGATTTGCTACCAAGAGCCTGGAATGCTCTCCACTTGAAGAAATATTTCATGTGAGCAGGATCCTAGTGGCACAGATGATCCTCACAATAGGGATATCCTTAAAGGATCCTCAAAGCATCGGTGATCCTTACTTAGGTAATATCCTAAACTTGAACTAATTCATTTCTTTATTTCCTCATATAAGGATAAGGATCATGTATCCTTTATCCATCTCTCACGTGAATTTGAGTTTTGAAAGTTCAGGTATCCTTAGCATAACATTGGTTATCTGCTGAAGCAATCCGTTCCTTGGGTTTAACCCCAGTTATTTGGGCTTGACCCCAGTTTCGCCAGTAGCGCTCGATGATCCTGGTATAGTTCAAGGCATTGGGACCAGTACTCGTTTTAGGGGCTGATAATTCCATTGTTCTGGCTATGCTTAGGATCCTACGTATAATGGTAGACGTACCATACATCCGTTCATAAGGTTCTAACGTTTTCACGTTAGCTAAGGTTTTCTAACGTCTTCACGTTAGCTAAGGTTTTGGCATTTTCATGTCACTAAGTTTGGATAGTCGCCAGTTAGGGCCATACTCCAGTTTACATACGATCCTTGGGCTTGTCCCCAGTTATCCTTGGGCTTGTCCCCAGTTATCCTTGGGCTTGTCCCCAGTTATCCTTGGGCTTGTCCCCAGTTATCCTTGGGCTTGTCCCCAGTTGCTAATTCTTATCTTATGTTGGCTTAGTCCCAAGTGATGCTCTATTTCAGGTTCTTGAAGATAGGCAACTAGGGATCCTTGATCCTTACTTTATTCTAAGGTTTATCTTGTAGTTATCCTTATTATGGTTAGGATCTTAACTTGGATCCTCAGGTATGATCCTTAACTATTTTTAATTCTATTCATTATTTATTTAAATAACCCTTGAAGTTTGACAACTAGACTTATGATCCTTAAAACATATTGCTTTCTGAGATTCTTTAACTAAAGGATATCTGATTGTGGATCATATCCTAAGTATTTTCAATTCAAAATTATTCGTTCAATAAATATGCATCAAAATAAAGGGAAATCAAAGAAACACAAGGATAACAACACAAGATAAGCGACAAAAGATTAAGATTTTATTTATTAACAAAAGACTAACCCTTGAAAGGTTGTCAAAATTACCTACCCGAGCATCTACCAGCAAAACGTGGCCCGTCCGCTGGGGTAGGTAAAGGGTGTCCATGATAATAAGTTCAAAGTTAGTGCAGGAATATAAAGGCGGCAGGATCACAATGGCTTCATCCCCCAAACAGAGGATCCCTCCACCATATGCAATCCTGCCTATTGTCCAGAGGATCATACATGATCCTTAATCCTAAAGTCTATTGTTCAAGTACCAACCATTAAATTGTTTTAAACATCAAAACCACAAAAAACTACCACCAAACTAAAAAATTGGGCTCCGGCTATGTCTAGAAGTTTCCATCATCGCCCAATCATGCAGCCTAAGCCTTCGCTGCATCATCATCCCCTCCAGCTGCGGTATCCTTCGTCAGATCCTTCCCACTGCCACTTGCTTCAATCGCCAAGACCTCAGTAGCCTCCTCCTCATCATCCTCAAGATCAGCCAACCTTGCCTTCCAACCCTCAACATCCCAGCTGTTTTTGTCAAAGCTAGGATCTTGAGCTTCCTGGGCCATCTTCAATTTTGTCTGATACATCGTAATGGCGGCAGAGACCTTAGCATTTTCAATGAGGTCATGCTTCTCATAGTCAAGGTCGATCAGAAGTTTGGCTGTCTTAGTCTTCTCATCTAGGAGTTCCTTCCGAAGATCAGCAAGTGCAAGGTCCTTGAGCACGGCAACCTGTTGGAGGTCAGCAATTCTCTTGTCCTGCTCCTCAACATTCCCCACGTAATCCTCAATCTCAGCAAATTTCTGCGAAGAAAAGGATAAAGCAGTTCAAGATCAGGTGATCCTCATACGAGTAGGATACCTAGGCAGAATAAAGGATCCTTACATCATTGAAGTATTCAAGGAACTGGTGGCGGATCAGTGGTAGACCTTGAAGATCCTCAGCATCAGAAGTTTTCCTCTTCTTGACACTCTTTCCTTTAGTGGGTGCCTTTGGAATGGAAATGCTAGGACTGGTGGTGGATCTCTTCTTCCTGGATCGTACGACATCAAGGTCAGCCGTGTTGAACTGGGATACAGGCTTGGCAGATTTTCCAGCGCCTACACATTCAAAGCAAGATGAGTATCCTTATCCTATTTCAATTTATTTATTTATTTTAATATTCAAACTATATAACAGGCAGGATACTTACTTGACATGGTAATGGAACCTGAGGATACTTCTTGTGAGTCTTGGGTGTCTATCTTGAATGTCCTTGTTTCAGGATCAAGCTTCCAAAGAGCAGCGAGCCTATCCTTGGTTTCAGGTGATGTGATGATGTGTGAGACGGAAATAGCTGCATGATACAAGACAAAAAGGGTTAGTGATCCTATTACAAAAACAAGTCTACCTGGTGATCCTTCTCAGGATCCTCTGTCCTACCATTGGTGGACCACTCCCTTGGTAAATGCTTTCCATCTGGAATGGTATCCCTTCTTACAAAGAAGAAGCGACGTTTCCAATCTTTGTCATTCTTGGTGACTTTAAGAAGGGGATGTTCTGCACTGGGTTTTCGTTTGAATAAATAACGGTGGGATCCAAAGGTGGTAACATCATACAATTGTGTCAGCTCTGACATGCCTAAATCAATACCCTCCTGTTCGATGATCCTCTCCAGGGTATACAAAACCCTCCAAATCATCGGCATGGCTTGGATGTAAGAGATGCCGGTAAGAGAAAAGAAGGATTGTGTAAATTCTGGGAAAGGATAGGTGTGTCCTATAGCAAATGGAGTAACTGGAAAAGCAACCCATGTTTCTGAAACATAGTCACTCAGGACAGTAGGATCGAAGGGTTTGAAAAAGGCATTCGCCGGAAAACGGTGACGGATGTTATCTATTTGTGCATCGTTAAAGCAACATCTCTCATTCGCCGAGTCTTTGATGATCTTTTGACTTTTCAAAGGGCTATCCTTCTTGTGATCCTTGCCCGGTGAACTTCGGAGCAACATTTTCGAAGTGACGGAGATAAAGATAGAGAAACAGAGTAAGAAGGGAGAAAGAGGAGAAAGAATTACCTGGTTGTTCGTCGACTGAGAATTTAAAGGGAGTCTCTTTCGAATTTGAATGCATAATGATCCTATCTATATCTCTATTTATAATTATGATTCTGCAGGATTGTCATTTCTGTGACGTCATGATCGCAACGGCTAAGTTCAATTTTAACGGCTATATATCCGTTAGTTAGTTGCGGATAAGATCAAAGAAAATATAACTCGCTAATTTTACAAATTACTCCTTATATTTTGGGGGCAATTGTTAGGGGAGGATTTTCTAACAATTAGTGATCCTTACACGTTATCCTATTTAGTGATCCTTACTTCTGTGACAGGTGGTGATCCTCAGAAGGGCTTTAGGATCAGGATCATGGATCACTTTAAGGATCCTCGTACTGACGATTGTTTACTTATGTTTTGTAGCATCTCACAGGTATAACAAGCTTGACCAAGTCTTGGCGACATTCCTGGAGAATATTCCCAAACTATTCTGCACGTGCTTGACCAAAAATAGACGTTGTGGAGAACGTGGAGGCATGGCACGAAAGTCGGATAGTTAGTTTGGTAGTTAGATTTCTATTTTAAAAGGGGTAACGAGCTAGTAGAAAAACACTTAGTCATTTTTCCAGTTACACACACTCGTACAAACGCTCATACAAGCTCTCGTTCAAACACTTAGCAATTTCATACACTTTTTACACATTCCACCGTAGTGATCCTTGTACCTAGCTCGTTACTATCCGAAGTTGTAAACATTCATTCATTTATTTGAGCTTGGTGATCGGTAGTTTCCATCACCCGGGGTTTTTTGTGCCGGAGATCAACTCTTGATCAAGGGCTTTTTCCCCGTATAAACCCTTGTGTTGTTTGTGCAATTTTACACTAAAGTGATCCTCATCATCGTTACACATTTTAAGCATCATACCCCGTAATCTAGAGTTTGGTTGCAATATCCTCATCTGATTTTTTGACCAAAACACTTCCCTTTGTAGATTACTACTGAAATCTGCCACAAAGTCAGCCAAGGCTTAAGATTTAATGGCAGTTCTTGGTTCATATTTAATATCATATGCACTAAGCTTGACTGCCCACTTTGCCATCCTTCCTGACATTTCAGGTTTCTTGAGAACATTCTTGATTGGAAAATTAGTCTTTACAATAATAGGATGAGTTTCAAAATAATGACGTAATTTAGTAGATGCCATGATTAAAGCAAGAATAAGTTTCTCTAAATGAGAATACCTGGACTCAGCATCAAGTAGACATTTACTTACATAGTATACAGGATGTCGAGTGTTAGGGATGGATTTTCTAAACCTAAGGATCACAGATCCTCAAGTGCAGCCAGGATCACGGATCCTCAGTTCTATTTGAATTAAGGATCTACAGAAGACGTTGCAGGTTTAAGGATCCAGGATCCTCATTGTTATCCTAACACTAACGGTTGTTTCCATTATATTTGAACTTGTTTTGCAAAATGAACGAGTAGGACTAAGTCTTGCCGAGATTCCAGGGGAATATGCTCCCATATTCAGCACGTGTTTAGCTTGGGTGACCGTTTTGGAAGTCATGGAGGGCTAGCACAATTTGTGGAATGTTTGTTATATAGTTTATTTCTATTTTAAAAGGGGATAACAGCTTGACAGTTAGAACAATTAGCAACACATACACTCTTGAAAGCTCTCGGCAACATTTTGGCGATTATACACATATTTCACACTAGTGATCCTTGTAACAAGCTTGTTATCATCCCGATTTGTAACTTTTATTTGTTCAATAGAGTTGGTGATCGGTAGTTCCATCACCCGAGGTTTTTTATGCCGGAGTCATCTCTTGATCAAGGTCTTTTTCCTCGTATAAATCCTTGTGTCTCTTGTTCA
Organism: Helianthus tuberosus; assembly: GCA_030545235.1. Taxonomy (NCBI): domain Eukaryota; kingdom Viridiplantae; phylum Streptophyta; class Magnoliopsida; order Asterales; family Asteraceae; genus Helianthus; species Helianthus tuberosus. The sequence goes on along the minus strand of CM060429.1, from coordinate 46,141,493 downwards.
TTTCATTCACAAGTTGTTCATACAATTGCAATATAATTCAAGCATCACACCTCACAAAATAAGATTTGGTTGCATTATCCTAGTCTGATTTTTAACCAAAACAGTTTGGCGCCCACCGTGGGGCAATTGGTGCTTCATCCCTGAGAAATTTTGTTCATTGTGATCATTTCGGTTCATTACCTTCAACTACATGGCTTCTTCAGCAAAGAACACTTCAAGTTCCATGCCGGCAGTCACTTCTTCACAGGGTGTTCCACCTTTGCCTCCACCACCTTTTGGATCTCAGAAGAATGCTGAGAATCCTGCGAAGAAACCGACCCCCATTTTCTCAAAACCACCAACTTCTGTTGTTTCTTCTAGCCCTACTAACAGTGATCTTTATTCTTTGATTGTGCAGATGTAGGGTTATATGCAGCAGCAGGACAAAACCAACGAAAGGATCCTCCGGGAGATTGATGACATCAAGAAACTGAAGAGATCAGCGGAGGATCACTCTCCTTTGATGCCGAGGTCGCTGAATTTCGACACTCCGGTCATAACTTCCCAGCACTCTGCAGCTCCAGGTGTCCAATACCAGGGTGGATCAACAAGAATGCGTTCTGGATCGTCGGCAATGACTCAGGCTCCAGGATCCTACTTTCAACCTTCAGGATCCTCTTTTCAGCCTCAAGGATCCTTCTTCCAGCATCAGGGATCCTTCACCAGTTCAGGAGGGTACATGGGGATGCAGTCAATTCAAGGATCCTCCTCTCAGGTTCAAGGATCCTCTCAGGTTCAAGGATCCTCCTTTCAAGTTCAAGGATCCTCGTCTCAGGTTTTCGGATCCATGGATTATCCTCCAAGACCCCTAGTCACAGCACATCAAGGATCCAATATCTTTTAGGATCAAGGATTCTTAAGGAGTGTACAACCCGGAAGTTCAGATGTTCATCTAGGAGACTTCATACCAATTCAGACCATTGCTTCCTCTGGTCCCTCGGTTATACAAGAATCCCGTCAATATGGATTCACATCTGGAATTCCAAATTTGAATCCTTCAGGAGGTAACACTTTGAATAACTTTTACAATGCTAACCATGGCTCAGTGCAGGATACAGGTATCAACCAAGCTATGGCTAGGGAATTACAAAAACTGAAGGATATGATATCCAGCGTACCAGGAGTGGTTAAACCCATTCCTGAAATCCCAGATGGAAGCCACAAGATATCTCGTTTTTTTTTTGGGTAAAGGGTTACCCCGGTGATTCTATTATAGACAACCGCCAAATAAGTACAAGTAGTGAGGATGAATTCCCCACTAGTTCATATACAGGACATGCCCCATATATGTAAACAAATACCAAAACAAACCAAGTTACCACCTTAATCTAGCCTACTACAATCATGATAATGACTAACTAGTAGACAAACGAAAAAAAAAAACAAAAAGACGTCAACCGCCATCATCAAAAATGAAATTGCTACCAACTGGCAGCCCCTTAGCATGAAATAGAAGCCACCTATCCATTAGACAACTTTATGTGAGAGGTGCTTGCCCCTGTACTGAAAGACGTAGGATGTGTACCCGATGTCATAAACTCAGTCGTTTCATCATATACAACCTCTACCTTGTCATCATCAGACTCCTCATTTGGCTCACGTCTCCCTTTATCCCCGTTCCCTCCCACAAACCTAAGGGCGCTAAAAGAATTATGTGTTTGAACCTTAGATGAACTAGTGCTCCGCGCACTCATGTATGCAGAACTCACTGCCTTTTTCTTTTTATCCACAGGTCTATATTCAAACTTGGCCTTTTGATTATTAGCTTGAAAACCGCTCTTCTTTACATTCTTCTTTGTCTTGACTTCCGTATAACCATCATCATCTACTTTCGGACTATATGTAGGAGGTTTCACTGTCTGTCGAATGCGTTTTGGACACTCCTCAGAATCATGCCCAAAAACACAACAGTGGGCACATCTAGGAGGTTTCCATTCATACTCCACCCGAATAGTCTCATTAACATAATTGTTCCCATCCAATTCAGGAATAGCCATGGTTAGAGCCTCTTTCAACTCATGATCAGCTGATATTTCAATGAGAGCCCTAGCATAGCTGCTCCTTCCCCAAGCCTCATTACACATATCACTAGTATACGAATCCAGGCGCACAGGGGACCCAATTTTTGAAGCCAACATGCTTAAACCATCATCAGAATATGCCACTAGCGGAACATCATGCAATTTAACCCAAACTGCAACCTTTTTAACCTCATCTTTTTAAGGGTGTTTGTAGGAGACCAAATGTTGAGAAACATAGGTTTGTTACGGATCATCCAAGGTCCCCCTTCAAGAACAGCATCCATACCCTTTCTGTCTTCAAACTTGAAGAAAAAGAAACCATTTGAATTCATCATAGTTTTCTGAAGACCATGTTTTTTCCAATTTGTTCTGACAAAATATTCAACTACTAGATATGCAATCCTATCCCCCAGGAAATAACCATAAAGAGTGTTTGCTAACCTGTTATTAACCTGGCGAACCGAATCAATCGGAAGCACTACATCCACTCCATCCAATGATACATCTGAGTTAAGATGTCGAAAATGGACTTTGGGAGCTTGATCAGCCACATCATTGGCCTTTCAAGCGTTTTCATCTACATTCTGATTCTGAATTGAATCCCCACCCCGCTTAATATCACCCTGCTCAATTCGTTCATGTAGGACCACATCCGCATAAGATTGGACATGAGCATTATCATCTTGATTCAGATTTTGAACTCGAGTAGGACTAATATCATTCACCGGTAACACAAATGCTACCTTTCTCTTGTCAAAGACTTTCGCATAATTCTGATTGGGTGAATCAGAACAGCCAATAACATGTTCAGTATCATTAAGCGGCATCATAAAACATACCTTCTTACTCGGCATTTCAGAAACCCTAGTCGCCAAAAATGATGTTTGTCTTGGCTCAAATGTTTTACCGTCAATGTTCTTAATTTTTTTCGCAAACACATTTGAGTTTTCTGCATTTTGGCCATCCATACGGACAGATTCTGATCAGCAAAAACAGCGAATACAAAGAATAGCGATGATAAAGAAACCTGCTGAAACCCTAAAACAATAAGGAACCAGCCGCACCCCCTTCGCTAATCAGAAAACAACGACTTCAAAACCCTAATCTCGAAATCTGGAATCACCTTATAGCGCCGAAAACAGATCAACGAAATCAGAGTTAAGCCGAAATCAAATGTAACGCCGAAATCAGAGCCGTAACTTCAGAAAGAAGCGCCGAAATCAAACCCTAACTACAAACCCCTAATCCGAGAACAATTGAATATCACCTAAGGATCGATCATAAACCCTAAGCTGATAAGCAAGAGCAATCGAGATGAGGATTAGCAAGAGAAAGTTAGGGTTTTACAAGATCGCCAAAATCGCCCAGAGAACCCCATTTTCTTGAAACTACAAGACCTGCTCCACTTGCACGACCTATTTGTGATGCAGAAATTCCAAAGAGGTTTCAGATACCAACCATGAAGCTATATGATGGTTCAACGGATCCAGAAGAGCATGTAGCTCAGTACAGAGAAAGGATGGAGATCAATCCAATTCCTGAGAGGTTAACAGAAGCATGTCTATGCAAGGGTTTCAGATCCACACTGACAGGATCAGCTCTTAAATGGCTGCTAAGTCTTCCCCTTACTCTATTACTTCATTTGCTAATCTAGTTAATCTGTTTAATAGTCAATTCTCATGTAGCAGAAAATTTGAACGTTTAACTAGTGATCTATATAGGGTAAGGCAAGGTCAAAATGAATCACTTAGAGATTATATCACTAAGTTTAGTAAAGAATCCTTAGATATTCCTAATTTGGATATTGCTATGGCTGTAGAAGCCTTCAAAATGGGTTTACTTAGGGATTCATTGTTCTATGATGATCTTGTCATGACCCCCTGCAGGAACCTTGATGAAGTGAGGACCAGGTCCCTTAGATTCATCTGACTAGAGGATGATAAAAGGATCCAGGAAAGACTGGCAGGATCCTCGAAGCAGGAGAAGCAAGGATCCTACTTCAGGAACAACAAGTCAAAGTCTTACAACAAGTCTGATAATCAGAACGTGCATGCAGTAGAACAGGAAGAGCATGATGAGGATTATCCTCCCATTTCTGAATATTGTTTTTTCTGTTGATAACAATGAACTGATCCTTGCAATGCAGAACTTAGGTGAAAAAGCAAGAAGGCCCAGGAAAAGTGATAGGCCAGCTGCAACAAAGGATAAATCCAAATGGTGTGCATATCATGAAGATTTCGGCCATCTCACTGAAGAATGTATTGCACTTAGAAAAGAGATTGGTTACTTGTTAAGCAAAGGGCAATTGAAGGAGCTGTTGGGAAGAAAGAAATCGAGGATCCAGGATCCTGAAAAGGTTCCAGAAAGAGCTCCTGCTCCCCCTGCTGATGCACAAATTATCAACTTCATATCCGGAGGATCAGACATATGTGGCACTTCCTTTTCAGCAGCCAAGAGGCATGCTAAGGAAAACAAGATGGATAATGGAGATAGACCCATCCGAATCTCTACTGTTACACAGGAAAAAATTATAACTTTTGATGAGGATGATCGTGTCGATGTTCAGGATCCTCATCATGATGGTCTTGTTATTACTTTGTTTATATCTAATCATTTTGTTCGCAGGATCCTGATAGATGGAGGAAGCTCAGTAAACATCATTCAGCTTGATGTCCTCAACAAGATGAACATCCCTGAATCGGATATTGTCCCAAGATCCTCGGTTCTTGTGGGATTCAGTGGAGAAACCAAGAACACATTGGGGGACATTAAACTTCCCATCTACATAGAAGGACTTCATTCTTATCAAAAATTTTGTGTTATAGATTGCTTATCCTATTGCAATGTTATCCTTGGCTGGCCATGGATACATGACATGAAGGCAGTCCCATCTACATATCATCAATGCGTGAAGCTTCCCAATCCATGGGGTGTGGTGAAGATTGAAAGTGATCAACAAGAAGCAAAGAATTGCTATACTTCATCGATGAAACCAGCCTCAAGACAGTAATTAAAGCATCCTCCAAGAGATGTCCTGGAGGCAAGAGAACAAGATGTGAAAGATATCCTTATGGATCCTCAGGATCCTGAATCTAAGATCTTCATATGATCAGGGATCCTCAACAGCATTGAACAGGATTTAATATCCTTCCTCAAGAAGAGAAAAACTACCTTTGCCTGGAAGCATGAAGACATGACAGGTATCTCTAAAGATATAATTACTCATAAGCTTGGCATTGACAGGTCATTCAAACCCATACATCAAAAGAGGAGAAAGTTTGCACCTGAGAGGAATGCCATTATCCAGGAGGAGGTAGATAAGCTGCTCAGAGCAGGTATGATAAGGGAGGTTAAGTATCCAAGGTGGTTAACCAATGTGGTTGTTGTTCAAAAGAAAAATGGAAAGTGGAGGGTATGTGTCGATTTTACTGATTTAAACAAGGCATGTCCCAAGGATCCTTTCCCATTACCCCACATTGACTCCATGGTGGATGCTACCGCAGGTCATGAGTTGTTGACTTTTATGGATGCTTCATCTGGATTTCAGCAAATTCAGATGGAACCATCTGATCAAGAGGATACAACCTTTATGACCCCAACTGGTATATACTGTTATATTGCTATGCCATTTGGACTAAGAAATGCAGGTATCACACCCCCAAAATCCACATGCGGAGTATCACCGCTTGGAGGCGTGACTGACCAGGATCAAACCACTAATCATATCAAACAAGTATATAATTAATTGTAAAAGTCCAACCAACATGATTAGTGTCCAAAAACAAACATAGTTAAGTTATGAGCGGAAGCAAAATGTTTAAAACCAAATCAAGAGTTCAAATATCCAAATGTTTAACATGGCACACAGCTGTCCATGTCCCACAACGACTCTCCCTTGTGCAAGCTCCAGCTAAGTACCTATAGACCTGCAAAGCATGTAGTAACGAGTCAACAACTAGTTGAGTGAGTTCACGGTTGGGTGTTCGTTTTAAGTTGTTCCAAAAATAGTTTCCTTTAACTGGCATCCTGCCGTGGGGGTTACCCCATAGTTGAAAACGTGATTTGTTTAACCATTTGTTTTACCCATTTACTCTGGCAATCCTGCCGTGGGGGCTACCCCATGTATCCACTAGACTCGTTACCATATCGACTACTGACTGAAGTCATGATTAAGTGCCCTGAAACTGTCAATGTCTATCAGCATTGACGTGCCCCAGATCCATTAGTTCACGCCCGTCCTCTGCGGCACGGTGTGAGGCTTGTCAGACCTAAATAGCGCTATCTAACTAATGACCCGCTCGCCATTGGCTCGGCGATTAAGTCGATATAAAAAGGAGGGACTTCGTGATAGAGAGTTTTGGTCTAGTATAGTTATCTGTCCGTGAGGACGAGGAATTACATTCCTGAACCATTACTGTCCTACCCAAGAAAGGACGAGGAATCCATATTCCTTACCCCATTCCCAACCCCTGGGAATCCCATGCTTTGTAGAGTGTGAACTCACCTTGGTTTGCTCGGCAGATTACACAGAAAAGTCAAGTCTAGCAGCTAGTGGTCAACCACGTCCTAACATGGTTACCAGTACAAGTCAGGTTTTGGTTCAAGTAAAGCACGTATGTTTACACATAAGTTAACAGATCACTAACACGTATTGATCATGGCAACACATTATTACATGTTAGCACCTTAACAATAACAGTCAAGTACACAACATGCCTAACTTGTACGTTCCAACAGGTAAGGCCCCATAACAGTCGGCCCAACATGTTGTGCGGTCGGCACAGCCTTGTGCGACCTACATCATGTTGTGCGATTCAATAATATACCCGGCCCAACATATCAAGAAGCCCAAATAACATAAGTGGTTCAATAATTAATCAGCCCAAATAGTTTAAACATGAACCTCTTGTGCGATTCAAAATCCCTTGTGCGATCCGAACTAGCCCAGCCCACTATACCCAACCGGCCCAACTATTAAACAAACAACATCTTGTGCGATCTAATCAGTCTTGTGTGACTGGGATGCCTTGTGCGACTGATCTTGTGCGTCTGGCACTTGTGTGATCAAGGAAACTTGTGCGGTTAGTTTCAATATCCGAATATTAAGCTATTCAGTTACAATCATTCACAGTTTCCAAAATTACAATTTATCGATTAACACACTCAAGGATTCTATCCAACCCTTAATCGATCAAACAATGTTTTAACATCCATTTTTATGAACCCTATCTTGTGTGTTCATCAACATATCAAGATCATCATCATCATTAAATTAATCAACAATGGCCGACAATCTAACAACACCTCTTGATAATATTGGACCGATTTTTTATATAGTAATTATGTAATTGGATAAATGTTTACTATCATCATGTTACCATTATCAATGCACACCACAAATGGCCAACAACTGTTATATCACCACCGATTAAAGTCACATGCATACATCAGCCAACAAACATCCAATTCCTTTGATTACATGCCACGTTTATCTACACAACAATCATTCACATATAGACACATCACACCCGATTGACACATGTTCAGTTTAAAATACTTATGTGAGCCGATTAACATATCAACACATCATGTTTCAAAAATAATTAGATTAATGTTCTAGTGAATCATTTGTACTAATCCTTAAGAAGATCTAACATAATTTATTTCATTAACAAGAACCCTAACTATTACACGAAATCATAACAATCACAATATTGCTTAACATGAAATCCTGGAAATCGATACACATTGTAAGGGAGCAAACTATAGTAGAACACTAACCAGTTTGAGTAGAATGAAAAGGAAATCTGAACAAGAAGCTTCGATGAATAGGAATGTGTTGCCGTCGGCTTCAATAGAGAAAGAAGAGGGCACTAGGGTTTTACGTGTGTTGTGTGATTAGCAACAAATGAGAAAACAACTCCCTAATGGTGTGTGTGAGCGAATAAAAGGAGTGGGCCGACCCTCACTTGGGCCGTCCTTGATCCGAATACAAGTTGTGGCCCGAATGGCTTGTGCGAGCGGGTTGTGTTGTGCGTTTACATAATTCATATTCTCACATAACATATAACACAAAGTCACATATAATCTCGTTAATTCAACATATCAAATAATTACACCAAGTTCAAATACGTTACATCAAGTACGTTGATAAGTTCGGAAAATACGAGTTGTCACATTATCCCCAAGTTGAAAGAAATTTCGTCCCGAAATTTAGCACGTACTCACTGAGGAAGCTAGTTAAGTTGCATGGTTTTCCTGGTTTTCCTGGGGTGTCACATCCTCCCCCCGTTGATCTGGAATTTCGTCCCGAAATTCCGTAGCTTCAGCCTCAGTAGTGGTTGTACCGGTTGCGAACAGTTGGGGATACTTTTGCTTCATCTGATCTTCGCGTTCCCAGGTGAACTCTGGGCCGCGACGTGAGTTCCAACGAACTCGAACGAGAGGTATTCTGGTATGTTTGAGGACCTTCACATCCCGGTCCGTGATTTCCACAGGTTCCTCGACGAATCGTAACTGCTCGTCGATCGTGAGCTCCTTCAAAGGAACTGTGTGAGTCTCATCTGACAGACACTTCTTCAGATTTGATACATGAAAAACATCGTGAACTGCACTGAGTTCTGCTGGTAAGTTCAGTCTGTAGGCCACCTGGCCTATTTTCTCAATGACTTCGAAAGGTCCAACGTATCGTGGATTAAGTTTGCCCCGTTTCCCAAAACGAACCACACCCTTCCAGGGTGAAACTTTGAGTAATACACGCTCCCCAACCTGGAGCTCTAGTGGTTTTCTGTCCTTATCAGCGTAGACTTTCTGGCGCTCACGAGCTGCCGCCATTCGTTGTCGTATCTGAGCAATTTTCTCTGTTGTGTCAACCACATATTCTGGACCAATAATCTGACTATCCCCCACCTCTGCCCAACAAAGAGGTGACCGGCATTTACGCCCGTACAATGCCTCAAACGGAGCAGCTTTAATGCTGGTGTGGTAGCTATTGTTGTACGAAAATTCCACAAGTGGCAGATGCTTTTCCCAGCCGTTGCCAAAGTCAATTACACATGCCCTAAGCATGTCTTCGAAAGTCTGGATGGTACGTTCCGACTGCCCATCCGTTTGCGGGTGATAAGCTGTGCTCATGTCTAACCTTGAGCCAAAGGACTTGTGCATTGCTTGCCACAATTCTGATGTAAAACGTGCATCTCGATCCGAGATAATAGAGGTGGGCACCCCGTGCCTCGAGACAACTTCCTTTAGGTATACTTCTGCTAGAGTGGAGAACTTATCCGTTTCTTTGATAGCCAGGAAGTGAGCAGACTTTGTGAGTCGATCCACGATCACCCAAATAGTATCGTTACCACGTTGTGATCTAGGCAGGCCAGTAACAAAATCCATGGAAATTTGCTCCCATTTCCATTGCGGTATCTCTGGTTGTTGAAGTGGGCCTGAAGGTTTCTGATATTCCGCCTTGACCCTTGCACAAGTCAAGCACTTGCTAACGTATGTTGCTATGTGGGCCTTCATGCTAGGCCACCAGTATGTGGTTTTGATGTCGTGGTACATTTTATCTGAGCCAGGGTGCACTGAGTAACGAGACTTGTGTGCCTCATCCATCACAAGCTCTCGTAGGTTACCATAAAATGGGACCCAAATGCGTCCCGTGACGTAGTAAGCGCCGTCTTCCTTCTGTTCTAAGCGTTGCCTTGAGCCGCGTAGGGCTTCAGCCCTGACGTTCTCTGGTTTCAATGCTTCTACCTGAGCATTTCGTATTTGAGAAGGAAGGCTAGATTGTATAGTAAGTTGTAAAGCTCGTACGCGCTTGGGCGCAGTGTCCTTTCGACTGAGGGCGTCAGCCACAACATTGGCTTTGCCCGGGTGATACCTGATTGAGCATTCGTAATCGTTCAGCAGTTCGACCCATCGTCGTTGTCTCATATTGAGTTCTTTTTGTTTAAAGATGTGCTCGAGACTTCTGTGATCAGTGTAGATAGCACACTTGGTGCCATACAAGTAATGTCGCCATATCTTAAGTGCAAAAACAACCGCTCCCAGCTCTAGATCGTGTGTAGTGTAGTTCTTCTCATGAACCTTGAGTTGGCGTGAAGCGTATGCTATAACTTTATCCCGCTGGATCAAAACACAACCAAGACCCTGAATAGATGCGTCGCAGTAGACCACGAAGTCGTCTGTGCCCTCTGGCAATGAAAGGATAGGTGCACTGCAAAGTCTATCCTTTAAGTGCTGAAACGCTAACTCCTGTGCGTTTCCCCAACGATAAACAACGCCCTTCTGTGTTAGTGTAGTAAGAGGCTGAGCAATCTTAGAAAAATCCTTGATAAATCTCCGGTAGTAACCTGCCAATCCCAAGAATTGGTGAATTTCCGTTGGCGTACGAGGTGCAGGCCAGCTCTTGATTGACTCTACCTTGGATGGATCAACGTGAATCCCATCCTTGTTCACAACGTGGCCTAAGAAATGGACTTCACGAAGCCAGAAGTCACATTTTGAAAACTTGGCGTACAGTTGTTCCCTTCGAAGGAGTTCCAACATAAGCCGTAAGTGTTGCTCATGTTCCTCCCGACTCTTCGAATAGATCAGGATGTCATCAATGAAGACAATAACGAATTTGTCTAAGTAGGGCTTGCACACTCTATTCATCAAGTCCATGAAGACCGCTGGTGCGTTTGTCATCCCAAAAGGCATGACCAAAAACTCATAGTGGCCATAACGGGTTCTAAAGGCTGTTTTAGAGACGTCCTCTTCTCGGACTCTCAGCTGGTGATATCCTGATCTCAAATCGATCTTTGAATAGTAGCTCGACCCTTGTAGCTGATCGAACAAATCGTCAATGCGTGGAAGAGGGTAGCGATTCTTCACAGTCACCTTGTTCAGTTCACGGTAGTCGATGCACATTCTGAACGTACCGTCTTTCTTCTTCACAAATAGCACTGGAGCTCCCCAGGGCGAAGAGCTAGGACGAATAAAACCCTTATCTAAGAGTTCTTGTAACTGCGTAGATAGCTCTTTCAACTCTGATGGAGCTAAACGATACGGTGCACGAGCTATAGGCGCTGCTCCAGGAGCTAGCTCGATTTGAAACTCGACCTTGCGATGAGGCGGGAGGCCAGGTAGTTCCTCAGGAAATACCTCAGGATAGTCGCGTACAATTGGAAAGTCTTCTATCTTTCTTTCTTTCTTCGAGGTGTCGGTAACGAGAGCCAGAAAGGCAGTGTGGCCCTTACGCAAACACTTTTGAGCCTTAAGGGAAGAAATGATGCTCACAACAGCACCACTTTTGTCTCCACGAATCATAAGAGGTTCCTCACCAGAGCACGGAATACGGACTATCTTTTCGTTGCAAAGGATCTCAGCTTGATGTTGGGATAACCAGTCCATCCCAATGACAACATCGAAACTACCCAGAGTGATAGGAAGGAGGTCGATCGAGAAAGTGTGATCAGCAAGTACTAGGTTACAACCTTTAACTACATGTGTGACCTCTATACTTTTACCATTAGCTAACTCTACAGCATGTTTGGGATTCAAAGGTGTTGGGGTACGCTTAAGCAGTTGACTAACTTTTTGGGACACATAACTAGTATCAGCACCCGAATCAAATAAGACAGTAACGTAAAAGTCGTCGAGAAGGAACTTACCCGTCACAACATTGGGATCATTCCTTGCTTCTCCATTGCCAATAACAAACGCACGGCCCCTTGCTCCATTACCATTGTTACCCCCGTTGTTCCCATTCCCCTGATTGTTGTTGTTATTGTTGTTCTGGTTCCTGTTCAGCTGGGGACAATCTCTCTTGAAGTGGCCTTCAGCTCCACACTGAAAGCACCCTTTGTTGTTACCCTGCGGCTGCTGTTGCTGGCGTTGATTCTGTTGATCTTGCGGTTGCTGACGATTCTGGTTTGCTGGGTATAAGCTTCTACAATCCTTTGCCGCATGGCCTGGCTTGTTGCACCGATGACAGTTACCCCTGGTGCATGGCCCGCGATGATGCAAGTTGCAACGATTACATTTGGGGTGATTTCCTTTGTATCCACCCTGACTTTGGCTACCTGAGGATTGCTAACTAGGACTCTTATACTCTTCAGTTCTTCTCTGCTGCGACTGGGATTGAACAGTAGTCGAACCTCTGCTTGAAGCTCCATCCCATTTACGTTTGTTATCACTGGGAGGTTCAGAGGTAGCTGTAGCACTAATACGTTTTGGTAACTTGTTTTGCTCCACCGCCTGATCAGTGAGACGGTGAGCCAACTGAACAACCTGCTGGTAGGTGGCGAGATTTGCTGAAGTCACATGACTTTGGATCTCTGGTTTCAGACCCTTAAGATATAGTTCGATACGCTTAATTGGAGGGTCCACCATAGTAGGACACAGAAATGCAAGCTCATTCGATCTCTTTGTATACGCCTCAATTTCCGACCCCGTCATCTTGAGGTTGAAGAACTCAACTTCCAGCTTATGTATGTCGTCACGACTGCAGTATTCTTCCTTGATCATCTCTTTGAAATTGTTCCATGGGGTGGCGTTAGCAGCAACCAACCCCAGCATTTGCACCTGGGAGTTCCACCATGTGAGGGCTAAACCCTCGAGAGTGCCGGTAGCATATTTCACCCTGCGTGCCTCAGGGCATTCACACATCTCGAACACAGATTCCAGTTTCTCAAACCAGTGGAGGAGACCTACTGCTCCTTCAGTGCCGCTAAAAGTAGTGGGTCGGCAGTCCATGAAAGTTTTAAAGGTACACACAGGTGGCTGAGCATGCTGACCTGTTGCGAGTATAAGAAAGGACAAGATTTAACACAAGGATAGATTCACGAGAGTAGGATCTAAAGGTCCTAGAATGAGTTATAAACTTGCCGGGTATACCTCCTGCTTGTGCGGCCGCAAGTGCCGCAGCAACCTGTTCGTTGATCAGAGCCGTCAACTGGGCTTGAGTCATGTTAATGCGTCCAGACATGATCTTCATACCAAAAGAAGCATGTGTGAAAGAGGTTCGCGAAAGTGCGATGACAGAGGAGAGTAAGCACACACGTGTTCAAGTAACAGTAACTATACTAGCTAAGCATATCATGAGCATAGTTCTATGTAATCTAGCAAGTAGGCAATGTAAGCATAAATTATATCACCTAGATTGTCGAGCCTTGCACGTGGAGTGAAGCGTTGTTGTGGATCGTAGAGCACTGTACAGGTTATAGTCTGGTTTTAACAAAAACGTTTTCCTTTATTAAAACCAAGTTCTCTATAACCAATGGCTCTGATACCAATCTGTCACACCCCCAAAATCCACATGTGGAGTATCACCGCTTGGAGGCGTGACTGACCAGGATCAAACCACTAATCATATCGAACAAGTATATAATTAATTGTAAAAGTCCAACCAACATGATTAGTGTCCAAAAACAAACATAGTTAAGTTATGAGCGGAAGCAAAATGTTTAAAACCAAATCAAGAGTTCAAATATCCAAATGTTTAACATGGCACACAGCTGTCCATGTCCCACAACGACTCTCCCTTGTGCAAGCTCCAGCTAAGTACCTATAGACCTGCAAAGCATGTAGTAACGAGTCAACAACTAGTTGAGTGAGTTCACGGTTGGGTGTTCGTTTTAAGTTGTTCCAAAAATAGTTTCCTTTAACTGGCATCCTGCCGTGGGGGTTACCCCATAGTTGAAAACGTGATTTGTTTAACCATTTGTTTTACCCATTTACTCTGGCAATCCTGCCGTGGGGGCTACCCCGTGATAGTTATCTGGCATTTCGGCCGTGGGGGCTACCCCATGTATCCACTAGACTCGTTACCATATCGACTACTGACTGAAGTCATGATTAAGTGCCCTGAAACTGTCAATGTCTATCAGCATTGACGTGCCCCAGATCCATTAGTTCACGCCCGTCCTCTGCGGCACGGTGTGAGGCTTGTCAGACCTAAATAGCGCTATCTAACTAATGACCCGCTCGCCATTGGCTCGGCGATTAAGTCGATATAAAAAGGAGGGACTTCGTGATAGAGAGTTTTGGTCTAGTATAGTTATCTGTCCGTGAGGACGAGGAATTACATTCCTGAACCATTACTGTCCTACCCAAGAAAGGACGAGGAATCCATATTCCTTACCCCATTCCCAACCCCTGGGAATCCCATGCTTTGTAGAGTGTGAACTCACCTTGGTTTGCTCGGCAGATTACACAGAAAAGTCAAGTCTAGCAGCTAGTGGTCAACCACGTCCTAACATGGTTACCAGTACAAGTCAGGTTTTGGTTCAAGTAAAGCACGTATGTTTACACATAAGTTAACAGATCACTAACACGTATTGATCATGGCAACACATTATTACATGTTAGCACCTTAACAATAACAGTCAAGTACACAACATGCCTAACTTGTACGTTCCAACAGGTAAGGCCCCATAACAGTCGGCCCAACATGTTGTGCGGTCGGCACAGCCTTGTGCGACCTACATCATGTTGTGCGATTCAATAATATACCCGGCCCGACATATCAAGAAGCCCAAATAACATAAGTGGTTCAATAATTAATCAGCCCAAATAGTTTAAACATGAACCTCTTGTGCGATTCAAAATCCCTTGTGCGATCCGAACTAGCCCAGCCCACTATACCCAACCGGCCCAACTATTAAACAAACAACATCTTGTGCGATCTAATCAGTCTTGTGTGACTGGGATGCCTTGTGCGACTGATCTTGTGCGTCTGGCACTTGTGTGATCAAGGAAACTTGTGCGGTTAGTTTCAATATCCGAATATTAAGCTATTCAGTTACAATCATTCACAGTTTCCAAAATTACAATTTATCGATTAACACACTCAAGGATTCTATCCAACCCTTAATCGATCAAACAATGTTTTAACATCCATTTTTATGAACCCTATCTTGTGTGTTCATCAACATATCAAGATCATCATCATCATTAAATTAATCAACAATGGCCGACAATCTAACAACACCTCTTGATAATATTGGACCGATTTTTTATATAGTAATTATGTAATTGGATAAATGTTTACTATCATCATGTTACCATTATCAATGCACACCACAAATGGCCAACAACTGTTATATCACCACCGATTAAAGTCACATGCATACATCAGCCAACAAACATCCAATTCCTTTGATTACATGCCACGTTTATCTACACAACAATCATTCACATATAGACACATCACACCCGATTGACACATGTTCAGTTTAAAATACTTATGTGAGCCGATTAACATATCAACACATCATGTTTCAAAAATAATTAGATTAATGTTCTAGTGAATCGTTTGTACTAATCCTTAAGAAGATCTAACATAATTTATTTCATTAACAAGAACCCTAACTATTACACGAAATCATAACAATCACAATATTGCTTAACATGAAATCCTGGAAATCGATACACATTGTAAGGGAGCAAACTATAGTAGAACACTAACCAGTTTGAGTAGAATGAAAAGGAAATCTGAACAAGAAGCTTCGATGAATAGGAATGTGTTGCCGTCGGCTTCAATAGAGAAAGAAGAGGGCACTAGGGTTTTACGTGTGTTGTGTGATTAGCAACAAATGAGAAAACAACTCCCTAATGGTGTGTGTGAGCGAATAAAAGGAGTGGGCCGACCCTCACTTGGGCCGTCCTTGATCCGAATACAAGTTGTGGCCCGAATGGCTTGTGCGAGCGGGTTGTGTTGTGCGTTTACATAATTCATATTCTCACATAACATATAACACAAAGTCACATATAATCTCGTTAATTCAACATATCAAATAATTACACCAAGTTCAAATACGTTACATCAAGTACGTTGATAAGTTCGGAAAATACGAGTTGTCACAGCAGGTGCTACTTATCAAAGTCTAGTCAATATGATGTTTAAGGAACAAATTGGACACACTATGGAAGTCTATATAGATGACATGGTGGTTACGTCCAAGAAAGCTGAGGATCACCTACGAGATTTGGAGGAAGCATTCAATATCCTTGATAAATTCAATATGAAGTTGAATCCTTCCAAGTGTCATTTTGGTGTTAAAGCAGGCAAATTCTTAGGCTATATGGTGACAAAAAGAGGGATTGAAGCAAGTCCAGAGCAAATCACGGCAATTGTGAATATAAAATCTCCTGCCAATGCCAAGGATGTGCAAAGGTTGACAGGGAGGATCGGGGCCTTGAACAGGTTCATATCAAAGTCATCAGAAAAGTGCAAGGAATTCTATGACATTTTGAGAAAGAACAAGAAATTTGAGTGGAATGAAAAGCATGAGAATGCTCTCAAAACCCTTAAGGATTACCTATCCTCAGCTCCTGCCTTGATGAAACCAGAAAAAGGGGATATATTATCCTTATATTTGGCAGTCTCTTCTAAAGCAGTAAGTGCAGTCCTTGTTAAGGATCACGAAGGTACACAACATCCTGTCTATTATGTAAGTAAGAGTTTGCTTGATGCTGAATCCAGGTATTCACATTTAGAAAAACTTATCCTTGCTTTGATTATGGCAGACATTATTTTGAAACTCATGCCATTATTGTTAGGACTAATTTCCCAATTAAGAATGTTCTCAGGAAACCTGAAATGTCAGGAAGGATGGCCAAATGGGCAGTGAAGCTTAGTGCCTATGATATAAGATATGAGCCAAGAACTGCCATTAAATCCCAAGCCTTGGCTGACTTTGTGGCAGATTTCAGTAGTGACTTACAAAGGGAAGCTGAGTTAGAAGTCCAACAGCTTGAAGAGACTAAGGATCCTTGGATACTCTTCACAGATGGAGCCTCTAACATCAAGGGAACTAGACTTGGAATACTACTAAAATTGCCACAGGGGGACATAATACCCCACTCCATTGCTTGTGAGTTTCAAACTACTAATAATGAGGCTGAATATGAAGCCTTGATAGCTGGTTTGCAAATTGCCAAGCACATGAGGATCAGGTATCTTGAGGTACATGTAGATTCGTTGCTAATTACCAATCACTTTAATGGATCCTATGCTGTTAAAGGTGAAAGACTAATCAAATATTTAGAGATAGTCACGGAATTGGCACTCTCTTTTGTTTCTTTTAGTTTGACACAGGTACCCAAAGAAGAAAATGCAGAAGCTGATGCATTGGTTGGATCATCCTTGACGATCCCAGAGGATATTAAAATTCCCATTATCCATATCTTGGCTCCTGCAATTGAGGATCATGTAGCTATGGAGATAGGAGAAGATTCTGCAATCATCCCTAGTGATGATTCACAATCTCATTCAGGATCATGGATCCTTCCAATAATGAGATATATACAACATGGGAGATCCCTACAGGACAAAATCCTAGAGCTTTTAAAGTCATGGTTTCTTAATTTACAATATTAAATAACATGTTATATAAACGCTCTCTTGCAGGTCCATATCTAAGATGCATTGAGGATCCTGAAATTCAAGAAGTCCTAAAGGATTTTCATGAAGGAGATTGTGGAAACCATACTGGGGGCAAAGCACTATTCTCAAGGATTCTTAGGACATGATACTATTGGCCTACAATGAAGAAGGATGTTGTGGATTATGCTAGGAAATGTGATGCTTGCCAGAGACATAGCAATATGCTTCATCAACCAGCAGATCTCCTGCATCCTATATCCTCTTCTTGGCCATTCATGAGATGGAGAAGGGATATAGTTGACAAACTTCCCAAGGCACCTGGAGGAAAAGTATTCATGCTTGCTATGACTGATTACTTCTCCAAGTGGATAGAAGCTGAAGCCTTTGCTCAAGTCAGAGAAAAAGAAGTGATATCCTTTATTAAAAGAAACATTATTACCAGATTTGGTATTCCTTCTGAAATTGTTTGTGATAATGGATCCCAGTTTATTGGGAGTAGAACCACTAACTTTTGTGACAGCTGGGGGATTAAGATGATAACATCAACACCAGTCCACCCACAAGCTAATGGTCAAGCAGAATCATCCAACAAGATCATCATCAACAACTTGAAGAAGAAGCTTGGACCCAAGAAAGGAAAATGGGCAGAAGAGCTACCTTATGTGCTTTGGGCTGATAGAACAACTCCCAAGAATGCCACTGGTCAAACTCCATTTTCTTTAGTGTTTGGGCAGAATCAGTGATCCCTACAGAAATGGTGGTTCCTACTGCTAGAACAAGCATCCGTGATCCTGAAGGAAATGCTGAAAAATTGGTTCAAGACTTGGATACCATAGAAGAACTCAGGGATTTGGCAAGAATAAGAATAGCTAGTTATCAACAAAGGATGGCTGGAGCTTATAACAAAAATGTCAGGATCAGGAAGTTTCAAGTTGGTGATATGGTGTTGAGGAAAGCATTCCAAAATACCACCAATCCTGCTGATGGCAAATTAGCACCAAAGTGGGAAGGCCCTTATCTTATTGAAGCTGAGGCAGGAAAGGGGGCATATCTATTACTAACAATGGAAGGGGATTTGCTACCAAGAGCTTGGAATGCTGTCCACTTGAAGAGATATTTCATGTGATAAGGATCTTGGATCCTTAGCTATTTTCATGACCGATATCCTTGAAGGATCCTTAGAGGATAGATGATCCTCACACTGGTAATGATCTAACTTCAATCTATTTAATTCTTTAATTATCTTGTTTACAAGGAGAAGGATCCTGGATCCTTTATCCTTTTTTCACTCAGTTCTGAGTGTTGCAGAAGATTGATATATCCTTAACAAAGGATCGAGTATACACAGAAGTCTCCTAAGTTTTATGGGCTTGTCCCCAGTTCTTTGGTCTTGTCCCCAGTTTATTAGGCTTGTCCCCAGTTTCGCCAGTAGCGCACGATGATATCGATACAGTTCAAGGCAATGGGACCAATACCCGCTTTAGGGGCTGACAATTTCATTGTACTGGCTGTATTCAGGATCCTACGTATAATGGTAGACGTACCATACATCCGTTCCTAAGGTTTCTAACGTTTTCACGTTAGCTAAACTTTTGGCATTTTCATGTCACCAAGTTTGGATAGCCGCCAGTGAGGGCCATACTCCAGTTTACACAAGATCCTTTGGGCTTGTCCCCAGTCTTTTGGGCTTGTCCCAAGTTTTTTGGGCTTGTCCCCAGTATATTGGGCTTGTCCCCAGAATTGTTGGGCTTATCCCCAGTTGCTAACCTTTATCTTATGTTGGCTTAGTCCCAAGTTATGTTCTATTTCAGGTTTCCAAAGCTGAATGATTAAGGATCCTTGATCCTAACCTTTTTACTAAGGTTTGTCTTTTAGTTATCATGATTGTAAACATTAAGGATTTAGGATCCTAACTTGGATTCTTAGGTATGATTCTTATTTACCTTCACTTTATTCTTAATTTGTTTAAGTACCCTTATTCTTTGACAACAGGATTTATGATCCTAAAGTTATGCCAATTTTTTGAACCTTTCAATTATAGGATATTTGATCCCTGATCATATCCTAAACTTTTTGACACATTCTAATATACTTTTGTCTCAAACTTGCAAATTCAAAGAAATAAACAATAACAACTAAAAAGAAATAACATATACAACATGAGATAGCCAAAAGATTAAGGTTTTATTTATTTACCAAAAGTTAAACCCTTTAAAGGTTGTCAAGATTGCCAACCCAAGTTTCTACCAGCAAAACGTGGCCCGTCCACTTGGGTTGGCAAAGGGTGTCCATACTAAGTGTTCAATAAGTGCAGGAAATAAAAGCGAGGGGCACCAAAGGCTTCATCCTCCACAAACAGAAGGATCCATCCACCTTTGTTACCCCCTATTGTTCAAAGGATCAGTGATCCTTAAACCTATATACTATTGTTCACCATTATAAACCAACCATTGTTATGAAAACATCAACAACCAAAAAACTACCAAACCATAAAAAATGGGCTCCGGCCACGTCTAGAAATTTCCATCATCGCCCATTTGTGTAGCTCACACCTTCACTGCATCACCACCAGCCTCTGCATCCTCAGCCTGATCCTTCAACCCGCTGCCACTAGCCTCGATTGCCAGAACCTCTTCAGTCTCCTCTTCATCATCCAGCTCAGCCAGCTTGGCCTTCCAGCCTTCTTGGTCCCAGGTAGTCCTGTCGAAGTTAGGATCCTCAGCCTCCTTCGCCATCTGAAGCTTGATCTTGAGCATAGCAATGGTGGCAGAAAGCTTAGCACCCTCCATCACTTCAGCATTCTCCTGATCAGCAGTAATGTGGGCCATGACCAGCTCCTTCTTCACCAGATTGACATCATTCTCCAGGGAGGCAATCTTCTGATCCTTCGCCAGGAACATCTTCTGGAACTCCAAGTGCTTCTCCTCAGCTTCCTCAGCATACGAATCCATGAGCATCTGGATCTCAGCAAATTTCTGCAACAAAAGGGGAACACAAGTCAGGATCCGTTATCCTCAGTGTGGGCAGAACAGACTTAAGGATCAGGGATCCTTACCTCAGAGACGTATTCCTCAAACTGGTGCTGGATGAGAGGCAGGCCTTCAAGAGTCTCAGCGGTTTTCCTCTTCTTTCCACCCTTGCCCTTGGTGCTGACAACGTTAGGAGCTGGGATGCTAGGACTAGCAGCAAGATGTTACTTGCGAGACTGGGAGGAAGCAAATGCATCAAGATCACTAACGCTGAAGCGAGAGGCTGATTTCGAAGACTTTCCAGCGCCTACAAATGACCAACCACAGATAAGTATCCTTATTCTACATCTATTTAAATATTTCATTACACTTAAATGTGAATACTTACTTGACATGGTGACTGAACCAGAGGATACTTCTTGTGAATCCTTTGTTTTGGCCTGGAACGTTCTAACAGCTGGATCAAGGTTCCAAAAGGCTGCGATTCTTTCTTTTGTTGCAGGTGACTTTATGAGGTGAGAAACTGAGATAGCTGCACAATGGAAACAGAAAAGGATCAGTTATCCTCAACAGAAACAGAGTCATCCTATGATCCTTCTATAAGGATCCTATATCCTACCATGGGTGGCCCACTTTTTGGGGAGATCTTTCCCGTCTGGGATAGAATCCCTCCTAACAAAGAAGAATCGGTTTCTCCATTGAGGATCATTTTTTGTGGTCTTGAGGATTGGGTGAGGATCACCAGGTTTGTGCTTAAACAAGAAATGGTGTGAACCATGGCTGACAAGATTATACAACTCGGCCAACTCAGACATCCCTGTCTCACAACCCTCTTGCTCGATGATGTTCTCTATGGTGTACAAGACCCTCCACATTATCGGCATGGCCTGGATATAGCACATGCCGGTGAGTGCAAAGAAAGATTGAGTGAAGGCAGGAAAAGGATAGGAGAAGCCTGTCAAGAATGAGGTGGCCGGAAAAGCAACCCAGGTATCGGAGGTACAGTCACTCTGCGCAGAAGAGTCAAAAGGTTTAAAGACGGTGTCTGCCGGGAAGCAATGGCGGATTCGATCGATCTCAGGTTCGGTGAAACGACAGAGCTCAGATGAAGGATTTTTGATAATCCCTTGGCTTTTCAGGGGACTATCCTTTTTTGGATCCTTGGCCGGTGAGGATCGAAGAACCATCTTTGCCACGGATGTTCAGAAAATCAAAGATCAGAATAAGTAAATGAAGAGAGAAGGAGGAAGAGAGATACCTGATCAGCCTTCGAATGAGGATTTAAAGGGAAGTAACGCACGAATTTAAATGCCTCTTGATCCTTATCTCTAATTTCGAATTTATAATGATGATTTGAAGGTTGTCACTTCGCTGACGTATGATTTGCAACGGCTAGTCCCGTTTTAACGGCTATATTTACGTTGTTCAGTTCGTTGCAAATAAGGCACAAAAATATGACTCATTAAGTTATATTTTATTCCTCATATTTTGGGGGCAATTGTTAGGGATGGATTTTCTAAACCTAAGGATCACGGATCCTCAAGTGCAGCCAGGATCACGGATCCTCAGTTCTGTTTGAATTAAGGATCTTCAGAAGACGTTGCAGGTTTAAGGATCCCCGATCCTCATTGTTATCCTAACACTAACGGTTGTTTCCATTATATTTGAACTTGTTTTGCAGAATGAACGAGTGGGACTAAGTCTTGCCGAGATTCCAGGGGAATATGCTCCCATATTCTGCACGTGTTTAGCTTGGGTGACCATTTTGGAAGTCATGGAGGGCTAGCACAATTTGCGGAATGTTTATTATATAGTTTATTTCTATTTTAAAAGGGGATAACAGCTTGACAGTTAGAACAATTAGCAACACACACTCTTGAAAGCTCTCGGCAACATTTTGGCGATTATACACATATTGCACACTAGTGATCCTTGTAACAAGCTTGTTATCATCCCGATTTGTAACTTTTATTTGTTCAATAGAGTTGGTGATCGGTAGTTTCCATCACCCGAGGTTTTTTATGCCGGAGATCATCTCTTGATCAAGGGCTTTTTCCTCGTATAAATCCTTGTGTCTCTTGTTCATTTCATTCACAAGTTGTTCATACAATTGCAATATAATTCAAGCATCACACCTCACAAAATAAGATTTGGTTGCATTATCCTAGTCTGATTTTTGACCAAAACATTGAGTACCTTCATGATCCTTAACAAGGACTACACTTACTGCCTAAGAAGAAACTGCTTAATATAGGGATAATATCTCCCCATTTTCTGGTTTCATTAAAGCTGGAGCTGATGATAGGTAATCCTTTAGGGCCTTGAGAGCATTTTCATGTTTCTCAGTCCACTCAAACTTTTTATTCTTTCTCAAGATGTCATAGAATTCTTTGCATTTCTCTGATGACTTTGAGATGAATCTGTTCAAGGCTGCGATCCTCCCTGTCAATCTTTGCACATCCTTAGCATTGGCAGGAGACTTGATGTTCATAATGGCCTTGATTTGTTCTGGACTTGCCTCTGTCCCTCTTTTTGTCACCATGTAAACTAAGAATTTACCAGCTTTCACTCCAAAGTGGCATTGGGAAGGATTCAGTTTCATGTTGTATCTATCAAGGATATCAAATGCTTCCTCCAAATCTCTAAGGTGATCCTCAGCTCTCTTGGACTTAACCACCATGTCATCAATATAGACTTCCATTGTGTGTCCAATTTGTTCTTTAAACATCATGTTTACTAACTAGCCTTTGGTATGTAGCACCTGCATTTCTTAGTCCAAAGGGTATAGCAATATAACAATAGATACCAGTAGGGGTTATAAAGGTTGTATCTTCTTGATCAGATGGTTCCATCTGAATTTGTTGGAATCCAGATGAAGCATCCATAAAAGTTAACAACTCATGACCCGCTGTAGCATCCACCATGGAGTCAATGTGGGGTAAAGGGAAAGGATCCTTAGGATATGCCTTATTTAAATCAGTAAAGTCGACCCATACCCTCCACTTTCCATTTTTCTTTTGGACAACAACCACATTGGCTAACCATCTTGGATACTTTACCTCTCTAATCATACCTGCTTTGAGCAGTTTATCTACCTCCTCTTGAATAATGGCTTTTCTTTCAGGTGCAAACTTCCTCCTTTTCTGATGTATTGGCTTGAAGGACCCGTCAATGACAAGTTTATGAGTAATAATATCTTTAGAGATACCTGTCATGTATTCATGCTTCCAAGCAAAGGTAGATTTTCTTCTTCTTAAGAAGGATATTAGATCCAGTTCAATACTGCCAAGGATCCCGGGTCCTATAAAAATCTTGGATTCAGGATCCTCCGGGTTCAGCAGAATATCCTTGACATCCTGCTCTCTCGCCTCCAGGACATCCCTTAGAGGATACTTTAATTGCTATGCCTCCCTAGGCCTTGAAGCTGGCTTCATTGATGATGTGTAGCAATTCTTGGCTTCTTGCTGATCACTCTCAATCTTCACCCCCCCATGGAGTAGGGAGCTTCACACATTGATGATATGTAGATGGGACTGCTTTCATATCATGTATCCATGGCCTGCCAAGGATAACTTTAAAACAAGATAAGAAATCAATAACATAAATTTTTTTAATAGAATTAACACCCTCTATATAAATAGGAAGTTTGATGTCCCCCAATGTGTTCTTGGTTTCTCCACTAAATCCCACAAGAACTGATGATCTTGGGATAATTTCTGATTCAGGAATGTTCATTCTCTTGAGGAGATCTAGTTGGATAATGTTCACTGAGCTTCCCCCATCTATGAGAATCCTGCGAACAAAATGGTTATAAATAAACAATGTAATAACAAGACCATCATGATGAGGATCCTGAATATCCACACGGTCATCCTCATCAAAGGATATGACTTTCTCCTGTGTAAGGATAGAAGTTCGAATAGGCCTATCCCCATTCTCCATCTTTGTCTTTTTCGCGTGCCTCTTAGCTGCTAAAAAGGAAGTGCCACATATGTCTGATCCACCGGAGATGAAGTTGATAATTTGAGCATCAGCTGGAGGAGCAGGAGCCCTTTCTGGAACTTTTTCAGGATCCTGGATCCTTGACTTCTTTCTTCCAAATAGCTCCTTCAAGTATCCTTTGCTTAAGAGGTAACCAATCTCTTTCCTGAGTGCTATACATTCATCCATGAGATGACCAAAATCTTCATGATAAGTACACCATTTCGATTTGTCTTTGGTGGCAGCTGGCTTGTCATTCTTTCTAGGCCATCTAGCTTTACCACCTAAATTCTGCATAGTAAGGATTAGTTCATTATTATCAACAGCAAAGCAATACTCAGAAATAGGAGGATAATCTTCATCATCTTCCTCTTGTTCCACAGCATGCACATTCTGATTGTCAGACTTATTGTATGACTTTGACTTGTTATTTTTGAAATAGGATCCTTGCTTTTCTTGTTTTGAGGATCCTGAAAGTCTCTCCTGGATCCTTTTGTCATCCTCTAATCGGATGAACCTCAAGGCCTTGTTTTTTACCTCATCAAGGTTCCTGCATGGTGTCATAACAAGATCATCACAGAATTGTGAATCCTTAAGCAAACCCATTTTAAAAGCTTCTACAGCTATTGCAATATCTAAGCTGGGAATCTCTAAGGATTCTCTACTGAATTTAGTTATGTAATCCCTTAGTGATTCATTATGACCTGAGTTACCTTATATAAATCACTAGTTAATCGTTCAAATCTCCTACTACACGAAAATTGGCTATTGAACAAGTTAACCAGATTAGCAAATGAGGTAATAGAGTAAGGAGGAAGACTTAGCAGCCATTTAAGAACTGATCCTGTCAATGTGGATCCGAAACCCTTGCATAGACATGCTTCCTTTAACCTTTCTGGAATGGGGTTGATCTCCATTCTCTCCCTATATTGAGCTACATGCTCTTCTGGATCAGTTGTGCCATCATAGAGCTTCATATTCGGTGTTTGAAACCTCTTTGGTATCTCTGCATCACATATAGGTGGTGCAAAGCGAGACACTCTGTGACTACCATCCGGAATCTCAGGAATGGGTTTAACCACTCCCGGGACACTGGATATCATATCCTTAAGTTTTTGTAACTCTCTTGCCATAGCTTGGTTGATTCCCGATTCCTGCACCAAACCATGGTTAGTGTTTTCGTCAAAAATCACACAAGGATAATGCAACCAAATCCGATTTTGTGAGGTGTGATGCTTGGTAAAATGAACAAATGTATGAACAATGTATGAATGAAATGAATGTTGGACACAAGGATTTATACGAGGAAAAAGCCCTTGATCAATATATGATCTCCGGCACAAAAAACCTAAGGTGATGGAAACTACTGATCACCAAATATATTAAACAAACTATGTTTACAAATCGGGATGACAACAAGCTTGGTACAAGGATCACTAGTGTGCAAAAAGTGTGTAATCGCCAATAAGTTGCAGAGAGTTCTCGAGAGTAGTGTGTGTTGCTAATTATTCTCTAATCAAGCTTGTTATCCTCATTTAAAAATAGAAATAAGCTAACAAACTAACAATCCAAAAAAGGTGCTAGCTTCCCACGATCTCCACAACGGTCACGAAGGCCATGCACGTGCAGAATTAGAAGTCATATTCCCCTGGAATCTCGGTAAGACCAAGTCCCACTCGAATGCTCCTGCAAAACAAGTTCAAATATAATGGAAACAATTGTTAGTATAAGGATAATAATGAGGATCCTGGATCCTTAGTCCTGCAATGTCTCCTTAGGATCCTTGATTCAAACTGAACTAAGGATCCGTGATCCTGGCTGCACTTGAGGATCCGTGATCCATATGCTGGGAAAATCCATCCCTAACAATTGCCCCCAAAATATGAGGAATTAAATACAACTAGATGAGTCATATTTTTTGCTTTATCTCGAACGAGTTGGTTAGCGAAATTTAGCCGTTGTGATAGGACTAGCCGTTGCAAAGATGACGTCAGTGACAAGACTTCCCTGCACAATCATCATTATATATACAGAGTTAGAGATAAGGATCAAGATGCATTTAAATTCAAGCGTTTCTCTCCTTTAAATCTTCATTCGGAGACTCCAATAGGTATCTCTCTTTTTCCTTCTCTCTAAATTCTCTTCTTCCGATCCTCTATTCTCCAAGCATCCATGGCGAAGATGACCCTCCGATCCTCACCTGCCAAGGATCCTAAGAAGGATAGCCCCCTGAAGAGCCAGGGTGTAACCAAAAACCCTTCGCTGGAACTTTGGCGTTTTACCGGTCCTGAAATTGATCGGATACGTCATTGCTTCCCGGCAGAAGCCGTCTTCAGATCCTTCGACTCTTCGATGAAGAGCGATTGTGTCTCTGATGCCTGGATCACTTTTTCGGCAACCCCTTTCCTGATAGGGTTCACTTATCCTTTTCCTGCTCTAACACAATCATTATTCACCCTCACTGGCATGTGCTATATACAAGCCATGCCAATGATGTGGAGAGTTCTTTATACCCTGGAAAACATCATCGAGCATGAGGGTGTTGAAATAGGGGTGTCTGAGCTGAGTCAAATGTACAACCTTGTTAGCCACGGTTCTCATCGCTTTCTGTTCAAACACAAACCTGGTCAGCCTCATCCAATCCTCCAAACCACCAAAAATGATACCCACTGGTGGAACCAGTTCTTCTTTGTAAAGAGGGACTCTGTTCCAGATGGGAAAGACCTTTCCAAAAGGTGGATCACCCATGGTAGGATATGGGATCCTTAGACAAGGACCAAAGTAGGATTCTTTTTACTGTTAAGGATAACTGATCCTTTTTTCTGTTTTTGTTGTGCAGCTATCTCGCTCTCTCACATTCAAGAAACACCTGCAACAAAAGAAAGGATTGCTGCTTTTTGGAAGCTTGATCCTGCTGTCAGAACATTTCAAGTTAAAACAAAGGATTCACAAGAAGCATCCTCCGGTTCCTTTACAATGTCAAGTATCCAGATCTATGTGTGAATAAATATGAATACTTATCTGTGTTTTGTATTTGTAGGTGCTGGCAAATCCTCTAAATCTGCTTCCAGATTCAGTGTGAGTGACCTTGATGCATTCGCCTTCTCAAAGTCAATCAAGAAGGACCTGGCTGCAAGCCCAAGCATCCCCAATCCTAAGGGCATGAGCACACGGGGCAAGGGTGCCAAAAAGAGAAAAACCGCTGAGCCCAGTGAAGGCCTTCCTCTCATCCAACACCAGTTTGAAGAATATGTCTCTGAGGTAAGGATCCTGAATCCTTAAGTCTGAACCTTCCTTTCTGAGGATAACGGATCCTGACTATATGCTTCTTTTATGCAGAAATTTGCTGAGATCCAAATGCTCCTTGATCATCATCTCGAAGAGGCTAAGCAGAAGAACCTGGACTTCTAGAAGATGTTCCTGGCCAAAGATAAGAAAATCTCCTCCCTCGAGAAGGAACTCAACCTGACACAAAAGGAGCTGGTCCTGACCCAGATCACGGCTCAGCAGGAGAAGGCAGAGGTGATGGAAGGGGCAAAGCTTTCTGCTACGATTGCCATGCTCAAGATGAAACTGCAAATGACTAAGGAAGCTGAGGATCCTGCTTTCGATAGGTCTGCCTAGGACCAGGAGGCTTGGAGGCAGATGTTGGCTGAGCTGGATGATGAGGACGAAGCTGAGGAGGTCTTGGCAATTGAGGCTAGCAGTAGTGGGGTGAAGGATTCCGAGGCAGCAGGTGGTGATGGTGAAAAGGCAGTGGAACCAGCGAAGGTTTAGGCTGCAACAATGGGCGATGATGGATTTATCTAGACGCGACCAGAGCCCATTTTTTATGATTTTGTGGTTTTTGGGTTGTTATCTTTCGAACAATGATGGTTTGTAACTAAACAGTAGTATTTAGGTTTGAGGATCACGGATCCTTGGGACAATAGGTAGGATGATAGCTGGTGGAGGGTTCCTCTGTTTGGGGGATGAAGCCACTATTATCCTGCCATCTTTATTTCCTGCACTTTAGACTTTGTTAATATGGACACCCTTTACCTACCCCAGCAGACGGGCCACGTATTGCTGGTAGATGCTTGGGGTAGGTAATTTTAACAACCTTTGAAGGGTTTAACTATGGATAAATAAATAAAACCTTTAACTTTTGGCTATCTTGTGTTGTTCATTCTATGTTTATTTACCTTTCAATTATTATTGCATATTCCTTTGAACTTACAAGTTAATAATGAAAGTATAAAAATTAGTTTATGTCAAAAAGATTAGGATATGATCAAGGATCAAATATCCTATAATCGAAAAGTTTAGAAAGTGAGATACTTTTAGGATCATATATCCTGTTGTCAAAGTATAAGGGTAACATAGATAAATCAAGAATAAAATTAAAGTAAATAAAGATCATACCAGAAAATCCAAGTTAGGATCCTAAATCCTTGATACTTACAATCATGATCACCAAAAAACAAACCCTTGTATGAAGTTAGGATCCAGGATCCTTAACTGTTTAGCTTTAGAAACCTGAAATAAGACATAACTTGGGACTAAGCCAACTGCAAAAGCAAGAGTTAGTATCTGGGGACATGCCCAACAATCTGGGGACAAGCCCAATAAACTGGGGACAAGCCCAAAAAACTGGGGAAAAGCCCAAAAACTGGGGATAAGCCCAAAAAACTGGGGACAAGCCCAAAAACTGGGGACAAGCCCAAAGGATCTTGTGTAAACTGGAGTATGGCCCTTACTGGCGACTATCCAAACTTTTTTTTGGTAAAGGGTTACCCCGGTGATTTTATATATTCACAAACAAAACAAAACAAAACAAAACAAGTAGTAAGGAAATACCCTTACTAGTTCAATCATGAGACATGCCTCATGAAAGTGGAACAAACGAAAACAAGAGAAACTAAAACTAAGAAAAACAACTACTAGACTAACATCTAGGAAAGATAGAGAAAACAATCAATCAGCCTCCATCATCTACGACTGGGTCTCCATGAATCTCCCACTTCTCGAGAAGTATCCTCACTTTAGACGTATTCTTGAACTTTAAACCCATCAATTTATATCGGACAGTGTCAAAAATCGAAGCACATATACTTTCTAGGTGCCTTGCATGGTTCTTGAATAAACGATGGTTTCTTTCCCGCCAAATAACATAAGCGGAAGTAGTAACAATCAATCGACACACTAGGTTAGCAGTGGATTTGGACCTAGCCCGATGCCGGAGCCACTCTATAATAACACTCCACTTTGCTTCCACATTACCCATACCTGCTTTTGCACGAATCATCTCCCAAACCTGAGCCGAAAATTTGCACTAAAAAAATAAATGATCATGCGAGTCAATATTTTCAAAGCATAAGAGGCAGCACATCATATTCATGTTATTTCTTCTTGTGGTATTCCATTGCAAGATTTTATCCTGAGTCAATAGTTTACGCCGCATAATAAGCCACATAAAGAAAGCATAGCGAGGAATACACTGCGAAAACCAAACAATACTAGACCAATCCACCTCCGGTTCACTAGCTCTGATTGAATTCCATACACCCTAAGAAGAGTAGTCACTAAACTCGTCCTCATCTTTCCAAAGCAATCGATCCTGTATATTGTCATCCCGTTGTATCTGATCAAGCTTTATAAGAACTGGATAAGTGTCTCTCCAAGCATCAGGCCATAACCACGAACCATTAGAGGACATATCAGCTACTATTGCTTGTAACGAAAACCCCTCCCTCGTGATAGTCCTAGGCGATAGGAAGGAACTCAAAGGACCAATTACACTCCAATTGTCGTGCCAAAATGATGTGCGTCTACCATCACCAATTTTGGACCAAAAATAACCTCTAATCAGCGGTCGAAGCTGTAACAATTTCCTCTAGCTCCAACAGCAATTCGGAACAGCTTTACAATCCCAGAAATTTCAACCCTTTAACCTGTACGAGTGAATCCAAGCAACCCACATTGACTCACGGCTTGTAAGAATACTCCAAATATGCGAAACCATAAGAGCCTTATTTACTTCATGAATCCGTCTAATACCCAACCCTCCTTCCAGCTTAGGAACGCAAATAGAATTCCAAGAAACCATGGCCTTCCCATGCTGAAAGGAGCCCTGAGACCAAAGAAAATTCCGCATTTTTGCTTCTAAGTCATGAATAATCCGAACCGGTAAGATGAAAACCGAAGACCAATAGACATGCATAGCCGACAAAACCGAAATAATAAGCTGTAATCTACCAGCAAACGATAGAAGCTTGTTCTTCCAGTTATTAATACGCTGATCCAATCGCTCAACCAGAATACTGCAATCCTTATAGAGGAGGTGAGAAGATAAAAGAGGAACACCCAAGTAACGCACAGGAAGATTCCCCTCCACAAAGGGAATAGTACTCAGAATAGCCATTTTAACATGATCCGGAACATTACAAAAGAAACCCATACTTTTCTGAGAGCTAGGAACCAAACCTGACATTTTAGAGAAATCCTTAAGAGAATTCATAATACACTGAGCCGAATGAACATCTCCTCTAGCAAAAAGGAATAAGTCATCCGCAAAACATAAATTAACAATCTGTTGCTTCTCACACTTATTATGGAACCTGAATGAGGAATCAATCCTAGTCATATGCTGCAAAATACAGGTTAGCACCTCCATAACAAGCATAAAAAGATACGGGGAGGGAGGATCACCCTGCCTTAAACCCCGCTTACCGTCAAAAAACCATAAACATTGCCATTGATACATAACGAGTATGAAGTAGTAGACACACATACCATAATCTAGTCCACCATAACTCGATGAAAACCAAATCCCACAAGAACTTGTTTGAGAAATCCCCAGTCAACTGTGTCATACGCTTTCTGAATATCAACCTTAAAAGCGCATCTAGGAGGACCAAAATTCCTATGATAATTGTGCATCAGTTCCTGAGTAAGCAGAATATTATCCGATATTTTCCTGCTCGGAACAAAAGCAGACTGATTACTAACAATCCCATTTAAAGTATCTTTTATCCGATCCACTAACACCTTACTAATGCACTTGTATATGACGTTACAACAGGAGATCGGACGGTAATCAGTGACTCTCGATGGAGTCGTGATCTTCGGAACTAGCGCAAGAAGCGTGTGATTTAATTGCTTTAAAAGCTTCCCCGTGTTGAAGAAATCAAGGACCGCATTCGATATATCACTACCCACAATATCCCACGCATTCTTAAAAAAGGCAGCCGTGAACCCATCAGGCCTCGAAGCTTTATCATTACCAATCTCAAACATAGCCGACTTTATTTCTTCAAGCGTAATAGGCCGAACCATGTTGGTTGCCACTATCGTATCTAAGTAAACAGCTCAGGAGAAGGATCAAGCGATACCTGACCTTGACATCCCAAAAAGTTCTCATAATGATTGACTAAGGCATTGTTTGTCTACTAGAAATCTATTCATGATATTTAGTAGGCTAGGTTATGGGGTGTCATAGGTTCTTTGTTTTGTTTTGTCTTACATATATGGGGCATGTCCTGTATATGAAATAGTGTGGAACTCATCCTCACTACTTGTACTTAATTGCGGTTGCATTTTAATAGAATCACCGGGGTAACCCTTTACCCAAAAATGATTGACTAAGGCATCAGGAACATTATCACCCTCATAAGATGTACCATTTGCATCAGAAATAACATCTATACGGCTTCGATGGTTCCTACTCTTCAGCGACATGTGGAAGTAAGCTGAATTCGAATCCCCTACACGCAACCATTCCACTTTAGATTTTTGCTTCAAGGACCTTTCTTCATCAAGACAAGCTTCCTGGAACTCACACAACACTTTTGTTTATTCAATCCTTAGCTCCTCATTAATCGGATCCTGATCAATATCCTTTTGCAGTTTCTCAAGCTTTCCACGAAGATCCATGACTTTTTTATGCAAATTACCTTGAGCAAACAAAAGGGATCTAAGAGGAGATTTCAGCAAGCGCAGCTTCTTCATAACTTGGAACTGGTACACACCACTAATAGAGGTTTCCCATTCCGCTTTAACTATTTCCAAGAACTTCAGTTTGTACACAAAAAAAATTGCGAACTTAAATGGTCTCGGCTTCGGTTTAGCAGCTTTCGGAAATTTTAAAATACATGGGCAGTGATCTGAAACTCCATATGGTTGAAACAAAGCAACCGAGTCTGGATGTTCAGACACAAAAGGAGTGTTACCCAAAACACGATCAATTTTCTTCAACAAACCCACTCCATTCTTCGGCTTTTGGTTCCATGTAAAGTGCATACCCATTCGATTAACATCAAACATTTCCATATCCTCCACACACTCCTTAAAGTCTCGCATACATGGAGAAATAGTAGAGACACCAAAAGAGTTATCTTCTAGGTTAAGAGCTGAATTAAAGTCTCCCATTATTACCCAAGGATCATTATTTACCAGCACTTTATGCATTCTAAGTTGTTGCCATAACACCCTACGAGTAACATAATAGTTTGCTGCATACAGAATCGAACAAAAAAGCATCCTCCTATCAACTTTAAATATAACCTGCACATGCATAACTTGAGTCTCTTGAGAAAGAACCATAACATCCACAACCGCCGGGTCCCACCCAAGAATTATACGAGTCCCCTTTTGACAACAACCACCATTAGACGTCCAATCCCAGTTCCGAAAGACAAAGCTACAAACTTTACTCAGATTATTCACATCCACATGAGATTCAAGAATCGCACATAAGCTAACATTATTATCCTTGACAACCTGGCGAACCTCCTTTTGTTTCAGGGGGCGGTTCAACCCCCTAATATTCCATATAGCAAAACTAACCATTTAAAACCACTGAATCAGGAGTGCTTGCCCCTTTTTTAGTCGTGGTTCCATGGTTATCTTCTCTAATAAATTCATTCGTTTCGTTGAATACTTCCACTACCTCCTCATCATCCGCTTCCTCCTGATCCATACCCACTCCCCCTCCTGTTTTACTAGACTCCCCTTTGTCATTCCTTAGAACATCAAAAGGATTGTTCAAAACAACACTACTGGCCGATTTCGGTTGGATCTTCACTCCACCTCCAGTTTTATTGGACTCGCCTTTGGGTGCCACTGGCCTATACTTGAACTTTTGTTTTTGCTTATTAACTAGAAATCCAGTCCGTCTAGCCACTTTCCTATTATCCACATCCGTAAAACCCTCTGCGTCAGTAACTCTCGGCTTTTTTGGACCCATAGCTTGCTTAATCTCCTTTTGCTTTAGACCTTTATTCCCACCATTAGCCACTCGAGCAACCTGCTTTGGACATGAATCCTCGTTATGACCAAATACACAGCAACGACCACACCGATGTGGACTCCATTCGTATTCCACATACACCTTCTCCTTAACAAACCCATCCCCATCAAGACATGGAACCGCAATAACCAATTCCTCCTTAAAATCATTTTCAGCTGATATTTCAATAAGAGCTCGTGCATAGCTGCTTCGACCCCACATATCAACGCACATGGATGTTGTAAAGGAATCTAATGCTTTCGGCTCCCCAATTGCCGAAGCAATCAATCTTAAACCATCCTTCGTGTAAGCAGCAATAGGTACCTCATGAATCTTAACCCATACTTGGACCTTTTTTACTTCCTTCTTCCCAAGTTTTACCGATGGCGACTAAACCTCCAAGAACATTGGCTGTGAATGAATAATCCACGGACCCTCATTAAGCGCATTCATCATACCCGCTTGATCACCAAAATTAAAGAAGAAAAACCCATTAGCATTCATCATTGATTTTTGCAGCCCAAATCGTTTCCAATTATTCCTAACGAAGTATTCCACAACTGGGTATGCTACCCGGTCCCCCAAAAAATATCCATACAATGTGTTAGCTAGTTTATCTTGCACTACTGTGACTGATTCCCTAGGAAGCACCACATCACAACCATCATGCTTTTCATCAGTAGCAAGTTTCCGAAAGTTTACCTTCCTCGAGTTGTCAGCCATGACTGATTCCGCATACGACAAAGGTTTTGAAACCTTTCCAGCATTCGGCTGACTAGCAACAACTTCTTCTTGATGTTTCTCCGAACCCTGATTCTCCGAATTGACTTTCTCCAGGTTAGCTGGGACCGTAATCTTCATTAGCTCATCAATCACATTAATCCGGTGACCCTCATCCTTCTTATCAACAACCGTACCTCTACGTGGCACGAAAGTCTTCCCATCGATATCAACAACCCTATCAGCAATACCTTTGAACGACAGATCAGAAAATTTCCAGCCATCTTGACGTAAATCCGCAGATTTCTTTCGATCATCCATGTTAATAAAACCAACTCTCTATAATAACCAAAACTCAGACTACCATGCACAAGAAAACCGAGAAACCAAGACCCAACAAACGGAAAATAAGAAAACCCTAAACTAGCTTAAACCTTACCCCATGAACCTTTCGAAATCATATAGTAGAACAGGTAGGTCAAGGGGTTTTTTTTTTTGTTGCTTAAACTAGTTGTGATGTATGGATTGAAACCTGCTCAAGGGAAACCCTAATGCTCTCTCTCTAGCTGGCGATTTTTTCATCTCTGAATCCTTGATTCCTTCATGATTTTGATGTATAACAGTCTGTGATCAGTGTTTGATTTATCAAACAATTGTAACGAACTCGTTAGCATCTCCTGATCGTTTCAATCCTGGATTTCTTCCTCATTGCCGGCCTTATTCTAATAATCAGATCTGATTGAATAGAGTTTTGGGTCTTTCGGTCCTACTGGTGAGGCAGTAACCTTGATTGATCGGACTCGCTATTTGATTTCGTGATGATTATTGGATTAGGTTTGCTAGATTAGGGTTTCTTTTGTTTCTTTTCTGTTCTTGGTACGACTAGGGTTCAGGATTTTCGTGCATGGTTGCTTGCTGATTTGTTCTTGGAGAGAGTTGAGTTTCTTTAGCATGGATGAACGTAAGAAATCGAAGGGGGATGTGCATGCCGGTCGTTACAAGCCGCCGTTCACATCGTCTACGTTTCAAGGTTTAGCATCACGAGTGGTAGACATCGAAGGGAAAACTTTAATGCCTCGGAGGGGTGTTATTTCTTCTGGGAATCTTGAACCAGGGAAGTTCAATGTGATTGATGAACTGTCCAAGATTACTGTTCCTGTTCCTTTGGCTGAACCTGTTATGGTGACTAATGTGGCTGAGTCCCGGCTTGAACATGGATATGAAAGCGTGTCTTTCTTTGACTCTCAGAATTTGGAGAAGATGCACGTACACAATGAGATTGGAACCTCTTCAAAAACTGAAGGAAAAAACAAACAATGCTGAGAAACCAATGTCATTTGCAAATGCTGTGAAGACTATGAAGGAACCAGTCAAAGTCAACTTCAGGGCAATAGAATCGAATGAAACTGTAGATGCAGCTGATGTCGTGATTCCTATCTCGTCAGTCAAACAGGTGCAAAATAGATATGAAAATACGTTGTATGGGTATTTTTTAGGGAAACGTCTTGCCTTTCCAGTTGTTGATTATTTTGTTAAAAATAATTGGGTGAAGTATGGTCTCTCAAGACTTATGATGAACGCGAAAGGGTTCTTTTTCTTTAAATTTAAAACGAAAGAGGGGATGGCTAAGCTTTTGGAAGACGGGCCTTGGACTATCAGAAATGTTCCGATCATTCTGAATAAGTGGTCTCCGAATGTGATCGTGGAAAAACAGGATATTAAAACGGTTCCAGTCTGGATTAAAATGCATGATATACCTTTGACTGCTTTTACCGAGGATGGGCTAAGCTTGTTGGCATCGAAGATTGGCATACCAAAAATGCTGGATTCTTACACTGCGACTATGTGTACTGAATCATGGGGGAGGAGCAGTTTTGCAAGGGCCATGGTCGAAATACATGCGGATAAGGAATTGAAGAAAAGTATTACGGTTGCTATTCCAAACCTGGATGGGAATGGTCATGCAAAAGTGGAGGTAAAAGTTGAGTATGATTGGGAACCTATGAGATGCTCTTTGTGTTGTGTGTTCGGCCATAATGATAATTCATGTCCAAAGAAACCTGTTCAGGTTAGGAATGATGTTAATAGCAAACAAAATGATAACTTTCAGGAGAATGTCTTGAAAACAAAAAAACAGAATTTTCAAGGTGTGAATGTAAAGAACCAGAAGAATAAGTTTACGTATAGGCCGGTGGTAAAACCCAAGTCAAATCCGGGTAATGAAGGCCCGAACCCGGAAAAAATTGAAACTTCTAATCCATTTGATGTGTTAGGCGAGGATACGAGTACTATGGATGATGAAAAGGGGGGAGGAGCTGTTTTAGGAGAAAAAGTGCAATCAAAAGGAAAGAACCATAACACGGATGAGGTGATGAACGATGACACTGATGTTGATAATCTCCTAGATGATATTCCAAAATATATGGAGAACAAGATCCAATCTGAGGGTGCAAGCACACCCGGTTCAAATGGTGTTAATGGGTAGTGTGGCTTCGTGGAATATCAGGGGGTTGAACCGCCCCCTTAAACAGAAGGAGGTTCGTCAGGTAGTTGTGGATAATCATGTTCAGGTGTGTGCAATCATGGAAACTCATGTTGACATGTCAAAGGTATCAAAGGTCTGTCAAAAAGTTTTCAGCTCATGGATTTGGAATTCGAATGCTAGTTGTTGTTTAAAAGGTACTCGGATCATGCTTGGGTGGGATCCGAATATGGTTGATGTTATGGTCCTCTCGCAAACCGACCAGGTCATTCATACACAAGTGATGTTTAAACTCGATAGGAAATCCTTATTTTGCACGTTTGTTTATGCGGAAAACAATTATAAAAATAGAAGGGATTTATGGAATAATTTGTGTGCTCATAGCTCTATTATGAAAGACAAGCCGTGGGTAATTATGGGGGACTTCAATGCCTCCTTATTTCACGATGATTCGAGTACAGGTTCATCCAGTTATAGCATTGGTACTCGCGAATTTAGAGAGTGTGTTAACTCCATTGATGTGTTTGATGTAAATAGCACAGGTTTACACTACACATGGACGAATAATCAGCAAAGAGGAGGTATTATTTTTAAAAAATTGGACCGAATTATGTGCAATATAAATTTGGTTGCTGATTTTCCGAACGCGGGAGCTTATTTTCATCCTTTTCGGGTCTCGGATCATGCTCCATGTATCTTGAAGTTGCCGAGTGTTGCCCAAGATAAACCAAGGCCGTTTAAATTCGTTAATTTAATAGCTGAAAAGCATGGATTTCTGGAAGCTATTAATCAGATCTGGAGTAAAGAGATTACAGGTTTTCGTATGTACCAAGTTGTTATGAAGCTTAAGTTACTTAAAACCCCCTTACGAAAACTCTTCTTTAAACAAGGAAATCTGCATGAGAATGTGAAGAAGGCGAGGAAGGATCTTGATGAATGTCAGCTCGTTATGGATCAGGATACGGCAAATGATGATGTTTTAGCAAAGCATAGTTCTCTTCTTAAAAAGTATAAAGATGCAATTCATGATGAAGCAGTGTTTTTACAACAAAAATCAAAAGTTGATTGGTTAACTCTTGGGGATTCGAACACCAAATATTTCCATAACGTTGTGAAAGCTAAAAACCACAGAAGCCGAATTCTTTTAATTCGTGATACTGATGGAATCTTACATGAAGGGGGGGGCAGCGGCTTTAGCTTTGGTTAACCATTATTCGAATTTTTTTGGGAATGTCGGCCAGATTGTTTGTAGGCCAAATATGGATATCTTTCGGAATAAGTTATCCTTGATGAAAGCGAATAACATGATCCGCGTAGTGACTGATGATGAGATAAAAGATGCTATGTTCTCAATTGCAGGGAATAAGGCTCCAGGACCGGATGGGTATACCTCTGTTTTCTTTAAAAAAGCGTGGGATGTTATTGGAAAGGATGTCTGTTTAGCGATTCAAGAGTTTTTCCAAAATGGTAAGCTTCTGAATCAGCTAAATCATACGGTAATTTCTCTTATTCCAAAGGTGAAGACTCCAGACTCAGTAACGGATTATAGGCCTATATCTTGCTGTAACACTCTTTACAAGTGTATAAGCAAGATTATCACTAATCGTATAAAAGAGGGCCTAGGAGATATTGTTAACATCAATCAGTCAGCCTTTATCCCGGGTAGGAAGATTTCTGATAATATCCTCCTAAACCAGGAATTAATGCACAACTATCATCATAATCATGGCCCTCCGAGATGTGCTTTTAAAGTTGACATTCAGAAGGCATATGATACTGTTGATTGGGTTTCTTGGATACTATTTTACATGGTTTTGGTTTTCACCAAAAGATGATCAAATGGGTTATGGCGTGTGTTACTTCTACTACGTTTTCTTTGTCCATTAATGGGAATCTTCATGGTTATTTTAAGGGAAAGCGGGGCTTACGCCAGGGGGATCCTATGTCTCCTTATCTTTTCACGTTGGTAATGGAGGTTCTTACATTGATTCTTCAAAAGCGAGTTGATGATACTGCTGATTTTAAATTTCATCATAAATGTGAAGAGCAAAGGATTATTAACTTATGTTTTGCAGATGACTTATTCTTATTTGCTCGTGGTGATCCTCTTTCAGCTGCTGTGATTCTAGATTCGTTAAATCTCTTCAAGAATATGTCTGGATTGG
The DNA here is from genome assembly GCA_030545235.1 of Helianthus tuberosus. Classification (NCBI taxonomy): domain Eukaryota; kingdom Viridiplantae; phylum Streptophyta; class Magnoliopsida; order Asterales; family Asteraceae; genus Helianthus; species Helianthus tuberosus. Next base: position 46,102,481 of record CM060429.1, on the reverse strand, counting down.
TTCCTAGCATGATGAAGAGCACTGTGTTTTTTTGGAGGTGTTCTGAATTATGTTAAAGATCAAATCCGAAGTATCATGCAGTTTGAGGAAGGTGACCTTCCGGTTAGGTATCTTGGTGTTCCGCTCATATCGTCAAGATTGACTTATTCTGATTGTAAAAAGCTCGTTGATAATTTGGAGTCTCGTATCACGGATTGGAAAGCAAAAAGTTTATCTTTTGCAGGTCGTCTTCAGCTCATTAGATTTGTTTTATCATCTATGCATGTGTATTGGTCTTCCGTCTTTATATTACCAAAGAGAATTATTCATGATCTTGAAGATAAAATGCAAAGATTTCTTTGGACACAAGGTAATAGCATAAAGGGAAAGGCTAAAGCAAAGTGGAGTCGTGTGTGTCTTCCTAAGGAAGAAGGTGGTTTGGGTATCCGGAAAATCTCTGACACGAATACCGCACTTATGGTTGCTCATATTTGGAGTCTCTTGACACATAGGGAATCCTTATGGGTTAAATGGGTGCATTCGTATCGCATCCGGGATAGAAGCTTTTGGGATGTGCCGATTCGGAACAACATTACGTGGGGTTGGCGGAAGATGCTTCAATTGAGAACAATCATTCGCCAACGCATTTGGATTAAGCTGGGTAATGGAGAGAATACTAGAGTTTGGTTCGATACATGGGATACCGTATGTCCTTTGGATCGCTTTATTACACCAAGAATGATAGCTAATGCGGGATTTGATATGCGGGTCAAGGTTGCGGATGTGTATCATAATGGCGTGTGGGTTTGGCCGAACTCTTGGGTGAGTAGATTTCCGATTTTGCAACAGCTATCTAATGTAACGTCACTTCTCTTCGTGGGAGGTCTGGAATAATATTCGGTATCGTGAGAATGTTGTTTCATGGATCAACATGGTTTGGTTTAAACAATGCATCCCAAGGCACTCATTTCATTTGTGGATGGTCATTAGAAACAAGTTGAAAACTCAAGATAGAATGTCCGTTTGGGAGGCGGGTAGTGCTACAAACTTGAACCTCATGTGTTGCCCTTTATGTCATCGTGACCGGGACTCGAGGGACCATTTGTTTTTTGAATGTTCGTATGCTACGGAGGTTTGGTTTGGCATTAGGGAATTCGCGAATATGGATGATGTTAGTAGCAGATGGGTTGATATCATGAGTTGGATGGATCAACACTCCACTCGACAACCAGTCAATGTTGTGAGCAGATTGGTGGTTGCAGCGGCGTCATACTTCGTCTGGCAAGAAAGGAACTCGAGGCTTTTTACTTGTAACCAACGTACGCCGATTGTCTTATCTAAGGAGATCATTAAAACTGTTCGGTTGCGGCTTTTGACCTTCAAATTCAAAAAGGGATTTGTGAACACGACTCTCCTTCAGAAGTGGAACATTCCTAGAAGTAATTTGGATCTTGATCCTGGCTAGTTAGTTTGGCATTTGTTTTGGGTTGTTTAGGCGGGGACGGGCTATGTCTGTTTAGTCGTGTTTTTGGTTGGTTTGGTTTTGTTCTTGGTTGTTAGTTTTATCTAGTCTTGGCATGTCAAGTCTAGAGAGGGTGTAACATTTCAGTTGCACTATTGTGCTTTTTGTGTTTTATAAAATTCACCGGGGTAACCCTTTACCCAAAAAAAAAAAAAGACATGGAGTATAGCACTTATGGTGTGTGGAACGATATTCGGCTTGTTCAAGATAAGGTAGCTTGGGAGCGTATTGTGTGGTTTCCTCAGGCTATCCCTAGACACTCTTTTCTAATGTGGCTTATAGTCTGCAAGAAACTAAAGACTCAAGATATTATGTGCAAATGGCGATCGTCGGGTAATACTAATTATAACCTTTTGTGTTGTTCGTTATGTACATCGGGACCGGACTCTCATGATCATTTATTTTTTGAATGTGATTTCGCATCTCAAATATGGTATGGAGTTCGGGAGAAGGCGGGTATGGAAACTATAGGGAAAAAGTGGAGCGAGATTATGGAATATCTTCTGCATCATGCGGAGTCAAAACGGGCATCTCACATCATTGGTAAGCTAGTGGTAGCGGCGTCGGCTTACTTCATTTGGCAAGAACGAAATAATAGATTGTTCTCGACGAAGAAAAGGAATGCTACTCAACTGATAGAGGTGATTTTCATGACGATTAGAATGAAATTACACACAATGAAGTTTAAGAGAACAAGTAACATGTCTCAAGTGTTGAGCGACTGGAGTCTTCCTCGTGAATTAATGATGGATCAAGATGAATGTGGCTGATTCTTGTTAGCGGCTTTTGGAGGGGACCGTGTGGGTTCATGTTTTGTCAATTGTGACTTGTTTTGCGATTTTGCGTGTTAGTTATTCACTTTGTTTTGTTGAGCTACTCTAGCAATGGCATGTCATTCTAGAGAATTGAGGTGTGCTATATTCCTCACTTGTAATATTTTGGTTATGAATGAAATTTAACCGGGGTAACCCTTTACCCAAAAAAAATAATAAAATAAAAAATTAGGGTTTTTTCAATTACATGTATTCTTTTAGTGACATGAAAATGCCAAAACCTTAGCTAACGTGAAAACGTAAGAAGCCTTAGGAACGGATGTATGGTACGTCTACCATTATACTTAGGATCCTGAATACAGCCAGTACAATGAAATTGTCAGCCCCTAAAGCGGGTACTGGTCCCATTGCCTTTAACTGCACCAGGATAATCGTGCGCTACTGGCGAAGGTAGTAGATACCTTAAATTGGGGACAAGCCCATAAAACTGGGGATAAACCCATAAAACTGGGGACAAGCCCATAAAACTTAGGAGACTTCTGTGGATACTTGATCCTTTGTCAAAGATGCATCCACTTCTGCAAAACTCAGAACTTAGTGAAAAAAGGATAAAGGATCCTGGTCCTTCTCCATGTAATAAATTAAATTAAAGGATTAAATAAATTAGAATCAGATCATTACCAGAATGAGGATCATATATATATGATCCTCATTCTGGTAATGATCTGATTCTAATTTATTTACATGAAGTATCTCTTCAAATGGACAACATTCTAAGCTCTTGGTAGCAAATCACCTTCCATTGTCAATAATCGATATGCCCCCTTTCCTGCCTCAGCTTCAATAAGATAGGGCCTTCCCACTTTGGTGCTAACTTGCCATCAGCAGGATTTGTGGTATTTTGGAATGCTTTCCTCAACACCATATCACCAACTTGAAACTTTCTGATCCTGACATTCTTGTTATAAGCTCCAGCCATCCTTTGTTGATAACTAGCCAATCTTATCCTTGCCAAATCCTTGAGTTCTTCTATGGTATCCAAGTCTTGAACCACGTTTTCAGCATTTCCTTCAGGATCTCGAATGCTTGTTCTTGCAGTAGGAACTACCATCTCTGTAGGGATCACTGATTCTGCTCCAAACACTAAAAAAAATGGAGTTTGGCCAGTAGCATTCTTGGGAGTTGTTCTATCAGCCCATAACACATAAGGTAGCTCTTCTGCCCACTTTCCCTTTTTGGATCCAAGCTTTTTCTTCAAGTTGTTGATGATGATCTTGTTAGATGATTCTGCTTGACCATTAGCTTGTGGGTGGACTGGTGTGTGACAACCCTCATAATTCCATGTATCCGTACAATTTATTAATGATAATTAAAGTGCTTGATGATCGTGCTGAATCATTTAACTGCTTTCTGATTTCTGTGTTATACTTATATGTGCTTGTTAACATACTAGTAGTATACAGAAAAGTTACTAAATAGTCCGGTATGCTTTCCTGAGTGTTGAAAATTAAAAACGTTACAAAAATATATATGTAGGACACTTTACGGATTAATTAAGCACTTTAATGAAACAACACCGAACCGAACAACAGGACTTTACCCGAAACACAAAAATATTGTCAAACACATTGTTTCTATTTTTCTGAGCTAGTCTTGATTCCCGAACACTTAGACACACTACATAATACACGTAACACATAACACTAGACTTTTACCTATAACCTTCCACTAATTAACCTACTTACCCTCAAATATTACACTTACCCCCCCCCCCCTATGTGACCGTCCCCAAGCATGGACCCCACACCAAGATTACTACAATCTTCATAAATCTTCCTAAGTCCCATGAATATCTTTCCTTGGATTTAGAATGATTTTGTTTGTACTAGAAGAGACAAGAGGACCAATGGTTGAAAGGATTTAGAGACTATAAGTTCACTTCGTATTCTAAACTTATCACCAACACAACACTCCCACTCTCTCCTCTCCATAATCTCGGCCCAAACACCCCCTTACACCACCACAAGTTTCAAGCATCCACCTTCCAATCCAAGTGTACTTCTAGGTGCTACAAGGCGTTCAACGAAGCTTGGTGTTCTCGGAAGTTGAAGGACCACTCTCATCTTCTTTTATCCACCACATTTCTTTACTTGAACTTCCATAGTCTTGAACTAGTGGTAAGAACTTAGATCCATTCATTTTTCATGTTATTAGAGTGGTTAATAGTTATTTGATGATGAGAATCCATGAACACAAAAGGATCATAAACAAAGTCTTGAATATAAAGTAACATAATGATGAAATAAGATGAAAACATGATGTTAATATGAAGTTGTTTTGATTCTTGTTGATTATCTGATGATTTGCTTGTTAATATTGATGTTTGATGTTGTTGTGATCACTAAACATGTTAACGGAACCAATCGAACACAAGTTAGAAAGTTAAAAGCTGAAACAGTAGGCTGTTTGGTGATTACAGCCAACTTCAGTTGGCTGTAACAGGACCTTAATAAAACGAAAAATGTATTTTCTAAAGTCTAGATTTATGTATTATGAAATACGGTTCTAATGGCACTGGAATCATAATTTTTGGACTTCGTTTACTATTTTTAAAGTGTCGTTTTGTAACAGCAGCTAAAGCTGCATTTTTGCTGCTGAAAATATGCGTTCTGTTTTCTGTCATAACTTGAATTCTGAGTAGAGTTAGATCATGAAATTTGTACTGCAGATGACCACCGATGTATTTGTAATTCTCTCACTGGAATTTCGTAAATCGGACTCTCGATGAATTTTAAATAAATTATTCCGTGGACTGCAGTCAGAAAAAGATAAATCTGATTTCAGTCCGGAAAATGAATTTTTATAAAATATAGGTAATGAATTGGATCCCGAGATTTTTACACAATAATATTTGGATCGTTTAAGATATTCTGTAAAAATTTGGGAATTTTTGGAATAAGTTAACTATTTTATTAAAATGCCCGAAAACAGCCCAGGTTTGGATATTTAAGTTGAAATGACATAAGTAGCAATTTGCGTGTCTAAATGTCGACTATGTTATCTGAGGATGATCTAACATGTTATATGTCAATGAAAGTAATATGTGCAATATCGTATACTTGTTCTTGAGTAGCTATAGGTGGAATGTTTATATGAGCGTGAACTATTAAAGTGAATGCATGTTATGTAGTAGATACGTGTAGGAACTTTGTGCTCTATTTGAAACCACTAAATGACTAACTGGTAATCATATTAGGACGTGATTGACCGACCTTGACTGTTAGCTATATTTGAGAATCTAAGCGAGCAAACCGAGGTGAGTTCACACTTTTCTACAAAGCATGGTAATTCCCGGTGGGAATGGGAATGGGTTCAGGAATAGGGATTCCTCGTCCTTTGGGACATGTTCAGGAATGTAGATTCCTCGTCCTGTTGGGACGGATTAGACTTACTGGACTAGAACTCTATCAGCGAAGTCCCTCCCTTTTTGTATCGACTTAATCGCCGAGGCTATGGCGAGCGGGTCATTAGTTAATAGCGCTATTTGGTTTAACAAACCTCACACCGTGCCAATCGGACGGGTGTGTACTAATGGTATGGCACGTCGGTGATGATAGACACCGACGCTAGGGCACAGTTAATTTTCGTTAGTAGTCGATATGATAAACGAGTCTGGTAGTTTAAATAATGGGGTAGCCCCACGGCCGGAGTGCCGGGCTGGATAGCTAGGGAAGGTGGACATGGGATGGTTAACTGATAAACGTTTTCGAACTATGGGGTAACCCCCACGGCTGGAAAGCTGATTAAGATTAAACTATGTTTTTGGAAACAACTCTAAAATGGACAACCAACCGTGAACTCACTCAACTTTGTTGTTGACTCGTTGTTACATGCTTTGCAGGTCGCTAGATGTCATGGGGCTAGCATATGGAGGTGGTAGTTGTGGAATATGAATTGTTATGTCCCGTGCTAAACCTTTAATCCTCATGAACTTATTAAACTTGTGTTTTGGACTTAAAACTTATGAACTACGAACTTATGTTTTGGTTTAACGTCTTATGCTTCCGCTGTTTAAATTGAACTTGGTTAACTTCCTTTTGGTCACCAATTGTATTGTGGTTGGTTCTATTTACTTAAATACATTGTTCAATATGATTGGTGGCTCGATCCTGGTCATGTCACGCCTCCAAGTGGTGATACTCCGCGTGTGGATTTTGGGGGTGTGACATGGTGTCGATGTTATCATCTTAATCCCCCAACTGTCACAAAAGTTAGTAGTTCTAGTCCCAATAAATTGGGATCCATTATCACAAACAATTTCAGAAGGGATACCAAATCTGGTAATAATGTTTCTTTTAATAAAGGATATCACTTCTTTTTCTCTGACTTGAGCAAAGGCTTCAGCTTCTATCCACTTGGAAAAGTAATCAGTCATGGCAAGCATAAACACTTTTCCTCCTAGTGCTTTGGGAAGTTTGCCAACTATATCCATTCCCCATCTCACGAATGGCCAAGAAGAGGATACAGGATGCAGGAGCTTCGCTGGTTGATGAAGGATATTGCTATGTCTCTGACAGGCATCACATTTCTTTGCATAATCCACAGTGTCACACCCCGACCGTGTAAAACAACAAATCGCGGCGGAATCGTCGGGGAGTGTTGTCACACCCCCAAAATCCACCTGCGGAGTACCGTCCGCTTGAGGGCGTGACCGACCAGGATCCAGCCACCAATTATACTGAGCATTGGATAATAGTAAGGATGATCACCAACCGTAATGGTTAGTAAGCACCATGGTTTAAAATAACAGTTAAGTAAGTAGCGGAAGCATAGATAAAATAGTTTTAAACAAAGTTCATAGTTCAATTTAATTAGAACCCAACACGCGGGTTTAGACGACCACTACACTTCCCAAGCAGCAGCTCCTCAGTCACTGGTTACCTGCAAAGCATGCAGTAAGGGGTCAACAATAATGCTGAGTGAGTTCACTAGTTGTCCAGTTTTAATTACCAAAAACTTGTTTCACCAGTTAATTTATCCGTTTATACATGCCATGGGGAGCTACCCCAAAAGTTAGCGACTAAACTGTTTTTCCAATACCGAACACTAGGTGACCGTTGCGTATCCGCAAGAAAGTGCCCCGATGTCAATGTTCTATCATCATTGACGGATGCCTGAGTACATTAGTTCACGACCGATCCCATACCTTGGCACGGTGTGAGGTTGGTAAGACCTAAATAGCGCTATCAACTAATAACCCGTTCGCCTGGCCCCGGCGACTAATCGGTATTATGTAGTAGGGACTTAAGTGATAGAGTTTCGTTTAGTGCCGTTTGTTGCAATCCGTATAAACAGTAATTAACTAAAAAGGTTCCCAATAACAAGGGAAGAAAAGTAAGTTGTATCCCTCATAAGGGGATAGTGTTGTTTTTAGTTTCGTTTCCCAAACCACCGGGAATACATGCTTTAGGTTGTGAACTCACCTTGGGTTGCTCGGTAGATTAATTACCCGGTTGATCACGTTGGTCACCACGTCCTAGCATGGTTACCGAATGTGGGTCAAGTTGGGGTACAAGTAAACACGTATAATCTACACATAACTAATCACATAGCATGCTCAACATATAATTACAGCAACAGTTGGTAGTCAACACGTAGCCCACTTAAACAGTAACAATCATGCACAGCTAATACACTTTGGGCCCAATAACTAACAGCCCAGTCGAGACCAGGTGGTGAGAACACACAGTTGCGAGTCGCAACCGGAGGTTGCGGCTTGTCACGTCTTGGTTGCGAGTCGCAACCGGTGTTTCGGCTTGTCATGCCTTGGTTGCGAGTCGTAACCGGAGGTTCCGACTTGTCACGTTTTGGTTGCGAGTCGTAACCGGGCGGTCTCGAGTCGCAACCGGGCGGTCTCGAGTTGTCAAGGTTTGGTTGCGAGTCGCAACCGGGGGTTGCGAGTCGCAACCTCGGAAACGTGCACAATAATCCTTCTAGAACCTGGCAGATGTACTAACCAATACAATTGCAATTTCATGAGATTTTGTACTGGCCAATAAGAGTGCATAAACATGTTTCTTTGTCTAATATCAAATGAGAATGGATCAAACAGTAGGTTTTTCAAATATTCATTCCATCTTCAAACAGTTCATCATATATTCATGCATATTCAACATATAATCAACATATCCTTTATGAACTATAGTATGAATAACAATAGAAACACATCAACAACTACTCCGATTTCCACATGTGTGCAACCGTTTTATCAAGCATTTGATTTCTTAGCCTAAGAGCATATATCCGATTAGTCATGAACACTAAGCAACCAAATCTCATGATCATCAACAACTCATGGTTTAAACCACATTCAAACACAAGATAACACTAACTCATTATGTAATTTATCCGAAATCAAGACATGTTAACCGATAATCCTCATTATATCCATACAAATCATCTAACAAGTATGCATATCATTTTCTATATAAGAAACACCTTCATTGCATAAAAACAACAACCATCTTCATGTATTAACAACCTAAAGAAAACACTAACCGATAGAGAAGAAATCACCAAGTCGAGAAGGAGGATGAGGATTCGAAGTGTCCGGGAGATGATTACGAGCTTGACCGAGTCTTGATGTTTCCGGCTTGAATCCGAGAGAAGGGGAGAGAGATTTGGTGGTGGTGTTGCTAGGGTTTTTAGAGAGAGAGAGGGAGAGTGTGTGAGATGAGAGAGTGTGGGAGTGGTGTTGCAAAGATGGTGAAAGTTGTGAAGGTTGGCTATATATATATCGAGTGGGTTAGGGGGTTTCCGGGTGGGCTATGGTCACGGCCCAACCGGCCCGAGTATTTATGGTTCACTCGAGACCGAGGGTGGTCTCGAGTCGGGTCCTTTGGGGTCTCGGCCCACACATATATCATACATACATATATAGAAAATACATACATTCATCACACTTAGCACAAGGATCACATAGAATATCAAAATAATTCATAACTTTTATTTAATATTATACATATACGCACATACATTTATTTAAAGACGAAAGTTGGCTCGGGAAAACCCGAAGTGTCACATTATCCCCAAGTTTTAAGAACTTTCGTCCCGAAAGTTAAAGCAGCCACTGACAAGCTAGCAAAAGTGAGAGCGTTTCAACGGGGTGTCACATCATCCCCCCGTTAGTTTGGAATTTCGTCCCGAAATTCAGTTGTAGCTTCAGTGCTGGGGGTTTCATTTGGGAACAGCTGGGGATACTTGCGCTTCATCTGGTCTTCCCGCTCCCAGGTAAACTCTGGGCCACGGCGTGAGTTCCAACGAACTCGCACGAGGGGTATCTGGCTACGTTTGAGGGTTTTGATCTCACGATCCGTGATCTCAACCGGTTCCTCAGTAAAGTGTAGCTGTTCGTCGATAGTAAGTTCCTTGTAAGGAATGACGAGTGTTTCATCTGATAGACACTTCTTCAGATTAGATACGTGGAAGACGTTGTGCACAGCACTCAGTTCTTCAGGCAGATTCAATCTGTAAGCGGCCGTGCCGATCTTCTCGGTAACTTCAAAGGGTCCGACATATCTTGGGTTAAGCTTGCCCCGTTTTCCAAAACGGACCACACCCTTCCAGGGTGAGACCTTAAGTAGAGCCCGTTCACCAACCTGGAACTCTTGCGGTTTCCTATCTTTATCAGCGTAGTACTTTTGACGGTCACGAGCTGCCGCCATGCGTTGCCTAATCTGGGCAATCTTTTCTGTGGTGTCGACTACATGTTCCGGGCCTGTGATCTGGCTGTCACCAACCTCAGCCCAGCAGAGAGGCGATCGACATTTACGGCCGTACAATGCCTCAAAGGGTGCTGCCTGAATGCTGGTGTGGTAGCTGTTGTTGTAGGAGAATTCCACCAACGGTAGGTGTTTCTCCCAATTCTTGCCAAAATCGATCACACATGCCCTGAGCATGTCTTCGAGGGTTTGGATGGTGCGTTCAGACTGTCCATCCGTTTGCGGGTGATACGCGGTGCTCATGTCTAAACGTGAGCCAAAAGATTTGTGCATGGCTTGCCACAACTCAGAAGTAAAACGCGCGTCTCGATCAGAAATAATAGAGGTAGGCACTCCGTGCTTCGAGACCACTTCTTTTAAGTATACCTCTGCTAGGGTAGAGAACTTGTCTGTTTCTTTGATAGGCAAAAAGTGTGCAGACTTAGTCAAGCGATCCACTATCACCCAAATGGTGTCATTTCCGCGCTGAGACCTAGGCAGGCTAGTAACAAAATCCATGGAAATCTGCTCCCATTTCCATTGCGGGATCTCAGGCTGTTGGAGTAGGCCTGATGGTTTCTGATACTCAGCCTTGACTCTTGCACAAGTTAAACATTTCCTGACATAGGTTGCTATATGGGCTTTCATGCCGGGCCACCAATAGGTAGCCCTCAAGTCGTGGTACATCTTATCTGAACCCGGATGTACTGAGTAACGGGACTTGTGAGCTTCATCCATCACAAGGTCACGTAAATTTCCATAAAGCGGAACCCATATGCGTCCGGCTACGTAGAAAGCACCGTCTTCTTTTTGTTCCAATCGTTGTCTCGATCCTCGTAGGGACTCGGCCCTGATGTTCTCGGCTTTCAATGCTTCAACCTGAGCATTCCGAATTTGAGTGGGGAGGTTCGAGTGGATAGTGAGCTGTAAGGCACGAACACGCTTGGGTTTGGTCTCCTTTCTGCTGAGGGCATCGGCTACCACATTAGCCTTGCCTGGATGATATTTGATTGCACATTCGTAGTCATTTAGGAGTTCGACCCATCGGCGTTGCCGCATATTCAACTCCTTTTGTCCCATTATGTGCTGGAGACTCTTGTGATCAGTGTAAATCGTGCACTTGGTTCCGTACAAGTAGTGTCTCCAAAGCTTGAGCGCGAAGACCACAGCTCCAAATTCTAAGTCATGCGTCGTATAGTTTCGTTCGTGGACCTTGAGTTGTCGCGAGGCGTAAGCGATAACTTTCTCGCGTTGCATCAATACGCAGCCAAGTCCTTGAATAGAAGCGTCGCAGTAAACGACGAAGTCGTCGGTACCTTCGGGTAAGGAGAGGATAGGAGCACTACAAAGGTTCTTCTTTAGTTCCTGGAAGGCAGATTCCTGAGCATTACTCCATTTGTAAGCAACACCCTTCTGAGTGAGTGTCGTAAGTGGTTGAGCGATCTTAGAGAATCCCTTGATAAATCTTCGATAGTATCCTGCCAATCCCAAGAATTGGCGAACTTCGGTCGGGGTCTTAGGCGCAGGCCAATTCTTAATGGACTCAATCTTAGCAGGGTCAACATGAATCCCTTCCTGATTGACGATGTGTCCGAGGAAATGGACTTCTCTAAGCCAGAAATCACATTTCGAGAATTTGGCGTACAGTTGCTCATTGCGAAGGAGCTCGAGAATAAGACGTAGGTGTTGTTCATGCTCCTCTTGGCTCTTCGAGTAGATTAGGATGTCGTCGATGAATACGATTACGAATTTATCGAGGTAGGGTTTGCACACTCGGTTCATGAGATCCATGAAGATTGCAGGTGCGTTGGTCATACCGAAAGGCATAACAAGGAATTCGTAGTGACCATAGCGGGTTCTGAAAGCAGTCTTAGAGATGTCCTCATCGCGGACTCTCAGCTGGTGATAACCCGACCGCAGATCAATCTTGGAATAATAGCTCGACCCTTGCAGCTGGTCGAACAGGTCATCGATACGGGGAAGTGGATAGCGGTTCTTGATGGTAACCTTGTTAAGTTCGCGGTAGTCGATGCACATTCGGAATGAGCCATCTTTCTTTTTGACGAAGAGCACTGGGGCTCCCCAGGGTGATGAACTAGGACGGATAAAACCTTTGTCCAAAAGTTCTTGTAGTTGAGTAGAAAGCTCCTTGAGCTCCGCGGGGGCTAATCGATAAGGTGCACGAGCTATAGGCGCTGCTCCGGGAGCTAACTCGATTTGGAATTCGACCTGGCGGTGAGGAGGGAGTCCAGGTAGTTCCTCCGGGAATACCTCGAGATAGTCGCGTACCACTGGAAGATCTTCAATCCTATTTTCCATTTTCTGTGTGTCGGTAATGAGTGCTAAGATAGCGGTGTGCCCTTTTCGCAGATACTTCTGGGCCTTTAAGAATGAAATGATTCCTGTGACTTCTCCGCTCTTGTCGCCTTGAACTATAAGAGGTTTTCCAGGGGGACGGGGAATACGAATAGCTTTCTCTTGGCAGAGGATTTCAGCTCGATGTTTGGATAACCAATCCATCCCAATGATGACGTCGAAGCTTCCAAGAACGATGGGGAAAAGATCGATACAGAAGGTCTGACCAGACAACTCTAATTTGCAGTTACGAATTATGTGTTAGGCCTCGAGGTTTCTACCATTAGCTATTTCAACGGTGTGCTTAGAGCTCAGCGGCGTAAGAGTGAGCTTAAGTTTCTTACTAATACGTAGGGATACATAACTAGCATCTGCTCCGGAATCAAATAGCATGGAAACATAACGATCATTAAGTAGGAACTTACCCGCCACAACGTTGGGGTCATTCCTTGCTTCCCCAGCTCCAATCACAAAAGCTTTTCCTCTAGCACCATTTCCAGCATTGTTGTTATTGTTCCCAGCACCCTGATTGTTGTTGTTCTGATTCAGTTCAGGGCAATCCTTTCGCATGTGCCCCATTGCTCCACACTTGAAGCATCCACGGTTGTTTCCTTGTTGCTGCTGTTGCTGTGGTTGTTGCTGATTCTGCCTAGCGGGGAACTGGCTTCGGCAGTCTTTGGCTTCATGCCCCATCTTGTTGCATCGCTGACACTGACCCTTTCCACATGGCCCACTGTGATGTCGGTTACATTTGTTACACTTAGGGTGGTTTCCTCGATAGCCACCCTGTTGCTGAGGACCCTTGTTGCTTTCAGTCTTCCTTTGTTGAACTGGGGCCTGAGTGGGGTTAGCATCTTTTCCCTGACTTCCGTCCCACTTTCGCTTGTTATCGCTCGAAGTTCCAGCAGTAGCACCGATCCTCTGGGGCAGCTTGCCCTCTTCCACAGCCTGATTGGTGAGTTTGTGAGCAAGACGAACCACGGGTTGTATGGTGTTGAGGTTGGCCGAAGTCACATGGCTCCGGATTTCTGGGACTAAGCCTTTGATGTACAATTCGACCCTTCGATACATAGGTTGGGACATGTTTGGGCAGAGTGCAGCATAGTCGTTGGACTGCTTGGTGTAGGTCTCAATCTCTGACCCAACCATCTTGAGTGCATAGTACTCGTTCTCGAGTTTGTGGATGTCATCCCTGTGACAGTACTCCTCTTTGATCATGTCCTTGAAATCTTCCCATGCCGTAGCATTAGCAGTTTCCAGACCAAGCATCTGAATTTGTGCTTTCCACCATGAAAGCGCGTTTCCTTCAAGTGTACCAGTTGCGTACTTAACCCAGTTAGCAGGGGGACACTCGCAGACAGCAAAGACAGCTTCGGCCTTTTCAATCCAATGCAGAAGGCCTATGGCACCCTCAGTGCCGTTGAAAGGGAGAGGCTTGCCATCCATGAAGGTTTTGAAAGTGCACACACGTGGTTGCGCAGGCGCAGGCTGACCTGTTGTGAGAAATGGAGCGAATAGGTTTTAGAGGTGAAAAGACGATGTGGGGGTAGGATCTAAACATCCTAAAGCAACGGGTTTACCTCCAGGGTGAGCTGCGAAAGCTGCAGCCACCGTGTTGAGCAAGTTGGCGAATTGAGCCTGAGTCATGTTAACGCTTCCTCTTCCGCGTCCACTCATTGTCTTCATAACCAGAAAACACAGTATGAGTGTGATGTCGTAACGTAGCGAGAATAAGATAGAAGAGGGAGGTGTATCTATCTAATCAGGCACACTAGTATGTATAGTAGAGCAGTTAACATAAGACAAGCAAGTAAACACAAGTCCGAGCTACGAGGTCTAGTATGTCGAGTCTTGCCCTTGGAGTGTAGTGTCGTCACAAGTCACGGGTTATAGTCTGGTTTTTCTCAAAAAGACTCTTCTTTTTAAAACCAAGTTCACTATAACCAATGGCTCTGATACCAATCTGTCACACCCCCAAAATCCACCTGCGGAGTACCGTCCGCTTGAGGGCGTGACCGACCAGGATCCAGCCACCAATTATACTGAGCATTGGATAATAGTAAGGATGATCACCAACCGTAATGGTTAGTAAGCACCATGGTTTAAAATAACAGTTAAGTAAGTAGCGGAAGCATAGATAAAATAGTTTTAAACAAAGTTCATAGTTCAATTTAATTAGAACCCAACACGCGGGTTTAGACGACCACTACACTTCCCAAGCAGCAGCTCCTCAGTCACTGGTTACCTGCAAAGCATGCAGTAAGGGGTCAACAATAATGCTGAGTGAGTTCACTAGTTGTCCAGTTTTAATTACCAAAAACTTGTTTCACCAGTTAATTTATCCGTTTATACATGCCATGGGGAGCTACCCCAAAAGTTAGCGACTAAACTGTTTTTCCAATACCGAACACTAGGTGACCGTTGCGTATCCGCAAGAAAGTGCCCCGATGTCAATGTTCTATCATCATTGACGGATGCCTGAGTACATTAGTTCACGACCGATCCCATACCTTGGCACGGTGTGAGGTTGGTAAGACCTAAATAGCGCTATCAACTAATAACCCGTTCGCCTGGCCCCGGCGACTAATCGGTATTATGTAGTAGGGACTTAAGTGATAGAGTTTCGTTTAGTGCCGTTTGTTGCAATCCGTATAAACAGTAATTAACTAAAAAGGTTCCCAATAACAAGGGAAGAAAAGTAAGTTGTATCCCTCATAAGGGGATAGTGTTGTTTTTAGTTTCGTTTCCCAAACCACCGGGAATACATGCTTTAGGTTGTGAACTCACCTTGGGTTGCTCGGTAGATTAATTACCCGGTTGATCACGTTGGTCACCACGTCCTAGCATGGTTACCGAATGTGGGTCAAGTTGGGGTACAAGTAAACACGTATAATCTACACATAACTAATCACATAGCATGCTCAACATATAATTACAGCAACAGTTGGTAGTCAACACGTAGCCCACTTAAACAGTAACAATCATGCACAGCTAATACACTTTGGGCCCAATAACTAACAGCCCAGTCGAGACCAGGTGGTGAGAACACACAGTTGCGAGTCGCAACCGGAGGTTGCGGCTTGTCACGTCTTGGTTGCGAGTCGCAACCGGTGTTTCGGCTTGTCATGCCTTGGTTGCGAGTCGTAACCGGAGGTTCCGACTTGTCACGTTTTGGTTGCGAGTCGTAACCGGGCGGTCTCGAGTCGCAACCGGGCGGTCTCGAGTTGTCAAGGTTTGGTTGCGAGTCGCAACCGGGGGTTGCGAGTCGCAACCTCGGAAACGTGCACAATAATCCTTCTAGAACCTGGCAGATGTACTAACCAATACAATTGCAATTTCATGAGATTTTGTACTGGCCAATAAGAGTGCATAAACATGTTTCTTTGTCTAATATCAAATGAGAATGGATCAAACAGTAGGTTTTTCAAATATTCATTCCATCTTCAAACAGTTCATCATATATTCATGCATATTCAACATATAATCAACATATCCTTTATGAACTATAGTATGAATAACAATAGAAACACATCAACAACTACTCCGATTTCCACATGTGTGCAACCGTTTTATCAAGCATTTGATTTCTTAGCCTAAGAGCATATATCCGATTAGTCATGAACACTAAGCAACCAAATCTCATGATCATCAACAACTCATGGTTTAAACCACATTCAAACACAAGATAACACTAACTCATTATGTAATTTATCCGAAATCAAGACATGTTAACCGATAATCCTCATTATATCCATACAAATCATCTAACAAGTATGCATATCATTTTCTATATAAGAAACACCTTCATTGCATAAAAACAACAACCATCTTCATGTATTAACAACCTAAAGAAAACACTAACCGATAGAGAAGAAA
Organism: Helianthus tuberosus; assembly: GCA_030545235.1. Taxonomy (NCBI): domain Eukaryota; kingdom Viridiplantae; phylum Streptophyta; class Magnoliopsida; order Asterales; family Asteraceae; genus Helianthus; species Helianthus tuberosus. The sequence continues at coordinate 46,086,216 of CM060429.1, read as the reverse complement.
TCACCAAGTCGAGAAGGAGGATGAGGATTCGAAGTGTCCGGGAGATGATTACGAGCTTGACCGAGTCTTGATGTTTCCGGCTTGAATCCGAGAGAAGGGGAGAGAGATTTGGTGGTGGTGTTGCTAGGGTTTTTAGAGAGAGAGAGGGAGAGTGTGTGAGATGAGAGAGTGTGGGAGTGGTGTTGCAAAGATGGTGAAAGTTGTGAAGGTTGGCTATATATATATCGAGTGGGTTAGGGGGTTTCCGGGTGGGCTATGGTCACGGCCCAACCGGCCCGAGTATTTATGGTTCACTCGAGACCGAGGGTGGTCTCGAGTCGGGTCCTTTGGGGTCTCGGCCCACACATATATCATACATACATATATAGAAAATACATACATTCATCACACTTAGCACAAGGATCACATAGAATATCAAAATAATTCATAACTTTTATTTAATATTATACATATACGCACATACATTTATTTAAAGACGAAAGTTGGCTCGGGAAAACCCGAAGTGTCACAAGTGTTGTAACAGAATCATTGTTTCAAAACACATGGAAATTTGAAGTTTCATTTTATTAAACATTAAACATTTACATCATCTTGAAATCTAAACAAACAAGTTAAACATAGTCTATCATTGTTATTAAGTCACTAAGGCCTCGTCCAGTCCTATGTGAGCATGCATCCTAGCAATCAATATCATTCAACAACACCTGAAACATATGTAAAAACAAAGTCAAACCAGACGATAACCCTTCAAGTTCCTACGTCTTTCAATCGGTTCCCCCTTAAAATTTGCAATAATACGAACCTTTTTTTTTTTTTGGGTAAAGGGTTACCCCGGTGATTCTATATATTCACAACCAAAAAACACAAGTAGTGTAGAGAATCTACACTGGTTCAATCATGAGACATGCCCCATGAAAGTAAAACCAAAAGTCACAGAATCAAAAACAACCAACTAAAACAACTAGACAAGAATCTAGACACAATGAAAGCCATAAAAACTAGTTAATCAGCCACCATCGTCTTCATTTTCTTTCGTATGGATCTCCCATTCTCCAAGAAGCTTGCGCACCCTAACGGTATCCTTTAACTTTGCTCCCATCAACTTGTATCTCATTGTTTTCATGATAACATCACTAACCATTTCAGGAGGTCTCAACTGATTTTTAAATAACCTGGCATTCCTCTCTTGCCAAATACTATACGCGGCAGCCGCAACAAGAATTTTAGCAACATAAGTATCTGCCTTCCTTGAATGAGCTCGAGCACAAAGCCAATCAACGATATCCACCCATTTTGGACAAACAGAACTCATCCCCACCCTATTTCGAACCGTAAGCCACACTTGTGAGGAGTACTTACATTCAAAAAACAAGTGAGAGTGAGAATCAAAATTCTCATAGCATAGTAAACAGCACATCATATTCATGTTTTTTCTCCGAGAAAAATCCCATTGCAGAATTTTGTCTTGAGTAAGAAGCTTACCTTTCATAATCAACCACATCATAAAGGCGTGCCTAGGAATACATTGGGCAAACCAAACAATACTGCACCAGTAGACTTCCGGCTCTCTATGCCGAACCGAATGCCATACACCAGACGAAGAGAACTCATTAAGAACACTACCATCCTTCCATAATAATCTGTCAGATTTTAACGGGTCCAGATGTACTTGGTCAAGCTGAATGAGAACGGGGAAGAGATCCCTCCAAGCCATAGGCCAAATCCAAGCACCATTAGAATAAACATTAGCCACCGAGTCATCTAACCTAAAGTCAGCATCAGTAATAGTTCTGGGCGACACAAAATCGCCAAGAGGCCCCAAGTCACTCCAATAGTCGAACCAGGCTGATGTATTAGCACCATTCCCTAATTCGGACCATATATGTTATCTAATAAGCGGCCGCATCTGAGTGAGCTTTCGCCAAGACCAGCATCTATTCGAAGGGGTTTTGCAAACCCAGAAACTCTTGCCTTTTAAACGATAAGAATGAACCCATTCAACCCACAGGGAGTCTCGCTTAGAGACAATACTCCAAATGTGAGACGACATCAGAGCTTTATTCATATCCCCAATACGTCTAATACCCAAACCCCCTTCGTATTTAGGCGTACAAACAGATTTCCAAGAAACTTTAGATTTACCTTTATTAAAAGAGGAATCTTGAGACCATAAGAAATTTCTCATTCTAGCTTCTAGCTCCTGAATCACCCGAGCCGGCAATATAAAAACCGAGGACCAATAAATATGCATAGAAGATAGAACTGAAATAATAAGTTGAAGCCTTCCCGCAAAAGATAATAATTTGTTCCTCCAGTGCATATTACGTTTCTCTAATTTTTCCACAAGCACCCGACAATCATTATAACCAAGTCTAGAAGAAATAAGGGGCACCCCCAAGTACTTCACAGGTAACTTTCCTTCCGCAAAAGGCATGATGTCCAGAATAGCTTGTTTGACATTGTCCTTAACATTACAAAAGAACACCGTGCTTTTCTGGTTGCTAGGCACTAACCCCGACATCTTAGTGAACTTCGAGAGAGACGACATAATACACTTAGCCGAATTCACTTCCCCTATAGCAAAAAGAAATAAATCATCTGCAAAACAAAGATTAATAATCTGCTGCCTTTCACATCTGTTATGGAACTTAAAAGAAGAATCTATAAGAACCGCATGTTGAAGAATACCCGTAAAAACCTCCATAACCAGAGTAAATAAATAGGGGGATATTGGATCCCCTTGTCTTAACCCACGATTACCCTTGAAAAAACCATGCACCGTGCCATTAACTAGGGATGAGCAAGTGGTATCCAATACCGATCCCATCCCGATCCCGATCCCGAGAATACCATACCGAAGGGGTTTCGGTACCGGTATCGGTATCCACTTTTAGGTATTTGTCGGTATCGGTACGGTATGGTATCGGTATAATACCGCATTTTACCCTCAAAATACCGATACTGTACCGATACCGTACCAAACCGACGTATTTCGGTATCGGTATCAGTACCCATTTTTCACAAAAATCGGGATCGGGATTTGTCGGTATCGGGACGGTATGGTACCGGGATCGGTATTTGCCCATGCCTACCATTAACACAAACCGAAAATGAGGTAGTAGAAACACAAATCATGATCCACTCCACCATCTTACTGTTAAAACCAAAACCAAGCAGCACACTTTTAAGAAACCTCCAATCCATAGTATCGTAAGCTTTCTGAATATCAACTTTAAATGCACATCTTGGAGGACCCACGTCTCTATGATAATTATGCATTAACTCTTGAGTTAGAAGAATATCATCCTAAATCTTCCTTCCAGGAACAAAAGCAGACTGGTTGATGCTGACAATATCATTCAGGGCCCCTTTAATTCTATCTGCAACAATCTTACTAATGCACTTGTATAAGACATTACAACAAGCAATCGGTCGAAAATCATTAACAACCAAAGGAGTGGAAACCTTTGGAATAAGCACAATAAGAGTATGATTCAATTCCCGAAGCATATTACCAGTTTCAAAGAAATCTTTAATAGCATTAGAGACATCATTGCCAATTAAAGACCAAGCACTTTTGAAAAACGCCGCTGTATAACCATCCGGCCCAGGAGCTTTATCATTACCAATAGAGAACATCGCCTTTTTGACCTCCTCCGCCATTACTTGCCGGACCATATGAGTAGCAACATTATATGATAAAACTCTCGGAAATAAATCCGGAGCCGGCTCAAGTGAAATATCACCTTGACTACCAAAGAACTTCTCATAGTGCTGAACAAAAGCATTATAAACCATGTCTCATGTTCAAGTTTTTTTCAAGTCTGATAAGAAAATGTTCTTTTGTTCGATAGTTTATGCTGCTAACTACTATGTATCCAGAAGGGAACTGTGGCAACATCTGTCTATGCATAAGCCGATTGTAGGAAGTAAGCCTTGGGTCATTATGGGTGATTTTAACTCAGCTCTTAATCTCGAAGATCAGTCGATGGGGACTTCGTCTATCTCGGTTAGTATGCGAGAGTTTCAGGCTTGTCTTAATGATATTGAGGTATTTGACATCAACCATTTAGGATTTCACTTTACTTGGAATCAAAAGCCTAAGGAAGGTATAGGTTTGCTAAAGAAGATTGATAGGGTGTTGGGTAATACGGCTTTTGTGATTGATTATCCGAGTTCGGTGGCTGTTTTTAACTCATATAGGCTTTCGGACCATTGCCCGTGCATCCTAAAGATCCCGAAAAATGGAGAGGTTAAGCGGAAATCTTTTAAATTTGCAAACTTTTTGGTGTTTAAACCAGAATTTATTAAGATTGTTCAAAAATATTGGGAGACGAACATTGATGGTGTTCATCAGTTCCGAGTTGTCAAGAGGCTTCGCTTGTTAAAGTCTCCATTACGAGCACTTTTATATCAACAAGGAAATCTCCATCGTAAGGTTATTGAGCTTCGAACTAAACTGGATTCTATTCAGCAATGTATAGATGCTGACCCGTTAAACGTGGAGCTTCGGAATGATGAGTCAAAGGCCACTAATGCTTATCAGGAAGCATGCTTGGATGAGGAACGATTCCTTAAACAAAAGTCTAAAGTGGACTGGTTGTGTTCGGGACGACATTCTTCCATTCGACGCTAAAAACCAGGAATCATAGGAGTCGGATTGATGTAATTAAAGATGCCGATGGGATTGTGTATGAGGGGGACCAGGTTCATTCGGCTCTAGTCAAGCACTATGAGAAGTTTCTGGGCGGTCAGGATGAGATGTCGCTAACACCCACTCCCGATTTGTTTTCTGATAAATTGCAACCGGAAGTGGCTAGTTATATGGTTCGTCAAGTTACGGAGGATGAGGTGAAGAATGCTATGTTCTCGATTGGTAATGATAAGGCTCCGGGTCCTGATGGGTACACTTCAGCGTTTTTTAAAAATGCTTGGCCTTTTATTGGGCATGATGTGTCTTTGGCTGTTATGGATTTTTTCTCTACGGGTAGAATGCTTCGTGAGCTGAATCACACCCTCATTGTTCTTATTCCTAAAACAGCTATGCCAGCTTATGTCACAGATTATCGGCCGATTGCGTGTTGCAATGTGCTTTATAAATGTATTAGTAAGATTATTGCTGATCGAATCAAAGTGGCGTTAAATGGGATTGTGAGTGTTAATCAGTCTGCTTTTGTTCCAGGTAGGAAAATTTCTGACAACATCCTTCTTACTCAGGAATTAATGCACAACTATCATAGAAATTCGGGCCCTCCTAGGTGTGCATTCAAAGTTGACATCCAGAAAGCGTATGATACCGTGGACTGGAGTTTTCTTAAATCAACGTTACTTGGGTTTCGGTTCAATAGTCGGATGGTGGACTGGATTATGGTTTGTGTGGGTACTCCATCTTTCTCGGTTTGTGTTAATGGTAATGTTCATGGCTACTTTAGAGGCTAACGAGGGTTAAGGCAAGGGGATCCCATTTCTCCATACCTTTTCACTCTTGTTATGGAGATTTTGACGGCTATTCTGAAACGTGAAACTATGATTGATTCTTCGTTCAGATTTCACAACAGATGTGAGCGTCAGCAGATTATAAATCTTTGCTTTGCGGATGATCTTTTCATGTTTGCTAGAGGTGATGTGAATTCGGCTAAATGAATTATGTCTTCTCTTACCATATTCTCCAACATGTCAAGTTTAATCCCTAGTATTCCGAAGAGCACGGTTTTCTTTTGCAATGTTCCTTCTAATGTTAAACAAGCTATTCTTAATATTTTACCATTTGTGGAGGGTTCGCTACCGGTTAGATACTTGGGGGTTCCATTAATTTCTTCAAGACTTCTCTATAAGGATTGTAATGTCCTTATTGAGAAATTGGATAGCCGTATTATGAGATGGAGAAATAAGCTTCTTTCATTTGCAGGGAGGTTGCAATTAATATTGTCGGTTCTCTCATCGATGCATATATATTGATCCTCTGTGTTTATTCTTCCGGCTCGGGTAATTCGTGACCTGGAGGCTAGAATGAGGAATTTTTTATGGTCTCAAGATGCTTCGTTTCGTAGAGGTAAGGCAAAAGTTTCATGGAAATCTGTTTGTCTTCCAAAATTTGAAGGAGGTTTGGGCATTAGGCGTATTGGTGATGTGAACAAAGCTCTTATGGCAAATCATATTTGGAGCATTATCACTAAACGTAAATCTCTCTGGGTGGACTGGGTGCATGATTACAGACTAAAGGGTAAAAGTTTTTGGGTTAGTAAGATGCCGACTAATTGTTGCTGGAGTTGGCGTAAACTTCTTCAATTGCGGCCGATCATGAGAGACCACTTTAGTTCTCGGCTTGGGGATGGTAGAAGGACATCGGCCTGGTACGATTCTTGGTCCGATTTGGGTCCTCTGGGCAATTTTTTTATCACCAAGGACTATAACAAATGCAGGTTTTAGATTGGAGGATTCGGTTGCTGATATTAACATGAATGGTTCGTGGTTATGGCCGATGGCTTGGCGTGATTTATTTCCTGTGCTTATACAATTAGATCAAGTCCATGTAGTGTCAGAATTTTTGGCTTCAAATATTTGGAATACGGTTCGATATAGTGATTTGGAGGTGGGGTGGAGTAAGATTGTCTGGTGTGCGCCTTGTATTCTGAGACACGCGTTTCTCTTGTGGCTGATTATGAGGAAGAAATTATTAACTCAAGATGTTATCCTTCAATGGGATTTATCGAGAAGAAAGAATATGAATATGATGTGTTGCTTGCTATGCTATGAAAACCATGATTCTCACGAACATCTATTTTTCGAGTGTAAGTATTCAGCAAAGATTTGGAATAGTGTTCGTTAAAAAGCCGGTATGTATGATGTTGCCCCTAAATAGGAGGAGATTGTCGAATGGCTTATGGATCGTGCAAACTCAAAATCGGCATCTAACTATGTGAGCAGAATTTTGGTGGCGGCTTCGGCTTACTTTATTTGGCAAGAACGGAATGCTAGGTTGTTCAAGAATCAAGTGAGGCCTCCGGATCAATTATGTCAAACTATCATTAATACTGTTCGGTATAAGCTTATGGGTGTTCGGCTGAAGCGGACTGATAACGTGCTGAAGCTGTTGCGTGAATGGGATATTCAAGATGGAGATCGCTCAGATGATGGTGGCTGATTAGTTGTTTTGTTTTCGAGTGTTTCTAGTTCTTAGACTAGTTGTTTTGTTCTTCGTATGTTTTGTTTTTGTGGTGCTACATTCATGAGGCATGTCTCATGTTTGAACTAGTGTAGATTTCTCTACACTACTTGTTTTGGTTTGTTTGTTAATATATAGAATCACCAGGATAACCCTTTACCCAAAAAAAAAGCATTATAAACCATGTCGCCTTCATAGAGAATCCCTCCCGAATCGTTAATAACATCAATTCTGCTAAAGTGATTTCTGACTTTCAAAGAAGAGTGAAAAAAGCGGTTTTTCTCATGTTTTTATGTGTTTTTTCCTTTGATGGTTGTTTCTTTTGTTTCTACTTTCATGAGGGTATGTCTCATGTTTGAACTAGTAAGGAATTTCCTTACTACTTGTTTTGTTTGTTTGTGAATATATAGAATCACCGGGGTAACCCTTTACCCAAAAAAGCGGTATTCATGTCACCCGCACTCAACCAATCAACCTTTGATTTTTGTTTCAGAAAGCGCTCCTCATCCAACAGAGCCTCCTGTAAATCACGGCTAGTAGACGTCTCTTCAGCCTGGAGATCGACGTTTAGCGGGTCCTGATCAATATTTTGCTAAATCACATCCAACTTCATCCTAAGATTTTCAACTTTCTTATGAAGGTTACCTTGCTTGAAAAGCAACGACCGAAGAGGATTTTTCAGCAAGCGAAGTTTTTTGACAACTCTAAACTGATGCACACCATCAACGTTAGATTCCCAATGCTTTTTAACAATCTCTAAAAATTATGGTTTAAAAACCAAGAAATTCACGAATTTAAAAGACCTTGGCTTCAGTTTCATAGCTTCTGGGATAGATAGAATACATGGACAATGATCCGAAAGACGATAAGGCTTAAACATGGCAACCGAGTTCGGGTAGTCAGCCACAAAAGGAGTGTTTCCCATCACCCGATCAATTTTCTTTAGTAACCCAACCCCCTTTTTAGGCTTTTGGTTCCATGTAAAATGGATACTTGTCCGATTTATATCAACCACTTCAATGTCATCGACACAAGCTTGAAACTCCCTCATACCAATAGATATCGAAGAAGTTCCCATAGATTTATCCTCTATATTGAGAGCCGAATTAAAATCACCCATAATAAACCAAGGTTTATTAGCGACAAGAGTTTTATGCATTGAAAGATGATGCCATAATTCCCACGGGACACATAATAGTTGGCTGCATAAACAATAGAACAAAAAACCATCCTTTTATCCAATTTAAACACAAGTTGGAGGTGCATAACCTGAGAAGACTGATCCAAGATCATCACATCAAAGATAGCCGGGATCCACCTAATAATAATTCTTGTACCTTTGTCAAAACACCCTCCATTCGAAGTCCAATCCCAAGAACGAAAAATAGTTTTACACACTTTACCCAGTTTATCAACATCAACATGGGACTCTAAAATGGCACATAAACTCAAGTTATAATCCTTCACTGCCTGGCGAACCTCCATTTGTTTAAGCGGGCGGTTCAACCCCTTTATATTCCAAACCGCAAGACTAACCATCGGTAACTACCTGAGAAGGAGTGCTTGCCCCTTGTTTGCTCTTTATATTTAGAGAACCTTGCTGCATAAAGACATCCATTTCATTGTACACCTCGTCAACCTCATCATCATCCGTATCCTCCAGACCCATACCCGACGTCTTTTTGCTGGTACCTGAGTCCGGGTTGACTTCATTCAAAACATCAAAAGGATTGTTCGACTTGACAGGCTTTGAAGTTGAACCGTTATTGTCATTCGACTTAGTCTTTGGTCCCACAGGGCGATATTCAAATTTAGTTTTTTGTTTGTTCACCGGAATACCAATCTTTCTAGCAACTTTCTTACATGAACTTCAGTATATCCATCCTGATCCACATTCGGCATCTCTTTTACTTGCCTGTTTCTTTGAACATTGCGATTGTGATCCTCATGTCTAGTATTAACAGGTTTCATTGGCTTTTTCGGACACATCTCATTAGAATGACCAAACACACAACATGTAGCACATCGATGCGGGCTCCATTCATATTCCACATACATAGTCTCTTTAATATAACACTCCCCGTCAGGTTCAGGTATTGCCATTGTAATCTCTTCACGGAACTCCTTATCAGCCGAGATTTCCACCAAAGCTCTAGCATAGCTACTACGACCCCATGTATCCGTGCACATAGACGTTGTAAACGAATCTAGCATCTTTGGCTCCCCAATTGTTGTAGCTATCAGGCTAAGTCCATCTTCCGTATAAGCCGCAATTGGAACCTCATGAATTTTCACCCAAACTTGCACTTGCTTTACTTCTTTCTTTTCCAATTTGGTCGTTGGAGTCCATGTATTCAGAAACAACGGTTGAGATCTGATTATCCATGGGTCATCCTTGAGGGCATTCAACATCCCGACTTCATCATTAAACTTGAAGAAGAAAAATCCATTGGCATTCATCATCGTCTTTTGCAATCCATATTTCTTCCAATTAACTCTTACATAATAGTCAACAACCGGGAATGCAACTCGATCCCCCGAGAAATAACCATAAATTGTATTAGCCAATTTATCCTGCACAGTTCGGACTGATTCCTTAGGGAGAACAACATCACAGCCTTCGTGCACAGCCGAACTAGACAGAGATCGGAAGTTAACTTTCTTTGAGTTGCTAGCTACTACCGAGTCCGCATAAGACAGAGGTTTAGAGGTGCTGCCCTGAACCGTATGGGTTCCCTGAAATCCTTTTGCAGCCACATTAGCCTCTGAACCTTCACTTTCCGAAGATTGAACAGGAACCAGAACAGTGATCTTAGTTAATTCGTCAATGACGTTAAACAACTTCAGATCAGACTGGGAAATCTACACCGTACCTCTCCTAGGAAGCATCGGATTACCATCTATATTCACCACTCTACTGGCCAAACCCTTGAACGGTAATGGCGGCTTACCACGATCACCCTTAGCAACATCATCAGACTTTGAACGATCATCCATTGTAAAATAATCGACTCTCTCCTTTAAACAGCAAATAAGACAACCATGCACAGAAAACTACGAGAACCAGAACCGCACCAAGAAACAAAGAAAAATAGAAAACCCTAATCTAGTGTGACAACTGGCACAAACCGGTAATTTCCGTACACATTACTTATTGCTTAATGACTGCAATTATGAGTTTAATTGTCAGCAATGTCTGAACACATGATTAAACAAGTGAATTCATGCACGTTGTATACTACAAAATATTGCTTTAAGCATAAACGAGAGCGTTGCGTCAAAAATAATAGTAAACTCACCGGTAAGACACAATGTGTCAACAGAACTGCAGAAAGCAGTCAGACATCAGAATTGAGGCCTAGGTGTAGGTCCGACAACAAGAATGCATTAAAACCCAAGAATACATACAAGGGTTAATATATATGCATTACGAAAGCAAAAATATGCACTAAAAAGCACCCGAAACGCACTTTAAGTGCAGAATTTATAAAATTCAGCAATAATTCAGCATTTAGACACATAAATATTATGCAGAAATGTCGTTTTATTATCCAGAATATTTCCCTAAGTGTTGGGAATTGAAGGAGTACAGGAAAGGTACTTAAACGACACTAAAAAGTGTAATTTAGCACTTTAACGAATCAGTGTGTAACCAAACAACCGGACTTTACCCGGAACATGAAAATATTACTATTTTCACTATCTATAATTTTCTAAGCCAGTTAGGGTCCCTGATTACCCTAACACCCGTCATAACACGCTATATATTACTAACGAGGTTAAACCCTTAACTTACTTAACTTAACTTAGTTAACATAATTAACCTCCTAACTATCTACTTAAAGTCGAACCAAGACCCCCCCCCCCCCCCATGACCGATTCGGTTACCTAGGGGACACCCCCCTTGTACTTGTGATTTGGCTAATCTTAGATGATAAGCATCTAGGGGACATTAAACCCAAGGGATAATAACACTTGAAGTTTCTATAAATACACACTCACACATGAGAGAACCATCACTTAACAAATCACCAACTCACTCACTCTCTCTTGCTCCCTTCACCTTCGGCCGAACCCTCTCCCACTCACCATCATACTTTCAAGTCTAGTTCTTGCAATTCCAACATCATTCACACTTCAAGGATCGCGTATTAGGAGCTCTTGTGCACTCGGAACGCGAAGGACCTCCACCGTTAGCTTTTATCCACGCGTTTTTCATCAAAGATCTTCCCTAGCCTTGAGCTAGAGGTATAACACTTAAAACTTGTTTTTAAGCTTATCTAAGGTGGTTAAAAGGAATATTGTCGGTTAAATATCGTCAACTTACATTTTGAAGCTTTAAAGTCTAGTAAAAATACTAAAATGGTGGTTAATAACACATGTGTTGTGTAAAAGTTGTAGTATTTGGAATATGAGATTTTTGAGACCCGATCTATGATGTGGTAGCTCGGATCACCGTTTAACCCGGTTTGGTAAGATCATGGATCTTAACATAAAGCTATTTTAGAAGCAACAAGGGTTAAAAGGTGAAACCCTACCACACATAAACCATGAACTTGTGTAAAAATGTTTTAACTTGTACAAAAGTGTTTAAAACTAGTAGATCTACGTATCTACAAGCGGTATTTTCAAAGGACCAAGTGTCCAAGAAATCACATGTTCTAAACCGGATCTTACACAAACAAAAGTGGTTTTTGGGAACAAACAAGTGTGTGGAATACTTGTGTAACAAAAGTTTTAACAAAGAAATAATTTTCATAAAAACCGACTAGAAGTTGTGAAACTTCATATTCTTTAAAAATAAGATTTTTAAGAAATTAAACTTATTTTTAAAGATAACAAGACTTACTAAATGTGCTAGTAAGTTACTACACATTTTTGTAGATATCCAAGTTCATGAAGTGGGGAAATTAGTGATTATTGTTGATGATGATGGTTGGTAATTGTTGTTGATGATTGATAATGATTTAAAAGAAAATAAACACACGTTTTGAAAACGTGGGAAACCTCCATTTTTAGGGGAAACTCTGTCAAAATTTTTATAAATTTTGACACTTAGAAAAATATAAGTTTTTGAGAAACTTATTCCCTAAAAATGTGCTTAAGAGTATTACTAAGGTTTCCCTGATTTTTGATGATAAGAAATGAGGATTTCTTCAAGAATAAAAATGGATAGTAAGTATATATTTTTGAGAGAAAAATATATATTATTTGATCACCAACTTGTGTGTTAAGTGTATATAGTATGTGTTATACGTGCTAGTGTATTAAGACTTAAAAATACACTAAATACTCATGAGGAGTAGAAATATAAAAATACACATACAACATACAAGAAACATAATTCGGGTGCAAAGTGCAAAACACAAAAGACTTATATTTATTTTTGGAGAAAATAATATAAGTAAGATTCGTAGTTAAAAATATAGAATATTTTTAACACAAGAATATATACAAAAGAGAGTGACTGTACTTGTGCGACGCAAGTCTAGTGACTAACGTTAAGAAAACGCGTATAGGTTACGACGTTAATTAAGCAAATCCGGTGGAGTTTACGACGCTAGGAACGCAAAGTTGTGAGTTCATGCTCCCCCTTTTCTCTTTAACTGTTTTCAGTTTTTATAACTTCGGGGGTGAAATACATGTACAAAAGTACAATATTTATAAATGGTATGATATAAATACAAGAAGTACACTTGGTGAGAACGAGAACCAAGTGTGACGAAATATAAGAATATGAGAAGCGCATTTGGTGAGACGAGAACCAAGTGTAAGGCGCTATGAGAAATGATAACAAGAAACGCGCTTGGTGAGGACGAGAACCAAGTAGGATGCGTTATAAGAAATAGTGTCACGAATAGGGTACAGAAGCACCATTAATCAACATATACATTCAGACCGCAGAACAAAAGGTTAGATCTAACAGGTGCCTGGCAGCCTCACACTCGGTCGGGGCGAGAATCGAGTGGTGCTTTTGTGTCTCAGAATATACCAATTAAATGCCTTAGGTTTGGTGACTTCCTATGACGTGCCACATGTTAATGGCTTTGCAACCCATTAACAATCTGATAATTACAGAAATACTGTATTTACATAAAATTCATACCATACAAGAATTGATATATAACTTGAAGTACGTGGGGTACTCAAGAAGATTGATAAATAACTTGAAGTACGTGGGGTACTCAAGAAGAAATTGAATTATACATAGGTACGCGATGTACACATGAAACTGGATTTATGAAAACTTGATTTACTCACAAACTATGTTTTCATACAAAGTATACAAACATGAAATACAAAACTGCATGAATTCACACCAACATTATGTTGACGTTTTTCCAAAAACTCACATGTATTTCAGGTAACTAGGATGGATGTGCGCGTGGTCTTGCTTATGCTCGTGGATGTCGCTTGTGTTTAACTTTAAATAAAGTTGTAAACTTTTGAGACAATGTCTTTATGCTGTCTAGCGATGTAAACGCTAACGTTTGTTTTCAAATTATGGTATTTGAATGTTATTTTACGAGCATGTAGCATGTTTACTCTTCGTATGCAATGAGAACCTTTCATGATCACACCTCGTGCTTCCGCCGCAGAAAGGGGTGTGACAGATTGGTATCAGAGCTGCGATTGTAGTGAACCAGGATTCCTTCTCGAGTCTAGTCTACAATCTCTAGGATCCATTCACGAAAACAATTTTCAAAAGAGTTTTCATTGCATAAAACGTCCCGCGACATCCACTACCTGAAACTGTCTACATGAGTCTAGAAAAGACACTACGAGACTTAGAGTGCACTTGAGTAGCACTTGTCCTTGACTAGAAACTACTTGCAATTATGTGTGATAATTAGCATGTACTAGAAGTAGAATGTCACAAGTATATGTGACTCTACCTAAAAGCAATGGCCTATCTGAAGGAAGAAACACGAGGATGAAACGAACTGTGCGGACTGTGCAAGGAGTTACGTAATTATGGATGCATACATAATTATGGAATTCAGTGCACAGAAACCACAGCAAGTCTTATCACGTATAGATTCCCTCAGAGCAAGCCTACTAAGTACTCTGCTAGAGTAATGATTGTTTGATGTCACTTATGTGGTATATATACCTGTGAATATATATGATACTACTGTCTAGGGTGACGATATCAAACAAATACCTAACCCTGCTGTGTTATGTTCTGTCAGAACATGGCACCCAGGAAAGCTGTGAATGCTCGCAATGATGATCAACCTCCACCTCCCCTACTGCCCAGAACTGCTGATGAGCTGAACGCCTTGCTGGAGGAAAGGATCTCCGCTGCTATCGCCCAGTACGAGGCGAACCGAACTCAAGACAGTGGAGGACCAAGCAACGCTAGGCGTAATGGGAATGGAGATTCGTCTGGAGGCAATGCAGCTCAAGGTAACCTTGAGACACTGTACTAAGCATGAGGAAATTTATGAACGGTCTATGTTTCATTATTTCTTCGATTGCTCACATGTGAATTGGTTGAATCAATTCCAGGCTGCACTTTCAAGCAGTTCCTCGACTGCAAGCCGATAAACTATGACGGCACAGGAGGTGCAGTAGCATTTGTGCGCTGGACGGAGAAGACTGAAGCTACTTTCCGCATGAGCAAGTGTACCGCGGATCAACAAGTCACTTTTGCTACTGGGTTATTCGTCGATGAAGCTCTGACTTGGTGGAACCTGCAAGCCCAAACTTTGGGTGATGACGCCGCTTATGGCCTCACTTGGGAGGAACTGAAGGAAAGGATGAGAGAGAAGTACTGCTCTCGTGCAGAACTCCAAAGGCTGGAAACAGAGTTCTGGCACTTAACTATGGAAGGTGCTGACATCAATGGTTACACTCGAAGGTTCCACGACCTGTCCAGAGTGCTTCCCTACATGGTGACTCCCGAATTCAAGCGTGTTGAACGTTTCATTTGGGGTCTGGCCTCAGAGTTTCGTGGCATGGTGACGTCGGCCAAACCACAAACAATCACCGAGGCTGTAACTCTGGCTGTCAGCCTTACTGAAGATTGTGTTCGTATGAAGAAGCTATCACTGAACCCA
Organism: Helianthus tuberosus; assembly: GCA_030545235.1. Classification (NCBI taxonomy): domain Eukaryota; kingdom Viridiplantae; phylum Streptophyta; class Magnoliopsida; order Asterales; family Asteraceae; genus Helianthus; species Helianthus tuberosus. The sequence goes on along the minus strand of CM060429.1, from coordinate 46,070,988 downwards.
ACAGAAAAGACCGAGACACATGCTGAGTCGTCCGGTGACAGAAAGAGAAAGCATACAAGTTTGAACCAAGCTACTCGCAACAACAAGGATTACAACAAGAAGCGCGACACTAATCCGCCTCAGGAGACGAAAACCCATGCAACCAAAGCATACCAAGGCTCCATGCCTAGATGCCAAAAATGTAAGTATCATCATGATGGAGCTTGTCGCATTCCAAGGTGCGACAAATGTGGTAAATTGGGTCATCAAACCGAAGACTGTTGGGGAAAAGGAAAGAACCGAAATGGAAACGGTGCTGGTAATAAGAATGGCAACGGGAAAGGGCAGAACCAAGGATGCTTCAAGTGTGGAAGCAATGATCATTTCATGAAGAACTGCCCAGAGAGAAACAACGCTCCGGCTCGAGCATTTGTGATTGGAGCAAGAGACGCACGCGAGGACCCTAACGTGGTCACCGGTACGTTTCTCATTAACAATCGCTTTGCATCCATATTATTCGACACTGGCGCCGATTATAGCTTCATGTCTGTGGAATTTAAACGTATACTCGGAATAGAATCTAGTAGATTAGAAATTCCTTATTCCATAGAACTAGCCAATGGTAAACTTGTTGAATCGGGCGAAGTTGTTAAAGGCTGCACACTAGAACTTGGTGAATGAAGATTTAACATCGACCTCCTACCTATTCAATTGGGTAGCTTCGATGTAGTAGTCGGGATGGACTGGTCGTCCAAGAACAAAGCTGAAGTTGTTTGCCATGAGAAAATCATTCGCATCCCTTTAGCGAATGGTGAAACTCTTATCGTGCATGGAGAAAAACGAGACGCGCCTCTTCGAATCATCAGTTGTATGAAGGCACAGAAGTGCTTGAGGAAAGGATGTGTCGCTTTCCTAGCACACGTTATAGACAAGAAGGCTGTGGAGCCAAAGCTCGAAGACATTCTTGTGGTGAATGAATTTCCTGATGTTTTTCCCGAAGATTTGCCAGGATTACCTCCGCAACGACAAGTCGAATTCCGTATAGACTTGGTTCCAGGAGCTGCTCCTGTAGCCAAGGCACCCTATCGACTTGCACCATCCGAAATGCAGGAATTATCTACACAGCTCCAGGAGTTGTTGGATAAAGGATTCATAAGGCCAAGCTTCTCACCCTGGGGAGCTCCAGTATTGTTCGTGAAAAAGAAGGATGGATCACTACGGATGTGTATCGATTACAGGGAACTGAACAAGCTCACTATCAAGAATCGGTATCCACTACCGAGGATTGATGACTTATTTGATCAACTGCAAGGATCAAGCTACTATTCCAAGATCGACCTTCGATCTGGATACCATCAGCTGAGAATCCAAGATGAAAGTGTGCCAAAGACTGCATTCAGAACGCGATATGGGCACTACGAATTTCTTGTGATGCCATTTGGATTGACGAATGCACCAGCGGTTTTTATGGATCTAATGAACCGCGTATGCAAACCATATCTCGATAAATTCGTGATTGTATTTATCGATGATATCTTGATTTACTCGCAAACGAAAGAAGAGCACGAGCAACATCTCAGAACCATCTTGGAGCTACTGAAGAAAGAGAAACTTTATGCAAAGTTCTCAAAATGCGAATTCTGGATTCGCGAAGTACAATTCCTTGGTCACGTGGTGAATGAGAAAGGCATTCATGTAGACCCGTCCAAGATAGAGGCAATAAAGAATTGGGAAGCTCCCAAGACCCCAACTGAAGTTCGTCAATTTTTGGGCTTAGCGAGCTACTATCGGCGATTCATTGAGAATTTCTCGAAGATAGCTCAACCGCTAACGACCCTGACTCAGAAAGATAAGAAATACGACTGGGGTCACAAACAAGAGGAAGCCTTTCAGCTACTTAAGAACAAGCTCTGCGATGCACCGATACTATCATTACCCGAAGGCACTGAAGACTTCGTGGTATACTGCGACGCCTCACGACAAGGCTTGGGTTGCGTGCTCATGCAACGCCAAAAAGTCATCGCTTATGCTTCAAGACAACTGAAGATTCATGAGAGAAATTATACCACTCACGACCTGGAGCTGGGTGCAGTGGTATTCGCCTTAAAGATTTGGCGACATTATTTATATGGTACTCGATGTACAATCTTCACAGATCACAAAAGCTTACAACACATATTTGACCAGAAGGAATTGAATATGCGCCAGCGACGTTGGGTCGAGCTGCTGAACGATTATGACCGTGAGATTAAGTACCATCCTGGAAAGGCAAATGTTGTAGCAGACGCGCTGAGCCGAAAAGAAAGGGTTAAGACCCTAAGGGTTCGAGCATTGGAAATGACGATTCGAACGAACCTCACTGCACGCATTCGAGATGCACAACAAGAAGCTCTTAAAGAAGAGAACCGTAAGGCTGAATACCTCCGGGGTGCATTGAATTACATGGTGCCAAATGAAGAGGGAGCCTTATACTTCAAGAAGCGTATCTGGGTTCCACTCTGTGGTGGCATACGAGAAGTCATCCTTAATGAAGCCCACAAATCGAGATATTCGATCCATCCAGGATCGGACAAGATGTACCAAGACTTGAAAGAGTACTATTGGTGGCCGAGACTCAAAAGCGACGTTGCTGTTTATGTTGGAAAATGCCTAACCTGTGCAAAGGTTAAGGCCGAATATCAGAAACCGTCCGGCCTACTACAACAACCAGAGATTCCCGTGTGGAAGTGGGAACAAATCTCGATGGACTTCATAACGAAATTACCCAGGACCCCGAGAGGGCACGATATGATATGGGTAATAGTTGATCGATTGACAAAGTCTGCGCATTTCCTACCAATCCGAGAGAAGGATAGCACTGGAAAGCTTGCAGAGATATACTTAAGAGAAATTGTGGCACGACATGGAGTGCCAATCTCAATCATTTCAGACAGAGATGGACGCTTTGTCTCAAGAATCTGGCAATCATTTCAGGAAGCCTTTGGATCTCAGTTAGATCTGAGCACGGCATTCCACCCGCAAACAGATGGCCAGAGCGAACGGACTATACAAACGTTAGAAGATATGCTTCGCGCATGTGTCATGGACCTAGGCGGCAGCTGGGATACTCATCTACCTTTAGTTGAGTTTTCCTACAATAACAGCTATCATACAAGCATAAAAGCCGCGCCGTTCGAAGCTCTGTATGGCCGCAAATGCCGATCGCCCTTATGTTGGGCAGACGCTGGAGATAAACGTATGGTTGGTCCTGAACTTGTACAAGAGACAACCGATAAGATTGCACAGATCCGAGAGCGCATTAAGGCGGCTCGAGAGCGACAAAAGAGCTACGCGGATCCAAATAGAAAATCGGTAGATTTCAAGGTGGGAGACAAAGTGTTGTTAAAAGTTTCACCATGGAAGGGCGTAGTCAGGTTTGGAAAGCGTGGAAAGCTGAATCCACGATACATCGGACCATTCAGAATTTTGAAGAGAATTGGTACCGTGGCATACAAGTTGGAGTTACCGGCAGAACTTAATGGAGTACATGATACGTTTCATGTATCCAACCTGAAGAAGAGTCCAACGCAAGAAAACGTGACCATCCCGTTGGATGAAGTGCATATTGATGAAGCCCTCCGATTTACAGAACAACCCGTTGAGGTTACTGACTGGAAAGTCAACAAGACCAGGAGGAGCAGTGTGAAACTTGCCAAAGTACGTTGGAGCTCTAAGCACGGACCCGAGTACACATGGGAACGTGAAGACCAGTTCAAGAAAAAGTATCCCCACCTATTCAAGAAGACTCCAGCGAGAGTTAGTTCAGTCTGAATTTCGGGACGAAATTCTTTTAACGGGGGGAGACTGTGACAACTGGCACAAACCGGTAATTTCCGTACACATTACTTATTGCTTAATGACTGCAATTATGAGTTTAATTGTCAGCAATGTCTGAACACATGATTAAACAAGTGAATTCATGCACGTTGTATACTACAAAATATTGCTTTAAGCATAAACGAGAGCGTTGCGTCAAAAATAATAGTAAACTCACCGGTAAGACACAATGTGTCAACAGAACTGCAGAAAGCAGTCAGACATCAGAATTGAGGCCTAGGTGTAGGTCCGACAACAAGAATGCATTAAAACCCAAGAATACATACAAGGGTTAATATATATGCATTACGAAAGCAAAAATATGCACTAAAAAGCACCCGAAACGCACTTTAAGTGCAGAATTTATAAAATTCAGCAATAATTCAGCATTTAGACACATAAATATTATGCAGAAATGTCGTTTTATTATCCAAAATATTTCCCTAAGTGTTGGGAATTGAAGGAGTACAGGAAAGGTACTTAAACGACACTAAAAAGTGTAATTTAGCACTTTAACGAATCAGTGTGTAACCAAACAACCGGACTTTACCCGGAACATGAAAATATTACTATTTTCACTATCTATAATTTTCTAAGCCAGTTAGGGTCCCTGATTACCCTAACACCCGTCATAACACGCTATATATTACTAACGAGGTTAAACCCTTAACTTACTTAACTTAACTTAGTTAACATAATTAACCTCCTAACTATCTACTTAAAGTCGAACCAAGACCCCCCCCCCCCATGACCGATTCGGTTACCTAGGGGACACCCCCCTTGTACTTGTGATTTGGCTAATCTTAGATGATAAGCATCTAGGGGACATTAAACCCAAGGGATAATAACACTTGAAGTTTCTATAAATACACACTCACACATGAGAGAACCATCACTTAACAAATCACCAACTCACTCACTCTCTCTTGCTCCCTTCACCTTCGGCCGAACCCTCTCCCACTCACCATCATACTTTCAAGTCTAGTTCTTGCAATTCCAACATCATTCACACTTCAAGGATCGCGTATTAGGAGCTCTTGTGCACTCGGAACGCGAAGGACCTCCACCGTTAGCTTTTATCCACGCGTTTTTCATCAAAGATCTTCCCTAGCCTTGAGCTAGAGGTATAACACTTAAAACTTGTTTTTAAGCTTATCTAAGGTGGTTAAAAGGAATATTGTCGGTTAAATATCGTCAACTTACATTTTGAAGCTTTAAAGTCTAGTAAAAATACTAAAATGGTGGTTAATAACACATGTGTTGTGTAAAAGTTGTAGTATTTGGAATATGAGATTTTTGAGACCCGATCTATGATGTGGTAGCTCGGATCACCGTTTAACCCGGTTTGGTAAGATCATGGATCTTAACATAAAGCTATTTTAGAAGCAACAAGGGTTAAAAGGTGAAACCCTACCACACATAAACCATGAACTTGTGTAAAAATGTTTTAACTTGTACAAAAGTGTTTAAAACTAGTAGATCTACGTATCTACAAGCGGTATTTTCAAAGGACCAAGTGTCCAAGAAATCACATGTTCTAAACCGGATCTTACACAAACAAAAGTGGTTTTTGGGAACAAACAAGTGTGTGGAATACTTGTGTAACAAAAGTTTTAACAAAGAAATAATTTTCATAAAAACCGACTAGAAGTTGTGAAACTTCATATTCTTTAAAAATAAGATTTTTAAGAAATTAAACTTATTTTTAAAGATAACAAGACTTACTAAATGTGCTAGTAAGTTACTACACATTTTTGTAGATATCCAAGTTCATGAAGTGGGGAAATTAGTGATTATTGTTGATGATGATGGTTGGTAATTGTTGTTGATGATTGATAATGATTTAAAAGAAAATAAACACACGTTTTGAAAACGTGGGAAACCTCCATTTTTAGGGGAAACTCTGTCAAAATTTTTATAAATTTTGACACTTAGAAAAATATAAGTTTTTGAGAAACTTATTCCCTAAAAATGTGCTTAAGAGTATTACTAAGGTTTCCCTGATTTTTGATGATAAGAAATGAGGATTTCTTCAAGAATAAAAATGGATAGTAAGTATATATTTTTGAGAGAAAAATATATATTATTTGATCACCAACTTGTGTGTTAAGTGTATATAGTATGTGTTATACGTGCTAGTGTATTAAGACTTAAAAATACACTAAATACTCATGAGGAGTAGAAATATAAAAATACACATACAACATACAAGAAACATAATTCGGGTGCAAAGTGCAAAACACAAAAGACTTATATTTATTTTTGGAGAAAATAATATAAGTAAGATTCGTAGTTAAAAATATAGAATATTTTTAACACAAGAATATATACAAAAGAGAGTGACTGTACTTGTGCGACGCAAGTCTAGTGACTAACGTTAAGAAAACGCGTATAGGTTACGACGTTAATTAAGCAAATCCGGTGGAGTTTACGACGCTAGGAACGCAAAGTTGTGAGTTCATGCTCCCCCTTTTCTCTTTAACTGTTTTCAGTTTTTATAACTTCGGGGGTGAAATACATGTACAAAAGTACAATATTTATAAATGGTATGATATAAATACAAGAAGTACACTTGGTGAGAACGAGAACCAAGTGTGACGAAATATAAGAATATGAGAAGCGCATTTGGTGAGACGAGAACCAAGTGTAAGGCGCTATGAGAAATGATAACAAGAAACGCGCTTGGTGAGGACGAGAACCAAGTAGGATGCGTTATAAGAAATAGTGTCACGAATAGGGTACAGAAGCACCATTAATCAACATATACATTCAGACCGCAGAACAAAAGGTTAGATCTAACAGGTGCCTGGCAGCCTCACACTCGGTCGGGGCGAGAATCGAGTGGTGCTTTTGTGTCTCAGAATATACCAATTAAATGCCTTAGGTTTGGTGACTTCCTATGACGTGCCACATGTTAATGGCTTTGCAACCCATTAACAATCTGATAATTACAGAAATACTGTATTTACATAAAATTCATACCATACAAGAATTGATATATAACTTGAAGTACGTGGGGTACTCAAGAAGATTGATAAATAACTTGAAGTACGTGGGGTACTCAAGAAGAAATTGAATTATACATAGGTACGCGATGTACACATGAAACTGGATTTATGAAAACTTGATTTACTCACAAACTATGTTTTCATACAAAGTATACAAACATGAAATACAAAACTGCATGAATTCACACCAACATTATGTTGACGTTTTTCCAAAAACTCACATGTATTTCAGGTAACTAGGATGGATGTGCGCGTGGTCTTGCTTATGCTCGTGGATGTCGCTTGTGTTTAACTTTAAATAAAGTTGTAAACTTTTGAGACAATGTCCTTTATGCTGTCTAGCGATGTAAACGCTAACGTTTGTTTTCAAATTATGGTATTTGAATGTTATTTTACGAGCATGTAGCATGTTTACTCTTCGTATGCAATGAGAACCTTTCATGATCACACCTCGTGCTTCCGCCGCAGAAAGGGGTGTGACATCTAGCAACCCCTACCCCATAAATCCGTCCGAAACATATAGGGCACTTGGTAAATCAAAATTACAGGATCAGTAAAGCCGACAACCCAGAACGCTATACCTTCGTTAGGATCACACAGAAGCACGGCGGAGATTTAAACAAAAAGAAAAACTTAGACGTAAATCGGTCAGGTTTGCTAACTAGTTCGTTATAGAGATTACAGGATGAATCCCTAATCACAGACTGTTATACATCGTGCTAATGCAGGGTTTAACTTGAAGTCGTCGGTTGCGGATGTCATTGATGCGAATTGGAATTGGAGATGGCCCCAAGCTTGGTTAGATTTGTTTCCGGTTCTAATAACTATTCAAACGCCTCAACTGGTTGAAAATGCCCTTGATCGTTTGGTTTGGAAAGATTTGGATGGTAATGTTGGTGACTTTGAATCGGCCCAAGTATGGCACACCATTCGGAACAGGGATAACATTGCGAACTGGGCTCATATGGTTTGGTTCTCTCAATGTGTTCCACGGCACTCTTTTCATTTGTGGCTGGTGATTAAGAACAAACTGAAGACTCAGGATCGGTTAGCGGTTTGGGAAGCTGGGAGTGCAACAAATCTGAATCTTATGTGTTGCCCGTTGTGTAAAAATGGTAGAGATAGTCGAGATCACTTGTTTTTTCAATGTGATTATGCGAATAAAGTTTGGACAAATGTGAAGAGCATGGTGAACTTAGATAGTGTTGATCATACATGGCAGTCCTTAATGGTTTGGATTGATCAATATTCCAAGTCTAAGAAAGTGGATGATATAGTATGTAAATTGGTCATTGCTGCGGCTTCCTATTATATTTGGCAAGAGCGGAATAGTCGGCTTTTTAGCTCATCTCATTTGATGGAGACACAAGTTGCGGAGAAGATTAAAAATTCGGTTCGCTTAAGACTTATGGGCTTCAAGTTTCGGCTGGAATCGGCTAGGAGGAAGATATTTAGCATCTGGAAGATTAATGATAGCAAGGAAGATCAACCTGATCCGGGCTAGAACGTTTGAATTAGAGTAGAGTTCGGCCGAGTTTTTAGCCGTGGTTGTGTCTAGTTCTTGATACTTTGTTTGGTTGTTTTGTTTTGTTGGTTGTTTGTTTTGTCTTCCTAGGCTTGGTATGCCAAGCCTAGTTGGTGTGTCGCTTTGACACTCCCTTGTTCTTATTGGTTCATTTATAAAATTCATCGGGGTAACCCTTTACCCAAAAAAAAAAAAAAATCTAAGTATCCATGAAGAAGAATTGAAATCGCCCGAGAAATCAAATTTTCATATCAAAGCAATGACGAATGTAATACGACATCCAAATTGTGAATAAATTATGTGACATCATCAATGCCATGTTTAGACTATGTGGTGTTCGTATAGGAGGGGTTAAATTGTACTAAATGGGATTTGTTCATTGCAATTGTACTGTACAGCCTTTAACCTTTATTGAAGATTCAGTATACTTTCTATTCTTCATCAAACAAAACATTGAACAATTAAGAAACATGACAATAAAAACCGATCACCAAATATGAGTATCCTAATAGAGTCTAATTAAACCCTAGCTTGAAGCAAGAATGATCAACCCTTATAATTCCTTTTTGGATCTAGCTAAATCCAATGAAACACCCTAGCTCTACCTTCATATTATCTAACTGGACAATTCATATGATAGTTACATAATAATCCAAATCAATGATAAAGACACTTAAAAAACCTCATCTTATAATATGCAATCTCATAGTACCTCAGCTTCATAAGATTTCAATGCGGTCAAATGCATTTGAACCTGCCCCTGCACAGACCATGTCACCGATTTGTAAGAAATTTCCCATCAAAATTGCAACTATTTTCATTTCAATAGTTATGGTCTTATGCAATTTGAACTAATGGACTCGCATTTCGCCCTAACCCCTTCTCACTCACTGGATGTTTTTTTTTTTGGGTAAAGGGTTACCCCGGTTCACTTTCATATATCACAAACCAAAAAAACAAGTAGTAAGGAGAGTCCTCACTAGTTCACTATCCTGACATGCCAGGAAGTGTTAAACAAGCTAAAAAGCAAACCACAAACAAAAACAAACACAAACTCTAGACACTAACTAGAGACAACCAATGAAATTACATGCTTGGCACATTCCATTTTTCTAATAAGCTCATTCCAGTCGTAGAGCTCTTGATCTTCACCGAGGCTAGCTTCAATCTAACCGTAGATACAATAGCTTCAGAAATCACGTGCACTGTTCGTTTCTTTGATTTAAAAAGTCTCTGATTACCCTCTTGCCACAAAAAGTATGCAGTCGCCGCTAGTAGTAAACAGTCAATCACACTTCGCATCGACTTCTTCGAAGGAACAGCAATCAACCACTCAACAATATCCTCCCACTTGCTGGATGTTAATTGGATTCCAGCAAAAGATTTAATAGAAGACCAAACCTGCATTGAAAATGGGCATTCAAAAAACAAATGATCATGCGAGTCCGGTTCCGCGCCACACAGCGGACAAGAAAGCAGGTTTAAGTTAGTGATAGCACCAACATCCCATTCCCTTAATTTATCTTGCGTTTTGAGCTTCTTCTTACAAATAAGCCACGCAAGAAAAGCATGTCTAGGAATACAATTCGCAAACCATACAATCTCGACCCAAGGGACTCTTTCACCCTGAATTCTGATCGTATCCCACACAACAGACGCTGAATAATCCTGCTCAGAACCCCTAGTATCACGCCAAACTAAAAAATTAGATTTATGAGGAACAATTGTACGCGGTTGAATGTTTAATAAAACCATAAATAAATCCAACCAAGCTCTCAGCCACCCCCGCATTATGAAGGCGGCGAGCTGAAACAAACTCACATAACGGACCAATATGAGCCCAATGATCAAACCAAGCTGACGTATTAAGACCATTTCCAATCTTCGAGACAATAAACGGACGAACTCGATCCCGAATATTCAAAATATTCCGCCAACCCGTTGCACAATTACCCCTTGACCGAAGCTGCCAGAATGACTGACCTTTAAGTTTGTGCTCATGGATCCAATTAACCCATATAGAATGCCTTCTAGTTAGGAGACTCCAAATATGTGTGGTCATTAGCGCCATATTTATGTCACGTATTCTCCTAATACCCAAACCACCTTCAAACTTGGGAAGACAAACATCGGACCATTTTACTTTCGCACGGCCTTTCTTCATTGGACCTTGACACCAAAGAAAGTCCCTCATCTTTTTCTCTAAATCAGCAATAATTCTAGCCGGAAGAATAAAAACAGACACCCAATATATATGCATGGAAGATAAGACGGATTTTATTAGTTGAAGACGACCAGCAAAAGACAAAGTTTTATTCTTCCAACTCTCAATTCTAGCTTCCATCTTTTCAACCAGAATCTTACAATCTTTATACACTAACCTCGATGAGATAAGGGGCACGCCCAGGTAACGAACCGGTAAAGAGCCTTCCTCAAACGGCATCAACTGTAAAATGGTTTGCTTAACCTCCCTAGCAACATTGCCAAAAAACACGGTACTCTTCGCCATACTAGGAACTAGCCCCGACATATTCTTGAACCTCTCCAGCCCATCCATAATACTCCTAGCCAAAGAAACATCGCCTCTAGAAAACATAAACAAGTCATCCGCAAACACAGATATTCACAATTCTTTGTTTTTTACAAAGATTATGAAACTTGAAATTAGAAGATTTATTCACCAAATCTTTTAGAATAAGAGTCAAAGCTTCCATAACCATAATGAATAAATAAGGTGACATTGGATCACCTTGTCGCAACCCCCTTTTGCCTTGAAAAAAACCATGAATATTACCATTTACTCCAACAGAGAAGGAGACAGTAGTAACACATACCATTATCCAATGCACCATTTTGGGGTGAAACCCAAAACCCACAAGCAAAGACTTTAGAAACGACCAATCTACCGTATCATAAGCCTTTTGAATATCAACTTTAAAAGCACATTTTGGCGGGCCAATATTACGGTGATAATTGTGCATCAGTTCTTGTGTCAGCAAGATATTATCAGAAATACGTCTTCCAGGAACAAACGCTGATTGATTAATATCTACCACATCATCAAGACCAATTTTAATTTTGTTTGTGATAATCTTGCTAATGCACTTATAAAGAAGATTGCAGCAAGAAATGGGACGATAATCCATAACCGAATTAGGAGTATGCACTTTAGGAATCAAAGCCAAAATAGTATGATTTACCTCCGTGAGCAGCTTCCCATTAGCAAAAAAACTCTTGAATGGCACAGGAGATATCATTACCCACCACATCCCACGAATGTTTAAAGAAAGCAGCAGAGAAACCATCTGGGCCTGGCGCCTTATCATTACCAATAGAGAACATAGCTTCTTTTATTTCCTCTATCGAAACTCACTGGATGTTCGAAGCACCATCTTACATACAAATAAAAAAATAAGGAACATATTATATTCAACCTTGTAACATGCATCAGAGATGTTTTCTTAGAATTTAACAATGCAAAATGACATAACTTGACGAAGATATAACCTGGCATTTCATTTAACTCAAAAATTAAAACCCTAAAGATGCAAAAACATAAACACAAAATTGATTTATAAAAACTGGCCAATAACTATGATGAATACGCAAGTAACACATACCAATCGATGAGAAAACCCCTTTTGTTCAACAAAACCTAACTATCATCGATTTCTAGTCCACCGTCATTGTCGATTTCGATTGAAAAAACCTGGTCAGCGCAGCGGAGAGAGGAAATCCGAACACCAATCCACTGCCAGTTTAATCTTATGATATCAAACCACTCCAAAGGATTCTAAGATGAGCGGATTTTTTTAATAGGCTCTAGTGCTTGGAGAACCGGAATCGAAATTGGGGAAACTATGAATTGTTTTTTAGCAGAGAAAGAGAACAAGAGTGGGTTTGACCGGCGACGTGGGGAGAAACCAAAGGAAAGAATAACCGCTCTCAACCTCTGCTTCTAGAAGCTTTTCTTGAATTATTACGGTCCAGATTTTACCTCAGATTGATCTAAGGGTTGATATTTATCCAATAGTGGGTTGACTTTAATGGGACCATAAGAATAATGTTACCTAACTAGTCCTATGACAAGTATTATATGCCTTAACATGTCTAATAATGTTACCTAATCAGTTTAGATATAAAAATTTAGGTTACATATGCTTAAAATGAATTTACCAATCGCAGACCCTAATTCTCTCTCTCTAGCCTAGGCGATTTCGTCCCTCATGCAGACCTAATCTTTCTTCGTAATCTGCTAATTAACAGGTTGGGGATTAGTGTTTGATTCTTCGATTATCTAATACTGAATCTGTTAATAGTGGTGATCGTGCAAAATTAGGGTTTCTGCAATCGCCGCCGTATCTTCTGTGGTTCGAACTCATTGGATAGCTTCTCTATTCGATTTGCAAGATTCATGGGGTAAGGTTATGCTAGTTTTGGGTTTTGTTTTTTCATTCCTGTTTGTTGAGATTGTTGTTGGATTGGAGTTGTTGCATGATCGGCTGTTTCGTGCGTATTGGAGAGAGTTGTTTTTTCTCCTGAATGGATGACAATAAGACGCATGTTAATGACGGCGGCAAACCTACATACTTGTTTGAGGGTTTGGCCAGCCGAGTTATTGATGTAGATGGTAATACTTGGTTACCTCGACGGGGCACAACTCAGACGTCTCCGACTGAACCCCGTAAGATTAGCATAATTGATGAATTGTCAAAGATATCAGTTCCATACACGGCTGAAAACCCGCGGCCAGTAACTAGGGTTTCTGATAGGGAAGGAATCGATCAATTTAGCATGAAATACGCACCAAGTTCAGAATTCGATGTTGCTTCATCGGCTGGTCAAGGGTATACTAAATCTGCCGGGCTGGCGGAACCGTTATCATTTGCTAATGTAGTAAACAACACCAAGGAGAAGGTGAAGGTGAATTTTAAGGAGTTGGAGTCTTCCGAGGCTGTGGATGGAGCTGATGTTGTTATTCCATTGTCTTCAGTTAAACAAGTCACGGACAGGTATGCAAACACTCTCTTCGGGTATTTCTTGGGCAAACTTCTAGCGTTTCCTGTGGTGGATTATTTTGCAAAGAACAACTGGGTTAAGTATGGTCTGTCTAGATTAATGATGAATGCGAACGGATTCTTTTTCTTTAAATTCAAAACTAAGGAAGGGATGGACAAAATGTTAGAGGATGGGCCATGGATGATAAGAAATGTTCTGATTATTTTGAAAGAGTGGTCGGCCTCTATCAAACTGGAGAAAGAGGATCTTAAAGCTATTCCAGTCTGGGTAAAGATGCATGATGTGCCGTTAGCGGCATATACTGAGGATGGTCTTAGTTTGGTTGCCTCTAAGATAGGGGTGCCTAAGATGTTGGATTCGTATACTGCCACGATGTGTGCAGAGTCTTGGGGTAGAAGCAGTTATGCTAGAGCACTCATTGAAGTTCAAGCGGGTGCTGATTTAAAGAGGAGTGTTACTGTTGCAATTCCAGCCTTAGATGGTAATGGTTATTCAAAGGTGGAGGTAAAAATTGAATATGATTGGGAGCCTTTAAGGTGTACTTCTTGCTGTGTGTTTGGTCATGAAAATAGCTCGTGCCCAAAGAATCCTCAGGTTGTTTCGAATGGGGAATCTGGGAAAAAAGAATGATGATTTTTAGGTTGTGGGTGCCAAAAAGAAGAAAGCTAATAATCAAGGCCTCCACATGAAAAATCAGAAACCTAAGCTAGTTTATAGACCAATTATCAAACCAAAACCAAAACAATCCTTGAGGACTTCGAACCAGGTGTCAACGTCAAACCAATTTGATGTCCTTAAGGACGATAATGGTGATCAGGGAGGTATCCATGTGGGTCGAGTGGAGAAGAAGGCTACAAAGGCTAGTGACAACCAGGATTCGGACGAGGAGGAGGTTGTTGAAGTCTATAATGAAACGAATGATTTTATGACTTCGGGTATACGTTCTTCATCTTCAAGAGCAGGGGCGAGCACATCTTCCACAAAGTTCTACAATGGATAAACGCTTTATGTTTCGTGTCAAGGGGCGGATGGCTTGTGACTATTTCGTCTTTGATGATGGAGGTTGAGAGTTTTTTTTTTGTTTTGGTGACTATTGCTTGTCTACTTTATTTTTCATGATGTAAAGTAGACTAGGTTATGTGGTGTCATTGATACATTTGTTTTTCTTGGTTTACATATATGGGGCATGTCCTGTATATGAACTAGTGTGGAACTCATCCTCACTACTTGTACTTATTTGCGGTTTGTTTTTAATAGAATCACCGGGGTAACCCTTTACCCAAAAAAAGAAGGGAATTTTGGTCATTTTCCTAAGGCCTATAAACTACCTATCATACAACTAACTAAACGAAGTGACCATAAGGTATAACCTCGGAAGGTTATTCCCTATACAACTATGGTCACAAAACATGTTTGGTTGGATCCTAATGATCGACCAAACGGGTCGGGTTCGAAAGTCTAAGCGGTTGTTTAGACCGCTTATCTTACGACCCTATATAAGCACTAAACTAAAAGCGACGAGTTAAACATGTTTTTTTTTTTGGGTAAAGGGTTACCCCGGTAAAATTTTATTTCACACAAACCACAAAAAAACAAGTGAGGGCCAAACAGGAACCCCCAGTTCTCAAACATGACATGCCACATTTGAGTTCAACAAGCAACAAAGCAAACACATAATACCAATCACACAGGATTAACTATACTAAAACACATGACAAAAGACTTAGCCGCAGTCATCATCACCCATCAATAACCCGCGAGGTAAGCTCCATAATTGTAACACTCTCGTCGCCTGAATTGATCTCTTAAACTTCATGGAATGTAGCTTCATCCGGACAGTGTTCAGAATCACCTCTACTAGCTGATTTTCATTCCTCTTCTTAGTAGAGAACAATCGCTGGTTTCACTCTTGCCATACAAAATAGACTGCCGCACCAACCACTAGACGTCCAACAATATGAATAACCTTCTTCGAATCCGCATGCTGAACTAAGTGATCATATATCGCGTCCCAAGAGGAGTCAATAGTTCCCATATCCACCTTATCTCGAACACCATGCCAAACTTGAGAAGCATACAAACAATCAAAGAACAGATGCTCATGAGAATCTGGTCCGGACGTACACAAGGAACAGCACATGAGATTAAAGTTCATATTTCCCGAAGAACACCATTTCCTCATAACATCCTGTGTCTTTAGTTTCTTGTTTATAAGCAGCCACAAGACTGTGACAACCTGCACTAAACCAGGTATCCGTACAACTTAATTAATGATAAATTACTGCTTAATTACTGTGCTTGATTGAACTAGCTGATGAACTGCTACCTGCATACTGATACATGCACTTACTTGCATCATACTTTATATGCTGTCACTACATTATTTACATACCGGACCCTAGTGACAAACATGATGCACAAAAAGCACAGTAGCACTAAACGGATACACAGTGAACATGCTGATAACCAGCATCAGGCAAATACTGCCTCTAAGGCCTGTTAAGAGCCTCAAATATTTTGACTACACTGGTAGTGAGTGTAGGGATATAAGGGTTATGGTACCGCGTCTCTAGGGATAAGATACACTGATTCGGATGTGCCAAGAACGTACTTTAAGTACCAAACACAGCACTTTAATAAATAAACCAGCTTCTAGCTGACTAATAAAGTGCCGGAACATGAGAAAATAACACTAGACACTTTCTAGAGTGTTGGAAACAAATTGTGTCACTAAAAATGTAATAACGACACTTTAAAGCATTACAAAAGACTTTAACGGATTACTATCCAACCGGACACCCGGACTTTACCCGGAACATGAAAATATTAATATTCTCACTATTTATATTTTTCTGAGCTAGTTAGGGTCCCTGATTACCCTAACACCCGTCATAACGCGCTTTATAATACTAACGAGGTTAAACACTAAACTAACCTATTTAACCTAAACTCCATCCTAACTATCTAGTTGTAATCGAACCAAGGGACCCCCCCCCCCCCCAACCAAATTCGGTCCCCTAGGGGACAAGGGTGGTACTTACAAGATTTACTAAATCTTGCTTTGTTGAATATCTAACCTACACAATGTCCATTGGTTAAACCCTTGGTGATTATCTATAAGATACCAACTTAACCCACATGATCATTCATTCTACACAACACCAAACCAAATCCTCTCTTCCTCTCTATGTAAGTTACGGCCAAACACCCCCTTGTACTAGTGATTTGGCTAATCCTAGTTGCTAAGCATTTTGGAGACATATTATCCTTGGGGTAAAACTCTTACCTTTTGTCTATAAATAACACTTAACACATGAAGCCTTTTATCACATAAACACCAATTTCACAACTCAACTCTCTCTCTTCTCTCTAACTAGCTACGGCCAAGCATCCCTATCCATCCATAAATTTTTTGGTTCTTGTTCAAGCAATTCTAAGTTCATACAAGTGTCGAGGGTCACGTATTAGGAGCCTCGGAGCAAGCGGAACATGAAGGACCTCTTTCGTTAGCTTTTATCCACGCGTTTTCCGTCAAGAATCTTCCCTAGCCCCGAGCTAGAGGTATAATGTTTAAAACTCACTCTTGAACGTATCTAAGGTGGTTAATATGATTTATAACGGCTAAAATGCGGAAACCCATCTTTTGAATCTTTAAAGTTTACTAAAACTTGAATCTTGTTGGATAAAAGATCATAACTTGTGTAAAAGTTGTAGTATTTGAGTATTGTGATTATTGAGACCCGATCTATGTTGTGGTAGCTCGGATCACCATTTAACCCGGTTTGGTAAGATCGTTGATCTTAACATAAGCTTGTTTTGGATGGTACACGGGTTAAAAGGAGAAACTCTACTTGTGTAAAAATGTTTTAGCTTGTATAAAAGTTGTTTTCTTGTTTAACTCACTAATCGGACACTTATAACACGCTTTAATAACATCTAAACCACAAAACAGCAAGCTGATTCACTGTTTCGGCCGCCTTTATCAGGCTGTAAACGGACTTTAAAAACTCGAAAAACAGAATTTCAAAAGCCTAAATCGTGTCATTTCGAAAAATGAAGAAAATGGCGCTGGAATCGTATTTTTCTGATGTCGGTTACTATTTTAAAAACATGTTTTCGTGACAGCAGCTAAGGCTGTTGGTTACTGCAGTAAATTGGGCTGTGCGTTTTCGATCACAACTTAAAACCCGAACCGAACCAGCCCCTGAAACTTTTATCTAAGATGGTCACGGATGTATTTGTGACCCTCAAACTGGAATTTCGATAAACGGACATACAAGGAATTTTTGACGAATTTTTCCGTCAACTGTGATCAGAAAGTGACAAATCTGATCACAGTTCGGTAAACGATTTTCTATAAATTATTGATAAGAAACTGGACCCCGAGATTTTTATACAATCATTTTTGGGTCGATTAGGACGACCCGTAAAAATTAGGGAATTTTTGGAAAGGGTTAAGTATTTTATTTAGTCGTCCGAAAACAGTCCAGTTTCCACATATTGAAACTGAAACGACAAGGGTAGCGTTTCGCGTGTTAAAACGTAAGGGTTGATTGTTGATAATCATGGGTTGTTTTCAAAAAGAAAATGATACGCCTGGAAGCGTGGCCACCTCCAGTTACAAAGGAAACTCTGGCGAAATTTTCTAAAAACCTAACACTTAGGCTTATTTACACAACAAGTGTTAGAACTATTTTCGACATATTTTCGAAACATAAATTTCGCCAGAACTATGTTTTACTAAATATTCGGAGGTGGGATTTTCACAAGAGTTAACGTGATAAATATATTTTGTCACCACACTGTTTATGATTATTTTGTGAAAATACATAAATATTATTTTAGAGTAAAAATAATATTTACAAGCGTTAATGATTCCAACACTTTACGAACGCTTCCACATTAACATATAAGTTACACCGGTAATTATATTACCACTCGATTATTAAAACGTAACTTACGCACATGTATTGTATCCCCCATCCTTGGGAAGAAGTATAACTACCAAGTGTATACAGAACATAAACACGAAATAGTTGTCTAACTATTTCCCAAAGACTTAAACTATAAAGCTAAAGCACGGCCGTCCGTCTAATAGAATTAGCACTTGTAGGTCGTTGCACAGCTTACTGTATTGGAGACACTTGGTAGAGACGCGCATTCACTGTGAGTTCATGTCCCCCTTTTCTCTAACTGTTTTCAGTTTTCTTAACTGCGGGGGTGAAATACATGTTACTTTGTTTACAAGTACTATTATACACGGTATGATTAACGTAAGGAGGTTTTAGATCATGTGAATGGGTAGTTAGAACACCGAGGGACTTAAGCGGTAGATCTATCTGGGTGTAGCGAGCCCAACCCCTGAGCCCGCATAATGGACCGGGTGGTGACTTAGTGCCCCAACGCCAAATACGCTAGGTTTGTATCTTCCTACTTGCATCTCACAACATGCTAATGGCCTTGCAAACCATTGGTGATCACAAGTCCTCTTACACTGCTACATACCAGGAAACGTTTATACTTACAAGTGTTTTTACTTACTCACTTGCACATGAACTCGCTCAACATTATTGTTGATTTTTCAACTTACATGTATTTCAGGAAATTAACGAGATCTGGCACGGTATGGCAGGTTTTCCGCTGCACTAGTTTCCAAGGTCATCCGGGGTTTAGGGGATGTGTCTCTTTCCTGGACAAGACACAGTCCTTAAACCATGTTTATGTTATGTTTCAAGTTGTAACGTCTGTTGGACAAGGTTATGGTTGTTGGTTAAAACAATGGTGTTGTGTTTGGTTTTCAAAACTTAATGGATGATCTTGCATGTTTTTAACTCATATAGCTTTGGTATGATTAAGCTATGGTATTAAGAAGTCACACCAAAATTAACCACGCTTCCGCAAAGCCAGGGTGTGACAGCTTGGTATCAGAGCTCTGATCATAGCGAACTAGGATTCTGTCTCGAGTCTAGACTATGATCACTAGGGCTCTCACGAAAACATTTTTTTTCTGCATACCACTTAAGTCCAGATCCACACTTTTTACAAACAAATGTTGAGCACATTATATTAATTATAAGTTCAGCTTGGAGGGCTGAGGATCGATCTGGAGGATCGAAGTGACCGAGATAGTTGAGCACGTTGGTTTGTTATAGGATCGATCTGGAGGATCGAGATGATCAAGGTAGTTGAGCACGTTGGTTTGTTATAGGATCGATCTGGAGGATCGAGGTTTGGTTTAAGTGAAGGACAGAGCAGTCTTGTAGACTGGATGAAATTGGCTAGTAAGACTAGGAGAAGTATGTGATACCTTACTTGGTGACTTATGTGATTAACTGATTATATGATTGATTATTATACGTATACGTGTTTGTGTTACAAACGTTATGCTTTCATCAAGTACTAGAAAGATGGGCACTGCAAACCCCATGACCATAGTATCAGACGACATAGTTCAACGAGGCACGAGGTGTACATTCCTGATACTACCGGCACAGACAATGACGAATTTCAGCCCTTTGTGCACTGCCTGAAGTCGTAGCGGAGCCTACTGATGGCCATCTTGTTGGGAATTTGCCACTGGCAGTGATCCCTGCTCCTGTGCCCCTTGCCGCTTATCTCGTTGTTGATATGCCCCCGACGTTGTCTCTGAAGACGATGTCGAACTATTAAGAGGAGGACCCACTTGAGGGCAAGGCCCTATTGCTGCTGGCATTAGACTACTGCATGCGGACACTCCTGTAGGGGAAAACTCATTTCCCTATCCCAGACTCATTTAAGTCTCTGACATCCGCATCTTCGCACATACAGGGAATGCTGCACTACTTACACGACGCCGACCCTGATATGGCATCACCAGCTGCACCGGATCCCGCACGCAGATTTGAGTTTGATCGCGATAATGAGGACAATTCTGTTTTTCCCGCCTGGTGTTGATCCAGACCATGACATTGAGTTCATGCACTTAGACCAGCCCTTGGGGGATCCTGTAACCCCTGTGATTGTTGATCCAGCTGATTTTGAGATGGAGCTTTTGATTCGAAGCTAGCCGTGGCCCCTAAGCCAGGCGTCGCTCCTGACCCCGCATTGGAGTATGACCCTGTTCATGCCAATGCTCCGGCTGTTGCTCCTTGATTGATCATCTGCTTGGATGAGAGAAAATTTGGGGTAACTGTGCAAGACAATTTATTATTACGGGGGCCCACGTAATAACGATTTGTAGTGCACAGGAATCCTGGTGGACTCTGCAGGCCAAGCTAATGATAACCAATGCAGCAGGAAATAACCTAAACACAAATGACCTAGGCGATGTAGCCTCGAGTTCATTCTATTACAAGCAACAAGCCAAATTGACAAGCCTATGTGAAGGCTCAGGAATTTATTCCCCACTTATACAGTGAGTATATTTGCGTGTGAAATGGGGTGATTACATGATGGCTTACGTTGCTATATATATACCCCATAGACAATTGAAACATTGTCCAACCCGCTTCACGCTATTTCGACAAAAAGGGAATGTCACCCAGGCGTGACACAAACACCAGTACATTGCCAAGGACAGAACCCGAGCTGCAAGGACGCACCTCACAGATAAATGCACGACATAAAGCCCTCCACTCTAAGTACAACGATGACATTACTGGAGATAACCCTCCAACTGGCTGCACCTATAAACAGTTCCTGAACTGCAAGCCTTTGGACTTTGATGGAGCAGGAGGCACCGTTGCATTTGTTCGTTGGTCCGAAAAGACCGACTCCATTCTAAGAATAAGTAACTGTTCGCCCCAACAGAGTGTTACCTACATCTCAGGGATATTTCTAGATGGCACACTCTCTTAATGGAACCTCCAGGATTAGATCCCTGGTACAAGATGCTACTTATGCACTGAGCTGGGACGAGCTCAAGGGAACGATTGAGAAGAAAGGTTGCTTTAAGACTGGAATTCAGAAGCTTGAGGTAGAGTTCCGGAATTGAAAAGGGACGGACCAGAGATTCCGGAATACATCCAGCAATCTCACGACTTGTCTAGGGTCGTCCCCTACTTAGTCAAACCGGAGTTCAAAAGGATTGAACGAGTCACTTGGACACTTGCACCCCAGATCAGGGGTATGGTTACTACCTCGAAGCCTCGACCATTGCAGAGGCTAATTTATTTATAACATGAGGTGTTCTGTGGATGAATTATTGATAGCTTGAGACGTTATGTGTTGATATTGTTAATGCATACGTGCATTTTGGTTGCGATGACCTAACCTACGTGAAACATCTTTTAGGAAATGCCTCCAAAACGGGGTGTACGCATACCCACCAACGAGGTGGAACTTCAGGGAATCATTACTGCAGTCATCGCACAATACGAGGCCCATCACTCCGAGCGCAATGGAGGAACCTCAGGAAATAACCCACCCAACGGCTGCACCTACAAGCAGTTCTTAGACCACAAACCTCGAGAGTTCGACGGCACCGGGGGTGCCTTAGCCTTCGTACGCTGGGTTGAAAAGACAGATTCTGTTTTACGATTGAGCAAATGTGACCACGAACATCAAGTCAAGTATATAACTGGACTATTGGTAGATGAGGCTCTGTCATGGTGGAACCATCAAATACGGACGATGGGCGAGACTGCTGCGCATGCTATGACGTGGGACGAACTGAAAAACATGATGCGTGAAAGATATTGCTCGAGGGCAGAAGTCCAGAAGTTGGAAACAGAACTGTGGAACTTGAAAATGAAAGGACCAAAGATAGCAGAGTATGTGCAGAGATTTAACGAATTATCACAAGTTGCCATACTCCTGGGGACACCAGAGTTTAAAAGAATTGAACAGTTCATAAGGGGATTGGCACCTCAGATTCTAAGCCTGGTAACAGCATCAAAACCCTCAACGATCACCGAGGCTATCAACATAAGCATAGCACTCACGGAAGAAGCAGTTAGAAAAGGAAAATTTTCCCCTGCAGAGGAGAAAAAGGAGACTGCTATAAAGGCATCTGGGGATAACAAGAGGAAGCTTGCAAATTTCAAGATGGTTACTCGGGTAAGTAACAAGAAGAAGACCAAAAAGGGAAAAGATTACAAGGGTATCCTACCTAAGTGCGACAATTGTTTACGTTATCATATCGGGCGATGCAAATATGGAAATTGTGGTAACTGTGGCAAGGTGGGACATGTCAAGGAAACTTGTTGGCAAAATACTGAACTTAGTAATGGGGGCCAAGACGGTAGTGAGAATCACGAAGGGGACAACGACAATGATAATTGTCAAGGCAGAATGAGTGATAAACAGAAGCGTGCTCGAGGATGTTTAAACTGTGGGAGCAAAAAGCATTTCAGAAGATATTGCCCGAAAAGCAATCAGGCGCAAGGATGAAAGCTCCCCATCGGAGCTAGGGAGGCACGCCAGAGATCCAAACATGGATAGCGGTACGTCCCACAGTACTCAATATTATGCGCCTGTATTGCCAACTACTGTTGCAAATTTTACGATTCACAATTCTAGTATTCAAGGACATAATTGGTTTACGTAGTGAGTGAGTAGTTATTCCAGTACCCATTAGAACTAGGGGAAGCTAGTGGAAACCAACGCAGTAACTGGAATCGGCACGATAGAACCCGGAGAGCGTAAGTTTACGCTAGATCTATTGCCAGTTGAGTTTGGAAGCTTCGACGTGATGGACTGGTTGACGAACAACCATGCGGAGATTGTCATCCGCGCCCCGACAACGAACGAAGAAATGATCGTGACTCATGGAGCAGGATACGCTCCTACGGATTATCAGACTAAGAAAACCCAAAAATTCTCGCACAAAGGATGTGTTACATTCTTGGCTCATGTTATGGAAAAGGAAGTCGAAGAACCAAAACTCGAAGATATCCTTGTGATTGGAGAATACCCTGAAGTCTTCCCCGAAGACTTGCCGAAATCATCTCCTCACGATTAGTCGAATCCCGCGTCGATTTAATTCCGGGCACGGCACCCGTAGTCGATGCGTCATAGCAACTTACATTTTCGAAGATGCAAGGATTGACAGAGAAGTGTTGGCAATGGTTAGAGAAGGAAGATAACAGACCAAAAAAAAAAAATTCCTTTCGGGGTAATCCCATTGTTACCCATCAAAAAGGAGGATGATGATTTTCAAATAAACATCAACTACAGAGAATTGAACAAGCTGGCGATCAAGAACAGGTATCCTCTGCCAAGAATCGACGATCAGTTTGATCAACTGCAAGGCTCGAAATATTATTCAAAGATCGATCTTCGATCTGGATACCATCAATTAAGGATACAGGAGGAAAGTATCCCGAAAACAGCCTTCCGAACTCGTTATGGACACTACGAGTTCCTAGTTATGCCGTTTGGTTTGACAAACGCACCTGCGGTCTTTATGGACTTGATGAATAGAGTTTGCAAGCCATACTTGGACAAGTTCGTGATTGTATTCATCGACGATATCTTGATTTATTCAAGGACAAAGGCTGAGCACGAACAGCATCTAAGAACTATTCTGGAGCTGCTAAAGAAGGAACAGTTGCATGCCAAATTCTCCAAGTGCGAGTTTTGGCTACGCGAAGTCCAGTTTCTTGGACATGTGGTTAATGGGGATGGAATTCATGTTGATCCCACAAAGATCGAGGCAATCAAGAATTGGGAAACGCCTACAACGCCAACCGAGATTCGACAATTCTTGGGTTTGGCTGGCTACTATCGAAGGTTCATCAAGGATTTTTCAAAAATCGCTCAACCGTTGACGCTCCTCACGCAGAAGGATAAGACGTTTGATTGGGGAATCAAACAGGATGAAGCATTTCAGATATTGAAGGATAAGCTTTGTAACGCGCCAATCTTAGCTCTACCAGAAGGTACCGACGATTTTGTGGTATACTGCGACGCATCGCGTCAAGGATTGGGTTGTGTGTTGATGCAACGCCAAAAGGTCATTGCTTACGCATCACGCCAACTGAAAGTGCACGAAAAGAACTATACCACACACGATTTAGAGCTTGGCGCAGTGGTTTTCGCTTTAAAGATCTGGAGACACTACCTGTATGGTACGAAGTGCACAATCTTCACAGATCACAAAAGCCTACAGCATATATTCAACCAGAAGGAGTTGAATATGAGGCAAAAACGATGGGTTGAGTTACTAAACGACTACGACTGCGAGATAAAATATCACCCAGGGAAGGCGAATGTAGTCGCCGATGCCCTAAGTCGTAAAGAAAGAATCAAGCCCATAAGGGTTAGAGCTTTGGAAATGATCATACGAACCGATCTTTCCTCGCGCATTCGTGCTGCACAAAAGGAAGCTCTCAAGGAGGGAAACCTTGAGGAAGGATATCTCCGTGGAATGGAAAAGCTTTTGGTACCAAACGAGGAAGGAACGTTATGTTTTGAGAAAAGGATTTGAGTTCCTCTGTTTGGTGGATTAAGGGAAGTTATTTTCGACGAAGCGCACAAGTCACGGTACTCTATCCACCCTGGATCGGATAAGATGTACCAGGATCTCAAAGGTTATTATTGGTGGCCTAGGATGAAAGGCGACGTTGCTGTTTACGTGAGCAAATGTTTAACGTGCGCTAAGGTCAAGGCGGAATACCAGAAGCCTTCGGGACTTCTGCAACAACCTGAGATTCCCAAGTGGAAATGGGAACAAATCTCAATGGATTTTGTTACAAAATTACCAAAAACGCCAAGAGGCCACGATATGATTTGGGTGATTGTTGACCGCCTAACAAAATCCGCACACTTTCTGCCAATCAAGGAGAAAGACAGTACTAGTAAACTTGCGGAAATTTACTTGAGAGAGATCGTAGCACGTCATGGAGTACCTCTCTCGATCGTCTCTGATAGAGACGGAAGAATTGTGCCAAGAATATGGCAATCCTTCCAAGAATCTTTTGGCTCACAATTAAATCTGAGCACTGCGTTCCATCCGCAAACTGATGGCCAGAGCGAGCGAACGATACAAACTTTGGAAGACATGCTGAGGGCATGTGTTATGGATTTAGGAAGGAGCTGGGATAAACACTTACCTTTGGTCGAATTTTCGTACAACAACAGCTACCACACCAGTATTGGTGTCGCGCCATTTGAGGCCCTATACGGACGCAAGTGCCGATCACCCCTATGTTGGTCTGACGCAGGTGATAGGCAGCTTGCTGGTCCCGAGAATCGTCCAAGAGACGACAGACAAGATCGCGCAAATACTTAAACGCATCGAAGCCGCTCGCCACAGACAAAAGGCCTACGCGGATCCAAACCGGAAGCATGTGGACTTCCAAGTCGGAGAAATGGTGTTATTGAAAGTTTCACCCTGGAAGGGGGTGGCACGCTTTGGGAAGCATAGAGAGTTAAATCCGCGCTACATTGGTCTCTCCAAAATTCTGGAAAGAATTGGAACTGTAGCATACAAGTTGGACCTACCTGCTGAACTGAATGGTGTTCACGATACATTTCATGTATCCAATTTAATGAAAAGTCCAACTCAAATTGACGTTGCCATTCCTACCGACGAGATTCATACTGACGACACGCTCCACTTCGTTGAAGAACCTGTCGAGGTCACGGATTGGAAAGTTAACAAGACCCGCCGGAGCAGTGTCAAACTCGTCAAAATTCGTTGGAATGCCAGACATGGTCCTGAAATCACATGGGAACGTGAGGACCGGATGAAAGAGAAATACCCCCACTTATTTCCTAAGAACTCTGCATCTACAAGCGGAACTTAAATTTCGGGACGAAATTTATTTAACGGGGGGAGAATGTGACAACCTGCACTAAACCAGGTATCCGTACAACTTAATTAATGATAAATTACTGCTTAATTACTGTGCTTGATTGAACTAGCTGATGAACTGCTACCTGCATACTGATACATGCACTTACTTGCATCATACTTTATATGCTGTCACTACATTATTTACATACCGGACCCTAGTGACAAACATGATGCACAAAAAGCACAGTAGCACTAAACGGATACACAGTGAACATGCTGATAACCAGCATCAGGCAAATACTGCCTCTAAGGCCTGTTAAGAGCCTCAAATATTTTGACTACACTGGTAGTGAGTGTAGGGATATAAGGGTTATGGTACCGCGTCTCTAGGGATAAGATACACTGATTCGGATGTGCCAAGAACGTACTTTAAGTACCAAACACAGCACTTTAATAAATAAACCAGCTTCTAGCTGACTAATAAAGTGCCGGAACATGAGAAAATAACACTAGACACTTTCTAGAGTGTTGGAAACAAATTGTGTCACTAAAAATGTAATAACGACACTTTAAAGCATTACAAAAGACTTTAACGGATTACTATCCAACCGGACACCCGGACTTTACCCGGAACATGAAAATATTAATATTCTCACTATTTATATTTTTCTGAGCTAGTTAGGGTCCCTGATTACCCTAACACCCGTCATAACGCGCTTTATAATACTAACGAGGTTAAACACTAAACTAACCTATTTAACCTAAACTCCATCCTAACTATCTAGTTGTAATCGAACCAAGGGACCCCCCCCCCCCAACCAAATTCGGTCCCCTAGGGGACAAGGGTGGTACTTACAAGATTTACTAAATCTTGCTTTGTTGAATATCTAACCTACACAATGTCCATTGGTTAAACCCTTGGTGATTATCTATAAGATACCAACTTAACCCACATGATCATTCATTCTACACAACACCAAACCAAATCCTCTCTTCCTCTCTATGTAAGTTACGGCCAAACACCCCCTTGTACTAGTGATTTGGCTAATCCTAGTTGCTAAGCATTTTGGAGACATATTATCCTTGGGGTAAAACTCTTACCTTTTGTCTATAAATAACACTTAACACATGAAGCCTTTTATCACATAAACACCAATTTCACAACTCAACTCTCTCTCTTCTCTCTAACTAGCTACGGCCAAGCATACCTATCCATCCATAAATTTTTTGGTTCTTGTTCAAGCAATTCTAAGTTCATACAAGTGTCGAGGGTCACGTATTAGGAGCCTCGGAGCAAGCGGAACATGAAGGACCTCTTTCGTTAGCTTTTATCCACGCGTTTTCCGTCAAGAATCTTCCCTAGCCCCGAGCTAGAGGTATAATGTTTAAAACTCACTCTTGAACGTATCTAAGGTGGTTAATATGATTTATAACGGCTAAAATGCGGAAACCCATCTTTTGAATCTTTAAAGTTTACTAAAACTTGAATCTTGTTGGATAAAAGATCATAACTTGTGTAAAAGTTGTAGTATTTGAGTATCGTGATTATTGAGACCCGATCTATGTTGTGGTAGCTCGGATCACCATTTAACCCGGTTTGGTAAGATCGTTGATCTTAACATAAGCTTGTTTTGGATGGTACACGGGTTAAAAGGAGAAACTCTACTTGTGTAAAAATGTTTTAGCTTGTATAAAAGTTGTTTTCTTGTTTAACTCACTAATCGGACACTTATAACACGCTTTAATAACATCTAAACCACAAAACAGCAAGCTGATTCACTGTTTCGGCCGCCTTTATCAGGCTGTAAACGGACTTTAAAAACTCGAAAAACAGAATTTCAAAAGCCTAAATCGTGTCATTTCGAAAAACGAAGAAAATGGCGCTGGAATCGTATTTTTCTGATGTCGGTTACTATTTTAAAAACATGTTTTCGTGACAGCAGCTAAGGCTGTTGGTTACTGCAGTAAATTGGGCTGTGCGTTTTCGATCACAACTTAAAACCCGAACCGAACCAGCCCCTGAAACTTTTATCTAAGATGGTCACGGATGTATTTGTGACCCTCAAACTGGAATTTCGATAAACGGACATACAAGGAATTTTTGACGAATTTTTCCGTCAACTGTGATCAGAAAGTGACAAATCTGATCACAGTTCGGTAAACGATTTTCTATAAATTATTGATAAGAAACTGGACCCCGAGATTTTTATACAATCATTTTTGGGTCGATTAGGACGACCCGTAAAAATTAGGGAATTTTTGGAAAGGGTTAAGTATTTTATTTAGTCGTCCGAAAACAGTCCAGTTTCCACATATTGAAACTGAAACGACAAGGGTAGCGTTTCGCGTGTTAAAACGTAAGGGTTGATTGTTGATAATCATGGGTTGTTTTCAAAAAGAAAATGATACGCCTGGAAGCGTGGCCACCTCCAGTTACAAAGGAAACTCTGGCGAAATTTTCTAAAAACCTAACACTTAGGCTTATTTACACAACAAGTGTTAGAACTATTTTCGACATATTTTCGAAACATAAATTTCGCCAGAACTATGTTTTACTAAATATTCGGAGGTGGGATTTTCACAAGAGTTAACGTGATAAATATATTTTGTCACCACACTGTTTATGATTATTTTGTGAAAATACATAAATATTATTTTAGAGTAAAAATAATATTTACAAGCGTTAATGATTCCAACACTTTACGAACGCTTCCACATTAACATATAAGTTACACCGGTAATTATATTACCACTCGATTATTAAAACGTAACTTACGCACATGTATTGTATCCCCCATCCTTGGGAAGAAGTATAACTACCAAGTGTATACAGAACATAAACACGAAATAGTTGTCTAACTATTTCCCAAAGACTTAAACTATAAAGCTAAAGCACGGCCGTCCGTCTAATAGAATTAGCACTTGTAGGTCGTTGCACAGCTTACTGTATTGGAGACACTTGGTAGAGACGCGCATTCACTGTGAGTTCATGTCCCCCTTTTCTCTAACTGTTTTCAGTTTTCTTAACTGCGGGGGTGAAATACATGTTACTTTGTTTACAAGTACTATTATACACGGTATGATTAACGTAAGGAGGTTTTAGATCATGTGAATGGGTAGTTAGAACACCGAGGGACTTAAGCGGTAGATCTATCTGGGTGTAGCGAGCCCAACCCCTGAGCCCGCATAATGGACCGGGTGGTGACTTAGTGCCCCAACGCCAAATACGCTAGGTTTGTATCTTCCTACTTGCATCTCACAACATGCTAATGGCCTTGCAAACCATTGGTGATCACAAGTCCTCTTACACTGCTACATACCAGGAAACGTTTATACTTACAAGTGTTTTTACTTACTCACTTGCACATGAACTCGCTCAACATTATTGTTGATTTTTCAACTTACATGTATTTCAGGAAATTAACGAGATCTGGCACGGTATGGCAGGTTTTCCGCTGCACTAGTTTCCAAGGTCATCCGGGGTTTAGGGGATGTGTCTCTTTCCTGGACAAGACACAGTCCTTAAACCATGTTTATGTTATGTTTCAAGTTGTAACGTCTGTTGGACAAGGTTATGGTTGTTGGTTAAAACAATGGTGTTGTGTTTGGTTTTCAAAACTTAATGGATGATCTTGCATGTTTTTAACTCATATAGCTTTGGTATGATTAAGCTATGGTATTAAGAAGTCACACCAAAATTAACCACGCTTCCGCAAAGCCAGGGTGTGACAAAGACAAACGAATGCCGATGAATAGCTTGAGAAAACCACACGATATTGGCCCAAGGAACCGCATTCTGAATAAGCCGAATCTCCTCCCACACCATCGAAGTTCCATAGTCTACAACTGAGCCCGAACTGGATCTCCACACCACCCTATCCTGCATATTAGGATTCAAGTTAATAGCCCTCATGTTTTGTAAAACCAGATATCGTTGAACCCACGCATTCGGCCACCTCCATCCTCCAAATTCCCACAACTCAGCAACCTTAGTTTGCATACCAAACCCAGCATTAGCTATCATCCTAGGAGTCAGAAAGGAAATCAACGGACAAGCATCATCCTAGATATCAAACCACGCTAGAGTTTTATTACCATCACCAATTTCCGTCCATATATGCTTTCGAATAATTGGGCGAAGTTGCAACATTTTCCTCCAGCTCCATGCCACATTATTTCTGATCGGAACATCCCAGAAAATCCTATCACGTAAATGATACAAATGAATCCATTTAACCCACAAGGATTCTCTACATGTTAGGATACTCCACACATGCGAGACCATAAGAGCATTATTCATATCCAAAACTCTGCGAATACCCAAACCTCCTTCCTGTTTCGGAAAACAAACTTTACTCCATTTAACTTTAGCTTTTCCTCTAATACTATTGCCCTGAGCCCAAAGGAAACGCCTCATTTTTTCCTCTAACTCCATAATAACACGCTTTGGTAATATAAAGACCGAAGCCCAGTAAATATGCATAGATGATAACACTGACCGGATTAGTTGGAGCCGCCCTGCAAAGGACAAACTCTTTCCAATCTGTAATTTTTGCCTCCATGTTCTCAACAATCCGCTTGCAATCACTGTACACAAGCCTTGATGTAATGAGAGGAACCCCTAGATATCGAACTGGCAGGGTACCCTCTTCGAACGGCATGAAGCTACGGATGAGACCCTTAACACTATTCGAGACATTAGCAAAATAAACAGTACTTTTGGTCATGCTTGGAACCAACCCCGACATGTTCTTGAAAAGATTTAAAGAATCCATAATGACCTTAGCCGAATTCTTATCCCCTCTGGCAAACATAAAGAGATCATCAGCAAAACACAAATTTATAATCCTTTGCTTTTCACATTTATTGTGAAATCTGAACTCCAAAGACAAGTCAACTTGTTTTTGCAAAATTAAGGTAAGAACCTCCATAACCAACGTAAAAAGGTACAGAGATATCGGATCACCCTGCCGCAACCCCCTTTTCCCTTTAAAATAACCATAAAGGTTACCATTCAATCCCACAGAAAACGAGGTAGTTGAGACACAAACCATAATCCAAGTAACCATCTTCGAATGAAAGCCGAAACCCAGGAGAATCTGCTTTAAGAAATTCCAATCTACTGTATCATAAGCCTTCTGAATATCCACCTTGAACGCACACCTCGGAGGCCCATGATTTCGATGATAATTATGCATTAATTCCTGGGTTAGGAGGATATTATCAGAAATCCTCCTCCCCGGAACAAAAGCCGGTTGGTTAATGTTCACAATGACCGCCAAACCCTCTTTAATCCGATTGGTGACTATTTTACTAATACATTTATATAATGTATTACAGCATGAAATAGGTCTATAATCCGAAATCGAATCAGGTGTGTTTACCTTCGGAATCAGCGAAAGAATGGTATGATTCAGCTCGCGTAAAAGTTTGCCATTAGAGAAAAAATCCTGCACAGCCGTACAAACATCCTTCCCAGTAATTTCCCAGGTTTTCTTAAAGAAAACCGGAAGTGTATCCGTCAGGGCCAGGCGCTTTATTCCCAGTAATTGAGAACATAGCTCTCTTTATTTCATCTTCCGTCACCGCACGAACCATACTACTAGCTTTATGAGAAGATAATATATTCCGGAATAAATCGGGAGTCGGATGCAACGAAATATTTCCCACAGTGCCAAAAAAATTCGTGTAATGGTCAACCATAACCTGAGGAACCGATCCCCCCTCATGCAGCGTTCCATTCCCGTCTCGAATAGAAAAAATACGGCTTCGATGATTCTTAGTTTTGACAACATTATGAAAGTATCTAGAGTTCGAATCCCCAACCTCAAGCTGTCACACCCCGACCGCGTAAAACAACAAATCGCGGCGGAAACATCGGGGCGTGTTGCGACAGAATTAATTGTTTCATAACCATGGCACACAAAGTGTATTTTATTTATTAAACAAGGGTGTTACATTGTCTCGAAATAGTAAATTAAGAGTTCAGAACATAATTAAACATAGTCTATCATCTTTTAAAGTCTCTAAGGCACAGGTCCGCCCTAGTATCATGATCAACATCCTATGGAAAAGCACCTGAAAACACATGTGAAAATAGGTACGTCAGCATAAAAATGCCTGTGAGATACATAGGTTTGTAAAAATAGGATTCATGACTTTTGTTTAAGAAAAATGTTTAGTCATGAACCTTGTAATTTGCTTTGTCTTGTAAATTATTTGAAAGTAATAAGATCAGATGATATGTATAAGTAAATGTCAGGTTAAATAAATGACCATGTAAAAATGTGTTTGTATAAGATAAGTTGTTTTGTAAATCAATGTCTTGTGAAAAGTATGTTATTTGTATAAAATGTTCTATGTCTCAATATAGAAATGATTCAAATAACGTTACGACATGTAATACCATACAAACACTTATATATAGGAAGTACCAGCGGCGTATCCACCATGCTTGTATCATATTACACACGCATCGTTACTTAATCACTTAATCAAACCAAACCAACCAATGTAAGAAGTCTATGTTTAAACCAATTGTCAAATGTATTGAATAATATGTCAAAGTGTTTATGTCAAGATGTAAATCATGTCAAAATGTCTATGTCAAATATCCATGTCAAATGTCTATGTCAAATATCCATGTCAAATGTCTATGTCAAAATGTCATGTAAGGCAAGTGAAATGTCTCAACTAAACCATATGCACAAAAACAAAGTATTGAAGTAAAACTTGGTTTAAATCAAAAGCTATGTTTTGTGTAAATGCATGCAACTATTTAATATGAACATTTATGCGGTATTGTGAAAATGCATACATCCAAGCCTTGCGACTGTGGTGATAAACCCTTTAAACAAATTAAAGGTCTATCTGTCTATTGTCATCGAATTCGGTCATTCCTTTCTGTCCCCTTTCCCTGGGATGTCCGGAACGGGAGTTGTCAATTCCTATGGTACCACTACCTACTAACGAACGGCATGATCGGTGTTAATGAATGTATTGTCCCATGTAAACAAACCAAATGTCATACCAAAATGTAAACATGTGAAAAACAATGCACTAAGTATGTAATCAAATGAACATACATAGCGTGAAACGTCATGTAAAACGATGTACTAAGTAATGCACACAATGGGCACACCTAGCAGGAAATGTCATGTAAAACAATGTACTAAGTAATGCACACAATGGGCACACCTAGCAGGAAATGTCATGTAAAACAATGTACTAAGTAATGCACACAATGGGCACACCTAGCATAAGATGAAATGAAATCATGTACTATAATGTACTAACGAACATAGCAGGTATATGATGTGAAAAACAGGAAAGCATGAAAGTAACAAGTAGGCACATGTGTTTCACCCCAAAACAGTTTGGAAAACAGTAAAAGAGGGGTCTATGTACTCACTTGTGATTGCTCAGATGTCTAAAGATAATCACCAAGTAATGCTAGAGATCTCGGAATCAAACGGCACCTAGTATAGGTAACTATGTTAATAACCGGACCTTAATCGGATGATTGGATAGAATGAGGTTTCGTAAACCAAACGAGTGTAGAGACTCGTGTCATTTGGTTTAACAAAGCCTACATACTAAATGAAACCTAACATAATTGTTTACGACCCATTACGACCCGTTTAGGAAGCTTATGCTACTTTAACGTGTCGTGCGCGTGAAACGCGTTCGGACCGCCTAACTAGTCCTATGACAAGTATTATATGCCTAAACATGTTACATAATCAGTTACGTGACAAAAGTTTAGGTTACATATGCTAAATTACCAATTATGTATGAAAAGGGTATTCTGGTAATTTACCTAAGGCATATAAACTACCTATCATACAACTACTTAAACGCCGTGACCATAAGGTATAACCTCGGAAGGTTATTCCCTACACTATGGTCACCTAATGTATTTGGTCGGATCCTAATGATCGACCAAACTGGGTCGGGTTCGAAGGTATAGGCGATTTATTAGATCGCCTACCCTACGACCCTAGACAACGTGGTAATCAGTGGGCATAGTCCCAAGGGACTATAACCATCGTGATTACAATCACGTTGCGAAGTTCTAACGAACTTCGCATTGACCATCACTGGTCAACGCTGAAAGTCAAACAAAGTTTGACTTTCTGACTCGAAAAGCAGTAAAAATAAGGAAAAGAACGAAAGAATACTTACGAAGGGTCCCCGAATGCTAATCTAGATCAGTATAGTTCAGGTATGAAACAAGGTTTCAACTTAGAACACAACTAATAAGATTCTAGTGCCTTAAAACAATGAAAGGCATGGGGTATATATAGTTTTCGGTGAACCGTTGAGATCGTTTCATGGAAACCGTGATTCGATCACATCCGTACACTTGTTGAAAGGTTATGGAAGCCTCCTTATCTTAGTGATTAAGCAACTTAAAACATGTGGTTAAGAATCAATTAGTTGCAACTTGTATTTAGAAACATTGAATCTGCCCAGATAGTCAGTCGCGTAGCGCGACAGGTAGCCCCATAGGCGTCGCGCTACGCGAGCACCTCCCCTGAATCAGAAAGTTTGAAAATTGGCAGCAATGGTCCCTGCACGTGTTTAAGCCCTTTTTCGATGCGTTTGAACCCCGTTAACCTCATTTCAAGGCTCTAAAATGTAGTTAAAGTATAGGGAACTCAAAACATGCTCAAAAATATCTCGGATGATGGTTCGTTTGGTCGTACGAACGCGATGTTCGCTTAATTACGACGGAATGCGCATAAGCGCGAAAAACGATCCAAATGACGCGACGAATGGATTTTTCTTAAGGCGAACACTAAAATAAAATATAGTCATGCTTACATAAATTTTTGGATGTCCAGATGTATTCAGAACGTAAGTTATGCGCGAAAATGCAAACTTGTGCACTTTTTGACACTTTTAGTCCCTGAATGTCTCAAAAGTTTATTTTAGCACACCAAACCCCTCAAAGCCTATTTCTAAGCTATGTAAAGGATATTTAAGGTGTGTTTAACTTATGGTCATGTTCCGGAATGTTCGTTACAGTTCAGATTGGCATACTTTCGCAGTTTGTCATATTTAGTCCCTGTAAGCGAATTAACTTGTTTTTGCCATACCAAAGCCTTCAAAACTTATTTCTAAGTTATGTAAAGGTTATTTAAGGTATGTTGAGTATATGTTGATGTTCCGGAGTATTTGTCGCGTTAAACTGAGTACGTTTTCGCACCAGTTTGCGTATAACTCTCCAGAAATT
Source organism: Helianthus tuberosus (assembly GCA_030545235.1). Taxonomy (NCBI): domain Eukaryota; kingdom Viridiplantae; phylum Streptophyta; class Magnoliopsida; order Asterales; family Asteraceae; genus Helianthus; species Helianthus tuberosus. The sequence goes on along the minus strand of CM060429.1, from coordinate 46,035,646 downwards.
GATATAGAGTTTGAAATTACATAAAAGTCAAAACATGAAAAATGTATAACATAACAAAACAGACATTGGGATCAAATAACATTGTTTTATTGATAATAGAACTGTTCATAGTGATTACAAGCACAGTTGTTACAGTCTCCCCTACTTGTGGAAATTTCGTCCCGAAATTTATTTAGAGGAAACTCGTGGAAAAAGATGTGGATATTTCGCCTTCATTTGATCTTCGCGTTCCCAAGTAAACTCAGGTCCACGTTTAGCTTCCCAGCGAACTTTGACCAAAGGAATGCGCTTGCGTTTAAGCCACTTGACTTCACGTTCCATGATTTCCACTGGTTTCTCAACAAATTTCAGTGTTTTGCCAACACGAATTTCGTCAAGCGGTATGGAGTAGTTCTCATCAGCTGTACACTTCTTGAGATTTGAAATGTGAAAAGTTGGATGAACATTTCCAAGTTCAGGAGGTAACTCAAGTCTGTAGGCTACCTTTCCGATTCTTTCGACGATCTTGAATGGTCCAACGTATCTAGGTGCAAGTTTTCCTTTCTTTCCAAATCTGATCACACCTTTCCAAGGTGAGACCTTAAGTAATACTCGATCACCGACTTGAAATTCCAAGGCTTTGCGTTTTGGGTCCGCGTAAATCTTCTGACGGCTTCTAGCTGCCTGAAGGTTATCACGAACTTTCTTGACCTTGTCAGTTGTCTCTAAAATGAGGGCAGGTCCAGTAAGTTGAGCCTCGCCAATCTCATTCCAGCAGACTGGTGAACGACATTTTCGACCATAGAGAGCTTCGAAAGGAGCCATTTTGATGCTAGTGTGATAACTGTTGTTGTAGGAGAATTCAATCAATTTAAGATGTGAATCCCAGCTACCACCAAAATCGATCACACAAGCTCTTAGCATATCCTCCAGAGTCTGGATTGTTCTCTCAGATTGACCATCCGTTTGCGGATGATAAGCTGTGCTCAGATTAAGTTGGGTTCCCATAGCAGATTGCATGGTTCTCCAAAAATGAGAAGTGAAACGAGCATCTCTGTCAGAAATGATGTTCAAAGGAACACCATGTCGAGCCACAATTTCATCTACATAGATTTGAGCAAGTCTGTCAGTAGGAAAATCCTCGCGGATTGGCAAGAAATGTGCTGACTTTGTAAGACGATCAACGACTACCCAGATGGCATCATGACCTTTCTTTGTGCGCGGGAGTTTGGTAACAAGATCCATAGTAATGTTTTCCCATTTCCAAACTGGGATCTCTGGTTGCTCCAATAAACCAGAAGGACGTTGATGTTCAGCCTTAACCTTAAGACAAGTAAGGCATTTTGATACGTATAAGGCAATGTCTTTCTTCATACCAGGCCACCAATAGTGAATACGAAGATCCTTATACATTTTATCTGAGCCCGGATGAATAGAATAACAAGACTTATGGGCTTCATCCATAAGCAAGGTACGAAGATCATCCTGGCTTGGGACCCACAAACGGTCCATGAAATAATATGATCCATTGTCCTTCAGTTCAAGAGTAGGTGTTATGTGGTAAGGAAATTCTTTATCCATCAAACCCTGTGAAACACAAGATTGTTGAGCTTGAGCAATGCGTGCTTGAATATCGGATCGAGCTTGAATAACAGACTGAACACGTACACAATGAAGCTTAGTACGTTCCTTACGACTCAATGCATCAGCTACGACATTCGCCTTACCAGGATGGTAGCGAATTTCGCAGTCATAGTCGTTTAAAAGCTCAACCCAACGTCGCTGTCTCATGTTGAGTTCTTTCTGGTTGAAGATATGCTGAAGACTTTTGTGGTCAGTGAAAACCACACATTTTGTTCCGTACAAATAGTGTCTCCAGATCTTGAGAGCGAAAACAACTGCACCCAACTCAAGATCATGAGTGGTGTAGTTCTTCTCATGTATCTTCAATTGTCTTGATGCATAGGCTATGACTTTGTTCCTTTGCATTAGAACACAGCCAAGACCCAATTTAGATGCATCACAATACACGACAAAATCATCATCACCCTCAGGCAATGATAGTACAGGTGCATCGCAAAGCTTCTGCTTCAGGTGTTGAAAAGCTTCCTCTTGTTTGAATCCCCAGTAAAAGGGCATTTTCTTCTGAGTTAGAGCAGTTAGAGGAACTGCAATCTTAGAGAAGTTTTCAATGAAGCGGCGATAATAACCCGCTAGACCAAGAAATGAACGAACTTCAGTAGGAGTAGTAAGCGTATCCCAATCCTTAATCGCACTGATCTTGGAGGGATCTACATGAATACCTTGTTCGTTGATAATGTGTCCCAAAAATTGAACTTCTTTAAGCCAAAATTCGCACTTGGAGAATTTGGCGAAAAGTTGCTCTTTCTTCAGGAGTTCCAGAGTAAGACGAAGATGCTGCTCGTGATCAGCTCGCGTCTTAGAGTAAATCAAGATGTCATCGATAAAAACAATGACGAACTGATCCAAATAAGGTTTACAGACCCTATTCATTAAGTCCATGAAAACAGCAGGAGCATTAGTCACACCGAATGGCATGACTGTGAACTCGTAATGTCCATAACGAGTACGGAATGCTGTCTTCGGAATGTCTTCTTCTTGCACCCGAAGTTGATGATATCCAGATCGCAGATCAATCTTCGAAAAATAAGAAGCACCTTGTAACTGATCAAAGAGATCATCTATGCGAGGTAGGGGATATCGATTCTTGATGGTAAGCTTGTTAACCTCACGATAATCGATACACATCCTAAAGGATCCATCCTTCTTCTTGACAAAAAGAACGGGAGCACCCCAAGGTGAAAAACTGGGACGGATAAAACCTTTGTCAGAGAGCTCCTGAAGCTGTTTAGACAACTCTTGCATCTCAGATGGTGCAAGACGATATGGAGCTCTGGCAATGGGATTTGCACCAGGTACGAGATCAATGCGGAACTCGACTTGGCGTGCTGGAGGTAGACCAGGTAAATCTTCAGGGAACACTTCAGAATAATCCCGAACGACAGGAATATCTGAAATAGACTTACCCTTGCCTTTATCTTCTGTAACATGTGCTAAGAAAGCCACATAGTTCTTCCGCAAATACTTCCGAGCTTTAAAACAAGACATGAGTTTGAGACCACCGATAGGCTTCTCACCTTGAACCTGCAGAATTTCGCCTGACGAAAGCGGCACACGAACAATCTTCTCAGAACAAACTATCTCTGCGTGATGCTTGGATAACCAATCCATTCCCACAATAACGTCGAAGCTTCCAAGTTGCATAGGCGCGAGGTCAATAGGAAAAAGATGGTCGTTAAGATTCAACTGGCAGTTGTGAAGAACAGAATCAAGAATAATGGGTTCACCACTAGCAACCTCTACTGTCAAAGATTTGCCTAGTTTCGTTCTAAACACTCGAAGCATTGGTTCAAAGGACAAAGACACGAAACTCTTATCGGCACCAGAATCGAAAAGAACAGATGCAGGCTGATTATTAATAAAGAACGTACCGTTCACCACATTATCGTCAGCCTGTGCCTCTTGGGCATTCATGTTAAAAACTCGGCCTCGAGCCGGAGCCTGATTCTGGTTCTGGTTCTGGTTCGCCAGTCTTGGGCACCGATTTCTATAGTGGGTCAGATCCCCACAATTGTAACAAGCACCTGGTGGGTATTGTGGTCGTGCAGCTTGACCCTGTTGTGGAGCAGGAGGCTGAGCAATTTGTTGAGCCGGGTTCTGAACCGCGGGATTCTGAGCAGATCGACAAACATTGGCGAGATGGCCTGATTTCCCACAGTTAGTACAGAAACGGCATGGAAGTTGTGGCTGGTGGTGACTGTTGCATCTATTGCACAAGGGAGCATTCCCTGTATAGGGTTTCTTCGCTGGAGGCTGTGCAGGTTGGTTGGGAGCTACCTGGTTAGCTTGAGCAGTGATAGCAAAATTTTGGGAAGCCTTACGCTTCTTTGCCCTCTTCGAAGAACCAGAGTTCTTTCCATTTCCGTTTTGACCTTTCTTGTTATCCACTTTGTCAGCCGATTGTTCCTTGCCCTTGTCACCCTTCCGGTGCAACTTGTTCTTCCGGATCTGCGACTCAGTCAATGTCGCAGATAACTCGATCGCCTGACGAAGTGTGGCAGGGTTACTACCAGTAAGAATGTCTTGTACCGAGTCAGGTAGGCCATCGATGTATCTCTCGATAGCCTTGTCGAGTGGGGTAACCATAGTCGGGCAAAGCAAACTCAACTCTTCAAACCGATCAGTATAAGCCCTGTGCTCACCACTATCTTGCTTCAAAACATCAAACTCTTTCTCCAACGCTCGCTGCTCATGACGAGGACAGAATTCCCTCATCATAAGGGCTCTAAGTTCGGCCCATGTCTGTGCGAGAGCAACTTCTGCACCCCGGTCTCTCATAACCCCGTTCCACCATGTCAAAGCCCTCTTCTGAAATACGCTCGAGGAGAACTCGACCTTGCGATTATCCGGACACTGCACATGGCGAAAAGTATTCTCTATGCTCTCGAACCACTGAAGAAGCCCAGTCGCTCCCTCAGAACCACTAAACTTGAGTGGTTTAGCCTGGTTAAAATCCTTGTATTTGCATGGAACATTGTTGTTGTTGTTGGCTTGATTCCATTGAGCAAAGAGATTTGGAAACTGAGCAGCCATCTGCTGCGCAATAATTTCTGCCAGCTCGGCAGTAGCTATCTGGTTCTCGCGTCGAGGAGGCATTCTAAAAGAGGAAAACATGTAAAGGAACGAGTGAGATGATTGGATGAAAAGAATGAGATGAAACAAAATCAACAAAAGCAAAGATGGTGGTCATTCGTCCGTATCACAAAGCAAACAAACGACACACAGTGACTAATCAAAGTAAATGGATCAGAAATAATGTATAATGAAGACATGCTCGCCTATAAGTGAACACTCACTCCAAGAATTCCCAGGTAAGCACAACTGGTCTCGCGTCTGGTTGAGATGTATACGAAGTGCTTGCCTAGACAGAAAACCCAGAATACAGGCATTCACCCTTCCAGTTTGCACATGTTCACATTATTTAAAACCCAAAACGTTTGACGGGATTTTGAAAATTTGAAGGCACAAGGCCAAAAACCAATACTGAAAAGGGTTCAAAACCATATAACAGAGGGTTCAAAACCTTACAATTGAGGGTTCAAAACCTTGTAAAAATTTATTCAAAAACAGATGATTGTTTTTCAAAAATCGTTTCGGAAAAAAAAATTTTGATTCCTTGTTTTGTTAATCACCTAAGGATAGGTGATGTACATGTTTTAAGATCTAAACACAAGATAACTTGTGTTAGGTTCCTAGAAAAGTTATAGTCTAGGTCAAAGCATTACTAATAACCTAATTCCCTATAACCATTGGCTCTGATACCAACTCTTCTGTCACACCCCGACCGCGTAAAACAACAAATCACGGCGGAAACATCGGGGCGTGTTGCGACAGAATTTATTTGTTTCATAACCATGGCACACAAAGTGTATTTTATTTATTAAACAAGGGTGTTACATTGTCTCGAAATAGTAAATTAAGAGTTCAGAACATAATTAAACATAGTCTATCATCTTTTAAAGTCTCTAAGGCACAGGTCCGCCCTAGTATCATGATCAACATCCTATGGAAAAGCACCTGAAAACACATGTGAAAATAGGTACGTCAGCATAAAAATGCCTGTGAGATACATAGGTTTGTAAAAATAGGATTCATGACTTTTGTTTAAGAAAAATGTTTAGTCATGAACCTTGTAATTTGCTTTGTCTTGTAAATTATTTGAAAGTAATAAGATCAGATGATATGTATAAGTAAATGTCAGGTTAAATAAATGACCATGTAAAAATGTGTTTGTATAAGATAAGTTGTTTTGTAAATCAATGTCTTGTGAAAAGTATGTTATTTGTATAAAATGTTCTATGTCTCAATATAGAAATGATTCAAATAACGTTACGACATGTAATACCATACAAACACTTATATATAGGAAGTACCAGCGGCGTATCCACCATGCTTGTATCATATTACACACGCATCGTTACTTAATCACTTAATCAAACCAAACCAACCAATGTAAGAAGTCTATGTTTAAACCAATTGTCAAATGTATTGAATAATATGTCAAAGTGTTTATGTCAAGATGTAAATCATGTCAAAATGTCTATGTCAAATATCCATATCAAATGTCTATGTCAAATATCCATGTCAAATGTCTATGTCAAATATCCATGTCAAATGTCTATGTCAAATATCCATGTCAAATGTCTATGTCAAAATGTCATGTATGGCAAGTGAAATGTCTCAACTAAACCATATGCACAAAAACAAAGTATTGAAGTAAAACTTGGTTTAAATCAAAAGCTATGTTTTGTGTAAATGCATGCAACTATTTAATATGAACATTTATGCGGTATTGTGAAAATGCATACATCCAAGCCTTGCGACTGTGGTGATAAACCCTTTAAACAAATTAAAGGTCTATCTGTCTATTGTCATCGAATTCGGTCATTCCTTTCTGTCCCCTTTCCCTGGGATGTCCGGAACGGGAGTTGTCAATTCCTATGGTACCACTACCTACTAACGAACGGCATGATCGGTGTTAATGAATGTATTGTCCCATGTAAACAAACCAAATGTCATACCAAAATGTAAACATGTGAAAAACAATGCACTAAGTATGTAATCAAATGAACATACATAGCGTGAAACGTCATGTAAAACGATGTACTAAGTAATGCACACAATGGGCACACCTAGCAGGAAATGTCATGTAAAACAATGTACTAAGTAATGCACACAATGGGCACACCTAGCAGGAAATGTCATGTAAAACAATGTACTAAGTAATGCACACAATGGGCACACCTAGCATAAGATGAAATGAAATCATGTACTATAATGTACTAACGAACATAGCAGGTATATGATGTGAAAAACAGGAAAGCATGAAAGTAACAAGTAGGCACATGTGTTTCACCCCAAAACAGTTTGGAAAACAGTAAAAGAGGGGTCTATGTACTCACTTGTGATTGCTCAGATGTCTAAAGATAATCACCAAGTAATGCTAGAGATCTCGGAATCAAACGGCACCTAGTATAGGTAACTATGTTAATAACCGGACCTTAATCGGATGATTGGATAGAATGAGGTTTCGTAAACCAAACGAGTGTAGAGACTCGTGTCATTTGGTTTAACAAAGCCTACATACTAAATGAAACCTAACATAATTGTTTACGACCCATTACGACCCGTTTAGGAAGCTTATGCTACTTTAACGTGTCGTGCGCGTGAAACGCGTTCGGACCGCCTAACTAGTCCTATGACAAGTATTATATGCCTAAACATGTTACATAATCAGTTACGTGACAAAAGTTTAGGTTACATATGCTAAATTACCAATTATGTATGAAAAGGGTATTCTGGTAATTTACCTAAGGCATATAAACTACCTATCATACAACTACTTAAACGCCGTGACCATAAGGTATAACCTCGGAAGGTTATTCCCTACACTATGGTCACCTAATGTATTTGGTCGGATCCTAATGATCGACCAAACTGGGTCGGGTTCGAAGGTATAGGCGATTTATTAGATCGCCTACCCTACGACCCTAGACAACGTGGTAATCAGTGGGCATAGTCCCAAGGGACTATAACCATCGTGATTACAATCACGTTGCGAATTTCTAACGAACTTCGCATTGACCATCACTGGTCAACGCTGAAAGTCAAACAAAGTTTGACTTTCTGACTCGAAAAGCAGTAAAAATAAGGAAAAGAACGAAAGAATACTTACGAAGGGTCCCCGAATGCTAATCTAGATCAGTATAGTTCAGGTATGAAACAAGGTTTCAACTTAGAACACAACTAATAAGATTCTAGTGCCTTAAAACAATGAAAGGCATGGGGTATATATAGTTTTCGGTGAACCGTTGAGATCGTTTCATGGAAACCGTGATTCGATCACATCCGTACACTTGTTGAAAGGTTATGGAAGCCACATATGCTCCTTATCTTAGTGATTAAGCAACTTAAAACATGTGGTTAAGAATCAATTAGTTGCAACTTGTATTTAGAAACATTGAATCTGCCCAGATAGTCAGTCGCGTAGCGCGACAGGTAGCCCCATAGGCGTTGCGCTACGCGAGCACCTCCCCTGAATCAGAAAGTTTGAAAATTGGCAGCAATGGTCCCTGCACGTGTTTAAGCCCTTTTTCGATGCGTTTGAACCCCGTTAACCTCATTTCAAGGCTCTAAAATGTAGTTAAAGTATAGGGAACTCAAAACATGCTCAAAAATATCTCGGATGATGGTTCGTTTGGTCGTACGAACGCGATGTTCGCTTAATTACGACGGAATGCGCATAAGCGCGAAAAACGATCCAAATGACGCGACGAATGGATTTTTCTTAAGGCGAACACTAAAATAAAATATAGTCATGCTTACATAAATTTTTGGATGTCCAGATGTATTCAGAACGTAAGTTATGCGCGAAAATGCAAACTTGTGCACTTTTTGACACTTTTAGTCCCTGAATGTCTCAAAAGTTTATTTTAGCACACCAAACCCCTCAAAGCCTATTTCTAAGCTATGTAAAGGATATTTAAGGTGTGTTTAACTTATGGTCATGTTCCAGAATGTTCGTTACAGTTCAGATTGGCATACTTTCGCAGTTTGTCATATTTAGTCCCTGTAAGCGAATTAACTTGTTTTTGCCATACCAAAGCCTTCAAAACTTATTTCTAAGTTATGTAAAGGTTATTTAAGGTATGTTGAGTATATGTTGATGTTCCGGAGTATTTTTCGCGTTAAACTGAGTACGTTTTCGCACCAGTTTGCGTATAACTCTCCAGAAATTGATATAGAGTTTGAAATTACATAAAAGTCAAAACATGAAAAATGTATAACATAACAAAACAGACATTGGGATCAAATAACATTGTTTTATTGATAATAGAACTGTTCATAGTGATTACAAGCACAGTTGTTACACAAGCCACTCAATCTTGGATTTTTGTTTCAGAAACAACTCTTCATCTCGCACCGCATCCTTGTATTGTTGAAGTAATCGGCCATGTTGACTTATCAAATCTCCATTTAGAGGGTCGCCATCAATACCAAACTGACAGTCATCTAACTCTTTTCGCAAATTTAGCACATTCTGGTGCAAATTACCTTGTTGATATAAAATTTTCCGAAGCGGACCTTTAAGCAACTTCAACTTCCGAACAACCTGAAACATATGATACCCATCAACATTTGTACACCAAATACGCTGAACTTCCTCCAAAAAACCACGCTTATCAGCCACTAAGTTGACAAACTTGAAGGGCTTTGGCTTTTCCCTAGAAATATCAGGAAACTTTAAGATACACAGGGCATGGTCAGAAACCCTATAAGGGTGAAAATACGCAGTTGCATTTGGGAAAACATCTACACAATGGATGTTACACATGATACGATCAAGTTTCTTAAAGATAATCCCACTATCCTGTTGCTTATTCGACCATGTATAGTGAAGGCCCGAACTATTAATATCGAACATCTCTAGCTCATTCACACACTCCTTGAATTCTCTGTTCCCGATATGAAATGTGGAAGACCCTACACTTGTATCCTCATAAGAGAGATGCGCGTTAAAATCTCCCATCATAACCCAAGGTTTATCACTCATGAACGACTGGTGAACAAGTAAGTTTTGCCACAAATCCCTTCTTTTCTTGTAATAGTTATCCGCGTATGCAAAAGAAACGAAAATAGATTTCTGATCCAGCTTAAACATCACCTGAGTATGCACCACTTGATCCGTTTGAGCAAGAATCATCACATCCACAACATTAGCATCCCAGCCTACCAAGATTCTAGTACCCTTGCTACATAGAGCCGTGTTCGAAGCCCAACTCCAAGACCGACAAACCTTATTACAAACCTCATAAACCTTTGAAGTGTCCACATGAGTCTCCATAATCGCACAAACATGCAAATGATTATCCACCATGACCTGTCGAACCTCCTTCTGTTTAAGGGGGCGGTTCAACCCCCTTATATTCCACGAAGCTATGCTACCCATGGACACCACTATCTCCGGGTGTGCTTGCACCCTCAGCCCCTTGGTTCACCTGCTTCTTCTCCAAATAATTTGGAATATCAGCCAAAAGATCATCTATACCCACTTCATCCGCAATTACTTCTTCCGCATTAGTATTTTTAGATTTATCACGAATGTGTTTAGCCGTTTGAACCTGTTCCGCTCCTCTGTTATGTTGTCGATTTCCAGCATCTAAGTTGCCATCTTCAGATTCTTCACCCAGCACATGAAACAGATTGGAAGTTGAGACCTAGTTTTCGGATTGCACCCTACCATCAGATTTGGTTTTCTGTTTTACTACCGGTCTATAGACAAACTTCTGTTTCTGATTATTAATATGCACACCCGGATTACTTCCTTTCCTAACTTTTTTAGCATCCTGAAAAACCTCTTGATCTTTAACAGTCGGTTCAGCACCCGCTTTAGCACTCTTTGGACATGAGGTATCATCATGCCCAAACACACAGCAAGAAGAACATCTCAACGGAACCCAGTCATATTCCACTTTAATTTCTGCCTTTGAAAATCCTTTTCCATCTAGAGATGGAATAGCCATCGTGATGCTCTTTTTTAATTCCATACTCGCATGAACATCTATCAAAGCTCTAGCAAAACTACTTCTACTCCATGATTCAGCACACATGGTCGCCGTGTACGAATCCAGCATCTTTGGTGTCCCTAATTTCGAAGCTACAAGACTTAGGCCATCCTCTGTAAACGCTGCTAACGGAATATCATGCATCTTGACCCAAACCGGAACAGTTGTTATATCCTCCTTCTCTACTGTAACAGTGGGTGACCACTCCTTCAGTATTATCGGCACACTCCTTATCATCCAAGGGCCATCTTCTAACAATTGATCAATTCCGTTTTTTGACTTAAACTTGAAGAAAAAGAATCCCTTAGCATTCATCATTATTTTCGTTAAACCATACTTTACCCAATTCTTTTTGGCAAAATAATCAACCACTGGAAAAGCAAGCCTCTTTCCCAGAAAATACCCATATAACGTGTGAACATACCTCTCCGAAACCTGCTTAACCAATGATAACGGGATGACAACATCAGCCCCTTCAAAAGTTTCATCCGATTCCAGAGTTTGGAAATTTACCTTAACCTCCGCCTTCTTCCTTTGAACCACGTTAGCAAAAGAGAGAGTTTCGTGACCCTTGTCATCCGTATTGTCCTTTTGAGTCCTTGACGACGACTCCCCAGGTGTGGTAAAAAATAATTCACTATCCTGAATCCCCATATCCGATGAGCGCAAGTTCAGATTAGTGGATTTACCAGCATACATATTTTCCACAGGTTTAGAAATACTTGTCAAACCATCCAAGATCGATGCATTCGACGTAGAATACATACCTCTCCTCGGCAGCAATGGGTTTCCTTCAATATTAGTTACACGTAATCCAATCCCACGTACTGATGCTGTTCCAGGTGTAGACTCCAGTTCCTCAACCACAGGTTCATTCATGTTATCAGTTTTATCAGGTGGTAAAGGGTACCCATCTTGATCAACTAAAAACGGCTTCACCTGACTAATCGGGATGTTACTCCCTGTATTTTTACGTTCATTCATTAAAGAGTACTCCACTCTCCCTATATCAACGAAAGACAAGAAACCATGCACCTCAGATTACGTCTCCAAGCACAGAGAAAACAAATGCCAACAAACAAACCAGAAGAAAAAAAACCCTAATCCTTGAACCTTAGCGTCGATCCTCAATCCTTAACTGATTAAACCAGTGTATCAATCAAGCTAAATAAATCTCAGTTAACCGCGATCAATAACAACCAATCTAATAGGTTAGGATTTCAAATCAGATTCTAAGTCGGCGATAAAGCAAGAAAACGAAACAAAAACCCTATTTTTAAATTGATCACTATTGCTAACAAGTTCGTTATAGAATTTTGAATAATCAAAACTCTAATAACAGACTGTTATACAAAAGATTGCAAGGAAAAACTAGGGTTTCATGAAGAACAAAAATCGCCCCAAGGAGAGAGAGAATAGGGTTTCATCTTAAGGATTTCAAAGGAAAGCGTGGTTTGACAAGCCTCACCCGAGTTAAACATGTTAAAACATGTTTAACGAAGTTAGAAAACAAGTTTGATATCAAAACAAAAGGTTTTGATACCCAAGAATAGTTTGGTTGCAAAATACGCATGAATACGCATTTTGACCAAAACTATGACTCGTCACTACACCTAATCAATGTGGTAATCAGTAGGTATAGTCACAAGGGACTATAACCATCATGATTACGCTCACGTTGCGAAGTTCAAATGAACTTCGTGTTGACCAAAGACTGGTCAAAGCAGAAAGTCAAACACAGTTTGACTTTCGTGCTTAAAAACGCATAAAAGCATGAAAGAAACTTACAACGGGTCCAAGCTAGGAAGAACTTGATCTAAATACTCATGTATGAAGCATAAAGCTTCCACTTAGAGCATAAAATCAGATCAAGGAGTGAGGAAAATGGAATGGGAGCTTGGGTATTTATAGATTTCGGAGAACCGTTAGGATCGTTTCTCGCAAATTGTGCTTTGATCTTGACCTTACAAGTGGGCACATGGTTTTCTAAACCATGGGAACATCAAAAACAAGCAGAATCCATCAAATGGTATTGAAAAACTATGATCAAAATGTCACACCCCGACCGCTTAATTAAAAACCTTGTTTTGAAAAGTATTGTATTGCGACATAATTAACCAACTCAAATCAAGTTGGTTATAATTTATAAAAACTCGTAGCCATGATTCTTAACTCGAAAACATTTTGTTTTAGAAAACCAATTTGTAAAACATCTCGTATTAAATCGTTAATAAAACTCGTTAATAAATCTCGTTAATAAAACTCGTTAATAAATCTCGTTAATAAAACTCGTTAATAAATCTCGTTAATAAAACTCGTTAATAAATCTCGTTAATAAAACTCGGATTTGTTTATATCATTTCGAAAACCTCGTTAGTGTGACATCGTTTCAAAATCGTTTACCCAAGTGAACTAAATAACGCCACGGTATGTAATACGATGAAAACACTTATATATAGGAAGTACCAGCGGCGTATCCACCATGCTTTCATCACATTACACCCGTCCCGTTATCTAAACACTAACCAAAAACCAATCGTTTACCCAAATCGTTTAATTCGTTAAAAATCGCTTTAGTCGTTTAAATCATTCTCGTCTTAAATCGTGAAAACTACTTTTGATTGTCTCGCTAATAACATCCAAACCTTTATGACTCGACTATCTCGCCTATCGCTTCTCGCATTAATAAACCACCAAAGGGTAAATTAACAATCACAGATTCCGTCGTTACCCACCTAGCCCACACATAACCATGGGTGCAGTCTGATAACGGGATTTGTCAGATCCTATGGTACCATAACCTAATACTGGTCGGTTCGGCCAAAACTAATGGATATCATTCGTTATGTAAATACAACCAACAAGTTTGTTTACTATATCGAAATCGTTATTAATTTAATATAAACCATTTTAATCGTTTTTGAAACCATTGTTATAATATCGAAAATCGTTTTGAAAACCATCGTTAAAACCTTGAAAACATTTAGCACATATGAATCACCCCAAAACAATTGAAAACAGTAAAATAGGGGAACTATGTACTCACCTGAAAATGCTTAGAGGTCTTGAACAACAACCAAGCAAAGCTAGAGGGAGCACGGAATCAATCGGCAATCTAATAACTATATAAATAAACCGGACCTAGGTCGGAAGATCGGATAGGATGAGGTTTTGTAAACCAAATGAGTATTGGAACTCATATGACATGGTTTAGCAAAGTCTACATTCTAAATTGAACCCTAACCTAAGTGCTTTCGACCCATCGTGACCCATTAAGGTAGCTTAAGCTACTTTAACGTGTCGTTCACGCAAAAGCGCGTTCGAGACGTCTAACTAGTCCTATGACAAGTATTATATGCCTAAACATGATTAAATATGTTGCATAATCAATTAAGTGACAAAAGTTCGTGTTACATATGCTTAATTACCAATTATGCATGAAAAGGGCATTTTGGTCATTTACCTAAGGCATATAAACTACCTATCATACAACTAATTAAACCTAAGTGACCATAAGGTATAACCTCGGAAGGTTATTCCCTATGCAACTATGGTCACTAAACATGTTTGGTCGGATCCTAATGATCGACCAAACGGGTCGTGTTCGAAAGTCTAAGCGGGTGTTTAGTCCGCTTGACTTACGACTCTACACAAGCACTAATCTAAAAAGTGACGAGTTAAACATGTTAAAACATGTTTAACGAATTTAGAAAATAGATTTGGTATCAAAACAAACGGTTTTGATACCTATAAGTAGTTTGGTTACAAAACACGCAAGAATGCGCATTTTGGTCGAAACTACCACTCGTCACTACACCTAGATAACGTGGTAATCAGTAGGTATAGTCACTAGGGACTATAACCATCGTGATTACGCTCACGTTATGAAGTTCAAATGAACTTCGGATTGACCATAAACTGGTCAATGCAGAAAGTCAAACGCAGTTTGACTTTCAGACTCGAAAAGCACAAAAGGTCCCCGCAAGCTTTGATCCGATTTACTCTCAGGTATGAAGCATAAACTTCAACTTAGAGAGCCAAAATCAGATCAATGTGGGTTTTGCAAGTGAAAGGGGATAGCTATTTATAGGAAAACTAGAACCGTTAGGATCGTTCATCGTAAAACGAGCTTCGATCTGATCCGTACACATGTGCCCATGGTTTTGTGAAACCATGGGAGCCCATAGTTTCATTAAAACCATGTGCAAATGAGGAGAACAGCTGGAACAAGCTGGAATTTAGATTTTTCATTTTGGTCCCTTCCTAAGATAACTATGGCAGAATGACAATTTTGGTCCCTGAACTTCAGAATCTTGCATTTCGGCTCATTTTTGACACGTTTAAGCCCCGTTAACCTCATTTCAAGGCTCTAAAATGAAGTTAAAGTATAGGGAACTCAAAACATGCTCAAAAATATCTCGTATGTCGGTTCGTTTGGTCGTACGGTTGCGTTGTTCGGTTAATTACGACGGAAGTCGTAACGAACGCAAAAACGATCCAAATTACGCGACGAATGGAATTTTATCATGCCAATCATTAAAATAAAATATTTTAATGATTACATAAAGTTTTGGATGTACGGATGTATTCAGAACGTAAGATACGCGCGAAAATGCAAACTTATGCACTTTTGACGCTTTTAGTCCCTGAATGACCAAAAAGTTTATTTTAGCACACCGAACCCCTCAAAGCCTATTTCTAAGCTATGTAAAGGATATTTAGGGTATGTTTAACTTATGGTCATGTTCCGGAATGTTCGTTACAGTACAAATCGGCATACTTTCGCAGTTTGTCGAAATTAGTCCCTGTAAGCGAATAAACTTGATTTCGACACACCAAACCTTCCAAAACTTATTTCTAAGTTATGTAAAGGTTATTTAAGGTATGTTAAGCCTATGTCACTGTTCCGGAGTGTTTTTCGCATTAAACTGATTACGTTTACGCACCAGTTCGCGTATAACTTTTCCGGAAAGCGATTTAGAGCTCGAAATCGAACGAGAATTGATATGTGCAAATGATACACATATTTATACAAATCCCAAGTATGAAATACAATATTTCGTTGATTTGGTATTTGTTTGATGGCCGTGGAGGCACAGATGTCACTGTCTCCCCTACTTCAGGAAATTTCGTCCCGAAATTTATTTAAAGGAAACTTGTGAGAGCTTGAAACATGAAGTCGAAAAGATAAAACAGCACTGGTTAGAGTTCTGAACTTCTAGTAACTTTAAATAACATCATGCTTGCAATGTAAGAGGGACACCTATATACAAGTATATGAAGCGCCATTGGTGCGTCCACCGTACCTCCATTACATTGTTCACGTTTCGTTATTGTTGTCACTATCGGTTCTTACACATGATAAACCTTACTGGGGTTCCTGTGCATTGAATTTCATAATTACGTACGCGTCCATAATTACGTAATTCCTTGCATAGTCCACACAGTGCATTTGATAATGTGTAGGGGAAAACCAAATGAACGAACCTGTGATGAGTGTGACTGGACCACCATAGGGTCCTTTCAGCTATATCATCACATGCCATTCTTAACCAGATTCTGAATCAATCTTTTAACTAGACCACTCAAGGGGTCTCCTTTGAATCATGGAATGGTACTATATATTCCAAGGGTCTTAACTACCACGTAGAAGCCCATTAAGGATTTAGGGTAGTACCTTTTGAATATCCTACTATGAATCCCTCATATGAAGATATGGAAGATTCTATGAGGATTTGGATAACGAAAATCGGATCACACAAAAACATAAAGGAGAACACATAATCACATAATTGCATAATTGTTTAATTTGACCTTTAATTTGTTATCTTTGGACACGGGTATTTAAAGCATACTAGGAATCCAATCCATGGATTTCATTTGGCACTTTAAATATTATCAAGAATCTAACTATGAAGATAGGAAGATCTTAATAAGAATTCGGTTTGTCCTTATTGAGTTGTAATGTACATATTAAGGTGTACAAGGAATTCAATCAGGGCTCCGATTTGGGCGATAATCATTAACAAGGATTCTTAAAATAGAGCAACCCATCACTTTTCGTTTTGAGTTTAAGCTCGAGTTGAAGTGGTAGCTCATATTTTAATAAGCCTTCGTTTACACAAGATCGTTGTGCTTGAAGGACACGAGATTGAATATCAGATAGGGTTTGAACAGAATGAAGCTTGACTCGCTCCTTTCGACTAAGCGCATCGGCTATGATATTCGCCTTACCAGGAAGGTAGCGAATCACGCAATCGTAATCGTTCAAGAGTTCAACCCATTGTCGTTGCCTCATGTTCAGCTCCTTTTGATCAAGTGTGACACCTGTGTCACTTCAACCATCATACAAATACCAAACCAATGAAATATTGTGTTTCATACTTGGGATTTGTATAAATATGTGTATCGTTTGCACATATCAAATCTTGTTCGATTTCGAGCCTTAAATCGCTTTCTGGAAGGTTATACGCAATCTAATGCGTAAATATAACCAGTTTAATGCAACAAACACTTCGGAATAGTGAAATAGACTTAACATATCTTAAATAACCTTTACATAACTTAGAAATAAGCTTTGATAGGTTCGGTATGCGAAAACATGCTTATATGATCTTACAGGGACTAAAAGTGTCAAAAACGACGTAAGTTTGCATTTTCACGCATATCTTACGTTCTGACCACATCGGGACATCCAAAATTTTTGTACACACTAAAATATTTTTATTTTAGTAATCGGCATGCAAAAATATCATTCGTCGCTTAATTTGGTTCGTTTTCGCGTCCGTTTGAGTTTCGTCGTAATTTAACGAACAACGCGACCGTACGACCAAACGAGCCGACATCCGAGAGTGTTCCAAGCATATTTTGAGCCCTCTAAACTTTATTGACCTTGTAGAGCCTTGAAAATGGCTTAACGGGGGTCAAAAGGGCCTGAAATGAGCTCAAAACAAGTGCAGGGACCTAAACTGCCATTTTGCAAACTTGTGCTGAACTGGGGAGGTCAGGCGGGCCGCGTAAGCCCCCTCCCATATCTTACGCGGGCCGTGTCAGTGTGCCCAATTCCAGAAACTCAGTTTCAGCAATCTGTTGCAACTACAGGGGCTGTTTATGCAAATTATTTGTGTGATGGGCAAGTTTTTGTGTTCTCCAAGGTCTCTAATCAGTTCCTAACAATTGTATGGCCATGATTTAATCCTTGGAGGTTACACAAACTTGTGTAATGATCTCATGAAGTTGCTACAAGTATAAATAGCCCAACAATTTCATTCTTCCATTGCTCATTTCCTTCTCTTCTCTTCTACATCTGATTTGGAGCTCTCCCAAGTGTTTGGAGCCTTCTAATCTGATTATTCTTTGTAGAAAAGATAGCAAGGACCCTTAGTGAGCATTCTTTCATTCTTTTTATTTATGTTAGTGCAGAAAGTCAAATTGTTTGGCCAACAGTTTGACTTTCGGTTTTGACCATCAATTGGTCAAGTCAAAGTTCAATTGAACTTTGCAACGTGATTGTAATCATGATGGTTATAATCCTTAGCGATAATACCTACTGATTACCACGTTAACTAGACGTAGTGATGAGTCAAAGTTTCGGTCAAAATGCGTTTTAGCACGCATTTTGCGACGGAACTATTTTCGGGTATCAAAACCCATTGTTTTGATACCAAATCAGTTTTCTAAGTAGGTTAAACATGTTTTGACATGTTTAACTCGTCACTATTAGTTTGGTGCATGTTTAGGGTCGTAAGTTAAGCGGTCTAAACAACCGCTTAGACTTTCAAACCCGACCTGTTAGGTCGATCATTAGGATCCGACCAAGCTCGATTAGTGATGTCACACCCCGACCACGTAGAACATACAAAACGTGGCGGAAACATCGGGGAGTGTTGTAACAGAATTAATCGTGTCAAATCCATGGCAATTAAAGTTTCGTTTTATTGATTAAAAGTGTTACAATGTCTTAACAAACAAAGAAATACAACATAATTAACTAGTCTTGCATCTTTTATTGTCACTAAAGCCCAAGTCTGTCTAAGTGTATCTTGATCATCTTATGTAACAGCTCCTGAAAAACACATGTGAAAATAGGTACGTCAGCATAAAAATGCCTGTGAGATACATAGGTTTTGTGAAAATAGGTTCCATGACTTATGTTTGAGAAAATGTTTAGTCATGAACCTTGTAATTTGCTTTGTTTTGTAAATCATTTGAAAAACAATGAGTTCAGATGATATGTATAAAATAAATGAATAATGTATGATTAAATGAATAACCATGTAAAATGAGTTTGCATAAGATAAGTTGTTTGTAAAACAATGTCTTGTGAAAAGTAAGTTATTTGTATAAAATGTTATATGTATCAAACTGAGATGATTCAAATAACGCTACGATATGTAATACCATACAAACACTTATATATAGGAAGTACCAGCGGCGTATCCACCATGCTTGTATCATATTACACACGCATCGTTACTTAATCACTTAATCAAACCAAAACACCAAAGTAATGTTTAACAGTTGTAGAAATGTTTATGTATGGTCAAATACGGTTCACACGGTTCACAGATACAAACGGTTCACAGATACAAACGGTTCACAGAGTACAAACGGTTCACAGATACAAACGGTTCACAGATACAAACGGTTCACAGATACAAACGGTTCACAGATACAAACGGTTCACGGATACAAACGGTTCACAGAGTCAAATGATTATTAACGGTTCAAAATGTAATATAATGTGTTCATATACTGGATGAGCATATGCAACAAAATGTAATGTAAAACAATGTACTAAGTATGCACACAATGGACATACATAGCATGAAATGTAATGAAATCATGTACTATAATGTACTAACAAACATAGCCGGTATATGATGTGAAAATAGGAAAGCATGAAAGTAACAAGTAGGCACATGAGTTCCACCCCAAAACAGTTTGGAAAACAGTAAAAGAGGGGTCTATGTACTCACCTGAGATTGCTCAGTAGTCCTTGAGTAACAACTAAACAATGCTAGAGATCGCGGATATCAAACGGCACCTAGTATAGGTAGCTACATTAATAAACCGGACCTGAATCGGAAGATCGGGTAGCATTAGGGTTTGTAAACCAAACGAGTGTAGAGACTCGTGTCATTTGGTTTAACAAAGCCTACATACTAAATGAAACTTAACCTGAGTGATTTCGACCCATTACGACCCGTTTAGGAAGCTTATGCTTCTTTAACGTGTCGTGCGCGTGAAACGCGTTTGGACCGCCTAACTAGTCCTATGACAAGTATTATATGCCTAAACATGTTACATAATCAGTTACGTGACAAAAGTTTAGGTTACATATGCTAAATTACCAATTATGTATGAAAAGGGTATTCTGGTAATTTACCTAAGGCATATAAACTACCTATCATACAACTACTTAACGATGTGACCATAGGGTATAACCTCGGAAGGTTATTCCCTACCTACTATGGTCACCTAATGTGTTTGGTCGGATCCTAATGATCGACCAAACTGGGTCGGGTTTGAAGGTATAGGCGATTTATCAGATCGCCTACCCTACGACCCTAGACAACGTGGTAATCAGTGGGCATAGTCCCAAGGGACTATGACCAACGTGATTACAATCACGTTGCGAAGTTCAAACGAACTTCGCATTGACCATTACTGGTCAACGCAGAAAGTCAAACAAAGTTTGACTTTCAGACTCGATAAAACAATAAAATAAGGAAAAGAACGAAAGAATACTTACGAAGGGTCCAAGATTCAAAGGTTCAAAGGTGTGGGTTTTTGGGTGTGATGTTGGTGGGTATTTATAGGAAATGGTCCACCGCTAGGATCGTTTCTTGGAAAAGGAGGCAACGATCAAGGCCGTACACTTGTTGAAAGGTTATGGAAGCTAAATTCCATCCTTATCTCATGACTAGATAATTAGGAACATGTGGTTGTGGATTAAACATGTGCAAACAGCCTGTTTAAATACTCTGCATCTGGTCTGGACACCCCATACGCATCGTATGGTATATATACCATACGCATCGTATGGGTGAACTTTGGCAGAATTACAGTTTTGGTCCCTGAACTGTATTTAGGTCATTTTTGACACGTTTAAGGCCCGTTAACCCCATTTCAAAGCTCTAAAATGAAGTTAAAGTATAGGGAACTTAAAACATGCTCAAAAATATCTCGGATGTCGGTTCGTTTAGCCGTACGAACGCGATGTTCGCTTAACTACGACGGAATGCGCATAAGCGCGAAAAACGAACCAAACGACGAAACGAATGGATTTTTCTTATGGCGAACACTAAAATAAAATGTAGTCATGCTTACATAAATTTTTGGATGTCCAGATGTATTCAGAACGTAAGTTATGCGCGAAAATGCAAACTTGTGCACTTTTTGACACTTTTAGTCCCTGAATGACCCAAAAGTTTATTTTAGCATACCGAACACCTCAAAGCCTATTTCTAAGCTATGTAAAGGATATTTATGGTATGTTTAACTTATGGTCATGTTCCGGAATGTCTGTTACAGTTCAAATTGGCATACTTTCGCAGTTTGTCAACTTAAGTCCCTGTAAGCGATTAAACTTTGATTTCACCACACCAAACCTTCCAAAACTTATATCTAAGTTATGTAAAGGTTATTTAAGGTATGTTAAGCCTATTTCACTATTCCGGAGTGTTCGTTGCATTAAACTGGTTATATTTACGCATCAGTGCGCGTATAACCTTCCAGAAAGCGATATAGAGTTTGAAATCGAACAAGAATTGATATGTGTAAACGATACACATATTTTTACAAATCCCAAGTATGAAATATAATATTTCATTGGTTTGGCATTTGTTTGATGGTTGAAATGACACAGGTGTTACAAGTAATCATAGTTACATAGGGAATAACCACTGAGGTTATACCTTATGATCACATAAGATTGGTTAGTTATTTGTTAAGTAGCTTGTATGCCCATATGTAATGACCAAAACACCCTTTTGAAGCATAAATCCATAATGTGTATATGTGAACATATTTTTGACATTTAATCTGATTTAGTAACATATTTAGGCATAATTGGGCATGTAAGACTTAACATAGCACATAGTTAACCATCCGAACATAGTTTTACGCAAACGACGCATTATAGTAGCTTATACTACCATAATGGGTCAAAACGGGTCAAAAGCACTTAGGTAGACTTTCAAATCAGAATGTTAGCTCTATTAAATCATACCATATGAGTTCAATTACTCATTTGATTTATATAACATCATTCTATCCTATCTTCCGATTTAGGATCCGATTATTAACATAGTTACCTATATTAGGTGTCGTTTGATTCCGTACTCCCTCTAGCTTTGCTTGGTTGTTACTCAAGACTTCTAAGCACCCTCAAGTGAGTACATAGTTCCCCTCTTTTACTGCTTTCAAATGTTTTGGGGTGAAATATGTGTACCTATTTGTTATGTTCACGATTTCAAAGTATAATTGATTATACATATTAGTACTTATCTTTTGACAAACTGAATGATTATTTATGGTTTAAACACCGATTTTTCAAAGATTATAAAATTAATTGTTGAATTGTACTTATTTTATGTTCACCAGACCGATTGGTAGTAAGATATAGCGTTATAGGATTTGACACCCCATTCATGTTGTCATGGAATGTCTGAAACCAATTTGTTTCTCCATCCAAATAGGGATTGCCTTTGTGGTATCTTTTTTTGGGTAAAGGGTTACCCCGATGAATTTTATAAATGAAACAAATAAGAACAAAGTTGTGTCAAAACGACACACCAACTAGACTTGACATGCCAAGCCTAGGAAAACAAGAAACATATCCAATCCAAAGACAAACAACCAAACAAGACAACCACACTAACAACCAAGACCGAAAACCTAATACAATAATTACCTAGCCCGGATCCGCTACATTGTCTTCGTTCTCTTCAATCGTCCACGACTTGAAAATCCTTTCCTTAGCCGAAGTCACCCGAAATCTGAACCCCATCAGGCGCAAACGAACCGAGCTTTTAATTATCTCAACAACTTGAGCCACCGTCCTCTTATTATTCTTGAAAAGCATGTTATTCCTCTCTTGCCATATGTAGTAAGACGATGCAGCAATCAACAATTTACAAACAACATGATCCGCTTTCTTAGAGCTGGAATGTTGATCCAACCAAACTAGTAACGAAGACCACGAGTTATCCACGCTCCCCAAAACAACCAAATTCTTAATGTTACTCCACACCTGATCCGCAAAACTACATCGGAAAAACATATGGTCCCGACTATCACGATCAGTATTACACAGCGGACAACACATCAAATTCAGATTCGTTTGACTCCCTGCTTCCCACACTGCCAAACGATCCTGAGTTTTTAATTTATTTCTAAATGCCAGCCACAAATGAAACGAATGCCTCGGAATGCATTGAGAGAACCAAACCATGTTAGACCACATCACCGGATTTTCCCTATTCCGAATTGTATTCCAAACTTGCGCCGATTGAAACTCACCTATTTTCCCATCCAGATCTTTCCAAACCAAACGATCAACGGTATTAGGAACAAGAGAAGGAACCGAAATCGTGATTAACACTGGAAAAAGATCCAGTCAATCTTGAGGCCACTTCCAATTCCCATTTTGATCAATAACATCCGCCACCTTAGACTATAACGAAAACCCAGCATTAGCAATGGACCGAGGAGAGATAAAAGAACTAAGCGGACTTAGCGAGCACCACATATCACTCCATACATTAGTTTAAACACCACTTTTTATAGAAGACCATATGTGAGGCCGAATGGTATGACGTATAGACAGAATCTTTCGCCATCCCCAACTCATACTCCCACGGCACGGAATCTCCCAAAAATTTCGACCTTTAAGCTTGTAATCATGAATCCATCGCACCCAAATAGAATCCCGTTTAGTGATGATACTCCAAATATGGTTTGCCATAAGCGATTTATTAACATCAGAAATACTTCTAATGCCCAAACCGCCTTCATGCTTTGGCAAACACACATCTTTCCACGCGACCTTAGCACGGATCCTACCATCCGAACCTGCATTCCACAGAAATCTACGAATACGCTTCTCAAGCTCATTAATAACCCGAGCAGGAATAATGAAAACTGACGCCCAATAGATGTGCATAGATGAGAGAACCGAGTTGATAAGCTGTAAACGACCAGCAAAAGACAACGATTTGGTCGCCCAATTCACAATCTTTTTATCCATACGCTCAATGAGGATCCTGCAATCTTTATATAGAAGTCTTGAAGAGATTAGAGGAACCCCAAGATAACGGACCGGAAGAACACCCTCCTGAAATGGCATAATATCCAGAATTTCCTGCCTAATTGAGTGAGGAACATTGCAGAAAAATACCGTGCTCTTAGCTGGACTTGGAGCAAGTCCTAAAATATTAGTAAATATCTCCAGCGCCTCCTTGATCTTCTTAACAGAGACCACATCACCATGAACAAAGATAAATAAATCATCCGCAAAAGACACATTAATTATCTTCTCCTTAGCACAGTGAGCATGATATTTAAACGACATACTAGCTGCTCGGCGAAGCAGAAGCGATAAAACCTCCATAACTAGCGTGAATAAGTAGGGCGACATTAGATCACCTTGCCTTAACCCACGTTTACCCCTGAAATATCCATGCAAATTACCATTAATACACAAAGAGTACGAAACCGTGGACACACAAGTCATGATCCACTTCACCATTTTATGATGAAACCCAAACCGAGTCAGAACATCCTCCAGAAATTTCCAATTGACAGTATCATAGGCTTTCTGAATATCAATCTTGAATGCACACCTAGCCGGGCCCCTGTGCAGATGATAATTATGCATCAATTCCTGAGTGAGAAGGATATTATCCGAAATCTTCCGTCCCGGCACAAAAGCTGATTGGTTAATACTGACTAGAGAACCCAAACTACCTTTCAAACGATCAGTAATAATCTTGTTGATACATTTATACAAAACATTGTAGCACGATATCGGCCGATAGTCCAAAACCGAATCCGGAGTGTCTTTTTTCGGAAGTAAAGCAAGAATAGTGTGATTAATCTGTTTAAGAAGTTTACCGTTTTCGAAAAACTGTAAGACCGCATCACTAACTTCATTCCCGACAATATCCCAAGCTTGCTTGAAAAACGTCGATGTGTACCCATCAGGCCATGGGGCCTTGTCATCTCCAATACTAAACATGGCGGTCTTAATCTCCTCACGAGTAATTGGACGAATCATATGCTCCGCAACTTCATTACTAAGCACATTAGCAAACAAGTTTTCCAAGTTAGCTGTTTCAACCGGAACCCCCATGCCCAAAAAATTCGAATAATGTAAAACCATAGCATCAGCAACGCCTTCTCCTTCATGTCTAGTACCCATAATATCCATAACACTATATATTTTTGCTCTGGCATTCCTAGATTTGACAGTATTATAAAAAAATTTTGTGTTTGAATCCCCCGCACAAAGCCACTCTACCTTAGACTTCTGTTTCAGAAAGCATTCCTCATCATAGGCAGCCGCTTGAAAATCTTTCAGACATTGAGTTTCCAATTGGCGTAGGTTACTATCCAACGGGTTACGATCAACCTGAACCTGAATCTCATCTAACTTTTTTCTCAAATTATTAACTTTCACATGCAAGTTTCCCTTATTGAATAAGATCTTTTTCATCGTAGGCTTTAAATTCCTCAACTTCTTTACAACCGAAAGCATAGTGACCCCCTCAAATCTTTTCGTCCACTCGAGCCTAACAGTCTCCTTGAATTCCGGTTTAGTGGCAATAAAATTCGGGAACTTAAATGGTCTTGGCCGAAATCCATTAGTACCCAGAATTTTAAGAATACAAGGCGTGTGATCCGACACTCGAAACGGATGAAACATCGCATAAGCAGTAGGAAACTGGTCCAAGAACGAAACATTACCCATAATTCGATCTATCTTTTTCAAGAGGCCAACTCCACTCTTAGGTTTTTTATTCCATGTATACTGCAGACCATGCGCATTGATATCCATCAATTCAGCTTGTTGGATACATTCATGAAATTCACGCATGCCAATGGACTGTTTAGAACCCCCAACTAACGAATCTTCAATGTTGAGAGCTGAGTTAAAATCTCCCATAACCACCCACGGCTTATCATGACATAGAGCCTTATGATTTCCTTTGTGGTATCCCTATAGTCTCAAAGGTGTATTTTGATGCACTAGGTCTGATTGAATTCTTAAATCACATTTTATTGTATATTTTATTATACTCCCAAGAGTATAGTTTGATATACTCTCATGTGTGATATTGTACAAAACAACATATATTTTGTTAACAACCAAAACATATTTTAAATATGTTATTTATTCAACCAAAACATAGTTTAATATGTTATACATAAATCCAAAGTATACTTTTGATATACTATCAAAAACGATTATTTTGACAACCAAAGTATATTTAATATACTATCAGTTTAACGATTTTGGAACCGAAATATATTTTGATATATTACCAAATTGACTTTCTTAAAACCAAAGTATATTTTTATATATACTACAAACATTTTATTCAAAACATTATTTTATAAACTCATTTTACTTGATTATTTATTTATGCATCATTCTTTTATATCATCAAGTTTCTCATAATTTTCACATGATTTTATAAAAGAAACATTTTTGATTCATGACTACTTTTTATTAAAACATTATTTTAAACTTATAAGTCATGAATCATGCATAAACAAAATCTATGTATCTCACCGGCATTTTTATGCTGACGTACCTATTTTTACACATGTTTCAGGTACTGCTTGTGATGATTGTTGATACATGCTATACATAGGATGGACTCGTGCCTTAGCGACTTTAAAACTTGAAAGATAATAATTGTATTTGTTTGATTTGTTATAAACGATGAGTTCAATAATTCAATAAAACGAAATTATTAAATCCATGGTTGTGAAACAATGATTCTGTTACAACACTCCCCGACGTTTCCGCCACGTTTTGTTGTTTTACGTGGTCGGGGTATGACAGAAAAGTTGGTATCAGAGCCAATTGTTATAGGGAATTAGGTTATTAGTAATGCTTTGACCTAGACTATAACCTTTCCTAGGACCCTAACACAAGTTATCTTGTGTTTAGTTTTAAAACAATACCGTCACTTATCCTTAGGTGACAACCACAACAAGAATACAAATTCCAAATTCGCTTTGAAAATCAATCATCTGTTCTAGGATGATTTATTGTAAGGTTTTGAACCTTCAAAGTTTTCAAAATCTCGTCAAAGTTTGGGTCTAAATAATGTGAACACGTGCAAACTGGAAGAGTGAATGCCTGTACCCTGAGTTTTCTGTCTAAGGTTAGAGTGTTCGTACAAATCCGCAGTATCGGACCAGTCACTCTTACCTGGGAACTCTTGGGGTGAGTGTTCACTTATAGGCGAGCATGTCTTCGGTGATACATTATAATGACTCATTCACTTTGATTAGTCACTGCGTGTCGTTTGTTTGTTCGAGGTAACGAACAAATGATCGCATTCCTTATGTTTTGTCGATGTTTTCAATACTTCTTTTGTTTTCCAATCATCGACCTCACTCGTTTCCCATGTTCCCTTTAGACAATGCCTCCTCGACGTGATGCTCAAACTTTTACGGCTGAGGAAGTCGCAGCCCTTGTTGCTCAACAAATGGCTGCAGTGCTTCCCGGTGTAGTAACTCAAATTCATGAGTTATATAACAACAATAACACCCAGTGTAATTTCAAAACCTTCAACTCTGCCAAACCTTTGAAGTTTTCTGGATCTCAAGGAGCAACCGCGCTCCTGCAATGGTTCGAAAGTTTGGAGAGCACATTCAGGCACGTGCAATGCACGAATGAGCGTAAGGTTGAGTTTGCATCCAGTGCATTCGAGAAGCGTGCTCTTACATGGTGGAACTGTGTGATGCGTGATAGAGGTGCCGATGTAGCAATGGCACAAACCTGGGAAGAGCTTCGGGCTCTAATGATGAAGGAGTTCTGTCCTCGTCATGAGCTCAGGGCTTTGGAATGGGAATTTGACAATCTTAAACAAGACAGCGGTGAACATCGAGCCTATACTGACCGTTATGAGGAATTGAGCCTGTTATGTCCTGCCATGGTCACGCCTGTGGAAAAAGCGATTGAATAGTACTTTGATGGTCTTCCTGATTTAGTTCAGGATATCGTTACTGGCAGCAACCCTACTACTGTCAGACAGGCCATTGAAATGTCTGCCACCCTGACTGAATCCCATATCAGGAAGGGTAAGCTTTTTCGAAAAGGCGACCCAAGACCATCTGACAAGGCTGCTCAAGTTGAACCAAAGGAAAAACAGCCTAAGGAATCCAAGAAGAAGAAGCGTAAGGCTTCTCAAAACTGCGCCATAACTGCTCAGAACAATCAGGTTGCACCAAACCAACCCGCACAACCTCGTAAGAGGAAAAATTATGTTGGTACCGCACCTTTGTGCAATAAATGCAACCGTCATCATCTGGAGCAAGAGCAGTGTCACAAATGTACCCACTGTGGAAGATTGGGACATTTGGTCAATGTTTGCCGTTATGCAAATCAAGCTGCTGTAAACCCTGCTGCTGTTCAAGCACGGTTCCCACCGGGGTCATGTTATAACTGTGGTGACCTTACTCACTACAGAAACAATTGCCCAAGACTTGTTAACATACCTCCAGCGCATGGACGAGTGTTTAACATCAATGAGGAAAACGTGAACAACGATGCAGCATTGAACAATTAGTCTTTTGTATTTCTGTGTCTGTTATCTTTTGACGTTGGGAACAATTCAGTTGTTATATAAATAAAATTTGACGTTTCAATTTTATTTTACAAAACTGATACGATTGTGTGAATATTTGATCCAACCCTTCGATGCCGACAAACTACTCGTGTGGTTCTGTCATTTCAAGATCACTTGTGATCTCCCCGAAAATCTTAAATACTCGTTTCTTTTTAAGAAACAAAGACAAATCTCTATCAAGATCTTCCTATCTACATAGTTAGATTCTTGAAAATATTTGAAGTGCCGAACATAATTCATGGATTGGATTTCTAGTGTGCTTTGAATACTCGTGTACTCAATCAAACCAAAAAATTAACAAAATGAAGATCAAGTTAATTAACTATGTGATTATGTGTATGTGTTTTCTTGTATGTTCCATGATTTTATGTGATTTATCCAAATCCTCATAGAATCTTCCATATCTCTATATGAGGGATTCATAGTAGGATATCAAAAAGTACTATCTTAAATCCTTAATGGACTTCTACGTCGTAGTCAAGTCCCTTGGATTATAAAGTACTATTCTATAAATGGACCCCTTGAGTGGTCTGGTCAAACAGATTGATTCAAAAATCTGGTTAAAAATATCATGTGATGATATAGTTGAAAAGATCCCTTAAGTGATCGATTTAAAGAGATTGTATAACGATCTAGTTAAGAAGATCATGTGTTGATCTGATTAAAAAGATTGTTCGTTGATCTAATTAAAAAGATCCTCTGGGTGGTCTAGTTAAGCCGCTTCGTGTTTATTCGATTGATTTTTCCCCTACACATTATGAAATGAACTGTGCGGACTGTGCAAGGAATTACGTAATTATGGATGCATACATAATTATGGAATTCAGTGCACAGAAACCACAACAAATTTTTTCATGTTTTAAGACCTATAGTGATGAGAATAACGAAACGGGAACAATGTAAAAAGGGCATGGTGGATACGCCGCTGGTACTTCCTATATATAAGTGTTCCTTATTACATTGCGAACGTAGCGTTATTTAAGTTACTAGAAGTCCTGGACTTTGACCAATGTCATTTTATCTTACACTCTACGACTCTGTCTTCGAGCACACACAAGTTTCCTATGATAGTCTTCATAAGAAACGGTCATCTGTCCGTAGTTCGAAACTCCATGTTTTGTTACTACAAGGACTCCACTTTGATAGTTGACAATTTCGCTAAGAATCCAAACCTGACCCAGAGCTTACTTAGGGTTTGAAGGATTCATTCGAAAGCGAAACAATCACAGTTGTCTTCACAAGTTTCCTCTAAAATTAAATTTCGGGACGTAGGGGAGACTGTGACACCTGTGTCACTTCAACCATCATACAAATACCAAACCAATGAAATATTGTGTTTCATACTTGGGATTTGTATAAATATGTGTATCGTTTGCACATATCAAATCTTGTTCGATTTCGAGCCTTAAATCGCTTTCTGGAAGGTTATACGCAATCTGATGCGTAAATATAACCAGTTTAATGCAACAAACACTCCGGAATAGTGAAATAGACTTAACATACCTTAAATAACCTTTACATAACTTAGAAATAAGCTTTGATAGGTTCGGTATGCGAAAACATGCTTATATGATCTTACAGGGACTAAAAGTGTCAAAAACGACGTAAGTTTGCATTTTCGCGCATATCTTACGTTCTGACCACATCGGGACATCCAAAATTTTTGTACACACTAAAATATTTTTATTTTAGTGATCAGCATGTAAAAATATCATTCGTCGCTTAATTTGGTTCGTTTTCGCGTCCGTTTGAGTTTCGTCGTAATTTAACGAACAACGCGACCGTACGACCAAACGAGCCGACATCCAAGAGTGTTCCAAGCATATTTTGAGCCCTCTAAACTTTATTGACCTTGTAGAGCCTTGAAAATGGCTTAACGGGGGTCAAAAGGGCCTGAAATGAGCTCAAAACAAGTGCAGGGACCTAAACTGCCATTTTGCAAACTTGTGCTGAACTGGGGAGGTCAGGCGGGCCGCGTAAGCCCCCTCCCATATCTTACGCGGGCCGTGTCAGTGTGCCTAGTTCCAGAAACTCAGTTTCAGCAATCGGTTGCAACTGCAGGGGCTGTTTATGCAAATTCTTTGTGTGATAAGCAAGTTTAAGTGTTCTCCAAGGTCTCTAATCAGTTCCTAACAATTGTATGGCCATGATTTAATCCTTGGAGGTTACACAAACATGTGTAATGATCTCATGAAGTTGCTACAAGTATAAATAGCCCAACAATTTCATTCTTCCATTGCTCATTTCCTTCTCTTCTCTTCTACATCTGATTTGGAGCTCTCCCAAGTGTTTGGAGCCTTCTAATCTGATTATTCTTTGTAGAAAAGATAGCAAGGACCCTTAGTGAGCATTCTTTCATTCTTTTTATTTATGTTAGTGCAGGAAGTCAAACGGTTTGGCCAACAGTTTGACTTTCGCTTTTGACCATCAATTGGTCAAGTCAAAGTTCAATTGAACTTTGCAACGTGATTGTAATCACGATGGTTATAATCCTTAGCGATTATACCTACTGATTACCACGTTAACTAGGCGTCGTGACGAGTCAAAGTTTCGGTCAAAATGCGTTTTAGCACGCATTTTGCAACGGAACTATTTTCGGGTATCAAAACCCATTGTTTTGATACCAAATCAGCTTTCTAAGTAGGTTAAACATGTTTTGACATGTTTAACTCGTCACTATTAGTTTGGTGCTTGTTTAGGGTCGTAAGTTAAGCGGTCTAAACAACCGCTTAGACTTTCAAACCCGACCCGTTTGGTCGATCATTAGGATCCGACCAAGCTCGATTAGTGATCATAGTTACATAGGGAATAACCACTGAGGTTATACCTTATGATCACATAAGATTGGTTAGTTATTTGTTAAGTAGCTTGTATGCCCATATGTAATGACCAAAACGCCCTTTTGAAGCATAAATCCATAATGTGTATATGTGAACATATTTTTGACATTTAATCTGATTTAGTAACATATTTAGGCATAATTGGGCATGTAAGACTTAACATAGCACATAGTTAACCATCCGAACATAGTTTTGCGCAAACGACGCATTATAGTAGCTTATACTAGTGATAGTAGCTTGGAGGGATCTTTATCCTGTCCTTATTCAGCTTGATAATGTGAATATTGACCCGAATAAAAGAGATAGGATTTTATGGCGTGATGGTGATCATATTAGTGATATTTCTGCTACGGGTGTTTGGAATTCGATTCGCTATGCAGAACCAGAAATTCATTGGTGCTCTATTGTGTGGTTTCCTCAATGTATATCGAAGCATGCTTTCTTTATGTGGTTAATCATGAGGGGTAAGTTACTTACTCAGGATAAAATCTTGGGATGGGACCTTTCACGCAGGAAAAATATGAACATGATGTGCTGCCTGCTTTGTTATGAGAACTTTGATTCCCATAATCACTTATTTTTTGAGTGCAAATTCTCGTCTCAAGTCTGGTACATGGTTAGACAAAAGGTGGGTATGGATTTGGTTCAGCCGATTTGGGGTGATATTGTGGAGTGGCTTCTAGTTCGTGCCCGGTCGAAGACAGCGTCTAATCTGGTTGCTAGAATCTTAGTTGTGGCTTCGTGTTACATGATCTGGCAGGAGCGGAATGCTAGGTTATTTAAGAATCAGCTAAGACCTCTAGAAACTATAAGTGCTTCCATTGTTCAAATAGTTCGGTATAAGCTGATGGGAGTGAAGCTGAAGAACACCGCTAGAGTTCAGAGGCTTCTTGAAGATTGGGAGATCCAAAGTCTTTCTAATGAGATTGAAGGTGGTTGAGTAGTCGTTAGTTGTCTTGTGTTTTTGCTAGATTAGAGTCTAGTAGTTTTCTTTGGTGTTGAATGTTTGGTTTTTTTTGCTTACTTTCATGGGGCATGTCTCATGATTGAACTAGTGTAGGCTTGCTACACTACTTGTTTTATTTGGATGTGAAGATATAAAATCATCGGGGTAACCCTTTACCCAAAAAAAATAGTAGCTTATACTACCATAATGGGTCAAAACGGGTCAAAAGCACATAGGTAGACTTTCAAATCAGAATGTTAGCTCTATTAAATCATACCATATGAGTTCAATTACTCATTTGATTTATAGAACATCAATCTATCCTATCTTCCGATTTAGGATCCGATTATTAACATAGTTACCTATATTTGGTGCCGTTTGATTCCGTACTCCCTCTAGCTTTGCTTGGTTGTTACTCAAGACTTCTAAGCACCCTCAAGTGAGTACATAGTTCCCCTCTTTTACTGCTTTCAAATGTTTTGGGGTGAAATATGTGTACCTATTTGTTATGTTCACGATTTCAAAGTATAATTGATTATACATATTAGTACTTATCTTTTGACAAACTGAATGATTATTTATGGTTTAAACACCGATTTTTCAAAGATTATAAAATTAATTGTTGAATTGTACTTATTTTATGTTCACCAGACCGATTGGTAGTATGATACAGCGCTATAGGATTTGACACCCCATTCCTGTTGTCATGGAATGTCTGAAACCAATTTGTTTCTCCATCCAAATATGGATTGCCTTTGTGGTATCCCTATAGTCTCAAAGGTGTATTTTGATGCACTAGGTCTGATTGAATTCTTAAATCACATTTTTATTGTATATTTTATTATACTCCCAAGAGTATAGTTTGATATACTCTCATGTGTGATATTGTACAAAACAACATATATTTTGTTAACCTTAATAGCAGCAACCTTGGATGGATCCACGTGAATACCCTGCTCATTGACTATATGACCCAAGAATTGAACTTCTTCAAGCCAAAATTCACACTTGGAGAATTTAGCAAAAAGTTGTTCCTTCTTCAGGAGTTCCAATGTTAAGCGAAGGTGTTGCTCGTGCTCGGCTCGAGACTTCGAATAAATGAGAATATCATCGATGAACACGATAATGAACTTGTCTAAATAAGGTTTGCAGACCCTATTCATTAAGTCCATAAAGATAGCTGGGGCATTTGTCAAACCAAAAGGCATGACTGTAAACTCGTAATGCCCATATCTCGTGTGGAAAGCAGTTTTGGGAATATCTTCTTCGAGAACACGAAGTTGATGATACCCAGAACGCAGATCGATCTTGAAAAAAAAACAGGTAGCACCTTGCAGCTGATCAAAGAGATCATCGATTCGAGGTAGGGGATATCGATCCTTGATGGTAAGCTTATCAAGCTTACGATAGTCGATACACATTCGAAAATATCCATCTTTCTTCTTCACAAAGAGGACAAGAGCTCCCCTAGGGTGAATAATTTGATTGGATGAATCCTTTATCAGATAACTCTTGAAGCTGTTTCGATAATTCTTGCATCTCAGATGGTGCAAGACGATAAGGTGCTTTCGCAATTGGGTTGGCATTGGGTACAAGGTCAAAATGAAACTCGACTTGACGAACTGGAGGCAAACCAGGCAATTCATCAGGAAACACCTCTGGATAATCCCGAACAATTGGAATATCCTGAATACTCTTGCTCTTGCCTTTCTCCTCGGTGACATGTGCCAGAAAAGCAACATATCCTTTTCATAAATAACTTAGGGCCTTCGTACACGACATGAGCTTCAATCCACCAGAAGGTTTCTCGCCACGGACTTCCAGAACATCGCCAGACGAAAGAGGAATGCGAACAATCTTATTGAAACAAATCACCTCAGCATGATATTTGGTTAACCAATCCATCCTATGACAATGTCGAAACTTCCAAGTTGCATCGGTGTGAGGTCAAAAGGAAAAAGATGATTACTCAAATTGCCATTTCGTTTCTTAGAATGAAACGAGCACTTAGCATCTTCGAGGAAATCATGAGCGATCAAATGAACGAGAGAACTACAAATACGGTTCTTTTGGTGTAGGTATCATAGGGTATGCCATACACACTTGCAACTATATTTGTATATCAGAATTGCAAATAAAGATTTATTTATAAGCAGGCGATTTTTTCCTTCCATGGATCCTTGACTTTTTCGAACTTTAGGTGTATAACAGTCTGTAATCAAGGTTTGATTCATCAAACGCTTGTAACGAACTCGTTAACACTTTCTGTTTTTCGATTTTTTCTTGGGTTTATTCTGTTCTTCATCGCC
The DNA here is from genome assembly GCA_030545235.1 of Helianthus tuberosus. NCBI lineage: Eukaryota > Viridiplantae > Streptophyta > Magnoliopsida > Asterales > Asteraceae > Helianthus > Helianthus tuberosus. The sequence continues at coordinate 46,000,996 of CM060429.1, read as the reverse complement.
GACTTTAATCTTAATGTCTGAACGGATTGAATAGCGTATGGGGTCTTTCGGTCCTACTGGTAAGGCAGTAACCTTGATTGATCGGGTGCTCTATTTGATTTTGTGAGGATTTTACGATTAGGGTTTTGCTAGATTTAGGGTTTTGCTTTTGATCGTTTGGTGTCGTCTGGTAATCGAATCTGGTGCATGGTGTACTGCTGCTTCGGTCAGTGAGAGAGTTGGGATCGTTAACATGGATGAACGTAAAAAACATGAGGGCAATGTCCAGGATGGTCGGTTCAAACCACCAGTACCGTTCCAGGGAATAGCAAGTAGAGTGGTGAATATTGAAGGAAACACCTTTGCTCCGAGAAGAGGTGTTGTCCAGCAGTCCAATTCTGATCCGAAATTGATTAACGTTATAGATGAACTATCAAAGATTACTGTTTCAATCAGTCCAGGGCAACATCACTTTGAAACAGTGAAACCGGATAGTGGAGATACCTTAAAAGGGCAGACTTATGCGGAGAAACTGGCCACGGTAAAACCAGTTCAGAAGGTTAATTTCAGATTCATGGAAAACACTAAAGCCGATGAAGACGCTGAAGTGGATGTTACTATTCCGATTGCATCTGTTAAACAGGTTCAGGACCGGTTTAACAATGTGTTATTTGGATATTTTCTGGGTAAAAGGTTAGCATTTCCGGTTGTCGAATATTTTGTTAGCCAGAGATGGGGAAAATATGGGTTGCAAAAGTGTATGATGAATGGTAAAGGTTTCTTCTTTTTTAAATTCAAGACAAAGGATGGAATGGATCAAGTTATGCAGGATGGACCATGGCTTATTAGAAACAGTCCACTTTTCTTGAAACAGTGGACAACAAATACTGAGTTGAAGAAGGAAGAACTGAAAAAGGTACCAGTGTGGGTTAAGATGCATGATGTCCCTTTGGCAGCTTATACGGAGGACGGCCTTAGTTTGATAGCTTCAAAGATTGGAACACCTAAGGTTCTTGATAATGAAACTACTAAGATGTGCTTAGACTCGTGGGGTAGAAGTGGATATGCTAGAGCGATAATTGAGTTAGATGAGGACAAGGAACTGAAAGAGAGTGTGACAGTGGCAATTCCAAATGTGGAAGAAGGAGGTTATCTTAAGAGTGACATCAGAGTGGAATACGAATGGAAACCACCACAATGCAATTCTTGTAATGTATTTGGACATGGGAGTGAAGATTGTCCTAACAGAGTTATCGACAAAAATACTGAGCCGGCTCATGACAAAGTAAAGATTGATGATCAGGGGTTTAAGAGTGGTAACAATCGGAAAAAAAGGTCCAAAACAGCAGTTTAATATGAAGGACAAACAGCGACTAATATACAGGCCAAAAAAACAAATGAGAAAGCGGGTTCTTCCAATCCGACTAATCCAAAGGAACCGATTATCAGAACTTCTAACACATTTGAGACTTTGAACAATATGAATGATGAGTGGGGATCCGAGACTGATGAGGTTAGAATAGACCCGAATGTGGGAGGGTATGATTTTATGAATGACTATCAACCAAAGAACTCGAGTAATACAGGTGCAAGCACACCTGATCAAGAGGTTATTAATGGATAGTTTTGCGGCATGGAATGTTAGGGGTTTGAACCATCCCCTCAAACAAAAGGAGGTTCAAGAGTTTGTAAAAGACAATAAGTTGCAAGTAATATCTATTCTGGAGTCTCATGTTCAAGTGGATAATCTCAACAAGGTGTGTAAGAATGTGTTTCGGAATTGGGATTGGATGTCAAATGGAAGTATGTGTAACAAAGGTACGCATATTATCTTAGGATGGAATGTGGATAACGTGGATGTAGTAGTTGTGCATGCTACTAGCCAAGTCGTTCATACTCAAGTTCACTTCAAAAAAGATAGAACTATGATAAATGTGTCTTTTGTTTATGCTAGTAACAATGATCAAGAAAGGAAAAATTTATGGCACGCGTTGAAAGTTCATAAGGGGGCGGTTCAATCGGCTCCTTGGATTATTATGGGGGATTTTAATGTGGTCTTGAATTTAGAAGACAAGTGCGCCGGCTCGTCTATAGTTAGTGCGGCTATGAGAGATTTTAATGATTGTGTAAATTATCTTGAAGTGTTGGATATTAGAGCCCATGGAATGCAATATACATGGAACCAACGGCCAAAGGATGGCATTGGAATTCGAAGGAAACTGGACAGAATCATGGGTAATATTAGCTTTGTGGACAAGTTCGTCGATGCCTATGCGGTGTTTCTTCCAAATGGTATTTCGGATCATTGCCCTGCTTTGTTAAAAATTCAAATGGCGTCTAAGAGCAAACCTAAACCTTTTAAATTTACTAATCTCTTGACTCATAAAAAAGAATTTTTGGAAGTGGTAAGTAATGGATGGGCCGTGGAGGTGTTGGGAGTTCCAATGTTTCGTGTTGTCAAAAAGCTTAGAAGTCTTAAGCATCCTTTAAGAGTGTTGCTGAAAAAACAAGGTAACATCCATAAAAAGGTTACTGATCTGAAGGCTGAGTTGGATACTCTACAGAAGAAATTAGACGCTGACCCGTTTAATATGAGCTTTAAAGAAGCCGAATCAATTTGTGTTAAGAAGTACTTGGAGGCTACGTTAGATGAAGAGAGATTTTTGAAACAAAAAGCGAAACAAAAGTGGCTTGAAGCTGGTGATTCGAATACAACTTACTTCCATAATGTCTTGAAATGTCGCAACCATATTAACAAAATAAATGTCATCAAAGACACGGTTGGAAATAGCTATGAAGGGGCCGATGTGTCTATGGCTTTGGTTAATCACTTTCGAGATTTCTTGGGCTCGGATGGGGGAATGGTCAGTCGAGTTACGCAAGACCTATTCTCGGCTAACCTTAATCCTATTGTGGCGGATTCTATGTGCAGGCCAGTGTCTCCGGAAGAAGTTAAAGATGCTATTTTTTCTATCAATGAACACAAGGCTCCGGGGCCGGATGGTTTTACGTCTGAATTCTATAAAAAAGCTTGGAATATTGTTGGAACTGAGGTAACGGCAACTATTATTGATTTCTTTGATTCGGGTAGATTGCTTCAGGAGATAAATCACACGTTTCTTGCGCTAATACCAAAGGTTTCTACACCGGGAGTAGTCACAGACTACAGGCCTATATCGTGTTGTAATGTGGTGTATAAGGGCATTAGTAAAATTATCACTACTAGGATTCTTGAAGGTTTAAAGGATCTTATAAGTGAAAACCAGTCGGCGTTTGTGCCAGGCAGGAGGATTTCGGACAATATAATGTTGACGCAAGAACTAATGCATAATTATCATCGGCAGACGGGTCCTCCGAGATGTGCTATGAAAGTGGATATCCAAAAAGCGTATGATACGGTAGATTGGAGATTTTTACGTGATGTTTTGCATGGGTTTGGTTTCCGTCCGATGTTTATAGCTTGGATTATGGAATGTGTCACTTCCACTTCTTTTTCGCTTAGTGTGAATGGCAATATTTACGGTTACTTTAAAGGAAAGAGAGGCTTGCGTCAAGGTGATCCTATGTCTCCCTACTTGTTTACCATGGTAATGGAGGTTTTAACTCTTATTTTAAACAAAAACGCTGAATTGGATTCGTCTTTTCGTTTTCATCATAAGTGTGAGAAGCAAATGATAATCAACGTTTGTTTTGCCGATGACCTATTATTATTTGCTAGGGGTGATGTGGGTTCGGTAAAGGTGATTATGCGCTCCTTAAAAAACTTTGAAGAAGCTTCGGGTCTTGTTCCTAGTAATGCAAAAAGTTCTATATTCTTTAGCAATGTTCCGTCATCGACTAAGAGTAGGATTGCTGATTTAGTTCCGTTTGAAGAGGGGAGACTTCCTATCAAGTATTTGGGGGTTCCATTGCTTGCTTCGCGGCTGCTTGTTAAGGATTGCAAAGTGTTAGTGGAGCGGGTTTCTAAACGAATAAATGATTGGAAAAATAGGTTCCTTTCTTTTGCTGGTAGACTTCAGCTGATCATTTCTGTGCTCTTGTCAATCCATGTATATTGGGCTTCAGTGTTTATTTTACCGGTCAGCACCATCAAAGAGCTGGAGTGTAAAATGAAGTGGTTCTTATGGGGATATGATACGGGTTCAAAGGGTAGAGCTAAAGTGGCATGGAAGGACGTTTGTCTTCCAAAAGTGGAAGGGGGTTTGGGCATTCGTCGGATCTCGGATGTGAATAAGTCTTTGATGGCTTACCACATTTTCAGTATTTTGTCCGGTGGGAAGTCATTGTGGACCAACTGGATCGGATTACATAGACTTCATGGTAGAAGCATTTGGGATATCCCGATTCAAGCCAACTCGCCCTGGGGATGGAAAAGATTAATGAAATGTAGATTTATTTTTTGGGATCACTTCTGGAGCAAAGTTGGTAATGGGCTTAGCACGTCCCTTTGGTTCAATAGGTGGACGAATGAGTGTCCTCTTCAGAATTTTGTGACGCCGCGTCAAATGGCTAGATATGGTTTTAATATCAAGTCTAGAGTGGCGGATGCTATCAGTGATGGCCGTTGGGTGTGGCCGGAAGCTTGGAGGAGCGTGTACCCAATTTTGTTTCAACTACGGCCTATTAGCTTGTCTAATACGCAGGATAACGTTGTATGGATGAATACGAATGGTAAACTTGTTCCTTTTTCGTCTAAGGAGGTGTGGGAATCGATCAGAGTTCGTGATCAGCAAACGGATTGGTCAAAAATTATTTGGTCTACATTTAATATCCCCAAACATGCCTTCGTGTGTTGGCTTATTTTCAAAAAGAAGCTTTGGACCCAGGACCGGATCTTACGATGGAATTATGCAGTCACGGGCTCGATGAATCAGATGTGCTGTTTGTTATGTTACTCAGGATTAGAGACCCATGAGCACTTGTTTTTCGAATGCTCATACTCGAAATTAGTGTGGTACAAAGTGAGGAGTAAAATTGGCATGGATTCGGTTTTAGAATCTTGGGAGGTTATAGCTTCACGGCTCGTTTCTACAGCTAGATCGAAATCGGTTTATGCTGTTGCTAGTAGACTGGTTGTGGCAGCAGCAGCTTATGCTATTTGGAGTGAAAGTGTCACACCCTGGCTTTTGCGGAAGCGTGGGTTTGTTTGGTGTGACTTCTTAATACCACAGCAACAATCACAACAATGCTATATGATAAAATACGGATGTTCATCCATTAAAATAGTTGAAAATGCATAACATATTGTCTAAAAACGTTAACCACAAATAGATGTTACAAAACATGACTAGTTTAAAGAGAATTCAAAAGACTCAGCGATAAGCTACCAACGACACATGATTTGAGACATGCAACTCGTCCAGGAAAGAGTTACACTCCCCATACCTATGACTCCGGATGACATCCTTATTTGGTACGCAGCTAAATCACGCATCACTTGCCAGATCCAAACTAATTCCCTGAAATACATGTAGATTTAAAAAGTCAACAAAAGGTTGAGCGAGTTCATGTGTACGTGAGTATATAAAAGCCTTTAAAATGTCTGTAAAAGTAAAAGTCCCTGGTATGTAGCAATTAAGGAAAAACCTGATCACCATTGGGTTGCAAAACCAATAGTATGTGTGAAATGATGCAGGAAGACTCAAACCTAGCAAATTTGTCTCCGGTATGAAGACATAGTCACCACTATGGGCCCCCGGCCTCATGGGTGTGGGCTCGCTACACCCAAATAGATCTATCACTTACGTCCCGTGGTCCTACTATGAGGATTAATGGCCTTAAGTGTTGTGCCCACCACTCACATGATCGCGTCATAAAAACCCTCCTTAAGCTAATCATACCATAATAAAAGTCTGTAATTGTCTGTAAATATCTGTAACATGTATTTCACCCCCGAAAAGTAAAACTGAAAATAGTTAAGAGAAAAGGGGGTCATGAACTCACTGTAATGCGTCTTGAACCGAATCTCAAAGTCTGACTGCTACACGACAACCTACACGTACTAATGTCTATTAGACGAACGGGCTGTGCCTTGGCTTAGAGTTTAATATTTAGAGTTGTGTTACTTATAGAGATTCGTGTGATAAATATTTGCTCGTTTAATGTTCTAGTAGATTATAGTCTTAGAAAGCAAATATATACTAAGTGTTATAATTTTCGGAAAATTTTGCCATAGCCTCCTCTGTAAATAGAGGTGTCCATGCATAAAAACATATCATTTTCTTTTACAAATAACTCATAAGGTGTTCCCACATAGCCAACCCGACAAATCTACATGCAAAACCCTAACTACGTCTTTTCAGATTTATTACACAAAACAGGACTGTTTTCGAGTATTTAAATAAAATAGTTATCCTTTTCCAAAAATTCTCAAATTTTTACAGAAGGTCATATATAATCCACGATTTATTGTGTAAAAATTTCGGATATCAGTTCATTACAAATTTTATATAAAAATTCTTTTACTCTACTGCAATCAGATTTGATACTTTCTGATTGCAGTTTTACGGAAAAATTCACTAAAAATCAATCGTGAGTCGGATCGTCGAAATTCCAGTTGGAGGGTCACGGAAACATCCGTGACCATCTACAGTAAAAATTCCATGAGCTGATTCTGCTCAGGTTTTAAGTTTTGACTCTGATTTCAACACACTTTTTCAGCAGAAATATTTCAGCTTTGAGCTGCTGTCGAAAAATAATACTTTAAAAATAGTAAACGGTCTCAAAAAATTACGATTCTAGTTCCATTAGTTCAGATATTCAAAATTACACAATATAGACTCCAGAACTTAAATTTTTCGATTAAAAATGAACCCGTTACAGCCTGTTGAAGGGGCTGGGAAAACTCAATCAGCAAGCTGTTTATGTGTAGAAGTGACTAAAAACGCATAAACAAAGACTCTAACAATGGCGTATCGAAGGATAAATGTTCAAACCTCAATCATGCATTAACCAGCCCTAAACCACCCAGATTTCAACTTCATACCACCCTTTTATCTATGGTTTTCATGCAGAAACTTAAGTTCACAAATTTAGTGTTTTAGCTTGTATGTGTCAAGAACATTCAAACAAAACATAGCAAGAACAAGGTGGACAATGGTGTGAATGGACATACCACTAGCACAAGGTTAGGATGGAACTCTTAGGATGAGATGATGGTGAGAAAAAGTATGGTGAAGTGACTAGAACAAGCTCTCTTGATGTGCCTTCAACCTTGCAACCTCCTTGGATTCTCTTGAGCTTGAATGAACTTGTTGTGGTGAAGAAGATGAATATGGTTGAAGTGGTGATGGTGAATTCGGTTATGGAGAGGGGGGGGGGGGGCGAAAATATGAGGAGGGAGGTGAAGGGTGGAGTGTAAAGTTAGAGAAAATGATGAGATTTCTAGGAACTTGTAGGATTCCTTACAAGTATTTGACAAGTCCCTAAAGCATGCACAAGTTTCCCACCAATGGGGTAATGAGGCAAAAAGAACATGATTAAAGTGGGTCCATGGCTGGAAATCGGTTGGGGGGGGGGGGGTAAAGTGTAGATTTTTGTTAGTTAATAGGTATTAAACTAGAAGGTTAAGGGTATTTCCAAGTATAGTGGGTGTGTGACATGTTTCTATAGTGCGTAGGGATTTATTGTGACCATAAATAATTAAGAAAGGTAAAATAATATTTCTGAAAATATTTTAGTGTCCCGGAAAATGTCTGGTTGTTCGGTTACGTAACGTTCCGTTAAAGCGTTTAATTTCACCGCATAGTGTCTTTTGCGCATCTTTTTGTAACGAAAACATTCCTGGCACTTAGGAAAGTATACAGGACCACTCTGTTATATTTGTGTAAAATAAAATGCTGAATTTTATAAAAGAACGCGGAATTCTGTATTTAACGCATGTTTTAGGCACTTCCCGGCACTATATCTATCACTTAACGACGCAGTCTTATGGTCCTCACTTCTCTACACTACAAACCAGTGTAGTACTCTATCCCTGGCTCATACTGGCCATAATAATATTGTCTGTCTAAGTGTTGGCATTGTCAGCATTATTTCTGAATTAACCGTTCAGTGTGTCAACTGTGCTGAGTGCATCAAGTATGTCACTAACGTAGGTGTTTAATGAATGGAGTGACTGTATAAATATGATGCATGTATATATGATATGGAATCATAGAGCAGTCTAAATTATCAGTTGTAATTAAGCACAGTAATTAAGTACGTAATTAAGATTAATTAATTTGTACAGTACCTGAAATTTTGAGGGTTGTCACATTCTCCCCCCGTTAAGAAAATTTCGTCCCGAAATTTTAGGTCCTACGCCTAGTTGTAGGGGTCTTAGGGAATAAATGTGGGTACTTGGCCTTCATACGATCCTCATGTTCCCACGTGAATTCTGGCCCATGTCTAGCGTTCCATCGTACTTTGACTAGCTTGACACTACTCTGGCGTGTCTTGTTAATCTTCCAATCAGTGACCTCGACAGGTTCTTCAACAAAGTGGAGTGTGTCATCGATGTGAACTTCATCAGCAGGAATAACAACAGTGTGCTGAGTTGGACTCTGTTTCAGGTTCGATACATGGAATGTATCATGAACGCCATTGAGTTCAGCAGGCAGGTCCAACTTGTAGGCTACAAGCCCAATCCTTTGCAGGATTCTGAAAGGGCCAATGTAACGCGGATTCAATTTCCCACGCTTCCCAAAGCGTGTCACACCCTTCCAAGGTGAAACCTTTAACAAAACCATATCCCCAACTTGATACTCCACGGACTTCCTGTCTGGATCTGCGTAGGCTTTCTGTCTGTCGCGAGCCGCCTCGATGCGTTTTCGAATTTGCGCAATCTTGTCTGTCGTCTCTTGAACGATTTCGGGACCAGCGAGCTGTCTATCACCTGCATCAGCCCAGCATAGTGGTGATCGACACTTGCGTCCGTAAAGAGCTTCAAATGGCGCGGCTCCAATACTTGTGTGGTAGCTGTTGTTGTACGAAAATTCGACCAATGGTAAATGATTATCCCAGCTGCCACCTAGATCCATTACACATGCTCTCAGCATGTCCTCCAATGTCTGAATAGTTCTTTCACTTTGGCCATCAGTCTGCGGATGAAATGCAGTGCTCAGATTCAACTGCGATCCAAAAGCTTCTTGAAAGGATTGCCAAATCCTTGATACAAATCTCCCATCTCTATCTGAGATAATTGAGAGAGGCACTCCATGACGTGCCACAATCTCTCGCATGTAAATCTCCGCAAGTTTACTCGTGTTGTCTTTCTCTTTGATTGGCAAGAAGTGTGCAGACTTTGTTAAACGATCTACTATTACCCAGATCGTGTCATGGCCCTTGGGTGTCTTCGGCAGTTTCGTTATGAAGTCCATAGAAATGTGTTCCCATTTCCATTTGGGTATTTCAGGTTGCTGCAGGAGACCTGAAGGCTTTTGGTATTCGGCTTTTACCTTGGCGCATGTTAAGCATTTAGTAACATAGACCACAACATCGCCTTTCATCCTTGGCCACCAATAGAAATCCTTAAGATCTTGGTACATTTTATCTGCTCCTGGATGAATCGAGTACCGCGACTTGTGAGCTTCGTTGAAAATGACCTTCCTCAATCCACCAAATAGAGGAACCCAAATTCGTTTCATGAAGCACAAGGTTCCTTCCTCGTTTGGTATCAACTGCTTTTCCATCCCGCGGAGGTATTCATCCTCGATGTTCCTTTCTTTGAGAGCTTCTCTCTGAGCGGCACGAATGCGCAAAGGGAGGTCTGTCTGGACGATCATCTCCAAAGCCCTAACCCTTATGGGCTTGATCCTTTCCTTCCGACTTAGGGCATCGGCGACCACATTCGCCTTCCCTGGATGATACTTGATCTCACAATCGTAGTCGTTCAACAGTTCAACCCAGCGTCTTTGCCTCATGTTAAGCTCCTTTTGATTGAATATATGCTGCAGGCTCTTATGATCAGTGAAGATCGTACATCGTGTGCCGTATAAATAATGTCGCCAGATCTTTAATGCAAACACCACCGCGCCCAATTCCAAATCATGGGTGGTGTAATTTTTCTCGTGTATCTTCAGTTGGCGTGAGGCATAGGCTATAACTTTCTGGTGTTGCATCAACACGCAACCCAAACCTTGACGCGAGGCGTCACAATATACCACGAAGTCTTCCGTGCCTTCGGGTAGAGATAGAATCGGTGCGTCACAAAGCTTGTTCTTCAATAACTGAAACGCTTCTTCTTGCTTGTCGCCCCAATCAAACTTCTTGTCTTTCTGCGTGAGTGCGGTCAGGGGTTGAGCTATTTTTGAGAAATCCTCAATAAACCTTCGATAATAGCCAGCCAAACCTAAGAACTGTCGAATCTCAGTTGGCGTCTTTGGAGTCTCCCAATCCTTGATTGCCTCGATCTTTGTGGGATCAACATGAATTCCATTTCCATTTACCACGTGTCCAAGAAACAGGACTTCGCGTATCCAAAACTCACACTTTGAGAACTTAGCGTATAACTTCTCCTTCTTAAGTAGCTCTAGGATAGCTTTTAAGTGTTGTTCATGCTCGTCCTTTGTCTTCGAGTAGATTAGAATGTCATCGATAAACACGATCACAAACTTATCCAGGTACGGCTTGCAAACTCGGTTCATCAGGTCCATAAAAACTGCCGGTGCGTTTGTCAATCCAAATGGCATAACCAAGAACTCGTAATGTCCATAACGAGTTCTGAACGCCGTCTTCGGGATACTTTCCTCTTGTATCCTGAGTTGATGGTATCCTGAGCGAAGATCGATCTTTGAATAGAAGCTTTAACCTTGCAGCTGATCAAACAGGTCATCAATTCTCGGCAAAGGATAACGGTTCTTGATAGTCAACTTGTTAAGCTCGCGGTAGTCTATACACATACGAAAGCTACCATCCTTCTTTTTAACGAACAGGACCGGAGCTCCCCAAGGTGAGAAGCTTGGTCTGATGAATCCTTTATCCAATAGCTCCTGGAGTTGTGTCGACAATTCCTGCATCTCAGATGGAGCAAGTCTATAGGGTGCCTTGGCTACAGGCGCGGCGCCTGGAACTAAGTCAATATGGAACTCGACTTGTCGTTGCGGCGGCAACCCCGGCAAGTCTTCTGGAAAGACTTCAGGATATTCCCTTACGACTGGAATGTCTTCAATCCTTGGCTCAGCAGCTTCTTTATCCACGATGTGTGCCAAAAAGGCAACACACCCCTTCCGTAAACACTTTCTAGCTTTCAGGCAGCTAATAATTCTCAGTGGCGTATCACGCTTCTCCCCGTGTACTATGATCGTCTCTTCATCTGTCATTGGAATGCGGATGGTCTTCTCGTGACAAACGATCTCGGCCTTGTTGTTTGATAACCAATCCATTCCCACTACCACGTCGAAGCTTCCCAACTCGACTGGTAGTAAATCTAGCGTAAACTCGTGTCCTCCCAGTTCTAACATGCATCCCCTGACGACTTCTCCCGTTTCAATCAATTTCCCGTTCGCTAATTCGATCGAGTATGGAACGTCTAATTTACTAGTGGCCAACCCAAGTATATTCTTAAACTCTAACGATACGAAACTATAATCGGCACCAGTATCAAAAAGGACAGATGCAAAGCGTTGGTTTATAGGGAACATACCGGTGACAACGTTCGGATCTTGGCGCGCCTCCCTCGCACCAATGTTAAAGATTCGGCCTTGCGCCTGATTCAGCTTTGGGCAGTCTCTTTTGAAGTGCCCAGTGTCACCACAGTTGAAGCATCCTGGCCTTCGGCCATTTCCATTACCATTCCCGCCTCGATTTCCGTTGGTTCCTCTATTTCCAGCTTGATTTGCGATATTCCCACGGTTACCATTTCCCCCATTATTCCCTTGTGGCCGGTTTCCATTGCCACGGTTGTTGTTATTGAAATTCCTTTGCCCCCCCTGGCCCGATCCAACCCAGCATGTCTCCTTTAAATGACCCGTCCTCCCGCAGGACTCACATTTTCTAAATCGGCATGGACCGGGGTGATGGAACTGGCAAATACCACACTTGGGCAGAGTGCCCATGTAACCCTTTCCTCTGTTTTCATCACCGGTTCTGGCTCTGGCCGGTGTGCTCGAGTCACCCCTCTTGCTCACATTGCTCGTACTCTGCTTAAAGTTAGAAAACTTCCGTTTGTTATCACCAGCTGACTCGGCATGAGTCTCCTTCTTCTTGGTTTCAGAAATCGAGAACTTGTCCAACCTTACAGCCTCCTCCGTAAGTGCCACACTAACGTCAATTGCTTCCGTAATCGTCGCTGGCTTGGACGTGGTTACCATACTCAGAATTTGGGGTGCCAATCCCCAGATAAAGCGCTCGATCCTTTTGAATTCCGGTGTAACCATGTAAGGTACCACAAGTGACAAGTCGTGGAATCTCTGAACATATTCTGCGATTTTGGGACCATCCATCTTTAAATGCCAAAACTCTGTTTCCAATTTCTGGATCTCAGATCTGGAGCAATACTTCCTGCACATCAGCTCTTTCAGTTCAGCCCAAGTCATGGCGTACGCTGCGGCCTCTCCTAGGGTTTGAACTTGGAGATTCCACCATGAGATGGCACCGTCAGTGAAGAGCCCAGAGATGTATGTAACTTGCTGTCCCGACGCACATCTGCTCATTCTTATTGTTGTTTCAGTCTTCTCGGTCCAGCGGGTAAAAGCCACGGCACCTCCAGTGCCATCGAAGTTTAGTGGCTTGCAATCTAAGAATTGCTTGAAAGTACACCCTGTACAAGCAATGTCATTATTAGTAGTCGTACATGAATCATCCAAATATAGTGTAATGTGTCTCCTATGACTGATCATTACCATTCGGAGGGTTGTTGTTGTTCGAGATGTTTCCGCTTGTTTCTCCCTGAGAAGCAGCGTATTGCGCAATAGCAGCCGCGATGATCCCTTGTAGTTCCGCCTGGTTAGTCGGCATGCGTACTTCACGTCGTGGAGGCATTTTCTAGAGGATGTTTCACGTTGGTCAGGCCATAGTAGCATACAATCATATGTATATGTAGTAACATTCATTATTTACATAACATCTCATGTCATAACCATAACAAATAATCAACAATGCATGAAATTTGAAGATTTTTAACTTGAGTTTCATAAACAAAATCACCATTATAGTCTCACAATTACATCATGTGTCAAAATATATTAAGGGCTACATCACCCTTGTCTGAGTACAATAACCAATAAATCAAAAATCAAAACGTGGTCTCAAAAGGTCTTCATAATCATGGCTCGAGCACTGTCTTCTCACTAGGAGTAGCCTGTCTGTAGAAGATCTGGAATCCCTGTTGCCCCGAATATCCCTAAGCTGATGGTGGAGGAGGAGGTGGAAAACGAGAGAAAATCAATCGGTGCAACTGCACCAAGTCCTCCTCAAGTGCATAGGCAAAACGCAATATGAAAGCAACCTGTCGATCGAGAGGGAGGAACTGAACGTCTGAATCCTGAAACGATGGAAAGGAAGTGTGCGATGCTGGAAACTGAGTCTGACAGGGACAGTGAGGATGTGGAGATCTCTCCAATCGCTGGACACATTGTCTCAAGGCGTCCCGCTGAAACTGTAGTGACGCGAGCGTGTCCTCTACAGAGAATCCGTCATGGAAGTAAGGGTCGGATACGGGCATGACATGGGGTGCTGACCATGGGGACGGTTCGCCCATCGGGGCTGAAACCGGATGAGTAGTGTGCGGGGTAGATGAAAACGGTAAGGTAGTATGGGAAAAATAAGACATGAAGGGTGCAGTAGATGACATGGATAGGTCAAAACCGGGATAAGGAAACTGCGGTAAGAACTGGCTATCCTCTGGCATGAATGGGGTGTGGCCGAAAAGCTGGCTCGACGATCCCTCCCCAGGTTGGGGCGGAGGGATGTCCTGAAGGAATGTGATAGGAAGGTCGGTACGATGGGTATCGGATGTGGATGGAGGAAACAAGGGAGCATCGAGTGGTACGGGAGGGGGAGTGACTGGGACTACATACGGAGGGTAGTCATCCTCCTCAATCCACCCATTGCTGGAGTAGGCATACCTCGGGTCCATGTGGGTAGCGAACGGTGCAAGGTCGTCAAAAATATCCATGGGATCGGGTATGGGTGCTACCTCTGGTATCTCGACGGCTGATGGTGCAACAACGGGTGTATCAGTGACAGTAGCAGGGTCAATGGCAAGAGTGGGCTCGGAAATGACTGGAGCAGGCTGATAATCAGCAAGTATGGCAGGAATCGGATCATCTGGATGAACAGGAGCCTCAGCAGGCTGCTCCAACTCCATCTCCTCATCAGCGTCCATGCGAGGAATGTAACCGAGTCCCAGCGGTGGGCTATGAGAAGCCGTCGACTCGGAGGAACCTGAAGCGGATGAATCAGACTGAACCTCCCTATCGGAAAGCTCGACCATGGGAACAATAGGATCAACAACTGGAACATCGACAACTGGAACGCCGTCCTCCACCGGGGCCCCACCATCCTGGTCTCCCTTCGGGGGACCCTCGATGGGTAGAACGACATCATCCGGTACCAGGTAACATGTCGAGAGGCTGTTCCTCAATGGGAACTGCAGCAAGAGGAAGAGGAGCAGGGATCGGGACGAGGGGTAGATCCTCTCCTGGCGGGCCATCAGCTAAGGGCATGTCGCCTCCGAAGTCCGGAAGGGCGAAGGGCTGAAAGTCGTCTTCGTCAGTGCTCGTGTAGTCCGAAGTGAAAACTCCCGAGTCAGTGGCCATCTCGTAATCGGAAGTAAAGGCCATCGGGTCGCTCGTATTAGATACTCCGCTGCCGGAAGATGCCATGGTGTCTGTAACACAACCACAACATATGCACACAAATAAGGTAAGCATGTAAATAATAACAATGAAATCATGTATGCATCCTAGTCTTTCCATAATATTCCTCCAAATATCTAAACCGAACTCCCTAGCCTCTCAGACTACCCTGGTCTCTAAGACCAATCTCCCAGTCTCTAAGACTAAATCTTTCCCAATCTCTAAGATTGAACTCCCTCAGTCTCTAAGACCGAAATAACATTTTCGAAAAGTGTATTTGTGCCTTTTTGTTTGTAAAAATGTTTGTGCCCTGGATCTGGACTTTTAGTGTATGCAAATGTAAAATGTTTGAAGACATTTTTCTTGAGAGCCCTAGTGATCATAGTCTAGACTCGAGAATGAATCCTAGTTCGCTATGATCGAGGCTCTGATACCAAGCTGTCATACCCTGGCTTTTGCGGAAGCGTGGGTTTGTTTGGTGTGACTTCTTAATACCACAGCAACAATCACAACAATGCTATATGATAAAATACGGATGTTCATCCATTAAAATAGTTGAAAATGCATAACATATTGTCTAAAAACGTTAACCACAAATAGATGTTACAAAACATGACTAGTTTAAAGAGAATTCAAAAGACTCAACGATAAGCTACCAACGACACATGATTTGAGACATGCAACTCGTCCAGGAAAGAGTTACACTCCCCAAACCTATGACTCCGGATGACATCCTTATTTGGTACGCAGCTAAATCACGCATCACTTGCCAGATCCAAACTAATTCCCTGAAATACATGTAGTTTTAAAAAGTCAACAAAAGGTTGAGCGAGTTCATGTGTACGTGAGTATATAAAAGCCTTTAAAATGTCTGTAAAAGTAAAAGTCCCTGGTATGTAGCAATTAAGGAAAAACCTGATCACCATTGGGTTGCAAAACCAATAGTATGTGTGAAATGATGCAGGAAGACTCAAACCTAGCAAATTTGTCTCCGGTATGAAGACATAGTCACCACTATGGGCCCCCGGCCTCATGGGTGTGGGCTCGCTACACCCAAATAGATCTATCACTTACGTCCCGTGGTCCTACTATGAGGATTAATGGCCTTAAGTGTTGTGCCCACCACTCACATGATCGCGTCATAAAAACCCTCCTTAAGCTAATCATACCATAATAAAAGTCTGTAATTGTCTGTAAATATCTGTAACATGTATTTCACCCCCGAAAAGTAAAACTGAAAATAGTTAAGAGAAAAGGGGGTCATGAACTCACTGTAATGCGTCTTGAACCGAATCTCAAAGTCTGACTGCTACACGACAACCTACACGTACTAATGTCTATTAGACGAACGGGCCGTGCCTTGGCTTAGAGTTTAATATTTAGAGTTGTGTTACTTATAGAGATTCGTGTGATAAATATTTGCTCGTTTAATGTTCTAGTAGATTATAGTCTTAGAAAGCAAATATATACTAAGTGTTATAATTTTCGGAAAATTTTGCCATAGCCTCCTCTGTAAATAGAGGTGTCCATGCATAAAAACATATCATTTTCTTTTACAAATAACTCATAAGGTGTTCCCACATAGCCAACCCGACAAATCTACATGCAAAACCCTAACTACGTCTTTTCAGATTTATTACACAAAACAGGACTGTTTTCGAGTATTTAAATAAAATAGTTATCCTTTTCCAAAAATTCTCAAATTTTTACAGAAGGTCATATATAATCCATGATTTATTGTGTAAAAATTTCGGATATCAGTTCATTACAAATTTTATATAAAAATTCTTTTACTCGACTGCAATCAGATTTGATACTTTCTGATTGCAGTTTTACGGAAAAATTCACTAAAAATCAATCGTGAGTCGGATCGTCGAAATTCCAGTTGGAGGGTCACGGAAACATCCGTGACCATCTACAGTAAAAATTCCATGAGCTGATTCTGCTCAGGTTTTAAGTTTTGACTCTGATTTCAACACACTTTTTCAGCAGAAATATTTCAGCTTTGAGCTGCTGTCCAAAAATAATACTTTAAAAATAGTAAACGGTCTCGAAAAATTACGATTCCAGTTCCATTAGCTCAGACATTCAAAATTACACAATTTAGACTCCAGAACTTAAATTTTTCGATTAAAAATGAACCCGTTACAGCCTGTTGAAGGGGCTGGGAAAACTCAATCAGCAAGCTGTTTATGTGTAGAAGTGACTAAAAACGCATAAACAAAGACTCTAACCATGGCGTATCGAAGGATAAATGTTCAAACCTCAATCATGCATTAACCAGCCCTAAACCACCCAGATTTCAACTTCATACCACCCTTTTATCTATGGTTTTCATGCAGAAACTTAAGTTCACAAATTTAGTGTTTTAGCTTGTATGTGTCAAGAACATTCAAACAAAACATAGCAAGAACAAGGTGGACAATGGTGTGAATGGACATACCACTAGCACAAGGCTAGGATGGAACTCTTAGGATGAGATGATGGTGAGAAAAAGTATGGTGAAGTGACTAGAACAAGCTCTCTTGATGTGCCTTCAACCTTGCAACCTCCTTGGATTCTCTTGAGCTTGAATGAACTTGTTGTGGTGAAGAAGATGAATATGGTTGAAGTGGTGATGGTGAATTCGGTTATGGAGAGAGGGGGGGGCCGAAAATATGAGGAGGGAGGTGAAGGGTGGAGTGTAAAGTTAGAGAAAATGATGAGATTTCTAGGAACTTGTAGGATTCCTTACAAGTATTTGACAAGTCCCTAAAGCATGCACAAGTTTCCCACCAATGGGGTAATGAGGCAAAAAGAACATGATTAAAGTGGGTCCTTGGCGGGAAATCGGTTGGGGGGGGGGGTAAAGTGTAGATTTTTGTTAGTTAATAGGTATTAAACTAGAAGGTTAAGGGTATTTCCAAGTATAGTGGGTGTGTGACATGTTTCTATAGTGCGTAGGGATTTATTGTGACCATAAATAATTAAGAAAGGTAAAATAATATTTTCTGAAAATATTTTAGTGTCCCGGAAAATGTCTGGTTGTTCGGTTACGTAACGTTCCGTTAAAGCGTTTAATTTCACCGCATAGTGTCTTTTGCGCATCTTTTTGTAACGAAAACATTCCTGGCAGTTAGGAAAGTATACAGGACCACTCTGTTATATTTGTGTAAAATAAAATGCTGAATTTTATAAAAGAACGCGGAATTCTGTATTTAACGCATGTTTTAGGCACTTCCCGGCACTATATCTATCACTTAACGACGTAGTCTTATGGTCCTCACTTCTCTACACTACAAACCAGTGTAGTACTCTATCCCTGGCTCATACTGGCCATAATAATATTGTCTGTCTAAGTGCTGGCATTGTCAGCATTATTTCTGAATTAACCGTTCAGTGTGTCAACTGTGCTGAGTGCATCAAGTATGTCACTAACGTAGGTGTGTAATGAATGGAGTGACTGTATAAATATGATGCATGTATATATGATATGGAATCATAGAGCAGTCTAAATTATCAGTTGTAATTAAGCACAGTAATTAAGTACGTAATTAAGATTAATTAATTTGTACAGTACCTGAAATTTTGAGGGTTGTCACAGAAAGAAATTCGAGATTCTTCAGCAACAGGTTGAGACCCTCAGAGCAAATTGCCGATGGTATTATTAGCACTGTGAGAGCAAAATTAATTTCCTTCAAGTACAAGCAAACGTCTAATGTTAAGCGGTTTTTGGAGGAATGGAAGATGGATAAAGAAGATTTTCTTGAATGAAGATTGAAGACCAATTTCTGTTTTGTCTTTGATGTAATTGGTTGTTTTTTTTATTATTTTGTGTTTCTCTCTTTAGTGGTATGCCACTAAGAGAACTAGGGAGTATTTCAGCTTCCTACTTGTTTTGTTTGTTAGTTTTTATAAAATCACCGGGGTAACCCTTTACCCAAAAAAAAAATTGGTTGTTTCCGAGTTCAAAGGAAAACACTAGAAACATAAACATAAGATTCAGATTATTCAAAGCAGCAGCTTCTTCTAATCGGCCAAATGCTCATCCGTGGGTCGGATTTGCATTGAAAATCTTTGGGTATATGTCCCTGACATAACCCGTCTCGCCATAGGTGTAGCAAATACCAGGAGGAAAATGAGCCTGTGCTGGATCTGCTTGAAATTGAACGTGGTTCTGAAAAGCTTGGTTTAGCACAGTGACTGAACGACAGTCTCGTGCCAAATGACCAATGAGTCCACAATTGAAACATTTCCGACATTTGACACTGGCATAGTGGTGGAGGTTACATTGATTGCACAGAGGAGCAGTTCCTAAGTACGGCTTCTTGGCTGGTGGTGCTGCCACCTGGCTAGGTTTTGCTTGATTTGGTGTAACGGCTACGGGATCCTTTGGAGCTTTACGCTTCTTTGACTTTTTCGATGGCTCGACTTCTGCTTCTTTCGATGCTTCTTGGGTGGCTTCATTATTGAGACGAGATATGGCGATACCTAAATCCACAGTCTTCAGGATTACTTCGCCTATTCGCTGGGAAAATTTGGCAGTTTGCTCGGACATTTGAGTGTCGTTGCGATGAAGAGACATTCTAGAGGAAATGAAAGACATAGAACACAAATGAAATGTTATTGGATAATTAAAACAGAACGACAACGCATAGAAATTGCGATCATTTGTTTGTTACCTAAGGCAAACAAATGAGACGGTGATTAATCAAAGTAAACGGGTCATATTAATGTATCATTGAAGACATGTTCGCCTATAAGTGAACACTCACCCCAAGAGTTCCCAGGTAAGAATGACTGGTCCGATACTGCGGATTTGTACGAACACTCTAGCCTTAGACAGAAAACTCAGGGTACAGGCATTCACCCTTCCAGTTTGCACGTGTTCACATTATAAGTCCCAAACTTTGACGAGACTTTGAAAACTTAAAGGGTTCAAAACCTTACAATAAATAATCCTAGAACAGATGATTGGTTTTCAAAGCAGATTCGAAATTTGTGCTCTTGTTGTGGTTGTCGCCTAAGGATAGGTGACGGTATTGTTTTATGGCTAAATGCAAGTAAACTCGTGTTAGGGTCCTAGGAAGGTTATAGACTAGGTCAAAGCATTACTAATAACCTAATTCCCTATAACCATGAGCTCTGATACCAACTTTTCTGTCACACCCTGACCGCGTAAAACAACAAATCGCGGCGGAATCGTCGGGGAGTGTTGTAACAGAATCATTGTTTCAAAACACACGGAAATTTGAAGTTTCGTTTTATTAAACATTAAATATTTACATCGTCTGGAAATCTAAATAAACAAGTTAAACATAGTCTATCATTGTTATTAAGTCACTAAGGCCTCGTCCAGTCCTATGTGAGCATGCACCCTAGCAATCAACATCATTCAACAACACCTGAAACATATGTGAAAACAAAGTCAGCAAAGAAATGCTGGCGAGTACATAGGTTTTATAAGAGTATCGGATTCATGGCTAGTTTACATGTTGCAACACTTAATTAAAAACCTTGTTTTGAAAAGTATTGTATTGCGACATAATTAACCAACTCAAATCAAGTTGGTTATAATTTATAAAATCTCGTAGCCATGATTCTTAACTCGAAAACATTTTGTTTTAGAAAACCAATTTGTAAAACATCTCGTATTAAATCGTTAATAAAACTCGTTAATAAATCTAGTTAATAAACCTCGTTAATAAATCTCGTTAATAAAACTCGTTAATAAATCTCGTTAATAAAACTCGTTAATAAATCTCGTTAATAAAACTCGGATTTGTTTATATCATTTCGAAAACCTCGTTAGTGTGACATCGTTTCAAAATCGTTTACCCAAGTGAACTAAATAACGCCACGGTATGTAATACGATGAAAACACTTAGATATAGGAAGTACCAGCGGCGTATCCACCATGCTTTCATCACATTACACCCGTCCCATTATCTAAACACTAACCGAAAACCAATCGTTTACCCAAATCGTTTAATTCGTTAAAAATCGCTTTAGTCGTTTAAATCATTATCGTCTTAAATCGTGAAAACTACTTTTGATTGTCTCGCTAATAACATCCAAACCTTCGTGACTCGACTATCTCGCCTATCGCTTCTCGCATTAATAAACCACCAAAGGGTAAATTAACAATCACAGATTCAGTCGTTACCCACCTAACCCACACATAACCATGGGTGCAGTCTGATAACGGGATTTGTCAGATCCTATGGTACCATAACCTAATACTGGTCGGTTCGGCCAAAACTAATGGATATTATTCGTTATGTAAATACAACCAACAAGTTTGTTTACTATATCGAAATCGTTATTAATTTAATATAAACCATTTTAATCATTTTTGAAACCATTGTTATAATATCGAAAATCGTTTTGAAAACCATCGTTAAAACCTTAAAAACATTTAGCACATATGAATCACCCCAAAACAATTGAAAACAGTAAAATAGGGGAGCTATGTACTCACCTGAGAATGCTTAGAGGTCTTGAACAACAACCAAGCAAAGCTAGAGGGAGCACGGAATCAATCGGCAATCTAATAACTATATAAATAAACCGGACCTAAGCCGGAAGATCGGATAGGATGAGGTTTTGTAAACCAAATGAGTATTGGAACTCATATGACATGGTTTAACAAAGTCTACATTCTAAATTGAACCCTAACCTAAGTGCTTTCGACCCATCGTGACCCATTAAGGTAGCTTAAGCTATTTTAACGTGTCGTTCACGCAAAAGCGCGTTCGAGACGTCTAACTAGTCCTATGACAAGTATTATATGCCTAAACATGATTAAATATGTTGCATAATCAATTAAGTGACAAAAGTTCGTGTTACATATGCTTAATTACCAATTATGCATGAAAAGGGCATTTTGGTCATTTACCTAAGGCATATAAACTACCTATCATACAACTAATTAAACCTAAGTGACCATAAGGTATAACCTCGGAAGGTTATTCCCTATGCAACTATGGTCACTAAACATGTTTGGTCGGATCCTAATGATCGACCAAACGGGTCGTGTTCGAAAGTCTAAGCGGGTGTTTAGTCCGCTTGACTTACGACTCTACACAAGCACTAATCTAAAAAGTGACGAGTTAAACATGTTAAAACATGTTTAACGAATTTAGAAAATAGATTTGGTATCAAAACAAACGGTTTTGATACCTATAAGTAGTTTGGTTACAAAACACGCAAGAATGCGCATTTTGGCCGAAACTACGACTCGTCACTACACCTAGATAACGTGGTAATCAGTAGGTATAGTCACTAGGGACTATAACCATTGTGATTACGCTCACGTTATGACTCGAAAAGCGATAAAAGAACGAAAGAATACTTACAAAAGGTCCCCGCAAGCTTTGATCCGATTTACTCTCAGGTATGAAGCATAAACTTCAACTTAGAGAGCCAAAATCAGATCAATGTGGGTTTTGCAAGTGAAAGGGGATAGCTATTTATAGGAAAACTAGAACCGTTAAGATCGTTCATCGTAAAACGAGCTTCGATCTGATCCGTACACATGTGCCCATGGTTTTGTGAAACCATGGGAGCCCATAGTTTCATTAAAACCATGTGCAAATGAGGGGAACAGCTGGAACAAGCTGGAATTTAGATTTTTCATTTTGGTCCCTTCCTAAGATAACTATGGCAGAATGACAATTTTGGTCCCTGAACTTCAGAATCTTGCATTTCGGCTCATTTTTGACACGTTTAAGCCCCGTTAACCTCATTTCAAGGATCTAAAATGAAGTTAAAGTATAGGTAACTCAAAACATGCTAAAAAATATCTCGAATGTCGGTTCGTTTGGTCGTACGGTTGCGTTGTTCGGTTAATTACGACGGAAGTCGTAACGAACGCAAAAACGATCCAAATTACGCGACGAATGGAATTTTATCATGCCAATCATTAAAATAAAATATTTTAATGATTACATAAAGTTTTGGATGTCCGGATGTATTCAGAACGTAAGATACGCGCGAAAATGCAAACTTATGCACTTTTGACGCTTTTAGTCCCTGAATGACCAAAAAGTTTATTTTAGCACACCGAACCCCTCAAAGCCTATTTCTAAGCTATGTAAAGGATATTTAGGGTATGTTTAACTTATGGTCATGTTTCGGAATGTTCGTTACTGTCACACCCCAAAACTTATTTCTAAGTTATGTAAAGGTTATTTAAGGTATGTTAAGCCTATGTCACTGTTCTGGAGTGTTTGTCGTGTTAAACTGATTACGTTTAAGCATCAGTTCGCGTATAACTTTCCAAAAAGGGATTTAGAGCTCGAAATTGAACGAGAATTGATATGTGCAAATGATACACATATTTATACAAATCCCAAGTATGAAACACAATATTTCATTGGTTTAGTATTTGTTTGATGGCCGTGGAGGCACAGATGTCACAGTCTCCCCAACTTCAAGAAATTTTGTCCCGAAATTTATTTAGAGGAAACTTGTGAGAGCTCGAAACATAAAGTCGAAAAGATAAAACAACACTGGTTAGGGTTCTGAACTTCTAGTAACTTTAAATAACATTATGCTTGCAATGTAAGATGGACACTTATATACAAGTATATGAAGCGCCATTGGTGCGTCCAGCGTACCTCCATTACATTGTTCACGTTCCGTTATTGTTGCCACTATAGGTTCTTACACTTGATAAATCTTACTAGGGTTCGTATTCACTGAATTTCATAATTATGTACACATCCATAATTACGTAATTCCTTGCATAGTCCGCACAGTTCATTTTTAAAATGTGTAGGGGAAAACCAAATGAACAAACCTGTGATGAGCATGACTAGACCATCCTAAGGTCCTTTTTAATTAAATCAATAAATGATCTTTTTAAATAGACCACCAAGGAGTCTTTTTAGTTATATCATCACATACCATTCTTAACCAGATTCTGAATCAATCTTTTAACTAGACCACTCAAGGGGTCTCCTTCGAATTATGGAATGGTACTATATAATCCAAGGGTCTTAACTATGACGTAGAAGCCCATTAAGGATTTGAGGTAGTACCTCTGGATATCCTACTATGAATCCCTCATACGAAGATATGGAAGATTTTACGAGGATTTGGATAACGAAAATTCGAATTACACAAAAACATAAAAGAAAACACATAATCACATAATTGCGTAATCGCATAATCGTTTAACTTGACCTTTAATTTGTTATCTTTGGACACGGGTATTTAAGCACACCAGGAATCCAATCCATGGATTTCATTTGGCACTTTAAACATTTTCAAGAATCTAACTATGGAGATAGGAAGATTTTAATAGGAATTCGGATTTGTCCTTATTGAATTGTAATGTACGTATTAAGGCGTACAAGGAATCCAAATCAAGGGCTCCGATTTGGGCGATAATCATCCACAAGGATCTAATTGTGGGGATAAGAAGATCCTATATGGATTTTAGAATTCGAAGGGCGGGAGATGCTTCGAATCCTTGCACTAGACGTGCTTAAGTTGATACAGGAGGTAGAATGCTCATGAAGTTGAGGCGCTAGATATGCCAAGGTGACACATAAAACAGAATTTGAAGGTTAAGTCAATGTATGAGAAAAAATGTTTTTGGAAACTATGCATGGGGTTCTTTTAGAAATGTGTTTAATGTTTTTGAAACCTTACATAATACTTTTGAAATCATAAAGTAGGTGTATTAGGTAAGTATATTTATAAAATGTTTTAAAATCATGCGAGATAAATTTTGAAATTATGTATAAGGGTTTTGAAAACATGAATAATGCTTTTGAAATCATGCACTTGATACATTAAGTAAATATACTGTGTTAAAATCGTTTTCAAACTATATGAAATATTTTGAAATCATGAAGGTTGTTTTGAAAACCTACACTATGTATGTTGTTATGAAAACCAGAATGAAATGACGTGAGATTGAAGAAAGGTATCCTTAGTTATCTAACCAAGGATTTAAAGTGATTACTCAAAATGTCACTTATATTTTTGTACTTCGTTTCTTAGAATGAAACGAGCACTTAGAATTTTCGAGGAGATCATGAGCGATCATATGAACGAGAGAATTACAAATATGGTTCTTTGGTGTAGGTATCGTAGGGGTATGCCATACACTAGGGATGAGCATTAAGTACCTGGTACTGGTACCGAACCGGTACCGTACCGAACCGAACCGGTACCGTGTATATTCGGTACCGGTACCGGTTCCTATTTTACTCGTTTTTCGGTACCGGTACTGGTATTTTTGGGTAAAACACTAGTAAAGTACCGAAAGTACCGGTACCGGTACCGAACCGGTATACTCGGTACCGGTACCGGTACCACTTTTCAACGTTTTTCGGTACCGGTACTTTCGGTACCGGTACCGAGCTCATCCCTACCATACACACATGCAACTACATTTGTACATCAGAATTGCAAACAAAGATTTATTTATAAACAAAATCGATTGTTTCAGAGTTCAAAGAAAAACACTAGAAACATAAACATAAGATTCAGATTATTTAAAGCAGCAGCTTCTTCTAATCGGCCTAATGCTCATCCGTGGTTCAGATTTGCATTGACAAACTTTGGGTATTTGTCCTTGACATAACCCGTCTCGCCATAGGTGTAGCAAGTACCAGAAGGAAAATGAGCTTGTGCTGGATCTGCTTGATCAGCAGCAGGATCTGCAACAGTTTTATTTTGGATCGCAAAACGGCATGTTTTGACCAAATGTCCCCATCGTCCACAGTGGGTACATTTGAAACATGGTGTTTGATCTGGATGATGACCATTGCATTGATTGCACAAGGGAGCAGTTCCCAAGTACGGCTTCTTGGCTGGTGGTGCTGCCACCTGGCTAGGTTCTTCTTGTTTTGGTGCAATGGCTACGGGATCCTTTGAAGCTTTACGCTTCTTTGACTTTTTCGAAGGCTCGGCTTCTGCTTTCATTGATGCTTCTTGGGTGGCTTCGTTATTGAGACGAGACATGGCGACAGCTAATTCAACAGTCTTCAGGATTACTTCGCCTATTCGCTGTGCAAATTTGTTAGCCTGCTCGGACATCTGAGTGTCGCTACGATGAAGAGACATTCTGGAGGAAATGAAAGACATAGGAGGAAACAAGTGAAATGTTATCGAATAATCAAAACAGAATAACAACGCATAGATATTGCGATCATTTGTTTGTTACCTAAGGCAAACAAATGAGACGGTGCCTAATCAAAGCAAGCGGGTCATATTAATGTATCGCGAAGACATGCTTTAGCCTATAAGCGGACACTCACCCCAAGAGTTCCCAGGTAAGAGTGACTGGTCCGATTATGTGGATTTGTACGAACACTCTAGCCTTAGACAGAAAACTCAGAGTACAGGCATCCACTCTTCTAGATTGCACGTGTTCACATTATAAGACCCAAACTTTGACGATATTTTGAAAACTTAGAGGGTTCAAAACCTAGTAATCAATCATCCTAAAACAGATGATTGGTTTTCGAAGCGGATTTGAAATTGTGTTCTTGTTGTGGTTGTCACCTAAGGATAAGTGACGATATTGTTTTAAGATCTAAACACAAGAATCTTGTGTTAGGGTCCTAGGAAGGTTATAGACTAGGTCAAAGAATTACTAATAACCTAATTCCCTATAACCATGTGCTCTGATACCAACTTTTCTGTCACACCCCGACCGCGTAAAACAACAAATCGCGACGGAATCGTCGGGGAGTGTTGTAACAGAATCATTGTTTCAAAACACATGGAAATTTGAAGTTTCGTTTTATTAAACATTAAACATTTACATCATCTTGAAATCTAAACAAACAAGTTAAACATAGTCTATCATTGTTATTAAGTCATTAAGGCCTCGTCCAGTCCTATGTGAGCATGCATCCTAGCAATCAACATCATTCAACAACACCTGAAACATAAGTAAAAACAAAGTCAGCAAAGAAATGCTGGCGAGCACATAGGTTTATGAGAGTGTCGGATTCATGGCTAGTTTACATGTTGCAATACTTAATTAAAAACCTTGTTTTGAAAAGTATAGTATTGCGACATAATTAACAATCTCAAATCAAGTTGGTTATAATTTATAAAATCTCGTAGCCATGATTCTTAACCCAAAACATTTATTTAATTAAATCAAATTGTAAAACATCTCGTAAAAACTCGTTAATAAAACTCGTATGGTTTATATCTTTTAGAAAACATCGTTGTGTGACATCGTTTCAAAATCGTTTACCCAAGTGAACTAAATAACGCCACGGTATGTAATATGATGAAAACACTTATATATAGGAAGTACCAGCGGCGTATCCACCATGCTTTCATCACATTACACCCGTCCCGTTATCTAAACACTAACCAAAAACCAATCGTTTAACTCGTTAAAATCGCTTCAGTCGTTTAAATCATTCTCATTTTAAATTGTGAAAACTACTTTTGGTCGTCTCACTAATAAAATCCAAACCTTCGTGACTCGACTATCTCGAAACTCGCACTAATAAACCACCAAAGGGTAAATTAACAATCACAGATTCAGTCGTTACCCACCTAACCCACACATAACCATGGGTGCAGTCTGATAACGGGGTTTGTCAGATCCTATGGTACCATAACCTAATACTGGTCGGTTCGGCCAAAACTAATGAATGTTATTCGTTATGTAAATACAACCAACAAGTTTATCCACATTATCGAAATCGTTATTAATTTAATATAAACCATTTTAATCATTTTCGAAACCATCGTTAAAAACATCGAAATCATTTAACACATATGAATCACCCCAAAACATTTGAAAACAGTAAAATAGGGAACTATGTACTCACTTGAGAATGCTTAGATGTCTTGAGTAACAACCAAGCAAAGCTAGAGGGATCACGGAAAGAAATCGGCACCTAATATAAGTAACTATATTAATAAACCGGACCTAAATCGGAAGATCGGATAGGATGAGGTTTCGTAAACCAAATGAGTATTGGAACTCATATGACATGGTTTAACAAAGCCTACATACTAAATCAAACCTAACCTAAGTGCTTACGAGCCATTACGACCCGTTTAGGTAGCTTTACGCTACTTTAACGCGTCGTTCGCGTAAAACGCGTTCGGACCGCCTAACTAGTCCTATGACAAGTATTATATGTCTTAACATGTCTAATAATGTTACCTAATTGGTACTAGTCCTAGCTCTCTCTCCTTTTGGCGATTTCTGTTCTTCACCATGAATCCTTCAGTTTTTTCTTCGTTATCTTATGCATAACAGTCTGTGATTAGAGTTTTATTTTTAAAACACTATAACGAACTTGTTAGCATTAGTGATCGATTCAAAAACTAGGGTTTTTCTTGTTTCTCAAATCGCTGCCTTAGCAATCTTATTCGATTCTCTGATTTATTAGCCTGGTTGTTATTGATTGCGGTTAGCTGAGACTAATTTAGCTAGATTGATACTCTGGGTTAATCGATTAAGGGTTGAGATCTGATTCTAGGGTTTAAAGGATTAGGGTTTCGTTTTCTTTGCTGTTGGTTTTCTGGTTTTCGGCTGGTTCTTTTTGCATGGTGTTTGGAGTTTATTGCTGATGGAGAGAGGTGTTAATAACAATCTAAATGAACGTATAAAACCTGGGGAACATATGTTTTTTGATCGAGGTAAGCCTCCTACAAGAATCCAGGGTTTAGCGTCTCGGGTAGTTGATATTGAAGGTAAAACGCTGATGCCGAGGAGAGGGGTTGTGTCATCGGCTGCTAGTGAATCTGGTAAGTTCAACGTTATCGATGAGCTGTCAAAAATTACTGTTCCGGTTAGTTTGAAAGATGCTGGTTATGTTCCGGGTCAAACACCGGAAGTTGGGGCTGCGGATTTAAATTGTGAGGGTATGGAAAAAACTGAAGTCCGGTCGGGTAAGGGCAATACTTCTCAACCGATGTCATATGCGGACACAGTAGTTGCTAATGGATTGAAGAAAGTAAACTTCAGATCACTGGCTAGTTCAGCTATACAGGATGGGTGTGATGTTGTTTTGCCAAGGGAATCTGTTCGTTCAGTGCAAGATAAATTGGCTAATACGCTTTATGGGTATTTCTTAGGAGATGGGATTGCATTCCCTGTAGTTGATTATTTTGTTCGTACGAATTGGAAGAAGTATGGATTATTAAAAACCATGATGAACGCAAATGGTTTTTTCTTCTTTAAATTTAATGATGAAGTTGGATTGTCAAATGCTCTAAAGGACGGTCCGTGGATTATTAGATCGCAGCCGTTATTTCTGGATGTTTGGACTCCAACAACTAAGCTAGAAAAGAAGGAGGTTAAGAAGGTTCAGATGTGGGTCAAAATTCATGAAGTTCCGCTAGCGGCTTATACGGAAGACGGTCTTAGCTTGATTGCAACTACTATTGGAGATCCAAAAATGCTGGATTCCTTCACTACGTCTATGTGTATCGATGCTTGGGGTCGGAGTAGCTATGCTAGGGCATTGATTGAGGTCTCGGCTGAGAATGAGTTACGAGAGGAAATTACAATGGCAATTCCAGAACCGGAAGGGGAGGGTTTCATCAAAGAGACTATGTATGTGGAGTATGAATGGAGTCCGCACCGGTGTGCTAACTGCTGTGTTTTTGGCCATTCAACTGATATGTGCCCGAAACATCCAAAGAAACAACCTACGATGGTGTACGAGAACCACAATCGCAATGGTCAAAAGATTCATCCTGTTAAAAAGGCTCCTATTGTGGATCAAGACGGATACACTGGGGTGTATGGTAAGAAAGCTGCTAGGAGAGTTGGTATTCCTGTTAATAAACAAAAGAATAAATTTGAATATCGGCCTGTCGTTTCAAAACCAAAAGCTGATAATAACAAGGAGTCGGTTCATACGGATAGTAGATCGAATAACCCTTTTGATGCTCTAAATGATGTGGAGGATGAGTCGGGTACGAGCAATAAGAAAACGGGTTTGAATAATGAGGAATCTGATGAAGATGAGGTTATAGAGGTGGAAAGTGAAATGGATAGGTTTATGACGGAGGGTACTCAAAATATCAAAAGTAAAGGGGCAAGCACTCCTTCTACGAAAGTTACCAATGGTTAGTATTGCGACTTGGAATATAAGAGGGTTGAACCGTCCCCTTAAGCAGAAAGAGGTTCGGCAGGCAGTCAAAGATTTTAATCTAAGTTTGTGTGCTATCCTTGAGTCTCATGTGGATGTTGGTAATTTAAGTAAAGTGTGCAAAGTAGTTTTCAGATCTTGGGAATGGACTTCAAATGGGAGTTATTGTTCTAAGGGCACTAGAATTATTATTGGATGGAATCCGGCCATCTTTGATGTTATGATTTTGGCTCAATCTAATCAGGTTATGCATCTACAATTAATATTCAAATTAGACAAAAGAATGATTTTTTGTTCTGTTGTTTATGCTGATAATTATTACATGGCCCGGAGAGAAGTTTGGAACAATCTTTCTATGCATAAAGCGCTTGTTAATGATAAACCATGGTGCATTATGGGAGATTTTAATACGGCTCTTAACATAGAGGATAATTCTATGGGATCTTCTTCGATTTCTACTGGTATGCGTGACTTTCAAGAGTGTGTAGACAAGATTGAAGTTGTTGATATTAACCGTATGGGGATCCACTTTACGTGGAGTCAAAAACCAAAAAATGGGGTAGGTTTGCTGAAAAAACTTGATCGTGTAATGGGTAATACGAAGTTTATAGCTGATTTTCCGAATTCTGTAGCCATGTTCAAACCTTATAGACTCTCGGATCATTGCCCTTGTATTCTCTCGTTCCCGAATGCTACTAAACAGAAGCCAAGGTCTTTCAAATTTGCAAACTTTCTAGTTTTTAAACCGGAGTTCCTGGAGATTGTTAATACCAACTGGAGTGTTAATGTTAATGGTGTTCATCAGTTCAGAGTGATGAAAAAGCTCTGTTTGCTTAAACATCCGCTGCGTGCTTTGTTATTTAAACAAGGTAACTTACATAAAAAAGTTGAGAAACTTCGATCGGATCTTGATTTAATTCAGCAAAATATAGACCGGGATAATTCTAATGCTGATCTTCGCGCTGCTGAATGCGAGATTAGACGTGACTTTCAAGAGGCTTCGCTAGATGAAGAACGATTTCTAAAACAGAAATCGAAAGTTGATTGGTTAAGTGCGGGTGATATGAATTCTGCGTTTTTTCACTCCTCCCTGAAGATGAAAAATCATTGTAGTCGTATTGAGGTGATAAAAGATTCGGAAGGGAAGACTTATGAGGGTGATATGGTGTTCCAGCCGTTTGTCAACCACTATGAAAGATTTTTTGGAACTCAAGGTGATACGTCTCTTACTCCGGCTCCGGATTTATTCTCTAATAGGCTGTCTCCTCAGGTTGCTCAACATATGATCCGGCAAGTCTCAACGGAAGAAGTTAAAAGGGCGATGTTTGATATTGGTGTTGATAAAGCGCCGGGCCCTGATGGTTATACGTCGGCGTTTTTCAGAAGTGCTTGGCCGATTGTAGGGAATGATGTTACTTGTGCTATCATTGATTTTTTTGAGACAGGAAAGCTTCTTCGAGAATTAAATCATACAAATATCGTGCTTATCCCGAAAATTCCTACCCCTTCGGCAGTCAGTGACTATAGACCGATTGCTTGCTGTAATGTGATATATAAATGTATCAGTAAAATTATTGCGGATAGAATCAAGGGGGCGCTGAATGAAATTGTTAGTATTAATCAATCGGCCTTTGTTCCAGGGAGGCGAATTTCTGATAACATTCTGTTGACACAAGAATTATTGCATAATTATCATAGGAATGTGGGTCCTCCAAGGTGTGCCTTTAAAGTGGATATTCAAAAAGCTTATGACACTGTTGATTGGAGTTTTCTGAAAAGTGCTATGCTTGGTTTTGGGTTTAAAGACAAGATGATTGCATGGATAATGGTTTGTGTCTCCACTGCATCTTTTTCTATGTGTGTGAATGGTTCTGTGCATGGTTTTTTTCAGGGTAAACGGGGACTAAGGCAAGGGGATCCAATCTCCCCTTATCTGTTTACCTTAGTTATGGAGGTTCTGACGTCTATTCTTAAGCATGCGGTTCGCATTGATTCATCATTTAGATTTCATAATAAATGCGAGAAACAGCAGCTTATTAATCTTTGTTTTGCGGACGATTTGTTCCTGTTCGCTAGAGGAGAAGTGAATTCGGCTAGGTGCATAATGAAATCTCTTTCTAATTTCACTAAGATGTCGGGTTTACAGCCGAGCAACCAGAAGAGTACGATATTCTTTTGTAATGTCAATGGCCATGTCAAAAATGCCATTTTGGATCTTATGCCTTTTGTCGAAGGCAAGTTGCCAGTTAAATATTTGGGGGTGCCTTTGATCTCTTCTAGACTTGGTTACAGTGATTGTCGAGTGCTTGTGGATAGGCTTCAAAAACGTATAACACATTGGAGGAATAAGTTGCTGTCGTTTGCTGGTAGACTGCAACTTATAACTTCAGTTCTTTCAGCTATGCACATTTACTGGTCTTCTGTGTTTATGTTACCGATTCGTATTGTTCTCGAACTTGAAGCATGTATGCGTAACTTCCTATGGTCTCAAGAGAGTTCGTATTCTAAAGGTAAATCTAAGGTTTCTTGGAAAACTGTTTGCACTCCGAAGTATGAAGGAGGGTTGGGTATTAGACGGATAGGGGATATGAATAAGGCGCTTATGTCTTATCATATTTGGAGCATCATTTCTAAAAGGGAGTCTTTATGGGTGGATTGGGTGCACAGATACAGGTTAAAAGGCAAGAGCTTCTGGATGTGCAAAACCCCTGCTAATTGTTGTTGGTCTTGGAGAAAACTAGTGCAAATGCGGCCTATTATTAGAAACCATTTATGGCCGGAGTTAGGTAATGGTGCTAACACTTCGGCGTGGTTTGATTGCTGGAGTGATATAGGGCCGCTTGGTGAGTTTATTTCTCCTAGAAACATTAAAGATGCAGATTTTAAACTGGATGATTCTGTGGCTAACATTTACTCGAATGGCTCTTGGGCGTGGCCATTGGCTTGGAGAGATATTTTTCCGGTTCTCATTCAGTTAGATCAGGTTCAGTTAACCACATCGAAACAAGATAGATTGTTATGGAGAGAAGGTAGTGATACTATGGAGTTCTCCACTTCTTGCGTGTGGCAGTCGGTTCGATACACGGCTCCGGAAGTGAATTGGTGTAGGATTGTTT
Organism: Helianthus tuberosus; assembly: GCA_030545235.1. NCBI lineage: Eukaryota > Viridiplantae > Streptophyta > Magnoliopsida > Asterales > Asteraceae > Helianthus > Helianthus tuberosus. The sequence goes on along the minus strand of CM060429.1, from coordinate 45,968,047 downwards.
GGTTTGCGCAATCTATCCCTCGTCATGCTTTCTTGATGTGGCTGGTCCTTAAAGGTAAACTTTTGACTCAAGATAAAATTCTAGAGTGGGATCTATCGAGGAGGAAGAACATGAATATGATGTGTTGCATGTTATGTTATCAGAATTATGACTCTCACCCGCATTTATTTTTTGAATGCACTTACTCGGCTCAAGTTTGGTATAATATTCGAAACAAGGTAAACATGGGAGATGTAAGTCCGAATTGGAATGAGATTTTGGATTGGTTGCTGGTTCGTGTTCGGTCTAAAACGGCTAGAAATTACACTGCCAAAGTTCTAGTTGCGGCTGCCGTTTACTTCATCTGGCAAGAACGAAATGCAAGAACGTTTAAAAATCAGTTGAGACCTCCAGAGAAACTTAGTGAGATTATATTAAATACGGTCCGTTACAAGCTGATGGGAGCTAAACTAAAGAACACTTCAAGTGTGAGGAGACTGTTAGAAGTGTGGGAGATTCGAGGAAAGCTTGTGGAAGATGATGGTGGCTGATTAGTTACTGGTCTCTTTCGCATTTGTCTAGATAGTAGTCTAGTTGTGTCTATTTGTTTCTCTTTTGGTTGTTTCTGGTTTCTTTGTTTTTCGTTCATGGGGCATGTCTCATGAATGAACTAGTGTAGGCAGTCTACACTACTTGTGTTTTTTGGTTTGTGAATATATAGAATCACCGGGGTAACCCTTTACCCAAAAAAATAATGTTACCTAATCAGTTTAGATATAAAAATTTAGGTTACATATGCTTAAAATGAATTTATGCGTAAAAAGGGCATTTTGGTCATTTTCCTAAGGCATATAAACTACCTATCATACAACTAACTAAACGAAGTGACCATAAGGTATAACCTAGGAAGGTTATTCCCTATACAACTATGGTCACAAAACATGTTTGGTTGGATCCTAATGATCGACCAAACGGGTCGGGTTCGAAAGTCTAAGCGGTTGTTTAGACCGCTTATCTTACGACCCTATATAAGCACTAAACTAAAAGCGACGAGTTAAACATGTTAAAACATGTTTAACGAAGTTAGAAAACAAGTTTGATATCAAAACAGAAGGTTTTGATACCCAAGAATAGTTTGGTTGCAAAATACGCATGAATACGCATTTTGACCGAAACTATGACTCGTCACTACACCTAATCAACGTGGTAATCAGTAGGTATAGTCACAAGAGACTATAACCATCGTGATTACGCTCACGTTGCGAGGTTCAAACAAACTTCGTGTTGACCAAAGACTGGTCAAAGCAGAAAGTCAAACACAGTTTGACTTTCGTGCTTAAAAAACGCATAAAAGCATGAAAGAAATTTACAACGTGTCCAATCTAGGAAGAACTTGATCTAAATACTCAGGTATGAAGCATAAAGCTTCAACTTAGAGCATAAAATCAGATCAAGGTGTGAGGAAAATGGAATGGGAGCTTGGGTATTTATAGATTTCGGAGAACCGTTAGGATCGTTTCTCGCAAATCGTGCTTTGATCTTGACCTTACAAGTGGGCACATGGTTTTCTAAACCATGGGAACATCAAAAACAAGCAAAATCCATCAAATGGTATTGAAAAACTATGATCAAAACCTCAAAATTGGACTAGATACAATGAATCTGGTCATTTGGGCACTTTTTGACGCTTTTAGTCCCTGTTGATCAAATAAGTTTACTTTTGCGCACCAAACACATCAAAGCCTATTTCTAAGCTTTGTAAAGGATATTTAGGGCATGTTTAACTTATGATCATATTCCGGAAGGTTCGTTACAGTACGAATCAGCATACTTTCGCAGTTTGTCGAAATTAGTCCCTTTAAGCGAATAAACTTGATTTCGACACACCAAACCCTCCAAAACTTATTTCTAAGTTATGTATTGTTATTTAAGGTATGTTAAGCCTATGTCACTGTTCCGGAGTGTTTGTCGCGTTAAACTGATTACGTTTACGCATCAGTTCGCGTATAACTTTCTAGAAAGCGATTTAGAGCTCGAAATCGAACGAGAATTGATATGTGCAAATGATACACATATTTATACAAATCCCAAGTATGAAACACAATATTTCATTGGTTTGGTATTTGTTTGATGGCCGTGGAGGCACAGATGTCACACACAGCATCCTTCTTCATAGTAGGCCAATAGTATCCTGTCCTAAGGATCCTTGAGAACAGTGCTCTGCCCCCAGTGTGTTTTCCACAATCTCCTTCATGAAAATCCTTTAGGACTTCTTGAGTTTCAGGATCCTCAATGCACCTTAGATATGAACCTGCAAGAGATCGTTTATACAACATGTCATTTAATATTGCAAATTGAGACTCCTTGACTTTGAAAGCTATGGGGTTTTCTCCTATAGGAATCTCTCCATGTTGTATATATATCATGATTGGGAGGATCTAGGATCCTGAATGTGATTGTGCACCATCACTAGGTATGATTGCAGAATCCTCTACTATTTCCATAGCTGTGTGATCCTCAATAGCAGGAGCCAAGATGTGGATGATGGGAATTTTAATATCCTCTAGAATCTTCAATGATGATCCAAGGTTGGCCAATGCATCAGCTTCTGCATTTTCTTCCCTGGGTACCTGTGTCAAACTAAAAGAAGCAAAAGAGTCTGCCAATTTCTTGACTATCTCTAGATATTTGATTAGTCTTTCACCTTTAACAGCATAAGAACCATTAAAGTGGTTAGTAATTAACAATGAATCTACATGTACCTCAAGATACCTGATCCTCATGTGCTTGGCAATTTGCAAACCAGCTATCAAGGCTTCATACTCAGCCTCATTATTAGTAGTTTGAAACTCACAAGCTATTGAGTGGGGTATTATGTCCCCCTGTGGCAATTTTAGTAGTATTCCTAGTCCAGTTCCATTGACATTAGAGGCTCCATCTGTGAAGAGTATCCAAGGATCCTTAGTCTCTTCAAGCTGCTGAACTTCTAACTCAGCTTCCCTTCGTAGATCACTACTGAAATTTGCCACAAAGTCAGCCAAGGCTTGGGATTTAATGGCAGTTCTTGGTTCATATCTTATATCATAAGCACTAAGCTTTACTACCCATTTGGCCATCCTTCCTGACATTTTAGGTTTCCTGAGAACATTCTTAATTGGAAAGTTAGTCTTAACAATAATAGCATGAGTTTCAAAATAATGGCGTAATTTAGTAGATGCCATAATCAAAGAAAGGATAAGTTTTTCTAAATGTGAATACCTAGATTCAGCATCAAGCAAACATTTACTTACATAATATACAGGATGTTGTGTACCTTCATGATCCTTAACAAGGACTGCACTTACTGTGACATCTGTGCCTCCACGGCCATCAAACAAATACAAAATCAATGAAATATTGTATTTCATACTTGGTATTTGTATAAATATGTGTATCGTTTGCACATATCAATTCTTGTTCGATTTCTAGCTCTAAATCGCTTTCTTGAAAGTTATACGCGCACTGATGCGTAAACGTAATCAGTTTAATGTGACAAACACTCCGGAACAATTACATGGGCTTAACATACCTTAAATAACCTTTACATAACTTAGAAATAAGTTTTGGAAGGTTTGGTGTATCGAAATCAAGTTTATTCGCTTACAGGGACTAATTTTGACAAACTATGAAAGTATGCCGATTCGTACTGTAACGAACATTCCGAAATATGATCATAAGTTGAACATGCCCTAAATATCCTTTACATAGCTTAGAAATAGGCTTTGAGGTGTTTGGTACGCAAAAATAAACTTATTTGATCAACAGGGACTAAAAGCGTCAAAAAGTGCATACGTTTGCATTTTCGCGCATATCTTACGTTCTGAATACATCCGGACATCCAAAAATTTAGTGCATAAACCGGAGTTTCTTCAGATTGTTCTTACTATCCCAGTAGCGGCTAGAGTCAAGCCAAAAGCTTTCAAGTTTGCAAATTTCTTAGTGCATAAACCGGAGTTTTTTCAGATTGTCGAAAAGAATTGGGAGGTGCGTATCAATGGGGTTCACCAATTTTGGTTGGTAAAAAAGCTTAGGATGCTGAAGTCGCCTCTTCGTGTGTTATTATCAAAGCAAGGTAATGTCATAAAAGAGTTAGTGATCTGCGATTACGGTTGGATGCAGTGCAATCGAATATTGATCAGAACCCGTCGGATCCTGACCTTCGGACGTTAGAAGCTCAGCTTGTTCGAGAATTTCAAGAAGCTAGCTTGGATGAGGAGCGTTTTTTAAAACAAAAATCAAAGGTTGAATGGCTTAGAGCTGGTGATTCCAATACAGCGTTTTTTCATAATTCTTTGAAGTGTAGAAATCATAGAAGCAGGATTGATGCCATTACGGATTCTAATGGCCAATCGTTTGAGGGTGATGAGGTTCCTAAGGCCTTTGTTAATCACTATGAGAATTTTCTTGGATGTGTTGGGGAGACGTCTCTTCGGCCAGCTCCTGATTTGTTTGTTCATCGGCTCAACTCAGATACGGCATCTAATATGGTGGCCAATGTTACAGGAGATGAAATTAAGAAGGTGGTTTTTGGTATGGGTAATGATAAAGCGCCTGGTCCAGATGGCTTTTCGGCTGCGTTTTTTAAGCATGCTTGGCCGATTATTGGTAAGGAGGTGATTTTTGCTGTTTAAGATTTTTTCAATTCAGGGAGAATGCTTCAGGAGCTTAACCACACGCTTATTGTTCTTATCCCTAAGGTTTCATCTCCTACAGCCGTAACGGACTATCGTCCTATTGCGTGTTGCAATGTTGTTTATAAATGTATTAGCAAGATAGTGGCTGATCGTATGAAAAAAGCGCTTTCAGAGATTTTCAGTGTTAATCAACCTGCTTTTGTCCCTGGGAGAAAGATTTCAGATAATATCTTGCTCACCCAGGAGCTTATGCATAATTATCACAGGAATTTTGGCCCTCCTAGATGTGCTTTTAAAGTCGATATTCAGAAAGCATATGACACGGTCGATTGGGATTTCTTAAAGGATGTGTTACTTGGACTCGGGTTTCATCATAGGATGGTGGACTGGATTATGGTTTGTGTTTCGACTACTTCTTATTCTATCTGTATTAATGGCAATACGCATGGTTATTTCAAAGGTAAGAGAGGTTTGAGGCAAGGGGATCCGGTTTCTCCATACTTGTTTACGCTTGTTATGGAAGTTTTAACGTGTATTCTGCAACAAATGTCTAGGCTTGATGCGTCTTTCAGGTTCCATAATAAATGTGAAAAGCAGAAAATTATCAATCTTTGTTTTGCGGATGACCTTTTCTTGTTTGCGAGAGGAGAAGTTCATTCGGCTAGATGCATTATGGAGGCTTTGTCAAAGTTCACTAAGATGTCAGGTTTAGTGCCGAGCATTCAAAAGAGTACAGCTTTCTTTTGTAATGTTCCTAGGCATGTTAAAAGTGCTATTCTGGAGTTATTGACTTTCGTTGAAGGTACGCTTCCTGTAAGATATCTTGGGGTCCCGCTTATATCCTCAAGGCTCCTCTATAAGGATTGTAGTGTTTTGGTTGAGCGATTGGAGCAGCGTATATCGTCCTGGACTGCGAAATTTTTATCGTTTGCGGGTAGATTACAACTTATCATATCGGTTCTTTCAGCTATGCATATCTATTGGTCGTCAGTCTTTATTTTGCCGGCTAGAATTATTAATGATTTGGAACGAAAATTGAGAAATTTTTATGGTCCCAAGGTACTTCTTTTCGAAAGGCAAAGGTGTCGTGGAAGAATGTTTGTCTGGCTAGAATTATTAATGATTTGGAACGAAAATTGAGAAATTTTTATGGTCCCAAGGTACTTCTTTTCGAAAGGCAAAGGTGTCGTGGAAGAATGTTTGTAATCCGAAATTTGAAGGTGGGCTAGGCATAAAACGGATAGGAGAAGTTAATAAGGCGTTGATGGCTTCTCATATATGGAGTATTATTTCTAACAGGGAGTCCTTATGGGTTGATTGGATCCGGTCGTATAGGCTCAAGGGTAAGAATTTTTGGGAGTGTAATATTCCTTCTAATTGTTGCTGGAGCTGGAGAAAGATTTTACAGGTTAGACCGAGTATTAGACAGCATATCTGGTCTAGGGTGGGTGATGGGAGGTCCACGTCGGCTTGGTATGATATCTGGTGTGAAGGTGGCCCTTTATGTTCTTTTTTGACGGTGCGAAATATTACCAATTCGGGTTTTCGGTTGGATGCTAAAGTGAGTGATGTTTGGGCTGATGGTAACTGGAGATGGCCGCTAGCTATATGTTTATTAGGGTTTGAAGGTTTAGGGTTTTCTTTTCTTGGTATTTGGTGGCTGTGGTGATTTGATTTCTCGTGCATGCTGTCACACCCCGACCACGTAGAACAACAAAACGTGGCGGAAAACGTCGGGGAGTGTTGTAACAGAATCATTGTTTCATAACACATGGAAATTTAAATATTGTTTTATTTATTTAAAGAGTTACAATGTCTTGACAATCAAAGAAACATAACATAAATAACTAGTCTTGCATCTTTTATTGTTACTAAGGCCCAAGTCCGCCTATGTGTATCTTTATAAGTCCTATGCATCATCTCCTGAAAAACACATGTGAAAATAGGTACGTCAGCATAAAAATGCCTGTGAGATACATAGGTTTTGTGAAAACAGAATTCATGACTTATGTTTGAGAAAATGTTTAGTCATGAACCTTGTAATTTGCTTTATTTTGTAAATCGTTTGAAAAACAATAACTTCAGATGATATGTAAAAATAAATGTAAGGTTAAATGAATAACCATGTAAAAATGGGTTTGTGTAAGATAAGTTGTTTGTAAACAGTGTCTTGTAAAAAGTATGTTATTTGTATAAAATGTCATGTGTCATAAATTGAAATGATTTAAATAACGCTACGATATGTAATACCATACAAACACTTATATATAGGAAGTACCAGCGGCGTATCCACCATGCTTGTATCATATTACACATGCCTCGTTACTTAAATCCCTTACTCAAACCAAACCACCAATGTAAATTGTTTATGTATAATCAAATGTCAAACTTTTATTGTGTAAACCATATCAAATGTCTGTGTTTAATGTAAATCATGAATTGTGTATATCAATGTCAAAATGTTTATGTCTAATGTAAATCATGTTATGTGTATCCAAAAATGTCATGTATGGTATGTGAAATATATCAACTAAACCATATGTAAAATGCACAAAAACAAGGTATTGAAGTAAAACATGGTTTAAATCAAAGTTATGTTTTGTGGAACAAATGCATGCTATACTGATACAAACATTTATGCGGTATTGTGAAAATGCATACATCCAAGCCTTGAGACTGTGGCGATAAACCTTTAAACAAATTAAAGGTTTATCTAAGTTATGTATATCGAATTCGGTCATTCCTTTCATCCAAACAAACCTAGGATGTCCGGAACGGGAGTTGTCAATTCCTATGGTACCACTACCTACTAACGAACGGCGTAGCTAATGTTAATGAATGTATTGTTCCATTGTAAACAACCCAAATGTCATAACAAAATGTAAGCATGTGATGAAAACAACTGTACTAAGTATGCACACAATGGGCATACATAGCATGAAATGTAATGTAAAACAATGTACTAAGTACGCACACAATGGGCATACATAGCATGAAATGTAATGTAAAACAATGTACTAAGTACGCACACAATGGGCATACATAGTATAAAATGTAATGTAAAACAATGTACTAAGTATGCACACAATGGGCATACATAGCATGAAAGGTAATGAAATCATGTACTATAATGTACTAATGAACATAACAAGCATATGATATGAAAGCATGGAAAGCACGAAAGTAACAAGTAGGCACATGTGTTCCACCCCAAAATGTTTGGAAAACAGTAAAAGAGGGGTCTATGTACTCACTTGAGATTGCTCAGAAGTCCTAAGATAACCACCAAGCAATGCTAGAGATCACGGAATCAAACGGCACCTAATATAGGTAACTATGTTAATAAACCGGACCTAATATCGGAAGATCGGATAGAATGAGGGTTCGTAAACCAAACGAGTATGGAGACTCGTGTAATATGGTTTAACAAAGCCCACATACTAAAACGAAACTTAACCTAAGTGTTTGTGACCCATTACGACCCGTTTAGGTAGCTTAGGCTACTTTAACGCGTCGTTCGCGTAAAACGCGTTCGGAACGCCTAACTAGTCCTATGACAAGTAAAATATGCCTTAACATGTCTAATATGGTTGTCAAATAAGTTTAGATGTCAAAAGTTATGTTACATATGTTTAAAACGAATTTTGGCATCAAAGGGGTATTTTGGTAATTTACCTAAGGCATATAAACTACCTATCATACAACTACTTAAACGAAGCGACCATAAGGTATAACCTCGGAAGGTTATTCCCTATATGCTATGGTCACCTAATGTGTTTGGTCGGATCCTAATGATCGACCAAATGGGTCGGGTTCGAAGGTATAAGCGATTTATTAGATCGCTTACCCTTACGACCCTAGACAACGTGGTAATCAGTAGGCATAATCCCAAGGGACTATAACCATCGTGATTACAATCCCAAGGGACTATAAACTAAGAAAGTTTGACTTTCGGACTCGAAAAGCAATAAAAGAACGAAAGAATACTTACGAAGGGTCCCCGAATGCTAATCTAGATCAAAATAGCTCAGGTATGAAACAAAGGTTTCAACTTAGAGCACATTAGATCAGATTCTAGTGAGTTTGAAGCAAATGGGGGTGGGGTATTTATAGTATTTCCCGAACCGTTAAGATCGTTTCTTGAATAACGTGATCGAATCTCGTGCATACATTTGTTGAAATGTTGTGGTGACTAAAAATGGCCCCTAATGAGCTGAAAGGGCAAGTGTGGGTTTGTGGTTGTGGGTTAAACAGTTGTGATCTGATGACTAATCGATCTTATATGATCTGGTTAGGCAGTCGCGTAGCGCGACTGGTAAGGCCCTTAGGGCTCGCGCTACGCCACCACCCCCCTGTTTCAGAAATGTTTCAAAAATGACAGTTTTAGTCCCTGCACGTGTTTAAGGCCTTTTTCGATGCGTTTGAGCCCCGTTAACCTCATTTCAAGGCTCTAAAATGAAGTTAAAGTATAGGGAACTCAAAACATGCTCAAAAATATCTCAGATGTCGGTTCGTTTGGTCGTACGGTTGCGTTGTTCGGTTAATTACGACGGAATGCGCATAAGCGCGAAAAACGATCCAAATGACGCGACGAATGGATTTTTCTCATGCCAAACACTAAAATAAAATATTATAGTGCTTACATGAATTTTTGGATGTCCGGATGTATTCAGAACGTAAGTTATGCGCGAAAGTGCAAACTTGTGCACTTTTTGACGCTTTTAGTCCCTGAATGACCCAAAAGTTTATTTTAGCACACCGAACCCCTCAAAGCCTATTTCTAAGCTATGTGAAGGATATTCATGGTATGTTTAACTTATGGTCATGTTCCGGAATGTCTGTTACAGTTCAAATTGGCATACTTTCGCAGTTTGTCAAATTTAGTCCCTGTAGACGAATTAACTTGTTTTTGCCATACCAAAGCCTTCAAAACTTATTTCTAAGTTATGTAAAGGTTATTTAAGGTATGTTAAGTATATGTTGATGTTCCGGAGTATTTGCCGCATTAAACTGATTACGTTTACGCACCAGTTTGCGTATAACTCTCTAGAAAGCGATATAGAGTTTGAAATTGAATAAAAGTCAAAACATGAAAAATGTAAAACATAAATAAACAAACATTGGAATCAAATAACATTGTTTTATTGATAATTGTACTGTTCACAATGATTACAAGCACAGATGTTACACATGCTTGATTGGTGCTGTGTTTAATGGAGAGAGGAGGTGATGCTAGTTTGTCTGATCGTCCAAAACCTGATGGGAGACTCTTGCATGATCGTGGGAAGCCTCCTAACGTTAATAAGGGAATCGCTAACAAAGTGGTAAACATTGACGGCAACACTATTCTTCCTCGTAGGGGTATTGTTTCGAATCTTCAACCTGAACCAAAAAGAATTAATGTTATTGATGAATTGTTGAAGGTTACTCAGCCGGTGGTTAACGAGTCTTTAACCCCTGATATAACTCATGTTGAGCCGATTAGGGCTGATGTCAGCAAATCTGGAGATGTTAGGCAGATTAAGCCGATATCCTATGCAGATTCGTTAAAGATTCAGAATCCTCCAAGGGTTAATTTCAGGTCTCTAGCTAGTTCTATGCAACATGATGATTGTGATGTTGTTCTACCGGTAGAATCGGTTAGGGTAGTGCAGGATAAGTTAGCGAATACTTTGTATGGCTATTTCTTGGGAGATCGTATTGCATATCCTGTGGTCGAATTTTTTGCAAAAAATAACTGGAAAAAGTATGGTTTGCAAAAGGCAATGATGAATGCAAACGGTTTTTTTTCTTTTTTAAGTTCGCTGATCAAAAAGGCATGATGGATGTGCTGGCTTCGGGTCCATGCATAATAAGATCACAACCATTCTTTCTTCAGGAATGGACTCAAACTACAAAGCTTGAGAAAAAGGAAGTTAATAAAATTCAGGTGTGGGTAAAGGTCCATGAAGTTCCGATAGTTGCTTATACAGAAGATGGACTTAGTATGATTGCGACTGCCATTGGGGAACCAAAGTTCCTTGATTCTTATACTACGTCGATGTGTGTAGACAACTGGGGTCGCAGTAGTTTTGCTAGAGCTCTTGTGGAAGTTTCAGCTGATAAAGAGCTTAAAGAGGAAATCACTATGGCTATTTGTCACACCCCGACCGCGTAAAACAACAAATCGCGGCGGAAACATCGGGGCGTGTTGCAACAGAATTAATGTTTCATAACCATGGATATCAAAAGTGTTTCGTTTTATTAAACATTGAGTAATTACATCGTCTGGAAATCTAAATACACTATTTAAACATAGTCTATCATTGTTATTGAGTCACTAAGGCCTTGTCCAGTCCTATGTGAGCATGCATCTTATCAATCGATATCATCCAACAATACCTGAAACATATGTGAAAACGAGGTCAGCAAAGAAATGCTGGCGAGTACATAGGTTTTGTGAAAATAAGATTCATGACTTCTGTTTAAGAAAATGTTTAGTCATGAACCTTGTAATTTGCTTTGTCTTTGTAAATCATTTGAAAAATAATAAGTTCGGATGATAAGTATAAATAAGAAAATAATGCATGATTAAATGAATAACCATGTAAATGAGTTTGCATAAGATAAGTTGTTTATAAATCAATGTCTTGTGAAAAGTATGTTATTTGTATAAAATGTTCTATGTCTCAAACTGAAATGATTCAAATAACGCTATGATATGTAATACCATACAAACACTTATATATAGGAAGTACCAGCGGCGTATCCACCATGTTTGTATCATATTACACACGCATCGTTACTTAATCACTTAACCAAACCATACCAAACAATGTAAAATGTCTATGTTTAAATCAATTGTCAAATGTATTGAATAATATGTCAAAGTATTCATGTCAAGATGTAAATCATGTCAAAATGTCTATGTCAAATATCCATGTCAAATGTCTATGTCAAATATCCATGTATGGCAAGTGAAATGTCTCAACTAAACCATATGCACAAAAACAAAGTATTGAAGTAAAACTTGGTTTAAATCAAAGTTACGTTTTGTGAGAAAATGCATGATCAAATGTCAATCATGTTAAAATGTTTACCCAATCGTTAACCCATTTTGTAAAATCGTTCTAGTCGTTCTTGTTTTAATTGTGAAACTACTTTATGGTCGATTCTCTAATAACATTCAAACCTTCTTGACGCGTTCCTCGCTCCATCTCGCTCTCGCTCTCGTTCTTAACAAACCCTTACCAAAGGATAAGTTAATAATTACAGATTCAGTCGCTACCCACAACCCCCACACATAACAATGGGTGCAGTAAATAACGGGATTTGTCAGATCCTATGGTACCATAACCTAATACTGGTCGGCTTGATCATTGCTAATGAATGTCATCGGTCATGTAAACTACAACCAACAAGTTTGTTCACTTTTTGAAATTGTTATTAGTTTTTGAAATCATTGTATTCGTTCTTGAAATCATTATTAGCGTTCTTGAAACTATTGTTATCGTTCTTGATACTACATTGTAATTGTTTTTGAAACCATTGATAAAACATTTAGCACATATGAGTCACCCCAAAACAGTTGAAAACAGTAAAAGAGGGGAACAAAGTACTCGCCTGGGAGTGCTTAGGAGTCTTGAACAACTACCAAGTAAGCTAGAGGAGTCCCGGAAATCAAACGGTACCTAATATAGGTAACTACATAATTAACCCGGACCTAAATCGGAAGACTGGGTAGCAGGAGGGTTTGTAAGCCAAATGAGTGTAGGAACTCATATGATATGGTTTAACAAAGCCTACATACTAAATGAAACTTAACCTTAGTATTATCGACCCATCGCGACCCATTAAGGTAACTTATGCTACTTTAACGCGTCGTGCGCGTGAAACGCGTTCGGACCGTCTAACTAGTCCTATGACAAGTGTTATATGCCTAAACATGTTACATAATCAGTTATGTGACAAAAGTTTAGGTTACATATGCTTAATTACCAATTATACATGAAAAGGGTATTCTGGTAATTTACCTAAGGCATATAAACTACCTATCATACAACTACTTAAACGATGTGACCATAGGGTATAACCTCGGAAGGTTATGCCCTATACTAGGGTCACCTAATGTATTTGGTCGGATCCTAATGATCGACCAAACTGGGTCGGGTTCGAAGGTATAGGCGATTTATCAGATCGCCTACCCTACGACCCTAGACAACGTGGTAATCAGTGGGCATAGTCCCAAGGGACTATGACCAACGTGATTACACTCACGTTGCGAAGTTCAAACGAACTTCGCATTGACCATTACTGGTCAACGCTGAAAGTCAAACAAAGTTTGACTTTCTGACTCGAAAAGCAATAAAATAAGGAAAAGAACGAAAGAATACTTACGAAGGGTCCCCGAATGCTAAACTCGATTCAAAAATCTCAGGTATGAAACAAATGTTTCAACTTAGAGTTTCTCAAATCAAGTTTCTAGTGATTTTAGTAATGGGGGGTATGGGGTATTTATAGGAATACCCGAACCGTTAAGATCGTTTCATGGAAAACGTGCCTTAATCCCATCCGTACATGTGTTGAAATGTCATGGTGTTTAGGTGTTTAAATTCCATCCATACATGTGTTGAAATGTCATGGTGTTTAGGTGTTTAAATTCCATCCATACATGTGTTGAAATGTCATGGTGTTTAGGTGTTTAAATTCCATCCATACATGTGTTGAAATGTCATGGTACCAAAATTCCATCCTTATCCGCTGACTAAGCAAGTTTAGAATGTGTGGTTGTGAATTAAACAACGGCTAATACATCGAATCTGGTCCCGAATGCGAAAAACGAACCAAATGACGCGACGAATGGATTTTTCTTATGGGGAACACTAAAATAAAATATTTTAGTGCTTACATAAATTTTTGGATGTCCGGATGTATTCAGAACGTAAGTTATGCGCGAAAATGCAAACTTGTGCACTTTTTGACACTTTTAGTCCCTGAATGACCCAAAAGTTTATTTTAGCACACCGAACCCCTCAAAGCCTATTTCTAAGCTATGTAAAGGATATTTATGGTATGTTTAACTTATGGTCATGTTCCGGAAGGTCTGTTACAGTTCAAATTGGCATACTTTCGCAGTTTGTCAACTTTAGTCCCTGTAAGCGATTTAACTTGATTTCACCACACCAAACCTTCCAAAACTTATATATAAGTTATGTAAAGGTTATTCAAGGTATGTTAAGCCTATTTCACTATTCCGGAGTGTTCGTTGGATTAAACTGGTTATATTTACGCATTAGTGCGCGTATAACCTTCCAGAAAGCGATTTAGAGTTTGAAATCGAACAAGAGTTGATATGTGCAAAAGATACACATATTTTTTACAAATCCCAAGTATGAAATACAATATTTCATTGGTTTGGTATTTGTTTGATGGCCGTGGAGGCACAGGTGTTACAGTCTCCCCTACTTTAGGAAATTTCATCCCGAAATTTATTTAGAGGAAACTTGCGAGAGTTTAAAACATAAAGTTGAAAAGATCAAACAACTTTGGTTAGGGTTCTGAACTTCTAGTAATCTTTAATAACATCATGATTGCAATGTAAGAGGGATACTTATATACAAGTATATGAAGCGTCATTGGTGCGTCCACCGTACCTCCATTACATCGTTCTCATTTCGTTATTGTTGTCACTATCGGTTCTTACACATAATAAATATTACTGGGTTTCTATGCACTAAATTTCATAATTATGTACGCGTCCATAATTAGACAATTCCTTGCACAGTTCACACAGTCTATTTTATAATGTGTAGGGTAAAACCAAATGAACAAACCTGTGATGAGTGTGACTGGACCACCATAGGGTCCTTTCAGCTGTATCATCACATGCCATTCTTAACCAGATCTTGAATCAATCTTTTTGACTAGACCACTAAAGGGTTTCTCATCGAATCATGGAATGGTACTATATAACCCAAGGGTCTTAACTACCAGGTAGAAGCCCATAAGGATTTAAGGTAGTACCTTTTGAATATCCTACTATGAATCCCTCATATGAAAACATGAAAGATTCTATGAGGATTTGAAAAATCGGATCACACAAAAATCATAGAGGAGAACACATAAACACATAATTGCATACTCGTTCAATCGCATAATCGTTCAATTTGACCTATAATTTGTTATCTTTGGACACGGGTATTTAAAGCATACCAGAAACCCAATCCGTGGATTTCCTTTGGCACTTTAAATATTTTCAAGAATCTAACTATGAAGATAGGAAGATCTTAAAAGGAATTCGGGTTGTCCTAGTTGAGTTGTTTTGTACATTTTAAAGTGTACAAGGAATTCAATCAGGGCTCCGATGTCAACGAAGGTGTTGATCGTGATCGGCTCAGGACATGAATAGATCAAGATGTCATAAATAATAACAATGACGATCTGATCCAAATAAGGCTTGCAGACTCTATTTATTAAGTTCTTGAAGATGGCTGGAGTATTTGTCAACCTAAAAGGCATGACTGTAAACTCGTAATGGCCATACTTCATGCAGAAAACCGTTTTGGGAATATCTTCTTCGAGAATACAAAGTTGATGATACCCAAAACGCAAATCGATCTTGGAAAAGCATGAACGCTATGCAGTTGATCGGAGAAATCATTGATTTAAGGTAGGGAGATATCGATTCTTGATGGTAAGCTTACTAGGCTTACGTTAATCGATATACATTCGAAAAGATCCATTTTTTTTTCTTTTCACAAGGAGAACAGGAGTTTCTCCAAGGCGAAAAGTTCGGACGGATGAATCCTTTATCAGACAACTCTTGAAGCTGTTTTGATAATTCTTGCATCTCGAACGGTGCAAGACGATAAAATACTTTAGATTTAAAAGAAACCAGTGTTTGAGGTTCTTAGGGAGATCTCAAGTGATCGTAAAAATGACAGAACCACACGAGTAGTTTTGTCTTTGTGTTGACATCACAAGGATGAATCAAACATTCATACAATTGCGTTAGTTAGAAAATAAAACCACAAATTTTTATTTATATAACAACCGCATTGTTTTTAAATGTTACAAGATACCAACCAGAGGAAAAACAAAATACTAATTGTTCACTCCTTCATCATTGAGTGCCTCATTGATGTTAAACACTCGACCACGTGCTGGATTCACATTGACGTTGACATTCGCATTTGGGTTTGCGTTAGCATTTGCATTCACCAGTCTCGGGCAGTTGTGGCGGAAGTGACCAATCTCTCCGCAGTTGAAACATGAACCCAGTGGAAATCTCGCAGCATTCCCTTGAACCGGAGCTTGAACCTGAGCAGCCTGATTTTGTCCCAAACGACAAATCTTGGCCAAATGCCCAAGTTTACCACACGTCGTGCATTGCCAGCAAGCTTGTTGTACTGCGTGATGACCGTTGCAGCGTGCACAATAAGGTGCGGTACCGGCATATGCTTTCTTTGCAGGTGGCTGAGCTGGTTGGTTCCGCGGGTTCTGAGTAGTCTGCGCTGTAACAGCAAAATTTTGGGCACCCTTTCGCTTCTTTGATTTCTTTGACGTCTCACCTTCCTTACCCTTCTTGTTTTGGCCTTTCTTGCTATCCTCCTTGTCAGCTGACTGTTTCTTGCCCTTGTCACCCTTCCTGTGTAACTTGTTCTTCCGAATCTGCGACTCAGTCAATGTCGCTGATAACTCGATCGCCTGACGGAGTGTGGCAGGGTTACTACCAGTAAGGATGTCTTGTACCGAGTCAGGTAGGCCGTCGATGTACCTTTCGATAGCTATGTCAAGTGGGGTAACCATTGTCGGGCAAAGCAGACTCAGCTCCTCAAACCTATCAGTATACGCCCTGTGCTCACCACTATCTTGCTTCAACTCATCAAATTCCTTCTCCAAAGCTCGCTGCTCATGACGAGGACAGAACTCCCTCATCATCAGAGCCCTAAGTTCAGCCCATGTCTGTGCGAGAGCAACTTCCGCACCTCGGTCTCTCATTACCCCATTCCACCATGTAAGAGCCCTCTTCTGAAACACGCTCGAGGAGAACTCGACCTTGTGATTATCCGGGCACTGCACGTGGCGAAAAGTATTCTCAATGCTTTCGAACCACTGAAGAAGCCCAGTTGCTCCTTCAGAACCACTAAACTTGAGTGGTTTAGCCTGGTTGAAATCCTTGTATTTGCATAGCACATTGTTGTTGTTGTTGGCTTGGTTCCATTGAGCAAAGAGGTTTGGGAATTGAGCAGCCATTTGCTGCGCAATGATTTCTGCCAGCTCGGCAGTCTCTATCTGGCTTTCGCGTCGAGGAGGCATTGTCTAAAAGAGGAAACATGAAAGGAAACGAGAGAGAGAATTAGACGAAAAGAATGAGATGAAACAAATCTGATGAAAGCAAGGATAGTGGTCATTTGTTTGTTACTACAAAGCAACAAACGACACACAGTGACTGATCAAAGTAAATGGGTCAAAAATAATGTATCGCGAAGACATGCTCGCCTATAAGTGAACACTCATCCCAAGAATTCCCAGGTAAGCACAACTGGTCTCGCGTCTGATGAGATATATACGAAGTGCTTGCCTAGACAGAAAACCCAGAATACAGGCATTCACCCTTCCAGTTTGCACGTGTTCACATTATTTAAGACTCAAAACCTTGTCGAGATTTTGAAAATTCGAAGGGGTTCAAAACCTTGTAATCAATCATCCTAGAACAGATGATTAGTTTTCAAAGCGGTTTTGAAATTTATGTTCTTGTTGTGGTCGTCGCCTAAGGATAGGTGACGGTATTGTTTTATGACTAAACGCAAGTAAACTCGCGTTAGGGTCCTAGAAAGGTTATAGACTAGGTCAAAGCATTACTAATAACCTAATTCCCTATAACCATTGGCTCTGATACCATCTTTCTGTCACACCCCGACCACGTAAAACAACAAATCGCGGCGGAAACATCGGGGCGTGTTGCAACAGAATTAATGTTTCATAACCATGGATATCAAAAGTGTTTCGTTTTATTAAACATTGAGTAATTACATCGTCTGGAAATCTAAATACACTATTTAAACATAGTCTATCATTGTTATTGAGTCACTAAGGCCTTGTCCAGTCCTATGTGAGCATGCATCTTATCAATCGATATCATCCAACAATACCTGAAACATATGTGAAAACGAGGTCAGCAAAGAAATGCTGGCGAGTACATAGGTTTTGTGAAAATAAGATTCATGACTTCTGTTTAAGAAAATGTTTAGTCATGAACCTTGTAATTTGCTTTGTCTTTGTAAATCATTTGAAAAATAATAAGTTCAGATGATAAGTATAAATAAGAAAATAATGCATGATTAAATGAATAACCATGTAAATGAGTTTGCATAAGATAAGTTGTTTATAAATCAATGTCTTGTGAAAAGTATGTTATTTGTATAAAATGTTCTATGTCTCAAACTGAAATGATTCAAATAACGCTATGATATGTAATACCATACAAACACTTATATATAGGAAGTACCAGCGGCGTATCCACCATGTTTGTATCATATTACACACGCATCGTTACTTAATCACTTAACCAAACCATACCAAACAATGTAAAATGTCTATGTTTAAATCAATTGTCAAATGTATTGAATAATATGTCAAAGTATTCATGTCAAGATGTAAATCATGTCAAAATGTCTATGTCAAATATCCATGTCAAATGTCTATGTCAAATATCCATGTATGGCAAGTGAAATGTCTCAACTAAACCATATGCACAAAAACAAAGTATTGAAGTAAAACTTGGTTTAAATCAAAGTTACGTTTTGTGAGAAAATGCATGATCAAATGTCAATCATGTTAAAATGTTTACCCAATCGTTAACCCATTTTGTAAAATCGTTCTAGTCGTTCTTGTTTTAATTGTGAAACTACTTTATGGTCGATTCTCTAATAACATTCAAACCTTCTTGACGCGTTCCTCGCTCCATCTCGCTCTCGCTCTCGTTCTTAACAAACCCTTACCAAAGGATAAGTTAATAATTACAGATTCAGTCGCTACCCACAACCCCCACACATAACAATGGGTGCAGTAAATAACGGGATTTGTCAGATCCTATGGTACCATAACCTAATACTGGTCGGCTTGATCATTGCTAATGAATGTCATCGGTCATGTAAACTACAACCAACAAGTTTGTTCACTTTTTGAAATTGTTATTAGTTTTTGAAATCATTGTATTCGTTCTTGAAATCATTATTAGCGTTCTTGAAACTATTGTTATCGTTCTTGATACTACATTGTAATTGTTTTTGAAACCATTGATAAAACATTTAGCACATATGAGTCACCCCAAAACAGTTGAAAACAGTAAAAGAGGGGAACAAAGTACTCGCCTGGGAGTGCTTAGGAGTCTTGAACAACTACCAAGTAAGCTAGAGGAGTCCCGGAAATCAAACGGTACCTAATATAGGTAACTACATAATTAACCCGGACCTAAATCGGAAGACTGGGTAGCAGGAGGGTTTGTAAGCCAAATGAGTGTAGGAACTCATATGATATGGTTTAACAAAGCCTACATACTAAATGAAACTTAACCTTAGTATTATCGACCCATCGCGACCCATTAAGGTAACTTATGCTACTTTAACGCGTCGTGCGCGTGAAACGCGTTCGGACCGTCTAACTAGTCCTATGACAAGTGTTATATGCCTAAACATGTTACATAATCAGTTATGTGACAAAAGTTTAGGTTACATATGCTTAATTACCAATTATACATGAAAAGGGTATTCTGGTAATTTACCTAAGGCATATAAACTACCTATCATACAACTACTTAAACGA
Organism: Helianthus tuberosus; assembly: GCA_030545235.1. Classification (NCBI taxonomy): domain Eukaryota; kingdom Viridiplantae; phylum Streptophyta; class Magnoliopsida; order Asterales; family Asteraceae; genus Helianthus; species Helianthus tuberosus. Next base: position 45,948,590 of record CM060429.1, on the reverse strand, counting down.
TGTGACCATAGGGTATAACCTCGGAAGGTTATGCCCTATACTAGGGTCACCTAATGTATTTGGTCGGATCCTAATGATCGACCAAACTGGGTCGGGTTCGAAGGTATAGGCGATTTATCAGATCGCCTACCCTACGACCCTAGACAACGTGGTAATCAGTGGGCATAGTCCCAAGGGACTATGACCAACGTGATTACACTCACGTTGCGAAGTTCAAACGAACTTCGCATTGACCATTACTGGTCAACGCTGAAAGTCAAACAAAGTTTGACTTTCTGACTCGAAAAGCAATAAAATAAGGAAAAGAACGAAAGAATACTTACGAAGGGTCCCCGAATGCTAAACTCGATTCAAAAATCTCAGGTATGAAACAAATGTTTCAACTTAGAGTTTCTCAAATCAAGTTTCTAGTGATTTTAGTAATGGGGGGTATGGGGTATTTATAGGAATACCCGAACCGTTAAGATCGTTTCATGGAAAACGTGCCTTAATCCCATCCGTACATGTGTTGAAATGTCATGGTGTTTAGGTGTTTAAATTCCATCCATACATGTGTTGAAATGTCATGGTGTTTAGGTGTTTAAATTCCATCCATACATGTGTTGAAATGTCATGGTGTTTAGGTGTTTAAATTCCATCCATACATGTGTTGAAATGTCATGGTACCAAAATTCCATCCTTATCCACTGACTAAGCAAGTTTAGAATGTGTGGTTGTGAATTAAACAACGGCTAATACATCGAATCTGGTCCCGAATGCGAAAAACGAACCAAATGACGCGACGAATGGATTTTTCTTATGGGGAACACTAAAATAAAATATTTTAGTGCTTACATAAATTTTTGGATGTCCGGATGTATTCAGAACGTAAGTTATGCGCGAAAATGCAAACTTGTGCACTTTTTGACACTTTTAGTCCCTGAATGACCCAAAAGTTTATTTTAGCACACCGAACCCCTCAAAGCCTATTTCTAAGCTATGTAAAGGATATTTATGGTATGTTTAACTTATGGTCATGTTCCGGAAGGTCTGTTACAGTTCAAATTGGCATACTTTCGCAGTTTGTCAACTTTAGTCCCTGTAAGCGATTTAACTTGATTTCACCACACCAAACCTTCCAAAACTTATATATAAGTTATGTAAAGGTTATTCAAGGTATGTTAAGCCTATTTCACTATTCCAGAGTGTTCGTTGGATTAAACTGGTTATATTTACGCATTAGTGCGCGTATAACCTTCCAGAAAGCGATTTAGAGTTTGAAATCGAACAAGAGTTGATATGTGCAAAAGATACACATATTTTTTACAAATCCCAAGTATGAAATATAATATTTCATTGGTTTGGTATTTGTTTGATGGCCGTGGAGGCACAGGTGTTACACTATTCCCAAGTTAAATGGGGAGGGTTTTTTAAAAGAGACAATGCACGTTGAATACGAATGGAGTCCCCTCAGGTGCTCGGCTTGTTGTGTATTCGGTCATTCAGATGATTCATGCCCAAAGAACCCAGGGGGTCGTGTTCCCGCGGCTAATCAGAAGGGGGGTAGGCAACCTGGTAACCATGGTAAATCGCAAATGAAGACGGCGTCTAGAGTTGACGAAGATGGATATACGGAGGTACAAAATAAAAAGATGGCTAGGAAGTTGGGTATTCCACTTACTAAACCTAAGCCAAAATTTGAATATAGGCCGATTAGTAATAAGCAGAATCAGGGTTTGAACATTAAGTCGGCTAACCTGTCCGTTGGGAGTAGCAAGAAACCGGATAATACCGGGGGTCTTGTGTCTAGTAATCCTTTTGATGTGCTAAGAGATGAAATTGGGGAATCTAGTAAATCGGCTCGGATAATAGATGATGGAGCAGAATCTTCGGATGATGAAGAGGTAGTAGAGGTTTTCAATGAGACGAATGAATTCCTTAAAGTCGATCCAAACAATGATGTTAATAAAAAAGGGGCAAGCACTCCTTCTTCAGGGGTGTCTCAATGATTAGTTTGGCTGTTTGGAATATTAGGGGGTTGAACCGCCCGCTGAAACAAAATGAGGTTCGTCAGGTTGTGAAAGATAATAAGTTAAGTTTATGTGCGATTCTTGAATCTCATGTGGGTATGGATAATCTTCAGAAGGTTTGCAAGGCTGTCTTTCGGAGATGGGACTGGACTTCTAATGGGGGATGTTGTAACAAAGGGGCTCGGATTATTTTGGGTTGGGACCCGATGGAGGTTGATGTTATGGTTCTTGCGCAGGCAGCTCAAGTGTTACATATTCAGGTTTTTTGTAAGGCTAATAAGAGTATGTTTTTTTGCTCCCTTATATATGCTGCGAATTATTATGTCTCTCGTAGGGATCTCTGGCATAATTTACGAATGCATAATGGCCTGGTTCATGATAAACCTTGGGTGATAATGGGTGATTTCAATTCTGCTCTGAATATCGAAGATAAGTCTATCGGTTCTTCATCCATAACTTCTGGTATGCGTGATTTTAGAGAATGTCTTGAAGAGATTGAAGTATTTGATATAAATCGTACAGGATTACACTTCACATGGAGTCAAAAGCCTAAAGAAGGTATAGGTTTGCTGAAAAAGATTGACAGAGTGTTGGGAAATGCTCCTTTTGTTAGCTCTTATCCGGAATCGGTCGCCATCTTCAAACCCTATGGTATTTCGGATCATTGTCCATGTGTCTTAAAACTGTTCTCGGCTGGTAAATCGAAACCGAAACCTTTCAAGTTTGCGAATTTCTTGGTTCACAAGCCGGGTTTCTTGGATATTGTCAAGTCTAAATGGGATGTGCAAATTAATGGAGTTCATCAGTTTCGAGTTATCAAAAAGCTCACTCTTATGAAATCTTCGCTTCGAGCTCTATTGTTTAAGCAAGGTAATCTCCATGAGAAGGTTGCTAACCTTCGTGGAAAACTTGAGGCACTTCAGCGTGACATTGATATGGATCCTCTGAACGATGTTTTACGGTCTCAAGAAGCTGCTATGCTAAGTGACTTTCAAGAGGCGCTGCTTCATGAGGAAAGGTTCCTCAAGCAGAAATCTAAAGTGGAGTGGCTCCGTGCAGGCGATGCTAATTCGGCGTTTTTCCATACATCCTTAAAGTGTAAAAATCATTTTAATCGTATCGAGGTGATTGCGGATTCGAGTGGCAATATTTTTGAAGGTGACAACGTGGCGGCGGCTTTTGTCAGCCATTATGAGCAATTTTTTGGCTGTGCAGGTCAAGTTTCTTTAGATCCATCTCCTGATTTATTTACTACAAAGCTGGATTCAGACACTGCAAACCATATGGTTCGTCCGGTTACTTTGGAGGAAATCAAATTAGCTATGTTTTAGATTGGGAATGATAAGGCCCCTGGTCCTGATGGTTACACGGCTGCATTTTTCAAAAGTTCTTTGCAGATTGTGGGGGGCGATGTTTCAAATGCTGTTCTCGATTTTTTTAACACTGGTAAACTGCTGAAGCAACTTAATCATACGTTAGTTGTTCTGATTCCCAAGGTATCGTCCCCTACTAGGATCACTGACTATCGTCCTATTTCCTGCTGTAAATGTATTAGTAAAGTGCTGGCGGATAGGCTTAAAGGTTCGTTGAGTCAAATTGTGAGCATAAACCAATCAGCTTTTGTTCCTGGTCGGAAAATTTCGGATAATATTCTTCTTACGCAAGAGTTGATGCATAATTACCATCGTCACTTTGGCCCTCCACGATGTGCTTTTAAAGTAGACATCCAGAAGGCATACGATACGGTAGATTGGGGTTTTCTTAAGAATGTGTTAGTAGGCTTTGGTCTTAATGGAATTATGGTCGATTGGATCATGTTATGTGTGTCTACTGCCTCCTACTCGATATGTGTCAACGGGAATATTCATGGGTATTTTAAGGGGAAAAGAGGGTTAAGGCAAGGTGATCCATTATCTCCTTATCTTTTCACTCTCGTGATGGAAGTTTTGACGTGTATTCTCAACCATGCCACAAGGATTGATTCGTCTTTCAGGTTTCACAATAAATGTGAAAAGCAGCAAATTGTTAATCTTTGTTTTGCGGATGATCTTTTCCTATTTGCTAGAGGAGACGTGGGTTCGGCTAGATGTATTATGTCTTCTCTCACGAAATTCACTCGAATGTCGGGGTTATATCCGAGTGCTCAGAAAAGTACGGGATTTTTTTGTAATGTTCCGAATAATGTTAAAAGGGGAATCTTGACTATCATGCCGTTCGTGGAGGGTACGCTTCCGGTGAAATACTTGGCTGTTTCGCTTATTTCTTCTAGACTGTTGTACAAGGATTGTAGCGTTCTTGTGGAGCGTCTTGAAAATCGGATAGATAATTGGAAGAACAAAATGTTATCTTTCGCTAGCAGGTTACAATTAATCATCTCGGTCCTCTCAGCTCTTCATGTGTACTGGTCTTCGGTTTTTATTTTACCAGCTAGAGTCATTAAGGAATTGGAAGCTAAAATGCGTAATTTTCTTTGGGCTCAGTATCCCTCTCAGCGTGGCAGAGCGAAAGTGTCTTGGAAATCGGTGTGTGTGCCTAAGCATGAGGGAGGTTTGGGTATTCGTCGGATCGCTGATGTAAATAAAGCTCTCATGGTGTCGCATATTTGGAGTGTTTTAAGTAACCAGAACTCGCTATGGGTGGCTTGGATTCATTCTTATCGTTTAAGAGGGCGTAGCTTTTGGGATCACAGGGTTCCGACTTCTTGTTGTTGGAGTTGGAGAAAGATGGCTCAGCTTAGGCCTTTAATCCGTCAGCATGTTTGGTCTCAGATTGGGGACGGAAACAATACGTATGCTTGGTTTGACATGTGGAGTAGTATCGGTCCGCTTTGCAATTTTCTATCTCCTAGAGTTATAACCCGAGAGGGTTTCTCTCTGAATGCTAAAGTGGCGGATGTTTATATGGATGGATCTTGGATTTGGCCGGATGCTTGGAAAGATACTTATCCCGTGCTTATACAATTAGACCTTATTCATCGAAACTTAAATAATCAGGATCGGATTTTGTGGATGGATGGTGATAAGCTAACCGAGTACTCCTCTTCAGGGGTTTGGAATTCGGTTCGGACTAGGGAGCAGGAGGTGAATTGGGCAAGCCTTGTTTGGTTCTCTCAATGTATCCCTCGGCATGCCTTTTTGATGTGGCTCATTGTTCGACGCAAACTCTTAACGCAAGACAAAATCTTGCAATGGAGCTATACCCGGAGAAACAATATGAACATGATGTGCTGCCTCTTGTGTTATGAAAATGTGGATTCGCATGATCATTTGTTTTTCGAATGCAAGTTGTCCTCGCAAATTTGGTGTACGGTTCGTTCTAAAGCTGGAATGGATAGAGTAGATTCAAGGTGGACCGATATTGTGGAGTGGTTAGACCATCGTTCTCGGTCTAAATCGGCGAAAAATCTGGTTTGCAGATTGTTAGTTGCAGCTTCAGCTTACATTATTTGGCAGGAGAGGAACAATCATTTGTTCAGAAACCATGCGAGGCCTCCGGATACCATCTCCAAAGCTGTTTTAGAAAGTGTGAGGTACAAATTGATGGGGCTCAGATTCAAGAACACAATCAGAGTTCGGGAGTTGCTGGAGAAGTGGGATATTCACGACGCTGATTTAATTATAGAGAATGGCTGATTCATGTGGTCTAGTGTCGTGATGGTCTAGATAGTTGTCTAGTGGTCTTTTTGTATCGCTTTCCTTTGTTGGTTGTTTTCATTTTGTTCTACTTTCATGAGGGTATGTCTCATGTCTGAACTAGTAAGGAAGTTACCTTACTACTTGTTTTGTTTATTTGTGAATATATAAAATCACCGGGGTAACCCTTTACCCAAAAAAAAAAAGAGATGGCCGCTAGCCTGGAGGGATACATATCCGGTCCTTATTCATGCGTCTAATATAACTATTAACAATTCTATTGCTGATCGTTTTTTATGGAAGGATGGGAATGAATTGTCAGGTTATTCTTCAGCGTTAGTTTGGAATTCGATCCGGTCGAGGGAGCCTGATATTCAATGGGTCAGCATTGTCTGGTTCGCTCAGTGTATTCCCAAGCATGCTTTTCTTTTGTGGTTGATTATGAGGCGGAAACTTTTGACCCAGGATAAGATTATTCAGTGGGATTTTGAGAGGAGGAAAAACATGAATATGATGTGTTGCCCTTTGTGTTATGCGAATTATGATTCTCATTCGCACCTTTTCTTTGAATGTCCGTTCTCAATGCAAGTTTGGAATGGTGTTCGTGGAAAGGCAGGCATGTAACAACTGTGCTTGTAATCATTGTGAACAGTTCTATTATCAATAAAACAATGTTATTTGATCCCAATATTTTTTTGATTGTGTTTTACATTTTTCATGTTTTGACTTTTATGTAATTTCAAACTCTATATCACTTTCTGGAGAGTTATACGCAAACTAGTGCGTAAACGTACTCAGTTTAATGCGAAAAATACTCCGGAACAGCAACATATACTCAACATACCTTAAATAACCTTTACATAACTTAGAAATAAGTTTTGAAGGCTTTGGTATGGCAAAAACAAGTTAATTCGCTTACAGGGACTAAATATGACAAACTGCGAAAGTATGTCAATTTGAACTGTAACGAACATTCCGGAACATGACCATAAGTTAAACACACCTTAAATATCCTTTACATAACTTAGAAATAGGCTTTGAGGGGTTCGGTATGCTAAAATAAACTTTTGGGTCATTCAGGGACTAAAAGTGTCAAAAAGTGCACAAGTTTGCATTTTCGAGCATAACTTACGTTCTGAATACATCCGGACATCCAAAAATTTATGTAAGCATGACTATATTATATTTTAGTGTTCGCCATAAGAAAAATCCATTCGTCGCGTCATTTGGATCGTTTTTCGCGCTTGTGCGCGTTCCGTCGTAATTAAGCGAACATCGCGTTCGTACGACCAAACGAACCATCATCCGGCATATTTTTGAGTATGTTTTGAGTTCCCTATACTTTAACTTCATTTTAGAGCCTTGAAATGAGGTTAACGGGGTTCAAACGCATCGAAAAAGGCCTTAAACACGTGCAGGGACCATTTCTGCCATTTTGGAAACAATTCTGAAACAGAGGGGCAGTGGCGTAGCGCGAGCCCTAAGGGCCTATGCAGTCGCGCTACGCGAGTGCCTTATCTGGGCAGAAAACTCAGTTTTGCATTTTCGGGACCAGATTCGATGTATTAGCCGTTGTTTAATTCACAACCACACATTCTAACTTGCTTAGTCAGCGGATAAGGATGGAATTTAGGCACCATAACTTTCCGACACTTGTACGGATACGATTAAGGCACGATATTCGACAAGCGATCTTAACGGTTCGGGTATTCCTATAAATACCCATCCACCCCCATTGCTAAAATCACTAGAACTTTGATTTGAGAAACTCTAAGTTGAAACTATTGTTTCATACCTGAGATTTTTGAATCGAGGTTAGCATTCGGGGACCCTTCGTAAGTATCCTTTCGTTCTTTTCCTTATTTTACTGCTTTTTCGAGTCAGAAAGTCTAACTTTGTTTGACTTTCAGCGTTGACCAGTAATGGTCAATGCGAAGTTCGTTTGAACTTTGCAACGTGATTGTAATCACGATGGTCATAGTCCCTTGGGACTATGCCTACTGATTACCACGTTGTCTAGGGTCGTAGGGTAAGCGATCTAATAAATCGCTTATACCTCGAACCCGACCCAGTTTGGTCGATCATTAGGATCCGACCAAACACATTAGGTGACCATAGTAGGTAGGGAATAACCTTCCGAGGTTATACCCTATGGTCACATCGTTTAAGTAGTTGTATGATAGGTAGTTTATATGCCTTAGGTAAATTACCAGAATACCCTTTTCATGTATAATTGGTAATTAAGCATATGTAACCTAAACTTTTGTCACATAACTGATTATGTAACGTGTTCAGGCATATAACACTTGTCATAGGGCTAGTTAGGCGGTCCGAACGCGTTTCACGCGCACGACGCGTTAAAGTAGCATAAGCTTCCTAAACGGGTCGTAATGGGTCGTAAACAATTATGTTAAGTTTCATTTAGTATGTAGGCTTTGTTAAACCAAATGACACGAGTCTCTACACTCGTTTGGTTTACAAACCCTCATGCTACCCGTTCTTCCGATTTAGGTCCGGTTTATTAATATAGCTACCTATATTAGGTGCCGTTTGATTCCGAGATCTATAGCATTACTTGGTGGTTATCTTTAGACAACTGAGCAATCTCAAGTGAGTACATAGACCCCTCTTTTACTGTTTTCCAAACTGTTTTGGGGTGGAACACATGTGCCTACTTGTTACTTTCATGCTTTCCTGTTTTCACATCATATACTGCTATGTTCGTTAGTACATTATAGTACATGATTTTATGACATTACATGCTAGGTGTGCCTATTATGTGCATTACTTAGTACATTGTTTTACATGACATTTCATGCTAGGTGTGCCCATTATGTGCATTACTTAGTACATCGTTTTACATGACATTTCACGCTATGTATGTTCATTTGATTACATACTTAGTGCATTGTTTTCACATGCTTACATTTTGGTATGACATTTGGTTTGTTTACATGGGACAATACATTCATTAACATTAGCTACGCCGTTCGTTAGTAGGTAGTGGTACCATAGGAATTGACAACTCCCGTTCCGGACATCCCAGGGAAAGGGGATGAAAGGAATGACCGAATTCGATGATATAAGACAGATAGACCTTTAATTTGTTTAAAGGGTTTATCACCACAGTCGCAAGGCTTGGATGTATGCATTTTCACAATACCGCATAAATGTTCATATTAAATAATTGCATGCATTTTTCCACAAAGACATAAGATTGATTTAAACCATGTTTTACTTCAATATTTTGTTTTTGTGCATATGGTTTAGTTGAGACATTTCACTTGCCATACCTGACATTTTGACATAGTCATTTGACATGGATATTTGACATAGACATTTGACATGGATATTTGACATAGACATTTGACATGATTTACATCTTGACATAAACACTTTGACATATTATTCAATACATTTGACAATTGGGTTAAACATAGACTTCTTACATTGGTTGGTTTGGTTTGATTAAGTGATTAAGTAACGATGCGTGTGTAATATGATACAAGCATGGTGGATACGCCGCTGGTACTTCCTATATATAAGTGTTTGTATAGTATTACATGTCGTAACGTTATTTGAATCATTTCAATATTGAGACATAGAACATTTTATACAAATAACACACTTTTCACAAGACATTGATTTACAAACAATTTATCTTATACAAACACATTTTTACATGGTTATTTATTTAACCTGACATTTACTTATACATATCATCTGATCTTATTGTTTTCAAATGACTTACAAGACAAAGCAAATTACAAGGTTCATGACTAAACATTTTTCTTAAACATAAGTCATGAATCCTATTTTCACAAAACCTATGTATCTCACAGGCATTTTTATGCTGACGTACCTATTTTCACATGTGTTTTCAGGTGCTTTTCCATAGGATGTTGATCATGATACTAGGGCGGACCTGTGCCTTAGAGACTTTAAAAGAAGATAGACTATGTTTAATTATGTTCTGAACTCTTAATATACTTTTTTGAGACAATGTAACACCCTTGTTGATAAATAAAATACAACTTTGTATGCCATGGTTATGAAACAATTAATTCTGTCGCAACACGCCCCGATGTTTCCGCCGCGATTTGTTGTTTTACGCGGTCGGGGTGTGACAAGGCATGTCTAGTGTGGAACCAAAGCTAGTGTCTATTGTGGAATGGTTGTCTTTGCGGTCCAACTCGAAGTCAGCAGGTTATTTGATTAGTAAATTGGTGGTGGCAGCGTCCGCGTATGTTATATGGCAGGAAAGGAATGATTGTTTGTTTAAGAACCATACCAGGCCGCCAGATGCTATTTGCAAAACAATCCTACAGATTGTTCGTTACAAGTTGCTAGGGGTGAAGTTTAAAGACACAGCGAATGTGAGAAGACTCTTAGAGGAATGGGATATCCGAAGTGGTGATGGTAGAGGCAACGGGGGCTGATTAGTTTAGTGTGTCGTTTGTGTCTAGATGTTTGTCTAGTTGTTGGTGTTTGTCTACTTTGTTCTGGTTCATTTTGGTTTACTTTCATGGGGCATGTCTCATGATTGAACTAGTGTGGATCTCTCCTCACTACTTGTTTTATTTGCTTGTTGATATATAGAATCACCGGGGTAACCCTTTACCCAAAAAAATCATTAAAATATTTTATTTTAGTGATTGGCATGATAAAATTCAATTCATCGCGTAATTTGGATCGTTTTCCGCGTCCGTTCATGTTTCGTCGTAATTAACCGAATAACGTGATCGTACGACCAAGCGAACCAACATCCGACATATTTTCAAGCATGTTTCATGTCCCCTATATTTAGGCATCATTGTAGAGCCTTGAAAATGGCTTAACGGGCTTTAAACATAGCAAAATAGGCCTCAAACAACTGCTGGGACCATTTCTGTAAAAATGAAACTTGTTTTCTGATCTGCAGGCGGACGCAGGCCGCGTAAGCCTGCTGTAACTCTTACGCGGGGTGCGAGCGACCCCCAGATCAGCTGATTGTTGTTTACTGCCTTTTCCAGCTGTTTCCTGGGTTTGCAAATGGTATTTGTGAGTCTATGGGCTTGTTTTAGGGTGCCCATGGTATTCTAAATCAGGGGGTGCACATGTAAGGCCAAGATCAAAGCACGTTTATCGATGAACGATCCTAACGGTGGCCCGAAAACTATATAAACCCCATGATTTTTCATTTGTAACTCACACATGATCTGATCTTATGCTCTAAGTTGAAGCTTTATGCTTCATACCTGAGTATTTAGATCAAGATCCTCCTAGCTTGGACCCTTCGTAAGTATTCTTTCATGCTTTTATGCGTTTTTTTAAGCGTGAAAGTCAAACTGCGTTTGACTTTCGCCTTTGACCAGTTTATGGTCAACACGAAGTTCGTTTAACTTCGCAACGTGAGCGTAACCACGATGGTCATAGTCCCTTGTGACTATACCTACTGATTACCATGTTATTTAGACATAGTGACGAGTCATATTTCCGGTCAAAATGCGCATTCTTGCGTATTTTGCAACCAAACTATTTTCGGGTATCAAAACCCTTTGTTTTGATATCAAACCTGTTTTCTAACTTCGTTAAACATGTTTTAACATGTTTAGCTCACCACTTTAGGTTTAGTGCTTATATAGGGTCGTAAGATAAGCGGTCTAAACAACCGCTTAGACTTTCGAACCCGACCCGTTTGGTCGATCATTAGGATCCGATCAAGCATATTTTGTGACCATAGTTGTATAGGGAATAACCTTCCGAGGTTATACCTTATGGTCACTTCGTTTAAGTAGTTGTATGATAAGTAGTTTATATGCCTTAGGAAAATGACCAAAATGCCCTTTTTACGCATAAATTCATTTTAAGCATATGTAACCTAAATTTTCACATCTAAACTGATTAAGTAACATTATTAGACATGTTAAGGCATATAATACTTGTCATAGGACTAGTTAGGGGTTCTGAACACGTTTTACGCGAACGACGCGTTAAAGTAGCATAAGCTAGAAACCCAATGCTCTTTCTCCTTGGCGATTTTCTTGATCTTCATGAAACCCTAGATTTTTCTTTGTGATCTTTTGTATAACAGTCTGTGATTAGAGTTTTGATTTATCGAAATTCTATAACGAACTCGTTAGCAATAGTGATCAATCTGAAATTAGGGTTTTTGTTTTTGTTCTTCTTCAATCGTCGCCCTAGTTGCAGTGTCGAAATCCTGACCTATTAAATCGGTTGTGATTGGTCGCGGTTAACTAAGTTTAATTTAGCTAGATTGATACTCTGGTTTAATCAGTTAAGGATTGAAATTCGGCTCTAGGGTTTAAGGATTAGGGTTTTCTTCCGATAAGTGTTCTTTGTTTTCTTTGCGTCGTGGTCGTTTTCTGATTTGCATAGTGTCTTCAGCTTCGTTGTTTAAGGGAGAGTTGTGTTTTTGCTAATGAATGATCGTGATAATCCTGGGAGTAACATCCCATATCAGGTGAACCAGGGATTGTTTGATCTGGATGGTTATCCTTTATCCCTGGCTGCAACTGATGATTTTAATGAATCTATGGATCAAGAGGCAGGGTCTACTCCGGGTACAGTTCCTGTTCACGGCATTGGGCTACGTGTGACCAACATCGAAGGAAAATCAATGTTGCCGAGGAGAGGTATGTTTTTTACTGATAACCTCTCGGTTATTGATGGTTTGGCTGCCATATCCAAACCCGTTAACCTGGATAGTGTGGAGAAAGTCAGCTCGGAAAATCAGGGTACAGAGAAACATCAAGATCATGTTGCTAGTAGTCAGCAGAATTCTTGTAACTCAGTTAAAACTTTGTCATATGCTGAATCTGTTAGGGGAGCTAGTGCGAGGAAGGTTAACTTTCGTGCATTGGCGACTGATGAGAAGCAGGATGGTTGTGATGTGGTCTTGTCTAGGGACTCCGTCAGAGTAGTGCAAGATAAATTGGCTAACACGTTGTATGGATACTTTTTGGGGGATCAGGTAGCGTACCCCGTTGTGGAATACTTTGTTAGGAATAATTGGAAACAGTTTGGATTGCAGAAATCAATGATGAACGCCAATGGTTTTTTTCTTTTTCAATTTTGCTGATCAAGCAGGTATGCTGAAGGCTCTTACGGAGGGACCGTGGATTATTCGCTCACAGCCGTTGTTTTTGGAAGTCTGGCCGCCGTCGGTTAAGCTTGAGAAGAAGGAAGTGAAAAAGGTTCAGGTTTGGGTTAAATTCCATGAAGTTCCTATCGCTGCGTATACGGAGGATGGTTTAAGTTTGATTGCAATAGCTATTGGGGAGCCGAAAGCTTTGGATTCTTTCACTACTTCTATGTGCGTAGATATGTGGGGTAGAAGCAGTTTTGCCCGTGCACTTATTCAGATTTCAGCCGATAATAATCTCAAGGAGGAGTTGATTATTGCGGTTCCTTGCCTTGATGGAGATGGATTTGTTAAGGAGAAGGTTTATGTCGAATATGAATGGTGTCCCCATAGGTGTGGTCAATGCTGTGTATTTGGCCATAATGAGGATTGTTGTCCAAAGCAGGCTACTAAAGTGTCTAATGGTAAACCTCAAGATGGCAAGATTCCTGGTCATGATAAGAAGTTTAAGCAGCCGATTCAGGATAGGGGGCCTTCAAAGCGTCAACCCACTGTGGACAAAGATGGTTACACGACTGTTCAAGGTAAGAAGGCAGCTAGGAAGGTTGGTTTTAATGTGAATAAACCTAAGCAAAAAATTGAATATAGGCCGATTACGTCTAAGAGTAAGGGAGGGACTCCTAATCCGATTCCGGTTCGGATGGAAACAATGGCTACTCATAATAAATTTGATGTTTTAGGGGATAACACCGATGTTGGCCAAAGTAGCTCGGGTGTTAGGCCGGATCAAAACGTTTCAGATGATGAGGAAGTGGTTGAAGTTTATAATGAAACGAACGAATTCATTAAGGTGGATTGTTGAGACACCAATGTTATGAAAGGGACAATCACTCCTATACAAGGGGTTTCTAATGATTAGTTTCGTTGTTTGGAACATAAGGGGGTTGAACCGCCCTTTGAAACAAATGGAGGTTCAGCAAGCAGTCAAAGATAATAAGCTGAGTTGCTGTGCAATTCTAGAGTCTCATGTGAATGTTGGAAACCTTAGTAGGGTGTGTTCGTCGGTGTTTAGAAACTGGGATTGGACTTCTAATGGGAATTGTTGTCATAAAGGAACTCGTATTATTCTTGGATGGAACCCGGATGTTGTTGATGTCATGGTGTTATCTCAAACGGATCAGGTGATGCATATACAAGTTTTATTAAAGTTGGACAAGAAGTTGTTTTTTGATTCTATAGTGTATGCGGCGAACTCCTATATCCATAGAAGAGTTTTATGAAATAATTTAGCGATGCATAAGATATTGGTTGATAATAAGCCGTGGGTGGTTATGGGTGATTTCAACTCAGCTTTGTTTCTAGAAGATAAGTCTGTGGGTACTTCATCGATGTCGCTGGGTATGAGGGAGTTCAAAGATTGTGTGGAGGTTATGGAGGTGTTTGATATTAATAGGACAGTAATGCATTTCACTTGGAATAAAAAACCTAAAAAGGGTGTCGGTTTGCTTAAAAAGCTCGATAGAGTCTTGGGCAATACTGCTTTCGTTGCTGAATTTCCTGATTCGCATGCTAGCCTTATGGGATTTCGGATCATTGCCCATGTATCCTAGAAATTACAAAAGCGGGTAGAATGAAACCTAAGCCTTTTAAGTTTGCAAATTTTCTAGTTCACAAATAGGGATTTCTTGATATTGTTAAGAGCGGCTGAGAGGTTCAAGTTAATGGTGTTCATCAGTTTCGGGTTGTTAAGAAACTCCGGCTTCTTAAGCATCCGCTGAGGTCTCTCTTATTCAAGCAAGGTAACCTCCACTCGAAGGTTGTTGATTTGCATGGAAAACTTGAGGCCATTCAAAAAGAGATTGACCGGAACCATACGGATGAGGAATTACGTATTGCTGAAGCAAATGTGCTTCGGGAGTATCAGGAAGCTTGCTTGGATGAAGAAAGATTCCTTAAGCAAAAGTCTAAAGTTGAGTGGCTTCGAGCAAGGGATGCTAATATGTCTTTTTTCCACAGTTCTTTGAAGAGTAGGAACCATCGAAGCCGTATTGATGGGATTACGGATGCGAGTGGGCATGGTTTGGAGGGTCACCATGTTTCGAAAGCCTTTGTGGATCATTATGAAAACTTTTTAGGTGGTCAAGGGGCCGTCTCCCTCACTCCTTCTCCGGATTTGTTTTCTAGAGTGCTGAATGGGGATGTGGCTAGTCATATGGTGCGTCCGTTCACTATTGATGAGGTTAAGGCGGCTGTTTTTTCTATAGGAAATGATAAAGCTTCAGGGCCTGACGGGTATACGGCTGCTTTCTTTAAGAGCTCCTGGCCGATCATAGGTAACGATGTTACTAATGCTATTATGGATTTCTTTATCACTGGTCGTCTGCTCCAAGAAATTAATCATACTCTTATAGTTCTGGTTCCGAAGGTATCTACGCCTTCCACGATATCTGACTATAGGCTGATTTCTTGCTGTAATGTCCTTTATAAGTGTATCAGTAAACTCCTAGCGGATCGTATTAAAGGTGCTTTAAGTGGGATTGTGAGTATCAACCAATCTGCGTTTGTTCCGGGTAGAAGAATATCGGATAATGTTTTACTTACCCAAGAGCTGATGCACAACTATCATAGGAACTCGGGTCCTCCTAGGTGTGCTTTCAAGGTAGATATTCAGAAAGCTTATGACACGGTGGAATGGAGTTTTCTAAAAAAATGCTCTTATCAGTTTTGATTTTAATAGACAAAAGGTGGATTGGATTATGGTTTGTGTTTCGTCCCCTTCTTACTCGATATGTGTCAATGGCAATGTTCATGGATACTTTATGGGTAAAAAGGTTTACGACAGGGAGACCCAATTTCTCCTTATCTATTCACGCTGGTTATGGAAGTTTTGACTTGTATTCTGCAACAGGTGACTAGAATCGATTCATCATTCAGGTTTCATAATAAATGCGAAAAACAACAAATCATCAATCTTTGCTTTGCCGATGACCTGTTTTTGTTTGCTAGAGGAGATGTTGGATCGGCTAGTTGTATTATGACTTCGAACACTAAGTTCACGCAAATGTCGGGCTTAACTCCGCGTATTCATAAGAGTACATGTTTCTTTTGCAATGTCCCTACTCATGTTAAAAATGCTATTCTTAATGTTTTGCCATTCGTGGAGGGTTCCCTCCCTGTTCGGTATTTGGGTGTTCCTCTAATATCGTCTAGGCTCTCATATTCAGATTGTCATATCCTGGTGGAGCGAGTGGAAAACCGGATTAACAGTTGGAAAAATAAGCTTTTATCATTCGCTGGGCGTCTTCAACTTATTATTTCAGTTTTGTCCTCTATGTACATCTACTGGTCTTCGGTTTTCTTATTACCGGCTAGTGTTTCTAAGAGCTTGGAAACTATCATGCGTAATTTCCTTTGGGCTACGGATTCGGCTCATAAAGGAAAAGCTAAAGTGGGTTGGAAGGTGGTTTGTCTTCCAAAACATGAAGGGGGTTTGGGTATTAGAAGGATCCGTGATGTTAATAGGGCGCTTATGGCTTTTCACGTATGGAGTATTGTTACAAACCGGGAATCACTTTGGGTTGCTTTGTAACACCCTGACACGGAGGCGGAAACGTCAAGGGCATCACGAAACTTGATAGAATGCATATGAGCACATGGTAATTAAATTAAAGTTGAAGTATGATTAAGTTGTTTGATAGGATTGCATTCACATCCAAACTAGTACAAAACAAATACAACACATTGTTCACAAAGGTCTTTGTTTTTATTTTAAGCTAAGGCACTTGTCTTGCAATCCTATGTGATCCTTGCAAAAGCTAACTTCAACAACACCTGAAACATATGTTAAAAACAATTTGGGTCAACAAACGGTTGAGTGAGTTCATAGGTTTTGGTTAGTTTGGTAATAAAAAAATAATGTGATAATGAAATAAAATGTTTAACAATGTGGCATTTGATATGTTTTAAACAATTGAATGAAACAAGTCCCGCTTGGTGAACATCCAAACCTTGTAGACGTAACACGGCATTGATCACCCAGACTTCCGCAATGAATAACATGAACAACAACAACAACAACAACAATAGATCTAGAAGTCGGATGGGGCCGTCACCCCTATAGCGCTATAATGTACCGTTCGGCTTGTACGGAGTTAATGAATGTAGGTTAAGCATCAAGTAAACAAACAATTGCAAGAAAACAATCAATATAGCCAAAAATGCAAATGAGTTTGTATCACATTATTACATATGTTTCACCCCGAAAATATTGTAAAACAGAAAATGGGGACTATGAACTCACCTTGTTTGCGAAATAATTCCAAACAAGTAAATGGATAAGAGTTTTGCGGGAACAAGACTTTCCACGTCACTCTAAAAACATGCACCAAACAAATATAGAACATAGCATCAACAAAAGGCAAAACTGTAACTTTGTATAAACGGGTGACAAGGTTTTGTGTTGTACGGTTTGACAATCTGATAAATTTGAGAAGTATTTATATAAAATACTAGGTTATACAAATAATAAGTAAGACATTATTATTTGTATATTTAAACAACTAATATATATATATATATATATATATATATATATATATATGATTATACTTTTAAGTCTACATATATAAATATATATATATATATATATATGTTAACTTATAAAAATTATGTAAACAGTTTGTATAATATAATCCAAAAGTCCAAGTTTAATTATAGGATGTATAAATTATTTTCTGTATTATCAAAACATATGTATTTTCAGAAAATATGATAATTATACAATTTAATTATCTAATAATTAAGAGTTAATTACATAGTTAGTCCCTGTGGTTTGCATAAAGTAACATACTTAGGTACTAATAGTTTAAAATAACATTCTAGGGTATTAACTTTTCATTTTGTAACGTTTGGGGGTATTAAGCTTATTTGTAGGCATAAAATCACATTCTGTTAGTACCTAAGTATGTTATTTTGTGCAAACCACAGGGACTACCTATGTTACTACCTTAGAAGTTAATACCTCCAAACGTTACAAAATGAAAAGTTAATACCCTAGAAGGTGATTTTAAACTATTAGTACCTAAGTATGTTATTTTGTGCAAACCACAGGGACTAACTATGTAATTAACTCAATAATTAATTTAGGGCAGAATAATTAAAAATGACATTTTAATTATATAACAAGCGTAAATCAGATAATTATCATGGCAGAAAATAAATATATTTTTAAATAAACAGTTTAATTATTTGTTAAAAATGAAATAACAGAATAACTATGTGAATAATTACCTAAGTAATTAATTTAAATCAGAAAATTTAGAAATAACACTTTTTAAATATTAACATGCAATATTACAGATTTAAAATAAATATTACGGTCTTAAATAAATTTTATATAAATAATCTGGAATAAAAAGGATAATTGTTAAATAAACTGATTTATAAAGTTTATTATAAAAATAACATGCAATTATCAAAACATGGTTTCTGATTTTTAATAAACTCCACAAAAATGCTTAATATTCTAAAAATGATTTCGGATATAAATATCATAAATTAAAATGATTTAACTAAATAGATTTAACTTTATAAGTGTATAAACTATCTGTCACACCCCGACCGCGTAAAACAACAAATCGCGGCGGAAACATCGGGGCGTGTTGCGACAGAATTAATTGTTTCATAACCATGGCATACAAAGTTGTATTTTATTTATCAACAAGGGTGTTACATTGTTTCAAACAGGAAATTAAAGAGTTCAGAACATAATTAAACATAGTCTATCTTCTTTTAAAGTCTCTAAGGCACAGGTCCGCCCTAGTATCATGAACAACATCCTATGGAAAAGCACCTGAAAACACATGTGAAAATAGGTACGTCAGCATAAAAATGCCTGTGAGATACATAGGTTTTGTGAAAATAAGATTCATGACTTTTGTTTGAGAAAATGTTTAGTCATGAACCTTGTTATTTGCTTTGTCTTGTAAATCATTTGAAAACAATAAGATCAGATGATATGTATAAGTAATTGTCAGGTTAAATAAATAACCATGTAAAAATGTGTTTGTATAAGATAAGTTGTTTGTAAATCAATGTCTTGTGAAAAGCATGTTATTTGTATAAAATGTTCTATGTCTCAAACTGAAATGATTCAAGTAACGTTACGCCATGTAATACCATACAAACACTTATATATAGGAAGTACCAGCGGCGTATCCACCATGCATGTATCATATTACACACGCATCGTTAACTTAATCACTTAATCAAACCAAACCAACCAATGTAAGAAGTCTATGATTAACCCAATTGTCAATTGTATTGAATAATATGTCAAAGTGTTTATGTCAAGATGTAAATCATGTCAAATGTCTATGTCAAATATCCATGTCAAATGTCTATGCCAAATATCCATGTCAAATGTCTATGTCAAAATGTCATGTATGGCAAGCGAAATGTCTCAACTAAACCATATGCACGAAAACAAAGTATTGAAGTAAAACTTGGTTTAAATCAAAGCTATGTTTTGTGTAAATGCATGCAACTATTTAATATGAACATTTATGCGGTATTGTGAAAATGCATACATCCAAGCCTGGCGACTGTGGTGATAAACCCTTTAAACAAATTAAAGGTATATATGTCTTATGTCAACGAATTCGGTCATTCCTTTCTGTCCCCTTTCCCTGGGATGTCCGGAACGGGAGTTGTCAATTCCTATGGTACCACTACCTACTAACGAACGGCGTAGCTAATGTTAATGAATGTATTGTCCCATGTAAACAAACCAAATGTCATAACAAAATGTGAGCATGTGAAAACAATGCACTAAGTATGTAATCAAATGAACATACATAGCGTGAAATGTCATGTAAAACGATGTACTAAGTAATGCACACAATGGGCACACCTAGCATGAAATGTCATGTAAAACGATGTACTAAGTAATGCACACAATGGGCATACCTAGCATGAAATGTCATGTAAAACAATGTACCAAGTAATGCACACAATGGGCATACCTAGCATGAAATGTCATGTAAAACAATGTACCAAGTAATGCACACAATGGGCACACCTAGCATAAGATGTAATGAAATCATGTACTATAATGTACTAACGAACATAGCATGTATATGATGTGAAAACAGGAAAGCATGAAAGTAACAAGTAGGCACATGTGTTTCACCCCAAAACAGTTTGGAAAACAGTAAAAGAGGGGTCTATGTACTCACTTGAGATTGCTCAGTTGTCAAAAGATAACCACCAAGTAATGCTATAGATCTCGGAATCAAACGGCACCTAATATAGGTAACTATGTTAATAAACCGGACCTATCTCGGAAGACTGGGTAGCATTAGGGTTTGTGAACCAAATGAGTGTCGGAACTCACGTGATATGGTTTAACAAAGCCTACATGCTAAATGAAACTTAACATAATTGTTTACGACCCATTACGATCCGTTTAGGAAGCTTATGCTACTTTAACGCGTCGTGCGCGTGAAACGCGTTCGGACCGCCTAACTAGTCCTATGACAAGTATTATATGCCTAAACATGTTAAATAATCAGTTATGTGACAAAGGTTTAGGTTACATATGCTTAATTACCAATTATACATGAAAAGGGTATTCTGGTAATTTACCTAAGGCATATAAACTACCTATCATACAACTATTTAAACGATGTGACCATAGGGTATAACCTCGGAAGGTTATTCCCTACCTACTATGGTCACCTAATGTGTTTGGTCGGATCCTAATGATCGACCAAACTGGGTCGGGTTCGAAGGTATAGGCGATTTATCAGATCGCCTACCCTACGACCCTTGACAACGTGGTAATCAGTGGGCATAGTCCCAAGGGACTATGACCAACGTGATTACACTCACGTTGCGAAGTTCAAACGAACTTCGCATTGACCATTACTGGTCAACGCTGAAAGTCAAACAAAGTTTGACTTTCTGACTCGAAAAGCAGTAAAATAAGGAAAAGAACGAAAGAATACTTACGAAGGGTCCCCGAATGCTAAACTCGATTCGAAAATCTCAGGTATGAAACTAATGTTTCAACTTAGAGTTTCTCAAATCAAATTTCTAGTAATTTTTGCAAAGGGGTGATGGGGTATTTATAGTTTTCGGTGCACCGTTGAGATCGTTTCTTGGAAAAGGGGAAATGATCTCATCCGAACACTTGTTGCAAGGTTATGGAAGCTTAATTCCATCCTTATCTAGTGACTAAGCAAGTGAAAATATGTGGTTAAGGATCATTTAGTTGCAACTTGTGTTTGAAACACTTAATCTGGTCAGATCATGCAGTAGTGTAGCGCTACGGGTAGAGCCTTAGGGCTCGCGCTACGCTAGTGCCTATCTGATTCAGAATTGTTTCAAAAGTGACATGTTTAGTCCCTGCAGCCCTTTTAAGCGATTTTCGATGCGTTTGAACCCCGTTAACCTCATTTCAAGGCTCTAAAATGAAGTTAAAGTATAGGGAACTCAAAACATGTTCAAAAATATCTCGGATGTCGGTTCGTTTGGCCGTACGAACGCGATGTTCGCTTAATTACGACGGAATGCGCATAAGCGCGAAAAACGATCCAAATGACGAAACGAATGGATTTTTCTTAAGGCAAACACTAAAATAAAATGTAGTCATGCTTTCATA
This sequence comes from Helianthus tuberosus, assembly GCA_030545235.1. Lineage (NCBI taxonomy): Eukaryota > Viridiplantae > Streptophyta > Magnoliopsida > Asterales > Asteraceae > Helianthus > Helianthus tuberosus. The sequence continues at coordinate 45,927,203 of CM060429.1, read as the reverse complement.
AATTTTTGGATGTCCAGATGTATTCAGAACGTAAGTTATGCGCGAAAATGCAAACTTGTGCACTTTTTGACACTTTTAGTCCCTGAATGTCCCAAAAGTTTATTTTAGCACACCGAACCCCTCAAAGCCTATTTCTAAGCTATGTCAAGGATATTTAAGGTGTGTTTAACTTATGGTTATGTTCTGGAATGTTCGTTACAGTTCAAATTGACATACTTTCGCAGTTTGTCATATTTAGTCCCTGTAAGCGAATTAACTTGTTTTTGCCATACCAAAGCCTTCAAAACTTATTTCTAAGTTATGTAAAGGTTATTTAGGGTATGTTGAGTATATGTTGATGTTCCGGAGTATTTCTCGGATTAAACTGAGTACGTTTACGCACTAGTTTGCGTATAACTCTCCAGAAAGCGTTGTAGAGTTTGAAATTACATAAAAGTCAAAACATGAAAAATGTAAAACACAAACAAACAAACATTGGGATCAAATAACATTGTTTTATTGATAATAGAACTGTTCAAAGTGATTACAAGCACAGTTGTTACAGTCTCCCCTACTTGTGGAAATTTCGTCCCGAAATTTATTTAGAGGAAACTCGGGGAAAAAGATGTGGATATTTCGCCTTCATTTGATCTTCGCGTTCCCAAGTAAACTCGGGTCCACGTTTAGCTTCCCAGCGAACTTTGACCAAAGGAATGCGCTTGCGTTTAAGCCACTTGACTTCACGTTCCATGATTTCCACTGGTCTCTCAACAAATTTCAGTGTTTTGCCAACACGAATTTCGTCAAGCGGTATGGAGAAGTTCTCATCAGCTGTACACTTCTTGAGATTGGACACGTGAAAAGTTGGATGAACATTTCCAAGTTCAGGAGGTAACTCAAGTCTGTAGGCTACCTTTCCGATTCTTTCGACGATCTTGAATGGTCCAACGTATCTAGGTGCAAGTTTTCCTTTCTTTCCAAATCTGATCACACCTTTCCAAGGTGAGACCTTAAGTAATACTCGATCACCGATTTGAAATTCAAAGGCTTTGCGTTTTGGGTCCGCGTAAATCTTCTGACGGTTTCTAGCTGCCTGAAGGTTATCACGAACTTTCTTGACCTTGTCAGTTGTCTCTAAAATGAGGGCAGGTCCAGTAAGTTGAGCCTCGCCAATCTCATTCCAGCAGACTGGTGAACGACATTTTCGACCATAGAGAGCTTCGAAAGGAGCCATTTTGATGCTAGTGTGATAACTGTTGTTGTAGGAGAATTCAATCAATTTAAGATGTGAATCCCAACTACCACCAAAATCGATCACACAAGCTCTTAGCATATCCTCCAGAGTCTGGATTGTTCTCTCAGATTGACCATCCGTTTGCGGATGATAAGCTGTGCTCAGATTAAGTTGGGTCCCCATAGCAGATTGCATGGTTCTCCAAAAATGAGAAGTGAAACGAGCATCTCTGTCAGAAATGATGTTCAAAGGAACACCATGTCGAGCCACAATTTCATCTACATAGATTTGAGCAAGTCTGTCAGTAGGAAAATCCTCGCGGATTGGCAAGAAATGCGCTGACTTTGTAAGACGATCAACGACTACCCAGATGGCATCATGACCTTTCTTTGTGCGCGGGAGTTTGGTAACAAGATCCATAGTAATGTTTTCCCATTTCCAAACTGGGATCTCTGGTTTCTCCAATAAACCAGAAGGACGCTGATGTTCAACCTTAACCTTTAGACAAGTAAGGCATTTGGATACGTATAAGGCAATGTCTTTCTTCATACCAGGCCACCAATAGTGAGTACGAAGGTCCTTATACATTTTATCTGAGCCCGGGTGAATAGAATAGCGAGACTTATGGGCTTCATCCATAAGCAAGGTACGAATATCATCCTGGCTTGGGACCCACAAACGGTCCATGAAGTAATATGAGCCATTGTCCTTCAGTTCCAGAGCAGGTGTTATGTGATAGGGAAATTCCTTATCCATCAATCCTTGTGAAACACAAGATTGTTGAGCTTGAGAAATGCGTGCTTGAATATCGGATCGAGCTTGAATAACAGATTGAACACGTACACAATGAAGCTTAGTACGTTCCTTGCGACTCAATGCATCAGCCACGACATTCGCCTTACCAGGATGGTAGCGAATTTCACAGTCGTAGTCGTTTAAAAGCTCAACCCAACGTCGCTGTCTCATGTTGAGTTCTTTCTGGTTGAAGATATGCTAAAGACTTTTGTGGTCAGTGAAAACCACACATTTTGTACCGTACAAATAGTGTCTCCAGATTTTGAGAGCAAAGACAACTGCACCCAACTCAAGATCGTGAGTGGTGTAGTTCTTCTCATGTATCTTCAACTGCCTTGATGCATAAGCTATGACTTTGTTCCTTTGCATAAGAACACAGCCAAGACCCAATTTCGATGCATCACAATACACGACAAAATCATCATCACCCTCAGGCAATGATAGAACAGGCGCATTGCAAAGCTTCTGCTTCAGGTGTTGAAAAGCTTCCTCTTGTTTGAATCCCCAATAAAAGGGCATTTTCTTCTGAGTTAGAGCAGTTAGAGGAACTGCAATCTTAGAGAAGTTTTCAATGAAGCGGCGATAATAACCCGCTAGACCAAGAAATGAACGAACTTCAGTAGGAGTAGTAGGCGTATCCCAATCCTTAATCGCACTGATCTTGGAGGGATCTACATGAACACCTCGTTCGTTGATAATGTGTCCCAAAAATTGAACTTCTTTAAGCCAAAATTCGCACTTGGAGAATTTGGCGAAAAGTTGCTCTTTCTTCAGGAGTTCCAGAGTAAGACGAAGATGCTGCTCGTGATCAGCTCGCGTCTTAGAGTAAATCAAGATGTCATCGATAAAAACAATGACGAACTGATCCAAATAAGGTTTGCAGACCCTATTCATTAAGTCCATGAAAACAGCAGGAGCATTAGTCAAACCGAATGGCATGACTGTGAACTCGTAATGTCCATAACGAGTACGGAATGCTGTCTTCGGGATGTCTTCTTCTTGCACCCGAAGTTGATGATACCCGGAACGCAGATCGATCTTCGAAAAATAAGAAGCGCCTTGTAACTGATCAAAGAGATCGTCTATGCGAGGTAGAGGATATCGATTTTTGATGGTAAGCTTGTTAAGCTCACGATAATCGATACACATCCTAAAGGATCCATCCTTCTTCTTGACAAAAAGAACGGGAGCACCCCAAGGTGAAAAACTAGGACGTATAAAACCTTTGTCAGAGAGCTCCTGAAACTGTTTAGATAACTCTTGCATCTCCGATGGTGCAAGACGATATGGAGCTCTGGCAATGGGATTTGCACCAGGTACGAGATCAATGCGGAACTCGACTTGGCGTGCTGGAGGTAGACCAGGTAAATCTTCAAGGAACACTTCAGAATAATCCCGAACGACAGGAATATCTGAAATAGCCTTTCCCTTGCCTTTATCTTCTGTAACATGTGCTAAGAAAGCCACATAGTTCTTCTGCAGATACTTCCGAGCTTTAAAACAAGACATGAGTTTGAGACCACCGGTAGGTTTCTCACCTTGAACCTGCAGGATCTCGCCTGTCGAAAGCGGCACACGAACAATCTTCTTAGAACAAACTATCTCTGCGCGATGCTTGGATAACCAATCCATTCCCACAATAACGTCGAAGCTTCCAAGTTGCATAGGCGCGAGGTCAATTGGAAAAAGATGGTCGTTAAGATTCAACTGGCAGTTGTGAAGAACAAAATCAAGAATAATGGGTTCACCACTAGCAACCTCTACTGTCAAAGATTTGCCTAGTTTCGTTCTAGACACGCGAAGCATTTGCTCAAAAGACAAAGACACGAAACTCTTATCGGCACCGGAATCGAAAAGAACAGATGCAGGCTGATTATTAATAAAGAATGTACCGTTCACCACATTATCGTCAGCCTGTGCCTCTTGGGCATTCATGTTAAAAACTCGGCCTCGAGCCGGAGCCGGATTCTGGTTCTGGTTCTGGTTGGCTAGCCTTGGGCACCGGTTCCTGTAGTGGGTCAGATCCCCACAATTGTAACAAGCACCTGGTGGGTATTGTGGTCGTGCAGCTTGACCCTGTTGCGGAGCAGGAGGCTGAGCAACTTGTTGAGCCGGGTTCTGAACCGCGGGATTCTGAGCAGATCGACAAACATTGGCGAGATGGCCTGATTTCCCACAGTTAGTACAGAAACGGCATGGAAGTTGCGGCTGGTGGTGACTGTTGCATCTATTGCACAAAGGTGCATTCCCTGTATAGGGTTTCTTTGCTGGAAGCTGTGCGGGTTGGTTGGGAGCTGCCAGATTAGCTTGGGCAGTGATAGCAAAATTTTGGGAAGCCTTACGCTTCCTTGACCTTTTCGAAGAACCAGAGTTCTTTCCATTCAAGTTTTGACCTTTCTTGCTATCTTCCTTGTCAGCCGACTGCTTCTTGCCCTTGTCACCCTTCCTGTGTAACTTGTTCTTCCGGATCTGTGACTCAGTCAATGTCGCAGATAACTCGATCGCCTGACGAAGTGTGGCAGGGTTACTACCAGTAAGAATGTCTTGTACCGAGTCAGGTAGGCCATCGATGTATCTCTCAATAGCCTTGTCGAGTGGGGTGACCATTGTTGGGCAAAGCAGACTTAATTCTTCAAACCGATCAGTATAAGCCCTGTGCTCACCACTATCTTGCTTCAAAACATCAAACTCTTTCTCCAACGCTCGCTGTTCATGACGAGGACAGAATTCCCTCATCATAAGGGCTCTAAGTTCAGCCCATGTCTGTGCGAGAGCAACTTCAGCACCCTGGTCTCTCATAACCCCGTTCCACCATGTCAAAGCCCTCTTCTGAAATACGCTCGAGGAGAACTCGACCTTGCGATTATCCGGACACTGCACATGGCGAAAAGTATTCTCTATGCTCTCGAACCACTGAAGAAGCCCAGTCGCTCCCTCAGAACCACTAAACTTGAGTGGTTTAGCCTGGTTAAAATCCTTGTATTTGCATGGAACGTTGTTGTTGTTGTTGGCCTGGTTCCATTGAGCAAAGAGATTTGGAAACTGAGCAGCCATCTGCTGCGCAATAATTTCTGCCAGCTCGGCAGTAGCTATCTGGTTCTCGCGTCGAGGAGGCATTCTAAAAGAGGAAAACATGAAAAGAAAACGAGTGAGATGATTGGATGAAAAGAATGAGTTGATAAAACAAGAATTGCAAACAGCATAGATGGTGGTCATTCGTCCGTATCACAAAGCAAACAAACGACTCACAGTGACTAATCAAAGTAAATGGATCAAAAATAATGTATAATGAAGACATGCTCGCCTATAAGTGAACACTCATCCCAAGAATTCCCAGGTAAGCACAACTGGTCTCGCGTCTGGTTGAGATGTATACGAAGTGCTTGCCTAGACAGAAAACTCAGAATACAGGCATTCACCCTTCCAGTTTGCACACGTTCACATTATTTAAAACCCAAAACGTTTGACGGGATTTTGAAAATTAGAAGGCACAAGGCCAAAAACCAAACTCGAAAAGGGTTCAAAACCATAAAACAGAGGGTTCAAAACCTTACAATTGAGGGTTCAAAACCTTGTAAAAATTTATTCAAAAACAGATGATTGTTTTTCAAAAATCGTTTCGGAAAAAAAAATTTGGTTCCTTGTTTTGTTAATCACCTAAGGATAGGTGATGTACATGTTTTAAGATCTAAACACAAGATAACTCGTGTTAGGTTCCTAGAAAAGTTATAGTCTAGGTCAAAGCATTACTAATAACCTAATTCCCTATAACCATTGGCTCTGATACCAACTCTTCTGTCACACCCCGACCGCGTAAAACAACAAATCGCGGCGGAAACATCGGGGCGTGTTGCGACAGAATTAATTGTTTCATAACCATGGCATACAAAGTTGTATTTTATTTATCAACAAGGGTGTTACATTGTTTCAAACAGGAAATTAAAGAGTTCAGAACATAATTAAACATAGTCTATCTTCTTTTAAAGTCTCTAAGGCACAGGTCCGCCCTAGTATCATGAACAACATCCTATGGAAAAGCACCTGAAAACACATGTGAAAATAGGTACGTCAGCATAAAAATGCCTGTGAGATACATAGGTTTTGTGAAAATAAGATTCATGACTTTTGTTTGAGAAAATGTTTAGTCATGAACCTTGTTATTTGCTTTGTCTTGTAAATCATTTGAAAACAATAAGATCAGATGATATGTATAAGTAATTGTCAGGTTAAATAAATAACCATGTAAAAATGTGTTTGTATAAGATAAGTTGTTTGTAAATCAATGTCTTGTGAAAAGCATGTTATTTGTATAAAATGTTCTATGTCTCAAACTGAAATGATTCAAGTAACGTTACGCCATGTAATACCATACAAACACTTATATATAGGAAGTACCAGCGGCGTATCCACCATGCATGTATCATATTACACACGCATCGTTAACTTAATCACTTAATCAAACCAAACCAACCAATGTAAGAAGTCTATGATTAACCCAATTGTCAATTGTATTGAATAATATGTCAAAGTGTTTATGTCAAGATGTAAATCATGTCAAATGTCTATGTCAAATATCCATGTCAAATGTCTATGCCAAATATCCATGTCAAATGTCTATGTCAAAATGTCATGTATGGCAAGCGAAATGTCTCAACTAAACCATATGCACGAAAACAAAGTATTGAAGTAAAACTTGGTTTAAATCAAAGCTATGTTTTGTGTAAATGCATGCAACTATTTAATATGAACATTTATGCGGTATTGTGAAAATGCATACATCCAAGCCTGGCGACTGTGGTGATAAACCCTTTAAACAAATTAAAGGTATATCTGTCTTATGTCAACGAATTCGGTCATTCCTTTCTGTCCCCTTTCCCTGGGATGTCCGGAACGGGAGTTGTCAATTCCTATGGTACCACTACCTACTAACGAACGGCGTAGCTAATGTTAATGAATGTATTGTCCCATGTAAACAAACCAAATGTCATAACAAAATGTGAGCATGTGAAAACAATGCACTAAGTATGTAATCAAATGAACATACATAGCGTGAAATGTCATGTAAAACGATGTACTAAGTAATGCACACAATGGGCACACCTAGCATGAAATGTCATGTAAAACGATGTACTAAGTAATGCACACAATGGGCATACCTAGCATGAAATGTCATGTAAAACAATGTACCAAGTAATGCACACAATGGGCATACCTAGCATGAAATGTCATGTAAAACAATGTACCAAGTAATGCACACAATGGGCACACCTAGCATAAGATGTAATGAAATCATGTACTATAATGTACTAACGAACATAGCATGTATATGATGTGAAAACAGGAAAGCATGAAAGTAACAAGTAGGCACATGTGTTCCACCCCAAAACAGTTTGGAAAACAGTAAAAGAGGGGTCTATGTACTCACTTGAGATTGCTCAGTTGTCAAAAGATAACCACCAAGTAATGCTATAGATCTCGGAATCAAACGGCACCTAATATAGGTAACTATGTTAATAAACCGGACCTATCTCGGAAGACTGGGTAGCATTAGGGTTTGTGAACCAAATGAGTGTCGGAACTCACGTGATATGGTTTAACAAAGCCTACATGCTAAATGAAACTTAACATAATTGTTTACGACCCATTACGATCCGTTTAGGAAGCTTATGCTACTTTAACGCGTCGTGCGCGTGAAACGCGTTCGGACCGCCTAACTAGTCCTATGACAAGTATTATATGCCTAAACATGTTAAATAATCAGTTATGTGACAAAGGTTTAGGTTACATATGCTTAATTACCAATTATACATGAAAAGGGTATTCTGGTAATTTACCTAAGGCATATAAACTACCTATCATACAACTATTTAAACGATGTGACCATAGGGTATAACCTCGGAAGGTTATTCCCTACCTACTATGGTCACCTAATGTGTTTGGTCGGATCCTAATGATCGACCAAACTGGGTCGGGTTCGAAGGTATAGGCGATTTATCAGATCGCCTACCCTACGACCCTTGACAACGTGGTAATCAGTGGGCATAGTCCCAAGGGACTATGACCAACGTGATTACACTGACGTTGCGAAGTTCAAACGAACTTCACATTGACCATTACTGGTCAACGCTGAAAGTCAAACAAAGTTTGACTTTCTGACTCGAAAAGCAGTAAAATAAGGAAAAGAACGAAAGAATACTTACGAAGGGTCCCCGAATGCTAAACTCGATTCGAAAATCTCAGGTATGAAACTAATGTTTCAACTTAGAGTTTCTCAAATCAAATTTCTAGTAATTTTTGCAAAGGGGTGATGGGGTATTTATAGTTTTCGGTGCACCGTTGAGATCGTTTCTTGGAAAAGGGGAAATGATCTCATCCGAACACTTGTTGCAAGGTTATGGAAGCTTAATTCCATCCTTATCTAGTGACTAAGCAAGTGAAAATATGTGGTTAAGGATCATTTAGTTGCAACTTGTGTTTGAAACACTTAATCTGGTCAGATCATGCAGTAGCGTAGCGCTACGGGTAGAGCCTTAGGGCTCGCGCTACGCTAGTGCCTATCTGATTCAGAATTGTTTCAAAAGTGACATGTTTAGTCCCTGCAGCCCTTTTAAGCGATTTTCGATGCGTTTGAACCCCGTTAACCTCATTTCAAGGCTCTAAAATGAAGTTAAAGTATAGGGAACTCAAAACATGTTCAAAAATATCTCGGATGTCGGTTCGTTTGGCCGTACGAACGCGATGTTCGCTTAATTACGACGGAATGCGCATAAGCGCGAAAAACGATCCAAATGACGAAACGAATGGATTTTTCTTAAGGCGAACACTAAAATAAAATGTAGTCATGCTTTCATAAATTTTTGGATGTCCAGATGTATTCAGAACGTAAGTTATGCGCGAAAATGCAAACTTGTGCACTTTTTGACACTTTTAGTCCCTGAATGTCCCAAAAGTTTATTTTAGCACACCGAACCCCTCAAAGCCTATTTCTAAGCTATGTCAAGGATATTTAAGGTGTGTTTAACTTATGGTTATGTTCCGGAATGTTCGTTACAGTTCAAATTGACATACTTTCGCAGTTTGTCATATTTAGTCCCTGTAAGCGAATTAACTTGTTTTTGCCATACCAAAGCCTTCAAAACTTATTTCTAAGTTATGTAAAGGTTATTTAGGGTATGTTGAGTATATGTTGATGTTCCGGAGTATTTCTCGGATTAAACTGAGTACGTTTACGCACTAGTTTGCGTATAACTCTCCAGAAAGCGTTGTAGAGTTTGAAATTACATAAAAGTCAAAACATGAAAAATGTAAAACACAAACAAACAAACATTGGGATCAAATAACATTGTTTTATTGATAATAGAACTGTTCAAAGTGATTACAAGCACAGTTGTTACACTAACTGTTTTAATTAATAAAAATATTAAATCAGTATCAAATATTATGATAAAATTATTTTTACAAAGTTTACTGTTTAACATAAATAACATAAAAATTTCATTAATTAATTCTAAATAACATAATTAATATAATTTTTTTAAAATTAAAACAGTTTTTAATTAATTAAAACAGTTTTATAAAATTTTTTGCAGATTTTATATCTTTAATAAATGTACCAGTATTTAAATTATTTACGCTAAAATTTTCAGATTTTAACTACTTAATATCGATTTATTATGAATTAATTGAATAAAACTGTTTTTAAAATAAGAAAAATAATTAAATTGAAATATCATCTTCTTCCCCAAACTGGTCAACAGAAGTCAACCGATCAAATTAACTGATCAAAACACGTCTATACTCAAATTAAATTAACAGGATCGTAATGTAGACGAAAGTGTACCGAATGAACGATTGAAAAGGCTCCGGTACCGGTTGGATCGTCGTGACGGCTAAGTCCGGCGACTGGTTATTCCGGCGAAAATTTAGAGATGAACAGACTGCTTATACGATGATTTAGAGTGTTTTAAAGGTAGTGTGATGTTCAAGGATCATCAGGGGTTCTATATAACGATTCAATTTCGACAACCAGTCGACAGATCTTAGTGGTTCGATTCCACTTAAAATTTTACAAAATTTTCTTGTTTTGGAAACACAATTGCATGTCTTCGGTATAATTGAAGACTTGGACGGTTTGCTTTTGTCACGGAGAACAAGCAGGCATGCACTTCGAAACCTGAATCACTTGTTTGTTAGTGATTTGGAAGGTCTCCGGCAGTTGGTTCGCGGTCCAAAAATTTGAATATATAAAAGTTAATTCAAAGTCACTACATATATAATTAAATCTCATAAAACTACCGGTTGAGGCTTACAGCCGATCGGTCACACACACGTTTCGTGAACTTGAGGTCTCGAGTTCGATCCCCCGTGACCGGGTAATGAGACCCTTTTTATTTTGCAACGATTCGGAAGTTTCAGGATGACCGGATGGTCCCTGTGGTTTCAGAAATGGCATGTATGGTCCCTGGAATAGTTAACTGAGTAGTTAACTTGGTTAACCTTTTTATATAGGATCCTTTATAAAAGACTAACTCAGTTAGACTTTTTAGGTTAAAACAGTTTTAAAAATAACAGTAACAGTCCTTGAACTATAGTTTGAGAAAATGACCTAATGGCCCTTGGACTTTTAATTCAAAAATATATGTATATTTATTTTATATAAATATAAGTTTCCAAAATGACATTTTAGACCCTAGACTTTTAAAAGTTTATATTTTATTTATAAAACGAGTTTCAAGGAATGACAAAGGAGTCCTTTAACTTATATTTCCACAAAATGACACGTTTGGCCCTTGTAATTTGTGTGGCCTTGTTTACAAGTATGAAACTAGAACAAATTGAAATTATTCACGTGTTTGGGTCGGCAAAACATGTAGCAACAATAAAACTAAACCATGTATCAAACAAATTGCATCTCAAAATATGATATGTGTATCAAACAAGTACATGTTTGAAAAATCAAGGTTGTTACATGCTTGGATCCATTCCTATCGGTTAAGGGGCCGCACCCTATGGAACTGTAAATCTGTCGCCAACTGTTGCTGGAGCTGGAGAAAGATTCTCCATTTAAGGTCAGATTTTAGACAATATACTTGGACAAAAATTGGAAATGGTAATTCTACGTCAGCCTGGTATGATTTTTGGTGCGATGGTGGTCCGTTATGTAATCTTCTTTCCCCTAGAGTTATTACTCGAGCAGGTTTTGGGTTAGCGGATACTGTGAGTGACATTTATGGGGATGGAACCTGGAACTGGCCGGTTGAATGGAGAGGTTTGTACCCGGTTATTAATCTTTTGTACCAAATTCATTGTAGTCCGGATACTAGTGATTGTATTCTTTGGAAGGATGGCGACAAAGTTAGCGAGTTTTCTTCATCTTTAGCTTGGAAATCGATCAGAGCTACTGGGGCCAAGGTGGATTGGGTTAGAATTGTTTGGTTTTCTCAGTGCATTTCGCGCCATGCTTTCCATATGTGGTTGATAATGCGGGGTAAACTGTTGACTCAAGATAAAATTTTGCAATGGGATTTATCGAGGAGGAAGAGTATGAACATGATGTGTTGTGTGCTTTGCTATGTGAATGTGAATTCACATGAACATTATTTCTTCGAATGTAGTTTTTCCTCGCAAGTGTGGAGTTCGGTTAAATCCAAAGGGGCTATGGCGCATCTGGATTCAAAGTGGAGTAGCATTATTGATTGGTTATGTGCCCGGGCAAGCCCAAAATCGGCTAATAACTATGTCACACCCCTTTCTACGGCGGAAGCACGAGGTGTGATCATGAAAGGTTCTCATTGCATACGAAGAGTAAACATACTACATGCTCAAGAAAATAACTTCAAATACCATAATTTGAAAACATACGTTAGCGTTTACATCGCTAAGTCGCATAAAGCATTGTCTTAAAAGTTTACAACTTTATTTAAAGTTAAACACAAGCGACATCCACGAGCATGAGTAAGACCACGCGCACATCCATCCTAGTTACCTGAAATACATGTGAGTTTTGGAAAAACATCAACATAATGTTGGTGTGAATTCATGCAGTTTTGTATTTCATGTTTGTATACTTTGTATGAAAACATAGTTTGTGAGTAAATCAAGTTTTCATATATAAATTCAGTTTCATGTGTACACCACGTACATATGCATGTTTCAATTTCTTCTTGAGTACCCCACGTACTCAAGTATAATTCTCATTCTCTTGAGTACCCCACGTACTTCAAGTATAATTCAATCTTCTTGAGTACCCCACGTACTTCAAGTCATATTTCAATTTTTAGTATGGTATGAATTTCATGTAATTAAAATATTCCTGTAAATATCAGGATTGTTAATGGGTTGCAAGGCCATTAACATGTGGCACGACATAGGAAGTCACCAAACCTAAGGCATTTAATTGGTATATTCTGAGACACAAAAGCACTCCTCGGTTCTCGCCCCGACCGGGAGTGTGGCTGCCAGGCACCCGTTAGATCTAACCTTTTGTTCTGCGGTCTAAGTATGTACACGATTAATGGTGCTTCTGTACCCTATTCGTGACACTATTTCTCATAACGCATCCTACTTGGTTCTCGTTCTCACCAAGCGCGTTTCTTGTTATCATTTCTCATAGCGCCTCATACTTGGTTCTCGTTCTCACCAAGTGCGCTTTTCATATTCTTATATTTCATCACACTTGGTTCTCGTTCTCACCAAGTGTACTTCTTGTATTCTTATATTTCGTCACACTTGGTTCTCGTTCTCACCAAGTGTACTTCTTGTATTTATATCATACCAATTATAAATTTTGTACATTTGTACATGTATTTCACCCCCGAAGTTATAAAAACTGAAAACAGTTAAAGAGAAAAGGGGGAGCATGAACTCACAACTTTGCGTTCCTAGCGTCGTAAACTCCACCGGATTTGCTTAATTAACGTCGTAACCTATACGCGTTTTCTTAACGTTAGTCACTAGACTTGCGTCGCACAAGTACAGTCACTCTCTTTTGTATATATTCTTGTGTTAAAAATATTCTATATTTTTAACTACGTATCTTACTTATATTATTTTCTCCAAAAATAAATATAAGTCTTTTGTGTTTTGCACTTTGCACCCGAATTATGTATCTTGCATGTTGTATGTGTATTTTTATGTTTATACTCCTCATGAGTATTTAGTGTATTTTTAAGTCTTAATACACTAGCACGTATAACACATACTATATACACTTAGCACAAAAGTTGGTGATAAAATAATATATATTTTTCTCTCAAAAATATATACACATAATATCCATTTCATTTTTGAAGAAATCACCATTTCTTGTCACCAAAATTTAGGGAAACCTTGGTAATACTTTTAAATACATTTTTAGGGAATAAGTTCCTCAAAAACTTATATTTTTTTCTAAGTGTCAAAATTTATAAAAATTTTGACAGAGTTTCCCCTACAAATGGACGTTTCCCATGTTTTCAAAACATGTGTTTATTTTCTTTTAAATCGTCATCAAACATCAACAACAATTATCAACAATAATCGTCAACAATAATCACCAATTTCATGAACTTGAATATTTACAAAAATGTGTAGTAACTTACTAGCACATTTAGTGAGTCTTGTTATCTTTAAAAATAAGTTTAATTTCTTAAAAAACTTCCTTTTTAAAGAATATGAAGTTTTACAACTTCTAGTCGGTTTTTACGAAAATTATTTCTTTGTTAAAACTTTTGTTACACAAGTATCCATACACTTGTTTGTTCACAAAAACCACTTTTGTTTGTGTAAGATCCGGTTTAGAACATGTGATTTCTTGGACACTTGGTCCTTTGAAAATACCGCTTGTAGATACGTAGATCTACTAGTTTTAAACACTATTTCACAAGTTAAATTGCTTTTACACAAGTTCATGATGTGTGTGGTAGAGTTTCATCATTTAACCTTTGTTACTCTTAAACAAGCTTTATGTCATAATCCAAGATCATGACTCAACCGGGTTAAATGATGATCCGAGCTACCATATCATAGATCGGGTCTAAATAATCACAACTTTCAATTACTACAACATTTACACAACTTATGTGCTATTAACCACCATTTTTCATGCCTTTAGTAGACTTTTAAGCATCATATTGCATGTTAACGAGTTTTAACCGACAAAAATCCTTTTAACCACTTTAGAATAGATTAAATACGAGTTCTAAGTGTTATACCTCTAGCTCAAGGCTAGGGAAGATTCTAAGCACAAATCGAGTGGATAAAAGCAAGGTAGAGAGGTCCTTCGCGTTCCGTTTGCTCCAAGCTTCCTAATACGTGATCCTTGTTGCTTGAATGATCTTGGAATGGCAAGAATCAAACTTGAAAAATTGATGGATGGGTGTGTGTGTGTGGCCGTGAGCTAGGTAGAGAGAAAGAGGGAGTTTGAGTTGGTGTTGTGTGTAAGTTATGATCCCATGTGTTTAGGTTAGGTTTTATATATAATCTCATGTGCTAATAACCGATGGTCCTTGTGTCACCTAGATATTAGGCAACTAGATTAAACAATTCAAAAAGGATGAAAGTGTGTCCCCATATGGGGAACTCGGTCAAGAAGGGGGGGGGGGTCTTGGTTACAACTCAACTCTAAGTTACACCATCTAGTTACATAAACTAGTTTCATTTCAAGTATTATTTCTAGTGTTAAGTAATACACAGTGTGTTAGGGTTTTCGGGGACTCTAACTAGCTTAGAAAATAAAAACAATGCTTCTAGCATTATTTTGGTGTTCCGGGTATTGTCCGGTTGTTCGGTTACATACCGATTCGTTAAAGTGCTAAATTACACTTTTTAGTGTCGTTTAAGTACCTTTCTTGTACTCTTTCAATTCCCAACACTTAGGGAAATATTCTGGATGATAAAACGACATTTCTGCATAATATTTATATGTCTAAATGCTGAATTATTGCTGATTTGTATAAATTCTGCACTTAAAGTGCGTTTCGGGTGCTTTTTAGTGCTTATTTTTGCTTTCGTATTGCATATATATTAACCCTTGTATGTACTCTTGGGTTTTAATGCATTCTTGTTGTCGGACCTACACCTAGGCTCCAATTTTATTGTCTGACTGCTTTCTGCAGCTCAGTCGACACAGTGTGTCTTACCGGTGAGTTTACTATTATTCTGACGCAACGCTCTCGTTTATGCATAAAGCAATATTTTGTAGTATACAACATGCATGAATTCACCTGTTTAATCATGTGTTCAGACATTGCTGACAGTTAAACTCATAATTGCAGTCATTAAGCAATAAGTAATGTGTACGGAAGTTACCGGTTTGGGCCAGTTGTCACAGTCTCCCCCCGTTAAAAGAATTTCGTCCCGAAATTCAGACTGAACTCACTCTCGCTGGAGTCTTCTTGAATAGGTGGGGATACTTTTTCTTGAACTGGTCTTCACGTTCCCATGTGTACTCGGGTCCGTGCTTAGAGCTCCAACGTACTTTGACAAGCTTCACACTGCTCCTCCTGGTCTTGTTGACTTTCCAGTCAGTAACCTCAACGGGTTGCTCTGTAAATCGGAGGGCTTCATCAATATGTACTTCATCCATCGGGATGATCACGTTTTCTTGTGTTGGACTCTTCTTCAGGTTGGATACATGAAACGTATCATGTACTCCATTAAGTTCTTCCGGTAACTCCAACTTGTATGCCACGGTACCAATTCTTTTCAATATTCTGAATGGTCCGATGTATCGTGGATTCAGCTTTCTACGCTTTCCAAATCTGACTACGCCCTTCCATGGTGAGACTTTTAACAACACTTTCTCTCCCACCTTGAATTCTACTGATTTTCTATTCGGATCAGCGTAGCTCTTTTGTCGATTTCGAGCCGCCTTAATGCGCTCTCGGATCTGCGCAATCTTGTCGGTTCTCTCTTGTACAAGTTCAGGACCAACCATACGTTTATCTCCAGCGTCTGCCCAACATAAGGGCGATCGGCATTTGCGGCCATACAGAGCTTCGAACGGCGCGGCCTTTATGCTCGTATGATAACTGTTATTGTAGGAAAACTCAACTAAAGGTAGATGAGTATCCCAGCTGCCGCCTAGATCCATGACACATGCGCGAAGCATATCTTCTAACGTTTGTATAGTCCGTTCGCTCTGGCCGTCTGTTTGCGGATGGAATGCCGTGCTCAGATCCAACTGAGATCCAAAGGCTTCCTGAAATGATTGCCAGATTCTTGAGACAAAGCGTCCATCTCTGTCTGAAATGATTGAGATTGGCACTCCATGACGTGCCACAATTTCTCTTAAGTATATCTCTGCAAGCTTTCCAGTGCTATCCTTCTCTCGGATTGGTAGGAAATGCGCAGACTTCGTCAATCGATCAACTATTACCCATATCATATCGTGCCCTCTCGGGGTCCTGGGTAATTTCGTTATGAAGTCCATCGAGATTTGTTCCCACTTCCACACGGGAATCTCTGGTTGTTGTAGTAGGCCGGACGGTTTCTGATATTCCGCCTTAACCTTAGCACAGGTTAGGCATTTTCCAACATAGACAGCAACGTCGCTTTTGAGTCTCGGCCACCAATAGTACTCTTTCAAGTCTTGATACATTTTGTCCGATCCTGGATGGATCGAATATCTCGATTTGTGGGCTTCATTAAGGATGACTTCTCGTATGCCACCATAGAGTGGAACCCAAATACGCTTCTTAAAGTATAAGGCTCCCTCTTCGTTTGGCACCATGTATTTCAGCATACCCCGTAGGTATTCAGCTTTACGGTTTTCTTCTTTAAGAGCTTCTTGTTGTGCATCTCGAATGCGTGCTGTGAGGTTCGTTCGAATCGTCATTTCCAGTGCTCGAACCCTTAGGGTCTTAACCCTTTCTTTTCGGCTCAACGCGTCTGCTACAACGTTTGCCTTTCCAGGATGGTACTTAATCTCACAGTCATAATCATTCAGCAGCTCGACCCAACGTTGCTGGCGCATATTCAATTCCTTCTGGTCAAATATGTGTTGTAAGCTTTTGTGATCTGTGAAGATTGTACATCGAGTACCATATAAATAATGTCGCCAAATCTTTAAGGCGAACACCACTGCACCCAGCTCCAGGTCGTGAGTGGTATAATTTCTCTCATGAACCTTCAGTTGTCTTGAAGCATAAGCGATGACTTTTTGGCGTTGCATGAGCACGCAACCCAAGCCTTGTCGTGAGGCGTCGCAGTATACCACGAAGTCTTCAGTGCCTTCGGGTAATGATAGTATCGGTGCATCGCATAGCTTGCTCTTAAGTAGCTGAAAGGCTTCTTCTTGTTTGTGACCCCAGTCGTACTTCTTGTCTTTCTGAGTAAGGGTCGTTAGCGGTTGAGCTATCTTCGAGAAATTCTCAATGAATCGCCGATAGTAGCCCGCTAAGCCCAAAAATTGACGGACTTCGGTCGGGGTCTTGGGAGCTTCCCAATTCTTTATTGCTTCTATCTTGGATGGGTCTACATGAATGCCTTTCTCATTCACAACGTGACCAAGAAATTGTACTTCGCGAATCCAGAATTCGCATTTCGAGAACTTTGCATAAAGTTTCTCTTTCTTCAGTAGCTCCAAGATGGTTCTGAGATGTTGCTCGTGCTCTTCTTTCGTTCGCGAGTAAATCAGGATATCATCGATAAATACAATCACGAATTTATCGAGATATGGTTTGCATACGCGGTTCATTAGATCCATAAAGACCGCTGGTGCATTCGTCAGCCCAAACGGCATCACAAGAAATTCGTAGTGCCCATAGCGGGTTCTGGATGCAGTCTTTGGCACGCTTTCATCTTGGATTTTCAGCTGATGGTATCCAGACCGAAGGTCGATCTTGGAATAGTAGCTTGATCCTTGCAACTGATCAAATAAGTCATCAATCCTCGGTAGTGGGTACCGATTCTTGATAGTGAGCTTGTTCAGTTCCCTGTAATCGATACACATCCGCAGTGTTCCATCCTTCTTCTTTACGAATAATACTGGAGCTCCCCAGGGTGAGAAGCTTGGCCTTATGAATCCTTTATCCAACAACTCCTGGAGTTGTGTAGATAATTCTTGCATTTCGGATGGAGCAAGTCGATAGGGTGCCTTGGCTACAGGAGCAACTCCTGGAACCAAGTCTATATGAAATTCGACTTGTCGTTGCGGAGGTAGTCCTGGCAGATCTTCAGGGAACACCTCAGGAAATTCCTTCACCACAGGAATGTCTTCGAGTTTCGGCTCCTCAGCCTTCTTGTCTATAACGTGTGCTAGGAAAATGACACATCCTTTCCTTAAGCATTTCCGTGCCTTCATGCAACTGATGATTCGGAGAGGCGCGTCTCGTTTTTCTCCATGCACGATGAGAGTTTCATCATTCGCTAAAGGGATGCGAATGATTTTCTCATGACAAATAACTTCAGCTTTGTTCTTGGACAACCAGTCCATCCCGACTACTACATCGAAGCTACCCAATTGAATAGGTAAGAGGTCGATGCTAAAATTTCACTCGCCAAGTTCCAGTGTGCAGCCTCTAACAACTTCACTTGATTCAACAACTTTACCATTGGCTAGTTCTATGGAATAAGGAATTTCTAATCTACTAGATTCTATTCCGAGTATGCGTTTAAATTCCACAGACATGAAGCTATAATCGGCGCCAGTGTCAAATAATATGGATGCAAAGTGATTGTTAATGAGAAACGTACCGGTGACCACGTTAGGGTCCTCGCGTGCGTCTCTTGCTCCAATCACAAATGCTCGAGCCGGAGCGTTGTTTCTCTCTGGGCAGTTCTTCATGAAATGGTCATTGCTTCCACACTTGAAGCATCCTTTGGTTCCAAGGGTTTTCGTCTCCTGGGGCGGGTTTGCGTCACGCTTCTTGCTGAAACCCTTGTTGTTGCGAGTAGCTTGGTTCAAACTTGTATGCTTTCTCTTTTTGTCACCGGACGACTCAGCATGTGTCTCGGTCTTTTCTGTTGGGTTTAGTGATAACTTCTTCATACGAACACAATCTTCAGTCAGGCTGACAGCCAGAGTTACAGCCTCGGTGATTGTTTGTGGTTTGGCCGACGTCACCATGCCACGAAACTCTGAGGCCAGTCCCCAAATGTAGCGTTCCACACGCTTAAATTCAGGAGTCACCATGTAGGGAAGCACTCTCGACAGGTCGTGGAACCTTCGAGTGTAACCATTGATGTCAGCACCTTCCATAGTCAAGTGCCAGAGCTCTGTTTCCAGCCTTTGGAGTTCCGCACGAGAGCAGTACTTCTCTCTCATCCTTTCCCTCAGTTCCTCCCAAGTAAGGCCATAAGCGGCGTCATCACCCAAAGTTTGGGCTTGCAGGTTCCACCAAGTCAGAGCTTCATCGACGAATAACCCAGTAGCGAATGTGACTTGCTGATCCGCGGTACACTTGCTCATGCGGAAAGTAGCTTCAGTCTTCTCCGTCCAGCGCACAAATGCTACTGCACCTCCTGTGCCGTCATAGTTCATCGGCTTGCAGTCGAGGAACTGCTTGAAAGTGCAGCCTTGAGCTGCGTTTCCTCCAGACGAATCTCCATTCCCATTACGCCTAGCGTTGCTTGGTCCTCCACTGTCTTGAGTACGGTTCGCCTCGTACTGGGCGATAGTAGCGGAGATCCTTTCTTCCAGTAGAGCGTTCAGCTCTTCAGCAGCTCTTGGCAGTGGGGGAGGAGGAGGTTGGTCACGAGCGTTCACAGCTCTTCTGGGTGCCATGTTCTGACGAACACAACCCAATAGGTTTAGGCATTTGTTTGATATCGTCATACTAGACAGTAGTAGTATACATATATTCGCAGGTATATATCACATAAGTGACATCAAACAATTATTACTCTAGCAGAGTACTTTAGTAGGCTTGCACTGAGGGAATCCACACGTGACAAGACTTGCTGTGGTTTCTGTGCACTAAATTCCATAATTATGTATGCATCCATAATTACGTAACTCCTTGCACAGTCCGCACAGTTCGTTTCATCCTCGTATCTCTTCCTTCAGATAGGCCATCGCTTTCAGGTAAAGTCACATATACTTGTGACATTCTACTTCTAGCACATGCTAATTATCACACATAATTGCAAGTAATTTCTTAGTCAACGACAAGTGCTACTCAAGTGCACTCTAAGTCTCGTAATGTCTTTTCTAGACTCATGTAGACAGTTTCAGGCAGTGGATGTCGCGGGACGTTTTATGCAATGAAAACTCTTTGAAAATTGTTTTCGTGAATGGATCCTAGAGATTGTAGACTAGACTCGAGAAGGAATCCTGGTTCACTACAATCGCAGCTCTGATACCAATCTGTCACACCCCTTCTACGGCGGAAGCACGAGGTGTGATCATGAAAGGTTCTCATTGCATACGAAGAGTAAACATACTACATGCTCAAGAAAATAACTTCAAATACCATAATTTGAAAACATACGTTAGCGTTTACATCGCTAAGTCGCATAAAGCATTGTCTTAAAAGTTTACAACTTTATTTAAAGTTAAACACAAGCGACATCCACGAGCATGAGTAAGACCACGCGCACATCCATCCTAGTTACCTGAAATACATGTGAGTTTTGGAAAAACATCAACATAATGTTGGTGTGAATTCATGCAGTTTTGTATTTCATGTTTGTATACTTTGTATGAAAACATAGTTTGTGAGTAAATCAAGTTTTCATATATAAATTCAGTTTCATGTGTACACCACGTACATATGCATGTTTCAATTTCTTCTTGAGTACCCCACGTACTCAAGTATAATTCTCATTCTCTTGAGTACCCCACGTACTTCAAGTATAATTCAATCTTCTTGAGTACCCCACGTACTTCAAGTCATATTTCAATTTTTAGTATGGTATGAATTTCATGTAATTAAAATATTCCTGTAAATATCAGGATTGTTAATGGGTTGCAAGGCCATTAACATGTGGCACGACATAGGAAGTCACCAAACCTAAGGCATTTAATTGGTATATTCTGAGACACAAAAGCACTCCTCGGTTCTCGCCCCGACCGGGAGTGTGGCTGCCAGGCACCCGTTAGATCTAACCTTTTGTTCTGCGGTCTAAGTATGTACACGATTAATGGTGCTTCTGTACCCTATTCGTGACACTATTTCTCATAACGCATCCTACTTGGTTCTCGTTCTCACCAAGCGCGTTTCTTGTTATCATTTCTCATAGCGCCTCATACTTGGTTCTTGTTCTCACCAAGTGCGCTTTTCATATTCTTATATTTCATCACACTTGGTTCTCGTTCTCACCAAGTGTACTTCTTGTATTCTTATATTTCGTCACACTTGGTTCTCGTTCTCACCAAGTGTACTTCTTGTATTTATATCATACCAATTATAAATTTTGTACATTTGTACATGTATTTCACCCCCGAAGTTATAAAAACTGAAAACAGTTAAAGAGAAAAGGGGGAGCATGAACTCACAACTTTGCGTTCCTAGCGTCGTAAACTCCACCGGATTTGCTTAATTAACGTCGTAACCTATACGCGTTTTCTTAACGTTAGTCACTAGACTTGCGTCGCACAAGTACAGTCACTCTCTTTTGTATATATTCTTGTGTTAAAAATATTCTATATTTTTAACTACGTATCTTACTTATATTATTTTCTCCAAAAATAAATATAAGTCTTTTGTGTTTTGCACTTTGCACCCGAATTATGTATCTTGCATGTTGTATGTGTATTTTTATGTTTATACTCCTCATGAGTATTTAGTGTATTTTTAAGTCTTAATACACTAGCACGTATAACACATACTATATACACTTAGCACAAAAGTTGGTGATAAAATAATATATATTTTTCTCTCAAAAATATATACACATAATATCCATTTCATTTTTGAAGAAATCACCATTTCTTGTCACCAAAATTTAGGGAAACCTTGGTAATACTTTTAAATACATTTTTAGGGAATAAGTTCCTCAAAAACTTATATTTTTTTCTAAGTGTCAAAATTTATAAAAATTTTGACAGAGTTTCCCCTACAAATGGACGTTTCCCATGTTTTCAAAACATGTGTTTATTTTCTTTTAAATCGTCATCAAACATCAACAACAATTATCAACAATAATCGTCAACAATAATCACCAATTTCATGAACTTGAATATTTACAAAAATGTGTAGTAACTTACTAGCACATTTAGTGAGTCTTGTTATCTTTAAAAATAAGTTTAATTTCTTAAAAAACTTCCTTTTTAAAGAATATGAAGTTTTACAACTTCTAGTCGGTTTTTACGAAAATTATTTCTTTGTTAAAACTTTTGTTACACAAGTATCCATACACTTGTTTGTTCACAAAAACCACTTTTGTTTGTGTAAGATCCGGTTTAGAACATGTGATTTCTTGGACACTTGGTCCTTTGAAAATACCGCTTGTAGATACGTAGATCTACTAGTTTTAAACACTATTTCACAAGTTAAATTGCTTTTACACAAGTTCATGATGTGTGTGGTAGAGTTTCATCATTTAACCTTTGTTACTCTTAAACAAGCTTTATGTCATAATCCAAGATCATGACTCAACCGGGTTAAATGATGATCCGAGCTACCATATCATAGATCGGGTCTAAATAATCACAACTTTCAATTACTACAACATTTACACAACTTATGTGCTATTAACCACCATTTTTCATGCCTTTAGTAGACTTTTAAGCATCATATTGCATGTTAACGAGTTTTAACCGACAAAAATCCTTTTAACCACTTTAGAATAGATTAAATACGAGTTCTAAGTGTTATACCTCTAGCTCAAGGCTAGGGAAGATTCTAAGCACAAATCGAGTGGATAAAAGCAAGGTAGAGAGGTCCTTCGCGTTCCGTTTGCTCCAAGCTTCCTAATACGTGATCCTTGTTGCTTGAATGATCTTGGAATGGCAAGAATCAAACTTGAAAAATTGATGGATGGGTGTGTGTGTGTGGCCGTGAGCTAGGTAGAGAGAAAGAGGGAGTTTGAGTTGGTGTTGTGTGTAAGTTATGATCCCATGTGTTTAGGTTAGGTTTTATATATAATCTCATGTGCTAATAACCGATGGTCCTTGTGTCACCTAGATATTAGGCAACTAGATTAAACAATTCAAAAAGGATGAAAGTGTGTCCCCATATGGGGAACTCGGTCAAGAAGGGGGGGGGGGGGGTCTTGGTTACAACTCAACTCTAAGTTACACCATCTAGTTACATAAACTAGTTTCATTTCAAGTATTATTTCTAGTGTTAAGTAATACACAGTGTGTTAGGGTTTTCGGGGACTCTAACTAGCTTAGAAAATAAAAACAATGCTTCTAGCATTATTTTGGTGTTCCGGGTATTGTCCGGTTGTTCGGTTACATACCGATTCGTTAAAGTGCTAAATTACACTTTTTAGTGTCGTTTAAGTACCTTTCTTGTACTCTTTCAATTCCCAACACTTAGGGAAATATTCCGGATGATAAAACGACATTTCTGCATAATATTTATATGTCTAAATGCTGAATTATTGCTGATTTGTATAAATTCTGCACTTAAAGTGCGTTTCGGGTGCTTTTTAGTGCTTATTTTTGCTTTCGTATTGCATATATATTAACCCTTGTATGTACTCTTGGGTTTTAATGCATTCTTGTTGTCGGACCTACACCTAGGCTCCAATTTTATTGTCTGACTGCTTTCTGCAGCTCAGTCGACACAGTGTGTCTTACCGGTGAGTTTACTATTATTCTGACGCAACGCTCTCGTTTATGCATAAAGCAATATTTTGTAGTATACAACATGCATGAATTCACCTGTTTAATCATGTGTTCAGACATTGCTGACAGTTAAACTCATAATTGCAGTCATTAAGCAATAAGTAATGTGTACGGAAGTTACCGGTTTGGGCCAGTTGTCACAAACTATGTGAGTAGATTAATTGTTGCGGCGAGTGCTTATATCATCTGGCAGGAGAGGAACTCAAGACTTTTCAATAACCATGCTAGGGTACCAGACACGGTTCGTGACATTATCTTAAGTACGGTCAGATACAAGTTGATGGGGGTTAAGTTCAGGAACACGGATAGAGTGAGGAAAATGCTGGAAAGCTGGGAGATTCATATGGATAGCGTGATTGACAATGGCGACTGATTATTCTTGATTGTTTTTTCTTATTTTTTCTAGATGTTTGTCTAGTTGTTGCTACGTTGTTTTGGTTTTTGGTTGTCTGGTTTTTACATTCATGGGGGTATGTCCTATGTCTGAACTAGCGTTGGATTCTCCACTCTACTTGTTTTATTGGTTGTGAATATATAGAATCACAGGGGTAACCCTTTACCCAAAAAAAGGACTAGTTAGGCGTTCCGAATGCGTTTTACGCGAACGACGCGTTAAAGTAGCGTAAGCTACCTAAATGGGTCGTAATGGGTCGTAAGCACTTAGGATAGGTTTCGTTTTAGAATGTAGGCTTTGTTAAACCATATTACATGAGTTCCTATACTCATTTGGTTTACGAAACCTCATTCTATCCGATCTTCCGATTTAGGTCCGATTTAAACATAGTTACCTATATTAGGTGCCGTTTGATTCCGTGACCCCTCTAGCTTTGCTTGGTTGTTATTCAAGACTTCTAAGCATCTTCAAGTGAGTACATAGTCCCCACTTTTACTGTTTTTCAAACATTTTGGGGTGAAACACATGTGCCTACTCGTTACTTTCGTGCTTTTCATGATTTTTATTATATACTTGTTATGTTCATTAGTACACGTATAGTACATGATTTCTTCCATGTTTTTGCTATGTATATTTTATTAGCATGCTAGCACATTGTTTTACATTGCATTTCTGTTGCATATGTTTACTCAGCATATGGACACATTGTTTTACATTTCTACTTTGTATGTTTCATTTAGCATATTAAAGTACATTATTTTCATAAAACATGCTTTCATTTTGGTATGACATTTGGTTTGTTTAAATGGGACAAAAATACATTCATTAACATTGATCACGCCGCTTGGTAGTAAGTAATGGTACCATAGGAATTGACAACTCCCGTTCCTGAAATCCTAGGTTTGTTTGGGTGGAAGGAATGACTGAAACCAATATACATAGTTTAGATAAACCTTTAATTTCGTTTAAGGGTTTGTTGCCACAGTCGCAAGGCTTGAATGTATGCATTGTAACAATGCCACATAGATGTTTGTATCGGTAACGCATGCATTTATTTTACAAAACATAACTTTTGATTTATTCAAATACTTTGTTTTGTGCATTTTGACATATGGTTTAAGTAGTCACTTTTTACTTTCCATACATGACATTTGTTTTTTTTTTTGGGTAAAGGGTTACCCCAGGTGAATTTTATAAATAACCAATGAAGAACAAAGGCATGCCAGAGCGGACATACCAACTAGACTTGACATACCAAGCCTAGGAAATCAAAAAAACAACCAGACGCAAAACCAAACAAACAAACAGCCCAGAAAACAACCCTACCACATCAAAGACTAACATAAATAGACCCTATATCTAGCCCGGGTCAATTTCTTCATCACTAGGAAGAATCTTCCACGTCTTTAGTAGCTTCTCATCACTGGCTTCACCTCTGAACTTGAAACCATCAACCGTAATCTGACAGTATTCCTAATCCTCTCACTGACCGACTCCACATTCGCATTTGTAGTGGAGAATAAGCAATTGTTCCGCTCTTGCCATAAGAAATACGTAGACGCCGCAATGACCAGCTTGCAAGCAATATCCTCCATCTTCTTTGAACTAGCATTTTGATACAGCCAACCCATGATAGAATGCCACAAGTCATCTACACTTCCCATGTTCACCATTGTCTTAACATTGTGCCACACTTGAGACGCAAACGAACACTGGAAAAACAGATGGTCTCTAGAATCCCGGTCATACCTACATAAAGGACAACACATAAGTCTTAAGTTAGTTTCACTCCCCGCCTCCCAAATGGCTAATCGGTCTTACGTCTTGAGCTTATTCTTGATTACCAACCATAGGTGGAATGAGTGTCTTGGAATACATTAACTAAACCAAACCCCATTAACCCAAGTAACTGGTTGTTCACGGTGTTGGGTGTTATGCCAAACTTCCATTGACCCGAAAGGACGAGTATTGCCATCCAAATCTTTCCAGATTGTACCATCCTCCATATTCTGTGTCAACTGAGGAGCATTTAAACCAATTAAAACCGGGTAAAGATCATACCATGCACGAGGCCACTTCAACTGACCATTGTCATCAATGAGATCCGCAAGCGAAGAATTAAGATTAAAACCCGCATTTGCTATTCTTCTTGGAGAAATGAACGAGCTAAGCGGGCTAAGCTGGCACCAGTTATCGCTCTAAGCATTAGTTTGTGAACCACTTTGAACAGATTTCCATACAAATGGCTGAACAGCACTTCGAATGGCCAAAATTTTCCTCCAACCCCAACTGATACTACCTCGAGATTGGATATCCCACAAGCTTTGGCCATTTAATTTATGCGAATAGATCCATTGAACCCAAAGGGATTTCCGTTTAGTGAGAATACTCGAAATATGGTTAGTCATTAGAGCCTTGTTTACATCCGATATGCTCCTAATGCCCAAACCTCCTTCGTCCTTAGGTAAACAAACCTCGGCCCATGCCACTTTCGCTTTGACCCTTCCCTGACTATTAGCATTCCACAAGAACCTACGCATAAGCTTCTCCAATTCATTTGTGACTCGAGCAGGAATAATAAAAACAGAAGCCCAGTAGATGTGCATAGAAGACAAGACCGAATTGATAAGCTGCAATCTACCAGCAAACAATAACGACTTATTCAACCAACTACCAATCTTCTTTTCCATTCGGTCAACAAGAGGCTTACAATCTTTAAACATTAGCTTAGTAGAAATTAACGGCACCCCCAAGTAACGAACAGGCAGCGTACCTTCATTGAATGGCATAACTTGAAGGATTTCCTGCTTCACAAGATGCGGCACATTACAAAAATACGCCATACTCTTGGCTGGGCTCGGCTTCAGACCTGAAGCATTTGTGAACTGCTCAAGGGCATCTCTAACTTTCTTGACCGAAGTGATATCCCCGTGCACAAAGATGAAAAGATCATCCACAAATGACACATTGATAATTTTCTGTTTCACACAATGCGCATGGAACTTGAAACCTGTGGCCGAACAGGCACCATGCTGAAGTAACAAAGAAAGAATCTCCATAATCAATGTGAAAAGATATGGCGACATAGGGTCTCCCTGTCTTAAACCCCTTATTCCTTTAAAATAACCTTGTAGATTACCATTAATACTTATAGAGTAGGTTATCGTGGTTACACAAGCCATAATCCACTCAACCATCTTCCTATGAAACCCGAACCCATTAAGAACATTCTCCAAGAAAGACCAGCTGACAGTGTCATAGGCTTTTTGGATATCTATCTTGAATGCACATCTAGCAGGACCCCGATTTAAGTGATAGTTATGCATTAATTCCTGAGTCAGAAGGATGTTATCCGAGATTTTTCTTCCCGGAACAAAAGCCGATTGATTTATGCTAACCAGATCACCCAAACTACCCTTTAATCTATCCGTAATGATCTTGCTAATACATTTATACAAGAGATTACAGCACGATATAGGCCGATAATCAAGAACCGAATCAGGAGTATCCACTTTAGGAACAAGAGCCAAAATCGTATGGTTTAGTTGCTTCAGGAGTTTACCATTATCAAAAAATTCTATAACTGCATTAGAAATCTCATTACCCACAATATCCCAGGCGTTCTTGAAAAGGCCGACGTATAACCATCAGGACCAGGGGCTTTATTCTTTTTTTTTTGGTAAAGGGTTACCCTGGTGATTCTATTAGACAACCGCCAAATAAGTACAAGTAGTGAGGGTGAGTTCCCCACTAGTTCATATACAGGACAGGCCCCATATATGTAAGCAAAAATGTCAAACAACCAATATACCACATCAACCTAGCATACTACAATCATGAAAATGACTAACTAGTAGACAAGACAAGACAAAACTAACAAACAAAATCTTCATCCGCTATCATCAAAAATGAAGTTGCCCCCAAGAAGCAACCCCCTAGCCCGATCCAAAAAAACTCTATCCATTGGAGAACCTTGTATGAGAGGTGCTTGCCCCTACCCTAGCAGACGTGGGATGCGTGTCCGATGTCATAAACTCATTGCTTTCATCATAAACCACCTCTACCTAATCCTCATCAGACTCCTCATTTGGAACCCGTCCCCCTTTTCTGTTTCCCTGTATGGAACCCCCATTCCCCCACCAACTTCAAGAGCACTAAACGGGTTTTGAGTTTGAACCTTAGACGAATTAGTACCCTGCTCATTTACATAGGGAGAACTCCCTATCTTTTTCTTTCTATCCACAGGTCGATATTCGAACTTGGGTTTCAGGTTATTAACTTGAAAACCACTCTTCTTTGCACTCTTTTTTGACCTAACTTCAGTGTAACCATCCTCATCTACTTTTGGCTTGATTGTAGGAGGTTTCGACGTCGAACCAATGTATTTAGGACATCCCTCAGAGTCATGTCCAAACACGTGACAGTGGGCATATCTTGGGGGTATCCATTCATATTCCACTCGAATAGTCTCAGTAACATACTTGCCTTCATCCAACTCAGGAATAGCCATGGTTAGAACCTCTTTAAAGTCATGTTCGGCCGATATTTCAATGAGGGCCCTAGCATAGCTGCTCCTTCCCCAAGCCTCATTACACATATCACTTGTATACGAATCCAACCGCATAGGAGAACAAATTTTAGAAGCCAGCATGCTTAACCCATCATCTGTATACGCCACTAACGGAACCTCATGCAATTTAACCCAAACCGCAACCTTTTTAATATCTTCTTTTTTAAGGGTGTTTGTAGGGGACCAAGTGTTGAGAAACAATGGTTTATTACGAATCAGCCATGGCCCCCCTTCAAGAACATTATTCATACCCTTCCTATCTTCAAACTTGAAGAAGAAAAACCCATTCGAATTCATCATAGTCTTCTGCAGACCATATTTCTTCCAATTTGTTCTCACAAAGTATTCAACAACCGGATATGCAATTCTATCCCCCAGGAAATACCCATAGAGAGTGTTAGCTAACCTGTTGTTGACCTGATGCACAAAGGCGATTGCTAAGACAACATCCACTCCCTCCAATGAGACATCAGACTTTAGTACCCGAAAATTAATCTTGGGAGTTTGATCAGCCGATTCAGTAGCGTTCAAAGCTGAATTATCAACTTTTGTCGCACCGAAATCCATTTTAGCACCACCCTGTTCAGCTTGTTCATTTGAAACCGCATTTACGTACGATTGGTGTTGAGAATGAACACGGGGGAGAGGGCTAACGTCATTAAACAGAAGAACAAAAGCAACTTTTCGTTTGTCAACAACCTTAGCGTACTGCTGGTTAGGAGAATCAGAACGACCAAAATCGTGTTCTACATCATTTAATGGTAGCATAAAGGTTACCTTCTTATGCACTCCCCTAGCCACCATACATAGCGATTGCCTTGGCTCAAGTGGTTTACCATCAATACTCTTGATCTTCTTTACAAATACGCTTGAATTGTCTGGAACATCTGCGATTTGATCATCCATTACCAGCCAACGGAAAGAATCAGAATAAACTGATTGCAAACTCTCTTTGATTGAAACCTGATTTTGAAACCCTAATTCGTGAATTCAGGTTAACCAGCCTTCAACACCTTAAAATTGAAACCCTAATCAGCCGTCAAGCACCTAACTTGAACCTAGGTTATTCAGCCGTCAATCTTGAAACCCTAATGCTACCAAGAATCCTTAATTCAATCAGAATATAACGAATGGAATCACCCTCTCTAGAAAACCCAAACCAAGAACGAACAAGAATCCCACTAAAAGAAGGCAGCCAAAGAAAAACGCAAATAGGATGAAAAAAATCGTAGCCCTAATGTGTAAAAACGGATCAATTGATGATATTACTGATTTGCGAGCATGAATAGAGAATCAAGAAACCCTAATCACACAAACAATCACCATAACCACCAAGAAATCACGAAATTAGGTCAAGAAAGGAAGGGGGCACCGTTTTTCTCCATTCCTAGAGAGAGTCCTTGGCAATACTATGCATGTTCCCCTTCGACAATAGACATTGTTTACCAGGGGCTTTATTCTCACCAATACTAAACATAGCATTTTTCACTTCCTCACGAGTAACCTGGCGAACCATATGATTCGCAGCATTAGAACTCAAAACATTCACACACAGGTTCTCCATATTAATGCTCGAAACGTGGTCCTCATGACCCAAAAAGTTTTCGTAGTGATGAACAAGAGCGATAGCAACATCGTCTCCATCAAATAGTATTCAAAAAAACCCTAATGCTCTCTCTAGCCAGGCGATTCTTGATCCTCATGGAAACCTTTGATTTTTCTTCGTGATCCTTTGTATAACAGTCTGTGATTAGAATTTTGATTTGTCAAAATTCTATAACGAACTCGTTAGCAATAGTGAACGATTTGAAATTAGGGTTTTGGTCTTCTTTTCTTCAATCGCCCCCTGGTCTCTTGTTTCGATCTTACTGTATAGACTAATTGGTTTATTGTCTTGATTCACTGATTTTTCTATATGGTTTAGTAAGAATCATGGGTTAGGGTTTAGCTAGATTAGGGTTTTTTTCTTCGGTTTTCGTCTTGTCTTTGGATATTCAAGTTTTCTTTGCATGGTGGCATTCTGATTAGTTTTTAGAGAGTTGTGTTTCATTGTCATGGATAATAGTAACAAGAATAGTGGTAGTGCCGGCAACCTGGTTTCTAATGATCAGGGTTTGGCGAAGGATGATGGAGGAACTATTGCTTCGAAAGGGATTGGTTTGAGGGTTACGAGTTTGGAAGGGAATCCGATATTGCCGAGAAGGGGTTTGTACTCAACCTCTGGCAATTCTCTTCTAGATGTTTTGACAAAGATTTCGGTACCTGTGGGAGAGCAGACTAAGAAGTTTGCTACGTTTGCTGACTTCAAAACCCCTGCCCATGCAAACCCTAAATTCGGAACAGGTGTGTATCAGGATGGTGAGCTGAATAAAGGTTCTGATGACACGGTTGGGGATGAGCAGGTTCAAAAGATAGAAGAAAAAAGTCCAAAGTCAAAGTCTTATGCTGATTCTATGATCAATCCGATTGCTAGGAAGGTAAACTTTCCATCGTTAGCAAGTTCTGGGTCCCATGCTGGGTGTGATATTGTTCTTCCTAAAGAATCAGTTCGTGCTGTCCAGGATAAGTTAGCTAATACATTGTACGGGTATTTTCTGGGAGATCGTATAGCATACCCGGTGGTTGAGTATTATGTCCGTAACAACTGGAAGAAGTATGGTTTACTGAAATCGATGATGAATGCTAACGGTTTTTTTTCTTTAAGTTTGTGTCTCGAGAAGGAATGTTGGAAGTGCTCAAGGATGGACCTTGGATAATTCGTTCACAACCATTATTTTTATATGAATGGTTTCCTAATGTCAAATTGGAAAAAAATGAGGTTAAGAAAGTCCAAATATGGGTAAAGATTCATGATGTTCCATTGGCTGCGTATACGGAGGATGGATTAAGTCTGATAGCGACGACTATAGGTGAACCAATACAATTAGACTCGTTTACAACATCGATGTGTTTGGATGTATGGGGTTGTAGTAGCTTTGCCAGAGCGCTTGTTGAAATTTCTGCTGATTCTGAATTCAAAGAAGAAATTACAATGGCTATTCCAGAGGTGGAAGGTGATGGCTTTATCAAGGAAAAATTGTACGTTGAATATGAATGGTATCCACATCGGTGCTCTAATTGCTGCATATTTGGTCATTCTGATGAAGTCTGCCCGAAACAGACTGCTAAGACTGCCAATACTTTTAAACTTGATGTTAACGCCAATACCCGTAAACCCAAGGAGCATGTGCAACCTAAAAAAGGGCCTATCATGGATGATGAGGGTTATATGGGAGTGCAGAGGAAAAAAGTGGCCAGGAAAGGTTTCCAAGTCAATAAACCGAGCCAAAAGTTTGAATACAGACCTGTTACATCGAAACCCAAAGGAGTATCAGCTGATAAGAATTCGCCTAATAGCTTTGTTTCTTCTAACCCTTTCGATGTCTTGAACAACGAAGGGAGGGATACATGTCAAACTAGCAAGAACTCGAATGACTCGGAGGATGAAGAGGTTGTGGAGGTCTATAACGAAATGGATGACTTTATTATGGATGGAACCCGTAAGAGTAGTGTCGACAAAGGGGCAAGCACTCCTTCTCACGTGGTTTCTAATGATTAGTTTAGCCGCCTGGAATATTAGGGGGTTGAACCGCCCTTTGAAACAATCGGAGGTTCGTCAGGTGGTTAAAGAGAACGGTTTAAGTTTGTGTGCTATTCTTGAATCCCATGTGGATGTTAACAAACTGGGGAATATATGTCGATCTGTTTTTCGTAACTGGGATTGGACGTCTAATGGTGGACAATGTGATATAGGCACTAGAATTATTCTTGGATGGAACCCGGATATTTTTGACTTAATGGTTATTGCTCAAACTTCTCAAGTTATCCATATTCATCTCACCTCCAAGGCTGATAGGAAGATGTTTTTCTGTTCGGTGGTCTATGCTGCTAATTCCTATGTTACTAGACGGGATTTATGGCGTCATTTATCTATGCATAAAGTTATGGTTGCTGGTAATCCGTGGGTGATCATGGGAGACTTTAACTCTGCGTTGAACCTGGAGGATAACTCTATGGGTGCGTCGAGTATAACACCTAGTATGCGAGAATTTCAGGAGTGTGTAAATGATATTCAGATGGCTGATATTAAACGCACTGGTTTCCACTTTACGTGGAACCAGAAGCCGAAGAAGATCGACCGGGTAATGGGTAATATTCCATTCGTTGCTGAATACCCAGAATCTGTTGCTTTATTCAAACCTTATAGAATCTCTGACCATTGCCCTTGTATCCTAAAAATACCGAAACCACACAAAAGTAAACCTAAACCGTTTAAATTTGCCAATTTTTTGATTCATAAGCCAGGGTTTGCTGATGTTGTTCGAAAGAGTTGGGATGTGAATGTTAACGGGGTTCATCAATTCTGTTTAGTTAAAAAACTTTGTTGGTGCATTCATCTGTCGTCTTCGTCTTATGTCGAGTCTCGGGTTCGTTGCGGATTTGAACAAGTGTGACATCATCATTATGACATCATCATGTGACATCATAATGATGACATCACAATTTAGAGCACATGAAACAAGAATTAGGAGATTGGCCGTTTGAAATGATGTACCCGTTTGAATCATGTACGTTTGAAGGGTTCCGTTTGAAATGGTCATACCACTTTCAAACGGAAGGGTCCTACTCTATAAATAGGCTTCAAACGATTTCATTTGTAATATTCTGAATTCCGACACCGAGGTGCTGTCGAGGTGTCTCCAAGTCTGTAAACGTTCAGAAATCAATATACGAGACAATTAATAGTGAATCCAAGCTAAACGAAGACCGAATCAATGAATTCCGCCTCTGATTCGGTCTGAGCACTCTTCTGATCGACTCGTTAGGTCGTTTCACGATCCTACAAGTGGTATCAGAGCTCAGGAGGAAGAGTTCTTACCGTTTAGCTCGTTTTCGCTGGAATATTCTATCTTCTACACCTTCTTTTCAAAACTGAACAAGTTTTTACGGATAAAATCGGCTAAAACTTTCACAATATGTGCGTAATTGTATTTTAACAAACCCTTGAAAGTTTCAACTCTCAACTCGAAGTAAAAGTGATAAAAAAGGACTGAAATATGGGTTCCGTTTGAACGAGACGTGTCTGACAGTTTGAAATTTGCACTGACCGTTTGAAATTTGATCCTATCGTTTGAAAACAGGACTGTTACGTTTGAAATTTGTGTTCTGTTTGAACATATCGTTTGAAATTGCACCTGAAAGTTTGAAATTGTACCTGGCCGTTTGAAACATAATCTGACCGTTTGAAATTAAACTTATCGTTTGAAACATCTGTTTGAAAAGTGTTTCAGTTTTTCACGTGATAGTGCTTTGGATTGCGTGAACCGTTTGAAAAGTTAATCAAGTTATGAAAATCATTTGACAAGAGCATGTGATAGTTCTTTGATTTCGAGGTGTGAGTTTATTGGAACTTGTGATAATTAGTTGGTCGGCAATTTAAAAGTTGGTTCATGTGAATTGATAAGGATCATGTTGATGAAGTGTTTGTCTGCCATGTGATTGTTTGGTCCATGTGTTAGATTAATATTGAGGTCCAATCAAAAAATTTTAAAAATACAAGATTGTCGGCCACATTGTGTTTGAAAGATAATCAGACATTAAAAATATACATGTGACATTGACCATATTCAAAGTATTGCGGCCCAATCAGTGTTTTGAATATTTAAAGGTGTTGTGGGTTTCAAAGTGTTTGGTCACGTGATATTCGAATTGATATTAGAGTTGTTGTCGGCTAAGTGGGTTTGTCAGTAACCCATGTGAATCACATTTAGTTCAGCTCAAAGTTTGGATATATTTTGAAAAGCAGCGGCCCAATCAAAGAGTTTTTGAAAAATATTATTTTCGGCTATTGAGTGCCAGCACATGTGACAGTGGTTTTAATTGTAATATGATTGTGTGAAGTGATACTGTTAGGTGGCCCAATCTTTATCCAACAACAAGAAGTCAGGCCCGTCACGTGATTAAAAAAATTGCAGCCCAATCAGAAATGGCAAAAATGGTCTTTGATGAGAAGGAAAACCATGATCTTGTATCATATAATAGTTGGTTTCGAGGGATATTGAGTAGAAGTTATCAAGATGTGAACGAGAAGGCTTGGATTATAAGATTTGAAAATTTCATGTGTTTGAAAAATGAAAAATTGAATGAGTTAGAAAGACGATATGGAGTTTTAATAGAATATCTGAAAAATAACGAGATAAGATTGACAGAGGCTGAAAAGATATCAAAGTTTGCACATGCATTATCTGCAGAATGGGATGATTTTTTGAAAAACCTAAAAAAGGATTCTAGTTTTTCAAAATTATCTCTATATGGGTTCATCAGTAAACTTGAAACTTATAAATTTGAAAATGAAAAGAAAAGGAAAGTGTTGTTAAATGATATAGAAAATATTTTGGAGAAAATAAGTGTGGATGTATTAATTGAAATGAAAAGAAGGGTTAATGTGTGTCTTGGGGCAAAAGATGTTATGAAATACGATATGAAGAGGGGTTGTTATATTGATGAGAATATGAATCCTCTTGACTTCGTTAAAATCTTTTGTGCAGGAACTTATAAGATGAAGACAGAGCAAGTTCAAAAGAATGAAGAATCTGTGGAGATTGATTCCTCAAGTAACTCAGTGTGCTCCAAATGTGAAAACTTTAAAACTGACAATGACAAACTTTTGAAGGACACGGAAAGTTTGAAATCGGAAGTCGAGAAGTTGAAAGATGAGAAGCAAACTGATGTAAAAAAGATTCTGGATTTACAGGGAAATTGTGAAAAGCTGAAAGCTGAAAATGTTAAACTGTTAAATGACTTGAACAGTTTGACATCAGAAAACAAAATTTTTGAAGAAAAAATTAAAAGTTTTGAAAATGAAAAATCAAAGATTGAAAAAGATTTTAAAAGTCAAATAAAGATTTTAGAAGATGAGAGAGACATGTTTGGTAAAAACAATCTTGAAAAACAAATTGAAATCAATTCTCATCTTGAAAAGATTATTCGACTTGAAAAGGAAGCTGAGTGTGCTCAAAAGAAAATCAATGAATGGGAAGAAAAGTTGAAGGTTTTTGTGAATACTTCAACTATTCCTTGCCCAAAACCTTTAAATTCTGTTCCAATAAGTGACGATGTCACAAACTTTGACAAAGTCAAAGTTGAAGATTGTGATGAGAAATCTGATGATGAAAATAAAAAATTCGAAAAACAAAAATTGTTTTTGAAATTAAAAGAAAAGTTTCAAGAAACTGTTCCACAATCAACTGAAAAGGGAGAATGCTCTAAGCAAAAACCTTTAAAGAAGAAAGTGGAACAGAAACAAAAAATTAAAAATGAGAAAAATGTTCAAAAAGATAATAAAAGTTCATCAGATCGATCATCCAATCGCAATCAAAAATTACAAAAATCGAAAAATGAAAACTCTAAAATTGTTGGTAATAAGTGGTGCAGGTTTGACCACAGTGCACAAAAGTCAAATCCAGCAAACAAGAGGAGCAAGGATTATCACCAAGCCAAACAGTGCTATGATCTGAATGTTTGGACTGAAAATGGTGATTGGTACGATAACAGAGTGTGTTACCGATGTGGTTATCAAGGACACATTGCTGTTAACTGCCAAGGTTGGAGTTATAAGACGAGGAGATGCTATAACTGCCATGTCAAAGGTCACATTGCCAGAGATTGCCCAAGGAGATCAAATGAAAGATTGAGGGTTAATTCTCAGAAGTTGGCAAAGAAACCAGTCTCTGTCAAGCCCAAAGAACAGAAGGTTCAAGAACCTAAAGTTCAAGAAAAGAAAGTGAAACTTTCTCAGGGGCAAAAAGACAGACTGAGGAAGAAGAGAAAGAAGGCGAGAGAGTATCTCGAGAAGATCTTGTCCTCTGGTTCATCTGTTGGTAAAAATAAGAGTTCTAATGAATCGACTTCCTCGATTGCAAAGTCAAGAAAGACGAATTCATCAGATACAAATCTGAGGACGAAAGAGGAAAAGAAGAAGAAAAAAATGGTCGGCGATGAATCTGATGTGTCAAAGTCAGACAAGCCACTTTCAGGCGATGAATCTGGCTTATCAAAGTCAGACAAGCCACATTCAGGCAATGATTCTGGTTCGTCAAAGCCAGAGGAGCCATTGGTTGAGGTAAAATTGGAGAATTCAGGTTTAACAATGGATGATGAAAATTTTCCACCATTGTTGAACAAGAATTCAAAATCACCCAAGGACAGTCAGGCTTGCGTGAATCTGTTTAAATGAAAAACCTGACTTGCCGGAGTTCCCAGGTTGGTAAGCGTGGAACAGGAATCGGAGCTTGAATCTGAGTAGCCTGATTTTGTCCCAAACGGCAAATCTTGGCCAAATGCCCAAGTTTACCACACGTCGTGCATTGCTAGCAAGCTTGTTGTACTGCGTGATGACCGTTGCAGCGTGCACAATAAGGTGCGGTACCGGCATATGCTTTCTTTGCAGGTGGCTGAGCTGGTTGGTTCCGCGGGTTCTGAGCAGTCTGTGCTGTAACAGCAAAATTTTGGGCACCCTTTCGCTTCTTTGATTTCTTTGACGTCTCACCTTCCTTACCCTTCTTGTTTTGGCCTTTCTTGCTATCCTCCTTGTCAGCTGACTGTTTCTTGCCCTTGTCACCCTTCCTGTGTAACTTGTTCTTCCGAATCTGCGACTCAGTCAATGTCGCTGATAACTCGATCGCCTGACGGAGTGTGGCAGGGTTACTACCAGTAAGGATGTCTTGTACCGAGTCAGGTAGGCCGTCGATGTACCTTTCGATAGCTATGTCAAGTGGGGTAACCATTGTCGGGCAA
The DNA here is from genome assembly GCA_030545235.1 of Helianthus tuberosus. Classification (NCBI taxonomy): domain Eukaryota; kingdom Viridiplantae; phylum Streptophyta; class Magnoliopsida; order Asterales; family Asteraceae; genus Helianthus; species Helianthus tuberosus. The sequence continues at coordinate 45,889,678 of CM060429.1, read as the reverse complement.
AGCAGACTCAGCTCCTCAAACCTATCAGTATACGCCCTGTGCTCACCACTATCTTGCTTCAACTCATCAAATTCCTTCTCCAAAGATCGCTGCTCATGACGAGGACAGAATTCCCTCATCATCAGAGCCCTAAGTTCAGCCCATGTCTGTGCGAGAGCAACTTCCGCACCTCGGTCTCTCATTACCCCATTCCACCATGTAAGAGCCCTCTTCTGAAACACGCTCGAGGAGAACTCGACCTTGCGATTATCCGGGCACTGCACGTGGCGAAAAGTATTCTCAATGCTTTCGAACCACTGAAGAAGCCCAGTTGCTCCTTCAGAACCACTAAACTTGAGTGGTTTAGCCTGGTTGAAATCCTTGTATTTGCATAGCACATTGTTGTTGTTGTTGGCTTGGTTCCATTGAGCAAAGAGGTTTGGGAATTGAGCAGCCATTTGCTGCGCAATGATTTCTGCCAGCTCGGCAGTCTCTATCTGGCTTTCGCGTCGAGGAGGCATTGTCTAAAAGAGGAAACATGAAAGGAAACGAGTGAGAGAATTTAGACGAAAAGAATGAGATGAAACAAATCTGATGAAAGCAAGGATAGTGGTCATTTGTTTGTTACTACAAAGCAACAAACGACACACAGTGACTGATCAAAGTAAATGGGTCAAAAATAATGTATCGCGAAGACATGCTCGCCTATAAGTGAACACTCATCCCAAGAATTCCCAGGTAAGCACAACTGGTCTCGCGTCTGATGAGATATATACGAAGTGCTTGCCTAGACAGAAAACCCAGAATACAGGCATCCACCCTTCCAGTTTGCACGTGTTCACATTATTTAAGACTCAAAACCTTGTCGAGATTTTGAAAATTCGAAGGGGTTCAAAACCATATAACAGAGGGTTCAAAACCTTACAATAGAGGGTTCAAAACCTTGTAATCAATCATCCTAGAACAGATGATTAGTTTTCAAAGCGGTTTTGAAATTTATGTTCTTGTTGTGGTCGTCACCTAAGGATAGGTGACGGTATTGTTTTATGACTAAACGCAAGTAAACTCGCGTTAGGGTCCTAAGAAGGTTATAGACTAGGTCAAAGCATTACTAATTACTAATAACCTAATTCCCTATAACCATTGGCTCTGATACCATCTTTCTGTCACACCCCGACCGCGTAAAACAACAAATCGCGGCGGAAACATCGGGGCGTGTTGCAACAGAATTAATGTTTCATAACCATGGATATCAAAAGTGTTTCGTTTTATTAAACATAGAGTAATTACATCGTCTGGAAATCTAAATACACTATTTAAACATAGTCTATCATTGTTATTGAGTCACTAAGGCCTTGTCCAGTCCTATGTGAGCATGCATCCTATCAAACGATATCTTGCAATACCTGAAACATATGTGAAAACGAGGTCAGCAAAGAAATGCTGGCGAGATACATAGGTTTTGTGAAAATAAGATTCATGACTTCTGTTTTAAGAAAATGTTTAGTCATGAACCTTGTAATTTGCTTTGTCTTTGTAAATCATTTGAAAAACAAGTAGTTCAGATGATATGTATAAATAAGAAAATAATGCATGATTAAATGAATAACCATGTAAAATGAGTTTGTGTAAGATAAGTTGTTTGTAAATCAATGTCTTGTGAAAAGTATGTTACTTGTATAAAATGTTCTATGTCTCAAACTGAAATGATTCAAATAACGCTACAATATGTAATACCATACAAACACTTATATATAGGAAGTACCAGCGGCGTATCCACCATGCTTGTATCATATTACACCCGCATCGTTACTTAATCATTTACTCAAACCAAACCAACCAATGTAAGAAGTCTATGTTTAAATCAATTGTCAAATGTATTGGATAATATGTCAAAGTGTTCATGTCAAGATGTAAATCATATCAAAATGTCTATGTCAAATATCCATGTCAAATGTCTATGTCAAAATATCCATGTCAAATGTCTATGTCAAATATCCATGTATGGCAAGTGAAATGTCTCAACTAAACCATATGCACAAAAACAAAGTATTGAGGTAAAACTTGGTTTAAATCAAAGTTATGTTTTGTGGAAAATACATGATCAAATGTCAATCATGTACAAATGTTTACCCAATCGTTAACCCATTTTGTAAAATCGTTCTAGTCGTTCTTGTTTTAATTGTGAAACTACTTTATGGTCGATTCTCTAATAACATTCAAACCTTCTTGACGCGTTCCTCGCTCCATCTCGCTCTCGCTCTCGTTCTTAACAAACCCTTACCAAAGGATAAGTTAATAATTACAGATTCAGTCGCTACCCACAACCCCCACACATAACAATGGGTGCAGTAAATAACGGGATTTGTCAGATCCTATGGTACCATAACCTAATACTGGTCGGCTTGATCATTGCTAATGAATGTCATTTGTTATGTAACCCAACCAACAAGTTTGTTCACTTTATTGAAATCGTTATTAGTTTTGTATAAATCGTCTTAATCGTTTTTGAAACCATCGTTATAACATCAAAAATCATTTTGTTATCATCGTTAAAGCCTTGAAAACATTTAGCACATATGAGTCACCCCAAAACAATTGAAAGCAGTAAAATAGGGGAATAATGTACTCGCCTGGGAGTGCTTAGGAGTCTTGAACAACTACCAAGTAAGCTAGAGGAGTCCCGGAAATCAAACGGTACCTAATATAGGTAACTACATAATTAACCCGGACCTAAATCGGAAGACTGGGTAGCAGGAGGGTTTGTAAGCCAAATGAGTGTAGGAACTCATATGATATGGTTTAACAAAGCCTACATACTAAATGAAACTTAACCTAAGTATTATCGACCCATCGCGACCCATTAAGGTAACTTATGCTACTTTAACGCATCGTGCGCGTGAAACGCGTTCGGACCGTCTAACTAGTCCTATGACAAGTGTTATATGCCTAAACATGTTACATAATCAGTTATGTGACAAAAGTTTAGGTTACATATGCTTAATTACCAATTATACATGAAAAGGGTATTCTGGTAATTTACCTAAGGCATATAAACTACCTATCATACAACTACTTAAACGATGTGACCATAGGGTATAACCTCGGAAGGTTATGCCCTATACTAGGGTCACCTAATGTATTTGGTCGGATCCTAATGATCGACCAAACTGGGTCGGGTTCGAAGGTATAGGCGATTTATCAGATCGCCTACCCTACGACCCTAGACAACGTGGTAATCAGTGGGCATAGTCCCAAGGGACTATGACCAACGTGATTACACTCACGTTGCGAAGTTCAAACGAACTTCGCATTGACCATTACTGGTCAACGCTGAAAGTCAAACAAAGTTTGACTTTCTGACTCGAAAAGCAATAAAATAAGGAAAAGAACGAAAGAATACTTACGAAGGGTCCCCGAATGCTAAACTCGATTCAAAAATCTCCGGTATGAAACAAATGTTTCAACTTAGAGTTTCTCAAATCAAGTTTCTAGTGATTTTAGCAATGGGGGGTATGGGGTATTTATAGGAATACCCGAACCGTTAAGATCGTTTCATGGAAAACGTGCCTTAATCCCATCCGTACATGTGTTGAAATGTCATTGTGTTTAGGTGTTTAAATTCCATCCATACATGTGTTGAAATGTCATGGTGTTTAGGTGTTTAAATTCCATCCATACATGTGTTGAAATGTCATGGTGTTTAGGTGTTTAAATTCCATCCATACATGTGTTGAAATGTCATGGTGTTTAGGTGTTTAAATTCCATCCATACATGTGTTGAAATGTCATGGTACCAAAATTCCATCCTTATCCGCAGACTAAGCAAGTTTAGAATGTGTGGTTGTGAATTAAACAACGGCTAATACATCGAATCTGGTCCCGAATGCGAAAAACGAACCAAATGACGCGACGAATGGATTTTTCTTATGGCGAACACTAAAATAAAATATTTTAGTTCTTACATAAATTTTTGGATGTCCGGATGTATTCAGAACGTAAGTTATGCGCGAAAATGCAAACTTGTGCACTTTTTGACACTTTTAGTCCCTGAATGACCCAAAAGTTTATTTTAGCACACCGAACCCCTCAAAGCCTATTTCTAAGCTATGTAAAGGATATTTATGGTATGTTTAACTTATGGTCATGTTACAGAAGGTCTGTTACAGTTCAAATTGGCATACTTTCGCAGTTTGTCAACTTTAGTCCCTGTAAGCGATTTAACTTGATTTCACCACACCAAACCTTCCAAAACTTATATATAAGTTATGTAAAGGTTATTCAAGGTATGTTAAGCCTATTTCACTATTCCGGAGTGTTCGTTGGATTAAACTGGTTATATTTACGCATTAGTGCGCGTATAACCTTCCAGAAAGCGATTTAGAGTTTGAAATCGAACAAGAGTTGATATGTGCAAAAGATACACATATTTTTACAAATCCCAAGTATGAAATACAATATTTCATTGGTTTGGTATTTGTTTGATGGCCGTGGAGGCACAGGTGTTACAGTCTCCCCTACTTTAGGAAATTTCGTCCCGAAATTTATTTAGAGGAAACTTGCGAGAGTTTAAAACATAAAGTTGAAAAGATCAAACAACTTTGGTTAGGGTTCTGAACTTCTAGTAATCTTTAATAACATCATGATTGCAATGTAAGAGGGATACTTATATACAAGTATATGAAGCGTCATTGGTGCGTCCACCGTACCTCCATTACATCGTTCTCATTTCGTTATTGTTGTCACTATCGGTTCTTACACATAATAAATATTACTGGGTTTCTATGCACTAAATTTCATAATTATGTACGCGTCCATAATTAGACAATTCCTTGCACAGTTCACACAGTCTATTTTATAATGTGTAGGGTAAAACCAAATGAACAAACCTGTGATGAGTGTGACTGGACCACCATAGGGTCCTTTCAGCTGTATCATCACATGCCATTCTTAACCAGATCTTGAATCAATCTTTTTGACTAGACCACTAAAGGGTCTCTCATCGAATCATGGAATGGTACTATATAACCCAAGGGTCTTAACTACCAGGTAGAAGCCCATAAGGATTTAAGGTAGTACCTTTTGAATATCCTACTATGAATCCCTCATATGAAAACATGAAAGATTCTATGAGGATTTGAAAAATCGGATCACACAAAAATCATAGAGGAGAACACATAAACACATAATTGCATACTCGTTCAATCGCATAATCGTTCAATTTGACCTATAATTTGTTATCTTTGGACACGGGTATTTAAAGCATACCAGAAACCCAATCCGTGGATTTCCTTTGGCACTTTAAATATTTTCAAGAATCTAACTATGAAGATAGGAAGATCTTAAAAGGAATCCGGGTTGTCCTAGTTGAGTTGTTTTGTACATTTTAAAGTGTACAAGGAATTCAATCAGGGCTCCGATGTCAACGAAGGTGTTGATCGTGATCGGCTCAGGACATGAATAGATCAAGATGTCATAAATAATAACAATGACGATCTGATCTAAATAAGGCTTGCAGACTCTATTTATTAAGTTCTTGAAGATGGCTGGAGTATTTGTCAACCTAAAAGGCATGACTGTAAACTCGTAATGGCCATACTTCATGCAGAAAACCGTTTTGGGAATATCTTCTTCGAGAATACAAAGTTGATGATACCCAAAACGCAAATCGATCTTGGAAAAGCATGAACGCTATGCAGTTGATCGGAGAAATCGTTGATTTAAGGTAGGGGGATATCGATTCTTGATGGTAAGCTTACTAGGCTTACGTTAATCGATATACATTCGAAAAGATCCATTTTTTTTTCACAAGGAGAACAGGAGTTTCTCCAAGGCGAAAAGTTCGGACGGATGAATCCTTTATCAGACAACTCTTGAAGCTGTTTTGATAATTCTTGCATCTCGAACGGTGCAAGACGATAAAATACTTTAGATTTAAAAGAAACCAGTGTTTGAGGTTCTTAGGGAGATCTCAAGTGATCGTAAAAATGACTGAACCACACGAGTAGTTTTGTCTTTGTGTTGACATCACAAGGTTGAATCAAACATTCATACAATTGCGTTAGTTAGAAAATAAAACCACAATTTTTTTATTTATATAACAACCGCATTGTTTTTAAATGTTACAAGATACCAACCAGAGGAAAAACAAAATACTAATTGTTCACTCCTTCATCATTGAGTGCCTCATTGATGTTAAACACTCGACCACGTGCTGGATTCACATTGACGTTGACATTCGCATTTGGGTTTGCGTTAGCATTTGCATTCACCAGTCTCGGGCAGTTGTGGCGGAAGTGACCAATCTCTCCGCAGTTGAAACATGAACCCAGTGGAAATCTCGCAGCATTCCCTTGAACCGGAGCTTGAACCTGAGCAGCCTGATTTTGTCCCAAACGACAAATCTTGGCCAAATGCCCAAGTTTACCACACGTCGTGCATTGCCAGCAAGCTTGTTGTACTGCGTGATGACCGTTGCAGCGTGCACAATAAGGTGCGGTACCGGCATATGCTTTCTTTGCAGGTGGCTGAGCTGGTTGGTTCCGCGGGTTCTGAGCAGTCTGTGCTGTAACAGCAAAATTTTGGGCACCCTTTCGCTTCTTTGATTTCTTTGACGTCTCACCTTCCTTACCCTTCTTGTTTTGGCCTTTCTTGCTATCCTCCTTGTCAGCTGACTGTTTCTTGCCCTTGTCACCCTTCCTGTGTAACTTGTTCTTCCGAATCTGCGACTCAGTCAATGTCGCTGATAACTCGATCGCCTGACGGAGTGTGGCAGGGTTACTACCAGTAAGGATGTCTTGTACCGAGTCAGGTAGGCCGTCGATGTACCTTTCGATAGCTATGTCAAGTGGGGTAACCATTGTCGGGCAAAGCAGACTCAGCTCCTCAAACCTATCAGTATACGCCCTGTGCTCACCACTATCTTGCTTCAACTCATCAAATTCCTTCTCCAAAGATCGCTGCTCATGACGAGGACAGAATTCCCTCATCATCAGAGCCCTAAGTTCAGCCCATGTCTGTGCGAGAGCAACTTCCGCACCTCGGTCTCTCATTACCCTATTCCACCATGTAAGAGCCCTCTTCTGAAACACGCTCGAGGAGAACTCGACCTTGCGATTATCCGGGCACTGCACGTGGCGAAAAGTATTCTCAATGCTTTCGAACCACTGAAGAAGCCCAGTTGCTCCTTCAGAACCACTAAACTTGAGTGGTTTAGCCTGGTTGAAATCCTTGTATTTGCATAGCACATTGTTGTTGTTGTTGGCTTGGTTCCATTGAGCAAAGAGGTTTGGGAATTGAGCAGCCATTTGCTGCGCAATGATTTCTGCCAGCTCGGCAGTCTCTATCTGGCTTTCGCGTCGAGGAGGCATTGTCTAAAAGAGGAAACATGAAAGGAAACGAGTGAGAGAATTTAGACGAAAAGAATGAGATGAAACAAATCTGATGAAAGCAAGGATAGTGGTCATTTGTTTGTTACTACAAAGCAACAAACGACACACAGTGACTGATCAAAGTAAATGGGTCAAAAATAATGTATCGCGAAGACATGCTCGCCTATAAGTGAACACTCATCCCAAGAATTCCCAGGTAAGCACAACTGGTCTCGCGTCTGATGAGATATATACGAAGTGCTTGCCTAGACAGAAAACCCAGAATACAGGCATCCACCCTTCCAGTTTGCACGTGTTCACATTATTTAAGACTCAAAACCTTGTCGAGATTTTGAAAATTCGAAGGGGTTCAAAACCATATAACAGAGGGTTCAAAACCTTACAATAGAGGGTTCAAAACCTTGTAATCAATCATCCTAGAACAGATGATTAGTTTTCAAAGCGGTTTTGAAATTTATGTTCTTGTTGTGGTCGTCACCTAAGGATAGGTGACGGTATTGTTTTATGACTAAACGCAAGTAAACTCGCGTTAGGGTCCTAAGAAGGTTATAGACTAGGTCAAAGCATTACTAATTACTAATAACCTAATTCCCTATAACCATTGGCTCTGATACCATCTTTCTGTCACACCCCGACCGCGTAAAACAACAAATCGCGGCGGAAACATCGGGGCGTGTTGCAACAGAATTAATGTTTCATAACCATGGATATCAAAAGTGTTTCGTTTTATTAAACATAGAGTAATTACATCGTCTGGAAATCTAAATACACTATTTAAACATAGTCTATCATTGTTATTGAGTCACTAAGGCCTTGTCCAGTCCTATGTGAGCATGCATCCTATCAAACGATATCTTGCAATACCTGAAACATATGTGAAAACGAGGTCAGCAAAGAAATGCTGGCGAGATACATAGGTTTTGTGAAAATAAGATTCATGACTTCTGTTTTAAGAAAATGTTTAGTCATGAACCTTGTAATTTGCTTTGTCTTTGTAAATCATTTGAAAAACAAGTAGTTCAGATGATATGTATAAATAAGAAAATAATGCATGATTAAATGAATAACCATGTAAAATGAGTTTGTGTAAGATAAGTTGTTTGTAAATCAATGTCTTGTGAAAAGTATGTTACTTGTATAAAATGTTCTATGTCTTTTACTGAAATGATTCAAATAACGCTACAATATGTAATACCATACAAACACTTATATATAGGAAGTACCAGCGGCGTATCCACCATGCTTGTATCATATTACACCCGCATCGTTACTTAATCATTTACTCAAACCAAACCAACCAATGTAAGAAGTCTATGTTTAAATCAATTGTCAAATGTATTGGATAATATGTCAAAGTGTTCATGTCAAGATGTAAATCATATCAAAATGTCTATGTCAAATATCCATGTCAAATGTCTATGTCAAAATATCCATGTCAAATGTCTATGTCAAATATCCATGTATGGCAAGTGAAATGTCTCAACTAAACCATATGCACAAAAACAAAGTATTGAAGTAAAACTTGGTTTAAATCAAAGTTATGTTTTGTGGAAAATACATGATCAAATGTCAATTGTCACACCCCGACCACGTAGAACATACAAAACGTGGCGGAAATGTCGGGGAGTGTTGTAACAGAATTAATTGTTTCAAATCCATGGCAATTGAAGTTTCGTTTTATTGATTAAAAGTGTTACAATGTCTTAACAAACAAGGAAATACAACATAATTAACTAGTCTTGCATCTTTTATTGTCACTAAAGCCCAAGTCTGCCTATATGTATCTTGATCATCTTAAGCAACAGCTCCTGAAAAACACATGTGAAAATAGGTACGTCAGCATAAAAATGCCTGTGAGATACATAGGTTTTGTGAAAATAGGTTTCATGACTTATGTTTGAGAAAATGTTTAGTCATGAACCTTGTAATTTGCTTTGTTTTGTAAATCATTTGAAAAACAATAATTTCAGATGATAAGTATAAATAATAGAATAATGCATGGTTAAATGAATAACCATGTAAACTGAGTTTGTATAAGATAAGTTGCTTGTAAAACAATGTATTATGAAAAGTATGTTATTTGTATAAAATGTTATATGTATCAAACTGAAATGATTCAAATAACGCTACAATATGTAATACCATACAAACACTTATATATAGGAAGTACCAGCGGCGTATCCACCATGCTTGTATCATATTACACACGCATCGTTACTTAATCATTTAATCAAACCAAACCAAACAATGTAAAATGTCTATGTCAAGATGTAAATCATGTCAAAATGTCTATGTCAAGTATCCATGTCAAATGTCTATGTCAAATATCCATGTCAAATGTCTATGTCAAATATCCATGTCAAATGTCTATGTCAAATATCCATGTATGGCAAGTGAAATGTCTCAACTAAACCATATGCACAGAAACAAAGTATTGAAGTAAAACTTGGTTTAAATCAAAGTTATGTTTTGTGGGAAATACATGATCAAATGTCAATCATGTTAAAATGTCTATGTCGAAATGTCTATGTCAAATGTCTATGTCAAAATGTCATGTAAAACGATGTACTAAGTAATGCACACAATGGCAATACATAGCATGAAATGTAATGAAATCATGTACTATAATGTACTAACGAACATAGCAGTATATGATGTGAAAACAGGAAAGCAGGAAAGTAACAAGTAGGCACATGTGTTTCACCCCAAAACGTTTGGAAAACAGTAAAAGAGGGGTCTATGTACTCACCTGAGATTGCTCAGTAGTCCTTGAGTAACAACTAAACAATGCTAGAGATCGCGGATATCAAACGGCACCTAGTATAGGTAACTACATTAATAAACCGGACCTAGATCGGAAGATCGGGTAGCATTAGGGTTTGTAAACCAAACGAGTGTAGAGACTCGTGTCATTTGGTTTAACAAAGCCTACATACTAAATGAAACTTAACCTAAGTGTCTACGACCCATTACGACCCATTTAGGTAGCTTATGCTACTTTAACGCGTCGTTCGCGTGAAACGCGCTCGGACCGCCTAACTAGTCCTATGACAAGTGTTATATGCCTAAACATGTTACATAATCAGTTATGTGACAAAAGTTTAGGTTACATATGCTTAATTACCAATTATACATGAAAAGGGTATTCTGGTAATTTACCTAAGGCATATAAACTACCTATCATACAACTACTTAAACGATGTGACCATAGGGTATAACCTCGGAAGGTTATTCCCTACCTACTATGGTCACCTAATATATTTGGTCGGATCCTAATGATCGACCAAACTGGGTCGGGTTCGAGGTATAAGCGATTTATCAGATCGCTTACCCTACGACCCTAGACAACGTGGTAATCAGTAGGCATAGTCCCAAGGGACTATAACCAACGTGATTACACTCACGTTGCGAAGTTCAAATGAACTTCGCATTGACCATTACTGGTCAACGCTGAAAGTCAAACAAAGTTTGACTTTCTGACTCGAAAAGCAGTAAAATAAGGAAAAGAACGAAAGAATACTTACGAAGGGTCCCCGAATGCTAATCTCGATCCAAGAACTCAGGTATGAAACAATGGTTTCAACTTAGAGCTCTCAAATCAAGATTCTTGTGAGAAATGAGGTTGGGGGTAATGGGGTATTTATAGTTTTTGGTCCACCGTTAAGATCGTTTCAAGGAAAACGTGCCTTAATCTTGCTCGTACATGTGTCGGGACCTTGTGGTGACTAAAATTCCATCCTTATCAGCTGACTAGATAATTAGGAACTTGTGGTTGTGGGTTAATCTGCTGAAAACAGGCTGTTAAGTACTCTGCATCTGGTCTGCAGACCCCTAGCGCACCGCTACGCCAAAAGTGTAGCGCACCGCTAGGCTTTAGTTTGGCAGATTTACACTTTTGGTCCCTGTCATGCATTCAGCCCATTTTCGACACGTTTAAGGCCCGTTAACCCCATTTCAAAGCTCTAAAATGAAGTTAAAGTATAGGGAACTTAAAACATGTTCAAAAATATCTCGGATGTCGGTTCGTTTGGCCGTACGGTCGCGATGTTCGCTTAATTACGACGGAATGCGCATAAGCACGAAAAACGAACCAAATGACGCGACGAATGGATTTTTCTTATGGAGAACACTAAAATAAAATATTTTAGTGCTTACATAAATTTTTGGATGTCCGGATGTATTCAGAACGTAAGTTACGCGTAAAAATGCAAACTTGTGCACTTTTTGACGCTTTTAGTCCTTGAATGACACAAAAGTTTATTTTAGCATACCGAACACCTCAAAGCCTATTTCTAAGCTATGTAAAGGATATTTATGGTATGTTTAACTTATGTTCATGTCCCGGAAGGTCTGTTACAGTTCAAATTGGCATACTTTCGCAGTTTGTCAACTTTAGTCCCTGTAAGCGATTAAACTTTGATTTCACCACACCAAACCTTCCAAAACTTATATCTAAGTTATGTAAAGGTTATTTAAGGTATGTTAAGCCTATTTCACTTATTCCGGAGTGTTCGTTGGATTAAACTGGTTATATCTACACATCAGTGCGCGTATAACCTTCCAGAAAGCGATTTAGAGCTTGAAATCGAACATGAGTTGATATGTGCAAAAGATACACATATTTATAAAAGTCCAAAGTATGAAATACAATATTTCATTGGTTTGGCATTTGTTTGATGGTTGAAATGACACAGGTGTTACAGTCTCCCCTACTTTAGGAAATTTCGTCCCGAAATTAATTCGTAGGAGTCTATTTGTGACTTTGTGTTAAATAACCATCAAAGATGAACAAGACGTAATCCTGTAATTTCTCTTTAACGAACATTTTTCAGAAATGAAAAATGAACAGAGTTATTTTCAACAGGCATTCTTTAGAAACAAAAATGAACAGAATAGTCATTTTCCACAACATCTTCAGAAACAAAAATGAACAGAATAGTCATTTTACAAAAATGAACAGAATAGTCATTTTACATCTTCAGAAACAAAAATGAACAGAATAGTCATTTTACATCTTCAGAAACAAAAATGAACGGAATAGTCATTTTACATCTTCAGAAACAAAAATGAACGGAATAGTCATTTTACATCTTCAGAAACAAAAATGAACGGAATAGTCATTTTACATCTTCAGAAACAAAAATGAACGGAATAGTCATTTTACATCTTCAGAAACAAAAATGAACGGAATAGTCATTTTACATCTTCAGAAACAAAAATGAACGGAATAGTCATTTTACATCTTCAGAAACAAAAATGAACGGAATAGTCATTTTACATCTTCAGAAACAAAAATGAACGGAATAGTCATTTTACATCTTCAGAAACAAAAATGAACGGAATAGTCATTTTACATCTTCAGAAACAAAAATGAACGGAATAGACTCTAGACACATGACAAAATTCGCTGTGGTTTCTGTGCACTGAATTCCATAATTATGTATGCATCCATAATTATGCAATTCCTTGCATAGTCCGCACAACTTGTTTTGAAATGTTTGTGGGGAGGATAATCAAACCTGTGATGAGTGTGACTAGACTACCATAGGGTCCTTTTAATTAGATCAACAAGGATCCTTTTAATTAGACCACCAAGGAGTCCTTTCAGCTATATCATCACATGATATTCCTAACCAGATTTTTGGATCAATCTGTTTACCTAGACCACTCAGGGGTCTAATTATGGAATGGTACAATATAATCCAAGGGACTTAACTACAACGTAAAAGCCCATTGAGGATTTAATATAGTACACAAAGATATGGAAGATTTTACGAGGATTTGGATGACAAGAATTTGGATCACACAAAAACATAAAAAGGGAACACATAAGCACATAATCACATAGTTGTTTAACTTGGTTATTAATTTGTTATCTTCGGACGCGGATACTTAAAGCACACCAGGAATCCAATTCGTGGATTTCATTTGGCACTTTAATCATTTCAAGAATCCATCCATGAAGATAGGATAATCTTAAAAGAAATTCGGCTTTGTCCCTATTGAATTGTGATGTACGTATTGAATCATACAAAGAATTCAATTAAGGACTCTGATGAATGATACCCATCCACAAGGATCTAATTATGAAGATAGAAAGATCCTACATGGATTTTGGAGTTTGTGTAACGAGAGTGTTCCGACACCTTGCACTAGGCGTGCTTACGTCGATACACAAGGTAGAAAGTTCATGAGGTTGTGGCGCCAGATATGCCAAGCGACATATGAAGCAGAGTTTGAAGCTTGAGCAGCAGCAGGATTTGTAACAGCTTTGCTTTGGATTGCAAAGCGGCATATGTTAACCAAATGTCTCCATCGTCCACCGTGGGTACATTTGAAACAAGGTATTTGATTTGAATAATGACGATGGCATTGATTGCACCAAGGAGCAGTTCCCTTATACAGCTTCACCCCTGAGGCGAGTCATGGTGATAGCTAAGTCAACGGTCCTCTAGAGTACGACGCCTATTCGCTGGGTAATTGCAGCACCTGGTTCGGACATTGTTGTTGCGATGAAGAAGCATCTTAAAGATAACGAAAGGCATAGGAGGAAACAAGCGAAAGATAGTCAAAAGGAAATGACAAGGCATGTAGATTATGACCATTTGTTTGTTACCAAAGGCAAACAAATGAGAGAGTGACTAATCAAAGTAAGCGGGTCAATATAATGTATCGCGAAGACATGCTCGCCTATAAGTGAACACTCATCCCAAGAATTCCCAGGTAAGCACAACTGGTCTCGCGTCTGATGAGATGTATACGAAGTGCTTGCCTAGACAGAAAACCCAGAATACAGGCATTCACCCTTCCAGTTTGCATGTGTTCACATTATTTAAAACCCAAAACCTTGACGAGATTTTTTTTTTTTTGAAAATTCAAAGGGGTTCAAAACCATATAACAGAGGGTTCAAAACCTTACAATAGAGGGTTCAAAACCTTGTAATCAATCATCCTAGAACAGATGATTAGTTTTCAAAGTGGTTTTGAAATTTATGTTCTTGTTATGGTCGTCGCCTAAGGATAGGTGACGGTATTATTTTATGACTAAACGCAAGTAAACTCGCGTTAGGGTCCTAGAAAGGTTATAGACTAGGTCAAAGCATTACTAATAACCTAATTCCCTATAACCATTGGCTCTGATACCATCTTTTCTGTCACACCCCGACCACGTAGAACATACAAAACGTGGCGAAAATGTCGGGGAGTGTTGTAACAGAATTAATTGTTTCAAATCCATGGCAATTGAAGTTTCGTTTTATTGATTAAAAGTGTTACAATGTCTTAACAAACAAGGAAATACAACATAATTAACTAGTCTTGCATCTTTTATTGTCACTAAAGCCCAAGTCTGCCTATATGTATCTTGATCATCTTATGCAACAGCTCCTGAAAAACACATGTGAAAATAGGTACGTCAGCATAAAAATGCCTGTGAGATACATAGGTTTTGTGAAAATAGGTTTCATGACTTATGTTTGAGAAAATGTTTAGTCATGAACCTTGTAATTTGCTTTGTTTTGTAAATCATTTGAAAAACAATAATTTCAGATGATAAGTATAAATAATAGAATAATGCATGGTTAAATGAATAACCATGTAAACTGAGTTTGTATAAGATAAGTTGCTTGTAAAACAATGTATTATGAAAAGTATGTTATTTGTATAAAATGTTATATGTATCAAACTGAAATGATTCAAATAACGCTACAATATGTAATACCATACAAACACTTATATATAGGAAGTACCAGCGGCGTATCCACCATGCTTGTATCATATTACACACGCATCGTTACTTAATCATTTAATCAAACCAAACCAAACAATGTAAAATGTCTATGTCAAGATGTTAATCATGTCAAAATGTCTATGTCAAGTATCCATGTCAAATGTCTATGTCAAATATCCATGTCAAATGTCTATGTCAAATATCCATGTCAAATGTCTATGTCAAATATCCATGTATGGCAAGTGAAATGTCTCAACTAAACCATATGCACAGAAACAAAGTATTGAAGTAAAACTTGGTTTAAATCAAAGTTATGTTTTGTGGGAAATACATGATCAAATGTCAATCATGTTAAAATGTCTATGTCGAAATGTCTATGTCAAATGTCTATGTCAAAATGTCATGTAAAACGATGTACTAAGTAATGCACACAATGGCAATACATAGCATGAAATGTAATGAAATCATGTACTATAATGTACTAACGAACATAGCAGTATATGATGTGAAAACAGGAAAGCAGGAAAGTAACAAGTAGGCACATGTGTTTCACCCCAAAACGTTTGGAAAACAGTAAAAGAGGGGTCTATGTACTCACCTGAGATTGCTCAGTAGTCCTTCAGTAACAACTAAACAATGCTAGAGATCGCGGATATCAAACGGCACCTAGTATAGGTAACTACATTAATAAACCGGACCTAGATCGGAAGATCGGGTAGCATTAGGGTTTGTAAACCAAACGAGTGTAGAGACTCGTGTCATTTGGTTTAACAAAGCCTACATACTAAATGAAACTTAACCTAAGTGTCTACGACCCATTACGACCCGTTTAGGTAGCTTATGCTACTTTAACGCGTCGTTCGCGTGAAACGCGCTCGGACCGCCTAACTAGTCCTATGACAAGTGTTATATGCCTAAACATGTTACATAATCAGTTATGTGACAAAAGTTTAGGTTACATATGCTTAATTACCAATTATACATGAAAAGGGTATTCTGGTAATTTACCTAAGGCATATAAACTACCTATCATACAACTACTTAAACGATGTGACCATAGGGTATAACCTCGGAAGGTTATTCCCTACCTACTATGGTCACCTAATATATTTGGTCGGATCCTAATGATCGACCAAACTGGGTCGGGTTCGAGGTATAAGCGATTTATCAGATCGCTTACCCTACGACCCTAGACAACGTGGTAATCAGTAGGCATAGTCCCAAGGGACTATAACCAACGTGATTACACTCACGTTGCGAAGTTCAAACGAACTTCGCATTGACCATTACTGGTCAACGCTGAAAGTCAAACAAAGTTTGACTTTCTGACTCGAAAAGCAGTAAAATAAGGAAAAGAACGAAAGAATACTTACGAAGGGTCCCCGAATGCTAATCTCGATCCAAGAACTCAGGTATGAAACAATGGTTTCAACTTAGAGCTCTCAAATCAAGATTCTTGTGAGAAATGAGGTTGGGGGTAATGGGGTATTTATAGTTTTTGGTCCACCGTTAAGATCGTTTCAAGGAAAACGTGCCTTAATCTTGCTCGTACATGTGTCGGGACCTTATGGTGACTAAAATTCCATCCTTATCAGCTGACTAGATAATTAGGAACTTGTGGTTGTGGGTTAATCTGCTGAAAACAGGCTGTTAAGTACTCTGCATCTGGTCTGCAGACCCCTAGCGCACCGCTACGCCAAAAGTGTAGCGCACCGCTAGGCTTTAGTTTGGCAGATTTACACTTTTGGTCCCTGTCATGCATTCAGCCCATTTTCGACACGTTTAAGGACCGTTAACCCCATTTCAAAGCTCTAAAATGAAGTTAAAGTATAGGGAACTTAAAACATGTTCAAAAATATCTCGGATGTCGGTTCGTTTGGCCGTACGGTCGCGATGTTCGCTTAATTACGACGGAATGCGCATAAGCACGAAAAACGAACCAAATGACGCGACGAATGGATTTTTCTTATGGAGAACACTAAAATAAAATATTTTAGTGCTTACATAAATTTTTGGATGTCCGGATGTATTCAGAACGTAAGTTACGCGTAAAAATGCAAACTTGTGCACTTTTTGACGCTTTAAGTCCTTGAATGACACAAAAGTTTATTTTAGCATACCGAACACCTCAAAGCCTATTTCTAAGCTATGTAAAGGATATTTATGGTATGTTTAACTTATGTTCATGTCCCGGAAGGTCTGTTACAGTTCAAATTGGCATACTTTCGCAGTTTGTCAACTTTAGTCCCTGTAAGCGATTAAACTTTGATTTCACCACACCAAACCTTCCAAAACTTATATCTAAGTTATGTAAAGGTTATTTAAGGTATGTTAAGCCTATTTCACTTATTCCGGAGTGTTCGTTGGATTAAACTGGTTATATCTACACATCAGTGCGCGTATAACCTTCCAGAAAGCGATTTAGAGCTTGAAATCGAACATGAGTTGATATGTGCAAAAGATACACATATTTATAAAAGTCCAAAGTATGAAATACAATATTTCATTGGTTTGGCATTTGTTTGATGGTTGAAATGACACAGGTGTTACATCAATCATGTACAAATGTTTACCCAATCGTTAACCCATTTTGTAAAATCGTTCTAGTCGTTCTTGTTTTAATTGTGAAACTACTTTATGGTCGATTCTCTAATAACATTCAAACCTTCTTGACGCGTTCCTCGCTCCATCTCGCTCTCGCTCTCGTTCTTAACAAACCCTTACCAAAGGATAAGTTAATAATTACAGATTCAGTCGCTACCCACAACCCCCACACATAACAATGGGTGCAGTAAATAACGGGATTTGTCAGATCCTATGGTACCATAACCTAATACTGGTCGGCTTGATCATTGCTAATGAATGTCATTTGTTATGTAACCCAACCAACAAGTTTGTTCACTTTATTGAAATCGTTATTAGTTTTGTATAAATCGTCTTAATCGTTTTTGAAACCATCGTTATAACATCAAAAATCGTTTTGTTATCATCGTTAAAGCCTTGAAAACATTTAGCACATATGAGTCACCCCAAAACAATTGAAAGCAGTAAAATAGGGGAATAATGTACTCGCCTGGGAGTGCTTAGGAGTCTTGAACAACTACCAAGTAAGCTAGAGGAGTCCCGGAAATCAAACGGTACCTAATATAGGTAACTACATAATTAACCCGGACCTAAATCGGAAGACTGGGTAGCAGGAGGGTTTGTAAGCCAAATGAGTGTAGGAACTCATATGATATGGTTTAACAAAGCCTACATACTAAATGAAACTTAACCTAAGTATTATCGACCCATCGCGACCCATTAAGGTAACTTATGCTACTTTAACGCATCGTGCGCGTGAAACGCGTTCGGACCGTCTAACTAGTCCTATGACAAGTGTTATATGCCTAAACATGTTACATAATCAGTTATGTGACAAAAGTTTAGGTTACATATGCTTAATTACCAATTATACATGAAAAGGGTATTCTGGTAATTTACCTAAGGCATATAAACTACCTATCATACAACTACTTAAACGATGTGACCATAGGGTATAACCTCGGAAGGTTATGCCCTATACTAGGGTCACCTAATGTATTTGGTCGGATCCTAATGATCGACCAAACTGGGTCGGGTTCGAAGGTATAGGCGATTTATCAGATCGCCTACCCTACGACCCTAGACAACGTGGTAATCAGTGGGCATAGTCCCAAGGGACTATGACCAACGTGATTACACTCACGTTGCGAAGTTCAAACGAACTTCGCATTGACCATTACTGGTCAACGCTGAAAGTCAAACAAAGTTTGACTTTCTGACTCGAAAAGCAATAAAATAAGGAAAAGAACGAAAGAATACTTACGAAGGGTCCCCGAATGCTAAACTCGATTCAAAAATCTCAGGTATGAAACAAATGTTTCAACTTAGAGTTTCTCAAATCAAGTTTCTAGTGATTTTAGCAATGGGGGGTATGGGGTATTTATAGGAATACCCGAACCGTTAAGATCGTTTCATGGAAAACGTGCCTTAATCCCATCCGTACATGTGTTGAAATGTCATGGTGTTTAGGTGTTTAAATTCCATCCATACATGTGTTGAAATGTCATGGTGTTTAGGTGTTTAAATTCCATCCATACATGTGTTGAAATGTCATGGTGTTTAGGTGTTTAAATTCCATCCATACATGTGTTGAAATGTCATGGTACCAAAATTCCATCCTTATCCGCAGACTAAGCAAGTTTAGAATGTGTGGTTGTGAATTAAACAACGGCTAATACATCGAATCTGGTCCCGAATGCGAAAAACGAACCAAATGACGCGACGAATGGATTTTTCTTATGGCGAACACTAAAATAAAATATTTTAGTGCTTACATAAATTTTTGGATGTCCGGATGTATTCAGAACGTAAGTTATGCGCGAAAATGCAAACTTGTGCACTTTTTGACACTTTTAGTCCCTGAATGACCCAAAAGTTTATTTTAGCACACCGAACCCCTCAAAGCCTATTTCTAAGCTATGTAAAGGATATTTATGGTATGTTTAACTTATGGTCATGTTACGGAAGGTCTGTTACAGTTCAAATTGGCATACTTTCGCAGTTTGTCAACTTTAGTCCCTGTAAGCGATTTAACTTGATTTCACCACACCAAACCTTCCAAAACTTATATATAAGTTATGTAAAGGTTATTCAAGGTATGTTAAGCCTATTTCACTATTCCGGAGTGTTCGTTGGATTAAACTGGTTATATTTACGCATTAGTGCGCGTATAACCTTCCAGAAAGCGATTTAGAGTTTGAAATCGAACAAGAGTTGATATGTGCAAAAGATACACATATTTTTACAAAACCCAAGTATGAAATACAATATTTCATTGGTTTGGTATTTGTTTGATGGCCGTGGAGGCACAGGTGTTACATAAAGGCATTACTTGAGTTAGTGTATTACATGATGAGGGGATATGCTGAGATCGTGGGGTCCATAAGAACTTAGTGCTATCTTAATATACCTTAAAGTATCGGTAAGCAGATTGAAAGTTTTTAGATTGAGCTTAAGAGGAAAAACATATTGTCAATCCATGTGAATCGTTTAGAACTGAAAATGTTTAAAGCTTAACGGTGCTAGTGATTGGTCAAAAACTGATATGATCCTTTTACGCAAACTCACAAAAATATTGTCTGTAAATATTTCTTTATTGCATTTCAATATATTCCAAAAATTCAAAAAGATTTTAGTGTGTTTTAGCATAAATTTTGAAAAATACAAAAAGATTTTCGACAACTGATGTTGAAGAGCTGATTTTCAAAATTTCAAGTGCTGAACATGATGAACTGGTTTGGGAGTGTGTGTATTGAATTGAGAAATTTATTTTGAGAAAGAGTAGTTTGATTAGTTAATCAAGGTCATTAATTTGAACTTGATGTAACTATTTTTAGTAAGTTTTTCTTATTGATTTAAGTAAAAACTTATGTGTTTGTGAGAAGATTGTGAAGGAGATGAGCTTAAACAGAGATAAAGCCAGGGATTGATCTCAAGGTGATAGCTAATTCCAGACGGCGATCCCATCATGATGAGAGGGGGAGTCTGACGAGGTTAGAACCAAAGAGAAGATTCTGGTATATGCCAAGAAAAGAAAAGGGACTGGTAAAGACTGAAGATGCGAAGACTCGACACTGAAGACTCCGTCAACATCCGAGGGGGAGTTTGTTGGTGCATCCGTCTGTCGTCTACGTCTTCAGTCGTATCTCAGTTTCGTTGCGGAGATTGTTCAAGCATGATGTCATGATGACATCATCAAAGTGAAGTCATCATGACATAAGCACACAAAGGACAAAAGGTTTTGGATGTTAAAGATTAGATTTCGGTCAAAGTATTAGATCTGATTTCGCTCATTAGTCAACACATGATTCCGCTCATGTGTCAATGATGATTCCGCTCATATGTCAGTTATGATTCCGCTTTTGTGTCACGACCGTATAAGCGGAATCACATCATATATAAATAGGGTCATAAGAGCGAAATCACACATAGAATTAGAGGTGTTGTCTTCCGGTAAGCCACGAAGTGCTGCCGAAGTGTTGTCTGAACGTGTACTCGTATTATTGATTTCTGAACGTTTACAGACCTGGAGACACCTCGACAGCACCTCGGCGTCGGAATTCAGAATATTACAAATGAAATCGTTTGAAGCCTATTTATAGAGTAGGACCCTTCCGTTTGAAAGTGGTATGACCATTTCAAACGGAACCCTTCAAACGTACATGATTCAAACGGGTACATCATTTCAAACGGCCAATCTCCTAATTCTTGTTTCATGTGCTCTAAATTGTGATGTCATCATTATGATGTCACATGATGATGTCATAATGATGATGTCACACTTGTTCAAATCCGCAACAAACCCGAGACTCGACATAAGACGAAGACGACAGATGAATGCACCAACAGACTCCCCCTCGGATGTTGACGGAGTCTTCAGTGTCGAGTCTTCGCATCTTCAGTCTTTACTAGTCTCTTTTCTTTTCTTGGCATATACCAGAATCTTCTCTTTGGTTCTAACCTCGTCAGACTCCCCATCTCATCATGATGGGATCGCCGTCTGGAATTAGCTATCACCTTGAGATCAATCCCTGGCTTTATCTCTGTTTAAGCTCATCTCCTGCACAATCTTCTCACAAACACATAAGTTTTTACTTAAATCAATAAGAAAAACTTACTAAAAATAGTTACATCAAGTTCAAATTAATGACCTTGATTAACTAATCAAAC
The DNA here is from genome assembly GCA_030545235.1 of Helianthus tuberosus. Lineage (NCBI taxonomy): Eukaryota > Viridiplantae > Streptophyta > Magnoliopsida > Asterales > Asteraceae > Helianthus > Helianthus tuberosus. The sequence goes on along the minus strand of CM060429.1, from coordinate 45,867,826 downwards.
TACTCTTTCTCAAAATAAATTTCTCAATTCAATACACACACTCCCAAACCAGTTCATCATGTTCAGCACTTGAAATTTTGAAAATCAGCTCTTCAACATCAGTTGTCGAAAATCTTTTTGTATTTTTCAAAATTTATGCTAAAACACACTAAAATCTTTTTGAATTTTTGGAATATATTGAAATGCAATAAAGAAATATTTACAGACAATATTTTTGTGAGTTTGCGTAAAAGGATCATATCAGTTTTTGACCAATCACTAGCACCGTTAAGCTTTAAACATTTTCAGTTCTAAACGATTCACATGGATTGACAATATGTTTGTCCTCTTAAGCTCAATCTAAAAACTTTCAATCTGCTTACCGATACTTTAAGGTATATTAAGATAGCACTAAGTTCTTATGGACCCCACGATCTCAGCATATCCCCTCATCATGTAATACACTAACTCAAGTAATGCCTTTAAACTTTATCAACTGTGATTTGTGCGAAAAACAAAGAAGAATGTTTAAACATTAACAATCAGGTCGATACTTCCGTATACGCAGAGAAAGTCCAATGTTTAAACAAAATAAGAAAAATAAAACAAGTTGAAGTTGTTTAGGCTTTAACCACCAGGTCGATACTCCCGTATACGCAGAGGAGGTCCAAAGCTTAAACGAAACACCAAAGAAAATAAAGCAGAACGTTTAGGCAACAACATCCAGGTCGATACTCACGTATACGCAGAGGATGTCCGATGCTTAAACAAAATAAAGAAATAAAACAAGTTTAAATCTTTGCAAAATGAAATGCACAATCACAGCGACTTTTCAGCAAAGTTGTGAAAGTTCACAAACTTAACCAGTTTTATGTCTTTCGACAATCAGCGATTACCGAGTAGTCACACAGTCAAGAAGGACAAAACCAAGTACTACACTTTCAACCGTGTTTCCCACTAGAATTAGGCTTTTTCGTTTATGTTTGTATCGTTATTGCAAATCTACTAGTCTAGCTGAGCCTACCGTCACATCTTTAGTGAGACCGTTTATCACATTTAGACTTTACATATCTTTAGCATGCTGTGACAGTCCAACTGATCTACTATCATTTCCTCTTTTTTCAGCAAAACTCATTTTTAAATTTTTCAATGTTTTTGACATTTTTCAAATTTTCTAATTTTTTTTAAAAATTTTACTCCCCCTAAAATCAAAATATGTCTCAATTTTGATTTTCTGGGAAAATTGGAAAACAAACTGTACAAGAAATGTGACAACATGATGAGAATCACTTCAATTCTCCATTCACTTGGCTTGAACAATCAGAACTCCCCCTGACAACAAACTTTTTTCCCATAATGATTTCAAAACACTTATGGTTGTTTTAATCAAATGGTTTTTCCGGAAAATAAGTTTTGTTGATTTTATCACTTGTAAAATTGGGGATCAAATCATCACATTGTTTTTTTCAACCACTTGTAAAGATTTAACATTTCCAAGATCAATCCACAAACATCACTTTGTAGAAAATCAAGTACAACTTAATGTCCCTGATTTACCACTTAAAGGTAGAAATCACTTTCGTGAATTTCTCAAGAAATGTGCCGATTCCTGTTCCACGCTTACCAACCTGGGAACTCCGGCAAGTCAGGTTTTTCATTTAAACAGATTCACCCAAGCCTGACTGTCCTTGGGTGATTTTGAATTCTTGTTCAACAATGGTGGAAAATTTTCATCATCCATTGTTAAACCTGAATTCTCCAATTTTACCTCAACCAATGGCTCCTCTGGCTTTGACGAACCAGAATCATTGCCTGAATGTGGCTTGTCTGACTTTGATAAGCCAGATTCATTGCCTGAAAGTGGCTTGTCTGACTTTGACACATCAGATTCATCGCCGACCATTTTCTTCTTCTTCTTTTCCTCTTTCGTCCTCAGATTTGTATCTGATGAATTCGTCTTTCTTGACTTTGCAATCGAGGAAGTCGATTCATCAGAACTCTTATTTTTACCAACAGATGAACCAGAGGACAAGATCTTCTCGAGATACTCTCTCGCCTTCTTTCTCTTCTTCCTCAGTCTGTCTTTTTGCCCCTGAGAAAGTTTCACTTTCTTTTCTTGAACTTTAGGTTCTTGAACCTTCTGTTCTTTGGGCTTGACAGAGACTGGTTTCTTTGCCAACTTCTGAGAATTAACCCTCAATCTTTCATTTGATCTCCTTGGGCAATCTTGTTGGACTCTGTATGCCCAAGACACATATTAAATTGATGTGGCTAGTACGTTATGATCCAAGTCGAGTCATACCCAATAACAAGCTAGACAAACACTTACAATATTTATTTATGATATGATCAAATAAATATCAACACTTAGAATATTTAGAAATTGGTTTTCTAAATAATTGCACTTGACAAACTAATAAATTATATGGATAATTTATTTTGAGAGAATATTTTATTTTGTTATTTAATGGGTTAAATAACATAATAAAAATAGCATAAGTCTTATAACATATGATGTTATATTTTATAAAAGGTTATAAAATAAACAAAGACTTATATTTTATAAAAGATTTGAATTTTTTTTTTATAAAAATAAAGGCTAGGCCGCCCCCCCCCCCCCTTCCCAAGACATAAAGTGGCCAATAAAATTACTTGCATGTGTAGGAGGAACTTGATTGGGTAAGAATATGGTCCTATGAACATGCATGCAATTGTCATAACTAGATGGCACTTGATTGGGCAAAGGGTGTGGTTATTCTCTCACATATTTTATAAAGATTTGAAGTAGTAAACTTGAAGAAAAATGGCTGAAATGAGCTGCCAATTTTCGGCCTCATCATGCTCTTCCAAGAGAGTTTTTTAAGTTGAGAAATCAAGTGTAAGACTCTCTAACAATCGGGTCATGTATGGTTGATCTATTGGTGAGCTTCAAGTTCATACAACAAGTGCAAGAACTCAACAAAAGGTCCTCTAATTTTCGGCCATATGATGGTTCCAAGAGGGTTTTTCTAGTGAGTTCATAAGTGTAGAAATCCTAACTAAAACTAAGGTGTTTGTTGGAAGGCTTGGGGTATACAAGCTTGAGGTCTTCTACACTTGGAGGCAACCGTTCAAGAAGCATCACCTTCTTCATATCCATTACTCCATGGAAGGTAGTATTCTAAAAATCCTATGGTTGTGTTTGATAGTATACATCTCATATATGGATCCGGGTTTTGGGATTTTGCACATAAATGGTTTTATATCTTATAAAAGTAACATGTTTTAAACTTATTTTCCGCTGCGTTTTTATTTCATATGGATGAAATTACTTTGATAAACATGTTAAAATCCCATCAATGGCATCTAGAGCCGCTTATATGAGTGCATGCTTCAATAGACTTAAAATTTTCGGGTTTCGGGTTTGGTAAAAACCCTATGGCCGAAATTTGAAGTATGGTTATCCCTTTGTTTTTCTAGATTATATTCTTACATGCATAAATGAATCTTGAAAAATTATTTCATATGGATGATTTGTTTGTTTGGACAAAACTAACCTTTTCGGTTTTTTGGACATAGCCGAAAATGGTTATTAAAAGGGAACCATTTTTTTATGCTTCTTGAAATTAATATAAATATATATGTGGATATATATTTTGGTGCATATGACCTAGCCATGACCTTGTGTTGAATGATTGTGTTGTGATTTATTATTTCAAAAGGTTGTAATAATTATTATTTTGTTCTTCCACTTGTAAAGTTATGTAATTTATTTATTTTCATTTGGTATGTAAAATAAATAGATTAGGTGCATTTTATTTTACTAGAAAAATGTATTAGGATATATTTTGTAAAAGAAGATGCACACAAAAATGCGGTTTTGGTTTTTGCCAATTTCGGGCATAAAGGACTTCATAGTTCTAAACGGGATTTTAGCCCGATAACCAAAACACATTTTGAAGTCCAAAGGAGTTTGGAGCTGAATATAAAAGACATTTGGAAGATCAAAGAAAGTGGAGAAATCACAACACAAAAGGAAGACTTGAAGCATTTGGATGCGGGATCAAGTGGGAGTTCAACGACACATTATTTGTGTCAATATTCACCCTTTAGGAAGGACCTTTTGGCACACTTGTTTCGGCTAACAAGTGTGGTCAAAATAGTTGGCTATGGTTATGCACCTATTGTTATATATGTTGTGCTTGTGTGGTTGTTTATTTATGTTGTTTAGATTATATTTGGATATGCATGCTTAACAAACTAATAATCAATAACAAGCGTAAAATTGGTTCTTTACAAGATCATTAAAATTGGTTAATAAAAGGTTATTAAAAATTAATGATTTTATAATAAAATGGGTTTTATTAAAAAGAACCTTGAAAATTTATTTTCACAAAAGTACCAAGGATTTGAATGCATGCAAATGTATGGTACATAAAGTTTTCTAAACTAGAATTTTTGAAAAACTCAAAAATCCCTTTTATAAAACAAGTCAAACACCATCCTTTTATACAACACTCGAAACACTTGGGAACTCTTTCGTGGGATAAAGGTCACCTAACCACATTTGAGGGAACTTGTATATTCGAGGTGGGTTTACCATGTTTGTGGGATAAAGGTCACCTAACCACTTATGTGTATAAACTCACACGTGTGTGTAAGTTGGACGACTTGATTTGGAAACCATGAACTTAGGGTCACCGAAGCATGGCGAACAAACGGTGTTGATGGGATTAAACATGCCAACTAAACATAAAGATGTTTAAGCGATCCCATATGGCTAGAAGTTGCAAAGAGTTGCAATTGTCAAACGTTGACTACCTTGTTAATTTAAATAGAGGGATAAAGGTCACCTAACCAATATTTAAATGTAACGTTGGATTCTAGATTTTAATTATTAATTGTCTATGAGACACAAAGGGTATTAATGATTAAAATATAATAATATCGAAAATACTAAAATTGAACCTTGTTAAATTTTGTAGATGGCCGCTAACAATATTACCCAAACCGTCCGTAACCTATCACTAGAAAACGATCCTAATCCCGATGAAAATCTTATGGAAGATAAGGATGCCTATAACGATTGGATTAAGTATATCGAGAATACTATGCAAGCCTCTTGCCTCATGTTAGGAATTATGATTCCCGAGATTCAAAAGGTTTTGAACATCATGAGCATACGACATGATTAACCAATTGTAGGAAATGTTCCTATGGGTAGAACGCTTCGAAACGGTTCGAGCACTTCATGTATGTCGAATGGAGGAAACCCAATCGGACTCATCTTATGTCTTTAAGATAAAAAAAGCCACATTGATCACCTCAAAAGGGTTTTATCCATTCTAACGATCAATGAGGGTGGTAACAAAGAAAGGGCATCACCCCGACACCAAAAGCAAATGTTGCCAAAGGAAAGGGGCACATCAAAGGGAAAGAATTAGAAAGACTAAAGCGAAACCACCGAAACCAAAAGAGAAGAAGGCAAAGGTTGCCATGAACGATCCATGCTTTGAGTGTGGTGAGATAGGGCATTTAAATAGGAATTATCCAACCTATCTCAAAGAGTTGAAAAACAAGAGGGATGCTAGGCAAACCTCAGGTACAATCTTAATGATACATATTGACCTTAATGTTATTTCTTCTAACACATGGGTATTAGATACCGGATGTGGAACTCATGTTTGCAATTCGTTGCAAAAGGATTCAAAAGAAATAAACATTACAAGAAAAGGAGACTATGTTTTGAAACTTCCAAATGGTTTGGAAATTGTTTTAAAATGTTTTGAATGCTCCTAGTTTGACTAGGAACATTATTTAAGTTTCCCTTTTGAGACAATATGTTTTGATTTAAAGTTTGTAAACAATGACATTTATATTTCGATGAATGACATGTTTTACTTTAAAACTATGCCTTCAAATGGTAGTTATGAATTGGTTCATAATAATACATCATTTGATAGTTCAATGTACCAAGCAATCACCAACAAACTCAAAATGGATTTGAGTGAGACTTATCTTTGGCATTATCGCCTTGGTCATATAAACAGATGTCGCATGTAAACACTTCGAAAGAATGATCTTTTGGAAACAAATGAAATTGGTTCATTTGATACATGTGAATCTTGTTTACAAGGTAAAATGACTAAGAAACCCTTTAGTGGGAAAGGGCAATAGATTTCTTAGGTATCATACATTCGAATGTATGTGATCCTTTTAAGCCAATGACTAGGTATGGTGAAAGATACTTCATTACTTTAACCGACAACTATAGTAGTTATGGTTATGTGTACTTGACACAAAGAAGAAGTCTTGAAACGTTCAGAAACTTCAAAAAGTGAAATACAAAATCAACTCTTTCAAAGTTCTTCGTTTTGATAGAGGGGGAATCGAACTCTATTAGATATGGTTCGATCTATGATGGCTAGGAGCGCATTATCTCTATCACTTTGGGGTTACGCTTTGCTCTCCGTGGCCCATATGGCCCAAACCAAGAAAGTGGATACGACGTCTTTTGAAATATGACATGGAAGGGCTCCATCATTATCATATTTGAAAGTATGGGTTGTGAAGCTTATGTGAAGCAATACACCCCAAACAAGTTGGAAGTACGATCCACTAAGTGTATCTTCGTAGGATATCCTAAAGATGATATAGGATATTAATTCTACGATCCAACAGAGCAAAAGGTATTTATTGCTGAAAAGGCTGAGTTCTTGGAAGCTAAGTTCCTTGTGGAAGGAGTTAGTAGAACAGTGGAACTTGATAAGGATCAAGAACCACAAGCCGATACACGTTTGGTTGATACTAGCATTCAACAAGAGGTTGTTGAAAATGATCAAGTGGTTGATCAACACACACAATACGTTCGCAAATCTGGTAGAATTAGTAATCCACCTAAAAGATATGGATCTTTCATGGATGGATGCTACGTGGTAGATTCGGGTGAACCAACCACCTACCATGATGCAATGTCAAAATTCGATTGTGACAAATGGCTTGAAGCCATGAACGTAAAGATGCAGTCCATGTATAACAACCAAGTATGGGAATTGGTTGTAGCACCTCTTAACTCCAAAATAGTTGGAAATAAGTTGGTTTTCAGGAAAGAAACCGATATGCATGGTAACTTGGATACTTATAAAGCGAGACTTGTAGCAAAAAGGTTTCACTCAAACTCAAGGGGTTGATTATGATGAGACCTTCTCGCCCGTGGCGATGCTAAAGTCAACTAGGATATCATTTGCCATACTTGCACAATATGATTATGAGATTTGGCAAATAGATCTCAAAACGACTTTCCTTAATAGATATCTTGAGGAAGATGTCTATATAGTTAAGCCTGAAGGTTTTGTCGATCCAAAACATCCTAACAAAGTGTGCAAGTTAAAGAAATCAATCTATGGATTGAAACAAACATCTAAAAGTTGGAATCACCGTTTTGATGAAGAGATTAGGGAATATGGATTCATCAAAAACGTTGATAAAGCTTGTGTGAATAAGAAGGCTAGTGGGAGCATTATTACTTTCTTTGTATTATATGTCGATGACATTCTACTATTTGGAAATAACATTCCAACCTTGGAGGGTGTAAAAGCCTGGCTTGAAAGTTGTTTTTCCATTAAGGATTTTGGTGAAGTCGCCTATATTTAGGAATAAAGATCTATAAGGATAGGTCAAGGCGCTAGATAGGTTTAAACAAAAGTGCATACATTGACAAAGTCTTGAAAAGGTTCAAGATGAAGAACTCTATGAAAGGTTTGGTACCTATTCAAAGAGTGGACAATATTGAATGCGTTTCAATGTCCAAGCTCAAAGGATGAGTAAGAAAGAATGAAAGGAATCCCATATACGTCAGCTATAGGATTCATTATGTATGTAATGATATGCACTGGAACGGACATGTCATGCGCTTTAGGCATGACGAAAAGATACCAGCGAGTAACGGTCATTGGATGACTATTAGAAAGTATATTGAAATACCTTAGAAGGACTAAGGATATATTTCTAATATATGGATCTGGTGAAAAGAACTCGTTGTAAAATGTCACACCCCCAAAATCCACACGCGGAGTACCACCGCTTGGAGGCGTGACATGACCAGGATCAAGCCACCAATCATATTGAACATAAGTATATAGTAAAAGTCATTCATCAATACGATAGGTGTTTCCAAAATCAAACATAAACAAGTGTGTAGCGGAAGCATTAATGTAAAACCCAACATAAGTTTAAGTACAAAATGTCATAATGTTTAACAACACATTCACGATCCATGTCCACAACGACCGTGCCTCCCGTGCAAGCTCCAAAAGTACCTAAGGTCCTGCAAGGCATGTAACAGAGAGTCAACAACTAGTTGAGCGAGTTCACAGTTGGTTATTTAGTTATAATGTTCATATCGTAAATTGTATGTTCGTTTAGTAAACCATGTATCGTATATAATGGTATCGCGGCCCTCTAGGCATCCTTGCGAAGTTTAGTAATTGTATCGCGTTAGTCCTTGCTGCCAGTCCAGGCATGCGTGCGATGAATAGTGTTGACTAGTCGTATTTGTACGTGCCCTTCTTGATCCAAGGACCGTAGCGAGTGTGATTGTCCTACCCAAGGAGGACGAACGTACGTTAAGGTTGTTGTCCTACCCAAGGAGGACGAACGTACGTTAAGGTTGTTGTCCTACCCAAGGAGGACGAACGTATGTATTCTACCCAAGGAGAATACACAGGATTAATATTGGCATCCTACCCATGGAGGATGGCGGTACATATCCTACCCAAGGAGGATATGTAGGTTCCATTTTAATTTCTTAACCCATTCCCAAACCACCGGGAATCCCATGCCTTAGAAAGAGTGTGAACTCACCTTGTTTTGCTCGGTATGCTAAGTTAAGTGCTCACAGTAAATCAGTCAAGTCCTATAGTGCACGTATACTCAATCAGTACATACTGTTTGTAAAGTTTCGCATGCAACTAGTATCACAGTAATATCACAGAGTGCCTAGACATTAGCATCTTGTATCATGTAAACAGTTAAATCCAACTTATGCAATTCATGTTTCACATAAAGGCTTTCACAGTTAATTCTAACATAATTAACCAATAACACAGTTAATAAACTAATAAGGTTAATAAGCTAACAAGTTGCATATTTAACAGAATAATTCAACTAATTGAATTTACTGAACCAACAGTGTTAATACTTAACAGAACTAATAGTCTTAATAAAGTTAATATAATAACTGAATTAATGGACTGAGTAAATAAACTAACAAGGTTATTTACTTAACATAGTTACCCACTTAACAGAGTTACATATTTCAATAAAGTTAACCTAGTTAACTTACTTAACAACTAACAGAGTTAATTAACTGAGTTATTAACTAACAGTTTAGTAATATACATAATACATGGGACGAAAACAGGATTTCGAAATCCCTCCTTGGCCGAAATCCCTTAATGCCGAAAACACTACCCCTTAGCCGAAAACCCTTACTTGGACGAAATCCCTTTATGGGCCATGATCACATGGGCCGAAATCACTAAGTGATTTCGTCCATATATGTTAAATTTGAGAGGGTTTTCATCGGACTTCAAGTGTGCCGAAAACACTTATGTTTGCCGAAAACCAACTAGTGCCGAAAACAACATGTGGGCCGAAAACCCTTTGGGCCGGAACTGTTTGGGCCGAAATCACTTAAAGTGATTTCGTCCACCTTCCTTTGTGGGGGTTTTCGTTACTAGTCATCATCATCAACAACACTTACTGTAACTTAAAGCCCAGTAACTATAATCTCAATACAGATACATGATCTTATATACTTGAAATCATTTAATCAAATATGCAACAAATACATTACCAAATCATTGTGAAATCTAGAACATGATTCCATCAGTTTATCATTCATAAAATATACCCACTGTTGATCCAAACATCCAATATACAGACACTTCGTGGATGATAATTATCTAGCAAGCACACTATGATAAATCACATATTCACATATATTCATACATCATGATTAAACATCCAATAATCATACGACAAGCATCTTAAACAACTGAACATGAAGATCACTAACCAAGTATTTAAACAGAGGTTTTGCTTCAAGATGAGTTCTCTTTTTGTTGGGTTTTCAGAGGTAGAGAGACAAAGTGATAAGATTTGGTTTGGTAAAATGTGAAACTTCTCTGAGAAGATTGTTTATAAAATGATTATATATAAAATATCTCAACCCACACTGGGCTAAGGCCCACCTTCTGATTTCGTCAGCCTTCAGTGGACGAAAACACTAAGTGTTTTCACCACTTGGGTGATTTCATGAGTAATTGATTTCAGTAAGTTCTAACTTTATTTAAAATGTTAATTAATACGAACCTTATTCACATACACTTACATATAATATAAATATTATGGATCCCAAATATAAAATGTCAATCGCGGTACTATTTAACGTTTTACAAACGTAAGCGTTGTGAAACAACGAGTCGTGTAAACAAACAATATAATAATAAAAAAAAATTAACGTGCACTAAATGCGAAGAAGGAAATCTCAGAAACTCGAGTTGTCACATAAAAGGTTACAGGGATGCGAGTTTCGGAATTCGTTGTAAAGGGTTACATAGAAACGAGTTTCCAAACTGATCGAAATGTCCTCGATCACAATCAGGGTAGCATTGTCCACTACATAATCAGAATACATCGCCGCTTCATTGATTGTGATAATTCATATGGATCTGCCACTTGAGTTATTGCCGATCTAGGGGTAGTCCCTACCATTCAGGACCCCTAGAGATCTTTGTGATAACGATGGTGCGATTGCTTAAATCAAGGAACCTCGTGTACATCAAAAGACTAGGCACATTGAGCGGAATTTCAACTACATAAGGGATGAAGTTGAAAAAGGAGAAAGATATGTATTCGCAAAGTTCACATGATCAAAATATTGCGGATCCACTCACGAAGCTCCTTGAATGGGCAAAGCATGAAAGGGTCATACTTGTGCCTTAGGACTTCGATATTCTAGTGATTGGATTTGATCTATTTTGTATTTGGATATTGGAACAATTGTTATTATAACTCTTTATGGTATGTTGAGTTATGTTCCATATTAGCATGTTTAAATCCGTGAATAAGTTACTTATTCTAAATGTCCGTAGTCGATCATAATTGTTGGAACAAATATGAATGTAAGACTATTATGAACTTGGATTGGTAGATATTCATGAAGTATGAATATAGAGCAAGGCGTTGCTTCCAAGGTTCATAGATATTTGTGGGATACAAATATTGGACTGACTCGCTCTCAAATATTACTGCATGGAATCATCTGTGATTGATCATAAGTAAATTTGAGTAAAGGAGAATATCATAGTATCCTCAGACCCGAGATACATATTGGGTCTTGATATTCACCAAATATTATGCCTTGACTTATTTCTTCGCTGTTAGTAATATGACAGTACATAAGGCTAAGCTCAGATATGGTACAAGGTGATTGTGAGAGACATATGTAGTCAAGATGGGATTTGTTCCTCTTATTCGTTGAGAGTAAGATGTCTAAGGCCTGCTAAAGTTAAATCAACAGAGAGTGATCACTCTGTGTCTCTGGATTTAACATGACATCTGTAACGAAAGGATAAATGATAGATTCACCTAAATCATGTTCAAGTAAGGGACTTGAAGGGGATGATGTTATTGAATGGCACATATAGTCATACGTATTAGGGGTAGTAAACCGTAGTTAGGCGTTATTTACTACTTGCATCAATCTTCTATGTATCTTGTGCAAGTGGGAGATTGTTGGACTCTGTATGCCCAAGACACATATTAAATTGATGTGGCTAGTACGTTATGATCCAAGTCGAGTCATACCCAATAACAAGCTAGACAAACACTTACAATATTTATTTATGATATGATCAAATAAATATCAACACTTAGAATATTTAGAAATTGGTTTTCTAAATAATTGCACTTGACAAACTAATAAATTATATGGATAATTTATTTTGAGAGAATATTTTATTTTGTTATTTAATGGGTTAAATAACATAATAAAAATAGCATAAGTCTTATAACATATGATGTTATATTTTATAAAAGGTTATAAAATAAACAAAGACTTATATTTTATAAAAGATTTGAATTTTTTTTTATAAAAATAAAGGCTAGGCCGCCCCCCCCCCCCCCTTCCCAAGACATAAAGTGGCCAATAAAATTACTTGCATGTGTAGGAGGAACTTGATTGGGTAAGAATATGGTCCTATGAACATGTGACAACCCGCACAAAACCAGGTATCCGTACAACTTAATTAATGATTAATTATTACTTGATTTCTGTGCTTGATTGAAACTAGCTGATAAACTGCTACCTGCATACTGATACATGCACTTACTTGCATCATACTTTATTTGCTGTCACTACATTATTTACGTGCTGAACCCTAGTGACAAACATGATGCACAAAAAGCACAGTAGCACCAAACGGATACACAGTAAACATGCTGATATAACCAGCATCAGGCAAATACTGCCTCAAGGCCTGTTAAGAGCCTCATATATTTTGGCTACACTGGTAGTGAGTGTAGGATATAAGGGTTGTGTTACCGCGTCTCTAGGGGATAAGATACACTGATTCGGATGTGCCAGAACGTACTTTAAGTACCAAACACAGCACTTTAAATAATTTAACCAGCTTCTAGCTGACTAGTAAAGTGCCAAAAATGAGAAAATATTACTAGACACTTTCTAAAGTGTCGGGAAAACAAATTGTGTCACTAAAGATGTAATAACGACACTTTAAAGTCTTTTGTAACACTTTAACGGATTACTATCCAACCGGACATCCGGACTTTACCCGGAACATGAAAATTTTATTATTTTCACTTTTTATATTTTTCTGAGCAAGTTAGGGTCTCTGATTACCCTAACACCCGTCATACGCAACTAACAAGGTTAATACTTAACCTAACCTAATTAACATAACTAAACTCCCTAACTAACACTTAAAATCGAACCATGGACCCCCCCCCAACCGATCGGTCACCTTGGGAGTACCACCTTGTACTTAAAATCTTGTTGAATCCAATGTTGTCAAGTATCTAGTGAACATGTTATCCATTGGACAATAGCACCTTGAGTTTTCCTATAAATACACACTAACTACTAGAGATTATCACTTAACTTTCACCACAACTCACACTCTCTTTCTCTCTTGTGGCTCTCGGCCGAACCCCAACCCACACACCACCACAATTTCGGTTCTTGCTTCCATCATTCCAAGACCATTCAAACATCACAAGACACGTATAAGGAGCTTTGGTGCAAGCGGAACGCGAAGGACCACTCTCGTTGGCTTTTATCCACGCGGTTTTCGTCACAACTCTTCCCTAGCCTTGAGCTAGAGGTATAATCTTTAAAACTTGTTTTTACACTCATCTAAAGTGGTTAAAAGAACTTTCGCCGGTTAAATATCGTAAACACGCGTTTTGAATCTTTAAAGTCTAGTAAAATCACTAAAATGGAGGTTAATAGCATATGTCTTGTGTAAAAGTCGTAGGACCTGAAATTTGTGTTTATCTAGACCCGATCTATAATGTGGTAACTCAAATCTTCGTTTAACCCGACTTTGTAAAATCACGTATCATCACATAAGCTTGTTTTTGAAAGATACAAGGGTTAAAAGTGAAACACTACCACATTTTAGAGACATGAACTTGTAAAGAATTATTTTACTTGTGTAAAAGTGTTTTAACCGGTAAAATGGTGTTTAAAACTAGCGGATCTACGTATCCGCAAGTGGTATTTTTGAAAGACCACACTTTAAAGAAATCATGTTTTTTTTTCTAAAAGATGGATCTTGCACTAATAAATATGATTTTATAAACCACAAGTGTATAGACACTTGTAAAATAAAGAGATCCGACAAAGAAGTGTATTTGTCACTTGTTACTAGAAGTTGTAAAGACGGTTTTCTCTAAACACGAGGTTTTTACAAGATTAAAGTTACTTTATATAGAAACCTACATATATAAAGACGATTTACATTATTAATGCGGAAAAACTGCAAGTTCATGCGATTATGCAAATTTACATACTTGTTGACTAGTTTGATGTGTCGGAAATTGTTTGATTGAATAAAGAAGTTGATTGAGTTGATTTGTTAAAAGAAAATGATACGCTTAAAAGCGTGGCCACCTCCAGTTACAGAGGAAACTCTGGCGAAATTTTCTAAAAACCTAACACTTAGACTTTTTACACAACAAGTGTTAGAACTATTTTTGGGCATACTTTTGAAACATAAATTTCGCCAGTACTATATTTTACTAAACATTCGGAGGTGGGATTTTCACAAAGATTAACGTGATAAATATATTTGTCACAACACTGTTTATGATTATTTTGTGAAATACATAAATATTATTTTAGAGTGAAAATAATATTTACAAGCGTTAATGATTCCAAAACTTTGCGAACGCTTCCATAAACATATAAGTTACACCGGTAATTACATTACCACAAGATTGATAAAACGTAACTTACGCACATGTATTGTATCCCCCATCCTTGGGAAGAAGAATAACTATCAAGCATATACAAAATGTAACACGAAATAGTTGTCTAACTATTTCCCGCAAACATAAACTGTAAAGCTAAAGCACGGCCGTCCGTCTAATAGAATTAGCACTTGTAGGTCATTGCACAGCTTACAGTATCAGGAGACGCTTGGTAGAGTTACGCATCCACTGTGAGTTCATGTCCCCCTTTTCTCTAACTGTTTTCAGTTTTCTTAACTGCGGGGGTGAAATACATGTTACTTTGTTTACAAGTACTTTATACACGGTATGAATAACGTAAGGAGGTTTAGATCATGTGAATGGGTAGTTAGAACCCCGAGGGACTCGAGCGGTAGATCTATTTGGGTGTAGCGAGCCCAGCTCCCGGTCCAACAGAACAGGCCTCTCGAAGGACTAACAGAACGGATCCGGAGTGACTTGGTACCCAACGCAAAATCGGCTAGGGTTGTATCTTACTTACTTGCATTTCACGACATGCTAATGGCCTTGCAAACCATTGGTGATCACAAGTCCTCTTACACTGCTACATACCAGGAAACTTTTATACTTACAAGTGTTTTACTTACTCACTTGCACATGAACTCGCTCAACATTATTGTTGATTTTTCAACTCACATGTATTTAAGGAAATTAACGGATTCTGGCACGGTATGAACGTTTTCCGCTGCAATCTTCATGAAGTCATCAAGGATTAGGGGTTGTGTTCTCTTACCTGGACAAGACACAATCCTTAACCCTCATTTATGTTTTGTTTCTAGATGTAATGTTACTGAACAAGGTTATGGTCGTATGTTTAAAACAATGGTATTGTACGTTGATTTCTAAACTTAATGATGACTTGCATGGTTTTTAAATTCATATAGCTTTGTTATGATTAAGCTATGGTATTAAGAAGTCACACCAAAACTAACCACGCTTCCGCAAAGCCAGGGTGTGACAGCTTGGTATCAGAGCTCTGATCATAGCGAACTAGGATTCTGTCTCGAGTCTAGACTATGATCACTAGGGCTCTCACGAAAACATTTTTCTGCATACCACTTATGTCCAGATCCACACTTTTTACAAACAAATGTTGAGCACATTTTATTAATTATAAGTTCAGCTTGGAGGGCTGAGGATCGATCTGGAGGATCGAGATGGTTAAGGTAGTTGAGCACGTTGGTTTGTTATAGGATCGATCTGGAGGATCGAGATGGTTAAGGTAGTTGAGCACGTTGATTTGTTATAAGGTTCGATCTGGAGGATCGAGGTGAATAAGGTAGTTGAGCACGTTGATTTGTTATAAGGTTCGATCTGGAGGATCGAGGTCTGGTTTAAGTGAAGGATAGAACAGTCTTGTAGACTAGATGGTTTTGGCTAGTAAGACTAGGAGAAATTATGTGATGCCCTACTTGGTGACTTATGTGATTATCTGATTATGTGATTGACTGTTTGTGCATACTTGTGTTTATGTTACAGATACATGGATCCGGCTGATTCAGGTGGTTCAGACATCACCAACCCCAGGCATGTTGTGTCAGACGATTTAGAGTCCTCGGAGCACGAGGTGTACACGTCAGACTTTACCAGTACCGACGATGACGACTTCCAGCCATTCGCCCTACCTGACGGCGACGATGAGCTCCCTATTGATATTCCGGCCGGGGATTTGCCACTAGCGGTGATCCCTGCTCCCATACCCCTCGCTGCTTACCCTGTTCAGGAGTTACCATTCGACGGCGACGAGGACGACGTCGACTTATTTGAGGTGGAGCCTATGGAGGACGTTCAGGGCGAGGCCCTACCCGCTGTTGCCCCTCTACTGATTGCAGATGCTCCGGCAGCGGAGGCACCTGCACATTCCCCAGCCCAGGACTCCTCTGAGTCTGTGGCTTCTGCACCGACACATACCCTTAGTGCGCAGCACTACTCTCACGAGTCAGATTCTAATCATGCATCTTCTGTCGCCCCCATCCCCAGTCCCACTTTTGACCACGAGGACGTGGAGGATTCCGACCCTATGTTTCCCCCAGGGTTCGACCCTGATCGTGACTTGGAGTTTGTTCCGATGGACCAGATGATGGAGGATCCTGCTGATCCTAATGATCCTTTCGACCCGATCGATCCTGATTTTGACTTTGATATGGCATTCGATGACTTGGAGCCTGCCCTTGCCCCTGAGCAGGCAGCTGCTCTTGATGTGTTACCGGAGCATGACCCTATGCATGCCGATATACCCCTTGAGCCCATTGCTGTTGATCACCACCTAGATGTTCCTTTGATTGCAGACGATCATATCCCTGTCGATCCCATTGATCCTCTACCCCTTGTTGCTGCACCTGTTGACCCACCATTTGAGCACTTGGCACCCGTTGACCCTGTTGTAGCCCCTTTACTTGATCCCGTTCCCATAGAGCCCGGACATGCACCGTTCGCGGCACAGATGGATCCACCGGACGAGGCCGCACAGCACGGGTGGATCCCGGCTGATGAGGACGTCCCACCGTTACCCCCACAGATTCCAGACGCTAGACACACTGACTTTTCGTTTCAGATTCCCACATACATACCTCCAGCAGGGCCTGGAGAGGGCTCTTCAGCCCACCCATCAGGGCATGTACCGATGCCCATGCCTTTCTTACCACAGATGCCTTTTGTTCCACCTATTACTGCTCCTTTTGGGATGACACCCTTTGACCCCACACGTGAGCCACTGCTGTGGTCACCATTTTCCCCTATGCCACCCACTGATCCATACCACAGGTTCCACGTGGGACACACTATCGAGGATGTATTGATGTCATTTGTACACCAGCATGAGTCGCATGAGCAGCGACTACAGGAGTTGGAGAGAGCCCGCCTGCAGCCATGTCAGTGCCATGGCCGGATACCCTCTCCGTTACAGCCGTTTCGACCATTACCCCCTGACTATGCTGCTCGTCTTGCTACTTTGGAGCAGCAGATTGCCTCCGTTATTCGCACGCAGCAGGCGATGGAGGCAGATTGGTTAGAGATGCGCCGTTTGTTTTATACCCGTTTTCCCCCTCCTCCACCACCATCTGCTTGAGCTCATCGATGCCACATGGGTAGGCGAGTGAGAAGGCGGCGATTGCTTTTACTTGCACAGCATTTTTGAGGAGACTACGTTATGATTTGACTTTTGTTATGTACTTGATGTTGTATTGATACTGATGTAGCTTTTGACAGGGGTGATGTAGCCCCAGTGATTCATGATTGTATGTATACACTTACGATGTGGTCTCATTATTATGGCAATCGCAGTTTTCTCACCATATTTTGGATTCGCTTGATTACTTATTTGCATTGTTATGGTATGGGTTGTGTGTGATTGATATTTGTGCTATGTGATAACATGAGATGCTGTGTGATTATACTATTACTACCGTTATATACGTACGCTATACTACGAACTGATTTACGTATCGTAACATCGGAGCCTTCTATGGCCTAACCAACTTAAACCATCTTTTAGAAAGATGCCGCCAAGGCGACAACAACAGCCTATGCCTACCACTCAGGAAGAGCTACAACAAGTCATTGCTGCTGCCATAGCGCAGTACGCAGCTTCTCAGCCAGGAGGGAGCGGAAGTGTTAATCAAGGCAATAACAATCCACCTCACGGTAATACTACGCCATTCGAACCTACCATGAACTAGTTGGAGATTTTAGCGGTGATGCTAATGCCAAACACATGTTTTAACATACGTGCAGGATGCACCTACAAGCAGTTCTTAGACTGCAAACCAGTTAACTTCGATGGCATGGGAGGTGCAGTTGCCTTTACCCGCTGGGCTGAGAAAACCGACTCTGTCATACGCATGAGCAAGTGTGCTGAGGACCAACAAGTCACATACATTTCAGGGCTATTTCTCGACGGAGCCCTATCTTGGTGGAACTTACAAGTCCAAACCTTAGGCGAAGCTGCCGCCTACGCCCTGACTTGGGCCGAATTGAAAGAACTGATGCGCAAGAAGTACTGTTCACGCGCAGAAATTCAGAGGTTGGAGACTGAATTCTGGCACTTAAAGATGGATGGTCCGAAAGTAGCAGAGTACGTTCAGAGGTTTCATGACCTGTCTCAAGTGGTTCCTTACATGGTTACGCCTGAATACAAACGAATCGAGCGCTTCATTTGGGGTTTGGCTCCCCAAATAATAAGCATGGTAACCTCCTCCAAACCAGCGACTATCACTGAAGCCATCGATTTGAGCGTGGCTCTCACCGAGGAGGGGATTCGTTTAAACAAGTTTGGTGATGTAAAGGCAAAGGAGAAAGAGACGCATGTTGAGTCGTCCGGAAGTAACAAAAGAAAGTTTTCAAACTTCAAGCTAAGTGTTAGCGGTGATGGTAAGAGAGGAGCACCAAGCACGCCAGCTCAGGGTGCAGCTGGTAGTGGAAGGAGAGGAAAGGGATATATGGGCACCCATCCCAGGTGTAATGCCTGCCAGCGTCACCATTCTGGTCATTGTGGGCTAAAAGTGTGTGAAGCATGTGGGAAACGTGGTCACTCTAAGGACACCTGTTGGGTTGGCACTGGCCGTGGAGGCCAGGGAGGATATGGAAATAGGAATGATAACCGTGGTGGAAATGGGAATCGCCAGCAAGGAAATCTTGGAGGAAACAGAAACCGAAGCAACAATGCAAACCAGGCTGGCAATGCCAACCAGAACAACACCCCAGCTGGAAATGGGGATGGTAATGGGCAAAGGCTCGGATGCTACAATTGCGGGGAAATTGGGCATTTTAAGAAGAATTGCCCAACACTGAATCAAGCCCGTGGTAGAGTGTTCCAACTTGAAGCTAGAGAAGCACGTCAAGATCCAAATGTTGTTACCGGTACGTTCCCTATCAATCAACGCTATGCATCCGTTTTATTTGATACTGGTGCCGATTATAGCTTCGTATCACTAGAATTTAAGAATATGCTTGGGTTAGCTACAAATAAGTTAGACATACCCTATTCGATCGAATTAGCTAATGGAAAGTTAGTTGGAGCCGACGAAGTAATCAGAGGTTGCGTGATAGAATTGGGAGAACGCGAGTTTACTCTGGATCTACTACCAGTCCAATTGGGAAGCTTCGACGTGGTGGTAGGAATGGATTGGTTATCCGGAAACAAGGCGGAGATAGTATGTCACGAGAAAGTTGTTCGTATCCCAACTGACGATGGTGAGACAATTGTGGTTCACGGAGAGAAGCGTGACACACCGCTAAGATTCATCAGCTGCTTGAAGGCAAGGAAGTGTTTACGGAAAGGATGTGTTGCTTTTCTGGCACACATCGTAGACAAGAAGGCTGCCGAGCCAACAATCGAAGACATCCCTGTCGTAAGGGAGTATCCAGAAGTCTTCCCAGAAGACTTACCTGGACTGCCACCTCAGAGGCAAGTGGAGTTTCACATTGACTTAGTTCCAGGTGCCGCGCCTGTGGCTAAGGCACCATACAGACTTGCTCCATCAGAGATGCAGGAATTGTCAACACAGCTTCAGGAGCTGTTAGATAAAGGTTTTATCCGACCAAGCTTCTCGCCTTGGGGAGCTCCGGTCTTGTTTGTCAAGAAGAAAGACGGAAGTTTCCGTATGTGTATTGACTACAGAGAATTGAACAAGCTGACGATAAAGAACAGGTATCCACTGCCAAGGATCGACGATCTGTTCGATCAACTTCAAGGTTCAAGCTGTTACTCTAAGATCGATCTTCGATCTGGATACCATCAATTAAGGATACAGGAGGAAAGTATCCCGAAAACAACCTTCCGAACTCGTTATGGACACTACGAGTTCCTCGTGATGCCATTTGGTTTAACCAATGCGCCTGCAGTGTTTATGGACTTGATGAATAGAGTTTGCAAGCCATACCTAGACAAGTTCGTGATTGTATTCATCGACGACATCCTGATTTACTCAAAGACGAAGGCTGAACACGAACAACATCTTAGAGCCATTTTGGAGCTGCTAAAGAAGGAACAACTGTACGCCAAATTCTCCAAGTGCGAGTTTTGGCTACGCGAAGTCCAGTTTCTTGGACATGTGGTTAATGGGGATGGAATTCATGTTGATCCCACAAAGATCGAGGCAATCAAGAATTGGGAGACGCCTACAACGCCAACCGAGATTCGACAATTCTTGGGTTTGGCTGGCTACTATCGAAGGTTCATCGAGGATTTTTCGAAAATCGCTCAACCGTTGACGCTCCTGACCCAGAAGGATAAGACGTTTGATTGGGGAATCAAACAGGACGAAGCGTTTCAGATATTGAAAGATAAGCTCTGCAACGCGCCAATCTTAGCTCTACCGGAAGGTACCGACGATTTTGTGGTATACTGCGACGCATCGCGTCAGGGATTGGGATGTGTGTTGATGCAACGCCAATAGGTCATTGCTTACGCATCACGCCAACTGAAAGTGCACGAGAAGAATTATACCACACATGATTTAGAGCTTGGCGCAGTGGTTTTTGCACTAAAGATCTGGAGGCACTACCTGTATGGTACGAAGTGCACAATTTTCACAGATCACAAGAGCCTACAACATATATTTAACCAGAAGGAGTTAAATATGAGGCAAAGACGATGGGTTGAGTTACTAAACGATTACGACTGCGAGATCAAGTATCACCCGGGAAAGGCGAACGTAGTAGCCGATGCCCTAAGTCGTAAAGAAAGAATCAAGCCCATAAGGGTTAGAGCTTTGGAAATGATTGTACGAACCGACCTTCCCTCGCGCATTCGTGCTGCACAAAAGGAAGCTCTCAAGAAGGGAAACCTTGAGGAAGAATATCTCCGGGGAATGGAGAAGCTTTTGGTACCAAACGAGGAAGGGACGTTACATTTTGAGTTAAGGATTTGGGTTCCTCTGTTTGGTGGATTAAGGGAAGTTATTTTCGACGAAGCGCACAAGTCACGGTACTCTATCCACCCTGGATCGGATAAGATGTACCAGGATCTTAAAGATTACTATTGGTGGCCTAGGATGAAAGGCGACGTTGCTGTCTATGTGAGCAAATGTTTAACGTGCGCTAAGGTCAAGGCAGAATACCAGAAGCCTTCGGGACTTCTGCAACAACCTGAGATTCCCAAATGGAAATGGGAACAAATCTCAATGGATTTTGTTACAAAACTGCCAAGAACGCCAAGAGGCCATGATATGATTTGGGTGATTGTTGACCGCCTAACAAAGTCCGCACATTTTCTGCCAATCAGGGAGAAAGACAGTACTAGTAAACTTGCGGAAATTTACATGAGAGAGATCGTAGCACGACATGGAGTACCACTCTCGATCATCTCTGATAGAGACGGAAGATTTGTGTCAAGAATATGGCAATCTTTCCAAGAATCTTTTGGCTCACAATTGAATCTGAGCACTGCATTCCATCCGCAAACCGATGGCCAGAGCGAGCGAACAATACAAACGTTGGAAGACATGCTGAGGGCATGTGTTATGGATTTAGGAGGTAGCTGGGATAAACACTTACCCTTGGTCGAATTTTCATACAACAACAGCTACCACACCAGTATTGGTGTCGCGCCATTTGAGGCCCTATACGGACGCAAGTGCCGATCACCCCTATGTTGGTCTGACGCAGGTGATAGGCAGCTTGCTGGTCCCGAGATTGTCCAAGAGACGACAGATAAGATCGCGCAAATTCTTAAACGCATCGAAGCCGCTCGCCACAGGCAAAAGGCCTACGCGGATCCAAACCGGAAGGATGTGGACTTCCAAGTCGGAGAGATGGTATTATTGAAGGTTTCACCCTGGAAAGGGGTAGCGCGCTTTGGAAAGCGAGGAAAGTTAAATCCACGCTACATTGGTCCCTTTAGAATTCTAGAAAGAATCGGGACGGTAGCATACAAGTTGGACCTACCTGCTGAACTAAATGGTGTTCACGATACATTTCATGTATCCAATTTAAAGAAAAGCCCAACTCAAGTTGACGTTGCCATTCCTATCGACGAGATTCATATTGACGACACGCTCCACTTCATTGAAGAACCTGTCGAGGTCACAGATTGGAAAGTTAACAAGACCCGCCGGAGCAGTGTCAAGCTCGTCAAGGTACGTTGGAATGCCAGACATGGTCCTGAATTTACCTGGGAACGTGAGGACCGGATGAAAGAGAAGTACCCCCACTTATTTCCCAAGAACACTGCATCTACAAGCAGAACTTAAAATTTCGGGACGAAATTTATTTAACGGGGGGAGAATGTGACAACCCGCACAAAACCAGGTATCCGTACAACTTAATTAATGATTAATTATTACTTGATTTCTGTGCTTGATTGAAACTAGCTGATAAACTGCTACCTGCATACTGATACATGCACTTACTTGCATCATACTTTATTTGCTGTCACTACATTATTTACGTGCTGAACCCTAGTGACAAACATGATGCACAAAAAGCACAGTAGCACCAAACGGATACACAGTAAACATGCTGATATAACCAGCATCAGGCAAATACTGCCTCAAGGCCTGTTAAGAGCCTCATATATTTTGGCTACACTGGTAGTGAGTGTAGGATATAAGGGTTGTGTTACCGCGTCTCTAGGGGATAAGATACACTGATTCGGATGTGCCAGAACGTACTTTAAGTACCAAACACAGCACTTTAAATAATTTAACCAGCTTCTAGCTGACTAGTAAAGTGCCAAAAATGAGAAAATATTACTAGACACTTTCTAAAGTGTCGGGAAAACAAATTGTGTCACTAAAGATGTAATAACGACACTTTAAAGTCTTTTGTAACACTTTAACGGATTACTATCCAACCGGACACCCGGACTTTACCCGGAACATGAAAATTTTATTATTTTCACTTTTTATATTTTTCTGAGCAAGTTAGGGTCTCTGATTACCCTAACACCCGTCATACGCAACTAACAAGGTTAATACTTAACCTAACCTAATTAACATAACTAAACTCCCTAACTAACACTTAAAATCGAACCATGGACCCCCCCCCAACCGATCGGTCACCTTGGGAGTACCACCTTGTACTTAAAATCTTGTTGAATCCAATGTTGTCAAGTATCTAGTGAACATGTTATCCATTGGACAATAGCACCTTGAGTTTTCCTATAAATACACACTAACTACTAGAGATTATCACTTAACTTTCACCACAACTCACACTCTCTTTCTCTCTTGTGGCTCTCGGCCGAACCCCAACCCACACACCACCACAATTTCGGTTCTTGCTTCCATCATTCCAAGACCATTCAAACATCACAAGACACGTATAAGGAGCTTTGGTGCAAGCGGAACGCGAAGGACCACTCTCGTTGGCTTTTATCCACGCGGTTTTCGTCACAACTCTTCCCTAGCCTTGAGCTAGAGGTATAATCTTTAAAACTTGTTTTTACACTCATCTAAAGTGGTTAAAAGAACTTTCGTCGGTTAAATATCGTAAACACGCGTTTTGAATCTTTAAAGTCTAGTAAAATCACTAAAATGGAGGTTAATAGCATATGTCTTGTGTAAAAGTCGTAGGACCTGAAATTTGTGTTTATCTAGACCCGATCTATAATGTGGTAACTCAAATCTTCGTTTAACCCGACTTTGTAAAATCACGTATCATCACATAAGCTTGTTTTTGAAAGATACAAGGGTTAAAAGTGAAACACTACCACATTTTAGAGACATGAACTTGTAAAGAATTATTTTACTTGTGTAAAAGTGTTTTAACCGGTAAAATGGTGTTTAAAACTAGCGGATCTACGTATCCGCAAGTGGTATTTTTGAAAGACCACACTTTAAAGAAATCATGTTTTTTTTTCTAAAAGATGGATCTTGCACTAATAAATATGATTTTATAAACCACAAGTGTATAGACACTTGTAAAATAAAGAGATCCGACAAAGAAGTGTATTTGTCACTTGTTACTAGAAGTTGTAAAGACGGTTTTCTCTAAACACGAGGTTTTTACAAGATTAAAGTTACTTTATATAGAAACCTACATATATAAAGACGATTTACATTATTAATGCGGAAAAACTGCAAGTTCATGCGATTATGCAAATTTACATACTTGTTGACTAGTTTGATGTGTCGGAAATTGTTTGATTGAATAAAGAAGTTGATTGAGTTGATTTGTTAAAAGAAAATGATACGCTTAAAAGCGTGGCCACCTCCAGTTACAGAGGAAACTCTGGCGAAATTTTCTAAAAACCTAACACTTAGACTTTTTACACAACAAGTGTTAGAACTATTTTTGGGCATACTTTTGAAACATAAATTTCGCCAGTACTATATTTTACTAAACATTCGGAGGTGGGATTTTCACAAAGATTAACGTGATAAATATATTTGTCACAACACTGTTTATGATTATTTTGTGAAATACATAAATATTATTTTAGAGTGAAAATAATATTTACAAGCGTTAATGATTCCAAAACTTTGCGAACGCTTCCATAAACATATAAGTTACACCGGTAATTACATTACCACAAGATTGATAAAACGTAACTTACGCACATGTATTGTATCCCCCATCCTTGGGAAGAAGAATAACTATCAAGCATATACAAAATGTAACACGAAATAGTTGTCTAACTATTTCCCGCAAACATAAACTGTAAAGCTAAAGCACGGCCGTCCGTCTAATAGAATTAGCACTTGTAGGTCATTGCACAGCTTACAGTATCAGGAGACGCTTGGTAGAGTTACGCATCCACTGTGAGTTCATGTCCCCCTTTTCTCTAACTGTTTTCAGTTTTCTTAACTGCGGGGGTGAAATACATGTTACTTTGTTTACAAGTACTTTATACACGGTATGAATAACGTAAGGAGGTTTAGATCATGTGAATGGGTAGTTAGAACCCCGAGGGACTCGAGCGGTAGATCTATTTGGGTGTAGCGAGCCCAGCTCCCGGTCCAACAGAACAGGCCTCTCGAAGGACTAACAGAACGGATCCGGAGTGACTTGGTACCCAACGCAAAATCGGCTAGGGTTGTATCTTACTTACTTGCATTTCACGACATGCTAATGGCCTTGCAAACCATTGGTGATCACAAGTCCTCTTACACTGCTACATACCAGGAAACTTTTATACTTACAAGTGTTTTACTTACTCACTTGCACATGAACTCGCTCAACATTATTGTTGATTTTTCAACTCACATGTATTTCAGGAAATTAACGGATTCTGGCACGGTATGAACGTTTTCCGCTGCAATCTTCATGAAGTCATCAAGGATTAGGGGTTGTGTTCTCTTACCTGGACAAGACACAATCCTTAACCCTCATTTATGTTTTGTTTCTAGATGTAATGTTACTGAACAAGGTTATGGTCGTATGTTTAAAACAATGGTATTGTACGTTGATTTCTAAACTTAATGATGACTTGCATGGTTTTTAAATTCATATAGCTTTGTTATGATTAAGCTATGGTATTAAGAAGTCACACCAAAACTAACCACGCTTCCGCAAAGCCAGGGTGTGACAGAACATGCATGCAATTGTCATAACTAGATGGCACTTGATTGGGCAAAGGGTGTGGTTATTCTCTCACATATTTTATAAAGATTTGAAGTAGTAAACTTGAAGAAAAATGGCTGAAATGAGCTGCCAATTTTCGGCCTCATCATGCTCTTCCAAGAGAGTTTTTTAAGTTGAGAAATCAAGTGTAAGACTCTCTAACAATCGGGTCATGTATGGTTGATCTATTGGTGAGCTTCAAGTTCATACAACAAGTGCAAGAACTCAACAAAAGGTCCTCTAATTTTCGGCCATATGATGGTTCCAAGAGGGTTTTTCTAGTGAGTTCATAAGTGTAGAAATCCTAACTAAAACTAAGGTGTTTGTTGGAAGGCTTGGGGTATACAAGCTTGAGGTCTTCTACACTTGGAGGCAACCGTTCAAGAAGCATCACCTTCTTCATATCCATTACTCCATGGAAGGTAGTATTCTAAAAATCCTATGGTTGTGTTTGATAGTATACATCTCATATATGGATCCGGGTTTTGGGATTTTGCACATAAATGGTTTTATATCTTATAAAAGTAACATGTTTTAAACTTATTTTCCGCTGCGTTTTTATTTCATATGGATGAAATTACTTTGATAAACATGTTAAAATCCCATCAAATCTCTAGCAATGTGACCTTTGACATGGCAGTTATAGCATCTCCTCGTCTCATAACTCCAACCTTGGCAGTTAACAGCAATGTGTCCTTGATAACCACATCGGTAACACACTCTGTTATCGTACCAATCACCATTTTCAGTCCAAACATTCAGATCATAGCACTGTTTGGCTTGGTGATAATCCTTGCTCCTCTTGTTTGCTGGATTTGACTTTTGTGCACTGTGGTCAAACTTGCACCACTTATTACCAACAATTTTAGAGTTTTCATTTTTCGATTTTTGTAATTTTTGATTGCGATTGGATGATCGATCTGATGAACTTTTATTATCTTTTTGAACATTTTTCTCATTTTTAATTTTTTGTTTCTGTTCCACTTTCTTCTTTAAAGGTTTTTGCTTAGAGCATTCTCCCTTTTCAGTTGATTGTGGAACAGTTTCTTGAAACTTTTCTTTTAATTTCAAAAACAATTTTTGTTTTTCGAATTTTTTATTTTCATCATCAGATTTCTCATCACAATCTTTAACTTTGACTTTGTCAAAGTTTGTGACATCGTCACTTATTGGATTATCACGATCCTACAAACTTCGGGCTTTAAAGAATCCTCTTCGGTCTTTTCTAATTCAGCAGGGAAATATCCATAAGAAAGTGCAGGATTTACGCCAAAAATTGGATGATATTCAAAGAGGCGTGGAGCAGGACCCGTTTAATGAAAGATTACGAGTTCAGGAAGCTGATATTACTCGTGATTTTCAAGAAGCTAGTCTTGATGAGGAACGTTATTTAAAACAGAAATCTAAAGTTCACTGGTTGAGAGCAGGAGATGCTAATTCCAAGTTTTTCCATATGTCGCTGAAATCTAAAAATCACACCAGCCGAGTTGAAGCTATTTCAGATTTTAATGGAGTTTTCTGTGAAGGTGATCTGGTTCCTAATGCCTTTGTCAACTTTTTTGAGAATTTTCTGGGCAGTGATAGTGTATCTACACTATCTCCTTCACCGGATCTTTATAATAAGGTCCTGAATTCAGATTCTGCTAGTAATATGGTGCGGCCAGTCACGAGTCAGGAGATTTAATCAGCAATGTTTGCTATTGGAAACGATAAAGCGCCAGGTCCAGATGGATACTCTGCGGCTTTCTTTAAGGGTGCTTGGGAGATTGTGGGGAATGAGGTGACGAATGCAATTCTGGATTTTTTTAACGAAGGTAAATTACTTCAAGAGATTAACCATACTCTTATTGTTCTTATTCCTAAATTGTCTACGCCTGCTTCGGTCAAGGACTTTCGTCCTATAGCTTGCTGTAACGTAATTTACAAGTGTATAAGCAAAATTGTTTCGGATCGTATGAAAGGTGCTCTCAATGATATTGTGAGCATAAACCAATCAGCATTTATCCCTGGTAGAAAATTTTCGGATAATATTCTCTTAACGCAAGAGTTATTGCATAACTACCATAGGAACTATGGGCCCCCTCGGTGTGCATTTAAAGTAGATATCCAAAAAGCCTATGACACGGTTGATTGGAAGTTCCTTAAAGAGGTGTTACTTGGTTTTGGGTTTGATCAGAAGATGGTTACTTGGCCAGATTGTTTGTAGGCCAAATATGGATATCTTTCGGAATAAGTTATCCTTGATGAAAGCGAATAACATGATCCGCGTAGTGACTGATGATGAGATAAAAGATGCTATGTTCTCAATTGCAGGGAATAAGGCTCCAGGACCGGATGGGTATACCTCTGTTTTCTTTAAAAAAGCATGGGATGTTATTGGAAAGGATGTCTGTTTAGCGATTCAAGAGTTTTTCCAAAATGGTAAGCTTCTGAATCAGCTAAATCATACGGTAATTTCTCTTATTCCAAAGGTGAAGACTCCAGACTCAGTAACGGATTATAGGCCTATATCTTGCTGTAACACTCTTTACAAGTGTATAAGCAAGATTATCACTAATCGTATAAAAGAGGGCCTAGGAGATATTGTTAACATCAATCAGTCAGCCTTTATCCCGGGTAGGAAGATTTCTGATAATATCCTCCTAACCCAGGAATTAATGCACAACTATCATCATAATCATGGCCCTCCGAGATGTGCTTTTAAAGTTGATATTCAGAAGGCACATGATACTGTTGATTGGGGTTTCTTGGATACTATTTTACATGGTTTTGGTTTTCACCAAAAGATGATCAAATGGGTTATGGCGTGTGTTACTTCTACTACGTTTTCTTTGTCCATTAACGAGAATCTTCATGGTTATTTTAAGGGAAAGCGGGGCTTACGCCAGGGGGATCCTATGTCTCCTTATCTTTTCACGTTGGTAATGGAGGTTCTTACATTGATTCTTCAAAAGCGAGTTGATGATACTGCTGATTTTAAATTTCATCATAAATGTGAAGAGCAAAGGATTATTAACTTATGTTTTGCAGATGACTTATTCTTATTTGCTCGTGGTGATCCTCTTTCAGCTGCTGTGATTCTAGATTCGTTAAATCTCTTCAAGAATATGTCTGGATTGGTTCCTAGCATGATGAAGAGCACTGTGTTTTATGGAGGTGTTCCGAATTATGTTAAAGATCAAATCCGAAGTATCATGCAGTTTGAGGAAGGTGTCCTTCCGGTTAGGTATCTTGGTGTTCCGCTCATATCGTCAAGATTGACTTATTCTGATTGTAAAAAGCTCGTTGATAATTTGGAGTCTCGTATCACGGATTGGAAAGCAAAAAGTTTGTCTTTTGCAGGTCGTCTTCAGCTCATTAGATCTGTTTTATCATCTATGCATGTGTATTGGTCTTCCGTCTTTATATTACCAAAGAGAATTATTCATGATCTTGAAGATAAAATGCGAAGATTTCTTTGGACACAAGGTAATAGCATAAAGGGAAAGGCTAAAGTAAAGTGGAGTCGTGTGTGTCTTCCTAAGGAAGAAGGTGGTTTGGGTATCCGGAAAATCTCTGACACGAATACCGCGCTTATGGTTGCTCATATTTGGAGTCTCTTGACACATAGGGAATCCTTATGGGTTAAATGGGTGCATTCGTATCGCATCCGGGATAGAAGCTTCTGGGATGTGCCGATTCGGAACAACATTACGTGGGGTTGGCGGAAGATGCTTCAATTGAGAACAACCATTCGCCAACGCATTTGGATTAAGCTGGGTAATGGAGAGAATACTAGAGTTTGGTTCGATACATGGGATACCGTATGTCCTTTGGATCGCTTTATTACACCAAGAATGATAGCTAATGCGGGATTTGATATGCGGGTCAAGGTTGCGGATGTGTATCATAATGGCGTGTGGGTTTGGCCGAACTCTTGGGTGAGTAGATTTCCGATTTTGCAACAGCTATCTAATGTAACGTTAGAGCCTCATGTACAAGATAGGACCATTTGGCGATCTAGAGATGGTCAAGACATGGAGTATAGCACTTATGGAGTGTGGAACGATATTCGGCTTGTTCAAGATAAGGTAGCTTGGGAGCGTATTGTGTGGTTTCCTCAGGCTATCCCTAGACACTCTTTT
Organism: Helianthus tuberosus; assembly: GCA_030545235.1. NCBI lineage: Eukaryota > Viridiplantae > Streptophyta > Magnoliopsida > Asterales > Asteraceae > Helianthus > Helianthus tuberosus. The sequence goes on along the minus strand of CM060429.1, from coordinate 45,837,686 downwards.
CTAATGTGGCTTATAGTCTGCAAGAAACTAAAGACTCAAGATATTATGTGCAAATGGCGATCGTCGGGTAATACTAATTATAACCTTTTTTGTTGTTCGTTATGTACATCGGGACCGGACTCTCATGATCATTTATTTTTTGAATGCGATTTCGCATCTCAAATATGGTATGGAGTTCGGGAGAAGGCGGGTATGGAAACTATAGGGAAAAAGTGGAGCGAGATTATGGAATATCTTCTGCATCATGCGGAGTCAAAACGGGCATCTCACATCATTGGTAAGCTAGTGGTAGCGGCGTCGGCTTACTTCATTTGGCAAGAACGAAATAATAGATTGTTCTCGACGAAGAAAAGGAATGCTACTCAACTGATAGAGGTGATTTTCATGACGATTAGAATGAAATTACACACAATGAAGTTTAAGAGAACAAGTAACATGTCTCAAGTGTTGAGCGACTGGAGTCTTCCTCGTGAATTAATGATGGATCAAGATGAATGTGGCTGATTCTTGTTAGCGGCTTTTGGAGGGGACCGTGTGGGTTCATGTTTTGTCAATTGTGACTTGTTTTGCGGTTTTGCGTGTTAGTTATTCACTTTGTTTTGTTGAGCTACTCTAGCAATGGCATGTCATTCTAGAGAATTGAGGTGTGCTATATTCCTCACTTGTAATATTTTGGTTATGAATGAAATTTAACCGGGGTAACCCTTTACCCAAAAAGATGGTTACTTGGATTATGCTTTGTGTGTCTACCCCTTCATACTCGATTTGTGTGAATGGAAATGTTCATGGCTATTTTAAGGGTAAACGAGGATTACGACAAGGAGATCCAATATCTCCTTATTTATTTACGATGGTTATGGAAGTGTTGACATGCCTTTTGCAACAAGCTTCTAATCTCAATTCTTCGTTTAGATTCCACAACAGATGTGAACGTCAACGTATTATTAATCTATGTTTTGCTGATGACTTATTTTTATTTGCTAGAGGAGATGTAGAGTCCGCTAAATGTATTATGAAGTCCCTCTCGAGGTTTACCAGTATGTCTGGGTTGGCTCCTAGTATTAAAAAAAGTACGGCATTTTTCTGTAATGTTCATCCTAATGTTAAATCGGCGATATTACGGGTGATTCCTTTTGTGGAGGGTGGGCTCCCTGTCAGGTATTTGGGAGTTCCTCTGATTTCTTCTAGGCTTCTCTATAAAGATTGCAGCATTGTGATTGAAAAGCTGGACCATCGCATTCTAAACTGGAAAAATAAACTTCTCTCGTTTGCTGGTAGATTGCAACTTGTTATGTCCGTGTTATCATCCATGCATATCTATTGGTCATCGGTTTTAATCTTACCTGTTCGTGTTATTAATGATTTGGAAGCTAGAATGAGAAATTTTTTGTGGACTCAGGATGTTTCGTTTCATAAAGGGAAGGCGAAAGTCTCATGGAAAGCTATATGTGTTCCGAAGTATGAAGGGGGCCTTGGGTTGCGTCGGTTGAGAGATGTGAACAAAGCCCTTATGGTTTCCCACATTTGGAGTATTATCACTAAACGAGATTCTCTTTGGGTTGACTGGATCTATTCATACAGATTAAGAAGGAGTCATTTTTGGGAGTGTCGTCTTGTTTCGAATGCTTGCTGGAGTTGGAGAAAACTTCTTCAACTTCGGCCGTTGATCAGGAAGCACATTTGGTCTTGTATTGGTGATGGTAGGAAAACGTCTGTTTGGTATGATCAATGGTGTGACTTTGGTCCGTTGGCTGAATTCCTCACACCTAGAGTTATTACATCTGCGGGCTTCTCTTTGCATGCTACGGTTAATGACATTTGGCATGATGGTTCTTGGTTATGGCCTTCGGCTTGGAGAGATCTATATCCGGTTCTTATCAACTTAGATCACGTTCACCTAGATCCGCATAGGTGTGACAAATTTATGTGGAAACATGGTAACGATCTTAGTGAGCATTCTTCTTCTTGTGTGTGGCAGTCTATTCGGACCATGGAACCGGAGGTAGAGTGGGTGAATATTGTTTGGTTTTCGCAATGCATTCCTCGACACGCGTTTCTTATGTGGCTTATCATGCGTCGGAGTTTGCTGACCCAAGATAAAATTTTACAATGGGATATAATGCGCAGGAAGAATATGAATATGATGTGTTGTTTACTCTGCTATGAGAACCATGATTCTCATGATCATTTATTCTTCGAGTGCAAATTATCGGCTCAGGTTTGGTGTACGGTAAGGGAAAAAGTTGGTATGGAGAGAGTTAATCCGATTTGGAATGATATAACGGAATGGCTTAATGCTCGGGCTAGATCCAAGTCAGCTAATTTCTTTGTTGCTAAGCTTATGGTGGCTGCCATGGCTTATGTCATATGGCAGGAACGAAATGCCAGAATGTTCAAAAATCATGCGAGACCTCCAGATTCTCTATGTAACGTTATTCTTCAGACGATCCGATATAAGCTGATGGGTGTTAGTTTCAAGAATACTGTCAAAGTGCGAAGACTTCTTCAGGAGTGGGATGTGCATTCGAATTCATTGGTTGAAGATGGAAGCTAATTATTTGTGATTATGTGTTGAGATTGTCCTAGATTGTAGTCTAGTTGTTTCTCGTGTTTGTTTTGTAGTCCTTTTGGTTGTTTACTTTCATGGGGTATGTCCCATGTTAGAACTAGTATGGGTTCTCCATGCTCCTTATTTTGCTTGGTTGTGAATATATAGAATCACCGGGGTAACCCTTTACCCAAAAAAAAAACATCGTCTCCATCAAACCGATTGCCAGCTACATCTTTAATAGACTGAATTCTACCTCTAGCATTCCTGCATTTAAGACTGTTATGAAAAAACGCCGTATTTGAGTAGCCAGCACACAACCACTCCACTTTAGACTTTTGCTTTAAAAAACATTCTTCGTCATAAGAAGCAATTCTGAACTGATTAAGGCACTCAGCTTCCTTGTCCCTCAATTCGACATCTAAAGGGTTAATAACCACCAGCTTCTGAATATCATCAAGCTGCTTCCTTAACTCCGAGACTTTTTCATGCAAATTACCTTGTTTGAACAAGATTTTCCGCATTAAAGGTTTCAAATTTCGAAGTTTTTTAGTGACCGAAAACATTGTGACCCCCTGGATACTTTTCATCCACTCCTGCTCCACAAACAACCTGAACTCTGGCTTCTAAGTAACAAAATTTGCAAATTTAAAAGGTTTCGGCTTAATCTTAACCGAGTTAGCCACTTTGAGAACACATGGAGTGTGATCCGAGATTCGAAACGGATGATAATGAACAAACGCTTCAGGAAACATCTCTAAAAACTTCAAGTTCCCCATGACATGGTCAATCTTTTTTAACAAGCCAATACCCTTCTTTGGTTTCTGATTCCACGTATAGTGCATCCCATGACCCTTGATATCCACAAGCTCCGTATACTGAACACAATCATGAAACTCTCGCATGCCAATAGAAATAGTAGACGGCCCATATAAAGAGTCTTCCACATGAAGAGCCGAGTTGAAATCCCCCATAACGACCTAAGGTTTACCATGGCAAAGGCTTTTAAGCATACACAGATTTTCCCATAGGCATCTTCTCTCATGATATGTATTCTTTGCATAGACAAAAGAACAGAAAGTAGTATTATTATCAAGTTTAGAACGGATTTGGGTATGAATAACTTGGTCCTCTTGCGACAAGACCATGAGATCGACAACATTCGTATTCCAACCCAAAATAATTCAAGTACCTCAATCACACAAATCACCATTCGACGTCCAAGCCCAGTTACGAAAAACAACCTTACACACCTTTGCTAGGTTTGTAACATCCACATGAGATTCCAGAATGGATCAAACAGCTAATTTATTCTCAGATACAAGCATACGAACCTCTGTTTGTTTCAGGAGTTGGTTCAAACCCCTTATATTCCAAGAAGCTATACTATCCATTCAAACCGATATTACCGGGAGTGCTTGCCCCCTCAGAAACTTGACGTTGTTCATGCCTCATAAAATCCGACATTTCTGTTGGAACCGTGTCCACTACCGTAACCTCCTCATAAAATCAGAACGCGAAGATTTCCCATTATCTTTCTTGAAGGTTGACCGCACCTCGTTTTCGTTCCGTGTGCCACCATCCGTAACCTCCACATCATCCATAGAGAGAGCCTCAAACGAGTTTCTGATTTTTAACATTACCACCCACCTTGTTATCCGCTTTATCCTCTATTGTACCTGAAGTACTCGGTCCTGCTTTGTTACTTTTAGGCTTGTATATAAACTTTGTTTTTTGTTTCTTTGGCATAGCTCCTACCCTTACCGTCTTCCTGTTGTCCGTGATAAACCCATCCTCATCAACAACCACTTGCTTTGCTTTATTGTTCACATTCTTAACACACGTCTGATCATTGTGACCAAAGACACAACATACCGAACATCATTGCGGCTTCCATTCATATTCCACTTTAACTCTTTCAGTAATATACCCATCCTCATCTAAATTCGGAATAGCAACAATAATATGATCTTTCAGTTCATTGTCAGCATTAACTTCAATTAAGGCCCGAGCAAAACTACTCCTCCCCCAGTTATCCGCACACATATCAGCCGTATAACCATCTAGTCTTTTTGGAATCCCTCTCTTGGACGCTAATAAACTCAGTCCATCATCCGTGTAAACCGAGATGGGAACATTATGTAACTTCACCCACACCGGAACTGATTTAATACCCTCTTTTTTAAGGCTCACAGACGGAGACCAAACATTCAAAAACAATGACACTTTTCGAATCAACCAGCCACCCCTCCAACACTTTGGCCATTCCCTCTTTAGTGTCAAACTTAAAGAAAAAATCCATCCGAGTTCATCATAAGTTTAGCAAACCCATACCTAGACCATACATTCTTTGCATAATATTCGACAACAGGGTATGGCAATCGATTACCTAAAAAGTAGCCGTATAGAACATTCTCAAACTTTTCCTTTACCTTTTGGATCACCTCACGAGGAATCACAACATCAGCATCCTGAATATTCTCATTCGAATCCAGCTGTCTGAAATTAACTTCACGTTTCATCGAAGTGATATTTTTGACCCTATCCGCATACGAAGACATTGAAGTGTTTTTCTCGGGTTCTTCATCCAGCTTACGCTCAATATTCCCAGTTTCCGAATGGACCGGCACACTCACCTTTTCCAGCTCGTCAATTACATTGATCAGCCTAGATTCCTTCTGTATAATACCACATCTGGGCAGAAGAGGATTACCATCAATGTTAAGTGACCTACCATCATAACCCTTGCCCAACGCCGAAGGTTTCCTTAACACCGCCTGTGAATTCGTAGGCTTAGCATTGCTCGTACTCAGGAAAATACCCCCATGCAGCTTTTCAGAAAACGATTGAAACCCTAGATCCTCCAAACCCCGATCCCTATTTCTCTCCATGCACCCAAACGATGTAAACCTCAACCAGACGACAAGAACATGCAGCCAAGTAAAAAAAAAAAAACCCTAAATCCTTAAAACCCAAGTATCAATCTTCAACCCTTAATCAATTAAAGCAGTGTATCGATCTAGCTAAATTAATCTCAGTAAACCGCGATCAATGACAACCAAGTTAATAAATCAGGGTTTCGAACTGATCACAAAGGCGGCGATTATCAAGAAAACAAGAAAAAGACCATAGATTCAAATCGGTCACAATTGCTAACGAGTTCGTTATAGGATTTTGAAAGATCAAAACTCTAATCACAGACTGTTATACAAAAGATCACAAGAAAAAGCTAGGGTTTCAAGAAGAACAAAAATCGCCTTCTTCCTCAAGATATCTATTTAGGATAGGTTTCGTTTTATCCCATACATGACATTTGTTTACACATTACATGATTTACATTTGACAATATACATGATTTACACATAAACATTTGACAATTGGTTTAAACAAGACATTTTTGGTGGTTTGTTTGGGTAAGTGATTTAAGTAACGAGGCGTGTGTAATATGATAAAAGCATGGTGGATACGCCGCTGGTACTTCCTATATATAAGTGCTTTTATGGTATTACATATTGTAGCATTATTTAAACCATTTCAAATTTGACATATTACATTTTACACAAATAACATATCTTTACAAAACATTGTTTTACAAACAACATATTTTATACAAACTCATTTTTACTTGGTTAGTCATTTCAATTTGCATTATTCTTTTATATCATCTGATTTCTTATCGCTTTTGTATGATTTATAAAAGAAAACATTTTACAAGGTTCATGACTAACTTTTGTTAAACATTTTTCTTTAAACTTATAAGTCATGAATCCTAAATTAATAAAACCTATGTATCTCACAGGCATTGTTATGCTGACGTACCTATTTTCACATGTGTTTCAGGTGCTGTTGTTAGATGATTATGATGCAAACATAAGATTTGACGAGGGCCTTAGTGACATTAAAAGATGCAACACTAGTTAATTATGTTATGTTCCCTTGTTTTCAAGACAATGTAACATCTTGTAACTTAATAAAACAAAACTTCAATTTCCATGTGTTATGAAACAATGATTCTGTTACAACACTCCCCGACGATTCCGCCGCGATTTGTTGTTTTACGCGGTCGGAGTGTGACACTTACTGCCTTAGAAGAGACTGCCAAATATAAGGATAATATATCCCCTTTTCTGGTTTCATTAAGGCTGGAGCTGAGGATAGGTAATCCTTAAGGGCCTTGAGAGCATTCTCATGCTTTTCAGTCCATTCAAATTTCTTGTTCTTTCTCAGGATGTCATAGAATTCCTTGCATTTCTCTGATGACTTTGAGATGAACCTGTTCAAGGCTGCGATCCTCCCTGTCAACCTTTGCACATCCTTGGCATTGGCAGGAGACTTAATATTCACAATCGCCTTGATTTGCTCTGGACTTGCCTCTATGCCTCTTTTTGTCACCATGTAACCTAAGAACTTCCCTGCTTTTACACCAAAGTGACACTTGGAAGGATTCAATTTCATATTGAATTTATCAAGGATATCAAATGCTTCCTCCAAATCTCTAAGGCGATCCTCAGCTCTCTTGGACTTAACCACCATGTCATCTATATAGAATTCCATCGTGTGTCCAATTTGTTCTTTAAACATCATATTGACTAGCCTTTGGTAGGTAGCACCTGCGTTTCTTAGTCCAAATGGCATAGCAATAAAACATTAGATACCAGTCGGGGTCATAAAGGCTGTATCCTCTTGATCAGATGGTTCCATCTGAATTTGTTGAAATCCAGATGAAGCATCCATGAAAGTCAACAACTCATGACCCGCGGTAGCATCCACCATGGAGTCAATGTGGGGTAATGGGAAAGGATCCTTGGGACATGCCTTGTTTAAATCAGTAAAATCGACACATACCCTCCACTTTCCATTTTTCTTTTAAACAACAATCACATTGGCTAACCACCTTGGATACTTAACCTCTCTAATCATACCTGCTTTGAGCAATTTATCTACCTCCTCCTGGATGAAGGCATTCCTCTCAGGTGCAAACTTTCTTCTCTTTTGATGTATGGGTTTGAACGACCTGTCAATGCCAAGCTTATGAGTAATAATATCTTTAGAAATACGTGTCTAGTCTTCATGCTTCCAGGCAAAGGTAGTTTTTCTCTTATTGAGGAAGGATACTAGATCCTGTTCGATGTCATTGAGGATCCCGGATCCTATGAAGACTTTGGATTCAGGATCCTGAGGATCCATCAGGATATCTTTCACATCTTGTTCTCTTGCCTCCAGGACATCTCTTGGAGGATACTTTAATTGCTATTGCTCCCTGGGTCTTGAGGCTGGCTTCATTGATGAAGTGTAGCAATTCTTGGCTTCTTGTTGATCACTTTAAATCTTCACCACACCCCATGTAGATGGAACCGCTTTCATGTCATGTATCCATGGCCTGCCAAGGATCACATTGCAACAGGATAAGCAATCTGTAACATAAAATTTTTGAAAAGAATTAACTCCCTCTATGTAAACGGGAAGTTTAATGTCCCCCAATGTGTTCTTGGTTTCCCCACTGAATCCCACAAGAACAGATGATATTGGGATAATTTCTGACTCAGGAATGTTCATCTTCTTGAGGACATCAAGTTGAATGATGTTCACTGAGCTTCCTCCATCTATCAGAATCCTACGGACAAAATGATTAGATATAAACAAAGTAATAACAAGACCATCATGATGAGGATCCTGAATATCCACACGATCATCCTCATCAAAGGTTATAACTTTCTCCTGTGTAAGGGTCGAGGTTCGAATGGGTCTGTCGCCATTATCCGTATTTGTTTCTTTGGCATGCCTCTTGGCTGCTGAAAAGGAAGTGCCACATATATCTGATCCACCAGATATGAAGTTGATAATTTGTGCATATGCTGGGGAGCAGGAGCTCTTTCTAGAACCTTTTCAGGATCCTGGATCCTTGACTTTTTTCTTCCAAGCAGCTCCTTCAAATGCCCTTTGCTTAGCAAGTAACCAATCTCCTTCCGGAGTGCTATGCATTCTTCAATGAGATGGCCGAAATCTTCATGATATGCACACCATTTGGATTTGTCTTTTGTTGCAGCTGGCTTATCACTCTTTCTGGGCCATCTTGCTTTTTCACCTAGATTCTGCATTGCAAGGATCAGTTCATTATTGTCAACAGAAAAGCAATATTCAGAAATGGGAGGATAATCCTCATCATCCTCTTCTTGCTCCACTGCATGCACGTTCTGATTATCAGACTTGTTGTAGGATTTGGACTTGTTGTTCCTGAAGTAGGATCCTTGCTTTTCCAGCTTTGAGGATCCTGCCAGTCTTTCTTGGATCCTTTTATCATCCTCTAACCGGATGAATCTAAGGGCCCTGGTTCTTACTTCATCAAGATTCCTGCAAGGGGTCATGACAAGATCATCATATAACTGTGAATCCTTAAGTAAACCCATTTTGAAAGCTTCTACAGTCGTAGCAATAACAAATTAGGAATCTCTAAGGATTCTCTACTGAATTTAGTGATATAATCTCTAAGTGATTCATTTTGACCTTGTGTTACCCTATATAGATCACTAGTTAAACGTTCAAATCTCCTACTGCATGAGAATTGGCTATTAAACAAATTAACTTGATTAGCAAATGAAGTAATAGAGTAAGGGGGAAGACTTAGCAGCCATTTAAGAGCTGATCCTGTCAGTGTGGATCCGAAACCCTTGCATAGACATGTTTCTTTTAACCTCTTAGGAATGGGATTGATCTCCATCCTTTCTCTGTACTGGGCTACATGCTCTTCTAGATCAGTTGAGCCATCGTACAGCTTCATGTTAGGTGTTTGAAACCTCTTCGGTATCTCTGCATCACAAATAGGTGGTGCAAAACGAGATATCTTGTGACTCCCATCTTGAATTTCAGGAATGGGCTTAACCATTCCCGGAACGCTGGATATCATATCCTTAAGTTTCTGCAATTCCCTAGCCATAGCTTGGTTGATTCCTGTATCCTGCACAAAGTCATGGTTATTATGAGAATTAGTCAAAGTGTTACCTCCTGAAGGATTCAGATTTGGAATTCCGGATGTGAATCCATATTGGCGAGATTCTGGTATAATTGAGGGACTAGATGAAGCAATAGTTTGCATAGGTATGAAGTCTCCCAAATGAATCTCTTCCAAAGATGTTGGATTCGTATACGGCCACGATGTGTGCTGAGTCTTGGGGAAGAAGCAGCTATGCTAGAGCTCTCATTGAAGTGCAGGCGGGAGCTGAATTAAAGAAGAGGGTAACTGTTGCAATCCCATCTTTAGATGGTGCTGGTCATTCTAAGGTGGAGGTAAAAATCGAATATGATTGGGAGCCTTTAAGGTGCTCTTCTTGTTGTGTTTTTGGTCATGAAGATAGTTCGTGCCCAGCAAGTTGCTTCGAGTGGGGATTCTGGAAAGAAAAATGATGACTTTCAGGTTGTGGGTGCCAAGAAGAAGAAAGCTCCTAACCAAGGTCTTCATATGAAAAATTAGAAGCCTAAGTTAGTGTATAGACTAGTTGTGAACCCTAAGCCAAAATCGTCCTTGAGGAAGCCGATGAACAATCAGGTATCAACGTCAAACCCCTTTGATATCCTTAAGGACGATGATGGAGGTCAGGGAGGTATTACTGTGGGTCGTCTAGAGAAGAAGGCCACGCAGACTTATGACAAGCAGGATTCAGATGAGGAGGAGGTCGTTGAAGTCTACAATGAAACTAATGAATTTATGACTTCGGGTACACATCCTTCATCTTCTAGAGCAAGGGCAAGAAACTCCTCCACAAAGGGCTCCAATGGTTAGTCATGATGTGATTCGAATTAAGGGGTTGCCGGTTTGTGGCAATTTCATCTTTGATGATGGAGGATGAGTCGTTTTCTGGTTTTGGTGTGTCTTGGTCGTGTCTACTTTGTTTCTTGATGTAAAGTAGGCTAGGCTATGGGTTGTCTTAGAGGTTTTTTTTTTGTTTGGTTTACATATATGGGGCATGTCCTGTATATGAATTAGTGTGGAACACATCCTCACTACTTGTACTTAATTGCGGTTTTTTTTAATAGAATCACCGAGGTAACCCTTTACCCAAAAAAAAAAAACTTCTGGGTTCTGCACTTCTTGAGGATCCTTGATCCTGAAAGATGTTAGATCCTTGATACACTGAAGTTGGGGGTCTTGGAGGATAATCCATGGATCCATGAGCCTGAGATGCGGATCCTTAACCCTGAGACGAGGATCCTTGAACCTGAGATGAGGATCCTGGATGCTGAGAGTAGGATCCCTGAACTGTCTGCGTCCCCATGTATCCTCCTGAACTAGTGAAGGATCCTTGATGCTGGAAGGAGTATCCTCGAGGCTGAAGGGAGGATCCTAAAGGCTGAAAATAGGATCCTTGAGCCTGAGTCATTGAGGATGATCCATAACGCATTCCCAATGATCCACCCTGGTACTGGACATCTGATGCTATAGAGTGCTGGGCAGTTATGACTGGAGTGTTGAAATTCAGTGATCTCGGCATCAAAGGAGAGTGATCCTCCGCTGATCTCTTCAACTTCTTGATGTCGTCAATCTCTCGAAGGATCCTGTCATTAGTTCTGTCCTGCTGCTGCATGTAATCCCTCATCTGCAAAATCAAAGAATAAAGATCATTGTTAGTAGGGCCAGAAGAAACAGCAGAACTTGGTTTTGAGAAAACGGGGGTTTGTTTCTTCGCAGCATTCTCAGCATTCTTCTGGGATCCAGAAGAAACAGGTGGCAAAGGTGGAATGCCCTGTGAAGAGGTGATCGCCGGCATAGAGCTTGAAGTGTTCTTCACTTAAGAAGCCATGTGGTTGAAGGTAATGAACCAAAATGAATGAAATGAACAAAATTTCTCAAAATTGAAGCACCAATTACCCCACGGTGGGCGCCAAACTGTTTTGGTCAAAAATCACACAAGGATAATGCAACCAAATCCGATTTTGTGAGGTGTGATGCTTGGTAAAATGAACAAATGTATGAACAATGTATGAATGAAATGAATGTTGGACACAAGGATTTATACTAGGAAAAAGCCCTTGATCAATATATGATCTCCGGCACAAAAAACCTCGGGTGATGGAAACTAACGATCACCAAATATATTAAACAAACAATGTTTACAAATAGGGATGACAACAAGCTTGGTACAAGGATCACTAGTGTGCAAAATGTGTGTAATCGCCAATAAGTTGCAGAGAGTTCTCGAGAGTAGTGTGTGTTGCTAATTATTCTCTAATCAAGCTTGTTATCCCCATTTAAAAATAGAAAGAAATAAGCTAACAAACTAACAATCCGAAAAAGGTGCTAGCTTCCCACGATCTCCACAACGGTCACGAAGGCCATGCACGTGCAGAATTAGAAGGCATATTCCCCTGGAATCTCGGCAAGACCAAGTCCCACTCGAATGCTCCTGCAAAACAAGTTCAAATATAATGGAAACAATTGTTAGTATAAGGATAATAATGAGGATCCTGGATCCCTAGTCCTGCAACGTCTCCTTAGGATCCTTGATTCAAACTGAACTGAGGATCCGTGATCCTGGCTACACTTGAGGATCCGTGATCCATATACTGTGAAAATCCATCCCTAACAGTTAGTATTACAAGATGTGTTGAAAATGGTACCTCCTGATTGATTCGAGGCTGGGATTCCAGATGTGAATCCAAATTGGTGTGATTCTGGTATGATTGTGGGACCAGATGAAGCTATAGTCTGCATGGGGATGAAGTCTCCCACATGAATCTCTGAACTTCTGGGTTGTTGACTCCTTAAGGATCCTTGAACCTGAAAAACATTGGATCCAGTATACATCAGAGCTGAAGGTCTTGGAGGATACTCCATGGATCCATGAACTTGCGATGAGGATCCTTGAACCTGGGATGAGGATCCTGGATGCTGAGGATAGGATCCTTGAACTGACAGCATCCGCCTATATCCTCCTGAACTAGAGAAGGATCCTTGATCCTGGAAGGAGGATCCTATAGGCTGAAGAGAGGATCCTAAAGGCTGGAAATAGGATCCTTGAGCCTGTGTCATTGCCGACGATCCATAGTGCATACTCGATGATCCTCCATGGTATTGGACTCCTGATGCCATAGAATGCTGGACAGTTGTTGCTGGAGTCGAGAAATCCAATGATCTGGGCACCAATGGAGAGTGATCTTCCGTTGATATCTTCAATTTCTTGATTTCATCAATCTCACGAAGGATGCTGTCATTAGTTTTGTCCTGCTGCTGGATGTAATCCTTCATCTACAAAATCAAAGAATAAAGATCATTATTAGTAGGAGCAGAAGAAACAGCAGTAGTTGCTTTTGTGAAAACAGGGGTGTGTTTCTTCACAGCATTCTCAGCATTCTTCTGGGATCCAGAAGAAACAGGAGGCAAGGGTGGAATGCCCTATGAAGAGGTGATCGCCGGCATAGTGATTGAAGTGTTTTTCCCTTGAGAAGCCATATGGTTGAAGGTAATGAATAGAAATGAAAGAAATGAACAAGATTTTTCAAGAATGAAGCACCGATCACCCCACGGTTGGCGCCAAACTGTTTTGGTCAAAAATCACACAAGGATAATATAACCAAATCTGATTTTTGTGAGGTTAGATGCTTGGTTAATTGAACAAATGTATGAACAATTAATGAATGAAATGAATGATGAACACAAGGATTTATACGAGGAAAAAGCCCTTGATCAATGAATGATCTTCGGCATAAAAAACCTAGGGTGATGGAAACTACCGATCACCAACTATATTGAACAAACAAAGTTTACAACTTCGGATGATAACAAGCTTGGTACAATGATTGCTAAAGTGTTAGTGTGTGTAATGGCCAAGAGTTTGCAGAGAATTCCCATTCGAGAGTTGTGTGTATATGTGTGTCACTAAAATTACTAAATAAAGCTTGTTATCCCCTTTAAAATTAGAAAATATCTAAGTAACAAACTATCCGAATAAGGTGCTAGCTCCCCCACGATCACCATAACGGTCTTGGAGCCAATGCACGTGCAAAAACGCGAAGCATATTCCCCTAGAATCTTGGCAGGACCAAGTCTCCTTCGAATACACCTTCAAAACAATTCAAAATATGATGGAAACAATTGTTAGTTTAGAAAAACAGTGAGGATCCTGGATCCTTAGCCTCCCTGTATCATCTCCTGAGGATTCTCGATCCATACTAAACTGAGGATCCATGATCCAGGCTATACTTGAGGATCCGTGATCCACATGCTATAAAATTCTATCCCTAACAATAACTAATGGGTATAACCATTTACAATGTTTAATAAGTTATTCACGTTAATGGGTAAAGTATATATTGAAAATCCTTAATGTCTTACAGTATACACTAATGTCTAAGGTTTAACATTTGTGTACATTTAACTTAACCCTTAATTGCTTTTGGGGTATATAATTAATGGGTGAATAAAGTATTTAACCTCGGACATTGGTACTAATATACTTAGGTTATATTGTGGTTATTAAAGTCCATACAAATTAGTGACTAACACTGTGTTTTTAATATTAGTTATGATTAGTACTTACCTAATCATTTAGGTTAACAGTTTTGATTTTAAGTGGTTATTTAAGCAATTATTAATAACTTATGATTATTAATAAATTCACGCATGGTATTCTTAAGAAGCAATATACTTAACTATTCTTAAGTTGTGAACATTACCCATTAACTATATTCACTTAGGGTACCATTTAATATTACATTTAAAATGTTAAGAACCATTTTAATATTAGATTATTTCTTTATATAGATCAATGTCATGATTAATAAAGATATGATCTTAAATACATGATTATCTTTATAATTTATTATTAGTATAAGAATATTCATTACAAATACTTAAGAATATCTATAGTTTACTATGGCCTTTGGGTATAAGGAGTGGTAGCGGTAAACACTAGTTTACCGAATGTCTAACCAATGCCAACCAACTTTGCCGATCTTGTTTAACGAAATGGAGGGTGTTTTCGGTTAAACCTCACTGAATCGGGGAGAGGGAGGGAAGGGGAGAGAGAGGGGGTGTGTGGTGGGGTCCATGCCTTCTCAACCAATCATACATTTTTCCTTTTTTTTTAAATAGTTTACCTATTCCAAAGTGTCTAACCACCGCCAATGTTTTTTGGGTAAAGGGTTACCCCGGTGATTCTATATATTCACAACCAATAAAACAAGTAGTGTTGAGAACCCAACACTAGTTCAGACATAGGACATACCCCTATGACTGTAGAAACCAAAAACCGAAATAAAACCAACAAAAGTAGCAACAACTAGACAAATTTCTAGAAAAATAAGGAAACAATCAAGAACAATCAGCCTCCATTATCGATCACACTGTCGATATGGATCTCCCAGCTTTCCAACAATTTTCTCACTCTATCCGTGTTCCTGAACTTAACTCCCATTAGCTTGTATCGGACGGTACTTAAAACATGGTCACGAACCGTGTCCGGTGGTCTAGCATGGTTCTTGAAAAGTCTCACGTTCCTCTCCTGCCAAATAGAATAAGCCGTGGCAGCAACAATTAATCGACTCACATAGTTACCAGCAGATTTAGAAGTAGCCCATCCCCGTAACCAATCAACAATGCTACTCCATTTTGAATCCACAGACGCCATGTCCCCTTTGGACTTAACCGAACTCCACACTTGCGATGAAAAGCTACATTCAAAAAAAAGATGTTCATGTGAATCCACATTCGCATAGCATAGTACACAACACATCATGTTCATACTCTTCCTCCTAGATAAATCCCATTGCAAAATTTTATCTTGAGTCAACAGTTTACTCCGCATTATTAACCACATATGGAACGCATGGCGCGGTATGCACTGAGAAAACTATACAATTTTAACCCAATCCACCTCGGTGTCGGTAGCTCTAATGGAGTTCCAAGCCATTGACGATGAAAACTCGCTTAGTTTGTTACCATCCTTCCAAAAAGTATGATCCCTAGTATCCAGATTACAATGAAGTTGGTCCAAGAGATTAATAACGGGGAATAAATCCCTCCATTCGACCGGCCAGTTCCAAGTACCATCCCCATAAACGTCCTGAACAGTATCATCTAGGCCAAATCCAGCTCGAGTAATAACCCTAGGAGAAAGGAAAGTACATAGCGGACCAACATCACACCAAAAATCATACCATGCTGATGTAGAGTTACCATTTCCAAGTTTTACCCAAATATAGCGTCTAAATTCTGACCGTATCTGAAGTATCTTCCTCCAGCTCCAGCAACAGTTGGTGACAGACTTACAATTCCATAGAGTGCGGCCTCTTAACCAGTAGGAATGAATCCAAGCAACCCAAAGCGACTCCCGGTTTGTAACGATACTCCACACATGGAAAGCCATAAGAGCTCGATTAACGTCATGAATCCTTCTAATACCCAACCCACCTTCATGTTTTGGAAGACAAACCACCTTCCATCCCACTTTCGCTCTCCCCATACGAGTCGCATCCGTAGCCCATAAGAAATTACGCATGAGTGCTTCCAAGTCCTTAATAACACGAGACGATAATAACAAAACTGATGACCAATAAATATACATAGACGACAAAACTGAAATAATCAGCTGAAGACGTCCAGCAAACGACATAAAATTATTCTTCCAGCTGTTAATACGGTTTTCCACGCGCTCCACCAGGATATTACAATCTGAATATGAGAGCCTTGACGAAATAAGAGGGACTCCCAAATACCGAACCGGGAGAGCACCCTCCACAAAAGGCATAATATTGAGAATAGCAATTTTAACATGATTCAGGACATTGCAAAAGTAAGCTGTACTCTTTTGAATACTAGGAGTTAAGCCCGACATTTGCGTGAACTTAGTAATCGATGTCATAATACAACTAGCCGACCCAACATCACCTCTAGCAAACAAAAACAGGTCATCGGCAAAGCAAAGGTTGATGATTTGTTGCTTTTCACATTTATTATGATACCTGAAAGAGGAATCGATTCTAGTCACCTGTTGCAAAATACACGTCAACACTTCCATCACGAGCGTGAAAAGATAAGGAGAAATTGGGTCCCCCTGGCGTAATCCACGTTTACCCATAAAGTACCCATGAACGTTTCCATTAACACATATCGAGTAAGAAGGGGACGATACACAAACCATAATCCAATCCACCATTTGTCTATTAAAACCAAACCCGATCAGAGGATTTTTGAGAAAACACTCCACCGTATCATAAGCTTTCTAGATATCCACCTTGAAAGCACACCTAGGAGGACCCGAGTTCCTATGATAATTGTGCATCAGCTCTTGGGTAAGTAAAATATTATCCGATATTCTTCTACCCGGGACAAACGCAGACTGGTTGATACTCACAATCCCACTTAAAGCACCTTTAATACGATCCGCCAGAAGTTTACTGATACACTTATAGAGGACATTACAGCAAGAGATCGGCCTATAGTCAGATATAGTGGATGGCGTAGATACCTTCGGAACCAGAACTATAAGAGTGTGATTAATTTCTTGGAGAAGATGCCCCGTATTAAAGAAGTCCAGAATAGCATTAGTAACATCATGAAAAAGAAACATCAGGCAAAACAGGGATTTTCTACAAAGAAACAAGGTATGAGGTTTGAATATAGTGTTGGACTCTGTATGCCCAAGACACATATTAAATTGATGTGGCTAGTACGTTATGATCCAAGTCGGGTCATACCCAATAACAAGCTAGACAAACACCAACAATATTTATTTATGATATGATCAAACAAATAAATATTAACACTTACAATATTTAGAAATTGGTTTTCTAAATAATTACACTTGACAAACTAATAAATTATATGGATAATTTATTTTTGACAGAATATTTTATTTTGTTATTTAATAGGTTAAATAACAATTAAAAGGTTGCATATTGTTTATAAAATGTTATATTAAGTTTTATAAAAGTTATAAATACTTAAATAAAAGACTTGGAGACAAGATAAAAATTTTGATTGGGTGAAAATGGAGGTGGCTTGGGCCGCCCCCTATGCCTCTTCCCAAGAGGTTTCCACCACTTAGATTACATGCAATCTTCTCCATTTACAAGGCACTTGATTTTATAAAGCAATGCAACATTCTCTCTCATGAAGAACATAAGATATTCAAGTGTAAAAACTCCATTTTTCTCTCAACATATTTTCGGCCAAGAGCTGAATTTTAGAGGGATTTTGTGAGCTTCAAGTGTAGAAATCCTAGCAATCTCAAGGTGTTTGTTGGAGCTTTCGGGTATACTAGCTTGAGGCTTTCTCGTTTGGAAGCTACCATTCAAGATTCATCATCATCTTCCATCTCCTTGCTCCAAAGAAAGGTTGAACTCTCAAACACCCTATGGTTGTATTTTGATAGCATGTATGTCATATATGGATCCGGTTTTGGGTTTTTGCATTTAAAAGAGTTTTAAATCTTGTAAAGTAACATGTTTTAAATCCTTATTCCGCTGCGTTTTAATTTTATTCGGATAAAATTAGCTTTGATAAACATGTACAAAACCCAACAATGGCATCTAGAGCCGCTTATATGAGTGCATGCTTCATTGGATTTAAAATTTTCGGGTTTTGGGTTTGGTTAAACCCTATGGCCGAAAGTTTTGACCATGGTTCTCCTTTTATTTTTCAAGATTTATTTCCTACATGCATAAAGGAATCTTGAAAAAAATTATATCATATTGATGATTTGTTTTGTTTGGACAAAAACCCACAATTTTCGGTTTTTCATTCTTGGCCAAAAATGTAGGTTATAAAAGGAAACCATTTTGCTCTTGAAATATATATATATTTGGATATATATTTTGGTGTTCATAACCTAGCCATGACCTTGTGTGAATATGTTTGTGTTTGTGATTTTGTTAAATTATTCAATGGGTTGTAATAATTATTTTGTCTTCCATTTGTAAAAATATGTAATTTATTTATTTTCATATGGTATGTAAGTAAATAGATTAGATGCATTTATTTTACTAGAAAAATGTATTAGGATACTTTTATGTAAAAGAAGATGCACACAAAAATGCGGTTTTGGTTTTTTGCCAATTTCGGGCAAAAGGACTTCATAGTTCTTAATGGGATTTTAGCCCGATAACCAAAACACATTTTGAAGTCCAAAGGAGTTTGGAGCTGAATTTAAAAGACATTTGGAAGCTCAAAAGAAGTGAAGAAATCACAACACAAGATGAAGACTTGAAGCATTTGGATGCGGGATCAAGTGGGAGTTCACCGACACTTTTTTTGTGTCTATATTCACCCTTTAGGAAGGACCTTTTGACACACTTGTTTCGGCTAACAAGTGTGGTCAAAATAGTTGGCTATGGTTATGCACCTTTTATCATATGTGTTGTGCTTGTATGGTTATATTTTATTTATGGTTGTTTGGATGATATTTGGATATGCATACTTAACAACTAATAACCCGTAACAAGCTTAAAATTGGTTCTTACAAAATCATTAAAACGATTAATAAAAGGTTTATTAAAAAGTAATGATTTTATAATAAAATGGGTTTTATTAAAAGAACCTTGAAAATTGGTTTTCACTAAAGTACCATTGATTTGAATGCATGCAAATATATGGTACATAAAATTTTTCTAAACTAGAATTTTGAAAAATAAAAATCCCTTTTATAAAACAAGTCAAACACCATCCTTTTATACAACACTCAAATTGCTTGGGAACTCTTTGTGGGATAAAGGTCACCTAACCACATTTGAGGAAACTTGTATATTCGAGGTGGGTTTACCATGTTTGTGGGATAAAGGTCACCTAACCACTTATGTGTATAAACTCACACGTGTGTGTAAGTTGGACGACTTGATTTGGAAACCATGAACTTAGGGTCACCGAAGCATGGGGAACAAAAGGTGTTGATGGGATTAAACATGCCAACTAAACATAAAGATGTTTAACCGATCCCATATGGCTAGAAGTTGCAAAGGGTTGCAATTGTCAAACGTTGACTACCTTGTTAATTTAAATAATGGGATAAAGGTCACCTAACCAATATTTAAATGTAACGTTGGATTCTAGATTTTAATTATTAATTGTCTATGAGACGTTAAAAGGGTATTAATGATTAAAATTTTAATAATATCGAAAATACTAAAATTGAACTTTGTTAAATTTTGTAGATGGCCGCTAACAATGCAAACCCGATTAATCAAACCATCCGTAACCTATCACTAAGAACCATCCTTGAAAAGGATCGTCTCAACCATAACAACTTCATGGATTGGTTTCGAAACTTGAGAATTGTTCTCAAGCAAGAGAAAATATCCTATGTGTTGGACGATCCTATTCCCGATCAACCCGACGAGGAAGATGTAGAAGCCTACAATGATTGGGTTAAGTATACCGAGGACTCCATGCAAGCCTCTTGCCTCATGTTGGGAACTATGATTCCCGAGATTCAAAAGGACTTTGAACATCATGGGGCATACGACATGATTACCCAATTGAAGGAAATGTTCCTACAACAAGCAAGGGTAGAACGCTTCGAAACGGTTCGAGCGCTTCATGCATGTCGGATGGAGGAAACCCAATCGGTCTCATCTTATGTCCTTAAGATGAAAAGCCACATTGATCGCCTCGAAAGGCTCAATTGTCCCGTCTCAAAAGAATTGGCTACGGATTTGATCCTCAACTCTTTAACAAAGAAATTTGAGAGCTTTGTTATGAACTATAACATGAATGGATGGGACAAGAGCATTGGTGAGCTTCATGCAATGCTCAAAACGGCCGAAGCGGGAATGGGTAAAAAGGCTTTACCTGTTCTAACGATCAATGAGGGAGGCAAGAAGGGACATCACTCCGACTCCAAGGCAAATGTTGCCAAAGGGAAGGGGCACGTCAAAGGGAAGGGAAAAAGAAAGGCTAAAGCAGAACCACCAAAACCAAAAGAGAAGAAGGCAAAGGTTGCCACGAGCGATCCATGCTTTGAGTGTGGAGAGATAGGGCATTGGAAAAGGAATTGTCCAACCTATCTCAAAGAGTTGAAAAACAAGAGGGATGCAGGGCAAACCTCAGGTACAATCTTTATGATACATATTGATCTAAATGTTATTTCTTCTAACACATGGGTATTAGATACCGGATGTGGAACTCATATTTGCAATTCGTTGCAGGGGTTCAAAAGAAATAAGCATTACAAGAAGGGAGACACTAGTCTCTTTATGGGCAATGGAGCGAAGGTTCAAGTTGAAGCCCAAGGAGACTATGTTTTAAAACTTCCAAGTGGTTTGGAAATTTGTTTGAAAAATGTTTTGTATGCTCCTAGTTTGACTAGGAACATTATTTCTGTTTCCCTTTTAAGACAATATGGATTTGATTTAAAGTTTGTGAACAATGAAATTTATGCTTTGATGAATGACATGTTCTACTTTAAAGCTACGCCTTCAAATGGTATTTATGAATTGGTTCATGATAATACATCATTTGATAATTCGATGTACCAAGCAAACACCAAGAAACTCAAAATGGATTTGAATGAGACCTATCTTTGGCATTGTCGTCTTGGTCATATAAACAGAAATCGCATGCAAACACTTCAAAAGAATGGTCTTTTGGAAACAAATGAAATTGGTTCATTTGATACATGCGAATCTTGTTTACAAGGTAAAATGACCAAGAAACCCTTTAGTGGCACAAACCAAAGGGCAAAAGATTTATTAGGCATCATACATTCGGATGTATGTGGTCCTTTTAAGCCAATGACTAGGAATGGTGAAAGATACTTCGTAACTTTTACCGACGACTTCAGTCGTTATGGTTATGTGTACTTGCTAAGACACAAAGATGAAGTTTTTGAAACGTTCAAAATCTTCCAAAACGAAGTAGAGAATCAACTCACCAAGACAATCAAAGTTCTTCGTTCCGATAGAGGAGGTGAATACCTTAGTGATGCCTTTCAAGATCATCTTAGGAGTTGTGGGATCATCTCACAACTTACTCCACCTGGAACACCACAACATAATGGTGTGTCTGAGAGGAGGAATCGAACTCTATTGGATATGGTTCGATCTATGATGGCTAGAAGCACATTGCCTCTATCATTTTGGGGTTACGCTTTGCTCTCCGTGGCTCGTATATTAAATATGGCCCCAACCAAGAAAGTGGATAAGACACCTTTTGAAATATGGCATGGAACGGTTCCATCATTATCATATTTGAAGGTATGGGGTTGTGATGCTTATGTAAAGCAATACACCCCAAACAAGTTAGAAGTACGATCCATTAAGTGTATCTTCGTAGGATATCCTAAAGATGATATAGGATATTATTTCTACGATCCAACAGAGCAAAAGGTATTTGTTGCTCAGAAGGGCAAGTTCTTGGAGGATAAGTTCCTTATGGAAGGAACTAGTAGAACAGTGGAACTTGATGAGGATCAAGAACCACAAGCCGATACACGTTTGGTTGATACTAGCATTCAACAAGAGGTTGTTGAAAATGATCAAATGGTTTATCAACATACACAAAACGTTCGCAAATCTGGTAGAATTAGTAATCCACCTGAAAGATATGGTTTTTTCATGGACGGATGCTATGTGGTAGATTCAGATGAGCCAACCACATACCATGATGCAATGTCGAAATCCGATTGCGACAAATGGCTTGAGGCTATGAACGTAGAGATGCAATCCATGTATGACAACCAAGTTTGGGAATTGGTTGTGCCACCTCTTAACTCCAAAGTAGTTGGAAGTAAGTGGGTTTTCAAGAAGAAAACAGATATGCATGGTAACTTGGATACTTATAAAGTGAGACTTGTAGCAAAAGGTTTTACTCAAACTCAAGGGGTTGATTATGATGAGACCTTCTCGCCAGTGGCAATGCTAAAGTCGATTAGGATATTATTTGCCATAGCTGCATATTATGACTATGAGATTTGGCAAATGGATGTCAAAACGGCTTTCCTCAATGGATATCTTGATGAAGATGTCTATATGGTTCAGCCTGAAGGTTTTGTCGATCCAAAACATCCTAATAAAGTGTGCAAGTTAAAGAAATCAATCTATGGATTGAAACAAGCATCGAGAAGTTGGAATCACCGTTTTGATGAAGAAATTAGGAATTTTGGGTTCATCAAGAACGGGGATGAAGCTTGTGTGTATAAGAAAGCTAGTGGGAGCACCGTCACTTTCTTAGTATTGTATGTCGATGACATTCTACTATTTGGAAATGACATTCCAACCATGGAAGGTGTAAAAGCCTGGCTTGGAAGATGTTTTTCCATTAAAGATCTTGGAGAAGCTGCCTATATTTTGGGAATAAAGATCTATAGGGATAGATCAAGGCGCTTGATAGGTTTAAACCAAAGTGCATACATTGACAAGGTCTTGAAAAGGTTCAAGATGGAGAACTCTAAGAAAGGTTTGGTACCTATTCAAAAGGGGACAATTTTGAATGTGACTCAATGTCCAAGCTCAAAGGATGAGCAAGAAAGAATGAAAGGAATCCCATATGCGTCTGCTATAGGATCCATAATGTATGCAATGATATGCACTAGACCGGACGTGTCATGCGCTTTAAGCATGACAAGTAGATACCAGCAAAATCCAGGTAACAGTCATTGGATGGCTGTTAAGAGCATATTGAAATACCTTAGGAGGACTAAGGATATGTTTCTAATATATGGATCTGGTGAAGAGGAACTCGTTGTAAAAGGTTACACGGATGCGAGTTTCCAAACTGATCGAGATGGCTCTCGATCACAATCTGGGTATGTCTTCATTTTGAATGGAGCTGCAGTCTCTTGGAAGAGCTCGAAGCAGGATGTTGTAGCATTGTCCACTACAGAATCAGAATACATCGCCGCCTCATTGGCAGCACAAGAAGCTGCGTGGTTAAAGAAGTTCATTGCTGACCTAGGGGTAGTCCCTACCATTCAAGACCCCCTAGAGATCTTTTGTGACAACGAGGGTGCGATTGCTCAAATCAAGGAACCTCGTGCACATCAAAAGACTAGGCACATTGAGCGGAGATTCAACTACATAAGGGATGAAGTTGAAAAAGGAAAGATATGTATTCGCAAAGTTCACACCGATCAGAACATTGCGGATCCACTCACGAAGCTCCTTGAACGGCCAAAACATGAGGGTCATATTTGTGCCTTAGGACTTCGGTATTCTAGTGATTGGATTTGATCTATTTTGTATTTGGATATTGGAACAATTGTTATTTTAACTCTTTTATGGTATTTTGAGTTATGTTCCATTTTAGCATGTTTAAATCCGTGAATAAATTAATTATTCTAAATGTCCGTAGTCGATCATACTTGTGGGAACAAATATGAATGTAAGACTATTATGAACTTGGATTGGTGGATATTCATTAGGTATGAATATAGAGCAAAGTGTTGCTGCCAAAGTTCATAGATATTTGTGGGATACAAATATTGGACTGACCCGCTCTCAAATGTTACTGCATGGAATCATTGATTGATCATAAGTAAATTTGAGCAAAGGCGAATATCATAGTATCCTCTGACCTGAGATACATATTGGGTCTTGATATTCACCAAATATTATGCCTTGACTTAGTTCTTCGCTGTCTGTAATAAGATAGTACACAAGACTAAGCTCAGGTATAGTACGAGGTGATTGTGAGAGACGTATGTAGTCAAGAAGGGATTTGTTCCTCTTATTCGTTGAGAGTAAGATGTCTAAGGCCTGCTTAAGTTAAATCAACAGAGAATGATCACACTGTGTCTCTGGATTTGACATGACATCTGTAACGAAAGGATAAATGATAGATTCACCTAAATCATGTTCAAGTAAGGGACTTGAAGGGGATGATGTTATTGAATGGCACTTCGTCATACGTATTAGGGGTAGTAAACCGTTGTTAGGCGTCATTTACTGCTTGCATCAATCTTCTATGTATCTTGTGCAAGTGGGAGATTGTTGGACTCTGTATGCCCAAGACACATATTAAATTGATGTGGCTAGTACGTTATGATCCAAGTCGGGTCATACCCAATAACAAGCTAGACAAACACCTACAATATTTATTTATGATATGATCAAACAAATAAATATTAACACTTACAATATTTAGAAATTGGTTTTCTAAATAATTACACTTGACAAACTAATAAATTATATGGATAATTTATTTTTGAGAGAATATTTTATTTTGTTATTTAATAGGTTAAATAACAATTAAAAGGTTGCATATTGTTTATAAAATGTTATATTAAGTTTTATAAAAGTTATAAATACTTAAATAAAAGACTTGGAGACAAGATAAAAATTTTGATTGGGTGAAAATGGAGGTGGCTTGGGCCGCCCCCTATGCCTCTTCCCAAGAGGTTTCCACCACTTAGATTACATGCAATCTTCTCCATTTACAAGGCACTTGATTTTATAAAGCAATGCAACATTCTCTCTCATGAAGAACATAAGATATTCAAGTGTAAAAACTCCATTTTTCTCTCAACATATTTTCGGCCAAGAGCTGAATTTTAGAGGGATTTTGTGAGCTTCAAGTGTAGAAATCCTAGCAATCTCAAGGTGTTTGTTGGAGCTTTCGGGTATACTAGCTTGAGGCTTTCTCGTTTGGAAGCTACCATTCAAGATTCATCATCATCTTCCATCTCCTTGCTCCAAAGAAAGGTTGAACTCTCAAACACCCTATGGTTGTATTTTGATAGCATGTATGTCATATATGGATCCGGTTTTGGGTTTTTGCATTTAAAAGAGTTTTAAATCTTGTAAAGTAACATGTTTTAAATCCTTATTCCGCTGCGTTTTAATTTTATTTGGATAAAATTAGCTTTGATAAACATGTACAAAACCCAACATATAGACCGGTTCCAAAAAATTTGAAGCAGGCTCCTCGTGTTATCAATGTCATAGATGAATTAGAAAAGGTGACCAGACCTGTTTCAGTGGTGAATAAAAATATCGTGAAAACTAGTAACAAGTTTGATATGTTGAGTCAAGAGTTGGAGGATAAAGGGACTAGCCGAAGTGTTATAGATCGGAAGGAAGATAAGAAGGAACAAAATGAAGTCGTAGATGAATACTATGATGATGAGGAGGTGCAAGAGGTTTACAATGAGACTATTCAATCCATAGTGGGAGAGCCGAAGCAAACTGAGGGGGCAAGCACTCCCGGTGAAAGCGTTTCCCATGTCTAGCATTGCATCTTGGAATATTAGGGGGTTGAACCGCCCTCTAAAACAAAAAGAGGTTCGGCAAGTGATTCATCAAAATGGAATTCAGGTGTGTGCTATTATTGAATCTCATGTTGACATTAGCAATCTTGCTAGTGTTTGCAAAAAAGTTTGGAGATCTTGGGAATGGACATCGAATGGTAGTGTTTGTCAAAAGGGAACTCGAATAATCCTGGGGTGGAATGCTAATGAAGTGGATGTTATGGTGTTGTCTCAATCGAGTCAGGCTATTCATGTCCAAATTCAATTTAAGAGGGATAACAAAACTCTTTTTTGCTTGTTCATATATGCCGATAACTATTATAAAACTAGATGTGATCTATGGGAGAATCTTCGTTATCATAAGGCTCTAGTGCATGATAAGCCATGGGTGCTTCTAGGTGACTTTAATTCCTCTTTGAACTTAGAAGATAACTTGTTTGGTTCGTCTAAAGTTAATACGGGTATGCGTGACTTTAGAGAGTGTGTCGATGACGTGGAGGTGTTTGATGTCAATAGTACAGGCGTTCAATATACTTGGAAACAAAACCCAAAAAAGGGAACCGGTGTAATCAAGAAAATAGATCGGATAATGGCCAATGTCCATTTTACAGACATGTTCCCAGCGGCTTGTGCATATTTTCATCCGAACAGGATTTCGGATCATACACCGTGTATTCTAAAGCTCCCATCCTTGTTGAAAGAAAAACCGAAACCTTTCAAGTTTGCTAACTTCATTGCAAATAAGAAAGAGTTTGCGGAAGTGGTGTTGAACAAGTGGAATGAGGAGGTGACGGGGTGTTATATGTTCAGATTAGTGACGAAGATGAGATCGTTAAAGGTGCCCCTAAGGAAGCTGCTTCGAGACCAAGGTAACATACACAAAAAGGTAGATAATTTACGTAAAGATCTGGATGAAATTCAGATTCAGCTGGATAGCGAACCGAATAATGAAGCGTTAAAGATTAAGGAGGCCGTGATATATAAAAATTTTATGGAAGCGTCGTTTGATGAAGAGTGCTTTCTAAAACAAAAGGCGAAAGTAGAATGGCTCGGGTCAGGTGATGCGAACACAACTTTTTTCCACAACTCAATCAAGAGCAAGAATCACCGAAGCAGAATTGAAATAGTGAAAGATATTAATGGGATGCAACATGAAGGAATAGATGCAGCAAAAGCTCTTCTGGATTATTATGAAAGCTTCCTTGGTAAAAAAGATAATATTCTGGAGGTGCCATCTTCAAACTTATTTGTTAAGAAGCTGAGTTCTGATAAAGCACAGTTGATGGTTAAGGAGGTGTCGAATGAAGAGATAAAGAATGCTATGTTTGATATAGGGGATAATAAGGCTCCGGGTCCAGATGGTTTCTCATCTGTCTTCTTTAAAAAAACTTGGAATATAGTAGGGAGTGATGTGTGTCAAGCGGTTCGAGAATTTTTCAGGAATGGTAAACTTTTAAAGGAGGTAAACCATACTATTATTGCTTTAATCCCTAAGAAGACCACTCCGGAGTATGTTACGGACTATTGACCAATTTCTTGTTGCAATTCTATTTTCAAATGTTTGAGTAAAATCATCACTAATAGAATCAAACAAGGTTTGCAAGAGCTAGTTAGCATTAACCAGTTGGCTTTTATCCCGGGCAGGAGAATTTCTGACAACATTATGCTTACGCAAGAACTAATGCATAATTATCATAGAAACTCGGGGCCTCCTAGATGTGCTTTTAAAATTGATATTCAGAAAGCGTACGATACGGTTGATTGGAATTTTCTAAAGTGTATTATCACCGGATTTGGGTTCCATGATCGAATGATAGAATGGATTATGAAGTGTGTGTCTACCACAACGTTTTCGTTGAGTATCAACGGTAACTTGCATGGGTTCTTCAAAGGTGAGAGGGGGCTTCGACAAGGTGATCCATTGTCGCCCTATCTGTTCACTCTCGTGATGGAAGTTCTTACTCTTCGGTTGGATTACATGGTAGCCACATCGCTGAATTTCAGGTTCCATAATAAATGTGATAAACAACGAATTGTGAGTTTATGTTTTGCTGACGACCTATTTATGTTTGCAAGAGGAGAAGTTAAATCGGTCAAGCTGGTTCTAGAAGCTCTTGAAAGCTTTAAAAACATGTCTGGCTTAGCTCCAAGTATTCCAAAGAGTACGGTGTATTTTGCGAATGTCAATAATCAGATTAAACAAAAGATTCTGGAGATGGTGTCGTTTAAAGAAGGTAGCCTTCCAGTTAAATATCTTGGTGTCCCCCTTATATCGTCTCGATTATTATATAAAGACTGCCAGATTCTTGTTGAAAAAATGGAAAATAGAATCACGTACTGGGGCAATAAGTTTCTTTCGTTTGCGGGAAGACTTCAACTTATCAGGTCGGTGCTGTCTTCTATGCATGTTTACTGGGCTTCCGTATTCATCCTCCCTAAGCGTATTTCAAAGGAGCTTGAAAGGAAAATGAGAGATTTTTTATGGAAAACTGGTTCAATAGGGAAAGGCAAAGCAAAAGTAGCGTGGAAATCTATATGTCGGCCTAGGGAAGAAGGTGGTTTGGGGATCAAATGTATTGATGATGTTAACAAGGCGTTAATGACATTTCATGTGTGGAGCCTTTTAACTAATAGAGAGTCGCTTTGGGTCAAATGGATTCACACATACAAGCTGAAACAGAGATGTTTTTTGGATGTTCCTATTAAACAAGGTAATACATGGGGGTGGAGGAAAATCCTAAATCTTAGACCGCTTATTCGTGAACATATGTGGTCAAAGATAGGGGATGGCATGGCGACATCTGCTTGGTATGATAAATGGTCTCATGCGGATCCTATTGGTAAAACTATTACACCGAGAATGATTCAACAAGCGGGGTTTCACATTAACTCAAAGCTAGCGGAAGTGGTGAGTGATGGGCGATGGGTATGGCCGGAAGCTTGGAATGACATGTACCCGGTTCTATTAAATATACAGGCTCCTCAATTAACGCTAAATAAGAATGATACTATTATATGGATTGATGGTAATGGTAAGGAAACAAGCTACTCATCTAAGAATGTTTGGGAAACGATTCGATCGAGTAGCTCAAAAGTGAATTGGCACAAAGCTGTTTGGTTCTCTCAGTGTATCCCGCGCCATGCGTTTCTCATGTGGTTAGTGATTGGGAACAAGCTAAAGACTCAAGATAGGTTGAAACAATGGGAGGTTGGTGGAGCCGTTAATCTTCGGCTGATGTGTTGTCCCCTTTGCCAGCATGGTATGGATTCTCATCCTCATTTATTCTTTGAATGTTCATTTTCGACACAAGTTTGGATGGTGGTAAAACCTCTCGCAGCAATGCAACATCTATCAAATAAATGGGAGGATATTTTTCAGCACATTGTTAACACATCGGGTTCAAGATTGGCGAAGCATGTGATTGGAAGGATTTTGGTAGCTGCAACTGTTATGTATGGCTAGAGAGAAACTCCAGGTTGTTCGGGAATACTCAACGGTCGACTAGACAAGTTGCTGATGCGGTGAATGCCTCGGTTCGATTGAAGCTGGTAACATTGAAGTTCAAGGATTCGAGACAAGTAGATAAAATTCTTAGAGATTGGAAGCTGCCTAAAGGGCTTGTCATCTATGAAGAAATCGGCTAAAGAGTTTAGTCTAGAATTTAGTTCAGATTAGCTATGACTAGTGTCTAATCTGTTTTCGTTGTGTTTTGTGTGGTTCGTTTGTCTGGTAGTGTGTCTTGTTTTTGGCTTAACATATTCCCGGCATGTCGGGCATATGAATTGGTGGGCGTTTTGCTCTCCACTTGTTTTTCGTTGGTTTTGTTGTGATATAAAATTTACCAGGGTGAAACCTTTACCCAAAAAAAACATCATTACCTATAATCGGCCAGGAGCTCTTAAAGTAAGCAGCCGTAAACCCGTCAGGCCCCGGAGCTTTATCATTACCAATAGCAAAAACAGCCGCCTTAACCTCATCAATGGTGACCGGACGCACCATATGACTAGCCACATTAGTATCCAGCACTTTAGAAAATAAATCCGGAGAAGGCGTGAGGGAGACACCCCCTTGACCACCTAGAAAATTAGTATAATGATCCACAAAGGCTTTTGATACATTATGCCCCTCTAAAACATGCCCACTTGCATCCGTAATCCCATCGATTCGGCCTCTATGGTTCCTACTCTTCAAAGAATTGTGAAAAAAAGACGTATTAACATCCCCTGCTCGAAGCCACTCGACTTTGGACTTTTGCTTAAGGAATCTTTCTTCATCCAAGCAAGCTTCCTGATACTCCCGAAGCACATTTGCTTCAGCAATCCGTAATTCCTCAACCATATAGTTCTTGTCAATCTCCTTTTGAATGGATTCAAGTTTATCTCGCAAGACAACAACCTTCGAGTGGAGGTTACCTTGTTTGAAAAGAAGAGACCGCAGCGGCTGTTTAAGGAGCCGAAGCTTCTTAACAACCCGAAACTGATGGACACCATTCACCTGAACCTCCCAACCGCTCTTTACAATATCAAGAAAATCCGGTTTGTGAACTAAAAAATTAGCAAACTTAAAAGGCTTCGGTTTCATTCTACCGGCATTGGTAATTTTTAGAATACAAGGGCAATGATCCGAAACATTGCATGCGAGTCAGGAAATTCAGCAACAAAAGCAGTATTTCCCAAGACTCTATCAATCTTCTTAAGCAAACCGACACCCTTTTTAGGTTTTTGATTCCAAGTGAAATGCATACCCGTCTTATTAATGTTGAACACCTCCATAGACTCCACACAATCTTTAAACTCCTATGACGTACCCATAGACTTATCTTCGAGAAACAAAGTTGAGTTGAAATCACCCATAACCACCCACGGCTTATTGTCAACCAAACTCTTATGCATCGATAAATTACTCCATAAATCTCTTCTAAAGATATAGGAGTTAGCTGCATATACAATAGAACCAAAAAACATTTTCTTATCCTTCTTTAAAATCACCTGAATATGCATCACCTGATCCGTTTGAGATAACACCATGAAATCAATGACATCTGGGTTCCATCCAAGAATAATACGCGTACCTTTATCACAACAATTTCTGTTAGAAGTCCAATCCCAGTTTCTAAACACCGACGAACAAACTCTACTAAGGTTTCCAACATTCACATGTGTGACACCTGTGCCCATCAAACAAAAACCAAATCAATGAAATATTGTGTTTCATACTTGGGATTTGTAAAAATATGTGTATCGTTTGCACATATCAATTCTTGTTCGATTTCGGGCTTTAAATCGCTTTCTGGAAGGTTATACGCGATCTGATGCGTAAATATAACCAGTTTAATGCAACAAACACTCCGGAACAGTGACATAGGCTTAACATACCTTAAAAAACCTTTACATAACTTAGAAATAAGTTTTGGATGGTTTTGTATGCCGAAATCAAGTTTGTTCGCTTAAAGGGACTAAATTCAACAAACTGCGAAAGTATGCCGATTTGAACTGTAACGGACATTCCGGAACATGATCATAAGTTAAACACACCCTAAATATCCTTCACATAGCTTAGAAATGGGCTTTGAGGGATTCGGTGTGCTAAAATAAACTTTATGCTCATTTAGGGACTAAAAGCGTCAAAAAGTGCATAAGTTTGCATTTTCGCGCATATCTTACGTTCTGAATATATCCAGACATCCAAAAATTTATGTAAGCATTAAAATATTTTATTTTAGTGTTTGGCATGATAAAATTCCATTCGTCGCTTAATTTGGATCGTTTTTGCGTTCGTTACGACTTCCGTCATAATTAACTTCATTTTAAGTTCCCTATACTTTAACTTCATTTTAGAGCTTTGAAATGGGGTTACCAGGGCTTAAACGTGTCAAAAACGCATCAAAAACCAAGTTTGGGGCTTCAGGGACTAAAACTGCCATTTTTGAAACTTGCTGGCCTGCACAAGGCTTACGGACCGTAAGCACAAAGCTATACGGTCCGTAAGGACTCCCCAGTTCAGCAGAATTGCTTTCCAGCTTGTTCCAGCTATTTCCCTCTTGTGCAAATGGTTTTTATGATCCTTTGTACTGGTTTGGGGGCTCCCATGGTTTTAAAAATCAGTGGGTGCAAGTGTAAGGCTCAAATTGAAACTCGGTTTTCAAGAAACGATCCTAACGATTCTACGAAAACTATATATACCCCTCCATAGTTCACTTGCAAAACCCACAACTTGATCTGATTTTAGCCTTCTAAGTTGAAGTTTATACTTCATACCTGAAGGTAAATTGGATCACGAGCTTGCGGGGACCTTTTGTAAGTCTTTTTTCGTTCTTTTCATTCGTTTTTATCGTTAAAGTCAAACTGCGTTTGACTTTCTACTTTGACCAGTTTATGGTCAAAGCGCAGTTCGTTTGAACATCATAACGTGAGCGTAATCACGATGGTTATGGTCCCTAGTGACTATACCTACTGATTACCACGTTATCTAGGATTAGTGGCGAGTTGTAGTTTCGGCCAAAATGCGCATTCTTGCGTATTTTGTAACCAAACTACTTTAGGTATCAAAACCGTTTGTTTTGATACCAAACCTGTTTTCTAACTTAGTTAAACATGTTTCAATATGTTTAACTCGTCACTTTAGGTTTAGTGCTTATGTAGGGACATAAGGTAAGCGATCTAAACAATCGCTTATACTTTCGAACCCGACCCGTTTGGTCGATCATTAGGATCCGACCAAACACATTAGGTGACCATAGTTGTATAGGGAATAACCTTCCGAGGTTATACCTTATGGTCACGTCGTTTAAGTAGTTGTATGATAGGTAGTTTATATGCCTTAGGAAAATTACCAAAATTCCCTTTTTGCACATAAATCCATTTTAAGCATATGTAACATAAATTTTGACATCTAAACTGATTAGGAAACTATATTAGACATGTTAAGGCATACTTGTCATAGGACTAGTTAGGCGATCCGAATGCGTTTTACGTGAACGACGCGTTAAAGTAGCGTAAGCTACCTAAACGGGTCGTAATGGGTCGTAAGCACTTAGGTTAGGTTTCATTTTAGTATGTAGGCTTTGTTAAACCATATCATATGAGTTCCAACACTCATTTGGTTTACGAAACCTCATCCTATCCAATCTCCCGATTTAGGTCCGGTTATTTACATAGTTACCTATATAGGGTGCCGTTTGATTCCGTGATCCCTCTAGCTTTTCTTGGTTGTTGTTCAAGACTTCTAAGCACCCTCAAGTGAGTACATAGACCCCTCGTTTACTGTTTTCCAAACATTTTGGGGTGAAACACATGTGACTACTTGTTATTTTCATGCTTTCCATGTTTTCATATCATATACTTGCTATGTTCATTAGTACACTATTAGTACACGATTTCATTATGTTTTGCTATGCATGTTCACTTAACATGTTGGCACATTGATTTTCGTACATTACATTTTGTTGCATGTGCTCATCCAGCATATGGACACATTGTTTTACATTGTGAACCTTTTGTAACAGTTTGATTATGTGAACCGTTTGTGACCACTTGACTATGTGAACCATTTGTAACCGTTTGATTATGTGAACCTTTTGTAACTGCTTGACTATGTAAACCGTTTGTGACCACTTGATTATGTGAACCTTTTGTAACCGTTTGATTATGTGAACCTTTTGTAACCGTTTGATTAAGTGAACCGTTTGTGACCACTTGACTATTAGAACCGTTTGTAACCGTTTGATTGACATGAACCGTTTGAAATCTGTTTGAACCGTTGGGTTAGGGAAGTGATTAGGTAACGGGGCGGGTATAATGTGCTAAAAGCATGGTGGATACGCCGCTCGTACTTCCTATATATAAGTGCTTTTAACACATTGTATATCGTTGCGTTATCTAGATCACTTGGGCAAGGTTATCAAAACAAAGTTATATTACAAGGTTTTTCTAACTATATATATATATACTATTCGAGTTTTTATTTCAAAAACGATTTACAATTTGGGTTTAATTAAACAAATGTTTTGGAGTTAAGAATCATGGCTACGAGATTTTATCATATCCAATTTGATTTGAGTTGGTTAATTATGTCGCAATACCATACTTTTCAAAACAAGGTTTTTAAATAAGTATTGCAACATGTAAAACGAGCCATGAATTTTCACATAGGAATGGACGTATTTTTTATGCTGACGTATTCACATGTGTTTCAGGTACCATAGTTGATGATGATTGATGATGATATTTGTGTACGCTCACATAGGAATGGACGAGGTCTTAGTGACTTAATAACAATGAAAGACTATTTGTTTATGTTTTGTTTCAAATTCCAATATAATGTAATACATTTAATTCAATAAAACGAAATTGTTTAATCCATGGTTGTGAAACAATGATTCTGTTACAACACTCCCCGACGTTTTCGCCATGTTTTGTTGTTTTACGTGGTCGGGGTGTGACAGAAAAGTTGGTATCAGAGCCAATGGTTATAGGGAATTAGGTTATTAGTAATGCTTTAACCTAGACTATAAACTTCCTAGGACCCTAACACAAGTTATCTTGTGTTTAGTTTAAAAAAAAAAAAACGATACTGTCACTTATCCTTAAGTGACAACCACAATAAGAACATAAATTTGAATCTGCTTTGAAAACTAATCATCTGTTCTAGGATGATTTATTATAAGGTTTTGAAACTTCAAAGTTTTCAAAATCTCGTCAGAGTTTGGGTCTAAATAATGTGAACACGTGCAAACTGGAGGGGTGGGTGCCTGTACCCTGAGTTTTCTGTCTAAGGCTAGAGTGTTCGTACAAATCCGCAGTATCGGACCAGTCACTCTTACCTAGGAACTCTTGGGGTGAGTGTCCACTTATAGGCGAGCATGTCTTCGCGATACATCATGAGGACCTATTTACTTTGATTCAGCCTTTGTGTGTCGTTTGTTTGCTTCGTGGTTCAAACAAATGACCATCACCCATGCTTTTGGTCGGTATTTGTAACCTCCTATTCTTACCCAATGCCATTTCACTTGTTTCCTCTCTTGTTTCCCCTTTTAGAAATGCCTCCACGACGCGACAATCAGGTGCCTAATGAAGAACTGGCAGCTATCATTACACAGCAGATGACTGCTGCAATCCCGAACATCGTTGCTCAATGTAACCAAGCTCTCAACAACAATAATGCTCCCTGCAACTTCAAGACGTTCAACTCAGCTAAGCCATCAAAGTTTTCTGGGACTCAAGGAGCGACTGCACTTCTGCAATGGTTCGAGAGTTTAGAGAGCACCTTCAGACATGTTCAATGTCCAAACGAGCGAAAGGTAGATTTCGCATCTAGTGTCTTTGAGAAACGAGATTTGACGTGGTGGAACGGTGTGATGAGAGATAGGGGTGCCGATGTGGCACTGGCTCAAACATGGGAAGAGCTTCGAGCTCTGATGATGAAGGAATTCTGTCCTCGTCACGAGATCAGGGCCTTGGAAAGGGAATTTGACGATCTTAAGCAAGATAGCGGTGAGCATCGAGCCTACACGGACCGTTATGAGGAATTAAGTCTGTTATGCCCAAACATGGTCACGCCTTTGGAAAAGGCAATCGAAAAGTACATTGATGGCATCCCTGACTCAGTACAAGACATTGTGACTGGTAGTAATCCCACTACAGTTAGACAGGCCATTGAGCTATCCGCCACCTTGACTGAATCTCAGATCAGGAAAGGTAAACTTTTCCGAAAAAGTGACAAGAAACCGATCGAGGAATCAAAGCCCAAGGATGAACAGACTGGATCCCCTAAGAAGTCAATTAAGCGAAAGGCTTCTCAGAACTTCGCCATGGTCGCTCACAATGATCAATCCGTCCCCAACCAACCAGCTCAACCCCCTGCTAGGAAGCCCTACAACGGAACTGCACCCTTGTGCAACCAATGTAGCCTACATCATCATGCTGGTGTGAAGTGCCGCACATGCCAAGTTTGTGGACTTATAGGTCATACAGCGAGGGTTTGCCCAACTGCAGCTGCACCCAATCAGGTGAACAACAATCCTGCTCAAGGTCGTTTTCCACCAGGTTCTTGCTTCAACTGTCGCGAGATGGGCCATTTCCGAAGAAACTGCCCAAAGCTTGCTAATGCGAATCCAGTGCAGGGATGAGCATCTGACCGAATGGAAGACAACGCTGTTTAGAAATAATCAAGCCTTATGTATTACTTTCTTTTGTTGTCAAGGTCCATGAAACAGTTGTTGTTGTTTATAAATAAAGCTTTTTATTTTATAATGCAATATACAAATATTGATGTGGTTGCATGTGTAAACAACATATCCCCTACAATACCGACAATCAAGGAACCGTATTCCTTGAAGAACAGACTACCCCCAAAATTCTTCCACTTTATGATCTCTTGCGTTTTCCACGAAAATCCTAAGTACCCGTTTCTTCCAAGGAAAAACGAAGTACAAGGCGCAAGTTACAACTCTGTACGAATACCCACTCCTTAAAGGGGTACCTAAGGGTATTCCCGTAAGTCCTTAATTGTTGGATACCTTAATTCGAATGTGGTGATTCCTTGTAATCAAAAATCGAATTTTTGGAAGATCATCCTATCTTTTCAGATAGATGCTTGAGGACGTTGAAGTCCATCAACTAGGTTCCTGGTATGCCTTGAATACCCATGTTCAAATCAATGTCAAGTTAATAGCAATCAATAACAAGATAATAACAATTAATAAAGAAAACAATTATGTGCTTATGTGCTCTTTTGTTATGTTTTTGTGTGATCCAAATTTTGTTATCCAAATCCTCGTAGAATCTTCCATATCTTCGTATAAGGGATTCATAGTAGGATACCCAAAGGTACTACCTTAAATCCTTAATGGACTTCTACGTTGTAGTTAAGTCCATTGGATTATAAAGTACTACTCCATAATTAGACCCCTTGAGTGGTCTAGTTAAACAGATTGATCCAAAAATCTGGTTAGGAATATCATGTGATGATATAGCTGAAATGACTCCTTGGTGGTCTAATTAAAAAGATCATCTGTCGATCTAATTAAAAGGACCCTATGGTAGTCTAGTCACCCTCATCACAGGTTTGATTCTCTTCCCCTAAACATTACAAAACAAACTATGCTGACTGTGCAAGGAATTACGTAATTATGGATGCATACATAATTATGGAATTTAGTGCACAGAAATCACAGCAAGTTCTGTCATGTATCTAGAGTTAACCCAATTCATTTCCAACTCTGATGAAGCAACCATTGAAAATGACTCCGTCTGTTCATTTTCGTTTCTAAAGATTATCCATTGAGGAAATGAATATCCGTTTGTTTAATCCTTCATTTCCAACTCTGATGAAGCAACCGTTGAAGATGACTCCGTCTGTTCATTTTCGTTTCTAAAGATTATCCGTTGAGGAAGTGAATATCCGTTTGTTTAATCCTTCATTTCCAACTCTTATGAAGCAACCGTTGAAGATGACTCTGTCTGTTCATTTTCGTTTCTAAAGATTATCCGTTGAGGAAATGAATATCCGTTTGCTTAATCCTTCATTTCCAACTCTGATGAAGCAACCGTTAAAAATGACTCCGTCTGTTCATTTTCGTTTCTGAAGAATGTCCGTTGAGGAAATGAATATCCGTTTGATCATCCTTTTCATTTCCGTTTCCAAGGAAGCAACCGTTGAAAATGACTCCGTCCGTCCATGCAAGACAATTGTTTGACACAAAGTCACAGACAGACTCCTACGAATAAATTTCGGGACGAAATTTCCTAATTTAGGGAGACTGTGACACCTGTGCCCATCAAACAAAAACCAAATCAATGAAATATTGTGTTTCATACTTGGGATTTGTAAAAATATGTGTATCGTTTGCACATATCAATTCTTGTTCGATTTCGGGCTTTAAATCGCTTTCTGGAAGGTTATACGCGATCTGATGCGTAAATATAACCAGTTTAATGCAACAAACACTCCGGAACAGTGACATAGGCTTAACATACATTAAATAACCTTTACATAACTTAGAAATAAGTTTTGGATGGTTTTGTATGCCGAAATCAAGTTTGTTCGCTTAAAGGGACTAAATTCAACAAACTGCGAAAGTATGCCGATTTGAACTGTAACGGACATTCCGGAACTTGATCATAAGTTAAACACACCCTAAATATCCTTCATATAGCTTAGAAATGGGCTTTGAGGGGTTCGGTGTGCTAAAATAAACTTTATGCTCATTCAGGGACTAAAAGCGTCAAAAAGTGCATAAGTTTGCATTTTCGCGCATATCTTACGTTCTGAATATATCCAGACATCCAAAAATTTATGTAAGCATTAAAATATTTTATTTTAGTGTTTGGCATGATAAAATTCCATTCGTCGCTTAATTTGGATCGTTTTTGCGTTCGTTACGACTTCCGTCGTAATTAACCGAACAACGCAATCGTACGACCAAACGAACCAACATCCGAGATATTTTTGAGCATATTTTAAGTTCCCTATACTTTAACTTCATTTTAGAGCTTTGAAATGGGGTTAACGGGGCTTAAACGTGTCAAAAACGCATCAAAAACCAAGTTTGGGGCTTCAGGGACTAAAACTGCCATTTTTTAAACTTGCTGGCCTGCACAAGGCTTACGGACCGTAAGCACAAATCCATACGGTCCACAAGGACTCCCCAGTTTAGCAGAATTGCTTTCCAGCTTATTCCAGCTATTTCCCTCTTGTGCAAATGGTTTTTATGAGGGGCGATCTTTGTTCCTCATGAAACCCTAGTTTTTCCTTGTGATCTTTTGTATAACAGTCTGTGATTAGAGTTTTGATTTATCAAAATTCTATAACGAACTCGTTAGCAATTGTGATCAATTTAGAAATAGGGTTTTTGTTTCGTTTCTTGCTTTATCGCTGCCTTAGAATCTGATTTGAAATCCTAACCTATTAGATTGGTTGTTATTGATCGCGGTTAACTGAGATTAATTTAGCTAGATTGATACACTGGTTGTCACACCCCGACCACGTAGGACAACAAAACGTGGCGGAAACGTCGGGGAGTGTTGTAACAGAATCATTGTTTCATAACACATGGAAATTTAAATATTGTTTTATTGATTAAAAGAGTTACAATGTCTTGATAATCAAAGAAACATAACATAAATAACTAGTCTTGCATCTTTTATTGTCACTAAGGCCCAAGTCCACCTATGTGTATCTTGATAAGTCCTATGCATCATATCCTGAAAACACATGTGAAAATAGGTACGTCAGCATAAAAATGCCTGTGAGATACATAGGTTTTGTGAAAACAGAATTCATGACTTATGTTTGAGAAAATGTTTAGTCATGAACCTTGTAATTTGCTTTGTCTTGTAAATCATTTGAAAAACGATAAGATCAGATGATATGTATAAATAAGAGAATAATGTATGGTTAAATGAATAACCATGTAAAATGAGTTTGTAAAAAAAGTAAGTTGTTTGTAAATTAATGTCTTGTGAAAAGTATGTTATTTGTATAAAATGTTATATGTCTCAAATTGAAATGATTCAAATAACGCTACGATATGTAATACCATACAATCACTTATATATAGGAAGTACCAGCGGCGTATCCACCATGCTTGTATCATATTACACACGCCTCGTTACTTAAATCACTTACTCAAAACAAACCAACAATGTAAGATGTCTATGTTCAAGCCAATTGCCAAATGTATTGAATAATATGTCAAAATGTTTATTGCCGAGATGTAAGTCATGTAATGTATAACCAATGTCAATAATGTTTATGTGCCAAATGTAAATCATGTAATGTGTAACCAATGTCAATAATGTTTATGTGTCAAATGTAAATCATGTAATGTGTAACCAAAATGATATGTATGGCTAGTGAAATATATCAACTAAACCATATGCACAAAAACAAAGTATTGAAGTAAAACAAGGTTTAAATCAAAGCTATGTTTTGTGGAAATGCATGCTATACTGATACAAATATCTATGCGGTATTGTGAGAATGCATACATCCAAGCCTTGAGACTGTGTCGATAAACCCTTAAACAAATTAAAGGTCTATCTTGTTGTAAATGTATATCGAATTCGGTCATTCCTTTCATCCCCACCTACCCAGGATGTCCGGAACGGGAGTTGTCAATTCCTATGGTACCACTACCTACTAACGAACGGCGTGATCGGTGTTAATGAATGTATATTGATCCATCAAAACAAACCAAATATCATATCAAAATGTAAGCATGTGATGAAAACAAAATGGCTTTTTTTTTCAAGTTCAAGGATGAAGATGGTATGTTGAATGTGATTAAGGATGGCCCTTGGATAATAAGGTCGCAACCTTTGTTTCTTAATAGCTGGACTCCAACGACAAAATTGGAAAAGAAAGAGGTAAAGACGGTCCAAGTTTGGGTTAAAATTCACGAAGTTCCTTTAGCCGCATACACGGAAGATGGTCTTAGTTTAATAGCCACGAGGATTGGGGAACCGAAGATGCTGGATTCGTTTACTACGTCTATGTGTATGGATGCATGGGGTAGAAGTAGCTATGCAAGGGCATTGATAGAAATTTCGGCTGACAAAGATTTGCGTGAAGAGATTACAATGGCAATCCCAGAAGCTGAGGGAGAGGGGTTCATAAAAGAAACGATGTATGTGGAGTACGAGTGGAGCCCGCATAGATGTGCTACATGTTGCGTGTTTGGTCATTCCTCGGATACTTGTCCGAAACACCCTATGAAGACGAGGAAAACCTTTCAGGAGGATTATAATCGGAATATTCAAAAGCAGAAACCAGCTAAGAAAATCCCTACTATAGATCAAGATGGTTATATAGGTGTGTATGGTAAGAAAGTAGCGAAAAGGGTTGGAGTCCCTGTGAACAAACAAAAGACTAAGTTTGAATACCGGCCTGTGGTATTGAAACCGAAGAGTGACAATAATAGAGTTTCATCGTCTAACATGGTAAAGTCTTCTAATCCTTTTGATATTCTGAATGATGTGGATGCGGATACGGGAGAAACCAAAAAGGATTCAGGTTTGGATGATGAGGAAAAAGACGATGATGAGGTAGAGGAGGTGTATAATGAAATGGATGAATTCATGACACGTGGATCAAAAAATCTGAATAGTAACAAAGGAGCAAGCACTCCTGATCAAGAGGTTCATGATGATTAGTTTAGCAGCGTGGAATGTAAGGGGGTTGAACCGCCCTCTGAAACAAAAGGAGGTTCGGCAAGTGGTGAAGGAAAACAATTTAAATTTTTGTGCTATTTTAGAATCTCATGTTGATGTAAACAATCTGGGTAGAGTTTGTAAGTTAGTGTTTCGTAACTGGGATTGGACTTCTAATGGGGACCAGTGTAAGAAGGGTACTCGAATTATTCTTGGGTGGAACCCGGATATTTTTGATGTTATGGTTCTAAATCAGACGTCTCAAGTGATGCATGTTCAAGTTTTTTTCAAGTCTGATAAGAAAATGTTCATTTGTTCCATAGTTTATGCTGCTAACTACTATGTATCCAGAAGGGAACTGTGGAAACATCTGTCCATGCATAAGCCGATTGTAGGAAGTATGCCTTGGGTCATAATGGGTGATTTTAACTCGGCTCTAAATCTTGAAGATCAGTCGATGGGAACTTCGTCTATCTCGGTTAGTATGCGTGAGTTTCAGGCATGTCTCAATGATATTGAGGTTTTTGACATCAATCGTTCAGGATTTCATTTTACTTGGAGTCAAAAGCCTAAGGAAGGTATAGGTTTGCTAAAGAAGATTGATAGGGTGTTGGGTAATACGGCTTTTGTGGTTGATTATCCGAATTCGGTGGCTGTTTTTAATTCATATAGGCTTTCGGATCATTGCCCATGCATCTTAAAGATTCCCAAAGGTGGAGAGGTAAAGAGGAAATCATTTAAATTTGCTAACTTTTTGGTGTTTAAACCAGAATTTATTAAGATTGTTCAGAAATATTGGGAGACGAATATTGATGGTGTTCATCAGTTTCGGGTTGTTAAGAGGCTGCGCTTGCTAAAATCTCCATTACGAGCTCTTTTATATCAACAAGGAAATCTCCATAGTAAGGTTATTGAGCTTCGTACAAAATTGGATTCTATCCAGCAATGTATAGATGCTGACCCGTTAAATGTGGAGCTTCGGATTGATGAATCAAAGGCCACTAATGCGTATCAGGAAGCATGCTTGGATGAGGAACGATTCCTTAAACAAAAGTCTAAAGTGGACTGGTTGTGTTCCGGGGATATGAACACGGCATTTTTTCATTCGACGCTAAAAAACAGGAACCATAGGAGTCGGATTAATAAAATTAAAGATGCCGATGGGATTGTGTATGAGGGGGACCAGGTTCATTTAGCGCTAGTAAAGCACTATGAGAAGTTTTTGGGCGGTCACGATGAGACTTCGCTAACTCCCACTCCTGATTTGTTTTCTGATAAATTGCAACCGGATGTGGCTAGTTATATGGTTCGTCAAGTTACGGAGGATGAGGTGAAGAATGCAATGTTCTCGATTGGTATTGATAAGGCTCCGGGCCCTGATGGGTACACGTCAGGTTTTTTTAAAAATGCTTGGTCTATCATTGGGCATGATGTGTCTTTGGCTGTTATGGATTTTTTCTCTACGGGTAGAATGCTTCGTGAGTTGAATCACACTCTCATTGTTCTTATTCCTAAAACTGCTACGCCAGCTTATGTCACAGATTATCGGCCGATTGCGTGTTGCAATGTGCTCTATAAATGTATTAGTAAGATTATAGCAGATCGAATTAAAGTGGCGTTAAATGGGATCGTGAGTATTAATCAGTCGGCTTTTGTTCCAGGTAGGAAAATTTCTGACAATATCCTTCTTACTCAGGAATTAATGCACAACTATCATAGAAACTCGGGCCCTCCTAGGTGTGCATTCAAAGTTGACATCCAGAAACCGTATGATACTGTGGACTGGAGATTTCTTAAATCAACGTTACTTGGATTTGGGTTTAATAGTCGGATGGTGGATTGGATTATGGTTTGTGTGGGTACTCCATCTTTCTCGGTTTGTGTTAATGGCAATGTTCATGGCTACTTTAGAGGCCAAAGAGGGTTAAGGAAAGGGGATCCTATTTCTCCATACCTTTTCACTCTTGTTATGGAGATTTTGACGGCTATTCTAAAACGCGAGACTTCGATTGATACTTCGTTCAGATTCCACAATAGATGTGAGCGTCAACAGATTATAAATCTTTGCTTTGCGGATGATCTTTTCATGTTTGCGCGAGGTGATGTGAATTCGGCTAAATGCATTATGTCTTCTCTTACAACATTCTCCAACATGTCAGGTTTAATTCCTAGTATTCCGAAGAGCACGGTTTTCTTTTGCAATGTTCCTACTAATGTTAAACACACTATTCTTAATATTTTACCATTTGTGGAGGGTTCGTTACCGGTTAGATATTTGGGGGTTCCTTTAATTTCTTCAAGACTTCTCTATAAGGATTGCAATGTCCTTATTGAGAAATTGGAGAGTCGTATAATGAGTTGGAGGAATAAGCTTTTGTCTTTCGCAGGGAGGTTGCAATTAATATTGTCGGTTCTATCATCGATGTATATATACTGGTCCTCTGTGTTTATTCTTCCGGCTCGGGTTATTCGTGACTTGGAGGCTAGAATGAGGAATTTTCTATGGTCTCAAGATGCCTCGTTTCGTAGAGGTAAGGCGAAAGTTTCATGGAAATCTGTTTGTCTTCCAAAATTTGAAGGGGGTTTGGGGATTAGGCGTATTGGTGATGTAAACAAAGCTCTTATGGCAAATCATATTTGGAGTATTATCACTAAACGTAATTCTCTTTGGGTGGATTGGGTGCATGAGTACAGACTAAAGGGTAAAAGTTTTTGGGTTAGTAAGACGCCGTCTAACTGTTGCTGGAGTTGGCGTAAACTTCTTCAATTGCGGCAAATTATGAGAGACCACTTTCGTTCTCGGATTGGGGATGGTAGAAGGACATCGGCTTGGTACGATTCTTGGTCCGATTTGGGGCCCCTGGGTAACTTTTTATCTCCAAGGACTATAACAAATGCAGGTTTTAGATTGGAGGCTTCGGTTGCTGATATTAACATGAATGGTTCGTGGTTATGGCCTATGGCTTGGCGTGATTTATTTCTGGTGCTTATACAGTTAGATCAAGTCCAAGTAGTAGCTGATAGACGAGATAGTTTACAATGGAAAAGTGGGGATGTTGTGTCAGAAGTTTCGGCTGCAAATATGTGGAATACGGTCCGATATAGTGATTTAGAGGTGGGGTGGAGTAAGATTGTCTGGTGTGCACATTGTATTCCGAGACACGCGTTTCTTTTATGGCTGATCATGAGGAAGAAATTATTAACTCAAGACATTATCCTTAAATGGGATTTATCGAGAAGAAAGAATATGAATATGATGTGTTGCTTGCTATGCTATGAAAACCATGATTCTCATGAGCATCTATTTTTCGAGTGTAAGTATTCAGCAAAGATTTGGAATAGTGTTCGTGAAAAAGCTGGTATGTATGATGTTGCCCCTAAATGGGAGGATATTGTGGAATGGCTTTTGGATCGTGCAAATTCAAAATCGGCATCCAACTATGTGAGTAGAATTTTGGTGGCGGCTACGGCTTACTTTATTTGGCAATAACGGAATGCTAGATTGTTCAAGAATCAAGTGAGGCCTCCGGATCAATTATGTCAAATTATCATTAATACTATTCAGTATAAGCTTATGGGAGTTCGGCTGAAGCGGACTAATAATGTGTTGGAGCTGTTGCATAACTGGATATTCAAGATGGTGATCGATCAGATGATGGTGGCTAAATAGTTGTTTTGTTTTTCGAGTGGTTCTAGTTTTTAGACTAGTTGTTTTGTTTTTCGTATGATTTGTTTTTTGTGGTGCTACATTCATGAGGCATGTCTTGTCACACCCCGACCGCGTAAAACAACCA
Organism: Helianthus tuberosus; assembly: GCA_030545235.1. Taxonomy (NCBI): domain Eukaryota; kingdom Viridiplantae; phylum Streptophyta; class Magnoliopsida; order Asterales; family Asteraceae; genus Helianthus; species Helianthus tuberosus. The sequence continues at coordinate 45,793,026 of CM060429.1, read as the reverse complement.
ATCGCGGCGGAAACATCGGGGCGTGTTGCAACAGAATTAATGTTTCATAACCATGGATATCAAAAGTGTTTCGTTTTATTAAACATTGAGTAATTACATCGTCTGGAAATCTAAATACACTATTTAAACATAGTCTATCATTGTTATTGAGTCACTAAGGCCTTGTCCAGTCCTATGTGAGCATGCATCTTATCAATCGATATCATCCAACAATACCTTAAACATATGTGAAAACGAGGTCAGCAAAGAAATGCTGGCGAGTACATAGGTTTTGTGAAAATAAGATTCATGACTTCTGTTTAAGAAAATGTTTAGTCATGAACCTTGTAATTTGCTTTGTCTTTGTAAATCATTTGAAAAATAATAAGTTCGGATGATAAGTATAAATAAGAAAATAATGCATGATTAAATGAATAACCATGTAAATGAGTTTGCATAAGATAAGTTGTTTATAAATCAATGTCTTGTGAAAAGTATGTTATTTGTATAAAATGTTCTATGTCTCAAACTGAAATGATTCAAATAACGCTATGATATGTAATACCATACAAACACTTATATATAGGAAGTACCAGCGGCGTATCCACCATGTTTGTATCATATTACACACGCATCGTTACTTAATCACTTAACCAAACCAAACCAAACAATGTAAAATGTCTATGTTTAAATCAATTGTCAAATGTATTGAATAATATGTCAAAGTATTCATGTCAAAATGTAAATCATGTCAAAATGTCTATGTCAAATATCCATGTCAAATATCTATGTCAAAATATCCATGTCAAATGTCTATGTCAAATATCCATGTATGGCAAGTGAAATGTCTCAACTAAACCATATGCACAAAAACAAAGTATTGAAGTAAAACTTGGTTTAAATCAAAGTTATGTTTTGTGGAAAATACATGATCAAATGTCAATCATGTACAAATGTTTACCCAATCGTTAACCCATTTTGTAAAATCGTTCTAGTCGTTCTTGTTTTAATTGTGAAACTACTTTATGGTCGATTCTCTAATAACATTCAAACCTTCTTGACGCGTTCCTCGCTCCATCTCGCTCTCGCTCTCGTTCTTAACAAACCCTTACCAAAGGATAAGTTAATAATTACAGATTCAGTCGCTACCCACAACCCCCACACATAACAATGGGTGCAGTAAATAACGGGATTTGTCAGATCCTATGGTACCATAACCTAATACTGGTCGGCTTGATCATTGCTAATGAATGTCATCGGTCATGTAAACTACAACCAACAAGTTTTGTTCACTTTTTGAAATTTGTTATTAGTTTTTGAAATCATTGTATTCGTTCTTGAAATCATTGTTAGCGTTCTTGAAATAATTGTTAGCGTTCTTGAAACCACATTGCAATTGTTATTGAAATTATTGTAAAACATTTAGCACATATGAGTCACCCCAAAACAGTTGAAAACAGTAAAAGAGGGGAACAAAGTACTCGCCTGAGAATGCTTGGAGGTCTTGAACAACAACCAAACAAAGCTTGAGGGAGCACGGAATCAGTCGGCAAGCTAAAACTATATAAATAAACCGGACTTAAATCGGGAGATCGGATAGGATGAGGCTTGGCAAACCAAATGAGTATTGGAACTCATATGATATGGTTTAACAAGGCCTACATACTACAATGAGACTAACCTAAGTGCTTTCGACCCATCGCGACTCATTAAGGTAACTTATGCTACTTTAACGCGTCGTGCTCGTGAAACGTGTTCGGACCGTCTAACTAGTCCTATGACAAGTGTTATATGCCTAAACATGTTACATAATCAGTTATGTGACAAAAGTTTAGGTTACATATGCTTAATTACCAATTATACATGAAAAGGGTATTCTGGTAATTTACCTAAGGCATATAAACTACCTATCATACAACTACTCAAACGATGTGACCATAGGGTATAACCTCGGAAGGTTATTCCCTACCTACTATGGTCACCTAATGTGTTTGGTCGGATCCTAATGATCGACCAAACTGGGTCGGGTTCGAGGTATAAGCGATTCATCAGATCGCTTACCCTACGACCCTAGACAACGTGGTAATCAGTGGGCATAGTCCCAAGGGACTATGACCAACGTGATTACAATCACGTTGCGAAGTTCAAAAGAACTTCGCATTGACCATTACTGGTCAACGCTGAAAGTCAAACAAAGTTTGACTTTCGGACTCGAAAAGCAATAAAATAAGGAAAAGAACGAAAGAATACTTACGAAGGGTCCCCGAATGCTAAACTCGATTCAAAAATCTCAGGTATGAAACAAATGTTTCAACTTAGAGTTTCTCAAATCAAGTTTCTAGTGATTTTTAGCAATGGGGGTGGTTGGGTATTTATAGGAATACCCGAACCGTTAAGATCGCTTCATGGAAAACGTGCCTTAATCCCATCCGTACATGTGTTGAAATGTCATGGTGTTTAAATTCCATCCATACATGTGTTGAAATGTCATGGTGTTTAGGTGTTTAAATTCCATCCATACATGTGTTGAAATGTCATGGTGTTTAGGTGTTTAAATTCCATCCATACATGTGTTGAAATGTCATGGTGTTTAGGTGTTTAAATTCCATCCTTATCCGCTGACTAAGCAAGTTAGAATGTGTGGTTGTGAATTAAACAACGGCTAATACATCGAATCTGGTCCCGAATGCGAAAAACGATCCAAATGACGTGACGAATGGATTTTTCTTATGGCGAACACTAAAATAAAATATTTTAGTGCTAACATAATTTTTTGGATGTCCGGATGTATTCAGAACGTAAGTTATGCGCGAAAATGCAAACTTGTGCACTTTTTGACACTTTTAGTCCCTGAATGACCCAAAAGTTTATTTTAGCACACCGAACCCCTCAAAGCCTATTTCTAAGCTATGTAAAGGATATTTATGGTATGTTTAACTTATGGTCATGTTCCGGAAGGTCTGTTACAGTTCAAATTGGCATACTTTCGCAGTTTGTCAACTTTAGTCCCTGTAAGCGATTAAACTTGATTTCGGCATACCAAACCTTCCAAAACTTATTTCTAAGTTATGTAAAGGTTATTTAAGGTATGTTAATCCTATGTCACTACTCCGGAGTGTTTGTTGCATTAAACTGGTTATATTTACGCATCAGTGCGCGTATAACCCTCCAGAAAGTGATTTAGAGTTTAAAATTGAACGAGAATTGATATGTGCAAATGATACACATATTTTTACAAATCCCAAGTATGAAATATAATATTTCATTGGTTTGGTATTTGTTTGATGGACGTGGAGGCACAGGTGTTACAGTCTCCCATACTTTAGGAAATTTCGTCCCGAAATTTATTTAGAGGAAACTTGTGAGAGTTTAAAACATGAAGTTGAAAAGACCGAACAACATTGGTTAGGGTTCTGAACTTCTAGTAACTTTAATAACATCATGCTTGCAATGTAAGAGGGATACTTATATACAAGTATATGAAGCATCATTGGTGCGTCCACCGTGCCTCCATTACATTGTTATCATTTTATTATTGTTGTCACTATCGGTTCTTACACATAGTAAACCTTACTGGGTTTCTGTGCACTAAATTTCATAATTATGTATGCGTCCATAATTAGACAATTCCTTGCATAGTTCACTCAGTCCATTTTATAATGTGCAGGGGAAAACCAAATGAACAATCCTGTGATGAGTGTGACTAGACCGCCATAGAGTCCTTTTAATTAAATCAATGATTGATCTAAATAGACTATCAAGGAGTCTGTCCAGCTACATCACTAGATGTCGTTCTTTAACCAAATTGTGAATCAATCTTTTTGATTAGACCACTAAAGGGTCTCTTATGAAACATGGAGCGGTACTTATATAATCCAAGGGTCTTAACTATTACATAGAAGCCCATTGAGGATTGAAGGTAGTACCTTTTGAATATCCTGCTACGAATCTCTCATATGAAGATATGAAAGATCCTGCGAGGATTTGGATAACGAATATCCAGAGTATTAAAAACACAAATATGCATAAAAGAAAACATAAGATGAATAAACACATAGTCACATAACCACAAAATTGTTCGTTAATTTGTCTTGTAAATTGCGTACATGCATTTAAAGCACACTTGGAATCCATTCCGTGGATTTCATTTGGTACTTTAAACGTTAACAAGAATCCAACTATAAAGATAGAAAGATTCAAAAAGAAAATTCGATTTCGATTACTAGGAACCGAAGTGTTCGAATTAAGGTACATAAGGAATCCAATTAAGGACTCTGATTTGAACGATAATCATCCACAAGGATCTAATTGTAAAGATAAAAAGATCCCATATGAATTTTAGAAGTTGAAGATGTTTTGAAACCTTGCACTGGATGTGCTTAGGTCAAAACATGATGTAAAATGCTTATGAAGTTGAGATGCTTGATATGTCAAGGCGACATATGAAGCAGAATTTTGAAGGTTAAGTCAATGTATGAGGAAAATATTTTTGAAAACTATGCATGGGGTTCTTTTAAGAAAAATGTGTTTAACATTTTTGAAACCTTATATATAATACTTTTTGAAATCATAAAGTAGGTGTATTAGATAGATATATTTACAAAAATGTTTTTAAATCATGCGAGATGAATTTTTAAATTATGTATAAGGTTTTTGAAAGACATGAATGATGCTTTTCGAAATCATGCACTTGATAATAAAATGTATTGTGTTAATATTGTCTTCAGACTATATGAAATATTTTGAAATTAGGAAGGTTGGTTTCGATAACATGGTCAATGTTTTTGAAATAACATAGACAATGCATCTAGAAAAAATTTGTTTTCAAACTATATGAAATGTTTTGAGATCATGAAGATTGTTTTGAAATACTTGTACTGTATATGTTGAAAAATCAAAACGTAATGGGTATGAGATTTGAAAACACCCTTAGTTATCTAACCAAGGATTTAAAGGCACAGATGTGCGAAAAGCACGATTACTCATAATGTCACTTAATTTTCTGTACTTTGTTTCTTAGAGTGAAACGAGTACTTAAAATTTTTGAGGGAATCATGAGCAATCATTTGAAAGAGAGAAATCACAAGAGTAGTTTGTAAGGTACATAGTTCCTTGATGTAGGTATCATAGGAAAAGCCATACACACCTAGTAGGGGGTTGAGCTGGTTGGTTGGGGACTGCTTTACCATTGTGAGCGACCATGGCGAAGTTCTGAGAAGCCTTTCGCTTCTTTGACTTCTTAGGGGATCGTTCATCCATGGTCTTTGATTCCTCGATTGGTTTCTTGGCTGATAGTGTTGTCGCCTGACTAGGTCCTGCCTGTCTTGGTGACTCTTGAGTGGCTTCATCCTGGATATGATACATGGCAGTAGCTAATTCAACAGTCTTCAGGACTACTTCGCCTATTCGCTGAGCGAATTTGGCTGCTTGCTCAGATATCTGGGCGTCATTGTGATGAAGAGACATTCTTGAAGAAAAAAGAAAGGCATAGGGAGAAACAGGTGAAAGATTATTGGACAATCAAAACAGAATGATAACGCATGAAGATTGCGATCATTTGTTTGTTACCTAAGGCAAACAAATGAGACGGTGGCTGATCAAAGTAAATGGGTCAAAAATAATGTATCGCGAAGACATGCTCGCCTATAAGTGAACACTCATCCCAAGAATTCCCAGGTAAGCACAACTGGTCTCGCGTCTGATGAGATGTATACGAAGTGCTTGCCTAGACAGAAAACCCAGAATACAGGCATTCACCCTTCCAGTTTGCACGTGTTCACATCATTTAAAACCCAAAACCTTGACGAAGTTTTGAAAACTCAAAGGGGTTCAAAACCATATAATAGAGAGTTCAAAACCTTACAATAGAGGGTTCAAAACCTAGTAATCAATCATCCTAGAACAGATGATTAGTTTTCAAAGCGGTTTTGAAATTTATGTTCTTGTTGTGGTCGTCACCTAAGGATAGGTGACGGTATTGTTTTATGACTAAACGCAAGTAAACTCGCGTTAGGGTCCTAAGAAGGTTATAGACTAGGTCAAAGCATTACTAATAACCTAATTCCCTATAACCATTGGCTCTGATACCATCTTTCTGTCACACCCCGACCGCGTAAAACAACCAATCGCGGCGGAAACATCGGGGCGTGTTGCAACAGAATTAATGTTTCATAACCATGGATATCAAAAGTGTTTCGTTTTATTAAACATTGAGTAATTACATCGTCTGGAAATCTAAATACACTATTTAAACATAGTCTATCATTGTTATTGAGTCACTAAGGCCTTGTCCAGTCCTATGTGAGCATGCATCTTATCAATCGATATCATCCAACAATACCTGAAACATATGTGAAAACGAGGTCAGCAAAGAAATGCTGGCGAGTACATAGGTTTTGTGAAAATAAGATTCATGACTTCTGTTTAAGAAAATGTTTAGTCATGAACCTTGTAATTTGCTTTGTCTTTGTAAATCATTTGAAAAATAATAAGTTCGGATGATAAGTATAAATAAGAAAATAATGCATGATTAAATGAATAACCATGTAAATGAGTTTGCATAAGATAAGTTGTTTATAAATCAATGTCTTGTGAAAAGTATGTTATTTGTATAAAATGTTCTATGTCTCAAACTGAAATGATTCAAATAACGCTATGATATGTAATACCATACAAACACTTATATATAGGAAGTACCAGCGGCGTATCCACCATGTTTGTATCATATTACACACGCATCGTTACTTAATCACTTAACCAAACCAAACCAAACAATGTAAAATGTCTATGTTTAAATCAATTGTCAAATGTATTGAATAATATGTCAAAGTATTCATGTCAAAATGTAAATCATGTCAAAATGTCTATGTCAAATATCCATGTCAAATGTCTATGTCAAAATATCCATGTCAAATGTCTATGTCAAATATCCATGTATGGCAAGTGAAATGTCTCAACTAAACCATATGCACAAAAACAAAGTATTGAAGTAAAACTTGGTTTAAATCAAAGTTATGTTTTGTGGAAAATACATGATCAAATGTCAATCATGTACAAATGTTTACCCAATCGTTAACCCATTTTGTAAAATCGTTCTAGTCGTTCTTGTTTTAATTGTGAAACTACTTTATGGTCGATTCTCTAATAACATTCAAACCTTCTTGACGCGTTCCTCGCTCCATCTCGCTCTCGCTCTCGTTCTTAACAAACCCTTACCAAAGGATAAGTTAATAATTACAGATTCAGTCGCTACCCACAACCCCCACACATAACAATGGGTGCAGTAAATAACGGGATTTGTCAGATCCTATGGTACCATAACCTAATACTGGTCGGCTTGATCATTGCTAATGAATGTCATCGGTCATGTAAACTACAACCAACAAGTTTTGTTCACTTTTTGAAATTTGTTATTAGTTTTTGAAATCATTGTATTCGTTCTTGAAATCATTGTTAGCGTTCTTGAAATAATTGTTAGCGTTCTTGAAACCACATTGCAATTGTTATTGAAATTATTGTAAAACATTTAGCACATATGAGTCACCCCAAAACAGTTGAAAACAGTAAAAGAGGGGAACAAAGTACTCGCCTGAGAATGCTTGGAGGTCTTGAACAACAACCAAACAAAGCTTGAGGGAGCACGGAATCAGTCGGCAAGCTAAAACTATATAAATAAACCGGACTTAAATCGGGAGATCGGATAGGATGAGGCTTGGCAAACCAAATGAGTATTGGAACTCATATGATATGGTTTAACAAGGCCTACATACTACAATGAGACTAACCTAAGTGCTTTCGACCCATCGCGACTCATTAAGGTAACTTATGCTACTTTAACGCGTCGTGCTCGTGAAACGTGTTCGGACCGTCTAACTAGTCCTATGACAAGTGTTATATGCCTAAACATGTTACATAATCAGTTATGTGACAAAAGTTTAGGTTACATATGCTTAATTACCAATTATACATGAAAAGGGTATTCTGGTAATTTACCTAAGGCATATAAACTACCTATCATACAACTACTCAAACGATGTGACCATAGGGTATAACCTCGGAAGGTTATTCCCTACCTACTATGGTCACCTAATGTGTTTGGTCGGATCCTAATGATCGACCAAACTGGGTCGGGTTCGAGGTATAAGCGATTCATCAGATCGCTTACCCTACAACCCTAGACAACGTGGTAATCAGTGGGCATAGTCCCAAGGGATTCATCAGATCGCTTACCCTACAACCTAATGTGTGGTAATCGTTTGGTCGTACGAACGCGATGTTCGCTTAATTACGACGGGATGCGCATAAGCGCGAAAAACGAACCAAATGACGCAACGAATGGATTTTTCTTAAGGCGAACACTAAAATATAATGTAGTCATGCTTTCATAAATTTTTGGATGTCCAGATGTATTCAGAACGTAAGTTATGCGCGAAAATGCAAACTTGTGCACTTTTTGACACTTTTAGTCCCTGAATGACCCAAAAGTTTATTTTAGCACACCGAACCCCTCAAAGCCTATTTCTAAGCTATGTAAAGGATATTTAAGGTGTGTTTATCTTAGGGTTAGGTTCCGGAATGTTCGTTACAGTTCAAATTGACATACTTTCGCAGTTTGTCATATTTAGTCCCTGTAAGCGAATTAACTTGTTTTTGCCATACCAAAGCCTTCAAAACTTATTTCTAAGTTATGTAAAGGTTATTTAAGGTATGTTGAGTATATGTTGATGTTCCGGAGTATTTCTCGCATTAAACTGAGTACGTTTACGCACTAGTTTGCGTATAACTCTCCAGAAAGTGATGTAGAGTTTGAAATTACATAAAAGTCAAAACATGAAAAATGTATAACATAACAAAACAAACATTGGGATCAAATAACATTGTTTTATTGATAATAGAACTGTTCATAGTGATTACAAGCACAGTTGTTACAGTCTCCCCTACTTGTGGAAATTTCGTCCCGAAATTTATTTAGAGGAAACTCTTGGAAAAAGATGTGGGTATTTCGCCTTCATTTGATCTTCGCGTTCCCAAGTAAACTCAGGTCCACGTTTAGCTTCCCAGCGAACTTTGACCAAAGGAATGCGCTTGCGTTTAAGCCACTTGACTTCACGTTCCATGATTTCCACTGGTTTCTCAACAAATTTCAGTGTTTTGCCAACACGAATTTCGTCAAGCGGTATGGAGAAGTTCTCATCAGCTGTACACTTCTTGAGATTGGATACGTGAAAAGTTGGATGAACATTTCCAAGTTCAGGAGGTAACTCAAGTCTGTAGGCTACCTTTCCGATTCTTTCGACAATCTTGAATGGTCCAACATATCTAGGTGCAAGTTTTCCTTTCTTTCCAAATCTGATCACACCTTTCCAAGGTGAGACCTTAAGTAATACTCGATCACCGACTTGAAATTCCAAGGCTTTGCGTTTTGGGTCCGCGTAAATCTTCTGACGGCTTCTAGCTGCCTGAAGGTTATCACGAACTTTCTTGACCTTGTCAGTTGTCTCTAAAATGAGGGCAGGTCCAGTAAGTTGAGCCTCGCCAATCTCATTCCAGCAGACTGGTGAACGACATTTTCGACCATAGAGACCTTCGAAAGGAGCCATTTTGATGCTAGTGTGATAACTGTTGTTGTAGGAGAATTCAATCAATTTCAGATGTGAATCCCAGCTACCACCAAAATCGATCACACAAGCTCTTAGCATATCCTCCAGAGTCTGGATTGTTCTCTCAGATTGACCATCCGTTTGCGGATGATAAGCTGTGCTCAGATTAAGTTGGGTCCCCATAGCAGATTGCATGGTTCTCCAAAAATGAGAAGTGAAACGAGCATCTCTGTCAGAAATGATGTTCAAAGGAACACCATGTCGAGCCACAATTTCATCTACATAGATTTGAGCAAGTCTGTCAGCAGGAAAATCCTCGCGGATTGGCAAGAAATGTGCTGACTTTGTAAGACGATCAACGACTACCCAGATGGCATCATGACCTTTCTTTGTGCGCGGGAGTTTGGTAACAAGATCCATAGTAATGTTTTCCCATTTCCAAACTGGGATCTCTGGTTGCTCCAATAAACCAGAAGGACGTTGATGTTCAGCCTTAACCTTAAGACAAGTAAGGCATTTTGATACGTATAAGGCAATGTCTTTCTTCATACCAGGCCACCAATAGTGAATACGAAGATCCTTATACATCTTATCTGAGCCCGGATGAATAGAATAACGAGATTTATGGGCTTCATCCATAAGCAAGGTACGAAGATCAACCTGGCTTGGGACCCACAAACGGTCCATGAAGTAATATGACCCATTGTCCTTCAGTTCAAGAGCAGGTGTTATGTGGTAAGGAAATTCCTTATCCATCAAACCTTGTGAAACACAAGATTGTTGAGACTGAGAAATGCGTGCTTGAATATCGGATCGAGCTTGAATAACAGATTGAACACATACACAATGAAGCTTAGTACGTTCCTTACGACTCAATGCATCGGCCACGACATTCGCCTTACCAGGATGGTAGCGAATTTCACAGTCGTAGTCGTTTAAAAGCTCAACCCAACGTCGCTGTCTCATGTTGAGTTCTTTCTGGTTGAAGATATGCTGAAGACTTTTGTGGTCAGTGAAAACCACACATTTTGTACCATACAAATAGTGTCTCCAGATCTTTAGAGCGAAAACAACTGCACCCAACTCAAGATCATGAGTGGTGTAGTTCTTCTCATGTATCTTCAAATGTCTTGATGCATAGGCTATGACTTTGTTCCTTTGCATCAGAACACAGCCAAGACCCAATTTAGATGCATCACAATACACAACAAAATCATCATCACCCTCAGGCAATGATAGAACAGGCGCATCGCAAAGCTTCTGCTTCAGGTGTTGAAAAGCTTCCTCTTGTTTGAATCCCCAATAAAAGGGCATTTTCTTCTGAGTTAGAGCAGTTAGAGGAACTGCAATCTTAGAGAAGTTTTCTATGAAGCGGCGATAATAACCCGCTAGACCAAGAAAAGAACGAACTTCAGTAGGAGTAGTAGGCGTATCCCAATCCTTAATCGCACTGATCTTGGAGGGATCTACATGAACACCTCGTTCGTTGATAATGTGTCCCAAAAATTGAACTTCTTTAAGCCAAAATTCGCATTTGGAGAATTTGGCGAAAAGTTGCTCTTTCTTCAGGAGTTCTAGAGTAAGACGAAGATGCTGCTCGTGATCAGCTCGCGTCTTAGAGTAAATCAAGATGTCGTCAATAAAAACAATGACGAACTGATCCAAATAAGGTTTGCAGACCCTATTCATTAAGTCCATGAAAACAGCAGGAGCATTAGTCAAACCGAATGGCATGACTGTGAACTCGTAATGTCCATAACGAGTACGGAATGCTGTCTTCAGAATGTCTTCTTCTTGCACCCGAAGTTGATGATATCCAGATCGCAGATCAATCTTCGAAAAATAAGAAGCGCCTTGTAACTGATCAAAGAGATCATCGATGCGAGGTAGGGGATATCGATTCTTGATGGTAAGCTTGTTAAGCTCACGATAATCGATACACATCCTAAAGGATCCATCCTTCTTCTTGACAAAAAGAACGGGAGCACCCCAGGGTGAAAAGATGGGACGGATAAAACCTTTGTCAGAGAGCTCCTGAAGCTGCTTAGACAACTCTTGCATCTCAGACGGTGCAAGACGATATGGAGCTCTGGCAATGGGATTTGCACCAGGTACGAGATCAATACGGAACTCGACTTGGCGTGCTGGAGGTAGACCAGGTAAATCTTCAGGGAATACTTCAGAATAATCCCGAACGACAGGAATATCTGAAATAGACTTACCCTTGCCTTTATCTTCTGTAACATGTGCTAAGAAAGCCACATAGTTCTTCTGCAGATACTTCAGAGCTTTAAAACAAGACATGAGTTTGAGACCACCGGTAGGCTTCTCACCTTGAACCTGCAGGATCTCGCCTGTCGAAAGTGGCACACGAACAATCTTCTTAGAACAAACTATCTCTGCGTGATGCTTGGATAACCAATCCATTCCCACAATAACGTCGAAGCTTCCAAGTTGCATAGGCGCGAGGTCAATAGGAAAAAGATGGTCGTTAAGATTTAACTGGCAGTTGTGAAGAACAGAATCAAGAATAATGGGTTCACCACTAGCAACCTCTACTGTCAAAGATTTGCCTAGTTTCGTTCTAGACACGCGAAGCATTTGCTCAAAAGATAATGACACGAAACTCTTATCGGCACCAGAATCGAAAAGAACAGATGCAGGCTGATTATTAATAAAGAACGTACCGTTCACCACATTATCGTCAGCCTGTGCCTCTTGGGCATTCATGTTAAAAACTCGGCCTCGAGCCGGAGCCTGATTCTGGTTGGCTAGCCTTGGGCACCGGTTCCTGTAGTGGGTCAGATCCCCACAATTGTAGCACGAACCAGGAGGAAAATGAGGTCGTGCAGCTTGACCTTGTTGCGGAGCAAGAGGCTGAGCAACCTGTTGGGCCTGATTTTGAACTGCCTGGTTCTGATTGACAGGAATGCGGCAGTTCACAGCAAGATGACCAGATCTTCCGCAGTTGGTGCACTGACGACACTGGAGGTGCGGTTGATGATGGCCGTTACATCTGTTGCACAAAGGTGCATTGCCAAAATAAGGCTTTTTGGCGGGTGGTTGCGCAGGCTGATTCGGTGCAGCTTGAGCCTGTGCAGTAACAGCAAAATTTTGGGAAGCCTTTCGCTTCCTAGAATTCTTTGAGGAACCAGAATTCTTCCCATTCTTGTTTTCACCCTTCTTACCATCCCCTTTTTCAGATGCCTGCTTCTTACCCTTGTCACCCTTCTTATGCAGCTTTCCCTTACGAACCTGCGACTCAGTCAGTGTCGCTGATAACTCGATCGCCTGACGGAGTGTGGAAGGGTTACTACCAGTAAGGATGTCTTGCACTGAGTCAGGTAGGCCGTCGATGTACCTTTCGATGGCCTTGTCGAGTGGGGTGACCATTGTTGGGCAAAGCAGACTCAACTCTTCAAACCGATCAGTATAAGCCCTGTGCTCACCACTATCTTGCTTCAAAACATCAAACTCCTTCTCCAACGCTCGCTGTTCATGGCGAGGACAGAATTCCCTCATCATAAGGGCTCTAAGTTCAGCCCATGTCTGTGCGAGAGCAACTTCTGCACCCCGGTCTCTCATAACCCCGTTCCACCATGTCAAAGCCCTCTTCTGAAATACGCTCGAGGAGAACTCGACCTTGCGATTATCCGGACACTGCACATGGCGAAAAGTATTCTCTATGCTCTCGAACCACTGAAGAAGCCCAGTCGCTCCCTCAGAACCACTAAACTTGAGTGGTTTAGCCTGGTTAAAATCCTTGTATTTGCATGGAACATTGTTGTTGTTGTTGGCTTGTTGCCATTGAGCAAAGAGATTTGGGAATTGAGCAGCCATCTGCTGCGCAATAATTTCTGCCAGCTCGGCAGTAGCTATCTGGTTCTCACGTCGAGGAGGCATTCTAAAAGAGGAAAACATGAAAAGAAACGAGTGAGATGATTGGATGAAAAGAATGAGATGATAAAAACAAGAATTGCAAACAGCATAGATGGTGGTCATTCGTCCGTATCACAAAGCAAACATACGACTCACAGTGACTAATCAAAGTAAATGGGTCAAAAAATAATGTATAATGAAGACATGCTCGCCTATAAGTGAACACTCATCCCAAGAATTCCCAGGTAAGCACAACTGGTCTCGCGTCTGGTTGAGATGTATACGAAGTGCTTGCCTAGACAGAAAACCCAGAATACAGGCATTCACCCTTCCAGTTTGCACATGTTCACATTATTTAAAACCCAAAACGTTTGACGGGATTTTTGAAAATTAGAAGGCACAAGGCCAAAAACCAATACTGAAAAGGGTTCAAAACCATGTAACAGAGGGTTCAAAACCTTACAATTGAGGGTTCAAAACCTTGTAAAAATTTATTCAAAAACAGATGATTGTTTTTCAAAAATCGTTTCGGAAGATTTTGGTTCTTGTTTTGATAGTCACCTAAGGATAGGTGATGTACATGTTTTAAGATCTAAACACAAGATAACTTGTGTTAGGTTCCTAGAAAAGTTATAGTCTAGGTCAAAGCATTACTAATAACCTAATTCCCTATAACCATTGGCTCTGATACCAACTCTTCTGTCACACCCCGACCGCGTAAAACAACAAATCGCGGCGGAAACATCGGGGCGTGTTGCGACAGAATTAATTGTTTCAAATCCATGGCAAACAAAGTTGTATTTTATTTATTAAACAAGAGTTACATTGTCTTAACACAGGAAATACAGAGTTTATAACATAATTAAACAAAGTCTATCATCGTTTTAGTCTCTAAGGCACAGGTCCGCCCTAGTGTCCTGATCAACATCCTATGGAAAAGCTCCTGAAAACACATGTGAAAATAGGTACGTCAGCATAAAAATGCCTGTGAGATACATAGGTTTGTGAAAAAAATAAGATTCATGACTTATGTTTGAGAAAATGTTTAGTCATGAACCTTGTAATTTGATTTGTTTTATAAATCACTTGAAAAACGATAAGATCCGATGATATGTATAAATAAGAGAATAATGTATGGTTAAATGAATAACCATTGTAAACTGAGTTTGTATAAGATAAGTTATTTGTAAAACAATGTGTGGTGAAAAGTATGTTATTTGTATAAAATGTTATATGTATCAAACTGAAATGATTCAAATAACGTTACGACATATAATACCATACAAACACTTATATATAGGAAGTACCAGCGGCGTATCCACCATGCTTGTATCATATTACACACGCATCGTTACTTAATCACTTAATCAAACCAAACCAACCAATGTAAGAAGTCTATGTTTAAACCAATTGTCAAATGTATTGAATAATATGTCAAGGTGTTTATGTCAAGATGTAAATCATGTCAAATGTCTATGTCAAATATCCATGTCAAATGTCTATGTCAAATATCCATGTCCAATAATAGTCAAGTAATTGTGTAACAAATGCTATGTATGGTAAGTAAAATAAGACTACTTAAACCATAAGTAAAAAAAATGTACAAAACAAAGTATTTTGAATATATCAAAAAGTTATGTTTTGCAAAGTGATGCATGATACATTGATACAAACATTTATGTGGTAAGTTAACGCATACATTCAAGCCTTGAGACAGTCGGATAACCCTTTCAGTCAAGGTTATCAAAAGAATTGTATTCGGATTCAGTCATTCCTTACATCCAAACAAACCCGGGATGTCAGGAATGGGATTTGTCAAGTCCTATGGTACCACTACTTACTCCCGAGCGGCGTAGCAAATGTTAATGAACGTTATAAAGACCCGTTTGTGCAAACCAAATGTCATAGCAGTTGTATACATGTCATAAGAAAACAATGTACTAAGTATGCTAAGTTAACATACAAAGCAGAAAAGTCTTGTAAATCAATGTGCTAGCATGCTATCAGTCAACATACATAGCAGAAATGTAACGTAAAACAATGTACTAAGTATGCACACAATGGACATACATAGCATGAAATGTAATGAAATCATGTACTATAGTGTACTAACAAACATAGTCGGTATATGATGTGAAAACTGGAAAGCATGAAAGTAACAAGTAGGCACATGTGTTCCACCCCAAAACAGTTTGGAAAACAGTAAAAGAGGGGTCTATGTACTCACTTGAGATTGCTCAGTTGAATAAAGATAACCACCAAGCAATGCAAGAGATCTCGGAATCAAACGGCACCTAGTATCGGTAACTATGTTAATAAACCGGACCTATCTCGGAAGACTGGGTAGCATTAGGGTTTGTAAACCAAATGAGTGTCGGAACTCACGTGATACGGTTTAACAAAGCCTACATGCTAAATGAAACTTAACCTAAGTCTTATTGACCCATTATGATCCGTTTAGGTAGCTTATGCTACTTTAACGCATCGTGCGCGTGAAACGCGTTCAGACCGCCTAACTAGCCCTATGACAAGTGTTATATGCCTAAACATGTTACATAATCAGTTATGTGACAAAGGTTTAGGTTACATATGCTTAATTACCAATTATACATGAAAAGGGTATTCTGGTAATTTACCTAAGGCATATAAACTACCTATCATACAACTACTTAAACGATGTGACCATAGGGTATAACCTCGGAAGGTTATTCCCTACCTACTATGGTCACCTACTGTATTTGGTCGGATCCTAATGATCGACCAAACTGGGTCGGGTTCGAAGGTATAGGCGATTTATTAGATCGCCTACCCTACGACCCTAGACAACGTGGTAATCAGTAGGCATAGTCCCAAGGGACTATGACCATCGTGATTACAATCACGTTGCGAAGTTCTAACGAACTTCGCATTGACCATTACTGGTCAACGCTGAAAGTCAAACAAAGTTTGACTTTCTGACTCGAAAAGCAGTAAAAATAAGGAAAAGAACGAAAGAATACTTACGAAGGGTCCCCGAATGCTAATCTAGATCAGTATAGTTCAGGTATGAAACAAGGTTTCAACTTAGAACACAACTAATCAGATTCTAGTGCCTTAAAACAATGAAAGGCATGGGGTATATATAGTTTTCGGTGAACCGTTGAGATCGTTTCATGGAAACTGTGATTCGATCACATCCGTACACTTGTTGAAAGGTTATGGAAGCCACATATGCTCCTTATCTTAGTGACTAAGCAACTTAAAACATGTGGTTAAGGATCAATCAGCTGCAACTTGTGTTTAGAAACATTGAATCTGCCCAGATAGTCAGTCGCGTAGCGCGACAGGTAGCCCCATAGGCGTCGCGCTACGCTAGCGCTTCCCCTGTATCAGAAAGTTTCAAAATTGGCAGCAATGGTCCCTGCACGTGTTTAAGGCCTTTTTCGATGCGTTTGAACCCCGTTAACCTCATTTCAAGGCTCTAAAATGAAGTTAAAGTATAGGGAACTCAAAACATACTCAAAAATATGCCGGATGATGGTTCGTTTGGTCGTACGAACGCGATGTTCGCTTAATTACGACGGAATGCGCATAAGCGCGAAAAACGAACCAAATGACGCAACGAATGGATTTTTCTTAAGGCGAACACTAAAATATAATGTAGTCATGCTTTCATAAATTTTTGGATGTCCAGATGTATTCAGAACGTAAGTTATGCGCGAAAATGCAAACTTGTGCACTTTTTGACACTTTTAGTCCCTGAATGACCCAAAAGTTTATTTTAGCACACCGAACCCCTCAAAGCCTATTTCTAAGCTATGTAAAGGATATTTAAGGTGTGTTTATATTAGGGTTAGGTTCCGGAATGTTCGTTACAGTTCAAATTGACATACTTTCGCAGTTTGTCATATTTAGTCCCTGTAAGCGAATTAACTTGTTTTTGCCATACCAAAGCCTTCAAAACTTATTTCTAAGTTATGTAAAGGTTATTTAAGGTATGTTGAGTATATGTTGATGTTCCGGAGTATTTCTCGCATTAAACTGAGTACGTTTACGCACTAGTTTGCGTATAACTCTCCAGAAAGTGATGTAGAGTTTGAAATTACATAAAAGTCAAAACATGAAAAACGTATAACATAACAAAACAAACATTGGGATCAAATAACATTGTTTTATTGATAATAGAACTGTTCATAGTGATTACAAGCACAGTTGTTACAGTCTCCCCTACTTGTGGAAATTTCGTCCCGAAATTTATTTAGAGGAAACTCTTGGAAAAAGATGTGGGTATTTCGCCTTCATTTGATCTTCGCGTTCCCAAGTAAACTCAGGTCCACGTTTAGCTTCCCAGCGAACTTTGACCAAAGGAATGCGCTTGCGTTTAAGCCACTTGACTTCACGTTCCATGATTTCCACTGGTTTCTCAACAAATTTCAGTGTTTTGCCAACACGAATTTCGTCAAGCGGTATGGAGAAGTTCTCATCAGCTGTACACTTCTTGAGATTGGATACGTGAAAAGTTGGATGAACATTTCCAAGTTTAGGAGGTAACTCAAGTCTGTAGGCTACCTTTCCGATTCTTTCGACAATCTTGAATGGTCCAACATATCTAGGTGCAAGTTTTCCTTTCTTTCCAAATCTGATCACACCTTTCCAAGGTGAGACCTTAAGTAATACTCGATCACCGACTTGAAATTCCAAGGCTTTGCGTTTTGGGTCCGCGTAAATCTTCTGACGGCTTCTAGCTGCCTGAAGGTTATCACGAACTTTCTTGACCTTGTCAGTTGTCTCTAAAATGAGGGCAGGTCCAGTAAGTTGAGCCTCGCCAATCTCATTCCAGCAGACTGGTGAACGACATTTTCGACCATAGAGACCTTCGAAAGGAGCCATTTTGATGCTAGTGTGATAACTGTTGTTGTAGGAGAATTCAATCAATTTCAGATGTGAATCCCAGCTACCACCAAAATCGATCACACAAGCTCTTAGCATATCCTCCAGAGTCTGGATTGTTCTCTCAGATTGACCATCCGTTTGCGGATGATAAGCTGTGCTCAGATTAAGTTGGGTCCCCATAGCAGATTGCATGGTTCTCCAAAAATGAGAAGTGAAACGAGCATCTCTGTCAGAAATGATGTTCAAAGGAACACCATGTCGAGCCACAATTTCATCTACATAGATTTGAGCAAGTCTGTCAGCAGGAAAATCCTCGCGGATTGGCAAGAAATGTGCTGACTTTGTAAGACGATCAACGACTACCCAGATGGCATCATGACCTTTCTTTGTGCGCGGGAGTTTGGTAACAAGATCCATAGTAATGTTTTCCCATTTCCAAACTGGGATCTCTGGTTGCTCCAATAAACCAGAAGGACGTTGATGTTCAGCCTTAACCTTAAGACAAGTAAGGCATTTTGATACGTATAAGGCAATGTCTTTCTTCATACCAGGCCACCAATAGTGAATACGAAGATCCTTATACATCTTATCTGAGCCCGGAAGAATAGAATAACGAGATTTATGGGCTTCATCCATAAGCAAGGTACGAAGATCATCCTGGCTTGGGACCCACAAACGGTCCATGAAGTAATATGACCCATTGCCCTTCAGTTCAAGAGCAGGTGTTATGTGGTAAGGAAATTCCTTATCCATCAAACCTTGTGAAACACAAGATTGTTGAGACTGAGAAATGCGTGCTTGAATATCGGATCGAGCTTGAATAACAGATTGAACACATACACAATGAAGCTTAGTACGTTCCTTACGACTCAATGCATCGGCCACGACATTCGCCTTACCAGGATGGTAGCGAATTTCACAGTCGTAGTCGTTTAAAAGCTCAACCCAACGTCGCTGTCTCATGTTGAGTTCTTTCTGGTTGAAGATATGCTGAAGACTTTTGTGGTCAGTGAAAACCACACATTTTGTACCATACAAATAGTGTCTCCAGATCTTTAGAGCGAAAACAACTGCACCCAACTCAAGATCATGAGTGGTGTAGTTCTTCTCATGTATCTTCAAATGTCTTGATGCATAGGCTATGACTTTGTTCCTTTGCATCAGAACACAGCCAAGACCCAATTTAGATGCATCACAATACACAACAAAATCATCATCACCCTCAGGCAATGATAGAACAGGCGCATCGCAAAGCTTCTGCTTCAGGTGTTGAAAAGCTTCCTCTTGTTTGAATCCCCAATAAAAGGGCATTTTCTTCTGAGTTAGAGCAGTTAGAGGAACTGCAATCTTAGAGAAGTTTTCTATGAAGCGGCGATAATAACCCGCTAGACCAAGAAAAGAACGAACTTCAGTAGGAGTAGTAGGCGTATCCCAATCCTTAATCGCACTGATCTTGGAGGGATCTACATGAACACCTCGTTCGTTGATAATGTGTCCCAAAAATTGAACTTCTTTAAGCCAAAATTCGCATTTGGAGAATTTGGCGAAAAGTTGCTCTTTCTTCAGGAGTTCTAGAGTAAGACGAAGATGCTGCTCGTGATCAGCTCGCGTCTTAGAGTAAATCAAGATGTCGTCAATAAAAACAATGACGAACTGATCCAAATAAGGTTTGCAGACCCTATTCATTAAGTCCATGAAAACAGCAGGAGCATTAGTCAAACCGAATGGCATGACTGTGAACTCGTAATGTCCATAACGAGTACGGAATGCTGTCTTCAGAATGTCTTCTTCTTGCACCCGAAGTTGATGATATCCAGATCGCAGATCAATCTTCGAAAAATAAGAAGCGCCTTGTAACTGATCAAAGAGATCATCGATGCGAGGTAGGGGATATCGATTCTTGATGGTAAGCTTGTTAAGCTCACGATAATCGATACACATCCTAAAGGATCCATCCTTCTTCTTGACAAAAAGAACGGGAGCACCCCAGGGTGAAAAGCTGGGACGGATAAAACCTTTGTCAGAGAGCTCCTGAAGCTGCTTAGACAACTCTTGCATCTCAAACGGTGCAAGACGATATGGAGCTCTGGCAATGGGATTTGCACCAGGTACGAGATCAATACGGAACTCGACTTGGCGTGCTGGAGGTAGACCAGGTAAATCTTCAGGGAATACTTCAGAATAATCCCGAACGACAGGAATATCTGAAATAGACTTACCCTTGCCTTTATCTTCTGTAACATGTGCTAAGAAAGCCACATAGTTCTTCTGCAGATACTTCAGAGCTTTAAAACAAGACATGAGTTTGAGACCACCGGTAGGCTTCTCACCTTGAACCTGCAGGATCTCGCCTGTCGAAAGTGGCACATGAACAATCTTCTTAGAACAAACTATCTCTGCGTGATGCTTGGATAACCAATCCATTCCCACAATAACGTCGAAGCTTCCAGAAAGCGATTTAGAGTTTGGAATCGAACAAGAATTGATATGTGCAAATGATGCACATATTTATACAAATCCCAAGTATGAAATACAATATTTCATTGGTTCGGTATTTGTTTGATGGCCGTGAAGGCACAGGTGTCACACTGGTTTAATCAGTTAAGGATTGATAATCGACGCTAAGGTTCAAGGATTAGGGTTTTTTCTTCTGGTTTGTTGGCTTTCATTTTTCTATGTGATTGGAGACGTAATCTGTAGTGCATGGTTTCTAGTTTTCGTTGTTAGAGGGAGAGTGGAGTACTCTTTAATGAATGAATGTAAAAATACAGGGAGTAACATCCCGGTTAGTCAGGTGAAGCCGTCATCAGTTGATCAAGATGGGTACCCTTTACCGTTTGCTGAAACTGACAACATGAATGAACCTGTGGTTGATGAATTGGAGTCTACACCTGGAACAGCACCAATACGTGGGATTAGACTACGTGTAACTAATATTGAAGGAAATCCATTACTGCC
Organism: Helianthus tuberosus; assembly: GCA_030545235.1. Taxonomy (NCBI): domain Eukaryota; kingdom Viridiplantae; phylum Streptophyta; class Magnoliopsida; order Asterales; family Asteraceae; genus Helianthus; species Helianthus tuberosus. The sequence continues at coordinate 45,771,739 of CM060429.1, read as the reverse complement.
GAGGAGAGGTATGTATTCTACGTCGAATGTATCGATCTTGGATGGTTTGACAAGTATTTCTAAACCTGTGGAAAATCTGTATGCTGGTAAAACCACTAATCTGAACTTGGGGTCATCGGATATGGGGATTCAGGATAGTGAATTGTTTTCTACATCTGGGGAGTCTTCGTCGAGAACTCAAAAGGGCAATATGGATGACAAGGGTCACGAGACTCTCTCTTTTGCTAATGTGGTTCAAAGGAAGAAGGCGTAGGTTAAAGTAAATTTCTGAACTCTAGAATCGGATGAAACTTTTGAAGGGGCTGATGTCTTCATCCCGTTATCATCGGTTAAGCAGGTTTCGGAGAGGTATGTTCATACATTATATGGGTATTTTCTGGGAAAGAGGCTTGCTTTTCCAGTGGTTGATTATTTCGCTAAAATGATGATGAATGCTAAGGGATTCTTTTTCTTTAAATTCAAGACAAAAAACGGAATTGATCAATTGCTAGAAGATGGCCCTTGGATGATTAGGAATGTGCCGATAATACTGAAGGAGTGGTCACCTACTGTTACAGTTGAGAAGGAGGATATAACAACGGTTCCGGTCTGGGTAAAGATGCATGATATTCTGTTGGCAGCCTTTACAGAGGATGGTCTAAGTCTTGTAGCTTCGAAACTAGGGACACCAAAGATGCTGGATTCGTACACGGCGACAATGTGTGCTGAATCATGAGGCAGAAGTAGTTTTGCTAGAGCTTTGATAGATGTTCATGCGAGTATGGAATTAAAAAAGAGTATTACGATGGCTATTCCATCTCTAGATGGAAAAGGATTCTCAAAGTCAGAAATTAAAGTGGAATATGACTGGGTTCCGTTGAGATGTTCTTTTTGCTGTGTGTTTGGGCATGATGATGCCTCATGTCCAAAGAGTAAAAAAGTGGGTGCTGAACCAGCTGGTAAGGATCAAGAGGTGTTTCAGGATGCTAAAAAAGTTAGGAAAGGAAGTAATCCAGGTGTGCATATTAATAACCAGAAACAGAAGTTTGTTTATCGACCGGTTGTAAAGCAGAAAACCAAATCTGATGTTAGAGTGCAACCCGAAAACCAAATTTCAACATCCAATCCTTTTCATGTGCTGGGCGAAGAACCTGATGATGGCAACTTAGATGTTGGAAATCGACAACAAGATAGTGCAGCGGAAAAGGTCCAAACGACTAAACACATTCGTGATAAATCTAAAAATACTAATGCGGAAGAAGTAATTGCGGATGAAGTGGGTATAGATGATCTTTTGGCTGATATTCCAAATTATTTGGAGAAGAAACAGGTGAACCAGGGGTCTGAGGGTGCAAGCACACCCGGAGATAGTGGTATCCATGGGTAGCATAGCTTCGTGGAATATAAGGGGGTTGAACCGCCCCCTTAAATAGATGGAGGTTCGACAGGTGATGGTGGATAATCATTTGCATGTTTGTGCGATTATGGAGACTCATGTGGACTCTTCAAAGGTTTATGAGGTTTGTAATAAAGTTTGTCGGTCTTGGAGTTGGGCTTCGAACACGGCTCTATGTAGCAAGGGTACTAGAATCTTGGTAGGCTGGGATGCTAATATTGTGGATGTGATGATTCTTGCTCAAACGGATCAAGTGGTGCATACTCAGGTGATGTTTAAGCTGGATCAAAAATCTATTTTCATTTCTTTTGTATACGCGGATAACTATTACAAGAAAAGAAGGGATTTGTGGCAAAATTTACTTGTTCACCGGTCGTTTATGAGGGATAAACATTGGGCTATGATGGGAGATTTTAACGCGCATCTCTCTTATGAGGATACAAGTGTAGGGACTTCCACGTTTCACATCGGGAATAGAGAATTCAAAGAGTATGTTAATGAGCTAGAGATGTTCGATATTAATAGCTCGGGCCTTCACTATACATGGTCAAATAAGCATCAGGATAGTGGGATTATCTTCAAGAAGCTGGATCGTATCATGTGTAACATCCATTGTGTAGATGTTTTCCCTAATGTTGCTGCGTATTTTCACCCTTATAGGGTTTCGGACCATGCCCCTTGTATCTTAAAGTTGCCTGATATTTCTAGGGAAAAGCCAAAGCCCTTCAAGTTTGTCAATTTAGTGGCTGATAAGCGTGGCTTTTTGGAGGAAGTGCAGCGTATTTGGTGTACAAATGTTGATGGGTATCATATGTTTCAGGTTGTTCGGAAGCTGAAGTTACTTAAAGCTCCGCTTCGGAAAATTTTATATGATCAGGGTAATCTGCACCAGAATGTGCTAAATTTGCGAAAAGAGTTAGATGATTGTCAGTTTCGTATTGATGGGGACCCTCTAAATGGAGATTTAATGAGTCAACATGGCCGATTACTTCAACAATACAAGGATGCGGTCCGAGATGAAGGGTTGTTTCTGAAACAAAAATCCAAGATTGATTGGCTTGAGGTTGGGGATTCGAACTCGAGATACTTTCATAATGTCGTCAAAACTAAGAATCATCGAAGCCGCATTTTTTCTATTCGAGACGGGAATGGAACGCTTCATGAGGGGGGATTGGTTTCAAAGGTTATGGTTGATCATTACACAAATTTTTTTGGCACTATGGGAAATATTTCGCTGCATCCGACTCCAGATTTATTTCGGAATATATTATCTTCTGATAAAGCTAGTAGTATGGTCCGTGTGGTGACGGAAGATGAGATAGAGAGAGCTATGTTCTCAATTGCTGGGAATAAAGCGCCTGGACCTGATGGATACACTTCGGTGTTCTTTAAGAGAACTTGGGAAATCACTGGGAAGGACGTTTGTACGGCTATGCAGGATTTTTTCTCTAATGGAAAACTTCTTCGTGAGCTGAATCATACCATTCTTTCGCTAATTCCGAAGGTGAGCACACCTGATTCGATTTCGGATTATAGACCTATTTCATGCTGTAAAACATTATACAAATGTATTAGTAAAATTCTCACCAATCGAATTAAGGAGGGTTTGGCGGATATTGTGAACATTAACCAATCGGCTTTTGTCCCAGGGAGGAGGATTTCAGATAATATCCTCCTAACCCAGGAACTAATGCATAATTATCATCGAAATCATGGGCCTCCGCGGTGTGCGTTTAAGGTGGATATTTAGAAGGCTTATGATACAGTAGACTGGAATTTCTTGAAGCAGATTCTCTTGGGGTTCGGCTTTCATTCGAAGATGGTTACTTGGATTATGGTTTGTGTCTCAACTACCTCGTTTTCTGTGGGATTGAATGGTAACCTTTATGGATACTTTAAAGGAAAAAGGGGGTTGCGGCAGGGTGATCCGATATCTCCGTACCTTTTTACGTTGGTTATGGAGGTTCTAACCATAATTTTGCAAAAACAAGTTGACTTGTCTTTGGAGTTCAGATTTCATAATAAATGTGAAAAGCAAAGGATTATAAATTTATGTTTCGCTGATGATCTCTTTATGTTTGCGAGAGGGGATAAGAATTCGGCTAAGGTCATTATGGATTCTTTAACTCTTTTCAAGAGCATGTCGGGGTTGGTTCCTAGCATGACCAAAAGTACTGTTTACTTTGCTAATGTCTCGAACAGTGTGAAGGGTCTCATCCGTAGCTTCATGCCGTTTGAAGAGGGTACCCTACCAGTTCGATATCTAGGGGTTCCTCTCATTACTACAAGGCTCGTGTACAGTGACTGCAAGCGGATTGTTGAGAACATGGAGGCAAAAATTACAGATTGGAAAGCGAAGAGTTTGTCCTTTGCATGGCGGCTCCAGCTAATCCGGTCAGTTTTATCATCTATGCATATTTACTGGGCTTCGGTCTTTATATTACCAAAGCGTGTTATTGTGGAGTTAGAGGAAAAAATGAGACGGTTTCTTTGGGCTCAGGGCAATAGTATTAGAGGGAAAGCTAAAGTTAAATGGAGTAAAGTTTGTTTCCCGAAACAGGAAGGAGGTTTGGGTATTCGTAGAGTTTTGGATATGAATAATGCGCTTATGGTCTCGCATGTGTGGAGTATCCTAACATGTAGAGAATCCTTGTGGGTTAAATGGATTCATTTGTATCATTTACGTGAGAGGAGTTTCTGGGATGTCCCGGTCAGGAATAATGTGGCATGGAGCTGGAGGAAAATGTTGCAACTTCGCCCAATTATTCGAAAGCATATATGGATGGAAATTGGGGATGGTAATAAAACTCTAGCGTGGTTTGATATCTGGGATGATGCTTGTCCGTTGATATCCTTTCTGACTCCATGGATGATAGCTAATGCTGGGTTTGGTATGCAAACTAAGGTTGCTGAGTTGTGGGAGTTTGGAGGATGGAGATGGCCGAATGCTTGGGTTCAGCGATACCCGGCTTTACAGAACATGAGGGCTATCAACTTGAATCCTAATATGCAGGATAGGGTGGTGTGGAGAACCAGTTCGGGATCAGTTGTCGACTATGGAACTTCGATGGTATAGGAGGAGATTCGGCTTAATCAGAGTGTAGTTCCTTGGGCCAATATCGTGTGGTTTCCTCAAGCTATCCCTCGGCATTCGTTTGTATTGTGGCTGCTAATAAACAAGAAACTAAAGACACAGGATGTGATGAGGAAATGGTGTTCTTCGGGAAATATGAACTTTAATCTCATGTGTTGTTCATTGTGTACGTCTGGACCAGATTCTCTTTTTTTTGGGTAAAGGGTTACCCCGGTGATTCTATTAAAAACAACCGCAATTAAGTACAAGTAGTGAGAATGTGTTCCCCACTAGTTCATATACAGGACATGCCCCATATATGTAAACCAAACAAACCAAACAACCTACGACACCCCATAACCTAGCCTACTATACATCATGAAAAGATATGAAGTAGACACGACAAACCAAAACAAAATAAACCCTCATCCGCCATCATCAAATATGAAGTTGCCACAAACTGTCAGCCCCTTCACACGAACCAAAATTAGACTATCCATTGGAGACCTTTGTAGTAGAGGTGCTTGCCCCTGTATTTTCCGGCTTCCGAACGCCCAAAGTTTCATCATACACTACCTCAACTTCATCATCATCCGGATTTTCACTACTATGCTGCCCCATTGTTCTATTTGTTCCAGAGTTAAGCGCACTAAAAGGGTTGTGAGTCTGAATTGAACCTTTTCCACCCTTCATATTAGTAGAAGAAGAAGTATTCCCAACCATATTCTTGATTGTTTGTATGCTTCTAGGATATGGTATGGTGTTAGAGATAAAGTGGACTACTATGCTGCCCCATTGTTCTATTTGTTCCAGAGTTAAGCGCACTAAAAGGGTTGTGAGTCTGGACCAGATTCTCATGAGCATCTTTTCTTTGATTGTTTGTATGCTTCTAGGATATGGTATGGTGTTAGAGATAAAGTGGAGATGGGAACTATTGACTCCTCTTGGGACGCGATATATGACCACTTAATTAAGCATGCGGATTCGAAGAAGGTTATTCATATTGTTAAACGTCTAGTGGTTGGTGCGGCAGTCTATTTTGTATGGCAAGAGCGAAACCAGCGATTGTTCTCTAATAAAAAGAGAAATGAAAGCCAGCTTGTTGAGGTGATTCTGAACACTGTCCGGATGAACCTACATTCCATGAAGTTCAAGAGATCAATTCAGGCAACGAGAGTGTTACACTTATGGAGATTACCTCGCGGGTTATTGATGGATGATGATGATTGCGGCTAAGTTTTTTTGTCATGTGTTTTAGTATAGTTAATCCTATGTGATTGGTGTTATGTGTTTGCTTTGTTGCTAGGTGAACTCAAATGTGGCATGTCATGTTTGAGAACTGGGGGTTATTGTTAGGCCCTCACTTGTTTTTTTTGTGGTTGTGTGAAATAAAATTTAACCGGGGTAACCCTTACCCAAAAAAAATGGTTTTTATGATCCTATGTACTGGTTTGGGGGCTCCCATGGTTTTAAAAATCAGTGGGTGCAAGTGTAAGGCTCAGATTGAAGCTCGGTTTTCAAGAAACGATCCTAACGGTTCTACGAAAACTATATATACCTCTCCATAGTTCACTTGCAAAACCCACAACTTGATCTGATTTTGGCCTTCTAAGTTGAAGTTTATACTTCATACCTGAAGGTAAATCGGATCAAGAGCTTGCGGGGACCTTTTGTAAGTCTTCTTTCGTTCTTTTCATTCGTTTTTATCGTTAAAGTCAAACTGCGTTTGACTTTTTGCTTTGACAAGTTTATGGTCAATGAGAAGTTCGTTTGAACTTCATAACGTGAGCGTAATCATGATGGTTATGGTCCCTAGTGACTATACCTACTGATTACCACGTTATCTAGGATTAGTGGCGAGTCGTAGTTTCGGCCAAAATGCGCATTCTTGCGTATTTTGTAACCAAACTACTTTAGGTATCAAAACCGTTTGTTTTGATACCAAACCTGTTTTCTAACTTAGTTAAACATGTTTCAACATGTTTAACTCGTCACTTTAGGTTTAGTGCTTATGTAGGGTCGTAAGGTAAGCGATCTAAACAATCGCTTATACTTTCGAACCCGACCCGTTTGGTCGATCATTAGGATCTGACCAAACACATTAGGTGACCATAGTTGTATAGGGAATAACCTTCCGAGGTTATACCTTATAGTCACGTCGTTTAAGTAGTTGTATGATAGGTAGTATATATGCCTTAGGAAAATTACCAAAATGCCCTTTTTGCACATAAATCCATTTTAAGCATATGTAACATAAATTTTGACCTCTAAACTGATTAGGCAACTATATTAGACATGTTAAGGCATATATTACTTGTCATAGGACTAGTTAGGCGATTCGAACGCGTTTTACGTGAACGACGCGTTAAAGTAGCGTAAGCTACCTAAACGGGTCATAATGGGTCGTAAGCACTTAGGTTAGGTTTCATTTTAGTATGTAGGCTTTGTTAAACCATATCATATGAGTTCCAACACTCATTTGGTTTACGAAACCTCATCCTATCCAATCTCCCGATTTAGGTCCGGTTATTTACATAGTTACCTATATAGGGTGCCGTTTGATTCCGTGATCCCTCTAGCTTTGCTTGGTTGTTGGTCAAGACTTCTAAGCACCCTCAAGTGAGTACATAGACCCCTCTTTTACTGTTTGCCAAGCATTTTGGGGTGAAACACATGTGCCTACTTGTTATTTTCATGCTTTCCATGTTTTCATATCATATACTTGCTATGTTCATTAGTACACTATTAGCACACGATTTCATTATGTTTTGCTATGCATGTTCACTTAACATGTTAGCACATTGATTTTCGTACATTACATTTTGTTGCATATGCTCATCCATCATATGGACACATTGTTTTACATTGTGAACCTTTTGTAACCGTTTGATTATGTGAACCGTTTGTGACCACTTGACTATGTGAACCGTTTGTAATCGTTTGATTATGTGAACCTTTTGTAACCGCTTGACTATGTAAACCGTTTGTGACCACTTGATTATGTGAACCTTTTGTAACCGTTTGATTATGTGAACCTTTTGTAACCGTTTGATTAAGTGAACCGTTTGTGACCACTTGACTATGAGGACCGTTTGTAACCGTTTGATTGACATGAACCGTTTGAAATCTGTTTGAACTGTTGGGTTAGGGAAGTGATTAGGTAACGGGGCGGGTATAATGTGCTAAAAGCATGGTGGATACGCCGCTGGTACTTCCTATATATAAGTGCTTTTAACACATTGTATATCGTTGCGTTATCTAGATCACTTGGGCAAGGTTATCAAAATAAAGTTATATTACAAGGTTTTTCTAACGATATATATATACTATTCGAGTTTTTATTTCAAAAACGATTTACAATTTGGGTTTAATTAAACAAATGTTTTGGAGTTAAGAATCATGGCTACGAGATTTTATCATATCCAATTTGATTTGAGTTGGTTAATTATGTCGCAATACCATACTTTTCAAAACAAGCTTTTTAAATAAGTATTGCAACATGTAAAACGAGCCATGAATCTGACACTCACTTAAAACCTATGTACTCGCCGGCATTTTTATGCTGACGTATTTTCACATGTGTTTCAGGTACCATAGTTGATGATGATTGATGATGATATTTGTGTACGCTCACATAGGAATGGACGAGGCCTTAGTGACTTAATAACAATGAAAGACTATTTGTTTATGTATTGTTTCAAATTCCAATGTAATGTAATACATTTAATTCAATAAAACGAAATTGTTTAATCCATGGTTGTGAAACAATGATTCTGTTACAACACTGCCCGACGTTTCCGCCACATTTTGTTGTTTTACGTGGTCAGGGTGTGACAACATGAGACTCTAGAATTGCACAACAACTCAGCTTATTATCTTTGACTGCTTGCCGAACCTCCATTTGTTTCAGAGGGCGGTTCAACCCCCTTATGTTCCAAACAGCGAAACTAATCATTAGAAACCACTTGTTTAGGAGTGCTTGCCCCTTTACTAACATTGGTTTCTCGTCTATCCTCCCTGATAAATTCATTCGTTTCGTTATACACCTCAACCACTTCCTCGTCATCCGACACATTTTGGTCATGCCCTACACCGAGCTACTTTGGCCAACATCAGTCTCCTCCCCTAGAATATCAAATTTATTTCGAGTTGCCACTGTTTCCATCCGAATCGGATCAAGATTAGGAGTCCCTCCCTTGCCCTTAGACGCAATCGGCCTATATTCGAACTTTTGTTTAGGTTTATTCACATTAAAACCAACCTTCCTAGCTACCTTCTTACCTTGCACCGTCGTGTACCCCTCTTCGTCCAAAGTAGGCTGACGCTTTGAAGGCCCCCGGTTCTGAATCGGCTGTTTATACTTTTTATCATCACTATTAACCTTGGGTAAAGGGTTACCCCGGTGATTCTATTATAGACAACCGCCAAATAAGTACAAGTAGTGAGGATGAGTTCCCCACTAGTTCATATACAGGACATGCCCCATATATGTAAGCAAAAAAGCAAACAAACCAAGTTACCACCTCAATCTAGCCTACTACAATCATGATAATGACTAACTAGTAGACAAACGAAAAAAATCAAACAAACGACGTCAACCGCCATCATCAAAAATGAAATTGCTACCAACCGGCAGCCCCTTAGCATGAAACAGAAGCCACCTATCCATTGGACAACTTTATGTGAGAGGTGCTTGCCCCTGTACTGGAAGACGTAGGATGTGTACCCGATGTCATAAACTCATTCGTTTCATCATATACAACCTCTACCTCGTCATCGTCAGACTCCTCATTTAGCTCACGTCCCCCTTTATATCTCCCCTGGAAGGAACCCCCGTTCCCCCCCCCAACAAACCCAAGCGCACTAAACGAATTGTGTGTTTGAACCTTGGACGAACTAGTGCACCGCGCATTCACGTAGGAAGAACTCACTGCCTTTTTCTTTTTATCCACAGGTCTATATTCAAACTTGGGCTTTTGATTGTTTACTTGAAAACCGCTCTTCGTTACATTCTTCTTTGTCTTGACTTCCGTATAACCATCCTCATCTACTTTCGGACTGTTTGTAGGAGGTTTCACTGTCGATCGACCGCATTTTGGACACTCCTTAGAATCATGCCCAAATACACAACAGTGGGCACATCTCGGGGGTTTCCATTCATATTCCACACGAATAGTCTCATTGACATACTTGTTCTCATCCAACTCAGGAATAGCCATGGTTAGGACCACTTTAAAATCATGTTCAGCAGAGATATCAATGAGGGTCCTAGCATAGCTGCTTCGTCCCCAAGCCTCGTTGCACATATCACTAGTATACGAATCCAACCGCAAAGGAGAACCAATTTTAGATGCCAACCAATTTTAAGGAGGAATTGGTTATCGCGGTTCCATGTCTTGATGGGGATGGGTTTGTGAAGGAGAAAGTATATGTCGAATATGAGTGGTCTCCCCATAGGTGTGGTCGTTGTTGTGTTTTTGGTCATAATGAGGAAGCTTGTCCAAAGCAGGTTATTCGTGTGTCGAGTAGTGGGAATAAAGGGAAACAGCAAAAGGAGGCAATGCAAGCTAAGGGTTTGAAAAAAGGGAGACCTACGGATGCTGATGGATTTATGGGCGTGGATAGTAGAAAAGTGGCTAGACGGACTGGTTTTCCAGTAAATAAACAAAAACAGAAGTTTGAGTATAGACTGGTGGTACCCAAACCGTAGGGTACTTTGAATTCTCAACCTAAGCCGACCAATAGTGTGGCTGTGAACAATCCTTTTGATGTTTTAAGGAATGATAAAGGGGAATCTAGTAAAACTGGTGATGGTATGGATAGTAATCAGGAGGAGTCAGATGATGAAGAGGTAAGGGAAGTGTACAATGAAACAAATGAGTTTCTTAGAGAAGATAAGCATGGAACCACAAGTAAAAAAGGGGCAAGCACTCCTGATTCAGTGGTTTTAAATGGTTAGTTTTGTCACATGGAATATAAGGGGGTTGAACCGCACCCTGAAACAAAAGGAGGTTCGTCAAGTTGTTCAGGAAAATAATGTCAGTTTATGTGCGATTCTTGAATCTCATGTGGATGTCAATAATCTGAGTAAAGTATGTAGCTTTGTTTTTCGGAACTGGGATTGGACGTCAAACGGAGGACGTTGTCAAAAAGGGACTTGTATAATTCTTGGGTGGGATCCGGCTATCATAGATGTTATGATTCTATCACAAACGTCTCAAGTGATGCACATTCAGGTTATATTTAAAGTGGATAGGAGAATGATGTTTTGTTCTATTGTTTATGCAGAAAACTATTATGTTTCACGTAGGGTGTTATGGCAACAACTTAAAATGCATAAAGTTTTGGTGAAGGATGATCCTTGGGTTTTAATGGGGGATTTTAATTCAGCGCTTAATCTTGAAGATAAGTCTATGGGGATCTCTACTATTTCTCAAGGTATGCGAGATTTTAAGGAGTGTGTGGAGGACATTGGGGTGTTTGATGTTAACTGAGTGGGTATGCACTTTACATGGAATCAAAAGCCGAAAAAAGGTGTGGGTTTGCTGAAGAAAATTGATCGTGTTTTGGGTAATACTGCTTTTGTGACTGAATATCCGGAATCGGTTGCTTTGTTTCAACCGTATGGTGTTTCAGATCACTGCCCATGTATTTTAAAATTTCCAAAGGTTGTGAAATTGAAGCCGAGACCATTTAAATTCGCAAACTTCCTGGTTTATAAGCCAAAGTTTTTGGAAATAGTTAAAGCTGAATGGGATACTTCTATTAATGGCGTGTATCAGTTCCAAGTTATGAAGAAGTTGCGCATGTTGAAATCTCCTCTAAGGGCCCTTTTGTTTGCTCAAGGTAACTTGCACAAAAAAGTGGTGGATCTTCGTGAAAAGCTTGGGAGTCTTCAACAGCGTATTGATCACGATCCGACAAATGAGGCGCTAAGGATTGAAGAAACAAAAGTTTTGAGTGAGTTTCAGGAAGCTTGTCTTGATGAAGAAAGATTTTTGAAGCAAAAATCAAAAGTGGAATGGTTGCGAGCGGGTGACTCGAATTCAGCTTTTTTCCACATGTCGCTGAAGAGTAGGAATCATCGATCTCGCTTAGATGTTATTACCGATGTAAATGGCATGTCTTATGAGGGGGATGAAGTCCCGGATGTCTTTGTTAAATATTATGAGAATTTTTTGGGATGTCATGGTCAGGTATCTTTAGATCCTTCTCCTGAGTTGTTTACGAAAAAGTTAGATGCTAATCGGGCTACTCATATGGTGCGGCCTATTACTCTCGAGGAAATAAAGTCGGCTATGTTTGCTATTGGTAATGATAAAGCGCCAGGGCCTGATGGCTTTACAGCTGCGTTTTTTAAGAAGGCGTGGGATATTGTGGGTAGTGACATATCGAATGCGGTCCTGGATTTTTTCAACACGAGGAAGCTCCTAAATCAGTTAAATCATACGCTTTTAGCTATGGTTCCGAAGATCACCATTCCTGCCAGAGTTACTGATTATCGACCGATCTCTTGCTGTAATGTCGTCTACAAGTGTATTAGTAAGATTTTAGTGGAACGCATTAAGGATATACTTTGTGGGATTGTTAGTATTAATCAATCTGCTTTTGTTCCGGGCCGGAAGATATCGGATAATATTCTTCTTACTCAGGAATTGATGCATAACTATCATAGGAGTTCTGGCCCGCCTAGATGTGCATTCAAGGTTGACATTCAGAAAGCATATGATACAGTTGACTGGGGATTTCTTAAGCAAGTTTTGGTGGGTTTTGGATTTCATCGACTTATGGTGGATTGGATCATGGTTTGTGTGTCTACTACTTCATACTCGATATGCATTAATGGTAATGTTTATGGTTATTTCAAGGGTAAGAGGGGATTAAGACAGGGTGATCCTTTGTCTCCGTATCTGTTCACTCTCGTTATGGAGGTCCTAACCTGTATTCTACAGCATATGATTAGGATTGATTCTTCTTTCAGGTTCCATAATAAGTGTGAAAAACAACAGATTGTTAACTTATGTTTTGCGGATGATCTTTTCTTATTTGCAAGAGGAGATGTTGATTCGGCTAGGTGTATTATGAAGTCTCTAAAGGATTTCTCTAAAATGTCGGGCTTGATTCCTAGCTCTCAGAAAAGCACGGGTTTCTTTTGTAATGTTCCTGATCACGTTAAAACGGCTATTCTGAGTGATGTTCCTTTTGTTGAAGGGAAATTACCTGTGCGTTACTTGGGTGTCCCTCTCATCTCTACACGCCTCCTTTATAAGGATTGCAGTATTCTGGTGGAGCGGTTGGATCAGCGTATTCACAACTGGAAGAACAAGTTGCTATCTTTTGCAGGTAGATTACAGCTCATTATCTCGGTGTTGTCAGCTATGCACGTCTATTGGTCTTCAGTCTTTATTTTACCGGTGCGAATTATTCATGACCTAGAAGCAAAAATGAGGAATTTTCTATGGTCTCAGGGTACTTTTCAGCGCGTGAAGGCCAAGGTTTCTTGGAATTCTGTTTGTCTTCCTAAAATTGAAGGTGGGTTGGGTATTAGACGGATTGGTGATGTCAATAAGGCTCTTATGGTTTCGCATGTTTGGAGTATTATTACAAACCGTGAGTCACTTTGGGTTGCTTGGATTCATTCGTACAGGTTAAAGGGCCGTACTTTTTGGGAGTGCAAGACTGTTCAAAATTGCTGTTGGAGCTGGAGAAAACTTTTACAGCTTCGGCCGCTGATTAGGGGCTATTTTTGGTCCAAAATTGGCAATGGTAGATGCACTTCAGCATGGCATGATAACTGGAGTGATGCTGGTCCTTTGAGTTCTTTTCTATCGGCTAGAACTATCACTAGAGAGGGGTTTTCTTTACAAGCTACTGTTGAGGATATGTCGTCTAATGGTTCATGGTTATGGCCGGATGCTTGGAGAGACACGTATCCGGTTCTTTTACAACTTGATCAGATTCAGCGGGATGATTATGCGCAAGACCGTTTGTTTTGGAAAGATGGGGATGAATTAAGTGATTACTCTTCTTCAGTAGTCTGGAATTCTATCAGAGCTAGTGAACCGGAAGTGGACTGGGCTAATGTTGTCTGGTTTGGGCAGTGTATTCCACGCCATGCTTTCTTTATGTGGCTTATTATGAGGCGTAAATTGATGACTCAGGATAAAATTCTTCATTGGAATAACATTAGAAGTAATAACATGAATTTAATGTGTTGCCTCTAATGTTATGAAGATATTGACTCACATGATCATTTGTTCTTTGAGTGCAAGTTTTCGGCTCAGATTTGGGAAGGGATTCGAATAAAAGCAGGTATGAGTAATGTGGAAGCTAAGTGGAGTGCTATTGTGGATTGGCTGCGGCATCGTGCTAGATCAAAATCCGCTGCAAATCTTGTTTGTCGTTTGATTGTTGCTGCAGCTGCTTATGCTATTTGGCGAGAGAGAAACCAAAGGTTTTTAAAAACCGTTCCAGGCCTCCTGAAAACATTTGTGGTTCGATTATTGAAATGGTCCGTTATAAACTAATGGGTTTGAAGTTCAAGAATACGCTTAAAGTAAGGAGGTTGCTCGACAAGTGGGAGATCCATGGCGATTCGGTTGTGGATGATGGAGGCTGAATGATTTGTCGTTTTTTTGATTCTAGATTGTAGTCTAGTGGTTTTTGTTTAGTTGGGTCTACTTGTTTTGATTTAGTTTCCACTTTCATGAGGCATGTCTCATGTTTGAACTAGTAAGGGTGTCTCCTTACTACTTGTTTTTATTTTTGTGAATATATAAAATCACCGGGGTAACCCTTTACCCAAAAAAAAAATTTTAGATACCAACATGCTTAACCCATCATCAGTATACGCCGCTAGAGGAACCTCATGCAATTTCACCCAAACCGCAACCTTTTTAATATCTTCTTTTTTAAGAGTGTTTGTAGGGGACCAAGTGTTGAGAAAAAGAGGTTTGTTCCGAATCAGCCAAGGACCCCCTTCAAGAACATTATTCATCCCATTCGAATTCATCAAAATTTTCTGAAAACCATGTTTTTTCCAATTTGTTTTCACAAAATATTCAACAACCGGATAAGCAATTCTATCCCCCAGGAAGTAATCATAAAGAGTATTTGCTAACCTGCTGTTAACCTGACGAACAGAATCAATTGGTAAAACTACATCCACTCCTTCCAAGGAGACATCCGACTTTAGCGACCTAAAATTAATTTTAGGAGTTTGATCAGCCGACTCATTAGCATTCCTAGCTGAATTTGGAGCATTCGAGCCAGAATCCATGTTAACACCACCCTAGTCAGCTTGTTTGTTTGACACAACATTAGCGTACGATTGATAAGTAGCTCGAGGGATAGGACTAACATCATTCAACGGGAGCACAAAAGCTACCTTTCTTTTATCAAGAACCTTAGCATACTGCTGATTAGGAGAATCAGACCGACCAACCTGTTCATCATCATCTAGTGGCAGCATAAAGGTTACCTTCTTGCTCAATTCGGAAACCCTCGCAGCTATATTTGACGTTAGTTCATCATCACTATTAACCTTCTTGTTCATCATCACTATTAACCTTGCCACCTTGAGGTTTACCATTTGACACACGAGTAGCCTGCTTTGGACAACAATCCTCATCATGGCCAAAGAC
This sequence comes from Helianthus tuberosus, assembly GCA_030545235.1. Lineage (NCBI taxonomy): Eukaryota > Viridiplantae > Streptophyta > Magnoliopsida > Asterales > Asteraceae > Helianthus > Helianthus tuberosus. The sequence goes on along the minus strand of CM060429.1, from coordinate 45,756,648 downwards.
ACAACATCGACCGCACCTATGGGGACACCATTCATATTCCACATATACCTTCTCCTTAACAAAACCATCTCCGTCAAGGCAAGGAACTGCAATAATCAACTCCTCCTTGAGATCCTTATCAGCCGAAATTTCAATGAGTTCACGAGCAAAACTACTCCTACCCCACATATCTACACACATTGAGGTTGTGAAAGAATCTAAGGCTTTCGGCTCCCCAATAGCTGTTGTAATCAAACTTAAGCCATCTTCCGTGTACGCAGCTATCGGAACCTCATGGATTTTAACCCAAACCTGAACCTTTTTAACTTCCTTCTTTTCAAGTTTAACCGACGGCGACCAAATTTCCAAAAACATTGGCTGTGAACGAATAATCCACAGACCCTCAGTAAGCACCTTCATCATCCCTGCTTGATCACCAAACTTGAAAAAGAAAAATCCATTGGCGTTCATCATTGATTTCTGCAATCCAAACCGTTTCCAGTTATTTCTAACAAAGTATTCGACAACTGGGTATGCTACCCGATCCCCCAAAAAATATCCATACAATGTGTTGGCCAGTTTATCTTGCACAACTCTGACGGAGTCCCTAGATAACACGACATCACAACCATCCTGCTTCTCAACGGTAGCAAGTGCACGAAAATTAACCTTCCTCGCGCTATCTCCCCTAAGTGATTCAGCATAAGACAAAGGTTTAACTGAATTACCAGAACTCGGCTGACTACCAGCAACATGATCCTGATGTTTCTCCTCTCCCTGATACTCCGAACTGATTTCCTCCACGTTATCGATGTTCAGAGGTTTGGATATGGCAGCCAAACCATCAATAACCGAAACATTATTTGTAAAAAACATACCTCTCCTCGGCAACATTGAGTTTCCTTCAATATTGGTCACACGTAACCCAATACCACGAACTGGTACTGTTCCAGGTGTAGATTCAGTCTCGTCAACCATAGTTTCATTCATGTCATCCGCTGCACTAGGCGATTTAGGGAACCCATCCAGATCAAACAATTCCGGCTTCAACTGATTATTCGGGATGTACCCCCAGGTTTTTTACGTTCACTCATTAAAGATTAAACTCCTCTCCCTTATTCAACGAAACTCAAGAAACCATGCAATACAAAAGTCGACCACCACCCACAGAAAACGAAGAACACCAATCAGAAAAGTAAAACCCTAATCCTTTTACCCTAGCGCCGAACTTCAATCCTTAACTGATTAAACCAGTGTATCAATCTAGCTAAATTAAACACAGTTAACCGCGATCAATAACAACCGATTTAATATGTCAGGACTTCGAGACTGCTACTAGGGCGGCGATTGAAGAAGAACAAGGCAAAACCCTATTTTCAGATTGATCACTATTGCTAACGAGTTCGTTATAGAATTTCGATAAATCAAAACTCTAATCACAGACTGTTATACAGAAGATGGGTTGAGCCTGATTGCATCAAAGCTAGGGGATCCAAAGGTGCTCGATAATAAACTCATTTTTACTTGGTTATTTATTTAATCATGCATTATTCTTTTGTTATCATCTGATTTTCATATCGATTTTCATATGATTTTATAAAAGAAAACACTTTTAAAGGTTCATGACTACTTTTTGTTAAACACTTCTTTTAACTACAAGTCATGAATCCTTCATCAATAAAACCTATGTATCTCACAGGCATTTTTATGCTGACGTACCTATTTTTATGCTGACGTACCTATTTTCACATGCGAGAAGGGAGGTTAAATTGGCGAAAGTTATTATGGAGTCACTTAATGTGTTTAGAGACATTTCAGACCTCGTCCCAAGTATCTCTAAAAGCTTCGCGTTTTTTTTGCAACGTCTCGGATGTGGTTAAAAATAGAATATTGCATTTTATTCCTTTTGAAGAAGGTAAGCTGCCCATTAAATACTTGGGAGTGCCATTGCTGGCATCGAGACTAATGAAGAAGGATTGCAAAGCTCTCGTCGAAAGAATGAATAATAAAATCACTAACTAGAAAAACAAGTTCTTGTCTTTTGCAGGTAGGTTGCAATTAATCAAATCGGTGCTGTCTTCTATTCATGTTTACTGGGCGTCTGTTTTTGTCCTCCCGGTTGCCATCATGAAAGAGCTTGAAACTAAAATGAAGTGGTTCCTTTGGGGTCAAGGTATGGTCTCTAAAGGCAAGGCAAAAGTTGCTTGGAAGGAAGTTTGCTTACCACGTAACGAAGGAGGGTTGGGTATAAAGCGGGTGGCCGATGTCAACCATTCGCTGATTACTCATCACCTTTATAGTATTATATCGAAAAGGGACTCTCAGGTGTAGAGATCTTGTTCGGCACATGTTCTGGACTAAAGTGGGAAACGGTAAGAGTACATTTTTATGGCATGACAAATGGTCTGATGACTCGCCGCTGGGAACCATGGTAACACCGAGACATATGTCTAAGCATGGCTTTACTCTAGCGTCAAAGCTGGCGGATGTAGTTCAGAATGGTACTTGGAGATGGCCTGATGAGTGGAGAACGATATATCCATCTTTATTTCAGCTATCCTCGGTTGAGCTATACCTGAATCGGGAAGATCTTTTTTTTTGGGTAAAGGGTTACCCCGATGATTCTATATATTCACATCCAAAACAAAACAAGTAGTGTAGAGGATCTACACTAGTTCATTCACGAGACATGCCCCATGAATCGGGAAGATGTTGTTATGATTAGAAAATCGAATGGGAGGATTGATGAGTATTCCACTAAAGAAATATGGGAGGCAATCAGATCCAGAGGTTCCGATGTAGCTTGGGTGGATTTCTTTTGGTCAGCATTCAATATCCCGAAACACTCATTCCTTTGTTGGTTGATTTTCAAAAAGAAATTATGGACTCAAGACCGAATGTTAAACTGGAATCACAACATTACTCGATCAATGAACATGATATGTTGCTTACTTTGTTATAATGGGGTAGATTCTCATGAACATTTGTTCTTCGAATGTAAGTACTCTAGTCAAGTTTGGATCGCTATCAAAGAGAAAGGGGGCATGCAGTCAGTTTCGGAGAAGTGGGAGGACATCAGTCAGTGGATGGTCCCGATAGCGAGATCAAAATCGGTGCATGTGGTGACGAATAAATTGCTTATCTCGGCTACGGCTTATTACGTATGGCAGGAGCGCAACACGAGATTCTTTAAAAATCAGTTACGTCCACCGGAACAGCTAATAGATCTCATAGTTCAAACCGTGAGAATGAAGCTGATGTTGTTTAAGTTTAAGAGGAGTGCTCGAGTCCAGGCTTTCTTAGAAGGCTGATGTCGTTCAAGTTTAAGAGGAGTGCTCGAGTCCAGGCTTTCTTAGAAGACTGGAAGCTGGAAGAAGCTGATAGATTTGGAAATGACTAGTGTCTAGTTTGTTATTTGCTTTACTTGATGTGTTTTTTGGCTGTTTTCTTGTTTACTTATATGTGGCCTGTCACATATAAGAATTAGGGGGTATTTCAGCCTCTCTTTTTTTTGGGGTAAAGGGTTACCCCGATGAATTTTATAAATGAAACAAATAAGTACAAGGGTGTGTCAAAACGACACACCTACTAGACTTGACATGCCAAGCCTAGGAACACCAACAAACACACAACCATATCATAAACAAACAACCAAAAAAACTACCACACTAACAACCAAAACGCACACCAAAAACAACTAGCCCGGCTCTGCTACATTATCTTCCAAGACTTAAAAATCCTATCCTTTACCGAAGCCACCCGAAATCTGAATCCCATCAGGCGCAACCGAACCGTGTTTTTAATTATCTCAGCAACTTGATCCACTGTTCTTTTATTATTCTTGAATAGCCTATTATTTCTCTCTTGCCATATGTAGTACGACGAAGCCGTAATCAACAGTTTACACACAACATGGTCTGCTTTCTTAGACGAAGAATGTTTTTCAACCCAAATTAGAATCGAATGCCACGAATTATCCACATTCCCCAACGAAACCAGCTCCTTAACATTACTCCAAACCTGATCCGCAAAAGCACATCGGAAGAACAAATGGTCCTGACTATCACGATCAAAATTACACAGCGGACAACACATCAAGTTCAAGTTCGGAAGACTACCTGCTTCCCAAACTGCCAAACGATCCTGCGTTTTTAATTTGTTTCTAAATGCCAGCCACAAATGAAACGAGTGCCTCGGGATGCATTGAGAAAACCAAACCATGTTACACCACATCACCTGATTATCCCTATTCCGGACTTGATATGATTTAAAGTCACTTAATTTCCCATCCGAGTCTTTCCAAATGAGCCGATCCACACTATTAGGAACAAGAGAAGGGGCCGAGATCGTGAATAACACCGGGAAAAGATCCATCCAAGCTTGGGGCCACCTCCAATTACCATTCTGATCAATAACTTCCGCAACAGAAGACTGTAACGAACCCAGCATTAGCAATGGACCGAGGAGATATAAACGAACTAAGAGGACTTAGCGAGCACCACATATCACTCCAAACATTAGTTTGAGCACCACTTTTAATAGACGACCATATGTGAGGCCGAATAATATGACGAATAGATAGGATCTTTCGCCATCCCCAACTCACACTCCCACGGCACGGAATCTCCCAAAAATTTCTCCCTTTAATTTTATAATTATGGATCCATCGCACCCAAATAGACTCCCTTTTCGAGATGATACTCCAAATATGGTTTGCCATGAGCGATTTGTTTACATCAGAAATACTCCTAATACCCAATCCGCCTTCATGTTTAGGCAAACACACATCCTCTCTACTTGTGCCTTTGTTGTTTCTTTATAATAGAATCACCGGGGTAACCCTTTACCCAAAAAAGATCACAAAGAAAAAACTAGGGTTTCATGAAGAACAGGAAAATCGCCAAGGAGAGAGAGCAAAGGGTTTTTGCATAACACTTAAAATAAAAAATAATCGAAGCCCCACCGCCAATGTTTTTGAGCAATAGGTAAACAAAATAGGTAAAATGACGTGGCTCTGTTTGATTGGGTGATTTGAGAGTTTACCTATTCAAAGTGTCTAACCACTCCCTACACCCTTATAAGATTAAATTTTTTTTGAAAGGTATACTTCATTAAACAAATGGGGGATATCTCCAAGCTAGAGTTACCCGCAAACACAAAGTTACATCATATCAATCAAGAAATTACACCACCCTTTCCAATCTATCGTACAATCCTTACATCGACTCCTATGCCAAAGATATCCCAACCCCTTAATGTCGGACACTATATTAGCAATGGTCGCCTCAATGTTAGCAAAGGCCTTTTCGTTCCGAGCTTTCTAGATGCGCCAAGCCGTCAAAATAAACACACCATACATGATATCTTTCTTCATCTTCGAACTCCTCATATGGTCGACATACTCTTGAACATCACGGATCGAAAAAAAAGAATAGACGAGGTAACTTGCACTATGAAGCCACACCGGCCCAAACGCCATTCGCAAATCTACACGCCGTGAAGATATGTTCCGTATTCTCGTCCTCTTCCCCACAAAAATAACAACCCCCTTCTCCCACCACAATATTTCTCCTTCTAAGGGCACTCAAAGTCAGAATCCGATCCATCGTAGTCCGCCACATAAAGATGTTACACTTACTCGGGATCCACTTGCACCACACGAACACTTTGCCATCACCTCTATCGACGTCTTCAGTCAACCAATTCCTCATTTCTTTGACAGAGAACATATTATCAATCCCTTTGTTCCAAACCCACTGGTCCCTTTTCTCACTAAGTCGAACACTAGCAATAATCCGATGACAATTAATAACCTGTCCCACCTCAATATCCAAACTTGGATATTTATTCCAACCCCGTTCGATCACTGTTGACCAATTTTGAACTCCAATTCTTTCCGAAACCGTGCACCTTTATTACTTTCAATACGGAATAACGCTGGAAATAAAACTTTAAGTGGCTCATTTGAAATCCACGGATCAATCCAAAATTTAATGCTCGTACCATTACCCACAACTCCCCGAATCATGTTCACAAAAGGAGTACCTTGCACCTTCAACCGATAACCAATTCTAACAATCTTGTTCCACGTACCGGTCCCTTTCTTATTAGACGGATATTCATCCCATCGCCGCCCGGAAAAATGAATCGCATCAATCACTTTTCTCCAAAGAGCATTTCGTTCGGTTCGATATCTCCATAGCCACTACAAAATTAGCGCATTATTACTTGCTTCTAATTTATTTAGACCCAACCCACCATCGCTTTTCGCCTTCGTAACCTTTTCCCACGAAACCCAATGAAGTTTATTAACTTCATCGTTCTCGCCCCAAAGAAACCGCTTGATAATTGACTCCAACTTGTTCACCACGGCCACCAGAGCTTTATACAATGAAAAATAATATGATGGAAGACTCTCTAGCACGGACTTGATAAGCACCACCTGACTTCCGATAGATAAAACATTCGCCTTCCACTTCGACAATCTTTTAATAAACACATTCACCACCGGATCCCAATTAATAATACGATTCATATTCTCTCCTACTTGAATCCCCAAATACTTAAAAAGAGTGGCGCCCGATTTACAACCCATAGAAGCCGCCTCCAAATTAACTTCTTCCAAACTCTTTCCAACGCCATATAATACCGATTTCTGGATATTTATCCGGAAACCCGAGCATAGATGAAATATCCTCAATATCCTCCTTAGCGCTTGAAAATTAAATTTAGACCATTCACCCATAAACGTAGCATCATCCGCGTAAAATAAATGCGAAATTAAAGGTCCCTCGTCTTTAAGCTTCACCCCATCAAATGAACCAATATTACACGCCTTCCAAATAATACTAGAAAAAGCTTCCATGACAATAAGAAAAAGAAAAGGGGATATCAGATCTCCTTCCCTAAAACCTTTCCCACACCAGAACTCAAAAGTTGGCTACCTGTTCACCAGCACCGAAGATCGAGCCGACGACAATACCACCAATCCACTTGCACCATAACTCAGGAAATTTAATTTGCCGCATCACGGACAACAAAAAGTCCCAATGAACGTTGTCGTAGGCTTTTTCAAAGTCAATTTTAAACAAGAATAGTTCCTTCCCCTTACTATTCGCCCAAGCAAGAATCTCACTAATGATCAATGGCCCGTCCAAAATATACCTTCCTGAAAGGAAGGCCGATTGTGTCTCATAAGTAACTGAACCCATAACTGTCTTCAACCTATTTGCAAGTACTTTAGAGATAACCTTGCTCACGACTCCAATTAGATTGATAGGCCGATAATCTCCCAGATCGACCGTGTCACACCCCCAAAATCCACACGCGGAGTACTACCGCTTGGAGGCGTGACATGACCAGGATCAAGCCAACAATCATATTGAACATAAGTATATAGTAAAAGTCATTCATCAATACGATAGGTGTTTCCAAAACCAAATATAAACAAGTTTGTAGCGGAAGCATTAAAGTAAAACCCAACATAAGTTTAAGTACAAAATGTCATAATGTTTAACAACACATTCACGATCCGTATCCACAACGACTGTGCCTCCCGTGCAAGCTCCAATAGTACCTATGGTCCTGCAAGGCATGTAACAGAGAATCAACAACTAGTTGAGCGAGTTCACAGAAAGTAATGCGTAATAGTAAGTATGTTTGTAACATGTGGCTCTACTGGGCCGGTAGTAAGTTCTATTGGTGGGGGCTTCCCGTGTTGTATAACCACTAGACTATTTGTAACCATATGTGTTCTTCACAACCGAGAACAGTAATACGTACTAGTGTTACGTAGGTTTTACGTAAGTATCCTTCCCAACCGAGGATAGGGGTACGCGGGGGTTTACGTAGGTTTTACGTAAGTGCCTGACACAACCGAGGCAGTAGTAAATATAGGTTCACGTAGGTTTTACGTGAGTATCCTTCACAACCGAGGATAGCGAATAGCATAAGTATACGTAGGTTTTACGTATGGGTCCTGCACAACCGAGGACGATGGTATGGTAGGCTAGTAATAATTTCCGCATGAATCTATTCAACCTTATTCCTTAAATCCCATTCCCAAGCCCTGGGAATCCCATGGCTTGGTAGAAGTGTGAACTCACCTTGTTTGCTCGGTATGCTAAGTTATGTGCTCACAGTAAATCAGTCAAGTCCTATAGTGCACGTATATTCAATCAGTTCACATTGTTTGTAAAGTTTCACATTGAACTAGTGTCACAGTAATATCACAAAGTGTGTTTGACAGTTCATATCATGCAACATAAGCAGTTAATCGCATCCATACGTTTAACAGAGTTGACATCTAACAAATTAACTAAGTAATTAAGTTAATCAGATTTCATGGAATAACAGCATTAATCCACTTCATTGGATTAACAAATAAACAGAGTAAGTCAGTTAACCCAGTTAACAACTTAACAGAATTTGTCAACTAACAGAGTTCTCAAACAATGAGGTTCTCAATATACATATTTAACAAAGTTAAATAAACTAACTGAGTTAATCAAGTGCTTAGTTTAAGTGAATAACATATTTAATGACATAAAGTATTAACAGTAGCTTGTTTCCAAACAAACAAAAGTGCCGAAATCACAACTGGGCCGAAATCTATGTTGGGCCGAAATCCCTTTTAGCCGAAAACACTAGCTTAGCCGAAAACCCCTTATGAACCGAAAACCAAACATGTTTGGCCGAAAACACATAGTTGGTCGAAATCTCTCTTGGGCCGAAATCACTACATGGGCCGTATCTACTTGGGCCGAAATCACATGTAGTGATTTCGTCCGGCTTTGTTTTGTGGGGGGTTTTCGCTACTGTTCATCATCATCATCAACACCCACTGTAACTTATAAAAACCCAGAAACTCTAAATCTCATTACAGTTACATGATGAATCATATACAAGTCATTTAAATCAATCTTTGATATGTAACAAATACTCTATCAAAACTTTGTGAGATCAAGAACATAAATAAATCAGTTTATCAATCATAACATATACCCTCTGTTGTTCAAAAATATCAAATATACAGAAGGTTCAAAGATGAAAATTATCTAGCAAGCACACTAGGATAAATCACATATTCACATATATACATACATCATGATTTAACATCCAATAATCATACGATTTGCAACAAGAACAACTTGAATCATGAAATCACTAACCAAGGATTTAACAGAGATTTTTGCTTGAAATGTGGAACTCTTTGTGGGTTTTCAGAGGTAGTGAGAGACAATTGTGATAAGATAATGTTTGGTAAATGTGAGACTTCTCAGAGAAGTTTGCTTATAAAATGATTACACATAAAATATATGGCCCATCATCTGATTTCGTTGACCATCAGTGGACGAAAACACTATATGTGTTTTCACCACTTGGGTGTTTTCATGAGTAATAGTTTTCAGTAGAAATTCCATCTTTATTTTAACATGTTAATTAAAACAAACCTTATTAACATACAATCATATATAATAAATATTATGCATCCCAAATATAAAATATCAATCGCAGTAATATTTAACGTATTACAAAGGTAAGCGTTGTGAAACAACGAGTCATATTAACAAACAACTAAATAAAAAAAAATTAACGTGCACTAAATGCGAAGATAGAATCTTGGAAACTCGAGTTGTCACATTATCCCCAACTTGAAAGAAATTTCGTCCCGAAATTTAGCATGCGGTTACTGAGGAAGCTAGGTAAGCTATCGTTTACTGGTTTTCCTGGGGTATCACATCATCCCCCTGTTGAGTTGGGATTTCATCCCGAACTTCTGTAGTAGCTTCAGCCTCAGTAGTAGTTGCATTGTTTTCGAACAACTGGGGATATTTGAGTTCCATTTGGTCTTCGCGTTCCCAGGTGAACTCTGGGCCATGACGGGAGTTCCAACGAACTCGAACAAGAGGTATTCTGGTGTTCTTGAGGACCTTAACATCCCGGTCTGTGATTTCAACTGGTTCCTCGACGAAATGCAATTGTTCGTCGATAGTGAGCTCCTTCAAAGGAACTATGAAGGTCTCATCTGTGACAACTCGAGTTTCAGACTTTCTTTTTCGCATTTAGTGCACGTTGACTTTAACTGTGTAGTTGTTTGACTTGTTTAACTTGTAACTGTATACGTTATTTTATAATGAACAATTGTGGTTGCATGATTTTGTGTTTGGCTGTATATCATGAAACACCTTGTTGAAAACTTAAACTGTTTAAAACATGAAAGCACCCGACGAAACAGACTGTTTCGCCATATACATCCCGACGAAACTGATATGTTTCGCCATCAAGCATCTCGACGAAACAGTGTGTTTCGCCATAGCACTTCACGACGAAACAGAATGTGTTTCGTCGGCCCATAGATTCGCAAAGCCCATTAAGGGCCCAGAACGGTAATTCGTGGATATTAAGTGAAACCGACTTCCTGTTTCAACACTTTTAACAAAAATAGAAACCCTAGAACTCTCTCTTTTGAAAAGGCGATACCCATCATCAACCATCATCTTCTCTCTCGAATCCTCCCTTGTTCATCCCGAATATCTCGGTTAGTGCGTGCTTTTCTAAATCGGTTTCTTTGTCCCTTGATTCCTTTATACATGTTGTGTTTATGCTTGATTTCTGGATTATAGGAGGGTATGTTGATGATACTCGGTTCTGAATGTTGTTTATATGGTTTGATTCTGAATACACATTAGTATCTTGATAGGAATCGATGATATGATGTTGTATGTTAATCTTTATGTTGTACACATAACCTAGGGTTCGTGCTAGGCGTTAAGAACTGTGATGCTTATGTATGATGATGTTACGATGTTTCTGTGTTGTATGATTTCTGTATGATTGAGGAATTGCTGTTTTACGGCTGTTGAGTTTATGTGTTTTTCGCATCTGCTGTAACTGATGTCTGCGAAACTGAACTGTTCGACGAAACAGAACTCTCGGCGAAACAGAATGTGTTTCGCCAAAAGTAGTCGACGAATCAGAAGTTCTGTTTCGCCAGGGGACACCTCGACGAAACAGAATGTGTTTCGTCAATATTGTGTTTCGTCATTATCTGTGTTTCGTCATTATCTGTGTTTCGCCAACATGCGTGTTTCGCCGAATAGCTGATCTGTGCAGTAACTTGAGTTAATTCTGTTAAGTGTTAACTGGAATATTTAACTGCTGTTAAGTGTAGCCATCTTGTATATGATTGTGATTACGTGCTACATGTTTATACGTGCATAACTTGGACACAAACTGATTTCACATACGTGCATACTTTAGGACGTGATTGACTTACCTTGAGCACATACCTAGCATACCGAGCGAAACAAGGTGAGTTCACACTTCTACCAAGGCATGGGATTCCCGGGGTTGGGAATGGGTTGATTGATTATTTATGTTGAATAGTTATCGGAATTACATACCATAGGCCTCGGTAGTGGAAGGTCAATGGTATATACTACTAAACTAGTGATACACATACTTCTCTTCGCAAACATGCCTGGAATGGCCGCGAACTATACTAGAACGATCTTCGCAAACATGCCTGGAATGGCCGCGAACTATACTTTAATCTTCGCAAACATGCCTTGAGGGCCGCGATGCTATTACACACGATACATGATTACTAATCGAACATACGATTCACGAAATGAACATTATAACTAAATATCCAACTGTGAACTCGCTCAACTAGTTGTTGACTCTCTGTTACATGCCTTGCAGGACCTTAGGTACTTTTGGAGCTTGCACGGGAGGCACAGTCGTTGTGGACATGGATCGTGAATGTGTTGTTAAACATTATAACATTTTGTACTTAAACTTATGTTGGGTTACATTAAATGCTTCCGCTACACGCTTGTTTAAATTTGGTTTTGTAAACCTATCGTATTGATGAATGACTTTTGATATACATACTTATGTTCAATATGATTGGTGGCTTGATCCTGGTCATGTCACGCCTCCAAGCGGTAGTACTCCGTGTGTGGATTTTGGGGGGTGTACGCCACTGGTACACTAGAAGGCATTGCGCTGACTTGGTGGAATGCGCAAGTGCAGATGTTAGGATTGGCTGTTGCTAACGCCACCCCCTGGAATGATTTCAAGGATTTGATTAAAGAGGAATACTGTAGCCGTGATGATATTCATAAGCTGGAGGTAGAGTTTTATCACTTGAAAATGACTGGGTCAGAAATTGAAGCGTACACCAGAAGATCGAATGAGTTGGCTATTCTGTGTCCTACTATGGTGGACCCTCCTATTAAGCGTATCGAACTGTATCTCAATGGCCTGGTACCGGAGATTCAAAGCCACGTAACCTCAGCGAATCTTAACACTATTCAACAGATCGTCAAGCTAGCTCATCGCCTCACCGATCAGGCGGTGGAACAGAACAGGCTGCCTAAACGTATCAGCGCTACTACTGTTACCACTCCAGTTACTCCTGCTATTCCCAGTGACAATAAGCGGAAATGGGAAGGGGATTCTAGCAGAGGTTCAGCTACTGTACAGTCTCAAGCACAACAGCAGCGCAAGACTAGTGATTACCAGAGTCCGAGTCAGCAATCGTCTGGTAGTCAGGGGCAGAGTGGATATCGGGGAAATCATCCACTATGTAACAGGTGCAACAAACACCACAGTGGTCAGTGTCGTAAAGGTCGCTGTCAAAGATGTCTAAGGGTAGGTCATGAAGCTAAAGATTGCAGGAGCTCAAGGCCTGCGAATCAGAACCAGCAACAACAGTCACCCGTTCCACGAAACCAGTCACAGCAACAACAGCAAGGAAATAAGGTATGCTTTCAGTGTGGGGCTGAAGGTCATTTCAAGCGGGACTGCCCCCAGTTAAACCAGAATCAGAACAACAACAACAATAATCCGGGCAGTGGGAACAACAATGGGGGAAACAACAACAACAATGGTGCAAAGGGTCGTATGTTTGTGATTGGTCAGAGTGACGCAAGGAACGATCCTAATGTGGTTTCGGGTAAGTTTCTTCTCGACGACTTTTATGTTACTGTATTATTTGATTCGGGTGCGGATACCAGTTATATGTCTCTGAACGTTAGTCAAATGCTTAAACGCGCACCAACACTTTTGAACACCAAACATGTCGTAGAGTTAGCTAACGGTAAAAGTCTAGAGGCCACACACATAGTTCAGGGTTGTAATCTTATCCTCGCTGGTCAGACTTTCTCTATCGATCTCATTCCTATATCTCTGAGTAGTTTCGACATTGTCATCGGTATGGATTGGTTATCCCAACAGCAAGCAGAGATCCTATGCAAGGAGAAGATCATTCGTATTCCTCGTTCTGGCAAAGAACCTCTCGAAATTCAAGGCGACAAGAGTGGTGTCGTTAGTGGCATCATCTCCTTCTTGAAGGCTCAGAAGTGTCTGCGAAAAGGTCACATAGCTATTTTAGCACTCGTTACTGATACATCGACGACAGAGAAAAAGATTTGGGATATTCCTGTAGTACGTGACTTTCCTCAGGTGTTTCCTGAAGAGTTACCTGGGTTACCGCCTCATCGTCAGGTCGAATTTCAGATCGAGCTAGCTCAAGGAGCAGCACCTATAGCTCGAGCACCTTATCGTTTAGCTCCAAGTGAACTGGAAGAACTGTCTAAGCAATTGCAAGAACTCTTGGAAAAGGGTTTCATACGTCCTAGCTCTTCGCCCTGGGGAGCTCCAGTATTATTTGTAAAGAAGAAAGACGGTACCTTTCGTATGTGCATAGATTACCGTGAACTGAACAAGGTAACGGTGAAGAACCGTTATCCACTTCCACGTATCGACGACTTATTCGACCAGTTGCAAGGGTCGAGCTATTACTCAAAGATTGATCTAAGGTCGGGTTACCATCAACTGAGAGTCCGGGATGAGGACGTCTCCAAGACAGCATTCAGAACTCGCTACGGCCATTACGAGTTTTTAGTCATGCCTTTCGGGCTAACGAACGCGCCTGCGGTTTTCATGGATCTTATGAACAGGGTGTGCAAACCTTATCTTGACAAGTTTGTTATTGTTTTTATTGATGACATCCTGATTTACTCGAAGAATCGGGAGGAACACGAACAGCATTTACGACTTATTTTGGAACTCCTTCGAACGGAACAACTGTACGCTAAGTTTTCAAAATGCGACTTCTGGCTTCGTGAAGTCCACTTTCTAGGCCACGTGGTAAACAAGGATGGGATACATGTTGATCCATCCAAGGTAGATTCGATCAAGAACTGGCCTGCACCTAGCACACCAACAGAAATACGCCAATTCTTGGGTTTGGCGGGTTATTACAGACGGTTTATCAAAGACTTCTCAAAGATTGCACAGCCGCTTACATTACTGACACAGAAAGGTATTGCCTACCTTTGGAGTGATACACAGGATACAGCGTTTCGGCACTTAAAGGATAGACTTTGTAGCGCACCTATCCTCTCATTGCCTGAAGGCACGGACGACTTTGTAGTCTACTGCGATGCATCTATCCAAGGTCTTAGATGTGTGTTGATGCAACGGGATAAAGTTATTGCTTATGCTTCGCGCCAACTTAAGATTCACGAACGGAATTACACTACGCACGATTTAGAGCTTGGAGCTGTTGTCTTTGCACTCAAGATATGGAGACATTATCTGTATGGCACCAAGTGCACCATCTACACCGATCACAGAAGTCTTGAGTATATTTTCAAGCAGAAAGACCTGAACATGCGACAACGTCGATGGGTCGAGCTACTGAACGATTACGAATGTGCTATAAAGTACCATCCAGGCAAGGCTAATGTGGTGGCCGATGCCCTCAGTCGAAAGGATACTATACCTAGGCGTGTGCGAGCGTTGCAACTCACTATTCAGTCTAGTCTTCCTTCACAAATACGAGATGCTCAGGTGGAAGCATTGAAACCGGAAAACGTCAGGGCTGAAGCTCTACGCGGCTCAAGACAACGGTTAGAACAAAGGGCAGGCGGCGCCTATTATGTAACCGGACGCATCTGGGTCCCACTCTATGGCAACCTACGCGAGCTTGTAATGGATGAAGCTCATAAGTCTCGCTACTCAGTACATCCTGGTTCAGATAAGATGTACCACGACCTCAGAACTACATATTGGTGGCCTAGCATGAAGGCCCACATAGCAACTTACGTTAGAAAGTGTTTGACTTGTGCGAGAGTCAAAGCAGAATATCAGAAACCATCAGGCCCACTCCAGCAACCTGAGATACCACAATGGAAATGGGAGCAAATTTCCATGGATTTTGTTACTGGTCTACCCAGATCTCAACGTGGGAATGATACTATTTGGGAGATCGTGGATCGACTCACAAAGTCTGCTCACTTCTTGGCTATCAAGGAAACGGATAAGTTCTCCACTCTATCAGACATATACCTTAAGGAAGTTGTCTCGAGGCACGGGGTGCCCACATCTATTATCTCTGATCGTGATGCACGTTTTACTTCAGAACTGTGGCAAGCAATGCATAAATCTTTTGGCTCTCGATTAGACATGAGCACAGCTTATCATCCTCAGACAGATGGGCAATCTGAGCGCACTATTCAAACTCTAGAAGACATGCTTCGGGCGTGCGTAATTGACTTTGGCAAAGGCTGGGAAAAACATTTGCCACTTGTGGAATTTTCATACAACAACAGTTACCACACCAGCATTAAAGCTGCTCCATTTGAGGCATTGTACGGGCGTAAATGCCGATCACCTCTCTGTTGGGCAGAGGTGGGTGACAGTCAGATCACAGGTCCAGAAATGGTAGTTGATACTACTGAAAAGATTGCTCAAATACGACAACGCATGGCGGCAGCACGTGACCGTCAGAAAGTATACGCCGATAAAGACAGGAAAATACTCGAATTCCAAGTTGGGGATCGAGCACTACTCAAAGTTTCACCCTGGAAGGGTGTTGTTCGTTTTGGCAAACGAGGCAAACTCAATCCACGATATGTTGGACCATTTGAAGTCATAGAGAAAATAGGCAAAGTGGCCTACAGACTGAACTTACCAGCTGAACTCAGTGCAGTTCACAACGTCTTTCACGTGTCGAATCTTAAGAAGTTTCAGTCAGATGAGACCCACATAGTTCCTCTGAAGGAGCTCACTATCGACGAACAATTGCATTTCGTCGAGGAACCAGTTGAAATCACGGACCGGGATGTTAAGGTCCTCAAGAACACTAGAATACCTCTTGTACGAGTTCGTTGGAACTCCCGTCGCGGCCCAGAGTTCACTTGGGAGCGCGAAGATCAAATGGAACTCAAATATCCCCAGTTGTTCGAAAACAATGCAACTACTACTGAGGCTGAAGCTACTACAGAAGTTCGGGATGAAATCCCAACTCAACGGGGGGGGGATGATGTGACACCCCAGGAAAACCAGTAAACGATAACTTACCTAGCTTCCTCAATAACCGCATGCTAAATTTCGGGACGAAATTTCTTTCAAGTTGGGGATAATGTGACAACTCGAGTTTCAGACTTTCTTTTTCGCATTTAGTGCACGTTGACTTTAACTGTGTAGTTGTTTGACTTGTTTAACTTGTAACTGTATACGTTATTTTATAATGAACAATTGTGGTTGCATGATTTTGTGTTTGGCTGTATATCATGAAACACCTTGTTGAAAACTTAAACTGTTTAAAACATGAAAGCACCCGACGAAACAGACTGTTTCGCCATATACATCCAGACGAAACTGATATGTTTCGCCATCAAGCATCTCGACGAAACAGTGTGTTTCGCCATAGCACTTCACGACGAAACAGAATGTGTTTCGTCGGCCCATAGATTCGCAAAGCCCATTAAGGGCCCAGAACGGTAATTCGTGGATATTAAGTGAAACCGACTTCCTGTTTCAACACTTTTAACAAAAATAGAAACCCTAGAACTCTCTCTTTTGAAAAGGCGATACCCATCATCAACCATCATCTTCTCTCTCGAATCCTCCCTTGTTCATCCCGAATATCTCGGTTAGTGCGTGCTTGTCTAAATCGGTTTCTTTGTCCCTTGATTCCTTTATACATGTTGTGTTTATGCTTGATTTCTGGATTATAGGAGGGTATGTTGATGATACTCGGTTCTGAATGTTGTTTATATGGTTTGATTCTGAATACACATTAGTATCTTGATAGGAATCGATGATATGATGTTGTATGTTAATCTTTATGTTGTACACATAACCTAGGGTTCGTGCTAGGCGTTAAGAACTGTGATGCTTATGTATGATGATGTTACGATGTTTCTGTGTTGTATGATTTCTGTATGATTGAGGAATTGCTGTTTTACGGCTGTTGAGTTTATGTGTTTTTCGCATCTGCTGTAACTGATGTCTGCGAAACTGAACTGTTCGACGAAACAGAACTCTCGGCGAAACAGAATGTGTTTCGCCAAAAGTAGTCGACGAATCAGAAGTTCGGTTTCGCCAGGGGACACCTCGACGAAACAGAATGTGTTTCGTCAATATTGTGTTTCGTCATTATCTGTGTTTCGTCATTATCTGTGTTTCGCCAACATGCGTGTTTCGCCGAATAGCTGATCTGTGCAGTAACTTGAGTTAATTCTGTTAAGTGTTAACTGGAATATTTAACTGCTGTTAAGTGTAGCCATCTTGTATATGATTGTGATTACGTGCTACATGTTTATACGTGCATAACTTGGACACAAACTGATTTCACATACGTGCATACTTTAGGACGTGATTGACTTACCTTGAGCACATACCTAGCATACCGAGCGAAACAAGGTGAGTTCACACTTCTACCAAGGCATGGGATTCCCGGGGTTGGGAATGGGTTGATTGATTATTTATGTTGAATAGTTATCGGAATTACATACCATAGGCCTCGGTAGTGGAAGGTCAATGGTATATACTACTAAACTAGTGATACACATACTTCTCTTCGCAAACATGCCTGGAATGGCCGCGAACTATACTAGAACGATCTTCGCAAACATGCCTGGAATGGCCGCGAACTATACTTTAATCTTCGCAAACATGCCTTGAGGGCCGCGATGCTATTACACACGATACATGATTACTAATCGAACATACGATTCACGAAATGAACATTATAACTAAATATCCAACTGTGAACTCGCTCAACTAGTTGTTGACTCTCTGTTACATGCCTTGCAGGACCTTAGGTACTTTTGGAGCTTGCACGGGAGGCACAGTCGTTGTGGACATGGATCGTGAATGTGTTGTTAAACATTATAACATTTTGTACTTAAACTTATGTTGGGTTACATTAAATGCTTCCGCTACACGCTTGTTTAAATTTGGTTTTGTAAACCTATCGTATTGATGAATGACTTTTGATATACATACTTATGTTCAATATGATTGGTGGCTTGATCCTGGTCATGTCACGCCTCCAAGCGGTAGTACTCCGTGTGTGGATTTTGGGGGGTGTGACATCATCTGACTGCCACTTCTTCAGATTCGACACATGAAAGACGTTGTGAACTGCACTGAGTTCAGCTGGTAAGTTCAGTCTGTAGGCCACTTTGCCTATCTTTTCTATGACTTCAAATGGTCCAACGTAATGTGGATTGAGCTTGCCTCGTTTGCCAAAACGAACAACACCCTTCCAGGGTGAAACTTTGAGTAGTGCTCGATCCCCAACCTGGAGTTCGAGTATTTTCCTGTCTTTATCAGCGTATACTTTCTGACGGTCACGTGCTGCCGCCATGCGTTGTCGTATTTGAGCAATCTTTTCAGTAGTATCAACTACCATTTCTGGACCTGTGATCTGACTGTCACCCACCTCTGCCCAACAAAGAGGTGATCGGCATTTACGCCCGTATAATGCCTCAAATGGAGCAGCTTTAATGCTGGTGTGGTAACTGTTGTTGTATGAAAATTCCACAAGTGGCAGATGTTTTTCCCAGCCTTTGCCAAAGTCAATAACGCACGCCCGAAGCATGTCTTCTAGAGTTTGAATAGTTCGCTCAGACTGCCCGTCTGTCTGAGGATGATAAGCTGTGCTCATGTCTAAACGAGAGCCAAAAGATTTGTGCATTGCTTGCCACAGTTCTGAAGTAAAACGTGCATCACGATCAGAGATAATAGAGGTGGGCACCCCGTGCCTCGAGACAACTTCCTTAAGGTATATGTCTGCTAGAGTGGAGAACTTATCCGTTTCCTTGATAGCCAAGAAGTGAGCAGACTTTGTGAGTCGATCCACGATCACCCAAATAGTATCATTTCCGCGCTGAGATCTAGGTAGGCCAGTAACAAAATCCATGGAAATTTGCTCCCATTTCCATTGTGGTATCTCAGGTTGCTGAAGTGGGCCTGATGGTTTCTGATATTCCGCTTTGACTCTCGCACAAGTCAAACACTTGCTAACGTAAGTTGCTATGTGGGCCCTCATGCTAGGCCACCAATATGTAGTTCTGAGGTCGTGGTACATCTTATCTGAACCAGGATGTACTGAGTAGCGAGACTTATGAGCTTCATTCATTACAAGCTCGCGTAAATTACCATAGAGTGGGACCCAGATGCGTCCGGTTACATAATAGGCGCCGTCTGCCCTTTGTTCTAACCGTTGCCTTGAGCCGCGTAGAGCTTCAGCCCTGACGTTTTCCTGTTTCAATGCTTCTGCCTGAGCATCTCGTATCTGTGAAGGAAGACTGGACTGAATAGTGAGTTGCAACGCTCGTACACGCCTAGGTGTAGTATCCTTTCGACTGAGGGCGTCGGCCACCACATTGGCTTTGCCCGGATGGTACTTTATAGCACATTCGTAATCGTTCAGTAACTCGACCCATCGACGTTGTCGCATGTTCAAGTCTTTCTGCTTGAAGATATGCTCAAGACTTCTGTGATCGGTGTAGATGGTGCACTTGGTGCCATATAGATAATGTCTCCATATCTTGAGTGCAAAGACAACAGCTCCAAGCTCTAAATCGTGCGTAGTGTAATTCCGTTCGTGAATCTTAAGTTGGCGCGAAGCATAAGCAATAACTTTATCCCGTTGCATCAACACACATCCAAGACCTTGGATAGATGCATCGCAGTAGACTACAAAATCGTCCGTGCCTTCAGGCAATGAGAGGATAGGTGCGCTACAAAGTCTATCCTTTAAGTGCTAAAACGCTGTTTCCTGTCTATCACTCCAACGGTAAGCAATACCTTTCTGTGTCAGTAATGTAAGCGGCTGTGCAATCTTTGAGAAGTCTTTGATAAACCGTCTGTAATAACCCGCCAAACCCAAGAATTGGCGTATTTCGGTTGGTGTGCGAGGTGCAGGCCAGTTCTTGATCGAATCTACTTTAGATGGATCGACATGAATCCCATCCTTGTTTACCACGTGGCCTAGAAAGTGGACTTCACGAAGCCAGAAGTCGCATTTTGAAAACTTAGCGTACAGCTGTTCCGTTCGAAGGAGTTCCAAAATAAGTCGTAAATGCTGCTCATGCTCCTCCCGATTCTTTGAATAAATCAGGATGTCGTCAATGAAAACAATAACAAACTTGTCAAGATAAGGTTTGCACACCCTGTTCATAAGATCCATGAAAACCGCAGGCGCGTTCGTTAGCCCGAATGGCATGACCAAAAACTCGTAATGACCGTAGCGAGTTCTGAATGCTGTTTTGGAGACGTCCTCATCCCGGACTCTCAGTTGATGGTAACCTGACCTCAGGTCAATCTTCGAGTAATAGCTCGACCCTTGCAACTGGTCGAATAAGTCGTCGATACGTGGGAGTGGATAACGATTCTTCACCGTCACCTTGTTCAGTTCGCGGTAATCTATGCACATACGAAAGGTACCGTCTTTCTTCTTTACAAATAATACTGGAGCTCCCCAGGGCGATGAGCTAGGACGTATGAAACACTTTTCCAAGAGTTCTTGCAATTGTTTAGACAGTTCTTCCAGTTCAGTTGGTGCTAAGCGATAAGGTGCTCGAGCTATAGGTGTTGCTCCTGGAGCTAGCTCGATCTGAAATTCGACCTGGCGATGAGGCGGTAGCCCAGGTAACTCTTCAGGAAACACTTGAGGAAAGTCGCGTACTACAGGAATATCCCCAATCTTTTTCTCTGTCGTCGATGTATCAGTAACGAGTGCTAAAATAGCTATGTGGCCCTTTCGCAGACACTTCTGAGCCTTCAAGAAGGAGATGATGCCACTCACGACACCACTCTTGTCGCCTTGAACTTCGAGAGGTTCTTTGCCAGAACGAGGAATACGAATGATCTTCTCCTTGCATAGGATCTCTGCTTGCTGTTGGGATAACCAATCCATACCAATGACGATATCGAAACTACTCAGAGTTATAGGAATGAGATCGATAGAGAAAGTCTGACCAGCGAGGATAAGATTACAACCCTGAACTATGTGTGTGGCCTCTAGACTTTTACCGTTAGCTAACTCTATGACATGTTTGGTGTTCAAAAGTGTTGGTGCGCGTTTAAGCATTTGACTAGCTTTCAGAGACATATAACTGGTATCCGCACCCGAATCAAATAATACGGTAACATAAAAGTCGTCAAGAAGAAACTTACCCGTAACCACATTAGGATCTTTCCTTGCGTCACTCTGACCAATCACAAATAAACGACCCTTTGCACCATTGTTGTTGTTGTTTCCCCCATTGTTGTTCCCAGTGCCCTGATTATTGTTGTTGTTGTTCCCATTTCCCAGGTTGTTGTTGTTCTGGTTTCGGTTTAACTGAGGGCAGTGTCTTTTGAAGTGACCTTCAGCACCACAATGAAAACATCCCTTGTTACCCTGTTGTTGGTTCTGCTGCGTTTGCTGCTGCTGTTGATTCTGAGTTACAGGCTGTGGGCTCCTACAATCCTTGGCCTCATGGCCCATCCTGAGGCACCTCTGACAACGACCCTTGTTGCACTGGCCACTGTGATGCCTGTTACAGTTGTTACACCTTGGGAGGTTCCCTCGATAACCACCCTGCCTGTGACTGCCCGAAGTTTGCTGACTAGGGCTCTGATAGTTGTCAGTCTTTCGCTGCTGTTGTGCTTGAGACTGTACAATAGCTGAACCTGTCACACCCCCAAAATCCACACGCGGAGTATCACCGCTTGGAGGCGTGACTGACCAGGATCAAGCCACCAATCATATAGAACAATGTATAAAGTAAAAGTAATTGCAATTTAATTCCAAGCAATCCATATGAAAGGTGTTCCAAAACATAAGTATGTTATCACTGTATAGCGGAAGCGTATAATTAAACCCAACATAATAAAGTATGAAATGTCATAAAGTCTAAACAAGTATTCAAGATCCTTGCCCACAACGACTACGCCTCCCGTGCAAGCTCCATAAGTACCTAAGGTCCTGCAAGGCATGTAACAGAGGATCAACAACTAGTTGAGCGAGTTCACAGAAAGTAAATGCGTAATAGTAAGTTCGTATGTAACATGTGGCTCTACTGGGCCGATAGTACGTTCTATTGGTGGGGGCTTCCCATGTTATATATCCCCTAGACTATTCGTAATCATAAGTATCCTTCCCAATCCGAGGATAGTAGTAAGTATAGGTTTACGCAGGTTTTATGTAAGTGCCCTTCCCAACCGAGGACAGTACGTAGCGAGTACGTAGGTTTAGCACTGGCGTCCTTCCCAATCCGAGGATGGTAGTACGTAGGTTTAGCACTGGCGTCCTTCCCAATCCGAGGACGGTAGTACGTAGGTTTTTACGTAGGTTTAGTGCTGGTGTCCTTCCCGATCCGAGGACAGTACGTAGGCTTTGCGTAGTATTTGGCACAGGCATCCTTCCCAATCCGAGGACCGTGGTAAATAGTCTAGTGTTAATGTAAGTACAGGTAATCATTCAATCCCATTCCCAACCCAACTGGGGAATCCCATGCCTTGGTAAGAGTGTGAACTCACCTTGGTTTGCTCGGTATGCTAAGTATGTGCTCAAAGTAAATCAATCACGTCCTAGAGTATGCACGTATACATAATCAGTTTGTAGTCACAAGGTACACGTATAAGCATGTAGTACGTATTCGCAACACACAAGTCATGTATATCACTTAACAGCAGTCAGATATTCCAGTTAACACTTAACAGAATTAACTCAAGTTACAGCACAGCTCGGCGAAACACATAAGTTGGCGAAACACAATAGTTGGCGAAACACAATATTGACGAAACACATGCTTTGGCGAAACACGTCTGTTTCATCGAGGTCTCCTTCGGCGAAACAAAACTTCTAATTCGTCGAAGACTCTTGGCGAAACACATTCTGTTTCGCCGAGAGTTCTGTTTCGTCGAAGGTCTGTTTCGCAGACATCAGTTTCATCAGAAACGAATAACACATAACCCTAATCATTCTAGCAGCCGTCATCAATAGCAGAAATCATATGAAGGTCAATGTGTATGTAAAAATTATCATAACTCAATCATCCGAAAATTATCGTCTAGCATAAACCCTAGTTTATGTGTTTTACATATCAACATACAACATCATATCATCAAACCCTATCAAGATGCTAACTTGCATTCAGAATCAAATCATATTAACAACATTCAGAACCGAGCATTCAATCATATTCAGTTTCGCATAGAATTGTATACCTCTCACTACAACATACATATAAAACTCTATATCATCATCATACTTATAATCACAGCAGTACACGCATCAGTTATTCAAACAAACATGAAGCGAGATGATACAGAATCAAGAAACCGATTAACGAACACATACTAACCGATTAGAGATGAACAAACACGGATTCAAGAGCTAGGAATGATGGTAAACGATGGTGATAGAATTGTATACCTCTCACTACAACATACATATAAAAATCTATATCATCATCGTAGTGGCCGTAGCGAGTTCTAAATGCTGTTTTAGAGACGTCCTCATCCCGGACTCTCAGCTGATGGTACCCTGACCTTAAGTCTATTTTGGAGTAGTAGCTCGACCCTTGCAGCTGGTCGAATAAATCATCTATGCGCGGAAGAGGATAACGATTCTTGATCGTCACCTTGTTGAGTTCACGGTAGTCTATACACATCCTGAACGTACCGTCTTTCTTCTTCACGAATAACACTGGAGCTCCCCAAGGCGAAGAGCTAGGACGTATAAAACCCTTTTCCAAGAGTTCTTGTAGCTGCTTTGACAGTTCTTCCAATTCAGTTGGAGCTAGACGATAAGGTGCTCGAGCTATGGGCGCTGCTCCTGGAGCGAGCTCGATCTGGAATTCGACTTGACGATGAGGCGGTAACCCAGGTAATTCCTCAGGGAACACTTGAGGAAAGTCACGTACCACCGGAATATCCTCAATCTTTTTCTCTTTCTTCGATGTATCCGTAACGAGAGCTAAAACAGCTGTGTGGCCCTTTCGTAAACACTTCTGAGCCTTCAGGAAGGAAATGATGCCACTCACGACACCACTCTTGTCGCCTTGAACTTCGAGAGGTTCTTTGCCCGACCGAGGAATACGAATAACTTTTTCCTTGCATAAAATCTCCGCTTGTTGTTGAGATAACCAATCCATACCAATGACGATGTCAAAGCTACCCAAGGTTATAGGAATGAGATCGATGGAGAAAGTCTGACCAGCGAGGATAAGATTACACCCTTTAACTATGTGTGTGGCTTCTAAACTTTTACCGTTAGCTAACTCTACGACATGTTTGGTGTTTAGGAGAGTTGGGGCACGTTTCAACATTTCACTAGCTTTTAAAGACATGTAACTAGTATCCGCACCAGAATCAAATAGTATAGTAACATAAAAGTCGTCAAGAAGAAACTTACCCATAACCACGTTGGGATCATTCCTGGCATCACCCTGACCGATCACAAACATACGGCCTCTAGCACCATTGTTGTTATTGTCCCCACCGTTGTTGTTGTTCCCATTGCCCTGGTTGTTGTTGTTGTTCTGGTTTCGGTTTAGCTGAGGGCAGTGTCTTTTGAAGTGACCTTCGGCGCCACACTGAAAACATCCTTTGTTGCCCTGTTGCTGATTCTGTCGTGCTTGCTGCTGCGGCTGATTCTGGTTTACAGGCTGTGGGCTCCTACAATCCTTGGCCTCATGGCCCGTCCTGAAACACCTTTGACAACGACCCCTGTTACACTGGCCATTGTGGTGCTTGTTGCAGATGTTGCACTTTGGGAGGTTCCCTCGATAACCACCCTGCTTGTGACTGCCCGAAGAGTGCTGACTAGGGCTCTGGTAGTTGTCAGTCTTTCGTTGCTGAACTTGGGGCTGAACTGAAGCTGATCCCTTGCTGGAATCCCCCTCCCATTTTCGCTTGCTGTCACTGGGAGTAGCGGGAGTAACCGAAGTAGTAGCTGTAGGGGTAGCGTTGATGCGTTTGGGCAACCGGTTCTGCTCCACCGCTTGATCAGTGAGACGGTGAGCCAACTGAACAACCTGCTGGTAAGTGGCATGATTTGCTGAAGTCACATGACTCTGGATCTCTGGCACCAGACCCTTAAGATAAAGTTCAATATGCTTGTCCACCAGAGTAGGACACAGTAATGCAAGCTCATTCGATCTCTTGGTATACGCTTCGATCTCAGACCCCGTCATCTTGAGGTTGAAAAACTCGACTTCCAGCTTATGAATATCATCTCGACTGCAGTATTCCTCCTTGATCATCTCTTTGAAATTGTTCCATGGGGTGGCGTTAGCAGCAACCAACCCCAGTATTTGGACCTGTGCTTTCCACCATGTGAGGGCTAAACCCTCGAGGGTACCGGTAGCATATTTCACCCTGCGTGCCTCAGGGCATTCACACATCTCAAACACAGACTCTATCTTTTCAAACCAGTGTAGGAGACCTACGGCTCCTTCAGTGCCGCTGAAAGTGGATGGACGACAGTCCATGAAAGTCTTGAAAGTGCAAACAGGCGCTTGACCTGTTGTGTAAAAGAATTAGGACAAGTTTAAACACGAGAGTTGATTTAGGAATGTAGGATCTAAGGATCCTAGTGTGAGTTGTAACTGCCGGGTATACCTCCTCCTTGTGCGGCTGCAACTGCCGTAGTAACTCGTTCGTTAATGAGGGCCGTCAACTGGTCCTGAGTCATGTTGATACGTCCAGACATGATCTTCATAGTACAGATAACGTAAGTGAGATAGGTTCGCGAATAGTGCGATGACAGAAGAGAGTGAGCACACAAGTGTTCTCATGCAATAACAAATAATGAGCAATGTACTCTAAGCATACCACGAGCAAAGTTCTATGTAATTCTAATATGTAGGCAATAAACATAAACCTTATTACCTAGGATGTCGAGTCTTGCACGTGGAGCGAAGCGTCGCTGTGGATCGTTGAGAGCACTGTTCTGGTTATAGTCTGGTTTTAATAAAATCGTTTTCCCCATATTAAAACCGAGTTCTCTATAACCAATGGCTCTGATACCAATCTGTCACACCCCCAAAATCCACACGCGGAGTATCACCGCTTGGAGGCGTGACTGACCAGGATCAAGCCACCAATCATATAGAACAATGTATAAAGTAAAAGTAATTGCAATTTAATTCCAAGCAATCCATATGAAAGGTATTCCAAAACATAAGTATGTTATCACTGTATAGCGGAAGCGTATAATTAAACCCAACATAATAAAGTATGAAATGTCATAAAGTCTAAACAAGTATTCAAGATCCTTGCCCACAACGACTACGCCTCCCGTGCAAGCTCCATAAGTACCTAAGGTCCTGCAAGGCATGTAACAGAGGATCAACAACTAGTTGAGCGAGTTCACAGAAAGTAAATGCGTAATAGTAAGTTCGTATGTAACATGTGGCTCTACTGGGCCGATAGTACGTTCTATTGGTGGGGGCTTCCCATGTTATATATCCCCTAGACTATTCGTAATCATAAGTATCCTTCCCAATCCGAGGATAGTAGTAAGTATAGGTTTACGCAGGTTTTATGTAAGTGCCCTTCCCAACCGAGGACAGTACGTAGCGAGTACGTAGGTTTAGCGCTGGCGTCCTTCCCAATCCGAGGACGGTAGTACGTAGGTTTAGCACT
This sequence comes from Helianthus tuberosus, assembly GCA_030545235.1. Taxonomy (NCBI): domain Eukaryota; kingdom Viridiplantae; phylum Streptophyta; class Magnoliopsida; order Asterales; family Asteraceae; genus Helianthus; species Helianthus tuberosus. Next base: position 45,729,720 of record CM060429.1, on the reverse strand, counting down.
GGCGTCCTTCCCAATCCGAGGACGGTAGTACGTAGGTTTTTACGTAGGTTTAGTGCTGGTGTCCTTCCCGATCCGAGGACAGCACGTAGGCTTTGTGTCACACCCCGACCACGTAGAACATACAAAACGTGGCGGAAACATCGGGGAGTGTTGTAACAGAATTAATTGTTTCAAATCCATGGCAATTGAAGTTTCGTTTTATTGAATAAAAGTGTTACAATGTCTTAATAAACAAAAAATACAACATAATTAACTAGTCTTGCATCTTTTATTGTCACTAAAGCCCAAGTCTGTCTATGTATATCTTGACCATCTTATGCAACAGTTCCTGAAAAACACATGTGAAAATAGGTACGTCAGCATAAAAATGCCTGTGAGATACATAGGTTTTGTGAAAATAAGATTCATGACTTATTTTTGAGAAAATGTTTAGTCATGAACCTTGTTATTTGCTTTGTCTTTTAAATCATTTGAAAAACGATAAGATCAGATGATAAGTATAAATAATTGTAAGGTTAAATGAATAACCAAGTAAAATGTGTTTGCATAAGATAAGTTGTTTATAAATCAATGTCTTGTGAAAAGTATGGTATTTGTATGAAATGTTCTATGTCTCAAACTGAAATGATTCAAATAACGTTACGACATGTAATACCATACAAACACTTATATATAGGAAGTACCAGCGGCGTATCCACCATGCTTGTATCATATTACACACGCATCGTTACTTAATCACTTAATCAAACCAAACCAAACAATGTAAAATGTTCATGTCAAGATGTAAATCATGTCAAAATGTCTATGTCAAATATCCATGTCAAATGTCTATGTCAAATATCCATGTCAAATGTCTATGTCAAATATCCATGTCAAATGTCTATGTCAAATATCCATGTCAAATGTCTATGTCAAATATCCCTGTCAAATGTCTATGTCAAATATCCATGTCAAATGTCTATGTCAAATATCCCTGTCAAATGTCTATGTCAAAATGTCATGTATGGCAAGTGAAAGGTCTCAACTAAACCATATGCACAAAAACAAAGTATTGAAGTAAAACTTGGTTTAAATCAAAGCTATGTTTTGTGTGAATGCATGCAAATATTTAATATGAACATCTATGCGGTATTGTGAATATGCATACATCCAAGCCTGGCGACTGTGGTGATAAACCCTTTAAACAAATTAAAGGTCTATCTGTCTTATATCAACGAATTCGGTCATTCCTTTCATCCCCTTTCCCTGGGACGTCCGGAACGGGAGTTGTCAATTCCTATGGTACCACTACCTACTAACGAACGGCGTAGCTAATGTTAATGAATGTATTGTCCCATGTAAACAAACCAAATGTCATAACAAAATGTGAGCATGTGAAAACAATGCACTAAGTATGTAATCAAATGAACATACATAGCGTGAAATGTCATGTAAAACGATGTACTAAGTAATGCACACAATGGGCACACCTAGCATGAAATGTCATGTAAAACGATGTACTAAGTAATGCACACAATGGGCATACCTAGCATGAAATGTCATGTAAAACGATGTACTAAGTAATGCACACAATGGGCATACCTAGCATGAAATGTCATGTAAAACGATGTACTAAGTAATGCACACAATGGGCATACCTAGCATGAAATGTCATGTAAAACAATGTACCAAGTAATGCACACAATGGGCACACCTAGCATAAGATGTAATGAAATCATGTACTATAATGTACTAACGAACATAGCATGTATATGATGTGAAAACAGGAAAGCATGAAAGTAACAAGTAGGCACATGTGTTCCACCCCAAAACAGTTTGGAAAACAGTAAAAGAGGGGTCTATGTACTCACTTGAGATTGCTCAGAAGTCCTTGAGTAACAACCAAACAATGTTAGAGATCGCGGATATCAAACGGCACCTAATATAGGTAACTATGTTAATTAACCGGACCTAGATCGGAAGATCGGGTAGCATTAGGGTTTGTAAACCAAACGAGTGTAGAGACTCGTGTCATTTGGTTTAACAAAGCCTACATACTAAATGAAACTTAACCTAATTGTATACGACCCATTACGACCCGTTTAGGAAGCTTATGCTACTTTAACGCGTCGTGCGCGTGAAACGCGTTCGGACCGCCTAACTAGCCCTATGACAAGTGTTATATGCCTAAACATGTTACATAATCCGTTATGTGACAAAAGTTTAGGTTACATATGCTAAATTACCAATTATACATGAAAAGGGTATTCTGGTATTTTACCTACGGCATATAAACTACCTATCATACAACTACTTAAACGATGTGACCATAGGGTATAACCTCGGAAGGTTATTCCCTACCTACTATGGTCACCTAATGTGTTTGGTCGGATCCTAATGATCGACCAAACTGGGTCGGGTTCGAGGTATAAGCGATTTATTAGATCGCTTACCCTACGACCCTATACAACGTGGTAATCAGTAGGCATAGTCCCAAGGGACTATGACCATCGTGATTACAATCACGTTGCGAAGTTCTAACGAACTTCGCATTGACCATTACTGGTCAACGCTGAAAGTCAAACAAAGTTTGACTTTCTGACTCGAAAAGCAGTAAAAATAAGGAAAAGAACGAAAGAATACTTACGAAGGGTCCCCGAATGCTAATCCCGATCCAAGAACTCAGGTATGAAACAATGGTTTCAACTTAGAGCTCTCAAATCAGAATTCTTGTGCAAAATGAGGTTGTGTGGGTTGGGTATTTATAGATAAAGTAGAGCCGCTAGGATCGTTTCTTGAATATCGTGCCACGATCCGAGCCGTACACTTGTCACAAAGGTTATGGAGCCACATATGCTCCTTATCTTAGTGATTAAGCAAGTTGCAAACATGTGGTTGTGGTTAATCAGCTGAAATCTGATTGCAAATACACTTAATCTGGTCAGGTTAGGCAGTCGCGTAGCGCTAGTGCAAAGGCACTATGCAGTCGCGCTACGCTAGCACCTCCCTGTTTCAGAAATGTTTCAAAAGTGGCAGAAATGGTCCCTGCACGTGTTTAAGGCCTTTTTCGATGCGTTTGAACCCCGTTAACCTCATTTCAAGGCTCTAAAATGAAGTTAAAGTATAGGGAACTCAAAACATGCTCAAAAATATGCCGGAGGTTGGTTCGTTTGGCCGTACGAACGCGATGTTTGCTTAATTACGACGGAATGCGCATAAGCGCGAAAAATGATCCAAATGACGCGACGAATGGATTTTTCTTTAGGCGAACACTAAAATATAATGTAGTCATGCTTACATAAATTTTTGGATGTCCAGATGTATTCAGAACGTAAGTTATGCGCGAAAATGCAAACTTGTGCACTTTTTGACACTTTTAGTCCCTGAATGACACAAAAGTTTATTTTAGCATACCGAACCCCTCAAAGCCTATTTCTAAGCTATGTAAAGGATATTTATGGTATGTTTAACTTATGGTCATGTTCCGGAATGTCTGTTACAGTTCAAATTGGCATACTTTCGCAGTTTGTCAACTTTAGTCCCTGTAAGCGATTTAACTTTGATTTCACCACACCAAACCTTCCAAAACTTATATCTAAGTTATGTATAGGTTATTTAAGGTATGTTAAGCCTATTTCACTATTCCGGAGTGTTCGTTGCATTAAACTGGTTATATTTACGCATTAGTGCGCGTATAACCTTCCAGAAAGCGATTTAGAGCTTGAAATCGAACATGAGTCGATATGTGCAAAAGATACACATATTTATACAAGACCAAAGTATGAAATACATTATTTCATTGGTTTGGCATTTGTTTGATGGCCGTGGAGGCACAGGTGTTACAGTCTCCCCTACTTTAGGAAATTTCGTCCCGAAATTTATTTAGAGGAAACTTGTGAGAGTTTAAAACATGAAGTTGAAAAGATCAAATAACATTGGTTAGGGTTCTTGAACTTCTAGTAACCTTAATAACATTATGTTTGCAATGTAAGAGGGACACTTATATACAAGTATATGAAGCGTCATTGGTGCGTCCACCATGCCTCCATTACATCGTTCTCATTTTGTTATTGTTGTCACTATCGGTTCCTTCACATAATAAATCTTACTGGATTTCTGTGCACTAAATTTCATAATTATGTGCGCATCCATAATTAGAGAATTCCTTGCACAGTTCACACAGTCTATTTTATAATGTGTAGGGTAAAACCAAATGAACAATCCTGTGATGAGCGTGACTTAGACCGCCATAGAGTCCTTTAGACTAAATCAATAAATGATTTAAATAGACTATCAAGGAGTCTGTCCAGCTACATCACTAGATGTCATTCTTTAACCAGATTGCGAATCAATCTTTTGACTAGACCACTAAAAAGGGTCTGGAGTGGTACTATAAAATCCAAGGGTCTTAACTATTACATAGAAGCCCATTAAGGATTTAAGGTAGTACCTTTGAATATCCTACTACGAATCCCTCATATGAAGATATGAAAGATTCTACGAGGATTTGGATAATGAATACCCAGAGTATACCAAAAACACAAAAATGAATAAATGAAAACACCAAATATGTAAACACACAATCACATAACCACAAAATTGTTTAACTAGAAGTTTGTTCTGCTAACAGAGTACATGTATTTAAAGCACACTAGGAATCCATCTCGTGGATTTCATTTGGTACTTTAAACATTATCAAGAATCTAACTATTAAGATAGAAAGATCTTTAAAAGAAAAATTCGATTTCGATTATAAGGAACCGAAATGTTCGAATTCAGGTACATAAGGAATCCAATTAAGGACTCTGATTTGAATGATGATCATCCACAAGGATCTAATTGTGAAGATAAAAAGATCCCTTATGGATTTTAGAAGTTGAAGATGTTTCGATACATTGCACTGGACGTGCTTATGTCAAAACATGAAGTAAAAATGCTTATGAAATTGAGATGCTAGATATGCCAAGGCGACATATGAAGCAGAATTTTGAAGGTTAAGTCAATGTATGAGGAAAATATTTTTGAAAACTATGCATGGGGTTCTTTTAAGAAAAAGGTGTTTAACGTTTTTGAAACCTTATATATAATACTTTTGAAATAAAGTAGGTGTATTAGGTAGATATATTTACAAAAATGTTTTAAAATCATGCGAGATGAATTTTGAAATTATGTATAAGGTTTTTGAAAGACATGAATGATGCTTTTCGAAATCATGCACTTGATCAGAAAATGTATTGTGTTAATATTGTCTTCAGACTATATGAAATATTTTGAAATTAGAAAGGTTGGTTTTGATAACATGGCCAATGTTTTTGAAATAACATAGACAATGCATCTAGAAAAATTGTTTTCAACTATATGAAATGTTTTGAGATCATGAAGATTGTTTTGAAATACTGTTACTGTGTATGTTGAAAAAATCAAAACGTAATGGGTATGAGATTTGAAAATACCCTTAGTTATCTAACCAAGGATTTAAAGGTACAGATGTGTGAAAAGCACGATTACTCATAATGTCACTTAATTTTCTGTACTTTGTTTCTTAGAGTGAAACGAGTACTTAAAATTTTCGAGGGAATCATGAGCAATCATTTGAAAGAGAGAAATCACAAGAGTAGTTTGTAAGGTACATAGTTCCTTGATGTAGGTATCATAGGAAAAGGCATACACACCTAGCAAGGGGTTGAGCTGGTTGGTTGGGGACTGCTTTACCATTGTGAGCGACCATGGCGAAGTTCTGAGAAGCCTTTCGCTTCTTTGACTTCTTAGGGGATCGTTCATCCATGGTCTTTGATTCCTCGATTGGTTTCTTGGCTGATGGTGCTGTCACCTGACTAGGTCCTGCCTGTCTTGGTGACTCTTGAGTGGCTTCATCCTGGAGATGATACATGGCAGTAGCTAATTCAACAGTCTTCAGGGCTACTTCGCCTATTCGCTGAGCGAATTTTGGCTGCTTGCTCAGATATCTGGGCGTCATTGTGATGAAGAGACATTCTTGAAGAAAAAGAAAGGCATAGGGAGAAACAGGTGAAAGATTATTGGACAATCAAAACAGAATGATAACGCATGAAGATTGCGATCATTTGTTTGTTACCTAAGGCAAACAAATGAGACGGTGACTGATCAAAGTAAATGGGTCAAAAATAATGTATCGCGAAGACATGCTCGCCTAATAAGTGAACACTCATCCCAAGAATTCCCAGGTAAGCACAACTGGTCTCGCGTCTGATGAGATGTATACGAAGTGCTTGCCTAGCCAGAAAACCCAGAATACAGGCATTCACCCTTCCAGTTTGCACGTGTTCACATTATTTAAAACCCAAAACCTTGACGAAGTTTTGAAAACTCAAAGAGGTTCAAAACCATATAATAGAGAGTTCAAAACCTTACAATAGAGGGTTCAAAACCTAGTAATCAATCATCCTAGAACAGATGATTAATTTTCAAAGCGGTTTTGAAATATATGTTCTTGTTGTGGTTGTCACCTAAGGATAGGTGACAGTATTGTTTTATGACTAAACGCAAGTAAACTCGCGTTAGGGTCCTAAGAAGGTTATAGACTAGGTCAAAGCATTACTAATTACTAATAACCTAATTCCCTATAACCATTGGCTCTGATACCATCTTTTCTGTCACACCCCGACCACGTAGAACATACAAAACGTGGCGGAAACATCGGGGAGTGTTGTAACAGAATTAATTGTTTCAAATCCATGGCAATTGAAGTTTCGTTTTATTGAATAAAAGTGTTACAATGTCTTAATAAACAAAAAAATACAACATAATTAACTAGTCTTGCATCTTTTATTGTCACTAAAGCCCAAGTCTGTCTATGTATATCTTGACCATCTTATGCAACAGTTCCTGAAAAACACATGTGAAAATAGGTACGTCAGCATAAAAATGCCTGTGAGATACATAGGTTTTGTGAAAATAAGATTCATGACTTATTTTTGAGAAAATGTTTAGTCATGAACCTTGTTATTTGCTTTGTCTTTTAAATCATTTGAAAAACGATAAGATCAGATGATAAGTATAAATAATTGTAAGGTTAAATGAATAACCAAGTAAAATGTGTTTGCATAAGATAAGTTGTTTATAAATCAATGTCTTGTGAAAAGTATGTTATTTGTATGAAATGTTCTATGTCTCAAACTGAAATGATTCAAATAACGTTACGACATGTAATACCATACAAACACTTATATATAGGAAGTACCAGCGGCGTATCCACCATGCTTGTATCATATTACACACGCATCGTTACTTAATCACTTAATCAAACCAAACCAAACAATGTAAAATGTTCATGTCAAGATGTAAATCATGTCAAAATGTCTATGTCAAATATCCATGTCAAATGTCTATGTCAAATATCCATGTCAAATGTCTATGTCAAATATCCCTGTCAAATGTCTATGTCAAATATCCATGTCAAATGTCTATGTCAAATATCCCTGTCAAATGTCTATGTCAAAATGTCATGTATGGCAAGTGAAAGGTCTCAACTAAACCATATGCACAAAAACAAAGTATTGAAGTAAAACTTGGTTTAAATCAAAGCTATGTTTTGTGTGAATGCATGCAAATATTTAATATGAACATCTATGCGGTATTGTGAATATGCATACATCCAAGCCTGGCGACTGTGGTGATAAACCCTTTAAACAAATTAAAGGTCTATCTGTCTTATATCAACGAATTCGGTCATTCCTTTCATCCCCTTTCCCTGGGACGTCCGGAACGGGAGTTGTCAATTCCTATGGTACCACTACCTACTAACGAACGGCGTAGCTAATGTTAATGAATGTATTGTCCCATGTAAACAAACCAAATGTCATAACAAAATGTGAGCATGTGAAAACAATGCACTAAGTATGTAATCAAATGAACATACATAGCGTGAAATGTCATGTAAAACGATGTACTAAGTAATGCACACAATGGGCACACCTAGCATGAAATGTCATGTAAAACGATGTACTAAGTAATGCACACAATGGGCACACCTAGCATGAAATGTCATGTAAAACGATGTACTAAGTAATGCACACAATGGGCATACCTAGCATGAAATGTCATGTAAAACGATGTACTAAGTAATGCACACAATGGGCATACCTAGCATGAAATGTCATGTAAAACAATGTACCAAGTAATGCACACAATGGGCACACCTAGCATAAGATGTAATGAAATCATGTACTATAATGTACTAACGAACATAGCATGTATATGATGTGAAAACAGGAAAGCATGAAAGTAACAAGTAGGCACATGTGTTCCACCCCAAAACAGTTTGGAAAACAGTAAAAGAGGGGTCTATGTACTCACTTGAGATTGCTCAGAAGTCCTTGAGTAACAACCAAACAATGTTAGAGATCGCGGATATCAAACGGCACCTAATATAGGTAACTATGTTAATTAACCGGACCTAGATCGGAAGATCGGGTAGCATTAGGGTTTGTAAACCAAACGAGTGTAGAGACTCGTGTCATTTGGTTTAACAAAGCCTACATACTAAATGAAACTTAACCTAATTGTATATGACCCATTACGACCCGTTTAGGAAGCTTATGCTACTTTAACGCGTCGTGCGCGTGAAACGCGTTCAGACCGCCTAACTAGCCCTATGACAAGTGTTATATGCCTAAACATGTTACATAATCCGTTATGTGACAAAAGTTTAGGTTACATATGCTAAATTACCAATTATACATGAAAAGGGTATTCTGGTATTTTACCTACGGCATATAAACTACCTATCATACAACTACTTAAACGATGTGACCATAGGGTATAACCTCGGAAGGTTATTCCCTACCTACTATGGTCACCTAATGTGTTTGGTCGGATCCTAATGATCGACCAAACTGGGTCGGGTTCGAGGTATAAGCGATTTATTAGATCGCTTACCCTACGACCCTATACAACGTGGTAATCAGTAGGCATAGTCCCAAGGGACTATGACCATCGTGATTACAATCACGTTGCGAAGTTCTAACGAACTTCGCATTGACCATTACTGGTCAACGCTGAAAGTCAAACAAAGTTTGACTTTCTGACTCGAAAAGCAGTAAAAATAAGGAAAAGAACGAAAGAATACTTACGAAGGGTCCCCGAATGCTAATCCCGATCCAAGAACTCAGGTATGAAACAATGGTTTCAACTTAGAGCTCTCAAATCAGAATTCTTGTGCAAAATGAGGTTGTGTGGGTTGGGTATTTATAGATAAAGTAGAGCCGCTAGGATCGTTTCTTGAATATCGTGCCACGATCCGAGCCGTACACTTGTCACAAAGGTTATGGAGCCACATATGCTCCTTATCTTAGTGATTAAGCAAGTTGCAAACATGTGGTTGTGGTTAATCAGCTGAAATCTGATTGCAAATACACTTAATCTGGTCAGGTTAGGCAGTCGCGTAGCGCTAGTGCAAAGGCACTATGCAGTCGCGCTACGTTAGCACCTCCCTGTTTCAGAAATGTTTCAAAAGTGGCAGAAATGGTCCCTGCACGTGTTTAAGGCCTTTTTCGATGCGTTTGAACCCCGTTAACCTCATTTCAAGGCTCTAAAATGAAGTTAAAGTATAGGGAACTCAAAACATGCTCAAAAATATGCCGGAGGTTGGTTCGTTTGGCCGTACGAACGCGATGTTCGCTTAATTACGACGGAATGCGCATAAGCGCGAAAAATGATCCAAATGACGCGACGAATGGATTTTTCTTTAGGCGAACACTAAAATATAATGTAGTCATGCTTACATAAATTTTTGGATGTCCAGATGTATTCAGAACGTAAGTTATGCGCGAAAATGCAAACTTGTGCACTTTTTGACACTTTTAGTCCCTGAATGACACAAAAGTTTATTTTAGCATACCGAACCCCTCAAAGCCTATTTCTAAGCTATGTAAAGGATATTTATGGTATGTTTAACTTATGGTCATGTTCCGGAATGTCTGTTACAGTTCAAATTGGCATACTTTCGCAGTTTGTCAACTTTAGTCCCTGTAAGCGATTTAACTTTGATTTCACCACACCAAACCTTCCAAAACTTATATCTAAGTTATGTATAGGTTATTTAAGGTATGTTAAGCCTATTTCACTATTCCGGAGTGTTCGTTGCATTAAACTGGTTATATTTACGCATTAGTGCGCGTATAACCTTCCAGAAAGCGATTTAGAGCTTGAAATCGAACATGAGTCGATATGTGCAAAAGATACACATATTTATACAAGTCCAAAGTATGAAATACATTATTTCATTGGTTTGGCATTTGTTTGATGGCCGTGGAGGCACAGGTGTTACACTTTGCGTAGTATTTGGCACAGGCATCCTTCCCAATCCGAGGACCGTGGTAAATAGTCTAGTGTTAATGTAAGTACAGGTAATCATTCAATCCCATTCCCAACCCAACTGGGGAATCCCATGCCTTGGTAAGAGTGTGAACTCACCTTGGTTTGCTCGGTATGCTAAGTATGTGCTCAAAGTAAATCAATCACGTCCTAGAGTATGCACGTATACATAATCAGTTTGTAGTCACAAGGTACACGTATAAGCATGTAGTACGTATTCGCAACACACAAGTCATGTATATCACTTAACAGCAGTCAGATATTCCAGTTAACACTTAACAGAATTAACTCAAGTTACAGCACAGCTCGGCGAAACACATAAGTTGGCGAAACACAATAGTTGGCGAAACACAATATTGACGAAACACATGCTTTGGCGAAACACGTCTGTTTCATCGAGGTCTCCTTCGGCGAAACAAAACTTCTAATTCGTCGAAGACTCTTGGCGAAACACATTCTGTTTCGCCGAGAGTTCTGTTTCGTCGAAGGTCTGTTTCGCAGACATCAGTTTCATCAGAAACGAATAACACATAACCCTAATCATTCTAGCAGCCGTCATCAATAGCAGAAATCATATGAAGGTCAATGTGTATGTAAAAATTATCATAACTCAATCATCCGAAAATTATCGTCTAGCATAAACCCTAGTTTATGTGTTTTACATATCAACATACAACATCATATCATCAAACCCTATCAAGATGCTAACTTGCATTCAGAATCAAATCATATTAACAACATTCAGAACCGAGCATTCGATCATATTCAGTTTCGCATAGAATTGTATACCTCTCACTACAACATACATATAAAAATCTATATCATCATCATACTTATAATCACAGCAGTACACGCATCAGTTATTCAAACAAACATGAAGCGAGATGATACAGAATCAAGAAACCGATTAACGAACACATACTAACCGATTAGAGATGAACAAACACGGATTCAAGAGCTAGGAATGATGGTAAACGATGGTTGTTGCCGTCGCACAAAAGGGAGAGTGTTCTAGGGTTTCCTGATTGCTTAACTTGTGAAACTAAACCCGTTTCACGTAAATATTCACGAAATAACGTTCTGGGCCGTACTGGGCTTTTGGCGAAACTGGGCCGGCGAAACAGTCTGTTTCGTCGAGATGAGTTTGGCGAAACAGCCTTGTTTCGTCGAGTGTGTTCATGGCGAATCACAACTCTGTTTCGTCGAGTTGTTTCATATGTTTAGTAGTTTATGTTATTTCAAATACACTAAGTCTCATGCTATAATATCAACACATAACCAAGCAAACATAATACTTTTATTATCACACAAAGTGTATCGTTACAAATCAGACGAGTCAAACAACTAGACAGTCAAAGTCAACGTGCAATAAATGCGAATAAAGAATGTCGGAAACTCGAGTTGTCACAGAACCCCTGCTGGAATCCCCTTCCCATTTCCGCTTGTTGTCACTGGGAATAGCAGGAGTAGCTGGAGTGGTAACAGTAGTAGCGTTGATACGTTTAGGCAGCCTGTTCTGTTCCACTGCCTGATCGGTGAGGCGATGAGCTAGCTTGACGATCTGTTGAATGGTGCCAAGATTCGCTGAGGTTACGTGACTTTGAATCTCTGGCACCAGACCATTGAGATACAGTTCGATACGCTTAATGGGAGGGTCCACCATAGTAGGACACAGAATAGCCAACTCATTCGATCTTCTGGTGTACGCTTCAATTTCTGACCCCGTCATTTTCAAGTGGTAAAACTCTACCTCCAGCTTATGAATGTCATCACGGCTACAGTATTCCTCTTTAATCAATTCCTTGAAACCGTTCCAAGGTGTGGCGTTAGCAACAGCCAACCCTAACATCTGAACTTGCGCATTCCACCAAGTCAGCGCAATGCCTTCTAGAGTACCAGTGGCGTACTTTACCCTGCGAGCCTCAAGGCATTCACACATTTCAAACACGGACTCGAGCTTTTCAAACCAATGGAGGAGTCCAACCGCTCCTTTCGTGCCACTAAAAGTAGTAGGACGACAGTCCATGAAAGTTTTGAAGGTGCAAACAGGTGGCTGAGCGTGCTGACCTGTTGTGTATAAGAATCCAGTACAAGATTAAACACAAGAGTTGGTTTAGGAGTGTAGGATCTAAAGATCCTAGTGTGAGTTACAACTGCAGGGTATACCTCCTGCCTGTGCAGCTGTAAGTGCCTCAGCAATTCGCTCGTTAATGAGTCAACTGGGCTTGCGTCATGTTGATACGTCCAGACATGATCTTCACAGCAATATGACGTAAGTGAGAGAGGTTCGCGAGTAGTGCGATAACAAAAGGAAATAATCACACAAGTGTTCTCATGCAATAGTGTTAAGTTAACCTAAGCATACCCGGAGCAAAGTTCTATGCAATTCTAGCAAGTAGGCAATAAGACATGTACCATATTACCTAGAGTGATGAGTCTTGCACGTGGAGCGAGGCGTCGTTGTGGATCGTTGAGCACTGTTCTGGTTATAGTCTGGTTTTAATAAAAACGTTTTTCCCCTTATTAAAACCGAGTTCTCTATAACCAATGGCTCTGATACCAATCTGTCACACCCCCAAAATCCACACGCGGAGTACTACCGCTTGGAGGCGTGACATGACCAGGATCAAGCCAACAATCATATTGAACATAAGTATATAGTAAAAGTCATTCATCAATACGATAGGTGTTTCCAAAACCAAATATAAACAAGTTTGTAGCGGAAGCATTAAAGTAAAACCCAACATAAGTTTAAGTACAAAATGTCATAATGTTTAACAACACATTCACGATCCGTATCCACAACGACTGTGCCTCCCGTGCAAGCTCCAATAGTACCTATGGTCCTGCAAGGCATGTAACAGAGAATCAACAACTAGTTGAGCGAGTTCACAGAAAGTAATGCGTAATAGTAAGTATGTTTGTAACATGTGGCTCTACTGGGCCGGTAGTAAGTTCTATTGGTGGGGGCTTCCCGTGTTGTATAACCACTAGACTATTTGTAACCATATGTGTTCTTCACAACCGAGAACAGTAATACGTACTAGTGTTACGTAGGTTTTACGTAAGTATCCTTCCCAACCGAGGATAGGGGTACGCGGGGGTTTACGTAGGTTTTACGTAAGTGCCTGACACAACCGAGGCAGTAGTAAATATAGGTTCACGTAGGTTTTACGTGAGTATCCTTCACAACCGAGGATAGCGAATAGCATAAGTATACGTAGGTTTTACGTATGGGTCCTGCACAACCGAGGACGATGGTATGGTAGTCTAGTAATAATTTCCGCATGAATCTATTCAACCTTATTCCTTAAATCCCATTCCCAAGCCCTGGGAATCCCATGTCTTGGTAGAAGTGTGAACTCACCTTGTTTGCTCGGTATGCTAAGTTATGTGCTCACAGTAAATCAGTCAAGTCCTATAGTGCACGTATATTCAATCAGTTCACATTGTTTGTAAAGTTTCACATTGAACTAGTGTCACAGTAATATCACAAAGTGTGTTTGACAGTTCATATCATGCAACATAAGCAGTTAATCGCATCCATACGTTTAACAGAGTTGACATCTAACAAATTAACTAAGTAATTAAGTTAATCAGATTTCATGGAATAACAGCATTAATCCACTTCATTGGATTAACAAATAAACAGAGTAAGTCAGTTAACCCAGTTAACAACTTAACAGAATTTGTCAACTAACAGAGTTCTCAAACAATGAGGTTCTCAATATACATATTTAACAAAGTTAAATAAACTAACTGAGTTAATCAAGTGCTTAGTTTAAGTGAATAACATATTTAATGACATAAAGTATTAACAGTAGCTTGTTGCCAAACAAACAAAAGTGCCGAAATCACAACTGGGCCGAAATCTATGTTGGGCCGAAATCCCTTTTAGCCGAAAACACTAGCTTAGCCGAAAACCCCTTATGAACCGAAAACCAAACATGTTTGGCCGAAAACACATAGTTGGTCGAAATCTCTCTTGGGCCGAAATCACTACATGGGCCGTATCTACTTGGGCCGAAATCACATGTAGTGATTTCGTCCAGCTTTGTTTTATGGGGGGTTTTCGCTACTGTTCATCATCATCATCAACACCCACTGTAACTTATAAAAACCCAGAAACTCTAAATCTCATTACAGTTACATGATGAATCATATACAAGTCATTTAAATCAATCTTTGATATGTAACAAATACTCTATCAAAACTTTGTGAGATCAAGAACATAAATAAATCAGTTTATCAATCATAACATATACCCTCTGTTGTTCAAAAATATCAAATATACAGAAGGTTCAAAGATGAAAATTATCTAGCAAGCACACTAGGATAAATCACATATTCACATATATACATACATCATGATTTAACATCCAATAATCATACGATTTGCAACAAGAACAACTTGAATCATGAAATCACTAACCAAGGATTTAACAGAGATTTTTGCTTGAAATGTGGAACTCTTTGTGGGTTTTCAGAGGTAGTGAGAGACAATTGTGATAAGATAATGTTTGGTAAATGTGAGACTTCTCAGAGAAGTTTGCTTATAAAATGATTACACATAAAATATCTGGCCCATCATCTGATTTCGTTGACCATCAGTGGACGAAAACACTATATGTGTTTTCACCACTTGGGTGTTTTCATGAGTAATAGTTTTCAGTAGAAATTCCATCTTTATTTTAACATGTTAATTAAAACAAACCTTATTAACATACAATCATATATAATAAATATTATGCATCCCAAATATAAAATATCAATCGCAGTAATATTTAACGTATTACAAAGGTAAGCGTTGTGAAACAACGAGTCGTATTAACAAACAACTAAATAAAAAAAAATTAACGTGCACTAAATGCGAAGATAGAATCTTGGAAACTCGAGTTGTCACAGACCGGGTCACTGACCTTGGGAATCAATGTAATAAACGACGAACCAACTCCCCGGCTAATCGAACCCGAATCAAAAAACTCATGCATAATTGACATAAAATCCGAAGATAAAGAAGTCTAAAATCTCTTAATAAACCGGAAATTAAACCCGTCAGGACCCGGCGCTTTGTCACTACCACAATCAAACACAACTTCTTTTACCTCACGCTCCGAAAAAGGTCTAATAATGTCCACCGCCTCCTGCTCCTTGAAGTGCTTCAAATCGTTACACATCAAGGATGGACGAATATGCATATATTCAAAAAACTCATTCTTGAAAAAATGGAATACTTCTTTTTTTTACCAACGACGGCTTAGTAACCTAAGACCCATTTATATTTAACCCCAGCAAGGAATTAGACACTCTTCGCTTGTTGATCACTCCATGAAAAAACCTTGAATTTTCGTCACCTTCCTTCGCCCACCGAACTCTAGCTCTTTGCCTTAAATCTTTATCCTTAAATGCTCGTAGCTCTTTAATCTTCACATTGGCTTCTTCGTAAACCCACCTTTCCGCCTCCGTAAGATCTCTATCCTCAATAATAGAATCCAACACATTAACCTCATGCACAAGATTCTCCTCCTCCTCACATTCAGAAGCCTTTGTTCGATCAACCCACTTGGATATAACTTGCCTCACAAATTTGAACTTCTTCATAAGAACCACATCAGGCGTGCCATCCCCTCTAAAATCCGCCATAGCTTTATTCACAACCTCCTCAAACCCGTCTCGATAAAGCCAAAGATTAAAAAATCTAAACGGTTTAACACCGTAATTCCGATACTCCACTTTCAAAATAAGAGGACTATAATCCGAACCTTCCCTAGTAAGAGCTCTGCATTCCGCATTTGGCCAAACACTAAGGAAATTACACGAGACAAATATCTTGTCAATACGACTACACTTATTACCGGTGACAAATGTAAATCTTCGGCCCGGTTGCTACTGGATCCAGATACCACCCGTTCTGAATCCTTCTGGTTAGGGATGCTACAGGAACCGAATCCAACCAAGTCATTATGATATTCAAATCACTCTAAGTTCGGTTTCTATTTGATAGGGAAAAAACCAAACATTCTAAATCCTTTTTTTCTAGGGAAGCTACATGATCCGAATTCAAAGAGTATGCATGATTCAATATCCGGATACCCCCTGTTCTAAATCGTTCTTGTTAGGGATACTACAGAATCAAAATCCAACGGAGTATGAAAGATATTCGAATCACTGTTAGTTCGGTTGTATTGCATCTGAAAACCACTCATTCTGAATCATGCAGGCTAGGATAGCTAAAGGATCCGAATTCAATCAAGTACGGATGATTTTTGAAACGGATAACACCCCTTCTGAATTCTTCTAGTTAGGGTTGTTTTAGGATCCGAATCCAGCCCAGTCTTACTGATTTCTGAATTACCCCTTGTTTGTTTCTACTGGATCCAGATACCACCGGTTCTGAATCCTTCTGGTTAGGGATGCTATAAGAACCGAATCCAGCCAAGTCATGATGATATTCAAATCACTCTTAGTTCGGTTTCTATTTGATAGGGGAAAAACCACCCATTCTAAATCTTTTTTATTAGGGAAGCTACATGATCCGAATTCAAAGAATATGCATGATTCAAAATCAGGATACCTCCCGTTCTGAATCGTTCTTGTTAGGGATGCTACAGAATCAAAATCCAACAGAGTATGAATGATATTCGAATCACTTTTTGTTTGGTTGCTATTGCATCCAGAAACCACTCATTGTAAATCCTGTAGGCTAGGATAGCTAAAGGATCCGAATTCAATCAATTACGGATGATTTAGGATCAGGATAACACCCCTTCTGAATCTTTCTAGTTATGGTTGCTATTGGATCCGAATCTAGCAGAGTCTTACTGTTTTCTGAATTACTCTTTGTTTGGTTGCTACTGGATCCAGATACCATCCATTTTGAATCCTTCTGGTTAGGGATGGTACAGGAACCGAATCTAACCAAGTCATGATTGTTATGGGTGAAATTCTGAGCCCATATCCTGAGAAATATCTTGGGTTATATCTTGGTTATATGATATCTGTTCACATCTGGGATGCTGATTCAGGATATTGGTAACATCCTGAATGGTATCCTCAGGATCATTAACGGATTATGTGCAGGTACGCGGGTTAGAAGCTAGCAACGTTCACAAGGACTCATTCCGCGGAAGTCGGTCCAAGTCGTTCAAATAAAGACGTTGAAGCCGCATTACTCGGTAAACAACGTTAGGAATGGAATATTCGGAGCATCCCATATTTATAGGAATTTTCGTTTGTAATTCGTTACTATAAATAGGTAGGTATATCAGATCGAATAGGACATCACATCAACACTCACTACACTCTTACACTTGTTCTCTAGCAATTTTCACTTTCGCACAAAAGCGTTGTAACACTTAGCGATCTGGTCAATATCCTGCACTGTATCCTGACGTTTAAAGCAATAAGAAGAACTAGGCAGCTGCGATTGTCAGCTCCCGAGGTTTTATGCCGATGATCTAGATTGATCAAGGGCTTTCCTCGTATATCTCGTGTCACCCCCTTTACTTTTTGCTCATTGTTTGATCGTAGATACAGCTCAATATCCTGAGCCGTATCCTGAATACTGTTTTTCCAAACAACTTAACCAGCATATTTTCAATACACTTTTTAGCACACTACCTCACTTAACTAATTTGATCACTTAATTGCTTCGGTAATTTTTGACCAAAACAATTTGGCGCCCACCGTGGGGCAAGTGGTGCTCTCTTTACTAAAAATCTTTGTGAAATCGTTAATCGGTTTTCTATTTTCAAAAATTTTTGCCACATTGTTTACAATGGCCTCAAGATCAAACATGAGCTCCTCCACTGTGTCTGCAACAAATTCTGCTACTACTGGTCCGGTGCTTCCACCACCTCCTCTAAGGATGCAATCTTCTTCACAACCTCAGGATATTATCCCTACTCGGAGTATTCAGGGATCTGCTCCCATTTTAGCTTCTAATGATGAAATTCTAACCTTATTTGGAAGTGTGCAGGAACAAATGAGGCAGCAACAGGAAACAAACCAAATGCTGTTGAGGGAAATACAACTCCTGAAGTCTGGCTCGAGCAGATCTGCTGAGGATATCGTCACTCCATTACAACCCAGAACTTTGAACTTCATTCCGGTTGTGTACACTGAGGATAATAGGGGGAATATTGTGCCCAGCCTTCCTCAGAATCATACTCCTGAAATACCCTCCTCGGTCAGGATGTCAACCATGAGGAGCTCAGGATATGCTTCAGGATATGGGAAGAACCCTCAGACGGGTAACGTGTCAAATAATAATAATACTCATGCTGCTAACAATAGTGGATCTTTGCAGGATACAGGTGTAACATCAGCATTTACTAGGGAGCTTCAGAAGTTGAAGGACATGATATCCAGTGTACCTGGAGTGGTCCAGCCAATCCCGGAAGTGTCCCAAGACAGCCACAGGATATCTCGCTTTGCATATCCTATCTGTGATGCTAAGATTCCAAAGAGATTTCAAACCCCCAACATGAAGCTTTATGATGGAACTACGGATCCTGAAGAGCATATTGCCCAGTATAGGGAAAGAATGGAGATTAACCCTATCCCTCCGGAGCTCAAGGAGGCATGCTTGTGCAAGGGTTTTGGTTCTACCTTAACAGGATCAGCCTTGAAATGGCTCCTAAATGTTCCTCCTCATTCGATTACATCATTTGCTCACCTAGTGAATTTATTTAATAGTCAGTTTTCTTGTAGTAGAAGCTTTGAAAAACTAACAAGTGACCACTACAGGATAACACAGGGGCCTCAAGAATCCCTAAGGGATTATGTGAACAAGTTCACCCGCGAATCCTTAGACATTCCGAATCTTGATATTGCAACAGCTGTGCAAGCTATCAAGATGGGGCTGCAAAAAGATTCTCAATTTTACCAAGACCTTGTAATGAACCCATGCAGGAACTTGGATGAAGCTCGAAACAGGGCCCTAAGATATATTCGATTGGAGGATGACAGAAAAATGCAAGAGAGGATGAACTCGTCCAACACCTATGAGTCAACTAACAGGAAGTCAGAATCCTCATTTAAGCCATATCGCTCTAAGCCATATGGTAGAAATGAAAACAAGAAAGTGAATGCTATCGAAGACGAGGATCCTGAAGAATATCCTGAATTATCTGAATATTGCTTTTCTGTTAACATTCCTGAATTGATGTATGCCATGCAGGGTTTAGGAGACAAGGCTAGGTGGCCTCGAAAGAATCAACAAAAAGCCGATTGGAAAGATAAGTCAAAATGGTGTGCCTTCCACGAAGATTTCGGACATGTAACTGAGGATTGCATTGCTCTAAGAAAAGAAATAAGCTATCTTCTAAGCAAGGGATATCTGAAAGATCTCTTAGGAAGAAAGAAGAATAAGGGTCAGGATACTGAGAAGGATCCTGAGCAAGCAG
Source organism: Helianthus tuberosus (assembly GCA_030545235.1). Classification (NCBI taxonomy): domain Eukaryota; kingdom Viridiplantae; phylum Streptophyta; class Magnoliopsida; order Asterales; family Asteraceae; genus Helianthus; species Helianthus tuberosus. Next base: position 45,709,981 of record CM060429.1, on the reverse strand, counting down.
CGTCACCTCCCGCGGATGCCAAGATAATCAACTTTATTTCGGGAGGATCCGACATTTGTGGGACTTCGTATTCGGCGGCAAAGAGACATGCAAAAGAAGCTAAGGCCGAAAGGGGAGACAACCTGTCAGGATGACTACCCTCACAACTGACAAAGTGATCACATTTGATGGTGATGACAGGGATACTGTCCAGGATCCTCATCATGATGCTCTGGTAATAACATTATATGTGGCTAACCATTTTGTACGCAGGATATTGGTTGATAATGGCAGCTCCGTCAACATAATCCAACTAGAGACTCTGAAGAGAATGAATGTATCTCCGATGGATATCACTTCGAAGTCCACCGTGCTTGTTGGGTTCAGTGGAGAGGCTAGGAACACAGTGGGAGAGATAAAGTTACCAGTATATGTTGAAGGAGTCAACTCGATACAACGTTTCTGTGTGATGGATTCTCTATCCTGCTATAACATCATACTGGGAAGACCATGGATTCACGATATGAAGGTTGTGCCATCAACATATCACCAATGCATCAAGATCCCTACTGTTAGGGGTGGATTTCTAAATGATCAGTGATCCTTATTTACTGTTGGGTTTAGTGATCCTCAATTCTGTCTGCAGTAGTGATCCTCAGAAGTGTTGCAGGATCAGGATCATGGATCACCATAAGGATCCCTGTACTAACGATTGTCTACTTTGAATTCATAATTGTTTTGCAGGAGTATCAACTTGGACTTGGTCTTGGCGATATTCCTGGAGAATATTCTAAGTCTATTCCGCACGTGCTTAGCCAGAAATGGACGTTGTGGAGTCGTGGAGGACTTGCGCCATTTGCGGAATGTTAGTTAGGCTAGATATTTTCTATTTTTAAAGGGGGTAGCGAGCTAGTTAGAAAACACTTGGCTATTTTTGGCTACACACACACTCATACAACTGCTCTCATCAGCTCTCGCTAACACACTTGGCGATTACACACATTTTCTACACAATACACTATAGTGATCCTTGTACTTAGCTCGCTATCATCCGAAGTTGTAATACATTTCTTGTTTAATTTGAGTTGGTGATCGGTAGTTTCCATCACCCGAGGTTTTTTATGCCGGAGATCATTCATTGATCAAGGGCTTTTTCCTCGTATAAATCTTCGTGTCACTTGTTCATTACACTTCATAGTGATCCTTATTGTTGTTCATCAATTCAAGCATCATACCTCACAACAGAAAGTTTGGTTACATTGTCATTGCTTGATTTTTGACCAAAACAGTTTGGCGCCCACCGTGGGGCAATTGGTGCTTCATTCCTAGAAAGATTCGTATTTTCGTGGTCATTTCGGTTCGCTACAACCAAACAAATGGCTTCCTCAGTGAAGAATACTTCAAGTTTGATGCCCTCTTTCAGTTCTTCACAAGGCGTTCCTCCTTTGCCTCCACCACCTTCTGGATCCCAGAAGAATGCTGAGAATGCTGCGAAGAAACCAACTCCTATTTTCCAAAAACCACCTACTTCTTCTGTTTCAACTAATCCTACTACTAATGATCTTTATGCCCTGATTTTGCAGATGAGGAATCATGCACAAGAGCAGGATAAAACCATCGAAAGGATCCTCCGGGAGATCGATGAAATCAAGAAACAGAAGAAATCAGTGGAGGATCACTCCCCTCTGATGCCAAGGTCGCTGAACTTCGACACTCCGGTCATAACTTCCCAACACTCAGCAGTTCCGGACGTGCAATACTTGGGTGAACTACCAGGAAGGCGTTATGGAACAACAACAATGAGTCAGTCATTTGGCTCTTACTTCCAGCCGCAGGAATCCTCTTCTCAACCATCAGGATCCTCCTCTCAGCATCAGGGATACTTCATGTCAGGAGGATATGTGGGAATGCATGCAGTACAAGGATCCTCCCAGGTCCAAGGATCCTCCCAAATACGAGGATCCTCCCAGGTCCAAGGATCCTCCCAGGTCCAAGGATCCTCCCAGGTCCCAGGATCCTCTTTGGTCCCAGGATCCTCTCTGGTCCCAGGATTCTCCCTTGTTCAAGGATCCTCCCAGGTCCCAGGATCCTTTCAGGTTCAAGGATCATCTCAATTCCAAGGATCCAACCTCCTTCAAAATCAAGGATCCTTGAGAAGTATGCAGCCTCAGAACTCGGACGTTCATCAAGGAGACTTCATACCAATGCAGACCATTGCCTCCTCTAGTCCTTTAATCATGCCAGAGTCTCGACAAGATGGATTCACATCCGCAATTCCAAACTCGAATCCTGTGGGAGGTAACACTTTTAGTAATTTATATAACACTAACCATGGCTTTGTGCAGGATACAGGTATCAATCAGGCCATGGCTAGGGAGCTACAGAAGCTTAGGGATATGATATCCAGTGTACCAGGAGTGGTTAAACCCATTCCTGAGATCGCGGATGGTAGCCATAGGATATCTCGTTTTGCACCACCTTTATGTGATGCTGAGATACCTAAAAGATTCCAGATACCATTAATGAAGCTATATGATGGTTCAACGGATCTAGAAGAGCATGTAGCTCAGTACAGGGAGAGGATGGAGATCAATCCAATTCCTGAAAGGTTGAAAAAAGCATGTCTATGCAAGGGATTTGGATCCACACTTACAGGATCTGCTCTTAAATGGCTGCTAAGTCTTCCGCCTTACTCTATTACTTCATTTGCTAATTTAGTTAGCTTGTTCAATAGTCAATTCTCTTGTAGTAGAAAGTTTGAACGATTAACTAGTGATTTATATAGGGTAACACAAGGTCAAAATGAATCACTTAGAGATTATGTCACTAAGTTTAGTAAAGAATCCTTAGATATTCCTAATTTGGATATTGCTACGGCTGTAGAAGCCTTTAAAATGGGATTGCTTAGGGATTCATTATTCTATGATGATCTTGTTATGACACCTTGCAGGAATCTTGATGAAGTAAGGACTAGGGCCCTTAGGTTCATCCGCCTAGAGGATGACAAAAGGATCCAGGACAGATTGACAGGATCCTCAAAACAGGATAAACAAGGATCCTACTTCAGGAACAACAAATCCAAGTCCTACAACAAATCTGATAACCAGAATGTGCACGCAGTGGAACAAGAAGAGGATGATGAGGATTATCCTCCTATTTCTGAATATTGTTTTTCTGTTGATAACAATGAACTAATCCTTGCAATGCAGAATCTAGGTGAGAAAGCTAGGTGGCCAAGGAAAAGTGATAAACCAGCTGCTACAAAGGATAAATCCAAGTGGTGTGCATATCATGAGGATTTTGGGCATCTCACTGAAGAGTGTATTGCACTTAGAAAGGAAATTGGTTACTTGTTGAGCAAGGGGCATTTAAAGGAACTCTTGGGACGAAAGAAGTCAAGGACCCAGGATCCTGAAAGGATCCCGGAAAGGGCTCCTGCTCCTCCAGCAGATGCACAAATCATAAATTTCATATCCGGTGGATCAGACATCTATGGTACATCCTTCTCAGCAGCAAAAAGACACGCTAAGGAAACCAAGGATCCTTGGATACTGTTCACTGATGGATCCTCCAATGTAAATGGAACAGGGCTTGGATCCTATGCTGTTAAAGGTGAAAAGCTAATCAAATATTTGGAGATAGTCAAAGAATTGGCACTCTCTTTTGTATACTTTAGTTTGACACAGGTACCAAGGGAAGAGAATGCAGAAGCTGATGCATTAGCCAATCTAGGATCATCTTTGAAGATTCCTGAGGATATCAAGATCCCTATTATCCATATCCTGACCCTTGCTATCAAGGATCATGTAGCTATGGAGATAGGAGAAGATTCTACAATCATCCCTAGTGATGATACCCAATCTCATTCAGGATCATGGATACTCCCAATCATGAGATACATACAACATGGAGAAATCCCTACAGGAGAAAACCCAAGGGCTTTCAAAATTAAGGTATCTCAATTTACAATATTAAATAATATGTTGTATAAACGATCTCTTGTAGGACCATATTTAAGATGCATTGAGGATCCTGAAATTCAAGAAGTCCTAAAGGATTTCCATGAAGGAGATTGTGGAAACCACACTGGGGGCAGGGCATTATTCTCAAGGATCCTGAGGACAGGATACTATTGGTCCACTAGGAAGAAGGATGCTGTGGAGTATGCCAAGAAGTGTGATCCTTGTCAGAGGCATAGTAATATCCTTCACCAACCAGCAGAGCTCTTGCATCCTATATCCTCTTCTTGGCCATTCATGAGATGGGGAATGGATATAGTTAGAAAGCTTCCTAAGGCACCTGGTGGAAAAGTATTCATGCTTGCCATGACTGATTACTTCTCTAAGTGGATAGAGGCTGAAGCCTTTGCTCAAGTCAGAGAAAAGGAAGTTATATCCTTTATTAAAAGAAACATTATTACTAGATTTGGTATCCCTTCTGAGATTATTTGTGATAATGGATCCCAATTTATTGGGAATAGAACCACTAACTTTTGTGACAGTTGGGGGATTAAGATGATAACATCAACACCAGTCCATCCACAAGCTAATGGTCAGGCAGAGTCATCCAACAAGATCATCATCAACAATTTGAAGAAGAAGCTTGGGTCCAAGAAAGGAAAATGGGCAGAAGAACTGCCTTATGTGCTTTGGGCTGATAGGACAACTCCCAAGAATGCTACAGGCCAAACTCCATTTTCTTTGGTATTTGGGGCAGAATCAGTGATCCCTACAGAGATGGTGGTTCCAACTGCAAGAACAAGCATTCGTGATCTTGAAGAAAATGCTGAAAACTTGATTCAAGACTTGGATACTATAGAAGAAATCAGGGATTTAGCAAGGATAAGGATGGCCAGTTATCAACAAAGGATGGCTGGAGCTTACAACAAAAATGTCAGGCTCAGGAAATTCCAAGTTGGGGATATAGTATTAAGGAAAGCATTTCAAAACACCACCAATCCTGCTGATGGAAAACTAGCACCAAAGTGGGAAGGCCCCTATTTGATTGAAGCTGAATCAGGAAAGGGGGCATATCGATTGCTAACAATGGAAGGTGATTTGCTACCAAGAGCTTGGAATGCTGTCCATTTGAAGAAATATTTCATGTGATCATGATCCGTGATCCTTACCAGACAAATATCCTTGAAGGATCCCCACTGACAGACGATCCTCTTTCTGGTAACATTCCAATCTCAAACTATTTCATTCTTTTTATTCTCTTACAAGGATAAGGATCCTGCGTCCTTTATCCTCCTTTTACTTGATTCTGAGTTTTGAAGGTTCAGGTATCCTTAACTAAGGATTGAGTATCCACAGAAGTATCCAGTTCTTTGGGCTTGACCCCAGTTCTTTGGGCTAGTCCCCAGTTTGGGCCTGTCCCCAGTTTCGCCAGTAGCGCACGATGATCCTGGTATAGTTCATGGCAATGGGACCAGTACCCGCTTTAGGGGCTGACAATTTCATTGTACTGGCTATATTCAGGATTCTACGTATAATGGTAGACGTACCATACATCCGTTCCTAAGGTTTCTAACGTTTTCACGTTAGCTAAGGTTTTGGCATTTTCATGTCACTAAGTTTGGATAGTCGCCAGTAAGGGCCATACTCCAGTTTACATACGATCCTTTGGGCTTGTCCCCAGTTATCCTTTGGGCTTGTCCCCAGAATTGTTGGGCTTGTCCCCAGTTACTAACATTCATCTTATATTGGCTCAGTCCCAAGCAATATCTTATTTCAGGTTTGTGAAGATAAATGACCAAGGATTCTTGATCCTTACTTTCAACTAAGGTTTGTATCTTGGGTTATCCTAATTTTAAGTGTTAAAGGATAGGATCCTAACTTGGATTCTCAGGTATGATCCTTAACTATTTTGATTTTATTCATTATGTATTTAAGTGACACTTATCCTTTGACAACTGAACTTATGATCCTTAAACTATTTTTTATGTGATCCTTGATCATATCCTTAACTCTTAAGGGATGTTTTTTTAAATTTTTCCTTACTTGATAAGTTTAAACAACATGAACATCACAATAGATTGAAAAATAAAATAACCCTAAGGATATCAACACAGGATATAGCCAAAAAGTTAAAGTCATTTTATTCACAAAAGCTTAAACCCTTTTAAGGTTGTCAAAATTGCCAACCCACGTTTCTACCAGCAAAACGTGGCCCGTCCACATGGGTTGGCAAAGGGTGTCCATTGTTCATAGGTCTAACAAGTGCAGGAAATTAAAGACGGCAGGATCACAATGGCTTCATCCCCCAAACAGAGGATCCCTCCACCATTTGTAATCCTACCTATTGTTCAAAGGATCATCCATGATCCTCAACCCTAATTACTATTGTTCAAGTACAGACCAACCATTGTTTATCAAAACATCATCAAAACAAAAAAACCATAACCAAACTAAAAAAAATGGGCTCCGGCTACGTCTAGAAATGTCCTTCATCGCCCATTCAAGCAGCCTACACCTTCGCTGCATCACCATCTCCCGCTCCACTAGCTTCACCACCATGATCCTTGCCACTACCACTAGCCTCAATTGCGAGAACCTCATCAGCCTCATCCTCATCCTCCAATTCAGCCAGCCTAGCCTTCCAGCCTTCCACATCCCAGCTGCTCCTATCAAAGGCAGGATCCTGAGCTTCTTGGGCCATTTGTAGCTTGGTCTTGTACATGGCTATGGCAGCGGAGACCTTAGCATCCTCCGTGATCTCGCTCTTCTCATAATCAAAATTAATCAGGATTGTAGCTGTCTGAGCTTTGGCATCTTTGAGATCCTTTTGGAGGTCAGCAATCTTAAGATCCTTGAGCAATGCGACTTGTTGGAGGTCAGCAATCTTCTTGTCCTGCTCCTCGACATGCCCAACATAGTCTTCAATCTCAGCAAATTTCTGCAAAGAAGATAAAGAATAGTTCAAGAACAGGTGATCCTCAAATAAGCTGGATACTTAAAGCAGGGACAAGGATCCTTACATCGTTGAAGTATTCAAGGAACTGGTGGCGGATCAGGGGCAGACCTTGCAGATCCTCAGCTTCGGAAGTCTTTCTCTTCTTTCCACCTATTCCCTTTGAAGTGGTAGCTTTGGGGTTTATAACGGAGGGGCTAGCAGCAGATTTTTTCTTGGATCAGATGGTGTCAAGCTCAGTGACACTAAATTTGGAAGCAGATCTTGATGACTTTCCAGCGCCTACACACCCAAAACAGATAAGTATCCTTATTCTATTCATATATAACTATTTATTTAAACATTTGAATATAAAAAGAACAGGATACTTACTTGACATGGTGACAGAGCCTGAGGATACCTCTTGAGAATCCTGGGTGTTTGTTTTGAATGATCTCGTGGCAGGATCAAGTTTTCTAAAAGCAGCAAGTCTCCCCTTGGTGGCAGCTGAAGGGATAATATGCGAGAATGTGATAGCTGTACAAAAGAAACAAAAGCATATTAGTAATCATTATCGGAAATGAGCTTACTTAGTGATCCTTCTAAGGATCCTCCTATCCTACCATGGGTGGACCACTCCCTGGGTAGATCCTTTCCATCCGGGATAGAATCCCTTCTGACGAAGAAGAACCGCCGTTTCCAGTTGGTATCATTTTTAGTAGCTTTAAAGATGGGATGTTCTTTTCCGGGTTTACGCTTGAATAGATATCGGTGGGATCCAAATGTGGTAAGGTCATACATCTCGGCTAATTCTGACATTCCCAAGTCAATTCCTTCTTGCTTAATGATCCTTTCAAGGGTATACAAGACCCTCCAGATCATTGGCATAGCTTGAATATAGGAGATGCCGGTGAGGGAGAAAAAGGATTGGGTGAATTCAGGAAAGGGATACGAATATCCTATTGTGAAAGGTGTGACTGGGAAGGCTATCCAAGTTTCAGAGACATAATCGCTTAAAACGGTGGGATCAAATGGTTTGAAAATAGTGTTCACCGGGAAACAGTGGCGAATTCTGTCTATTTGTGGATCAGAGAAACAACATATTTCTTTCACCGAATCTTCAATGATCCCCTGGCTCTTGAGAGGACTTTCCTTCTTATAATCCTTGGCTGGTGAGGATCTCAGCATCATCTTGATTTGAAGAAGGTGGAGAAAGATGAAAAGAGGAAGAGAACGTAAAAGAAGAAAAGGAAAAGAGTTACCTGCTTGATCGTCGGATGAGAATTTAAAGGGAGTTCTCTTGAATTTGAATGCTGATTGATCCCTATCTCTAACTCCTATTTATAATAATGATTCTGCAGAATAATCATCTCACTGACGTCATGTTCGTAACGGCTAGTCCGACTCCAACGGCTAGTTATCTGATTAATTCGTTACGGATAAGAACAAAATATAACTCATTTATTTACATAATTACTCCTTATATTTTGGGGGCAATTGTTAGGGGTGGATTTCTAAATGATCAGTGATCCTTATTTACTGTTAGGTTTAGTGATCCTCAATTCTGTCTGAAGGAGTGATCCTCAGAAGTGTTGCAGGATCAGGATCATGGATCACCATAAGGATCCCTGTACTAACGATTGTCTACTTTGAATTCGTAATTGTTTTGCAGGAGTATTAACTTGGACTTGGTCTTGGCGATATTCCTGGAGAATATTCTAAGTCTATTCCGCACGTGCTTAGCCAGAAATGGACGTTGTGGAGTCGTGGAGGACTTGCACCATTTACGGAATGTTAGTTAGGCTAGATATTTTCTATTTTTAAAGGGGGTAGCGAGCTAGTTAGAAAACACTTGGCTATTTTTGGCTACACACACACTCATACAACTGCTCTCATCAGCTCTCGCTAACACACTTGGCGATTACACACATTTTCTACACAATACACTATAGTGATCCTTGTACTTAGCTCGCTATCATCCGAAGTTGTAATACATTTCTTGTTTAATTTGAGTTGGTGATCGGTAGTTTCCATCACCCGAGGTTTTTTATGCCGGAGATCATTCATTGATCAAGGGCTTTTTCCTCGTATAAATCTTCGTGTCACTTGTTCATTACACTTCATAGTGATCCTTATTGTTGTTCATCAATTCAAGCATCATACCTCACAACAGAAAGTTTGGTTACATTGTCATTGCTTGATTTTTGACCAAAACACCTACCCCTTGGGGAGTTGTCAAGGTTAATAGTGATCAGCAGGAGGCGAAAGAATGCTACTCATCCTCGATGAAATCCTCAACCAAGCCTAGTACAACATAGCAATTAAAGATGCGGGCCCAGGATATCGTGGAGGATTCAGAGCAGGATGTGAAGAAAATTATCCTGGATCAGGATAATCCTGATATCTCGGTGCTCGTAGGAACCAATATCCCTCAGGATATTGAAGAGCAGTTAACTAACTTTTTGAAATGCAGGATGTCAACGTTTGCATGGAAGCATGAGGATATGACAGGTATATCGAAAGACATTATCACTCACAAGCTTGGAATTGACAGATCATTCAAGCCTGTTCAGCAAAAAAGAAGAAAATTTGCTCCTGAGAGGAATACGATTATCCAAGAGGAAGTTGAAAGATTGTTGAAGTCCAGGATGATCAGAGAAGTCAAGTTTCCAAGATGGCTAGCAAACGTAGTCGTGGTACAGAAGAAAAATGGGAAATGGAGAGTCTGTGTAGACTACACAGACTTGAACAAGGCTTGTCCTAAAGACCCATTTCCTCTTCCTCACTGTTTTGGTCAAAAAATTTGATGAGGATATTGCAACCAAACTCTTTGTTTAGGGGAATGATGCTTGAAATATATAACAGCGATGAGGATCACTTCAATGTAAAGTGTACAAACAACACAAAGATTTATACGGGGAAAAAGCCCTTGATCAAGAGTTGATCTCCGGCACAAAAAACCCCGGGTGATGGAAACTACCGATCACCAAGCTCAAATAAATGAATAAATGTTTACAACTTCGGATAGTAACGAGCTAGGTACAAGGATCACTACGGTGAAATGTGTAAAAAGTGTATGAAATTGCTAAGTGTTTGAACGAGAGCTTGTATGAGCGTTTGTACGAGTGTGTGTAACTGAGAAATGACTAAGTGTTTTTTCTACTAGCTCGTTACTCCCTTTTTAAAATAGAAATAACCACCTAAACTAACTATCCGACTTTCGTGCCAAGCCTCCACGTTCTCCACAACGTCTAATTTTGGTCAAGCACGTGCAGCATAGTTTAGGAATATTCTCCAGGAATGTCGCCTAGACTTGGTCAAGCTTAATATACCTGCGAGATACTACAAAACATAAGTAAACAATCGTCAGTACGAGGATCCTTAAAGTGATCCATGATCCTGATCCTAAAGCTCTTCTGAGGATCACCACCTGTCACAGAAGTAAGGATCACTAATTAGGATAACGAATAAGGATCACTAATTGTTAGAAAATCCTCCCCTAACAATTGCCCCCAAAATATAAGGAGTAATTTGTAAAATTGGCGAGTTATATTTTCTTGATCTTATCCGTAACTAACTAACGGATATATAGCCGTTAAAATAGAACTAGCCGTTGCGATGATGATGTCACGGAAGTGACAATCCTGCAGAATCATAATTATAAATAGAGATATAGATAGGATCATTATGCATTTAAATTCGAAAGAGACTCCCTTTAAATTCTCAGTCGACGAACAACCAGGTAATTCTTTCTCCTCTTCCTTCCTTCTTACTCAGTCGAAAATGTTGCTCCGAAGTTCACCGGCCAAGGATCACAAAAAGGATAGCCCTTTGAAGAGTCAAAAGATCATCAAAGACTCAGTGCACGAGAGGTGTTGCTTTAACGACGCACAAGTAGATAACATCCGTCACCGTTTTCCAGCTAATGTCTTTTTCAAACCCTTCGATCCAACTGTTCTGAGCGACTATGTTTCTGATACATGGGTCGCCTTTCCAGTCACTCCATTTGCTATAGGGTACACCTATCCTTTCCCGGAGTTCACACAATCCTTCTTTTCCCTTACCGGCATATCTTACATTCAAGCCATGCCGTTGATTTGGAGGGTTTTGTACACCCTAGAGAGGATCATTGAGCAGGAGAGTCTTGATTTGGGAATGTCAGAACTGGCGGAGTTGTATGACCTTACTACCTTCGGTTCCCATCGTTATTTATTCAAACGAAACCCCAGTGCAGATCATCCTCTTCTCAAAGTCACCAAAAACGACAAAGATTGGAAGCGTCGCTTCTTCTTTGTAAGAAGGGATACCATTTCAGACGGAGAGCACTTACCAAGAACATGGTCCACCCATGGTAGGCTGGAGGATCCTGGGAAGGATCACCAGATGGTCATGTTTTTGTAATAGGATCACTAACCCCTTCTTTGTCTTGTGTCATGCAGCCATCTCCTTTTCACGTCTCATCACAACGCCCGCAACCAGGGAAAGACTTGCTACTTTCTGGGGACTTGACCCTGAAACTAGAACTTTTAAGACAACAACCCAAGACTCACAGGAGGTATCCTCAGGCTCTATCACAATGTCAAGTAAGTATCCTTGTTTAAAATTTAAATAAATAGTTAAATGTATATTAAGAAAAGATACTTATCTTGTTTTGGTTGTGTAGGTGCTGGAAAATCTGCCAAAGCTGCTTCAAGGTTCAGTGTCACCGATCTCACCACTGTCAAATCCTCCAAAAGAAAGGTCCCTACTAGCCCGACAGCCTCAATCCCCAAGGCACCCCTCAAAGGGAAGGGAATCAAGAAGAGAAAGACTTCCGAGGCTGAGGATTTGCAGGGTCTGCCCTTAATTCGCCACCAGTTCCTCGAGTACTTCAATGAGGTAAGGATCACTGTCTCTGCTTGTATATCCTGTTGATCTAAGGATCACTTGCTCTTGAACTGCTTTATCCTTTTCTTTTGCAGAAATTTGCTGAGATCGAGGATTACGTCGGCCATGTTGAGGATCAAGATAAGAAGATTGCCGATCTCCAACAGGTTGCTGTGCTCAAGGATCTTGCACTTGCTGATCTTCAGAAGGAACTCCAGGATACCAAGCAGAAGATGGCTAAAGTGCTGGTTAACTTTGACTATGAAAGGCAGGAGATCACAGATGATGCTAAAGTCTCTGCCGCCATAGCAATGTATAAAACCAAGCTTCAAATGGCCTTGGAAGCTCAGGATCCTGCCTTTGACAAAAGCAGCTGGGAAATTGAAGAATGGAAGGCAAGGCTGGCTGAATTGGGTGATGAAGAGGAGGCTGAGGAGATTCTGGCAATTGAGGCTAGTGGCAGCGGGTTGAAGGATAAAGCTGAGGATGCAGCGGCTGGTGGTGATGATAATGCAGCAAAGGTGTAGGCTGCACAATTGGGCGATGATGGATATATGTGCTAAGGCCGGAGCCCAATTTTTTAGTTTGATGGTTGTGATGTTTAAAACAATTTCATGGTTTGTAATAACTCTAAACAATAGTTCTTAGGTTTAAGGATCATGTATGATCCTTTGGACAATAGGCAGGATTGCAATTGGTGGAGGGATCCTCTGTTTGGGGGATGAAGCCATTGTGATCCTGCCGCCTTTATATTCCTGCACTACTTTTGAACTCATTATCATGGACACCCTTTACCTACCCCAGCGGACGGGCCACGTTTTGCTGGTAGAAGCTCGGGTAGGTAATTTTGACAACCTTTAAAGGGTTAGCCTTATGTTAATAAATAAAAACTTAACCTTTTGTCGCTTATCTTTTGTTGTTATCCTTTTTAGTATGTTACTTTCCAACTGTTGTAATGTTCATTCTGTTTATACTTATCAAGCCTTGAAAAATTAGAAAAGATATCCAAAAAGTTTAGGATATGAACAAGGATCACATATCCCATAACCGATAGGTTTTTTAAAAAGTGATATGATTTAAGAAATACCAATTCAGTTGTCAAGTATAAGGGTTATTTAAAAGAATAATGAATAGAATCAAAAGAGTTAATGATCATACCTGAGGATTCAAGTTAGAATCCTAACCATAATAAGGATAACTATAAGATAAACCTTAGAGTGAAATAAGGATCAAGGATCCCTAGCTGCCTATCTTCAAGGACCTGAAATAGAGCATAACTTGGGACTAAGCCAATATAAGAAAAGAGTTAGCAACTGGGGACAAGCCCAAGGATAACTGGGGACAAGCCCAAGGATAACTGGGGACAAGCCCAAGGATCGTGTGTAAACTGGAGTATGGCCCTAACTGGCGACTATCCAAACTTAGTGACATGAAAATGCCAAAACCTTAGCTAACGTGAAAACGTTAGAAACCTTAGCTAACGTGAAAACGTTAGAAACCTTATGACCGGATGTATGGTACGTCTACCATTATACGTAGGATCCTAAGCATAGCCAGAACAATGGAATTATCAGCCCCTAGAACGAGTACTGGTCCCAAAGCCTTGAACTATACCAGGATCATCGTGCGCAACAGGCGAAATCTGGGGACAAGCCCAAATAACTGGGGTCAAACCCAAAAGACGGATTGCTTCTGTGGATAACCAACGTTGTGCTAAAGATACCTGTACTTTCAAAACTTGAACTCACGTGAGAGATGGATAAAGGATACATGATCCTTATCCTTATATGAGAAAATAAAGAAATGAAATAGTTCAAGATTAGGATATTACCTGAGTAAGGATCACCGCTACTTTGAGGATCCTTTAAGGATATCTCTATCGTGAGGATCACCTATGCCCTAAGGATCCTGCTTACATGAAATATTTCTTCAAATGGACAGCATTCCAAGCTCTTGGTAGCAAATCACCTTCCATGGTTAGCAATCTATATGCCCCCTTTCCTGCTTCAGCTTCAATCAAATAAGGGCCTTCCCATTTTGGAGCCAACTTCCCATCAGCAGGATTGGTAGTATTTTGGAATGCTTTTCTTAATACCATATCTCCAACTTGAAACCTCCTGATCCTGACATTTTTGTTGTAAGCACCAGCCATTCTTTGCTGATAACTGGCCATCCTTATCCTAGCCATATCCCTGATTTCTTCGATAGTATCCAGGTCTTGAGCCAAGTTTTTATTATTTTCCTCAGGATCACGAGTACTCGTTCTAGCAGTAGGAACCACCATTTCTGTTGGGATCACTGATTCTGCCCCAAACACCAAAGAGAATGGTGTTTGACCAGTAGCATTCTTAGGGGTTGTCCTGTCAGCCCAGAGCACATAGGGTAGTTCTTCTGCCCATTACCCTTTCTTGGATCCAAGCTTCTTCTTCAAGTTGTTGATGATGATCTTGTTAGATGATTCTGCTTGACCATTAGCTTGTGGGTGGACTGGTGTTGATGTTATCATCTTAATCCCCCAGCTGTCACAAAAGTTAGTGGTTCTGCCCCCAATAAATTGGGAACCATTATCACATATAATCTCAGAAGGAATTCCAAATCTAGTTATAATATTTCTTTTAATGAAGGATATAACTTCCTTTTCTCTAACTTGGGCAAAAGCTTCAGCCTCTATCCACTTGGAGAAGTAATCAGTCATAGCTAACATGAATACTTTCCCACCAGGTGCCTTAGGGAGCTTTCCAACTATATCCATACCCCATCTCATAAATGGCCAAGAGGAGGATATAGGATGCAATAATTCAGCTGGTTGATGAAGGATATTGCTGTGTCTCTGGCAAGGATCACATCTTCTGGCATACTCCACAGCATCTTTCTTCATGGTTGGCCAGTAATATCCTGTCCTCGGGATCCTTGAGAATAACGCCCTGCCCCCAGTGTGGTTTCCACAATCTCCTTCATGGAAGTCTTTTAAAACTTCTTGAACTTCAGGATCCTCAATGCATCTCAAGTATGGTCCTGCAAGAGATCGCCTATACAATATATTATTCATAATTATGAATTGAGATACCTTAGATTTGAAAGCCTTAGGGTTTTCTCCTGTAGGAATCTCTCCATGTTGTAAGTATCTCATAATTGGTGAGATCCATGATCCGGATCCTGAATAGGATTGAGTATCCTCACTAGGGATAACTGCAGAATCATCTCCTATCTCCATAGTCTGGTGATCCTCGATAGCCGGGGTCAGGATATGGATAATGGGTATCCTGATATCCTCTGGGATCTTCAAAGATGATCCTAAGTTAGCCAATGCATCAGCTTCTGTATTTTCTTCCCTTGGTACCTGTGACAAACTAAAAGAAACAAAAGAGAGTGCCAAACTTTTGACTATCTCCAAATATTTGGTTAGCTTTTCACCTTTAACAGCATATGATCCATTAAAGTGATTTGTAATCAACAAAGAATCTACGTGTACCTCAAGATACCTGATCCCCATATATTTTGCAATTTGCAAACCAGCAATTAAGGCTTCATATTCAGCCTCATTATTAGTGGTTTGGAACTCACAAGCTATAGAATGGGGTATTATGTCCCCCTGTGGCGATTTTAGTAGTATTCCAAGCCCTGTGCCTTTGACGTTTGAGGATCCATCAGTATAGAGTATCCAAGGATCCTTGGTCTCTTCTAGCTGCTGGACTTCTAGCTCGGCTTCTTCTTGTAAATCACTACTGAAATCAGCCACAAAGTCAGCTAATGCTTGGGATTTGATGGCTGTCCTAGGCTCATATCTTATATCATATGCACTCAGCTTTACTGCCCACTTAGCCATCCTTCCTGACATCTCTGGTTTCCTGAGGACATTCTTAATTGGAAAATTAGTTTTAACAATGATAACATGAGTTTCAAAATAATGTCTTAACTTGGTAGATGCCATAATTAATGCAAGAATAAGCTTTTCTAGGTGTGAGTACCTGGATTCGGCATCAAGTAAACTTTTACTTACATAATAGACAGGATGTTGTGTACCTTGATGATCCTTAACAAGGACCGCACTTACCGCTTTTGAGGATACAGCAAGATACAAGGATAACACATCACCTTTTTCTGGTTTCATCAAAGCCGGGGCCGAGGATAGGTAATCTTTGAGGGCTTTTAAAGCATTTTCATGCTTCTCCGTCCACTCAAATTTCTTGTTCTTCCTTAGGATATCATAGAATTCCTTACACTTCTCGGAGGACTTGGATATGAATCTGTTCAAGGCTGCTATCCTTCCTGTTAGCCTTTGAACATCCTTAGCATTGGCCGGAGATTTGATGTTCACTATTGCTTTGATTTGTTCCGGGCTAGCTTCGATGCCTCTCTTTGTCACCATATATCCTAAGAATTTACCTGCTTTAACACCAAAGTGACACTTTGAAGGATTAAGTTTCATGTTATATTTGTCAAGGATATCGAATGCTTCCTCCAAGTCTCTTAGGTGATCCTCAGCTTTTAAGGATTTTACCACCATATCATCTATGTAAACCTCCATAGTTTGTCCAATCTGATCCTTGAACATCATATTCACCAGCCTTTGGTACGTTGCACCTGCATTTCTCAATCCGAACGGCATAGCAATATAGCAATATATACCAGTTGGAGTCATGAAGGCTGTATCCTCTTGGTCGGATGGTTCCATTTGGATTTGTTGAAATCCAGATGAAGCATCCATAAAAGTTAACAGTTCATGACCCGCAGTTGCATCCACCATGGAGTCAATGTGGGGTAAAGGGAAAGGATCCTTGGGACATGCCTTATTTAAATCGGTAAAATCGACACATACCCTCCACTTTCCGTTTTTCTTTTGAACAACAACCACATTGGCCAACCATCTTGGATACTTGACCTCTCTAATCATACCTGCCCGGAGCAATTTCTCTACCTCTTCTTGGATAATGGCATTCCTTTCCGGTGCAAACTTTCTTCTCCTTTGATGGATTGGTTTGAAGGATCTGTCAATGCCGAGTTTATGGGTGATAACATCTTTGGATATACCAGTCATGTCTTCGTGTTTCCATGCAAAGGTAGTCTTTCTCCTTTTGAGGAAGGATATGAGGTCTTCTTTCATTTCGCCAAGGATCCCTGACCCGATATAGATTTTGGATTCAGGATCATCAGGATCCATGAGGATTTCTACCACATCCTGCTCTCTGGCCTCCAAGACACTCCTTGGAGGATACCTTGATTGCTATTGCTCCCTTGACTTCGAAGCTGGTTTCATCGATGAAGTGTAGCAATTCTTAGCTTCCTGCTGATCGCTATCAATCTTTACTATTCCCCAAGGACTAGGGAGCTTCACACATTGATGGTAAGTAGATGGGACTGCTTTCATATCGTGTATCCAGGGCCTGCCAAGGATAACATTACAACAAGATAAACAGTCAATAACACAAAATTTTTGATAAGAGTGTAAGCCTTCAATATATATTGGGAGTTTAATGTCCCCCAGGGTGTTCTTAGTTTCGCCACTAAATCCCACGAGCACGGAGGATCTTGGTATGATCTCTGATTCAGGGATACCCATCTTCTTTAGAACATCAAGCTGGATAATGTTCACTGAACTTCCTCCGTCTATTAGGATCCTGCGGACAAAATAGTTAGATATAAAAAGAGTAATAACTAAACCATCGTGATGAGGATCCTGGATATCAACACGATCCTCTTCATCAAAGGTTATGACTTTTCCTTCGGAGACACTCGATGTTCGAACTGGTCTTTCTCCATTATCCATTTTAGTTTCCTTTGCATGCCTCTTAGCTGCTGAGAAGGATGTGCCACAAATGTCGGATCCTCCAGAAATAAAGTTTATCACTTGTGCATCTGCTGGAGGGGCTGGAGCCTTCTTAGGGATCCTTTCAGGATCCTGAGTCCTTGACTTTTTCCTTCCCAATAACTCTTTTAGATGCCCTTTGCTCAACAAGTATCCAATTTCCTTTCTTAATGCAATGCATTCTTCTGTGAGGTGCCCAAAATCTTCATGATATGCACACCACTTTGATCTATCCTTAGTTGCAGCCGGCCTATCATTCTTTCTTGGCCATCTAGCTTTATCACCTAAGTTCTGCATGGCAAGGATTAGTTCATTATTATCAACACTAAAGCAATATTCAGTATTTGGAGGATAATCCTCATCATCCTCCTCTTGATCAATAGAATGCACGTTCTGATTATCAGATTTGTTGTAGGATCTGAACTTGTTGTTCCTGAATGAGGATCCTTGCTTATCCTGCTTTGAGGATCCTGTTATCCTCTCCTGAATCCTCTTGTCATCCTCTAGCCGAATGAACCTGAGGGCCCGGGTTCTTACCTCATCTAGGTTCCTGCATGGTGTCATAACAAGATCATCATAAAATAACGAATCCCTAAGCAGTCCCATTTTGAAGGCCTCAACAGCCGTGGCTATATCTAAGTTGGGAATGTCTAAGGATTCTTTACTGAATTTGGTAATGTAATCCCTTAATGATTCATTATGACCCTGGGTTATCCTATATAAATCACTAGTTAATCGTTCAAATTTTCTACTACAAGAAAACTGAGTATTAAACAAGTTAACTAGGTTAGCAAATGAGGTAATAGAATAGGGAGGAAGACTTAGCAGCCATTTGAGAGCTGATCCAGTAAGAGTGGATCCGAATCCTTTGCACAGGCATGCTTCCTTTAACTTTTCTGGGATTGGATTGATCTCCATCCTCTCCCTGTATTGTGCTATGTGTTCTTCAGGATCCGTCGAACCATCATACAGTTTCATTGTAGGCACATGGAACCTCTTGGGTATCTCAGCATCACAGATCGGTGGTGCAAAACGAGATATCTTGTGGCTCCCGTCTGCAATCTCTGGAATAGGTTTGACTACTCCCGGAACACTCGAGATCATATCCTTTAGCTTTTGCAATTCTCTGGCCATGGCATGATTGATACCTGGATTCTGCATAAGACCATGGTTAGTAGTATGAGAATTATTGAAAGTGTTACCTCCCATTGGATTCAAGTTAGGAAGAATGGAGGTTAATCCATATTGTTGAGACTCTGGAATGATCGAGGGACCGGTAGAGGCATTGGTCTGCATTGGAATAAAATCTCCTTGATGGACATCTGAACTTCCTGTTTGCAAACTCCTCAAGGATCCTGGCATCTGGAAGGATCCCTGAAACTGGGATAATCCTGGAACAAAGGAGGATCCTTGAACCTGGGATGATCCTGGAACGAAGGAGGATCCTTGAACCTGAGATGATCCTGGAACGAAGGAGGATCCTTGAACCTGGGATGATCCTGGAACGAAGGAGGATCCTTGAACCTGGGATGATCCTGGGACGAAGGAGGATCCTTGAACCTGGGATGATCCTGGGACGAAGGAGGATCCTTGAAACTGGGATGATCCTGGAACGAAGGAGGATCCTTGAAACTGCTGCATTCCTGAATATCCTCCTGTACTCGTGAGGGATCCCATATGCTGAGGATAGGATCCTGCTGGCTGGAAATATGAACCTAGTGCCTGGGTCATAGCTGTTGTTCCGTAGTGCACTCCTTTTGGTCCACCCGCATATTGAATGTCTGGAACCACTGACGGCTGAGAAGTAATCACCGGAGTATCAAAATTCAAAGATCTGGGCATCAGTGGGGAATGATCCTCTGCCGTTTTCTTCTGTTTCTTAATTTCGTCAATCTCCCGGAGGATCCTTTCGTTGGTCTTATCCTGCTCTTGTGCACGATTCCTCATCTGCAAAATCAAGGCATAGAGATCATTAGTAGTAGGATTAGTTGAAACAGAAGAAGTAGGTGGTTTTGAGAAAATGGGAGTCGGTTTCTTCGCAGCATTCTCTGTATTCTTCTGGGATCCAGAAGGTGGTGGAGGCAAAGGAGGAACGCCTTGTGAGGAAGTGAATGAGGGCATCAAGTTTGAAGCATTCTTTGATGAGGAAGCCATCTGCTCGGTTGTAATGAACCGAATTAAGCACGATAATGCGTATTTTCTTAAGGACGAAGCACCAATTGCCCCACGGTGGGCGCCAAACTGTTTTGGTCAAAAAATCTGATGAGGATATTGCAACCAAACTCTTTGTTTAGGGGAATGATGCTTGAAATATATAACAGCGATGAGGATCACTTCAATGTAAAGTGTACAAACAACACAAAGATTTATACGGGGAAAAAGCCCTTGATCAAGAGTTGATCTCCGGCACAAAAAACCCCGGGTGATGGAAACTACCGATCACCAAGCTCAAATAAATGAATAAATGTTTACAACTTCGGATAGTAACGAGCTAGGTACAAGGATCACTACGGTGAAATGTGTAAAAAGTGTATGAAATTGCTAAGTGTTTGAACGAGAGCTTGTATGAGCGTTTGTACGAGTGTGTGTAACTGAGAAATGACTAAGTGTTTTTTCTACTAGCTCGTTACTCCCTTTTTAAAATAGAAATAACCACCTAAACTAACTATCCGACTTTCGTGCCAAGCCTCCACGTTCTCCACAACGTCTAATTTTGGTCAAGCACGTGCAGCATAGTTTAGGAATATTCTCCAGGAATGTCGCCTAGACTTGGTCAAGCTTAATATACCTGTGAGATACTACAAAACATAAGTAAACAATCGTCAGTACGAGGATCCTTAAAGTGATCCATGATCCTGATCCTAAAGCTCTTCTGAGGATCACCACCTGTCACAGAAGTAAGGATCACTAATTAGGATAACGAATAAGGATCACTAATTGTTAGAAAATCCTCCCCTAACACTCACATTGATGCAATGGTGGATGCTACTGCCGGGCATGAAATGTTGACCTTCATGGATGCATCCTCAGGATTTCAGCAGATTCAAATGGAGCCTTCTGACCAGGAGGATACTGCCTTCATGACACCAACAGGTATTTATTGTTATACGGCTATGCCTTTTGGTTTGAAAAATGCAGGTGCAACATACCAGAGATTGGTAAACATGATGTTCAAAGACAAGCTGGGGGACACCATGGAGGTATACATTGACGATATGGTGGTAAAATCAAGGAAAGCTCAGGATCACCTCCAGGATATTAAAGGAGCATTTGATATCCTGGATCAATATAACATGAAGCTAAATCCTGCTAAGTGTCATTTCGGAGTGGGGGCAGGAAAATTTCTAGGATATATGGTGACCAAAAGAGGAATAGAGGCGAGCCCGGAGCAGATTAAAGCCATCTTGGATATTAAATCACCCTCAAATATGAAGGATGTTCAACGATTAACAGGGCGAGTGGCAGCATTAAACAGATTTATTTCAAGATCCTCAGAGAAATGCAAAAAGTTTTATGATATCCTGAAGAAGAACAAGAAATTCGAATGGGGTGAGAAGCATGAAGCAGCCCTGCAGGATTTGAAGCAATATCTTTCAACTGCACCTCTACTGATGAAGCCTGAGAATGGTGAACCACTATCCCTATACCTCGCAGTATCAGGGAATGCTGTAAGTGCCGTCCTTATAAAGGATCATGAAGGTCATCAATATCCTGTTTATTATGTTAGTAAAAGTTTGTTAAATGCTGAAACTAGGTATTCTCATTTAGAAAAATTGATACTAGCATTAGTTATGGCATCAACGAAGCTTAGACATTACTTTGAGACACATAGGATTCATGTTAAAACAAATTATCCTGTCAAAAATGTGCTTAGGAAACCAGAGATGTCAGGCAGGATGGCCAAGTGGTCAGTAAAGTTGAGTGCTTATGATTTAGTATATGAACCTAGAAATGCCATAAAGTCTCAGGCTTTAGCTGACTTTGTGGCTGATTTCAGTAGTGACATTCAGGATGAGGTAGACCTAGAAGTCCAACAGTTAGGAGAATCCTTAGGATCCTGGACGTTATATACTGATGGTGCATCTAATGTAAGAGGAGTAGGATTGGGAATACTACTAAAATCGCCACAGGGGGACATATTACCCCAGGCTATTAGGTGTGAATTCCCTGCTACTAATAATGAAGCAGAGTATGAGGCTTTAATTGCAGGATTAGAGTTGGCTAAGAATATGAGTATCAAGAATTTGCAAGTATATGTTGACTCCTTGTTAATTACTAACCATTTTAATGGATCCTATGCAGTTAAGGGTGAGAAATTAATCGAATACCTCGATATTCTTAAAAAATTAGCAGGATATTTCGATGTTTTTACACTTGAACAGGTACCAAGGGAGGATAATGCTGAAGCAGATGCCTTAGCAAATCTGGGATCATCGATCAGGATACCAGAAGGGACCCAAATACCAATATTACATATCTTGTATCCTACAACGAATCCTCAGGATAAAGAAGTAGCGGGTATTCAGGATCCTGGAGTAGAGTATCCTGAAAAGGATCCTAAATCCTGGACGGCTCCAATCATGAGATATCTCAAGGAAGGTCACATCCCCGGAGATGAAAATCCTAAGGCATTTAGGATGAAGGTATCACGATTCACTATTATAAATAATGTTTTATACAAGAAATCTCTTGCAGGACCGTATTTGAGGTGCTTGGAGGATCCTGAAGCCAAAGAAGTACTTCAGGATATACATGAAGGGGATTGTGGTAACCACACTAGGGGCAGATCATTGTTCTCGAAAGTATTAAGGACAGGATATTATTGGCCAACGATGAGGAAAGATGCTGCAGAATATGCTCGAAGGTGTGATGCATGTCAAAGGCATAGTAACATACTACATCAACCAGCTGAACCACTATATCCTGTAGCTTCCCCTTGGCCATTCATGAAATGGGGGATGGATATAGTAGGTGTTTTGGTCAAAAATTACCTAAGCAATTAAGTGATCAAATTAGTTAAGTGAGGTAGTGTGCTAGAAATATGTATGAAAAATGTGTTAACAAAATTAAATATGAAAACAGTTTCAGGATACGGCTCAGGATATAGAGCTGTATCTATGATCAAACAATGAGCGAAAATGTAAAGGTGGACACGTGATGTACGAGGAAAGCCCTTGATCAATCTAGATCGCCAGCATAAAACCTCGGGAGCTGACAATCGCAGCTGCCTTGTTCTTCTATTGCTTCAAATATCAGGATACAGTGCAAGATGTGGTGCGGATCGACTAGGTGTTGCAATGTAATTCGAATACAAGTGTTGTGTGTAGTGTTTGCGATGAGCTAGAGAGAAAGTGTTCGAAAATGTGTGAGTTGAGTGACTTAATCTGATCCGCCCCCATCTATTTATAGTAAAGATAATGTAACAAACTATCCTAAACTTCCGGGATCCAGCGAATATTCCCACTCGAACGTTGAGGACCAAGTCTTTCGGGTTCAACGGCTTCCTCATAACAAATACGCCCGAGTCTTGAGGAGAAGAAGTCCTGATGACCGTTAGTAACTTACAGCCATTAACCTGCACGTGTTTAATTCACTCAACCTTAGGATATCGCCCAGGATGTTAGCAATATCCCCGTCCAGTATCCTGGTCACAAATAAACAATTAAAAGCGGGATATTAGTCAGGATATGTATACTCAGAAAATGACCCATAACAATTGTCCCCAAATATATCGGTTGGTATACCAATCCAACGGATATATTTCAAAAGTCTTATCCCATAATTCAAGGCATTTAAAATGAAGCGACGGTCGAGATCACATCGTAACCTCCAACACGCTTTTTGCTCAATGGAGATCCATAATGCCCCTATATCTTCTCTCTTCTTGTTTGAAAAGCAGATATCTTCAACAGAGCCTTCAGGTAATTCTCCATTTCTCATTTACTTTCTATCAACATTCATCGCCTTACTCGTAATGGATGCCGAGACCTTCACCCAGCAAAATCTCCTCAAAAATCCCGAAAAGGAGATCTGTGCTTTTGACAACGCAAACATTGCGGCTTTGAGAGCTTCTGGCGCTTTTCCTGACAACACGGTCTTTAGACCGTTCGATCGGTCAATCCGATCGGATGTTTCTTCCGCTGAGTGGGTTTGCTTTCCAGCATATCCTTTTTCGCTAGGTCTTCGATACCCTTTTCCTGAATTCATGATGCAATTCTTTCGAACCACCGGCATCTCTTTTGCTCAAACCATGCCCATGGTTTGGAGAGTATTAATTGTACTTAACCAAATCAAAAACCTTCATTGCCCCGACCTCTGCATCGAGGATTTGCCTATTGCTTATCGCCTCCGATCTCACGGCTCTAGCCGGTTCTTGCTTTTCTCGACCTCTAGCAAAACCCTTATTCTTAAAGCCACCAAAAACGAAGACGGATGGCAACGCAAGTTTTTCTTTGTCAAACGAGACTCCATTGCTGAGGGTGCCAATCTTCCGGTGGAGTGGTTAACCACCGGTAGGGTTATAAATATTCTCATGGACCGTTTGGTTTTTATCTTCTACTAATATCCTTCTTTTTTATCCCTATGCAGTGAATTTCAAGGAAGTAGCTCCCCCTACCGCTGAATCAGAAGAAAGAATCAACACTGTTTACCGATTACCTGCAATAGACAGGACTTTCACCACACACGTCCCGAGTTCCAGTCAATACTCGTCATCTGAAATGTCTGGTAAGGATTACTTTTAAAATAATTAGCTAACACAGTATAATAATAAAATGAAGAGTAATAATGATGTAAAACTTTTCCCTTTATGCAGCACCGGCCAAGATCCCTGAAGTCTTTGACCTCGACGAGTTGGACAGTTATTCTGATCAGGTTTAGGTCAAGAAGGAACCTAGTCCCAAGGCCACAGCCTCATCCAAACCCTGCTCCAAAGCCATCATTATTCCCAAACCTTCACCGGCTACCAAGCCCCGGAGTTCAAGTTCCCGCAAAAGGAAGGAGCCTGATTCCGCTGTCATTTCTGACACCTTTCCTTATGAGAAGCACGGGTTCATTGAAGCTAGCGGGTTTATGACTTCCTTTCTCAACCAGGTTAGTATTCTCATATTATATCCTGCGGCTTACATCATTTACAAAGATTTATTAATACCTGTCCTCTTACCTTCGCAGGGTCTTGAGCGTCTGGTTCACCTATATCAAGAATCCTGTAGGCTTAACAAGACGCTTGAATCCAAGCTAAAGGAAGCAGAAATCACAATCTCTGATCAAGGCATGATTGCAGCCGCCAAATCCCGTCATTACGAGGAGAAATTCAAAGCTATGACTCAAGAACACCAGACTGCTCTCAACAAAGCTATTCTTCAAGCCCAGGCCGATCTTGAAGCTGTCCATATGCAACATGAACAGGATATGGTCAGCTACCGGGAAAGCCTTAAGAGTTCCATCGTTATTTCTCTTCTCCAAGCCAGGTTGAAGATGGCCCATGAAGCCAAAGCATTAGGTTTTGAATGCCCTTCTTGGGACGTCGGTGCCTGGGAGACCAAGCTAAAGAACCTCGGCGGCACTTCTTCTAAACCAGCTGTCGCTGAATCTTCCAAAGCAGTTGAAAAAGCAACCCATACTGAGAAGGATGCTGAGGAGGGTCCCAAGACGGATGCTGCTGAAATCATTATGGACGAAGAAGATAGTGCCCCCTAAAGTTTATTTCCTTTAAATTGTTTGAACTATTTTATGTTTTTATGAACAATTTTCATTTCTGTATCGAAACAATTTGATAGCCGAAGGTGGATGGGTCCTGGGTTTCAGGACGAAACCTTCGGTTATCAGCTAGTATTGATTGTTTCAAGAATAATATCATCTTTCATTTTTCTTGCTATTATCTTCCGTTTCTCTTAGTATAGATCTTAGCTTTGCAAAAATTTTGTATCGTTATATCCTGATAAATATGCTCAGCGATATATTATAAAAACTGTTATTAGATAATTCCTTCAACTTTGTAGAAAGCTTTTTAAAGAGTGAAAAACAGTCCACTTTCCAAAACCTGTTTTGATAATACCTGGGTGATGAAAGTTTCAAACTAGTATTAGTTTCAAATATTTTGAGAAGTATTTTGAAAATATATTTTGAGAATATATCCCGAGAATTGATCCTAATCAGGATATTTAACCTTTTACCCAACCTAGTATTGCCAAAGAGTTAAACTATGTTTTACAAAGGAAAGATCATACCAGGGATAGGGTACAACCCCATTATCAAACCTCAATCCCTTTGCAACTTTTTCAATGAAGATGTCCCCTGTCTGAGACACTTAGTGCATTAGTTCCGAGGCTCATCCTTTGAGCTTTACACCACTGCTTTGGTAGGAATGTCCCCTGTGTACAATGTCTTCAAATACTTAGAAATCTTCTGGATATCAGTTCCCATCGTATAGACAATTTTTCATGTTACAGGGGTAAAACCCAAGAATGTACTGGAGATAAATTCCTTGTATCCTGGGGAAAATCCCAAATTTTTATGCGCTACAGGCGGGAGTGTATAAACTCCAAGACTTAGAAAGGTGAAAACCTTTAAACCTTAGAGAGTATGAAAATACCCTTTCGTGAGAGAGGGTGATCAATCCTCATATACCTTTAGGATTCAGGATATAGCCAACAGTAACGAAATTGTCAGCCACTTTTACATGGACTGGTCCCGCCACCTTGAACTATCCCTGAATAACTTGCGCTCCAGGCGGAGTGTTTAAACCCAATTCGGAAGAAAGGTGAATACCTTTAAACCTGTGAAGGGATCAGGATCCCTTATACGTGAGAGAGGGGGCCAATCCTCTAATCTTCCGAAGTATCTTGAGTGAGCATCCTGGAGCTATATCCTGGAGCATATACTGCAAAACATCCTTAAACTAAGGTGGGTGTTAGCTTGGCTAACACCCCGCCGATGCTTAAGTTAGTATTGGGTTTCAAAGAATAAATTAAACCAAACATATTTAAAAAAGATAGAATTCATACCATCCTGAGTTAGAAATTAAATTCTAAACTCACTTGAAATAAAGCTTAAGGTGTATAGCATTCCAAGATCTCGGTAGCATATCCCCTTCCATATTCTTGAGTCTATATGCTCCTTTCCCTGCTTCTGATTCAACTTCATATGGTCCTTCCCATTTTGGAGCTAACTTGCCATCGGCAGGATTAGTAGTATTCTGAAAAGCCTTTCTCAACACCCAATCTCCAACCTTAAATCTTCTGGTCCTAATATTCTTGTTATATGCTCTGGATATTCTTTGTTGATATGCTGCCATTCTTAGCCTTGCTGCATCCCTTTTTTCATCTATAGTATCCAAATCCTGACACAAGGCTTCAGGATTCTGTTAAGGATCCCGTAGGATAGATCTTGCAGTAGGTATTGCCATTTCCGTTGGAATCATTGCTTCTGCTCCAAATACCAAGGAAAATGGGGTTTGGCCTGTTGCATTCTTGACCATTGTCCTATCAGCCCACAAAACAAAGGGTAATTCTTCTGCCCATCTTCCTTTTTTGGCTCCAAGTCTCTTCTTTAAGTTATTGACAATTATCTTGTTTGGGGATTCTGCTTGTCCATTCGCTTGAGGATGTACCGGAGTAGATGTGATCATTTTGATTCCCCAACTCTTGCAAAAGTAAGTAGTTCTCTTGCTTATAAACTGAGAACCATTGTCACAGATTATCTCGGCTGGTACTCCGAATCTGGTCAGGATATTTCTCTTTATGAAGGATACTACTTCTTGATCTCTAACTTGAACATATGCTTCTGCTTCAACCTACTTGGAGAAATAATCCGTCATTGCCAACATGAAAACCTTTCCTCCTGGAGCTTTCGGAAGCTTTCCCACTATATCCATACCCCACTTCATAAACGGCCAAGGGGAAACAATAGGATACAGCGGTTCAGCAGGCTGATGTAATATGTTACTATGTCTTTGATATGCGTCACATCTTCGAGCATATTCTGCGGCATCTTTTCTCATTGTCGGCCAATAATATCCTGCCCTTAATACTTTTGAGAATAATGACCTGCCCCCAGTATGGTTACCACAATCCACTTCATGTATATCCTGAAGTACTTCTTTGGCTTCAGGATCCTCCAAGCACCTCAAATACGGTCCTGCAAGAGATTTCTTGTATAAAACATTATTTATAATAGTGAATTGTGATACCTTCATCCAAAATGCCTTAGGATTTTCATTTTCGGGGATGTATCCTTCCTTGAGATATCTCATGATTGGAGCCGTCCAAGATTCAGGATCCTCTTCAGGATACTCTGCTCCAGGATCCTGAATACCCGCTACTTCTTTATCCCGAGGATTCGTTGCAGGATACAAGACATGTACTATTGGTATTTGGGTTCCTTCTGGTATCCTGATCGATGATCCCAGATTTGCTAAGGCATCTGCTTCAGCGTTATCCTCTCTTGGTACCTGTTCAAGTGTAAAAACATCGAAATATTCTGCTAATTTTTTGAGAATATCGAGGTATTCGATTAATTTCTCACCCTTAACTGCATAGGATCCATTAAAATGGTTAGTAATTAACAAGGAGTCAACATATACTCGCAAATTCTTGATACTCATACTCTTAGCCAATTCTAATCCTGCAATTAAAGCTTCATATTCTGCCTCATTATTAGTAGCAGGAAATTCACACCTAATGGCCTGGGGTAATATGTCCCCCTGTGGCGATTTTAGTAGTATACCTAAACCTACACCTCTTATATTGGATGCACCATCAGTATATAATGTCCAGGATCCTGAAGATTCTCCTAACTGTTGAACTTCTAGGTCTACCTCGTCCTGAATATCACTACTGAAATCAGCCACAAAGTCAGCTAAAGCCTGAGACTTTATGGCATTTCTAGGTTCATATACTAAATCATAAGCACTTAACTTTACTGACCACTTGGCCATCCTGCCTGACATCTCTGGTTTCCTAAGCACATTTTTGACAGGATAATTCGTTTTAACATGGATCCTATGTGTCTCAAAATAATGTCTAAGCTTTGTCGATGCCATGACTAGAGCTAATATCAATTTTTCTAAATGAGAATACCTAGTTTCAGCATCTAACAAACTTTTACTAACATAATATACAGGATATTGCTGACCTTCATGGTCTTTTATAAGAACGGCACTTACAGCATTCCCTGATACAGCGAGGTATAGGGATAGTGGTTCACCATTTTCAGGCTTCATCAATAGAGGTGCGGTTGAGAGATATCGCTTCAAATCCTGCAAGGCTGCTTCATGCTTTGCTCCCTATTCAAATTTCTAATTCTTCTTGAGGATATCATAGAATTCCTTGCATTTTTATGAGGATCTTGAAATAAATCTATTCAAAGCTGCTACTCGGCCTGTCAACTTTTGTACGTCCTTCATATTTGAGGGTGATTTTATATCCAGGATAGCTTTGATCTGCTCTGGGCTTGCTTCTATCCCCCTTTTTGTCACCATATATCCAAGAAATTTTCCTGCCCCCACTCCGAAATGGCACTTAGCAGGATTCAGCTTCATGTTGTATTGATCCAGGATATCAAACGCTCCCTTGATATCCTGGAGGTGATCCTCATCTCTTTTAGATTTTACCACCATATCGTCAATATATACCTCCATGGTGTCCCCCAGCTTATCTTTGAACATCATGTTTACCAATCTCTGGTATGTTGCACCTGCATTTTTCAAACCGAAAGGCATAGCAGTATAGCAATATATACCTGTTGGTGTCATGAAAGCAGTATCCTCCTGATCCGAAGGCTCCATTTGAATCTGCTGAAATCCTGAGGATGCGTCCATGAATGTTAACATTTCATGTCCAGCAGTGGCATCTACCATTGCATCGATATGAGGGAGAGGAAATGGATCTCTAGGACAAGCCTTGTTCAAGTCCGTGTAATCTACACAGACTCTCCATTTCCCGTTTTTCTTCTGTACCACAACTACGTTTGCTAGCCATTTTGGAAACTTGACTTCTCTGATCATCCTGGACTTCAACAATCTTTCAACTTCCTCTTGGATAATCGCATTCCGCTCAGGGGCGAATTTTCTTCTTTTTTGCTGAACAGGCTTGAATGATTTGTCAATTCCAAGCTTGTGAGTGATAATGTCTTTGGATATGCCTGTCATATCCTCATGCTTCCATGCAAACGTTGACATCCTGCATTTCAAAAAGTTAGTTAACTGTTCTTCAATATCTTGAGGGATATTGGTTCCTACGAGCACCGAGATATCAGGATTATCCTGTTCCAGGATAATTTTCTTCACATCCTGCTCTGAATCCTCCACGATATCCTGGGCCGCATCTTTAACTGCTCTACTGTACTAGGCTTAGTTGAGGATTTCATCGAGGATGAGTAGCATTCTTTCACTTCCTGTTGATCACTTTCCACCTTGACAACCCCCTAAGGGGTAGGGATCTTGATGCATTGGTGATATGTTGATGGCACAGCCTTCATATCGTGAATCCATGGTCTTCCTAGTATGATGTTATAGCAGGATAAGGAGTCCATCACACAGAAGCGTTGTATTGAGTTGACCCCATCAACATATACTGGTAACTTTATCTCCCCTACGGTATTCCTAGCTTCTCCACTAAAACCAACGAGCACAGTGGACTTCGAAGTGATATCCATCGGAGATACATTCATCCTCTTCAATGTTTCCAGCTGAATTATATTGACAGAACTACCGTTGTCTACCAGTATCCTGCGTACAAAATGGTTAGCCACATATAATGTTATTACTAAAGCATCATGGTGAGGATCCTGGACAGTATCCCTGTCATCACTATCGAAAGTGATCACTTTATCAGTTGTGAGGGTAGTCATTCTGACTGGTCTGTCTCCCCTCTCGCTCTTAGCTTCCTTCGCATGTCTCTTGGCCGCCGAATACGAAGTCCCACAAATGTCGGATCCTCCTGAAATAAAGTTAATTATCTTGGCATCTGCTGGGGGTGATGCTGCTCGTTCAGGATCCTTCTCGGGATCCTGCCCTTTATTCTTCTTTTTTCCCAGCAAGTCCTTCAGATACCCCTTGCTTAACAGGTAACTTATCTATTTCCTTAAAGCAATGCAATCCTCGGTCATATGCCCGAAGTCTTCGTGGAAGGCACCCCATTTGGATTTATCCTTCCAATCAGCTTTCTGCTGGTTCTTTCGAGGCCACCTAGCTGTGTCCCCTAAGCCCTGCATAGCATACATTAATTCAGGTATATTAACAGAAAAGCAGTATTCAGATAAATCAGGATATTCTTCGAGATCCTCGTCTTCAATAGCGTTCACTTTCTTGTTATCATTTCTGCCATATGGCCTGGAGCGATATGGCTTATATGAGGTTTCTGATTTCCTGTTAGTTGATTCATAGGTTGAGGTAGAATTCATCCTCTCCTGCATCTTCTTGTCATCTTCCAGACGGATATATCTCAAAGCCCTGTTACGAGCTTCGTCGAGATTCCTGCAGGGATTCATTACAAGATCCTGATAAAACTGAGAATCCTTTTGTAATCCCATCTTAAAAGCTTGCACAGCTGTTGCAACATCAAGATGTGGGATATCCAAGGATTCTCAACTGAATTTGTTCACATAATCCCTCAAGGATTCCTGAGACCCTTGAGTTATCCTGTAAAGGTCACTGGTTAGTTTCTCAAAACTCCGACTACAAGAAAATTGACTGTTAAATAAATTAACCAAATGAGCAAACGAAGTAATTGAGTGAGGTGGAACGTTTAACAGCCATTTTAAGGCTGATCCTGTCAGAGTAGAACCAAATCCCTTGCATAAGCATGCTTCCTTAAGCTCCGGAGGGATAGGGTTAATCTCCATTCTTTCCCTATACTGGGCAATATGCTCTTCAGGATCTGTAGTCCCATCATACAGCTTCATGTTGGGAGTCTGAAATGTTTTTGGTATTTCATCATCACAGATGGGATATGCAAAGCGGGATATCCTGTGGCTGTCCTGGGATACTTCCGGAATTGGCTGGACCACTCCAGGTACACTGGATATCATGTCCTACAATTTCTGGAGCTCCCTGGTAAATGTTGACGTCATACCTGCATCCTGCAAAGAGCCATTATTGTTAGTAGCAAGAATATTATTATTTGACACATTACCATTCTGAGGATTTTGGCCATATCCTGAAGCATATCCTGAACTTCTCACAGTCGATATCCTGACCGAAGAGGGTATCGCAGGGGTATGATTCTGAGAATGGCTTGGGACGATATTCCCCCTATTATCCTCAGTGTAAACTGCGGAACTGAAGTTCAAAGCCCTGGGCTGTATAGGAGTGACAGTTTCTTCAGCGGGTCTACTCGAGCTAGCTTTTAAGAGTTGTATTTCTCTTAATAGCAATTGGTTAGTCTCCTGTTGCTGCCTCATTTGTTCCTGCTCACTTCCAAATAAAGTCAAAATTTCATCGTTAGAGGCTAAAACGGGAGCAGATCCCTGGACACTCCGAGTAGGGATAACATCTTGAGATTGTGAAGAAAACGGCATCTTTGGAGGAGGTGGTGGAAGCACCGAACCAGTAGTAGCAGAGGTTGTAGCAGACATAGTGGAAGAGCTCATGTTTGATCTTGAGGCCATTGTAAACAATGTGGCAAAAAGTTTTGAAAATAGAAAACCGATTAATGATTTTGCAAAGATTTTTAGTAAAAGTAGCACCACTTGCCCCACGGTGGGCGCCAAATTGTTTTGGTCAAAAATTACCTAAGCAATTATGTGATCAAATTAGTTAAGTGAGGTAGTGTGCTAGAAATATGTATGAAAAATGTGTTAACAAAATTAGATATGAAAACAGTTTCAGGATACGGCTCAGGATATAGAGCTGTATCTATGATCAAACAATGAGCGAAAATGTAAAGGTGGACACGTGATGTACGAGGAAAGCCCTTGATCAATCTAGATCGCCGGCATAAAACCTCGGGAGCTGACAATCGCAGCTGCCTTGTTCTTCTATTGCTTCAAATATCAGGATACAGTGCAGGATGTGGTGCGAATCGACAAGGTATTACAATGTAATTCGAATACAAGTGTTGTGTGTAGTGTTTGCGATGAGCTAGAGAGAAAGTGTTCGAAAATGTGTGAGTTGAGTGACTTAATCTGATCCGCCCCCATCTATTTATAGTAAAGATAATGTAACAAACTATCCTAAACTTCCGGGATCCAGCGAATATTCCCACTCGAACGTTGAGGACCAAGTCTTTCGGGTTCAACGACTTCCTCATAACAAATACGCCCGAGTCTTGAGGAGAAGAAGTCCTGATGACCGTTAGTAACTTACAGCCATTTGTCACACCCCTTTCTGCGGCGGAAGCATGAGGTGTGATCATGAAAGGTTCTCATTGCATACGAAGAGTAAACATACTACATGCTCAAAAATACCTTCAAATATTACATTACTGAAAACATATGTCAAGTGTTTACAACACGAGATAACATATTGTCTTAAAAGTCACAACTTTATTTAAAGATAAACAAAGCGACATCCACGAGCATGAGTAAGACCACGCGCACATCCATCCTAGTTACCTGAAATACATGTGAGTTTTGGAAAAACGTCAACATACAGTTGGTGTGAATTCATGCAATTTTTGTATTTCACGTTTGTATACTTTGTATGAAAACATAATTTGTCTTTTGTATGAATCAAGTCTTTTGTGTACACCACGTACTCATGTATAAATCAAATATTTCTGTATGTATCAAGTGTTAATGGGTTGCAAAGCCATTAACATGTGACACGACATAGGAAGTCACCAAACCATAGGCATTTTTCTGTAGTCGATTTACGACTGAGACACAAAAACACTGCTTGGTAAAAGAGTGGCCAAGAGTGGGGCTGCCCGGAACCCATTAGATCTAACCTTTTGTTCTGCGGTCTAAGTATGTACACGATTAATGGTGCTTATGGTACCCTATTCGTGACACGATTTCTCGTATCATTCTTCTATCCATCATACCATTTGTAAACATTGTAATATTTGTAACATGTATTTCACCCCCGAAGTTATAAAACTAAAAACAGTTAAGAGAAAAGGAGGAGCATGAACTCACAACTTTGCGTTCCTGTGCGTCGTAAACTTCACCGGATTTGCTTACTTAACGTCGTAACCTATACGCGTTTTCTTAACGTTAGTCACTAGACTTGTATCGCACAAGTACAGTCACTCTCTTTTGTATTTGTATTGTTGTGTTAAAAATATTTCATATTTTTAACTACGTATCTTACTTATATTATTTCCCCTAAAATAAATATAAGTCTTTTGTGTTTTGCACTTCGCACCCGAATTATGTATCTTGTATTTTGTATGTGTATTTTTATGTTTATACTCCTCACGAGTATTTAGTGTATTTTTAAGTCTTAATACACTAGTACGTATAACACATACTATATACACTTAGCACATAAGTTGGTGATCAAATAATATATATTTTTCTCTCAAAAATATACATACTTATATCCATTTTTATTCTTGAAGAAATCCTCATTTCTTATCACCAAAAATTAGGGAAACCTTGGTAATGCTTTTAAACACATTTTTAGGGAATAACTTTCTCAAAAATTTATATTTTTCTAAGTGTCAAAATTTATAAAAATTTTGACAGAGTTTCCCCTAAAAATGGAGGTTTCCCATGTTTTCAAAACATGTGTTTATTTTCTTTTAAATCGTCAACAATCTCCTCATTCAACAATAAACAATATGCAATTAGTTAAAATAGATATAATCGCAGAAATACATGAACTTGTGGTTTTTCCAAAATAGGTAGTATCCTTCCATTATTTTTAGTGGATCTTTGTATAGATCAACTTTGTTTCTTGAAAGTCTCGCTTTTAAAGAAGTTACATCTTTACAACTTCCGGTCAACATTTACAAAAATAGTTATTTTGTCGAAACTTTCTGTTACACAAGTGTTTGCATACTCGTGTGTTTGCTAAAATCATTCTTTTTCATGTAAGACTCGGCTTTAGAAAATATGATTTCTCGACACTCGATCCTTTAAAAATACCACCTGTAGATCCGTAGATCTACTAGTTCTAATCACTATTTTACAAGCTAAAACACTTTTACACAAGTTCATGATTCGAGTGTGGTAGAGTTTCATCTTCTAACCCTTGTTATACTTAAACAAGCTTTATGTCATAATCCAAGATCATGACTAAAACGGGTTAAATGATGATCCGAGCTACCACAACATAGATCGGGTCCAAATAATCACACAAATCAATTACTACATGATTTACACAACATATGAGCTTTTAACCAACATTTTTAGTGTTTTTAGTAGACTTTTATGTGTCATCTTGTATGTTAACGAGTTTTAACCGTTACGAATCATATTAACCACTTTAAAATAGTTCAAGAGAGTGATTTAAGCAACATACCACTAGCTCGAGGCTAGGGAAGAATCTAAGCACAAATAGGGTGGATAAAAGCAAAGTAGAGAGGTCCTTCGCCTTCCGTTTGCTCCAAGGTTCCTTATATGCGACCCTTAACACTTGTATGAACTTGGGATTGCTTGAACTAAACTCGAAAATGGGTGGATGGTTGTAGGGGGGTTCGGCCGTGAATAGTAGAGAGGGAGAGAGAGTGATGAAGTTCAAGTGTGGGTGGTGATTGGTATGTTGTGTTTAGTGTGGATCTTATAGGCAATTCATAAGATCATTATCCAATGGTTTCTATGTCTAGATGATATGGGACAAGAAGGATTAGTTTAATCCAAAATAGGACAAGGGTGTCCCTTGGGGACCGAATTCGTTGGATGGGGGGGGGGGGGTCCTTAGTCCAAATCTAACTAATAGTTAAGTATAGTTAAGTGAATTAGGAAGTGTAACCATTTACTAGTATGTTATGCGTTATAGCGGGTGTTAGGGTATTCGGGGACCCTAACTGGCTTAGAAAAAGAACAACTATGTTAATGACAATATTTTTATGTTCCGGGTAAAGTCCGGTTGTTCGGTTACATACCGATTCGTTAAAGTGCTAAATTGCACCTTTTTGTGTTTAATAAGTATCTTTTTATAATACTATCGATTCCCAACACTTAGGGAAATATTCTGGATAATAAAACGACATTTCTGCAAAATATTCATACGTCTAAATGCTGAATTATTGCTGAATTATATGAATTCTGCACTTAAAGTGCGTTTCGGGTGCTTTTTAGTGCTTGTTTTTGCTTCCGTATTGCATATATATTAAACCCTTGTATGTACTCTTGGGTTTTAATGCACTTTTGTCGTCGGACCTACACCTAGGCCTCAATTTTATTGTCTGACTGCTTTCTGCAGTTCTGTTGACACAGTGTGTCTTACCGGTGAGTCTACAAGTATTTTTGACGCAACGCTCTCGTTTATGCATAAAGCAATATTTTGTAGTATACAACGTGCATGAATTCACTTGTTTAGTAGGAAATCAGATATTGCTGACAGTTAAGCACATAATTGCAGTCATTAAGCAATAATTAATGTGTACGGAAATTACCGGTTTGGGCCAGTTGTCACAGTCTCCCCCCGTTAAAAGAATTTCGTCCCGAAATTCAGGCTGAACTCACTCTCGCTGGAGTCTTCTTGAATAGGTGGGGATACTTTTTCTGGAACTGGTCTTCACGTTCCCATGTATACTCGGGTCCGTGCTTAGAGCTCCAACGTACTTTGACAAACTTCACACTGCTCCTCCTAGTCTTGTTGACTTTCCAGTCGGTAACCTCAACGGGTTGCTCTGTAAATCGGAGGGCTTCATCAATATGCACTTCATCCATCGGGATGATCACGTTTTCTTGTGTTGGACTCTTCTTCAGGTTGGATACATGAAACGTATCATGTACTCCGTTAAGTTCTTCCGGTAACTCCAACTTGTATGCCACGGTACCAATTCTCTTCAGTATTCTGAATGGTCCGATATATCGTGGATTCAGCTTTCCACGCTTTCCAAATCTGACTACGCCCTTCCATGGTGAGACTTTTAACAACACTTTGTCTCCCACCTTGAATTCTACCGATTTTCTATTCGGATCAGCGTAGCTCTTTTGTCGCTCTCGAGCCGCCTTAATGCGCTCTCGGATCTGCGCAATCTTGTCGGTTGTCTCTTGTACAAGTTCAGGACCAACCATACGTTTATCTCCGGCATCTGCCCAACATAAGGGCGATCGGCATTTGCGGCCATACAGAGCTTCGAACGGCGCGGCTTTTATGCTCGTATGATAGCTGTTATTGTAGGAAAACTCAACTAAAGGTATGTGAGTATCCCAGCTGCCGCCTAGATCCATGACACATGCGCGAAGCATATCTTCTAATGTTTGTATAGTCCGTTCGCTCTGGCCGTCTGTTTGCGGATGGAATGCCGTGCTTAGATCTAACTGAGATCCAAAGGCTTCCTGAAATGATTGCCAGATTCTTGAGACAAAGCGTCCATCTCTGTCTGAAATGATTGAGATTGGCACTCCATGTCGTGCCACAATTTCTCTTAAGTATATTTCAGCAAGCTTTCCAGTGCTATCCTTCTCTCGGATTGGTAGGAAATGCGCAGACTTCGTCAATAGATCAACTATTACCCATATCATATCGTTCCCTCTCGGGGTCCTGGGTAATTTCGTTATGAAGTCCATCGAGATTTGTTCCCACTTCCACACGGGAATCTCTGGTTGCTGTAGCAGGCCAGACGGTTTCTGGTATTCAGCCTTAACCTTAGCGCAGGTCAGGCACTTTCCTACATAGACGGCAACGTCGCTTTTGAGTCTCGGCCACCAATAGTACTCTTTCAAGTCTTGATACATCTTGTCCGATCCTGGATGGATCGAATATCTCGATTTGTGGGCTTCATTAAGGATGACCTCTCGTATGCCACCATAGAGTGGAACCCAAATACGCTTCTTGAAGTATAAGGCTCCCTCTTCGTTTGGCAGCATGTATTTTAGCATACCCCGTAGGTATTCAGCTTTACGGTTCTCTTCTTTAAGAGCTTCTTGTTGTGCATCACGAATGCGTGCAGTGAGGTTCGTTCGAATCGTCATTTCCAATGCTCGAACCCTTAGGGTCTTAACCCTTTCCTTTCGGCTCAACGAGTCCGCTACAATGTTTGCCTTTCCAGGATGGTACTTAATCTCACAGTCGTAATCATTCAGCAGCTCGACCCAACGTCGCTGGCGCATATTCAATTCCTTCTGATCAAATATGTGTTGTAAGCTTTTATGATCTGTGAAGATTGTACATCGAGTACCATATAAATAATGTCGCCAAATCTTCAAGGCGAATACCACTGCACCCAGCTCCAGGTCGTGAGTGGTATAATTTCTCTCGTGAACCTTCAGTTGTCTTGAAGCATAAGCGATGACTTTTTGGCGTTGCATGAGCACGCAACCCAAGCCTTGTCGTGAGGCGTCACAGTATACCACGAAGTCTTCAGTGCCTTCGGGTAATGGTAGTATCGGTGCATCGCAGAGCTTGTTCTTAAGTAGCTGAAAAGCTTCTTTTTGTTTGTGACTCCAGTCATATTTCCTGTCCTTCTGCGTAAGGGTCGTTAGCGGTTGAGCTATTTTTGAGAAATTCTCGATGAATCGTCGGTAATAGCCCGCTAAGCCCAAAAATTGTCGAACTTCAGTTGGGGTCTTGGGAGCTTCCCAATTCTTTATCGCTTCAATCTTGGATGGGTCTACATGAATGCCCTTCTCATTCACAATGTGACCAAGAAATTGTACTTCGCGAATCCAGAATTCGCACTTCGAGAACTTTGCATAAAGCTTCTCTTTCTTCAGTAATTCCAAGATGGTTCTGAGATGTTGCTCATGTTC
This sequence comes from Helianthus tuberosus, assembly GCA_030545235.1. Taxonomy (NCBI): domain Eukaryota; kingdom Viridiplantae; phylum Streptophyta; class Magnoliopsida; order Asterales; family Asteraceae; genus Helianthus; species Helianthus tuberosus. The sequence continues at coordinate 45,671,631 of CM060429.1, read as the reverse complement.
TTCTTTCGTTCGCAAGTAAATCAGGATATCGTCGATAAATACAATCACGAATTTATCGAGATATGGTTTGCATACGCGGTTCATCAGATCCATAAAGACCGCTGGCGCGTTCGTTAATCCAAACGGCATCACAAGAAATTCGTAGTGCCCATATCGCGTTCTGAATGCAGTCTTTGGTACGCTTTCCTCTTGGATTCTCAGCTGATGGTATCCAGATCGAAGGTCGATCTTGGAATAGTAGCTTGATCCTTGCAGTTGATCAAACAAGTCATCAATCCTCGGTAGTGGGTACCGATTCTTGATTGTGAGCTTGTTCAGTTCCCTGTAATCGATACACATCCGCAGTGATCCATCCTTCTTCTTCACAAATAATACTGGAGCTCCCCAGGGCGAGAAACTTGGCCTTATGAATCCTTTATCCAACAACTCCTGGAGTTGTGTAGATAATTCTTGCATTTCGGATGGCGCAAGTTGATAGGGTGCCTTGGCTACAGGAGCAGCTCCCGGAACCAAGTCTATCTGGAATTCGACTTGTCGTTGCGGAGGTAGTCCTGGCAGATCTTCAGGGAACACATCAGGAAATTCCTTCACCACAGGAATGTCTTCGAGTTTTGGCTCCACAGCCTTCTTATCTACAACGCGTGCTAGGAAAGCAACACATCCTTTCCTTAAGCACTTCTGTGCCTTCTTACAACTGATGATTCGTAGAGGCGCATTTCGTCTTTCTCCATGCACGATGAGGGTTTCATCATTCGCTAGGGGGATGCGAATGATTTTCTCATGACAAATAACTTCAGCTTTGTTCTTGGACAACCAGTCCATCCCGACTACTACATCGAAGCTACCCAATTGAATAGGTAGGAGGTCGATGCTAAATCTTTGTTCACCAAGTTCTATCGTGCAGCCTCTAACAACTTCGCTCGATTCAACGAGTTTACCATTGGCTAGTTCTATGGAATAAGGAATTTCTAATCTACTAGATTCTATTCCAAGTATGCGTTTAAATTCCACAGACATGAAGCTATAATCGGCGCCGGTGTCGAATAATATGGATGCAAAGTGATTGTTAATGAGGAACGTACCGTTGACCACATTAGGGTCCTCGCGTGCGTCCCTTGCTCCAATCACAAATGCTCGGGCCTGAGCATTGTTTCTCTTTGGGCAGTCCTTCATGAAATGATCTTTGCTTCCACATCTGAAGCATCCTTGGTTTCGCCCATTCTCGTTGCCAGCACCGTTTCCATTTCCACCATTGTTCCTATCATCAGCCCCATTACGATTTCCATTCCCGTTCCTCTTACTCCAACAGTCTTCAGTGCGGTGACCCAACTTTCCACACTTGTCACACTTTGGGATGCGACAAGCTCCCTCGTGATGGTGTTTACACCGATGGCATTTGGGCAAGTTGCCCCGGTATCCCCTTGCTGGTGCGTCGTTCATAGCTGCAAGAGATTTCGCCCCTTGAGGCGGGTTAGGGTCACGCTTCTTGTTGGAACCTTTGTTGTTACGAGTTGCTTGATTCAAGTTTGCATATTTCCTTTTCTTGTCGCCAGACGACTCAGCATGCGTCTCGGCATTTTCTGTTGGGTTCAGTGATAGCTTCTTCATTCGAACACAATCTTCAGTAAGGCTGACAGCCAGAGTTACAGCCTCGGTGATTGTTTGTGGTTTGGCCGACGTCACCATGCCACGAAACTCTGAGGCCAGTCCCCAAATGTAGCGTTCAACACGCTTGAATTCGGGAGTCACCATGTAAGGAAGCACTCTGGACAGGTCGTGGAACCTTCGAGTATAACCATTAATGTCAGCACCTTCCATGGTCAAGTGCCAGAACTCCGTCTCCAGCCTTTGGAGTTCAGCACGAGAGCAGTACTTCTCTCTCATTCTTTCCTTCAGTTCCTCCCAAGTTAAGCCATAAGCAGCATCATCACCCAAGGTTTGGACTTGCAGGTTCCACCAAGTCAGAGCTTCATCGACAAATAACCCAGTAGCAAAGGTGACTTGTTGATCCGCTGTACACTTGCTCATGCGGAAGGTAGCTTCAGTCTTCTCCGTCCAGCGCACAAATGCTACTGCACCTCCTGTGCCGTCATAGTTCATTGGCTTGCAGTCGAGGAACTGCTTGAAAGTGCAGCCTGGAATTGATTCGACCAATTCACATGTGAGCAATCGAAGAAATAATGAAAAAAAGACCGTTCATAAATTTCCTCATGCTTAGCACAGTGTCTTAAGGTTACCTTGAGCTGCATTACCTCCAGACGAATCTCCATTCCCATTACGCCTAGCGTTGCTTGGTCCACCACTGTCTTGAGTTCGGTTCGCCTCGTACTGGGTGATAGCAGCGGAGATCCTTTCCTCCAGTAGAGCGTTCAGCTCTTCAGCAGTTCTTGGCAGTGGGGGAGGAGGAGGTTGATCGTCATTGCGAGCATTCACAGCTATCCTGGGTGCCATGTTCTGACAGAACATAACACAACAGGGTTACACATGTGTTTGATATCGTCCTACTAGGCAGTAGTAGTATATATATTCACAGGTATATATCACATAAGTGACATCAAACAATTATTACTCTAGCAGAGTACTTAGTAGGCTTGCACTGAGGGAATCTATACGTGACAAGACATGCTGTGATTTTTGTGCACTGAATTCCATAATTATGTATGCATCCATAATTACGTAACTCCTTGCACAGTCCGCACAGTTCGTTTCATCCTCGTATTTCTTCCTTCAGATGGGCCATTGCTTTCAGGTAAAGTCACGTATACTTGTGACATTCTACTTCTAGTACATGCTAATTATCACACATAATTGCAAGTAATTTCTAGTCAACGACAAGTGCTACTCAAGTGCACTCTAAGCCTCGTAGTGTCTCTTCTAGAATCATGTAGACTGTTTCAGGCAGTGGATGTCGCGGGACGTTTTATGCAATGAAAACTCTTTGAAAAATTGTTTTCGTGAAAGGATCCTAGAGATTGTAGACTAGACTCGAGAAGGAATCCTGGTTCACTACAATCGCAGCTCTGATACCAATCTGCCACACCCCTTTCTGCGGCGGAAGCACGAGGTGTGATCATGAAAGGTTCTCATTGCATACGAAGAGTAAACATACTACATGCTCAAAAATACCTTCAAATATTACATTACTGAAAACATATGTCAAGTGTTTACAACACGAGATAACATATTGTCTTAAAAGTCACAACTTTATTTAAAGATAAACAAAGCGACATCCACGAGCATGAGTAAGACTACGCGCACATCCATCCTAGTTACCTGAAATACATGTGAGTTTTGGAAAAAACGTCAACATAAAGTTGGTGTGAATTCATGCAATTTTTGTATTTCACGTTTGTATACTTTGTATGAAAACATAATTTGTCTTTTGTATGAATCAAGTCTTTTGTGTACACCACGTACTCATGTATAAATCAAATATTTCTGTATGTATCAAGTGTTAATGGGTTGCAAAGCCATTAACATGTGACACGACATAGGAAGTCACCAAACCATAGGCATTTTTCTGTAGTCGATTTACGACTGAGACACAAAAACACTGCTTGGTAAAAGAGTGGCCAAGAGTGGGGCTGCCCGGAACCCATTAGATCTAACCTTTTGTTCTGCGGTCTAAGTATGTACACGATTAATGGTGCTTATGGTACCCTATTCGTGACACGATTTCTCGTATCATTCTTGTATCCATCATACCATTTGTAAACATTGTAATATTTGTAACATGTATTTCACCCCCGAAGTTATAAAACTGAAAACAGTTAAGAGAAAAGGGGGAGCATGAACTCACAACTTTGCGTTCCTGTGCGTCGTAAACTTCACCGGAATTGCTTACTTAACGTCGTAACCTATACGCGTTTTCTTAACGTTAGTGACTAGACTTGTATCGCACAAGTACAGTCACTCTCTTTTGTATTTGTATTGTTGTGTTAAAAATATTTCATATTTTCAACTGTAACAACTGTGCTTGTAATCACTATGAACAGTTCTATTATCAATAAATCAATGTTATTTGATCCCAATGTTTGTTTGATTGTGTTTTACATTTTTCATGTTTTGACTTTTGTTCAATTCCAAACTCTACATCACTTTCTGGAGAGTTATACGCAAACTAGTGCGTAAACGTACTCAGTTTAATGCGAGAAATACTCTGGAACATCAACATATACTCAACATACCTTAAATAACCCTTACATAACTTAGAAATAAGTTTTGAAGGCTTTGGTATGGCAAAAACAAGTTAATTCGCTTATAAGGACTAAACTTGACAAACTACGAAAGTATGACGATTCGTACTGGAACAGACATTCCGGAACATAACCATAAGTTAAACACACCTTAAATATCCTTTACATAGCTTAGAAATAGGCTTTGAGGGGTTCGGTGTGCTAAAATAAACTTTTGGGTCATTCAGGGACTAAAAGTGTCAAAAAGTGCACAAGTTTGCATTTTCGAGCATAACTTACGTTCTGAATACATCCGGACATCCAAAAATTTATGTAAGCATGACTATATTATATTTTAGTGTTCGCCATAAGAAAAATCCATTCGTCGCGTCATTTGGATCGTTTTTCGCGCTTGTGCGCGTTCCGTTGTAATTAAGCGAACATCGCGTTCATACGACCAAACGAACCATCATCCGGCATATTTTTGAGTATGTTTTGAGTTCCCTATACTTTAACTTCATTTTAGAGCCTTGAAATGAGGTTAACGGGGTTCAAACGCATCGAAAAAGGCCTTAAACACGTGCAGGGACCATTTCTGCCATTTTGGAAACAATTCTGAAACAGAGGGGCAGTGGCGTAGCGCGAGCCCTAAGGGCCTATGCAATCGCGCTACGCGAGTGCCTTATCTGGGCAGAAAACTCAGTTTTGCATTTTCGGGACGAGATTCGATGTATTAGCCGTTGTTTAATTCACAACCACACATTCTAACTTGCTTAGTCAGCGGATAAGGATTGAATTTAGGCACCATAACTTTCCGACACTTGTACGGATACGATTAAGGCACGATATTCGACAAGCGATCTTAACGGTTCGGGTATTCCTATAAATACCCATCCACCCCCATTGCTAAAATCACTAGAACTTTGATTTGAGAAACTCTAAGTTGAAACTATTGTTTCATACCTGAGATTTTTGAATCGAGGTTAGCATTCGGGGACCCTTCGTAAGTATCCTTTCGTTCTTTTCCTTATTTTACTGCTTTTTCGAGTCAGAAAGTCAAACTTTGTTTGACTTTCAGCGTTGACCAGTAATGGTCAATGCGAAGTTCGTTTGAACTTCGCAACGTGATTGTAATCACGATGGTCATAGTCCCTTGGGACTATGCCTACTGATTACCACATTGTCTAGGGTCGTAGGGTAAGCGATCTAATAAATCGCTTATACCTCGAACCCGACCCAGTTTGGTCGATCATTAGGATCCGACCAAACACATTAGGTGACCATAGTAGGTAGGGAATAACCTTCCGAGGTTATACCCTATGGTCACATCGTTTAAGTAGTTGTATGATAGGTAGTTTATATGCCTTAGGTAAATTACCAGAATACCCTTTTCATGTATAATTGGTAATTAAGCATATGTAACCTAAACTTTTGTCACATAACTGATTATGTAACATGTTTAGGCATATAACACTTGTAGTAGGACTAGTTAGGCGGTCCGAACGCGTTTCACGCGCACGATGCGTTAAAGTAGCATAAGCTACCTAAACGGATCATAATGGGTCAATAAGACTAAGGTTAAGTTTCATTTAGTATATAGGCTTTGTTAAACCATATCACGTGAGTTCCTACACTCATTTGGTTTACAAACCCTAATGCTACCCAGTCTTCCGAGATAGGTCCGGTTTATTAACATAGTTACCTATATTAGGTGCCGTTTGATTCCGAGATCTCTAGCGTTGCTTGGTGATTATCTTTAGACATCTGAGCAATCTCAAGTGAGTACATAGACCCCTCTTTTACTATTTTCCAAACTGTTTTGGGGTGGAACACATGTGCCTACTTGTTACTTTCATGCTTTCCTGTTTTCACATCATATACTGCTATGTTCGTTAGTACATTATAGTACATGATTTTATGACATTACATGCTAGGTGTGCCTATTATGTGCATTACTTAGTACATTGTTTTACATGACATTTCATGCTAGGTGTGCCCATTATGTGCATTACTTAGTACATCGTTTTACATGACATTTCACGCTATGTATGTTCATTTTTTTTTTTTGGGTAAAGACTATGTATGTATGTATGTATGTATGTTCATTTGATTACATACTTAGTGCATTGTTTTCACATGCTTACATTTTGGTATGACATTTGGTTTGTTTACATGGGACAATACATTCATTAACATTAGCTACGCCGTTCGTTAGTAGGTAGTGGTACCATAGGAATTGACAACTCCCGTTCCAGACATCCTAGGGAAAGGGGGTGAAAGGAATGACCGAATTCGATGATATAAGACAGATAGACCTTTAATTTGTTTAATGGGTTTATCACCACAGTCGCAAGGCTTGGATGTATGCATTTTCACAATACCGCATAAATGTTCATATTAAATAGTTGCATGCATTTACACAAAACATAGCGTTGATTTAAACCAAGTTTTACTTCAACATTTTGTTTTTTTGTGCATATGGTTTAGTTGAGACATTTCACTTGCCATACATGACATTTTGACATAGACATTTGACATGGATATTTGACATAGACATTTGACATGGATATTTGACATAGACATTTGACATGGATATTTGACATAGACATTTTGACATAATTTACATTTGACACAAACACTTTTGACATTGGTTTTACATACTACATGATCTACATCTTGACATGAACACTTTGACATATTATTTAATACATTTGACAATTGAATTAAACATAGACTTCTTACATTGGTTGGTTTGGTTTGATTAAGTGATTAAGTAACGATGCGTGTGTAATATGATACAAGCATGGTGGATACGCCGCTGGTACTTCCTATATATAAGTGTTTGTATGGTATTACATGTCGTAACGTTATTTGAATCATTTCAATATTGAGACATAGAACATTTTATACAAATAACACACTTTTCACAAGACATTGATTTACAAACAACTTATCTTATACAAACACATTTTTACATGGTTATTTATTTAACCTGACATTTACTTATACATATCATCTGATCTTATTGCTTTCAAATGATTTACATGACAAAGCAAATTACAAGGTTCATGACTAAACATTTTTCTTAAACATAAGTCATGAATCCTATTTTCACAAAACCTATGTATCTCACAGGCATTTTTATGCTGACGTACCTATTTTCACATATGTTTTCAGGTGCTTTTCCATAGGATGTTGATCATGATACTAGGGCGGACCTGTGCCTTAGAGACTTTAAAAGAAGATAGACTATGTTAAGATACAGTTGGTGTGAATTCATGCACACATGTGAGTTTTGGAAAAACGTCAACATACAGTTGGTGTGAATTCATGCAATTTTTGTATTTCACGTTTGTATACTTTGTATGAAAACATAATTTGTCTTTTGTATGAATCAAGTCTTTTGTGTACACCACGTACTCATGTATAAATCAAATATTTCTGTATGTATCAAGTGTTAATGGGTTGCAAAGCCATTAACATGTGACACGACATAGGAAGTCACCAAACCATAGGCATTTTTCTGTAGTCGATTTACGACTGAGACACAAAAACACTGCTTGGTAAAAGAGTGGCCAAGAGTGGGGCTGCCCGGAACCCATTAGATCTAACCTTTTGTTCTGCGGTCTAAGTATGTACACGATTAATGGTGCTTATGGTACCCTATTCGTGACACGATTTCTCGTATCATTCTTGTATCCATCATACCATTTGTAAACATTGTAATATTTGTAACATGTATTTCACCCCCGAAGTTATAAAACTAAAAACAGTTAAGAGAAAAGGAGGAGCATGAACTCACAACTTTGCGTTCCTGTGCGTCGTAAACTTCACCGGATTTGCTTACTTAACGTCGTAACCTATACGCGTTTTCTTAACGTTAGTCACTAGACTTGTATCGCACAAGTACAGTCACTCTCTTTTGTATTTGTATTGTTGTGTTAAAAATATTTCATATTTTTAACTACGTATCTTACTTATATTATTTCCCCTAAAATAAATATAAGTCTTTTGTGTTTTGCACTTCGCACCCGAATTATGTATCTTGTATTTTGTATGTGTATTTTTATGTTTATACTCCTCACGAGTATTTAGTGTATTTTTAAGTCTTAATACACTAGTACGTATAACACATACTATATACACTTAGCACATAAGTTGGTGATCAAATAATATATATTTTTCTCTCAAAAATATACATACTTATATCCATTTTTATTCTTGAAGAAATCCTCATTTCTTATCACCAAAAATTAGGGAAACCTTGGTAATGCTTTTAAACACATTTTTAGGGAATAACTTTCTCAAAAATTTATATTTTTCTAAGTGTCAAAATTTATAAAAATTTTGACAGAGTTTCCCCTAAAAATGGAGGTTTCCCATGTTTTCAAAACATGTGTTTATTTTCTTTTAAATCGTCAACAATCTCCTCATTCAACAATAAACAATATGCAATTAGTTAAAATAGATATAATCGCAGAAATACATGAACTTGTGGTTTTTCCAAAATAGGTAGTATCCTTCCATTATTTTTAGTGGATCTTTGTATAGATCAACTTTGTTTCTTGAAAGTCTCGCTTTTAAAGAAGTTACATCTTTACAACTTCCGGTCAACATTTACAAAAATAGTTATTTTGTCGAAACTTTGTGTTACACAAGTGTTTGCATACTCGTGTGTTTGCTAAAATCATTCTTTTTCATGTAAGACTCGGCTTTAGAAAATATGATTTCTCGACACTCGGTCCTTTAAAAATACCACCTGTAGATCCGTAGATCTACTGGTTCTAATCACTATTTTACAAGCTAAAACACTTTTACACAAGTTCATGATTCGAGTGTGGTAGAGTTTCATCTTCTAACCCTTGTTATACTTAAACAAGCTTTATGTCATAATCCAAGATCATAACTAAAACGGGTTAAATGATGATCCGAGCTACCACAACATAGATCGGGTCCAAATAATCACACAAATCAATTACTACATGATTTACACAACATATGAGCTTTTAACCAACATTTTTAGTGTTTTTAGTAGACTTTTGTGTGTCATCTTGTATGTTAACGAGTTTTAACCGTTACGAATCATATTAACCACTTTAAAATAGTTCAAGAGAGTGATTTAAGCAACATACCACTAGCTCGAGGCTAGGGAAGAATCTAAGCACAAATAGGGTGGATAAAAGCAAAGTAGAGAGGTCCTTCGCCTTCCGTTTGCTCCAAGGTTCCTTATATGCGACCCTTAACACTTGTATGAACTTGGGATTGCTTGAACTAAACTCGAAAATGGGTGGATGGTTGTAGGGGGGTTCGGCCATGAATAGTAGAGAGGGAGAGAGAGTGATGAAGTTCAAGTGTGGGTGGTGATTGGTATGTTGTGTTTAGTGTGGATCTTATAGGCAATTCATAAGATCATTATCCAATGGTTTCTATGTCTAGATGATATGGGACAAGAAGGATTAGTTTAATCCAAAATAGGACAAGGGTGTCCCTTGGGGACCGAATTCGTTGGATGGGGGGGGGGGGGTCCTTAGTCCAAATCTAACTAATAGTTAAGTATAGTTAAGTGAATTAGGAAGTGTAACCATTTACTAGTATGTTATGCGTTATAGCGGGTGTTAGGGTATTCGGGGACCCTAACTGGCTTAGAAAAAGAACAACTATGTTAATGACAATATTTTTATGTTCCGGGTAAAGTCCGGTTGTTCGGTTAGATACCGATTCGTTAAAGTGCTAAATTGCACCTTTTTGTGTTTAATAAGTATCTTTTTATAATACTATCGATTCCCAACACTTAGGGAAATATTCTGGATAATAAAACGACATTTCTGCAAAATATTCATATGTCTAAATGCTGAATTATTGCTGAATTATATGAATTCTGCACTTAAAGTGCGTTTCGGGTGCTTTTTAGTGCTTGTTTTTGCTTCCGTATTGCATATATATTAAACCCTTGTATGTACTCTTGGGTTTTAATGCACTTTTGTCGTCGGACCTACACCTAGGCCTCAATTTTATTGTCTGACTGCTTTCTGCAGTTCTGTTGACACAGTGTGTCTTACCGGTGAGTCTACTAGTATTTTTGACGCAACGCTCTCGTTTATGCATAAAGCAATATTTTGTAGTATACAACGTGCATGAATTCACTTGTTTAGTAGGAAATCAGATATTGCTGACAGTTAAGCACATAATTGCAGTCATTAAGCAATAATTAATGTGTACGGAAATTACCGGTTTGGGCCAGTTGTCACACCATTAACCTGCACGTGTTTAATTCACTCAACCTTTGGATATCGCCTAGGATGTTAGCAATATCCCCGTCCAGTATCCTGGTCACAAATAAACAATTAAAAGCGGGATATTAGTCAGGATATGTATACTCAGAAAATGACCCATAACAGTAGGGAAGTTACCAAGAATATAAGGACTAGGAGATTTCGAGTTGGTGATTGGGTGCTAAGAAAGGCTTTTTAAAATACCACTAATCCTGCCGATGGCAAGCTAGCTCCAAAATGGGAAGGACCATATGAAGTTGAGTCAGAAGCAGGGAAAGGAGCATATCGACTCAAGAATATGGAAGGGGATATGCTACCGAGATCCTGGAATGCAATACACTTAAAGCTCTATTTCAAGTAAGAATAGAATTTAATTTCTATCTCAGAATGGTATGTATTCTATCTCTTTTAAATATATTTGTTTATTATCTTGAACCCAATACTGACTTAAGCATCGGAGAGGTGTTAGCCAAGCTAACACCCACCTTAGTTTACAGTTGTTTTGCAGCACATGTTTCAGGATATAGCTCCAGGATATGCACTCAGGATAACTCGAAAGATTAGAGGATTGACCCCCTCTCTCACGTTTAAGGGATCCTGATCCCTTCAAAGGTTTAAAGGTATTCACCTGTCTTTCGAATTGGGTTTAAACACCTCGCCTGGAGCGCAAGTTATCTAGGGACCAGTTCATGTAAAAGTGGCTGACAATTTCGTTACTGTTGGCTATATCCTGGATCCTGAAGGTATATGAGGATTGATCACCCTCTCTCACGAAAGGGTATTTTCATACTCTCTAAGGTTTAAAGGTTTTCACCTTTCTAAGATTTGGAGTTTATACACTCTTGCCTGTAGCGCATGAAACTCAGGGTTTATCCCCAGGATATCAGGGTTTATCCCCAGTATGCTAAGGATTCATTTCAGGATATCAAGGGTTTTGCCTCGGGGTGTTCGGAATTTATTCAAGCCAAAGTGTGAATACATTTGCATTTCTGTGTCGTACACAGGGGACATACATTATACTATTCAAAGGATGGATCCAAGTTTGTAAATGTGCACTGGGGACATTCCTAAGGTGGAGGATTGGAATTGACTCTCTAAGAGTCTTTGGTATGATCTCTCCTTTTTTCAAATGACTTAAGTTTTCTAAGTTATATGGCAATATCCTGACCAGGATATCTCTTAGGATACTTGTCAGGATATTCTCAGAATGTGTTCCCATAATATTCCCAAGAATGTTCAAACAAAACAGTTTTCATAAGTAAAATTTGTGCACTAATAACAACAATGGTAAGGCCAAAAGAAAAGTTATATTATTAACATAGCAAAAGTTTGTGCTTTTGGTTTCATCTCAAACCGAGATCCATCCACCAAAAGCACAATTAGTCTTTAAACATATTTACCCAACAGTTGAAGGTTTCATCTCAAACCGAGACCCATCCACCTCCAACTGTTGTATTGTTCAAAAAGCATGCAGGAAATGTAAATTGTTCAGGTGCAGAAAAGTAAAGTGCAGGAAAAGTAAATTGTTTAAGGTTACAAGCCAACATTCAAATTTAAAAAGGTGGGCTCCGGCCTTGGCACGTATATCCATCATTGCCCACCTGAATGCCCTCACACAGCGGCATCTTCTCCAACCTTCTCTGCCTTTTCAGCTTCAGCATCCTCACCAGCATCTGTCCCAGCATCCTCTCCAGCATCCTTCTTATCTCCAGCCTTGTCTACTACCTCTGCTGACTTAGAGGATTCTCCGGCTTCAGCAGGAAGTGGCACAACTTTGCCTCCAAGCTCCTTCAGCTTGGCCACCCAGGATTCAACCGGCCAGGATGGGCATACAAGGCATGTCTCCTTGGCCTCGTAGGCCATCTTGATGCGAGCTTGTAGCAGGGAGACGATAGCTGAGGCTTTGATTCCTTCCCGGAAAGAAACCATGGCCTGTTCGTGATCCATTTGGACAGTGGCAAGTTTGAGCTCAGCATCTTGGGTGACCTTCTTCAGCATGCCCTCGTAGTGCCGGCTCTTTGCTTCAGCAATGGCACCTTGGTCGGCAACGGTACTTTCGAGCTGTTTAATCCTAGCTTCATGGAGTACAGCAGTACCACAGGCGTCGTTATACAGGTGGAGCAAATGCTGGAGGCCCTGCACATCAAGTTCAGGTATGAGTCAGAATGTATTAACCAGGATATCTTGTCAGGATATATGTGCAGGATATGTAGCAGGATATTACCTTGTTGAGGAAGGATGTCATTGGCTCTAAGGAGTCAAAAAAGCTGAGTTCATCGTAGGAGAACCCTTCTGGACCTGGAGCACTGACTTCAGGAGCTTTCCTCTTTTTTGCTGTGGAAGCACGAGTCCTCGGATTAGCCTTAGGAGCCGGGAGCGGCTTGGAGCTGGTGGCAGCAGGGGTCTCTTTCTTGACCGTGACTGGAGTAGGGTAGCTGTCAAGTTCTTCAAGGTCTAGGTAGACTGGAACCTTGCTGGAGTCTGCATACAGGGAGTAAAATTTCTCCTAAGTATATCAAATAAAAACATGTATGTACAGGATATTTTGCAGGATCCTTACCAGACATGTTTGCGCTAGAAAGAGGACTTGGAGATGGTGGAGACGGGTTGAAACTTCTTTCAGCCTCTGGAAGGAGTCTGATGGCGTCAATCCTTTTTTGTGAATCAACAAGGGGAGGTGCAATCTTCCTAAAATCAGCTGCGTGCACAACAGAAAAAAGGATAAGAGGCAGGATCATCCTTAAACCCTAAATCCTACCCTTTTCAACCATTTCACCGGATATTCCGTTCCACCAGGGATTGAGTCTCTTTTTACAAAGAAGAACTTAGATTGCCAATTATCCTCGTTCCTGGTGGCACGAAGTATCAGCGGGTCGCCGGAGGTGGAATAAAACAAAAATCTACATGATCCGTGGCATCTAAGATGGTAAGCTAGGGGGAGATCATGAACAGAAAGATCAGGGATGTGGTTTTTCTTAATCTGGTCAAGAACGGACAGAACACGCCAAAGCATCGGCATTGTTTGGCTAAAAGAGATTTTTGTAATCTTGAAGAATTCGGTGATAAAGTCTGGAAAGGGGAACTGTAACCCTAAGGTGAAGGGAAAGGCACTAAAGCACAACCACTCATTGGAGACCATATCCGACCGGATTTCCCGATCGAACGGCCGGAATACCGTTCCTTTCGGAAAGATACCGGAGGATTTGAGAGCTGACAAATGGGCACTGTCAAAAGAGCATATCTCTTTCTCCGGTTCTTGGAGAAGGTTCTGCTGGATAAATGTGGGAGCCGAATCACCAGAACTGGATCTTGTCTGTCTCGGCATTTGATTGCCTGATTTTTTGACCGGAAAAGGAGGATGAAGATAAAGATTAGAGAGAGAATGTTTACCTTTTTCCTTATCGGTAGTGATTAAAAAAGAGATGGGGATGAGAAGATATAGGGTGCAATGAGTAAATATAGGCTATGTAGTTGCAAACGGTCACATCATGGGTCTTATCTCTTAATTGCCTCGACCTCCGTGAAAAATGTAACCATTAGTGGTAGGATACTAAACGGTAACATTTTTGGGGACAATTGTTATGGGTGAAATTCTGAGCCCATATCCTGAGAAATATCTTGGGTTATATCTTGGTTATATGATATCTGTTCACATCCGGGATGCTGATTCAGGATATTGGTAACATCCTGAATGGTATCCTCAGGATCATTAACGGATTATGTGCAGGTACGCGGGTTAGAAGCTAGCAACGTTCACAAGGACTCATTCCGCGGAAGACTCGGTCCAAGTCGTTCAAATAAAGACGTTGAAGCCGCATTACTCGGTCAACAACGTTAGGAATGGAATATTCGGAGCATCCCATATTTATAGGAATTTTCGTTTGTAATTCGTTACTATAAATAGGTAGGTATATCAGATCGAATAGGACATCACATCAACACTCACTACACTCTTACACTTGTTCTCTAGCAATTTTCACTTTCGCACAAAAGCGTTGTAACACTTAGCGATCTGGTCAATATCCTGCACTGTATCCTGACGTTTAAAGCAATAAGAAGAACTAGGCAACTGCGATTGTCAGCTCCCGAGGTTTTATGCCGGCGATCTAGATTGATCAAGGGCTTTCCTCGTATATCTCGTGTCACCCCCTTTACTTTTTGCTCATTGTTTGATCGAAGATACAGCTCAATATCCTGAGCCGTATCCTGAATACTGTTTTTCCAAACAACTTAACCAGCATATTTTCAATACACTTTTTAGCACACTACCTTACTTAACTAATTTGATCACTTAATTGCTTTGGTAATTTTTGACCAAAACAATGATGATATTCAAATCAATCTTATTCTGGTTTCTAATTGATAGGGAAAAACCACCCATTCTAAATCCTTTTTGCTAGGGAAACCCCATGATCTGAATTCAAGTAGTATGCATGATTCAGAATCCGGATACCTCCCGTTCTGAATCGTTCTTGTTAGTGATGCAACAGAAACAAAATTCAACAGAATATGAATGATATTCGAATCACTTTTTGTTTGGTTGCTATTGCATCCAGAAACCACTCATTCTAAATCCTGCAGGCTAGGCTAGTGATCCTTCTGAATCCTTCTGGTTAGGGTTGCTATTGGATCCGAATCCAGTAGAGTCTTACTGATTTCTGAATTACTCCTTGTTTGGTTGCTACTGGATCTAGATACCACCTGTTCTTAAGCCTTCTGGTTAGGGATGCTACAGAAACCGAATCCAACCAAGTCATTATGATATTTAAATCACTCTTAGTTTGGTTTCTATATGATCGGAGAAAATACCACCAATTATAAATCCTTTTTGCTAGGGAAGCTACATGATCTGAATTTAAAGAGTATGCATAATTCAATATCCGGATACCTCCCGTTCTAAATCATTCTTGTTAGGGATGCTACAGAATCAAAATCCAAACGAGTATGAAAGATATTCGAATCACTCTTAGTTTAGTTGCTATTGCATTCAGAAACCACTCATTCAGAATCCTGCAGGAAAGGATAGCTTAAGGATTCGAATTCAATCAACTACGGATGATTTAGGATCCAGATAATATCCCTTCTGAATCCTTCTGGTTAGGGTTGCTATAGGATCCGAATCTAGGCGAGTCTTACTGATTTACGAATTACTCTTTGTTTGGTTGCTACTGGATCCAGATACCATCTGTTTTGAATCCTTCTGGTTAGGGATGCTACAGGAACCGAATCGAACCAAGTCATGATGATATTCAAACCACTCTTAGTCTGGTTTCTATTTGATAGGGAAAAAAACCACCCATTCTAAATCCTTTTTGCACATGAACCGAATTCAAATAGTATGCATGATTCAGAATCCGGATACCTCCCGATCTGAATCTTTCTTGTTAGGGATGCTACAGAATCCAAATCCAACAGAGTATGAATGATATTCGAATCACTTTTTGTTTGGTTGTTATTGCATCCAGAAACCACTCATTCTAAATCCTGCAGGCTAGGATAGATAAAGGATCCAAATTCAAATTAAGTACGGATGATTTAGGATCCGGATAACACCCCTTCTGAATCCTTCTGTTTAGGGTTGCTATTGGATCCGAATCCAGCCGAGTCTTACTGATTTCCGAATTACTCTTTGTTTGGTTGCTACTGGATCCAGATACCACCAGTTCTGAATCCTTCTGGTTAGGGATGCTACAGGAACTGAATCCAACCAAGTCATGATGATATTCAAATCACCCTTAGTTCGGTTTCTATATGATAGGGAAAAAAACAACCATTTTAAATCCTTTTTGCTTGGGAAGCTACATGATCCGAATTCAAAGAGTGTGCATGATTCAATATCCGGATACCTCCCGTTCTAAATCGTTCTTGTTAGGGATACTATAGAATCAAAATCCAACCGTGTATGAAAGATATTCGAATCACTGTTAGTTCGGTTGCTATTGCATCCAGAAACCACTCATTAAGAATCCTACAGGCTAGGATAGCTTAAGGATTCGAAATCAGTCAAGTACGGATGATTTTTGAAATAGATAACATCCCTTCTGAATTCTTCTAGTTAGGGTTGTTATAGGATCCGAATCCAGCCAAGTCTTACTGATTTCCGAATTACCCCTTGTTTGGTTGCTACTAGATCCAGATACCACCCGTTTTGAATCCTTCTGGTTAGGGATGCTACAGGAACCGAATCCAACCAAGTCATGATGATATTCAAACCACTCTTAGTTCGGTTTCTATTTGATAGGGAAAAACCACCCATTCTAAATCCTTTTTGCTAGGGAAGCTACATGATCCGAATTCAAAGAGTATGCATGATTCAAAATCCGGATACCTCCCATTCTAAATCGTTCTTGCTAGGGATGCTACAGAATCAAAATCCAACCGAGTATGAAAGATATTCGTATCACTTTTAGTTCGGTTAGCGCTGCATCCAGGAACCACTCATTCTTAATCCTGCAGGCTAGGCTAGCTAAAGGATCCGAATTCAATCAAGTACGGATGATTTAGGATCCGGATAACACCCCTTTTGAATCCTTCTGGTTAGGGTTGCTATAAGATTCGAATCCAGCGGAGTCTTACTGATTTCTGAATTACCCCTTGTTTGGTTGCTACTAGATCTAGATACCACCCGTTCTGAATCCTTCTGGTTAGGGATGCTACAGGAACTGAATCCAACCAAGTCATGATGATATTCAAATCACTCTTAGTTCAGTTTCTATATGATAGGGAAAAAACCACCCATTCTAAATCCTGTTTGCTAGGGAAGCTATATGATCCGAATTCAAAGAGTATGCATGATTTAAAATTCGGATACCTCCCGTTCTGAATCGTTCTTTTTAGGGATGTTACAGAATCAAAATCCAACCGAGTATGAAAGATATTCGAATCACAGTTAGTTCGGTTGCTATTGCATCTAGAAACCATTCATTCTGAATCCTGCAGGCTAGGATAGCTAAAGGATCCGAATTCAATCAAGTACGGATGATTTTTGAAATGGATAACACCCCTTCTGAATCCTTCTAGTTAGGGTTGCTATAGGATCTGAATCCAGACGAGTCTTACTGATTTCTGAATTACTCCTTGTTTGGTTGCTACTGGATCCAGATACCACCCGTTCTGAATCCTTCTGGTTAGGGATTTTATAGGAACCGAATCCAATCAAGTCATGATGATATTCAACTCACTCTTAGTTCGGTTTCTATTTGATCAGGGAAAAAACCAACCATTCTAAATAATTTTTGCTAGGGAAGCTACATGATCCGAATTCAAAGAGTATGCATTATTCAAAATTCGGATACCTTCCGTTCTAAAATCGTTCTTGTTAGGGATGCTACAGAATCAAAATCCAACCGAGTATGAAAGATATTTGAATCACTGTTACCAAAGAAAAACCCTAATCTCTCTCTAGCTTGGCGACTATCGTTCTTCTTGCTTCCCTTAGATTTTTTGTGTGATTTTGCTGTATCAGATCTGTTATTCATGTTTTTAACATCGAATACGAACTCTGATACCGTTCCTGATCGTTTAAAGTCTAGGGTTTTTCGTTTTTTCTGTCTTGTCGCCACTGTTTTTTCTTTCTGGTTTGATTCAGATAGAATAGAGGCAAGGGTTTATCGGTCCTACTGGTTGGGCAGCAACCTTGATTTACCTAGTTTCTATTTCGTTCAGTTCAGATTCGTTAAGTAAAACTGGTAGATTTAGGGTTTTTTTTGTGTTCGTCGTTCTTCTGGTCTTGCGGGATTTTCGTGTTTGTCTGGTTGTATGGAGGGAAATAGTGATGGTAATCTGGATGAAGTACGGTTGCACACCAAGTCTATGGAAGAAGGTGCAACTCCATTGTCTGGGGAGAAATCGTCGTCGGTGACAGGTATAGGGTTGAGAGTAACTAATATTGAAAGTAATCCATTCATGCCAAGGAGAGGAATGTATAACACAAATAATGCGTCGGTCATAGATGGATTGTTTGATATTTCGAAACCGGTCGATTTAGAATATAAAGGGGGCCATGCAGGAACGATGAAACACTCCCATGCAAACCCTAGTTCGTTCGTAGGGCAGGACGGGAACAGCTCCAAGCCAACAATGAAGGGAGATAGTAATACATCAACACGCCAATCATTTGCTAACGTAGTCCAGTCTCACAAGGAACCTGTGAAAGTCAACTTAGGCAAATGGAATCGGATCAGAAAATGGAGGATGTGGATGTTGTCATTCCCGTAGCTTCGATCAAACAGGTGAACGAGAGATTTGCTAATACGCTTTATGGATATTTTCTGGGGACACGCCTTGCTTTTCCTTTGGCCGAATACTTTGTTAAGAATCAATGGGCGAAGTATGGATTAATAAAAATTATGATGAATGCAAAGGGTTTCTTCATTCATGTTAGTTAAGGAAGAGATTACGGCTATACCGGTATGGGAGATGGCCCATGGATGATCCGGAATGTTCCAATAATTCTAAATGAATGGTCTCCTTCAGTCATGTTAGTTAAGGAAGATATTACGGCTATACCGGTATGGGTAAAATTGCACGATGTGCCGTTGGCAGCATTACTGAGGATGGTTTGAGTTTGCTAGCGTCTAAGGTAGGTGTGCCCAAGATGCTAGATTCATACACAACTTCAATGTGTGCTGAATCCTGGGGAAGGAGTAGTTTTGCAAGAGCCCTTATTGAAGTGAATGCCGGGTCAGAATTGAAAAGAAGTGTGAAAATAGCAGTCCCCTTGTTGTAACGTAATGGATATTCAAAAGTTGAAGTTAAAGTGGAGTATGACTGGGAACCTTTAAGGTGTAATACTTGTTGTGTTTTTGGACATGAGGACAAGGATTGTCCAAACAAACCGAAGAATGTGGATGATGAAGGATACAAGAAAGATGCTGATGGATTTAAGGAATTTAAAGGGAAGAATAAGAAAGGGGGCCATCAAGGGATTCGGCTAAAGATTCAGAAACCTAAAATGGTATACAAGCCGATAGCGAGGAACAAATCAAGTGGGGATACAGCGTCTTCTTCTTAGGTTCATGTGTCAAACTCATTTGATGCTTTGCAAGACGAGGAAGTGGAGATACAAAAGGAAAATCCATCTGGTAAACTAGTTAACCAACCGGTAAGGAGCAATAACGGACAAACGAATAGCACGGCGGAAGTGATTATGGATGATGTAGGTGTCGACGGTCTGTTAGCGGAAATTCCAAAATTTATGGATAGGAAAACAGAAGGTAAAAAGTCTGAGGGTGCAAGCACACCTGGTCACCAGGTTGTCGACGGGTAGTGTAGCTGCATGGAATATAAGGGGGTTGAACCGCTCCCTAAAACAGAAAGAGGTTCGGCAGCTGATGGTGGAGAATCATTTACATGTTTGTGCTATCATGGAAACTCATGTTGATGCGTCAAACGTTTATAATGTCTGTAAAAAAGTTTGTGCTTCGTGGAGTTGGGCTAATAATGCTGCTTGTTGTAGTAAGGGTACTCGCATCATGGTGGGGTGAGATGTGAACTTGGTAGATGTTATGATCCTTGCTCAATCTGATCAAGTGATTCATACTCATATTGTGTTTAAAGTTGATAGAAAAGCTTTGTTTTGCTCGTTTGTGTATGCTGATAATCATTACAAAAACAGAAGAGAACTGTGGGAAAACCTTTGTATGCATCATTTGTTCATGCAAGATAAGCCGTGGGTCATTATGGGCGACTTCAACTGTTCGTTATTTCTTGAAGATACTCTTTTGGGTTCTTCTACAAGTAACATAGGGATGACAGAGTTTAAGGAATGTGTGAATTCTTTAGAGGTTTTTTTATATTAATAGTTCGGGGTTACACTACACATGGACAAATAAGCAGCAAAAACAACGGGCGGTGTTAAAGAAAATTGACCAAATTCTTGGAAATACAAAATTCATAGACACTTTTCAAGCGGCTGCAGCGTGTTTTCACCCTTATCGGCTATCGGATCACACTCCGTGCATCCTTGTCCTGCCAAATATAACTAGAGATAAGTCGAAACCTTTCAAGTTTGTTAACTTGTTAGCGGATAAAAAAAGGTTTCATGGAGGAGGTAAAACGGATTTGAGATATGGATATCCATGGTGTGTGTATGTTTCAAATCGTGAAGAAGTTGAAGCTTGTGAAGACTCCTTTACGGAAACTCATGCTTCAACAGGGTAATTTACACGAGAATGTTACTCGGGCTAGGAAGGTGGTAGACGAGTGCCAGTGTGAGATTGATGGTGACCCGATGAATAATGAGTTAGTGGATAAGCTTTCGCGTTTATTACAAGTGTACAAGTCGGCTGTTCATGATGAAGCCATGTTTCTTCAACAGAAGTCTAAGGTAGATTGGTTAGCTCTGGGAGACTCGAACACGAAGTATTTCCATAATGTAGTGAAAGCGAAAAATCACCGGAGTCGGATTTTTTTCTATAAGAGATGCTAGTGGTAACGTGTTTGAGGGAGGCATGGTACATCAGGTTATGGTGGACCACTATGCGAAGTTTTTTGGTTCTGCAACGAATGTTAATATGTATCCAACCCCGGACCTGTTCCATACAATGTTGTCGAATGAAAAGGCTGATTTTATGGTTCGTGACGTGACTGATGAGGAGATAAAAACAGCTATGTTTTCTATTGCAGGGAATAAAACTCCTGGACCTGATGGATATACTTCGGTATTCTTTAAAAAGGCTTGGAATGTGGTTGGAAGTGATGTGTGCCATGCGGTGAAAGAATTCTTTCATAATGGTAAACTATTACAACAACTCAATGACATAGTGGTTTCGTTAATTCCAAAAGTTCCCACGTCTTCTTCTATAACGGATTATAGGCCAATCTCTTTTTGGGTAAAGGGTTACCCCGGTGATTCTATATATTAACAACCAACAAAAAAACAAGTAGTAAGGAGACATCCACACTAGTTCAATCATGAGACACGCCCCATGAAAGTAAACAAAATAAACGACAAAAGTAAGCCAACACCCAACAACTAGACAAAGATCTAGACAAAAAGACACAAAATAAACTACTCAACCACCATTGTCTTTGCCATCGCCACCATGGATATCCCATTCACCTAGGAGACTTCTCACATTCGCCGTGTCCTTGAACTTCACCCCCATCAATTTGTAGCAGACAGTTTGTAGAATGGCTATATAAATAGAATCTGGCGGCCTAGCATGATTTTTGAACAAACGAGCATTCCTTTCCTGCCAGATAACATACGCAGTCGCCGCCACCACTAATTTACTAACAAAGTACTTAGCTGACTGCGATCTAGAGTGAGAACATAGCCAATCCACAATCGCACTCCACTTCGGCTCCACACTAGTCATACCCGCCTTTTCTCGAACAACATTGTGGCACCCTAGAAAAATCCACGGTTATCCTGAGCTACGACTTACTCTTTCTGAGATTGCTTATCAAATTTCAGGACGAAATTTCTTTCAAGTTTGGGATGATGTGACAACCCGAACTTTCAAGGTCGACGTTGCCCAAGCTAGCGTTCAGTTGTTTGGTATTATCTCTTTCTTGTTGCGAAGGAATGTTTGTATGAACGTATAGTGGATGTATGTTATGTTAAACTATTGGATCTGAACTTCGGTGAATATTGAGGTACGAGTTACTGTTACATAAGGTCATCGTTCATACAAGCCAAGTCGCACAACACACCCAAGTCACACACTTGGGTTAAGGGTCGAATACCCCTCCTATGTTTATTTATTCTCGGCCCAGCTTCCATAAGCCCAAACCGAGCCCCAACCCACCTTCCACTTTTGTATGCGTGAATGTATATGGAGGGGCACACGTTCTCTTTCAAAACTATTATAAACCCTAGGTTTCTATTAAACAAGTGAGGGCAGAAATCCCTCAAGGCATCCTCTACTTTGATCGAGTTTCCCTAAGCTTCGTATGGTACCATTCTAGCACACGGCGCCATCATCTCGAGGTTGGTAGATTCATCTTGTCTAACTCTTGATTGACTGTTCTTGATTAAGTGTAAACATGTTGCTGATTTCCGCGAGTGATCACGGATTTGTATGATGTAGGATTGTGTTAGAAAAATCTTGTTGACAATGAGAATCATGATAATAAAGTCAAGGTGAATTCTTATGATAGCAATCTGATATGATCTGATCTAGGAATGTTAATGATGTCAACTGATATTGATAGATAGCATAGAGTCGCATAATATGGTCGATAATTTATGGTAAATTATAAGATGAAGTTGATTATGTTACTAAGTTGTTTATGCTATGTCTAAATCCTTCATGTTGTAGATTAACGATCTGGTACTTGCATGATGATTAAAGTTCAGAGAAATTGAGAAGAATAATGTCCACGTATGGGTGTTTAGGTTGAGTATACGTGATATAATTCTGTTGTTTATATTGATTCGAAAACCGAAAATGATGTTAATTGATAACTGGTGACTTAGCAATGATTAGGGTAGTGTAAATTCATGAAGAAGGGTTACGATCATGGCTGCCAACATAGATGAAACGGTTAACGGGTTAATCAAATAAGGATGGGTGTGAATTGATAATTATTGTTAATTACTAATTAATGAAAAGGAAATTGTTATGGGAAATAGCAATGTAAAATATATGTTAAGGACACTAACCCTAATTCTCTCTCTCTAGCATGGCGACTTTTCTTCTTCATCTAATCTTTGATTTTTCTTTTTGATCTTGGTATAACAGTCTGATTATCGGTTTGTTGATTATTTCAACATATCTGATTCGAACTAGTTAGCCAAAGGATTGAGATTTATCTAAGGTTTTTTATCTTTTTTGTCGCCTAAGCTTTAATCTGTGTTTCGAATCTATTGGTATAGTGCTTAGGGTTTCTTGTTTACCTTAATTACTATTCTGATTTGATAGAGGCATGGGGTAAAGTGCTAGATTAGGGTTTCTTTTGTTCTTGGTCGCTGAGTTTCTGGAGTTCTGGTTTTCTTTGTTTCTTCTTTGCATGGTTGGCTGGATTTTTGTTTACGGAGAGAGTTGCAATTTTTCTCATGGATGATCGTAAAAAACCTTCAGGTTTCATGCCTGATCTGAATCGGAGATCTGGTTCTTCTTATCAAGGGTTAGCGAGTCGGATTGTCAATATAGATGGTAACACTTTTGCTCCGAAAAGGGGGGTTGTTCAATCGAATCAGGCTCAGATTCCTCAATCGGAGCCGAAGATGATTAACGTCATTGACGAACTGGAAAAGATAACTCTCCCGGTGGATTTGCAATTTCAGCAAGGTGGTTCGGTTGCTGATAAGGAGGTGAATGAGACTCATGTTGTTGCTGATCAGATTATTCAAGGTCAAGTTAAAGGAGCTGATGTGTCTTATGCTTCGAAGCTGAAGTCGGGTAAAATTATGAAACCTGTTAATTTCAGAATTCTTAAAACTGAGGAAGTATTAGAGGATGTGGATATTGTTCTGCCCAAAGAGGCTGTTAGAATTAGCCAGGATAAGTATGCAAACACTCTATACGGATATTTTCTTGGTAAGAGATTGGCGTTTCCAGTTGTGGAGTATTTTGCGAGAAAAAACTGGGTAAAATTCGGGTTACAAAAATCTATGATGAACTCTAATGGATTTTTCTTCTTTAAATTCTCGGATGATAAAGGAATGAAGGAGGTTTTGGAAGGTGGTCCATGGCTGATTAAAAATACGCCGTTCTTGTTAAATGCTTGGTCTCCAACTACAATTCTGAAGAAAGATGATATCAAGAAGGTGGTGGTATGGGTTAAGATTCATAATGTTCCATTAGCAGCTTATTCGGATGATGGATTGAGTATGTTAGCAACTAAATTGGGCACACCTAAGATGCTAGATTCATATACGGCTCAAATGTGTTCGGATGCATGGGGAAGGAGCAGTTTTGCTAGAGCATTAATTGAACTCTCGGCTGAAGAGGATCTAAAAGAGGAGTTAAAAATCGCTATCCCTATGGTAGATGGTGAAGGATACGTGAAAGAAACCATGAAGGTGGAATATGAGTGGCGTCCTCCGAGAGGCGAGACATGCAAAGTGTTTGGTCATCAAGTTTCAAATTGTCCTAAAAACATTCAGGTTGTGCAGAATAAGGTGGAAGAAAAGGATGCTGATGGTTTTATTGTTAATAAGGGGAAAAATACCAAAAAGAAGGGGATTATGATCAACAAAGCGAAACAAAATTTGGTTTATCGACCTATAGAGAAGAAAGTGAGCAATAATGTGGGTGGAGAGGCTACGAGTATCTCGTTTCCTACATCTAACTCTTTTGCTATTCTGGAAAACGCAGGTGATGGTCCAAGTAAATCGGTGAATGTGAATTCTAATAATTTCTATGGTTCCCGTAATGAAGTGAATGTTGATGATGAGGAAAACATTGAAACGGTGTATGATGAAACTGCTTTATTTATGGGAGCGGGGGTTAAACCAAATTCTGAGGGGGCAAGCACTCCCGGTTATGTGAGTTTAGATGGGTAGTATTGCAGCATGGAATATAAGGGGATTGAATCTCTCCCTTAAGCAGAAGGAGGTTCAGGAAGTTGTCAAAGAAAATCATCTTAACGTGTGTGCCATCTTGGAATCGCATATGGATGTGGCTAAAGTTTACAATGTTTGTCAAAGTATTTGTAGGAGGTGGAGTTGGACGTCTAATGGGGCGATCTGTGATAAGGGAACCAGGATAATTGTAGGTTGGAATGCGGATGTGGCTGATCTAATGGTTATTTCTCAAACTAATCAGGTTATGCATACTCAAGTGGTTAATAAAGCTGATAATAAATCGTTCTTTTGCTCATTTATTTATGCGGATAATAACTATGTTAAAAGGAAGGAGTTGTGGCAGAATTTAATGGTTCATAGTTGTTTTGTTTGTAATAAACCGTGGGTATTGTTGGGTGATTTTAATTCTTCGCTGAATTTGGAGGATAATTTCTTTGGTTCATCAAATGTTACAACGGCTATGAGAGACTTCAAGGAGTGCGTGGAGCAGATAGAGGTTTTAGATATTAATCGGTTTGGTTTGCATTACACTTGGAGTCAAAAACCGAAGAAAGGCATAGGTGTTATGAAGAAAATTGATAGGGTCATGGGAAACGCTCAATTTCTGGTGGAGTTTCCTTCGGCTCATGCTGTTTTTCAACCTTATCGGGTTTCGGATCATAGTCCATGTGTTTTAAAGCTTCCTAGTCTCGCGAAACTTGGTCCGAGATCGTTTAAATTTGCTAATTTCTTGGTTCATAAAGCTGAATTCAGGGAGGAAGTTGTGAAAGTGTGGAATTTGCCATGCACAGGTAATCGTATGTATTGTGTTGTTAAACGCTTAAAACAATTGAAATCTCCGATGCGCAAACTCTTGTATAAGCAATGAAATTTGCATGAGAAGGTTGTTAAACTAAGAGCGGAGTTGGATGAGGTGCAAACGGCTATTGATGGTGATCCGATTAATGTTGATTTACGAGATAAAGAGGCGAAATTAATCAGTGTTTTTAATGAGGCGAAACTTGATGAGGAACGTTTTTTAAAGCAAAAATCGAAGGTGGAATGGCTTCATGTTGGTGATTCAAATTCAGCTTACTTCCATAATGCTCTAAAGTGTAGGAATCATATAACTCGAATAGATTGTATTAAAGACCGAAATGGTGCTGTCTTTGAAGGTGTGGAAGTCCCGAAGGCTCTTGTTGAGCATTTTACGCAATTCTTAGGTGTTGAAGGTAATATTACGGAAAGCATGAATCCTGCGTTATTTAATAGAAGGTTGAGTCCATTGAAGGCTCATAATATGGTTCGGGATGTCTCGCTTGAAGAAATAAAGGAAGCTATGTTCTCTATTGGTAATGATAAGGCGCCAGGTCCTGATGGTTTTTCGGCAGCTTTCTTTAAACATTCTTGGGATGTGGTAGGAAACGATATTTCTTGTGCTATTCAAGAGTTTTTTTGTTAATGGGAAGCTTCTAAAGGAATTAAATCATACGGTTTTGGCTCTCATCCCTAAAGTTCAAACTCCTAATTCGGTCTTGGATTATCGTCCCATTTCTTGCTGTAATGTTCTTTACAAGTGCATTAGCAAGATTATCACAAATAGAATTAAGGATGGGCTGGATGATGTGGTGGATATTAATCAATCAGCTTTTGTACCTGGACGACGAATTTCAGATAATATTTTGTTGACACAAGAGTTGATGCATAATTATCACCGTAATACTGGACCTCCGAAATGTGCTTTTAAAGTTGACATTCAAAAGGCGTATGATACGGTAGATTGGTCGTTTCTAAAGTCTTTGCTTCTGGGATTCGGTTTTCATCACAAGATGGTCCATTGGATAATGGTATGTGTTACTACTGTTTCTTTTTCGATTGGAGTGAATGGGAATATTCATGGTTTTTTCCAAGGCAAAAGGGGGTTAAGACAAGGTGATCCAATGTCACCGTATTTATTTACAATGGTGATGGAAGCTTTGACACTCATTTTAAACGATTTAGTGAATAATTCTTCCAATTTCAACTTTCATAACCTATGTAAAAAACAAAGGATTGTGAATGTTTGTTTTGCGGATGATTTGTTTATGTTTTCTAGAGGTGATGTTCCTTCAGCTAGGGTTATTATGAACGGGTTACAGAGTTTCAAGAATGTTTCGGGCCTTGTCCCTAGTATGGCGAAGAGTACCGTCTTTTTTGGGAATGTTGGTAGGGAGGTTAAGCAAAGTATTTTACAATTGATGCCGTTTGAGGAAGGCACTTTACCAGTCCGATACTTGGGCGTGCCATTAGTCTCGTCAAGGTTAGTTTATAAAGATTGCAAGATCTTAGTTGAGAAGATGGAAGCTAGAATTGAGAGTTGGAAAAATAAAACATTATCTTTTGCGGGTCGTCTTCAACTGATAAAATCTGTTCTATCTTCCTTGCATATTTATTGGGCGTCTGTTTTTATTCTTCCGGCAAGTATTATTAACGATCTAGAGAAAAAGATGCGGGCATTCCTATGGTGTCAAGGTCCAATGAAGAAAGGTCGTGCTAAAGTTAAATGGTCTGATGTTTGTCTTCCAAAGTTTGAAGGTGGTTTGGGTATAAGGAGAATCCGTGATATGAATATGGCGCTAATGACTACTCATATATGGAGTCTTCTTACTAGAAGACACTCTATATGGGTGAATTGGATCCATGAGCATAAAATAAAAGGTAAGTCGTTTTGGCAGCTTAGATTAAAGGGTAGCAATGCTACGGCCTGGCGTAATATTTTGAATATACGGGATCGTGTTCGTCCTTTTATCATCTCGAAGATTGGGGATTGTCTTAATACGTCAGCATGGTTTGATACATGGTCGCATATTGGTCCGTTATGTGATGTTATTTCAGCTCGACGGGTGCATAATGCGGGGTTTAATCTTAATACGAGGGTGTGTGATATTCTGAATAATGGTGATTGGGGGTGGCCGAGAGCATGGATGGATTTATTTCCGGTTTTATTAACTATTCAACCACCTCAAGTGTCTTCTCATAGATCAGATTGTATAGTATGGCGTGATGATTCTGGAGCCGAACAGAATTATTCAGCAACTGTAGTGTGGGAGTCGATTCGAAGCCAGAGTGATAGAGTTCCTTGGGTTGACATAGTTTGGTTTGCAAATTGTATTCCGAGACATGCTTTTTTGGCATGGCTGATTTGCAGGAAGAAGCTCAAAACGCAAGATAGATTAAGGCAATGGGATGTTGGAGGTCTTACGAATTTGAATCAACTATCTTGTCCGTTGTGTGGTTTGGAACCGGACTCGCATGATCATTTGTTTTTTGAATGCTCATTCTCAATGCAGGTTTGGTCTTCTATTAAATCTTTTGCTGGAATTCCTCTAATGTCCAGTAAGTGGGAGGATATGGTCGAATGGCTAATTGCAATACCTTCGAAGAAGTCAATGCGGAGTATTATTGGTCGTCTTCTCCTAGCGGCGTCTGCTTATTTCTTATGGCAAGAGCGTAATCAAAGGCTTTTTAAATCCAAGAGGCGTACGGTGCATGTCATTTCTGAAGCTATTGTGTCTACGGTTAGATTGAAGCTAGCCTCGATAAAGGTCACGAGTTCGACTACTGGAATGACCTTGTTAGAAAAATGGAATGTGCCAAGAATGTAGTGGTTTGGATTCATTGTTTCTAGTTAGAATCTAGAGTTGGTTTTGTTTGTGTTAGTGGTTAGCTTTTTAGCGTGTTAACACTTCCTGGCATGTCAGGAAAGTGAACTAGTAAGGATTCTCCTTGCTACTTGTTTTTATTGGTTGTGATATATGAAATGAACCGGGGTAACCCTTTACCCAAAAAAAAATTGTTATGGGAAATAACCGATGTAATTGATTAGCCATGATTCTAGGAAGGTGTAAACTGTTTACCGTATCTGTATGTTGCTGTCATGCAGCCCTCACATGAAGAATATTTCTTCGTGGGAATGCATATTCACGAAAGACCTCATGACGAAGGACCTTCTTCGTCATATATGATAGCGACGAAGAACCATGGTTGTTCACAGAAGACTAGTCAATGAAGAACCAGGTTCTTCGTGGACTATGGTTCTTCGTGGGGATCTTTCGTAGGATGCAGGTTCTTCGTGGACCTGCAGTATACATATATATACTCAGCAGACAGAAAGCAAACATAAAAGAGTCTGAATAGATTCAGAGAGAACACAGATTTTATTGGGTTGTACACTATGTACATGGTCGCACAAGTAGATCGCACACCTTACGGGTGAGCTCATGAGCCCAACATAAAGAACCTGAACCGCACATTTAACTGGACTCGCACACTCATAACGGACCCTACGTTGGGCCGCACACTTGAACATGCCCACTGTTGGATCTTAGAAGTACCAATATGTGTCAATTGTCATGTTACATGCTTGAGTGCAATTTCCTAGTATACGTGTACTTTTATGTGATTTACTGGCATATGAAACCCATACACTTGCTATGTGACTTTACGATAAACGTTATGGATCAATGGGTTGCATGATTAACGGTTACGACTCGTATAAGGACGTGTGTTTTACTTGTATACTACTTGTGTAACGTGTACGATGGATACGTGATATATGTGAACATTGTACTGACTATTCTTGGTAACCACGATAGGGTATGGTTGACCAACTTGGAATGGGTAATATAACATACCGAGCAATCTAAGGTGAGTCCACTTCTCTTGAGCATGCGTCCCGGTGGGTGGGACAATCAAACGGGTATTCCTGAGAGGAATAAGTCTCTTCTGGGTAAAAACGGGGATGATAGATAATACACTCATTTCCTATCACCTTAAGTCCCATCTTCTACCGAATAGTTACCTGAGAGGTAACGGGGTATTAGTTGATAGCGCTATTAGGCTTGGCAACCTCACACCGTACCTGAGAGGACGGGCGTGAACTAATGACCTTAATCACGACCAATGCTTAGATAGGGGGCATTGAGGACGGGCAAACAAACTGGTGCCATCTTGTACGGTACTCGAGTTATTATCAACATTGTTTTCGGAATTGTTATTAAAAACTGGACTAAACACTTGGCAACTAAACGTTTTGTAAAAACTGTGAACTCATCAGCGTTGTCTGATACACTTGTTTGCATGCTCGCAGGTTATAGATATGTGTGGATGTGGAACATGTTGTCTGGGAAGCTGGAGTGGTCATGGGTCGAGATACGTGGAAATGCGAGACAAGTCTAATAACTTTCATACATTTGGTTTACGAAATACATAACTAAAAATTTATGCTTCCGCTGAAAACGTTGGGTTATACTTCATGTAATGTATCACTTTGTTTTAATGAATGAAAGTTTTTATTTAAAATCTTGTATGAGTTCAATGTGATTGGTGGCTAGATTCTGGTACGTCACACGCCTGGCAGGGGTTTTCGCTTGGGGTATTTTTGTGGGTGTGAGAAACACCCCAAACTTGCACCGAGAAAGGACACTCAAAGAATAGATGATGGTGGGAGTCATAGACCGTATAACAGAATAAGCAGCACATCATATTCATGTTTTTCCTCCTCGCAAGATCCCACTAAATGATTTTATCTTGAGTTAATAGTTTCCACCTCATAATCAACCACATGAGGAACACATGCTTAGGAATACACTGCGCAAACCAGACAATATTAACCCACTCAACTTCTGGCTCCCTAGACCTAATAGACTGCCAAACTATAGCTGACGAATGCTAAGTCACCTCATTCCCATGTTTCTAAAGGTAACAATCAACAACATCTTGGGTAATGGACTGATGGTTCGATTGAAGAACCGGGTAAATATCCCTCCAAGCCAGCGGCCAAATCCATTCCCCATCAACCCACAAGTCACTCACTTTAGCAGCTAACCTGAAACCAACGTTGGTGATAGTTTCTAGAGGACATAAACATTCATAACGGGCCAACCTCACACCAGTTATCGTACCAAGTGGATGTGGTCCTCCCATCGCCAATCTTGGACCACACATGATGTCTAATCATTTGGCTGAATCTGTAACATCTTTCTCCAGCTCCAACAACAATTAGAAGGAATGTTACAATCCCAAAAACTTCGACCCTTTAGCCTGTACGAACGAAACCAATCAACCCACAAGGATTCCCTGTTAGTAATAACACTCCAGATATGGGAAACCATCAAAGCCTTATTAACTTCACCTATACGTTTTATGCCTAACCCACCTTCGTACTTCGGAACACAAACATTCTTCCAAGACACCTTAGCTTTTCGTTGATACGAAGACCCTTGGGACCATAAGAAATTCCGCATTTTTGCCTCCAGGTCGTTGATAACTCGAGCCGGCAAAATGAAGACTGAGGACCAATAGATATGCATAGCTGAGAGAATCGAAATAATAAGTTGTAATCTTCCTGCAAAAGATAATAGCTTTGTTGTCCAGTTCGAGATACGCTGCTCCAACCTTTCAACCAGAATACTACAATCCTTGTACAGGAGCCTAGAAGATATGAGGGGAACCCCCAGATATCTAACAGGAAGCGTGCCCTCCACAAAAGGAATCATATCCAGGATAGCACTCTTAACATGATTAGGCACATTACAAAAGAAACCATTACTTTTTTGAATGCTTGGCACTAAACCTGACATCTTAGTAAACTTCATCAAAGACTCCATAATGCACCTAGCCGAATCTAGGTCACCTCTAGCAAACAAGAATAGATCATCCGCAAAACATGGATTAATAATCTTCTGCTTTTCACACTTATTATGAAACCTGAACGACGAGTCAAGTCTGGTCACTTGCTGCAAAATACACGTTAACACTTCCATAACAAGAGTGAACAAGTATGGGGATATCGGATCCCCTTGCCTCAATCCATGCTTACCTTTGAAATACCCATGAGTATTCCCATTGATATAAACTGAATAGGATGTTGACAAGACACACACCAAAATCCAGTCCACCATCCTATGGTGAAACCCAAAACCAAGCAACACATCCTTTAAGAAATTCCAATCCACCGTGTCGTACGCTTTTTGTATATCCACTTTAAATGCACATCGAGGCGGCCCAAAACTCCTATGATAGTTATGCATCAGCTCTTGTGTCAGCAGGATATTATCCGAAATCTTCCTCCCTGGCACAAAAGCTGACTGGTTTACACTTACAACCCTTTTAAGGGCATCTTTCATATGATCAGCGACTATCTTATTTATACATTTATAGATAACGTTGCAACATGCAATTGGACGGTAATCCGTAACAACTGATGGCGAAAATACCTTTGGAATAAGGACAATCAGCGTATGGTTAATCTCTTGAAGTAATCTCCCAGTATTGAAGAAGTCTTGAACTGCATTTATAACCTCATTAGCAATAATCGGCCAAGCACTCTTAAAAAACGCAGCCGAAAACCCATCAGGCCCAGGAGCTTTATTATTACCAATACCAAACATCGCCCTATTAATCTCATCCCCCGTAACCAGAGAAACCATATTTGAGGCCTCTTCATTATTCAACCGCTTCACAAACAAATCAGGCGCTGGACGGAGCGAAATATCACCGGCACACCCAAGAAAGTTTTCATAATGGAGCACAAACACTTTTGGAACATCCTCACCCTCAAAAGTTTGCCCAGTAGAGTTCGTAATTGCGTCTATTCTGCTTCTATGGTTCCTACATTTCAAAGACATATGAAAATAAGTAGTATTAGAATCACCAGCTCTTAACCAATCCACCTTTGATTTTTGTTTCAAGAAACGCTCCTCATCCAAGCTAGCCTCCTAAAAATCCCGAACAAGATTAGTTTCTCTGGCCCGAAGATTTGGATCAGATGGATTCTGGTCGATGCTCCTTTGGACCAAGTCCAGTTGCTCACGGATGTCACTCACTTTTTTATGCGAATTCCCTTGCTTAATTAAAAGAGCATGAAGAGGCGACTTCAACCACCTAAGCTTCTTAACCAACTGAAATTGATGAACCCCATTAACTCGCAACTCCGAGTTCTTTTTGACAATCTGAAGGAACTTCGGCTTATGAATCAGGAAATTAGTAAACTTAAAAGCTTTAGGCTTCGTTTTTCCAGCTACGGGTATGGTAAGAACACCTGGGGAGTGGTCCGAAACTCTATAAGGTTTAAATACAGCATACAAATTCAGAAACTCATCCACAAAGTGGGTATTACCCATCACACGATCAATCTTTTTAAGTAATCCAACACCCTTTTTTGGTTTCTGATTCCAAGTAAAATGGAGCCCTGTTCTATTGACTTAAAAAAACTCGATATCGGCAACATGCTCCTGAAAATCCCGCATACCTGTGGTGATGAAAGACACACCCATAGATTTATCCTCCATGTTAACAGCAGAGTTAAAATCGCCCATAATCACCCAGGGTCTATTACTAACAAACAGTTTATGCACGGATAAATGTTGCCACAACTCCCTTCTAGAGACATAATAATTAGTAGCATAAACAATCGAACAAAATAAGACCTTCTTTTCAGACTTAAAGAAAATCTGAACATGAATAATCTGGGCCATCTGAGATATAACCATAACGTCAAAAACCTCCGGGTTCCATGTGACAACCGGCAAAAATAATGGTAATTCCGTACAACTTAAGCACTTGATTTAACGTTTAATTACGTTCATTACGATTTAATTATTGCATAATTAGGTCGTATAAAGTCTTGCAATCATAGGACATGGTTATATATGTCAAACAATATTAATACAATCGCCACGTCACGAGAAAACTGCAACTATGTCCAAATATATTGGCAAAATGCTGAAAACACTATTCACCGGAACACACTATTCATGCCAGCTAGTTCTGAAAACTGTCCGAACGAGCAACGAATGGCATGAAAGCATATTATAGTTGGAATATAAATAAAAACCCCAAACTAGGGGCACCAAATGATAAAACATATAAACTTTCAAAAAAAATGTGTATATTTATAAAGTGTCCATTCTGCGCCAAACTGTAACAAAATAAAATGTTCACGACACTAAAATTCAGCATGTTAATGTCCGTAGGACTTGTAAATAATATATGACACCCTAAATAAGCTTGGGGATATCAATGGGATACCCGAAACATAAACTCACGGTGTTACACCGCGACTTTCACACACTGTCCAAATTCGAGCCGATAGGCAAACAAATTATAATTTTTACCATCCGATATCCTAAATTAAAATGCTAGCGAACTAGTTAAGCAATATTTTGGCATCGTAAATACCTTAACTAAACGTCATAGCATCGATGGTAAAATAGAACCATCGCTCCCGGTATGATATAACACTTTTTATATAACACCGATATCGAGCCGACGAGCGAACTAGCGGCATTTTTACTGTGACAACCCGAGTTTTTCGAGGTATCTATCCGACTAGACTTAATACTTGTTTGCAAGTGTGTATTAATATATTATGTATTAATATATTATGTATTACTATTATGATTTCTGTTAATAGTACGTGTATAATTAATAAAGTGGTAGTAGTTGAAATCACCCAACCATGAAAACACATGAGTGATTTCGTCAACCATGTGGTCAACAAGTCAACAAGAATGGGCTCTAAACAAGTTATAGTGGAGTAGTTGTAGGGAGCAGTTGTAGGGGAGCAGTTACAGGGAATAGTTATATTCTTTTCATTATGTGTAAGTTTAATTGAAAAGTCTTATCTCTCACCTCACACATTCTCTATTATCACCCTTGAAACCGACGGCAATTTCTAAACTCTTTGGGAACCCTTGTTAGCCTCTTGTCTTACCCGGTAAGTAAACATCGCAGCCCTTTCCCCCTTCTCGATGACTGGCGTACAGCGATGAGACGGAGAGAGAGAGCGGACGGAGAGAGGTGAGAGAGAGGAAGCTTCGGCCGGCTTGTGGTGGTCCTCTCCGACAATGCGACACCCCACCCTCCAGTTCTGTAACCGACAACCGGAGCAACTCCGACCGGTTTTCTTTCCGTCGATGAAGATAACACGAGATGATGATGGTGATGAGAATTAACGACGGCAAACAACAGTAGTTACCGTCGGTTTTACCGATGACGGGATTTGGCAGCGGACTCCGATTCTTTCTCTTCTTAACGCACACTCTTTTACGACATCGGATTCAGGTTAGACCGCCATCACTTTTAAGAGTTATGCTTGAAAATAATAATCCCTGGCACATGGTTTACATGATGATCGTGATCTTTGTTGAATGTTAAATGGATCTGTTTGTGTGGTATGATGTTGGTAATGACATGAACCTGTGACATCTTATAGAAGATGGATATTTGAATATTTTATTTGTTGGGTTTCTTGAATGTGTACCACCATTCATGCCTAGGGTACAACCTGGTCATGCATGGTTGAATGACTAGAATAAAGAAAGACCTTGCGTATATGGTAATGGAATGGTTATTTAAAAGACTATTTAGGTTGTATGCAAAAGAAAAATAAGCACTGTATGAATACATATGCATGATTTATAATACATGGTAGTTAGTCAAGGGTTGATTGAGCAATATGAAATCTAGAATATTCATACCAATGATCTGATACTTGATCGTTTCTAAGATGCATACATTAGGGTTGGATAGTGAATCCTAGTAAGAAATCATGATGATGAAGAGATGATAATGTAACTGAGAATTTTTTATATGGGTTTCATGAAGTGTATAAGTAAGCATGCGTATGGTACAACCTTTAAAGAGTTCATGGATTGTGACCTGTGTATGTATTGGAATTGTGTATTTGAAAATTACAACGATGATGAATATTATATACAAAAAGTTAGTCAACAATTGAGGCTGAATATTATATACAAAAAGTTAGTGAATGTGATAATTAGATCTAAATTATCATAATATGATAATTAAATGGCGGCCCATGTGACCCCATCAATGTTGCCAATAATGGATTCTAGTGTTATGTGAATCGAATTAATGAGAATTGAGTTAATGGGTATTAACATGATGAAAGAATTAAAGTTGCATGTGTAGGGTCAGTGCATTTAACTTTTGGCAGTCAAACAAGTGAGTTGAAATTTTATAAAAAGGTAAACCCATGAGAATTGTTTTGAACTAATAATAATCGATTACCAAATGCTTGGGCTGCAAACCTGACTCTTTCCCGTTCACTTACTTGGGTTTAGTGGTGGGAGCTAACATGAATCGCATAAACAACTGGAAACCGGTTTATGATGTGTTTGAAAAACGTCTCGCGAAGTGGAAATCATCTCTTTTGTCTATTGGGGGAAGAGTGACGGTCATCAAATCGGTGTTAGAATCTTTGCCGAGTTACTACTTTTCCCTATACAAGGCTCCTAAAAAGGTAATTCATGACTTGGAATGTATCATAAGGAATTTTTTATGGGCCGGGTCCAGCAATGAGAAGAAGATGCACTGGGTTAATTGGGACCGGGTAGCGTCGGATAAAATTAGTGGAGGTCTTGGCCTTAGCAAACTTGGAGATATCAATGTCGCGTTATTATCTAAATGGGGTTGGAAATTTAAGACCGAACCGTGTAACCTGTGGAGAAAAGTGGTGATCTCTATCCACTCGAGCAGGGTGGCCTGGGAGTGCATTCCGTTCAAGGCGTCCCTTGGCAGTGTTTGGTGTAATATAGCTAAAATCTTCATTAACACTAAGATAAACGGGATGCCGCTTCGTAACTGCATTAAGGGTAAGGTTGGTAATGGGGAGGAAATTTCTTTTTGGCTTGACCCGTGGTTGTCGGTAGATCCGTTGCGGATTGCCTTCCCAGCCCTCTTCTCTCTCGAGTCCGACAAAAAGTGTAAAGTTGGTGAGCGGGTAGACGTTTTTGATCCAGGCCGAAGATGTGGGTGGAAGTGGAAACGGCCCCCTTCTTCTGCGTCGGAGCTGGTTGAGCTCCAACAGTTGGTTAGTATGGTTAATGGGGCTGTTTTTCAGCCTGGGGAAGATGGATGGTGCTGGAATTCCAACCAAAAAGGTGAATTTTCGGTGTCCATTGTTAGGAAGTTGCTGAATTTCAACGTCGATGTCAGTAACAGGTTCGTCATGAAATGGTGCAAGTGGGTTCCCTCTAAATGTAATATCTTTGCTTGGCGTGCGGAGATGGGCAAAATCCCCTCGATGATTGCGCTCAGAAACAGGAACATTCAGATTCAGGATTCTTCGTGTATCTTATGTCAACATGGCGACGAAACGGTAGACCATCTTTTCTCTTCGTGCTCGGTGGCGGTCAGGATGTGGTCGTTAGTCAGAAGCTGGTGCAATACTCCTTCTTTCTTGGTTTTCTCCTTTAAAGATCTTCTGGAGTGGCACAATTTCTCGGGGCTCTCGGGTGGCGCTAAAGAGGCGTTTGAAGGAATTATCATCGTCGCTTGTTGGTGTATTTGGAAAGTAAGGAATGAAGCGAGATTCTCCAGCAAATCGGTTAGAGTAGAAAACATCTTTAGCGAACTTAAAGCTGTTAGTTTTCTTTGGTTCGTTAATAGATCGCGTTATAAAGATGTTTCTTGGGATGATTGGTGTAAATTTGTGAATATGTAGTGTTGGTTTGGTTGTCGGTCTGCCCGGGTTGTGGGTAGGCTGGGTTTGTTGTGGTTAATGAAAGTTACCGTTCAAAAAAAAAATGCTTGTGAATGTCAAATTACATAACAGGTTATTAACAAGGGTTGTTGGCCACTAGTATTTTAATTCAATATATTGTAGTATGTGATCTTATTGCTAGATGTAAATGGGTAACATTATATTACTTACTGTATTGCCAATACATGCATGATTAGTACTGAAGTAACTTGCATAACAATACGTGAAATCTGTGTACACTGCAAGTGTAGTATGTGTAAAGAATATGTGACCCTGTGTGCATACGAAACTGATTAATATTGATAATCACACTAGGGTTCGGTTGTGTGTGCAATACGTGATTCATTTACAAACGGTTCTAACTAGTGGTAACCGTTATAGGACGCGGTTGACCAAGTTTAGGATAACCATACTAACTACCGAGCAATCTAAGGTGAGTTCCCACTCTTTCTAAGGCATGGGATTCCTGGGATTGGGAATGGGATTTGAATGATTACATGTACTTACACTGTTGCTAAAATACTTACCAATGTCCTCGGGTTGGGAAGGACACCTATAGATACAACTAGAATAGTAACACATATTCTACTCTTCGCACACATGCCTGGATGGCCGCGATACATATACTAATCTTCGCACACATGCCTGGGTTGGCCGCGATACATATACACATGCCTGGGTTGGCCGCGATACATATACTAAACTTCGCAAACATGCCTGGAGGGCCGCGATACAAATATAACTAGTCTAGAATACATGGGAGACCCCATTAATCTTCGCACACATGCCGGGTAGGCCGCGATACAAGTAAATACGATACATTGGTTACTAAACAAACATACGGTTTACGAAACGAACACTATAACTAAACAACCAACTGTGAACTCGCTCAACTTTGTTGTTGACTCTCTGTTACATGCCTTGCAGATCATTAGGTATCTATGGAGCTTGCATGGGAGTGAAGAGGAGTCGTTGTGGAATATGGACAGCTGTGTGCTATGTTAAACATTTGAATTATTCAAACTTATGTTGGGTTTACTTATTTATGCTTCCGCTAAACGCTTAACTATGTTATGGTTGTGAACACCTTTCGTATTGATGAATGATTTTTATTTAATACTTACAATGTTCAATATTGTCACACCCCGACCGCGTAAAACAACCAATCGTGGCGGAAACATCGGGGCGTGTTGCAACAGAATTAATGTTTCATAACCATGGATATCAAAAGTGTTTCGTTTTATTAAACATTGAGTAATTACATCGTCTGGAAATCTAAATACACTATTTAAACATAGTCTATCATTGTTATTGAGTCACTAAGGCCTTGTCCAGTCCTATGTGAGCATGCATCTTATCAATCGATATCATCCAACAATACCTGAAACATATGTGAAAACGAGGTCAGCAAAGAAATGCTGACGAGTACATAGGTTTTGTGAAAATAAGATTCATGACTTCTGTTTAAGAAAATGTTTAGTCATGAACCTTGTAATTTGCTTTGTCTTTGTAAATCATTTGAAAAATAATAAGTTCGGATGATAAGTATAAATAAGAAAATAATGCATGATTAAATGAATAACCATGTAAATGAGTTTGCATAAGATAAGTTGTTTATAAATCAATGTCTTGTGAAAAGTATGTTATTTGTATAAAATGTTCTATGTCTCAAACTGAAATGATTCAAATAACGCTATGATATGTAATACCATACAAACACTTATATATAGGAAGTACCAGCGGCGTATCCACCATGTTTGTATCATATTACACACGCATCGTTACTTAATCACTTAACCAAACCAAACCAAACAATGTAAAATGTCTATGTTTAAATCAATTGTCAAATGTATTGAATAATATGTCAAAGTATTCATGTCAAAATGTAAATCATGTCAAAATGTCTATGTCAAATATCCATGTCAAATGTCTATGTCAAAATATCCATGTCAAATGTCTATGTCAAATATCCATGTATGGCAAGTGAAATGTCTCAACTAAACCATATGCACAAAAACAAAGTATTGAAGTAAAACTTGGTTTAAATCAAAGTTATGTTTTGTGGAAAATACATGATCAAATGTCAATCATGTACAAATGTTTACCCAATCGTTAACCCATTTTGTAAAATCGTTCTAGTCGTTCTTGTTTTAATTGTGAAACTACTTTATGGTCGATTCTCTAATAACATTCAAACCTTCTTGACGC
Source organism: Helianthus tuberosus (assembly GCA_030545235.1). NCBI lineage: Eukaryota > Viridiplantae > Streptophyta > Magnoliopsida > Asterales > Asteraceae > Helianthus > Helianthus tuberosus. Next base: position 45,631,974 of record CM060429.1, on the reverse strand, counting down.
GTTCCTCGCTCCATCTCGCTCTCGCTCTCGTTCTTAACAAACCCTTACCAAAGGATAAGTTAATAATTACAGATTCAGTCGCTACCCACAACCCCCACACATAACAATGGGTGCAGTAAATAACGGGATTTGTCAGATCCTATGGTACCATAACCTAATACTGGTCGGCTTGATCATTGCTAATGAATGTCATCGGTCATGTAAACTACAACCAACAAGTTTTGTTCACTTTTTTTGAAATTTGTTATTAGTTTTTGAAATCATTGTATTCGTTCTTGAAATCATTGTTAGCGTTCTTGAAATAATTGTTAGCGTTCTTGAAATAATTGTTAGCGTTCTTGAAACCACATTGCAATTGTTATTGAAATTATTGTAAAACATTTAGCACATATGAGTCACCCCAAAACAGTTGAAAACAGTAAAAGAGGGGAACAAAGTACTCGCCTGAGAATGCTTGGAGGTCTTGAACAACAACCAAACAAAGCTTGAGGGAGCACGGAATCAGTCGGCAAGCTAAAACTATATAAATAAACCGGACTTAAATCGGGAGATCGGATAGGATGAGGCTTGGCAAACCAAATGAGTATTGGAACTCATATGATATGGTTTCACAAGGCCTACATACTACAATGAGACTAACCTAAGTGCTTTCGACCCATCGCGACTCATTAAGGTAACTTATGCTACTTTAACGCGTCGTGCGCGTGAAACGCGTTCGGACCGTCTAACTAGTCCTATGACAAGTGTTATATGCCTAAACATGTTACATAATCAGTTATGTGACAAAAGTTTAGGTTACATATGCTTAATTACCAATTATACATGAAAAGGGTATTTTGGTAATTTACCTAAGGCATATAAACTACCTATCATACAACTACTCAAACGATGTGACCATAGGGTATAACCTCGGAAGGTTATTCCCTACCTACTATGGTCACCTAATGTGTTTGGTCGGATCCTAATGATCGACCAAACTGGGTCGGGTTCGAGGTATAAGCAATTCATCAGATCGCTTACCCTACGACCCTAGACAACGTGGTAATCAGTGGGCATAGTCCCAAGGGACTATGACCAACGTGATTACAATCACGTTGCGAAGTTCAAAAGAACTTCGCATTGACCATTACTGGTCAACGCTGAAAGTCAAACAAAGTTTGACTTTCGGACTCGAAAAGCAATAAAATAAGGAAAAGAACGAAAGAATACTTACGAAGGGTCCCCGAATGCTAAACTCGATTCAAAAATCTCAGGTATGAAACAAATGTTTCAACTTAGAGTTTCTCAAATCAAGTTTCTAGTGATTTTTAGCAATGGGGGTGGTTGGGTATTTATAGGAATACCCGAACCGTTAAGATCGCTTCATGGAAAACGTGCCTTAATCCCATCCGTACATGTGTTGAAATGTCATGGTGTTTAGGTGTTTAAATTCCATCCATACATGTGTTGAAATGTCATGGTGTTTAGGTGTTTAAATTCCATCCTTATCCGCTGACTAAGCAAGTTAGAATGTGTGGTTGTGAATTAAACAACGGCTAATACATCGAATCTGGTCCCGAATGCGAAAAACGATCCAAATGACGTGACGAATGGATTTTTCTTATGGCGAACACTAAAATAAAATATTTTAGTGCTAACATAATTTTTTTGAATGTCCGGATGTATTCAGAACGTAAGTTATGCGCGAAAATGCAAACTTGTGCACTTTTTGACACTTTTAGTCCCTGAATGACCCAAAAGTTTATTTTAGCACACCGAACCCCTCAAAGCCTATTTCTAAGCTATGTAAAGGATATTTATGGTATGTTTAACTTATGGTCATGTTCCGGAAGGTCTGTTACAGTTCAAATTGGCATACTTTCGCAGTTTGTCAACTTTAGTCCCTGTAAGCGATTAAACTTGATTTCGGCATACCAAACCTTCCAAAACTTATTTCTAAGTTATGTAAAGGTTATTTAAGGTATGTTAATCCTATGTCACTACTCCGGAGTGTTTGTTGCATTAAACTGGTTATATTTACGCATCAGTGCGCGTATAACCCTCCAGAAAGCGATTTAGAGTTTGAAATTGAACGAGAATTGATATGTGCAAATGATACACATATTTTAACAAATCCCAAGTATGAAATATAATATTTCATTGGTTTGGTATTTGTTTGATGGACGTGGAGGCACAGGTGTTACAGTCTCCCCTACTTTAGGAAATTTCGTCCCGAAATTTATTTAGAGGAAACTTGTGAGAGTTTAAAACATGAAGTTGAAAAGACCGAACAACATTGGTTAGGGTTCTGAACTTCTAGTAACTTTAATAACATCATGCTTGCAATGTAAGAGGGATACTTATATACAAGTATATGAAGCGTCATTGGTGCGTCCACCGTACCTCCATTACATCGTTCTTATTTCGTTATTGTTGTCACTATCGGTTCTTACACATAACAAATCTTACTGGGTTTCTGTGCACTAAATTTTATGATTATGTACGCGTCCATAATCAGACAATTCCTTGCACAGTTCACACAGTCTATTTTATAATGTGTAGGGTGAAACCAAATGAATGAACCTGTGATGAGTGTGACTAGACCGCCATAGAGTCCTTTGAATTAAATCAATAAATGATCTAAATAGACTATCAAGGAGTCTGTTCAGCTACATCACTAGATGTCGTTCTTTAACCAAATTGTGAATCAATCTTTTTGACTAGACCACTAAAGGGTCTCTTATGAATCATGGAGTAGTACTATATAATCCAAGGGTCTTAACTATTTCATAGAAGCCCATTAAGGATTGAAGGTAGTACCTTTTGAATATCCTGCTACGAATCCCTCATATGAAGATATGAAAGATTCTGCGAGGATTTGGATAACGAATATCCAGAGTATTAAAAACACAAATATGCATAAAAGAAAACATAAGATGAATAAACACATAGTCACATAACCACAAAATTGTTCGTTAATTTGTCTTGTAAATTGCGTACATGCATTTAAAGCACACTTGGAATCCATTCCGTGGATTTCATTTGGTACTTTAAACGTTAACAAGAATCCAACTATAAAGATAGAAAGATTCAAAAAGAAAATTCGATTTCGATTACTAGGAACCGAAGTGTTCGAATTAAGGTACATAAGGAATCCAATTAAGGACTCTGATTTGAACGATAATCATCCACAAGGATCTAATTGTAAAGATAAAAAGATCCCATATGAATTTTAGAAGTTGAAGATGTTTTGAAACCTTGCACTGGATGTGCTTAGGTCAAAACATGATGTAAAATGCTTATGAAGTTGAGATGCTTGATATGTCAAGGCGACATATGAAGCAGAATTTTGAAGGTTAAGTCAATGTATGAGGAAAATATTTTTGAAAACTATGCATGGGGTTCTTTTAAGAAAAATGTGTTTAACATTTTTGAAACCTTATATATAATACTTTTTGAAATCATAAAGTAGGTGTATTAGATAGATATATTTACAAAAATGTTTTAAAATCATGCGAGATGAATTTTTAAATTATGTATAAGGTTTTTGAAAGACATGAATGATGCTTTTCGAAATCATGCACTTGATAATAAAATATATTGTGTTAATATTGTCTTCAGACTATATGAAATATTTTGAAATTAGGAAGGTTGGTTTCGATAACATGGTCAATGTTTTTGAAATAACATAGACAATGCATCTAGAAAAAAATTGTTTTCAAACTATATGAAATGTTTTGAGATCATGAAGATTGTTTTGAAATACTTGTACTGTATATGTTGAAAAATTAAAACGTAATGGGTATGAGATTTGAAAACACCCTTAGTTATCTAACCAAGGATTTAAAGGCACAGATGTGCGAAAAGCACGATTACTCATAATGTCACTTAATTTTCTGTACTTTGTTTCTTAGAGTGAAACGAGTACTTAAAATTTTTGAGGGAATCATGAGCAATCATTTGAAAGAGAGAAATCACAAGAGTAGTTTGTAAGGTACATAGTTCCTTGATGTAGGTATCATAGGAAAAGCCATACACACCTAGTAGGGGGTTGAGCTGGTTGGTTGGGGACTGCTTTACCATTGTGAGCGACCATGGCGAAGTTCTGAGAAGCCTTTCGCTTCTTTGACTTCTTAGGGGATCGTTCATCCATGGTCTTTGATTCCTCGATTGGTTTCTTGGCTGATAGTGTTGTCGCCTGACTAGGTCCTGCCTGTCTTGGTGACTCTTGAGTGGCTTCATCCTGGATATGATACATGGCAGTAGCTAATTCAACAGTCTTCAGGACTACTTCGCCTATTCGCTGAGCGAATTTGGCTGCTTGCTCAGATATCTGGGCGTCATTGTGATGAAGAGACATTCTTGAAGAAAAAAGAAAGGCATAGGGAGAAACAGGTGAAAGATTATTGGACAATCAAAACAGAATGATAACGTATGAAGATTGCGATCATTTGTTTGTTACCTAAGGCAAACAAATGAGACGGTGGCTGATCAAAGTAAATGGGTCAAAAATAATGTATCGCGAAGACATGCTCGCCTATAAGTGAACACTCATCCCAAGAATTCCCAGGTAAGCACAACTGGTCTCGCGTCTGATGAGATGTATACGAAGTGCTTGCCTAGACAGAAAACCCAGAATACAGGCATTCACCCTTCCAGTTTGCACGTGTTCACATCATTTAAAACCCAAAACCTTGACGAAGTTTTGAAAACTCAAAGGGGTTCAAAACCATATAATAGAGAGTTCAAAACCTTACAATAGAGGGTTCAAAACCTAGTAATCAATCATCCTAGAACAGATGATTAGTTTTCAAAGCGGTTTTGAAATTTATGTTCTTGTTGTGGTCGTCACCTAAGGATAGGTGACGGTATTGTTTTATGACTAAACGCAAGTAAACTCGCGTTAGGGTCCTAAGAAGGTTATAGACTAGGTCAAAGCATTACTAATAACCTAATTCCCTATAACCATTGGCTCTGATACCATCTTTCTGTCACACCCCGACCGCGTAAAACAACCAATCGCGGCGGAAACATCGGGGCGTGTTGCAACAGAATTAATGTTTCATAACCATGGATATCAAAAGTGTTTCGTTTTATTAAACATTGAGTAATTACATCGTCTGGAAATCTAAATACACTATTTAAACATAGTCTATCATTGTTATTGAGTCACTAAGGCCTTGTCCAGTCCTATGTGAGCATGCATCTTATCAATCGATATCATCCAACAATACCTGAAACATATGTGAAAACGAGGTCAGCAAAGAAATGCTGGCGAGTACATAGGTTTTGTGAAAATAAGATTCATGACTTCTGTTTAAGAAAATGTTTAGTCATGAACCTTGTAATTTGCTTTGTCTTTGTAAATCATTTGAAAAATAATAAGTTCGGATGATAAGTATAAATAAGAAAATAATGCATGATTAAATGAATAACCATGTAAATGAGTTTGCATAAGATAAGTTGTTTATAAATCAATGTCTTGTGAAAAGTATGTTATTTGTATAAAATGTTCTATGTCTCAAACTGAAATGATTCAAATAACGCTATGATATGTAATACCATACAAACACTTATATATAGGAAGTACCAGCGGCGTATCCACCATGTTTGTATCATATTACACACGCATCGTTACTTAATCACTTAACCAAACCAAACCAAACAATGTAAAATGTCTATGTTTAAATCAATTGTCAAATGTATTGAATAATATGTCAAAGTATTCATGTCAAAATGTAAATCATGTCAAAATGTCTATGTCAAATATCCATGTCAAATGTCTATGTCAAAATATCCATGTCAAATGTCTATGTCAAATATCCATGTATGGCAAGTGAAATGTCTCAACTAAACCATATGCACAAAAACAAAGTATTGAAGTAAAACTTGGTTTAAATCAAAGTTATGTTTTGTGGAAAATACATGATCAAATGTCAATCATGTACAAATGTTTACCCAATCGTTAACCCATTTTGTAAAATCGTTCTAGTCGTTCTTGTTTTAATTGTGAAACTACTTTATGGTCGATTCTCTAATAACATTCAAACCTTCTTGACGCGTTCCTCGCTCCATCTCGCTCTCGCTCTCGTTCTTAACAAACCCTTACCAAAGGATAAGTTAATAATTACAGATTCAGTCGCTACCCACAACCCCCACACATAACAATGGGTGCAGTAAATAACGGGATTTGTCAGATCCTATGGTACCATAACCTAATACTGGTCGGCTTGATCATTGCTAATGAATGTCATCGGTCATGTAAACTACAACCAACAAGTTTTGTTCACTTTTTTGAAATTTGTTATTAGTTTTTGAAATCATTGTATTCGTTCTTGAAATCATTGTTAGCGTTCTTGAAATAATTGTTAGCGTTCTTGAAATAATTGTTAGCGTTCTTGAAACCACATTGCAATTGTTATTGAAATTATTGTAAAACATTTAGCACATATGAGTCACCCCAAAACAGTTGAAAACAGTAAAAGAGGGGAACAAAGTACTCGCCTGAGAATGCTTGGAGGTCTGTTAGTGCATTTATGTCTATAGCCTCCGTCATCTCAGACCGTAGCAGAAACTGTTAAATATTAGGCTTTAGGTTGTTTCTAGTTAGTAAAAGGCAAGGTGTCAATATTGTAAATAAGGGGAACTCTCCTTATACCCTTGGCCTATAAATAGAGGAGTTAGGGATAACATTAGGGACTTTTGACACTTTTACACATTTAGAGCATTTGGAGAGCTAGAGTTCTAGAGAGAGGTTCTAGAGAGAGAAAGTTTGTGTTCGTGATTCAGGTGCTTGTATCTTTCAGATCTGGAATAGAATCACTGTTAAAATAACGTTCTCGTGTGTTTTGGTCTCACTCGTGCACGGATTCCGCACGTTCACGAGTCGGTTCGCAATCGTTCGGAGACGAATCCGGACCTAACAAGTGGTATCAGAGCAGGAGAGCGATTGCTTAGATCATTCACACGATTTCGCACAGGATTTCATCGTTTTCAGATCCAAAATCGCATCAGAATTGAGCAATTTCTTCATCTTTTCATTTCTTAACGTTCTTAACTGAAAATTGCAAAATTAAACTGGTTTTTACGGTTAAAAACAGATAATTTTTTTATATGATGAGCGAATATACATGATTCACAAGCCTAGAAATTTTCAGATCAAAATTCCATGTAGTTTGTGAGATATCTTGATTTTTGTGGTCGAAAAAGTCGTAAAAATGATAACTGTTACTGCTGTTGTTATTGATGTTCACCCGCACGGATGACTTCTCTGTGCGGATAGCTCACCCGCACGGACAACTTGTCCGGGTTGACCATTAGACTTTCCGGGTTGACCAATACGCACGCATGACCTATCCGTGCGGATAAGTCATACGCACGGATAGCATTTTGACCTGTTGACTCTGCCACCCGCACGGACAACTGGTACGTGCGGATAACAATACGTGTCACATCTATTCACACAATCAAGTCATTTGTCAACATATTCTCTAAATAATTCTGTTGCTGTCGTTAATCATCACGTGATAACATTAGAGTTTTGTCAGCACATTTATTAGTTTGCATATGATATGTTCTAATTGTCTCGAGAATTCAGATTGCATGTGATTGTAATAAGACTTCAGGACTTGTCGGATATTGATTGATTATCAGCATATCACGTGACCATTCTGAATTCGGTGAGCATGTGATCACGTGATTATTACTTGAAGAGGTCCAATTGAAACAAAGTGTTGTGTCACCCGTACGTACAAGTCACCCGTACGTACAAGTCATACGCACGGATAGCATCATTTCTCGTACGCACGGACAACTCGTGCGCGCGGACAACTCGTACGCACGGTCAACATTTCCCGGATCCTCACCCGCACGCATCGCCTTAGTCTCCCGGATCCCCACCCGTGCGGATAACATCACACGGATCCCCATCCGCACGGATCTTCATCCGGATATTATCTCACCCGAACGAATTCAGTCTCATCCGAACGGACAACGTTGTCACACGATTATTTTCACTATTGACTTGTGTTGACTTACTCGTTCGAGTACCCGTCCGATTCATTTTTTTTTTTTTTTGATATTGTCTAAACTCATTGTGTTTGTTTGTTTGTGATTCAGGTGATTAAAAGGTGCTGTTAATCAAGAAGATCACATCATGGCTGAAGAATTTATCAATACTTTCTACAATGCGTTTAACTCGGATACAGTGGAAGGTTCAAATGATACACCCAAAGCGATAACGAAAACCATTAAAGACAACATTAACAATGACAATTTTTATGGAACATATTCAAAACCTCCGAAGCTGAATAACATTGAAGATTATGTTTGGTGGAAGGAAAGGTTTGTCAATTGGACGAAGGCATATGCACATGAGAGTTGGTTTTGTTTAAAGTTTGGCTATGAGAACCCAACAAATGACAAAGGAGAAGAAATTCTGATCAAAGATTATTCAGAGGATGATCGAAAGAAATTTTCTTATGAACAGAAGATGATTGCTTTGATTCAGCAATCAGTTCGTGATGACATTTTTTCATTATTAGTTCATAAAGGGTCATCTAAATCTGTATGGAAAGCTTTGAAGGTTAAAGCTAAGGGGGGTACACAAATCCAGAAAAACAAAATAGCTTTATTGAAAAAAGAATTTGATTTGTTTGACATTTTAAAGGGAGAGACTGTGAGGCAAATGATTGAGAGATTTTGCCATTTAAAAATTGAACTTGAAAGGTTTAAAATTTTGAAAACAAGAGAAGAGATAATTGATAAAGTGATTGAAGCGTTACCACGAGTTGATCAGTGGCAAACGTTTGTTTTTATCTTGAAAAATGATGAAAAATTTGATAAAATTACTCTTGATGCATTGTTAGAAAAGATTGAGAGTCATGATCTGGAGCTACAAAAGCAAAACAAGATGAGTGGTTTATCTCATCATCAGAATGTTGGTCTATACTACAAAGGCAATGTACCTTTGGAGAAAGTTGGCAGTTCACCAAAGACAGCATTCAGTGGTGAGAAGATGAAAGAACCACAAACAACTTCATCAAGTTATCATTCTGGATATCATTCATCTTCAAAATCAAGTTCTGATGAAACTGAGGAGATTTTGTGCAACATTGCTCTTAAATTAAAAAATTCTCCTGCAATGAGCATCAATGCAGCTAAACAACAAATGAGTTTCCTTGCATCTGTTCTGGAATCGTATGAAGGTCTAGTTGCTGGCAAGATTGGTAACTCTGAATTAACCAAAGAAGACTACGACCAGATTGATCCGGAAGAGATGGAACTCATTGACATCCGTTGGTGTTTGGCAAGCTGCATTCGCAGAGCTCAAAGATATATGGAAATTACTGGGAAGCAATCTCTCGGTGGTGCATCTACAAAGCTTGGATTTGATAAATCCAAAGTGACCTGTTTCAAGTGTAAGCAAAAAGGTCATTTCAAGAGAGAGTGCACTAATTCTGTGGTTGGTGGAAATGAACATCCGTTCAATGACGATTATTACCGAAAGGCAATTTACCACCGTAGCAGAGAAGAGCCAAAGATGATCGAAGATAAACCCAGAGAGAAGTCCAGAGCTTGTGCTGTAATCCACGATGATGAAGGTTTTGACTGGAGCACAATTCTACCAGATGAAGATCGTCCTGTAACAGCTCATGGCAGAAAATCTTCAAAAGCCCAGCATCATGTTCTTGTTGCTGAAATTTGTGAAGAAAACAAAGAAGAAAATGTTGTTGCAGAGGTCAAAGAGAAAACTCGAGAAGAGATCTTGAAAGAAAAAACTCCAAGAGAAAGATTCATTGTAGGGTGCAGAATGGAGAAAATGCAAGAAGAATATGAGAATGCTGTTGCAAACAAACGATGGGATAAAAAGCAAGAATGTTTTGTCAACAAACAAGGTGAACCAGTTGTTCCCAGAAGAGACATAGTTCACGATGATGTTCTTCTAGTAATTCCTCGATCCGGAGAATATTATTCCAATGTTGCAAAAGACAAGACATATGTGAAACGGCTGGATAAAATCATCAGGGATGCTATGACGATAAAACTGAGGAAGAGGAATGAAGAAAGAATGAAGAAGAATGTTGAAGAGATGGTAAACAATCTGAAGAAAGCTGCTGAAGAGGTTAAAGCAGAAGCAGTTAAAGAAGAAGATGTGAAGATTGTTGAAGAAGTGAAAGAAGAAGTGGTGGTGAATGTGGAAGTTGAAGAAGAAGCTGTTACTGAAGAACAGCAGGTTAGAGAAGATGTGAAGAAAGCAGAAGAAGAAGAGAAGATTGAAAGTTCAACAGATGCTGGTTCTGTTGATGAGAAGCAGCAAGAAGAAGCTGATCAGAAAGAAACTGAAGCAGACACCGAAGTGCCAATCACTGAGGTAAATTCTGATTCTGAAACTGTGATCAAAGTTGATGAACAGTGCAAGAAATGCATGGAACCATGCAGTGCTTGTACTGAAAAAGATGATAAATTCAGAACAAGAGATCTTGAATTCACTAAAATCGAAAATGTTTTCAAAGAAAAATGCAAAGAAATGCTCGAAAATGAAAAGGTTTTAAAAGAAAATGATGAAAAACTTTCTCAAAAATGTAAAAATCTAGAAAAAGAAAATGAAGTTTTGAAAGAAAACGTCTCGAAAAAGACAGGAGAATGTAATCAAAAAGAAAATGTTTTTCAGGAAATGAAAAAGGAATATGATTCAATAAAATTGAGTTATCACATTACAAAAGAATCATATGAAAAAGTAAAAAGTGAAATGAAACTTGTTCAATCAAGATTGAAATACTGTTCTGAAACAACTAATGAATATAAACGAATGTATGAAATAAAGCAACAAGTTGTTAATTCTTACATTGAGGATGTTGCTAAGCTAAAGCGTCAGATTGCTGATTTAGAACAGGATAATAACAAGTTAAAAAGTTATCACGCGTCGTCATATGTGCTTGAACGTATTTTCAACATAAAACCGGAGGATGGTGAGTCTGAGCAAAACAAGAAAGGCATTGGCTCAGAGTTTCATAAAGTTCCACCACCGAAAAAGTTTGTGTTTTATGATGAGGAAAAGGTCGAAAAAGCTTTCAACATGGTAGATCAATTGCCAGATAACATTGATGTAACCTATTCCAAATCTGATGATTCTAGTGATTCAGAGGTGGTAGGTAAAGTCGTTGAAAGTGTGTTGAAAGAAGAGTCGGTTGATACAGGTAAATCCGAATCACAGGATGAAGATGAAGGAAATCTTCATGATAATTATCTGAAAAACACAAAATCCGAGAAAAATTTGAATGAAGATTCAAAAGGATTGGTTTATACCATGATTGGATCGGACAAATTATTCTTAGATGTTGTTTTCCCGATTCAGAATGTGATATCAGAAAAGGTTGATAAAGTTTTCAAAATGGTTGAGATTGAGAAGTCTGAGATTCCAAAGTTTGCTGGAAAAGGTCACAAAACTTTTTATAACAAACCTGGTTACAAAAAGAAAAACATGAAGGCTGGGTTGGGTTATAAGAAGAAACAAAGTTGGAAAAGAAATGAAACGACAAATTTTCAGGCAAAAATGAGTTTTGTTCAAGGAGACAGTTTAGCAAAAGAAAAAGGGCTCAAAATGAGACAGTCTAATGATGAGTTCTTTGCTAAAAAGAAAAAGCAACAACCACAGGTCAAAGATGTGTCCATGAGAACATGTTTCAAATGTGATCAAAAGGGACATCTTGCACGCAAGTGTTCTAATCTAAAACCTGTGGATGTTGACAAAAAGAAGATTGATGCTGAGAAACAAAAATCTGAGACTGTGAGACAAAGGTCAACCAGATTTGACTCAAAACAAACTTGGAGGTATAACACAAACAAGTTTGCTTCGACTCAAAACTGGAAATCAAACTCAAACAAGTTCGATTCTAGACAGACCTGGAATTCTCACACACCCAGATTTAGAACAACACAAAGTTGGAAAACAACTGTTGATGCAACAAAACCAAACCAGTTTTGGAAACCAAAAGTTGTTCAAAATCAAAATGTTCAAAAGGAGTCACATTTTTACAAAAGAGGTACTCCAAAAGGTCAAACATGGAGTGTTAAGAAACAAACGACTTTGGAAAATAAAGAAAAAGCTGAAGTCAAAGTTGAAAAAATCTTTGTTCAGAATGACAAAGATTTTCCGAAGTTAACTGATGCATATTGTGTTGAAATGCCTAAGGTCAAACAGACCTGGGCTAAATTGTTCAAGTAATTGAGTAATTTGAATGTGTAGGTGCTTCTGAAAAAAAATCTGAATGTCAACAAGAAGAGAATCGAAGCAGCCTGGCACGAGAAGAGGAGGCTGCTGATCCCTGCGATGGTTAAACAGGGAGTTTGTTTGTTCTGTAAATAAATAAACAATATTTCAAAAACCCTAAAAATTGAAAATTTTGAAAAACCAAAAATATGTTTTGTCTTTGTCAAAAATATTCAAAAATACAAAAATATGTGTTGATTGAATACGCCGAAACCCTCACGGCTGAACAAACATGATTACTTTCACAAGATTGAAAAACGGTTTTCAAACTGTCGAAAATCAATGGGTTGTAAATCATGGGGGTACATTATATTTTCTGCAAATCAGAGCATGCGAAGCAGAAAATGGATGGCGAGACAAAGCTATCTACATTGGGTTGTCAAATTTTCTTTAAATGATTTTAAATTTTAGGGGGAGTAATATTGTCAGAAAATCCAAAAAACATTAGAAAATTTGAAAAAGCCAAAAACATGATAAAATTCAAAAATTGAGTTTTGTGTAAAAAGAGGAAATGATAGTACATCAGTAGACAGTTACAGTATGCTAAAGAAATGTAATGTTTATAAAGCATTAAACAGTCTCACTGATGATATGCCGATAGGTTTTTATACATTTAGTAAACTTTTTCGGGATATAAACTTAAATTCAAACTTGCTTATTTCGTGGGGAACACTACTTGGATATATAGGTAACCCCTGAAATCTCGTTTGAAAGGTCCCTCTTTCTGAGATACTAGGTCTTTATGCTTAGTGATATCTGGGGTATTATCCCGGGACTTCTGATTTTGCGGAAGCAATGGCCTAGTCCCCGGAGAATACTTTCCGCATTGCTTGAAACATAGCGCAGCCCTCAGCTAAAAAATGATGAAACATTGAAAAATGCTAATCATGGCTGTTGTAATTCAAAAGATCCTCTAAAGGGGACACACCAAAAAGTCGAGCCGTCATCTCTTTGCTGAACGGAAGTTCTGACCTGAGCTCTCACGGTTTCGTACTATAATTTATTCCCCTTACAGATATCATCTAGGTATACTCACCTGTAAGACTGAATATTGGGATCTGGATACGGGAGTATATTCAAGAGGTTGGACACATGAATGAGTTTAAGTTCTTAATTCACCTAATTCGTATCCTGAATCAGTTGAACTTTGTATGAAAATTTAAGTGGATCAGTATATCGACAATCTAAGTGAATTGTTTAATTCTTAATGTGTAACTAAGCTCAACGGTACTTGTGACTTGTCAAAAACTGATATGATCATCTAACGCGAACTCAAACAAAAATATTGTGTGTAAATATGTTTGTACATATTTCTTTACTGCTTTATATTTCAGAAAATTCAAAAAGATTTTGATTTCTGCTTTATTTTCGACAACCGATGTTTGAGAGCTGAGTTTCAAAATCTAAGTATGCTGATTGTGTTTCTGAAAATAAAACAAGTTCATTTATTTGAAACTTGAAGTTTTATAATCAAAAATCAAAAACAGTTTGTAATATCTCCAAGGTCATTAATTTGGACTTGGATGATTAACTGTGAGGGATTTTGATGCATAGATTGTTAAAATCTGTAAAAGAGTCAGTTTCCGATCCGGTTCGTTGAAACTGCCAAATCTTTGAAGCATGTTGATAGGGGGAGAGTATCAAGCATTCCTAGATATATTTCATATTTTTATATCTTAGTCCCAGGATCTTGATTTAGAAAGTTTGATAGAGCCAGGTTACGATACCTGGACAACGTAAAACGTTTGTTCTTATAAATGTATGAGTGTTGCAGATTCCAGACTACGATCCCGATAGCCGAGTCTAAGGGGGAGTCTGAAGACGAGCTCAACGAAAGGGGAAGCGTGCATAGGCGCCAGGATACTTTTCCCAGAAGAGCTTGTAACCGAAAAGCCAGGTGTCGATCCCAAAGCACGGAAGCTTGACGAAAGGGGGAGCCTGAAAAGTCTACAGAAAGGAAGGAGCTGAAGCAGAAAACAGATCCACCGGGATTCTGTTAGAACTTGAGGGAGTCTTTGTTGTTGAAAATGTGTTAAAGCTTCAAGACGACTCAATGAGAGAGAAAAATACCAAAAGCTACGAGTCTGATAAAATGTTTGAGATTGACTGCGGCAATATCCAAGGGGGAGTCTGTTAGTGCATTTATGTCTATAGCCTCCGTCATCTCAGACCGTAGCAGAAACTGTTAAATATTAGGCTTTAGGTTGTTTCTAGTTAGTAAAAGGCAAGGTGTCAATATTGTAAATAAGGGGAACTCTCCTTATACCCTTGGCCTATAAATAGAGGAGTTAGGGATAACATTAGGGACTTTTGACACTTTTACACATTTAGAGCATTTGGAGAGCTAGAGTTCTAGAGAGAGAAAGTTTGTGTTCGTGATTCAGGTGCTTGTATCTTTCAGATCTGGAATAGAATCACTGTTAAAATAACGTTCTCGTGTGTTTTGGTCTCACTCGTGCACGGATTCCGCACGTTCACGAGTCGGTTCGCAATCGTTCGGAGACGAATCCGGACCTAACAAGGTCTTGAACAACAACCAAACAAAGCTTGAGGGAGCACGGAATCAGTCGGCAAGCTAAAACTATATAAATAAACCGGACTTAAATCGGGAGAGCGGATAGGATGAGGCTTGGCAAACCAAATGAGTATTGGAACTCATATGATATGGTTTAACAAGGCCTACATACTACAATGAGACTAACCTAAGTGCTTTCGACCCATCGCGACTCATTAAGGTAACTTATGCTACTTTAACGCGTCGTGCGCGTGAAACGCGTTCGGACCGTCTAACTAGTCCTATGACAAGTGTTATATGCCTAAACATGTTACATAATCAGTTATGTGACAAAAGTTTAGGTTACATATGCTTAATTACCAATTATACATGAAAAGGGTATTTTGGTAATTTACCTAAGGCATATAAACTACCTATCATACAACTACTCAAACGATGTGACCATAGGGTATAACCTCGGAAGGTTATTCCCTACCTACTATGGTCACCTAATGTGTTTGGTCGGATCCTAATGATCGACCAAACTGGGTCGGGTTCGAGGTATAAGCGATTCATCAGATCGCTTACCCTACGACCCTAGACAACGTGGTAATCAGTGGGCATAGTCCCAAGGGACTATGACCAACGTGATTACAATCACGTTGCGAAGTTCAAAAGAACTTCGCATTGACCATTACTGGTCAACGCTGAAAGTCAAACAAAGTTTGACTTTCGGACTCGAAAAGCAATAAAATAAGGAAAAGAACGAAAGAATACTTACGAAGGGTCCCCGAATGCTAAACTCGATTCAAAAATCTCAGGTATGAAACAAATGTTTCAACTTAGAGTTTCTCAAATCAAGTTTCTAGTGATTTTTAGCAATGGGGGTGGTTGGGTATTTATAGGAATACCCGAACCGTTAAGATCGCTTCATGGAAAACGTGCCTTAATCCCATCCGTACATGTGTTGAAATGTCATGGTGTTTAGGTGTTTAAATTCCATCCATACATGTGTTGAAATGTCATGGTGTTTAGGTGTTTAAATTCCATCCATACATGTGTTGAAATGTCATGGTGTTTAGGTGTTTAAATTCCATCCATACATGTGTTGAAATGTCATGGTGTTTAGGTGTTTAAATTCCATCCTTATCCACTGACTAAGCAAGTTAGAATGTGTGGTTGTGAATTAAACAACGGCTAATACATCGAATCTGGTCCCGAATGCGAAAAACGATCCAAATGACGTGACGAATGGATTTTTCTTATGGCGAACACTAAAATAAAATATTTTAGTGCTAACATAATTTTTTTGAATGTCCGGATGTATTCAGAACGTAAGTTATGCGCGAAAATGCAAACTTGTGCACTTTTTGACACTTTTAGTCCCTGAATGACCCAAAAGTTTATTTTAGCACACCGAACCCCTCAAAGCCTATTTCTAAGCTATGTAAAGGATATTTATGGTATGTTTAACTTATGGTCATGTTCCGGAAGGTCTGTTACAGTTCAAATTGGCATACTTTCGCAGTTTGTCAACTTTAGTCCCTGTAAGCGATTAAACTTGATTTCGGCATACCAAACCTTCCAAAACTTATTTCTAAGTTATGTAAAGGTTATTTAAGGTATGTTAATCCTATGTCACTACTCCGGAGTGTTTGTTGCATTAAACTGGTTATATTTACGCATCAGTGCGCGTATAACCCTCCAGAAAGCGATTTAGAGTTTGAAATTGAACGAGAATTGATATGTGCAAATGATACACATATTTTTACAAATCCCAAGTATGAAATATAATATTTCATTGGTTTGGTATTTGTTTGATGGACGTGGAGGCACAGGTGTTACAAATATGATTGGTGGCTTGATCCTGGTCAGTCACGCCTCCAAGCGGTGATACTCCGCGTGTGGATTTTGGGGGTGTGACATTTACCATCCAAAATCTATACCCACTAAACTAGTAAACTAATTAGACTTTATTTAAAACCTTAAACTGTCATTAACACCTTAATTACCCTAACTAAATTAATTTCCCTAAATCACTAAAATTTAACATTTGTACATATGTAGTTTTGAAAAAAAAAATAATAAAATAAAAATCTTATACACCCCCTCCACTTCGGCTATGGTGGGCTCCCACCCACATCAACCTACAAGTAATACATAATGGCTAAAAAATCTTGTGAGCATGGCCTAGAGAAAACCCTCCTTGACTTTTATGGATTTTGCCAACTTTTAGGGACAACCACCATCTCTATATCCCCATACTTTGCAACAATTTCCAAAAGCCAAAATTTCCTTCCTTGCTCCCCTTTGTTCACGCCAACATCACACACACCCATATTCATACCTTTTTTTTTCAAACATTAAACATAAAAATTGAATCCTTTCTAGCACATTCAAGATCACCTAAGGAGCTTGCAACATGGAGGATCATGAACCCTAATTCTCTCTCTAGCATGGCGATTTTCCTTCTACATGCAGCCTTCGATTTTTCTTCTTGATCTTTGTATAACAGTCTGATCATTGGATTATTGTTTATCAATACATCTAATTCGAACTAGTTAGCAAAGGGATAGAGTTAAATTTAGGGTTCTGCTTTTGTTTTTGTTTCCAATTGCCGCCCTAGTTCTTGTATTGATCTGATTGTATAGAGGTGTGGGTTTGTCATATCTCGACTTACTAATTCCTCTATCTGATTTCGAAATATACATGGGTTAGGGTTAGCTAGTTTAGGGTTTTTTGTTTCGTTGTCTGTCGATTTGATTCTGGTCTCGCTGGTTTTGTTCGTGCATGGTTGTCTGTTTTTTTGTGATTATAGAGAGTCGGTTTTCTTAGCATGGATGGTCATTATAAACCTGGGAATTTTCAGCATGATTGCCGTCAAAACCCTACTCTATCTTTCAAGAGTCTTGCGGATAGGGTTTTGGATATTGATGGTAAAACTTTTATTCCACGTAGAGGAACGATCGTAAATGAGAAGGCGGAGGGAACAAGCATTAATGTGATCGATGAGTTGCTGAAAGTTACGGTTCCAGTTAATTCAGATGGTGTGCAACCGGTAACTACGGCACTGGAGAATGTGAATGCAGGAGGTGGTGTGATGAACGGTAATCAGGATGATGGGGGAATTTCGAAACCTTTGTCCTATGCTGAGTCACTTCTGAATAATAACTCTAAAAAGGTAAACTTTCGGAATCTTGCTAGTGTTGAGAAACAAGATGGATGTGATGTGGTTCTTCCCCGGGATTCGGTTAGGGTTGTTCAGGAAAAGCTTGCTAATACTTTATATGGATACTTTTTGGGTGATCGAGTAGCCTACCCGGTTGTAGAGTACTTTGTTCATAATAATTGGAAGAAATTTGGATTGCAGAAATCAATGATGAATGCGAATGGATTTTTCTTTTTCAAGTTTGCGGATCAATCGGGCATGATGAGTGCTTTAAAAGCTGGCCCGTGGATTATTCGGTCACAACCCTTATTTTTAAATGTCTGGTCAGCCTCTACAAAGCTCGAGAAGACGGAAGTTAAACAGTTACAATTATGGGTTAAGATCCATGATGTTCCCATTGCTGCTTACATGGAAGATGGTTTAAGTCTTATAGCAACGGCGATAGGTGAACCGAAAATGTTAGATTCGTATACTACGAATATGTGTATGGATGCTTGGGGGAGGAGTAGCTATGCTCGTGCTCTTATTGAGATTTCCGCTGAAAATGATTTTAAAGAGGAGCTAGTTATTGCTGTTCCAGATCTGGATGGGGATGGGTTCGTTAAACAAAAGTTGTATGTTGAATATGAGTGGAGTCCATATCGATGTAGTCACTGTTGTATTTTTGGTCATTCTGATGAAGGATGTCCGAAACAAGTCAGGACTAATTTGAAACATGGAAACATGGGAAATACCGGAAAGAAACACAAGGAGGTTGCTAAAAATCGTGGACAGGGGAAGAACATGGTTGATGATGATGGTTTTACAACAGTAGAGGATAAAAAGGCAGCAAAGAGATCGGGTTTTCCAGTTAATAAACAGAAACCAAAGTTTGAATACAGACCTATTGGAAATAAATCGGATGGAGGTACCAAGAAGGTTGATAAACCGCCTACTTTTGTGTCTAGCAATCCTTTTGATGCTTTAAGGGATGATGTTGGAGAGTCGAGTAAATCTGGTCGGGACATGGGGGATGGGTTCGAGAACTCTGATGATGAGGAGGTGAGGGAAGTATACAATGAAACTAATGAATTTCTTAAGGAAGAATCAGCTCATGATGTCAATAAAAAAGGGGCAAGCACTCCTTCTCCCAAGGTGATTAAATGATTAGTTTCGCTATTTGGAATGTTAGGGGTTTGAACCGGCCGCTAAAACAAAATGAGGTTCGTAAGGTGGTTAAAAATAATAAGCTAAGTTTGTGTGCAATCTTAGAGTCTCATGTGGATATGGACAATCTTCGCAAAGTTTGTAACGTGGTGTTTAGGAGATGGGATTGGACATCAAATGGGGGTTGTTGTAATAAAGGCGCTCGTATAATTTTAGGGTGGGATCCTAGGGAGGTGGATGTTATGGTTATTGCTCAGACGGATCAAGTTTTACATGCCCAGGTTTTGTGTAAAACTAATAAGAGAATGGTTTTTTGTTCTTTCGTCTATGCTGCAAATTATTATGTTGATCGTAGGGTTCTTTGGCATAATCTTCGTGCGCATAAGGGCCTAGTTCATGACAAGCCTTGGGTTATTTTGGGAGATTTTAACTCTGCTCTTAATCTTGAGGATAGATCTTTTGGTTGTTCCTCTGTTTCCTCTGGTATGCGTGAATTTAAAGAATGTGTTGAGGATATTGATGTGTTTGATATCAAACGAACAGATTTTCACTACACTTGGACCCAAAAACCTAAGAGGGGTGTCGGTTTACTGAAAAAGATTGATAGAATTTTGGGTAATGCTTCTTTTGTTAGTTCGTTTCCTCAGTCAGTTGCTGTGTTTTGTCCTTATGGTATTTCGGATCATTGTTTGTGTGTGTTGAAGATGTTATCGGCTGAAAAGACTAAACCGAAACCATTTAAGTTTGCTAATTTCTTAGTGCATAAGCCTGGTTTTCTGGATCTTGTAAGCTCTAAGTGGAATGTTAATGTTGATGGGGTTCACCAAGTTCGCCTTGTTAAAAAACTTTCTTTAATGAAATCCCCTCTTCGAGCTCTCTTATTTCAACAGGGGAATCTTCATGATAAGGTTGCGAATTTAAGAGGAAATTTGGAGGCTATCCAGCGTGACATTGATAGGGATCCGATGAGTGAATCTTTGCATACTAAAGAAGCAGTTATTCTTCGTGATTTTCAGGAGGCATCGCTTGATGAGGAAAGATTTCTTAAGCAGAAGTCCAAAGTTGAATGGCTTCGTGCTGGTGATGCTAATACGGCTTATTTTCACACATCGCTGAAGTGTAGAAATCACATTAATCGGATTGAGGCTATTTCTGATTCTAGTGGAAACTTGTTTGAGGGTGATAAGGTGGCGGAAGCTTTTGTTAATCATTATGAGCACTTTCTAGGATGTGAAGGTCAAATTACTTTGGTTCCTTCTCCTGATCTTTTTTGTAATAAATTGAATCCGGATAGTGCTAATCATATGGTTCGGCCGGTTACTTTGGAGGAAATTAAGTCTGCTATGTTTTCGATTGGGAATGATAAAGCTCCGGGGCCGGATGGTTATACATCTGCTTTTTTCAGGAGTACTTGGCAAATAGTGGGGAGTGATGTTTCGAACGCTATTATGGATTTTTTTAACACGGGGAATCTACTTCAGCAACTTAATCACACGTTAGTCGCTTTGGTTCCCAAGGTGTCATCTCCTACCTACATTACTGATTATCGTCCTATTTCGTGCTGTAATGTTATATTTAAATGTATTAGTAAGGTGTTGGCGGATCGGTTGAAGGGTTATTTGAATGAGATTGTCAGCATTAATCAATCAGCTTTTGTTCCGGGTCGGAAAATCTCCGATAATATTCTTCTTACACAGGAATTAATGCATAATTACCATCGTGATTTTGGGCCTCCAAGATGTGCCTTTAAAGTTGATATCCAAAAGGCTTATGATACGGTGGAGTGGAGTTTTCTTAAAACTGTTTTACTTGGGTTTGGGTTTAATAGCATTATGGTTCACTGGTTAATGTTATGTGTGTCTACAGCATCTTATTCGGTTTGTGTTAATGGGAATGTTCATGGTTACTTCAAAGGTAAAAGGGGTCTAAGGCAGGGTGACCCACTGTCCCCTTATCTTTTTACCCTAGTGATGGAAGTCTTGACTTGCATTCTGAATCAGGTGACAAGAATTGATACTTCTTTTCGGTTCCATAATAAATGTGAGAAGCAGAAAATTGTTAACTTGTGTTTCGCGGACGATTTATTCCTTTTCGCTAGGGGGGATGTGGCTTCGGCTAAGTGTGTTATGCTTTCCCTCACAAACTTCACTCAAATGTCGGGATTAGTCCCTAGTATTCAGAAGAGTACAGGATTTTTCTGTAATGTCCCGAATCATGTCAAAAGAGAGATTTTGAATATTTTGCCGTTTGTCGAGGGACGTTGCCAGTCAGATACTTGGGGGTCCCACTTATTTCTTCTAGGCTTTTATACAAAGATTGTAGCATTCTTGTGGAACGGCTTGAATGTCGGATTGATAATTGGAAGAATAAAATGTTGTCTTTCGCAGGTAGACTTCAACTTATTATATCGGTTCTTTCAGCGCTTCATGTCTACTGGTCTTCGGTTTTTATATTACCAGCTAGGGTGGTTAAGGAGTTAGAAACTAAAATGCGGAATTTTCTTTAGGCTCAATCTTCTTCTAAGCGTGGTAGGGCGAAAGTTTCATGGAGCTCTGTGTGTGTGCCGAAAACTGAAGGGGGTTTGGGGATTCGACGGATAGCTGATTTTAATAAAGCTCTTATGGTTTCGCATATTTGGAGTGTTCTAAGTAATCGTCATTCGTTATGGGTTGCCTGGATCCACTCATATCGTTTAAAAGGTCGGAGTTTTTGGGACCATAAGATTCCGGCTACTTGTTGCTGGAGCTGGAAAAAGATGGCCCAACTTTGGCCTTTGATTCGTCAACATGTTTGGTCTATGATTGGAGATGGCAGAAGTACTTCAGCTTGGTTTGACACATGGAGTAGTATTGGTCCGTTATGCAATTTTTTGTCACCAAGAGTTATTACCCGAGAGGGATTTTCTCTAAGTGCTACAGTTGCGGATTTGTCTCCTAATGGTTATTGGCTTTGGCCGCTTGCTTGGAGGGATTTGTTCCCAGTCCTTATTCAGCTTGATAACATGCAACGAAATTTAAATGCACAAGATCGTCTCCTTTGGAAAGATGGGGATAGTGTGGCCGATTACTCTTCTACTGGAGTTTGGAATTCTGTTCGAGCAAGGGAGCCGGAGGTGGATTGGGCTGCTTTCATTTGGTTTTCTCATTGTATCCCTCGTCATGCTTTTCTGATGTGGCTTATTGTGCATCGTAAGTTACTTACTCAAGACAAAATCTTGCTTTGGAATCATACACGATGTAACAACATGAACATGATGTGTTGCCTGCTATGTTATGAGAATATTGACTCGCATGCCCATTTATTCTTTGAGTGCAAACTATCCACTCAAGTTTGGGATATGGTTCGTGCTAAAGCTGGTATGGAGAGTGTGGATTCAAAGTGGATTGATGTGTTCGAATGGCTAGCTATTCGTTCTCGGTCAAAAGCAGCATCAAATATGGTTGCTAGGTTGTTGATTGCAGCGCTGGCATATACCATATGGCAGGAGAGAAATAACCGATTATTCAGGAACCATACAAGGCCACCGGATGTTTTAAGTCAGCTTGTTATAGAAAGTGTCAGATATAAGTTGATGGGGCTCAGGTTCAAGAACACTGCTAGAGTTCGGGGTTTAATGGAGAACTGGGATATTCATGGAGCTGACTTACTCATGGATAATGGTTGAGTTCGGATAGTTAAGGAGTCTTTTTGTTCTAGAAAGTGTGTCTAGTGGTCGTTTTCTGGGTTTTACAGTTTTGTTGTTTAGTTTGGTTTTACTTTCATGGGGGTATGTCCCATGTTTGAACTAGTAAGGATGTTACCTTACTACTTGTTTTTATTTTTGTGAATATATAGAATCACCGGGGTAACCCTTTACCCAAAAAACATGGAGGATCATTAGGGCTTCTTTGGGAGCTTAATTGTTTTCTTAATATTCTTCTAATCTTGTGCAAAGTTGTAAGGATACTTTACACTCATTTTTTTTCATTTATTATGTAGATCATAGTGTACAAAATTGTCATCTTGAACTCCACAAAAATCAAAGCTTAAGAACCCTAAACCTAACTTAAAAAGTCTATAATAATGTTATATTATGTGTTGATTATGTTGATTTGTGTTAGTTAGTGTATATGCTCATGATGGTTATGTTTTTTTTTGGTAAAGGGTTACCCCGGTGATTTTATATCATATCAACAAAACGATACAAGTAGAAAAGCAAAAACGCCCTCTAGTTCTCTCTACTGGCATACCACTAGAGAGTCAACAAGACACAACCAAAAACTTCCAACAATTAAGAAAACAAAGAAAAACAAAGATGACCTTTATTCTTCTTCAAAGCTCTCCACTCCATCTAGCTTCCATTCCTCCAAGTACTTAGTGACCCTATCACTCCTCTTGTACTTGAATGACAACAGTTTTGCATGAACAGTTTGAACAATCAGCTCCGAAATTTGTTCTGGTGGTCGCAATTGATTTTTAAAGAACCTTGCGTTCCTATCCCTCCAAATATAGTAAGCTGATGCAGCAACCAGAAGTCTACTTATAACTGAAGAAATCGATCTCGAATCTGATCTAGGAACCAACCAGTTGACAATGTCTTCCCACTTCTCTCGGACCGAGCCCATATCTCCCTTGGTACGGATTGAATACAACACTTCCTTTGAGTATTTACATTCAAAAAATAAGTGATCATGTGTATCAATATTTGAATAACAAAGTAAACAACACATTAAATTCATCGAGCCCGTGACCTTCCTATTCCAGTTAAGTATCCGGTCTTGCGTCCACAGCTTTTTCTTGAAAATCAACCATGTTACAAATGCATGCTTTGGAATGTTAAATGCTGACCACACAACTTTCACCCACACCACTGGTTGACCGCGAACTCTAACAACATCCCATACTTCTTTAGTGGAAAACTCCACTACACTACCTTCGATTGTCTGCCACATAATCCGATCCTGATTAGCTTCATTGAGACTAATACTCTGATGTTGAAACAAAACCGGGTATAAATCCCTCCACGCTTCTGGCCAGTTCCAATTACCATCCACTATGATGTCAGCTACTTTAGTCGTAACATTAAACCCATATTGAGCCATACGTCTAGGAGTCACATATTGCGCCAACGGACATGTATTGCACCATCTATCGAACCAAAGGGAGGTTTTTTTCTCCATTTCCCACCTTAGACCAAAAGAACTGTCTCACCGATAGTCTACATTTTAGAAGTTTCCTCCATCCCCAAGGAGTGTTATTTTGTATAGGAATATCCCATAAACTTCTTTGTTTAAGTCTATGAATCCCGACCCACGAAGACCACAACGATTTTCGGGCTCCCAAAATGCTATACATATGATAAGTCATAAGCGACTTATTAACATCTGCGATCCTCCTAATGCCCAACCCACTTTCGGATTTAGGAAGACACACCTCTTTCCTGGCCACCTTTGCTCTACCCCTAGCGACTGTTCCATGCCCCCATAAAAACCATTTCATCTTACTTTCCAGCTCTTTTATTATAGTTGTAGGTAAAATAAAAACTGACGCCCAGTACACATGAATGGCTGAGAGCACCGAAGCAACTAATTGCAATCTACCTGCAAAAGAGAGGAATTTGTTTTTCTAATCCATAATACGCTTATTCATTCTCTCAACTAATACCTTACAATCCTTAGTCAATAATCTCGATGCCAATAAAGGAACTCCCAAGTACTTGACAGGCAGCTTTCCTTCCTCAAAAGGGATGATTTCCAAGATCTTTTCTTTGACTCGAGTAGGAACATTACCAAAAAACACGGTACTTTTGGAACTACTAGGCGTGAGACCAGACATGTTTTTGAACTCCTTTATAGACTGCATAATAACTTTAATCGACTGCACATCACCTCTAGAGAAGATAAATAAATCATCAGCAAAGCATAGGTTTATGGTCATTTGCTTTTCACATTTATTATGGAATCTGAAAGACGGCTCCAATTGAGCCGCTCTATGGAGGATCCGGGTCAACACTTCCATAACAATCGTGAATAAATAAGGGGACATCGGGTCCCCTTGCCTTAGCCCTCTCTTCCCTCTAAAGTAACCATGAATGTTACCATTGATACTCAAGGAAAAAGATGTAGTCGTCACACACTCCATAATCCAGTGGATGAATTTTTCCGTAAAACCAAACCCAACCAGCGCATCACAAAGAAAGTTCCAGTCCACTGTGTCGTATGCCTTTTGTATATCAACTTTAAGGGCACACCATGGGGGACCAACCTGTCTATGGTAATTGAACATAAGCTCTTGGGTTAGCATAATATTATCCGAAATTCTTCTGCCAGGAACAAAAGCAGATTGATTATCACTAATAATATCCTTCAACCCTTTGAGAAGTCTATTTGTAATAATTTTGCTAATCCCCTTATAAATAACATTGCAGCAGGAGATAGGGCGATAGTCAGTAACTATACCTGCGGTCGTGATTTTTGGGATCAAAGCATGAAAAGTATGATTCAACTCCTGAAGCATTCTACCAGTGTCAAAAAAATCCGTTACAGCCATAATAATGTCATCCCCAATAATATTCCATGCCCGTTTAAAAAACGCAGAAGTATAACCATCAGGACCCGGAGCTTTATTTTCATTGATTGAAAACAAAGCATCTTTAACCTCTTGTTGTGTAACCTGTCGACTCATTGAAACAGCCACCCGAGAGTCTAGTCTAGAAGAAAACAGATGCGGCGTTGGTTTCGTGACTTCTCCCTCTTTGTTACCGAGAAACGATTTAAAATAATCAACTAAGGCATTCACGACACCCTCCCCCTCATGCAAGTTGCCTTTGGTATCTTTAATAGCATGTATCTTGTTGAAGTGGTTCCTGCTTTTAACCACGTAATGAAAATATGCGGTATTCGAATCACCAACCTCTAGCCACTTTTGTTTAGCTTTTTGCTTAAGAAATCTCTCCTCATCAAGCAAAGCATCCAGATACTTTCTACTACATATAGCTTCGGCTTCCTGGATAACACTATTATGGGGAGTAGCATCTAAGTTTCTTTGCAAACTATCCAGCTCCTTCTTCAAGTCCAAGACTTTTTTATGAATGTTACCTTGTTTCTGCATTAAAGATCGAAAAGGATGCTTTAAACTTCTCAGCTTCTTGACAATTCTAAACATAGGAACCCCATCCACCCGAGCATCCCAGCCATCCTTCACAACCTCTAGGAACTCTTTTTTATGCACTAGCAAATTTGTAAACTTAAACGGCTTCGGCTTGTTAGGCATCATGGTAGGCATTTTAAGTATACAAGGGCAATGATCCGACATACCATTAGGCAGAAACGAAGCAAACGCCCCTTGAAAATTATCCACAAAGTGAATATTCATCATGATCCTATCCAACTTTTTCCTCATACCCGCTCCATTTTTAGGTCTTTTGTTCCAAGTAAAATGCATGCCAGTGGCATTAATGTCAAAAACCTCGATTCGATCTACACACTCCTTAAAGTCCTTCATAGCAACTGAAATACTAGACGACCCCATACAAATGTCCTCCAAATTTAACGCCACATTAAAATCACCCATTAGCACCCATGAGTCGCTTTTGACAAACATTTTATGCATATTCAGAGACTCCCACACCTGCCTTCTCTCCTTGTAACAGTTACTTGCATAGACAAAAGAAGCATAAAACATTCTTTTATCTACTTTAGAAACAATTTAGGAGTGTACCATTTGGTCCGTAGCAGAGAGAACCATAACATCCACTATATCGCTATTCCATCCAAGAATGATACGGGTACCTTTGGGACATAAATTCCCATTTGAAGTCAATTCCCAATTCCTAAACACCCTTTTACAAATGCCAGTCAAGTTTGCAACCTGAACATGAGTCTCTAGGATCGCTACCACCTGCAACTGATTATCCTTTACCAGCTTCTGAACCTCCTTTTGCTTTAGAGGGCGGTTCAACCCCCTTACATTCCAGGAAGCAAGATTAATCATTGATCACCCCTTCAGCAGGTGTGCTTGCACCTGTGTTACCCTCATTAATTTCCTGTTTGTCATTCATGAAATGAGCCGCCATATCTTCATTATCCAGCCGAACCTCATCATGATCAGACCCCATTTTATCATCATCCTGACTTAGCACACTAAACTTATTAGAAGTTTTTATAGTGTTACTCTTAGAAGACGTTGGCTTGTTCGGATCCACACTAGCCGTTCCCTTTTTTGGTCTATAAATCATTCTTTGCTTCTTTTTAACTGGATACTGAGGACGAGCCTGCTTCTTTCTGTTGTTCCCACTCTTAAACCCTTGCTCATCAACCTGATCCTTCCCTTTATCCCCTCGTTCTTCATCCACTACATTTCTTTTTGGACAATGCTCATCTAAATGTCCAAATATGTTACACTCATGACACCTTGGTGGCTTCCATTCATATTCCACCTTAATATTGCTCTTTAGAAAACCCCCTTCCTCAACATTAGGAATAGCAACTACCACATTTTCTTTAATCTCTTTTTCGGCATCTATCTCAATTATAGCTCTGGCATAACCACTTCGCCCCCACGAGTCAACACACATCTTAGATGTTTCATTATCCAGCACTTTAGGAATCCCTATTTTTGAGGCGATGAGACTTAGTCCATCTTCAGTGTATGCAGCCAGCGGGACATCGTGCATTTTAACCCATACCGGAATCTTTTTTAATTCTTCCTTCTTAAGCTCAGTATTAGGAGACCAATACTTGAGGAACATAGGAACGTTCCTGATTAACCACGGGCCATCTTGTAAAACGTGATCCATTCCCTCTTTAGACATGAACTTAAAGAAAAAGAACCCCTTCCCGTTCATCATACACTTTTGCAACCCATATTTTTTCCATCTATTCCTTACAAAGTATTCAACCACTGGGAAAGCCAATCTTTTTCCCAAAAAATATCCAAACAAGACATTTGCATACCGATCCTGAACCTTTTTCACAGATTCCACAGGTATTGTAACATCAACATTTTCAACTACTTCAGTGTTTTCGATAAACCTGAAATTTACCTTGTGTTTAGGCTGGCTGGTAGAGACTTTAGCAGCGTAGGATTGGTTCTTATTACTCTTATCTTCCATTGAAACAGACTTCTCATGAGACGACTCATTAGTTCCATCAGGGCCAAATAAATGAGAATGATCCTTTAACTGGTTTCCACCACTCGGTTCATTAGGGTTCTCATTTAATGACCCACTCACTGGTTTGGATATTGCCATCAAACCATCCAATATGGAATTTCTACTAACTGAGTAGAACCCTCTCTTTGGTAGCATTGTATTACCATCAATATTCCTAATCCTCAAACCAATACCCCGTAAAGGTATTTCATCACCCTCTATCGACTGAGATTGAAGCCCTATATCCTTAAAGATGTCGTTCCTATTTCTCTCCATGCAGCAAGATTGACGTAAACCCCAGAAAACCAGACGAAAACCAGAAAAACATGCAAACCCTAATTCTAGCAGTTTTTTCAAACGAATCTTTTCAAGACAAAATAGAGACCCAGGTGAATCTAGGTTACTGCCCAACCAGTAGGACCGATAAACCCTTGAATCTATTCTATCAGAATCAAATACAATAAGAAAAAACTTGACGACCTAAAACGAAAAAGAACAAAAACCCTAATCCTCTAAACAATCAAGAATGCTACCAGAGTTAGATCTGATATACACCCGCTCATGCAAAGAAGCTTAGGATTCGAAGAAGAAGAACAGTAGTCGTCATGCTAGAGAGAGAAAATTAGGGTTTACACTCATGATGGTTATGTTAAAGTAGGATGATTAAATGTATGATCTTGTATAATCTAGGCTAGAAATTATGATCTAAACATCTTATATTCCATGGACTTTTATATAAACTAGAATGTGATTTATGATGAATATAGCTTTTATAAAAGTTAAACACCATGAATTTAACTAAGATCATCTTAAAAGTAGCCTAAATAAGTTTGGTTAAATGGATGGACTAGTCTAAAAATCATAAGACAATATGTTAGTTTTAAAAGTCTTGTTAAAATATATTTTTAGAAGTTCATGTAAAAATATGGCTAAAAATATCTATAAAAAAAAAGTCTATGGGAAATGAAGATGTATAGATGAATTCATGCATGCAAAGTTGGTATTTTGACCCAGGATAAAATTGTTTGGTTTTCTCATTGCATTCCGCGTCATGCGTTCCATATGTGGCTGATAATGCGGGGTAAACTGTTGACCCAGGATAAAATATTGCAATGGGACTTACCTAGGAGGAAAAGTATGAATATGATGTGTTGTTTGCTGTGTTATGCGAATGTGGATTCCCATGAGCATCTATTCTTCGAGTGTAGTTTTTCCTCTCAAGTGTGGAATTCAGTTAAATCTAAAGGGGGTATGGCGTCTGTGGATCCAAAGTGGCGTAGCATTGTCGATTGGTTATGCAGCCGGGCAAGCTCAAGGTATGCTGGTAACTATGTGAGTAGATTAATTGTTGCTGCGACGGCTTATGTCATTTGGCAGGAAAGGAACGCGAGACTATTCAAGAACCACACTAGACCACCGGACACTATTCGTGATTTAATCCTAAGTACAGTTCGTTACAAGCTGATGGGAGTGAAGTTCAAGAACACGGATAGAGTGAGGAGATTGCTGGAGGATTGGGAGATCCATGTCGATAGTGTGACTGATAATGGCGGCTGATTGTACTTGATTGTTTTTACGATTTCTATTTCTAGATGTTTGTCTAGTTGTTGCTACTTGTGTTGGTTTGTTTCGGTGTTTGGTTGTTACAGTCATAGGGGTCTGTCCTATGTCTGAACTAGTGTTGGATTCTCCACACTACTTGTTTTTATTGGTTGTGAATATATAGAATCACCGGGGTAACCCTTTACCCAAAAAATAAGTTGGTATTTTGAAACTTGATTTGGGTTGAGGTTGATTATGGGGTTAAACATGATTAATGATATGTTTAATAAACGTGGGAAAACGCCATAGTTTAGGGAAACTATAGCGAAATTTTCTAAAAATCTAATCGCGATTAAATATAGATTAACGGGATGATTAACCGAGTTAAACGCGATTGGTAACCTTAATTGTCATTAAGGAAGTTTTGATGAAAAGATTTAAGCCTAAACATCTAAGTGTTTATAAACTAACATATATATATTTTTACTAAATAGGGAGAAGATCATGCGAGAACCACCTCTTATTGCGAGGACCGCGAGAACCAATGTGAACACAACCAAAAATGCCTAAAAATAGCTAAAAATCACACAAATTTTTTTTTTTAATATTTTTATATAAAAATCGCTACTTTTCGAAGCCAAAAAAAATTTAAAATTTTTTTTTTTTGGCCACTAAAAGTAGCGATTTGAGCATAAAAAATATTAAAAAAAAATTTAGATTTTTTTTGATTTTTTAGGTTTTTTGAGGGTTTAGTTTTTAGCATTTTAGCTTGGGGGGGGGGGGGGGGGGTTTAGGTTTTTGGGGGGTGGGGGAGGGGGGTTTAGGTTTTTTTTTTTTTGGGGGGGGGGGGGGGGGGGGTTAGGTTTTTTTTAGGTTTTTTGGGGGGGTTTTAGTTTTTAGTTTTTAGCATTTAGCTTGGGGGGGGGGGTTAGGTTTTTTTTTTTTGGGGGGGGGGGGGGGAGGGGGTGGGGGGGGGGGGGGTTTAGGTTTTTTTTTGGGGGGGGGGGGGGTTAGTTTTTTTTAGCTATTTTAGGTTGTGTTCACATTGGTTCTCGCGGTTCTCGCAATAATGGTGGTTCTCGCATGATCTCCTCCCTTACTAAATAAATGGGTAAAATAATGGATATATGTTTATATAATTTTGGTAAAAATTATATAGTTTAAACGCTTTGTTTAATGTATAATGTGTATATATTATGTGTATGTATTAGTTTTAGTAATACAAACTAAAATGTTACAAATAACACACATGGAAAATATACACTTACACATAACCGAAAACTTCATAGAAATTCACGAGTAAGACAATGGTCGCGAACCTTCATGAACACTTAAAACAAACTCCTATGAAGTATCTTGAAACAAGATGCGAACATCGGACGGCGAATCTCGAGCGATGGACATCGGACGACACCTTATGCTTTATCGACAAAACGGACGTGTCGACACCTTGAAGGGTTACTACGACGCTCGATAACTTCGACACAAAAGCTATATATATTAACCGGTCATTACCACAAGTCTAAAAAAATGAAATATTTTAGACACTTCATATATATTAACGACAACGGAAATCAGAAAGTTTAACAATGAAAACAACACTAAGTATAATTATAAAAGTTTACTTGTAAATTACTTAATACTTAGTGAAATATTACAAAATTCAAGAACATTAAAATTGGGCCAACTTATGTAATATTGGGCTAAAACAATTAATGTTGGGCTAAAGTAACATAAATATTGGGCTAGGCCCAATACCTTAAATACATGGGCAAAGGCCCATTCCATAAACACTAAATAAGCCCACTTATAATAAACTAAAATGGGCTAGGCCCAAATACAATAATAACATGGATTAGGCCCAATAACTTAAGGATGTGGGCTAGGCCCAATGACAAAATGTGTGAACTAAGCCCAAAAACACAAAAGGTGGACTAGGCCCAATGTAAAATACTTATATATTTTTATAAATATATATTGTAATAATACATTATAAATACGATGTACCTACACGTATAATACAGTATACCACACGTATAATACGGTATACCACACGTATAAATACGGTATACCTACATGTATAAATACGGTATACCACACGTATAAATACGGTATACCACATGTATAAAATACGGTATACCTACACGTACAAATACGGTATACCACACGTATAAATACGGTATACGTATATGAATAAGAGGCTCAAGTACATGGTGATGTACTCTCATACACTTGTTGAAGTGTACTCTCACAAGGATGTTGTACACGTACGACGATGTATTCACGACGTTAAAAATGAATATTTTTAACACTCATATCTATGAAAGATATACAATTATATTTGTGTAACAAATACACAGTCTCGAATCAAAGCGTACACATACAACAAACGCCAGCATATTACTAAAAATACACAAGTGTTCCAAGAAAACAAAGCACAAATAATAAACGTTCAAGATGAACAACGAGTACAAGGTCTAAGAAAGACCGACGTGTCTAATGAGTTAGAACCCTTGTAGGTTGACTCACACTTACGGAACACGGTTGCTAGAACTTATTGCTGGACGCAATACTGTGAGTTCATGTCCCCCTTTTCTTTTAACGTTTTCGGTTTTACAACTCTCGGGGGGGAATACATGCAACGAGGGTATGATTAAGCTATGGAATGAATTATCGGATCACGTGCGAATAAGCGCTAACTTAGGCACCATTAATCCTTTTAAGGACCACGGAACAGGGGGTAGATCTATCGGGTATGGGCGAGCCCCACTCACGGTCCTTGTGCGGCCACTTAGAGTGCTTTTGTGTCCCTGTAGAAGTGAATCGACACTTAAATCGTCTACCGGGTTGAGTGCTTCCTATGTCGGCACACATATTAATGTCCTTGCAAAACATTAATGATCATTAAATTAATAGACGCTTTACATACCTACTTATAACACTAGAACTTTCAAATGTTTTTGAGATTCATTTTATACTTACGAATTTAAAACACATGAACTCGCTCAACTTTTGTTGATGTTTTCAAACTTACATGTATTTCAGGAAACTAATGGGATCTTGGTGCGGGTGGTCTTTTGAAGCTTTTGGAATAACAAGTTATCGATGTCATCCTTTTTGGAGGGCTTGGTCCATATATCTCATCTTCAATGAGATATAGGATGCGAAGCCTCGTATGTTAACTTATGTTGAACTCGTCTTTTGTAAAACTTATAACTCATGTCGTCTTGTATTTTAAACAACTGATGGTGTGTACTTTTAACTTATGTCAATGGATGAACATCGTATGTTTTTAATCATGTAGTTGTTTACTATTATCGTATGCAATGAAAAACTAATCAAGTTGACCCCGCACGCTTCCGCTAATGAACGGGTGTGACAGATTGGTATCAGAGCTTCGAATGTAGTGAACTAGGATTCTTTCTCGAGTCTAGTCTATAATCACTAGGATCCTCTCACGAAAACATTTTTACAACAACAAAAATGTTTTTCATTGCATAAACAAAGACACCAAGATCCACTAACAAAACTCTTTTCAAGAAAATAATGCGAGGACATTATTTGGGGCTTAGTCTATATGGGATAGACTTGCCGAACTAGATTGATTCGCGCAGACCAATGTGATTATATTTGATATGCTATGTTTAATTATATATATATATATATATTGGGTAAAGGGTTACCCCGGTGAATTTTATAAATAATCAAAGAATAAAACATGTGCATCAGATAGGATACACAATGCTAGACTTGGCATACCAAGACTAGGATAACCAGCAACCACAACCAACAAAACAGACACAAAACTAAGACAACCAAGAAACAGACACAACCAAGACTACACAAAAAGACCGAATCCTGTCAAGAGCTAGCTCGGGCCAGTGTCGTCTTCAAGCATAGGAATCTTCCACTTCCTCATCATCCTTGTATAGTTTGCATCCCCACCAGACTTGAACCCCATCACGCGTAACCTGATAGCATTAAGAATTCTTTCCGTCACCATAGAAACACTACTTTGATTTGGCGTAAAAAGTCGAGAATTTCTTTCTTGCCAAATGAAATGTGTTGAAGCAGCAACTACCATCTTGCAAATAATGTGATCGATCCTCCTTGTGTTAGCATGATGAATCAACCAGTCCATAACGGACTCCCATGAGTCGTTGACATTATATATATATATATATATATATATATATATATATATATATAATAAGTAATGATATTATTTATTGATATATATATATATGCATGTTGTACGAAATATTTTGCCAAAAATGAAATACCTTCGACTTCAAATCTATTGTTGTTCTTGACTCGCACGGTGAGAATATCGACCTCGCATCTATTGCGGAGCTTATGGCGGATGTAGTTACTAAGTGAGACCTTAAGCTTGATGTCGAAGAAGATGGTTGTTCTTCCCTTGAATGTGGAGATGCCTGACTTCGGTAGTGACGACGACGAGGCGAATGAGGCAACCCTGGACAACAACTCTATTTGTTGGGCGAGGTCCCTGTGGCTTTTACGAATCCTGATTGATGACACTCGTGTCCAAACCAGTTAGATGAAGTACTCATCTTGAAGGTGCCCCTCCAGCTACTATTGCTACAAATTCCCTTTATTTTTACTTCGTCTTACGTTGTGCCACTCCGCGAGTAATGACAACGGATGTTAGCACGTGGACCATCATGAAGGTCCCTTCTATGTTGAAGGTATGAAGACAGTAGTGTCCCCTCTCTGACTGATCGCCTGCTTTGAACGAGAGAACATTAGGGTGACCGTGCAAGGCAATTTATTATTACGGGGGCCCACGTAATAACAACTTGTAGTGCATGGAAATCCTGATGGGCTCTGCGGATCAAGCTAATGATCACTATCTATTCGAAATTTTAAATTGCTCAAGTTTCCATCTGGTAAAACACTAACCGAGGTGGTACTATAACACCCTATGATACCGGAAGATCACACTTATTTGTTCACACCTAGCATTTGATCTATATCATGAGTCGGTTGAGACTAGTCAACTAAACGAACAAAATTTGTTAGCCACCACCACCAGTCTACCCTCCACCACCATCATCACCACCACACCTGCCCCTGCCGACCCTGACACTTTTGTTCGAAGCACTCGTCTTAGTGCTCCAACAGTAAGTCAGTGCCCTCTCTCGCAGTGTCTACGAGCTGGAGGATGAGTGTGCCCATCTTCGCAGCTTGATCTATCCTTCACTACATGTCACACCCCGATATTTCCACGTATTACCGGTGGGCCCGGTGGGGAATATCTTGACGTAGTTGATATTATCATAGTCAAATAATCACAGTTACAAACCGAATTGAAAGTATAATAAAATATTTACATAACGGTTGTATGTGGATCCACAGGCGGATCTAAAACATAAAGAAAAATATTGTTCAACAGACTTTAAGTATTAAAAGCTTGCAAGACTCTTTAATTAATACTCAGGAGTTTCCAGCCCATTACGCGTAGTACCTGCACTTAATCTTTTTGAAAAATACGTCAGTTTACACTGGTAAATACAATTAACTGACTCTTTTGAAAAGTATTTATAAAATTGGTTTGGATGCACAAGGCACAAAATATTTTATAACTTGGGACAATTATTTAAAATAACCTTGTTTACAGATTTATATGTTTGTCGTCCATTCAGGGCCGGAATAGAAGAGCCGGTACAAGATTAATAGACACACCACAAGTATAGGCCCACAAGAAGTTTCCTCACGAGTGAGATACCGTTTTTACATACGCAACTGTCAGGTGTATGCCTACACCCCGTGCTTAAGTCGTGGCCATTTCAAATGAATGAGCCGAGGATATCCAGGACACGGTCATTAACACCCCAAAGGCATTGCATCAAACAAGACAGATTAAAACGGGTTATGCAATTTAATAATCACAATCCGATTAAATGATTTCATACCCGACCAAGCGGTATTATTATAATACCGTATCCCAAGCCCGTATAAGGGAAAATAAGTTAAAAGTATTTACCTGAGCTAAAATGTAATTTTATTCTCAGCCGTATATTCTAATCAGCAAGTGCAAGTAGCTTTTACTGGGCTCCTAATCTGGAACGAAGGTTTTAATACCCTATTAGATTCCTAATGTGACAACCCGTGATTTACGGCTCTTAATTACGTAATTAACAGGTGATTAACACGATAATAAATAGTGTTTACAACGCATATTAACTTAATTAGGCCCTTGGAGAGCACAGGAACGTTTATTTGATTATACAGTGCACGTGTGGTGATTTACGGGAAATCTGCTGAATATTACGCGACAACGAACTGATACCGTACAGAATATTGACAACGCCATCAAATATTAAATTTTTATGATATATTTTAGCTTCGTAATTTAATTTTAGTGATTACAGTCGAAACCGGATCGAAAAACGGATTAGAATCGACCTCTTGAGCAAATTTCGCGATTTTAACGCAACCGACGAACGAACGCGTCAACCGTCAACTTCCGACGCTATTTTACATATCCTTGATCCAAAAATGACATTGTACGACATTACACGACGTTCGGGGTGCAAAACGGGCTTTAGAAACGAGATCGGGTGGTTCAAAATGCTAGAAACAAGCTTGTGGGCCTTGGGCCCAAGCCCACAAAACTCTACATATAAATAGAAATTTATTCCTAAAATCTCTCATTTCCACTCATTCACTCTCTCTCTAACCTCCCAAACTCTCTCTACTCTCTCTCTCTAGAAACAAGTCCGGCGAGAATTCCGGCCGACTTCCGGTGACCGGCGACTTTTCCGGCGGAGTTCCGGCGACCGACAGTTTTCCGGCGACTTTTTCGGCGGCCGTTTTCCGGCCAAGAGTACACTTTTTCGACTATATCCGACGTTCCGGATCGCGTGGTGATGTTAGTTTTAGCTAATTCTTAGCGGTTTGAGCTCTATGGCAACTCCGGCGACATTCCGGTCAAATTCCGGCGAGTCCGTTTTGAATTTTTTCTTCCGTGCATGCATAGATCGGGACACTAGGAGAAGTTCTGCAAAGTTTTAAGAAATTTTATTCTCCGGCGAAATTCAGACTTCTGACATGGTTTTGGCAAGGTTCCAGCCGTCCATTTTCGATGAAAATTATATTTTTGGGCTCTTAGTGACCCGTAGAGTCCATACGAAACACTTTTGTCTCGGGTGAAAATTTAAGTTCGGGACGCTCTCGGGCTCGGGTCAACGCGGTCAACAGGTCAGACACGGGTCAAGAGGCAGTTTTGGGTCATTTTTAGTGTCTCGGTTCAGTTTCGGGTCCGGTCAACCCTGGTCAACATGGGTCAAACGTGGTCAAAGCTGGTCAAACGTGGTCAAAGCTGGTCAAACTCAGTCAACTGCTGGTCAACGCAGTCAACTCAGTCAACGAAAACGACACGAAGATGGGTAAAGATTTTACGGCACGATTTAGTTCGTTACTTATATAGTTTTCGTTATTTTAGTGAAACGAGCTCGAACCGATCGATTAAAAATGAAGTTTATATCTTTACATATTCAACGAAACCTTATATATTTTTATATATTGATTATTGATTGAATTTTTATAAAAGTAACGACAACTTGTGTTGTCGGGGCGTCCAAAAATAGAGGAAACTCTGCCCGTTTTTCGAGAAAATACGTAAAACTAAGACGCGTTTTACTATAAAACGAAACTATCGGATCCAAACAACCTTCTATGAAAACCAATACAAATATGTATACTCACT
This sequence comes from Helianthus tuberosus, assembly GCA_030545235.1. Lineage (NCBI taxonomy): Eukaryota > Viridiplantae > Streptophyta > Magnoliopsida > Asterales > Asteraceae > Helianthus > Helianthus tuberosus. Next base: position 45,594,511 of record CM060429.1, on the reverse strand, counting down.
TTCGACGACATTACATAACTTTCAAAGCATGTGTATAACCTTTCGGCAAACCACTTTACGAAATAACAAAACTCGATGGTTTTATAAAATAAATATATTTAGTTATATTTATTTCCAAACAACGAACAATTCGGATTCTTTTCTAAATAAATATAGTTTATATATTTATTTCAAACAAATCCTTTTATAAATAAATATAATCTATATATTTATTTCGGATATTAAACTTGGACTCTTTATAAAAATAAATATGGTTTATATATTTATTTTCAACATAACAACTCGACGATTCCTTTACAAAATAAATAAAACTTTTTACATTTATTTCAAATGCCGAAACGACATATACGTATATGATAGCAAATATATACAGGACGTAAAATATATGATACGAGTTTCTTACATTATTTTCATACGAATGTTCTTATATACGCAAACAACTTCTCGGGACGACAAGCGATCTTAACGATAAATATTTACATATATATATTTTTTTTATAAATATTTATTCATTGTTACATATCTTGAGAATCGAGGCCTTTCAAGACTTATTAAATTACTACAAATGAATAGGCAAACTAAACAAGTATAACTTAATCGTTACTATTAAGTTATTAACTTACCGTCGAATCGTTCGGTCAACGATTCGGTAGAGCTCGGTGACACGTAGTTTAATTACTGCATTTATTTAGAAACTTATAAGATATTCCGTATTAGGAATATTGTAGAATGCACGCTAGCGAGCCTCGTCTTGGAAACGACATCACGAAGTCGTATATAGCTAGCTTTGCACAGGAATATTCAGGTGAGTTCATAACCCCACTTTTTACGGTTTTACATTTTTGTAAATGTTTTCGGGGTGGAAAGACATGCACGTTTTTCAGAAACATACAAGGTTATCGATAAACAAAGATTGCATATTTTAGACAAAGCACGTTTTCAGAAACATACAAAGTTTTCGAATAAATGAAAACTCATATTTCTAAATCATATTACGAATGGATTTCGAGGAACTCAAATGATTCACGAAAGGTTTATACTAAACATACCGGTTTTTACAAAACAAATGCGTATTATCGAAAAGTGATTGATTTTTATTATGACAACTCGTATTTCCGAACCTATCTTTGTACATTGATGTAACCTAGGTGAACGTGATTCGATTATATGAACTTGATGGATTTATTGAATGTTACGATTATCTGTCTATGTGTATATATGTATGTTGTAGTCGCACAACACAACCCAACCGCACAAGCCTTTGGGCTTTACAAATCTCGGCTTACTTCTCTTGAACCCGAACCAAAGGGGAGCCCATGTGAAGGGTTCGGCCCACCCCCACCATACGCATACATGGATCCTTTGAGAGTTGTTTCTCATTACTTGCAATCACACAACACACAAAAACCCTAGCTCTCTTCCTTCTCTCTAGAACCCGACGGCAGCCAAACATTCTCTCTATCAAAGATCTTTGTATTCGGATCAATCCTCTACTCCTTCTTTAATCGGTTAGTGTTTCATGTTATGTGTTTTGTTCGATTGATGTTCATATAATGATGTGCTGTTATATTGGTATGAATAATATACATGTTTAGATCCGAATGGTTTGATGTTGTGCTAGTATGATTGGAATATGATCTAATTAATAACTTGGTGAGAATGTGGATGCATGATATCGATATCATACATAGATAATGGATGATTCATTATATACTAATTTCTGACATTTCACATGATTCTTAAATTGGCCATAGTTGAGATATGTGATAAAGTATGATTGTCGGCCACTTCTTGAACTTCTAATTTTATATGTGAGTGGTATATATATATGAATGTGTGTGTCGCCATGTGCTCTTAATTGCATGTGAAATGCCATGATTAGTCCATGTGTTGTAATAGGTCCAATGAGATAGAGAGGTGAAGATAGTTGTCGGCCATTGTTGTTAAATTCGATGATGATCATGTGTGAATTCAACTTAGTAGATGACACTCATATTATTCCTGCGAACTGAATGATCTTGTTGTTGACTAGTATGGTTAGAGGATCACGTGAACAAATCTGATCCATATGTTGAATGTGGTTGAATACTATTGGACCAATTAATTATTCATACTTTTATTTCGGTTAGAGTTATTTAATAATTGATAAAATTCATAAATTGGAAACCATTGTATAATCATAACTGAATCGAATATTTGGAAACAATGTAACTAATATGCATGATGTTCGGAAGTGTTAACTGATTGCATGAAATCTGGAATTTAAAACTAATCGCACAAGGCATCTTGGTAGCACAAGATGCCCACTCGCACAAGAAGATCAGTCGCATAAGCAGATCTGGTCGCACAATAGGCCCTGATCGCACAAGGATGCTTGTTGTTATTTGGGCCGTAGACATGGGCTGGGTAATAAAGCTGATCGCACAAGTCTGGTCTAGTCGCACAAGTTGTTTAATTGTTAAACTGTTGGGCCGAGTAGGCTGTTAGACTGCTTAACTAATTGGGACGGTTTCTATTGGGCTTATTTATATTGCACAAGTCGGATATGTTGTATGCTTGTTTGTTATGTGGTTGCCATGATCAGTACGGGTACATAACTTGTTAGACTGTACGTAAACCTATGTGCATTACTTGAGTCAAAACCTGACTTGTATGGTAACCCTGTTAGGACGTGGTTGACCACTCATAGTTCAAGAAACCCTTTTGTGTATCTGCCGAGCAAACCAAGGTGAGTTCACACTCTACAAAGCATGGGATTCCCAGGGGTTGGGAATGGGGTTAAGGAATATGGATTCCTCGTCCTTCTTGGGTAGGACAGTATTGGTTCAGGAATGTAATTCCTCGTCCTCACGGACAGATAACTTTACTAGACCAAAACTCTCTATCACGAAGTCCCTCCTTTTTATATCGACTTAATCGCCGAGCCAATGGCGAGCGGGTCATTAGTTAGATAGCGCTATTTAGGTCTGACAAGCCTCACACCGTGCCGCAGAGGACGGGCGTGAACTAATGGATCTGGGGCACGTCAATGCTGATAGACATTGACAGTTTCAGGGCACTTAAACATGACTTCAGTCAGTAGTCGATATGGTAACGAGTCTAGTGTATACAAGGGGTAGCCCCCACGGCCGAAATGCCAGATAACTATCATGGGGTAGCCCCCACGGCAGGATTGCCAGAGCAAATGGGTTAAACAAATCACGTTTTTCAACTATGGGGTAACCCCCACGGCAGGAACGCCAGTTAAAGGAAACTGTTTTTGGAACAACTTAAAACGAACACCCAACCGTGAACTCACTCAACTTGTTGTTGACTCGTTACTACATGTTTTGCAGGTCTATAGGTACTTAGCTGGAGCTTGCACAAGGGAGAGTCGTTGTGGGACATGGACCGCTGTGTGCCATGTTAACATTTGAACATTTGAACTTTTGATTTGGTTTTAAACATTATGCTTCCGCTCATAACTTAACTATGTTTGTTTTGGACACAAAACGTGTTGGTTGGACTTTTGCATTTAATTATTTACTTGTTCGATATGATTAGTGGTTTGATCCTGGTCAGTCACGCCTCCAAGCGGTGATACTCCGCGTGTGGATTTTGGGGGTGTGACAGATTGGTATCAGAGCCATTGGTTATAGAGAACTTGGTTTTAATAAGGGAAAACGTTTTTGTTAAAACCAGACTAAAACCTGTACAGTGCTCTACGATCCACAACGACGCTTCACTCCACGTGCAAGACTCGACATTCTAGGTGATGTGGTTTATGTTATATTACCTACATGCTAGATTACGTAGAACTTTGCTCATGATATGCTTAGCTAGTATAGCTACTCTTGCCTGAACACGTGTGTGCTTACTCTCTTCTGTCATCGCACTTTCGCGAACCCTTCTCACTCATGCTTCCTTTGATATGAAGATCATGTCTGGACGCATCAACATGACTCAAGCCCAGTTGACGGCTCTGATTAACGAACAGGTTGCTGCGGCACTTGCAGCCGCACAGGCAGGAGGTATACCCTGCAGTTTATAACTCATTCTAGGATCTTTAGATCCTACTCTCGTGAACATATCCTTGTGTTAAACTTTGTCCTTTCTTACACTCGCAACAGGTCAGCATGCTCAGCCACCTGTGTGTACCTTTAAAACTTTCATGGACTGCCGACCCACTACTTTTAGCGGCACTGAAGGAGCAGTAGGTCTCCTCCACTGGTTTGAGAAACTGGAATCTGTGTTCGAAATGTGTGAATGCCCTGAGGCACGCAGGGTGAAATATGCTACCGGCACTCTCGAGGGTTTAGCCCTCACATGGTGGAACGCCCAAGTGCAAATGCTGGGGTTGGTTGCTGCTAACGCCACCCCATGGAACAATTTCAAAGAGATGATCAAGGAGGAATACTGCAGTCGTGACGACATTCATAAACTGGAAGTCGAGTTCTTCAACCTCAAGATGACGGGGTCGGAAATTGAGGCCTTTACAAAGAGATCTAATGAGCTTGCATTACTGTGTCCTACTATGGTGGACCCTCCAATTAAGCGTATTGAACTTTACCTCAAGGGTCTGAAGCCAGAAATCCAAAGTCATGTGACTTCAGCAAACCTCGCCACTTACCAGCAGGTTGTTCAATTGGCTCACCGTCTCACTGATCAGGCGGTGGAGCAGAATAAGCTACCAAAACGCATTAGTGCTACCGCTACCTCTGAACCTTCCAGTGATAACAAACGTAAATGGGATGGGGCTTCAAGCAAAGGTTCAACATCTGTGCAGTCACAGTCTCAACAAAGAAGGACTGACGACTATAGGAGTCCTAGTCAGCAATCATCTGGCAGCCAAAGCCGCGGGGTGTACAAGGGGAATCACCCTAAGTGCAATCGCTGTAACCTACATCACAGTGGGCCATGCACCAGGGGTAACTGTCATCGGTGCAACAAACCAGGCCACGCAGCCAAAGATTGCAGAAGTTTATACCCAGCAAACCAGAATCGTCAGCAACAGCAAGATCAACAGAATCAACGCCAGCAACAGCAGCCGCAGGGTAATAACAAAGGGTGCTTTCAGTGTGGAGCTGAAGGCCACTTCAAGAGAGATTGTCCCCAGCCGATCAGGAACCAGAACAACAATAATAACAACAATCAGGGGAATGGGAACAATGGGGGCAACAATGGCAATGGGGCAAGGGGTCGTGCATTCGTTATTGGCAATGGAGAAGCAAGGAATGATCCCAATGTTGTGACGGGTAAGTTCCTTCTTGACGACTTTTACGTTACTGTCTTATTTGATTCGGGTGCTGATACTAGTTATGTGTCCCAAAAAGTTAGTCAACTTCTTAAGCGTACCCCAACACCTTTGAACCCCAAACATGCTGTAGAGTTAGCTAATGGTAAAAGTATAGAGGTCACACACGTAGTCAAAGGTTGTAATCTCGTTCTTGCTGATCACACTTTCTCGATCGACCTCCTTCCTATTACTCTGGGTAGTTTCGACGTTGTCATTGGGATGGACTGGTTATCCCAACATCAAGCTGAGATCCTTTGCAACGAAAAGATTGTCCGTATTCCGTGCCCAGGTGAGGAACCTCTTATGATTCGTGGCGACAAGAGTGGCGCTGTTACGAGCATCATTTCTTCCCTTAAGGCTCAAAAGTGTTTGCGTAAGGGCCACACTGCCTTTCTGGCTCTTGTTACTGACACCTCAAAGAAAGAGAAAAAGATAGAAGACTTTCCAGTTGTACGCGATTATCCTGAGGTATTTCCTGAGGAACTACCTGGCCTCCCGCCTCATCGTCAGGTCGAGTTTCAAATCGAGTTAGCTCCTGGAGCGGCACCTATAGCTCGTGCACCGTATCGCTTAGCTCCATCAGAGTTGAAAGAGCTATCTACGCAATTACAAGAACTCTTAGATAAGGGTTTTATTCGTCCTAGTTCTTCGCCCTGGGGAGCTCCAGTGCTATTTGTGAAGAAGAAAGACGGTACGTTCAGAATGTGTATCGACTACCGCGAACTGAACAAGGTGACTGTGAAGAACCGCTACCCTCTTCCACGCATTGACGATTTGTTCGACCAGCTACAAGGGTCGAGCTACTATTCGAAGATTGATTTGAGATCGGGATATCACCAGCTAAGAGTCCGAGAAGAGGACGTCTCCAAAACAGCCTTCAGAACTCGATATGGCCACTATGAGTTTTTGGTCATGCCTTTTGGGATGACAAACGCACCGGCGGTCTTCATGGACTTGATGAATCGAGTGTGCAAGCCTTACTTAGACAAATTCGTTATTGTCTTCATTGATGACATCCTGATCTATTCGAAGAGTCAGGAGGAACAGGAGCAACATTTACGACTTATTTTGGAACTCCTTCGAAAGGAACAACTGTATGCCAAGTTTTCAAAATGTGACTCCTGGCTTCGTGAAGTCCATTTCTTAGGCCACGTGGTGAACAAGGATGGGATTCACGTTGATCCATCCAAGGTAGAATCGATCAAGAGCTGGCCTGCACCTCGCACGCCAACGAAAATTCGCCAATTCTTGGGATTGGCAGGTTACTACAGGAGATTTATCAAGGATTTTTCTAAGATTGCTCAGCCTCTTACTTCACTAACGCAGAAGGGCGTTGTTTATTGTTGGGGAAACGCACAGGAGTTAGCGTTTCAACACTTAAAGGATAGACTTTGCAGTGCACCTATCCTTTCATTGCCAGAGGGCACAGACGACTTTGTGGTTTATTGCGACGCATCCATTCAGGGTCTTGGTTGCGTATTGATGCAGCGGGATAAAGTTATAGCCTACGCCTCACGTCAACTCAAAGTACATGAAAAGAACTACACTACACACGATCTAGAGCTGGGAGCGGTTGTTTTTGCACTTAAGATATGGCGACACTACTTGTATGGCACCAAGTGTGCTATCTACACTGACCACAGAAGCCTCGAGCACATCTTCAAACAGAAGGAACTCAACATGCGACAGCGACGATGGGTCGAACTGCTGAATGATTACGAATGCTCGATCAGGTATCACCCGGGCAAAGCCAATGTTGTGGCTGACGCCCTCAGTCGAAAGGACACTGCGCCTAAGCGCGTACGAGCTTTACAACTTACTATACAGTCTAGTCTTCCTTCCCAAATACGAAATGCTCAGATAGAAGCATTGAAACCAGAAAACGTCAGGGCTGAAGCCCTACGCGGCTCGAGGCAACGCTTAGAACAGAAGGAAGACGGTGCTTACTATGTAACAGGACGTATTTGGGTCCCACTTTATGGCAACCTACGAGAGCTTGTGATGGATGAGGCACACAAGTCTCGCTACTCGGTGCACCCTGGTTCGGACAAAATGTACCACGACATCAAAACCACATACTGGTGGCCTAGCATGAAGGCACACATAGCAACATACGTTAGCAAGTGCTTGACTTGTGCGAGAGTCAAGGCGGAGTACCAGAAACCTTCAGGCCCCCTTCAACAACCAAAGATACCACAATGGAAATGGGAGCAAATTTCCATGGATTTTGTTACTGGCCTGCCTAGATCACAACGTGGTAACGATACTATTTGGGTGATCGTGGATCGACTCACGAAGTCTGCTCACTTCTTGGCCATCAAAGAAACAGATAAGTTCTCCACCCTAGCAGAAGTATATCTCAAGGAAGTTGTCTCGAGGCACGGGGTGCCCACCTCTATTATCTCGGATTGAGATGCACGTTTTACATCAGAATTGTGGCAAGCAATGCACAAGTCCTTTGGCTCAAGGCTAGATATGAGTACAGCTTATCACCCACAAACGGATGGGCAGTTGGAACGTACCATCCAGACCCTCGAAGACATGCTTAGGGCATGTGTGATTGACTTTGGCAACGGCTGGGAAAAGCATCTGCCACTTGTGGAATTTTCGTACAACAATAGCTACCACACCAGCATTAAAGCTGCTCCGTTTGAGGCATTGTACGGGCGTAAATGCCGGTCACCTCTTTGTTGGGCAGAGGTGGGGGATAGTCACATTACTGGTCCAGAACATGTGGTAGACACAACAGAGAAAATTGCCCAGATACGACAACGAATGGCGGCAGCTCGTGACCGTCAGATACAACTACTCGAATTCCAAGTTGGGGATCGAGCGCTACTCAAAGTTTCACCCTGGAAGGGTGTGGTTCGTTTTGGCAAACGCGGCAAACTTAACCCACGATACGTTGGACCCTTCGAAGTCATTGAGAAAATAGGCAAGGTGGCCTACAGACTGAATTTACCAGCAGAACTCAGTGCAGTTCACAATGTTTTCCACGTGTCAAACCTGAAGAAGTGTTTATCAGATGAGCCCCACGTAGTTCCTCTGAAGGAGCTCACGATCGACGAGCAGTTGCGATTCGTCGAGGAACCTGTTGAAATCACGGACCGGGATGTTAAGGTCCTCAAGCATACTAGAATACCTCTCGTTCGAGTTCATTGGAACTCACGTCGCGGCCCAGAGTTCACCTGGGAACGCGAAGATCAGATGAAACAAAAGTATCCCCAACTGTTCGCAACCGGTACAACCACTACTGAGGCTGAAGCTACGGAATTTCGGGACGAAATTCCAGATCAACGGGGGGAGGATGTGACACCCCAGGAAGACCAGGAAAACCATGCAACCTAACTAGCTTCCTCAGTGGGTACGTGCTAAATTTCGGGACGAAATTTCTTTCAACTTGGGGATAATGTGACAACTCGTATTTCCGAACCTATCTTTGTACATTGATGTAACCTAGGTGAACGTGATTCGATTATATGAACTTGATGGATTTATTGAATGTTACGATTATCTGTCTATGTGTATATATGTATGTTGTAGTCGCACAACACAACCCAACCGCACAAGCCTTTGGGCTTTACAAATCTCGGCTTACTTCTCTTGAACCCGAACCAAAGGGGAGCCCATGTGAAGGGTTCGGCCCACCCCCACCATACGCATACATGGATCCTTTGAGAGTTGTTTCTCATTACTTGCAATCACACAACACACAAAAACCCTAGCTCTCTTCCTTCTCTCTAGAACCCGACGGCAGCCAAACATTCTCTCTATCAAAGATCTTTGTATTCGGATCAATCCTCTACTCCTTCTTTAATCGGTTAGTGCTTCATGTTATGTGTTTTATTCGATTGATGTTCATATAATGATGTGCTGTTATATTGGTATGAATAATATACATGTTTAGATCCGAATGGTTTGATGTTGTGCTAGTATGATTGGAATATGATCTAATTAATAACTTGGTGAGAATGTGGATGCATGATATCGATATCATACATAGATAATGGATGATTCATTATATACTAATTTCTGACATTTCACATGATTCTTAAATTGGCCATAGTTGAGATATGTGATAAAGTATGATTGTCGGCCACTTCTTGAACTTCTAATTTTATATGTGAGTGGTATATATATATGAATGTGTGTGTCGCCATGTGCTCTTAATTGCATGTGAAATGCCATGATTAGTCCATGTGTTGTAATAGGTCCAATGAGATAGAGATGTGAAGATGGTTGTCTGCCATTGTTGTTAAATTCGATGATGATCATGTGTGAATTCAACTTAGTAGATGACACTCATATTATTCCTGCGAACTGAATGATCTTGTTGTTGACTAGTATGGTTAGAGGATCACGTGAACAAATCTGATCCATATGTTGAATGTGGTTGAATACTATTGGACCAATTAATTATTCATACTTTTATTTCGGTTAGAGTTATTTAATAATTGATAAAATTCATAAATTGGAAACCATTGTATAATCATAACTGAATCGAATATTTGGAAACAATGTAACTAATATGCATGATGTTCGGAAGTGTTAACTGATTGCATGAAATCTGGAATTTAAAACTAATCGCACAAGGCATCTTGGTAGCACAAGATGCCCACTCGCACAAGAAGATCAGTCGCATAAGCAGATCTGGTCGCACAATAGGCCCTGATCGCACAAGGATGCTTGTTGTTATTTGGGCCGTAGACATGGGCTGGGTAATAAAGCTGATCGCACAAGTCTGGTCTAGTCGCACAAGTTGTTTAATTGTTAAACTGTTGGGCCGAGTAGGCTGTTAGACTGCTTAACTAATTGGGACGGTTTCTATTGGGCTTATTTATATTGCACAAGTCGGATATGTTGTATGCTTGTTTGTTATGTGGTTGCCATGATCAGTACGGGTACATAACTTGTTAGACTGTACGTAAACCTATGTGCATTACTTGAGTCAAAACCTGACTTGTATGGTAACCCTGTTAGGACGTGGTTGACCACTCATAGTTCAAGAAACCCTTTTGTGTATCTGCCGAGCAAACCAAGGTGAGTTCACACTCTACAAAGCATGGGATTCCCAGGGGTTGGGAATGGGGTTAAGGAATATGGATTCCTCGTCCTTCTTGGGTAGGACAGTATTGGTTCAGGAATGTAATTCCTCGTCCTCACGGACAGATAACTTTACTAGACCAAAACTCTCTATCACGAAGTCCCTCCTTTTTATATCGACTTAATCGCCGAGCCAATGGCGAGCGGGTCATTAGTTAGATAGCGCTATTTAGGTCTGACAAGCCTCACACCGTGCCGCAGAGGACGGGCGTGAACTAATGGATCTGGGGCACGTCAATGCTGATAGACATTGACAGTTTCAGGGCACTTAAACATGACTTCAGTCAGTAGTCGATATGGTAACGAGTCTAGTGTATACAAGGGGTAGCCCCCACGGCCGAAATGCCAGATAACTATCATGGGGTAGCCCCCACGGCAGGATTGCCAGAGCAAATGGGTTAAACAAATCACGTTTTTCAACTATGGGGTAACCCCCACGGTAGGAACGCCAGTTAAAGGAAACTGTTTTTGGAACAACTTAAAACGAACACCCAACCGTGAACTCACTCAACTTGTTGTTGACTCGTTACTACATGCTTTGCAGGTCTATAGGTACTTAGCTGGAGCTTGCACAAGGGAGAGTCGTTGTGGGACATGGACCGCTGTGTGCCATGTTAACATTTGAACTTTTGATTTGGTTTTAAACATTATGCTTCCGCTCATAACTTAACTATGTTTGTTTTGGACACAAAACGTGTTGGTTGGACTTTTGCATTTAATTATTTACTTGTTCGATATGATTAGTGGTTTGATCCTGGTCAGTCACGCCTCCAAGCGGTGATACTCCGCGTGTGGATTTTGGGGGTGTGACATTTATGACTAGGGGAAGTTAGCCTTAGAGGCTGGGGAGGTTCAGCCTTAGAGGCTGGGGTAACATACATTTTACAATTATTACAGACATTTACAGACATTTACAGGCATTTACAGACATTCATTAATACATGGTATGGTTAGCCTAAGGAGGGTTTACTACTAGACTAGATCATGTGAAGGGTGGGCACAATACTTGAGGCCATTAATCCTCATTGTAGGACCGAGGGACATGAGTGATAGTTCTATTTGGGTGTAGCGAGCCCCACCCATGAGTCCGCGGGATGGACCATGAGGTGACTATGTCTTCCAGCCGGAAGCCCGGTAACAAATTTGCTAGGTTTGAGTTTCCCTGCACCTTGTCACACATACCAGTGGCTTTGCAACCCATTGGTGATCTCTTTTTCCTTAATGCTACATACCATGGACTTTTATTCATACATGAAAGGTTTATACATACTCACAGAAATACCTGATTTATACAAATTAAATGTCATGTTTTTATACAAATTCAAAAAAGCATAGGATTATGCGGGCAGGAAGTCAAAGTCAGGGTGGGCATTGACGGGTATACGAACATTACAAATACAAGACTTTACAAATACATGGTTACAAATACAACGTTTCCATATAATTTGGCAAGAAAATGATTTCTAAAATTCGTTTTCTCAATATTATGTCACAAACCGGTTATTCAAAAGATTTATTTCAAATCTTTTACAAACAAACTATGAACTCGCTCAACTTTATGTTGATTTTTCGCATGTTTCTTTCTCAGGTTACAATTCTAAGACAAGGCACGGTTGGAATAGGAGAACCATTGGGGATTCGAGTACTTAGTGGGCGTTCAATTTACTAAAAGACTTAGCTTATTTTGCTTCCGCTGTGCAATGAAGATACCAGTCCAGTCACGCCAGCTCTGATAATTTCGGGGTGTGACACCTAACGGGTCTTATTTAAGTTGTAACTTTGACCGGTTAGTTTTAAAGGAAAGTTTACGGTTCAAAACGCAAGATTAAGCGAAAACCGGATTAGAACATGATTTAGACCCAACAAGTATGAAGACTTGTAGCACTGCAAGTTTTTTTTTTTTTTTTTGGGTAAAGGGTTACCCTGATGAATGGCTTACATGGATACAGTTGATACCAGTTGGGACGCTATCATGGCTTGGTTTGCTCAGCGGATGAGATCTAAAACGGCTGAAAGTATTGTTAGTAAACTGGTAGTGGCAGCTTCTACTTATTACATTTGGCAAGAGAGGAATAATAGACTATATTCTCCGACTCATCGAAATGCTCACATGATTGCCAATATTGTCTTACATACGGTGCGTCTTAAGCTGATGACATTCAGAGAGGGGAGGCATGCGAAGAATCCTTTGCTGTTAGAGAGGTGGAAGACCCAAGTGAGGGCTATGAGCATTGAACCGGGCTAGAGTGGTAGTCTAAGGTCTTGGTTTGTAGCCATTGTTTCGGCTTTGGTAGTGTTTCGTTAGTTTGGTTTTGTTTTTTTGGTTGTTAGGGGTTGTTTTGTTTTTGGTTTTGCCTTGTCTTGGTATGCCAAGATTGGCTCTAGTGTGTCGCTCTGACACACTCGTGTAATTATTTTATTTTTTATAAAATTCACCGGGGTAACCCTTTACCCAAAAAAAGTATGAAGACTTGTATAAAATGGGTAAACTAAATACATTTTGGATTTCGAAGTAAAAATGATAAGGTTCGACCCGTTTCGGCTAATTTATGCAAACTAGTTACATAAACCGTACCGAATGCGTATATGCATAACTGAATGAGTCATGTACAAGTTCCATAAGTTATAATGCTTAAAATATGTTGTGATATCAGTAGGATATCTTCCATTATGCCCAAAACGAATTTAAAACCAATTTAAGTCCCGTAAGGGTATTTTGGTCATTTTAAAGTTTATAAAAGAGGTTAAATAGCAACCTGAGGTTCTGGTCTAAAATATATAGTAAAAATATTAATTTTATCAAGTTACATCAGTAGGATATCATACATATGTGAGGTTTATCAATTATGGCCAAACAATGCACCGTAGGGGCATTTTGGTCATTTCACATATGCTTTTAAGGTCAAATTTGGAAATCTGAGTTCAAGACTTATACTTACTGTTAAAGTATAAAAATTTATTTTTAAAATCCGTAGGTAACAAGTCTTAGGTGCAAAATATGGTTTTAAACCATACTATGCGCTTATTTCGCATAAAAGTCGGTATTTGACGATATTCGGGTTGTTTAAGGAAATCTGAGATTTTGATCAGTCTCAAGTGTTTAAAATATTTTATTTAACATATGATATCAGTAGAAAAAGGTTTGGTATGCAAATCATATGTTAAACTCATTTTATTAACAAAAAGGGCTTTATCGTCAATTACCGAATTTATGCTAGAACTCTATGCTATGGTCAATATAAAATTTGAAAAAAATTTCCAAAAATCCCTGAATATTATATTATAACAGTGGGTAGAAAGTTTGGTGCCAAAAATTGGGTTTAAATATGATTTACGCCAAAAATGCAATTTAATTAACAAAAAACTTTTGTTTTACGATATTTCGCATAACTTTTATTTTAGACTAGAAACTGATGTCAAATTTTTAGGACATACTTATATATCAGTAATAAAACTTTTTGTCCTGTCACATTTTCAAAAATCTCATTTTTATAAAATAAGGGCATAATGGTCAATTTTAAGCATTTAACGGAAACATGCAATGAACTATGATTTCTATGGGACCATGTTGTAAAACCTCAGAGGGTTATACTTACATATAATATGGTCACAAAGGAATCCTAAGGCATAACTAAACTAAGCTAATTCGGGTCAGAACTGAAAGTCAAAGCAAAAGTCAACTTTTGCGACTTTCGGTTGCGAACCGAGCCTAAACTCAGAATTGTCGGGTTGAACATGCCTAGACATGTTCAATTAATATTTACCAAGTTATTAAAGTGACAAAACTGATTTTATAGCTTCCACATCATCAGTTATGAATTTTATTTAAAAATTGACCCGTTTGACTTTTATTTTAATTATTTTGACCCGACAGTTAACTAAGTAAACGTGATAATTAGGAGGTGCCCTGTTGAGGGTTTAACACCTACCTAATTATGAACACGTAGCCATGTTCGTTGCGAACAATGACTCGACCGTTTATGGTCTAGCTAAAAGTCAAAGCGTTTATCGTAAACGCTTGACTTTTTGGCTTTAATCGCCAAACAAAACAAACTAGTCACGAAAGGACACTTACAAATGGTCCTATGGACTGAAAGGAGGTTCCCAAAATGTTAGGATCCTCTTAGAATTGAGAGAGAGACAGATTTGAATGAATTGATGCAAGTGAGAAATGAGAATTCTTGGCCCTTATATAGTTGTCACACCCCGACCACGTAGAACATACAAAACGTGGCGGAAATGTCGGGGAGTGTTGTAACAGAATTAATTGTTTCAAATCCATGGCAATTGAAGTTTCGTTTTATTGATTAAAAGTGTTACAATGTCTTAACAAACAAGGAAATACAACATAATTAACTAGTCTTGCATCTTTTATTGTCACTAAAGCCCAAGTCTGCCTATGTGTATCTTGATCATCTTATGCAACAGCTCCTGAAAAACACATGTGAAAATAGGTACGTCAGCATAAAAATGCCTGTGAGATACATAGGTTTTGTGAAAATAAGATTCATGACTTATATTTGAGAAAATGTTTAGTCATGAACCTTGTAATTTGCTTTGTTTTGTAAATCGCTTGAAAAACGATAAGATCAGATGATATGTATAAATAAGAGAATAATGTATGGTTAAATGAATAACCATTGTAAAATAAGTTTGTATAAGTTAAGTTGCTTGTAAAACAATGTATTGTGAAAAGTATGTTATTTGTATAAAATGTTATATGTCTCAAACTGAAATGATTCAAATAACGCTACGATATGTAATACCATACAGACACTTATATATAGGAAGTACCAGCGGCGTATCCACCATGCTTGTATCATATTACACACGCATCGTTACTTAATCACTTAATCAACCAAACCACCAATGTAAGATGTCTATGTTTAAACCAATTGTCAAATGTATTGAATAATATACCAAAATGTTTATGTCAAGATGTGAATCATGCAACGTATAACCAATGTTGAAAATGTTTATTTGTCAAATGTAAATCATGTAATGTGTAACCAAAATGATATGTATGGCTAGTGAAATGCATCAACTAAACCATAGGTGAAATGCACAAAACAAAGTTTTGAAGTAAAACTTGGTTTAAATCAAAGTTATGTTTTGTGTAGTAAATGTATGCTATACTGATATTAGACATTTATGCGGTATTGTGAAAATTCATACATCCAAGCCTTGCGACAGTCGGATAACCATGTAAAAATGGGTTATCAAAAGAATATGTATAGTATAGTTTAAACAAACCAAATGTCATACCAAAATGTAAGCATATGATGAATAAGAAATGTACTAAGTATGCTAAGTTAACAAACAAAGCAGAAAAGTCATGTAAATCAATGTGCTAGCATGCTATCAGTTAACATACATAGCAGAAATGTAATGTAGAACCATGTACTAAGTATGCACACAATGGACATACATAGTATAAAATGTAATGAAATCATGTACTATAATGTACTGATGAACATAGGAAGTATATGATGTGAAAACAGGAAAGCATGAAAGTAACAAGTAGGCACATGTGTTTCACCCCAAAACAGTTTGGAAAACAATACAAGAGGGGTCTATGTACTCACTTGAGATTGCTTAGTAGTCCTTGAGTAACAACCAAACAATGCTAGAGATCGCGGATATCAAACGGCACCTACTATAGGTAACTATGTTAATAACCGGACCTAAATCGGATGATTCGATAGAATGAGGGTTCGTAAACCAAACGAGTATAGAGACTCGTGTCATATGGTTTAACAAAGCCTTCATGCTAAATGAAACCTAACCTAAGTGTTTCCGACCCATTACGACTCGTTTAGGTAGCTTATGCTACTTTAACGCGTCGTTCGCGTGAAACGCGTTCGGACCGCTTAACTAGTCATATGACAAGTGTTATATGCCTAAACATGTTACATAATCAGTTATGTGACAAAAGTTTAGGTTACATATGCTTAATTACCAATTATACATGAAAAGGGTATTCTGGTAATTTACCTAAGGCATATAAACTACCTATCATACAATTACTCAAACGATGTGACCATAGGGTATAACCTCGGAAGGTTATTCCCTACCTACTATGGTCACCTAATGTATTTGGTCGGATCCTAATGATCGACCAAATGGGTCGGGTTCGAAGGTATAAGCGATTTATCAGATCGCTTACCCTACGACCCTAGACAACGTGGTAATCAGTAGGCATAGTCCCAAGGGACTATAACCAACGTGATTACACTCACGTTGCGAAGTTCAAACGAACTTCGCATTGACCATAACTGGTCAACGCAGAAAGTCAAACAAAGTTTGACTTTCAGACTCGAAAAGACTCGAAAAGCAATAAAAGAACGAAAGAATACTTACGAAGGGTCCCCGAATGCTAATCTAGATCAAAATAACTCAGGTATGAAACAATGGTTCCAACTTAGAGTCACTTAGATCAGATTCTTGTGATTTTTGAAGTTAAATGGGTTGGGTATTTATAGGAATACCCGAACCGTTAAGATCGTTTGTCGAATATCGTGCCTTAATCGCATCCGTACAAGTGTTGCAAAGTTGTGGTGGCTAAAAATGGGTCTAAATGAGCTGAATGTGCAGTTGAGAATGTGTGGGTGAGGATCAAACAGCTGGAAACTGCTGACTGTTCGATCTAATCTGATCAGGAAGGCGGACGCGGCCCGCTTCAGCATGTGTAGAATCTCAGGCGGGCCGCCTGGGACTTCTGATCAGCAAACATGTTTCCATTTTGACAATTTCAGTCCCTGCATGTGTTTAAGGCCATTTCCGACACTTCTAAGGCCCGTAAAGCCAATTTTAAGGCCCTAAAATGATGCCTAAACATTGTGGACATGAAACACGCTCAAAAATATGCCGGAGGTTGGTTCGTTTGGCCGTACGAACGCGATGTTCGCTTAATTACGACGGAATGCGCATAAGCGCGAAAAACGATCCAAATGACGAAACGAATGGATTTTTCTTATGCCAAACACTAAAATAAAATATTTTAGTGCTTATATGAATTTTTGGATGTCCGGATGTATTCAGAACGTAAGTTATGCGTGAAAGTGCAAACTTGTGCACTTTTTGACGCTTTTAGTCCCTGAATGACACAAAAGTTTATTTTAGCATACCGAACACCTCAAATACTATTTCTAAGCTATGTAAAGGATATTTATGGTATGTTTAACTTATGGTCATGTTCCGGAATGTCTGTTACAGTTCAAATTGGCATACTTTCGCAGTTTGTCAACTTTAGTCCCTGTAAGCGATTTAACTTGATTTTGCCATACCAAAGCCTTCAAAACTTATTTCTAAGTTATGTAAAGGTTATTTAAGGTATGTTAAGTATATGTCACTATTCCGGAGTGTTCGTTGCATTAAACTAGTTATATTTACGCATCGGTGCGCGTATAACCTTCCAGAAAGCGATTTAGAGTTTGGAATTGAACAAGAGTTGATATGTGCAAACGATACACATATTTTTACAAATCCCAAGTATGAAATACAATATTTCATTGGTTTGGCATTTGTTTGATGGTTGAGGTGACACAGGTGTCACAGTCTCCCCTACTTTAGGAAATTTCGTCCCGAAATTAATACGTAGGAGTCTATTTGTGACTTTGTGTCAAATAACCACCCGAGATATGTAAGGCATAATCCTGACATTTCCTTAACGGACATTTTTCAGAAATGAAAATGAACGAAACGAGTCATTTTCCACAACTTCTTCAGAAACGAAAATGAACGAAATGAGTCATTTTCCACAACTTCTTCAGACCCGAAAATGAACGAAATGAGTCATTTTCCACAACTTCTTCAGAACCGAAAATGAACGAAATGTGTCATTTTCCACAACTTCTTCAGAACCGAAAATGAACGAAATGAGTCATTTTCCACAACTTGAAAATGAACGAAATGAGTCATTTTCCACAACTTCTTCAGAACCGAAAATGAACGAAATGAGTCATTTTCCACAACTTCTTCAGAACCGAAAATGAACGAAATGAGTCATTTTCCACAACTTCTTCAGAACCGAAAATGAACGAAATGAGTCATTTTCCACAACTTCTTCATAACCGAAAATGAACGAAATGAGTCATTTTCCACAACTTCTTCATAACCGAAAATGAACGAAATGAGTCATTTTCCACAACTTCTTCAGAACCGAAAATGAACGAAATGAGTCATTTTCCACAACTTCTTCAGAACCGAAAATGAACGAAATGAGTCATTTTCCAGACACACGACCAAACTAGCTGTGGTTTCCGTGCACTGAATTCCATAATTATGTATGCATCCATAATTACGCAATTCCTTGCATAGTCCGCACAATTTGTTTGTAATGTGAAGGGGAGGAAAATCAAACCTGTGATGAGTGTGACTAGACTACCATAGGGTCCTTTTAATTAGATCGACAAATGATCCTTTTAATTAGGCCACCAAGGAGTCCTTTCAGCTATATCATCACATGATATTCCTAACCAGATTTTTGGATCAATCTGTTTACCTAGACCACTCAGGGGTCTATTTATGGAATGGTACAATATAATCCAAGGGTCTTTACTATTACGTACAAGCCCATTGAGGATTTAATATAGCACCTTTGGACATCCTACTATGAATCCCTTATACGAAGATATGGAAGATTCTACGAGGATTTGGATAACAAAAACTTGGATTACACCAAAAACATAAAAGGAAACACATAAGCACATAATCACATAGTTGTTTAACTTGGTTATTGATTTGTTATCTTTGGACGCGGATACTTAAAGCACACCAGGAATCCAATTCGTGGATTTCATTTGGCACTTTAATCATTTCAAGAATCCATCCATGAAGATAGGATGATCTACCTAAAATTCGATTTTCGTTTTCAGGAAAACGCAATATGCGAATTAAGGTACACAATAATTTAGGACATACGGAAATACCCTTGGGTACCCTATTAAGAATTTATAGTGGTACTTGGGGTATTCGTACAGAATTATAACTTGCACCTTGTACTTCGTCTCTTTACAAGAGACGGGTACTTAGGAATTTCATGGAAAATGCAAGAAATCATAAAGTGGAAGAAAGTTTGGGGGTAGTCTGTCCTTTAAGGAATACGGTTCCTTGATTGTCGGTATTGTAAGAGATATGTTGTTTATACATACAACCACATAAATACATTGTAATGTAAATAAGAGGTTTATTTATAAACAATGATAACAACTGTTTCATGGACCTTGACAACAAAAGAAAATAATACATAAGACATGATTATTTCTAAACAGTGTTGTCTTCTAGTCGGTCAGATGCTCATCTCTGTGCTGGATTAGCATTGGCAAGCTTTGGGCAATTTCTTCGGAAATGACCCATCTCGCCACACTTGTAGCAAGAACCTGGTGGAAAACGAGCTTGAGCAGGATTGTTGTTAGCTTGATTTGGTGCAACTGCGGCTACGCAAACTTTTGCTGTATGACCTTTACGTCCACAAATTTGGCATTCGCGGCACTTCACCATAGCATGATGATAAAGGTTACATTTGTTGCACAAGGGTGAAGTTCCATTGTATGGCTTCCTAGTACGGGGTTGAGCTGGTTGGTTGGGGACGGCTTGATCATTGTGAGTAACCATGGCGAAGTTCTGAGAAGCCTTTCACTTCTTTGACTCCTTAGGGGATCCAGTCTGTTCATCCATGGTCTTTGATTCCTCGATTGGTTTCGATTCCTTGACCGGTTTCTTGTCACCCTTTCGGAAAAGCTTATGTTTCCTGGTCTGAGATTCAGTCAAGGTTGCAGATAGCTCAATGGCCTGCCTAACCGTAGTGGGGTTACTACCGGTAACAATGTCTTGAACTGAGTCAGGGAGACCATCAATGTATTTTTCGATCGCCTTATCCAAAGGCGTAACCATGGTAGGACACAACAGGCTCAGCTCCTCATATCGATCGGTGTATGCCCGATGTTCACCGCTGTCTTGCTTAAGATCGTCGAATTCCCTTTCCAATGTCCTGATCTCGTGACGAGGACAGAATTCCTTCATCATCAGTGCCCGAAGTTCTTCCCAAGTTTGGGCCAGTGCCACTTCGGCACCCCTATCTCTCACCACACCGTTCCACCACGTCAAAGCTCGTTTCTCAAAGACACTAGATGCGAAATCTACCTTTCGCTCGTTTGGACATTGAATATGCCTGAAGGTGCTCTCTAGACTCTCGAACCATTGCAGAAGTGCAGTTGCTCCTTGAGACCCAGAAAACTTTGATGGCTTGGCCGAGTTGAACGTCTTGAAGTTGCAGAGGGCATTATTGTTGTTGATAGCTTGGTGACATTGGGCAACGATGGTCGGGATTGCAGCAGTTATTTGCTGTGTAATGACAGCTGCCAGCTCATCAATAGATACCGGGTTTTCGCGTCGTGGAGGTATTCTAAAAAGAGGAAACATGAAAGGAAACGAGTGAGAGAATTAGACGAAAAGAATGAGATGAAACAAATCTGATGAAAGCAAGGGTAGTGGTCATTTGTTTGTTACTACAAAGCAACAAACGACCTCGGTGATTAATCAAAGTAAATAGGTCAAAAATAATGTATCGTGAAGACACGCTCGCCTATAAGTGAACACTCATCCCAAGAATTCCCAGGTAAGCACAACTGGTCTCGCGTCTGATGAGATGTATACGAAGTGCTTGCCTAGACAGAAAACCCAGGATACAGGCATTCACCCTTCCAGTTTGCACGTGTTCACATTATTAGAAACCCAAAACCTTGACGAGAGTTTTGAAAATTCAAAGGGGTTCAAAACCATATAACAGAGGGTTCAAAACCTTTCAATGGAGGGTTCAAAACCTAGTAATTAATCATCCTAGAACAGATGATTAGTTTTCAAAGCGGTTTTGAGATTTATGTTCTTGTTGTGGTCGTCACCTAAGGATAGGTGACGGTATTGTTTTATGACTAAACGCAAGTAAACTCGCGTTAGGGTCCTAAGAAGGTTATAGACTAGGTCAAAGCATTACTAATAACCTAATTCCCTATAACCATTGGCTCTGATACCATCTTTTCTGTCACACCCCGACCACGTAGAACATACAAAACGTGGCGGAAATGTCGGGGAGTGTTGTAACAGAATTAATTGTTTCAAATCCATGGCAATTGAAGTTTCGTTTTATTGATTAAAAGTGTTACAATGTCTTAACAAACAAGGAAATACAACATAATTAACTAGTCTTGCATCTTTTATTGTCACTAAAGCCCAAGTCTGCCTATGTGTATCTTGATCATCTTATGCAACAGCTCCTGAAAAACACATGTGAAAATAGGTACGTCAGCATAAAAATGCCTGTGAGATACATAGGTTTTGTGAAAATAAGATTCATGACTTATATTTGAGAAAATAAATGTCGGGGAGTGTTGTAACAGAATTAATTGTTTCAAATCCATGGCAATTGAAGTTTCGTTTTATTGATTAAAAGTGTTACAATGTCTTAACAAACAAGGAAATACAACATAATTAACTAGTCTTGCATCTTTTATTGTCACTAAAGCCCAAGTCTGCCTATGTGTATCTTGATCATCTTATGCAACAGCTCCTGAAAAACACATGTGAAAATAGGTACGTCAGCATAAAAATGCCTGTGAGATACATAGGTTTTGTGAAAATAAGATTCATGACTTATATTTGAGAAAATAAATGTCGGGGAGTGTTGTAACAGAATTAATTGTTTCAAATCCATGGCAATTGAAGTTTCGTTTTATTGATTAAAAGTGTTACAATGTCTTAACAAACAAGGAAATACAACATAATTAACTAGTCTTGCATCTTTTATTGTCACTAAAGCCCAAGTCTGCCTATGTGTATCTTGATCATCTTATGCAACAGCTCCTGAAAAACACATGTGAAAATAGGTACGTCAGCATAAAAATGCCTGTGAGATACATAGGTTTTGTGAAAATAAGATTCATGACTTATATTTGAAAAAATAAAAAACCTGCTCAGCAAGGTTTTCATGTGAAAAAACAGAAACAAAAGCTAGTTTATCGGCCAGTTCCGAATGCAAAGTCAGCTGGAGAAACATCGTCATCATCTAGAGGTCCTACGGTAAAAGCTAATCCTAAGGTTGTTGTCTCAAACCCGTTTGATGCTTTAAAAGATATGGATGTGGAAGACCTGAATAATCAGCCAGCGCATAGTAAGAAGGATCCGTCTTTGATGGAAACAAAAGGTAATAGAAAAAACACGGGTGAGATATTCGTGGATGGAGTGGAGGTTGATGACCTCCTAGCTGAAATACCTAAATTTTTGGATGCGAAGTTGGATAAAAGTAAATCTGAGGGTGCAAGCACACCCGGTCAAGAAGGTTTAAATGGGTAGTGTTGCTGCTTGGAACATAAGGGGGTTGAACCGCTCCCTGAAACAGAAGGAGGTTCGACAGATGTTGCTTGATAATCACGTTCAGGTTTGTGCAATTATGGAAACTCATGTAGATACGTCTAATGTGGCTACAGTTTGTAAGAAAGTTTGTGGTTTTTGGGACTGGGTTTCAAATGATGACTGTTGTGATAAGGGAACTCGAATAATGGTGGGGTGGGATCCTAATATGGTGGATGTTATGATCTTATCTCACTCGGATCAAGTCATTCACACCCAGATTGTCTTTAAGATGGACCGAAAGTCTCTGTTTTGTTCTTTTGTGTATGCGCACAATCAGTATAAGAGAAGGAGAGAGTTATGGAGTAATCTTTGTAGGCATGGTACGTTAATGCATGATAAACCGTGGTCCGTGATGGGAGATTTCAATGAGGCGTTGTTTCATGATGATGTATTTGCTGGTTCTTCGAATCTAAGTATTGGGAGCAGGGAATTTAAGGATTGTGTTCATGAAATTGAGGTGTTTGATCTGAATCGGTCGGGTATTCAGTTTACGTGGACAAATAATCAGAAAAATCGTGCCACTATATTAAAGAAGCTTGATAGGGTTATGGGTAATGTGCGCTTGATTGATGCCTTTCCAGCTACTTGTGCTTATTTCCTGCAGTATCGAATCTCTGACCATAGCCCATGTATTCTGAAGCTACCTAATGTGACTAGAGATAAGCCGAAACCTTTCAAGTTCGTTAATTTGATCGCTGATAAACCCGGATTCTTGGATGAAGTTACTTCGGTTTGGAGTAAGCATATTCACGGGTTTCGTATGTTCCAAGTGGTGAATAAGCTTAAGTTGCTCAAAACTCCGTTAAGGAAGTTGTTCTTTAAGCAAGGGAATTTACACGAAAAGGTTAATGTGGCAAGGAAACTTTTGGAGGATTGTCAAAAGGCTATTGATAATGATCCTCTAAATGATGTTTTCAAAGACAAGCTTGATCAGTTGGTGCATGATTACAAGGAGGCGATTAAAGATGAAGGTTTATTTTTAAAACAGAAGTCGAAACTTGAGTGGCTTGCGGTGGGGGATTCCAATTCTAAATTTTTTCACAACACTATTAAAGCGAAGAACCATCGTAGTAGGATTTTTACTATTAGAGATGGTGGTGGAAATCTGCATGAAGGCGGTATGGTGCAGCAAGTTCTGGTTGATCATTATACGGATTTTTTCGGGAGTGTGGGGAATATTACTATGCAGCCGTCACCTGAATTGTTTCGAAATGTTTTATTACCAGAGAAAGCTGATAATATGGTGAGGGACATTACTGACGACGAAATTAAATTGGCTATGTTTTCTATAGCTGGTAACAAATCCCCGGGCCCGGATGGATACACTTCAGTGTTTTTCAAGAAGGCGTGGGACATTGTGGGCCAGGATGTATGTAATGCTGTGAAGGATTTCTTTGATAATGGCCAGCTTTTGCAACAGTTAAACCATACGGTAATCGCTCTAATTCCGAAAGTTTGTACTCCTTCGTTGATAACGGATTATAGACCCATCTCATGTTGCAATACTCTTTACAAGTGCATTAGTAAATTATTACGAATCGTATTAAAGAGGGCTTGTGTGACATTGTCAATATAAATCAGTCAGCGTTTGTACCGGGTAGAAGAATTACAGATATATTCTGCTAACTCAAGAGATTATGCATAACTATCATCGAAATCAGGGGCCTCCGAAATGTGCTTTTAAGGTTGATATTCAAAAGGCTTATGATACGGTTGACTGGAAATTTCTTGAAAGAACTCTAATGGGATTTCGATTCCATTGGAAAATGGTGAAATGGATTATGGCATGCGTTACCTCTACATCGTTTTCTATTGCAATTAATGGGAATCTGTATGGGTATTTTAAAGGGAAACGTGGGTTAAGACAAGGTGATCCAATGTCTCCGTACTTGTTCACGTTAGTTATGGAAGTGTTAACTCTGATCTTGCAAAAACAGGTGTCTTTGTCTAATGATTTCAGATTTCATCATAAATGTGAGAAACAAAGAATTATAAACTTGTGTTTTGCAGATGATTTGTTTCTATTTTCTCGTGGGGATCATAAATCAGCTAAAGTCATCATTGATTCTATTAATGATTTCAAGAGCATGTCTGGCTTGGTTCCGAGTATTAATAAGAGTACAGTCTTCTTTGGAAATGTGGCAAATGCAGTTAAGGTCCGTATTAGAGATATTATTTCTTTTGATGAAGGGGTATTGCCTGTTCGTTATTTGGGTGTCCCTCTAATCACTTCGCGGTTGAGTAGTAATGACTGTAAAAAGTTGGTGGAAACCTTGGAGTCTAGGATCACGAATTGGAAGACGAAATCGTTATCATTTGCGGGAAGATTACAACTTGTTCAATCGGTTATGTCTTCTATGCATATCTTCTGGGCCTCGGTCTTCATATTACCAAAACAGGTTATTCATGATCTTGAGGGAAAAATGAGGAGGTTTCTTTGGGCGCAAGGGAACAATATTCAGGGGAAAGCGAAGGTTAAATGGAGTCATGTTTGTCTGCCGAAGCAGGAGGGTGGTTTGGGTGTTCGTAGGGTGCAGGATATGAATATTTCGCTGATGATAGCTCATGTTTGGAGTCTCTTATCTTTGAGAGAGTCTTTGTGGGTAAAATGGATGCACTCGTATCGTTTACGGAATAGGAGTTTTTGGGATGTTCCTTTACGTAATAATACATCTTGGACATGGAGGAAATTATTAGGTATGCGGCCGCTTATTCAACAACACATATGGACCAAGATAGGTGATGGAACTAGAACCTCAGCTTGGTTTGATAGATGGGATGACGTATGCCCGTTAAAATCGTTTATAACTCCGAGGTTTATTGCTAACGCTGGATTTTCTCTAACTTCGACTGTGGCGGAGGTGTGGGATCAAGGGGGGTGGAGATGGCCGACTAATTGGTTTCAGCGGTTTCCGGTTCTTCATAACATGAAAAGTATTGTTTTAAACTTATCTACCAAGGATCGTTTGATGTGGAAAACTAGGTCAGGTAAACTGGCTGATTATTGTGTTTCAATGGTGTGGGAAGATATTCGACTTCATCAAAACGAGGTGTCATGGGTTAATATGGTGTGGTTCAAGCAGTCGATTCCAAGGCACTCGTTCTTCATGTGGCTTCTTGTGAATAAGAAACTAAAAACGCAGGATGTTATGAGTAAATGGTGTTCCACGGGTAACACTAATTTTAACTTATTGTGTTGCTCGCTTTGTGTTTTAGGTCCGGACTCTCATGAGCATTTGTTCTTTGAGTGCGGATATGCTTCTCAAGTTTGGAATGGTGTTAAAGTTAAAGCGGGTATGGGCCATATTTAAGCTAATTGGGATGCAATCTTTTCTTTCTTGGATCAGGTGGCGACATCTACGAAGGCTCAACATATTATTGCAAAACTTATTGTTGGGGCTTCGGCTTACTTTGTGTGGCAGGAACGAAATAGAAGACTCTTTTCTAACAAAAAGAGAAGCTCGGATCAGCTTATTGAGGTGGTGTTATCTACCGTTCGATTAAAACTTCATACTATGAGGTTTAAAAGAACGACTCAGATTGAAGGGATTTTGCGGATTGGAGTTTGCCTCGTGGTCTGGTGGTTGCTGATGATGATCTCGGCTAATTTTATAATTTGGTTTGAGTTTAGTGACTGAGTGTCTTAGTATAAACTAGTTTCGTTGGTTTGTGCATTGTTGCTTGTAAACTCTAGGATGGCATGTCATGCTAGAGAATTGGGGATTATTATTTTCCTCACTTGTTTTTATTGGTTGATGTTATAAAATTTTACCGGGGTAACCCTTTACCCAAAAAAAAAAAATGTTTAGTCATGAACCTTGTAATTTGCTTTGTTTTGTAAATCGCTTGAAAAACGATAAGATCAGATGATATGTATAAATAAGAGAATAATGTATGGTTAAATGAATAACCATTGTAAAATGAGTTTGTATAAGTTAAGTTGCTTGTAAAACAATGTATTGTGAAAAGTATGTTATTTGTATAAAATGTTATATGTCTCAAACTGAAATGATTCAAATAACGCTACGATATGTAATACCATACAGACACTTATATATAGGAAGTACCAGCGGCGTATCCACCATGCTTGTATCATATTACACACGCATCGTTACTTAATCACTTAATTAACCAAACCACCAATGTAAGATGTCTATGTTTAAACCAATTGTCAAATGTATTGAATAATATACCAAAATGTTTATGTCAAGATGTGAATCATGCAACGTATAACCAACGTTGAAAATGTTTATTTGTCAAATGTAAATCATGTAATGTGTAACCAAAATGATATGTATGGCTAATGAAATGCATCAACTAAACCATAGGTGAAATGCACAAAACAAAGTATTGAAGTAAAACTTGGTTTAAATCAAAGTTATGTTTTGTGTAGTAAATGT
This sequence comes from Helianthus tuberosus, assembly GCA_030545235.1. Lineage (NCBI taxonomy): Eukaryota > Viridiplantae > Streptophyta > Magnoliopsida > Asterales > Asteraceae > Helianthus > Helianthus tuberosus. Next base: position 45,567,325 of record CM060429.1, on the reverse strand, counting down.
ATGCTATACTGATATTAGACATTTATGCGGTATTGTGAAAATTCATACATCCAAGCCTTGCGACAGTCGGATAACCATGTAAAAATGGGTTATCAAAAGAATATGTATAGTATAGTTTAAACAAACCAAATGTCATACCAAAATGTAAGCATATGATGAATAAGAAATGTACTAAGTATGCTAAGTTAACATACAAAGCAGAAAAGTCATGTAAATCAATGTGCTAGCATGCTATCAGTTAACATACATAGCAGAAATGTAATGTAGAACCATGTACTAAGTATGCACACAATGGACATACATAGTATAAAATGTAATGAAATCATGTACTATAATGTACTGATGAACATAGGAAGTATATGATGTGAAAACAGGAAAGCATGAAAGTAACAAGTAGGCACATGTGTTTCACCCCAAAACAGTTTGGAAAACAGTAAAAGAGGGGTCTATGTACTCACTTGAGATTGCTTAGTAGTCCTTGAGTAACAACCAAACAATGCTAGAGATCGCGGATATCAAACGGCACCTACTATAGGTAACTATGTTAATAACCGGACCTAAATCGGATGATTCGATAGAATGAGGGTTCGTAAACCAAACGAGTATAGAGACTCGTGTCATATGGTTTAACAAAGCCTTCATGCTAAATGAAACCTAACCTAAGTGTTTCCGACCCATTACGACTCGTTTAGGTAGCTTATGCTACTTTAACGCGTCGTTCGCGTGAAACGCGTTCGGACCGCTTAACTAGTCCTATGACAAGTGTTATATGCCTAAACATGTTACATAATCAGTTATGTGACAAAAGTTTAGGTTACATATGCTTAATTACCAATTATACATGAAAAGGGTATTCTGGTAATTTACCTAAGGCATATAAACTACCTATCATACAATTACTCAAACGATGTGACCATAGGGTATAACCTCGGAAGGTTATTCCCTACCTACTATGGTCACCTAATGTATTTGGTCGGATCCTAATGATCGACCAAATGGGTCGGGTTCGAAGGTATAAGCGATTTATCAGATCGCTTACCCTACGACCCTAGACAACGTGGTAATCAGTAGGCATAGTCCCAAGGGACTATAACCAACGTGATTACACTCACGTTGCGAAGTTCAAACGAACTTCGCATTGACCATAACTGGTCAACGCAGAAAGTCAAACAAAGTTTGACTTTCAGACTCGAAAAGACTCGAAAAGCAATAAAAGAACGAAAGAATACTTACGAAGGGTCCCCGAATGCTAATCTAGATCAAAATAACTCAGGTATGAAACAATGGTTCCAACTTAGAGTCACTTAGATCAGATTCTTGTGATTTTTGAAGTTAAATGGGTTGGGTATTTATAGGAATACCCGAACCGTTAAGATCGTTTGTCGAATATCGTGCCTTAATCGCATCCGTACAAGTGTTGCAAAGTTGTGGTGGCTAAAAATGGGTCTAAATGAGCTGAATGTGCAGTTGAGAATGTGTGGGTGAGGATCAAACAGCTGGAAACTGCTGACTGTTCGATCTAATCTGATCAGGAAGGCGGACGCGGCCCGCTTCAGCATGTGTAGAATCTCAGGCGGGCCGCCTGGGACTTCTGATCAGCAAACATGTTTCCATTTTGACAGTTTCAGTCCCTGCATGTGTTTAAGGCCATTTCCGACACTTCTAAGGCCCGTAAAGCCAATTTTAAGGCCCTAAAATGATGCCTAAACATTGTGGACATGAAACATGCTCAAAAATATGCCGGAGGTTGGTTCGTTTGGCCGTACGAACGCGATGTTCGCTTAATTACGACGGAATGCGCATAAGCGCGAAAAACGATCCAAATGACGAAACGAATGGATTTTTCTTATGCCAAACACTAAAATAAAATATTTTAGTGCTTACATAAATTTTTGGATGTCCGGATGTATTCAGAACGTAAGTTATGCGCGAAAGTGCAAACTTGTCACTTTTTGACGCTTTTAGTCCCTGAATGACACAAAAGTTTATTTTAGCATACCGAACCCCTCAAAGCCTATTTCTAAGCTATGTAAAGGATATTTATGGTATGTTTAACTTATGGTCATATTCCGGAATGTCTGTTACAGTTCAAATTGGCATACTTTCGCAGTTTGTCAACTTTAGTCCCTGTAAGCGATTTAACTTGATTTTGCCATACCAAAGCCTTCAAAACTTATTTCTAAGTTATGTAAAGGTTATTTAAGGTATGTTAAGTATATGTCACTATTCCGGAGTGTTCGTTGCATTAAACTGGTTATATTTATGCATCGGTGCGCGTATAACCTTCCAGAAAGCGATTTAGAGTTTGGAATTGAACAAGAGTTGATATGTGCAAACGATACACATATTTTTACAAATCCCAAGTATGAAATACAATATTTCATTGGTTTGGCATTTTTTTGATGGTTGAGGTGACACAGGTGTCACAATAGTTTTTGTGATCCTTCAAGATCTTGCCAAGTCTTGGAATGGGTTATGAGATGATTACAGGTGTTTTACCAGGTTTTAATACCATCAAAGAGCCCATAGAAATGATTTTAGTGGTTTAGAATGGCTTGGAAGGGGCTACAAGCCAAAAAACGAAGCTGCCCAGACCTGGGCGTAGGCTACGCTGCAGGGGGCGTAGGCTACGGCCTGCACAGATCATACACACACAACAACTTTCAAACTTTGTCATTTTAGGCCCCTTGACTTCCATACTTGCATGTTTTGTTATAATTAGCACAAAAAGCCCTCCTTAGTCAATATTAGGCACACCCAAGAGTATGACCGAACATCACGGAGTTCCCGATTCGATTAAAAGGTCTCTCAAAGGCGTAGTTTCACACATTGACGCTTTTTGTCCTTTTAACGCACAAAGTTGTGCGTAATATCGTTTAACGATATCAAAGCCTTTCATGACCCAATTAAGCATTCCCGAGAGTATGACCGAACATTACGACACTCCAGTTCGCTTATATGGTCACTCAAAGGTGTAGTTTTAAATGTTGACGCTTTTGGTCCTTTTAATGCACAAACTTGCGCGTATTATTGTTTAATGGCATCAAAGCCCTATGTAGCCCATATTAGGCATTCCTGTGAGTATTATCAAACATCATGATGCTTCGGGTTCGTTAAAAGGTCACTCAGAGGTAAGAATTAACATGTTGACGCTTTTAACCCTTTTAACGCACAAACTTGTGCGTGTTATTGTTTATCGGCATTAAAGCCCTAAATGGCCAATATTACGTATTCCCAAGAATATGATTAAACATCATAACGCTCTGGGTTCGTTAAAAGGTCATTCAGAGGTATAATTAAACATATTGACGCTTTTAACCCTTGTAACTTGCAAAGTTGCGCGTAACGTCACTTATAGGCATAAAAGCCTTAGATGGCCAATATTGGATATTCACGAGAGTATAAACACACATCATGAATCTCTCAGTTTGTTAAATGTCACTCAGAGGTAAGAATTAACATGTTGACGCTTTTAACCCTTCGTCGCGCAAACTTTCAAATAATTATGCAAACGGCTCCTTTTAACCAACGAGTGGCTTTATTCTAAATATGAATACCGTGTAACCTCATTCAGAGGCTTAGTTTAAGCATGTTGACACTTTTAGTCCTTTCGCATTCAAAGTTTTTAATTTTTCGCTAAATTAGCCCCTCATAGTCAACGTTTGACCTTATTAGGGTTTAGTACACGTGTCAACACATCATTGGACGTGATTTTACAAGGTGTTACATCCTCACCCATTAAAAGAAATCTCGACCTCGAGATTTGCTAAAATAATGGAAGTACTTTCTGTCATATAATGGACTTAACCTCCACAACATATCTGGGCCTCTAAGGGCACCCCAATTGACCTTTATAATAGGTACATGTTTTCTCTCGCAGCTTCTAATCCTGCCGATCCTTATTCGATACTGGTTTCTCATCAAACCACAAATTTTCATTAATCTGCATATCATTATGTGACGATGCTATCGACTTATCGGCGAAACATATCCTTAAATCACTAGTATGGAACACATTGTGATTACCATCAAGCTCCTTAGGTAAGTTTTAGCTTATAGGCTACTGATCTTGATATATTCGATTCTCTCGAATGATCCTATATCCAGAGCTTAACTAGCACGTTAAATTAAAATTCAGCACACCCTTCTAGGTGATACTTTCAGTTGAATCTTATAACTTATTAAGAACTTAAGAGGTTTGCGTCTTTCATCAATCATTGATTTTTCTGCCGATTACTGGCAGCTTCCAGACGATCATAAATTTATATGATCCTATCCGTTGTTTCCAGGGCAACTTTCAGATCCTGACGATTGGACTTACCAAAGTCCTGTCCATCAAACGGATGTTTGACATTCCATCTATACAAGGTCCCCAAAGGAGCAGTCTTGGTACTTATATAACTACCATTAGTTATAGGAGAGTATATTTAAGGTGAGATAGTCATTCCAACTAGCTCTTAAGCCGGTCTTAAAGAGTAGATAACCTCATGGTTAGTTGAATGAGTCGACGATCCTCGATAGCTGGTAGCGATTCTCAATTGTTACCTAGTTAGGGTTGCGGTAATCAATGCATAAGCGCATTGAACCGTCTTCCTTAAATAATAATACTGGAGCTCCAAGAATAATGAGCTAGGCTTTATGAAATCTTCTCTAAAAGCTTATCTAATTGGTTCTTAGTTCTTCCATTTCCGTCGGTACTAACCGATATGGAGATTTTTCAATAGATGCAGCCCTAAGCGAGATTTTAATCTTAACTCCGCTTGTCTTAGGAGGTGAACAGGGTAGTTCTTTGTAGAAGATAATCAAGACACACAGAGATTACTGAGGTATTCTAAATCTCAGGCTTCAGTTCATCTATCGCTATCCGTGCCATATAAATGACACATTTACTTTACGAAAGCATGGATTCCTTAATTAATGACCCTTATTTGGACATTTCTACATTGGATATCAAATGAAATATGTTGAAGCAGCAACTACCATCTTGTAAATAATGTGATCGATCCTCCTTGTGTTAGCATGATTGTCACACCCCGACCACGTAAAACATCAAACGTGGCGGAAAACGTCGGGGAGTGTTGTAACAGAATTAATTGTTTCATAACCATGGTATACAAAGTTGTAATTTATTTATCAACATAAGAGTTACATTGTTTTAAACAGGAATCAAAGAGTTCATTACATAATTAAACTAAGTCTATCTCCGTTTTATGTCTCTAAGGCACAGGTCCGCCCTAGTGTCACGATCATAGTCCTAAGCAACAGCTCCTGAAAACACATGTGAAAATAGGTACGTCAGCATAAAAATGCTTGTGAGATACATAGGTTTTGTGAAAATAGGATTCATGACTTGTGTTTAAGAAAATGTTTAGTCATGAACCTTGTAATTTTCTTTGTCTTGTAAATCATTTGAAAAACGATAAGATCAGATGATATGTATAAATAAATGTAAGGTTAAATGAATAACCATGTAAAAGGAGTTTGTATAAGATAAGTTGTTTGTAAAACAATCTCTTGTGAAAAGTATGTTGTTTGTATAAAATGTCATGTGTCTTAAATTGAAATGATTTAAATAACGCTACGTTATGTAATACCATACAAACACTTATATATAGGAAGTACCAGCGGCGTATCCACCATGCTTGTATCATATTACACACGCCTCGTTACTTAAATCACTTACTCAAACCAAACCACCAATGTAAATTGTTTATGTATAATCAAATGTCAAAATGTTATTGTGTATACCATATCAAATGTCTGTGTTAAATGTAAATCATGAATTGTGTATATCAATGTCAAAATGTTTATGTCTAATGTGTCACACCCCGACCGCGTAAAACAACAAATCGCGGCGGAAACATCGGGGCGTGTCATAACAGAATTAATTGTTTCATAACCATGGCACACAAAGTGTATTTTATTTATTAAACAAGGGTGTTACATTGTCTCGAAACAGTAAATTAAGAGTTCGGAACATAATTAAACATAGTCTATCTTCTTTTAAAGTCTCTAAGGCACAGGTCCGCCCTAGTATCATGATCAACATCCTATGGAAAAGCACCTGAAAACACATGTGAAAATAGGTACGTCAGCATAAAAATGCCTGTGAGATACATAGGTTTTGTGAAAATAGGATTCATGACTTATGTTTAAGAAAAATGTTTAGTCATGAACCTTGTAATTTGCTTTGTCATGTAAATCATTTGAAAACAATAAGATCAGATGATATGTATAAGTAAATGTCAGGTTAAATAAATAACCATGTAAAAATGTGTTTGTATAAGATAAGTTGTTTGTAAATCAATGTCTTGTGAAAAGTATGTTATTTGTATAAAATGTTCTATGTCTCAAACTGAAATGATTCAAATAACATTACGCCATGTAATACCATACAAACACTTATATATAGGAAGTACCAGCGGCGTATCCACCATGCTTGTATCATATTACACACGCATCATTAACTTAATCACTTAATCAAACCAAACCAACCAATGTAAGAAGTCTATGTTTAACCCAATTGTCAAATGTATTGGATAATATGTCAAAGTATTCATGTCAAGATGTAAATCATGTCAAATGTCTATGTCAAATATCCATGTCAAATGTCTATGTCAAATATCCATGTCAAATGTCTATGTCAAATATCCATGTCAAATGTCTATGTCAAATGTCATGTATGGCAAGTGAAATGTCTCAACTAAACCATATGCACAAAAACAAAGTATTGAAGTAAAACTTGGTTTACCTTTTTTCGTGTGGAATGATATCGTTTATTTCAGTTTAAAAAAAAAAAAAAAAAAAATCAAAGCTATGTTTTGTGTAAATGCATGCAACTATTTAATATTGACATTTACGCGGTATTGTGAAAATGCATACATCCAAGCCTTGCGACTGTGGTGATAAACACTTTAAACAAATTAAAGGTCTATCTGTCTTATATCATCGAATTCGGTCATTCCTTTCATCCCCTTTCCCTGGGACGTCCGGAACGGGAGTTGTCAATTCCTATGGTACCACTACCTACTAACGAACGGCATGATCGGTGTTAATGAATGTATTGTCCCATGTAAACAAACCAAATGTCATACCAAAATGTAAGCATGTGAAAACAATGCACTAAGTATGTAATCAAATGAACATACATAGCGTGAAATGTCATGTAAAACGATGTACTAAGTAATGCACACAATGGGCACACCTAGCATGAAATGTAATGTAAAACAATGTACTAAGTAATGCACACAATGGGCACACCTAGCATGAAATGTAATGTAAAACAATGTACTAAGTAATGCACACAATGGGCACACCTAGCATAAGATGTAATGAAATCATGTACTATAATGTACTAACGAACATAGCATGTATATGATGTGAAAACAGGAAAGCATGAAAGTAACAAGTAGGCACATGTGTTCTACCCCAAAACAGTTTGGAAAACAGTAAAAGAGGGGTCTATGTACTCACTTGAGATTGCTCAGTTGTCTAAAGATAACCACCAAGTAATGCTATAGATCTCGGAATCAAACGGCACCTAATATAGGTAACTATGTTAATAAACCGGACCTATCTCGGAAGACTGGGTAGCATTAGGGTTTGTAAACCAAATGAGTGTAGGAACTCACGTGGTATGGTTTAACAAAGCCTATATACTAAATGAAACTTAACCTTTGTCTTATTGACCCATTATGATCCGTTTAGGTAGCTTATGCTACTTTAACGCATCGTGCGCGTGAAACGCGTTCGGACCGCCTAACTAGTCCTACGACAAGTGTTATATGCCTAAACATGTTACATAATCCGTTATGTGACAAAAGTTTAGGTTACATATGCTTAATTACCAATTATACATGAAAAGGGTATTCTGGTAATTTACCTAAGGCATATAAACTACCTATCATACAACTACTTAAACGATGTGACCATAGGGTATAACCTCGGAAGGTTATTCCCTACCTACTATGGTCACCTAATGTGTTTGGTCGGATCCTAATGATCGACCAAACTGGGTCGGGTTCGAGGTATAAGCGATTTATTAGATTGCTTACCCTACGACCCTAGACAACGTGGTAATCAGTAGGCATAGTCCCAAGGGACTATAACCAACGTGATTACACTCACGTTGCGAAGTTCAAACGAACTTCGCATTGACCATTACTGGTCAACGCTGAAAGTCAAACAAAGTTTGACTTTCTGACTCGAAAAGCAATAAAATAAGGAAAAGAACGAAAGAATACTTACGAAGGGTCCCCGAATGCTAAACTCGATTCAAAAATCTCAGGTATGAAACAAATGTTTCAACTTAGAGTTTCTCAAATCAAATTTCTAGTGATTTTTGCAATGGGGGTGGTTGGGTATTTATAGGAATACCCGAACCGTTAAGATCGCTTGTCGAATATCGTGCCTTAATCGTATCCGTACAAGTGTCGGAAAGTTATGGTGCCTAAATTCCATCCTTATCCGCTGACTAAGCAAGTTTAGAATGTGTGGTTGTGAATTAAACAACGGCTAATACATCGAATCTGGTCCCGAATGCGAAACTGATGTTTCTGTCCAGTTAAGGCACTCGCGTAGCGCGACGGGTAGGCCCTTAGGGCTCGCGCTACACTACTGCCTCCCAGTTCCAGAATTGTTTCAAAAGTGACAGGTTTAGTCCCTGCAGCCCGTTTAAGCGATTTTCGATGCGTTTGAACCCCGTTAACCTCATTTCAAGGCTCTAAAATGAAGTTAAAGTATAGGGAACTCAAAACATGCTCAAAAATATCTTAGATGTTGGTTCGTTTGGCCGTACGATCGCGATGTTCGCTTAATTACGACGGAACGCGCACAAGCGCGAAAAACGATCCAAATGACGCGACGAATGGATTTTTCTTATGGCGAACACTAAAATATAATATAGTCATGCTTACATAAATTTTTGGATGTCCAGATGTATTCAGAACGTAAGTTATGCTCGAAAATGCAAACTTGTGCACTTTTTGACACTTTTAGTCCCTGAATGACCCAAAAGTTTATTTTAGCATACCGAACCCCTCAAAGCCTATTTCTAAGCTATGTAAAGGATATTTAAGGTGTGTTTAACTTATGGTCATGTTCCGGAATGTTCGTTACAGTTCAAATTGACATACTTTCGCAGTTTGTCATATTTAGTCCCTGTAAGCGAGTTAACTTGTTTTTGCCATACCAAAGCCTTCAAAACTTATTTCTAAGTTATTTAAAGGTTATTTAAGGTATGTTGAGTATATGTTGATGTTCCGGAGTATTTCTCGCATTAAACTGAGTATGTTTACGCACTAGTTTGCGTATAACTCTCCAGAAAGTGATATAGAGTTTGGAATTGGATAAAAGTCAAAACATGAAAAATGTAAAACATAACAAAACAAACATTGTGATCAAATAACATTGTTTTGTTGATAATAGAACTGTTCATAGTGATTACAAGCACAGTTGTTACAGTCTCCCCTACTTGTGGAAATTTCGTCCCGAAATTTATTTAGAGGAAACTCGTGAAAAAAAGATGTGGATATTTCGCCTTCATTTGATCTTCGCGTTCCCAAGTAAACTCAGGTCCACGTTTAGCTTCCCAGCGAACTTTGACCAAAGGAATGCGCTTGCGTTTAAGCCACTTGACTTCACGTTCCATGATTTCCACTGGTTTCTCAACAAATTTCAGTGTTTTGCCAACACGAATTTTGTCAAGCGGTATGGAGAAGTTCTCATCAGCAGAACACTTCTTGAGATTGGACACGTGAAAAGTTGGATGAACATTTCCCAGTTCAGGAGGTAACTCAAGTCTGTAGGCTACCTTTCCGATTCTTTCGACGATCTTGAATGGTCCAACGTATCTAGGTGCAAGTTTTCCTTTCTTTCCAAATCTGATCACACCTTTCCAAGGTGAGACCTTAAGTAATACTCGATCACCGACTTGAAATTCCAAGGCTTTGCGTTTTGGGTCCGCGTAAATCTTCTGACGGCTTCTAGCTGCCTGAAGGTTATCACGAACTTTCTTGACCTTGTCAGTTGTCTCTAAAATGAGGGCAGGTCCAGTAAGTTGAGCCTCGCCAATCTCATTCCAGCAGACTGGTGAACGACATTTTCGACCATAGAGAGCCTCGAAAGGAGCCATTTTGATGCTAGTGTGATAACTGTTGTTGTAGGAGAATTCAATCAATTTAATGTGACAACCCTCAAAATCCCATGTATTCCATACAATTTATTAATAATAATTAATGTGGTTGACGACTGTGTGGAATCACTTAACTGCTTTCTGATATCCATGTTATGCTTAAACGTACTTGTTAATATACTAATAGTGTACAGAAAAGTCATTAAATAGTCTGTTATGACTTCCTGAGTGTTAAAAATTAAAAACGTTGCAAAAATATATAAATAGGACGCCTTACGAATTAATTAAGCACTTTAACGGAACAGAAACGAACCGAATAACCGGACATTACCCGGAACACGAAAATATTGTTAAACACATTGTTTTTCTTTTCTGATCTAGTTAGGGTCCCCGAACACCCTAACACACTTTATATTATAACACACATAATAACCCACTAACTAAAAAAAAAAAAAAAAAAAACATTAGCACTTAACTAGTTAGTAACTAGATTGTTTGAAACCCAACCCCATTCCCCCTTTCCCCCATTTTGACGGTTGTGTGTGGGTGGGACACCCCCACCATTCTTTCCATCACTTTATTTAACTTGTTGTTGGTTAAGGAGACACTTTACATGGTGGTTAATATTGAATTTGGATTATAAATTTACATAAGGGTTATGCACTTCATTTCATCAAATACCACACACCAACAAGCTTTCCCTTTTCCTTCTTCCTCTACTTACGGCTGACCTCACCACCACCATTATCACCTTTATTCATCCACCTTACAACCATTCCAAGATTATACAAGGATGCTAGAAGACGTATGATGAAGCTTGGTGTGCTCGGAAGCTCAAGGACCTCTCTCGTTTTCTTTTATCCACTCGATTTCTCCCCTTGAACTCCCCTAGCCTTGAGCTAGTAGTAAGTTGCTCTAAACATCTTCTTGATCTTGTCTAGAGTGGTTAATAAGAGTTTCGTCGGTTAAAAATTATGAACATATAAGATCAAAGTCTAAAAGTTTACTAAAGTGATGAACGAGGTGGTTAATGGATGAATATTAGTTTAAATCATGTAGATCTTGTGTGATTATGATTATTGGATGATTATCTGATGTTTTGCTGATTTATATTGATGGTTAATGTTGTTGTGATTAATTAACTTGATAACGGAATCGATCGAACACGATTTAGAAGGTTAAACACACAAGAATCAGAATCTGTCCAACTTTTACAGCCCACTTCTGTTGGCTGTAAACAGGTCTTAACTTCAACGAAAAATTGATATTTTGAATCTAAAATATGTTATTATGAAATACGGTTCTAATGGCACCGGAATCGTAATTTTTGGACTCCGTTTACTATTTTTAAAGTGTTAATTTGTAACAGCAACTTAAGCTGAATTTTGACAGCAATAAATGGGTGTCGTATTTTTAGTCATAACCTGAGTTTTGTGATGAATCGAACCATGAAATTTGTACAGTAAATGACAACCGATGTATTTGTAATTACCCCACCGGAATTTCGTAAATCGGACACTCGATGAATTTTTAATAAATTGTTTCGTGGACTGTGGTCAGAAATACATAAATCTGAGTTCGGTCCCGAATATGAATTTTTATAAAATGTGGGTAATGAACCGGACCCCGATATTTTTACATAATAAAATATGGGATGTTTATGACATTCTATAAAAATTTGGGAATTTTTGAAATAATCTAACTATTTTATTTAAATGCCCGAAAACAGCCGGTTTTGAATATTAATGCTGAAATAACATAAGTTGTGATTTGCGCGTCTAAATGTCGAGTATGCTATCTGTGAATGATTTGACATGTTATATATGTTATGTGCATTATCGTATGTTTGATTTTGAGTGGGGAATGGACGGGAAACTTAGATGGGCGTAAACCGTTACAGTGGTGCATGTTGTGTGATAGATACGTGTAGGAACTTTGTGTTCTATTTGAAAGCCACTAAATGACTAACTGGTAAATCATACTAGGACGTGATTGACCGACCTTGACTGTTAGCTATATTGAGAATCTAACCGAGCAAACCGAGGTGAGTTCACACACTTTCTAAGGCATGGGATTCCCGGTGGTTTGGGAATGGGTTAAAGAATTAAAACTGAATCTACATATCCTCCTTGGGTAGGATATGTACGGCCATCCTCCAGAGAGTGGATGCCATTATTAAACCTACGAATTCTCCTGGTGCAGAATACGTACGTTCGTCCTCCTGGTGCAGGACAACAACCTTAAAACTAGCTAGACAAAACTCTATCAATAAGTCCCTCTTCATATCGACTTAATCGCCGAGGCCAATGGCGAGCGGGTCATTAGTTAATAGCGCTATTAGGTTTAACAAACCTCACACCGTGCCAGTCGGACGGGCGTGTACTAATGGACTATGGCAGATTGTCAGTGATGATAGACACTGATATAGGGCACAACTTATTTGCGTAGCAGTCGATATCATTCCGTCTAGTAGTTCAAACGGGGAAAACCCCCACTGATCATGGTTATGGATTGGGTAAAGAAAAAGAGAAATGGTTAAACATACTTTCAACTACGGGGTAACCCCCACGGCAAATAAGCCAACGAAAGTCAAACCACGTTTTCAGAAACAACTTAAAACTAAACAACCAAACGTGAACTCACTCAACTTTGTTGTTGACTCGTTGTTACATGCCTTACAGGTCGCTAAATGCTTGGAGCTCGCACTTGAAGGAGTCGTTGTGGTGTACGGACTGTTATGTTCCGTGCTTAATGTTTAAATCCTTATGAACTTACTAAACTAGCGTTTTGAAACTTTAACTTATGAACTATGGACTTATGCTTTTGAACTCACGTTTATGCTTCCGCTGTTTAAACCAAACAAGGTTAACTAGCTTAGGTCACCAATCGTATTATGTTTGGTTTTATTTACTTAATTGTGTCGTTCAATATGATTGGTGGCTCGATCCTGGTCATGTCACGCCTCCAAGCGGTGATACTCCGCATGGTGGATTTTGGGGGTGTGACAGATTGGTATCAGAGCCATTGGTTATAGTGAACTTGGTTTTAAAAAGGGAAAAGTTTTTGATAAAACCAGACTATAACCGGTACAGTACTCAACGATCCACAACGACGCTTCGCTCCACGTGCAAGACTCAACACACTAGGTGGTATGATTTAAGTTTATATTTCTTACTTGCTAGATCACTTTTGTCCGGTATGGTGTTTATGGTGTGTTTATTTAGGGTAGTAGCATGTTGTCTATTAGCCCTACTGCATTCTTTATGATATGCAATTGTTTACTTGAAATTTGACAAATGGTGGTCAAATTCTATTCTAAATTTCTCGTCACCCCTCTACGACAACTGTTTATGCATTCTATCTATTTACACGCTTAACTCGACATGACGTCACCATCTGACCCTCCGTGCATTCGGCTTGTACGTCAACATTCACGAAGACCCGACCTGGCTCAAACGAACTTGGGTTTTGGAGAACTATACCCACGCATCCCCGTTGACGGACCTCATCATCTCCACTGGTCGTCGTTACCGGAAACGAAGCAGCCACAGTTACGCGCGTTCGTCGATTTGCAACTCGCAACTATACCAACCAGACTCTATTTTGGACAAGTAATATACTTCCGTGAATCCTGATGCAACGAACTTCCCTTTTTGTGTCATGCCGCCACACCTCACTATTAGAATTGCTTCTAAGCGACATATTACTTGGTTGAATTCTTCTGTTATTGGTGGACCCCTGTTTTCACTCGATTCTTCGCATGAACCTCATTAACTCCCTGTTTCTTCGATTGGCAACTGATTTAACGAAACTCCAACAACCACATCACTATTTCCACCGATCACAAGTTTACCCCCATTACCTTATTGGGTGGTTAATGCTTCTTCTACTTGATTTACTCCTTCGAAAACCCAACCTAGCGAATGGATGCCCTTACTGATACGATAGTCATCAGGACGCTCAAGGACGAAAATATGGAATCACTCAACCTACAGGCGAACACGATAATCTATACGCTTACCTGACCCGCCTCACACTACAAGAAATCGTACTATTCCATGATAGTCTTCTTAAATACGAGGAATCCTTATACTAGCTTTTGTACCAACACATGATTATTGGTTTATGTTATGTCTGATTTCTACCATTTGCTTAGACCAAACCGTCATTCTCTTACCACACTGACATTTCGTTCTCGCTCCACCATGCAAAGACACTGAAATGAACACCCTCTAGCATAGAGAGTTTGGAAGGCTCGACTCTCGATCCTCGGTGATCACTCCTTGAAATCTTCAGAGTGATGCAAAGAACGATCCCAATGTTGTGATGGGTAAGTTTCTTCTGGACGACTTCTTTGTTACTGTTTTGTTTGACTCGGGCGCTGATACTAGTTATGTATCCTTAAAAGTTAGTCAAATGCTTAAGCGTACTCCAACACCCTTGAACACCAAACACACGGTAGAACTAGCTAATGGTAAAAGTCTTGAAGCCACACACGTAGTTAAAGGTTGTAACCTCGTCTTAGCTGGTCAGACCTTATCTATCGACCTTATTCCTATCACTTGGAAGTTTCGACGTCGTTATTGGGATGGATTGGCTATCTCATCATCAAGCGGAGATTGTTTGCAAGGAGAAAATCGTCCGCATTCCTTGTTCTGGTGAAGAACCTATCATGATTCATGGCGACAAGAGTGGTGCTGTCGAAGGCATCATCTCTTTCCTTAAGGCCCAGAAGTGTTTGCGAAAGGGCCACACTGCCATTCTAGCACTCGTTACTGACACATCCACGGAAGATAAGAGAATTGAAGACATCCCTATTGTGCGCAATTTTCCCGAGGTATTTCCTGAGGAATTACCTGGTCTTCCGCCTCATCGCCAAGTTGAGTTTCAAATCGGGCTAGCTCCTGGAGCAGCGCCAGTAGCTCGAGCACCATATCGTCTAGCCCCATCAGAACTCGAAGAACTGTCCACACAACTACAAGAACTCTTGGAAAAGGGTTTTATACGTCCTAGCTCTTCACCCTGGGGAGCTCCAGTCTTGTTCGTGAAGAAGAAAGACGGTACCTTCAGGATGTGTATTGACTATCGCGAACTTAACAAGGTGACTGTGAAGAATCGTTATCCTCTTCCACGTATTGACGACTTGTTTGACCAGTTGCAAGGGTCGAGCTATTACTCCAAGATTGATTTGAGATCGGGATACCATCAGCTGAGAGTCCGAGATGAGGACGTCTCCAAAACAGCATTCAGAACTCGTTACGGCCATTACGAGTTTCTGGTTATGCCGTTCGGGCTAGCGAATGCACCGGCAGTCTTCATGGACCTCATGAACCGAGTGTGCAAGCCTTACCTGGATAAGTTCGTTATTGTGTTCATCGATGATATCCTGATCTATTCTAAGAGTCAGGAGGAACACGAGCAGCATCTACGGCTTATGCTGGAACTTCTTCGAAAGGAACAGTTGTATGCCAAGTTTTCGAAATGTGATTTCTGGCTTCGCGAAGTCCACTTTCTAGGCCACGTGGTAAACAAGGATGGAATTCATGTGGATCCATCTAAGGTTGAATCAATCAAGAACTGGCCTGCACCCCGCACACCAACAGAAATCCGCCAATTCTTGGGTTTGGCCGGATATTACAGAAGGTTTATAAAAGATTTCTCCAAGATTGCGCAACCTCTCACTTCACTGACTCAGAAGGGCGTCATCTATCGTTGGGGTAATGCACAGGAGTCCGCATTTCAACATCTAAAGGATAGACTTTGTAGCGCGCCTATCCTCTCATTGCCAGAAGGCACCGATGATTTCGTGGTTTATTGCGACGCTTCCATCCAAGGACTTGGTTGCGTATTGATGCAACGTGACAAGGTCATTGCCTACGCATCGCGCCAACTTAAAGTTCACGAAAGAAACTACACTACTCACGATCTGGAGCTGGGAGCAGTTGTATTCGCGCTTAAGATATGGAGACATTACCTGTACGGTACCAAGTGCACCATTTACACCGACCACAGGAGTCTCGAGCATATCTTCAAGCAAAAAGAGTTAAACATGCGACAACGCCGATGGGTCGAACTTTTGAATGATTACGAATGCGCTATCAAGTATCATCCGGGCAAAGCCAATGTTGTGGCTGACGCCCTCAGTCGAAAGGATACTTTACCTAAGCGTGTACGAGCATTATAGCTTACCATCCAGTCTAACCTTCCTGCTCAGATTCGAGATGCCCAGGCCGAAGCATTGAAAGCAGAGAACATCAGGGCTGAGTCCCTACGAGGATCGAGGCAGCGGCTAGAACAAAAGGAAGACGGTGCCTACTATGTTAACGGACGCATCTGGGTTCCATTTTATGGAAACTTACGCGAGCTTGTGATGGACGAAGCGCACAAGTCTCGTTATTCGGTACATCCTGGTTCGGATAAAATGTACCACGACCTCAAAACTACGTACTGGTGGCCTGGCATGAAAGCCCACATAGCAACCTACGTCAGTAAGTGCTTGACTTGTGCGAGAGTCAAGTCTGAATATCAGAAACCATCAGGCCTACTTCAACAACCGGAGATCCCGAAATGGAAATGGGAGCAAATTTCCATGGATTTCGTTACCGGCCTGCCCAGATCTCAACGCGGAAACGATACCATTTGGGTGATCGTAGATCGATTAACCAAGTCTGCACATTTTCTGGCCATCAAGGAAACGGATAAGTTTTCTACTCTTGCAGACATTTACCTAAAGGAAGTGGTATCAAGGCACGGAGTGCCCATCTCTATTATATCTGATCGTGACGCATGTTTTACGTCTGAACTGTGGCAAGCAATGCACAAGTCTTTTGGCTCACGTTTAGATATGAGCATCGCTTATCACCCGCAGATGGATGGGCAATCTGAACGCACCATCCAAACCCTCGAAGACATGCTTAGAGCATGCGTAATCGACTTCGGCAATGGCTGGGAAAAACACCTCCCGTTAGTGGAGTTCTCGTATAACAACAGCTACCACACCAGCATCCAAGCCGCTCCGTTCGAGGCATTGTACCGACGTAATTGCCGATCACCTCTCTGTTGGGCAGAAGTTGGTGACAGCCAAATCACTGGCCCAGAACATGTGGAAGATACCACAGAGAAAATTGCTCAGATACGACAGCGAATGGCGGCAGCTCGTGACCGTCAGAAAAGTTATGCTGATAAGGGAAGAAAACCACTCGAGCTCCAGGTTGGGGATCGAGCGCTACTCAAGGTCTCACCTTGGAAAGGTGTAGTCCGCTTTGGCAAACGAGGCAAACTCAATCCGCGTTATATCGGACCATTCAAAGTCATTGAGAAAATTGGCCAAGTCGCCTACAGGTTGGACCTACCTGAAGAACTCAGCGGAGTTCACAACGTATTCCACGTATCAAATCTAAAGAAGTGTCTGTCAGAGGAGACCTTCATAGTTCCTCTCAAGGAACTCACAATCGACGACCAGCTGCGATTCGTCGAGGAACCAGTAGAGATTACGGATCGAGATGTTAAGATCCTCAAGCACACAAGAATACCTCTCGTCGTGGCCCAGAGTATACCTGGGAACGAGAAGACCAAATGAAACTCAAGTACCCCCAGCTGTTTAAGAAAAACGCAACCACTACTGAGGCTGAAGCTACTGCAGAATTTCGGGACGAAATTCCAAATCAACGGGGGGATGATGTGACACCCCAGGAAAATCAGGAAAACAACGCAACTTAACTAGCTTCCTCAGTAACCACGCGCTAAATTTCGGGACGAAATTCTCTTAACACGGGGAGAATGTGACAACCCTCAAAATCCCATGTATTCCATACAATTTATTAATAATAATTAATGTGGTTGACGACTGTGTGGAATCACTTAACTGCTTTCTGATATCCATGTTATGCTTAAACGTACTTGTTAATATACTAATAGTGTACAGAAAAGTCATTAAATAGTCTGTTATGACTTCCTGAGTGTTAAAAATTAAAAACGTTGCAAAAATATATAAATAGGACGCCTTACGAATTAATTAAGCACTTTAACGGAACAGAAACGAACCGAATAACCGGACATTACCCGGAACACGAAAATATTGTTAAACACATTGTTTTTCTTTTCTGATCTAGTTAGGGTCCCCGAACACCCTAACACACTTTATATTATAACACACATAATAACCCACTAACTAAAAAAAAAAAAAAAAAAAAAAAAAAAACATTAGCACTTAACTAGTTAGTAACTAGATTGTTTGAAACCCAACCCCATTCCCCCTTTCCCCCATTTTGACGGTTGTGTGTGGGTGGGACACCCCCACCATTCTTTCCATCACTTTATTTAACTTGTTGTTGGTTAAGGAGACACTTTACATGGTGGTTAATATTGAATTTGGATTATAAATTTACATAAGGGTTATGCACTTCATTTCATCAAATACCACACACCAACAAGCTTTCCCTTTTCCTTCTTCCTCTACTTACGGCTGACCTCACCACCACCATTATCACCTTTATTCATCCACCTTACAACCATTCCAAGATTATACAAGGATGCTAGAAGACGTATGATGAAGCTTGGTGTGCTCGGAAGCTCAAGGACCTCTCTCGTTTTCTTTTATCCACTCGATTTCTCCCCTTGAACTCCCCTAGCCTTGAGCTAGTAGTAAGTTGCTCTAAACATCTTCTTGATCTTGTCTAGAGTGGTTAATAAGAGTTTCGTCGGTTAAAAATTATGAACATATAAGATCAAAGTCTAAAAGTTTACTAAAGTGATGAACGAGGTGGTTAATGGATGAATATTAGTTTAAATCATGTAGATCTTGTGTGATTATGATTATTGGATGATTATCTGATGTTTTGCTGATTTATATTGATGGTTAATGTTGTTGTGATTAATTAACTTGATAACGGAATCGATCGAACACGATTTAGAAGGTTAAACACACAAGAATCAGAATCTGTCCAACTTTTACAGCCCACTTCTGTTGGCTGTAAACAGGTCTTAACTTCAACGAAAAATTGATATTTTGAATCTAAAATATGTTATTATGAAATACGGTTCTAATGGCACCGGAATCGTAATTTTTGGACTCCGTTTACTATTTTTAAAGTGTTAATTTGTAACAGCAACTTAAGCTGAATTTTGACAGCAATAAATGGGTGTCGTATTTTTAGTCATAACCTGAGTTTTGTGATGAATCGAACCATGAAATTTGTACAGTAAATGACAACCGATGTATTTGTAATTACCCCACCGGAATTTCGTAAATCGGACACTCGATGAATTTTTAATAAATTGTTTCGTGGACTGTGGTCAGAAATACATAAATCTGAGTTCGGTCCCGAATATGAATTTTTATAAAATGTGGGTAATGAACCGGACCCCGATATTTTTACATAATAAAATATGGGATGTTTATGACATTCTATAAAAATTTGGGAATTTTTGAAATAATCTAACTATTTTATTTAAATGCCCGAAAACAGCCGGTTTTGAATATTAATGCTGAAATAACATAAGTTGTGATTTGCGCGTCTAAATGTCGAGTATGCTATCTGTGAATGATTTGACATGTTATATATGTTATGTGCATTATCGTATGTTTGATTTTGAGTGGGGAATGGACGGGAAACTTAGATGGGCGTAAACCGTTACAGTGGTGCATGTTGTGTGATAGATACGTGTAGGAACTTTGTGTTCTATTTGAAAGCCACTAAATGACTAACTGGTAAATCATACTAGGACGTGATTGACCGACCTTGACTGTTAGCTATATTGAGAATCTAACCGAGCAAACCGAGGTGAGTTCACACACTTTCTAAGGCATGGGATTCCCGGTGGTTTGGGAATGGGTTAAAGAATTAAAACTGAATCTACATATCCTCCTTGGGTAGGATATGTACGGCCATCCTCCAGAGAGTGGATGCCATTATTAAACCTACGAATTCTCCTGGTGCAGAATACGTACGTTCGTCCTCCTGGTGCAGGACAACAACCTTAAAACTAGCTAGACAAAACTCTATCAATAAGTCCCTCTTCATATCGACTTAATCGCCGAGGCCAATGGCGAGCGGGTCATTAGTTAATAGCGCTATTAGGTTTAACAAACCTCACACCGTGCCAGTCGGACGGGCGTGTACTAATGGACTATGGCAGATTGTCAGTGATGATAGACACTGATATAGGGCACAACTTATTTGCGTAGCAGTCGATATCATTCCGTCTAGTAGTTCAAACGGGGAAAACCCCCACTGATCATGGTTATGGATTGGGTAAAGAAAAAGAGAAATGGTTAAACATACTTTCAACTACGGGGTAACCCCCACGGCAAATAAGCCAACGAAAGTCAAACCACGTTTTCAGAAACAACTTAAAACTAAACAACCAAACGTGAACTCACTCAACTTTGTTGTTGACTCGTTGTTACATGCCTTACAGGTCGCTAAATGCTTGGAGCTTGCACTTGAAGGAGTCGTTGTGGTGTACGGACTGTTATGTTCCGTGCTTAATGTTTAAATCCTTATGAACTTATTAAACTAGCGTTTTGAAACTTTAACTTATGAACTATGGACTTATGCTTTTGAACTCACGTTTATGCTTCCGCTGTTTAAACCAAACAAGGTTAACTAGCTTAGGTCACCAATCGTATTATGTTTGGTTTTATTTACTTAATTGTGTCGTTCAATATGATTGGTGGCTCGATCCTGGTCATGTCACGCCTCCAAGCGGTGATACTCCGCATGGTGGATTTTGGGGGTGTGACAGATTGGTATCAGAGCCATTGGTTATAGTGAACTTGGTTTTAAAAAGGGAAAAGTTTTTGATAAAACCAGACTATAACCGGTACAGTACTCAACGATCCACAACGACGCTTCGCTCCACGTGCAAGACTCAACACACTAGGTGGTATGATTTAAGTTTATATTTCTTACTTGCTAGATCACTTTTGTCCGGTATGGTGTTTATGGTGTGTTTATTTAGGGTAGTAGCATGTTGTCTATTAGCCCTACTGCATTCTTTATGATATGCAATTGTTTACTTGAAATTTGACAAATGGTGGTCAAATTCTATTCTAAATTTCTCGTCACCCCTCTACGACAACTGTTTATGCATTCTATCTATTTACACGCTTAACTCGACATGACATCACCATCTGACCCTCCGTGCATTCGGCTTGTACGTCAACATTCACGAAGACCCGACCTGGCTCAAACGAACTTGGGTTTTGGAGAACTATACCCACGCATCCCCGTTGACGGACCTCATCATCTCCACTGGTCGTCGTTACCGGAAACGAAGCAGCCACAGTTACGCGCGTTCGTCGATTTGCAACTCGCAACTCTACCAACCAAACTCTATTTTGGACAAGTAATATACTTCCGTGAATCCTGATGCAACGAACTTCCCTTTTTGTGTCATGCCGCCACACCTCACTACTAGAATTGCTTCTAAGCGACATATTACTTGGTTGAATTCTTCTGTTATTGGTGGACCCCTGTTTTCACTCGATTCTTCGCATGAACCTCATTAACTCCCTGTTTCTTCGATTGGCAACTGATTTAACGAAACTCCAACAACCACATCACTATTTCCACCGATCACAAGTTTACCCCCATTACCTTATTGGGTGGTTAATGCTTCTTCTACTTGATTTACTCCTTCGAAAACCCAACCTAGCGAATGGATGCCCTTACTGATACGATAGTCATCAGGACGCTCAAGGACGAAAATATGGAATCACTCAACCTACAGGCGAACACGATAATCTATACGCTTACCTGACCCGCCTCACACTACAAGAAATCGTACTATTCCATGATAGTCTTCTTAAATACGAGGAATCCTTTTACTAGCTTTTGTACCGACACATGATTATTGGTTTATGTTATGTCTGATTTCTACCATTTGCTTAGACCAAACCGTCATTCTCTTACCACACTGACATTTCGTTCTCGCTCCACCATGCAAAGACACTGAAATGAACACCCTCTAGCATAGAGAGTTTGGAAGGCTCGACTCTCGATCCTCGGTGATCACTCCTTGAAATCTTCAGAGTGATGCAAAGAACGATCCCAATGTTGTGATGGGTAAGTTTCTTCTGGACGACTTCTTTGTTACTGTTTTGTTTGACTCGGGCGCTGATACTAGTTATGTATCCTTAAAAGTTAGTCAAATGCTTAAGCGTACTCCAACACCCTTGAACACCAAACACACGGTAGAACTAGCTAATGGTAAAAGTCTTGAAGCCACACACGTAGTTAAAGGTTGTAACCTCGTCTTAGCTGGTCAGACCTTATCTATCGACCTTATTCCTATCACTTGGAAGTTTCGACGTCGTTATTGGGATGGATTGGCTATCTCATCATCAAGCGGAGATTGTTTGCAAGGAGAAAATCGTCCGCATTCCTTGTTCTGGTGAAGAACCTATCATGATTCATGGCGACAAGAGTGGTGCTGTCGAAGGCATCATCTCTTTCCTTAAGGCCCAGAAGTGTTTGCGAAAGGGCCACACTGCCATTCTAGCACTCGTTACTGACACATCCACGGAAGATAAGAGAATTGAAGACATCCCTATTGTGCGCAATTTTCCCGAGGTATTTCCTGAGGAATTACCTGGTCTTCCGCCTCATCGCCAAGTTGAGTTTCAAATCGGGCTAGCTCCTGGAGCAGCGCCAGTAGCTCGAGCACCATATCGTCTAGCCCCATCAGAACTCGAAGAACTGTCCACACAACTACAAGAACTCTTGGAAAAGGGTTTTATACGTCCTAGCTCTTCACCCTGGGGAGCTCCAGTCTTGTTCGTGAAGAAGAAAGACGGTACCTTCAGGATGTGTATTGACTATCGCGAACTTAACAAGGTGACTGTGAAGAATCGTTATCCTCTTCCACGTATTGACGACTTGTTTGACCAGTTGCAAGGGTCGAGCTATTACTCCAAGATTGATTTGAGATCGGGATACCATCAGCTGAGAGTCCGAGATGAGGACGTCTCCAAAACAGCATTCAGAACTCATTACGGCCATTACGAGTTTCTGGTTATGCCGTTCGGGCTGGCGAATGCACCGGCAGTCTTCATGGACCTCATGAACCGAGTGTGCAAGCCTTACCTGGATAAGTTCGTTATTGTGTTCATCGATGATATCCTGATCTATTCTAAGAGTCAGGAGGAACACGAGCAGCATCTACGGCTTATGCTGGAACTTCTTCGAAAGGAACAGTTGTATGCCAAGTTTTCGAAATGTGATTTCTGGCTTCGCGAAGTCCACTTTCTAGGCCACGTGGTAAACAAGGATGGAATTCATGTGGATCCATCTAAGGTTGAATCAATCAAGAACTGGCCTGCACCCCGCACACCAACAGAAATCCGCCAATTCTTGGGTTTGGCCGGATATTACAGAAGGTTTATAAAAGATTTCTCCAAGATTGCGCAACCTCTCACTTCACTGACTCAGAAGGGCGTCATCTATCGTTGGGGTAATGCACAGGAGTCCGCATTTCAACATCTAAAGGATAGACTTTGTAGCGCGCCTATCCTCTCATTGCCAGAAGGCACCGATGATTTCGTGGTTTATTGCGACGCTTCCATCCAAGGACTTGGTTGCGTATTGATGCAACGTGACAAGGTCATTGCCTACGCATCGCGCCAACTTAAAGTTCACGAAAGAAACTACACTACTCACGATCTGGAGCTGGGAGCAGTTGTATTCGCGCTTAAGATATGGAGACATTACCTGTACGGTACCAAGTGCACCATTTACACCGACCACAGGAGTCTCGAGCATATCTTCAAGCAAAAAGAGTTAAACATGCGACAACGCCGATGGGTCGAACTCTTGAATGATTACGAATGCGCTATCAAGTATCATCCGGGCAAAGCCAATGTTGTGGCTGACGCCCTCAGTCGAAAGGATACTTTACCTAAGCGTGTACGAGCATTATAGCTTACCATCCAATCTAACCTTCCTGCTCAGATTCGAGATGCCCAGGCCGAAGCATTGAAAGCAGAGAACATCAGGGCTGAGTCCCTACGAGGATCGAGGCAGCGGCTAGAACAAAAGGAAGACGGTGCCTACTATGTTAACGGACGCATCTGGGTTCCATTTTATGGAAACTTACGCGATCTTGTGATGGACGAAGCGCACAAGTCTCGTTATTCGGTACATCCTGGTTCGGATAAAATGTACCACGACCTCAAAACTACGTACTGGTGGCCTGGCATGAAAGCCCACATAGCAACCTACGTCAGTAAGTGCTTGACTTGTGCGAGAGTCAAGTCTGAATATCAGAAACCATCAGGCCTACTTCAACAACCGGAGATCCCGAAATGGAAATGGGAGCAAATTTCCATGGATTTCGTTACCGGCCTGCCCAGATCTCAACGCGGAAACGATACCATTTGGGTGATCGTAGATCGATTAACCAAGTCTGCACATTTTCTGGCCATCAAGGAAACGGATAAGTTTTCTACTCTTGCAGACATTTACCTAAAGGAAGTGGTATCAAGGCACGGAGTGCCCATCTCTATTATATCTGATCGTGACGCATGTTTTACGTCTGAACTGTGGCAAGCAATGCACAAGTCTTTTGGCTCACGTTTAGATATGAGCATCGCTTATCACCCGCAGATGGATGGGCAATCTGAACGCACCATCCAAACCCTCGAAGACATGCTTAGAGCATGCGTAATCGACTTCGGCAATGGCTGGGAAAAACACCTCCCGTTAGTGGAGTTCTCGTATAACAACAGCTACCACACCAGCATCCAAGCCGCTCCGTTCGAGGCATTGTACCGACGTAATTGCCGATCACCTCTCTGTTGGGCAGAAGTTGGTGACAGCCAAATCACTGGCCCAGAACATGTGGAAGATACCACAGAGAAAATTGCTCAGATACGACAGCGAATGGCGGCAGCTCGTGACCGTCAGAAAAGTTATGCTGATAAGGGAAGAAAACCACTCGAGCTCCAGGTTGGGGATCGAGCGCTACTCAAGGTCTCACCTTGGAAAGGTGTAGTCCGCTTTGGCAAACGAGGCAAACTCAATCCGCGTTATATCGGACCATTCAAAGTCATTGAGAAAATTGGCCAAGTCGCCTACAGGTTGGACCTACCTGAAGAACTCAGCGGAGTTCACAACGTATTCCACGTATCAAATCTAAAGAAGTGTCTGTCAGAGGAGACCTTCATAGTTCCTCTCAAGGAACTCACAATCGACGACCAGCTGCGATTCGTCGAGGAACCAGTAGAGATTACGGATCGAGATGTTAAGATCCTCAAGCACACAAGAATACCTCTCGTCGTGGCCCAGAGTATACCTGGGAACGAGAAGACCAAATGAAACTCAAGTACCCCCAGCTGTTTAAGAAAAACGCAACCACTACTGAGGCTGAAGCTACTGCAGAATTTCGGGACGAAATTCCAAATCAACGGGGGGATGATGTGACACCCCAGGAAAATCAGGAAAACAACGCAACTTAACTAGCTTCCTCAGTAACCACGCGCTAAATTTCGGGACGAAATTCTCTTAACACGGGGAGAATGTGACAACCCTCAAAATCCCATGTATTCCATACAATTTGTTAATAATAATTAATGTGGTTGACGACTGTGTGGAATCACTTAACTGCTTTCTGATATCCATGTTATGCTTAAACGTACTTGTTAATATACTAATAGTGTACAGAAAAGTCATTAAATAGTCTGTTATGACTTCCTGAGTGTTAAAAATTAAAAACGTTGCAAAAATATATAAATAGGACGCCTTACGAATTAATTAAGCACTTTAACGGAACAGAAACGAACCGAATAACCGGACATTACCCGGAACACGAAAATATTGTTAAACACATTGTTTTTCTTTTCTGATCTAGTTAGGGTCCCCGAACACCCTAACACACTTTATATTATAACACACATAATAACCCACTAACTAAAAAAAAAAAAAAAAAAAAAAAAAAACATTAGCACTTAACTAGTTAGTAACTAGATTGTTTGAAACCCAACCCCATTCCCCCTTTCCCCCATTTTGACGGTTGTGTGTGGGTGGGACACCCCCACCATTCTTTCCATCACTTTATTTAACTTGTTGTTGGTTAAGGAGACACTTTACATGGTGGTTAATATTGAATTTGGATTATAAATTTACATAAGGGTTATGCACTTCATTTCATCAAATACCACACACCAACAAGCTTTCCCTTTTCCTTCTTCCTCTACTTACGGCTGACCTCACCACCACCATTATCACCTTTATTCATCCACCTTACAACCATTCCAAGATTATACAAGGATGCTAGAAGACGTATGATGAAGCTTGGTGTGCTCGGAAGCTCAAGGACCTCTCTCGTTTTCTTTTATCCACTCGATTTCTCCCCTTGAACTCCCCTAGCCTTGAGCTAGTAGTAAGTTGCTCTAAACATCTTCTTGATCTTGTCTAGAGTGGTTAATAAGAGTTTCGTCGGTTAAAAATTATGAACATATAAGATCAAAGTCTAAAAGTTTACTAAAGTGATGAACGAGGTGGTTAATGGATGAATATTAGTTTAAATCATGTAGATCTTGTGTGATTATGATTATTGGATGATTATCTGATGTTTTGCTGATTTATATTGATGGTTAATGTTGTTGTGATTAATTAACTTGATAACGGAATCGATCGAACACGATTTAGAAGGTTAAACACACAAGAATCAGAATCTGTCCAACTTTTACAGCCCACTTCTGTTGGCTGTAAACAGGTCTTAACTTCAACGAAAAATTGATATTTTGAATCTAAAATATGTTATTATGAAATACGGTTCTAATGGCACCGGAATCGTAATTTTTGGACTCCGTTTACTATTTTTAAAGTGTTAATTTGTAACAGCAACTTAAGCTGAATTTTGACAGCAATAAATGGGTGTCGTATTTTTAGTCATAACCTGAGTTTTGTGATGAATCGAACCATGAAATTTGTACAGTAAATGACAACCGATGTATTTGTAATTACCCCACCGGAATTTCGTAAATCGGACACTCGATGAATTTTTAATAAATTGTTTCGTGGACTGTGGTCAGAAATACATAAATCTGAGTTCGGTCCCGAATATGAATTTTTATAAAATGTGGGTAATGAACCGGACCCCGATATTTTTACATAATAAAATATGGGATGTTTATGACATTCTATAAAAATTTGGGAATTTTTGAAATAATCTAACTATTTTATTTAAATGCCCGAAAACAGCCGGTTTTGAATATTAATGCTGAAATAACATAAGTTGTGATTTGCGCGTCTAAATGTCGAGTATGCTATCTGTGAATGATTTGACATGTTATATATGTTATGTGCATTATCGTATGTTTGATTTTGAGTGGGGAATGGACGGGAAACTTAGATGGGCGTAAACCGTTACAGTGGTGCATGTTGTGTGATAGATACGTGTAGGAACTTTGTGTTCTATTTGAAAGCCACTAAATGACTAACTGGTAAATCATACTAGGACGTGATTGACCGACCTTGACTGTTAGCTATATTGAGAATCTAACCGAGCAAACCGAGGTGAGTTCACACACTTTCTAAGGCATGGGATTCCCGGTGGTTTGGGAATGGGTTAAAGAATTAAAACTGAATCTACATATCCTCCTTGGGTAGGATATGTACGGCCATCCTCCAGAGAGTGGATGCCATTATTAAACCTACGAATTCTCCTGGTGCAGAATACGTACGTTCGTCCTCCTGGTGCAGGACAACAACCTTAAAACTAGCTAGACAAAACTCTATCAATAAGTCCCTCTTCATATCGACTTAATCGCCGAGGCCAATGGCGAGCGGGTCATTAGTTAATAGCGCTATTAGGTTTAACAAACCTCACACCGTGCCAGTCGGACGGGCGTGTACTAATGGACTATGGCAGATTGTCAGTGATGATAGACACTGATATAGGGCACAACTTATTTGCGTAGCAGTCGATATCATTCCGTCTAGTAGTTCAAACGGGGAAAACCCCCACTGATCATGGTTATGGATTGGGTAAAGAAAAAGAGAAATGGTTAAACATACTTTCAACTACGGGGTAACCCCCACGGCAAATAAGCCAACGAAAGTCAAACCACGTTTTCAGAAACAACTTAAAACTAAACAACCAAACGTGAACTCACTCAACTTTGTTGTTGACTCGTTGTTACATGCCTTACAGGTCGCTAAATGCTTGGAGCTTGCACTTGAAGGAGTCGTTGTGGTGTACGGACTGTTATGTTCCGTGCTTAATGTTTAAATCCTTATGAACTTACTAAACTAGCGTTTTGAAACTTTAACTTATGAACTATGGACTTATGCTTTTGAACTCACGTTTATGCTTCCGCTGTTTAAACCAAACAAGGTTAACTAGCTTAGGTCACCAATCGTATTATGTTTGGTTTTATTTACTTAATTGTGTCGTTCAATATGATTGGTGGCTCGATCCTGGTCATGTCACGCCTCCAAGCGGTGATACTCCGCATGGTGGATTTTGGGGGTGTGACATTTAAGATGTGAATCCCAACTACCACTAAAATCGATCACACAAGCTCTAAGCATATCCTCCAGAGTCTGGATTGTTCTCTCAGATTGACCATCCGTTTGCGGATGATAAGCTGTGCTCAGATTAAGTTGGGTCCCCATGGCAGATTGCTTGGTTCTCCAAAAATGAGAAGTGAAACGAGCATCTCTGTCAGAAATGATGTTCAAAGGAACACCATGTCGAGCCACAATTTCATCTACATAGATTTGAGCAAGTCTGTCAGTAGGAAAATCCTCGCGGATTGGCAAGAAATGTGCTGACTTTGTAAGACGATCAACGACTACCCAGATGGCATCATGACCTTTCTTTGTGCGCGGGAGTTTGGTAACAAGATCCATAGTAATGTTTTCCCATTTCCAAACTGGGATCTCTGGTTGCTCCAATAAACCCGAAGGACGCTGATGTTCAGCCTTAACCTTTAGACAAGTAAGGCATTTGGATACGTATAAGGCAATGTCTTTCTTCATACCAGGCCACCAATACTGAATACGAAGATCCTTATACATTTTATCTGAGCCCGGATGAATAGAATAACGAGACTTATGGGCTTCATCCATAAGCAAGGTACGAAGATCATCCTGGCTTGGGACCCACAAACGGTCCATGAAGTAATATGATCCATTGTCCTTCAGTTCCAGAGAAGGTGTTATGTGATAGGGAAATTCCTTATCCATCAATCCTTGTGAAACACAAGATTGTTGAGCTTGAGAAATGCGTGCTTGAATATCGGATCGAGCTTGAATATCAGATTGAACACGTACACAATGAAGCTTAGTACGTTCCTTACGACTCAATGCATCAGCTACGACATTCGCCTTACCAGGATGGTAGCGAATTTCGCAATCATAGTCGTTTAAAAGCTCAACCCAACGTCGCTGTCTCATGTTGAGTTCTTTCTGGTTGAAGATATGCTGAAGACTTTTGTGGTCAGTGAAAACCACACATTTTGTACCGTACAAATAGTGTCTCCAGATCTTTAGAGCAAAGACTATTGCACCCAACTCAAGATCATGAGTGGTGTAGTTCTTCTCATGTATCTTCAATTGTCTTGATGCATATGCTATGACTTTGTTCCTTTGCATCAGAACGCAACCAAGACCCAATTTCGATGCATCACAATACACGACAAAATCATCATCACCCTCAGGCAATGATAGAACAGGCGCATCGCAAAGCTTCTGCTTCAGGTGTTGAAAAGCTTCCTCTTGTTTGAATCCCCAGTAAAAGGGCATTTTCTTCTGAGTTAGAGAAGTTAGAGGAACTGCAATCTTAGAGAAGTTTTCAATGAAGCGGCGATAATAACCCGCTAGACCAAGAAAAGAACGAACTTCAGTAGGAGTAGTAGGCGTATCCCAATCCTTAATCGCACTGATCTTGGAGGGATCTACATGAATACCTCGTTCGTTGATAATGTGTCCCAAAAATTAAACTTCTTTAAGCCAAAATTCGCACTTGGAGAATTTGGCGAAAAGTTGCTCTTTCTTTAGGAGTTCCAGAGTAAGACGAAGATGCTGCTCGTGGTCAGCTTGCGTCTTAGAGTAAATCAAGATGTCGTCAATAAAAACAATGACGAACTGATCCAAATAAGGTTTGCAGACCCTATTCATTAAGTCCATGAAAACAGCAGGAGCATTAGTCAGACCGAATGGCATGACTGTGAACTCGTAATGTCCATAACGAGTACGGAATGCTGTCTTCGGAATGTCTTCTTCATGCACCCGAAGTTGATGATATCCAGATCGCAGATCAATCTTCGAAAAATAAGAAGCGCCTTGTAACTGATCAAAGAGATCATCGATTCGAGGTAGGGGATATCGATTCTTGATGGTAAGCTTGTTAAGTTCACGATAATCGATACACATCCTAAAGGATCCATCCTTCTTCTTGACAAAAAGAACGGGAGCACCCCAAGGTGAAAAGCTGGGATGGATAAAACCTTTGTCAGAGAGCTCCTGAAGCTGTTTAGACAACTCTTGCATCTCAGATGGTGCAAGACGATATGGAGCTCTGGCAATGGGATTTGCACCAGGTACGAGATCAATGCGGAACTCGACTTGGCGTGCTGGAGGTAGACCAGGTAAATCTTCAGGGAACACTTCAGAATAATCCCGAACGACAGGAATATCTGAAATAGACTTACCCTTGCCTTTATCTTCTGTAACATGTGCTAAGAAAGCCACATAGTTCTTCTGCAGATACTTCCGAGCTTTAAAACAAGACATGAGTTTGAGACCACCGGTAGGCTTCTCACCTTGAACCTGCAGGATCTCGCCTGTCGAAAGCGGCACACGAACAATCTTCTTAGAACAAACTATCTCTGCATGATGCTTGGATAACCAATCCATTCCCACAATAACGTCGAAGCTTCCAAGTTGCATAGGCGTGAGGTCAATAGGAAAAAGATGGTCGTTAAGGTTCAACTGGCAGTTGCGAAGAACAGAATCAAGAATAATGGGTTCACCATTAGCAACTTCTACTGTCAAAGATTTGCCTAGTTTCGTTCTAGACACTCGAAGCATTGGTTCAAAAGACAAAGACACGAAACTCTTATCGGCACCCGAATCAAAGAGAACAGATGCAGGCTGATTATTAATAAAGAACGTACCGTTCACCACATTATCGTCAGCCTGTGCCTCTTGGGCATTCATGTTAAAAACTCGGCCTCGAGCCAGAGCCTGATTCTGGTTCTGGTTCTGGTTCTGGTTCGCCAGTCTTGGGCACCGATTCCTATAGTGGGTCAGATCCCCACAATTGTAACAAGCACCTGGTGGGTATTGTGGTCGTGCAGCTTGACCCTGTTGCGGAGCAGGAGGCTGAGCAACTTGTTGAGCCGGGTTCTGAACCGCGGGATTCTGAGCAGACCGACAAACATTGGCAAGATGGCCTGATTTCCCACAGTTAGTACAGAAACGGCATGGAAGTTGTGGCTGGTGGTGACTGTTGCATCTATTGCACAAAGGTGCATTCCCTGAATAGGGTTTCTTCGCTGGAGGCTGTGCAGGTTGGTTGGGAGCTACCTGGTTAGCTTGAGCAGTGATAGCAAAATTTTGGGAAGCCTTACGCTTCTTTGCCCTCTTTGAAGAACCAGAGTTCTTTCCACTCCCGTTTTGACCTTTCTTGCTATCCACCTTATCTGCCGACTGTTTCTTGCCCTTGTCACCCTTCCGGTGTAACTTGTTCTTCCGGATCTGCGACTCAGTCAATGTCGCAGATAACTCGATCGCCTGACGAAGTGTGGCAGGGTTACTACCAGTAAGAATGTCTTGTACCGAGTCAGGTAGGCCATCGATGTATCTCTCGATAGCCTTGTCGAGTGGGGTGACCATTGTTGGGCAAAGCAGACTCAATTCTTCAAACCGATCAGTATAAGCCCTGTGCTCACCACTATCTTTCTTCAACTCATCAAACTCCTTCTCCAACGCTCGTTGCTCATGACGAGGACAAAATTCCCTCATCATAAGGGCTCTAAGTTCAGCCCATGTATGTGCGAGAGCAACTTCTGCACCCCGGTCTCTCATAACCCCGTTCCACCATGTCAAAGCCCTCTTCTGAAATACGCTCGAGGAGAACTCGACCTTGCGATTATCCGGACACTGCACATGGCGAAAAGTATTCTCTATACTCTCGAACCACTGAAGAAGCCCAGTCGCTCCTTCAGAACCACTAAACTTGAGTGGTTTAGCCTGGTTAAAATCCTTGTATTTGCATGGAACATTGTTGTTGTTGTTGGCCTGGTTCCATTGAGCAAAGAGATTTGGGAATTGAGCAGCCATCTGCTGCGCAATAATTTCTGCCAGCTCGGCAGTAGCTATCTGGTTCTCGCGTCGAGGAGGCATTCTAAAAGAGGAAAACATGAAAAGAAACGAGTGAGATGATTGGATGAAAAGAATGAGATGATAAAAACAAGAATTGCCAACAGCATAGATGGTGGTCATTCGTCCGTATCACAAAGCAAACAAATGACACACATCGACTAATCAAAGTAAATGGGTCAGAAATAATGTATAATGAAGACATGCTCGCCTATAAATGAACACTCATCCCAGGAATTCCCAGGTAAGCACAACTGGTCTCGCGTCTGGTTGAGATGTATACGAAGTGCTTGCCTAGACAGAAAACCCAGAATACAGGCATTCACCCTTCCAGTTTGCACATGTTCACATTATTTAAAACCCAAAACGTTTGACGGGATTTTTGAAAATTAGAAGGCACAAGGCCAAAAACCAAACTGAAAAGGGTTCAAAACCATATAACAGAGGGTTCAAAACCTTGTAATAAATCATTCAAAAACAGATGATTGTTTTTCAAAAATCGATTCGGAAAAATTTGGTTCTTGTTTTGATAATCACCTAAGGATAGGTGATGTACATGTTTTAAGATCTAAACACAAGATAGCTTGTGTTAGGTTCCTAGAAAAGTTATAGTCTAGGTCAAAGCATTACTAATAACCTAATTCCCTATAACCATTGGCTTTGATACCAACTCTTCTGTCACACCCCGACCGCGTAAAACAACAAATCACGGCGGAAACATCGGGGCGTGTCGTAACAGAATTAATTGTTTCATAACCATGGCACACAAAGTGTATTTTATTTATTAAACAAGGGTGTTACATTGTCTCGAAACAGTAAATTAAGAGTTCAGAACATAATTAAACATAGTCTATCTTCTTTTAAAGTCTCTAAGGCACAGGTCCGCCCTAGTATCATGATCAACATCCTATGGAAAAGCACCTGAAAACACATGTGAAAATAGGTACGTCAGCATAAAAATGCCTGTGAGATACATAGGTTTTGTGAAAATAGGATTCATGACTTATGTTTAAGAAAAATGTTTAGTCATGAACCTTGTAATTTGCTTTGTCATGTAAATCATTTGAAAACAATAAGATCAGATGATATGTATAAGTAAATGTCAGGTTAAATAAATAACCATGTAAAAATGTGTTTGTATAAGATAAGTTGTTTGTAAATCAATGTCTTGTGAAAAGTATGTTATTTGTATAAAATGTTCTATGTCTCAAACTGAAATGATTCAAATAACGTTACGCCATGTAATACCATACAAACACTTATATATAGGAAGTACCAGCGGCGTATCCACCATGCTTGTATCATATTACACACGCATCGTTAACTTAATCACTTAATCAAACCAAACCAACCAATGTAAGAAGTCTATGTTTAACCCAATTGTCAAATGTATTGGGTAATATGTCAAAGTATTCATGTCAAGATGTAAATCATGTCAAATGTCTATGTCAAATATCCATGTCAAATGTCTATGTCAAATATCCATGTCAAATGTCTATGTCAAATGTCATGTATGGCAAGTGAAATGTCTCAACTAAACCATATGCACAAAAACAAAGTATTGAAGTAAAACTTGGTTTAAATCAAAGCTATGTTTTGTGTAAATGCATGCAACTATTTAATATTGACATTTACGCGGTATTGTGAAAATGCATACATCCAAGCCTTGCGACTGTGGTGATAAACCCTTTAAACAAATTAAAGGTCTATCTGTCTTATATCATCGAATTCGGTCATTCCTTTCATCCCCTTTCCCTGGGACGTCCGGAACGGGAGTTGTCAATTCCTATGGTACCACTACCTACTAACGAACGGCATGATCGGTGTTAATGAATGTATTGTCCCATGTAAACAAACCAAATGTCATACCAAAATGTAAGCATGTGAAAACAATGCACTAAGTATGTAATCAAATGAACATACATAGCGTGAAATGTCATGTAAAACGATGTACTAAGTAATGCACACAATGGGCACACCTAGCATGAAATGTAATGTAAAACAATGTACTAAGTAATGCACACAATGGGCACACCTAGCATGAAATGTAATGTAAAACAATGTACTAAGTAATGCACACAATGGGCACACCTAGCATAAGATGTAATGAAATCATGTACTATAATGTACTAACGAACATAGCATGTATATGATGTGAAAACAGGAAAGCATGAAAGTAACAAGTAGGCACATGTGTTCCACCCCAAAACAGTTTGGAAAACAGTAAAAGAGGGGTCTATGTACTCACTTGAGATTGCTCAGTTGTCTAAAGATAACCACCAAGTAATGCTATAGATCTCGGAATCAAACGGCACCTAATATAGGTAACTATGTTAATAAACCGAACCTATCTCGGAAGACTGGGTAGCATTAGGGTTTGTAAACCAAATGAGTGTAGGAACTCACGTGGTATGGTTTAACAAAGCCTAAATACTAAATGAAACTTAACCTTTGTCTTATTGACCCATTATGATCCGTTTAGGTAGCTTATGCTACTTTAACGCATCGTGCGCGTGAAACGCGTTCGGACCGCCTAACTAGTCCTACGACAAGTGTTATATGCCTAAACATGTTACATAATCCGTTATGTGACAAAAGTTTAGGTTACATATGCTTAATTACCAATTATACATGAAAAGGGTATTCTGGTAATTTACCTAAGGCATATAAACTACCTATTATACAACTACTTAAACGATGTGACCATAGGGTATAACCTCGGAAGGTTATTCCCTACCTACTATGGTCACCTAATGTGTTTGGTCGGATCCTAATGATCGACCAAACTGGGTCGGGTTCGAGGTATAAGTGATTTATTAGATCGCTTACCCTACGACCCTAGACAACGTGGTAATCAGTAGGCATAGTCCCAAGGGACTATAACCAACGTGATTACACTCACGTTGCGAAGTTCAAACGAACTTCGCATTGACCATTACTGGTCAACACTGAAAGTCAAACAAAGTTTGACTTTCTGACTCGAAAAGCAATAAAATAAGGAAAAGAACGAAAGAATACTTACGAAGGGTCCCCGAATGCTAAACTCGATTAAAAAATCTCAGGTATGAAACAAATGTTTCAACTTAGAGTTTCTCAAATCAAATTTCTAGTGATTTTTGCAATGGGGGTGGTTGGGTATTTATAGGAATACCCGAACCGTTAAGATTGCTTGTCGAATATCGTGCCTTAATCGTATCCGTACAAGTGTCGGAAAGTTATGGTGCCTAAATTCCATCCTTATCCGCTGACTAAGCAAGTTTAGAATGTGTGGTTGTGAATTAAACAACGGCTAATACATCGAATCTGGTCCCGAATGCGAAACTGATGTTTCTGTCCAGTTAAGGCACTCGCGTAGCGCGACGGGTAGGCCCTTAGGGCTCGCGCTACGCTACTGCCTCCCAGTTCCAGAATTGTTTCAAAAGTGACAGGTTTAGTCCCTGCAGCCCGTTTAAGCGATTTTCGATGCGTTTGAACCCCGTTAACCTCATTTCAAGGCTCTAAAATGAAGTTAAAGTATAGGGAACTCAAAACATGCTCAAAAATATCTTAGATGTTGGTTCGTTTGGCCGTACGATCGCGATGTTCGCTTAATTACGACGGAACGCGCACAAGCGCGAAAAACGATCCAAATGACGCGACGAATGGATTTTTCTTATGGCGAACACTAAAATATAATATAGTCATGCTTACATAAATTTTTGGATGTCCAGATGTATTCAGAACGTAAGTTATGCTCGAAAATGCAAACTTGTGCACTTTTTGACACTTTTAGTCCCTGAATGACCCAAAAGTTTATTTTAGCACACCGAACCCCTCAAAGCCTATTTCTAAGCTATGTAAAGGATATTTAAGGTGTGTTTAACTTATGGTCATGTTCCGGAATGTTCGTTACAGTTCAAATTGACATACTTTCGCAGTTTGTCATATTTAGTCCCTGTAAGCGAGTTAACTTGTTTTTGCCATACCAAAGCCTTCAAAACTTATTTCTAAGTTATTTAAAGGTTATTTAAGGTATGTTGAGTATATGTTGATGTTCCGGAGTATTTCTCGCATTAAACTGAGTATGTTTACGCACTAGTTTGCGTATAACTCTCCAGAAAGTGATATAGAGTTTGGAATTGGATAAAAGTCAAAACATGAAAAATGTAAAACATAACAAAACAAACATTGTGATCAAATAACATTGTTTTGTTGATAATAGAACTGTTCATAGTGATTACAAGCACAGTTGTTACATAATGTAAATCATGTAATGTGTATCCAAAAATGTCATGTATGGTAAGTGAAATACATCAACTAAACCATATGTAAAATGCACAAAAACAAGGTATTGAAGTAAAACATGGTTTAAATCAAAGTTATGTTTTGTGGAACAAATGCATGCTATACTGATATAAACATCTATGCGGTATTGTTATAATGCATACACTCAAGCCTTGAGACTGTGGCGATAAACCCTTAAACAAATTAAAGGTTTATCTAAATTATGTATATCGAATTCGGTCATTCCTTCCAATCCAAACAAACCTAGGATTTCAGGAACGGGAGTTGTCAATTCCTATGGTACCACTACCTACTAACGAACGGCGTAGCTAATGTTAATGAATGTATTGTTCCATGTAAACAAACCAAATGTCATACCAAAATGTAAGCATGTGATGAAAACAACTGTACTAAGTATGTAACAAATGGACATACATAGCATGTGACGTGAGACAAATGTACTAAGTATGCACACAATGGGCATACATAGCATGAAATGTAATGTGAAACAATGTACTAAGTACGCACACAATGGGCATACATAGCATAAAATGTAATGTAAAGCAATGTACTAAGTACGCACACAATGGGCATACATAGCATGAAATGTAATGTAAAGCAGTGTACTAAGTACGCACACAATGGGCATACATAGCATGAAATGTAATGTAAAACAATGTACTATAATGTACTAACGAACATAGCAGGTATATGATGTGAAAACATGGAAAGCATGAAAGTAACAAGTAGGCACATGTGTTCCACCCCAAAACAGTTTGGAAAACAGTAAAAGAGGGGTCTATGTACTCACTTGAGATTGCTCAGAAGTCCTAAGATAACCACCAAGCAATGCTAGAGATCTCAGAATCAAACGGCACCTAATAGAGGTAACTATGTTAATAAACCGGACCTATATCGGAAGATCGGATAGAATGAGGGCTCGTAAACCCAATGAGTATGGGAACTCATGTAGTATGGTTTAACAAAGCCTACATGCTAAATGAAACCTAGCCTAAGTGCTTACGACCCATTACGACCCGTTTAGGTAGCTTATGCTACTTTAACGCGTCGTTCGCGTAAAACGCGTTCGGAACGCTTAACTAGTCCTATGACAAGTAACATATGCCTTAACATGTCTAATATTGTTGTCAAATCAGTTTAGATGTCAAAAGTTATGTTACATATGTTTAAAATGAATTTTGGCATCAAAGGGGTATTTTGGTAATTTACCTAAGGCATATAAACTACCTATCATACAACTACTTAAATGAAGCGACCATAAGGTATAACCTCGGAAGGTTATTCCCTATATACTATGGTCACCTAATGCGTTTGGTCGGATCCTAATGATCGACCAAATGGGTCGGGTTCGAAGGTATAAGCGATTTATTAGATCCCTTACCCTTACGACCCTAGACAACGTGGTAATCAGTAGGCATAGTCACAAGGGACTATAACCATCGTGATTACAATCACGTTGCGAAGTTCAAACAAACTTCGCATTGACCATAAACTGGTCAATGCAGAAAGTCAAACAAAGTTTGACTTTCGGACTCGAAAAGCAATAAAAGAACGAAGGAACACTTACAAAGGGTCCCCGAATGCTAATCTTGATTCAAGTAGCTCAGGTATGAAACAAAGGTTTCAACTTAGAGCTCCTCAAATCAGATTCTTGTGAGGAATGAGTGAAGTGGGTGTTGGGTATTTATAGATTTCGGTTCACCGTTAGGATCGTTTCTTGGAGAAGAGCGAATGATCTCGCACGTACACTTGTCGGAATGTTGTGGTAGCTCATTTTGCCCCCACCACAAGAGTTTGACAAGTGGCATTGGCCTTTGGGGAGTTGAAGGGCTGTTACCAGCTGTTTAAACACTGAATCTGGTCCAGAAGGGGCCTCGTGTGACGCCAAGACCCCTAGCGTCACGCCTAGCCCTCCTTTTGGCAGAAATGGCAGATTAGGTCCCTGCACATTGTTTCGTTGCGTAACGTCACTTCTAACACCCGTCAATCCCAATTTAAAGCTCCACAATGATGTTAAGACATAGGGAACATGAAATATGCTTGAAAATATCTCGGGTGTCGGTTCGTTTGGCCGTACGGTTGTGATGTTCGCTTAATTACGACGGAATGCGCATAAGCGCGAAAAACGATCCAAATGATGTGACGAATGGATTTTTCTTATGCCAAACACTAAAATAAAATATTTTAGAGCTTACATAAATTTTTGGATGTCCGGATGTATTCAGAACGTAAGTTATGCGCGAAAATGCAAACTTGTGCACTTTTTGACGCTTGTAGTCCCTGAATGACCTAAAAGTTTATTTTAGCACACCGAACCCTTCAAAGCCTATTTCTAAGCTATGTAAAGGATATTTATGGTATGTTTAACTTATGGTCATGTTCCGGAATGTCTGTTACAGTTCAAATTGGCATACTTTCATAGTTTGTCAAGTTTAGTCCCTGTAAGCGAATTAACTTGTTTTTGCCATATCAAAGCCTTTAAAACTTATTTCTAAGTTATGTAAAGGTTATTTAAGGTATGTTAAGTGTATGTTGATGTTCCGGAGTATTTTTCGCATTAAACTGATTACGTTTACGCACCAGTTTGCGTATAACTCTCCAGAAAGCGATATAGAGTTTGAAATTGAACAAAAGTTAAAACATGAAAAATATAAAACATAACCAAACAAACATTGGGATCAAATAACATTGTTTTATTGATAATTGAACTGTTCACAATGATTACAAGCACAGATGTTACAGTCTCCCCTACTTGTGGAAATTTCGTCCCGAAATTTATTTACAGGAAACTCGTGGGAAAAGATGCGGATATTTCGCCTTCATTTGATCTTCGCGTTCCCAAGTAAACTCGGGTCCATGTTTAGCTTCCCAGCGAACTTTGACCAAAGGAATGCGCTTGCGTTTGAGCCACTTGACTTCACGTTCCATGATTTCCACAGGTTTCTCGACAAATTTCAGTGTTTTATCAACACGAATTTCGTTAAGTGGTATGTGGAGGTTCTCATCAGCTAAACACCTCTTGAGATTGGACACGTGAAAAGTTGGATGAACATTTCCAAGTTCAGGAGGTAACTCAAGTCTGTAGGCTACCTTACCGATTCTTTCGACGATCTTGAATGGTCCAACGTATCTAGGTGCAAGTTTTCCTTTCTTTCCAAATCTCATCACACCTTTCCAAGGTGAGACCTTAAGTAATACAAGATCACCGACTTGAAATTCCAAGGGCTTGCGTTTTGGGTCCGCGTAACTCTTTTGACGGCTTCTAGCTGTCTGAAGGTTATCACGAACTTTCTTAATCTTGTCAGTTGTCTCTAAAATGAGGGCATGTCCAGTAAGCTGAGCCTCACCGATCTCATTCCAGCAGACTGGTGAACGACATTTTCGACCATAGAGAGCCTCGAAAGGAGCCATTTTGATGCTGGTGTGACAACTGTTGTTGTAGGAGAATTCAATCAACGAAAGATGTGAATCCCAACTACCACCAAAATTGATCACACAAGCTCTAAGCATATCCTCCAGAGTCTGGATTGTTCTTTCAGATTGACCATCCGTTTGCGGATGATAAGCTGTGCTCAGATTAAGTTGGGTCCCCATAGCAGATTGCATGGTTCTCCAAAAATGAGAAGTGAAACGAGCATCTCTGTCAGAAATGATGTTCAAAGGAACACCATGTCGAGCTACAATTTCATCCACATAGATTTTAGCAAGTTTGTCAGCAGGAAAATCCTCACGGATTGGCAAGAAATGTGCTGACTTAGTAAGACGATCAACGACTACCCAGATGGCATCATGACCTTTCTTTGTGCGTGGAAGTTTGGTAACAAGATCCATAGTAATGTTTTCCCATTTCCAAACTGGGATCTCTGGTTGCACCAATAAACCAGAAGGACGCTGATGTTCAGCCTTAACCTTAAGACAAGTAAGGCATTTTGATACATATAAGGCAATGTCTTTCTTCATACCAGGCCACCAATAGTGAATACGAAGATCCTTATACATCTTATCCGAGCCAGGATGAATAGAATAGCGAGACTTATGGGCTTCATCCATAAGCAAGGTACGAAGATTATCTTGGCTTGGGACCCACAAACGGTCCATGAAGTAATACGATCCATTGTCTTTCAGTTCAAGATCAGGTGTTATGTGATAGGGAAATTCCTTATCCATCAAACCTTGTGAAACACAGGATTGTTGAGCCTGAGAAATGCGTGCTTGGATATCGGATCGAGCTTGAATATCAGATTGAACATGAACACAATGAAGCTTAGTACGTTCCTTACGACTCAATGCATCGGCTACGGCATTCGCCTTACCAGGATGGTAGCGAATTTCGCAGTCATAGTCGTTTAGAAGCTCCACCCAACGTCGTTGCCTCATGTTGAGTTCTTTCTGATTGAAGATATGCTGAAGACTTTTGTGGTCCGTGAAAACCACACATTTTGTTCCGTACAAATAGTGTCTCCAGATCTTTAAAGCGAAAACAACTGCACCCAACTCAAGATCATGAGTGGTGTAGTTCTTCTGATGTATCTTCAACTGCCTCGATGCGTATGCTATGACTTTGTTCCTTTGCATCAGCACACAGCCAAGACCCAATTTAGATGCATCGCAATAAACGACGAAATCATCATTGCCCTCAGGCAAAGTCAGAACAGGCGCGTCGCAAAGTTTCTGCTTCAAGTTTTGAAAAGCTTCCTCTTGTTTAAATCCCCAGTCAAAGGGCTTGTTCTTCTGAGTTAGAGCAGTTAGAGGAACTGCAATCTTCGAGAAATTCTCAATGAAGCGGCGGTAATAACCCGCTAGACCAAGAAAAGAACGAACTTCAGTAGGAGTAGTAGGCGTATCCCAATCCTTAATCGCACTGATCTTGGAGGGATCTACATGAATGCCTTGTTCGTTGACAATATGTCCTAAAAATTGAACTTCTTTAAGCCAGAATTCACACTTGGAGAATTTGGCGAAAAGTTGCTCTTTCTTTAGGAGTTCCAGAGTAAGATGAAGATGTTGCTCGTGATCAGCTCGCGTCTTAGAGTATATCAAGATGTCATCA
Organism: Helianthus tuberosus; assembly: GCA_030545235.1. Lineage (NCBI taxonomy): Eukaryota > Viridiplantae > Streptophyta > Magnoliopsida > Asterales > Asteraceae > Helianthus > Helianthus tuberosus. The sequence continues at coordinate 45,525,528 of CM060429.1, read as the reverse complement.
ATAAAAACAATGACGAACTGATCCAAATAAGGCTTGCAGACCCTATTCATTAAGTCCATGAAAACAGCAGGAGCATTAGTCAAACCGAATGGCATGACTGTGAACTCGTAAATCCCATAATGAGTGCGGAACGCTGTCTTGGGAATGTCTTCTTCATGCACCCGAAGTTGATGATATCCAGATCGCAGATCAATTTTCGAAAAATAAGAAGCGCCCTGTAACTGATCAAAGAGATCATCAATGCGAGGTAGGGGATATCGATTCTTGATGGTAAGCTTGTTAAACTCACGATAATCGATACACATCCTAAAAGATCCATCCTTCTTCTTGACAAAAAGAACGGGAGCACCCCAGGGTGAAAAGCTAGGACGGATAAAACCTTTGTCAGAGAGCTCCTGAAGCTGCTTAGACAACTCTTGCATCTCAGATGGTGCAAGACGATATGGAGCTCTGGCAATGGGATTTGCACCAGGTACGAGATCAATACGGAACTCGACTTGGCGTGCTGGAGGTAGACCAGGTAACTCTTCAAGGAATACTTCAGAATAATCCCGAACAACGGGAATATCTTGGATAGACTTACCTTTGCCTTTATCTGCTGTGACATGTGCCAAGAAGGCCACATAATTCTTTCGCATATACTTCCGAGCTTTAAAACAAGACATGAGTTTGAGACCACCAGCAGGTTTCTCACCACGAACCTGTAGGATCTCGCCTGTCGAAAGCGGCACATGAACAATCTTCTCAAAACAAACTACCTCTGCGCGATGCTTGGATAGCCAATCCATACCTACCATAACGTCGAAGCTTCCAAGTTGCATAGGCGTGAGGTCAATAGGAAAAAGATGGTCGTTAAAGTTCAACTGGCAGTTGCGAAGAACAGAATCAAGAATAATGGGTTCACCACTAGCAACCTCTACTGTCAAAGGTTTACCTAGTTTCGTTCTAGACACGCGAAGTAATGGCTCAAAAGATAATGACACAAAACTCTTATCGGCACCCGAATCAAAAAGAACAGATGCAGGCTGATTATTAATAAAGAACGTACCGTTCACCACTTCATTGTCTGCTTGTGCCTCTTGTGCATTCATATTGAAGACTCGCCCTCGAGCCTGAGCCTGATTCTGATTCGCATTCACCAATCTTGGGCACTGGTTACGGTAGTGGGTCAGATCCCCACAGTTATAACAAGCACCTGGTGGGTAGTGTGGTCATGCAGCTTGACCCTGTTGCTGAGCAAGAGGCTGAGCAACTTGTTGAGCCGGGTTCTGGACTGCCTGATTCTGAGCAAACAGATAAACATTGGCAAGATGACCCGACTTCCCACAGTTATTACAGAAACGGCATGATGTTGCGGCTGATGGTGACTGTTGCATCTATTGCACAAAGGTGCATTCCCTGAATAGGGCTTCTTCGCTGGAGGCTGTGCGGGTTGGTTGGGAGCTGCCTGGTTAGCTTGGGCAGTGACAGCATAGTTTTGGGAAGCCTTACGCTTCCTTGCCCTTTTTGATGAACCAGAATCCTTTCCATTCTTGTTTTGACCTTTCTTGCCATCTTCCTTGTCAGACGACTGTTTCTTGCCCTTGTCACCCTTCCTGTGTAACTTATTCTTCCGAATCTGCAACTCAGTCAATGTCGCTGCTAGCTCGATAGCCTGACGGAGTGTGGTAGGGTTACTACCAGTAATGATGTCTTGTACCGAGTCAGGTAGGCCGTCGATGTACCTTTCGATAGCCTTGTCGAGTGGGGTAACCATAGTCGGGCAAAGCAGACTCAACTCCTCAAATCTATCAGTATACGCCCTGTGCTCACCACTATCTTGCTTCAAATCATCGAACTCTCTCTCCAAAGCTCGCAGTTCATGACGAGGACAAAATTCCCTCATCATAAGAGCTCTAAGTTCAGCCCATGTCTGTGCTAGAGCAACTTCTGCACCACGAAAAATGGAAAATGTAAAACATAACAAAACAAACATTGTGATCAAATAACATTGTTTTGTTGATAATAGAACTGTTCATAGTGATTACAAGCACAGTTGTTACATAATGTAAATCATGTAATGTGTATCCAAAAATGTCATGTATGGTAAGTGAAATACATCAACTAAACCATATGTAAAATGCACAAAAACAAGGTATTGAAGTAAAACATGGTTTAAATCAAAGTTATGTTTTGTGGAACAAATGCATGCTATACTGATATAAACATCTATGCGGTATTGTTATAATGCATACACTCAAGCCTTGAGACTGTGGCGATAAACCCTTAAACAAATTAAAGGTTTATCTAAATTATGTATATCGAATTCGGTCATTCCTTCCAATCCAAACAAACCTAGGATTTCAGGAACGGGAGTTGTCAATTCCTATGGTACCACTACCTACTAACGAACGGCGTAGCTAATGTTAATGAATGTATTGTTCCATGTAAACAAACCAAATGTCATACCAAAATGTAAGCATGTGATGAAAACAACTGTACTAAGTATGTAACAAATGGACATACATAGCATGTGACGTGAGACAAATGTACTAAGTATGCACACAATGGGCATACATAGCATGAAATGTAATGTGAAACAATGTACTAAGTACGCACACAATGGGCATACATAGCATAAAATGTAATGTAAAGCAATGTACTAAGTACGCACACAATGGGCATACATAGCATGAAATGTAATGTAAAGCAGTGTACTAAGTACGCACACAATGGGCATACATAGCATGAAATGTAATGTAAAACAATGTACTATAATGTACTAACGAACATAGCAGGTATATGATGTGAAAACATGGAAAGCATGAAAGTAACAAGTAGGCACATGTGTTCCACCCCAAAACAGTTTGGAAAACAGTAAAAGAGGGGTCTATGTACTCACTTGAGATTGCTCAGAAGTCCTAAGATAACCACCAAGCAATGCTAGAGATCTCAGAATCAAACGGCACCTAATAGAGGTAACTATGTTAATAAACCGGACCTATATCGGAAGATCGGATAGAATGAGGGCTCGTAAACCCAATGAGTATGGGAACTCATGTAGTATGGTTTAACAAAGCCTACATGCTAAATGAAACCTAGCCTAAGTGCTTACGACCCATTACGACCCGTTTAGGTAGCTTATGCTACTTTAACGCGTCGTTCGCGTAAAACGCGTTCGGAACGCTTAACTAGTCCTATGACAAGTAACATATGCCTTAACATGTCTAATATTGTTGTCAAATCAGTTTAGATATCAAAAGTTATGTTACATATGTTTAAAATGAATTTTGGCATCAAAGGGGTATTTTGGTAATTTACCTAAGGCATATAAACTACCTATCATACAACTACTTAAATGAAGCGACCATAAGGTATAACCTCGGAAGGTTATTCCCTATATACTATGGTCACCTAATGCGTTTGGTCGGATCCTAATGATCGACCAAATGGGTCGGGTTCGAAGGTATAAGCGATTTATTAGATCCCTTACCCTTACGACCCTAGACAACGTGGTAATCAGTAGGCATAGTCACAAGGGACTATAACCATCGTGATTACAATCACGTTGCGAAGTTCAAACAAACTTCGCATTGACCATAAACTGGTCAATGCAGAAAGTCAAACAAAGTTTGACTTTCGGACTCGAAAAGCAATAAAAGAACGAAGGAACACTTACAAAGGGTCCCCGAATGCTAATCTTGATTCAAGTAGCTCAGGTATGAAACAAAGGTTTCAACTTAGAGCTCCTCAAATCAGATTCTTGTGAGGAATGAGTGAAGTGGGTGTTGGGTATTTATAGATTTCGGTTCACCGTTAGGATCGTTTCTTGGAGAAGAGCGAATGATCTCGCACGTACACTTGTCGGAATGTTGTGGTAGCTCATTTTGCCCCCACCACAAGAGTTTGACAAGTGGCATTGGCCTTTGGGGAGTTGAAGGGCTGTTACCAGCTGTTTAAACACTGAATCTGGTCCAGAAGGGGCCTCGTGTGACGCCAAGACCCCTAGCGTCACGCCTAGCCCTCCTTTTGGCAGAAATGGCAGATTAGGTCCCTGCACATTGTTTCGTTGCGTAACGTCACTTCTAACACCCGTCAATCCCAATTTAAAGCTCCACAATGATGTTAAGACATAGGGAACATGAAATATGCTTGAAAATATCTCGGGTGTCGGTTCGTTTGGCCGTACGGTTGTGATGTTCGCTTAATTACGACGGAATGCGCATAAGCGCGAAAAACGATCCAAATGATGTGACGAATGGATTTTTCTTATGCCAAACACTAAAATAAAATATTTTAGAGCTTACATAAATTTTTGGATGTCCGGATGTATTCAGAACGTAAGTTATGCGCGAAAATGCAAACTTGTGCACTTTTTGACGCTTGTAGTCCCTGAATGACCTAAAAGTTTATTTTAGCACACCGAACCCTTCAAAGCCTATTTCTAAGCTATGTAAAGGATATTTATGGTATGTTTAACTTATGGTCATGTTCCGGAATGTCTGTTACAGTTCAAATTGGCATACTTTCATAGTTTGTCAAGTTTAGTCCCTGTAAGCGAATTAACTTGTTTTTGCCATATCAAAGCCTTTAAAACTTATTTCTAAGTTATGTAAAGGTTATTTAAGGTATGTTAAGTGTATGTTGATGTTCCGGAGTATTTTTCGCATTAAACTGATTACGTTTACGCACCAGTTTGCGTATAACTCTCCAGAAAGCGATATAGAGTTTGAAATTGAACAAAAGTTAAAACATGAAAAATATAAAACATAACCAAACAAACATTGGGATCAAATAACATTGTTTTATTGATAATTGAACTGTTCACAATGATTACAAGCACAGATGTTACAATGATGAATCAACCAGTCCATAACGGACTCCCATGAGTCGTTGACATTACATATATATATATATATATATATATATAATAAGTAATGATATTATTTTTTGATATATATATGCATGTTGTACGAAATATTTTGCCAAAAATGAAATACCTTCGACTTCAAATCTATTGTTGTTCTTGACTCGCGCGGTGAGAATATCGACCTCGCATCTATTGCGGAGCTTATGGCGGATGTAGTTACTAAGTGAGACCTTAAGCTTGATGTCGTAGAAGATGGTTGTTCTTCCCTTGAATGTGGAGATTCCTGACTTCAGTACTGACGACGACGAGGCGAATGAGGCAACCCTGGACAACAACTCTATTTGTTGGGCGAGGTCCCTGTGGCTTTTACGAATCATGATTGACGACACTCGTGTCCAAACCAGTTAGATGAAGTACTCATCTTGAAGGTGCCCCTCCAGCTACTATTGCTACAAATTCCCTTTATTTCTACTTCGTCTTACGTTGTGCCACTCCGCAAGTAATGACAACGGATGTTAGCACGTGGACCATCATGAAGGTCCCTTCTATGTTGAAGGTATGAAGACAGTAGTGTCCCCTCTCTGACTGATCGCCTGCTTTGAACGAGAGAACATTAGGGTGACCGTGCAAGGCAATTTATTATTACGGGGGCCCACGTAATAACAACTTGTAGTGCATGGAAATCCTGATGGGCTCTGCGGATCAAGCTAATGATCACTATCTATTCGAAATTTTAAATTGCTCAAGTTTCCATCTGGTAAAACACTAACCGAGGTGGTACTATAACACCCTATGATACCGGAAGATCACACTTATTTGTTCACACCTAGCATTTGATCTATATCATGAGTCGGTTGAGACTAGTCAACTAAACGAACAAAATTTGTTAGCCACCACCACCAGTCTACCCTCCACCACCATCATCACCACCACACCTGCCCCTGCCGACCCTAACACTTTTGTTCGAAGCACTCATCTTAGTGCTCCAACAGTAAGTCAGTGCCCTCTCTCGCAGTGTCTACGAGCTGGAGGATGAGTGTGCCCATCTTCGCAGCTTGATCTATCCTTCACTACATGTCACACCCCGATATTTCCACGTATTACCGGTGGGCCCGGTGGGGAATATCTTGACGTAGTTGATATTATCATAGTCAAATAATCACAGTTTAATGCACAACGGAAGTCTAAAGTAATAATACAAACCGAATTGAAAGTATAATAAAATATTTACATAACGGTTGTATGTGGATCCACAGGCGGATCTAAAACATAAAGAAAAATATTGTTCAACAGACTTTAAGTATTAAAAGCTTGCAAGACTCTTTAATTAATACTCAGGAGTTTCCAGCCCATTACGCGTAGTACCTTCACTTAATCTTTTTGAAAAATACGTCAGTTTACACTGGTAAATACAATTAACTGACTCTTTTGAAAAGTATTTATAAAATTGGTTTGGATGCACAAGGCACAAAATATTTTATAACTTGGGACAATTATTTAAAATAACCTTGTTTACAGATTTATATGTTTGTCGTCCATTCAGGGCCGGAATAGAAGAGCCGGTACAAGATTAATAGACACACCACAAGTATAGGCCCACAAGAAGTTTCCTCACGAGTGAGATACCGTTTTTACATACGCAACTGTCAGGTGTATGCCTACACCCCGTGCTTAAGTCGTGGCCATTTCAAATGAATGAGCCGAGGATATCCAGGACACGGTCATTAACCCCCCAAAGGCATTGCATCAAACAAGACAGATTAAAACGGGTTATGCAATTTATTAATCACAATCCGATTAAATGATTTCATACCCGACCAAGCGGTATTATTATAATACCGTATCCCAAGCCCGTATAAGGGAAAATAAGTTAAAAGTATTTACCTGAGCTAAAATGTAATTTTATTCTCAGCCGTATATTCTAATCTGCAAGTGCAAGTAGCTTTTACTGGGCTCCTAATCTGGAACGAAGGTTTTAATACCCTATTAGATTCCTAACGGGTCTTATTTAAGTTGTAACTTTGACCGGTTAGTTTTAAAGGAAAGTTTACGGTTCAAAACGCAAGATTAAGCGAAAACCGGATTAGAACATGATTTAGACCCAACAAGTATGAAGACTTGTAGCACTGCAAGTTTGGAACCAGGTAAAGGGAATGGCTTACATGGATACAGTTGATACCAGTTGGGACGCTATCATGGCTTGGTTTGCTCAGCGGATGAGATCTAAAACGGCTGAAAGTATTGTTAGTAAACTGGTAGTGGCAGCTTCTACTTATTACATTTGGCAAGAGAGGAATGCCAATATTGTCTTATATACGGTGCGTCTTAAGCTGATGACATTCAGAGAGGGGAGGCATGCGAAGAATCCTTTGCTGTTAGAGAGGTGGAAGACCCAAGTGAGGGCTATGAGCATGGAACCGGGCTAGAGTGGTAGTCTAAGGTCTTGGTTTGTAGCCATTGTTTCGGCTTTGGTAGTGTTTCGTTAGTTTGGTTTTGTTTTTTTGGTTGTTAGGGGCTGTTTTGTTTTTGGTTTTGCCTTGTCTTGGTATGCCAAGATTGGCTCTAGTGTGTCGCTCTGACACACTCGTGTAATTATTTTATTTTTTATAAAATTCACCGGGGTAACCCTTTACCCAAAAAAAGTATGAAGACTTGTATAAAATGGGTAAACTAAATACATTTTGGATTTCGAAGTAAAAATGATAAGGTTCGACCCGTTTCGGCTAATTTATGCAAACTAGTTACATAAACCGTACCGAATGCGTATATGCATAACGGGTAACTGAATGAGTCATGTACAAGTTCCATAAGTTATTATGCTTAAAATATGTTGTGATATCAGTAGGATATCTTCCATTATGCCCAAAACGAATTTAAAACCAATTTAAGTCCCGTAAGGGTATTTTGGTCATTTTAAAGTTTATAAAAGAGGTTAAATAGCAACTTGAGGTTCTGGTCTAAAATATATAGTAAAAATATTAATTTTATCAAGTTACATCAGTAGGATATCATACATATGTGAGGTTTATCAATTATGGCCAAACTATGCACCGTAGGGGCATTTTGGTCATTTCACATATGCTTTTAAGGTCGAATTTGGAAATCTGAGTTCAAGACTTATACTTACTGTTAAAGTATAAAAATTTATTTTTAAAATCCGTAGGTAACAAGTCTTAGGTGCTAAATATGGTTTTAAACCATACTATGAAAGTCGGTATTTGACGATATTCGGGTTGTTTAAGGAAATCTGAGATTTTGATCAGTCTCAAGTGTTTAAAATATTTTATTTAACATATGATATCAGTAGGAAAAGGTTTGGTATGCAAATCATATGTTAAACTCATTTTATTAACAAAAAGGGCTTTATCGTCAATTACCGAATTTATGCTAGAACTCTACGCTATGGTCAATATAAAATTTGACAAAAATTTCCAAAAATCCCTGAATATTATATTATAACAGTGGGTAGAAAGTTTGGTGCCAAAAATTGAGTTTAAATATGAATTACGCCAAAAATGCAATTTAATTAACAAAAAACTTTTGTTTTACGATATTTCGCATAACTTTTATTTTAGACCAGAAACTGATGTCAAATTTTTAGGACATACTTATATATCAGTAATAAAACTTTTTGTCGTGTCACATTTTCAAAAATCTCGTTTTTATAAAATAAGGGCATAATGGTCAATTTTAAGCATTTAACGGAAACATGCAATGAACTATGATTTCTATGGGACCATGTTGTAAAACCTCAGAGGGTTATAATTACATATAATATGGTCACAAAGGAATCCTAAGGCATAACTAAACTAAGCTAATTCGGGGCAGAACTGAAAGTCAAAGCAAAAGTAAACTTTTGCGACTTTCGGTTGCGAACCGAGCCTAAACTCAGAATTGTCGGGTTGAACATGCCTAGACATGTTCAATTAATATTTACCAAGATATTAAAGTGACAAAACTGATTTTATAGCATCCACATCATCAGTTATGAATTTTATTTAAAAATTGACCCGTTTGACTTTTATTTTAATTATTTTGACCCGATAGTTAACTAAGTAAACGTGATAATTAGGAGGTGCCCTTTTGAGGGTTTAACACCTACCTAATTACGAACACGTAGCCATGTTCGTTGCGAACAATGACTCGACCGGTTATGGTCTAGCTAAAAGTCAAAGCGTTTATCGTAAACGCCTGACTTTTTGGCTTTAATCGCCAAACAAAACAAACTAGTCACGAAAGGACACTTACAAATGGTCCTATGGACTGAAAGGAGGTTCCCAAAATGTTAGGATCCTCTTAGAATTGAGAGAGAGACAGATTTGAATGAATTGATGCAAGTGAGAAATGAGAATTCTTGGCCCTTATATAGTTTTTGTGATCCTTCAAGATCTTGCCAAGTCTTGGAATGGGTTATGAGATGATTACAGGTGTTTTACCAGGTTTTAATACCATCAAAGAGCCCATAGAAATGATTTTAGTGGTTTAGAATGGCTTGGAATGGGCTACAAGCCAAAAAAACGAAGCTGCCCAGACCTGGGCGTAGGCTACGCTGCAGGGGGCGTAGGCTACGGCCTGCACAGATCATACACACACAACAACTTTCAAACTTTGTCATTTTAGGCCCCTTGACTTCCATACTTGCATGTTTTGTTATAATTAGCACACAAAGCCCTCCTTAACCAATATTAGGCACACCCAAGAGTATGGCCGAACATCACGGAGTTCCCGATTCTATTAAAAGGTCTCTCAAAGGCGTAGTTTCACACATTGACGCTTTTTATCCTTTTAACGCACAAAGTTGTGCGTAATATCGTTTAACGATATCAAAGCCTTTCATGGCCCAATTAAGCATTCCCGAGAGTATGACCGAACATTACGACACTCTAGTTCGCTTATATGGTCACTCAAAGGTGTAGTTTTAAATGTTGACGCTTTTGGTCCTTTTAATGCACAAACTTGCGCGTATTATTGTTTAATGGCATCAAAGCCCTATGTAGCCCATATTAGGCATTTCTGTGAGTATTATCAAACATCACGATGCTTCAGGTTCGTTAAAAGGTCACTCAGAGGTAAGAATTAACATGTTGACGCTTTTAACCCTTTTAACGCACAAACTTGTGCGTGTTATTGTTTATCGGCATTAAAGCCCTAAATGGCCAATATTACGTATTCCCAAGAATATGATTAAACATCATAACGCTCCGGGTTCGTTAAAAGGTCATTCAGGGGTATAATTAAATATATTGACGCTTTTAACCCCTTTAACTTGCAAAGTTGCGCGTAACGTCACTTATAGGCATAAAAGCCTTAGATGGCCAGAGGTAAGAATTAACACACATCATGAAGCTCTCGGTTTGTTAAAAGGTCACTCAGAGGTAAGAATTAACATGTTGACGCTTTTAACCCTTCGTCGCGCAAACTTTCAAATAATTATGCAAACGGCTCCTTTTAACCAACGAGTGGCTTTATTCTAAATATGAATACCGTGTAACCTCATTCAGAGGCTTAGTTTAAGCATGTTGACACTTTTAGTCCTTTCGCATTCAAAGTTTTTGATTTTTCGCTAAATTAGCCCCTCATAGTCAACGTTTGACCTTATTAGGGTTTAGTACACGTGTCAACACATCATTGGATGTGATTTTACGAGGTGTTACATCCTCACCCATTAAAAGAAATCTCGACCTCGAGATTTGCTAAAATAATGGAAGTACTTTCTGTCATATAATGGACTTAACCTCCACAACATATATGGGCCTCTAAGGGCACCCCAATTGACCTTTATAATAGGTACATGTTTTCTCTCGGAGCTTCTAATCCTGCCGATCCTTATTCGATACTGGTTTCTCATCAAACCACAAATTTTCATTAATCTGCATATCATTATGTGACGATGCTATCGACTTATCGGTGAAACATATCCTTAAATCACTAGTATGGAACACATTGTGATTACCATCAAGCTCCTTAGGTAAGTTTTAGCTTATAGGCTACTGATCTTGATATATTCGATTCTCTCGAATGATCCTATATCCAGAGCTTAACTAGCACGTTAAATTAAAATTCAGCACACCCTTCTAGGTGATACTTTCAGTTGAATCTTATAACTTATTAAGAACTTAAGAGGTTTGCGACTTTCATCAATCATTGATTTTTCCGCCGATTACTGGCAGCTTCCAGACGATCATAAATTTATATGATCCTATCCGTTGTTTCCAGGGCAACTTTCAGATCCTGATGATTGGACTTACCAAAGTCCTGTCCATCAAACGGATGTTTGACATTCCATCTATACAAGGTCCCCAAAGGAGCAGCCTTGGTACTTATATAACAACCATTAGTTATAGGAGAGTTTATTTAAGGTGAGATAGTCATTCCAACTACCGCTTAAGCCGGTCTTAAAGAGTAGATAACCTCATGGTTAGTTGAACGAGTCGACGATCCTCGGTAGCTGGTAGCGATTCTCAATTATTACCTAGTTAGGGTTGCGGTAATCAATGCATAAGCGCATTGAACCGTCTTCCTTAAATAATAATACTGGAGCTCTAAGAATAATGAGCTAGGCTTTATGAAATCTTCTCTAAAAGCTTATCTAATTGGTTCTTAGTTCTTCCATTTCCGTCGGTACTAACCGATATGGAGATTTTTCAATAGATGCAGCCCTAAGCGAGATTTTAATCTTAACTCCGTTTGTCTTAGGAGGTGAACAGGGTAGTTCTTTGTAGAAGATAATCAAGACACACAGAGATTACTGAGGTATTCTAAATCTCAGGCTTCAGTTCATCTATCGTTATCCGTGCCATATAAATGACACATTTACTTTATGAAAGCATGGATTCCTTAATTAATGACCCTTATTTGGACATTTCTACATTGGATATCATTCTTTGAATACCATTTTCTGATTTTGGTACAATATGACCATTGGGATATCTTGGTGGTCCCATGCATTAAACCGCCATACTGATCAGGCATGGAAGCAATCTATGGGACACACTAGGATACGCCAATCCTCATATGGCGCTTTTATCAAGCATAGTCTAGCATTCGCATTTGATAGAAATCAGTGAAATAATAAAATAAAATAACATATAGTGACGTACTCCATCTGGAGAGAGAGTACTCTAGATTTTACGAATGAATATTTTCGATAAAAATAAAAGAAATGGTTCCTATGATTTTCGTCGGTAAGTTTTACCTTACACTTAATATCTGGAGTTCTTATGGGGAATTTTGAAAGTTTGCTAAGCTTATGATCTATGAAAGACTTATTATTCCCCGAATTAAATCAAGACAGTTAGCAGAAATTATCGTTGATAATGATAAGGAATGTACCTAATGATATTATTGATATGTACTGTCTCTGGCATTCATTCGGTAATTCAGGCGTTTCCTTCCTTAGCCTTTCCAAGCTTAGCTATACCCTTTTTGACAGTTTTAGGGCAGTTAGTCATGATGTGGCCTTTCTCGCCACAGCCAAAACAGACTGCATTCTTTATGTCCCTACATTCGTGGGACTGATGACCAGTTCTTTTACAGATGCCACACTGCTTTGGCCTTTGTTTCATTCGACACTGTCCCTAGTGCTTTTTATGGCAGGTCTTGCATACAGGTTTCTTATTGGACTTTTGTTGGTTCATATTGAGCTCAAGCTTATCCTTTTTCTTAGAAATCTGGGAGTTATCTTCCTCCCTTTTCCTTTTCGGTTCAATCTTTGCATTCAAGGTATGAACAAGATCCTTCTCTTGAGTAAAGAAGTGTGGTTTTAAATGGGATTTGGAGCAAGTAGCATTGGGCTCTTTGAACTTTTTCATGACTTTTCTCATAGCCTTTCCAACAGCTGCATCAATCATAGCTTGGAGATCATCTCTGTTAATATTGAGGTTCACAATTGTAGTATCATTAGCATGTGTCGCCCCATCAATGACGCGATTGTTGGTTGTCTTATCCGAGTTTACCATACTCGAGACTTGGTCCCTAACACCAAATGAAACAATTACTTAGTTGCACTACAACATCTAGTCATCATCCTGATGACCTAACATACACTAACCATGGTATCATTGAACCATATAGGCTAATATGTTATGAACATTCCTAATGAATGTTATTAGATTGTATATTCATTACATTTAGCCTCGGTCACAAAAGGACCATCAATGGTATTTAAGGTTTGGACAGAGTCCATTACTTTTTAGACAGGGGATCAAAATGTCACAACTGTCTTTGTCATATTAACAATTTTGTATCACTCAAAAGCTCGCCACACGGATTTTTAAATATGGAACATAAGTCCGTCATGTAGGACATGAAAATGTAGTACATAGGCTTGTCTCAAAGGACATATAATAGCCATATGGCATGAAGGCCTTGTCGCAGAGGACATTTAGGATATGGCATAAAAGGTCTGTCACAGAGGACATTAATATAAGTCGCAATCTCAATTGATCAGGGATTTTAAGGTTTAAACATAGTTCCTTACCTTTGGGGCAGAGAGTCATAGGCTACATCTGTCATTGCTTGAAAGACACTTTATTTTGCCACATAGGCCAATCAATGGACATCACTAATGGATGTTTATACATATATATATATATATATATATATATATATATATATATAATTATCGTAATTTAAGATATCTGTTAAGATCTTATCGATCTTATAGACTATAAGGCTTGGGCATTGCCCATCACCCTTGACGGTGAACCATAACGGTCACATTTGTCAATGCCACTAATGGACAATATGTTATAGCCCATAGGCAAAACATCATTAAGGATGTTAAATAATATGATCATCGTATCAGATGATATTAGTCATGATCGCATTAATCATATAGACTCTTATGTTTGGACATAGTTCAATATCTTTAGACAGGGGGTCATAGACCACAACTGTCGTTGTCTTTTTGGACAACAAGTTTAGCCCGTAGGCACTTCATCACTAACGGATGTTTATATATTTTGATCATCACCTTGATGATACTTGCCATGATCTAATCGATCATATAGGCTTTAAGGCTTGGACGTAGTCCAATTACCTTGACGGCTGGTGTGGTCTCTCAAGTCACACTGCCAGGAGTGTTAACATGTTCTTAGATGTTAACAAGGATTGATTTTTCTTAATGATTACACAAAATTACCATGATCGCATTGATCATATAGGTTTGGAGGTTTGAACATAGTTCACCACCTCTGGATAGAAGGGGTATATCCCTTAACTATCATAGTAGAAGGAATAATCATCCTTAACTACCAAAAGTTTTGGCCAACTAACGTGGACTTGCCACTTGGCGGGGGTAAACCATTAAGAATATCTTTTTGAAATTATTTAGCAGATCGATAAAGTTCGAATAAAATTGATACTATTGTTTGATAAAGGACGAAATGAATATCTATATAAAATCTTCAAAGTTTTCCATAAAACATTAGGAAGTTTATAACAGCGCCTTAGTCAGGACTTTTAGTATCTTATTTGTCCACCGAGGACTAAAAGAAAATTATAAGTCTGTATAGGGACTATTATAAGATTATAAGTCCTTATGGGGACTATTAAAATATGATAAGTCCGTATAGGGACTATATTGAAACAATTTGCCCATGAAAGGACTATATTGAAATGTCATGTCCGCTAAGGGACTATAATAAAGTCTTGTGTCCATGAAGGGACTATTTCGAAATAGTATATCCCCAAAGGGATTTTAAATAAATAACATGTCCATAAAAGGACTATATTGATACGGCGTGCGCCCTAATGGGCTTTGCTGAACAGATGTCCTCACAGGGACTCAAATCGAAAGATATGTTCATATGAGGATAATAATAAATAAATGTCCATACGGGGACTATATAGAAGACATAGGTCCTTCTAGGGATTTTGAAGCAATACCTGTTCAAACAGGGATGAAAGAGAAAATATAAGTCCGTTTAGGGACTATAAGAAATGTCAACATTGGGAAAATAGTAAAACGATATGTCCTCGAAAGGACTATGATGAATTATTATATCCGCCAGGGGACTTTGATGACATAACATGTCTACAAAAGATTTTTAATGAAATACCACGTCCATGTAAGGACTATATAGCAAATGCCTATACAGGGTCTTAAGTCAAAAGGTATGTCCACACAGGGACTATTTAAATAGTGTATCCACAAAAGGAATTTTTAGTAAAATCACTTGTCCATGAAAGGACTATATTGAAATAGCATGCCCTCTGAGGGACTTTATTGAATTACAATGTCCACAAAGGGACTATAATAAAATATAATGTCCATAAAAGGACTATTTTGAAATACCAAGTCCACGAAGGGACTATATAGAAATATAACGTCCACTAAGGGATTTTTTTATTGTAATATAATGTCCACGAAGAGACTATTTTGAAATATAATGTCCTCTAAGGGACTATGATAGACATACGTATATACGAAGTCTTATCAGGAGACGTAGGTCCACAAGGACTATGATGAGATAATATGTCCACAAAGGATTTTAGTAATCAAATGCCCATACAGGGACTTAAAGGTAAAATTTTAAATGTGATGGAAGAAGGGTTTCTAATGTCTTCCTTGCTTCATTTCGATTGTTTCTCTTCTTTGTTTTCCGTACATGGTAGGGATACTGAAGATATCAGTAAATAAAATAAATATTTCAAATCAGGATCCATTACAGAAGTAGAATCCAAGGATTCAATGGTTAAGGAAATGACATGGATCACTGATTAGATTTTGACTGGTATAGTCCAAGTCTGGAATTCAAAAACTTGGAGGTCGGAAATAGGGATTAATAACATCCACATGTATCATCTTCAATATGGGAGCCTCAGAGACCTTCTGGTACGTACTCCGAAGTCTGGTTAAGGGTTTAAACAAGTTTGGCTTTGGGAATAGGTCCATAAAGGTCTTTCTTCCAACCGATTGCATGCTTATCCTTGCCGTGGTATGAAGTTTAGCATTTCTTGGCTTCGGACGAGAAGAATCTCCATCAACGGCTTCTTTGTTTGGCGTCATATTTAAAACACATAAAGTCGAAAACAATGTTTACTTAATAGGGATGAGAGCATTCCTAGGTTAAGTCTAGACTTAGAAAGTCTAAGGAATATGCTACTGTGTCATTTGAGATAAAACACTAAAGGCTAGTGTTTAATTCACTCAAACGTTGGCTCTGATACCAACCTGTCACACCCCGATATTTCCACGTATTACCGGTGGGCCCGGTGGGGAATATCGTGACGTGTTGATATTATCATAGTCAAATAATCATAGTTTAATGCACAACGGAAGTCTAAAGTAATAATACAAACCGAATTGAAAGTATAATAAAATATTTACATAACGGTTGTATGTGGATCCACAGGCGGATCTAAAACATAAAGAAAAATATTGTTCAACAGACTTTAAGTATTAAAAGCTTGCAAGACTCTTTAATTAATACTCAGGAGTTTCCAGCCCATTACGCGTAGTACCTTCACTTAATCTTTTTGAAAAATACGTCAGTTTACACTGGTAAATACAATTAACTGACTCTTTTGAAAAGTATTTATAAAATTGGTTTGGATGCACAAGGCACAAAATCTTTTATAACTTGGGACAATTATTTAAAATAATCTTGTTTACAGATTTATATGTTTGTCGTCCATTCAGGGCCGGAATAGAAGAACCGGTACAAGATTAATAGACACACCATAAGTATAGGCCCACAAGAAGTTTCCTCACGAGTGAGATACCGTTTTTACATACGCAACTGTCAGGTGTATGCCTACACCCCGTGCTTAAGCCGTGGACATTTCAAATGAATGAGCCGAGGATATCCAGGACACGGTCATTAACCCCCCAAAGGCATTGCATCAAACAAGATAGATTAAAACGGGTTATGCAATTTATTAATCACAATCCGATTAAATGATTTCATACCCGACCAAGCGGTATTATTATAATACCGTATCCCAAGCCCGTATAAGGGAAAATAAGTTAAAAGTATTTACCTGAGCTAAAATGTAATTTTATTCTCAGCCGTATATTCTAATCAGCAAGTGCAAGTAGCTTTTACTGGGCTCCTAATCTGGAATGAAGGTTTTAATACCCTGTTAGATTCCTAACGGGTCTTATTTAAGTTGTAACTTTGACCGGTTAGTTTTAAAGGAAAGTTTACGGTTCAAAACACAAGATTAAGCGAAAACCGGATTAGAACATGATTTAGACCCAACAAGTATGAAGACTTGTATAAAATGGGTAAACTAAATACATTTTGGATTTTGAAGTAAAAATGATAAGGTTCGACCCGTTTCGGCTAATTTATGCAAACTAGTTACATAAACCGTACCGAATGCGTATATGCATAACGGGTAACCAAATGAGTCATGTACAAGTTCCATAAGTTATTATGCTTAAAATATGTTGTGATATCAGTAGGATATCTTCCATTATGCCCAAAACGAATTTAAAACCAATTTAAGCCCCGTAAGGGTATTTTGGTCATTTTAAAGTTTATAAAAGAGGTTAAATAGCAACCTGAGGTTCTGGTCTAAAATATATAGTAAAAATGTTAATTTTATCAAGTTATATCAGTAGGATATCATACATATGTGAGTTTTATCATTTATGGCCAAACTATGCACCGTAGGGGCATTTTGGTCATTTCACATATGCTTTTAAGGTCAAATTTGGAAATCTGAGTTCAAGACTTATACTTACTGTTAAAGTATAAAAAATTATTTTTAAAATCCGTAGGTAACAAGTCTTAGGTGCTAAATATGGTTTTAAACCATACTATGCGCTTATTTCGCATAAAAGTCGGTATTTGACGATATTCGGGTTGTTTAAGGAAATCTGAGATTTTGATCAGTCTCAAGTGTTTAAAATATTTTATTTAACATACGATATCAGTAGGAAAAGGTTTGGTATGCAAATCATATGTTAAACACATTTTATTAACAAAAAGGGCTTTATCGTCAATTACCGAATTTATGCTAGAACTCTATGCTATCGTCAATATAAAATTTGACAAAAATTTCCAAAAATCCCTGAATATTATATTATTACAGTGGGTAGAAAGTTTGGTGCCAAAAATCGGGTTTAAATATGATTTACGCCAAAAAATGCAATTTAATTAACAAAAAAACTTTTGTTTTACGATATTTCGCATAACTTTTATTTTAGACCAGAAACTGACATCAAATTTTTAGGACATACTTATATATCAGTAATAAAACTTTTTGTCCTGTCACATTTTCAAAAAATCTCGTTTTTATAAAATAAGGGCATAATGGTCAATTTTAAGCATTTAACGGAAACATGCAATGAACTATGATTTCTATGGGACCATGTTGTACAACCTCAGAGGGTTATACTTACGTATAATATGGTCACAAAGGAATCCTAAGGCATAACTAAACTAAGCTAATTCGGGTCAGAACTGAAAGTCAAAGCAAAAGTCAACTTTTGCGACTTTCGGTTGCGAACCGAGCCTAAACTCAGAATTGTCGGGTTGAACATGCCTAGACATGTTCAATTAATATTTACCAAGTTATTAAAGTGACAAAACTAATTTTATAGCTTCCACATCATCAGTTATGAATTTTATTTAAAAATTGACCCGTTTGACTTTTATTTTAATTATTTTGAACCGACAGTTAACTAAGTAAACGTGATAATTAGGAGGTGCCCTTTTGAAGGTTTAACACCTACCGAATTACGATCACGTAGCCATGTTCGTTGCGAACAATGACTCAACCGTTTATGGTCTAGCTAAAAGTCAAAGCGTTTATCGTAAACGCTTGACTTTTTGGCTTTAATCACCAAATAAAACAAACTAGTCACGAAAGGACACTTACAAATGGTCCTATGGACTGAAAGGAGGTTCCAAAAATGTTAGGATCCTCTTAGAATTGAGAGAGAGCCAGATTTGAATGAATTGATGCAAGTGAGAAATGAGAATTCTTGGCCCTTATATAGTTTTTGTGATCCTTCAAGATCTTGCCAAGTGTTGGAATGGGTTATGAGATGATTACAGGTGTTTTACCAGGTTTTAATACCAACAAAGAGCCCATAGAAATGATTTTAGTGGTTTAGAATGGCTTGGAGTGGGCTACAAGCCAAAAAACGAAGCTGCCCAGACCTGGGCGTAGGCTACGCTGCAGGGGGCGTAGGCTACGACCTGCACAGATCATACACACACAACAACTTTCAAACTTTGTCATTTTAGGCCCCTTGACTTCCATACTTGCATGTTTTGTTATAATTAGCACAAAAAGCCCTCCTTGGCCAATATTAGGCACACCCAAGCGTATGACCGAACATCACGGAGTTCCCGATTCGATTAAAAGGTCTCTCAAAGGCGTAGTTTCGCACATTGACGCTTTTTGTCCTTTTAACGCACAAAGTTGTGCGTAATATCGTTTAACGATATCAAAGCCTTTCATGGCCCAATTAAGCATTCCCGAGAGTATGACCGAACATTACGACACTCCAGTTCGCTTATATGGTCACTCAAAGGTGTAGTTTTAAATGTTGACGCTTTTGGTCCGTTTAATGCAAAAACTTGCGCGTATTATTGTTTAATGGCATCAAAGCCCTATGTAGCCCATATTAGGCATTCCTGTGAGTATTATCAAACATCACGATGCTTTGGGTTCGTTAAAAGGTCACTCAGAGGTAAGAATTAACATGTTGACGCTTTTAACCCTTTTAACGCACAAACTTGTGCGTGTTATTGTTTATCGGCATTAAAGCCCTAAATGGCCAATATTACGTATTCCCAAGAATATGATTAAACATCATAACGCTCCGGGTTCGTTAAAAGGTCATTCAGAGGTATAATTAAACATATTGACGCTTTTAACCCCTTTAACTTGCAAAGTTGCGCGTAACGTCACTTATAGGCATAAAAGCCTTAGATGGCCAATATTGGATATTCATGAGAGTATAAACACACATCATGAAGCTCTCGGTTTGTTAAAAGGTCACTCAGAGATAAGAATTAACATGTTGACGCTTTTAACCCTTCGTCGCGCAAACTTTCAAATAATTATGCAAACGGCTCCTTTTATCTAACGAGTGGCTTTATTCTAAATATGAATACCGTGTAACCTCATTCAGAGGCTTAGTTTAAGCATGTTAACACTTTTAGTCCTTTCGCATTCAAAGTTTTTAATTTTTGGCTAAATTAGCCCCTCATAGTCAACGTTTGACCTTATTAGGGTTTAGTACACGTGTCAACACATCATTGGACGTGATTTTACGAGGTGTTACACCACACCCCACCTCTCCTACTCCTTAGGTGATTATTGCAGATACTTTTGTTTGGGAGTTGCAGACCCACTTTCAGTGTGTATATGAAGACCTAGTATGAGCTGAAGACACTTGAAGATTTTGAAGACCAATGTGGAAGAAAAAGACTTCACTACTTTTGTGTATTATGAACTTGTACGACCGGGGTGATGTAGCTTCGAGTCCTTTTGATTTCTTCTACGAAACAATGTATCAAGTTGTCTAATTCATGAAAGCGAAGTAGTTTAATTTCTTACTACACATTGTTGTTAATATGTATGCATGTGTTGCTTCTGTGATTGCATGTTTGGATGACGTGATGATTACCTATACATTATATATATATATATATAGATACTTTCGTAGACAATATTTATTATTAAATATGTGTCTAACCTCATTCGATGTCTTTTTTTAGAAGACAATGCCACCAAGGCGAAGGACCAACACGAACCTACTGCCAAGGACGGAAGCCGAACTGAATGAGCGCATCTCACAGGCGATCGCGCAGTACGAAGCCAACCGCTCCGAGCAAAGCGGTGGTACATCCGGAAACAATCCCCCTACTGGTAATGTTAAGTCGTCTATGACACATTACAATACCCCCTTACGTTCTATTAGTGCTTTGACAATGCTCATTCATGGTTTGTTGTTGCAAATGTTTCAAGTTGCATGTACAAGCAGTTCCTGGACTGCAAACCTCTGAACTTCAATGGCACAGGAGGTGCCGTAGCATTTGTACGATGGACCGAGAAGACAGACTCAGTCCTGGGAATGAGCAAATGTCTTCCTGAACAAAGGGTCACCTACATTTCTGGGTTATTCTTGGATGGAGCGCTTTCATGGTGGAACCTACAGGTTCAGACTAAAGGGGAAACAGCTGCGTATGCTATGAGCTGGGAGGAGCTAAGGAGCTGATGAGGAAAAAGTATTGTTCGAGGGCTGAGATTCAGAAACTTTAGACCGAGTTTTGGAATTTAAAAATGATCGGATCGGATATTGCTAGATACACTCAACGTTTCCATGACTTGTCAAGGGTTGTTCCATATCTGGTGGAACTAGAGTTTAAAAGGTGTAAGGACTCTCAAAATTATCCTAAAAATACCCGTAAGCAAAATCACGGACCCCTGAAACCATACTGTGCATGAAAAACCAAGAAAACAAGAAATATGGTATTCAGGCGGGCCGCGTAAAGGTTAAGCATACCTTACGCGGGCCGCGTCAACCCTTGGTTTGACCGGATAAGTATCCGGATCCACGTATCACCCACCTGGCCAACCTATGCATGACCATGCAAACCTATACGTAGACTAGGCGGCCACGCGGGCCGCGTAAAGTTTGGGTTGTGGTTTACGCGGGCCGCGTGAGGCCCTAATTTTAGCTATAAATAGCTTAGCTCAGGGGCTTTCATTCTATGTCGACGAAATCTTTCAAAAACGAAAGTATAATACTCTGAAGTCGAAATTTCAATTATATTAGCGAGGCGCTGCTCCGATACCGGGTATTAACTCGATCGCTGCTACGATTCAATGTCCGATCGATTAAATTATCCAATGGATGTTTAAGTGCTGCCCACATTAGGGTTTATGCTTTGTCATTCGTCGTAATTCGATGGATGTTTAAGTATCGCACTTTGTCATTCGTTGTGAAGGTTTTAATCTCGTGAGTTATCGTAAATGCTGTATTAGTTACTAACCGAGTTCGTATGCATGTTATTAAATTTAGGTTATCAAGGCTAATCAGTAGGCTAAGCTCTGTTCATATTAAATCTGCAATGTGAGTCATTCTCTTTTTATCAAATGTTTTACAATACTTTATTTTCAAAGTTATAATTACAGGGATTAAGTCTTTGTAATCACCAAATTACAGCCGGTATGTGGGGTTTTGTATACATTACTTGATAACTGTCACCATTGAACAATGGGGTAGCCAAGGGGTGATATGACCATAGTCACAGACACCATTGGACTCTGAGGTTACCGATGGATGGTCGAGTGACAAATACTGTGGGTAGTTGGTTGATATATGGAAACATTGTAATCGCTCTTAATACTGTAAATTATAACAAATGCGTCGTTTTAGTAAAAAGAATGATTCACCAGTATTTCCCGCTGAGAAAACCTTTTTCAAACATGTTTCAGGTGATCTATTGTGATCCAGGAAAAGTGCCGCGAAGCACTACAAGCTTAAGGAAGTGGCTCAATATAAAATAAAGAAACATGTTTTGTAAAAGAAAGATTTCTCCGTGAAATCATATGATTGTAAACTACCGGGGGTTTATCCCTAATTATGAAATAAAATAGTTGGAAAATGTCAATTTTAAAAAGATCCTGAAGAAATCTTCCGCTGTCAACTCAATTAAATAAATACCACGGGATTTTCTGTCCCGCGGCTCCTGAAACGGGTAAAACCGGGTCGGGGGCCGTGACAAAAGGATTGAACGGTATATCTGGGGACTTGCTCCAGAAATTCTGAGCATGATTACTTCTTTGAAACCCCCTAAAATCAGTGAGGCGATTGACTTGGCTGTCGCCCTCATCGAGGAGGCTCTTCGTTTAGATAAATTTTCAAAGTCCGGTGCTAACAAAAAGGAGACTCTTGTGGAGTCTACGGGTGATAACAAGCGGAAATTTTCGAACTTTAAGAAAGGCACCTGAGCGAACAATGACAACTCGAATGCTAGCAAACGAAGGGAAGTGAACTCACCCCGTGGTACTACAGCTTATGTGGCAACCAACGAAACCAGAGGTAAAGGTTATTTGGGGTCCAAGCCCAAATGTGATAGGTGCAAGCTTCATCATGAAGGTCGTTGCACGAATGTTAAGTGTGTGGTAAGGATGGGCACAGCAAAGAAACATGTTGGGTAGGAACGGGAAGGAGAAACTCAAACCGTGGAGGAAATGGTAACAACAATCAGGGTGGAAATGGCAACGGAAATGGAGCTGGAAATGGGCAAGGATGTTACAACTGTGGAGACATGGGGCATTTTATGAAGGATTGTCCGAAGGAAAATCAAGCCCATGGGAGAGTTTTTACGATAGGAGAACGCGAGGCACGCCAGGACCCAAATGTAGTTACGGATACGTTCCCTATAAACCAACACTTTGCCGCAAGGCATCCGTTCTTTTTGATACTAGCGCCGATTTTAGTTTTATATCCATAGAATTTAAGAATATACTTGGTTTAAATTTGAGCAAATTAGACGTCCCGTATTCTATAGAATTGGCAAACGGAAAATTAGTCGAGGCGGATGAAGTTATTAAGGGTTGTACACTCGAGTTTGGGGAGTGAAAATTTTCTATCGACCTTTTACCCGTTAGTTCGGGTAGTTTTGACGTAGTTGTCGGAATGGATTGGTTGTCCGACAACCGGGCGGAAGTGGTTTGTCAAGAGAAAACTATCCACATCCCACTGCCAAATGAAGAAACGCTCGTAATTCATGGAGAGAAGCGCGAGACACTCCTACAAATCATTAATTGCATGAAGGCGCAAAAGTGTCTCCGAAAAGACTGCATAGCCTTCCTCGCCCACGTAGTCGATAAAGGAAACCAAGGAGCCAAAGTTAGAAGACATCCCCGTTGTGAAATAATTTCTAGAAGTCTTTCTAGAAGACTTGCCTGGACTACCTCCACAGCGACAAGTGGAGTTCCGAATTGATTTGGTGCCAGGAGCGGCACTCGTGGCAATATCACCATATCGGTTAGCTCCATCAGAAATGTAGGAGTTATCTACTCAGCTGCAAGAGTTACTAGATAAAGGATTCATCAGACCGAGTTTCTCACCTTGGGGAGCTCCGGTATTGTTTGTTAAAAAGAAAGACGGCAGTTTTCGCATGTGCATTGACTATAGGGAGTTAAACAAGCTAACCATCAAAAACCGATATCCCTTGCCGAGAATCGATGACTTGTTCGATCAACTACAAGGTTCTAGCTACTACTCTAAGATTGACATAAGATCGGGATACCATCAGTTGAGAATACAAGAGGAAAGTATCCCCAAAAAACGGCCTTTGGGACTCGTTATGGACATTACGAGTTTTTTGATATGCCGTTCGGCTTGACAAATGCACCGGCGGTATTCATGGACCTCATGAACCGCGTGTGCAAGCCGTATTTGGACAAGTTTGTAATCGTGTTTATTGATGATATTCTAATATATACGCGGACCCAGGAGGAACACGAGCAACATCTGCGAGCTATTTTGGAACTCTTGAAAAACGAACAACTGTATGCAAAGTCTTCGAAGTGCGAATTTTGGATTTGCGAGGTACAGTTCCTAGGTCATGTGGTAAATGAGAAGGGAATTCATGTCGACCCGACTAAGATTGAGGCGATTAAGAATTGGGAGGCGCCTAGGACCCCTACCGAGATACGACAGTTCCTGGGATTAGCGGGCTATTATTGACAATTCATATAGAACTTTTCAAAAGTTGCTCAACCGCTAACATCCCTAACACAGAAGGATAAGAAATTTGATTGGGGCGAGAAATAAGAGGCGGCTTTTCAACTACTAAAAGATAAACTTTGTGACACGCCTATTTTGTCCTTGCCCGACGGTACCGATGACTTCATGGTCTCTTGTGATGCATCGCATCAAGGTCTTGGTTGTGTGTTGATGCAACAGGACAAAGTCATCGCGTACGCGTCTCGTCAATTGAAGGTGCATGAGAAAAATTATGCCACGCACGATCTTGTGCTAGGTGCAGTTGTATTCGCATTAAAGATCTTGCACCACTACTTATATGGTACTCGTTGTACAATCTTTACAGATCACAAGAGTTTGCAACACATATTTGATCAGAAGGATTTAAATATGTGGCAACGACGATGGGTCGAGTTATTGAACGATTATGATTGTGAGATAAAGTATCATCCGAGTAAGGCGAACGTTGTCGCGGACGCCTTGTGCCGCAAAGAACGTGTAAAACCTCTAAGGGTGCGAGCCTTAGATATGACCATACAAACTGATCTCACTTATCGGATTCATGATGCTCAACAAGAAGCGCTTGAACTGGATAATATACGAGCCGAATCCTTACGGGGAATGGAGGCACAGTTGGTGCCAAAGGAGGGTGGGACACTGTACTTTATGAGACGAATTTGGGTACCATTCTTTGGTGACCTACGGACGATTATTCTGGACGAAGCACACAAGTCAAGGTACTCTATATATCCGGGGTCGGATAAGATGTACCAAGACTGTTGGTGCACTACATCTGTCGACTTCGTCTTGTATCGAGTCTTAGATTGCATTGTATAGATTAGGGCACAATTTACGAGAAAATAGGAAGTGTATTGTGTCTAGTGTAGAGGTTTCGCTCATAGGGCCCTTAGGAGGGGTTTCGCTTTTATGAACATAATAGGTTTCGCTTATATGGACATCATGTCCATATGAGCGAAATCCCCTGCCCTATATATATGTTGCATGAGCGAAATCAGTGTATGAGTCCTTGTTATCCATACCGAAGTGCTGCCGGTGTGAGATTTGGCTGTAAACGTTGTTATATCAATCAGAAAGGTGATTTAAGTGAAGATCTAGCTGTTTCTACGTTGATTACTTGTTTTCCGCACCTGTAATTGACCAAAACACCTCTGAACAAACTTAAGTGTTTTGAAATCATAATGAGAAAATAGTTTTGTGTAAGGGGGAGTTCTGATTATTTATGCCAAGTGGATGGCGAATTGAGGTGATTTGATATCAGTTGTCACTTTATTGTACAGTTTGTTTTCAAATTTCCTAAAATGTGTTTGCATTTTAGGGGGAGTAGAAGTTTTCAGAAAATCCAAAAACATTTGAAAATTTGAAAAAGACAAAAACATGATAAAAAACAAAAATGAGTTTTGGTGTCAAAGAAGAGGAAATGATAGTACATCAGTAGACAGTTACAGTATGCTAAAGAAATGTAATGTTTAAATAGCGTTAAACAGTCTCACTGATGATATGCCGATAGGTTTTCATACATTTAGTAAGCTTTTTCGGGATATAAACATAAATTCAAACTTGCTTATTTCGTGGGGAACACTACTTGGATATATAGGTAACCCCTGAAATCTCGTTTGAAAGGTCCCTCTTTCTGAGATACTAGGTCTTTATGCTCAGTGATATCTGGGGTATTATCCCGGGACTTCTGCTGAAAGAAATTTCTGACCTAGTCCCCGTATAATACTTTCTGCAATGCTTGAAATATAGCGCCGCCCTCAGCAAATTGATGAAACAATAAAATTGATAGTCATTGCTGTTGTAACAAAAGATCCACTAAAGGGGACCCACCAAAAGTCGAAGCCGTCATCTCTCTGCGTATCGAAAGATCGACCTGAGCTCTCACGGCCCTCACAATTTAACCCCTGACAGATATCATCTAGGTATACTCACCTGTAAGACTGAATATTGGGATCTGGATACGGGAGTATATTCAAGAGGTGGTACACATGAATGAGTTTAAGTCCTTAAAACATCTAACTCATATCCTGAATCAGTTGAAATTTGTGTGAGAATTTAAGTGGATCAGTATATCGGCAATCTAAGTGAATTGTTTAATTCTTAATGTGTAACTAAGCTCAACGATACTTGTGACTTGTCAAAAACTGATATGATCCTCTTGCACAAAACTCACAAAAATATTGTCTGTAAATATTTTTTTACTGCATTTCTTAATATTTCAAAATCCAAAAAGATTTTCCGTGTGTTTTAGCATAATTTTTTTTTTGAAAAATCAAAAAGATTTTCGACAACTGATGTTGGAGAGCTGATTTTCAAAATTTCAAGTGCTAAACATGATGACATTGTTGTGAGGGGGAGTGTGTCTTAATTGTCAAAATATGTTTTTAAATCAACAAGTGGTTCATCTTGTGTGTATGATCTGAGGGAGAGTTGGTGTTGATGCATATGTTTATGAGAGGGAGTCATCTGTTTATATCAGGATGTTGGTGAATACAAATTGTTATATTTAGAAAATTTATTTCTGGGTTAAGAATGTGCAGGTTTTGCCAGGCTGATTGATCCTAAGAAGCTGTGAGATGGAAAGCCAGACAACGATCCTAAAAGCTGATGATGCTGATGATCTAAAGAAATGCCAGCATATCGTAAAGGGGAGTCTGAAGACCTGCGAGAAAAGATTGAGAGAGTGAAGCCCAGAGACAGATCAAGACTGAAGATGCGAATACTCGACACTTAAGACTCGTCAACATCTGAGGGGGAGTCTGTTGGTGCACTACATCTGTCGACTTCGTCTTGTATCGAGTCTTAGATTGCATTGTATAGATTAGGGCACAATTTACGAGAAAATAGGAAGTGTATTGTGTCTAGTGTAGAGGTTTCGCTCATAGGGCCCTTAGGAGGGGTTTCGCTTTTATGAACATAACAGGTTTCGCTTATATAGACATCATGTCCATATGAGCGAAATCCCCTGCCCTATATATATGTTGCATGAGCGAAATCAGTGTATGAGTCCTTGTTATCCATACCGAAGTGCTGCCAGTGTGAGATTTGGCTGTAAACGTTGTTATATCAATCAGAAAGGTGATTTAAGTGAAGATCTAGCTGTTTCTACGTTGATTGATTGTTTTCCGTACCTGTAATTGACCAAAACACCTCTGAACGACTCATTCGGGTCAGAACACGATCCTACAAAGACTTAAAAGAATTTTATTGGTGGCCTAAGCTTAAAGGCGATATTGCTGCATATGTCGGAAAATGCCTTACATGCGCCAAGGTTAAGGCGGAATATCAAAAGCCTTCAGGTTTACTGCAGTAACCTGAAATTCCCGTATAGAAATAGGAACAAATATCGATTGACTTCATTACTAAATTACCCCGAACCTCAAGAGGCCATGATATGATTTGGGTAATTGTTGACCGACTTACAAAGTCTGCGCATTTCTTACCAATCAGTGAGAAAGAGAGCACTAAGAAACTGGCCGAAATATATCTCAACGAGATTGTGGCACGACATGGAGTGCCTGTTTCTATTATATCGGACCAAGATGGTCGGTTCGTGTCAAGGATATGGCAATCATTTCAAAAGGCCTTTGGATCTCAACTGAACCTTAGTACGACCTTTCACCCTCAAATGGACGGCCAAAGTGAACGGACGATAAAAACTTTGGAGGACATGTTACACGCTTGTGTGATGGATTTGGGTGGAAATTGGGATACTCACTTGCCATTAGTGGAGTTCTCATACAATAATAGTTATCACGCTAGCATTCAGGCCGCCCCGTTTGAAGCTTTGTATGGACGAAAGTGTCGGTCCCCGCTATGTTGGGCGGAGACCGGGGATAAAACAACTCATTGGTCCGGAATTGGTCCAGGAAACCACAGACAAGATCGTTCAGATATGAGACCGTATCAAGGTGGCTCGCGATAGACAAAAGAGGTACGCCGACAAGCGACGCAAACCATTAGCTTTCGAGGTCGGAGACATGGTATTGCTGAAAGTCTCGCCTTGGAAGGGTGTAGTAAGATTTGGTAAACGTGGAAAGTTGAACCCACGTTACATTGGACCTTTCAAAATCCTGGAAAAGATCGGAACCGTTGCTTACAAACTGAAACTACCAGAAGAACTCAGCAGTGTACACGACACGTTTCACGTGTCAAATCTCAAGAAAAGTCCTACTCAAGAGACGGTCGTCATCCCAGCGGACGAGATACATGTCAACGACAAACTCCAATTTACTGAAGAACCTGTTGAGGTTACGGACTGGAAGGTCCACAAGACACGGAGGAGTCGTATAAAACTAGTGAAAGTTCGTTGGAACTCGCGTCACGGTCCTGAGTATACGTGGGAACGTGAAGATCAAATCAAATCCAAGTACCCTCATTTGTTCCAAGGCTCCCCTGCAACCGGTAACACGACTTGAATTTCGGGACGAAATTCTTTTAACGGGGGGAGAATGTGACAACCGGCAAAAATAATGCTAATTCCGTACAACTTAAGCACTTGATTTAACGTCTAATTACATTCATTACGATTTAATTATTTCATAATTAGGTCGTATAAAGTCTAGAAATCATAGGACATGGTTATTTTTTTTTATTTTTTTTGGGTAAAGGGTTACCCTGGTGATTTTATAACATTCAAATAAACCAAGTAGGAAGGCTAACAAGAACCTCCTAGTTCTCTTAGCGACATACCGCTAAAGAGGAAACAAGAAACAGCCAAACAAAAAAACAACCAATTCTAGCACTAAACAAAAACTAGAAACATAGGTCTTCAATCTTCAAGGAGATCTTCCTTGTCCAGCTTCCACTCCTCCAGGAAACGCTTAACATTGGATGTTTGCTTGTACTTGAAGGATATTAATTTTGTTCTCACAGTGTTAATAACAATCTCAACAATCTGCTCCGGAGGCCTCAACCTGTTACTAAAAAATATAGAGTTCCTTTCCGTCCAAATGGTATATGCCGCCGCCGCAACAAGCAGTTTACTAGCAACCGCATAAATAGCTTTGGAATTGGCTCTCGGAACCAGCCAACTCAAGATTTCGTCCCACGACTCATGAACCGAATTCATGCCAACTTTGTTCCGCACACTACACCACACTGATCTCGAATAATTACATTGAAAAAACAAATGATCATGTGTCTCTAAATCCGCATAGCACAATAAGCAACACATTTGGTTCATAGAACCCGTAACCCTATGATTCCATTGTAAAATACAGTCTTGTGTCCAAAGTTTCGTCTTGAATATAAGCCAACATATGAACGCATGTTTTGGAATATTGAAAGACGACCAAACCACCTTTGACCAAGCAGCCGGAATGTCACGAATGTGTATAGACTCCTACACCTCCTTAGACGAGAAAGGAACTAATTTACCCTCCGAACTCATCCACAAGACTCTATCCTTCGCAGAGGATAGACTCAAGGGCCGAAGCTGAAACAAGCTCGGGTACACACTCCTCCATTCTTCCGGCCAAGCCCACACTCCATTATGAATAGCATCAGCAACTTTAGACTTGATAGAAAACCCATATCTGGCCATTTGCCGAGGGGTAACAACATTTGCAAGAGGACAATCAGCATTCCATTTATCAAACCAAAGAAAAGCAGTTTGACCATTGCCGATTTTACACCATAAATAATCTCGAAAGATATGTCTGCATTTCATTAATCTCTTCCAACCCCAAGGGGAGTTGGCTTGCACCGGAATATCCCATAAAATACGCCCACGAAGCCTATAGATACGAACCCAGTTAGTCCACAATGATTCTCTACCCGCTAAAAGACTATAAATATGATATGCCATCAAGGACTTGTTCACATCTGAGATACGTAGTATACCCAAACCACCCTCCAACTTCGGAAGACAAACCTCTTTCCACGCTACCTTTGCTCTCCCCTTAGATAAAGTACCATAACCCCAAAGAAACCATTTCATTTTACTCTCCAGATCCTTTATTATACTAACCGGCAAGATGAATACTGACGCCCAATAGACATGGAAATAAGAGAGCACAGAAATCACAAGTTGAAGCCTACCAGCAAACGAAAGGAACCTGTTCTTCCAATCAGCGATCCGTTTATTCATGCGCTCCACCAGAACCTTGCAATCTTTAACTAAAAGCCTCGTTGCCAGCAAAGGAACACCCAAATACTTAATAGGGAGTTTCCCCTCCTCAAACGGAACAAAATGAGCAATCCTGGTCTTAACAGAGCTAGAAACATTACAATAAAATATAGTGCTTTTAGCGTTACTAGGGATCAGACCTAACACCTCCTGAAACTCCTTCAAGGACCGCATAATAACCTTGACCGACCCAACATCACCCCTAGCGAATAGGAAAAGGTCATCAGCAAAACATAGGTTAATGATCATTTGCTTCTCACACTTGTTGTGGAATCTAAACGAAGCATCCAAATCAGCTGCTTTTGTAAGAATCAATGTTAACACTTCCATCACCATAGTAAATAAATATGGAGACATTGGATCTCCTTTACATAGCCCACGCTTTCCTTTGAAATAACCATGTATATTCCCATTTATACTTAAGGAAAAAGAAGAAGTCGTGACGCATTCCATTATCCAAGAGATAAAAAGAGGCTGAAATCCAAAACCATGCAGAATATCCCGAAGAAATCTCCAATCCACTGTGTCATAAGCTTTTTGTATATCCACTTTCATAGCACATCTAGGGGGACCAGCTGTACGGTGATAATTATGCATAAGTTCCTGAGTTAGCATTATGTTATCAGAAATTCTCCTTCCTGGAACAAACGCCGATTGATTGTCGCTTATAATATCCTTTAACCCTTCGAGAATCCGGCTCGTTATTATCTTACTTATCGCCTTATAAACCACATTACAACACGATATAGGCCTGTAATCCGTAACTACTTCAGGTGTAGTAACCTTAGGAATAAGGGCTATAAACGTATGGTTAACCTCCTGGAGCATTCTACCCGAAACAAAGAAATCAATCACAGCATTTGTAACATCACTACCCACAATAGACCAAGCCTTTTTAAAGAAATCAGACGTAAAACCATCCGGCCCCGGTGCCTTATTTTCACTAATAGAGAAGATGGCAGTTTTAACCTCATTTGGAGTCACTGGCCGACACATAGAATTAGCAACGAGAGGATTAATTGTAGTAGAAAAAACATCTCGGTTGACTCTACTCACCATACCCCCATTCATTCCAAGGAACCCTCGAAAGTGATTAACCAACGCCGTAGAAACCTCTGCTCCTTCATGCATTTTTCCAGATGTGTCTTTGATAACATTAATTTTATTAGCATGGTTCCTACATTTAAGCACATTATGGAAAAAAGGTGTATTCGAATCACCTGCCTCTAACCATTTTTGCTTAGCTTTTTGTTTCAAGAATCTCTCCTCAACTAACGTTGCCTCCAGGTACTTCTTTAAACAGACACCTTCGGCTTCCTTAATTTTCATGTTGAACGGATCCGCATCCAACGAACTCTGCAAATTCTCCAACTCAACTTTCAGGTCTATCACTTTCTTGTGAAGGTTTCCTTGTTTACGCAATAACAGTCTAAATGGATGCTTCAGACCCCTAAGTTTCTTGACTACACGAAACATCGGAACCCCTACCACTTCGACAGCCCAACCACTACTCACCACTTCCATAAAATCTTTTTTATGAGTCAAAAAATTAGAAAACTTAAAAGGTTTTGGTTTATTCCGAGAGGCCATATGAATTTTTAATAAACCCGGACAATGATCAGAAATCCCGTTCGGAAGGAAAACCCCATAAGCATCCACAAAAGTATCCACAAAACTAACATTCGCCATTATTCTGTCCAATTTCTTCCGGATCCCTACACCATTCTTTGGACATTGATTCCATGTAAAATGCATTCCATGAGCTCTAACATCAAACACTTCAAGAACGTTTACACAATCATTAAACTCTTTCATTGCAGCCGTAAGAGTAGAAGACCCGAAGCACTTATCTTCTAAATTCAGCACCCCATTGAAATCCCCCATGATTA
Organism: Helianthus tuberosus; assembly: GCA_030545235.1. Lineage (NCBI taxonomy): Eukaryota > Viridiplantae > Streptophyta > Magnoliopsida > Asterales > Asteraceae > Helianthus > Helianthus tuberosus. Next base: position 45,492,952 of record CM060429.1, on the reverse strand, counting down.
TCCACGGGTTCGATCGAACCACTCCTTTATGCATTCTTAGAGAATCCCAAAGTTTCTTTCTTTCTTGGTCACTATTACTCGCATACACAAACGAAACATTGGTCATAGTTTTATCTTTTTTAAAGAGAACTTGAGCATGGATTACTTGATCAGTTGCATGCAACACCATTACATCAACAATATCCACATTCCAACCTAACACGATTCTTGTACCTTTATTACACAAATTTCCATTTGAAGTCCAATCCCAACTTCTAAAAACATTCTTGCAAACCACATCAAGATTAGTTACCTTAACATGAGATTCCAGAATAGCCAAGACCTGTAGCCCATTATCTTTAACAAACTTCCGAACCTCCTTTTGTTTGAGGGGATGGTTCAAGCCCCTAATGTTCCATGCAGCAATACTATCCATTAATAACCTCCTGAGCAGGTGTGCTTGCACCTGTTTTAATAGATATACCAGGTTGAGAACCATCTAAGAAATTATACCCACCTATCTCCGCATTAAGCCTGACCTCATCTGCTTCCGAGCCCCATTCATCGTCCACATCGTTCAGAGCATCAAAAGTATTGCTAGTGCGAATACCCGGTCCTTTAGATGAACTCGGTTTGGCATTATCCACCTTTTCAGCTTGTTTGTCAACCTTTTCGGCTGGTTTTTTAGTCCTATATATAAACCGCTGCCTATCTTTAACATTATACTGATGTTTGGCACCCTTTCTCCTACTATTTCCACTCTTAAATCCCTGATCATCAACATTCTCTTTTTCATTAAGTCTCTTGTCAGGTTTCTCATGGACATTAGCTGGACATTCTTCAAGACCATGACCAAACACGCTGCAAGAGTTGCACCGTGGTGGCTTCCACTCATATTCGACCCTAATAATACTCTTAAGGTATCCACCATCTTCAACATTAGGAATAGCCACAGTCACATTCTCTTTCAACTCCTTTTCAGCATCTAACTCAACTATAGCTCTTGCATAGCCACTCCTTCCCCACGAGTCCAAGCACATCTTAGTTGTTTCATTATCAAGCACCTTAGGGGCTCCTATTTTAGAGGCAATCAAGCTAAGCCCATCCACCGTATAAGCAGCCAGAGGAACGTCATGCATCTTTACCCAAACGGGTATCTTTTTTAATTCTTCCTTTTTAAGTTCAGTGTTCGGCGACCACTGTTTTAGGAAAAGTGGTATGTTTCTAATCAGCCATGGACCATCTTGCAAAACTTGTTCCATACCATCTTTTGAGTTAAACTTGAAAAAGAAAAAACCTTTGCCATTCATCATACACTTTTGCAAACCATATTTGTCCCACCTATGGCTAACAAAATACTCAACAACCGGAAAAGCTAACCTTTTCCCCAGAAAATACCCGAATAACACATTATTAAATCTATCTTGAACCTGCTTAACCGAGGCAATCGAAATAGTAACATCAACGTCAACATCCTCAACAGCTTTAGAGTTTTCCATGAATCGGAAGTTTACCTTCTGAGTTGGTTTAACGGTAGCAAGTTTCTCCGCATATGACTACCCTTGTACGCTATTATCTTTATTCAGTTTTGTTACTACCGGATCACAATTTTCCGTGTTGACTGGGATGGTGAACTTCGTTAATTCATCATTACATTAATCAGTTTCGGATCAGAACTGGATTGCTGGACAACACCCCTACGCGGTGCAAAGGTATTCCCTTCAATGTTCACTACCCGGCTAGCTATTCCTTGATACGGTAATGGTGCCTTGAACCTACCATCATGCACATTGCCTTCAGATTTCTTACGTTCATCCATGATAAACTCAACAACTCTCTTCAATAAACAAAACAACAGAACACCATGCAAGCAGAACTCGTAGACCAGACGACACGAAAGACACAAAAGAGAAACCCTAATCCTTTAAACCCTAGAATCAAACCTTAACCCTTGATCGATTAACCCAGAGTATCAATCTAGCTAAATTATTCTCAGATAACCGCAATCAATGACAACCAGGTTAATAAATCAGAGTTTCGAACTTGATCTCTAAGGCAGCGATTGAAAGAAAACAAGAAAAAACCCTAGTTTTGGATCGATCCCTAATGCTAACAAGTTCGTTATAGAATTTTGCAAGAACAAAAACTCTAATCACAGACTGTTATGCATAAGATCACGAAGAAAAACGAAGGATTCATGAAGAACAAAAAAATCGCCTAAAGGAGAGAGAGTTTTCATAGGACATGGTTATATATGTCAAACAATATTAATACAATCGCCACGTCGCGAGAAAACTGCAACTATGTCCAAATATGTTGGCAAAATGCTGAAAACACTATTCACCGGAACACACTATTCATGCCAGCTAGTTCTGAAAACTGTCCGAACGAGCAACGAATGGCATGAAAGCATATTATAGTTGGAATATAAATAAAAACCCCAAACTAGGGGCACCAAATGATAAAACATATAAACTTTCAAAAAAATGTGTATATTTATAAAGTGTCCATTCTGCGCCAAACTGTAACAAAATAAAATGTTCGCGACACTAAAATTCAGCATTTTAATGTCCGCAGGACTTGTAAATAATATATGACACCCTAAATAAGCTTGGGGATATCAATGGGATACCCGAAACATAAACTCCCGGTGTTACGCCGCGACTTTCACACACTGTCCAAATTCGAGCCGATAGGCAAACAAATTATATTTTTACCATCCGATATCCTAAACTAAAATGCTAGCGAACTAGTTAAGCAATATTTTGGCATCGTAAACGTCTTAACTAAACGTCATAGCATCGATGGTAAAATAGAACCATCGCTCCCGGTATGATATAACACTTTTTATATAACACCCGATATCGAGCCGACGAGCGAACTAGCGGCATTTTTACCATCCAAAATCTATACCCACTAAACTAGTAAACTAATTAGACTTTATTTAAAACCTTAAACTGTCATTAACAGCTTAATTACCCTAACTAAATTAATTTCCCTAAATCACTAAAATTTAACATTTGTACATATGTAGTTTTGAAAAAAAAATAATAAAATAAAAATCTTATACAACCCCCCCCCCCCCCCCCTCCACTTCGGCTATGGTGGGTTCCCACCCACATCAACCTACAAGTAATACATAATGGCTAAAAATCTTGTGAGCATGGCCTAGAGAAAACCCTCCTTGACTTTTATGGATTTTACCAACTTTTAGGGACAACCACCATCTCTATATCCCCATACTTTGCAACAATTTCCAAAAGCTAAAATTTCCTTCCTTGCTCCCCTTTGTTCACGCCAACATCACACACACCTATATTCATACTTTTTTTTTCAAACATTAAACATAAAAATTGAATCTTTTCTAGCACATTCAAGATTACCTAAGGAGCTTGCAACATGGAGGATCATTAGGGCTTCTTTGGGAGCTTAATTGTTTTCTTAATATTCTTCTAATCTTGTGCAAAGTTGTAAGGATACTTTACACTCATTTTTTTCATTTATTATGTAGATCACAATCTTGAACTCCACAAAAATCAAAGCTTAAGAACCCTAAACTAACTTAAAAAGTCTATAATAATGTTATATTATGTGTTGATTATGTTGATTCGTGTTAGTTAGTGTATATGCTCATGATGGTTATGTTAAAGTAGGATGATTAAATGTATGATCTTGTATAATCTAGGCTAGAAATTATGATCTAAACATCTTGATGTTTAGATCTAAACAAGATCATCATCCTTATTATATTCCATGGACTTTTATATAAACTAGAATGTGATTTATGATGAATATAGCTTTTATAAAAGTTAAACACCATGAATTTAACTAAGATCATATTAAAAGTAGCCTAAATAAGTTTGGTTAAATGGATGGACTAGTCTAAAAATCATAAGACAATATGTTAATTTTAAAAGTCTTGTTAAAATATATTTTTGGAAGTTCATGTAAAAATATGGCTAAATATATATATATATATAAAAAGTCTATAGAAAATGAAGATGTATAGATGAATTCATGCATGCAAAGTTGGTATTTTGAAACTTGATTTGGGTTGAGGTTGATTATGGGGTTAAACATGATTAATGATATGTTTAATAAACGTGGGAAAACGCCATAGTTTAGGGGAAACTATAGCGAAATTTTCTAAAAATCTAATCGCGATTAAATATAGATTAACGGGATGATTAACCGGGTTAAACGCGATTGGTAACCTTAATTGTCATTAAGGAAGTTTTGATGAAAAGGTTTAAGCCTAAACATCTAAGTGTTTATAAACTAACATATATATATATTTTTACTAAATAAATGAGTAAAATAATGGATATATGTTTATATAATTTTGGTAAAAATTATATAGTTTAAACGCTTTGTTTAATGTATAATGTGCGTATATTATGTGTATGTATTAGTTTTAGTAATACAAACTAAAATGTTACAAATAACACACATGGAAAATATACACTTACACATAACCGAAAACTTCATAGAAATTCACGAGTAAGACAATGGTCGCGAACCTTCGTGAACACTTAAAACAAACTCCTATGAAGTATCTTGAAACAAGATGCGAACATCGGACGGCGAATCTCGAGCGATGGACATCGGACGACACCTTATGCTTTATCAACGAAACGGACGTGTCGACACCTCGAAGGGTTACTACGGCGCTCGACAACTTCGACACAAAAGCTATATATTATAACCGGTCATTACCACAAGTCTAAAAAAATGAAATATTTTAGACACTTCATATATATTAACGACAACGGAAATCAGAAAGTTTAACAATGAAAACAACACTAAGTATAATAATAAAAGTTTTTTTTTTTGGGTAAAGGGTTACCCCGGTTAAATTTCATTCATCAGCCAAATAAAACAAGTGAGGAATAGAAAAAACCTCAGTTCTCTAGAATGACATGCCATTACTAGAGTATACTCAGAAACAAGAAAAAAAAACTAACACGCAAAACAAGCATACAAGTCAAAACCGACAAACACGTAACCAAACAGTTACAACAAGACGCTCTCAGAAATTAGCCGCATTCATCTTGGTCCATCAGCAATTCTCGTGGTAAACTCCACTCGAACAAAACTTGATTCACATGGCTTGTCCTTCTAAACTTCATTGTATGTAATTTCATGCGAATGGTCATTAGAATCACCTCGATAACTTGAGATGCACTCCTTTTTTATGAAGAAAACAATCTGTTGTTTCGTTCCTGCCAAACAAAATAAGCAGACGCCGCCACCACTAACTTGGCAATGATGTGAGAAGCTCGCTTAGAATCCGCATGCTGCATTAAATGATCCATAATCTCCTCCCACGTATTTCCGATTGCTCGCATTCCCGCCTTCTCTCGAACCCCATACCAAATTTGAGATGCAAAGTTGCATTCAAAGAAAAGCTGACCATGAGAATCCGGTCCGGACGTACATAAGGAACAACACAAAAGGTTGTAGTTTGCATTACCCGACGATCGCCATTTGCACATCATATCCTGAGTTTTTAGTTTCTTGCAAACAATAAGCCACATAAGAAATGAATGACGAGGGATAGCCTGAGGAAACCACATTAAGCGCTCCCATGAAACCTGATCTTGCACTTGTCGAATATCATCCCACATACCATAAGTGTTATAATCCATATCCTTACCCTCTCTAGAACGCCAAACAATCCTATCTTGAGCATAGGAGTTTAACATTACCATAGGGAAATTTTGCAAAGCAGGGAATCTAGTTAGCCAAGAATTCGGCCAAGCCCACCCACCATTCTGAACCATATCCGCAACCGTGTACCTCATATTGAAACCCGCATTAGATATCATTCGAGGTGTTATAAAAAGATTCAACGGACACAAGGTATCCCATGTATCGAACCAAACAAGAGTGTTAGCGCCATTACCCAGCTTAATCCATACGTTCTGACGTATGATTGAACGCAGTTGTAACATCTTCCTCCAACCCCACGTGACATTATTCCGAACAGGCACATCCCAAAAACTTCTATCCCGGATACGTTACGAGTGGACCCATTTTACCCATAAGGATTCCCTATGAGTCAGGAGACTCCAAATATGAGCTACCATGAGCGCGTTGTTCATGTCAGAAATTCTCTGAATACCCAAACCACCTGCTTTCTTAGGTAAACACACGCGACTCCATTTCACCTTGGCCTTACCCTTAATATTATTACCTTGAGCCCAAAGAAATCTTCGCATCCTGTCTTCAAGATCATGGACAATTCGTTTTGGTAAGATAAACACGGAAGCCCAATAAACATGCATAGAAGATAACACTGATCTGATAAGTTGAAGCCGACCAGCAAATGACAAGCTTTTGGCTTTCCAATCAGTGATTCGACATTCCATATTTTCAACCAGCTTTTTACAATCACTATATATCAATCTAGAAGAGATTAGAGGAACACCCAAATACCGTACCGGGAGAACACCTTCCTCGAAATGCATTATATTATGGATTTGATCTTTAACAGAATTCGTAACCCCACCAAAAAAAGCAGTGCTCTTCGTCATGCTAGGAACCAAACCCGACATATTCTTGAACGAATTCAAGGACTCTAGAATAACAGCAGCTGAATTAGGATCACCACGAGCAAACAAGAATAAGTCATCTGCAAAACATAAGTTAATAATCCTTTGCTTTTCACATTTATGATGGAATCTAAACTCAACGTTAATATCAACTTGGTTTTGAAGGATCAGAGTAAGGACCTCCATTACCAAAGTAAAAAGATATGGAGACATAGGGTCCCCCTGGTGTAGTCCCCGCTTCCCCTTAAAATAACCATGTAGATTCCCGTTTATCGCCAAAGAGAACGTAGTGGAGGTAACACACACCATAACCCATTTGATCATCTTCTGGTGAAAACCAAACCCACGAAGAATATTCTCCAAGAATCTCCAATCAACAGTATCATATGCCTTCTGAATGTCGACTTTAAAAGCACATCTCGGCGGTCCATGGTTACGATGATAGTTATGCATTAATTCCTGAGTAAGAAGGATATTATCTGAGATCTTTCTACCCGGGATAAACGCTGACTGATTAATGTTGACAATATCTCCTAGGCCCTCCTTAATGCGAGTCGTGATAATCTTACTTATACACTTATACAGAGTATTACAGTAAGATATAGGCCTATAATCCGTAACAGAATCGGGAGTCTTTACCTTCGAAATTAAGGAAATTACCGTGTGGTTTAGCTGATTTAGAAGCTTGCCATTCTCAAAAAAATCTTGAATCGCCATGCATACATCCTTTCCAACAATATCCCAAGCCTTTTTAAAGAAAATAGATGTATATCCATCCGGACCTGGCGCCTTGTTCCCGGCAATGGAAAACATAGCTTTTTTAATTTCATCATCCGTCACTGTGCGAACCATATTACTAGCTTTAACCGACGACAAAGTGTTACGGAATAGATCCGGATTGGGACTATCAACAACCTGGCCTACACTCCCAAAAAAATTAGAAAAATGATCAACTAATACCTGGGCCACTGCTCCCCCTTCGTGTAAATTACCACCAGTATCACGAATCGTGAATATTCGGCTACGGTGATTTTTGGCTTTCACAACATTATGGAAGTATTTCGTGTTCAAATCCCCAAGAGTCAGCCAATCTACCTTCGATTTTTGTTGTAAGAAAGCTGCTTCATCATGAATTGCATCCTTGTATTTCTGAAGAAGTAAACTATGTTTCGCTAGCACATCATCATTAGCCGGATCTTGATCCATAAGAACCTGACATTCATCCAGTTCCTTCCTCGCCATCTTCACATTCTCATGTAGATTACCTTGCTGAAAGAATAGCTTTCGTAACGGGGTTTTAGTAACTTGAGTTTCATGACGACTTGATACATACGAAAACCTGTAATATCTTTACTCCAAATCTGATTAACTTCTTCCAAAAAACCATGCTTCTCGGCAATAAGATTCACGAATTTGAAGGGTCTTGGTTTATCTCTGGATACACTCGGCAACTTCAATATGCATGGAGAATGGTCCGAGACCCGAAAGGGATGGAAATACGCTCCAGCATTAGGGAACTCAGTAATACAATTAATATTGCACATGATTCGATCCAATTTTTTAAAGATAGTTCCACTGTGTTGCTGATTATTCGTCCATGTATAGTGTAAGCCCGTGCTATTAACATCAAAAACTTCTATGTTGTTGACACACTCCTTAAACTCACGAGATCCGATATTATAAGTGGAACCACCCGTACTCGTATCATCATGAAATAAGGAGGCATTAAAGTCCCCCATAATTACCCACGGTTTATCTTTCATGAATGAGCTATGACCACACAGATTGTGCCACAAGTCCCTTCTATTTCTATAATGGTTATCCGCATAAACAAACGAACAAAATAAAGACTTTCTCTCTAACTTAAACATTACTTGAGTGTGTATCACCTGGTCGGTTTACGAGAGAACCATAACATCAGCCACATTAGGATCCCACCCAAGCATGATACGAGTTCCTTTTGGACAGCAACTCGCATTCGTTGTCCAAAACCACGAACTAAAAACTTTCTGACAAACCTTAGACACATTAGACGAGTCAACATGAGTCTCCATAATAGCACACACCTGAACATGATTATCCACTACTACCTGACGAACCTCCTTCTGTTTGAGGGAGCGGTTCAACCCCCTTATATTCCAAGAAGCAAGACTACCCATGAGCACCCGCTGAACCAGGTGTGCTTGCACCCTCAGAATTCTTATCAACCTTGTTTTCCATATACTTCGGAATATCAGCTAGTAGATTATCAACATCAGTATCATCGAGTAGTACCTCATCCTACTTGTAAATTACTTAATACTTAGTGCAATATTACAAAATTCAAGAACATTAAAATTGGGCCAACTTATGTAATATTGGGCTAAAACAATTAATGTTGGGCTAAAATAACATAAATATTGGGCTAGGCCCAATACCTTAAATACATGGGCAAAGGCCCATTCCATAAACACTAAATAAGCCCAGTTATAATAAACTAAAATGGGCTAGGCCCAAATACAATAATAACATGGATTAGGCCTAACAACTTAAGGATGTGGGCTAGGCCCAATGACAAAATGTGTGAACTAAGCCCAAAAACACAAAAGGTGGACTAGGCCCAATGTAAAATACTTATATATTTTTATAAATATATGTTGTAATAATATATATTTTTATAAATATTAATTATAACTATTATTATATGAGTTAGTTATTTTTTCATAATTATATAAAAAGTAATTATAATTATTTAAATATATATTTAATATATTAATAAAGTTTATATTGTCACACCCTGGCTTTGCGGAAGCGTGGTTAGTTTTGGTGTGACTTCTTAATACCATAGCTTAACCATAACAAAGCTATATGAATTTAAAAACCATGCAAGTCATCATTAAGTTTAGAAATCAACGTACAATACCATTGTTTTAAACATACGACCATAACCTTGTTCAGTAACATTACATCTAGAAACAAAACATAAATGAGGGTTAAGGATTGTGTCTTGTCCAGGTAAGAGAACACAACCCCTAATCCTTGATGACTTCATGAAGATTGCAGCGGAAAACGTTCATACCGTGCCAGAATCCGTTAATTTCCTGAAATACATGTGAGTTGAAAAAAATCAACAATAATGTTGAGCGAGTTCATGTGCAAGTGAGTAAGTAAAACACTTGTAAGTATAAAAGTTTCCTGGTATGTAGCAGTGTAAGAGGACTTGTGATCACCAATGGTTTGCAAGGCCATTAGCATGTCGTGAAATGCAAGTAAGTAAGATACAACCCTAGCCGATTTTGCGTTGGGTACCAAGTCACTCCGGATCCGTTCTGTTAGTCCTTCGTGAGGCCTGTTCTGTTGGACCGGGAGCTGGGCTCGCTACACCCAAATAGATCTACCGCTCGAGTCCCTCGGGGTTCTAACTACCCATTCACATGATCTAAACCTCCTTACGTTATTCATACCGTGTATAAAGTACTTGTAAACAAAGTAACATGTATTTCACCCCCGCAGTTAAGAAAACTGAAAACAGTTAGAGAAAAGGGGGACATGAACTCACTGTCGGTGCGTCTCTACCAAGTACTCCAAGTCAGAAAGCTGTGCGACGACCTACAAGTGCTAATTCTATTAGACGGACGGCCGTGCCTTAGCTTTATAGTTTAAGTCTTTGGGAAATAGTTAGACAACTATTTCGTGTTTACATTCTGTATATACTTGGTAGTTAATTTCCTTCCCAAGGATGGGGGATACAATACATGTGCGTAAGTTACGTTTTATCATTCGTGTGGTAATGTAATTACCGGTGTAACTTATATAATCATAGTGAAAGCGTTCGCAAAGTTTTGGAATCATTAACGCTTGTAAATATTATTTTTACTCTAAAATAATATTTATGCATTTTCACAAAATAATCATAAACAGTGTTGTGACAAAACATATTAATCACGTTAACTTAGTGAAAATCCCACCTCCGAATATTTAGTAAATAAAGTCGTGGCGAAATTTTATGTTTCGAAAATATGTCAAAAATAGTTCTAACACTTGTTGCGTAAATAATTCTAAGTGTTAGGTTTTAGAAAATTTCGCCAGAGTTTCCTCTGTAACTGGAGGTGGCCACGCTCTCAAGCGTATCATTTTCTTTTTGAAAACAACCCGCGATCATCAACAATCAACTCTTACGTTTTAACACGCGAAACGCTACCCTTGTCGTTACAGTTTCAATATGTGGAAACTGGACTGTTTTCGGACGACTAAATAAAATACTTAACCCTTTCCAAAAATTCCCTAATTTTTACGGGTCGTCCTAATCGACCCAAAAATGATTGTATAAAAATATCGGGGTCCAGTTTCTTATCAATAATTTACAGAAAATCGTTTACCGAACTGTGATCAGATTTGTCACATTCTGATCACAGTTTACGGAAAAAGTCGTCAAAAATTCCTCGTATGTCCGTTTATCAAAATTCCAGTTTGAGGGTCACAAATACATCCGTGACCATCTTAGATAAAAGTTTCAGGGGCTGGTTCGGTTCGGGTTTTAAGTTGTGATCGAAAACGCACAGCCCAATTTACTGCAGTAACAAACAGCCTTAGCTGCTGTCACGAAAACAGGTTTTTAAAATAGTAACCGACGTCAGAAAAATACGATTCCAGCGCCATTTTCTTCGTTTTTCGAAATGACACGATTTAGGCTTTTGAAATTCCGTTTTTCGAGTTTTTAAAGTCTGTTTACAGCCTGTAGAAGGCGGCTGAAAAAGTAACTCAGAATGTTATTTTAAGGTTTAAACATTACTAAATAGCCTTATGTTAAGATCCATGACTTTACCAAACCGGGTTAAATGGTGATCCGAGCTACCACATCGTAGATCGGGTCTAAATAAACACATCTTCCAAGTACTACAACTTTTACACAAGTTAAATGCTATTAACCACCATTTTTATAGTTTTTACTAGACTTTTATGCATCATTTTGCATGTTAACGATATTTATCCGACAAAAATCCTTTTAACCACCTTAGATAAGTTCACAAATGAGTTTTAAGTGTTATACCTCTAGCTCAAGGCTAGGGAAGATTCGTGATGAAAAACGCGTGGATAAAAGCAAACGAAAGAGGTCCTTCGTGTTCCGCTTGCTCCGAGGCTCCTAATACGTGACTTGTGAAGCTTGTATATACTTGGAATGGCTTGAACAAGAGCCGAAAATATGGTGGTGGGGTGTGGGGTGTTCGGCCAAAGGTTAGAGAAGAGAAGGAGAGTGTTGTGGTCTTGAGTTGTGAGTGATAAAGATCATGAGGTTAAGGGTTTATCTTATAGGCAAATTTTAAGGTAATTATCCAATGGTCCATGTGTAGTCTAGATATTAGACAAAGATCATTAGGTGATCTTGCAAGTACCAACCATGTTCCCCTAGGGAACCGAATTCGGTCAAGAGGGGGGGGGGGGGTTGGTTCGATCTCAAGTAGGTAGTTAGGGAGTTTAGTTAGGTTAATTAGGTTAGTTAAGTAATTAACCCCGTTACTTGTATGTTATGTGTTATGGCGGGTGTTAGGGTAATCAGAGACCCTAACTGGCTCAGAAAAATATAAATAGTGAAAATATTAATATTTTCGTGTTCCGGGTAAAGTCCGGGTGTCCGGTTGGATAGTAATCCGTTAAAGCGTTACAAAAGCTTTAAAGTGTCGTCATTGTTATTTTTAGTGACACAATTTGTTTTCCCGACACTTTAGAAAGTGTCTAGTGTTATTTTCTCATTTTCTGGCACTTTACTAGTCAGCTAGAAGCTGGATTAATTATTAAAGTGCTGTGTTTGGTACTTAAAGTACGTTTTTGGCACATCCGAATCAATGTATCTTATTCCTAGAGACGCGGTACCACAACCCTTATATCCCTACACTCACTACCAGTGTAGCCAAAATATATGAGGCTCTTAACAGGCCTTAGAGGCAGTGTCTGCCTGATGCTGGTTATATCAGCATGTTCACTGTGTATCCGTTTAGTGCTACTGTGCTTTTTGTGCATCATGTTTGTCACTAGGGTCCAGTATGTAAATAATGTAGTGACAGCAAATAAAGTATGATGCAAGTAAGTGCATGTATCAGTATGCAGGTAGCAGTTTATCAGCTAGTTCAAACAAGCACAGTAATCAAGTAGTATTTAATCATTAATTAAGTTGTACGGATACCTGGTTTAGTGCGGGTTGTCACATTCTCCCCCCGTTAAATAAATTTCGTCCCGAAATTTAAGTTCTGCTTGTAGATGCAGAGTTCTTAGGAAATAGGTGGGGGTATTTCTCTTTCATCCGGTCCTCACGTTCCCAGGTAAATTCAGGACCATGTCTGGCATTCCAACGTACTTTGACGAGTTTGACACTGCTCCGGCGGGTCTTGTTAACTTTCCAATCCGTGACCTCAACAGGTTCTTCAACGAAGTGGAGCGTGTCGTCAATATGAATCTCGTCGATAGGAATGGCAACGTCAACTTGAGTTGGACTTTTCTTCAGATTGGATACATGAAATGTATCGTGAACACCATTCAGTTCAGCAGGTAGTTCCAACTTGTATGCTACTGTCCCAATTCTTTCCAGAATTCTGAAAGGACCAATGTAGCGCGGATTTAACTTCCCACGCTTTCCAAAGCGTGCCACCCCTTTCCAGGGTGATACCTTCAGTAAAACCATTTCTCCAACTTGAAAATCCGCATGTTTTCGGTTTGGATCCGCATAGGCCTTTTGTCTGTGGCGAGCTGCTTCGATGCGTTTAAGAATTTGCGCGATCTTGTCTGTCGTCTCTTGGACGATTTCGGGACCAGCAAGCTGCCTATCACCTGCGTCAGACCAACATAGGGGTGATCGGCACTTGCGTCCGTATAGGGCCTCAAATGGCGCGACACCAATACTGGTGTGGTAGCTGTTGTTGTATGAAGATTCGACCAAAGGTAAGTGTTTATCCCAGCTACCGCCCAAATCCATAACACATGCCCTCAGCATGTCTTCCAAAGTCTGTATCGTTCGCTCGCTCTGGCCATCAGTTTGCGGATGGAACGCAGTGCTCAGATTTAATTGTGAGCCAAAGGCTTCTTGGAAAGATTGCCATATCCTTGACACAAACCTTCCGTTTCTATCAGAGATGATTGAGAGAGGTACTCCATGGCGTGCTACGATCTCTCTCAAGTAAATTTCCGCAAGTTTACTAGTACTGTCTTTCTCCTTGATTGGCAGAAAGTGTGCGGACTTTGTTAGGCGGTCAACAATCACCCAAATCATATCATGGCCTCTTGGCGTTCTTGGCAGTTTTGTAACAAAATCCATTGAGATTTGTTCCCATTTCCACTTGGGAATCTCAGGTTGTTGCAGAAGTCCCGAAGGCTTCTGGTATTCCGCCTTGACCTTAGCGCACGTTAAACATTTGCTCACGTAAACAGCAACGTCGCCTTTCATCCTAGGCCACCAATAGTAATCTTTGAGATCCTGGTACATCTTATCCGATCCAGGGTGGATAGAGTACCGTGACTTGTGCGCTTCGTCGAAAATAACTTCCCTTAATCCACCAAACAGAGGAACCCAAATCCTTTTCTCAAAACATAACGTCCCTTCCTCGTTTGGTACCAAAAGCTTCTCCATTCCACGGAGATATTCTTCCTCAAGGTTTCCCTCCTTGAGAGCTTCCTTTTGTGCAGCACGAATGCGCAAGGAAAGGTCGGTTCGTATAATCATTTCCAAAGCTCTAACCCTTATGGGCTTGATTCTTTCTTTACGACTTAGGGCATCGGCGACTACATTCGCCTTCCCTGGATGATATTTTATCTCGCAGTCGTAGTCGTTTAACAATTCAACCCATCGTCTTTGCCTCATATTCAACTCCTTCTGGTTGAATATATGCTGTAGGCTTTTGTGATCTGTGAAGATTGTGCACTTCGTACCATACAGGTAGTGTCTCCAGATCTTTAGTGCAAAAACCACTGCGCCAAGCTCTAAATCATGTGTGGTATAATTCTTCTCGTGCACTTTCAGTTGGCGTGATGCGTAAGCAATGACCTTTTGGCGTTGCATCAACACACATCCCAATCCCTGACGCGATGCGTCGCAGTATACCACAAAATCGTCGGTACCTTCCGGTAGAGCTAAAATTGGCGCGTTGCAGAGCTTATCTTTCAATATCTGAAACGCTTCGTCCTGTTTGATTCCCCAATCAAACGTCTTATCCTTCTGGGTCAGGAGCGTCAACGGTTGAGCGATTTTCGAAAAATCCTCGATGAACCTTCGATAGTAGCCAGCCAAACCCAAGAATTGTCGAATCTCGGTTGGCGTTGTAGGCGTCTCCCAATTCTTGATTGCCTCGATCTTTGTGGGATCAACATGAATTCCATCCCCATTAACCACATGTCTAAGAAACTGGACTTCGCGTAGCCAAAACTCGCACTTGGAGAATTTGGCGTACAGTTGTTCCTTCTTTAGCAGCTCCAAAATGGTTCTAAGATGTTGTTCGTGTTCAGCCTTCGTCTTTGAGTAAATCAGGATGTCGTCGATGAATACAATCACGAACTTGTCTAAGTATGGCTTGCAAACTCTATTCATCAAGTCCATAAACACTGCAGGCGCATTGGTTAAACCAAATGGCATCACGAGGAACTCGTAGTGTCCATAACGAGTTCGGAAGGCTGTTTTCGGGATACTTTCCTCCTGTATCCTTAATTGATGGTATCCAGATCGAAGATCGATCTTAGAGTAACAGCTTGAACCTTGAAGTTGATCGAACAGATCGTCGATCCTTGGCAGTGGATACCTGTTCTTTATCGTCAGCTTGTTCAATTCTCTGTAGTCAATACACATACGGAAACTTCCGTCTTTCTTCTTGACAAACAAGACCGGAGCTCCCCAAGGCGAGAAGCTTGGTCGGATAAAACCTTTATCTAACAGCTCCTGAAGCTGTGTTGACAATTCCTGCATCTCTGATGGAGCAAGTCTGTATGGTGCCTTAGCCACAGGCGCGGCGCCTGGAACTAAGTCAATGTGAAACTCCACTTGCCTCTGAGGTGGCAGTCCAGGTAAGTCTTCTGGGAAGACTTCTGGATACTCCCTTACGACAGGGATGTCTTCGATTGTTGGCCCGGCAGCCTTCTTGTCTACGATGTGTGCCAGAAAAGCAACACATCCTTTCCGTAAACACTTCCTTGCCTTCAAGCAGCTGATGAATCTTAGCGGTGTGTCACGCTTCTCTCCGTGAACCACAATTGTCTCACCATCGTCAGTTGGGATACGAACAACTTTCTCGTGACATACTATCTCCGCCTTGTTTCCGGATAACCAATCCATTCCTACCACCACGTCGAAGCTTCCAAACTCAACTGGCAATAGATCTAGCGTAAACTTACGCTCTCCGGGTTCTATCGTGCCGATTCCAGTTACTGCATTGGCTTCCACTAGCTTCCCCTAAGCTAGTTCTAATGGGTACTGGAATAACTACTCACTCACTACGTAAACCAATTATGTCCTTGAATACTAGAATTGTGGATCGTAAAATTTGCAACAGTAGTTGGCAATACAGACGCATAATATTGAGTAATGTGGGACGTACCGCTATCCATGCTTGGATCTCTGGCGTGCCTCCCTAGCTCCGATGGGGAGCTTTCATCCTTGCGCCTGATTGCTTTTCGGGCAATATCTTCTGAAATGCTTTCTGCTTCCACAGTTTAAACATCTTCGAGCACGCTTATGTTTATCACTCATCCTGCCTTGACAATTATCATTGTCGTTGTCCCCTTTGTGATTCTCACTACCGTCTTGGCCCCCATTACTAAGTTCAGTATTTTGCCAACAAGTTTCCTTGACATGTCCCACCTTGCCACAGTTACCACAATTTCCATATTTGCATCGCCCGACATGATAACGTAAACAATTGTCGCACTTAGGTAGGATACCCTTGTAATCTTTTCCCTTTTTGGCCTTCTTCTTGTTACTTACCCGAGTAACCATCTTGAAATTTGCAAGCTTCCTCTTGTTATCCCCAGATGCCTTTATAGCGGTCTCCTTTTTCTCCTCCGCAGTGGAAAATTTTCCTTGTCTAACTGCTTCTTCCGTGAGTGCTATGCTTATGTTGATAGCCTCGGTGATCGTTGAGGGTTTTGATGCTGTTACCAGGCTTAGAATCTGAGGTGCCAATCCCCTTATGAACTGTTCAATTCTCTTAAACTCTGGTGTCCCCAGGAGTATGGCAACTTGTGATAATTCGTTAAATCTCTGCACATACTCTGCTATCTTTGGTCCTTTCATTTTCAAGTTCCACAGTTCTGTTTCCAATTTCTGGACTTCTGCCCTCGAGCAATATCTTTCACGCATCAAATTTTTCAGTTTGTCCCACGTCATAGCATGCGCAGCAGTCTCGCCCATCGTCCGAACTTGATGGTTCCACCATGACAGAGCCTCATCCATCAATAGCCCAGTTATATACTTGACTTGATGTTCGTTGTCACATTTGCTCAATCGTAAAACAGAATCTGTCTTTTCAACCCAGCGTACGAAGGCTAAGGCACCCCCGGTACCGTCGAACTCTCGAGGTTTGTGGTCTAAGAATTGCTTGTAGGTACAGCCGTTGGGTGGGTTCCTTCCTGAGGTACCTCCGTTGCGCTCGGAGTGGTGGGCCTCGTATTATGCGATGACTGCGGCAATGATTCCCTGAAGTTCCACCTCGTTGGTGGGTATGCGTACACCCCGTTTTGGAGGCATTTCCTAAAAGATGTTTCACGTAGGTTAGGTCATCGTAACCAAAATGCACGTATGCATTAATATTAACACATAACATCTCATGCTATCAATATATCATCCACATAACACCTCATGTTATAAATAAATCAGCCTCTGCAATGGTCGAGGGCTTCGAGGTAGTAACCATACCCCTGACCTGGGGTGCAAGTGTCCAAATGAATCGTTCAATCCTTTTGAACTCCGGTTTGACTAAGTAGGGGGGCGACCCTAGATAAGTCGTGCGATTGCTGGACGAGTTCAGGAATTTTCTGGTTCGTCCATTTTCAAATTCCTGAATTCCACCTCAAGCTTTTAAATTTCAGTCCTAAAACAACATTTCTTCTCAATCGTTTCCTTGAGCTCGTCCCAGCTCAGTGCATAAGTAGCATCTTGTACCAGGGATCTAATCCTGGAGGTTCCATTATGAGAGTGTGCCCTCTAGAAATATCCCCGAGATATAGGTAACACTCTGTTGGGGCGAATAGTTGCTCATTCTTAGAATGGAGTTGGTCTCTTCGGACCAACGAACAAATGCATCGGTGCCTCCCGTTCCGTCAAAGTTTAAAGGCTTGCAGTTCAGGAACTGTTTATAGGTGCAGCCAGTTGGAGAGTTATCTCCAGTAATGCCATCGTTGTACTTAGAGTGGAGGGCTTCATGTCGTGCATTTATCTGTGAGATGCGTTCTTGCAGCTCGGCTTCTGTCCTTGGTAACGTACTGGTGTTCGTGTCACGTCCGGGTGACATTCCGTCTTGTCGGAATAATGCGGGCTAGACAACGTTTCAATTGTCTTATGAGATACATAGCACCATAAGTCATCATGTAATCACCCAAATTCACACGCAAATATACTCACTGTATGAGTGGGGAAGTAAATTTCTGAGCCTTCACATAGGCTTGCCAAATTTGGCTTGTTGCTTGTATTAGAATGAACTCAAGGCTACATCGCCTAAGTCATTCGTGTTCAAGTTATTTCCTGCTACATTGGTTATCATTAGCTTGGCCTGCAGAGTCCACCAGGATTCCTGTGCACTACAAATCGTTATTACGTGGGCCCCCGTAATAATAAATTGCCTTGCACAGTTACCCCAAATTTTCTCTCATCCAAGCAGATGATCAATCAAGGAGCAACAGCAGGTGCATCGGCATGAACAGGGTCATGCTCCAATGCGGGGTCAGGAGCAACGCCTGGCTCAGGGGCCACGGCTAGCTCCGAACCAAAACTCCATCTCAAAATCAGCTGGATCAACAAACACAGGGGTCGACAGGGCTACAGGATCCCCCAAGGGCTGGTCTAAGTGCATGAACTCAATGTCATGGTCTGGATCAAAACCAGGCGGAAAAACAGGATTGTCCTCAATATCGCGATCAAACTCAAAACTGTGTGCGGGATCCGGTGCAGCTGGTGATGCCATATCAGGGTCGGCGTCGTGTAAGTAGCGCTGCACTCCCTGTGTATGCAAAGATGCGGATGTCAGAAACTCAAATGAGTCTGGGATAGGGGAATGGTCATGAGTTTCCCCTATAGGAGCGTCCGCATGCAGTAGTCTAATACCAGCAGTAATAAGGCCCTGCCCTCGAATGGGTCCTCCTCCAGTAGATCGTTATCGTCTTTAGAGGCCACGTTGGGAGGGCGTATCATCAACAGAATAAGCGGCAAGGGGGCAAATTCCCAACAAGATAGCCATCAGTAGGCTCTGCTACGACTTCAGGCAGTGCAAAAGGGCTGAAAGTCGTCATTGTCCGTGCCGGTAGTATCGGAAATGTACACCTCGTGCTTCAATGAAACTATGTCATCTGGTACTATGGCCATGGGATTCGTAGTGTCCATCTTTCTAATACTTGATGAAAGCATAACGTTTGTAACACAAACACATATACGTATAATAATCAGTTAATCACATAGTCACCAAGTAAGGTATCACGTAATTCTCCTAGTCTTACTAGCCAATTTCATCCAGTCTATAAGACTGCTCTATCCTTCACCTTGACCACTATCTTGGTCACCTAGACCAAACCTCGATCCTCCAGACCGAGCCTTATAACAAACCAACGTGCTCAACTACCTCGATCACCTCGATCCTCCAGACCGATCCTCAGCCCTCCAAGCTGAGCCTATAATAAATAAAATGTGCTCAACATTTGTTTGTAAAAAGTTTTGGATCTGGACTTAAGTGGTATGCAGAAAAATGTTTTCGTGAGAGCCCTAGTGATCATAGTCTAGACTCGAGAAAGAATCCTAGTTCGCTATGAACCTGGCTCTGATACCAAGCTGTCACACCCTGGCTTTGCGGAAGCGTGGTTAGTTTTGGTGTGACTTCTTAATACCATAGCTTAACCATAACAAAGCTATATGAATTTAAAAACCATGCAAGTCATCATTAAGTTTAGAAATCAACGTACAATACCATTGTTTTAAACATACGACCATAACCTTGTTCAGTAACATTACATCTAGAAACAAAACATAAATGAGGGTTAAGGATTGTGTCTTGTCCAGGTAAGAGAACACAACCCCTAATCCTTGATGACTTCATGAAGATTGCAGCGGAAAACGTTCATACCGTGCCAGAATCCGTTAATTTCCTGAAATACATGTGAGTTGAAAAAAATCAACAATAATGTTGAGCGAGTTCATGTGCAAGTGAGTAAGTAAAACACTTGTAAGTATAAAAGTTTCCTGGTATGTAGCAGTGTAAGAGGACTTGTGATCACCAATGGTTTGCAAGGCCATTAGCATGTCGTGAAATGCAAGTAAGTAAGATACAACCCTAGCCGATTTTGCGTTGGGTACCAAGTCACTCCGGATCCGTTCTGTTAGTCCTTCGTGAGGCCTGTTCTGTTGGACCGGGAGCTGGGCTCGCTACACCCAAATAGATCTACCGCTCGAGTCCCTCGGGGTTCTAACTACCCATTCACATGATCTAAACCTCCTTACGTTATTCATACCGTGTATAAAGTACTTGTAAACAAAGTAACATGTATTTCACCCCCGCAGTTAAGAAAACTGAAAACAGTTAGAGAAAAGGGGGACATGAACTCACTGTCGGTGCGTCTCTACCAAGTACTCCAAGTCAGAAAGCTGTGCGACGACCTACAAGTGCTAATTCTATTAGACGGACGGCCGTGCCTTAGCTTTATAGTTTAAGTCTTTGGGAAATAGTTAGACAACTATTTCGTGTTTACATTCTGTATATACTTGGTAGTTAATTTCCTTCCCAAGGATGGGGGATACAATACATGTGCGTAAGTTACGTTTTATCATTCGTGTGGTAATGTAATTACCGGTGTAACTTATATAATCATAGTGAAAGCGTTCGCAAAGTTTTGGAATCATTAACGCTTGTAAATATTATTTTTACTCTAAAATAATATTTATGCATTTTCACAAAATAATCATAAACAGTGTTGTGACAAAACATATTAATCACGTTAACTTAGTGAAAATCCCACCTCCGAATATTTAGTAAATAAAGTCGTGGCGAAATTTTATGTTTCGAAAATATGTCAAAAATAGTTCTAACACTTGTTGCGTAAATAATTCTAAGTGTTAGGTTTTAGAAAATTTCGCCAGAGTTTCCTCTGTAACTGGAGGTGGCCACGCTCTCAAGCGTATCATTTTCTTTTTGAAAACAACCCGCGATCATCAACAATCAACTCTTACGTTTTAACACGCGAAACGCTACCCTTGTCGTTACAGTTTCAATATGTGGAAACTGGACTGTTTTCGGACGACTAAATAAAATACTTAACCCTTTCCAAAAATTCCCTAATTTTTACGGGTCGTCCTAATCGACCCAAAAATGATTGTATAAAAATATCGGGGTCCAGTTTCTTATCAATAATTTACAGAAAATCGTTTACCGAACTGTGATCAGATTTGTCACATTCTGATCACAGTTTACGGAAAAAGTCGTCAAAAATTCCTCGTATGTCCGTTTATCAAAATTCCAGTTTGAGGGTCACAAATACATCCGTGACCATCTTAGATAAAAGTTTCAGGGGCTGGTTCGGTTCGGGTTTTAAGTTGTGATCGAAAACGCACAGCCCAATTTACTGCAGTAACAAACAGCCTTAGCTGCTGTCACGAAAACAGGTTTTTAAAATAGTAACCGACGTCAGAAAAATACGATTCCAGCGCCATTTTCTTCGTTTTTCGAAATGACACGATTTAGGCTTTTGAAATTCCGTTTTTCGAGTTTTTAAAGTCTGTTTACAGCCTGTAGAAGGCGGCTGAAAAAGTAACTCAGAATGTTATTTTAAGGTTTAAACATTACTAAATAGCCTTATGTTAAGATCCATGACTTTACCAAACCGGGTTAAATGGTGATCCGAGCTACCACATCGTAGATCGGGTCTAAATAAACACATCTTCCAAGTACTACAACTTTTACACAAGTTAAATGCTATTAACCACCATTTTTATAGTTTTTACTAGACTTTTATGCATCATTTTGCATGTTAACGATATTTATCCGACAAAAATCCTTTTAACCACCTTAGATAAGTTCACAAATGAGTTTTAAGTGTTATACCTCTAGCTCAAGGCTAGGGAAGATTCGTGATGAAAAACGCGTGGATAAAAGCAAACGAAAGAGGTCCTTCGTGTTCCGCTTGCTCCGAGGCTCCTAATACGTGACTTGTGAAGCTTGTATATACTTGGAATGGCTTGAACAAGAGCCGAAAATATGGTGGTGGGGTGTGGGGTGTTCGGCCAAAGGTTAGAGAAGAGAAGGAGAGTGTTGTGGTCTTGAGTTGTGAGTGATAAAGATCATGAGGTTAAGGGTTTATCTTATAGGCAAATTTTAAGGTAATTATCCAATGGTCCATGTGTAGTCTAGATATTAGACAAAGATCATTAGGTGATCTTGCAAGTACCAACCATGTTCCCCTAGGGAACCGAATTCGGTCAAGAGGGGGGGGGGGGTTGGTTCGATCTCAAGTAGGTAGTTAGGGAGTTTAGTTAGGTTAATTAGGTTAGTTAAGTAATTAACCCCGTTACTTGTATGTTATGTGTTATGGCGGGTGTTAGGGTAATCAGAGACCCTAACTGGCTCAGAAAAATATAAATAGTGAAAATATTAATATTTTCGTGTTCCGGGTAAAGTCCGGGTGTCCGGTTGGATAGTAATCCGTTAAAGCGTTACAAAAGCTTTAAAGTGTCGTCATTGTTATTTTTAGTGACACAATTTGTTTTCCCGACACTTTAGAAAGTGTCTAGTGTTATTTTCTCATTTTCTGGCACTTTACTAGTCAGCTAGAAGCTGGATTAATTATTAAAGTGCTGTGTTTGGTACTTAAAGTACGTTTTTGGCACATCCGAATCAATGTATCTTATTCCTAGAGACGCGGTACCACAACCCTTATATCCCTACACTCACTACCAGTGTAGCCAAAATATATGAGGCTCTTAACAGGCCTTAGAGGCAGTGTCTGCCTGATGCTGGTTATATCAGCATGTTCACTGTGTATCCGTTTAGTGCTACTGTGCTTTTTGTGCATCATGTTTGTCACTAGGGTCCAGTATGTAAATAATGTAGTGACAGCAAATAAAGTATGATGCAAGTAAGTGCATGTATCAGTATGCAGATAGCAGTTTATCAGCTAGTTCAAACAAGCACAGTAATCAAGTAGTATTTAATCATTAATTAAGTTGTACGGATACCTGGTTTAGTGCGGGTTGTCACATATATAAACACTAGGTTTGTTTAGGCTCACGAGCCAGCTCGAGCTCGATAAGTGAAGCTTGGGCTCGTTTACTAAACAAGCTTGTTTTTAGGATCGGGCTCGAGCTTGTTTGAGTTCGGCTTTTTTTTTTATTTACCTTTTATTTAACTGTTTTTTTTAATATTTTTTATGTTTTTTAATTTTTTATTTTATTAAAAGGGTTTTTATATGAATTTATATGTTAAAGCTCCAAAAAGTTTTTGAAAAAAAAAAGATTTTTAACATGTTGAATTGAATTTTTATAATCTTTCTATACTAATAAACGAAAATCAATTTTGGACACGTGTCACTTTCTGGTGCTTTCTCACTTTTTTTTCCATTTATCTCTCATATTAAATAATAATAATTTTAAACAAAATATTAGATAAGAATAAATATTTAGATAAAGATAAACTTTTGTTTTTATTATGATCATATTAAATAATAATAATAATAATATTTTTAAAAAAATAGATAAGAATATAAACGTTTATTTTTATTATAATCAATTTTTCAACTCGACTATACACGGGTTTTTTAAAGATATAACTCTTTTTGTGTAATACACAATGTTTTTAAAGATATAACTTTTTTATTATTTGATATATAAAATTTCATTTATTTAACCCGTACAATATACGGGGTTCATAAAAATATAACTTTTTATTATTTAATATATAAAATTACATTTATTCAACCCGTGTAATACACGGGGTTCTAACCTAGTATACTTTTTTTGGGTAAAGGGTTTACCCCGGTGATTTTATAAAATAACAAAAAAATCAAGTAGGAAGCTGAAATACTCCCTAGTTCTCTTAGTGGCATACCACTAAAGAGTGAAACACAAAACAATCAAAATAACAACCAATTACATCAAAGACATAACAGAAATTGGTCTTCATTCTTCATTCAAGAAGTCTTCTTTATCCATCTTCCATTCCTCCAAAAACCGCTTAACATTAGAAGTTTGCTTGTACTTGAAGGAAATTAATTTTGCTCTCACAGTGCTAATAATACCATCGGCAATTTGCTCCGGGGGTCTCAACCTGTTGCTGAAGAATCTCGAATTTCTTTCACTCCAAATAGCATAAGCTGCTGCTGCCACAACCAGTCTACTAGCAACAGCACAAACCGATTTCGAACTAGCTGTAGAGACGAGCCTTGAAACTATATCCTCCCATGCTTCTAAACCCGAATCCATGCCAATTTTACACCTCACTTTGCACCACACTAATTTCGAGTAGGAGCATTCGAAAAACAAGTGCTCGTGGGTCTCTAATCCTGAATAACATAACAAGCAGCACATCTGATTCATCGAGCCCGTGACTGCATTGTTCCATCGTAAAATCCGGTCCTGGGTCCAAAGTTTCTTTTTGAAAATAAGCCAACACACGAAAGCATGTTTGGGGATATTAAAAGGAGACCAAATAATTTTCGACCAATCCGTTTGCTGATCACGAACTCTGATCGATTCCCACACCTCCTTAGACGAAAAAGGAACAAGCTTACCATTCGTATTCATCCATACAACTTTATCCTGCATAGTAGACAAGCTAAGAGGCCGTAGTTGAAACAAAATAGGGTACACGCTCCTCCAAGCTTCCGGCCACACCCAACGGCCGTCTCTAATAGCATCCGCCACTCTAGACTTGATATTAAAACCATATCGAGCCATTTGACGTGGCGTCACAACATTCTGAAGAGGACACTCAGTCGTCCACTTATCGAACCAAAGGGACGTGCTAAGACCATTACCAACCTTGCTCCAGAAATGATCCCGAAAAATATATCTACACTTCATTAATCTTTTCCATCCCCAGGGCGAGTTGGCTTGAACCGGGATATCCCAAATGCTTCTGCCACGAAGTCTATGTAATCCGATCCAGTTGGTCCACAACGACTTCCTACCGGACAAAATACTGAAAATGTGGTAAGCCATCAAAGACTTATTCACATCCAAGATCCGACGAATGCCCAAACCCCCTTCCACTTTTGGAAGACAAACGTCCTTCCATGCCACTTTAGCTCTACCCTTCGAACCTGTATCATATCCCCATAAGAACCATTTCATTTTACACTCCAGCTCTTTGATGATGCTGACCGGCAAAATAAACACTGAAGCCCAATACACATGGATTGAAGAGAGCACAGAAACGACCAGCTGAAGCCTACCAGCAAAAGAGAGGAACCTGTTTTTCCAATCATTTATACGTTTAGAAACCCGCTCCACTAACACTTTGCAATCCTTAACCAGCAGCCATGAAGCAAGCAACGGAACCCCCAAGTACTTAATAGGAAGTCTCCCCTCCTCAAACGGAACCAAAGCAGCAATCCTATTCCTAGTCGATGACGGCACATTACTAAAAAATATAGAACTTTTCGCATTACTAGGAACAAGACCCGAAGCTTCTTCAAACTTTTTTAACGAGCGCATAATCACCTTTACCGAACCCACATCACCCCTAGCAAATAATAAGAGGTCATCGGCAAAACACACGTTGATTATCATTTGCTTCTCACACTTATGATGAAAACGAAAAGAAGAATCCAATTCAGCGTTTTTGTTTAGAATGAGTGTTAAAACCTCCATGACCATGGTGAACAAGTAGGGAGACATTGGATCACCTTGACGCAAGCCTCTCTTTCCTTTAAAGTAACCGTGGATGTTGCCATTCACACTAAGCGAAAAAGAAGTGGAAGTGACACATTCCATAATCCAAGCTATAAACATCGGACGAAAACCAAACCCATGCAATACATCACGTAAAAATCTCCAATCTACCGTATCATACGCTTTTTGGATATCCACCTTCATAGCACATCTCAGAGGACCCGTTTGCCGATGGTAATTATGCATTAGCTCTTGCGTCAACATTATATTGTCCAAAATCCTCCTGCCTGGCACAAACGCCGACTGGTTTTCACTTATAAGATCCTTTAAACCTTCAAGAATCCTAGTAGTGATAATCTTACTAATGCCCTTATACACCACATTACAACACGATATAGGCATGTAGTCTGTGACTACTCCCGGTGTAGAAACCTTTGGGATGAGCGCAAGAAACGTGTGGTTAATCTCCTGAAGCAACCTACCCGATTCAAAGAAATCAATAATAACTGCCGTTACCTCAGTTCCAACAATATTCCAAGCTTTTTTTATAGAATTCAGACGTATAACCATCCCGTCCCGGAGCCTTGTTTTCATTGATAGAAAAAATAGCAGCTTTAACTTCTTCCGGAGACACTGGCCTACACATAGAATCCGCCACGAAAGGATTAAGAGTAGCCGAGAATAGGTCTTGACTAACTCGACTGACCATACCCCCATCCGAGCCCAAGAAATCTCGAAAGTGATTAACCAAAGCCATAGAAACTTCGGCCACTTCATAACTATTTCCAGCCGTGTCTTTGATGACATTAATTTTGTTAATATGATTGCGACATTTCAAGACGTTGTGGAAGTAAGCTGTATTCGAGTCACCAGCTTCAAGCCACTTTTGTTTCGCTTTTTGTTTCAAGAATCTCTCCTCATCTAAAGTAGCCTCCAAGTACTTCTTAACACAAACTGATTCGGCTTCTTTAATGCTCATATTAAACGGGTCAGCGTCTAAGTTCTTCTGTAAAGTATCCAGCTCAGCCTTCAAATCAGTTACCTTTTTATGGATGTTACCTTGTTTTTTCAGCAACATTCTAAAAGGATGCTTAAGACTTCTAAGCTTCTTGGCAACACGAAACATTGGGACTCCCAACACCTCTACGGCCCATCCATTACTTACCACTTCCAAAAATTCTTTTTTATGGGTCAAGAGATTACTAAATTTAAAAGGTTTAGGTTTGTTCTTAGACGCCATATGAATTTTTAATAAAGCAGGGCAATGATCCGAAATACCATTTGGAAGAAACACCGCATATGCATCCACGAACTTATCCACAAAGCTAATATTCCCCATAATTCTGTCCAATTTCCTTCGAATTCCAATACCATCCTTTGGCCGTTCGTTCCACGTATATTGCATTCCATGAGCTCTAATATCCAACACTTCAAGATAATTCACACAATCATTGAAATCTCTCATAGCCGCACTAACTATTGACGAGCCGGCGCACTTGTCTTCTAAATTCAGGACCACATTAAAATCCCCCATAATAATCCATGGACCCGATTGAACCTTCCCTTTATGAACTTTCAACGCGTCCCACAATTTTTTCCTTTCTTGATCATTGTTACTAGCATAAACAAAAGACACATTTATCATAGTTCTATCTTTTTTGAAGTGAACTTGAGTATGAACGACTTGGCTAGTAGCATGCACAACTACAACATCCACGTTATCCACATTCCAACCTAATATAATACGCGTACGTTTGTTACACATACTTCCATTTGACGTCCAATCCCAATTCCGAAACACATTCTTACACACCTTGTTGAGATTATCCACTTGAACATGAGACTCCAGAATAGCTATTACTTGCAAGTTATTATCTTTTACAAAATTTTGAACCTCCTTTTGTTTGAGGGGGTGGTTCAATCCCCTAACATTCCAAGTAGCAAAACTATCCATTAATAACCTCCTGATCAGGTGTGCTTGCACCTGTATTACTCGAGTTCTTTGGTTGATAATCGTTCATAAAATTATACCCTCCCACATTCGGGTCTATTCTAACCTCATCAGTCTCGGATCCCCACTCATCATTCATATTATTCAAAGCATCAAATGTGTTAGAAGTTCTGATTACCGGTTCCTTGGGATTAGTCGGACCTTTGGAAGAACTCGGATTGGTAGAATCCGCTCTCTCATTTGTTTTCTTTGGCCTGTATATTAATCGCTGCCTGTCCTTCACATTAAACTGTTGTTTTGAACCTTTTTTTCGATTGTTACCACTCTTAAACCCCTGAGGATCAATCTTTTCTTTGTCATAAGCCGCCTCAGTATTTTTGTCGATAACTCTGTTAGGACAATCTTCACTCCCATGTCCAAACACATTACAAGAATTGCAATGTGGTGGTTTGCATTCGTACTCCACTCTAATGTTACTCTTAAGATAACCACCTTCTTCCACATTTGGAATTGCCACTGTCACACTCTCTTTCAGTTCCTTTTCCGCATCTAACTCAATTATCGCTCTAGCATATCCACTCCTGCCCCACGAGTCTAAGCACATCTTAGTAGTTTCATTATCAAGAACCTTAGGGGTTCCAACCTTTGAAGCTATCAAACTAAGGCCGTCCTCCGTATAGGCTGCCAAAGGAACATCATGCATCTTAACCCACACGGGTACCTTTTTTAGTTCTTCCTTCTTCAGCTCAGTATTTGTTGACCACTGTTTCAAGAAAAGTGGACTGTTTCTAATAAGCCATGGTCCATCCTGCATAACTTGATCCATTCCATCCTTTGTCTTGAATTTAAAAAAGAAGAAACCTTTACCATTCATCATACACTTTTGTAACCCATATTTTTCCAATCTATGGCTAACAAAATACTCGACAACTGGAAATGCTAGCCTTTTACCCAGAAAATATCCGAATAACACATTGTTAAACCGGTCCTGAACCTGTTTAACGGATGCAATCGGAATAGTAACATCCACTTCAACGTCTTCAGCGGCTTTAGTGTTTTCCATGAATCTGAAATTAACCTTCTGAACTGGTTTGACCGTGGCCAGTTTCTCCGCATATGTCTGCCCTTTCAAGCTACTGCCACTATCCGGTTTCACTGTTTCGAAGTTACGTTGCTCTGGACTGATTGGAACGGTAATCTTTGTTAGTTCATCAATAACGTTAATCAATTTCGGATCAGAATTGGACTGCTGGACAACACCTCTTCTCGGAGCAAAGGTGTTTCCTTCAATATTCACCACCCTGCTAGTTATTCCATGGAAAGGTAATGGTGGTTTGAACCGACCATCCTGTACATTGCCCTCATGTTTTTTACGTTCATCCATGTTAACGATCCCAACTCTCTCACTGACCGAAGCAGCAGCACACCATGCACCAGATTCGATTACCAGACCTAACCTAGTATACTTAACATGTTAAATACATGTTTCCCGATTCCTTACTTGGTGAAGGTTCCTTGTTGAACCCACCCCAAGTTCAGTGTAATTTTTTCTAGTTTCATGATATCCATGTTGATATCATGTTTTTTTTTTCACGGAATTCACGATATTTTGTAACAATAAAAGACAATTATGAACAAATTTATTAACACTTTATAAAATCTGAACCCGATGTTTTAAAGGAATGGGAAGCAACGATTCGAAAAACACAACAGGCCAAAAAGCAAGCCACCAAAATTGATTTAAATTTTGTACTTTTTACGTTTTATTTAATGGGTTTTAAGCATTTTTTTAGTTTTTTTTATTAAAAAGGCTTTTATATGCTAAAGCTCCAAAAAGTTTTTGGAAAATTTTTCTTTGAACATGTTAAATTGATTTTTTTTAATATACTTAACATGTTCAATAAATGTTTCCCCGATTTCTTAGTTGTTTAAGGTTCTCCATTGAATCAACCCCTATATGAGGTTCAGTGTAATTTTTTTTAGTTTCATCAAATCCATGTTGATATCATGTTTTTATTGATGGAATTCTTGATATTTTGTTACAATAAACACAATTAGGAACAAAATTCAAGAAAACTTTATAAAATCTTAACCCAAGGTACTAAAGGCATCAACAACAATTCGAAAAACACAACATGCCAAAAGGCAAGAACCAAAAGTGATTTAAAAAATCAATTTGGTATTTTTTTTTACTTTTTATTTAACTGTTTTTAAGTTATTTTTTTTAGTTTTTTACCCTTTTCATTAAACAGGCTTTTTTGTATGTATATGCCAAAGCTCCAAAAAGTTTTTGAAAAAAAAAAAGATTTTTAACATGTTAAATTGAATTTTTTATTACATACTTAACACATTAAATACATGTTTCCCCACTACGGTACAGGAATGAATGAATGTGATCTCCACCGGACATACGTAACGTTTTAGCTAGTATACGGAAGTGCATACCATGATTCTTCTGTCTATCAATAACCGCATGCATTGCGTGGTGGATGTGAAGAAGTAGACCATTATCTCGGCAATATTTAATTTATATCATAAAATATTTAATTTAACATGTTAAATTATTTTTTTTTCCAGATCTTTTGCATATAAATACATGTAGAAGTCTTTTTAATAAAAAAAATTAAAGAACTAAATTTTTTAATAAAAAAACTAAAATAATAAAAACATGCTTAAAATACACTTTAAAAAGAAGTAACAAATTTTTTTTTACAAAAAAGATTTTTTTTACAAAAAAGATTTTTTTATTAGAATGGCTTCAAAACATCTTTTATATGCAACAACTTTGAAAAAAAATATTTTTGTTTTTAAATAGTTCAATGAGGGTTAGGTTCAATAGCGAACACCAAAAATTTGATTAACTAAGAAACCATTCATTTAACATGTTAAATATATCAAAAAAATTAATTTAACATGTTAATTTTTTTTTCAGATCTTTTACATATAAATACGTGTAGAAGACTTTTTAATCAAATTCAAAAACTAAAAAATAAAAATATGCTAACAAAACACTTTAAAAAGGTAACAAATTCTTTTTTTACTAAAATGATTTTTTATTAGAATGCCTTCCACACATCTTTATATGCAAAAACTTCAAAAAATAAAAATAAAAATTTAAATTACTGAACGAGGGTTGGGTTCAACATGGAACACAAAAAAATATGGAAAACTGAGAAGCCATTCATTTAATATGTTAAATATATTATAAAAAAGTTAATTTAACATGTTATTTTTTTTTTAATTTTCGGATCTTTTGTATACTCAACATGGAACACAAAAAAATATGGAAAACTGAGAAGCCATTCATTTAATATGTTAAATATATTATAAAAAAGTTAATTTAACATGTTTTTTTTTTTTTAATTTTCGGATCTTTTGTATGTAAACACATGTAGAAACTTTCTTAAAAAAGATAAGTTCGAAAACTAAGACTAAAAACATGCTTAGAAACGCTTTAAAAAAGGTGACATTTTTTTTTTTGCAAAAATGATTTTTTATAAGAATGGCATCAACACATCTTTATATGCAAAAAAAATGAGAAACACAAAAAATATGAGGAACCGGAAAACCCCCTTACAACATATTAAATAGTTGGTTCCCAAATTTCCTACCTTTTATAGTATATTTGACATGTTAAATATGGTTAACCGGATCCCTATTTTTTTGAGGTCCCCATTAAACCCACCCCAACAAAATTTAACTCCATATTGTATCTAACTAGTGTTTGCCCCGCCCGCGTTGCGGGGCACCAAGCCGATTTTTTTCTCTCTCATAACATGTACGTTTGTGTTTTTGTTACTTGCACATACTACTCATAACATGATCTCAAAAAATTACATCGAGTCAACCATTATTATATTTTTGCTAAAAAAAGATGGAAACATTATAATTTTTCAGGACAAATGAGCGTGTGTCAGGCAGCCGCTTGACACGAATAAAAATTACACGGAGTCAACCAATTAAAACAAAACACTACAACAGTTAAAAAAAAGTAAAACAATGGCATGAATGTAATTTTACACTGCGAGCAAAATTGTAATTTAACCAGGGAAACAAACAAAAATGATGGAGAAAATGTAAATTTAAGTTGAGGGCAAAATCGTAACTTGGCTGGAAGGAAAAAAAACTAATGACAAAACTGTAAATTTAAACAGGGCAAAGTCGTAATTTTCAACTGAGAGCAAAATTGAAATTTTTAACTGGGAGTAAAAGCATAAATTTATTTTTAAGTGGGGGTAAAAACATAATTTTGAACTGATGACAAAATCATAATTTTAAAGCGAGATAAAATCGTAAATTTGTTGTGCCAATAATTAGCTTTTCTGGATGCCATGTGTCATCCAATGATTGTGTAGCCGCCCCTATCAGCCAATCGAAGGAAATAACTATTACAACCCATGAGGTTTGTTAATATGTAAAATGCTTGAACGATTTAGAATTCTAATATTCGACATATTGAAAACTCAAAACATTTTATATTTTTAACTCGTGTAATAAATGTGTCGGACTCCATGTTAGCTAATGCTTTGAATAATTATATTAGTAAAAACGAAATGTATTTGGAAATCTCAATGGGTATCTTTTAATAAATTAACGGGTATAACCGACACCTGACGAGTAATTTACTTGACAAATACCCGACGGGTAATGGGTCGGGTATGAGACACAATTTTACAACCATGTACGGGTATGAGATTACCAATACCCAGCCCGAACCTGATCCATTACCATCCCTAGACAAGGACG
The DNA here is from genome assembly GCA_030545235.1 of Helianthus tuberosus. Classification (NCBI taxonomy): domain Eukaryota; kingdom Viridiplantae; phylum Streptophyta; class Magnoliopsida; order Asterales; family Asteraceae; genus Helianthus; species Helianthus tuberosus. Next base: position 45,460,689 of record CM060429.1, on the reverse strand, counting down.
ATTTGAAGGAGCGAGGAGTTGATACGATCCGACCTGAACCGTTGCCATATTCCTACGGGTCAACCCACAACACCACGTTTAATTGTTGCATGAGAAAAAGTCTTTAATTATTAGTTAGTTATTATGCATTGGTAGTTTAGAACTCACGTTTAATTATTGAGTTGTATGTATGCATGGTTATATTGCATTAGGTCCACGTTTACATTTCATGGTGCATTATCTCTTTGGAGAAACAACCATTGTTTGTATATTTAAGTTGAAGCATCCAAAGAAAATACAAGAGACAATTGTTGCAAAAATTAGTCTAGTTCTTCATTCTTTCTTGGAGCCTAACCCACTCTACGGGTATGTATCGAAAGATTGACCATCTCAAATCAGTCTCTAACATAGCCCTTCACCTGCTTCTAATCGATCACAAAAGTTGCTTTTGAAGCCTTCACCAATTATTTTATCTTTTTCCTCACTTTGATTCGATTACTTTGCTTCTAAATGATCACAATATCTCTAGTTCGTCAGTCACTTTGCTTCTAATCAATTGTTACCTGCTTCCAATCGATCATCAATACACCATTATAATATCTAAAACGGTTCGTAAATATAGTTTATGGGCGATCAACAACAAAATGATGCTATCATGAACATAACCTGCCTATGTTTATTATGGGCATGTTTGGCTTAGCTTATTTTCAACTTCTAGCAAAAGGACTTTTGGAAAAAATAAGTCAGAAATACCTACTTCTGGCTTTTTACAAAGGACTTTTGCCTTAAAAGGAAAGCCAAACACCCTAAAAAAAGGACTTTTGCCTCAAAAAAAGGACTTTTGCCTCAAAATAAGCTAAGCCAAACATGCACTATTAGTGTTTTTTAATTCACTTGCTTCTAGCACATATCATTATTACTTAACACTAGACACTTTATTACTTAAATTAATTTAATCACCAAAAATTAACCAATAAAGATCCAAAAATGATGCAAAACAGTATGCATTATAAGAACTATTTGTGATCGGTTTAGTCGTATAACTTATAAGATCATAAGCTACACTAATAAGATTAACCTATTAAAATATGAAAGCAAAAGATCTCAACTTTATCAAGAAAACCACCCTCATCCGTTTCAATTACCAGTCTTTCAAGGATGTTATTTTCTAAAATCAATCACCAAACAAATACCCTTTAAAGAAGATTTTGTACTTCGAAAATAAAACTGTCTACCTCTCTCAGACAAATCGTCCATATAAAAACTCTATAGAGTCACATACTGAAAATGATATAACATGTAATCCTTTCTTCAAGTTCTTTTCACTTTCATCTTTGTCCTGAACAACATACCAACACGAATATTAGTTCACAATCTTAAATTTCTACTTCTGAACACTTGATCCCACTAATAAGTGCAACTTATGTCAGGCAAATGGCCTTCAAAAGGTTTAAGAACGAAATCCACTGGACAGTGGATTCGATCCTAAGGTATCTTCTAAATGCGAATCAAACACTTATAACTCTGCTAGCCTTGAAGGCAACCATTTCTTATCATAAAACTCCCCCGTCTCAAATTATTGTCCACATTTTTAAAGGAAGTTAGTCACAAAATAGATTGTTCACTTGGATTAGTTATGATTCACTAATTTTCATCTTAAATCGCTTAAAGGGTTAAACTGGCATTCGGCAGTAACTTCATGCATATTCATCTTCTTTTAGCAATTTAAACAACAAACTTTACTTGCATGAAACAAATCCACTAATTAAAAAAAAGAATCTAGGAAATCAAAACAAATATTTATTAGCGTAGAAAGAGTTTCTGAAATTGCATTTTTTTTACTTTCGAACAATGACTTCATGCATATTTATCTTTTTTTTAGCAATTTAAAGCAACAAACTTTAACTCCATGAACAAATCAATTAGTAAAAAAATGTTGAAAATTCAAACAAAGATTTATCAGTGCAGAAAGAACTTCTAACCTGTTGGAGACTAACTCTGGTGAAGGCAATGCATGTACAGGTGACATGGAAGGAACAACTTGAAGGAATTACAATGGTATAATTTTACTTTTATTTTATGAACCCGGTTCATATATGTATATATTTATTTGTTACAAAGATTAGTCAAAACACTTTTGACAAGTAAGTGTACATGTATATATATGTTAGTTAAAATAAACTTTAACTAGTTGAAATATATATATACATTTTAAGCAACGGAAGCAAAGGTAACAATGTATAAATAATATGAACACTTTTATACCAAGGAGCACCCGTAATGGAACAAGGTCACCGACATGCAAACACGAAATAAAAACGCAAACCATAGGGGAGTTAGATATACCTTCGGTTAGTAATAAACCGGTTGAGACACCGAGGTTCAACGAACAAGTGCTAGTTACACGAACTAGCGAAACGCGAGTGTGAGCCGGGTCTCGGCGGTGGTAGCCGGCGGTGCAGGTGGCGGCGACCGACGGAGAGCGGCGGCAGCAAGGTGGGCCGGCGGGGCGTCGGTGGCAGCGACGAGCTAGCCGGCGGCGGTTGTGGCCAGTTAAGGTTTTGGGTGTTATGAGAGTTTTGTGTTCAAGTTCTTGCAACCTCAATTCTTGTCCATACACTTCTCTTATAAAGACAATGGAGCCTCATGCATGTTCAACACATGGTGGTCATGCACTTGGAAGTTGGACAAGTGTTGAGAAGCTTATGCATATGCAACAAGTGGCCATGCAAGAGTGCATGCGCGGCAAGTGGCATAGCACAGGTGTATGTGCGACAAATGGCGAGATGAATATACCCGTCTCACCCAGTCCATGTACCCGTCTCTCAGTTAATACCCGCAAATATAATCCTGCTCATGATCATAAAAGTGATTATGATTCGTTTCGCATATCGTTCGTAATTACCAGTTAAATATTTAAGTGGATTTTAGTTCGTTGCCCACGGTGTAACTCTTACGGGTCAAGACCCGGTCGGTAGCGTTGACTTATCGAACCGGACATAAATATCTGTGACAACCCACAAAATTTCAGGTACTGTACAAATTAATTAATTTTGATTATGTGCTTAATGACTGTGCTTGATTACAACTGACAATTTAAACTGCTCTATGATTCTATATGATATATACATGCATCACATTTTATACAGTCACTCCATTCATTACACACCAACATTAGTGACATACTTGATGCACTCAGCACAGTTAACACACTGAACGGTTGATTCAGAAATAATGCTGACAATGCCAGCACATAGACAGACAATGTTTTTATGGCTAGTATGAGCCAGGGATAGGGTACTACACTGGTTTGGAGTGTAGGGAAGTGAGGACCATAAGACTGCGTCATTAGGTGATAGATATAGTGCCGGGAAGTGCCTAAAACACACTTTAAATACAGAATTCTGCATTCTTTTATAAAATTCAGCATTTTATTATACCAGTAGAATACACAAATATGGCAGAGTGGTCCTGTATACTTTCCTAAGTGCCAGGAATGATTTCGTTACAAAAAGATGCATGAAAGACACGCTGCGGTACAATTTAACACTTTAACGGAACGATACGTAACCGAGCAACCAGACATTACCCGGGTCACCTAAATTTTTTCAGAAACATTATTTTATTATTCTTAAGTAATCACGGTCACAAAAATCCCCACACACTATAGAAACATGACATACACCCACTATTCTAGAAAATACCCTTAACCTCCTAATTATTTACCCATTAATTCTCAAAATTTACAATTTACCCCCCCCCAACCGAATTTTCTGCCCGTATGGACCCACCATATCAACCTCATCATAGTGCTCAACTTCCAAGTAGATCTTATGGCTTGCAATTGGTGGTTCATGGCTTGTGTAAGTATCCAAGGTGTGTAAGAGCATCTATTCATGCATTGGCCACTTGAGATCTCTCATCATTACAAATCCTACACTCTCTCACTTGCTCTCTCTCCCTAATTCAGCTCCCCCATAACCGAACCCACCTCCCATCTCTCTCATACATTCATCTTCTTCACTACAAGTTCCCTTTCCAAGCTTGAAGATCATTCATAGAAGTTGCAAGATAGAAGAGCTTTCAAGGAAGCTTTGTTCAAGACTTTATCACCATCTTTTCTCTTCATCTTTGCACTAGATTTCTTCCCTAGCTTCAAGCTAGAAGTAAGTCTCTACACCTTGTTCCATCTCCTTCTTGGTTGTGATATGTAGTAGGATGATATGTTTAAATCACTAAACTAAAACACTAAAAAGGATGAGCATGGAACCTTACATAAAATCATATAAAAGTTTGCATGAAGATGAAATCGGGTGGATTTAGGGTTGGATAAAACATGCATGATGTTTGATCATTAAAATTATTAATAAATCATTGTTAGGACACTTGGTAATGTGATTTTAGAAACATTAAACTATAAATAAACATACTGATTGGAATTTCCAGCCAACTTCAACAGGCTGTAACTGGGTCATTTTAAATCGAAAATCTGAGTTTCTGGAGTCTAAATTATGTAATTTTGAACAACCGAACAAATGGCACTGGAATCGTAATTTTTCGAGGGCGTTTACTATTTTTAAAGAACTGTTTTTAGACAGCAGCTCAAGCTGCGATTTTTTTGCTGAAAAAGTACGTCGTATTCGGAGTCGTAACTTGAAACCTGAGTAAAATCAACTCATGCAATTTTTACTGTAGATGGTCACTGTTGTTTCCGTGATCCTCCAACTGGAATTTCGTCGATCGGACTTACGATTAATTTTTAGTGAATTTTTCCGTAAGCTGCGATCAGAAAGCAACAAATCTGATCGCAGTCGGGTAAATAAATTTTTATATAATATTTATAATGAACTGGGCCCCGATATTTTTACACAATAAAATTTGGAACGTTTATGACATCCTGTAAAAATTTGGGAATTTTTTGAGAAGGTTAACTATTTTATTAAAATGGTCAAAAACAGTCCAGTTTTGACTAATAAAGCTGAAATGACATAAGTGGTATATTGCATGTATGATTGTCGGGTTAGCTATGTGGGAACAAGCTACGGGATATATGTAAAAGAAAATGATATGCTACTAAGCATGGACACCTCTATTTACAAAGGAGACTATGGCGAGATTTTCCGAAAATCCTAACACTTAGTAAATATTTTCTGGACAAGTGTTTACTAGTATATTCTAGACTATGTTTTTCAAGCATAAAACTCGCCATAATTTTTATAACAAAATACGGAGTATCAGAGGTTGGTTTTATACAGAAATATGGTTAAATATGTATTCTCTAAAATGGGACTTAAAAATATAATTCCAATACGAACAGACATATGTAAAATATCCCATCCTTGGGAAGGAAATACGAATACAAAAGTATGAGAAGTATTATTACTAAAATATTGAAGACACTTTAAAACGTAACTCAAAGGCACTAATTAATACTAAGATAAGGCACGACCCGTTCGTCTAATAGACGTTAGACCATTGTAGGTAGTCGTGTTTGCTGAGGAGATTTGGGTTACGAGTACCGAAGACGCAATACTGTGAGTTCATGTCCCCCTTTTCTCTTAACTAATTTCAGTTTTATACTTCGGGGGTGAAATACATGTTACAAATATTACAGACATTTACAGACAATTACAGACATTTACAGACATTTATTTACATGGTATGATTAGCTAAGGAATTTACTGTTAGATCACGTGAATGGATAGGCTATTATCGTAAGACCATTAATCCTTGTATAAGGACCGAGAGGCATGAGTGATAGATCTATTGGGTGTTGCGAGCCCCACACATGGGCCAGCGTGTGGCTGCATGTGGTGACTATGTTGTTCCGCTAGAAGGTTCGGTATGAAGTGCGCGTTACAGGTTTGAGTGCTTCCTAGGCCATATCACTTATTAATGTATTAGCTACACATTAATTGATCTGTTTTTCCTTATTGCTACATACCAAGGACATACATTTATACTGACATATTTCACAATTTATACAGACACACATTAACGATTTATACAGACTCACATACACATGAACTCGCTCAACTTTTGTTGATGTTTTTCAAACTACATGTATTTCAGGAAATTAAGTATGGATCTGGCGGGCGTTGGAATTTCAAGTCATGTTAAGTATAAAGATGTCATCCATGGTTTTTTTGGGTTTGCCCAGTGTGTCTTAATCCTAGACGAGACACGTCTTCCAAACTTTGATTACACTACTATCTTTGACGAGTCCTTAGCAAACTTTTACACAATTCATCTGGTTTGTAAAACTTAAATTTGAAGTCTACGTTTTAGACAATGTTGTTATGTTTGAACTCATTTTATGGATGACAAATCTTTGGTATTATCATATAGATTGTTTGATATGGTTGAATGCAATGATAACAAGTAAGTCACCCCATAATCACGCTTCCGCAAAAGTCAGGGTGTGACAGCTTGGTATCAGAGCTTCGATCGTAGCGAACTAGGATTCTTTCTCGAGTCTAGACTACGATCATTAGGGCTCTCACGAAAACGTTTTACAACATGTTTTCATTGCATACACTAAAACGTCCAGATCCAGGAAACACACATTTTACAAATAAAAAGGCACAGATACACATTTCAAATTTATATTTATAGATCAGTCTTAGAGCTGAGGGAGGATCAGTCTTAGAGGCTGAGGGAGGATCAGTCTTAGAGACTGGGAGGCTGGTCTTAGAGACCAGGGATTTAGTCTTAGAGACTGGGAGGTTGGTCTTAGAGACCAGGGATTTAGTCTTAGAGGCTGGGAGGGTTGGTCTTAGAGACCAGGGAGTTGGTCTTAGAGACCAGGGAGTTAGTCTGAGAGGCTAGGGAGTTAGTCTGAGAGACTGGGTGGGATAGCCTGGGAAGACTAGAACGAATATGTGGATACATGATTACGTTGTGAATTGTCTTTATTTGCAATACACAAGTGTTAAAGATTACTGTAAATATGCATGCTACGACTATTATGTACCGGCACACACACGTCATTTTCCTTAGGGAACGAATTGTCAGATGATGACGACCCTACGGCCACCACCGCAGATGATGAGACTATACCTGCGCCGAAGATATTTACGTCAGACACTGAGAGTGACCCTGACATGTTGACCAAGAACGAGGACGACTGCCAACCATCCGCGCTGCCAGACTCTGGTGATGAATTATCCTTGCTGATGGCTTCCTGGACAAGAAACTTCCTGTCATCCTTGTTTCGGTCCACGACCACCTCATAATTTTGGACACTTCGATGACGAGCACATCGTGGCTCCGATTCTCGACGCCGTACCTCTCATGATTATTTTCCCCGAGAATCTACCTCTCTGACAAATTGTTTGATGACGACGTTAATTTGCTTATTGATGATCCTTCCGTTGATACCCAGGATGATGGAAAGTTAGATGAGGACGTTGTTACTGACTCTACGTTTCGAGATCCCTATTATCAAACTATCCTCTGATTCTAGTATACACTCGATTTCAGACTCCTTTGAGTCTGCGACATTTACGACTTTACAAACAGGCAGGTTACCGCTTTTTGCTCCAGACACGAACGACGACGCCGCTTTGACTACTGCACTAACACTTGCTCAAGATCACATACCCTCACACGCCCTAGGACCTGCCCCTGAGGCAGCTCCAGTTCCTTGCGGGCCAGCTTGATGTTGCACCTGCTGAACCTGCTTAAACGTGACCTTATTTCCTTTGGACTACTATACCTTGCACTCCTCTTACCAGACCCAGTACCTGCACCTATTGAATCTCCTCTTGTTGAGACATTTCTACCGCACCTGCACCCGCTGATGTTGCACCCATGAAGACCGACGTCCATTGCACCGACATGCCTACCGCTCTCTTTCAAGACATACCCGCACCCCGGGAAGGCGCTCCAGGTCAGCACCCGCATAACGATTCTTCTGCTACGGCAACATTTTTCCTAACTGTACAAGACGCACCGTTTGCTACATTCACCTATACAACCCTAGACAAGTCATTTCGATGGATTCCTATGCTACACTATGTTGATTTTAGACCCTTGTCATCCCTCACAGTATGGAGGCTACACACGGGATGAGTACGTGTGACACCTGTGTCACTGCGACCATCAAACAAATACCACACCAATGAAATATTGTATTTCATACTTTGGACTTGTATAAATATGTGTATCTTTTGCACATATCAACTCTTGTTCGATTTCAAGCTTTAAATCGCTTTCTAGAAGGTTATACGCGCACTGATGCGTAAATATAACCAGTTTAATGCAACGAACACTCTGGAATAGTGAAATAGGCTTAACATACCTTAAGTAACCTTTACATAACTTAGAAATAAGTTTTGAAGGCTCTGGTATGGCAAAATCTAGTTTATTCGCTTGCAGGGACTAAACTTGACAAACTACGAAAGTATGCCAATTTGAACTGTAACGAACATTTCGGAACATGACCATAAGTTAAAAATACCATAAATATCCTTTACATAGCTTAGAAATAGGCTTTGAGAGGTTCGGTGTGCTAAAATACACTTTTGGGACATTCAGGGACTAAAAGCGTCAAAAAGTGCACAAGTTTGCACTTTCGCGCATAACTCACGTTCTGAATACATCCGGACATCCAAAAATTTATGTAAGCACTAAAACATTTTATTTTAGTGTTTGGCATAATAAAAATCCATTCGTCACGTCATTTGGATCGTTTTTCGCGCTTATGCGCATTCCGTCGTAATTAACCGAACATCGCGATCGTACAGCTAAACGAACCGACATCCGTGATGTTTCCAAGCATATTTCATGTTCCCTATGCCTTAACATCATTGTGAAGCTTGAAATTGGGTTTGACGGGTGTTAGAAGTGCCGTTACGCAACGAAACAAGGTGCAGGGGCCTGTTCTGCCACTTTTGAAAACTTCAGACCTGCAAGGCCCTTGCGCACCGTAACAAATAATTTGTTACGGTGCGCAAGCAGTGTCCAGATGCAGCAACTCGATTTTGGCTGCTGTTATCTGCCCCTAAACATTCTCAAAAGGTCAAGTGCCACTTGTTAAACTCTTGTGGTGGCCAAATTCAGTAACCACAACATTTTGACAAGTGTACGGGCTAGATATTTCCTTCTTCTCCAAGAAACGATCCTAACGGTGGACCGAAATCTATAAATACCCATCACATTCTCATTCATTTCTCACTAGAATCTGATCATTTGTGCTCTAAGTTGAAACCTTTGTTTCATACCTGAGCTATTTTGATCTAGATTAGCATTCGGGGACCCTTCGTAAGTGTTCCTTCGTTCTTTTATTGCTTTTTGAGTCCGAAAGTCAAACTTTGTTTGACTTTCTGCATTGACCAGTTTATGGTCGATGCGAAGTTCGTTTGAACTTCATAACGTGAGCGTGATCACGATGGTTATAGTCCCTAGTGACTATACCTACTGATTACCACGTTATCTAGGCTCAGTGACGAGCCGTAGTTTCGGTCAGAATACGTATTCTTGCGAATTTTGTAACCAAACTACTCTTAGGTATCACAACCGTTTGTTGTGATACCAAACCTGTTTTCTAAACTTAGTTAAGCATGTTTTAACATGCTTAGCTCGTCACTTTTAGTTTAGTGCTTATATAGGGTCGTAAGGTAAGCGGTCTAAACAATCGCTTATACTTTCGAACCCGACCCGTTTGGTCGATCATTAGGATCCGACCAAACACTTTAGGTGACCATAGTATATAGGGAATAACCTTACGAGGTTATACCTTATGGTCGCTTCGTTTAAGTAGTTGTATGATAGGTAGTTTATATGCCTTAGGTAAATTACCAAAATACCCCTTTGATGCCAAAATTCATTTTAAACATATATAACATATCTTTTGACATCTAAACTGATTTGACAACAATATTAGACATGTTAAGGCATATGTTACTTGTCATAGGACTAGTTAGGCGGTCCGAACGCATTTTACGCGAACGACGCGTTAAAGTAGCATAAGCTACCTAAACGGGTCATAATGGGTTGTAAGCACTTAGGTTAGGTTTCATTTAGCATGTAGGCTTTGTTAAACCATACTACATGAGTTTCCATACTCATTTGGTTTACGAACCCTCATTCTATCCAATCATCCGATTTAGGTCCGGTTATTAACATAGTTACCTATATTAGGTGCCGTTTGATATCCGCGATCTCTAGCATTGTTTGGTTGTTACTCAAGGACTACTAAGCAATCTCAAGTGAGTACATAGACCCCTCTTTTACTGTTTTCCAAACTGTTTTGGGGTGAAACACATGTGCCTACTTGTTACTTTCGTGCTTTCCTGCTTTCACATCGTATACTTGCTATGTTCATTAGTACATTATAGTACATGATTTCATTACATTTTATACTATGTATGTCCATTGTGTGCATACTTAGTACATGGTTCTACATTACATTTCTGCTATGTATGTTAACTGATAGCATGCTAGCACATTGATTTACATGACTTTTCTGCTTTGTATGTTAACTTAGCATACTTAGTACATTTCTTATTCATCATATGCTTACATTTTGGTATGACATTTGGTTTGTTTAAACTATACTATACATATTCTTTTGATAACCCATTTTTACATGGTTATCCGACTGTCGCAAGGCTTGGATGTATGAATTTTCACAATACCGCATAAATGTCTAATATCAGTATAGCATACATTTACTACACAAAACATAACTTTGATTTAAACCAAGTTTTACTTCAATACTTTGTTTTGTGCATTTCACCTATGGTTTAGTTGATGCATTTCACTAGCCATACATATCATTTTGGTTACACATTACATGATTTACATTTTTCAACATTGGTTATACGTTGCATGATTTACATCTTGACATAAACATTTTGGTATATTATTCAATACATTTGACAATTGGTTTAAACATAGACATCTTACATTGGTGGTTTGGTTTGATTAAGTGATTAAGTAACGATGCGTGTGTAATATGAAACAAGCATGGTGGATACGCCACTGGTACTTCCTATATATAAGTGTTTGCATGGTATTACATATCGTAGCGTTATTTGAATCATTTCAATTTGAGACATATAACATATTATACAAATAACATACTTTTCACAAGACATTGTTTTACAAATAACTTATCTTATACAAACTCATTTTACATGGTTATTCATTTAACCATACATTATTCTCTTATTTATACATATCATCTGATCTTATCGTTTTTCAAATGATTTACAAAACAAAGCAAATTACAAGGTTCATGACTAAACATTTTCTCAAACATAAGTCATGAAACCTATTTTCACAAAACCTATGTATCTCACAGGCATTTTTATGCTGACGTACCTATTTTCACATGTGTTTTCAGGAGCTGTTGCATAAGATGATCAAGATACACATAGGCAGACTTGGACTTTAGTGACAATAAAAGATGCAAGACTAGTTAACTATGTTGTATTTCTTTGTTTGTTAAGACATTGTAACACTTTTAATTAATAAAACGAAACTTCAATTGCCATGGATTTGAAACAATTAATTCTGTTATAACACTCCCCGACATTTCCGCCACGTTTTGCATGTTCTACGTGGTCGGGGTGTGACAGAAAAGATGGTATCAGAGCCAATGGTTATAGGGAATTAGGTTATTAGTAATGCTTTGACCTAGTCTATAACCTTCTTAGGACCCTAACGCGAGTTTACTTGCGTTTAGTCATAAAACAATACCGTCACCTATCCTTAGGCGACGACCACAACAAGAACATAAATTTCAAAACCGCTTTGAAAACTAATCATCTGTTCTAGGATGATTAATTACTAGGTTTTGAACCCTCCATTGAAAGGTTTTGAACCCTCTGTTATATGGTTTTGAACCCCTTTGAATTTTCAAAACTCTCGTCAAGGTTTCGGGTTTCTAATAATGTGAACACGTGCAAACTGGAAGGGTGAATGCCTGTATCCTGGGTTTTCTGTCTAGGCAAGCACTTCGTATACATCTCATCAGACGCGAGACCAGTTGTGCTTACCTGGGAATTCTTGGGATGAGTGTTCACTTATAGGCGAGCGTGTCTTCACGATACATTATTTTTGACCTATTTACTTTGACTAATCACCGAGGTCGTTTGTTGCTTTGTAGTAACAAACAAAAGACCACTACCCTTGCTTTCATCAGAATTGTTTCATCTCATTCTTTTCGTCTAATTCTCTCACTCGTTTCCTTTCATGTTTCCTCTTTTTAGAATGCCTCCACGACGCGAAAACCCGGTATCTATTGATGAGCTGGCAGCTGTCATTACACAGCAAATAACTGCTGCAATCCCGACCATCGTTGCCCAATGTCACCAAGCTATCAACAACAATAATGCCCTCTGCAACTTCAAGACGTTCAACTCGGCTAAGCCATCAAAGTTTTCTGGGTCTCAAGGAGCGACTGCACTTCTGCAATGGTTCGAGAGTCTAGAGAGCACCTTCAGGCATATTCAATGTCCAAACGAGCGAAAGGTAGATTTCGCATCTAGTGTCTTTGAGAAACGAGCTTTGACGTGGTGGAACGGTGTGGTGAGAGATAGGGGTGCCGAATTGGCACTGGCCCAAACTTGGGAAGAACTTCGAGCACTGATGATGAAGGAATTCTGTCCTCGTCACGAGATCAGGGCATTGGAAAGGGAATTCGATGATCTTAAGCAAGACAGCGGTGAACATCGAGCATACACTGATCGATATGAGGAGCTGAGCCTGATGTGTCCTACCATGGTTACGCCTTTGGATAAGGCGATCGAAAAATACATTGATGGTCTCCCTGACTCAGTTCAAGACATTGTTACCGGTAGTAACCCCACTACGGTTAGGCAGGCCATTGAGCTATCTGCAACCTTGACTGAATCTCAGATCAGGAAACATAAGCTTTTCTGAAAGGGTGACAAGAAACCGGTCAAGGAATCGAAACCAATCGAGGAATCAAAGACCATGGATAAACAGACTGGATCCCCTAAGGAGTCAAAGAAGCGAAAGTGTAACAACTGTGCTTGTAATCACTATGAACAGTTCTGTTATCAATAAAACAATGTTATTTGATCCCAATGTTTGTTTTGTTATGTTATACATTTTTCATGTTTTGACTTTTATGTAATTTCAAACTCTATATCGCTTTCTGGAGAGTTATACGCAAACTAGTGCGTAAACGTACTCAGTTTAATGCGAGAAATACTCCGGAACATCAACATATACTCAACATACCTTAAATAACCTTTACATAACTTAGAAATAAGTTTTGAAGGCTTTGGTATGGCAAAAACAATTTAATTCGCTTACAGGGACTAAATATGACAAACTGCTAAAGTATGTCAATTTGAACTGTAACGAACATTCCGGAACATGACCATAAGTTAAACACACCTTAAATATCCTTTACATAGCTTAGAAATAGGCTTTGAGGGGTTTGGTGTGCTAAAATAAACTTTTGGAACATTCAGGGACTAAAAGTGTCAAAAAGTGCACAAGTTTGCATTTTCGCGCATAACTTACGTTCTGAATACATCTGGACATCCAAAAATTTATGTAAGCATGACTACATTATATTTTAGTGTTCGCCTTAAGAAAAATCCATTCGTCGCGTCATTTGGTTCGTTTTTCGCGCTTATGCGCATTCCGTCGTAATTAAGCAAACATCGCGTTCGTACGACCAAACGAACCATCATCCGAGATATTTTTGAGCATGTTTTGAGTTCCCTATACTTTAACTACATTTTAGAGCCTTGAAATGAGGTTAACGGGGTTCAAACACATCGAAAAAGGGCTTAAACACGTGCAGGGACCATTGCTGCCAATTTTCAAACTTTCTGATTCAGGGGAGGTGCTCGCGTAGCGCGACGCCTATGGGGCTACCTGTCGCGCTACGCGACTGACTATCTGGGCAGATTCAATGTTTTTAAACACAAGTTGCAACCAATTGATCCTCAACCACATGTTTTAAGTTGCTTAATCACTAAGATAAGGAGCATATGTGGCTCCATAACCTTTCAACAAATGTACGGATGTGATCGAATCACGGTTTCCATGAAACGATCTCAACGGTTCACCGAAAACTATATATACCCCATGCCTTTCATTGTTTTAAGGCACTAGAATCTTATTAGTTGTGTTCTAAGTTGAAACCTTGTTTCATACCTGAACTATACTGATCTAGATTAGCATTCGGGGACCCTTCGTAAGTATTCTTTCGTTCTTTTCTTATTTTTACTGCTTTTCGAGTCAGAAAGTCAAACTTTGTTTGACTTTCAGCGTTGACCAGTAATGGTCAATGCGAAGTTCGTTAGAACTTCGCAACGTGATTGTAATCACGATGGTCATAGTCCCTTGGGACTATGCCTACTGATTACCACGTTGTCTAGGGTCGTAGGGTAGGCGATCTAATAAATCGCCTATACCTTCGAACCCGACCCAGTTTGGTCGATCATTAGGATCCGACCAAATACATTAGGTGACCATAGTGTAGGGAATAACCTTCCGAGGTTATACCTTATGGTCACGACGTTTAAGTAGTTGTATGATAGGTAGTTTATATGCCTTAGGTAAATTACCAGAATACCCTTTTCATACATAATTGGTAATTTAGCATATGTAACCTAAAATTTTGTCACGTAACTGATTATGTAACATGTTTAGGCATATAATACTTGTCATAGGACTAGTTAGGCGGTCCAAACGCGTTTCACGCGCACGATGCGTTAAAGTAGCATAAGCTTCCTAAACGGGTCGTAATGGGTCGTAAACAATTATGTTAAGTTTCATTTAGTATGTAGGCTTTGTTAAACCAAATGACACGAGTCTCTACACTCGTTTGGTTTACGAAACCTCATTCTATCCAATCATCCGACTAAGGTCCGGTTATTAACATAGTTACCTATATTAGGTGCCGTTTGATTCCGAGATCTCTAGCATTACTTGGTGGTTATCTTTATACAACTGAGCAATCTCAAGTGAGTACATAGACCCCTCTTTTACTGTTTTCCAAACTGTTTTGGGGTGGAACACATGTGCCTACTTGTTACTTTCATGCTTTCCTGTTTTTCACATCATATACATGCTATGTTCGTTAGTACATTATAGTACATGATTTCATTACATCTTATGCTAGGTATGCCCATTGTGTGCATTACTTAGTACATTGTTTTACATGACATTTCATGCTAGGTATGCCCATTTTGTGCATTACTTAGTACATTGTTTTACATGACATTTCACGCTATGTATGTTCATTTGATTACATACTTAGTGCATTGTTTTCACATGTTTACATTTTGGTATGACATTTGGTTTGTTTACATGGGACAATACATTCATTAACATTAGCTACGCCGTTCGTTAGTAGGTAGTGGTACCATAGGAATTGACAACTCCCGTTCCGGACATCCCAGGGAAAGGGGACAGAAAGGAATGACCGAATTCGTTGACATAAGACAGATAGACCTTTAATTTGTTTAAAGGGTTTATCACCACAGTCGCAAGGCTTGGATGTATGCATATTCACAATACCGCATAAATGTTCATATTAAATAGTTGCATGCATTTACACAAAACATAGCTTTGATTTAAACCAAGTTTTACTTCAATACTTTGTTTTCGTGCATATGGTTTAGTTGAGACATTTCACTTGCCATACATGACATTTTGACATAGACATTTGACATGGATATTTGACATAGACATTTGACATGGATATTTGACATAGACATTTGACATGGATATTTGACATAGACATTTGACATGATTTACATCTTGACATAAACACTTTGACATATTTTTCAATACATTTGACAATTGGTTTGGTTTGATTAAGTGATTAAGTTAACGATGCGTGTGTAATATGATACAAGCATGGTGGATACGCCGCTGGTACTTCCTATATATAAGTGTTTGTATGGTATTACATGTCGTAACGTTATTTGAATCATTTCAGTTTGAGACATAGAACATTTTATACAAATAACCTACTTTTCACAAGACATTGATTTACAAACAACTTATCTTATACAAACACAATTTTCTCATGGTCATTTATTTAACTGACATTTACTTATACATATCATCGGATCTTATTGTTTTCAAATGATTTACAAGACAAAGCAAATTACAAGGTTCATGACTAAACATTTTTCTTAAACATAAGTCATGAATCCTATTTTCAAAAACCTATGTATCTCACAGGCATTTTTATGCTGACGTACCTATTTTCACATGTGTTTTCAGGTGCTTTTCCATAGGATGTTGATCATGATACTAGGGCGGACCTGTGCCTTAGAGACTTTAAAATATGATAGACTATGTTTAATTATGTTCTGAACTCTTAATTTACTATTTCAAGACAATGTAACACCTTTGTTTAATAAATAAAATACACTTTGTGTGCCATGGTTATGAAACAATTAATTCTGTCGCAACACGCCCCGATGTTTCCGCCGCGATTTGTTGTTTTACGCGGTCGGGGTGTGACAGAAGAGTTGGTATCAGAGCCAATGGTTATAGGGAATTAGGTTATTAGTAATGCTTTGACCTAGACTATAACTTTTCTAGGAACCTAACACAAGTTATCTTGTGTTTAGATCTTAAAACATGTACATCACCTATCCTTAGGTGATTAACAAAACAAGGAATCAAAATTTTTCCGAAACGTTTTTTTTGAAAAACAATCATCTGTTTTTGAATAAATTTTTACAAGGTTTTGAACCCTCAATTGTAAGGTTTTGAACCCTCTGTTATATGGTTTTGAACCCCTTTTCAGTATTGGTTTTTGGCCTTGTGCCTTCAAATTTTCAAAATCCCGTCAAACGTTTTGGGTTTTAAATAATGTGAACATGTGCAAACTGGAAGGGTGAATGCCTGTATTCTGGGTTTTCTGTCTAGGCAAGCACTTCGTATACATCTCAACCAGACGCGAGACCAGTTGTGCTTACCTGGGAATTCTTGGAGTGAGTGTTCACTTATAGGCGAGCATGTCTTCATTATACATTATTTCTGATCCATTTACTTTGATTAGTCACTGTGTGTCGTTTGTTTGCTTTGTGATACGGGCGAATGACCACCATCTTTGCTTTTGTTGATTTTGTTTCATCTCATTCTTTTCATCCAATCATCTCACTCGTTCCTTTACATGTTTTCCTCTTTTAGAATGCCTCCTCGACGCGAGAACCAGATAGCTACTGCCGAGCTGGCAGAAATTATTGCGCAGCAGATGGCTGCTCAGTTTCCAAATCTCTTTGCTCAATGGAATCAAGCCAACAACAACAACAATGTTCCATGCAAATACAAGGATTTTAACCAGGCTAAACCACTCAAGTTTAGTGGTTCTGAGGGAGCGACTGGGCTTCTTCAGTGGTTCGAGAGCATAGAGAATACTTTTCGCCATGTGCAGTGTCCGGATAATCGCAAGGTCGAGTTCTCCTCGAGCGTATTTCAGAAGAGGGCTTTGACATGGTGGAACGGGGTTATGAGAGACCGGGGTGCTGAAGTTGCTCTCGCACAGACATGGGCTGAACTTAGAGCCCTTATGATGAGGGAATTCTGTCCTCGTCATGAGCAGCGAGCGTTGGAGAAAGAGTTTGATGTTTTGAAGCAAGATAGTGGTGAGCACAGGGCTTATACCGATCGGTTTGAAGAGTTGAGTTTGCTTTGCCCGACTATGGTTACCCCACTCGACAAGGCTATCGAGAGATACATCGATGGCCTACCTGACTCGGTACAAGACATTCTTACTGGTAGTAACCCTGCCACACTTCGTCAGGCGATCGAGTTATCTGCGACATTGACTGAGTCGCAGATTAGAAAGGGCAAGTTACACAGGAAGGGTGACAAGGGCAAGAAGCAGTCGGCTGACAAGGAAGATAGCAAGAAAGGTCAAAACTTGAATGGAAAGAACTCTGGTTCTTCGAAGAGGTCAAGGAAGCGTAAGGCTTCCCAAAATTTTGCTATCACTGCCCAAGCTAACCAGGTAGCTCCCAACCAACCTGCACAGCCTCCAGCGAAGAAACCCTATTCAGGGAATGCACCTTTGTGCAATAGATGCAACAGTCACCACCAGCCACAACTTCCATGCCGTTTCTATACTAACTGTGGGAAATCAGGCCATCTCGCCAATGTTTGTCGATCTGCTCAGAATCCCGTGGTTCAGAACCCGGCTCAACAAGTTGCTCAGCCTCCTGCTCCGCAAAAGGGTCAAGCTGCACGACCACAATACCCACCAGGTGCTTGTTACAATTGTGGGGATCTGACCCACTATAGAAATCGGTGCCCAAGACTGGCGAACCAGAACCAGAACCAGAACCAGAACCAGAATCAGGCTCCGGCTCGAGGCCGAGTTTTTAACATGAATGCCTAAGAGGCACAGGCTGACGATAATGTGGTGAACGGTACGTTCTTTATTAATAATCAGCCTGCATCTGTTCTTTTCGATTCTGGTGCCGATAGGAGTTTCGTGTCTTTGTCTTTTGAGCAAATGCTTCGCGTGTCTAGAACGAAACTAGGAAAACCTTTGACACTAGAAGTTGCTAATGGTGAACCCATTATTCTTGATTCTGTTCTTCGCAACTGCCAGTTGAACCTTAACGACCATCTTTTTCCTATTGACCTCACGCCTATGCAACTTGGAAGCTTCGACGTTATTGTGGGAATGGATTGGTTATCCAAGCATCATGCAGAGATAGTTTGTTCTAAGAAGATTGTTCGTGTGCCGCTTTCGACAGACGAGATCCTACAGGTTCAAGGTGAGAAGCCTACCGGTGGTCTCAAACTCATGTCTTGTTTTAAAGCTCGGAAGTATCTGCAGAAGAACTATGTGGCTTTCTTAGCACATGTTACAGAAGATAAAGGCAAGGGTAAGTCTATTTCAGATATTCCTGTCGTTCGGGATTATTCTGAAGTGTTCCCTGAAGATTTACCTGGTCTACCTCCAGCACGCCAAGTCGAGTTCCGCATTGATCTCGTACCTGGTGCAAATCCCATTGCCAGAGCTCCATATCGTCTTGCACCGTCTGAGATGCAAGAGTTGTCTAAACAGCTTCAGGAGCTCTCTGACAAAGGTTTTATCCGTCCCAGCTTTTCACCTTGGGGTGCTCCCGTTCTTTTTGTCAAGAAGAAGGATGGATCCTTTAGGATGTGTATCGATTATCGTGAGCTTAACAAGCTTACCATCAAGAATCGATATCCCCTACCTCGCATCGATGATCTCTTTGATCAGTTACAAGGCGCTTCTTATTTTTCGAAGATTGATCTGCGATCTGGATATCATCAACTTCGGGTGCAAGAAGAAGACATTCCGAAGACAGCATTCCGTACTCGTTATGGACATTACGAGTTCACAGTCATGCCATTCGGTTTGACTAATGCTCCTGCTGTTTTCATGGACTTAATGAATAGGGTCTGCAAACCTTATTTGGATCAGTTCGTCATTGTTTTTATTGATGACATTTTGATTTACTCTAAGACGCGAGCTGATCACGAGCAGCATCTTCGTCTTACTCTGGAACTCCTGAAGAAAGAACAACTTTTCGCCAAATTCTCCAAGTGCGAATTTTGGCTTAAAGAAGTTCAATTTTTGGGGCATATTATCAACGAACGAGGTGTTCATGTAGATCCCTCCAAGATCAGTGCGATTAAGGATTGGGATACGCCTACTACTCCTACTGAAGTTCGTTCATTTCTTGGTCTAGCGGGTTATTATCGCCGCTTCATAAAAAACTTCTCTAAGATTGCAGTTCCTCTAACTGCTCTAACTCAGAAGAAAATGCCCTTTTATTGGGGATTCAAACAGGAGGAAGCTTTTCAACACTTGAAGCAAAAGCTTTGCGATGCGCCTGTACTATCATTGCCTGAGGGTGATGATGATTTTGTCGTGTATTGTGATGCATCGAAATTGGGTCTTGGCTGTGTTCTTATGCAAAGGAACAAAGTTATAGCCTATGCATCGAGGCACTTGAAGATACATGAGAAGAACTACACCACTCATGATCTTGAGTTGGGTGCAGTTGTCTTTGCTCTCAAGATCTGGAGACACTATTTGTATGGTACAAAATGTGTGGTTTTCACTGACCACAAAAGTCTTCAGCATATCTTCAACCAAAAAGAACTCAACATGAGACAACGACGTTGGGTTGAGCTTTTAAACGACTATGACTGCGAAATTCGCTACCATCCTGGTAAGGCGAATGTCGTAGCTGATGCATTAAGTCGCAAGGAACGTACTAAGCTTCATTGTGTACGTGTTCAATCTGTTATTCAAGCTCGATCTGATATTCAAGCCCGCATTTCTCAGGCTCAACAATCTTGTGTTTCACAAGGTTTAATGGATAAGGAATTTCCCTATCACATAACGCCTGCTTTGGAACTGAAGGACAATGGATCATATTACTTCATGGACCGTTTGTGGGTCCCAAGCCAGGATGATCTTCGTACCTTGCTTATGGATGAAGCCCATAAGTCTCGTTATTCTATTCATCCGGGCTCAGATAAAATGTATAAGGACCTTCGTACTCACTATTGGTGGCCTGGTATGAAGAAAGACATTGCCTTATACGTATCCAAATGCCTTACTTGTCTAAAGGTTAAGGCTGAACATCAGCGTCCTTCGGGTTTATTGGAGCAACCAGAGATCCCAGTTTGGAAATGGGAAAACATTACTATGGATCTTGTTACCAAACTCCCGCGCACAAAGAAAGGTCATGATGCCATCTGGGTAGTCGTTGATCGTCTTACAAAGTCAGCGCATTTCTTACCAATCCGCGAGGATTTTCCTACTGACAGACTTGCTCAAATCTATGTAGATGAAATTGTGGCTCGACATGGTGTTCCTTTGAACATCATTTCTGACAGAGATGCTCGTTTCACTTCTCATTTTTGGAGAACCATGCAATCTGCCATGGGGACCCAACTTAATCTGAGCACAGCTTATCATCCGCAAACGGATGGTCAATCTGAGAGAACAATCCAGACTCTGGAGGATATGCTAAGAGCTTGTGTGATCGATTTTGGTGGTAGCTGGGATTCACATCTTAAATTGATTGAATTCTCCTACAACAACAGTTATCACACTAGCATCAAAATGGCTCCTTTCGAAGCTCTCTATGGTCGAAAATGTCGTTCACCAGTCTGCTGGAATGAGATTGGCGAGGCTCCACTTACTGGACCTACCCTCATTTTAGAGACAACTGACAAGGTCAAGAAAGTTCGTGATAACCTTCAGGCAGCTAGAAGCCGTCAGAAGATTTACGCGGACCCAAAACGCAAAGCCTTGGAATTTCAAGTCGGTGATCGAGTATTACTTAAGGTCTCACCTTGGAAAGGTGTGATCAGATTTGGAAAGAAAGGAAAACTTGCACCTAGATACGTTGGACCATTCAAGATCGTCGAAAGAATCGGAAAGGTAGCCTACAGACTCGAGTTACCTCCTGAACTTGGAAATGTTCATCCAACTTTTCACATATCAAATCTCAAGAAGTGTACAGCTGATGAGAACTACTCCATACCGCTTGACGAAATTCGTGTTGGCAAAACACTGAAATTTGTTGAGAAACCAGTGGAAATCATCGAACGTGAAGTCAAGTGGCTTAAACGCAAGCGCATTCCTTTGGTCAAAGTTCGCTGGGAAGCTAAACGTGGACCCGAGTTTACTTGGGAACGCGAAGATCAAATGAAAGCGAAATATCCACATCTTTTTCCACGAGTTTCCTCTAAATAAATTTCGGGACGAAATTTCCACAAGTAGGGGAGACTGTAACAACTGTGCTTGTAATCACTATGAACAGTTCTGTTATCAATAAAACAATGTTATTTGATCCCAATGTTTGTTTTGTTATGTGATACATTTTTCATGTTTTGACTTTTATGTAATTTCAAACTCTATATCGCTTTCTGGAGAGTTATACGCAAACTAGTGCGTAAACGTACTCAGTTTAATGCGAGAAATACTCCGGAACATCAACATATACTCAACATACCTTAAATAACCTTTACATAACTTAGAAATAAGTTTTGAAGGCTTTGGTATGGCAAAAACAATTTAATTCGCTTACAGGGACTAAATATGACAAACTGCTAAAGTATGTCAATTTGAACTGTAACGAACATTCCGGAACATGACCATAAGTTAAACACACCTTAAATATCCTTTACATAGCTTAGAAATAGGCTTTGAGGGGTTTGGTGTGCTAAAATAAACTTTTGGAACATTCAGGGACTAAAAGTGTCAAAAAGTGCACAAGTTTGCATTTTCGCGCATAACTTACGTTCTGAATACATCTGGACATCCAAAAATTTATGTAAGCATGACTACATTATATTTTAGTGTTCGCCTTAAGAAAAATCCATTCGTCGCGTCATTTGGTTCGTTTTTCGCGCTTATGCGCATTCCGTCGTAATTAAGCAAACATCGCGTTCGTACGACCAAACGAACCATCATCCGAGATATTTTTGAGCATGTTTTGAGTTCCCTATACTTTAACTACATTTTAGAGCCTTGAAATGAGGTTAACGGGGTTCAAACGCATCGAAAAAGGGCTTAAACACGTGCAGGGACCATTGCTGCCAATTTTCGAACTTTCTGATTCAGGGGAGGTGCTCGCGTAGCGCGACGCCTATGGGGCTACCTGTCGCGCTACGCGACTGACTATCTGGGCAGATTCAATGTTTTTAAACACAAGTTGCAACCAATTGATCCTCAACCACATGTTTTAAGTTGCTTAATCACTAAGATAAGGAGCATATGTGGCTCCATAACCTTTCAACAAATGTACGGATGTGATCGAATCACGGTTTCCATGAAACGATCTCAACGGTTCACCGAAAACTATATATACCCCATGCCTTTCATTGTTTTAAGGCACTAGAATCTTATTAGTTGTGTTCTAAGTTGAAACCTTGTTTCATACCTGAACTATACTGATCTAGATTAGCATTCGGGGACCCTTCGTAAGTATTCTTTCGTTCTTTTCTTATTTTTACTGCTTTTCGAGTCAGAAAGTCAAACTTTGTTTGACTTTCAGCGTTGACCAGTAATGGTCAATGCGAAGTTCGTTAGAACTTCGCAACGTGATTGTAATCACGATGGTCATAGTCCCTTGGGACTATGCCTACTGATTACCACGTTGTCTAGGGTCGTAGGGTAGGCGATCTAATAAATCGCCTATACCTTCGAACCCGACCCAGTTTGGTCGATCATTAGGATCCGACCAAATACATTAGGTGACCATAGTGTAGGGAATAACCTTCCGAGGTTATACCTTATGGTCACGACGTTTAAGTAGTTGTATGATAGGTAGTTTATATGCCTTAGGTAAATTACCAGAATACCCTTTTCATACATAATTGGTAATTTAGCATATGTAACCTAAACTTTTGTCACGTAACTGATTATGTAACATGTTTAGGCATATAATACTTGTCATAGGACTAGTTAGGCGGTCCAAACGCGTTTCACGCGCACGATGCGTTAAAGTAGCATAAGCTTCCTAAACGGGTCGTAATGGGTCGTAAACAATTATGTTAAGTTTCATTTAGTATGTAGGCTTTGTTAAACCAAATGACACGAGTCTTTACACTCGTTTGGTTTACGAAACCTCATTCTATCCAATCATCCGACTAAGGTCCGGTTATTAACATAGTTACCTATATTAGGTGCCGTTTGATTCCGAGATCTCTAGCATTACTTGGTGGTTATCTTTATACAACTGAGCAATCTCAAGTGAGTACATAGACCCCTCTTTTACTGTTTTCCAAACTGTTTTGGGGTGGAACACATGTGCCTACTTGTTACTTTCATGCTTTCCTGTTTTTCACATCATATACATGCTATGTTCGTTAGTACATTAAAGTACATGATTTCATTACATCTTATGCTAGGTATGCCCATTGTGTGCATTACTTAGTACATTGTTTTACATGACATTTCATGCTAGGTATGCCCATTTTGTGCATTACTTAGTACATTGTTTTACATGACATTTCACGCTATGTATGTTCATTTGATTACATACTTAGTGCATTGTTTTCACATGTTTACATTTTGGTATGACATTTGGTTTGTTTACATGGGACAATACATTCATTAACATTAGCTACGCCGTTCGTTAGTAGGTAGTGGTACCATAGGAATTGACAACTCCCGTTCCGGACATCCCAGGGAAAGGGGACAGAAAGGAATGACCGAATTCGTTGACATAAGACAGATAGACCTTTAATTTGTTTAAAGGGTTTATCACCACAGTCGTAAGGCTTGGATGTATGCATATTCACAATACCGCATAAATGTTCATATTAAATAGTTGCATGCATTTACACAAAACATAGCTTTGATTTAAACCAAGTTTTACTTCAATACTTTGTTTTCGTGCATATGGTTTAGTTGAGACATTTCACTTGCCATACATGACATTTTGACATAGACATTTGACATGGATATTTGACATAGACATTTGACATGGATATTTGACATAGACATTTGACATGGATATTTGACATAGACATTTGACATGGATATTTGACATAGACATTTGACATGATTTACATCTTGACATAAACACTTTGACATATTTTTCAATACATTTGACAATTGGTTTGGTTTGATTAAGTGATTAAGTTAACGATGCGTGTGTAATATGATACAAGCATGGTGGATACGCCGCTGGTACTTCCTATATATAAGTGTTTGTATGGTATTACATGTCGTAACGTTATTTGAATCATTTCAGTTTGAGACATAGAACATTTTATACAAATAACCTACTTTTCACAAGACATTGATTTACAAACAACTTATCTTATACAAACACAATTTTCTCATGGTCATTTATTTAACTGACATTTACTTATACATATCATCGGATCTTATTGTTTTCAAATGATTTACAAGACAAAGCAAATTACAAGGTTCATGACTAAACATTTTTCTTAAACATAAGTCATGAATCCTATTTTCAAAAACCTATGTATCTCACAGGCATTTTTATGCTGACGTACCTATTTTCACATGTGTTTTCAGGTGCTTTTCCATAGGATGTTGATCATGATACTAGGGCGGACCTGTGCCTTAGAGACTTTAAAATATGATAGACTATGTTTAATTATGTTCTGAACTCTTAATTTACTATTTCGAGACAATGTAACACCTTTGTTTAATAAATAAAATACACTTTGTGTGCCATGGTTATGAAACAATTAATTCTGTCGCAACACGCCCCGATGTTTCCGCCGCGATTTGTTGTTTTACGCGGTCGGGGTGTGACAGAAAGGCTTCTCAGAACTTCGCCATGGTTACTCACAATGATCAAGCCGTCCCCAACCAACCAGCTCAACCCCGTACTAGGAAGCCATACAATGGAACTTCACCCTTGTGCAACAAATGTAACCTTTATCATCATGCTATGGTGAAGTGCCGCGAATGCCAAATTTGTGGACGTAAAGGTCATACAGCAAAAGTTTGCGTAGCAGCGGTTGCACCAAATCAAGCTAACCACAATCCTGCTCAAGCTCGCTTTCCACCAGGTTCTTGCTACAAGTGTGGCGAGATGGGTCATTTCCGAAGAAATTGCCCAAAGCTTGCTAATGCTAATCCAGCACGGAGATAAGCATCTGACCGACTAGAAGACAACACCTTTTAGAAATAATCATGTCTTATGTATTATTTTCTTTTGTTGTCAAGGTCCATGAAACAGTTGTTATCATTGTTAATAAATAAATTTTTTATTTACATTGCAATGTATTTATGTGGTTGTATGCATAAACAACATATCCCTTACAATACCGACAATCAAGGAACCATATTCCTTAAAGGACAGACTACCCCCAAACTTTCTTCCACTTTATGATTTCTTGCATTTTCCATGAAATTCCTAAGTACCCGTCTCTTGTAAAGAGACGAAGTACAAGGTGCGAGTTATAATTCTGTACGAATACCCCAAGTACCACTATAAATTCTTAATAGGGTACCCAAGGGTATTTCCGTATGTCCTAAATTATTGTGTACCTTAATTCGCATATTGCGTTTTCCTGAAAACGAAAATCGAATTTTTGGTAGATCATCCTATCTTCATGGATGGATTCTTGAAATGATTAAAGTGCCAAATGAAATCCACGAATTGGATTCCTAGTGTGCTTTAAGTATCCGCGTCCAAAGATAACAAATCAATAACCAAGTTAAACAACTATGTGATTATGTGCTTATGTGTTTCCTTTTATGTTTTTGGTGTAATCCAAGCTTTTGTTATCCAAATCCTCGTAGAATCTTCCATATCTTCGTATAAGGGATTCATAGTAGGATGTCCAAAGGTGCTATATTAAATCCTCAATGGGCTTGCACGTAGTAGTAAAGACCCTTGGATTATATTGTACCATTCCATAATTAGACCCCTGAGTGGTCTAGGTAAACAGATTGATCCAAAAATCTGGTTAGGAATATCATGTGATGATATAGCTGAAAGGACTCCTTGGTGGCCTAATTAAAAGGATCATTTGTCGATCTAATTAAAAGGACCCTATGGTAGTCTAGTCACACTCATCACAGGTTTGATTTTCCTCCCCTTCACATTACAAACAAATTGTGCGGACTATGCAAGGAATTGCGTAATTATGGATGCATACATAATTATGGAATTCAGTGCACGGAAACCACAGCTAGTTTGGTCGTGTGTCTGGAAAATGACTCATTTCGTTCATTTTCGGTTCTGAAGAAGTTGTGGAAAATGACTCATTTCGTTCATTTTCGGTTCTGAAGAAGTTGTGGAAAATGACTCATTTCGTTCATTTTCGGTTCTGAAGAAGTAGTGGAAAATGACTCATTTCGTTCATTTTCGGTTCTGAAGAAGTTGTGGAAAATGACTCATTTCGTTCATTTTCGGTTCTGAAGAACTTGTGGAAAATGACTCATTTCGTTCATTTTCGGTTCTGAAGAAGTTGTGGAAAATGACTCATTTCGTTCATTTTCGGTTCTGAAGTTGTGGAAAATGACTCATTTCGTTCATTTTCGGTTCTGAAGAGGTTGTGGAAAATGACTCATTTCGTTCATTTTCGTTTCTGAAGAGGTTGTGGAAAATGACTCATTTCGTTCATTTTCGTTTCTGAAGAGGTTGTGGAAAATGACTCATTTCGTTCATTTTCGTTTCTGAAGAGGTTGTGGAAAATGACTCATTTTGTTCATTTTCGTTTCTGAAGAAATTGTGGAAAATGACTCATTTCGTTCATTTTCGTTTCTGAAGAGGTTGTGGAAAATGACTCATTTCGTTCATTTTCGTTTCTGAAGAATGACTCATTTCGTTCATTTTCGTTTCTGAAGAGGTTGTGGAAAATGACTCATTTCGTTCATTTTCGTTTCTGAAGAGGTTGTGGAAAATGACTCATTTCGTTCATTTTCGTTTCTGAAGAGGTTGTGGAAAATGACTCATTCTGTTCTTTTTTCGTTTCTGAAGAATGCCTGTTGAAAATAACTCCGTTCATTTTTCATTTCTGAAAAATGTCCGTTAAAGAGAAATAACAGGATTATGCCTTGCTTATCTTTGATGGTTACTTAACACAAAGCCACAGATAGACTCCTACGAATTAATTTCGGGACAAAATTTCCTAAAGTAGGGGAGACTGTGACACCTGTGTCACTGCGACCATCAAACAAATACCAAACCAATGAAATATTGTAGAGTAAATTGCAATTTTACCCCCTGAGGTTAGGGGTGATTGGCACTCTTACCCCCCTAAGGAAATAATTGCAATTTTACCCCCCACTGTTAACTCTTATGTCGCAACATTACCCCCTAAGCTCAATTTTGTTGACTGATCTGTTGACTTGGTGGTGAAATGACCATTTTACCCTTTTATTTTACCCCCTATGTTTTGTTTACTCTGTAATATTACCCCCCTGCCACCACAGCCACCGCCATTCACCACCACAACCACCACTGCCACCTCCACCCACCACCCTCAACCACCACTGCCACCCCCATTCACCACCACAACCACCACTGCCATCTCCTCTCTCTCTCTCTAAAAAACCCACCACCCGCTAAGTATCCATCTATGGCCTAAATAAAGAAAACAGAAAATAGCCAGTTAAATTTGGCTGCTTATTCGATCAATTAACATTTGGCAGCCACATAAATGATCAATTCCTGATAGATGCCTGTTTGGTGGATCATAAATATCCAATATTTATCAAATTATACAACAACTTAGCAACAGCACTCTTATTCAAATTCAAAGGAAAACAGGGATCAGGCCATTATCATTTACATTTTACACCAGCACTTCACTCAATTTAGCAAACATCCTCAACTTCAAAAGATTCATTGAACTTCCGCTCTCTTTCTTTCTGTTGATTCATCATCAAGGACTAAAATCAACAGATGAAAAAACAAGTGTCGATTTCACCTCCACGAGTTCCAACCCAGCTTTCGTCTAGGTTATCAACAATTCAGACAGGAAACTTGGATTTACATGTGTAAGCCCTAAAAATCCCCAAATGTGTAGACATAAACATAATCAGAACAAAGAGTTTTACGGAAAATGGAAACAGAAGAAATCCCCAAATGTGTAGACATAAAAATCCCCAAATGTGTAGACATATATATCCCCAAATGTGTAGACATCTCACTTGTTTGTTTTTTCATCCTCTCCGGCGACAATTGCGGTCATCCTCTCCATCTCCGGGGATGTGCACGCTGATGATAAATTAATCAGATCCATCTCCGTCTCTGGTCATGCGGTGGTTGTGGTGGTGGTTGTGTGGCGGCGGCAGTTGCGGTTGTTGTGGTGGTGGTTGTGTGGCGGCGGCAATTGCGGTGGTTGTGGTGGTGAATGGCGGCGGCATGGTGGTGCCTGGCAGCCTGGGCAAGAACTCTGATGATGATAAACCCATTTATCTCTGATGATGGTAGCAAGAACTATATATATATAATAACAATAATAAT
This sequence comes from Helianthus tuberosus, assembly GCA_030545235.1. Lineage (NCBI taxonomy): Eukaryota > Viridiplantae > Streptophyta > Magnoliopsida > Asterales > Asteraceae > Helianthus > Helianthus tuberosus. The sequence continues at coordinate 45,431,794 of CM060429.1, read as the reverse complement.
AAAAATAATAATAAAAATAATAATAATAATAAATATAAGGTAAGATTACCAAAATACCCTTACATATAAGGGTCAAACTACCTTTGACTGAGCTTAGGGGGTAATGTTGCGACATAAGAGTTAACAGTGGGGGTAAAATTGCAATTATTTCCTTAGGGGGGTAAAAGTGCCAATCACCCCTAACCTCAGGGGGTAAAATTGCAATTTACTCAATATTGTATTTCATACTTTGGACTTGTATAAATATGTGCATCTTTTGCACATATCAACTCTTGTTCGATTTCAAGCTTTAAATCGCTTTCTGGAAGGTTATACGCGCACTGATGCGTAAATATAACCAGTTTAATGCAACGAACACTCCGGAATAGTGAAATAGGCTTAACATACCTTAAGTAACCTTTACATAACTTAGAAATAAGTTTTGAAGGCTCTGGTATGGCAAAATCTAGTTTATTCGCTTGCAGGGACTAAACTTAACAAACTGCGAAAGTATGCCAATTTGAACTGTAACGAACATTCCGGAACATGACCATAAGTTAAAAATACCATAAATATCCTTTACATAGCTTAGAAATAGGCTTTGAGAGGTTCGGTGTGCTAAAATACACTTTTGGGACATTCAGGGACTAAAAGCGTCAAAAAGTGCACAAGTTTGCACTTTCGCGCATAACTCACGTTCTGAATACATCCGGACATCCAAAAATTTATGTAAGCACTAAAACATTTTATTTTAGTGTTTGGCATAATAAAAATCCATTCGTCACGTCATTTGGATCGTTTTTCGCGCTTATGCGCATTCCGTCGTAATTAACCGAACATCGCGATCGTACGGCTAAACGAACCGACATCCGTGATGTTTCCAAGCATATTTCATGTTCCCTATGCCTTAACATCATTGTGAAGCTTGAAATTGGGTTTGACGGGTGTTAGAAGTGCCGTTACGCAACGAAACAAGGTGCAGGGGCCTGTTCTGCCACTTTTGAAAACTTCAGACCTGCAAGGCCCTTGCGCACCGTAACAAATAATTTGTTACGGTGCGCAAGCAGTGTCCAGATGCAGCAACTCGATTTTGGCTGCTGTTATCTGCCCCTAAACATTCTCAAAAGGTCAAGTGCCACTGGTTAAACTCTTGTGGTGGCCAAATTCAATAACCACAACATTTTGACAAGTGTACGGGCTAGATCTTTCCCTCTTCTCCAATAAACGATCCTAACGGTGGACCGAAATCTATAAATACCCATCAAATTCTCATTCATTTCTCACTAGAATCTGATCATTTGTGCTCTAAGTTGAAACCTTTGTTTCATACCTGAGCTATTTTGATCTAGATTAGCATTCGGGGACACTTCGTAAGTGTTCCTTCGTTCTTTTATTGCTTTTCGAGTCCGAAAGTCGAACTTTGTTTGACTTTCTGCATTGACCAGTTTATGGTCGATGCGAAGTTCGTTTGAACTTCATAACGTGAGCGTGATCACGATGGTTATAGTCCCTAGTGACTATACCTACTGATTACCACGTTATCTAGGCTCAGTGACGAGCCGTAGTTTCGGTCAGAATACGTATTCTTGCGTATTTTGTAACCAAACTACTCTTAGGTATCACAACCGTTTGTTGTGATACCAAACCTGTTTTCTAAACTTAGTTAAGCATGTTTTAACATGCTTAGCTCGTCACTTTTAGTTTAGTGCTTATATAGGGTCGTAAGGTAAGCGATCTAAACAATCGCTTATACTTTCGAACCCGACCCGTTTGGTCGATCATTAGGATCCGACCAAACACTTTAGGTGACCATAGTATATAGGGAATAACCTTACGAGGTTATACCTTATGGTCGCTTCGTTTAAGTAGTTGTATGATAGGTAGTTTATATGCCTTAGGTAAATTACCAAAATACCCCTTTGATGCCAAAATTCATTTTAAACATATATAACATAACTTTTGACATCTAAACTGATTTGACAACAATATTAGACATGTTAAGGCATATGTTACTTGTCATAGGACTAGTTAGGCGGTCCGAACGCGTTTTACGCGAACGACGCGTTAAAGTAGCATAAGCTACCTAAACGGGTCGTAATGGGTTGTAAGCACTTAGGCTAGGTTTCATTTAGCATGTAGGCTTTGTTAAACCATACTACATGAGTTTCCATACTCATTTGGTTTACGAACCCTCATTCTATCCAATCATCTGATTTAGGTCCGGTTATTAACATAGTTACCTATATTAGGTGCCGTTTGATATCCGCGATCTCTAGCATTGTTTGGTTGTTACTCAAGGACTACTAAGCAATCTCAAGTGAGTACATAGACCCCTCTTTTACTGTTTTCCAAACTGTTTTGGGGTGAAACACATGTGCCTACTTGTTACTTTCGTGCTTTCCTGCTTTCACATCGTATACTTGCTATGTTCATTAGTACATTATAGTACATGATTTCATTACATTTTATACTATGTATGTCCATTGTGTGCATACTTAGTACATGGTTCTACATTACATTTCTGCTATGTATGTTAACTGATAGCATGCTAGCACATTGATTTACATGACTTTTCTGCTTTGTATGTTAACTTAGCATACTTAGTACATTTCTTATTCATCATATGCTTACATTTTGGTATGACATTTGGTTTGTTTAAACTATACTATACATATTCTTTTGATAACCCATTTTTACATGGTTATCCGACTGTCGCAAGGCTTGGATGTATGAATTTTCACAATACCGCATAAATGTCTAATATCAGTATAGCATACATTTACTACACAAAACATAACTTTGATTTAAACCAAGTTTTACTTCAATACTTTGTTTTGTGCATTTCACCTATGGTTTAGTTGATGCATTTCACTAGCCATACATATCATTTTGGTTACACATTACATGATTTACATTTTTCAACATTGGTTATACGTTGCATGATTTACATCTTGACATAAACATTTTGGTATATTATTCAATACATTTGACAATTGGTTTAAACATAGACATCTTACATTGGTGGTTTGGTTTGATTAAGTGATTAAGTAACGATGCGTGTGTAATATGATACAAGCATGGTGGATACGCTGCTGGTACTTCCTATATATAAGTGTTTGCATGGTATTACATATCGTAGCGTTATTTGAATCATTTCAATTTGAGACATATAACATATTATACAAATAACATACTTTTCACAAGACATTGTTTTACAAATAACTTATCTTATACAAACTCATTTTACATGGTTATTCATTTAACCATACATTATTCTCTTATTTATACATATCATCTGATCTTATCGTTTTTCAAATGATTTACAAAACAAAGCAAATTACAAGGTTTATGACTAAACATTTTCTCATACATAAGTCATGAAACCTATTTTCACAAAACCTATGTATCTCACAGGCATTTTTATGCTGACGTACCTATTTTCACATGTGTTTTCAGGAGCTGTTGCATAAGATGATCAAGATACACATAGGCAGACTTGGACTTTAGTGACAATAAAAGATGCAAGACTAGTTAACTATGTTGTATTTCTTTGTTTGTTAAGATATTGTAACACTTTTAATCAATAAAACGAAACTTCAATTTCCATGGATTTGAAACAATTAATTCTGTTACAACACTCCCCGACATTTCCGCCACGTTTTGTATGTTCTACGTGGTCGGGGTGTGACAGTACGCCTGTCACATCAGCTACAGTTTGAGGATATAAGTCGCAGAATGTTGGAGCTGGAGTTGACACCACAACCTCCACCCTGTTTATTGCCAGTACACTTTGATCCTCCACAATTATCAAAGACTTCTGTTGCGTTCTCATCTGCTGCTATGACGCCTTTTCCAGGTTTTTTATGCTCGTTTCTTTTACTATCGAGTGGCAGATCAGTTAACTACTTCGATGTATATACAAGCTAGAGGAGGAGTTTACGCGTGTTAGCAGTTACTTTTCTTTCCTCCTCCACCCCAGTCACCAGTGTAGTTGATTTCTGGATTTATGCGGATTGCATTACACTTGGGTAAAGACACCAATAATAAGCCGGGATTGCGGAGACTTTTGAAGACCACTTCTGACTACGTAATTTTGATACACTAATATACGTGTTGGACAAGGGTAGGGTGACCCTGTGTCCTTTCTGATGTGATACATTATGTAAGACACAGTGATTATGGCCGGAGGATAACGAAAGCCCAATCATCTTTAAACATGCGACAATACTTATGACTAATAACTAATGAAAAACTCAGTCGCTATGTTCCCACTAAGCACGCTGTTGATCAGCATATTTGTGCTATAACTATAATGCTACATGCTTACTTGCTACGTTCCTATTTACAAGTTGTGCAATAATTGCGAGGGTACGTGATTGAATGTTAGAACGACTGCGTATATACATATATGTAATATACCTCTGAGGTCCTATTCGTTAAATAGAGACTTGTGTGCTCGTGTCCTTAACAAGACCTGACCTAACCGACTTTCTTCTAGGAAGATGTCGACTCAAGGGAACACCAATACCAGCAACCCTCTGCCAACGACAGAGGCGGAATTTCAAGAACGCCTCATACAGGTCATCGCACAGTACGAGGCCCTTCGCTCTGAGCGCAGCGGAGGTACCTCGGGAAATAACCCACCCAACGGCTGCACCTACAAGCAGTTCTTGGGCTGCCAGCCCCTACATTTCGACGGCACTGGGGGTGCCGTAGCTTTCGTGCACTGGGTTGAGAAAACGGACACTGTTTTGCGTGCGAGCAAATGCGCCCCAGAGCACCAGGTCACGTACATTTCCGGACTGTTCCAAGATGGGGCTCTGTCATGGTGGAAACTCCAGGTTCAGACGATGGGCGAGACTACTGCGTATGCTTTATCATGGGACGAGCTGAAAGAGCTAATGCATAAAAAGTACTGTTCTAGAACAGAAAGCCAGAAGGTGGAAACTGAGTTCTGGAACTTGAAGATGGAAGGTCCAAAAATAGTTGAGTATGTGGAGAAGTTCCAAGTGCTGTCGCGTATCGTTCCTTACATGGTAGATCCAGAGTTTAAGAAGATTGAGCGTTTCATTTGGGGATTGGCACCCCAAATCATGAGCATGGTGACGACATCAAAGCCTGCAACGATCGCTGTGGCCATCAATCTAAGTGTGGCCTTGACTGAAGAGGCAATTAGGATGAACAAATTTTCAACCTCTGAGGGAAAGAAGGAGACTCATGTAGAGTCATCTGGAGACAACAAGAGAAAGTTAGCAAATTTCAAACAGGGTACCCAGACGAGTAGCAACAACAAGGCCAAAAAGAGAAAAGAGTACATGGGTAAACTACCTAAATGCGATAGGTGCCGACGTCATCATACCGGGCGATGTAAAAATGGAAAGTGTGACAACTGTGGCAAAGTGGGACACAACAGGGAAACGTGTTGGCGTGAGATGAAGCGTGGGAAGAAAGGAAAGGGGAAAGGTAAGGGATGTTATAACTGCGGTGATATGGGGCACTTTAGGAAAGATTGCCCAAGGGAGATTAAACAAAATCATGGGAAGAATGTTTAACACCGGAGCTAGCGATGCACGCCAGGATCCAAATGTCACACCCCCAAAATCCACACGCGGAGTACCACCGCTTGGAGGCGTGACACGACCAGGATCAAGCCACCGATCATATTGAACATAAGTATATAGTAAAAGTCATTCATCAATACGATAGGTGTTTCCAAAACCAAATATAAGCAAGTGTGTAGCGGAAGCAATAATGTAAAACCCAACATAAGTTTAAGTACAAAATGTCATAATGTTTAACAACACATTCACGATCCATGTCCACAACGACCGTGCCTCCCGTGCAAGCTCCAAAGTACCTAAGGTCCTGCAAGGCATGTAACAGAGAGTCAACAACTAGTTGAGCGAGTTCACAGTATGTAAGTTCGTAAATGCAAGTTCGTTTCGTAACGTGCGGCTATACTAGGCCGATAGTATGTTCTATTAGTGGGGCTTCCCATGTTTGCATATACACTAGACTATTTGCAACCATAAGTGTTCTTCTTACCGAGAACAGTAGTGCGTACAGAGTTCACGTAGGTTTTACGTAAGTGTCCTTCACAACCGAGGACGGGGGTACGCGGGGGTTTACGTAGGTTTTACGTAAGTGCCTGACACAACTCGAGGCAGTAATGAATATAAGTTTACGTAGGTTTTACGTAAGTGCCCTTCACAACCGAGGACAGTGATGTGTACAAGTATACGTAGGTTTTACGTATGTATCCTGCGCATCCGAGGACGATGGTAGATAGTCTAGTAACATTGTAAGTACAAATCCATTCCTTCAATCCCATTCCTAACCCCGGGAATCCCATGCCTTGGTAAGAGTGTGAACTCACCTTGTTTGCTCGGTATGCTAAGTTAAGTGCTCACAATTAATCAGTCAAGTCCTATAGTGCACGTATACTCAATCAGTTCACAGTGTTTATAAAGTTTCACATGGAACTAGTGTCACAGTAATATCATAAAGCGTTTTTGACAGTTAATCGCACACCACATAATAGTTAATCACAGTTTATTATAGCATATTATCCAATAACATACTTAGTACAGTTACTGACTTGGCATAGTTAATGAGCCATAACATAGTTGAATAAGAACTAACAGAGTTACATACAGACAAGTTTAATTACTTACTGTGTAAATTAAATAAATAGAGTTAACAACTTAACAATGTTAACAAACCATAAAAGTTAACAACTTACTAGCTTAACAGAGTTAAGTAAACTAACTGGGTTATACAAGTGGTTAGTTTATTTGAATAACATATTCAATGACATTAATAATAACAGTTAATAAGTTGCCAAAAACACATAAGTGTCGAAAACCCCTAAGGCCGAAATCCCTTTATGTTCGAAATCCCTTAAGTGGCCGAAAACCATATGAGCCGAAATCCCTTTATGTGGCCGAAATCACTTAGGTTGGCCGAAAACACTTATATGCCGAAAACACCTAAGTGGGCCGAAATCTAGGTTGGGCCGAAAACCATATGTGGGCCGAAATCACTCTATGTGATTTCGTCCAGTTTAAAGTATGTGGGTGATTTCGTCCACTTTATCATCTTCTTCAACAAATACTTACAGTAACTTTAAAAACCCAGCAACTATAATCTCATTACAGATACATGATTAAACATCTACAAGTCATTAATCAACCATTGATATGAAATAAATACTCTACCAAAACTTTGTGAGATCTAGAACATAATTCCATCAGTTTATCATTCATAACTTATACTCACTGTTGATCCAAACATCCAATATTCATACAGTTCATAGATAATAATCATCTATCAAGCACACAATAATCAATCACATAATCACATATATACATACAACATGATTAAACATCCAATAATCATACGATATGCAACAAGAACAACTAAATCATGAAATCACTAACCAGGGATTTAAACAGAGGTTTTGCTTCAAAAAAAAGAGGAATTCTCTTTTGTGGGTTTCAGATGTAGAGAGAGAGAACAAAGTGATAAGGTTTGGTAAGTGGGTAACGTCTCGGAGAAGATTTGTTTAAAAACTGATTATATAAAATATCTCACTGGGCCTAAAGCCCATCTCTGATTTCGCCACACATCAGTGGACGAAAACACATAGAGTGTTTTCACCACTTGGGTGATTTCATGAGTACTTGATTTCAGTGAGTTCCAACTTTATTTAACATGTTAATTAATACAAACCTTATAACATACACTCACATATAATAAATATTATGGATTTCCAAGTATAAAATATCAGTCGAAATACGATACAACGTATTACAAAAGTAAGCGTTGTGAAACAACGATTCGTATTAACAAACAACTAAATAAAAAAAATTTAACGTGCACTAAATGCGAAGATAGAATCTTGGAAATTCGAGTTGTCACACCAAACATGGCCATCGGTACGTCTCATAGTAGTCAATGTCATGCGTTTGTGCTATTTGACATTGTTGTCAGATTTTAGCTTCAGAATATACTTGTTTTAGCAGTACGTAGGATAGATATCCAGTACTTGATAAGAACCAGTCAAGGAGAAGTCTTGACGTGGTAACGGGAATCGACCAGTTGTTAAGCAATCGGGCGGAAGTTGGTATCCGCACCCCGATGGCGAACGAAGGAATGATCGTGGCTCATGGAGAAAGATACGCCTCTACAGATTACTAATTTCTTGAAGGCACAAAAATTGTTGCGTAAAGGATGTGTTCCTTTCTTGGCTCATGTCGTCGACAAGGGAGCCGAAGAACCAGAACTCAAAGATATTCCCGTGACAGGGAAATATCCCGAAGTCTTTCCCAAAGACTTGCCAAAAGCTACCTCCTCAACGACAACTTGAATTTCGCATCAGATTGATTCCAGGCGTCGCGCCTGTAGCCAATACACCTTAACGACTTACACCTTCGGAGATGCAAGGATTGTCAGTGAAGCTTCAGAAGTTGATAGAGAAGAAAGATAACAGACCAAAATTCCCTTTTGGGTAATCCTAACTCTGCTCGTCGATAAGAAGGACGACACCTTTCGAACTAACATCAAACTACCAGGAGCCGAACGACCTAATCAACCAGAGTTGATAACTCCTGCTAAGAATTAACGAATTATTTAATTTACTATGAGGATTCAACTACTATTTCACGATCTACCGATGATCGAATGTCATTAGCTGTGACTCCAGGAAGAAAGCATGCCGGGAAAATGGCGGGACCATAATTTGTTTCAGACATACACAAGAATGGTGTTTCCTACACGATGCATAGAACGATTCTACACTGAATACGAGACTCTGAGAATCTAGGAAACCTGTACTTAGGGCCATCAGGAACCAGGTCCAAACTCACAAAGGTTGTTACTTAGGAACCACATCCGTTAACTTGAGCTGACACCATTAACCTGACAAATATGCCAGTTCGGTTGACCAAACAGAGAGTACTTGAATTTCTTTTACTTCTAGCGAGTAGATGTTTACATCTCTACTCCCCTTTAATGGTAGTTGCATCACAATGATTTTCTCGCTGAGAGCGAACACACATTTGCTTCGATATCTGGTCATTTCTTCGTTTTAGCAAACACTCATTGTTTTAAAACTCACATGTTACGCATGCACCATCTGCTACGCATGCGGTTTCGATTCAAACGTTTCATTGAAGTTCAAATATTATGTTGCTAAATCTAAATTACTGGTTTGTGATTCGAATGACCTACATTATTGTAATTGTTGGCTCTTTTGCTATCAGGTCAACACACTCCCTTGAAACTTCTTTTGTTTCAAATTACATTCATGGTTTATTTTTGTTACCATGCCGAGATTTCCTTTAATCGATACACACGTTTATTGTCGGGCTACACTAAAACTAAGTTCAATTGCTTGAACCTATCCATTTCACATATTCAATTTAAGACGCCGTATGATGTGTTGAGAGCATCATATTCAAACAATTTTGCAAGGGTTCTTTTGTTTCGAGTCGTAGTGGACTTGGTTGGTCTATGACCCCACCAAATCATTTGTTGATTTCGATACCTTACGATGATGCTTTCACGGGATTGAAGCTTGCGCTAATTTGGTTACTTACTTCTTACACGGATTTAATTGAATATTTGATAACTTGCCCTAAATCCGTCTGGTTTATCGCGATTAAAATCAGCCTCCACACAGTTGTGTGTTAAGGCAAAGGTACATAGACTCATTTCCTATCACAATGTACCTCCTAACGATTCTTTCATGGTCGATCAAATGCCTTGCGATACATAGTTACTTTCATCTTCGATCGGAAACAGTGATCTTTTGATATTCCGTGTTCAACTGGAAACCTTACGACATTGTATAAATCAAATTTTTGGATTGTTCGGGACACTTTCATTTGATTTTAGGCATGGTGAACTTTTTCAGTCACCACTACTATTGAATCTCGTCATTTTGACACCTTGTGGTATCATTAGCTTGTGCTAATCATGGTCAACTGTTTCACACAAAACGACATATACTTTTGTTTGACTTGTCATTTAACATTTCTGATGCAACTACGAATTAAGACAATGATACACCAAATTCGCTTGTATTTCATACGGTGTATTTTCACAATTCAAAAATGACAACGCACTAATTCTTACCATTCATTTGCTCGGGAGATTGACAGATCACTCTACTATTACTTTTGAGTTGTTGATTTTGAGTTCATATAGCGGATGCTACGGTTGTGAAAACTCGTTGACATATTGTGACCGACTATCTAAGTATCCTAATAGACAAAACTCCTCTTCTGTGGAACCCCTATTTACTGGATTACACTAGACTATACGTCGATACATCTAGTACCTTCAACACCAAGTGTTAAAAGCACATAACCTTTTAACCATTGGATTTGTGATGTTATATATATATATATATATTCTTGGACTCACTTGATGTGAATAAGGTTTGATTCGGTTTGGTGATTATCTACCTCGGTACTATTCATATACATACATGCATAACAAAACCCTAAGGAATTAAGGTAGTACAAATTTCGAGGACGAAATTTTCTTAACGGGGGGAGAATGTGACAACCCACAAAATTTCAGGTACTGTACAAATTAATTAATTTCGATTATGTGCTTAATGACTGTGCTTGATTACAACTGACAATTTAAACTGCTCTATGATTCTATATCATATATACATGCATCACATTTTATACAGTCACTCCATTCATTACACACCAACATTAGTGACATACTTGATGCATTCAGCACAGTTAACACACTGAACGGTTGATTCAGAAATAATGCTGACAATGCCAGCACATAGACAGACAATGTTTTTATGGCCAGTATGAGCCAGGGATAGGGTACTACACTGGTTTGGAGTGTAGGGAAGTGAGGACCATAAGACTGCGTCATTAGGTGATAGATATAGTGCCGGGAAGTGCCTAAAACACACTTTAAATACAGAATTCTGCATTCTTTTATAAAATTCAGCATTTTATTATACCAGTAGAATACACAAATATGGCAGAGTGGTCCTGTATACTTTCCTAAGTGCCAGGAATGATTTCGTTACAAAAAGATGCATGAAAGACACGCTGCGGTACAATTTAACACTTTAACGGAACGATACGTAACCGAGCAACCGGACATTACCCGGGACACCAAAATTTTGTCAGAAACATTATTTTATTATTCTTAAGTAATCACGGTCACAAAAATCCCCACACACTATAGAAACATGACATACACCCACTATTCTAGAAAATACCCTTAACCTCCTAATTATTTACCCATTAATTCTCAAAATTTACAATTTACCCCCCCCCCCCCAACTGAATTTTCTGCCCTTATGGACCCACCATATCAACCTCATCATAGTGCTCAACTTCCAAGTAGATCTTATGGCTTGCAATTGGTGGTTCATGGCTTGTGTAAGTATCCAAGGTGTGTAAGAGCATCTATTCATGCATTGGCCACTTGAGATCTCTCATCATTACAAATCCTACACTCTCTCACTTGCTCTCTCTCCCTAATTCAGCTCCCCCATAACCGAACCCACCTCCCATCTCTCTCATACATTCATCTTCTTCACTACAAGTTCCCTTTCCAAGCTTGAAGATCATTCATAGAAGTTGCAAGATAGAAGAGCTTTCAAGGAAGCTTTGTTCAAGACTTTATCACCATCTTTTCTCTTCATCTTTGCACTAGATTTCTTCCCTAGCTTGAAGCTAGAAGTAAGTCTCTACACCTTGTTCCATCTCCTTCTTGGTTGTGATATGTAGTAGGATGATATGTTCAAATCACTAAACTAAAACACTAAAAAGGATGAGCATGGAACCTTACATAAAATCATATAAAAGTTTGCATGAAGATGAAATCGGGTGGATTTAGGGTTGGATAAAACATGCATGATGTTTGATCATTAAAATTATTAATAAATCATTGTTAGGACACTTGGTAATGTGATTTTAGAAACATTAAACTATAAATAAACATGCTGATTGGAATTTCCAGCCAACTTCAACAAGCTGTAACTGGGTCATTTTAAATCGAAAATCTGAGTTTCTGGAGTCTAAATTATGTAATTTTGAACAACCGAACAAATGGAACTGGAATCGTAATTTTTTGAGGACGGTTACTATTTTTAAAGAACTGTTTTTAGACAGCAGCTCAAGCTGCGATTTTTCTGCTGAAAAAGTACGTCGTATTCGGAGTCGTAACTTGAAACCTGAGTAAAATCAACTCATGGAATTTTTACTGCAGATGGTCACTGTTGTTGCCGTGATCCTCCAATGGGAATTTCGTCGATCGGACTTACGATTAATTTTTAGTGAATTTTTCCGTAAGCTGCGATCAGAAAGCAACAAATCTGATCGCAGTCGGGTAAATAAATTTTTATATAATATTTATAATGAACTGGGCCCCGATATTTTTACACCATAAAATTTGGAACGTTTATGACATCCTGTAAAAATTTGGGAATTTTTGGAGTAGGATAACTATTTTATTAAAATGGTCAAAAACAGTCCAGTTTTGACTAATAAAGCTGAAATGACATAAGTGGTATATTGCATGTATGATTGTCGGGTTAGCTATGTGGGAACAAGCTACGGGATATATGTAAAAGAAAATGATATGCTACTAAGCATGGACACCTCTATTTACAAAGGAGACTATGGCGAGATTTTCCGAAAATCCTAACACTTAGTAAATATTTTCTGGACAAGTGTTTACTAGTATATTCTAGACTATGTTTTTCAAGCATAAAACTCGCCATAATTTTTATAACAAAATACGGAGTATCGGAGGTTGGTTTTATACAGAAATATGGTTAAATATGTATTCTCTCAAATGGGACTTAAAAATATAATTCCAATACGAACAGACATATGTAAAATATCCCATCCTTGGGAAGGAAATACGAATACAAAAGTATGAGAAGTATTATTACTAAAATATTGAAGACACTTTAAAACGTAACTCAAAGGCACTAATTAATACTAAGATAAGGCACGACCCGTTCGTCTAATAGACGTTAGACCATTGTAGGTAGTCGTGTTTGCTGAGGAGATTTGGGTTACGAGTACCGAAGACGCAATACTGTGAGTTCATGTCCCCCTTTTCTCTTAACTAATTTCAGTTTTATACTTCGGGGGTGAAATACATGTTACAAATATTACAGACATTTACAGACATTTACAGACAATTACAGACATTTACAGACATTTATTTATATGGTATGATTAGCTAAGGAATTTACTGTTAGATCACGTGAATGGATAGGCTATTATCGTAAGACCATTAATCCTTGTATAAGGACCGAGAGGCATGAGTGATAGATCTATTGGGTGTTACGAGCCCCACACATGGGACAGCGTGTGGCTGCATGTGGTGACTATGTCGTTCCGCCGGAAGGACCGGTATGAAGTGCGCGTTACAGGTTTGAGTGCTTCCTAGGCCATATCACTTATTAATGTATTAGCTACACATTAATTGATCTGTTTTTCCTTATTGCTACATACCAAGGACATACATTTATACAGATATATTTCACAATTTATACAGACACACATTAACGATTTATACAGACTCACATACACATGAACTCGCTCAACTTTTGTTGATGTTTTCCAAACTACATGTATTTCAGGAAATTAAGTATGGATCTGGCGGGCGTTGGAATTTCAAGTCATGTTAAGTATAAAGATGTCATCCATGGTTTTTTTTGGGTTTGGCCAGTGTGTCTTAATCCTGGACGAGACACGTCTTCCAAACTTTGATTACACTACTATCTTTGACGAGTCCTTAGCAAACTTTTACACAATTCATCTGGTTTGTAAAACTTAAATTTGAAGTCTACGTTTTAGACATTGTTGTTATGTTTTAACTCATTTTATGGATGACAAATCTTTGGTATTATTATATAGATTGTTTGATATGGTTGAATGCAATGATAACAAGTAAGTCACCCCATAATCACGCTTCTGCAAAAGTCAGGGTGTGACAATATCCAAAAGCTCCCATTTGGACGGTCTCTGATAAGATCTCAACGCAGACAGCCAGCGGTGCTCTAGCTACACATAGTTGCCCCCAACAGGTCATGACACTTTAAAGTCACTAACCAAGGTATCTTCCCTTTAGCAAACGGCTTGCTACTTGAAGACAATAGACTTATGGCACTCGTTGTCATCTATCCTTTATGTATAAGACATCAATTGGACAATGAGACATGGATCAGATTCAATCACACATGGTGTTCAATCATTATCGTTCTCGTACAAGAATCAAAGTGGTCCAATTAAACACACAATAAGTTTGGGTAAGGCCTTACACTTCACCAGTTTGAATCAACGAGGGTGCCCAGATGTCTAACTGTTACATACAATGTAAGAGTACAGAATCCCATCTTGATTACATACAACTCCCACTGAACTTCAGAGCTATTCCCAACCAATGCCTTTATGACTGGCAGTTACGCGACAACGGTTGACACTGATCAAATAACAGTCTTTAGTAAATGAAAGTTCTAGTATGTATCTCAGGTCAGAGGATACTAAATGAGTATACCCAAATCAAATACATCTTATGACTAAGATCCATGAAGATGATTTGATGCGAGTTACATCCAACGTCATTCGTAATGAGGTCTGTGAGTTTAGAAGTCAACTCCTTGAGTACAAAGTCAGAATAGTCTTAATTCAGAATCGTTCCCACGAGTCTAACCGACTACGAATAATTTAGAATACAAGATTCATGGATTAAACGAATCAAGTTTGAACACAGTTGTAGGATTCAAGAATTGCATTTAACCAGTAAATCAAAATGAATGCAAGAGTACAACTGTTTGATGTTCGTACATCAAAATACTAAATCAAAACATTTCACTAGCTAATCTAAGCCCAATAGCGTCCATGTGACGATCATGTTTTTCTTGAGTTATTGGCTTATTAACGGGTCAGCTAGGTTTTGATCTTTGTCAATTTTGCTTATAACAATGTCTCCGCGTTCCACAATCTCACGTATGTAGTGGAACTTTCTCAAAATGTGTTTGGCTTTGTGATGAGATCTAGGCTCCTTGGCTTGAGCAATAGCACCTGTGTTATCACAAAATATCTGGATGGGTTTCATGATACTTGGAACCACATAGAGATCGGTTATGAACTTCTTCATCCAAGCAGCTTCCTTTGATGCATCCGATACAGCAATGTACTCAGATTCCGTGGTGGAATCAGCCACAACACTCTGCTTGGAGCTTTTCCATGAGACAGCTCCTCCGTTGAGAGTGAACACGAAACCCGTTTGTGAGTGAGAGGTATCTCGGTCAGTTTGAAAACTAGCATCAGTGTAACATTTTATAGTGAGCTCCTCATTGACTCCTCCAAATATCAAGAACATATCTTGTCACACCCCGACCACGTAGAACATACAAAACGTGGCGGAAATGTCGGGGAGTGTTGTAACAGAATTAATCGTTTCAAATCCATAGCAATTAAAGTTTCGTTTTATAAATCAATTATGAGAGTTTACATTGTTTAAACAAGAAACAAAGGGTACATAACATAAGTTAACTAGTTATTGTCTCGTTTTTAAGTCGCTAAGGCACGAGTCCATCCTAAATGTAGCATGTATCAACAATCATTGCAAAGCAGTACCTGAAACATGTGTAAAAACGAGGTCAGCAAAGAAATGCTGGCGAATACATTGGTTTTGTAGGAGTGTCGAAATCATGGCTAGTTTAGACGTTGCAATACTTTATTTAAAAACCTTGTTTTGAAAAGAGTACAATATTGCAACTTAATTAACCGACTCAAATCAAGCGGGTTATAATTTGTAAACCTCGTAGCCATGACTCTTAACCCAAAAACATTTGTTTTAGTAAATTATTTGAAAAACAATAAATGAGTTCAGATGATATGTATAATAAGAAAATAATGCATGATTAAATGAATAACCATGTAATATGAGTTTGTATAAGATAAGTTGTTTGTAAATAAATGTCTTGTGAAAAGTATGTTATTTGTATAAAATGTTATATGTCTCAAACTGAAATGATTCAATTAACGCTACGACATGTAATACCATACAAACACTTATATATAGGAAGTACCAGCGGCGTATCCACCATGTTTGTATCATATTACACACGCCTCGTTACTTAATCACTTACTCAAACCAAACCATCAAGATGTAAAATGTTCATGTCTAATGTAAATCATGTAATATGTATTCAATGTGATTTGTATAAATAAATGTAAGATTTAAACAAATAACCTTATAGTAGCATATTAAAAGTATACTTTGGATTTGTAAGTAACATATTAAACTATGTTTTGGTTTCATATATAACATATCAAAATATGCTTTAGATGTGATAAATAACATATTAAACTATATTTTGGTTTCATAAATAACATATCAAAATATGCTTTAGATGTGATAAATATGTGTATGTTGGTTTTGTACAATACCACACTAAGAGTATATTCAACTATACTTTAATAGTGTGATTTAAGAATTCATTCAGACCTAGTGCATCAAAATACACCTTTGAGACTATAGGAATACCACAAAGGAAATCCCTATTTGGATGGAGCAACAAAATTGGTTTCAGACATTCCTTGACAACAGGAATGGGGTGTCAAATCCTATAGCGCTATATCATACTAACAATCGGTCTGGTGAACATAAAATAAGTACAATTCAACAATTTATTTTATGTTCTTTGAGAAATCAGTGTTTAAATCATAGATAGTCATTCAATTTGTCAATAGATAAGTAATAACATGTATAATCAATTATACTTTTGGAAAACATGAAAGTAACAGATAGGTACACATGCTTCACCCCAAAACAGTTTGGAAAACAGTAAAAGAGGGGAATAATGTACTCGCCTGATAATGCTTGAAGGTCTTGAACAACAACCAAACAAAGCTAGAGAGAGCACGGAATTAGTCGGCAATCTAAAACTATATAAGTAAACCGGACTTAAATCGGGAGATCGGATAGGATGAGGCTTGGTAAACCAAATGAGTATTGGAACTCATATGATATGGTTTAACAAGGCCTACATACTACATTGAGACTAACCTAAGTGCTTTCGACCCATCGCGACCCATTAAGGTAACTTATGCTACTTTAACGCGTCGTGCGCGTGAAACGCGTTCGGACCGCCTAACTAGCCCTATGACAAGTGTTATATGCCTAAACATGTTACATAATCAGTTATGTGACAAAGGTTTAGGTTACATATGCTTAATTACCAATTATACATGAAAAGGGTATTCTGGTAATTTACCTAAGGCATATAAACTACCTATCATACAACTACTCAAACGATGTGACCATAGGGTATAACCTCGGAAGGTTATTCCCTACCTACTATGGTCACCTAATGTATTTGGTCGGATCCTAATGATCGACCAAACTGGGTCGGGTTCGAAGGTATAGGCGATTTATTAGATCGCCTACCCTACGACCCTAGACAACGTGGTAATCAGTGGGCATAGTCCCAAGGGACTATAACCAACGTGATTACACTCACGTTGCGAAGTTCAAACGAACTTCGCATTGACCATAACTGGTCATTGTAGAAAGTCAAACAAAGTTTGACTTTCAGACTCGAAAGACTCGAAAAGCAATAAAAGAACGAAAGAATACTTACGAAGGGTCCCCGAATGCTAATCCCGATCCAAGAACTCAGGTATGAAACAATGGTTTCAACTTAGAGCTCTCAAATCAGAATTCTTGTAAGAAATGAGGTTGGGGTGGATGGGTATTTATAGGAATACCCGAACCGTTAGGATCGTTTCATGGAAACCGTGCCTAGATCTCACCCGTACACTTGTCGAGATGTTATGGTGACTAAATTGGCCACTCACCATAGGGTATCAACATGTGGCAAGGGATTAAGGAGTGGAGAACAGCTGTTAACAGCTGTTAATACGTCGAATCTGGTCCCGAAAGCGAAAAACTGAGTTTCTGCATGTTTTCTGCCCAGAATAGGCAGTCGCGTAGCGCGACTGGTAAAGCCTATAGGGCTCGCGCTACGCTAGCATGCACCAGCTTCAGAAAAGTTTCAAAATTGACAGTTTTGGTCCCTGTGGTGTTTTAAGGCCTTTTTCGATGCGTTTGAACCCCGTTAACCTCATTTCAAGGCTCTAGAATGAAGTTAAAGTATAGGAAACTCAAAACATGCTCAAAAATATGCCGGATGATGGTTCGTTTGGTCGTACGAACGCGATGTTCGCTTAATTACGACGGAATGCGCACAAGCGCGAAAAACGATCCAAATGACGAAACGAATGGATTTTTCTTATGGCGAACACTAAAATATAATATAGTCATGCTTACATAAATTTTTGGATGTCCGGATGTATTCAGAACGTAAGTTATGCGCGAAAATGCAAACTTGTGCACTTTTTGACACTTTTAGTCCCTGAATGACACAAAAGTTTATTTTAGCATACCGAACACCTCAAAGCCTATTTCTAAGCTATGTAAAGGATATTTATGGTATGTTTAACTTATGGTCATGTTCCGGAAGGTCTGTTACAGTTCAAATTGGCATACTTTCGCAGTTTGTCAACTTTAGTCCCTGTAAGCGATTAAACTTTGATTTCACCACACCAAACCTTCCAAAACTTATATCTAAGTTATGTAAAGGTTATTTAAGGTATGTTAAGCCTATTTCACTATTCCGGAGTGTTCGTTGGATTAAACTGGTTATATTTACGCATCAGAGCGCGTATAACCCTCCAGAAAGCGATTTAAAGCTTAAAATCAAACAAGTGTTGATATGTGTAAAAGATACACATAATTTTACAAATCCCAAGTATGAAATACAATATTTCATTGGTTTGGCATTTGTTTGATGGCCGTGGAGGCACAGGTGTTACAGTCTCCCCTACTTTAGGAAATTTCGTCCCGAAATTTAATTTTAGGAGAAACTTGTGGGGACGACGGCGATGTTTTCGCTTTGAATGAACCCCTTGAACCCTAAGTAGAACTCTGGGCCATGTTAGGATTCTTAGCGAAAATATCAATCCTCAAAGTGAAGTTATTTTAGTAACAAAACATGGAGTTTTGAATTACGAACAGAAGAACGTTTCTTATGAAGACTCATCATAGGAAATTGTGTGTGTGATTGAGATCAGAATTGGGTAGTGTGAGAATAAATGACATTGGTCAAAGTCCAAGACTTTTCCCGTATCATTACTCTTGTCACTGTGGGTCTTAACACATGACAAAACTTCTTGTGGTTCCTATGCACTGAATTCCATAATTATGTAGGCCTCCATAATTACGTAGTTCCTTGCACAGTCCGCACAGTTCATTATGTTCATTTCATAATGCGTATGGAAAAAAAATCAATTGAATAAACATAAAGCGACCTGACTAGACCACAAAAGGGTCCTTTTAATTTGATCTACGAACGATCTTTTTAACTAGATCAACATATGATCTTCTTAACTAAACCGTCGTATGATCTCCTTAAATAGACCACTTAAGGGATCTTTGTATTTATATCATCACATGATATTTTTGATCAGATTTTCAAAATCAGTCTGTTTAACCAGACCATTCAAGAGGTCCAGTTTTAGAATAGTACTTTAAAACCCAAGGGACTTAACTACAACGTAGAAGTCCATTAAGGATTTAAGATAGTAACTTTGGATATCCTATTATGAATCTCTCGTATGAGATATGAAAGATTTTACGAGGATTTGGATGGATCACATACAACCACAAACATGTAAGAAAACACATAAGCACAAAAATTAGTTAACTTGATTCTTTAATTTGTTGTCTTTGAGGATGGATAATTAAAGCACACTAAAAATCCAATCCATGAATTTCATTCGGTACTTAAATCATTAGAATCTAACTATGAAGATAGGAAGATCTTAATAAGAATTCGGCCTTGTCTTTATTGAATCGTAATGTACGTATTAAGGCATACGGATAATTCAATTAAGGGCTCCGATTTGAGTGATATTCATCCACAAGGATCTGATTATGAGGATAGAAAGATCCTTCATGGATTTTGGAATTTGTGTAACGAGAGGTGCTTCGACACCTTGCACTAGGCGTGTTTAAGTCGATACACAAGGTAGAAAATTCATGAGGTTGAGACGCTAGATATGCCAAGGCGACATATGAAGCAGAACTTGAAGGTTAAGCAGCAACAGGGTTTTTAACTGCTTTGCTTTGAACAGCAAAGCGACACATGTTAACCAAATGTCTCCATCGTCCACCGTGGGTACATTTGTAACAGGGTATTTGATTTGGCTGATGATGGTTACATTGATTTCTCCAAGGAGTGGTTCCCTTGCATGGCTTCATTCCTGAGCTGACTCATGGTGATAGCTAAATCAACGGTCTTCTGGAGTACTACGCCTATTTGTTGGGCAGTTGTAGCACCTGGTCCGGACACTCGAGTCTTGTTGCGGTGAAGAGGCATAATGAAGAAAATGGAAGACATCGGAGGAAACAAGGGAAATGAACACAGAATGCATAAAAATCGCGATCATTTGTTTGTTACCTAAAGCAAACAAATGAGACAATGACTAATCAAAGTAAATAGGTCAAAAATAATGTATCGCGAAGACATGCTCGCCTATAAGTGAACACTCATCCCAAGAATTCCCAGGTAAGCACAACTGGTCTCGCGTCGGATGAGATGTATACGAAGTGCTTGCCTAGACAGAAAACCCAGAATACAGGCATTCACCCTTCCAGTTTGCACGTGTTCACATTATTTAAAACCCAAAACCTTGACGAGATTTTGAAACTCAAAGGGATTCAAAACCTTATAACAGAGAGTTCAAAACCTAGTAATCAATCATCCTAGAACAGATGATTAGTTTTCAAAGCGGTTTTGAAATTTATGTTCTTGTTGTGGTCGTCGCCTAAGGATAGGTGACGGTATTGTTTTATGACTAAACGCAAGTAAACTCGCGTTAGGGTCCTAGAAAGGTTATAGACTAGGTCAAAGCATTACTAATAACCTAATTCCCTATAACCATTGGCTCTGATACCATCTTTTCTGTCACACCCCGACCACGTAGAACATACAAAACGTGGCGGAAATGTCGGGGAGTGTTGTAACAGAATTAATCGTTTCAAATCCATAGCAATTAAAGTTTCGTTTTATAAATCAATTATGAGAGTTTACATTGTTTAAACAAGAAACAAAGGGTACATAACATAAGTTAACTAGTTATTGTCTCGTTTTTAAGTCGCTAAGGCAGGAGTCCATCCTAAATGTAGCATGTATCAACAATCATTGCAAAGCAGTACCTGAAACATGTGTAAAAACGAGGTCAGCAAAGAAATGCTGGCGAATACATTGGTTTTGTAGGAGTGTCGAAATCATGGCTAGTTTAGCCGTTGCAATACTTTATTTAAAAACCTTGTTTTGAAAAGAGTACAACATTGCAACTTAATTAACCGACTCAAATCAAGCGGGTTATAATTTGTAAACCTCGTAGCCATGACTCTTAACCCAAAAACATTTGTTTTAGTAAATTATTTGAAAAACAATAAATGAGTTCAGATGATATGTATAATAAGAAAATAATGCATGATTAAATGAATAACCATGTAATATGAGTTTGTATAAGATAAGTTGTTTGTAAATAAATGTCTTGTGAAAAGTATGTTATTTGTATAAAATGTTATATGTCTCAAACTGAAATGATTCAATTAACGCTACGACATGTAATACCATACAAACACTTATATATAGGAAGTACCAGCGGCGTATCCACCATGTTTGTATCATATTACACACGCCTCGTTACTTAATCACTTACTCAAACCAAACCATCAAGATGTAAAATGTTCATGTCTAATGTAAATCATGTAATATGTATTCAATGTGATTTGTATAAATAAATGTAAGATTTAAACAAATAACCTTATAGTAGCATATTAAAAGTATACTTTGGATTTGTAAGTAACATATTAAACTATGTTTTGGTTTCATATATAACATATCAAAATATGCTTTAGATGTGATAAATAACATATTAAACTATATTTTGGTTTCATAAATAACATATCAAAATATGCTTTAGATGTGATAAATATGTGTATGTTGGTTTTGTACAATACCACACATGAGAGTATATTCAACTATACTTTAATAGTGTGATTTAAGAATTCATTCAGACCTAGTGCATCAAAATACACCTTTGAGACTATAGGAATACCACAAAGGAAATCCCTATTTGGATGGAGCAACAAAATTGGTTTCAGACATTCCTTGACAACAGGAATGGGGTGTCAAATCCTATAGCGCTATATCATACTAACAATCGGTCTGGTGAACATAAAATAAGTACAATTCAACAATTTATTTTATGTTCTTTGAGAAATCAGTGTTTAAATCATAGATAGTCATTCAATTTGTCAATAGATAAGTAATAACATGTATAATCAATTATACTTTTGGAAAACATGAAAGTAACAGATAGGTACACATGCTTTACCCCAAAACAGTTTGGAAAACAGTAAAAGAGGGGAATAATGTACTCGCCTGATAATGCTTGAAGGTCTTGAACAACAACTAAACAAAGCTAGAGAGAGCACGGAATTAGTCGGCAATCTAAAACTATATAAGTAAACCGGACTTAAATCGGGAGATCGGATAGGATGAGGCTTGGTAAACCAAATGAGTATTGGAACTCATATGATATGGTTTAACAAGGCCTACATACTACATTGAGACTAACCTAAGTGCTTTCGACCCATCGCGACCCATTAAGGTAACTTATGCTACTTTAACGCGTCGTGCGCGTGAAACGCGTTCGGACCGCCTAACTAGCCCTATGACAAGTGTTATATGCCTAAACATGTTACATAATCAGTTATGTGACAAAGGTTTAGGTTACATATGCTTAATTACCAATTATACATGAAAAGGGTATTCTGGTAATTTACCTAAGGCATATAAACTACCTATCATACAACTACTCAAACGATGTGACCATAGGGTATAACCTCGGAAGGTTATTCCCTACCTACTATGGTCACCTAATGTATTTGGTCGGATCCTAATGATCGACCAAACTGGGTCGGGTTCGAAGGTATAGGCGATTTATTAGATCGCCTACCCTACGACCCTAGACAACGTGGTAATCAGTGGGCATAGTCCCAAGGGACTATAACCAACGTGATTGCACTCACGTTGCGAAGTTCAAACGAACTTCGCATTGACCATAACTGGTCAATGTAGAAAGTCAAACAAAGTTTGACTTTCAGACTCGAAAGACTCGAAAAGCAATAAAAGAACGAAAGAATACTTACGAAGGGTCCCCGAATGCTAATCCCGATCCAAGAACTCAGGTATGAAACAATGGTTTCAACTTAGAGCTCTCAAATCAGAATTCTTGTAAGAAATGAGGTTGGGGTGGATGGGTATTTATAGGAATACCCGAACCGTTAGGATCGTTTCATGGAAACCGTGCCTAGATCTCACCCGTACACTTGTCGAGATGTTATGGTGACTAAATTGGCCACTCACCATAGGGTATCAACATGTGGCAAGGGATTAAGGAGTGGAGAACAGCTGTTAACAGCTGTTAATACGTCGAATCTGGTCCCGAAAGCGAAAAACTGAGTTTCTGCATGTTTTCTGCCCAGAATAGGCAGTCGCGTAGCGTGACTGGTAAAGCCTATAGGGCTCGCGCTACGCTAGCATGCACCAGCTTCAGAAAAGTTTCAAAATTGACAGTTTTGGTCCCTGTGGTGTTTTAAGGCCTTTTTCGATGCGTTTGAACCCCGTTAACCTCATTTCAAGGCTCTAAAATGAAGTTAAAGTATAGGAAACTCAAAACATGCTCAAAAATATGCCGGATGATGGTTCGTTTGGTCGTACGAACGCGATGTTCGCTTAATTACGACGGAATGCGCACAAGCGCGAAAAACGATCCAAATGACGAAACGAATGGATTTTTCTTATGGCGAACACTAAAATATAATATAGTCATGCTTACATAAATTTTTGGATGTCCGGATGTATTCAGAACGTAAGTTATGCGCGAAAATGCAAACTTGTGCACTTTTTGACACTTTTAGTCCCTGAATGACACAAAAGTTTATTTTAGCATACCGAACACCTCAAAGCCTATTTCTAAGCTATGTAAAGGATATTTATGGTATGTTTAACTTATGGTCATGTTCCGGAAGGTCTGTTACAGTTCAAATTGGCATACTTTCACAGTTTGTCAACTTTAGTCCTTGTAAGCGATTAAACTTTGATTTCACCACACCAAACCTTCCAAAACTTATATCTAAGTTATGTAAAGGTTATTTAAGGTATGTTAAGCCTATTTCACTATTCCGGAGTGTTCGTTGGATTAAACTGGTTATATTTACGCATCAGAGCGCGTATAACCCTCCAGAAAGCGATTTAAAGCTTAAAATCAAACAAGTGTTGATATGTGTAAAAGATACACATAATTTTACAAATCCCAAGTATGAAATACAATATTTCATTGGTTTGGCATTTGTTTGATGGCCGTGGAGGCACCGGTGTTACATATCTTTTGTCCTTCTCAAGTACTTAAGGATGTTCTTAACTGCAGTCCAGTGGGCAATCCCAGGGCTCTGCTGGTAACGGCTTGTCATGCTTAAAGCATACGAGACGTCCGGTCGAGTACATACCATAGCATACATGATAGAACCAATCGCGGAAGCATATGGAGCTGCTTTCGTTTACTTTATCTCATGGTCCTCAGAAGGAGCTTGTGATTTGTTCAAGACGGTTCCTTTGGTCATTGGAACACCTCCTTCCTTGGAGTTTTCCATCTTAAAGCGTCTTATCACTTGATCTATGTATGTGCTTTGAGTTAACCCAAGAAGTCGCTTAGATCTATTCCTATAGATCTTGATTCCTAGAATATTAGCGGCTTCTCCAAGATCCTTCATTGCGAAACAAGATCCCAACCAATGTTTAACTTCCTTAAGCATGGGGATGTTGTTTCCAATGATCAATATATCATCTACATACAAGATTAGAAATGATATAGCACTTCACCATCCTTTCTATAAACACAAGGTTCATCTTCGTTCTTGACAAAACCAAACTCTTTGACTTTCTGGTCAAAACGAAGATTCCAGCTCCAAGACG
The DNA here is from genome assembly GCA_030545235.1 of Helianthus tuberosus. Taxonomy (NCBI): domain Eukaryota; kingdom Viridiplantae; phylum Streptophyta; class Magnoliopsida; order Asterales; family Asteraceae; genus Helianthus; species Helianthus tuberosus. The sequence goes on along the minus strand of CM060429.1, from coordinate 45,406,689 downwards.
CTTGCTTGAGTCCATAAATGGACTTGTTTAGCTTACATACCCTATTTGGATATTTTGGATCGATAAAACCATCGGATTGAGCCATATAAACATCTTCAGAAAGATGTCCATTAAGAAAGGTGGTTTTAACATCCATTTGCCAAATTTCATAATCATAGTACGCAGCTATGGCAAGTAATATCCTGATCGATTTGATCATAGCAACGGGCGAGAAGGTTTCATCATAGTCAACACCTTGAGTTTGAGTGAAACCTTTCGCTACTAGCCGTGCCTTATAGGTTTGTATATTTCTATGCATGTCTGTGTTTCTCTTGAAAACCCATTTGCTCCCTACTTGTGACAACTCGAGTTTCTGAGATTTCCATCTTCGTATTATTGCACGTTAAATTGTGTAGATCGTTTGCTGACACGATTGTTTGTTTACAACTTTACAAGTGTGTATTATGATAAATCATAGTGTGACTTATATGTTATACATGGTATGCCTTATAAGTGTGCATGTTAATATATGTTTTTGTTATTATTAATATTTGGTTTAGTATTAATAATATGCTTTAATTGTTATGAATGGAGCTATAGTCGAAATCACCCCAACCCAAATGCCCCACCCGAATACACCCTGTGGTGAAAACACTTTGGTGTTTTCGTCCACTTTTGATAGTCGAAAACAGCAAATGGGCTTTAGGCCCAGTAGTGATTTGTTATAATGTTGTTCCGTATCTTCACGCAAAAACGGTAATCGGCAGAAACCCTAAGCACCTCTCACATTCTCTCTCTCACTACCCTTCAAACTTGACGGCAAACTTGTTCCCCGGATCTTCCAGATCAGTCAAGTTATTTTCTCGTTCGTTCTTCGCGGTTAGTGTTAACTCTTAACCGATTGTTTGATTTAAATCAATTGTAAGAACGATCTGTTTATCATTTAACTGTGATTGTTTTATGAACGTAAAACTGAATGATGGTACATGTGATGATATGATCGACTGTGTATGTATTGTCTATAAACTGCCAAGTACATGTGATGATATGATCGACTGTGTATGCTTGTTAATGATGGTCTGCTGATCGATTGATGATCTTGACTATGATACAAACGATGAGTGATGATTATAATGCATGTGTGATGTGTTGAAGAGGCAGTCAATCGGATATGGATCCTTCATAGTTGTCGGCCATTGTTTATATGATAGATTTCAGTGCATGCCCAACTAGTTATGTGTGCCTGTTATATGTATTATTATATTGATAGATTTCAGTGCATGTAATCAGACTTTATATGGTCCAATCAATTAATTTCATTCAAGTATTGTTGTCATATCATCACGTGAAAGTCATGAATTGATATTGTATTGTTGTGTAATTATCGATCTTGATTGCAATGATTTGTTAATATGAATTTCATGTGTAAACTGTCATGTATATGGAATATTATGATCGACCATGTGTGCCTAATAATGATGATCAGTTGATTTGTTAATGACTTGTTATCGCAATGATGGGTGACCTGTATGTTTATATATATATATATATATATATATATATATATATATATATATATATATATAAAAGATTTGATTAAAGGGATTTCGTTGATGATTAATTCTATAACTGTTAAATGATTGTTGGGATTATTCGTAACTGTTACTGTTGATGATGAATACCCAACGAAAACACCTTGGGGATTTCGGCCCAAGGTGATTTCGGCCCAAAGTGTTTTCGGCTTATGATCCATAGCTCGCATGTTAAGTCTGTTAGTTTGTTAACTTGGTTAGTCTATTAAATCTGTTAAGTGTTAACTCCGTTATTTCAGCAAACTCTGTTAGTTTATTAGTACAGTTAAATGTCAACTCTGTTAAATATGTAAACCCTGTTAAGCATGTAAACCTCTGTTAAGTTGTTAACTTTATTTGTTTGCTAACTCGGTTAGTAACTAACACTGTTAGTTTATTGTCTCTGTTATGTATATCCATTCAGTTAAGTCTGTTAACCTTGTTAGTAGGTTGAAGAGTAACCATGTTAGAATAATCTGTGAAAGACCGTTAATTGAAACATGAATTGTATGCATGTGATTAGCTGTTGTGTAATGCATGGTGTAAACTGTCAAACACCTTGTGATAATGATTGAATGTGAAACTTTACGAACTTGAACTGATTGAGTATACGTGCACTATAGGACTTGACTGATTTCTGTTGAGCACTTAACTTAGCATACCGAGCAAACCAAGGTGAGTTCACACTAGCCAAGGCATGGGATTCCCAGGGGTTGGGAATGGGATTGAATAACTACTCGTACAACTATTACTATTAAACAAATTATTACTGTCCTCGGTTGAAGGGCACTTACGTAAAACCTACGTACAGTTATACTTACTACTGTCCTCGGATTGAAGGGCACGTACGTAAAGCCTACGTACACGATCTTAAGACCATCACCTCTATCAAAGGAAGTCCCTCAATTATCGACTTAATCGCCGAGGCCTAGGGCGAGCGGGTCATTAGTTAATAGCGCTATTAGGTTTAACAAACCTCACACCGTGCCAGTCGGACGGGCGTGTACTAATGGACTATGGGCAAACGGTCAATGCTGATAGACATTGACTTAGGGCACCTCTTATATTTTCGTAGCAGTCGATACGCGTGGTCTTGTAATACATGGGGTAGCCCCCACGGCCGAAATGCCAGATAACTATCATGGGGTAGCCCCCACGGCTGGATTGTCAGAATTAATGGGTTAAACAACTTACGTTTTCAAATATGGGGTAACCCCCACGGCAGGGATGCCAGTTAAAGGAACTATTTTTGGAACAACTAAAACCAACAACCAACTGTGAACTCGCTCAACTTTGTTGTTGGTTCGTTGCTACATGCCTTGCAGGTCATTAGGTACCCATGGAGCTTGCACAGGGAGGAACGGTCGTTGTGGGACATGGCGATGTGTGCCATGCTTTAAACATTACTTTATTTCATATTTAATGCTTGCTATGGGTTTCACAAATTATGCTTCCGCTAAACACTTAACTATGCTTTGGTTTTTGAACACCATTCATATTGGTTGGTTGAATTATGTTTACTTACATGCTTGTTCAATATGATTGGTGGCTTGATCCTGGTCAGTCACGCCTCAAAGCGGTGATACTCCGCGTGTGGATTTTGGGGGTGTGACACTACTGTCCGAGATTCGGGGGGTAGCTCAACCAAGTTCCAGACTTGATTGTCATGCAGGGATTGCATCTCGGCTTTCATAGCCTCTAGCCATTTCGCAGAATCTGGATTAGAAATAGCAGATTTGTAACTAGTAGGCTCGTCATCAGACTCGGCTACTGTTAGGACTTCAGAACCCTCAATATGCCAAAGGTATCTATCGGGTTCTTTACGAGTCCTGATGCTTCTGCGAAGGCTTGTCTTCAAGTCTGAATTAGTGTCAACAATTTGTTGTCGTTCAGATGTTCCGACCTCTTCAACGGTTGTTTGTGCTCCTTGAACTTCTTCAAGATCCACTAAGTTACTTCCAGTTCCTCGACTAAGAAGTTCATCTTCAAGGAATCTTTTAGCCTTCCTTTTGATGGAAATCGTATTTGCATCAGGATGGTAGAAGTAATAACCGCTTTGGTTATAGTATCCGATGAAAACAACCTTTTCGCCTCGAGGGTCGAGCTTGTCATCAGAATCACTTGTGATGTACGCATCGCACCCCCATACTCTAAGGAAACTTAAACTTGGCTTACGCCCATGCTGTAACACATGTGTCCCTAGACTTTTAGATATTATCAATTTTAGTCCCTAAACTATGTGGTCATTGATACTTTTTGATACTTGGTAAATTTTATGCTATATACTAGATACTTGAAATGTCTAATTCTAGATACTTGGAATGTCTAAATCTAGATACTTGATACTTGGAAGACTAGACTCTTGACTCTTAATACTTTGGTGCTTGACTCTTGAGGCTCGTGAAACTTGAGACTTGGTTGAACGAGGCACTAGAGTCTTGTCACTGGCGGAAACTATGAAACTTTGAAATCCTTTGTGTTATTTCTATAATCTAGTTATACTTTTACCCAATAATACGCAACGCTTAATCTAACTCGCAAATCGAATCAAAGACGGGAACGCGGAAAAGATGGGATTGAGCGAGTGGCAATCCGATCGGATGACCATCCGATCGGATAGCCACTCGATCGAACCGCCATCCGATCTGAGTGCACAACGCCTTCACTCCTTCTCACACTATAAATAGGCCTGCCACATTGTTTGGTTTTCGCAGTGTATCCCTCGGCATGCTTTTATGATGTGGTTGGTCATGAAAGTAACTCAAGACAAAATTCTGAAGTGGGATATTTCAAGGCGGAAGAATATGAATATGATGTGTTGCCTTTTGTGTTATGAGAACTTTGATTCTCACCCTCACCTTTTCTTTGAATGTAAATTTTTGTCTCAAGTTTGGCATATAGTGAGGCAAAAGGTGGGTATGTCGTCGGTTAGCCCGAAATGGAGGGATATTGTAAATTGGTTACTTGCTCGTGCTCGTTCAAAATCGGCTGCGATCTATGTTGCTAAGCTTCTAGTTGCGGCTACTTCCTACTTCATATGGCAAGAGAGGAAAGCTCGGTTATTCAAAAATCAACTGAGACCCCCGGAAATGGTTAGTGAAATTATTTTAAAGACGGTAAGATACAAGTTGATGGGAGCAAAGTTAAAGACTACTGCTAATGTGCGGAAGCTTCTTGGAGATTGGGATATTAGTGAGGAACTCGTTAATGATGATGGCGGCTGACTAGTTGTTTTTTGTGATTCGATTTTCTAGAGTTTAGTCTAGTAGTCTCATTGTTAGTCTTTGGTTGTTTTTGGTTGAACGTTGTTGTTTACTTTCATGGGGCCTGTCCCATGATTGAACTAGTGTAGGCGCTCTACACTACTTGTTTTATTTGGTTGTGAATATATAGAATCACCGGGGTAACCCTTTACCCAAAAAAAAAATAGGCCTGCCACATCACCATTCTCACTGATGTGACAACCTCACTCGACCAGACACACGCACTCCTATTTTCTTCCATTTCTCGGCGATTTTGGTACGTTTTACACTAGATTCTTGTACAACTTTAATCTACACATCATTCTCTACAAGATTCTCCCTTGAAATCTCACTTTTCACCATGAAATCTCTAGGATTCGAGCTCTTGAAGGTGATGTCATCATGGCGGTTTGTGCCAAGCTGTTGTGTGATGTCATCCTAGTCAAGATATAGCTCAGATCTAAGGAATTTCATGTGTTTTACACTAAATCTATGCTAGATCTAAACTTTTCAAGCTAAAACCTATTTTTATCTTCATCTTTTTCTTAAACTTTTACTAAAACGGTGAGATCCGGATCTAAACGGACTGTAGACTTGATTATTAGTCAAGAGTCGGTTTGGAGAAGGATTGTTGCCGGGGAAGATGACCGGAGTATAAATTCAATCATCACGAACAGACGGCTGAACGGACTGGGGTGATTCCCATCCGACCAGATCGGCTGTACATTGATGTGTTTACCATTGTCTCAATGCGTACCAAGTCGTCGTTGTTTAAAACAGAAACTTAGAGTTTTTACAAGTTTAGGAACGGGACAAGGGTAACCCGATCGAGTGGCAATCTGATCGGATAGCCATCCGATCAAACAGCCACCAAATCGAGTAACACTTGCCCCCCCCCCCCTTAACTTTAAACACTTGAAAGTCATGATCGTCGAATGGCAACTCGATCGGACAGCCATCCGATCGAACTGCCATCCGATCAGGTGACCTTTTGAGACCTTTGAAAACTTAGAACTTTGGATCGAATGGCAATCCGATTAGATAGCCATCCGTCCCTCTCACTCACATGTCATCTCAATCGAATGGCAATCTGATCGGATGGCCATCCGATCGGACAACCATCCGATCAGGATGACTAATCCGACACTTTGCGTAATCTCGTTATTCTGCCCGACTCTTATTTGTTGTAATCTAATCAGGCTAACTCTAAAGAGCTCATGTGAGTATACTCGATCCCTTTTTGTTTTAAACTTTGGGATGTAACATGTATTCTATTAAACTACAATACTTGAGACTTTTGCAACTAAACTCTATCCTATGTGTATGTGAAACTTGTGATTCTTGTATTCTATTTGTGCTATGTGAACGTTTAATCCAGGGTGTGTAGTTCCGCCTTAACAATAGTAGCGCTATAGGAGATGCACCTCCCCATTATTCTCGGGGGTATTGTTAGGAGGATTCTAGTTTTCCTTGAGACTTGGGAAAACAACAAAGCATCGGGATACTTGGGCTATCACTTGTTGGACTGCGAACACTAGCATGACTGAAACTATTTTGTTACACTTACATAAGGATATGAGTTGTTTTAATCTATTATGCTATTAGACAAACTTGTATACTCGCCGGTACATTTTTGTACTGACTTTATTTTAATACATGTTGTAGGCTGATAGGATGCTGAATCATGGAAATCAAGCTAGGGCTGATGCTTAGAAACCCACCTAGTTTAATTCTAGACTTTGAACAATGATTAATGGATGTATTTCGAATCTTTTGTTGGTGATGCTGTGTTAGACAAACTTATGCATGAAACTTATTTAATCTATATTGAAATTACTAGTGTTATGGAATCTCGTGAGCAATCTGAACGCTTGGTGCTCGCACCCCGATGTTTCCGCCATCGGTTGGGGTGTGACAGATTGGTATCAGAGCCATAACTATAGGGAATTAGGATAAGTAGGAATACTTTCCCTAGTCTATAGTTTTAGGAACCTTGATTCTTATATGTGGTTTAAGATGATGCATTCTACCGTATCTGCTTTCTAGCAGCACGTTTCCCTGCTAAACTTACGTACCTTTCCTAAGGCCGACACAATATACACTTGACACCTTGAAAACACTGCTAATCAGCATTTGTATTTTTGCACGAAATTGCTCTCAAGTCAGGAGTGACATCCAAACCTTGATGGGAAATTTCCTGATTATATTCTAGTAGGTCTTATCTGCTGATAAGTACCGACGCTATTAGGGTACGATGCTGTCAAGATAGAGGTGAAACTCAGACCTTGATGACTAGTCCCACTCCATGATTTTTATGTCTCGCCAAAGTCTCGAAACTTCTAATCAATTAGGAATGTGAAATGACCAAAAGAACGAATATCGTAGGCCTAACATCGATGACGTATTTGTCCAAGTAAGTCAAGACACGTTGCCTCGATTCGAAAGGGTTTCGATTCACTTTGGTTAGTCACCGTTCCTCTACCCGGAACGCTCTATGTTTTATGAGCCTATCTTTTATGTTACCTCGATTTTTATGTGTGGCTTTAAACTTGATTCTTCGTATATTTTAAGGCTTTTTCACTCAATTTGCTCGTATGTCCGCAATCTAAAGCCATAATCCTAATCTCAGAATCAAACTAAATTTATGAAGCTTTACTCTACCATGATAGCCTATGTGGGGATCTTAATCGACTATGATATTATGTGAATCTATCTGATGAATCTATGTGTTAACGTGGTTGTAAAACACTAAACGGAACATGGCATAGAACTACGAGACAGAAGTGATGTGTCTGAAACATGGTGGATACGCCGCTGGTACTTCCTATATATAGGTGTTTCAGGCATGTTACCAACTTTCGTACTAAGTGCCATGCGAAACTTAGCGTTTTGCAGACCGGCGATGAGGTTGTTAAATTCTAAAACTATGGGAAACTACTGGTGTAATCTAAGTGTAAACTATGTGTACTCTAGCATAATCTACGTCTAATCTAAGTATGTGGTTTGAGAAACAAAATACGAAACGTAGCCTAGCGCCGAAGACGATGCGGACGTGGCATGTCCGAAACATGGTGGATACGCCGCTGGTACTTCATACATATAAGTGTTTCTGGCATGTTACCAAACCTTCGTTCCACGTGCTAAGCGAAGTTCATAGTTTTGAAGGCTCAGGTTGAAGTTGTGGGATCTATATGGTTAATCTATGAGGTTGAATCTATTTGGTAAATCTATGTTGTGAGAAATGGTGAAATCTAATGCTGTCGTTAACGAAGCGTGACACCGATGACGAGGGGGACATGGCATGATTGAAGCATGGTGGATACGCCGCTGGTACTTCCTATACATAAGTGCTTCCGTCATGTTACCGAACTTTCGTAGCACGTGCCATGCGGGGTTTCGTTGTTGTGGATTGTTAACACTAATCTATGTGAAACTATTTGAAGTCTATGGAAGTCTATTAAATCTATGGAAGTCTATGGGAATCTATCGAATCTATTGAAGTCTATGTGAAACTATGATAATGATGACAAGTGTGTTTTGCGACACGTAACATGACACCGAGTACGAGGTAGAAGCGATTGTGCCCGAAGCGTGGTGGATACGTCGCTGGTACTTCCTATATATAAGCGTTTCTGACATGTTGCCAAGCTTCGTACAACGTGCCATGTGAAGGTCGTGGATTCTGTGGTGTTGAGTCTATTGAAATCTATGTGAAACTTGAGTCTTTAATCTACATGAATCTTGTTGAATCTTGAGTCTTTAAATCTATCGTGTGTGAATCTATATTGTGAAACTTTGTGAACCTAGATTTATACGATCCTCTTGTTGGATCATTAGGATGTCTTCTCGAACGCACTCCGACACTCTCAAGAGATCTAGGGAAAAGTCTCAGAAAAAGATGATGTCCTTCATGGCCGATCAGATCGCTCGAGTCGTGCCAGAGATCGTCTCTGAGATCCAAGGATCGAACACTCCGCCCTCTTCTGTTGACTCTAAGATGGAGAAAGAAAAGTCTACAAAGTTCAACTATAAGCATTTTGTCACTTGCAACCCTAAGTCTTTCATGGGCAGTGATGGGGTGACTGCTATGCTCAAGTGGTTTGACAGCATCGAGGTTACCTTCATTAATAGCGAATGCCCAGATCATCTAAAGACTAGGAGTGTGACTGGAATGTTTCAAGGCAGAGCGTTGGAGTGGTGGAAAAATGAGAGAAACATCCGTTCGAATGAAGAAGCCTATGCTCTTCCATGGGCTGAGGTGCGAGAATTGATGATGCTTGAATTCTGCCCTCCTCATGAACAATTGAAGCTTGAAGAAGAGTTTTGGCACTTGAAGCAGATTGGTGATGATAATCTGGCTTATACTACCCGTTTCAAGCAGCTCAGCTTGATTGTTCCTCACGTGGTTTCTACCCCTAAGCGCATGATAACCAAGTACATCAATGGTCTACCTCCTGCTATGCGTGATTCTATTGAAGCAGCCCAACTCAGAAATATTGAGGAAGTCTACCGTCTCACAGCTAGTCTCAACAACAACCGCGTTCGTGATAAGCAGTTTGCTAACCCTGCTCCCTCCAAGTCTGCACATCAAGTTACTCAGCAGTCAAGTGGCAGCAAGAACAAGAGACGAAAGTCACAGCGTTCAGGATGCAATGCTATTGTTCCTGCTGCGAATCCTGCTGCTAAGCCTACTGCTGCTGCTACTGTTCAGAACCCTTCTACACCTGAAGTCAAGAAGCAGTACTATGGGTCTTACCCCAAGTGTACCACTTGTAACTTTCATCATCCTGTTGCTTCTGCATGTCGTTTGTGCACCAACTGCAATCGCTATGGTCACACGACCCCTTACTGTCGTCAAGCCAATCCTGCTCAACCCGCTTAGCAAGCCCCAGCTCAGGCAGCCCTACCAGCTCTTCCAGCTCCTCAGCAAAACCCGAGGCCAGTCAATGCTGTTCGTGCATGCTACAAGTGTGGAGACACTACCCATCTTCGTAACCAGTGTCCCCAGCTGAACCAGGACCAGCAGCCAGCCGCTCGTGGACGAGCGTTCAACCTTAATGCTAACCAGGCTCGTAATGACAATGATGTCGTTAATGGTACGTTTCTCGTGAATAACCTTAATGCTTCGATTCTATTTGATACTGGCACCTATCGAAGTTTTGTGTCCGTGGAATTCGAATCTTTGTTGAATTGTGCACGCTATAAGTTACCTAAGTCGTTTTCGATGGAGATTGCCGATGGGAAGTCCATTCTAGTTGATTCTATTCTTTGTGGTTGTTCCTTAATTCTTAACGACCACGTGTTTACTATTGATCTAATACTCATGCAATTGGGTAGTTTTGATGTCATTATCGGTATGGATTGGTTGCGAAAGAATCATGCCGAGATTTCTTGTCACGAGAAGTTTGTTCGTCTACCTCTCCCGTCCGGTGATATTTTGAACGTCTATGGAGATCGACCTTCGAAAGGACTAAGGCTAATGTCATGCACTCAGGCAAACAGGTGCTTACGTAAACAGAACTTTGCCTTCTTGGCCCACGTGGTGGAACAAAAGGGCAAAGGGAAGAACATAAGCGACGTTCCAGTAGTGTGTGAATTCCCTGATGTCTTTCCTGAAGATCTTCCTGGTCTTCCTCCTCCTAGATCCATTGATTTTCGTATTGATCTCGTGCCTGGTGCGACTCCTGTCGCCAAGGCTCCCTACCGTCTTGCTCCTTCCGAAATGCAAGAATTATCTAGTTAGCTTCAGGAACTACTCGACAAGGGATTTATTCGCCCAAGTACCTCTCCGTGGGATGCTCCTGTGTTATTCGTCAAGAAGAAAGATGGTTCGTTCCGTATGTATATCGACTACGGTGAACTTAATAAGCTTACCATTAAGAATCGTTATCCTCTTCCTCGTATTGATGACCTATTTGACCAACTACAAGGCGCGTCCTGTTTCTCAAAAATCGATCTTCGTTCTGGTTATCATCAGCTTCGAGTTCTCGAAGATGATGTACCCAAAACCTCATTGCATACTCGTTATGGACACTACGAGTTCGTGGTCATGCCTTTTGGATTGACCAACGCACCCGCTGTGTTCATGGACCTCATGAATCGTGTTTGTAAACCCTATTTGGATCGTTTTATGATAGTCTTTATCGATGATATTCTCATTTATTCTAAAACTAAAGCTGATCATGCTCGACATCTACGCTTGATGCTTGAACTATTACGTGGTGAACGTTTGTATGCTAAATTTTCGAAGTGTGAGTTCTGGATTAATGAAGTACAATTTCTTGGTCACGTTATTAGTAAGCAAGATATTCATGTTGACCCGTCTAAAATCGAAGCTGTGAAGAATTGGAGTACGCCTAAATCTGCATCTGAGATTCGTTCCTTCTTAGGATTGGCGGGCTATTACCGCCGATTCATTTTGGATTTCTCTAAGATCGCTGTCCCTCTCACTTCGTTGACTCAGAAAGAGAGACCTTTTGCTTGGAGTCCCGAGCAAGAGGAATCTTTTCAGACTCTTAAGACTCTTTTGTGTAATGCTCCTGTTTTAACTCTCCCTGACGGGAATGATGATTTCGTGGTATATTGTGATGCCTCGAACCGTGGTTTGGGCTGTGTGCTCATGCAGCGGGACAAGGTTATTGCTTATGCCTCTCGTCAACTCAAAGTGCATGAGAAAAACTATACTACTCACGATCTAGAGCTTGGTGAAGTTGTGTTTGCATTAAAGATATGGCGACACTACCTGTATGGTACTAAGTGTGTGGTTTTCACTGACCATAGGAGCCTTCAACATATCTTTGACCAAAAGGAACTGAACATGCGACAGAGACGTTGGGTGGAATTGCTTAACGACTACAACTGCGAAATTCGCTATCATCCTGGCAAGGCGAATGTAGTGGCCGATGCTCTTAGTCGTAAGACTCATGTGAATGCTATTCGTATCTCTAATGATCTCCATGCATGTATTCGTGACGCTCAGTATTCGTCAGCAAATGAAGGAAGTCTAGAAGTGGAAATCCAAGGCGCTAAGATTGAACAACTCGAAACTAAACCTAATGGACTCCTATACTACCTCAATCGCATTTGGGTACCAGATCGCGATAATCTCCGTGAGCTTATTATGAATGAGGCTCACAAATCCCATTACTCTATTCATCCGGGCACTGATAAGATGTACCATGATTTGCGTGCAACTTATTGGTGGCCTGGCATGAAAAGGGACATTGCTGTATATGTTTCTAAATGCCTTACTTGTACGAAAGTTAAGGCTGAACATCAACGTCCTTCAGGACTCTTAGAACAACCCGAAATCCCAGTCTGGAAATGGGATAGTATCGCTATGGACTTTATTACCAAGCTACCCCAAACACCTTCTGGTCACGATAATATCAGGATGATAATTGATCGTTTGACCAAATCAGCCCACTTTCTTCCCATTCGTGAAGATTATAAAGTGGATAAACTTGCTAGAATCTATACCGACGAGATTATATGTCGTCATGGCATACCTCTTGACATAATCCCGGACCGTGATGGTCGTTTTACTTCACGTCTTTGGCAAACTTTTCAATCCACCATGGGTACTCATCTGAATCTTAGCACAGCCTTTCATCCTCAGACGGATGGACAGACCGAGCGAACTATTCAGACCCTGGAGGATATGCTCCGTTCTTGTGTCATCGACTTTGGTGGTAACTGGGATGTACATTTACCATTGATTGAGTTCTCGTACAATAACAGCTATCATTCCAGTATTCAGATGGCTCCTTTCGAAGCTTTATATAGCCACAAGTGCCGATCTCCTCTCAGCTGGCATGAGATTGGTGACAAGCAGTTTACTGGCCCTGAAATCATTCAAGAGAAAACGGATAAGATTCTTCAGATCTGTGACAACTTGATCAAGGCTAAGAGTAGACAAAAGAGCTATGCTGATAATAGGCGCAGGCCTCTGGAATTTGATGTTGGTGACCGAGTTCTTCTCAAGGTATCTCCCTGGAAGGGAGTAGTTCGATTTGGTAAGAAGGGAAAGCTCGCACCTCGCTATGTGGGTCCTTTCAAGATACTCGAAAGGATTGGCAAGGTGGCGTACCGACTCGACCTGCCACAAGAACTAAACAACGTGCATCCAGTGTTCCACGTATCTAACCTACGTAAATGCCTAGCCGACGAGGACCTACAGGTTCCCCTGGAAGACTTGCAAGTAAATGAAGCTGTACACTTTGTGGAGAAATCGGTTGATATCATGGATCAGGGCGTCAAGCGACTGAGGCGCAGCAAAATTCCCATAGTCAAGGTTCGATGGGAAGGAAAGTGTGGCGCCGAATTCACTTGGGAACTGAAAAGTGAGATGAAGGCCAAGTATCCGCAGCTCTTCAAGCAGTCTTCTTCCTAGATTTCGGGGACGGAATCTCCTAAAGGAGGGGAGACTGTAACACCTGCGTCCCTAGACTTTTAGATATTGTCAATTTTAGTCCCTAAACTATGTGGTCATTGATACTTTTTGATACTTGGTAAATTTTATGCTATATACTAGATACTTGAAATGTCTAATTCTAGATACTTGGAATGTCTAAATCTATATACTTGATACTTGGAAGACTAGACTCTTGACTCTTGATACTTTGGTGCTTGACTCTTGAGGCTCGTGAAACTTGAGACTTGGTTAAACGAGGGACTAGAGTCTTGTCACTTTCGGAAACTATGAAACTTTGAAATCCTTTGTGTTATTGCTATAATCTAGTTATACTTTTACCCAATAATACGCAACGCTTAATCTAACTCGCAAATCGAATCAAAGACGGGAACGCGGAAAAGACGGGATTGACCGAGTGGCAATCCGATCGGATGACCATCCGATCGGATAGCCATTGGACCGGATGACCAACCGATCGGATGGCCACTCGATCGAACCGCCATCCTATCCGAGTGCACACCGCCTTCACTCCTTCTCACACTATAAATAGGCCTGTCAGATCACCATTCTCACTGATGTGACAGCCTCACTCGACCAAACACACGCACTCCTATTTTCTTCCATTTCTTGGCGATTTCGGTACGTTTTACACTAGATTCTTGTACAACTTTAATCTACACGTCATTCTCTACAAGATTCTCCCTTGAAATCTCACTTTTCACCATGAAATCTCTAGGATTCGAGCTCTTGAAGGTGATGACATGGCGGTTTGTCCCAAGCTGTTGTGTGATGTCATCCTAGTCAAGATGTAGCTCAGATCTAAGGAATTTCATGTGTTTTACACTAAATCTATGCTAGATCTAAACTTTTCAAGCTAAAACCTATGTTTATCTTCATCTTTTTCTTAAACTTTTACTAAAACGGTGAGATCCGGATCTAAACGGACTGCAGACTTGATTATTAGTCTGGAGTCGGTTTGGAGAAGGATTGTTGCCGGGGAAGATGACCGGAGTATGAATTCTGACATAAGCATCATCACGAACAGACGGCTGAACGGACTGGGGTGATTCCCTTCCGACCAGATCTGCTGTATAATAATGTGTTTACCATTGTCTCAATGCGTACCAAGTCATCGTTGTTTAAAATAGAAACTTAGAGTTTTTACAAGTTTAGGAACAGGACAAGGGTAACCTGATCGAGTGGCAATCCGATCGGATAGCCATCCGATCGAACAGCCACCCGATCGAGTAACACTTGCCCCCATAACTTTAAACACTTGAAAGTCATGATCGTCGAATGGCAACTCGATCAGACAGCCATCCGATCGAACTGCCATACGGATCAGGTGACCTTTTGAGACTTTTGAAAAATTAGAACTTTGGATCGAATGGCAATCCGATCGGATAGCCATCCGTCCCTCTCACTCACATGTCATCTCAATCGAATGGCAATCCGATCGGATGGCCATCCGATCGGACAGCCATCCGATCAGGATGACTAATCTAACACTTTGCGCAATCTCGTTATTCTGACCGACTCTTATCTATTGTAATCTAAGCAGGCTAACTCTAAAGAGCTCCCTTTGATCCAATAACAGTTAACCTGTTAAGCAATCACTGTAAGTATACTCGATCCCTTTTTGTTTTAAACTTTGGGATGTAACATGTATACTATTAAACTACGATACTTGAGAATTTTGCAAACTAAACTCTATCTTATGTGTATGTAAAACTTGTGATTCTTGAATTCTATTTGTGCTATGTGAACGTTTAACCCAGGGTGTGTAGTTCCGCCTTAACAATAGTAGCGCTATAAGAGATGCACCTCCCCATTATTCTCGGGGGTATTGTTAGGAGGATTCTAGTTTTCCTTGAGACTTGGGAAAACAACAAAGCATCGGGACACTTGGGCTATCACTTGCTGGACTGCGAACACTAGCATGGCTGAAACTATTTTGTTACACTTACATAAGGATATGAGTTATTTTAATCTATTATGCTATTACACAAACTTGTATACTCGCCGGTATATTTTTGTACTGACTTTATTTTAATACATGTTGCAGGCTGATAGGATGCTGAATCATGGAAATCAAACTATGGCTGATGCTTAGAAACCCACCTAGTTTAATTCTAGACTTTGAACAATGATTAATGGTTGTATTTCGAATCTTTTCTTGGTGATGTTGTTTTAGACAAACTTATGCTTGAAACTTATTTAATCTATATTGAAATTACTAGTGTTATGGAATCTCGTGAGCAATCTGAACGCTTAGTGCTCGCACCCCGATGTTTCCGCCATCGGTTGGGGTGTGACATATGCCATATCTCATATGGAGTCCTTTTAACCCTTTTGGTCGGCGCTAGATTTACGAGTCGAGTAGCAGTCATAAGAGCAAAACTCCAAAAGGAGTGAGGCAAATTTGTTCAACACATCATCGATCTAATCATATTCAGTAGTGTTCGATTTCTCCTTTCACACACGCCATTGAGTTGGGGTGTGCCTGGTGGAGTGGGTTGTAAACTATTCCATGTTCCTTTAGATGATCGAGAAATTCTAAGCTGAGGTATTCATCGGCTCGATCT
Source organism: Helianthus tuberosus (assembly GCA_030545235.1). Lineage (NCBI taxonomy): Eukaryota > Viridiplantae > Streptophyta > Magnoliopsida > Asterales > Asteraceae > Helianthus > Helianthus tuberosus. Next base: position 45,390,899 of record CM060429.1, on the reverse strand, counting down.
GAGCGAAGCATTTTAATCTTTCTATTAAGTTGGTTTTCAACTTCGTTCTGAAACTCTTTGAACCTTTCAAAGGTTTCATGCTTATGCTTCATGATATAGACATAAGCATAAGGTTTCATGTGACAACTCGTACTCTCGATCCCAATCATCGAGAGCCAATTTATTTTATTATAGTTATTATTATTATTCTTATCGTTTATTAAATAATAATAACCTGCGTTGAGAGAAACGTACCGTTTAACTGTTAACCCAAACCAAACATATTTAACGCAACACACGCTTATATAAAATAAATAGTATATTTGTTGCGTACTGTGGACGAATCCGTTTTTATAAATAAGACACACGAACGCTTAACGGGCTAGTGCCCATGGTCCAAGCCTAACCCAACTCACCTACACACACCAAACCCTACCCTATCATATATACCTTATACCCCCCTCATCCCTGTTATCAAAACCCCTAAAACTTCACACAAGGAACCGCACCACAGTTTTCCTTCTCTCCCCACTCGATCTTCGTGGTCAGATGATCGGAGCCGGACGCCAGCACTCCGGCGAGCCTCACCGGCCGCTCGTTTTAACCGGTAAGCCACACCCATAAACCCCCAACCTCCTCTTCAACTCATACCCTCACACACTCACTCGCAACCCCCATCCATCACAAGAACAGTCGGCCACCACCCCAGGGTGGCGGTGCACGGACGGACAGATGGCAGAGCCATCTTCTCGGTAAACCGGAAAAGCCACAATCGGCGGCTGGGTTGTGGTTGCTTTCTGTTGGAGATGCGGACAAATCGGGCCATGGTTTCGGGTTTAGTCGGGTTCGGTACAGGAACAATTCGGGTATTTTTGGTTTGGGCCTCGGCAGAAGTTGAAGCTGGTGGTGGTTCCGGCTAGCGGCGCCGGCGACGGAGACGACGGTGGCAGCAGGTGGTCCGTGAACCCGTGAATCACTGGGTCAGTTGTGTCCATCTGTGTTTATTTTGAATTCCTTGTGATTTATGATTATGAAATAAAAGTATAAATATGAATGTTGAACTGTTGACTTTGAGTTGAGTGTGAAATATGATGACGTTTATGTTAGTTTTGGTTTTGAGCCAATCAAGTCGTATCACATTGAACATATATCATATGTCAAATGATTGGTATTGAATGTAATATTTGAAATAACCGATGTCATGTTTTGTTTGGTTTTAATAGAATGACCGATTATTTGTTTTGATTTTGGTTTTATGTCAATGATTAATTTGAACAAATGACACCTTGAGCATATATCACATAGAATAAGTTTCATTCCACATATATGATGTTCATAATAAGGATAGGGTTTCTATTAATGTTACTAGAACAAACTATTTATTTAAGATCTGATCAGGTGATTGTTGATTTAATTGAGTTGGGGTCCCTGACAACATATGACTCTGAATTATGTTGCTTTGATTTATTAAAACATTGCTAGTATTGTAATGTTTAGGATGAATCTATTGGATGAAATGATTGTTCTTTTCATGATGAATTGTTTATGAAAATATTTGAAATGTGTGGATTTGATCTGTTTTGGTAAGTGTACGGTAGAATAAACATGTTAAAGAAATGTGATTGGATCGTACAAATGGATAAGGTTCTAGAAAGATCCCACAGTGTTGTGAGTCGAGACCAGTGGATCCATCAGTGGTTTCGGACCAGCAGCTGTTTCATTTGAGATTGTGACTCGAGACTAGGACATGCATATTAGGGACTCGAGACCTGACTCGAGACCCCGAGGTTCCGACTCACGAATGCATAACTCGAGACCACTCTGGTTGCGACTCGGGACTTCATGGTTGCGACTCGAGACCTCTTGTTCTCGAGTCGAGACCACCCGGTTTCGACTGGACCACTCTGCTTAGTTATTGGGCCGCACAAACTGATGTCTTGGACTACGTGCCACTGTTAATGTTTAACTGTTACTGTTTAACTGTTTGCATGCTAGGATAGGCCCAATAACGTATATGCTAGTATGACCTACGTGCTATGTGTTAGATACGTGTAGTTGTATGTGACTTTTACTTGCATACGAACCTAATAAATATTTATAAACCATAATAGGGTATGGTTGACCAACGTAATACAAGTAAATTAACTACGGAGCAAAGCAAAGGTGAGTTCACTACTTTTTACTTAAAGCATGCGTTCCCGGTGGTTGGGAAACGGAACAAAACACTTTTCCTGGTTTGGGATTGCTTACGATCTCCTTGTGCAGGATACGGTATTTCTACCTCCTTGTGTGGGAAACGGGTAACAACACTATCCCCTTGTGAGGGATACAAACTTACTTTTCTTCCCTTGTTACTGGGATACAAACTTACTTTTCTTCCCTTGTTACTGGGATACAAACTTACTTACTTCCCTTGTTACTGGGAACTCTTGGCTAATTACGGTTTATACGGAATGCAACGAGCAACACTAAACGAAACTCTATCACTCAAGTCCCTACCATTTAATACCGATTAGTCGCCGGGGCCTGGCGAACGGGTTATTAGTTAATAGCGCTATTTAGGTGTAACCAACCTCACACTGACCCTTGTTACTGGGAACGGGCGTGAACTAATAGACTCAGGCAAACCGTCAATGATGATAGAACATTGACAAACGGGGCACTGCGGAAACGTACGGTTAAGTAAGTATTCGGTATTGGAAAAACAGTTTAGTCGCTCACTTATGGGGTAGCTCCCCATGGCATGTATAAACGGATAAATTAACTGGTTAAAACAAGTTTTTGGAAATAAAACTGGAAAACTCTAAACTCGTGAACTCGCCAACTTTATGTTGACACTCTACTGCATGCTTTGCAGGTTGCTCGATACAGCTCTGGACGGACGTTGCAATCGGATGGAGTGCGTGGTTCGTAAGTTTCATATCAACAACTTGTGGTTTTAAATTACGATGTGTTCTTCTTTCCTTTCCGCTGCAAACTCAAGCTATGTTTTGAAAAATTTAAAATTGGTCGCTAATTATACCATTATTTGTAATAATAACTAAACGGTTCAAAATAATTAGTGGCTAAGATCCTGGTCGTCACACGCCTCGCGGTAATACTCCGCGTGTGGATTTTGAGGGTGTGACATTTCAGGAGTGGGAATAGCAGAAAAAAGTCTTTCAAACAGTTTCCTGTGAAGGTCAAACAAAAATTTATTTATAAGCCGAAGAAAACTCATGAGAGGACGGATGCTAGTAAACCAAGTTCGTCCAAAGGCCCAAGTATAGTAACGAATAATAAGTTTAGTGCTTTACATGAGGTGGATGATGATCAGCGGCTCAGGGAGGAGGAAGTTAGATTGAAAATGGATGATGGGGTTTCAAAATTCATTTTTTTTGGGTAAAGGGTTACCCCGGTGATTTTATATATTCACAAACCATAAAAACAAGTAGTAAGGAGAGCCCTTACTAGTTCAAACATGAGACATGCCTCATGAGAGTGGAAACAAAACAAACAAAAACCAAGCCTAAGCAACATCAACTAGACAAACATCTAGAAAAACAAGAATAACAAAACAGCACGTCAATCAGCCTCCATCATCGACAACCGAATCACTATGGATCTCCCACTTCTGAAGAAGAGTCCTCACTCTAGGTGTATTCTTGAACTTTAAACCCATTAACCTGTATCGGACTGTATCAAAAACCGACTCACATATAGTTTCTGGGGGCCTTGCATGGTTCTTGAATAAGCGAGTGTTTCTTTCCCGCCAAATGGCATAAGCAGTAGCAGCAACAACCAACCGACAAACTAAGTTATCAGCGGACTTGGATCTAGCACGTTGGCGAAGCCACTCTATGATAACACTCCATTTAGCTTCCACATTACCCATACATGCTTTCGCACGAGCCAAATCCCAAACCTTAGCCGAAAACTCGCATTCAAAAAACAAGTGATCATGCGAATCCACATTCTCATAGCATAAGAGGCAACACATCATGTTCATATTAGTTCTTCTTGTGGCGTTCCAATGCATGATTTTGTCTTGAGTCACCAACTTACGCCGCATAATAAGCCACATAAAGAAAGCATGACGAGGAATACATTGCGAAAACCAGACTGTACTATGCCAATCCACCTCTGGTTCGCTAGTTCTGATAGAATTCCATACCCCCGTTGATGAATAATCACTAACCTCGTCCCCATCTTTCCAGAGCAAACAATCTTGATTATTAGCATCCCGTTGCACCTGATCAAGTTGTATAAGAACTGGGTAGGTGTTTGTAAAGAAAACCCCTCCCTTGTAATAGTCCTAGGCAAAAGAAAGGAACTTAACGGACCGAAGCCACTCCAATTGTCATGCCAAGTGTCACACCCCGACCACGTAGAACATACAAAACGTGGCGGAAACGTCGGGGAGTGTTGTAACAGAATTAATTGTTTCAAATCCATGGCAATTAAAGTTTCGTTTTATTAATCAAACAAGAGAGTTACATTGTTTTAAACAAGAAACAAAGAGTATATAACAAAAAATAACTAGTTCTTGTCTCGTTTTAAGTCACTAAGGCACATGTCCGCCTAAGTATGTCTTGATAAGTCCTATGCATCATCTCCTGAAAACACATGTGAAAATAGGTACGTCAGCATAAAAATGCCTGTGAGATACATAGGTTTTGTGAAAACAGAATCCATGACTTATGTTTGAGAAAATGGTTAGTCATGAACCTTGTAATTTGCTTTGTCTTGTAAATCATTTGAAAAACGATAATATCAGATGATATGTATAAAAAAGAGAATAATGTATGGTTAAATGAATAACCATGTAAAATGAGTTTGTATAAGATAAGTTGTTTGTAAATCAATGTCTTGTGAAAAGTATGTTATTTGTATAAAATGTTATATGTCTCAAATTGAAATGATTCAAATAACGCTACAATATGTGATACCATACAAACACTTATATATAGGAAGTACCAGCGGCGTATCAACCATGCTTGTATCATATTACACACGCCTCGTTACTTAAATCACTTACTCAAACCAAACCATCAAGATGTAATGTTTAACAGTTGTAGAAATGTTTATGTATAGTCCAATGTCTATTGTCAAATGTAAATCATGTCAACAGATACAAAAGGTTCACATGGTTCAACAGTTATAAACAGTTCATGTAATCAAACGGTTACGACGGTTCACATAGTCAAATGGTTACAACGGTTCAAAATGTAATATAATGTGTTCATATGCTGGATGAGCGTATGCAACAGAAATGCAATGTAGAACAATGTACGAAGTATGCACAAAATGGACATACATAGCATGAAATGTAATGTAAAACAATGTACTAAGTATGCACACAATGGACATACATAGCATAAAATGTATTGTAAAGTGATGTACTAAGTATGCTAAGATAACATACAAAGCAGAAAAGTCATGTAAATCAATGTGCTAGCATGCTATCAGTCAACATACATAGCAGAAATGTAATGTAAATCATGTACTAATAGTGTACTAATGAACATAACAAGTATATGATGTGAAAACAGGAAAGCACGAAAGTAACAAGTAGGCACATGTGTTTCACCCCAAAACGTTTGGAAAACAGTAAAAGAGGGGTCTATGTACTCACTTGATATTGCTCAGAAGTCCTAAGATAACCACCAAGCAATGCTAGAGATCACGGAATCAAACGGCACCTAATATAGGTAACTATGTTAATAAACCGGACCTATATCGGAGGATCGGATAGAATGAGGGTTCGTAAACCAAATGAGTATGGAGACTCGTGTAATATGGTTTAACAAAGCCTACATACTAAAAGAAACCTAACATAAGTGCTTACGACCCATTACGACCCGTTTAGGAAGCTTATGCTACTTTAACGCGTCGTTCGCGTAGAACGCGTTTGGACCGCCTAACTAGTCCTATGACAAATAACATATGCCTTAACATGTCTAATATTGTTGTCAAATCAGTTTAGATGTCAAAAGTTATGTTACATATGTTTAAAATGAATTTTGGCATCAAAGGGGTATTTTGGTAATTTACCTAAGGCATATAAACTACCTATCATATAACTACTTAAACGAAGCGACCATAAGGTATAACCTCGGAAGGTTATTCCCTATATGCTATGGTCACCTAATGTGTTTGGTCGGATCCTAATGATCGACCAAATGGGTCGGGTTCGAAGGTATAAGCGATTTATTAGATCGCTTACCCTTACGACCCTAGACAACGTGGTAATCAGTAGGCATAGTCACAAAGGCCTATAACCATCGTGATTACAATCACGTTGCGAAGTTCGTTTATTGACCATAAACTGGTCAACGTAGAAAGTCAAACAAAGTTTGACTTTCGGACTCGAAAAACTATAAAAGAACGAAGGAACACTTACAAAGGGTCCCCGAATGCTAATCTAGATCAAAATAGCTCAGGTATGAAACAAAGGTTTCAACTTATATAATCATATTAACTTAGGAACTAACCCTAATTCTCTCTCACTAGCATGGCGATTTTGTTCATCATGGTTCCCAAGATTTTTTCGTGATTGAATGTATAACAGTCTGTCATTAGTTGTTGATCTTCAATCATCTATAACGAACTTGTTAGCATGCTCATTGTATGTATAACAATCTGTGATTAGTGGTTGTTTTTCAATTTTCTATAACGAACTTGTTAGCATTCTTGAGTCGATCTAGTCTAGGGTTTTGTTTTTTGTTCTCTGCCGCCGCCTGTTTTCATGTGTGCTCTTCGTTCATGGGATAGGTTTTGCTAGTTTTAGGGTTTCTGTTTCTTGCGTTTTCAGAGTTCTTTGAGTTTCGGGTCTTCTAGGGTTTCTTGTGCATGGTTGTTTGCTGTTTGTTCTAAGGAGAGAGTTGTTCGTTTTGCTGCATGGGTGCGTTAAAGTCCGCTCCTGAGGTTGCTACGGGAGATCGTAGTAAACCTCCGGTACAGGTTAAGGGTATCGCTAGTCGTATAGTTAATATTGATGGTAATCCGATGCTCCCTAGGCGTGGTATTGTTACTGAACCTAAAAAGATAAACATTATTGATGAACTTTCTAAGATTACTACTCCAGTTACACTTGGATCTTCAGGAAGTGGGAAAGATGGTAATGAAAATTCTGGTAGTGGGAAAGACGGTCAAGATGGGGTCACGGGTGACAACATGGTTAATGATAATATTCCCAAACCCAAAACATATGCGGATTCTCTCCGAGTTAATAAGTCAATGAAGCTGAATTTCCGTTCTCTCGCGAGTGAAAAGGCACATGAGGGATGTGATGTTGTTCTTCCTAGAGAATCTGTCCGGGTTGCTCGGGATAAGATGGCAAACACGCTTTATGGTTATTTTCTGGGGGATCGTGTTGCATACCCTGTAGTGGAGTATTTTGTACGGAACAACTGGAAGAAATATGGTATTCAAAAGTCGATGATGAATGATAATGGATTCTTTTTCTTCAAGTTCTTAGACGAGGAAGGTATGATGAATGTTTTGAAGGATGGCCCATGGATCATTAGGTCCAACCGTTATTTCTAAATGTTTGGAGCCCGACTTCTAAGTTGGAAAAAAAGGGTGTCAAAAAGGTGCAAATATGGGTAAAAATACATGATGTCCCGATTGCTGCTTATACGGAGGATGGGCTTAGTTTGATAGCAACTACAATTGGTGAGCCAAAAGCTATGGATTCTTATACGTCAGCGATGTGCATGGATATGTGGGGCCGTAGCAGTTATGCAAGAGCCTTAATAGAGGTGTCGGCTGATAAGCAGCTAAGGGAGGAGATCACGTTAGCAATACCTGAACCGGATGGGGAGGGGTTTATTAAGGAGTCGATGTCGGTTGAGTATGAATGGAATCCGCTACGTTGTGCTCACTGCTATGTATTTGGTCACTCTGATGATCACTGTCCGTACCAAGCTAAGATTCAGACAAGTGCTCGGAATGCTACTAAGACTACTAAGACTGGTAAGAAACTGGTGGTGGACGAGGAGGGGTATACAGGGGTTTATGGTAAGAAGGCTGCCAGGAAACCTGGGTTCACGATCAACAAGCCAAAGCAAAAATTTGAATACAGGCCCGTGGTAGCAAAGAAGAGTCAAGATAAAGGGATTGGGTCACGTGAGCCGATAGTACAATCGGCTAACCGGTTTGATGTTCTTAATGATCCAAGTGTTATTGAGGTAGGGGAGAGTAGTAAGGCAGGTGATGCTCGGGTTAATGTGGAGGACGAGGTGGTGGATGAGGTTTATTCCGGGGGGGATGGGTACGAGTTGGATGAGTTTTTGAGGCAAGATTCTTTTAAAAACGATAAAAAAGGGGCAAGCACTCCTTCTTCTCTAGTTATTAATGGTTAATATCGCCTCTTGGAATATTCGGGGTTTGAACCGCCCTATTAAGCAAGCTGAGGTTCGTCAAAATATCAAAGAGTTTAAGTTAAGTTTGTGTGCTGTGCTTGAAACCCATGTTGATCCGAGTAATCTTTCTAATATTTGCAAGTCGGTGTTTCGTTCGTGGCATTGGTCTTCTAATGGGGCTAGTTGTAATAAAGGTACAAGAATTATTGTTGGTTGGAATCCCTATGTTTTTTATGTTATGGTGCTATCGCAGACGGATCAGGTTATGCACTTGCAATTGTTTTTTAAACAGGAGAAAAAAATGTTGTTTTGTTCGATTATATATGCTGCAAATTACTATATTTCTCGTAGAGATTTATGGAGCCAGCTCTCGTTACATAAAACGTTGGTCCGTGATTCTCCTTGGGCTATACTTGGTGATTTTAACTCTGCTCTGAATTTGGAGGATAAATCTATGGGTTGTTCTTCTGTTTCGGCTAGTATGAGGGAGTTTCAGGAGTGTGTTGCTGATATAGAGATGATGGATGTGAATCGTTCGGGAATTCATTTCACGTGGAGCCAAAAACCAAGGAAGGGGATAGGGTTAATGAAAAAAATCGATAGAATCATGGGGAATTCGCAGTTCATAACTATGTTTCCGAATGCTGTGGCGTTGTTTCATCCAGCTAGGTTATCGGATCATTGTTCGTGTGTGTTGAAAATTCAGGAACCTGGGAATCTAAAGCACAAGTCGTTCAAATTTGCTAATTTCTTGGTTCATAAGCCGGAGTTTCTAGACATCGTTAAGCAAAGGTGGGATACGTGTATTAATGGGGTGTGTCAGTTTTCGGTTGCTAAGAAACTTAGGATGTTAAAGACCCCCCTTCGAGTCTTATTGTTTCAACAAGGAAATTTGCATAATAAAGTTCAAGACTTGCGGGTTAAGTTGGATGGGATTCAGCGTAGTATTGATAATGATCCGTCTTCTGTGTTACTTCGAGAAGAGGAAATTAAAACTCGACGTGATTATCAGGAAGCTCTTTTGGATGAAGAGCGTTTTTTGAAACAAAAATCAAAAGTGGATTGGTTGGCGGCTGGGGACATGAATTCCGCGTTTTTTCACTCGTCTCTTAAAAATAAAGTTCATCATAGCCGTATAAATGTCATTCGGGACACTAGTGGCAACGAGTTTGAGGATGATTTGGTTCAAGTAGCGTTTGTTAATCACTATGAGAAATTTTTGGGTCGAACTGAAGACTCGTCTCTTATGCCCGCTCCGGATTTATTCACCAAGTCTTTGGATTTTAATGCAGCGGGTCATATGGTCAGACCGGTCACTTCTGAGGAGGTTAAGAAGGCTATGTTTTCAATTGGTTCAGATAAAGCTCCGGGCCCTGATGGTTTCACTGCGGGTTTCTTTAAGGGTGCTTGGCCGATTGTGGGTAGTGAAGTGACGAAGGCGGTAATTGATTTTTTCGCTACTGGTAAGCTTCTTCGGGAATTAAATCATACGCTTATAGTGTTGCTTCCTAAGTCCTCTTCCCCGACAATGGTTACTGATTATCGTCCTATTGCTTGTTGCAATGTTTTTTATAAATGCATTAGCAAGATTATAGCTGATAGAATTAAAGTGGTTTTGGATGACCTAGTTAGTTTAAACCAATCAGCTTTCGTGCCTGGTCGAAGAATCTCTGATAATATTCTGTTAACCCAAGAGTTGATGCATAATTATCATCGGAACATCGGACCTCCTAAATGTGCTTTCAAAGTCGATATTCAGAAGGCTTATGACACTGTTGATTGGAAGTTTCTCAAAAGTATTTTGCTTGGTTTTGGGTTTCATCAAAATATGGTTCACTGGATTATGCTTTGTGTCTCCACTACTACGTTCTCGATTTGTGTTAATGGGGAGGTTCATGGCTATTTTAAGGGTAGTCGTGGGCTTCGACAGGGGGACCCGGTATCTCCTTACTTATTCACCCTAGTTATGGAAGTTCTAACGGCTATTCTGAATCATGCGGGAAGGATTGACTCTTCTTTTAAATTTCATAACAAGTGTGAACGCCAACAAATTATCAACCTTTGTTTCGCGGATGATTTGTTTATTTTTTCGAAAGGTGAGATTGCTTCGGCTAGATGCATTATGAAGTCGCTTGATTCTTTTGCTAAGATGTCTGGCTTGTTTCCAAGTGTTCAGAAGAGTACGGTTTATTTTTCGAATGTGCCATCTTATGTGAAGTCCACTATTTTGAACCTTATGCCGTTTAATGAAGGTTGTTTGCCGGTGAAATATTTGGGGGTGCCTCTAATATCCTCGAGGCTTCTTTATAAAGACTGTCAAATCTTGGTGGAGAAGCTGGAAAAACGTATTATGCATTGGAGGAATAAGTTACTTTCGTTTGCAGGCAGGTTGCAACTTATTGTCTCTGTGTTGTCTTCGTTACATATTTATTGGTCGTCAGTTTTTATGTTGCCGAATCGTGTGGTCGTTAACTTGGAGGCTTTGATGCGGAATTTTTTATGGTCCCAGGATAGTGCTTTTCAGAAAGGTCGTGCTAAAGTTTCGTGGAAAACGGTTTGTGTCCCTAAACATGAGGGCGGTTTAGGGATTCGTCGGATAGGAGACGTCAATATTGCTCTTATGGCTACGCATATTTGGAGTATCCTTACCAACCGTCGGTCTATGTGGGTTGAGTGGATTCACGCGTATAGGTTAAGAGGCAAAAGCTTTTGGGCTTGCAAGGTTCCGTCTACTTGCTGTTGGTCTTGGAGAAAAATTATCCAGCTTCGTCCATTTATGAGAAACTTTATATGGTCCGAAATTGGTAATGGCTTAGACACCTCTGCTTGGTATGATACTTGGAGCGAATTAGGTCCTCTTGTGCAGATTTTATCTCCTCGTCTTATCGCTAATGCGGGGTTTGATATGAAATCCAAAGTGTCCGATGTTTATTCTGATAATTTATGGAGGTGGCCAGATGCGTGGAGGGATATTTACCCGGTTTTAAATCAGCTTGATCGGTTGTCTTTGGATCCGAACAAGTCTGATAAAATTTTGTGGCGTAATGGTGATGATAAACATGATTTTTCCTCTTTTCGTGCTTGGGATTCGGTAAGGCATCAGGAAGAACAGGTTAATTGGTGTAGTATTGTGTGGTTTTCTCAGTGCATCCCTCGTCATGCTTTCTTAATGTGGCTGATTATGAGACGGAAGCTGCTTACTCAAGACAAAATATTGAGCTGGGATTTTTCGCGAAGAAAGAACATGAACATGATGTGTTGCTTGTTATGTTATGAGGATCACGACTCTCACCATCATTTATTCTTTGAATGTAAGTTTTCGACTAAAGTGTGGGTTATGGTTAGGCATAAGGTTGGTATGGATTTAGTTCAGCCGAAGTGGGATGAAGTGGTTACGTGGTTGCGTGATCGTGCCAAGTCAAAATCCGTGAATGACTATGTTGCAAGACTGTTAGTGGCGGCTAGTGCCTATTTCATTTGGCAGGAGCGTAACGCTAGATTATTCAAGAATCAATTGCGGCCTCCGGAAACTATTAGTGAACTTATTACTCAACAAGTGCGGTATAAACTGATGGGAGCGAAGTTGAAGGATTGTGCTAATGTTCGAAGGTTGCTTGGGGATTGGAAAATAAAGGGGTCCGACTTTCAATATGATGGCAGCTGATTACCGATTTTATATGTGGTAGTTTGTCTAGAAAGTGGTTGTCTAGTGGCGTGACTTTTTAGTGGTTGTTTTTGCTTTGGTTTTGTTGTTTTTCTGGTTGTACGGTCTTAGGGCATGTCCTTTGACTGAACTAGTGTAGGCTCTCTACACTACTTGTGTTTTTTGATGTGAATATATAGAATCACCGGGGTAACCCTTTACCCAAAAAAAAAAAAAAAAAAAAAAAGGTTTCAACTTAGAGCACATTAGATCAGATTCTTGTGAGGAAAAGTGAAGGGTGGAGGTGGGTATTTATAGTTTTCGGTTCACCGTTAGGATCGTTTCTTGGAAAAGGGGGCACGATCTAAGCCGTACACTTGTCGGAATGTTGTGGTAACTCATATTGCTCCCACCACAAGAGTTTGACACTTGGCCTTGGCCTTTGGAGGGGTTAAAGGCTGTTAACAGCAGATTAAACGAGTTTCTGCATATCTGACCCCTGCTTGCGCACCGCAACACTCCCATTGTTGAGGTGCGCAAGGACTAGTTTGGCAGATTTACAGTTTTGGTCCCTGTTGTGTTATAAGGTCATTTCCGACGCGTTTAAGGCCCGTTAACCCCATTTCAAAGCTCTAAAATGAAGTTAAAGTATAGGGAGCTTAAAATGTGCTCAAAAATATCTCGGATGTCGGTTCTTTTAGCCGTACGGTTGCGATGTTCGGTTAATTACGACGGAATGCGCATAAGCGCGAAAAACGATCCAAATTGCGTGACGAATGGATTTTTCTTATGCCAAACACTAAGATAAAATATTTTAGTGCTTACATAAATTTTTGGATGTCCGGATGTATTCAGAACGTAAGTTATGCGCGAAAATGCAAACTTGTGCACTTTTTGACACTTTTAGTCCCTGAATGACCCAAAAGTTTATTTTAGCATACCGAACACCTCAAAGCCTATTTCTAAGCTATGTAAAGGATATTTATGGTATGTTTAACTTATGGTCATGTTCCGGAATGTCTGTTACAGTTCGAATTGGCATACTTTCGCAGTTTGTCAAGTTTAGTCCCTGTAAGCGATTTAACTTGATTTTGCCATACCAAAGCCTTCAAAACTTATTTCTAAGTTATGTAAAGGTTATTTAAGGTATGTTAAGCCTATTTCACTATTCCAGAGTGTTCGTTGCATTAAACTGGTTATATTTTCGCATCAGTGCGCGCGTAACCTTCCAGAAAGCGATTTAGAGCTTGAAATCGAACAAGAATTGATATGTGCAAAAGATACACATATTTATACGGATCCCAAGTATGAAATACAATATTTCATTGGCTTGGCATTTGTTTGATGGTCACAGTGACCCAAGTGTCACAGTCTCCCCTACTTTAGGAAATTTCGTCCCGAAATTTATTCGTAGGAGTCCATCTGTGACTTTGTGTCAAGTAACCAACAGATATACAAGGCGTAATCCTGTCATTTCCTTAACGGACATTCTTCAGAACGAAAATGCACAGACGGAGTCATTTTCCTCAACGAGTATTCTTCAGAAGCGGAAATGAAGGAATAAACAAACGGGGATTCATTTCCTCAACGGACAATCTTCAGAAACGTAAAATGAACTTACGGAGTCATTTTCAACGGGTGCTTCATCAGAAATGGAAATGAAAAGGAGAAACAAACGGATATTCATTTCCTCAACGGACAATCTTCAGAAACGAAAATGAACTTACGGAGTCATTTTCAACGGGTGCTTCATCAGAAATGGAAATGAAAAGGAGAAACAAACGGATATTCATTTCCTCAACGGACAATCTTCAGAAACGAAAATGAACTTACGGAGTCATTTTCAACGGGTGCTTCATCAGAAATGGAAATGAAAAGGAGAAACAAACGGATATTCATTTCCTCAACGGACAATCTTTAGAAACGAAAACTGAACTGACGGAGTCGTTTTCAACGGGTGCTTCATCAGAAATGGAAATGAAAAGGATAATCAAACGGATATTCATTTCCTCAACGGACAATCTTCAGAAATGAAAATGAACAAACGGAGTCATTTTCAACGGGTGCTTCCTCATAAACGGAAATGAATAGAGTTAACTTCTAGGCACATGACAAAGCTTGCTGTGGTTTCTGTGCACTAAATTCCATAATTATGTATGCATCCATAATTACGTAATTCCTTGCACAGTCCGCACAGTTTGTCTTGTAATGTTTAGGGGAAAAAATCAAACCTGTGATGAGGGTGACTAGACTACCATAGGGTCCTTTTAATTAGATCGACAAATGATCTTTTTAATTAGGCCACCAAGGAGTCCTTTCAGCTATATCATCACATGATGTTTCTAACCAGATTTTTGGATCAATCTGTTTAACTAGACCACTCAAGGGGTCTAATTATGGATTAGTACCTTATAACCCCAGGGACTTAACTACTACGTAGAAGTCCATTAAGGATTTTAGATAACAAAAACTTGGATTAAACCAAAAACATAAAAGGGAACACATAAGCACATAATCACATAGTTGTTTAACTTGATCATTAATTTGTTATTAACTTGTTAGTGATTGAATATGGATATTCAAAGTACACCAGGAAACCAGTCGCTGGACTTCAATGTCCTCTGGGATCTATCTGAAAAGATAGGATGATCTCTCAAAATTTGATTTCTGATTACAAGGAATAACCACATTCGAATTAAGGTATACAACAATTAAGGACTTACGGAAATACCCTTAGGTACCCTATTAAGGTTTTATAGTGGTACTTTAGGTATTCGTCCAGTGTTGTAACTTGCGCCTTGTACTCCGTATCCTTGGATGAAACGGGTACTTAGGAATTTCGTGGAAAACGCAAGAGATCATAGAATGGGAAAATTTTGGGGGTAGTTTGTTCTTCAAGGAATACGGTTCCTTGATTGTCGGTATTGAAAGGGATATGTTGTTTATACATGTAACCACATAAATACATTGCAATGTAAATAAAGATTTATTTATAAACAATGATAACAACTGTTTCTTGGACCTTGACAACAAAAGAAAATAATACATAAGACGTGATTATTTCTAAACGATGTTGTCTTCTAGTCAGTCAGATGCTCATCCCTGTGCTGGATTTGCATTAGCAAGCTTTGGGCAATTTCTTCGGAAATGACCCATCTCGCCACAGTTGAAGCAAGAACCTGGTAGAAAACGACCTTGAGCAGGATTGTTGCCAGCTTGGTTTGGTGCAGCTGCAGCTGGGCAGACTCTTGCTGTATGGCCTATAAGTCCACAAGTTTGGCATTTGCGGCACTTTACATTGGCATGATGATGGAGGCTACATTGGTTGCACAAGGGTGCAGTTCCATTGTATGGCTTCCTAGCAGGGGGTTGAGCTGGTTGATTGGGGACGGCTTGATCATTGTGAGTAACCATGGCGAAGTTCTGAGAAGCCTTTCGCTTCTTCGACTTCTTAGGGGATCCAGTCTGTTCATCCATGGTCTTTGATTCCTCGATTGGGTTCGATTCCTCGACCGGTTTCTTGTCACCTTTTTGGAAAAGTTTACCTTTCCTGGTCTTTGATTCAGTCAAGGTTGCAGAAAGCTCAATGGCCTGTCTAACTGTAGTAGGGTTGCTACCAGTCACAATGTCTTGTATTGAGTCAGGGAGACCATCAATGTATTTTTCGATTGCCTTATCCAAAGGCGTGACCATGTTTGGGCATAACAGACTTAACTCCTCATAACGGTCCGTGTAGGCTCGATGCTCACCGCTATCTTGCGTAAGATTGTCAAATTCCCTTTCCAAGGCCCTGATCTCGTGACGAGGACAGAATTCCTTCATCATAAGGGCCCTAAGTTCAGCCCATGTCTGTGCTAGAGCAACTTCTGCACCACGATCTCTCATAACCCCGTTCCACCACGTAAGGGCCCTCTTCTGGAACACACTCGAAGAAAACTCGACCTTGCGATTGTCAGGACACTGCACGTGGCGGAAAGTATTCTCAATGCTCTCGAACCATTGAAGAAGCCCAGTCGCTCCCTCAGAACCACTAAACTTGAGTGGTTTAGCTGAGTTAAAACTCTTGAAATTGCATGGACCATTGTTGTTGTTGTTGGCTTGGTTCCATTGAGCAAAGAGGTTTGGGAATTGAGCAGCCATTTGCTGCGCAATGATTTCTGCCAGTTCGGCAGTCGCTATCTGGTTTTCGCGTCGAGGAGGTATTCTAAAAGAGAAACAAGAAAGAAAACAAATGAAATGGCATTGGGTAAGAATAGGATGTTACAATTACCGACCATAATCATGGTTGATGGTCATTTGTTTGAACCACGAAGAAAACAAACAACACAAAGGCTGAATCAAAGCAAATAGATCCTCATAGTGTATCGCGAAGACATGCTCGCCTATAAGTGGACACTCACCCCAAGAGTTCCCAGGTAAGAGTGACTGGTCCGATTATGTGGATTTGTACGAACACTCTAGCCTTAGACAGAAAACCCAGGGTACAGGCATTCACTCTTCCAGTTTGCACGTGTTCACACTATTTAGGACCCAAAACTTTGACGAGAGTTTTGAAAATTCAAAGGGGTTCAAAACCTTATAACAGAGGGTTCAAAACCTAGTAATCAATCATCCTAGAACAGATGATTAGTTTTCCAAGCGTTTTTAAAATTTATGTTCTTGTTGTGGTCGTCGCCTAAGGATAGGTGACGATATTGTTTTATGACTAAACGCAAGTAAACTCGCGTTAGGGTCCTAGGAAGGTTATAGACTAGGTCAAAGCATTACTAATAACCTAATTCCCTATAACCATTGGCTCTGATACCAACTTTTCTGTCACACCCCGACCACGTAGAACATACAAAACGTGGCGGAAACGTCGGGGAGTGTTGTAACAGAATTAATTGTTTCAAATCCATGGCAATTAAAGTTTCGTTTTATTAATCAAACAAGAGAGTTACATTGTTTTAAACAAGAAACAAAGAGTATATAACAAAAATTAACTAGTTATTGTCTCGTTTTAAGTCACTAAGGCACAGGTCCGCCTAAGTATGTCTTGATAAGTCCTATGCATCATCTCCTGAAAACACATGTGAAAATAGGTACGTCAGCATAAAAATGCCTGTGAGATACATAGGTTTTGTGAAAACAGAATCCATGACTTATGTTTGAGAAAATGTTTAGTCATGAACCTTGCAATTTGCTTTATCTTGTAAATCATTTGAAAAACGATAATATCAGATGATATGTATAAATAAGAGAATAATGTATGGTTAAATGAATAACCATGTAAAATGAGTTTGTATAAGATAAGTTGTTTGTAAATCAATGTCTTGTGAAAAGTATGTTATTTGTATAAAATGTTATATGTCTCAAATTGAAATGATTCAAATAACGCTACAATATGTGATACCATACAAACACTTATATATAGGAAGTACCAGCGGCGTATCCACCATGCTTGTATCATATTACACACGCCTCGTTACTTAAATCACTTACTCAAACCAAACCATCAAGATGTAATGTTTAACAGTTGTAGAAATGTTTATGTATAGTCCAATGTCTATTGTCAAATGTAAATCATGTCAACAGACACAAAAGGTTCACACGGTTCAACAGTTATAAACAGTTCATGTAATCAAACGGTTACGACGGTTCACATAGTCAAATGGTTACAACGGTTCAAAATGTAATATAATGTGTTCATATGCTGGATGAGCGTATGCAACAGAAATGCAATGTAGAACAATGTACTAAGTATGCACAAAATGGACATACATAGCATGAAATGTAATGTAAAACAATGTACTAAGTATGCACACAATGGACATACATAGCATAAAATGTATTGTAAAGTGATGTACTAAGTATGCTAAGATAACATACAAAGCAGAAAAGTCATGTAAATCAATGTGCTAGCATGCTATCAGTCAACATACATAGCAGAAATGTAATGTAAATCATGTACTAATAGTGTACTAATGAACATAACAAGTATATGATGTGAAAACAGGAAAGCACAAAAGTAACAAGTAGGCACATGTGTTTCACCCCAAAACATTTGGAAAACAGTAAAAGAGGGGTGTATGTACTCACTTGAGATTGCTCAGAAGTCCTAAGATAACCACCAAGCAATGCTAGAGATCACGGAATCAAACGGCACCTAATATAGGTAACTATGTTAATAAACCGGACCTATATCGAAGGATCAGATAGAATGAGGGTTCGTAAACCAAACGAGTATGGAGACTCGTGTAATATGGTTTAACAAAGCCTACATACTAAAAGAAACCTAACATAAGTGCTTACGACCCATTACGACCCGTTTAGGAAGCTTATGCTACTTTAATGCGTCGTTCGCGTAGAACGCGTTTGGACCGCCTAACTAGTCCTATGACAAGTAACATATGCCTTAACATGTCTAATATTGTTGTCAAATCAGTTTAGATGTCAAAAGTTATGTTATATATGTTTAAAATGAATTTTGGCATCAAAGGGGTATTTTGGTAATTTACCTAAGGCATATAAACTACCAATCATACAACTACTTAAACGAAGAGACCATAAGGTATAACCTCGGAAGGTTATTCCCTATATGCTATGGTCACCTAATGTGTTTGGTCGGATCCTAATGATCGACCAAATGGGTCGGGTTCGAAGGTATAAGCGATTTATTAGATCGCTTACCCTTACGACCCTAGACAACGTGGTAATCAGTAGGCATAGTGACAAAGGACTATAACCATCATGATTACAATCACGTTGCGAAGTTCAAACGAACTTCGAATTGACCATAAACCGGTCAATGCAGAAAGTCAAACAAAGTTTGACTTTCGGACTCGAAAAACAATAAAAGAACGAAGGAACACTTACAAAGGGTCCCCGAATGCTAATCTAGATCAAAATAGCTCAGGTATGAAACAAAGGTTTCAACTTAGAGCACATTAGATCAGATTCTTGTGAGGAAAATTGAAGGGTGGAGGTGGGTATTTATAGTTTTCGGTTCACCGTTAGGATCGTTTCTTGGAAAGGGGGCACGATCTAAGCCGTACACTTGTCGGAATGTTGTGGTAACTCATATTGCTCCCACCACAAGAGTTTGACACTTGGCCTTGTCCTTTGGAGGGGTTAAAGGCTGTTAACAGCAGATTAAAAGAGTTTCTGCATATCTGACCCCTGCTTGCGCACCGCAACACTCCCATTGTTGAGGTGCGCAAGGACTAGTTTGGCAGATTTACAGTTTTGGTCCCTGTTGTGTTATAAGGTCATTTCCGACGCGTTTAAGGCCCGTTAACCCCATTTCAAAGCCCTAAAATGAAGTTAAAGTATAGGGAACTTAAAATGTGCTCAAAAATATCTCGGATGTCGGTTCGTTTAGCCGTACGGTTGCGATGTTCGGTTAATTACGACGGAATGCGCATAAGCGCGAAAAACGATCCAAATTGCGTGACGAATGGATTTTTCTTATGCCAAACACTAAAATAAAATATTTTAGTGCTTACATAAATTTTTGGATGTCCGGATGTATTCAGAACGTAAGTTATGCGCGAAAATGCAAACTTGTGCACTTTTTGACACTTTTAGTCCCAGAATGACCCAAAAGTTTATTTTAGCATACCGAACACCTCAAAGCCTATTTCTAAGCTATGTAAAGGATATTTATGGTATGTTTAACTTATGTTCATGTTCCGGAATGTCTGTTACAGTTCGAATTGGCATACTTTCGCAGTTTGTCAAGTTTAGTCCCTGTAAGCGATTTAACTTGATTTTGCCATACCAAAGCCTTCAAAACTTATTTCTAAGTTATGTATAGGTTATTTAAGGTATGTTAAGCCTATTTCACTATTCCGGAGTGTTCGTTGCATTAAACTGGTTATATTTTCGCATCAGTGCGCGCGTAACCTTCCAGAAAGCGATTTAGAGCTTGAAATCGAACAAGAATTGATATGTGCAAAAGATACACATATTTATACGGATCCCAAGTATGAAATACAATATTTCATTGGCTTGGCATTTGTTTGATGGTCGCAGTGACCCAGGTGTCACACCAAGCTGAAGTATCTCTACCATTACCAAGTTTGGACCAACAAAAACCTCTAATTAATGGCCGCAACTGTAACAACTTCCTCCAACTCCAACAGCAATTCGGAATTGGTTTACATTCCCAAAAATTTCGACCCTTTAACCTGTGAGAATGAATCCAAGCCACCCATAGAGAATCCCGATTTGTAAGAATACTCCAAACATGCGAAACCATAAGGGCTGTGTTAACATCACCAATCCTTCGAATACCCAAACCACCTTCAATCTTAGGAACACAAACAGATTTCCAAGAAACCTTAGCCTTCCCACGTTGAAAGGAACCCTGAGACCATAAGAAATTTCGCATTTTGGCTTATAATTCATGAATAATTCGAGCCGGCAAAATGAAAACCGAAGACCAGTAGACATGCATGGCTGATAAAACCAAAATAATAAGCTGTAATCTACCTGCAAACGAAAGAAGCTTATTCTTCCAGTTATGAATACGCTGATCCAGACGCTCAACCAGAATGCTGCAATCCTTATAAAGGAGTCGAGATGATAAAAGAGGGACACCCAAATATCAAACCGGGAGCGTACCCTCCTCAAAGGGAATAGTGCTCATAATCATCATCTTCACATGTTCTGGGACATTACAAAAGAAACCCGTACTTTTCTGAGAGCTAGGAACCAAGCCCGACATTTTAGAGAAATCACTAAGCGAATTCATAATACATCGAGCCGTATCAACATCACCTCTAGCAAAAAGAAATAAATCATCCGTGAAACATAAATTAACAATTTGTTGCTTTTCACATCTATTATGGAATCTGAATGAAGAATCAATCCTAACCATGTGCTGCAAAATACATGTTAGCACCTCCATAACAAGCGTAAAAAGATACGGGGAGAGAGGATCACCCTGCCTTAAACCCCGCTTACCATCAAAGAACCCATGAACATTACCATTAATACATAACGAGTATGAAGTAGTAGAGACACATACCATAATCCAGTCCACCATAACTCGATTAAAACCAAAACCCACGAGAACTTGTTTAAGAAAACCCCAGTCAACCGTGTCATATGCTTTCTGAATGTCAACTTCAAACGCGCATCTGGGAGGACCAAATTGCCTATGATAATTATGCATCAGCTCCTGAGTGAGCAGAATGTTATCCGATATTTTCCTTCCCAGAACAAACGCAGAATGATTAATACTAACTATCCCATTTAAAGCATCCTCTATGCGAACCACCAACACCTTACTAATACATTTATAGATGACGTTGCAACAAGAGATCGGACGGTAGTCTGTCACTCTTGTAGGCGTCGTAATCTTCGGAATCAGAGCAAGAAGAGTGTGATTTAATTGTTTTAAAAGCTTCCCCGTGTTAAAGAAGTCAAGGACCGCATTTGAAATATCACTACCCACTATATCCCAAGCATGCTTAAAGAAAGCAGCCGTGAATCCATCTGGCCCCGGAGCTTTATCATTGCCAATATCAAACATAGCCGACTTTATTTCTTCAAGAGTAACAGGTCTGACCATGTTATTAGACACTACCGTATCCAGCTTCCTAGTAAACAGTTCAGGAGAAGGATCAAGAGAGGTCTGACCTTGACAACCCAAAAAGTTCACATAATGATTGACAAGAGCATCTGGAACGTTATCGCCCTCATAAGATGTACCATTTGCATCAGAGATAACATCTATTCGACTTTTTCATGGAGGGTAAACAGGATGATAATACACAGAAAACAGGTGCAAGCACACCTGCTGAAGAGGTTATCCATGGATAGTATAGCTGCTTGGAATGTGAGGGGTCTGAACCATCCCCTGAAACAAAAGGAGGTTCAAAAGCTGGTTAAAGAGAATGGGTTGTAGATTTTGGCTATTTTGGAATCACATGTCAAGGTAGAAAGTCTCAACAGTGTTTGTAATAATGTGTTTAGACATTGGGAGTGGACTTCAAATGGTAATGTTTGTAATAAGGGTACCAGGATTATAGTAGGCTGGAATGTGGATTCAAGGAATCATCTATTCTTTGAATGCTCGTTTGCATTGGCGGCTTGGAATAATATAAAGGCTTGGACGAATATGGAAACTGTTAGTGGTACCTGGGCCGAAATTATGTCTTGGATGAATCAGAATTCGAACATGCAGATGCCGGAAAATATTATTAGCAGATTGGTTCTATCAGTTGCATCTTATTTAGTTTGGCAAGAAAGAAATAATAGGCTCTTCGGCAAAAACCAACGTACGGAGATGGTGATTGCTCGTGAGATCATTCGGACGGTTAGACTTCGCTTATTGTCATTCAAATTCAAGTGGAGACCAGGTCTTCGAAGGTTACTTGAGAAATGGCAGCTTCCCAGTGGTAACATGGCTATTGATCCAGGCTGAGAAATAGAGTATTGTTTTGTGTTTGTTGCTCTTTTGAGCTGGGTTGTTTTGTTGGTTGTGTTGTTTTGGGCTGTTTTTGTCTGTTTGGCTGTTTTGTTCTTTCCTTGGTATGCCAAGGTTTTGGTGTGTAACATTTCAGTTGCACAATTTGTGCTTTTTGGTTTACAAAATTCACCGGGGTAACCCTTTACCCAAAAAAAAAAAAAACGGACCAGGTCATCCATACCCAAGTTGTAATTAAAAAAAATCGAAAGATGTTATTTGTTTCGTTTGTGTATGCAAGTAACAGCGACCAAGAACGCAAGCAACTTTGGGATTCGTTAAGAATGCACAAGGGGATTGCAAAGAATGGGTCTTGGGCTATCATGGGGGATTTTAATGTGGCTCTCAACGTGGAAGATAAGTGCTTCGGGTCATCTACGGTTAGCACTGCAATGAAAGAGTTTAATGAATGTGTTAATTATATTGAAGTGTTCGACATGAAGGCTCATGGGATTCATTATACTTGGAATCAGCGGCCGAAGAAGGGTGTGGGGGTTAGGAAAAAGCTGGATAGAATAATGGCTAATGTAAAGTTCGTTGATTCGTTTGTGGATGCGTACGCAAGTTTTCTTCCGAACGGTGTGTCGGATCACTGCCCATGTGTTTTAAAGATTCAACATGTTATCTACAACAAGCCTAAGCCGTTTAAATTCACTAACTTGCTAGTGCTCAAGAAGGAGTTTATGGATGTGGTCAAAAGCGGTTGGGATTTGGCTGTTGATGGGGTCCCGATGTTTAAAGTTGTAAAAAAGCTTCGTGGTTTAAAGCACCCGTTCAGATCCTTAATGTATAAGCATGGTAATATTCATAAAAAAGTGCTCGACCTGAAGAAGGAGCTCGATGAACTTCAGGCAGCTTTGGACTCGGATCCGCTGAATTTGAGCATGAAGGAAGCTGAATCAGTTTGTGTACAGAACTACCAGGATGCATTGCTTGACGAAGAGAGGTTATTGAAACAAAAAGCAAAGCAGAAATGGCTGGAGGTGGGAGACTCGAACTCGGCATACTTTCATAATGTGGTTAAGTGTAGGAACTATATTAACAAAATTTTAAAGACATTGAAGGTAACGTGTATGAAGGGGAAGGGGTCGCCACGGCTTTGGTGAATCACTTCCGGGGTTTCTTGTGCTCGAGTGGTGGTATGGTTAAGCGAGTATGTCAAGATGTATTCTCGACTAAACTCAGCTCTAACGTAGCGGATGGTATGTGTAGGCCGGTCACTCAGGAAGAGGTAAAAACTGCGATTTTTTCTATTAATGAGAATAAGGCTCCGGGGCCTGGTGGTTATACGTCTGAATTCTTTAAAAAGGCTTGGTCAGTTGTCGGTAATGATGTTACTACGGCTGTTATTGGTTTTTTTGAAACGGGTAAAATGCTCCAGGAGATAAATCACACGTTTATTACTTTAATCCCTAAGGTTACTACGCCGGGTATAGTAACTGATTATAGACCTATCTCATGTTGCAATAACAGGATTCTGGAAGGATTAAAGGAGATTATTAATGATAGTCAGTCTGCTTTTGTTCCGGGAAGGAGAATCTCGGATAACATAATGTTAACTCAAGAGCTCATGCATAACTATCATCGTCAGGTGGGTCCTCCTAGATGTGCAATGAAAGTGGATATTCAAAAGGCTTACGACACTGTGGATTGGTGATTTTTGTGTGACATTCTGCATGGTTTTGGTTTTAAACTTCAGTTAATAGATTGGATCATGGAGTGTGTGACATCTACCTCGTTTTCGTTAAGTGTGAATGGTAATATTCATGGTTATTTTAGAGGTAAGCGAGGACTTCGACAAGGTGATCCAATGTCCCCGAATTTGTTTACTATGGTTATGGAAGTTCTAACACTGCTTCTGAGCAAAGAAGCTGGTCTAGATTCATCATTCAGGTTTCATAACAAGTGTGAGAAACAGATGATAATTAATTTATGTTTTGCTGATGACCTGTTCATGTTCGCGAGAGGAGATGTTAACTCGGTTAAAGTAATTATGCGATCGTTGAAGGAGTTTGGAGATGTTTCGGGCTTGCTTCCTAGTAACGCAAAAAGCACTATTTTCTTTTGTAATGTGCCGAACAGAACAAAGGAGAAAATTTTGGAGCTGATTCCGTTTGAGGAAGGTAAACTGCCTATCAAGTATCTAGGGGTTCCGTTGTTGGCATCTAGACTTCTAATTAAAGATTGTAAAGTCTTGGTGGAGCGGATGAATAAAAGAATTTCGGATTGGAAGAATAGATTCCTCTCGTTTGCTGGTAGACTCCAATTGGTTATGTCGGTGCTTTTCTCCATTCATGTGTACTGGGCTTCAGTGTTTATCTTGCCTAAAAGTACTATAAAGGAGCTTAAAAGTAAAATGAAGTGGTTTCTTTGGGGTTATGGCACTGCTTCCAAAGGTAGAGCCAAGGTTGCGTGGAAGGAAGTTTGTCTTCCAAAGGCTGAGGGCGACTTGGGTATTAGAAGAATTGATGATGTTACCAAATCGCTAATGGCATTCCATGTCTTTAGCATTCTTTCAGGCCTGTAGGTCGTTGTGGACTTCTTGGGTTGGGCGCTATAGGCTGAAGCACCGTAGTTGTAACACCTGTGTCATTTCAACCATCAAACAAATGCCAAACCAATGAAATATTGTATTTCATACTTTGGACTTGTATAAATATGTGTATCGATTGCACATATCAACTCTTGTTTCGATTTCAAGCTCTAAATCGCTTTCTGGAAGGTTATACACGCACTGATGCGTAAATATAACCAGTTTAATGCAACGAACACTCCGGAATAGTGAAATAGGCTTAACATACCTTAAATAACCTTTACATAACTTATATATAAGTTTTGGAAGGTTTGGTGTGGTGAAATCAAGTTTAATCGCTTACAGGGACTAAAGTTGACAAACTGCGAAAGTATGCCAATTTGAACTGTAACAGACATTCCGGAACATGACCATAAGTTAAACACACCATAAATATCCTTTACATAGCTTAGAAATAGGCTTTAATGGGTTCGGTGTGCTAAAATAAACTTTTGGGTCATTCAGGGACTAAAAGTGTCAAAAAGTGCACAAGTTTGCATTTTCGCGCATAACTTACGTTCTGAATACATCCGGACATCCAAAAATTTATGTAAGCACTAAAATATTTTATTTTAGTGTTCGCCATAAGAAAACATGCAGAAACTCAGTTTTGCGTTTTCGGGACCAGATTCGATGTATTAGCCATTGTTTAATTCACAACCACACATTCTAAACTTGCTTAGTCAGCGGATAAGGATGGAATTTAAACACCTAAACACCATGACTTTGCAACACATGTATGGATGGAATTTAAACACCTAAACACCATGACTTTGCAACACATGTATGGATGGAATTTAAACACCTAAACACCATGACTTTGCAACACATGTATGGATGGAATTTAAACACCTAAACACCATGACTTTGCAACACATGTATGGATGGAATTTAAACACCTAAACACCATAACTTTGCAACACATGTACGGATGGGATTAAGGCACGTTTTCCATGAAACGATCTTAACGGTTCGGGTATTCCTATAAATACCCCATACCCCCCATTGCTAAAATCACTAGAATTCTGATTTGAGAACCTCTAAGTTGAAACCATTGTTTCATACCTGAGATTCTTGAATCGGGATTAGCATTCGGGGACCCTTTGTAAGTATTCTTTCGTTCTTTTCCTTATTTTATTGCTTTTCGAGTCAGAAAGTCAAACTTTGTTTGACTTTCAGCGTTGACCAGTAATGGTCAATGCGAAGTTCTTTTGAACTTCGCAACGTGAGTGTAATCACGTTGGTCATAGTCCCTTGGGACTATGCCCACTGATTACCACGTTGTCTAGCGTCGTAGGGTAAGCGATCTAATGAATCGCTTATACCTCGAACCCGACCCAGTTTGGTCGATCATTAGGATCCGACCAAACACATTTAGGTGACCATAGTAGGTAGGGAATAACCTTCCGAGGTTATACCCTATGGTCACATCGTTTAAGTAGTTGTATGATAGGTAGTTTATATGCCTTAGGTAAATTACCAGAATACCCTTTTCATGTATAATTGGTAATTAAGCATATGTAACCTAAACCTTTGTCACATAACTGATTATGTAACATATTTAGGCATATTCTACTTGTCATAGGGCTAGTTAGGCGGTCCGAACGCGTTTCACGCGAACGACGCGTTAAAGTAGCATAAGCTACCTAAACGGGTCGTAATGGGTCGTAGACACTTAGGTTAAGTTTCATTTAGTATGTAGGCTTTGTTAAACCAAATGACACGAGTCTCTACACTCGTTTGGTTTACAAACCCTAATGCTACCCGATCTTCCGATTTAGGTCCGGTTTATTAATGTAGCTACCTATACTAGGTGCCGTTTGATATCCGCGATCTCTAGCATTGTTTAGTTGTTACTCAAGGACTACTGAGCAATCTCAGGTGAGTACATAGACCCCTCTTTTACTGTTTTCCAAACTATTTTGGGGTGGAACACATGTGCCTACTTGTTACTTTCATGCTTTCCTGTTTTAACATCATATACTGCTATGTTCGTTAGTACATTATAGTACATGATTTTATGACATTTCATGCTAGGTGTGCCCAATTGTGTGCATTACTTAGTACATTGTTTTACATGACATTTTAACATGATTGACATTTGATCATGCATTTCCCACAAAACATAACTTTGTTTTAAACCAAGTTTTACTTCAATACTTTGTTTTTGTGCATATGGTTTAGTTGAGACATTTCACTTGCCATACATGACATCTTGACATAGACATTTGACATGGATATTTGACGTAGACATTTGACATGGATATTTGACATAGACATTTTGATATGATTTACATCTTGACATGAACACTTTGACATATTACCCAATACATTTGACAATTGATTTAAACATAGACTTCTTACATTGGTTGGTTTGATTTGATTAAGTGATTAAGTAACGATGCGTGTGTAATATGATACAAGCATGGTGGATACGCCGCTGGTACTTCCTATATATAAGTGTTTGTATGGTATTACATATCATAGCGTTATTTGAATCATTTCAGTTTGAGACATAGAACATTTTATACAAATAACATACTTTTCACAAGACATTGATTTATAAACATCTTATCTTATGCAAACATATTTTACTTGGTTATTCATTTAACCTTACATTTATTTATACTTATCATCTGATCTTATCGATTTTCAAATGATTTACAAAGCAAAGCAAATAACAAGGTTCATGACTAAACATTTTCTCAAATACAAGTCATGGAACCTATTTTCACAAAACCTATGTATCTCACAGGCATTTTTATGCTGACGTACCTATTTTCACATGTGTTTTTCAGGAACTGTTGCATAAGATGATCAAGATACACATAGGCAGACTTGGGCTTTAGTGACAATAAAAGATGCAAGACTAGTTAATTATGTTGTATTTTCTTGTTTGTTAAGACATTGTAACACTTTTAATCAATAAAACGAAACTTCAATTGCCATGGATTTGAAACAATTAATTCTGTTACAACACTCCCCGACATTTCCGCCACGTTTTGTATGTTCCACGTGGTCGGGGTGTGACAGAAAAGATGGTATCAGAGCCAATGGTTATAGGGAATTAGGTTATTAGTAATTAGTAATGCTTTGACCTAGTCTATAACCTTCTTAGGACCCTAACGCGAGTTTACTTGCGTTTAGTCATAAAACAATACTGTCACCTATCCTTAGGCGACTACCACAACAAGAACATAAATTTCAAAACCGCTTTGAAAACTAATCATCTGTTCTAGGATGATTGATTACAAGGTTTTGAACCCTCTATTGTAAGGTTTTGAACCCTCTGTTATATGGTTTTGAACCCCTTTAAGTTTTCAAAATCTCGTCAAGGTTTTGGGTTTTAAATAATGTGAACACGTGCAAACTGGAAGGGTGAATGCCTGTATTCTGGGTTTTCTGTCTAGGCAAGCACTTCGTATACATCTCAACCAGACGCGAGACCAGTTGTGCTTACCTGGGAATTCTTGGGATGAGTGTTCACTTATAGGCGAGCATGTCTTCGCGATACATTATATTGACCCATTTATTTTGATTAGTCACTGTCTCATTTGTTTGCCTTTGGTAACAAACAAATGGTCACAATCTTCATGCGTTGTCATTTTCTCTCGACTATCTTTCCCTTGTTTCCTCCCATGTCTTCTATTTTCTTCATGGTGCCTCTTCATCGCAACAACAATGTCCGAACCAGGTGCTGCAATTACCCAGCGAATAGGCGTCGTACTCCAGAGGACCGTTGACTTAGCTATCACCATGACTCGCCTCAGGGATGAAGCCGTAAGGGAACTGCTCCTTGGTGCAATCAATGCAACTGTCATCATCCCAAACCAAATACCCTGTTTCAAATGTACCCACGGTGGACGATGGAGACATTTTGTTAACATGTGCCGCTTTGCAATCCAAAGCAAAGCTGTTACAAACCCTGTTGCTACTTAACCTTCAAGTTCTGCTTCATATGTCGCCTTGGCATATCTAGCGCCTCAACCTCATGAATTTTCTACTTTGTGTATCGACTTAAGCACGCCTAGTGCAAGGTGTCGAAGCACCTCTCGTTACACAAATTTCAAAATCCATAAAGGATCTTTCTATCCTCATAATCAGATCCTTGTGGATGAATATCACT
Source organism: Helianthus tuberosus (assembly GCA_030545235.1). Classification (NCBI taxonomy): domain Eukaryota; kingdom Viridiplantae; phylum Streptophyta; class Magnoliopsida; order Asterales; family Asteraceae; genus Helianthus; species Helianthus tuberosus. The sequence continues at coordinate 45,361,781 of CM060429.1, read as the reverse complement.
CAAATCGGAGCCCTTAATTGAATTATTCGTATGCCTTAATACGAACATTACCATTCAATAAGGACAAAACCGAATTCTTATTTAGATCTTCCTATCTTCATAGTTAGATTCTAATGATTTAAGTGCCGCATGGAATCCACGGATTGGATTCCTGGTGTGCTTTAAGTATCCGCGTCCAAAGATAACAAATTAATAACCAAGTTAAACAACTATGTGATTATGTGCTTATGTGTTTCCCTTATGTTTTTGGTGTGATCCAAATTCTTGTCATTCAAATCCTCGTAGAATCTTCCATATCTTTGGGTGCTATATTAAATCCTCAACGGGCTTGTACGTAATAGTAAAGACCCTTGGATTATATAGTACCATTCCATAATTAGACCCTGAGGGGTCTAGGTAAACAGATTGATCCAAAAATCTGGTTAGGAATATCATGTGATGATATAGCTGAAAGGACTCCTTGGTGGCCTAATTTAAAAGGATCCTTTGTCGATCTAATTAAAAGGACCCTATGGTAGTTTAGTCATACTCATCATCAGGTTTGATTTTTCCTCCCCTTCACATTTCAGACAAATTGTGCGGACTATGCAAGGAAATTGCGTAATTATGGATGCATACATAATTATGGAATTCAGTGCACAGAAACCACAGCGAATTTTGTCATGTGTCTAGAGTCTATTCCGTTCATTTTTGTTTCTGAAGATGTAAAATGACTATTCCGTTCATTTTTGTTTCTGAAGATGTAAAATGACTATTCCGTTCATTTTTGTTTCTGAAGATGTAAAATGACTATTCCGTTCATTTTTGTTTCTGAAGATGTAAAATGACTATTCCGTTCATTTTTGTTTCTGAAGATGTAAAATGACTATTCCGTTCATTTTTGTTTCTGAAGATGTAAAATGACTATTCCGTTCATTTTTGTTTCTGAAGATGTAAAATGACTATTCCGTTCATTTTTGTTTCTGAAGATGTAAAATGACTATTCCGTTCATTTTTGTTTCTGAAGATGTAAAATGACTATTCCGTTCATTTTTGTTTCTGAAGATGTAAAATGACTATTCTATTCATTTTCGTTTCTGAAGATGTAAAATGACTATTCTGTTCATTTTTGTTTCTGAAGATGTTGTGGAAAATGACTATTCTGTTCATTTTTGTTTCTAAAGAATGCCTGTTGAGAATAACTCTGTTCATTTTTCATTTCTGAAAAATGTTCGTTAAAGAGAAATTACAGGATTACGTCTTGTTCATCTTTGATGGTTATTTAACACAAAGTCACAAATAGACTCCTACGAATTAATTTCGGGACGAAATTTCCTAAAGTAGGGGAGACTGTAACACCTGTGTCATTTCAACCATCAAACAAATTCCAAACCAATGAAATATTGTATTTCATACTTTGGACTTGTATAAATATGTGTATCGATTGCACATATCAACTCTTGTTTCGATTTCAAGCTCTAAATCGCTTTCTGGAAGGTTATACACGCACTGATGCGTAAATATAACCAGTTTAATGCAACGAACACTCCGGAATAGTGAAATAGGCTTAACATACCTTAAATAACCTTTACATAACTTATATATAAGTTTTGGAAGGTTTGGTGTGGTGAAATCAAGTTTAATCGCTTACAGGGACTAAAGTTGACAAACTGCGAAAGTATGCCAATTTGAACTGTAACAGACATTCCAGAACATGACCATAAGTTAAACACACCATAAATATCCTTTACATAGCTTAGAAATAGGCTTTAATGGGTTCGGTGTGCTAAAATAAACTTTTGGGTCATTCAGGGACTAAAAGTGTCAAAAAGTGCACAAGTTTGCATTTTCGCGCATAACTTACGTTCTGAATACATCCGGACATCCAAAAATTTATGTAAGCACTAAAATATTTTATTTTAGTGTTCGCCATAAGAAAACATGCAGAAACTCAGTTTTGCGTTTTCGGGACCAGATTCGATGTATTAGCCATTGTTTAATTCACAACCACACATTCTAAACTTGCTTAGTCAGCGGATAAGGATGGAATTTAAACACCTAAACACCATGACTTTGCAACACATGTATGGATGGAATTTAAACACCTAAACACCATGACTTTGCAACACATGTATGGATGGAATTTAAACACCTAAACACCATGACTTTGCAACACATGTATGGATGGAATTTAAACACCTAAACACCATAACTTTGCAACACATGTACGGATGGGATTAAGGCACGTTTTCCATGAAACGATCTTAACGGTTCGGGTATTCCTATAAATACCCCATACCCCCCATTGCTAAAATCACTAGAATTCTGATTTGAGAACCTCTAAGTTGAAACCATTGTTTCATACCTGAGATTCTTGAATCGGGATTAGCATTCGGGGACCCTTTGTAAGTATTCTTTCGTTCTTTTCCTTATTTTATTGCTTTTCGAGTCAGAAAGTCAAACTTTGTTTGACTTTCAGCGTTGACCAGTAATGGTCAATGCGAAGTTCTTTTGAACTTCGCAACGTAAGTGTAATCACGTTGGTCATAGTCCCTTGGGACTATGCCCACTGATTACCACGTTGTCTAGGGTCGTAGGGTAAGCGATCTAATGAATCGCTTATACCTCGAACCCGACCCAGTTTGGTCGATCATTAGGATCCGACCAAACACATTTAGGTGACCATAGTAGGTAGGGAATAACCTTCCGAGGTTATACCCTATGGTCACATCGTTTAAGTAGTTGTATGATAGGTAGTTTATATGCCTTAGGTAAATTACCAGAATACCCTTTTCATGTATAATTGGTAATTAAGCATATGTAACCTAAACCTTTGTCACATAACTGATTATGTAACATATTTAGGCATATTCTACTTGTCATAGGGCTAGTTAGGCGGTCCGAACGCGTTTCACGCGAACGACGCGTTAAAGTAGCATAAGCTACCTAAACGGGTCGTAATGGGTCGTAGACACTTAGGTTAAGTTTCATTTAGTATGTAGGCTTTGTTAAACCAAATGACACGAGTCTCTACACTCGTTTGGTTTACAAACCCTAATGCTACCCGATCTTCCGATTTAGGTCCGGTTTATTAATGTAGCTACCTATACTAGGTGCCGTTTGATATCCGCGATCTCTAGCATTGTTTAGTTGTTACTCAAGGACTACTGAGCAATCTCAGGTGAGTACATAGACCCCTCTTTTACTGTTTTCCAAACTGTTTTGGGGTGGAACACATGTGCCTACTTGTTACTTTCATGCTTTCCTGTTTTAACATCATATACTGCTATGTTCGTTAGTACATTATAGTACATGATTTTATGACATTTCATGCTAGGTGTGCCCAATTGTGTGCATTACTTAGTACATTGTTTTACATGACATTTTAACATGATTGACATTTGATCATGCATTTCCCACAAAACATAACTTTGTTTTAAACCAAGTTTTACTTCAATACTTTGTTTTTGTGCATATGGTTTAGTTGAGACATTTCACTTGCCATACATGACATCTTGACATAGACATTTGACATGGATATTTGACGTAGACATTTGACATGGATATTTGACATAGACATTTTGATATGATTTACATCTTGACATGAACACTTTGACATATTACCCAATACATTTGACAATTGATTTAAACATAGACTTCTTACATTGGTTGGTTTGATTTGATTAAGTGATTAAGTAACGATGCGTGTGTAATATGATACAAGCATGGTGGATACGCCGCTGGTACTTCCTATATATAAGTGTTTGTATGGTATTACATATCATAGCGTTATTTGAATCATTTCAGTTTGAGACATAGAACATTTTATACAAATAACATACTTTTCACAAGACATTGATTTATAAACATCTTATCTTATGCAAACATATTTTACTTGGTTATTCATTTAACCTTACATTTATTTATACTTATCATCTGATCTTATCGATTTTCAAATGATTTACAAAGCAAAGCAAATAACAAGGTTCATGACTAAACATTTTCTCAAATACAAGTCATGGAACCTATTTTCACAAAACCTATGTATCTCACAGGCATTTTTATGCTGACGTACCTATTTTCACATGTGTTTTTCAGGAACTGTTGCATAAGATGATCAAGATACACATAGGCAGACTTGGGCTTTAGTGACAATAAAAGATGCAAGACTAGTTAATTATGTTGTATTTTCTTGTTTGTTAAGACATTGTAACACTTTTAATCAATAAAACGAAACTTCAATTGCCATGGATTTGAAACAATTAATTCTGTTACAACACTCCCCGACATTTCCGCCACGTTTTGTATGTTCCACGTGGTCGGGGTGTGACAGTAGTTTTTGGGACATTCCAGTGCAGATTAATTCTCCATGGGGCTGGAAAAATCTTCTAAAGTGTAGGTCTCTATTTCGGGATTATTTTTGGACTAAAGTGGGCAACGGCCGAAGCACGTTTATTTGGTTCGACAAATGGTGTAGTGAATGCCCTCTGGACAGTGTCATTACTCCGAGACAAATGGCGAGGTATGGTTTCAGTGTGTCGACTAAAGTTGCCGATGTGATAGAGAATGGTGTTTGGCGCTGGCCGGAAGCCTGGAGGAGCGTGTATCCGGTTCTGTTTCAGCTTTGGTCTCTTAATCTAACTACTACTCAGGATCAAATATTGTGGAGGAATACTGAAGGTAAGATGGTCCCTTTCGCTTCAAAGGAGGTGTGGAACACGATAAGAATTCGCGAGCAGCCCATGGATTGGTCTAACCTAGTGTGGCCCACTTTTAATATTCCTAAGCATGCTTTTTTATGTTGGCTAATCTTTTAGAGAAAGCTTTGGACTCAGGATCGCATTATGCAGTGGAATCGAATGGTTCATGGCTCAATGAATCAGATGTGTTGCTTACTGTGTTATGCAGGGTTAGAGACTCATGATCATTTATTTTTTCAATGCTTGTACTCTAAAGCAGTGTGGAACATTGTTCGCGGTAAAGTGGGAATGAGTATGGTGCAAGAGATGTGGGATGACATAGTTGATTGGATTCGGCCGAGAGCTAAGTCAAGGGCTCTCTCCTCGGTAGCTAGCAAGCTTGTGGTTGCGGCTTCGGCTTATGTCTTATGGAGTGAAAGGAATGCTAGGTTTTTTAGCAACCGGTTGAGGCCACCAGAGCAAGTCGCTGAAGTCATTATATGCACGGTTCGCTCAAAGCTTCTCTCGTTTAAATATAAAGCTGCCAATGATGTCAGACGGTTCTTGGACGAGTGGAAGATTGCTGGGGTAGAGTACTTTGATGAAGACTGATAGTAGTTGATTGTATCAAGTTAGTCTTGTTTGGAACCAAAAGCCGAAAAAAGGTGTTGGGTTGCTGAAGAAAATCGATAGGGTAGTTCCTTTCGTGAGAAAAAAACCCTAATGCTCTCTCTCTAGCAGGCGACTTTTTTCATCTTTGAATCCCTGATTTTTTCGTGATCTTGATGTATAACAGTCTGTGATCAGTGTTTGATTTATCATGCAACTGTAACGAACTAGTTAGCATCTCCTGATCGATTAGTCTTGGGTTTTTTTTCTTGTTCTTGTTCGCCGATCTTAGTCTGATAATCAAATCTGATTGAATAGAGTCTTGGGTCTTTCGGTCCTACTGGTGAGGCAGTAACCTTGATTGATCGGATTCGCTATTTGATTTTGTGATGATTCTTGGATTAGGGTTTTGCTAGATTAGGGTTTGCACTTATTTTCTTTGCTCAACTGGTTCGATTTTCTTGCATGGTTTGCTGGTGAATTGCTTTTAGAGAGAGGTGATTTTCTGAGGATGGATGAACGTAAGAAATCGGAGGGGGATGTGCATGCAGGTCGTTACAAGCCGCCGTTCTCAACTGTTTCGTATCAGGGTTTAGCGTCCAGAGTTGTTGACATTGAGGGCAAAACCCTAATGCCGCGGAGGGGGGTTGTTTCTTCTGCTAATTATGAGCCAGGTAAGATTAATGTAATTGATGAGTTGATAAAAGTTACTACTCCAGTTTTGGAGGTATCTATTCAGCATGAGCAAAAGAGTGATGATGTTTCAAATGTGGCTGGTGAAAACGTGATCAAGCCTATATCATATGCTGAATCGGTCACAAATGCTAACAATAGGAAAGTTAATTTTAGATCTCTGGCCAGTTCAGATCGACGAGAGGATTGTGATGTGGTTTTGCCCAAAGATTCTGTTCGAGTTGTTACAGATAAACTAGCAAACACGTTGTATGGGTATTTCTTGGGAGATCGGATCGCTTACCCGGTTGTTGACTACTTTGTGAAGAATAACTGGAAAAAGTATGGGCTGTAAAAATCCATGATGAACGCGAATGGGTTTTTCTTTTTCAAGTTTGCTGATCGGTCAGGTATGATGTCTGTTCTCAATGAGGGTCCATGGATCATTAGATCTCAACCTATGTTTTTATGTGAGTGGATGCCTAGTACAAAGCTGGTTAAAACGGAGGTGAAGAAAGTCCAATTATGGGTTAAAATTCATGAGGTCCCTCTTGCTGCGTATACAGAGGATGGCTTAAGTTTGATTGCTACAGCGATTGGTGAACCAAAGATGCTTGATTCTTATACCACTTCGATGTGCCTGGATTCTTGGGGTCGGAGTAGTTATGCAAGGGCCTTGATTGAAGTGTCGGCTGATAAAAAGCTTAAAGAGGAGATAACAATGGCTGTTCCGGACCTTCAAGGTGATGGGTATGTTAAGGAGACCATGTATGTAGAATATGAATGGATCCCCAATAGGTGCTCTCTATGTTGTGTATTTGGCCATGCTGATGATCATTGTCCTAAGCAACCAAGGAAGCTGGTAAAACAAAATAATGGGGATAAGCATAACAAGTTGTTTGATCATGATAATAGATATGACAAGAAGCCGGTTGTAGATGAGGAAGGGTATATGGGTGTTCAAGCTAAGAAAGTGGCTCGGAAGACTGGTTTTCCAGTTAACAAACAAAAAACGAAGTTTGAATATAGGCCGGTAGGCCCAAAACCGAAGGAAACTCTTAATAAATCGGATCCGTCAAGCTCGGTAGTCTCTCAGAACCCGTTTTCTGTTCTAAATAGTGTCGATATTCCGGAAGTTGGTGAATCGAGTAAAGATGGAGGTGGTGAACAACAAGTGTTGGATGAGGAAGAAGTTCTTGAAGGTTATAATGAAACGGATGAATTTATGGTAGATGGTACTCGTAACCCACTTAATAAAAAAGGGGCAAGCACTCCTTCTCAAGGGGTATCCAATGGTTAGTCTAGCTTTCTGGAATATTAGGGGGTTGAACCGCCCTCTAAAACAGAAAGAGGTTCGGAAGATAGTTAAGGATAGTAATCTTAGCCTTTGTGCAATTCTTGAGTCGCATGTTGATGTTGATAACCTAAGTAAGGTGTGTAGCTCCGTTTTCCATCGTTGGGAATGGACTTCGAATGGAGGCATATGTGATAAGGGAACGCGTATTATCATAGGTTGGAACCCGGAGATATTTGACATAATGGTGTTGTCTCAAACTTCTCAAGTGATGCATCTTCAGTTATTTGTCAAAGAGGATAAAAAGTGCTTTTTTTGCTCGGTGGTGTATGCAGCTAACTATTACATAACCCGTCGAGATTTGTGGTCCCATTTGTCTATGCATAAACGGATGGTTAGTGATAAACCTTGGCTTATAATGGGTGACTTCAACTCTGCTTTGTATCTAGAGGATAAATCTATGGGTGCTTCCTCTATTTCAACTAGTATGCGTGATTTCCAAGCGTGTGTGTCGGAGATTGAAGTTATGGATATTAATCAATCGGGTATCCATTTCACATGGAATCAAAAGCCAAAGAAGGGTGTCGGTCTTCTAAAGAAGATTGATCGCATTATGGGTAATACTTCGTTTATCACTGATTTCCCTAATGATAGCTGTGTTTCACCCGTACAGGTTGTCGGATCATTCGCCATGTGTCTTAACTATTAACAAAGCTGCCCCCTTTAAACGTCAGCCTTTTAAATTTGCAAATTTTTTGGTCCACAAACCTGAATTCCTGAAAATTGTCAAGGAGGGTTGGGAGATGAATGTTAATGGGGTTCATCAGTTCCGGGTTGTGAAAAAGCTCAAGTGTTTAAAGTGTCCTTTGCATGCTTTACTATTTACTCAGGGTAATCTTCATAAAAAGGTGGCTGAGCTTCGAGATAGATTAGATGCTATTCAAGTGAAAATAGATAAGGATCCGATGAATGTTGATCTCCGTGCTCTAGAGACGAAACTAAACTCAGATTTTCAGGTTGCTTCTCTGGACGAGGAAAGATTTTTGAAGCAAAAGTCTAAGATGGAATGGTTGAGAGCCGGTGATTCAAACACTGCTTTCTTTCATGCAGCCGTGAAGAGCAGGAACCATCGAAGCAGAATTCAAGTTGTATCGGACATGAATGGAGTGGTGTATGAAGTTGATTCGGTTCAGGATGCTTTTGTTAAACATTATGAGGTCTTTCTGGGGTGCCAAGATGATCTTTCTATGCATCCTACTCCTGATTTATTTACTAAATGTGTCAACCCGATTGATGCTGATCACATGATTCGTCCGGTTACGCCAGAAGAAGTAAAGAAAGCTATGTTTTCTATTGGTAATGACAAGGCCCCAGGCCCAGATGGCTTTACCGCTGCGTTCTTTAAAGTTGCCTGGCCGATTGTCGGGAATGATGTCTCTTTGGCAGTCATAGATTTCTTTAACACAGGTAAATTACTTGGCCAACTTAACCATACTCTTATTGCCCTTGTTCCGAAGAAACTTTCTCTACTTACAGTTACTGATTTTCGGCCTATAGCCTGTTGTAATGTCCTGTTCAAGTGTGTGAGTAAAATTATTATGGATCGAATAAAGGATGTGCTTCATCAAGTTGTAAGTATAAATCAGTCCGCTTTTGTTCCTGGCAGGAAAATTACGGATAACATCCTTCTTACTCAAGAATTAATGCATAATTACCATCGAAATTCTGGTCCCCCTCGGTGTGCGTTTAAAGTGGACATTCAGAAAGCCTATGATACGGTTGATTGGTGCTTCCTGAAAAATGTTTTGATTGGATTTGGTTTCAAAATTCAGATGGTGGAGTGGATCATGATGTGTGTCTCGACAACAACATATTCGTTATGTGTTAATGGGAATGTCTATGGCTATTTTAAGGGTAAGCGTGGTCTCCGGCAGGGTGACCCCCTATCTCCTTATCTCTTCACGCTTGTTATAGAGATCTTGACGAGCATCTTACAACGGGCCACTAGTATTGATAAGTCTTTCAAGTTTCACAATAAATGTGAGAAGCAACGTATCATTAACTTGTGTTTTGCTGATGACCTGTTCCTGTTTGCTAGAGGTGATATTAATTCAGTTCAGTGTATCATGAAATCTCTCTCGAATTTTACGAATATGTCTGGCTTAGTGCCTAGTATCCAAAAAAGCACGGGGTTTTTTTGCAATGTGCCTGCTCATGTCAAAAACCATATTTTGACCTTTATGCCGTTTGTTGAAGGTTCGTTACCGGTAAAGTATTTGGGGGTGCCTCTGATATCTTCTGGTCTTCTATACAAAGATTGTAGTGTTCTTGTTGAAAGATTGGACCAGCGTATCTCTAACTGGAAAAATAAGCTTCTTTCTTTTGCAGGCAGGTTACAGCTTATTAGTTCTGTCCTTTCTTCTATGCACATTTACTGGTCTTCTGTGTTTATTCTTCCTACTCGTATCACTCTTGAGCTGGAAGCCAAAATGCGAAATTTTCTTTGGTCGTCAGATGGATTATTCCATAAGGGTAAAGCTAAAGTGTCTTGGAATGCTATCTGTGTTCCTTAGTATGAAGGGGGGCTAGGTATTCGCAGGATTGGAGATGTCAATAAAGCTCTCATGACTTCCCATATCTGGAGTATTTTAGTAAAACGTGATTCTCTTTGGGTGGCTTGGATTCATTCGTACCGGCTCAAAGGTAATAGCTTTTGGATTTGTAAGTCGGTGGCAAATAGTTCTTCGAGTTGGCGGAAACTATTACAACTAAGACCTTATATTCGAGAGTATGTTTGGTCTAAACTGGGTAATGGGAGGAACACGTCAGCTTGGTATGATATATGGAGTCAATTGGGTCCGCTGGGTAACATTCTGACTCCTAGAACTATATCAAATGCGGGGTTTTCTCTTAACACTTCAGTTCAGGAGATTCATGTTAATGGGGTTTGAAGGTGGCCAGTGGCGTGGAGGGATATGTTTCCAGTATTAATACAACTGGATAGTATCCATATAGTGCCTAATACTCCTGATCGACTTATGTGGAAGGATGGTAATGATTTAGTTGAGCATTCTTCATCTCAGGTTTGGCATTCGCTTAGACGTCGGGCAGAGGAGGTAGAGTGGGTTAAAATTGTTTGGTTCTATCAGTGTATTCCCAAGCATGCGTTTTTTATGTGGCTTGTCATTCGTCGTAAGATTTTAACACAATACAAGATTCTTCAATGGGAGTTCTCGAGAAGGAAGAATATGAATATGATGTGCTGTCTTTTGTGCTATGCAAATGTTGATTCTCACAACCATCTGTTCTTTGACTGCAATTACTCTACTCAAGTTTGGATCAAGATTCGTGAAAAAGGAGGGATGAACTCGGTAGGCCCAGCATGGGATGCTATAGTTGATTGGTTGGGCGCTAGGGCCAATTCTAAATCAGCGACCAACTATATTAGCAGGCTCATAGTTGCTGCTGCTGTTTATTTCGTGTGGCAGGAGCGAAATGCTCGATTGTTCAGGAACCAGACAAGACCTCCAGATGTCTTGGCCAATTTAATCTTGCAAACCGTTCGTTATAAGCTAATTGGAGTCAAGTTCAAGGAGTGTAATAGGGTGCGAAGAATCTTGGAATCTTGGGAAATCTACAGCAACAAGTTGGATGATGATGGCGGCTGATTCCCATTGTGTTTATTTTTTCTAGATTATAGTCTAGTGGTTTTTGTTTTAGTGGTACTTGGCTGTTATTTTTTGGTTTCTTGGTGTACTTTCATAGGGATTGTCCCATGTTTGAACTAGTGTGGGTTTCTCCACACTACTTGTTTTTAAGTTTGTTGATATATAAAATCACCGGGGTAACCCTTTACCCAAAAAAAAAAAGTTGGTCTTGTTTGTTAGGTTGTGTTTCCTTGTCTACTCTTTTGTGGTATGTCACGAAGAGAACTAGGGGGTGTTGTTAACCTTCCTACTTGTATTTTTTTGGTTATGTTATAAAATCACCGGGGTAACCCTTTACCCAAAAAAAATATCGACTATAGTCGTCGATGAACGTAACGAAGTATCTCTCGTGATTCCTAGTCATGGTTCTAAAAGGACCACATACATCTGAGTGTATGAGTCTTAATCGATCACTAGCTCGTTCACTAACATGGGTGAAGGGATCCTTGGTGAGTTTGCCATCTAAACATGACTCGCAATCATCAAATGAGTCTGCTCCGATGGATTCAAGAATCCCCTCAGATTGAAGCCATTTTATGCGTGTGTTACTTATGTGGCCAAGTCTACAATGCCATAGGAATGAATCACTAATAGCCGTGGTGATATTTCTCTCACTCTTTCGGCTGATTTGCTTACTAATATGTTGGATCCTGAAGTCGCTAGTCATATGGTGCGTCATGTTACGGTTGAGGAGGTCAGAAAGGCTATGTTTTCTATTGGTACCGACAAAGCCCCAGGTCCGGATGGGTATTCTTCAGCGTTTTTCAAAGGTGCTTGGTCGGTTATAGAGGAAGATGTGTCCAATGCTATTATTGATTTCTTTTCCACTGGTAAATTATTGAGCGAATTAAACCATACTCTCATTGTTCTAGTGCCGAAAATTGCTACTCCTTCTAGTGTTACAGATTACCTTCCGATAGCGTGTTGCAATGTTCTATACAAGTGTATTAGTAAGATTCTTTCCGATCATATTAAAGTGGCCCTGAATACGATTGTCAACATCAACCAGTCTGCTTTTGTCCCGGGTTGGAAATTTTCGGACAACATCTTACTTACTCAGGAGCTTATGCACAATTATCATAGGAATGTTGGTCCCCCTAGGTGTGCATTTAAAGTAGACATCCAAAAAGCGTATGATACCGTTGATTGGAGATTTTTAAGAAGTGTAATGCTGGGTTTCGGTTTCGACATAAAGATGGTGGACTGGATTATGCTTTGTGTGTCTACACCAACGTACTCTGTTTCTGTTAATGGCAATGTTCATGGCTATTTCAGAGGTCAACGTGGATTAAGACAAGGGGATCCAATATCCCCATATCTATTTACGCTTGTTATGGAGATTTTGACGGGTATTTTACAACATGAGACCAGGATTGATTCTTCGTTCAGATTTCATAACAGATGTGAGAAGCAACAGATTATTAATCTCTGTTTTGCGGATGATCTTTTCTTATTCGCTAGAGGGGATGTCAGCTCGGCTGAGTGCATTATGGCGTCTCTCTCAAGTTTACTAACATGTCAGGTTTGGTCCCTAGCGTTCAAAAGAGCACGGTTTTCTTTTGTAATGTTCCTCAACATGTGAAGAATGCTATTCTTAGTGTTATGCCATTCGTGGAAGGCTCTCTTCCGGTTAGATATTTGGGGGTTCCTCTTATTTCCACACGACTCCTATACAAGGATTGTAGTATCCTAGTTGAAAAATTAGAGAAACGTATTTCAAACTGGAAAAACAAACTCCTTTCATTTGCAGGGAGGTTGCAGCTTATCTTGTCGGTCCTGTCTTCTATGCATATCTACTGGTCTTCAGTGTTTATTTTACCAACTCAGGTGATTCATGATTTAGAAGCTAGAATGCAGAACTTTTTGTGGACTCAAGATAGCTCGTTCCAAAAAGGAAGGGCCAAGGTGTCTTGGAATTCGGTTTGCACTTCTAAATATGAAGGGGATTTGGGGATTAGACGTATCGGTGATGTTAATAAAGCGCTCATGGCAAATCACGTTTGGAGCATCATTACTAAACGAAAGTCTCTTTGGGTTGATTGGGTGCATGACTACAAATTAAAAGGAAAGAGTTTCTGGATGGTTAAGGCTCCAACGAATTGTTGTTGGAGCTGGCGAAAACTTCTTCAGCTTCGAACGCTAATAAGGAGTTATATATTGACTAGTCTTGGGGATGGGAGGTCGACGTTAGCATTGTATGATACTTGGTGTCCTTTAGGGCCGCCAGGAGATTTCTTGACCCCCTGAACTATTACGAATGCAGGATTCAGATTGGATGATTCAGTAGCAAATATTCATGTAAATGGTGTTTGGCAATGGCCCACGGCTTGGAGGGATCTGTTTCCAGTTCTTATCCAGCTAGATCATGTCCAAACGGTTGCAAGTAAACGTGATCTTGTTCAGTGGTGGATTGGTAATGATATAAGTGAGGTCTCGGCTTCATGCATTTAGAATTCTATTCGGTATAGTGAGGAGGAGGTTGAGTGGAGTAAAGTAGTCTGGTTTGCTCAATGCATACCGAGACATTCTTTCCTGATGTGGCTGATCATGAGGAAGAAACTACTCACACAAGATATTATTCTTAAATGGGATTTCTCGAGAAGGAAAAATATGAATATGATGTGCTGCTTATTATGTTATGAGAACCATGATTCTCATAAACATCTGTTCTTTGAATGCAAATTCTCAACGCAGGTTTGGGTTATGGTTCGACATAAGGCGGGTATGGATAGTGTTGACCCAAAGTGGGACGATATTGTGGACTAGTTACTAGTCAGAAGTCGATCTAAATTAGCGGCAAATTATCTAAGCAGGATTTTGGTGGCGGCTAGTGCTTATTTCATCTGGCAGGAACGTAATGCTAGACTTTTCAAGAACCAGTTGAGGCCCCCGGAACAAGTCTTTGACTTGATAATCAATACTGTGCGATACAAGCTTATGGGAGTGAAGATGAAGCGGACCGAAAGAGTGAAGAGGCTTCTAGGTGAATGGGAGATTCTTGATACTGACAGTAACGGTGATGGCGGATGATTAGTGTTTTGTTTTTTCTAGATTATAGTCTAGTTGTCTTTATTTCATTTGTTGTTGTTTTGGTTGGTTTTGTTTACTTTCATGGGGCATGTCTCATGATTGAACTAGTGTAGATACACTACACTACTTGTTTTGTTTGGTTGTGAATATATAGAATCACCTGGGTAACCCTTTACCCAAAAAAAAGTTTAGAAAGGTGATATATGTTACTGCTAGGTTGAACATCAATTTCATAAATACCGTTTCGAGGTTTAGCCTCAAAATAGTAAGTATCATTTAGATAAGCAGAAATAGCAACAACATTAAAAACATATCTAAATCCTTGTTCAAAAAGCAACAAAACTGAAATGATGTTCCCGGTCAAACCAAGTGCAAAAAGACAATTGTTCAAAACAACAACAAAACCAGAAGGACATGCAAGATTAAATGTGCTAGTCGCTAGAACTGGGACTTTCTTCCCATCTCCAACAATGAGCTCCATGTCCCCTGGTTTCAGTTTCCTCCACTTCTCAGGCTCCTGCAAGACATTAACGATGTGATAACCACATCCGGTATCAAATACCCATGTGTTGCTAGAAACAATGAAAAGCTCAATAACATATATTAGAATACCTGAAGAAGTGCCTTCTCCATTGGCCTTCTTCAGTTTGAGCTTGGCAAGATACTCGGGGCAATTACGTTTCCAGTGTCCCATCTTGTTACACTCAAAGCACTGTCGCTCTTCTGGAAGAGGGACTCTCACAGCTTGTTTACTCTTGTTGGTGGCAGGTTTGGCAGCAACGAGAGTTTTGCCTTTGCCTTTGCTGTTAGAATACTTCTTCTTTGCTTTGGGCTTTCTAACACCACCAGATCGAACCATTAACACTTGGTTTATTTTGTTGGAAATGTTCATCTCTGCCGTTTTGAGCATCGCATGTAGCTTTGGCACTATATTTACCCAGTCATTCATGTTAAAGTTCATAACAAATTGATCATTGTGACTGGAAAGAGAGTTGAGAATGAAGTCAACAGCCATCTCATCTTGGAGAGGATAACCAAGTTTGTTTAATTGGTCGATGTAGCCTTTCATCTTGAGAACATGAGCACTAACTGAGGAACCGTCTTGCATTGTACAACTTATGAGTTGTTTCATGGTGTCATAGCGTTCCTGACGGGCTTGTTTCTGAAACATGCCATTGAGTTGCTCAATCATGTCAACGGCATTCATGTCTTCCATATTCTTTTGAAGATCTGGAGACATGGTGGCTTGCATGAGGCAAGCTACTTCTAGGGCATTTTCTCTATGTTTGTCGAAAGCCTTCTTCGCAACCACAGTATTGTTTTCGGGTGCGGTTGGGATCGGGGTTTACAAAACATAAAGCTTTTTTGCCAATTTTGAGAACGATTCTCAAGTTGCGATGCCATTCAAGAAAATTGGTGTTATTCAGTTTATCTTTCTCAAGTATGGACTTGAGAGCAAAAGAGGAGATGTTTTCAGATGACATATGTTAAGCAAAAATTATTTAATTAGTATTTTTAATGTATTTTCTTTATTTAGTGAGGTGAGACGATAAGGAACGAGAATCCAGTTAGAAGCTCTTTCTAAAGGCAGCTGTAGCACGCAACATTAGCAAGAAGTTCAAGCGGACTAACAACGATTGTCAATTGTGAGAAAAGCACAACTCCCGGGGTTTATGAGGCTGCGAGTACAACCTTTTGTCCTTGCATTGATATGTTTGGCCTCATCTAGGCCACTTTTATTCTCGAGACAGCTGTAGCACGTAACACGAGAAGAAAAGTAATAGTCGTCCTAGAACGGTCACATGTGGAAGGGTCGGATGTGTCGATGAAGCCCTTGCACCTTGGAAGGATAAACTAGACACCAAGTGTCGTGCTGTGGCTCCAACACTGATGGTTCCAAGTGTTACTAGTAGTAGGATGGCATAGACCATTGATTTTAATTTTTACCAAATAGGGTCGTTATAGTCGGTTTTAAATTAAATATTAGAGTAAACTTCTGTTTTGCTCCCTGTGGTTTGGTTTAACGTTTTTGCCCCAAACCTTTAAAAATAGCCATTTTCCTCCAATAGTTTGCTATGGTTTTTCCATTTTTCTCCATGCGGGGAGCAAAATGGAAAAACATACAATTTGGATGGAGTTAGAGGCGGGGTGCAAAATGGAAAAACCATAGCAAACTATTGGAGGAAAATGGCTATTTTTAAAGGTTTGGGGCAAAACCGTTAAAGTGACCAAACAACAGGGAGCAAAACGGAAGTTTACTCTAAATATTAAATTTGTGACTATACCAAAAGGACCCTTTCACCTCTCGGGACAATTAGTTTTAGATAACCTATAAAACTAAGTTTGTCGCAACTTGAAATAACCAATTAAAGTTAATAGTGAAGACTATTAAGTTTATGAGTTTTAAAGATGTGAGAAAAAAAACATGTTTTAAAACTCTAGTGGTTATAAAAATTTACAAGTCGCTAGAACTTGCTTTTCTCGATTTCATATTTAAAAAAACTTTTAAGAATGCGTTTTGGAATTAGGTTGATGTGTAACAACATTTATTAAAGGCAACCATAATAGCAAAAATGAATATGTAAATCATATGGGCATGGTTATGATCTTGCTAGAGCCAAGTAGCAAGATCAAAGGGGCCACGGTCACAACACACAAAACAACTACAAGGATAGACTTGAGTGCTTCTTGTTGTCTTGAGCGACTCCCACTAACTCCAAGACTCCTCTTGGCATTCGGTTTTGCTACGGGTCTTCATATCAACAATATTTAACAAGTAAACATAATAAAGATAAAACTCTATCTATTACAACTTTGAACCACAAAATTGGCCAAAACTGTAACATCTGTGCTTGTAATCATTGTGAACAGTTCTATTATCAATAAAACAATGTTATTTGATCCCAATGTTTGTTTGGTTGTGTTTTACATTTTTTTTCATGTTTTGACTTTTGCTCAATTTCAAACTCTATATCGCTTTCTGGAGAGTTATACGCAAACTGGTACGTAAACGTAATCAGTTTAACACGACAAATACTCCGGAACTTCAACATATACTTAACATACCTTAAATAACCCTTACATAACTTAGAAATAAGTTTTGAAGGCTTTGGTATGGAAAAAACAAGTTAATTCGCGAACAGCGACTAAACTTGACAGCCCGAAGCTTTGTAACGCTTAATTATGCTCACTAGAATGCACGATATAAATTTCATAAAGTTTCGTTATCGTACGAGAAAGTTATGATCAAATTCGTGTACAAGGGGTTAAAGCGTCAACGTTGAAGTTTATGACTTTTCGGGTAACAATAAAGTTAACCGAGGGCTAAACAAAGTGGGTAAATGTCTTAAAGCCCTTATATGTCAATTTAGAGGGCTCATAATGCAAAACAAGACACGAAAGCGACCTTTAGAAGGACCAGGGACCAAAACTGCAATTAAAGGAAAATTGATTTGGCAGATCATACACGCTCGCGTAGCGCGAGCACTAACTATATATGCAGTCGCGCTACGCGACTGCCTTATCTGGACAGAATGTTGATTTTGTTGGATCTTGTCTGCCATAGCACTTGTAACAGCCATTAAATCGATTTTTCACATCTTGCTTGGCCCCTAAACAACCCCTAAACATCTAGGGACACTTGTTAAGATGTTATGGTCACTTGTAGACTTGTGTGTCAACAAATTGTGGTGTTGAAATCACTATAAAAGGCCCCTTTGTTGCAACCAAGTTCTTCACACCTTCATTCAGCTTTCTGATCATTTCTGGAGCACAAGTCTTCTCTCAAGTGATATCTGGTCATTCATAGGACTCTTGTAAGTTTGCCTAACCTTCCTTAGTTTAGTTTTAGCTTAAAAGTCAACCGTCGTAATTAACGGTTGACTTAACGGTTAATCACTACTGGTCCAGTGATTAGTCGGATCAAAAGTAGTTATAAGTTGGTAATTATGTGGGTAATAAACCCTCCAAAGGGTTCCCCCTGATTCCCACTCTAACTAGGTCAAAAGTCGGGTCAAACTTGCTAATAAAAAGTCAGCAGAAGTGTTAATTTCTAATTTATGCATAATTAGCAATGTAGAACATATACAACCTGTTTGATCATTAATATGTGTAAAAACATGTCCAAACCTGTTCGACCCGACAATTTCCTGTTTAGACCCGGTTCGGAACCGAAAGTCGCATAGTTTGACTTTTACTTTGACTTTCAGTTCTGACCCGTTTAGGCATGTTTTAGAAATGCCTCAGATCTTTAATTGGACTAGGTTACATACTAGTATAACCCTCTGTGATTATACACCTTGGTTCATTAGTTATCCAATTAATACGCATGTTTCCGTTAATTGCTCATATGTTGACCATTATGCCCTTTCCACCTTAAAACGTGATTTTTGAAAATGTAAAAGAGTAGAAACCTTTGTTACTGATATATAAACTTGTACCCAAAATTTGAGATCAATTGGTGGTGTAGATTGAGAGTTATGCTCATTAGCGCAAAATGAAAGCTTTATGTTAATTAAATGGCGTAATTAGCGTATAGCCTAGTTTAGCCTACTTTTTGATATCAAACTTATTACCCACTGATGTAATATATTATTTTGTGATTTTTGAAGATTTTTAATAAATTTTAGGCCGAGCATAACTCATAGTCATAGGCTTAATCCGGTAATTGTCGGTTTTGCCCTTACGGGCCATAAAATGAGTTTTACATATCTAAACGACTCCAAACCTTTTGCTACTGATTCTAAATGATAAATAAATTATTTTAAGCCTTCTGGAATAATAAAAATATCAGCTTTATGTATATAACCCGGAAACGGCTCCTAATCGCCTTTCTAAGCGTTTTTAACGCATAGTATGTACTAGAACTATTTTAGACATACAAGGGTTGATACCTACTGATATTTTAGGTAAATTATAATGTTTTAACAGTAAGCAAAAGTTGTTTAACTCAGACTTTAGTTTTGAGCTTTACGGCATATGTGAAATTACCAAAATGCCCCTACGGTGCATAGTTTGGTTATAATTGATAAATTTCACATATATACTTTACCCTACTGATATAACTTAGCAAATTGAGTATATTTTATGATTACATCAGACCTGTAACTCAGGTTAACACTTAAACTCTTTTATAACCTTTTAAATGACCGAACTACCCTTACGGGGCATAGTTTGCGTTTAAATACGTTTCGGGCATAATGAAAGACATATTACTGATGTCACAACATATTTGAAGCATATTAACTTAGGAAACATGTATATGGCTCTTACGAATACCCGTTACGCTTCTTACGCGTTCGGTTTGGTTTATATAACTAATTTACATAAATTAGCTGAAGCGGGTCAAACCTTATCGGTTTTATCTAAAAATCCAGATTGTGTATGAAATACCCATATTAAACAAGTCTTCAAACCTGTCGGGTCTAAATCACATTCTATCCGATCTTCCGACTTAGGTCCGGTTTATTAATGTAGTTACCTATATTAGGTGCCGTTTGATATTCCGTGATCTCTAGCATTGCTTGGTGGTTATCTTAGGACTTCTGAGCAATCTCAGGTGAGTACATAGACCCCTCTTTTACTGTTTTCCAAACATTTTGGGGTGGAACACATGTGCCTACTTGTTACTTTCGTGCTTTCCATGTTTTCACATCATATACCTGCTATGTTCGTTAGTACATTATAGTACATGATTTCATAACATTTCATGCTATGTATGCCCATTGTGTGCGTACTTAATACATTGTTTTACATTACATTTCATGCTATGTATGCCCATTGTGTGCGTACTTAGTACATTGTTTTACATTACATTTCATGCTATGTATGCCCATTGTGTGCGTACTCAGTACATTGTTTTACATTACATTTCATGCTATGTATGCCCATTGTGTGCGTACTCAGTACATTGTTTTACATTACATTTCATGCTATGTATGCCCATTGTGTGCGTACTTAGTACAGTTGCTTTCATCACATGTTTACATTTTGGTATGACATTTGGGTTGTTTACAATGGAACAATACATTCATTAACATTAGCTACGCCATTCGTTAGTAGGTAGTGGTACCATAGGAATTGACAACTCCCGTTCCTGAAATCCTGGGTTTGTTTGGATTGGAAGGAATGACCGAATTCGATATACATAACTTAGATAAACCTTTAATGTGTTTAAGGGTTTATCGCCACAGTCTCAAGGCTTGGATGTATGCATTTTCACAATACCGCATAAATGTTTGTATCAGTATAGCATGCATTTGTTCCACAAAACATAACTTTGATTTAAACCATGTTTTACTTCAATACCTTGTTTTTGTGCATTTTACATATGGTTTAGTTGATATATTTCACATACCATACATGACATTTTTGGATACACATAACATGATTTACATTAGACATAAACATTTTGACATTGATATACACAATTCATGATTTACATTAAACACAGACATTTGATATGGTTTACACAATAACAGTTTGACATTTGATTATACATAAACAATTTACATTGGTGGTTTGGTTTGAGTAAGTGATTTAAGTAATGAGGCATGTGTAATATGATACAAGCATGGTGGATACGCCGCTGGTACTTCCTATATATAAGTGTTTGTATGGTATTACATATCGTAGCGTTATTTAAATCATTTCAATTTATGACACATGACATTTTATACAAATAACATACTTTTTACAAGACACTGTTTACAAACAACTTATCTTACACAAATCCATTTTTACATGGTTATTCATTTAACCTTACATTTATTTATACATATCATCTGAACTTATTGTTTTTCAAACGATTTACAAAACAAAGCAAATTACAAGGTTCATGACTAAACATTTTCTCAAACATAAGTCATGAATTCTGTTTTCACAAAACCTATGTATCTCACAGGCATTTTTATGCTGACGTACCTATTTTCACATGTGTTTTCAGGAGATGATGCATAGGACTTATCAAGATACACATAGGCGGACTTGGGCCTTAGTGACAATAAAAGATGCAAGACTAGTTATTTATGTTATGTTTCTTTGATTGTCAAGACATTGTAACTCTTTAAATAAATAAAACAATATTTCAATTTCCATGTGTTATGAAACAATGATTCTGTTACAACACTCCCCGACGTTTTCCGCCACGTTTTGTTGTTCTACGTGGTCGGGGTGTGACAAAAGAGTTGGTATCAGAGCTCATGGTTATAGGGAATTAGGTTATTAGTAATACTTTGACCTAGTCTATAACCTTCCTAGGACCCTAACGCGAGTTTACTTGCGTTTAGTCATAAAACAATACCGTCACCTATCCTTAGGCGACGACCTCAACAAGAACATAAATTTCAAAACCGCTTTGAAAACTAATCATCTGTTCTAGGATGATTGATTACTAGGTTTTGAACCCTCTATTGTAAGGTTTTGAACCCTCTGTTATAAGGTTTTGAACCCCTTTGAGTTTTCAAATCTCGTCAAAGTTTGGGTCGTATAATGTGAACACGTGCAAACTGGAAGAGCGAATGCCTGTATCCTGAGTTTTCTGTCTAAGGCTAGAGTGTTCGTATAAATCCGCAGTATCGGACCAGTCACTCTTACCTGGGAACTCTTGGGGTGAGTGTTCACTTATAGGCGAGCATGTCTTCAGTGATACATTAATATGATCCGTTTACTTTGATTAGTCACCATCTCATTTGTTTGCCTTAGGTAACAAACAAATGATCGCAATTTCTATGTGTTGTTATTTTGTTCTATTTGCCGATAACATTTCATTTGTTTCCTCCTATGTCTTTCATTTTCTTCTAGAATGTCTCTTCATCACGATGACGCCCAGATATCCAAGCAGACTGCCAAATTCGCTCAGCGAATAGGCGAAGTAGTCCTGAAGACTGTTGAATTAGCTACTGCCATGTATCGTCTCCAGGATGAAGCCACTCAAGAGTCACCAAGACAGGCAGGACCTAGTCAGGTGACAACACCATCAGCCAAGAAACCAATCGAGGAATCAAAGACCATGGATGAACGATCCCCTAAGAAGTCAAAGAAGCGAAAGGCTTCTCAGAACTTCGCCGTGGTCGCTCACAATGGTCAAGCCGTCTCCAACCAACCAGCTCAACCCCCTGCTAGGAAGCCATACAATGGAACTGCACCCTTGTTCAACCAATGTAACCTTCATCATCATGCTAGGGTGAGGTGCCGCAAATGCCAGATTTGTGGACTTATAGGTCATACAGCAAGGGTTTGCCCAACTGCAGCTGTACCAAATAAAGCTGGCGACACTCCTACTCAAGCTCGTTTCTCACGAGGGTCTTGCTACAACTGTGGCGAGATGGGCCATTTCCAAAGGGATTGCCCAAAGCTTGCTAATGCAAATCTGACCCACGGATGAGCAGTTGGCTGAGTAGAAGATGTTGCTGTCTTATGCTTTGGTTTCCTTCGTTTTCTAGTAATGTGAAACAATATGTCTTGTTCATAAATAAAAGTTGTTGTTCGCAATTCTGATATACAAGTATAGTTACATGTGTGTATGGCATTTCCCTATAATACCTACAATAAGGAACTATGTTCCTTACAAACTACTTTTGCGAATTTCCCATTTTTGTGTCTACTCATGATTCCCTCGAAAAATTTTAAAGTACTCGTTTCATCCCAGGAGACGAAGTACAATAAATAAAGGGAAATTATGAGTAATCGTGCTTTTTGCACATCTATGCCATTACATCCTTGGTTAGATAACTAAGGATATTTTCAAATCTCATACCCATTACGTTTTGATTTTTCAACATACACAGTACAAGTATTTCAAAAACAATCTTCATGATCTCAAAACATTTCATATAGTTTGAAAACATTTTTTTTATGCATTGTCTATGTTATTTCAAAAACATTGGCTATGCTTTCAAAAACAACCTTCATAATTTCAAAATGTTTCATATAGTCTGAAAACAATATTAACACAGTACATTTTCTTATCAAGTGCATGATTTCGAAAAGCATCATTCATATTTTCAAAAACCTTATACATAATTTCAAAATTCATCTTGCATGATTTTAAAAACATTTTATAAAAATATCTACCTAATACACCTGCTTTATGATTTCAAAAGTATTATATATAAGGTTTCAAAAACGTTAAACACATTTTTCTTAAAAGAACCCCATGCATAGTTTTCAAAAATATTTTCTTCATACATTGACTTAACCTTCAAATTCTGTTTCATATGTCGCCTTGACATATCAAGCATCTCAACTTCATAAGCATTCTTACTTCATGTTTTGACATAAGCACATCCAGTGCAAGGTTCAAAACATCTTCAACTTCTAAAATCCATATGGATCTTTTTATCTTCACAATTAGATCCTTGTGGATAATTGTCATGCAAATCAGAGTCCTTAATTGGATTCCTTATGTACCTAAATTCGAACATTTCGGTTCCTGATAATCGAAATCGAATTTTCTTTTTGAATCTTTCTATCTTTATAGTTAGATTCTTGACAACGTTTAAAATACCAAATAAAATCCACGGAATGAATTCCTAGTGTGCTTTAAATGCATGTACGCAATTAACAAGACAAATTAACAAACAATTTTGTGGTTATGTGACTATGTGTTTATACACCTTATGTTTTATTTTATGCATTTTGTGCTTTTACACTATTTGATATTCGTTACCCAAATCCTCGCAGAATCTTTCATATCTTCATATGAGGGATTCGTAGCAGAATATTCAAAAGGTACTACCTTAAATCCTTAATGGGCTTCTATGTAATAGTTAAGACCCTTGGATTATATAGTACCGCTCCATGATTCATAAGAGACCCTTTTAGTGGTCTAGTCAAAAAGATTGATTCAGAATCTGGTTTAAAAAAATGACATATGGTGATATGGCTGACAGACTCCTTGATAGTCTATTTAGATCATTTATTGATTTATTTAAAAAGACTCTATGGCGGTCTAGTCACACTCATCACAGGTTTGTTCATTTGGTTTTACCCTACACATCATAAAATAGACTGTGTGAACTATGCAAAGAATTGTCTAATTATGGACGCGTACATAATTATGAAATTCAGTGCACGGAAACCACAGTAAGATTTATTATGTGTAAGAACCGATAGTGACACCAATAACAAAATGAGAACGATGTAATGGAGGTACGGTGGACGCACCAATGACGCTTCATATACTTGTATATAAGTATCCCTCTTACATTGCAAGCATGATGTTATTAAAGTTACTAGAAGTTCAGAACCCTAACCAATGTTGTTCGATCTTTTCAACTTCATGTTTCAAGACCTCACAAGTTTCCTCTAAATAAAATTTCGGGACGAAATTTCCACAAGTAGGGGAGACTGTAACATATGTGCTTGTAATCATTGTGAACAGTTCTATTATCAATAAAACAATGTTATTTGATCCCAATGTTTGTTTGGTTGTGTTTTACATTTTTTTCATGTTTTGACTTTTGCTCAATTTCAAACTCTATATCGCTTTCTGGAGAGTTATACGCGAACTGGTACGTAAACGTAATCAGTTTAACGCGACAAATACTCCGGAACTTCAACATATACTTAACATACCTTAAATAACCCTTACATAACTTAGAAATAAGTTTTGAAGGCTTTGGTATGGCAAAAACAAGTTAATTCGCGTACAGGGACTAAACTTGACAACCCGAAGCTTTGTAACGCTTAATTATGCTCACTAGAATGCACGATATAAATTTCATAAAGTTTCGTTATCGTACGAGAAAGTTATGATCAAATTCGTGTACAAGGGGTTAAAGCGTCAACGTTGAAGTTTATGACTTTTCGGGTAACAATAAAGTTAACCGAGGGCTAAACAAAGTGGGTAAATGTCTTAAAGCCCTTATATGTCAATTTAGAGGGCTCATAATGCAAAACAAGACACGAAAGCGACCTTTAGAAGGACCAGGGACCAAAACTGCAATTAAAGGAAAATTGATTTGGCAGATCATACACGCTCGCGTAGCGCGAGCACTAACTATATATGCAGTCGCGCTACGCGACTGCCTTATCTGGACAGAATGTTGATTTTGTTGGATCTTGTCTGCCATAGCACTTGTAACAGCCATTAAATCGATTTTTCACATCTTGCTTGGCCCCTAAACACCCCCTAAACATCTAGGGACACTTGTTAAGATGTTGTGGTCACTTGTAGACTTGTGTGTAAACAAATTGTGGTGTTGAAATCACTATAAAAGGCCCCTTTGTTGCAACCAAGTTCTTCACACCTTCATTCAGCTTTCTGATCATTTCTGGAGCACAAGTCTTCTCTCAAGTGATCTCTGGTCATTCATAGGACTCTTGTAAGTTTGCCTAACCTTCCTTAGTTTAGTTTTAGCTTAAAAGTCAACCGTCATAATTAACGGTTGACTTAACGGTTAATCACTACTGGTCCAGTGATTAGTCGGATCAAAAGTAGTTATAAGTTGGTAATTATGTGGGTAATAAACCCTCCAAAGGGTTCCCCCTGATTCCCACTCTAACTAGGTCAAAAGTCGGGTCAAACTTGCTAATAAAAAGTCAACAGAAGTGTTAATTTCTAATTTATGCATAATTAGCAATGTAGAACATATACAACCTGTTTGATCATTAATATAACTTAGTAATTAGTGTAAAAACATGTCCAAACCTGTTCGACCCGACAATTTCCTGTTTAGACCCGGTTCGAAACCGAAAGTCGCATAGTTTGACTTTTACTTTGACTTTCAGTTCTGACCCGTTTAGGCATGTTTTAGAAATGCCTCAGAGCTTTAATTGGACTAGGTTACATACTAGTATAACCCTCTGTGATTATACACCTTGGTTCATTAGTTATCCAATTAATACGCATGTTTTCGTTAATTGCTCATATGTTGACCATTATGCCCTTTCCACCTTAAAACGTGATTTTTGAAAATGTAAAAGAGTAGAAACCTTTGTTACTGATATATAAACTTGTACCCAAAATTTGAGATCAATTGGTGGTGTAGATTGAGAGTTATGCTCATTAGCGCAAAATGAAAGCTTTATGTTAATTAAATGGCGTAATTAGCGTATAGCCTAGTTTAGCCTACTTTTTGATATCAAACTTATTACCCACTGATGTAATATATTATTTTGGGATTTTTAAAGATTTTTAATTAATTTTAGGCCGAGCATAACTCATAGTCATAGGCTTAATCCGGTAATTGTCGGTTTTGCCCTTACGGGCCATAAAATGAGTTTTACATATCTAAACGACTCCAAACCTTTTGCTACTGATTCTAAATGATAAATAAATTATTTTAAGCCTTCTGGAATAATAAAAATATCAGCTTTATGTATATAACCCGGAAACGGCTCCTAATCGCCTTTCTAAGCGTTTTTAACGCATAGTATGTACTAGAACTATTTTAGACATACAAGGGTTGATACCTACTGATATTTTAGGTAAATTATAATGTTTTAACAGTAAGCAAAAGTTGTTTAACTCAGACTTTAGTTTTGAGCTTTACGGCATATGTGAAATTACCAAAATGCCCCTACGGTGCATAGTTTGGTTATAATTGATAAATTTCACATATATACTTTACCCTACTGATATAACTTAGCAAATTGAGTATATTTTATGATTACATCAGACCTGTAACTCAGGTTAACACTTAAACTCTTTTATAACCTTTTAAATGACTGAACTACCCTTACGGGGCATAGTTTGCGTTTAAATACGTTTCGGGCATAATGAAAGACATATTACTGATGTCACAACATATTTGAAGCATATTAACTTAGGAAACATGTATATGGCTCTTACGAATACCCGTTACGCTTCTTACGCGTTTGGTTTGGTTTATATAACTAATTTACATAAATTAGCTGAAGCGGGTCAAACCTTATCGGTTTTATCTAAAAATCCAGATTGTGTATGAAATACCCATATTAAACAAGTCTTCAAACCTGTCGGGTCTAAATCACATTCTATCCGATCTTCCGACTTAGGTCCGGTTTATTAATGTAGTTACCTATATTAGGTGCCGTTTGATATTCCGTGATCTCTAGCATTGCTTGGTGGTTATCTTAGGACTTCTGAGCAATCTCAGGTGAGTACATAGACCCCTCTTTTACTGTTTTCCAAACATTTTGGGGTGGAACACATGTGCCTACTTGTTACTTTTGTGCTTTCCATGTTTTCACATCATATACCTGCTATGTTCGTTAGTACATTATAGTACATGATTTCATAACATTTCATGCTATGTATGCCCATTGTGTGCGTACTTAATACATTGTTTTACATTACATTTCATGCTATGTATGCCCATTGTGTGCGTACTTAGTACATTGTTTTACATTACATTTCATGCTATGTATGCCCATTGTGTGCGTACTTAGTACATTGTTTTACATTACATTTCATGCTATGTTTGCCCATTGTGTGCGTACTTAGTACAGTTGCTTTCATCACATGTTTACATTTTGGTATGACATTTGGGTTGTTTACAATGGAACAATACATTCATTAACATTAGCTACACCGTTCGTTAGTAGGTAATGGTACCATAGGAATTGACAACTCCCGTTCCTGAAATCCTGGGTTTGTTTGGATTGGAAGGAATGACCGAATTCGATATACATAACTTAGATAAACCTTTAATGTGTTTAAGGGTTTATCGCCACAGTCTCAAGGCTTGGATGTATGCATTTTCACAATACCGCATAAATGTTTGTATTAGTATAGCATGCATTTGTTCCACAAAACATAACTTTGATTTAAACCATGTTTTACTTCAATACCTTGTTTTTGTGCATTTTACATATGGTTTAGTTGATATATTTCACATACCATACATGACATTTTTGGATACACATAACATGATTTACATTAGATATAAACATTTTGACATTGATATACACAATTCATGATTTACATTAAACACAGACATTTGATATGGTTTACACAATAACAGTTTGACATTTGATTATACATAAACAATTTACAAGCATGTGTAATATGATACAAGCATGGTGGATACACCGCTGGTACTTCCTATATATAAGTGTTTGTATGGTATTACATATCGTAGCGTTATTTAAATCATTTCAATTTATGACACATGACATTTTATACAAATAACATACTTTTTACAAGACATTGTTTACAAACAACTTATCTTACACAAATCCATTTTTACATGGTTATTCATTTAACCTTACATTTATTTATACATATCATCTGAACTTATTGTTTTTCAAACGATTTATAAAACAAAGCAAATTACAAGGTTCATGACTAAACATTTTCTCAAACATAAGTCATGAATTCTGTTTTCACAAAACCTATGTATCTCACAGGCATTTTTATGCTGACGTACCTATTTTCACATGTGTTTTCAGGAGATGATGCATAGGACTTATTGTAACACCCCGTCCCGGAAGGGCCGGCGTGTCACAATAACGGTGGTCAGATCAAAAACATAATTCCATTTATACTTAAATGTATTACAAGGCTTTACAACTTAATAAAGGATATCTAATCCATTACAATTATTTCTACTGTCTTGTCCAAACACTCGAGCACTCTTCCATATCCCCTGTCCCAGATTGTCCTGATAACCTGACGTAAAGAAGAAAACACAACAAAGAAAAACGTACGTCTGAGCAAAATTTTGAACAGTTTTGCCCAGTGTGCGGATAACGGAAGATAAAAGCTTATTTTATTTAATATCCGGAGTTAACTTTTTTGTGAAAACGTTACGATGCATAAACATAATCATAATCATATCTTACGGATATACCCATGAGCAAACTGAAAACGTGACAATACACAGGTAGCTACTCCTGCATACTTATCACACGAAATGGTGAGTTGGCATACCCTCTATCCATTTCCTTATAACTTAAAATCCTAGGATCGATCCATACGCCTCCTAGTAGCTTTGTACCACACTTGTACCTAGGGACGCTGTGAACTAATCTCTCCGTCACAGATGGAGCACATGCTGTTGATGCCGCAACAACATGCTCGTGGGACACTCCACGAGAAGCGATACTCAGGGTAACAGAGTACAAAGGTCTTATTCACATAACTTATAAAACTTATTTTCAGAACAGAACGGAACTTATTTTCATAACAAAACAGAACTTATAAACTTATATTCAGAACAGAACGGAACATATATTGGAACATGCGATAATGAGTACAACTTAACAGAAAAACTATCGCATGACATGAAAACTAAAATCAAGGAATTCAACGGACTGTCAAATGAATCAATAATCAAAGACGTGAGGAGTTTTAAAATCAAAGAGTGGAACCAGTCATCAAGGTATGGTTATCAATCCTATCTTGACAATTTCGTCCCTAAAATGTGGTTTATTAAACGAACAAGATAAAACCTTGACTCGTTAACAAGGAACCACGAGAGTATGAAATGAAAACCAATTTCTTAAACCTTTTCAAAACGTTTGAAACTTTCAACATGTATTTCCTAACTTAATCTTAATACGGAACTTGTATTCAATATCAAAAGAAAGGAATTTTATCCGTACCCAACGGACTTAAATCTAAAGAAAGGAATTTTATCCGTACCCAACGGACCTAAATCTAAAGAAAGGAATTTTATCCGTACCCAACGGACATAAATATAAAGAAAGGAATTCTATCCGTATCCAACGGACATAAATATAAAGAAAGGAATTCTATCTGTACAGAACTTATAACTTATTTCATAACTTAATCTTAATACGGAATCTATTCGTACGAGACTTATAACTTAATCTTAATACGGATCTATTCGTATGAAACTTAGAACTTATTCCAGAACTTAATCTTAATACGGAAATCTAAAATCAGTAATAATATACTTGGATCAAAACGACATAACCCGAACTAAAGGATTCTATCCAACGGACATAAATCGAAAGGATTCTATATGTACCTAACTGACATAAATCAAAAGAAAGGATTCTATGCGTAAGGAATGTATAACTTACTTAATCTTAATACGGAATTCAGAATTGACAGAAATCGAATGAAAGGAATCTACCCGTACGATATATCAGAATTAACAGAAATCGAAAGAAAAAGATTCTATTCGTATCCAATTGATATAAATCAAAAGAAATGAACCTATCAGTACTGAACTTATAACTTATAACTTAGATCTTAATACGGACTTTAAAATCAGAATGATATGACGCAAATCGAAAGAAAGGAGTCTATCCGTACTGAACTTATAACTTATAACTTAGATCTTAATACGGACTTTAAAATCAGAATGATATTACGCAAATCGAAAGAAAGGAGTCTATCCGTACTGAACTGATAACTTATATCAAAAAGGACATAAATCGAAAGAAAAGAAGCTATCCGTACTGAACTGATAACTTATATCAAAAAGGACATAAATCGAAAGAAAAGAAGCTATCCGTACTGAATTTATAACTTATACTTAGATCTTAATACGGAACTTAAAATCAGAAATGATATACTTATATCAAAACGACATAAATCGACAGAAAAAGAAGCTATCCGTACCTTAAAATTTCCAGGTGATGCTACCTTGTTTTCAATTGTAGATTTATACGGGCAGAGTTTAGCCTACTGATTATTCTCTTAACCTAATTTGCTCACAAACTAGGTATTTAACTTAATACAGCATTTACGATAACTCACGAGATCAAATTCTCACAATGAATGACAAAATGCAATACTTTGCCTATCGAATTAACGATGATCCGTTGAATTAACAACGAACGACAAGGTATAATACTTTACCCATCGAATTAACGATGATCCGTTGAATTAACAACGAACGATAAAGTATAATACTTTACCTATCGAATTAACGACAATCCGTCAAATTAATGACGAACGATAAAGTATAACCCTAATGTGGGCGGCACTTAAACATTCATTAGATATTTGAATCAATCGGACAATGAATCGTATCAGCGATTGAGTTAATACCCTGTTCTGCAGCACCCCGCTATGCTTAATTTGTGATTAGTGTGTGTTTGGAGAGTAATCGGACAATAATTCGGCGTAATTTTGGAGTTTGTTCGACGTTTTTGTGTCCAGAATCGAATGCCAATGTCCTGTATTTATAACTGAAATTTGGTCACCCATACGCATCGTAGGCCTAACATACCCTACGCATCGTATGGTAAGCATACGCACCGTAGGCCTTACTTCTCTACGCATCGTATGCATTTTAACTAGCATGCGCATCGTAGGCCATACTTTGATACGCATCGTAGGGCTTGAAAAATAGGCCTATAGACTAGCCACGACTGGGACTAGCCTTGATGAGTCAGTACTTTCATATTTCAGTTATTTGACAACGAATTTTTAGGATAATTATCAAGTGGAAAATACCCCCCCTAAGTTTTAGGGGCCCTAAATCCTGATTCTGAAAATTCTGAAAATCTTAGGGTTTGTACAGAATTACTTGGGTGTCTTAATTAAGGTTTCCTATTGGACTATAATTCATAAGGATTGTTACATTTTATGTTTTAAAATTTTCGGGTGTTACAAATCTACCCCTCTTAAAAAAATTTCGTCCTCGAAATTATTGCATACCTGTATATATATTAATAATCATACTTGAACGTGACCCACTATGATCAATAGTCATACTTGAAATAAAGCTAGAGTAAAAACAATGAAGATGACGAAATACTTATGTTCGAGACTATCATGAAGTGAAAAGAAAAGTCGAAATCCTAATCCAATGTCTACCCATTACCTCACAGGTCTTATCTTATGTTTAAGTTTTCTACAGGAAAGAGCCTTTGCTCTGATACCATAGCTGTAACACCCCGTCCCGGAAGGGCCGGCGTGTCACAATAACGGTGGTCAGATCAAAAACATAATTCCATTTATACTTAAATGTATTACAAGGCTTTACAACTTAATAAAGGATATCTAATCCATTACAATTATTTCTACTGTCTTGTCCAAACACTCGAGCACTCTTCCATATCCCCTGTCCCAGATTGTCATGATAACCTGACGTAAAGAAGAAAACACAACAAAGAAAAACGTACGTCTGAGCAAAATTTTGAACAGTTTTGCCCAGTGTGCGGATAACGGAAGATAAAAGCTTATTTTATTTAATATCCGGAGTTAACTTTTTTGTGAAAACGTTACGATGCATAAACATAATCATAATCATATCTTACGGATATACCCATGAGCAAACTGAAAATGTGACAATACACAGGTAGCTACTCCTGCATACTTATCACACGAAATGGTGAGTTGGCATACCCTCTATCCATTTCCTTATAACTTAAAATCCTAGGATCGATCCATACGCCTCCTAGTAGCTTTGTACCACACTTGTACCTAGGGACGCTGTGAACTAATCTCTCCGTCACAGATGGAGCACATGCTGTTGATGCCGCAACAACATGCTCGTGGGACACTCCACGAGAAGCGATACTCAGGGTAACAGAGTACAAAGGTCTTATTCACATAACTTATAAAACTTATTTTCAGAACAGAACGGAACTTATTTTCATAACAAAACAGAACTTATAAACTTATATTCAGAACAGAACGAAACATATATTGGAACATGCGATAATGAGTACAACTTAACAGAAAAACTATCGCATGACATGAAAACTAAAATCAAGGAATTCAACGGACTGTCAAATGAATCAATAATCAAAGACGTGAGGAGTTTTAAAATCAAAGAGTGGAACCAGTCATCAAGGTATGGTTATCAATCCTATCTTGACAATTTCGTCCCTAAAATGTGGTTTATTAAACGAACAAGATAAAACCTTGACTCGTTAACAAGGAACCACGATAGTATGAAATGAAAACCAATTTCTTAAACCTTTTCAAAACGTTTGAAACTTTCAACATGTATTTCCTAACTTAATCTTAATACGGAACTTGTATTCAATATCAAAAGAAAGGAATTTTATCCGTACCCAACGGACTTAAATCTAAAGAAAGGAATTTTATCCGTACCCAACGGACCTAAATCTAAAGAAAGGAATTTTATCCGTACCCAACGGACATAAATATAAAGAAAGGAATTCTATCCGTATCCAACGGACATAAATATAAAGAAAGGAATTCTATCTGTACAGAACTTATAACTTATTTCATAACTTAATCTTAATACGGAATCTATTCGTACGAGACTTATAACTTAATCTTAATACGGATCTATTCGTATGAAACTTAGAACTTATTCCAGAACTTAATCTTAATACGGAAATCTAAAATCAGTAATAATATACTTGGATCAAAACGACATAACCCGAACTAAAGGATTCTATCCAACGGACATAAATCGAAAGGATTCTATATGTACCTAACTGACATAAATCAAAAGAAAGGATTCTATGCGTAAGGAATGTATAACTTACTTAATCTTAATACGGAATTCAGAATTGACAGAAATCGAATGAAAGGAATCTACCCGTACGATATATCAGAATTAACAGAAATCGAAAGAAAAAGATTCTATTCGTATCCAATTGATATAAATCAAAAGAAATGAACCTATCAGTACTGAACTTATAACTTATAACTTAGATCTTAATACGGACTTTAAAATCAGAATGATATGACGCAAATCGAAAGAAAGGAGTCTATCCGTACTGAACTTATAACTTATAACTTAGATCTTAATACGGACTTTAAAATCAGAATGATATTACGCAAATCGAAAGAAAGGAGTCTATCCGTACTGAACTGATAACTTATATCAAAAAGGACATAAATCGAAAGAAAAGAAGCTATCCGTACTGAACTGATAACTTATATCAAAAAGGACATAAATCGAAAGAAAAGAAGCTATCCGTACTGAATTTATAACTTATACTTAGATCTTAATACGGAACTTAAAATCAGAAATGATATACTTATATCAAAACGACATAAATCGACAGAAAAAGAAGCTATCCGTACCTTAAAATTTCCAGGTGATGCTACCTTGTTTTCAATTGTAGATTTATACGGGCAGAGTTTAGCCTACTGATTATTCTCTTAACCTAATTTGCTCACAAACTAGGTATTTAACTTAATACAGCATTTACGATAACTCACGAGATCAAATTCTCACAATGAATGACAAAATGCAATACTTTGCCTATCGAATTAACGATGATCCGTTGAATTAACAACGAACGACAAGGTATAATACTTTACCCATCGAATTAACGATGATCCGTTGAATTAACAATGAACGATAAAGTATAATACTTTACCTATCGAATTAACGACAATCCGTCAAATTAATGACGAACGATAAAGTATAACCCTAATGTGGGCGGCACTTAAACATTCATTAGATATTTGAATCAATCGGACAATGAATCGTATCAGCGATTGAGTTAATACCCTGTTCTGCAGCACCCCGCTATGCTTAATTTGTGATTAGTGTGTGTTTGGAGAGTAATCGGACAATAATTCGGCGTAATTTTGGAGTTTGTTCGACGTTTTTGTGTCCAGAATCGAATGCCAATGTCCTGTATTTATAACTGAAATTTGGTCACCCATACGCATCGTAGGCCTAACATACCCTACGCATCGTATGGTAAGCATACGCACCGTAGGCCTTACTTCTCTACGCATCGTATGCATTTTAACTAGCCTGCGCATCGTAGGCCATACTTTGATACGCATCGTAGGGCTTGAAAAATAGGCCTATAGACTAGCCACGACTGGGACTAGCCTTGATGAGTCAGTACTTTCATA
This sequence comes from Helianthus tuberosus, assembly GCA_030545235.1. Lineage (NCBI taxonomy): Eukaryota > Viridiplantae > Streptophyta > Magnoliopsida > Asterales > Asteraceae > Helianthus > Helianthus tuberosus. Next base: position 45,327,110 of record CM060429.1, on the reverse strand, counting down.
TTTCAGTTATTTGACAACGAATTTTTAGGATAATTATCAAGTGGAAAATACCCCCCCTAAGTTTTAGGGGCCCTAAATCCTGATTCTGAAAATTCTGAAAATCTTAGGGTTTGTACAGAATTACTTGGGTGTCTTAATTAAGGTTTCCTATTGGACTATAATTCATAAGGATTGTTACATTTTATGTTTTAAAATTTTCGGGTGTTACACTTATCAAGATACACATAGGCGGACTTGGGCCTTAGTGACAATAAAAGATGCAAGACTAGTTATTTATGTTATGTTTCTTTGATTGTCAAGACATTGTAACTCTTTAAATAAATAAAACAATATTTCAATTTCCATGTGTTATGAAACAATGATTCTGTTACAACACTCCCCGACGTTTTCCGCCACGTTTTGTTGTTCTACGTGGTCGGGGTGTGGCAAAAACCATAAACTAGTCTATTACAACTTTGAGCCGCAAAATGGGCCAAAACCATAGACAACACCAAACATAAAACACAACCACAAGGTCGGGCCCGATTTACATAATCAACATAACCAAAAGTTTGTTGAGGCAAGTTTTGGTCAACCAAATATTAACAATTAAAATATGACCAAAATTTATATATTGCCTAAAATAAAATAAATCAAAACCTTTAGAGTTTTAAAGTTTGTGACTTATTATTCCGGTGAAAAAGACCGGTTTCGATTTGCATGTGGTGAGCATAAGCCCTGATACCGCTGAAGGAATTTTTATGGTATAATTTTATTTTTATTTTATGAACCCGGTTCATATATGTATATATTTATTTGTTACAAAGATTAGTCAAAATACTTTTGACAAGTAAGTGTACATGTATATATATGTTAGTTAAAATAAACTTTAACTAGTTGAAATATATATATATACATTTTAAGCAATGGAAGCAAATGTAACAATGTATAAATAATATGAACACATTTATACCAAGGAGCACCCGTAATGGAACAAGGTCACCGACATGCAAACACGAAATAAAAACGCAAACCATAGGGGGTTTAGATATACCTTCGGTTAGTAATAAACCGGTTGAGACACCGAGGTTCAACGAACAAGTGCTAGTTTTTTTTTTTGGGTAAAGGGTTACCCCGGTGAATTTTATAAATAATCAAAGAATAATACATGTGCATCAGATAGGATACACAATGCTAGACTTGGCATACCAAGACTAGGGCCACCAGCAAAAAACAACCAACAAAACAGACACACACTAACTCAACCAAGAAACAAACTCAACCAGGACTAAACACAAAAAACCGAAACACTATCCAGGGCTAGCCCGGGCCATCGTCGTCTTCAAGCATAGGAATCTTCCACTTCTTCGTGTGATTCGTATCCCCACGAGTCTTGAAACCCATCACACGTAATCTGATTGCATTAACAATTCTATCGGTCACCATTGAAACACTGCTTTGATTTAGAGAAAATAGGCGATTGTTTCTTTCCTACCAAATGAAGTACGTTGAGGCAGCAACTACCATTTTGCAAACAATGTGATCAATCTTCCTTGTGTTAGCATGATGAATCATCCAGTCCATAATGGACTCCCATGAGTCGTTCACATCACTCATATCAACCAAAGACTTGACATTGTTCCAAACCAGAGCAGCAAAAGCACATTGGAAAAAAAGATGGTCCCTTGAATCAAAATCATACTTGCATAACGGACAACACATCAGCCCTAGATTTGTTTCACTTCCCGCTTCCCATGCTCCCAAACGGTCTTGGGTTCTTAGCTTATTCTTAATTACCAACCACATGTGAAACGAATGACGTGGAATGCACTGAGAGAACCAAATAAGATTTGCCCAATCAACTGTGGCGTTACGCTTCCGAATGTTATTTCATACCTCTTTCGAACCAAATTGCTGAGGAGTACCCTCCAAATCTTTCCAGATTAGCTTGTCTTCCATTTGTTGGACTAGATTAGGAGTATCAATATTGATTAACACCGGAAATAAATCTAACCAAGCTTGCGGCCACCTCCATTGGCCGTGAACATGAACAAGGGTATCAACAGAGGATTGTAGTGTAAAACCTGCATTAGCAATAACCCGAGGCGAGATAAACAAGCTCAAAGGGCTGTATAGACACCAGTTGTCACTGCACGCATTAGTTTGAGCTCCACTTCGAATAGACTTCCATATAAATGGTCGCACAAGACTTCGAATGGACATGATTTTCCGCCATCCCCAGCTTAAACTTCCCCGACATGGAATATCCCATAAGCTTCTACCTTTTAACTTGTGAGATTGAATCCATTGAACCCATAAAAATCGCCTGTTGCTAACAATGCTCCATATATGTTTTGCCATGAGAGCCTTATTAACATCAGAAATACTTTTGATACCCAAACCACCTTCCTCCTTTGGCAAACAAACCTCCTTCCAAGCCACTTTAGCATGAACTTTCCCTTGACGACCTGCATTCCATAAGAAACGCCTCATCCTCTTCTCTAGCTCCTTGGTAACATGAGTTGGAATAATGAAGACGGCTGCCTAATAAATATGCATAGAAGATAGGACAAAATTTATTAACTGAAGACGTCCAGCAAAAGAGAGGGATTTCATCATCCAGTTATCAATCTTCTTATCCATGCGCTCCACCAAAAGCTTGCAATCACTAGACTTCAACTTCGACGAAATTAGAGGCACCCCTAAGTATAGAACAGGCAAGCTCCCTTCTTGAAATGGCATAACTTGAAGGATCTCCTGTCTAATCTGGTGAGGGACATTCCCGAAGAAAACAGTACTCTTAGACGGGCTTGGGACCAGACCAGATATAGCAGTAAATCTTTGTAACACTTCCTTGATTTTCCGAACAGAAACTATGTCACCATGAACAAAAATGAAGAGGTCATCAGCAAACGAGACATTAATGATCTTCTGTTTAGCACAATGTGCATGAAATTTGAAAGAATTAGATTGAGCGGCTCTTTGGAGAATAGAAGAGAAGACCTCCATGATGAGAGTAAAAAGATATGGAGACATCGGGTCACCTTGTCGAAGACCACGTTTACCTCTAAAGTAGCCATGAAGATCACCATTAATGTTTAAGGAATAAGAGGCCATTGAGACGCACGTCATTATCCATACCACCATTTTATGATGAAATCCAAAATGCTTGAGAACATCCTCCAAAAAAGACCAACTAACAGTGTCATAGGCCTTCTGAATATCTATTTTAAACGCACATCTAGACGGGCCTCTGTTAAGATGATAGTTATGCATTAGTTCTTGGGTCAGAAGAATATTGTCTGATATCCTTCTCCCTGGCACAAAGGCAGATTGGTTGATACTAACAAGCGACATCAGACTACCATTAATCCTGTCAGTTATTATTTTGCTAATGCACTTATACAAGACATTACAACAGGAGATAGGCCGGTAATCCAGAACCAAATCAGGAGTCTCCTTCTTTGGAACTAGAGGCAGGATCGTATGATTGATTTGTTTCAGCAGTTTACCGTTTTGAAAAAAATCCAAAATGGCGTTAGTAACATCGTTACCCACTATATCCCATGCATGCTTGAAAAACGCTGACGTAAACCCATCGGGACCTGGCGCCTTGTTTTCACCAATACTAAACATCGCCTTCTTGATCTCCTCCCGAGTAACCTGACTAACCATATGGTCTCTAGCACTTGAATCAAGAGTATTAAGAGGCAGATTATCCCAATCCATTGTGTCTACCCGATCTTCGAAGCCCAAGAAATTAGAATAATGATCGACTAACGCAGTCATAATACCATCTCCTTCATGTCTAGTACCACATATATCCGTTATGCTATGAATTTTACCTCTTGCATTTCGACTTTTCACAGCATTATGGAAGAATGTAGTGTTAGAATCCCCCGCACAAAGCCATTCTACCTTAGACTTTTGTTTAAGAAAACATTCCTCATCATATGCAGCCGTTTGGAACTCTTTGAGACAAAGGGCCTCTTGTTGACGAAGAGAGACATTCATCGGTTCCTCATCTATGAGCTTGTGTATGTCATCCAGTTTAATGCGAAGCTCCGACACCTTTTTGTGCAAGTTCCCTTGAAGAAACAACAATTTTCGTAAATGCGGCTTCAAGTTTCTAAGTCTTTTCATAACCGAGAACATCATTACACCATCAAAATTCTTGCTCCACTCCTGCTCCACATACATCCGAAATTCAGGTTTAGAGGTAATAAAATTCGGGAACTTGAATGGCTTATACTTCTTATCAACTTGACTGGAAATCTTCAGGATGCACGGTGTGTGATCCGAAACACGGAATAGGTGATAGAAAACAAAAGCATCCGGAAACAAATCCAGAAATTTGATATTTCCCATAACACGATCAATCTTCTTTAACAATCCCACCCGTTCTTTGGTTTCTGGTTCCATGTAAAGTGAAGACCATGCCCCTTTAAGTCGATTAACTCAGTGTATTTAATACACTCATTAAATTCACGTGACCTAATGGAACTATTAGACGGACCAAAGAGAGAGTCTTCGGCATGTAGCGTTTCATTAAAATCCCCCGTTATAGACCAAGGTTTATCTTGACAAAAATTCTTATGCATACACAGGTCATCCCATAGACTTCTCCTATCTTGGTAAGCATTCTTAGCATAAACAAAAGAACAAAAAATAACCTTTTTATCAGTTCTTGTTTGTATCTGAGCATGAATAACTTGATCTGTTTGTGATAACACCATAAGATCCACCACCGCTTCATTCCAACCAAATATTATCCTAGTACCTTTATCACATAACCCACCATTGGAAGTCCAATTCCAGTTACGGAAGACATTCTTACACACCTTCGCTAACTTAGACACATCCACATGAGATTCAAGAAGAGCACAAACATTTATATTATTTTCAGCAACTACTAAACGAACCTCAGTTTGTTTCAGGGGACGGTTCAAGCCCCTAATATTCCAAGCCATTATGCTACCCATTGACCACGCTTTGACCAGGAGTGCTTGCTCCCTCAGAATCAACTTTACGGTAGTCCATACTCATAAAACGAGACATCTCAATAGGTATAACTTCCATTACATCCTCATTGATCTGGCCCGTTTTGATATTCTCATTATCAGATTTCACATTCATATCATTCAGGTTCTCTAACACATCACCATCCATATTTTCTAGCGTTTGAAACGAGTTTTCCATCCGAATAGTGCTAGCTGATTCGTATTTTCTAACTTAGAGCTGCTGAAAGGCTTTGTTCCTGACGTACTCGGCTCTGATTTATTGAACTTCGGCTTATATTGGAGTTTCGGCTTTTGTTTTTTATGCATGACACCAGGTTTGACCGTCTTTCTTTTGTCAGTGATAAAACCCTCTTCACCAACAGTTACCTGTTTCGGTTTAGTAGTGATATTCTTGGGACATGTATGATCATCGTGACCAAAAATACAACAATAAAGAGCATCTTTGGGGCTTCCATTCATACTCCACTCTAATATTTTCCGTAACATACCCATCCTAGTCTAATTTTGGTATAGCCACCACAATATGTTCCTTCAACTCAAAATCAACATTTATTTCAATCATCGCTCTTGCAAAACTACTACGGCCCCAGTTTTCTGCACACATGTCGGCCGTATAGCTGTCTAATCTCTTCGGCACACCAAGCCTAGAAGCTAACAAGCTCAATCCATCATCCGTATATATAGAAATAGGAACATTATGAAGTTTAATCCAAACCGAGACTGATTTAATTCCTTCTTTCTTTAATACCACCGATGGAGACCATATATTTAAGAACAATGGAACTTTACGAATTAGCCACGACCCACCCTCAAGAACTTTAGCATACCTTCCTTAGACTCAAATTTGAAAAAGAAAAACCCATCCGAGTTCATCATCAGCTTAACAAATCCAAACCTGGACCAAACATTCTTCGCATAGTATTCTACTACAGGGTACGGCAATATATTACCCAGAAAATAACCATAGAGGACATTTTCAAACCTTTCTTGAACTTTTTGCACAACCTCTCGTGCTATAACAACATCAGCCTCCTGACTTGTTTCAACCGGGTTCAGATGTCTGAAGTTGAGTTCCCTTTTGTTCGCCATTCTCTTCATAGCCATCTCCGCATAGGACACCTGGTTATTCAGTTCCTTGGACAGGTCTGCTTCTATGTTTTCAATACCCGATAACGGATCCTGTTTTTCGGCCTTCTCAAGTGTAACCGGCTTTGTTATCTTAGTGAGTTCATCGATCACATTGATCTTTCTTATTTCCGATTGTGAATTGTCAAAAATACCTCTACGCGGCATCATTCTCTTACCATCAATATCCACCACTTTACTCGCTATTGTAAAGGTGGCTTCCCACGATCATCCTTAGAGTAATCAGTCAACTTTTTACGTTCATCCATGACGAATGCAGCAATTCTCTCTTTTAACACTAGAAAAAACGAACCATGCAACAAGAACTAATGATAAACCAGCCGAAAAAAAGCCAAGAAAACCCTAGACTAGCTAAACCCTAACTTGTGATTCTAGCAAAATCATATAGTGTAATCGTTAAGTCAAGGTTTCTGCCTCACCAGAAGGACTGACAAACCAACAACACTATACAATATGATCGAAATCAGGAAGTTATTGTGGCGATTGACAACGGGAGCTAGAGAAATGCTAGTGTGAGCTGGGTCTCGGCGGTGGTGGCCGGCGGTGCCTACACTAGCGACTGGCGGAGAGCGGCGGCAGCAGGGTGGGCCGGCGGGGCGTCGGTGGCGGGGGCGAGCTAGCCGGCAGCGGTTGTGGCCGGTTAAGGTTTTGGGTTTTATGAGAGTTTTGTGTTCAAGTTCTTGCAACCTCAATTCTTGTCTATACACTTCCCTTATAAAGACAATGGAGCCTCATGCATGTTCAACATATGGTGGTCATGCACTTGGAAGTTGGACAAGTGTTGAGAAGCTTATGCATATGCAACAAGTGGCCATGCAAGAGTGCATGTGCGACATGTGGCATGGCACGAGTGTATGTGCGACAAATGGAGAGATGAATATACCCGTCTCACCCAGTCCATGTACCCGTCTCTCAGTTAATACCCGCAAATATAATCCTGCTCATGATCATAAAAATGATTATGATTCGTTTCGCATAACGTTTGTAATTACTAGTTAAATCATTTAAGTGGATTTTAGTTCGTTGCCCACGGTGTAACTCTTACGGGTCAAGACCCGGTCAGTAGCGTTGACTTACCGAACCGGACATAAATATCCAACACAACTTTCCCTTCATTTGAACTATCATTTTTCCTACAAATAAACTCGTTTGAATCTTGTATTGCTTTTTTAACCAAATCACTAAACTTTTCAGGAATTCCCGGAGGCTTAGCTTTATCATACGGCCTTTAACTCACAGTACATATTAGTGTCGGGGTCCCAATTTTTACTGAGACACGTCATCTGTAAATGTAGTTTTGTTCCACCACGGTACCCAGGTTGGTAAAAACCACCAGCACAAATTCCAAGGTCCCTGCAAGGTTTTACAATACTAATCGGGAAATAAAATCAAGAAAATCAATCACATGACATTGCAAACGAATTGTTCGGATATAAGCTTTATAAACCTGGTATACCTGATCATCAGAAGATATATAGCCCTTCAGGTGTACCATCCCAGGCCGCAAAATGTTGATTTTTTGACCTTTCATTGACTGTTTTTTATTCCTTTTCCCGGTTCATCACATGTAATGGAGCTTTTAGCTTGATTACATAACTAACCCTCTTTGGACAGATATCAAATACATGACGCTTTATTCTTTCATCGTCATCATCATCTTTCTGAGATTTACCCCATATTGTTTCACCTTCTTTAAACCACCACAATCATCTAACGCATTCGGCGTCATTCACAGCAAAAGCCGCATCAACAAGAATAGACTCTCTAGGAACTGATGATTTATCATTTTGGGAAAAAGAAGCACTATCCATAGATCCATCAATCAATCTGAAAGAATGTACATATAATTCACATTACAGATGCTCGTTAATCATTATGCAGTGAAAATTGACATTACTTTCTATAAATTAATCGTTTTATGATGATTCAAAATTAGGAATTTCTTCAAGTAATAAACCCTAATGAGAATAGAAATCTTGAAACATATCATACCTTCGCCTTGGGTTTCCAGTCCATTCGAGGATCAACACTCGTATGTTTGATTTTACTATCGGATTTACTAGGAGCACTATCAAAAGATCCATCATCAATCTGAAAGAATACATATACAATTTAAAAATCAAAATTGATATACAATATCAACAAATTTTTGTATTCCATGTGTAAATAGCATTAAAATGTTTTCAGAAAATCAAAATAATCCTTTAACAATAGTTTAAACTTGAACTTTTCAATAAATCTCAAAAGTCTGATCAAACCACTGTTTCTCTTAAACCTCTGATTGGCATGAAAATCTATCCACTGCTAAAGTGTATCCTCTGATACCCTATTCATATTCCTTGGTCAAACCTCTTTGTTGACCCAATCCACTGATCTCTATCCTCCGATAGTGTTATATTCACCACTGTTCCCATCCACTGATGACACACATCAGTGGTTTCCCAAACAACTGTCTTCCATTACATATTAGAGGTTACACGTGGACAGATGATGACCATCAGATCTTGAGAAACCGCTGCCACATCAGCATTCACTTTTTCCCTTTATAAACACTGTTCTATCCAAATAAAGTTTTACTCGCCGTATTGAATTCAAAATTCTAAAAAGTGGTTTCCATTACTCTCTTCTACTTCACAATTTCTTCCTTCTTGAACTCATTCGTCATGGATCTTATCATCAAAACACCTCACAATTACACTCCAATTCTTGAAGAGACCGACAACAATCGGTCTTACCATGCCATGATCAGAATCCTAAAAGAGTCAAAATACAAAGATATCATGGAAATCAAAGGCCCAATTCATCTTGATACACTCCGCCAATTTTGGGCTAATGCTGAGGTTCAAACTCAGAAGAAGGTCGCTTATGCCATCACTTCAAAAGTTGGTGGTACACTCATGCAAGTTTCACCAACAAACGGATCCGAATTAACCCTAATTCTCTCTCCTAGCATGGCTATCTCTGTTCTTCGTCCTACCTTGGTTTTTTCATCGTGATCCGGTGTATAACAGTCTGTTATTAGATCATTGATTGATCAATCATCTACTACGAACTTGTTAGCAATAGTGACCGATTTGAAAACTAGGGTTTCAGGTTTGTTCTTTTCGATCGCCGCCTTGATCTCTGGTTTCGAGTAGGTTGTATAGCGTGATTAGTTTACCGGTCCTTCTGGTAGGGCAGAAACCTTGATTTACTGATTTCTCTATATGATTTTACCTGTTCCATGGGTTAGGGTTTAAGCTAGTTTAGGGTTTTTCTTTTCTTTCGGTTTGTTGCACGTCTGGTTTTCTTGTTGCATGGTTGTTCAGTGTTCATGTTAAAGGAGAGAGTTGATATGTCCTCAATGGATGATCGTAAGATATCGGGTGGCAATCCTCAGGATATTCGTGGGAAACCTGTTTTATCATTCAAGGGTATTGCCGATCGTGTTGTCGATATTGATGGTAACACCTTAGTGCCGCGTAGAGGTACAATTATTAATCAAACGAAGGAGCCTAGGCAGATAAATGTTATTAACGAGCTTACTAAGATAACGATTCCTGTCAATGTGGAGAAATCAGAGAACATGAAGTCAGAAAAGAAGCAGGATGATTGTCAATCTGAAGGGGCTGAGGGTTTTGTGGGTAACCTAGGTAGCACATCTAAACCTTTGTCGTACACGAATATGGTTCTTAACCCTGCGACAAGGAAAGTTAATTTCAGGACTCTTGCTAGTTCTGACAAGCAAGAGGGGTGTGATGTTGTGCTTCCGCGTGAATCAGTTCGTGCAGTTCAAGAGAAGCTTGCTAACACGTTGTATGGTTATTTTCTAGGTGACCGTTTGGCATATCCAGTTGTGGAGTATTTTGTCAGGAATAATTGGAAGAAATTTGGGCTACAAAAATCCATGATGAATGCAAATGGATTTTTCTTTTTTAACTTTGCGGATCAGGTTGGTATGATGAATGCGCTTAAAGAGGGTCCTTGGATTATTAGGTCTCAACCTTTGTTTCTTAATGTTTGGTCTCCGTCTTCGAAGCTGGAGAAAAAAGAAGTCAAAAAGGTGCAAGTGTGGGTTAAAATTTATGATGTTCCTATTGCGGCTTACACGGAGGATGGTTTAATCTTGTTAGCCATGGCCATTGGAGAACCAAAGTTATTGGATTCATACACTACTTCTATGTGCGTCGATGCTTGGGGTCGGAGTAGTTATGCTAGGGCACTCATAGAAATTTCAGCTGACAATGACTTTAAAGAGGAAATAACTATGGCGGTACCTGATGTGGAGGGGGATGGTTTTGTTAAGGAGAAAATGTATGTTGAGTATGAATGGAGTCCGCATAGATGCTCGCACTGTTGTGTTTTTGGTCATTCAGAGGACACTTGTCCAAAACATAAGATTGCTAACGGTAAAGTAAAGGTCAAAAGCAACAGCAGGTGAATCAGAATCATGGCCCGGTAAAAAAACAACCGATGGTTGATGAAGACGGTTATACGGGGGTGTATGGAAAGAAAGCGGCCAAAAGGGTTGGTTTCAATGTGAATAAACAGAAGCAGAAATTTGAGTATAGGCTTGTGGGGGTTCGTGAAAAAGATGGGCCAAGTAGCTCAGTTCGTTCTTCCTCGGTTGTTTCCCACAATAAATTTGATATTCTAAGGAATGAAGGAGCTGATACGGGTCAAGGTAGTGATGGTTTAGTGAATGATAAAGGTGATTCGGATGATGAGGAGGTTGTTGCAGTGTACAACGAGACGAATGAATTCCTCAGGGCGGATAATCATACTACTAACAATGTCCTTAAAGGGGCAAGCACTCCTTCTTCGGGGGTTTCCAATGTTTAGTTTGGCAGTCTGGAATATAAGGGCGTTGAACCGCCCCCTGAAACAAATGGAGGTTCGTCAAGTGGTTAAGGATATTAACTTAAGTTTTAGTGCGATTCTTGAGTCTCATGTGGATGTAGGTAACCTGAGCAGGGTGTGTTCTTCTGATTTTCTGGACCTGGGATTGGACTTCTAGTGGGGGTTGTTGTGATAAAGGTACGCGTATTATTCTTGGATGGAATCCAGCAGTCGTCGATATTATGGTTTTGTCTCAATCGGCCCAGGTTATGCATGTTCAAATGTTCCTTAAAGCTGAGAAAAAGTCGTTGTTTTGTTCGGTTGTTTATGCGGATAATTCTCATATTGCTAGAAGAAGTCTGTAGAGTCACCTATCAATGCATAAATCGCTTGTTAATAATAATGCTTGGGTGGTTATGGGTGATTTCAATTCTGCTTTGTTTTTGGAGGATAAATCCATCGGAACCTCGTCTTTGTCTATTGGCATACGGGAATTTAGAGACTGTGTTGATAATTTGGAGGTTTTCGATATAAACTCTACAGGTTTGCACTTTACTTGGAACCAAAAGCCTAGAAAAGGAGTTGGTCTGCTTAAGAAGATCGATCGTATTTTGGGGAATACTACTTTTGTGGCTGAATTTCCTGAATCGGTTGCAGTATTTAAACCGTATCGGATATCTGACCATTGTCCTTGTATTCTAAAAACTACTAGTTCGACTAGTATGAAGCCTAGGCCGTTTAAATTCGCTAATTTTCTGGTTCATAAACCTAAATTCATGGATATTGTCAAGAGGGGGTGGGAGACTCAGGTTAATGGATTTTATCAGTTCCGAGTTGTTAAAAAGTTACGGATGCTTAAAAATCCTCTCTGTTCTCTCTTTTTTCGCCAAGGTAACCTTCATAAGAAGGTTATTGACCTGCGTGGGGAGCTGGATACTTTGCAAAAGGATGTTGATCGTGACCCGTTAAATGTGGAGTTGCGGATCCGAGAGAATAGTGTTCTACGGGATTACCAAGAAGCCTGCTTGGATGAGGAAAGGTTTCTGAAACAGAAGCCTAAAGTCGATTGGCTAAGGGCAGGTGATTCGAACACGACTTTCTTCCACTTGTCTTTAAAAAGTAGGAATCACAGAAGTCGTATTGATGGGATTACGGATTCGAATGGGGTTTATGTTGAGGGTGAGGGCGTTTCGAAAGCTTTTGTGGATCATTATGAGAATTTTTTAGGCAGTGGGGGAAATATTTCTCTTATGTCAGCGCCGGATTTATTTTAAAAGGTGTTGAGCCCTGAGGTGGCTAGTGCTATGGTTCGTCTGGTTAGCATTGAGGAGATTAAGGCGACATTCTTTGCTATGGGTTCTGACAAAGCTCCGGGTCCTGATGGGTATTCCGCGGCTTTTTATAAACATGCTTGCCTTTAATCGGTACTGATGTGTCGAATGCCATTCTTGATTTTTTTCAACACGGGCCGTCTTCTACAGGAGCTGAATCACACGTTAATCGCTCTTGTGCCGAAGGTTTCTACTCCGTCGATGATCACGAATTACCGTCCTATATCGTGTTGCAATGTCTTATACAAGTGTATTAGTAAACTGGTGGCGGATCGTATTAAAGGCGCTCTTAATGACATTGTTTGCATTAATCAATCAGCGTTCATCCCGGGCAGAAGGATCTCGGTAATATCTTACTAACCCAAGAATTGATGCATAATTATCATAGAAATTTTGGTCCTCCTAGGTGTGCTTTTAAGGTGGACATCCAGAAAGCGTACGACACGGTTGAGTGGATTTTTCTTAAAAGTGTTCTCCAGGGTTTTGGTTTTTGATGTATAAGAATTTATACATCTTTTAAACGTCAAATACGCCCCGTTTATGCGAAAACTCTTTGTATTTTCATTGATTTTGGTACTCATTTGAGTTGTTTGTGAAAATACAGGTCCGGGCTTCGGCCCGGTGATGAAACGAAGGCTTTTGGAGCAAAATGGAGCAAAAACGGAACATTTCAGCAAACGGCCAGATATGGCACGACCGTGCCACCCATGAGCACGACCGTGCCAGCCACTCCGACATTGGCACTCTCGATCAGCACCATCATCCAGCACCAACAAAAATCAAGGGAGCACGACCGTGCCATATGGTGGCACGACCGTGCCAGGTCAATTTTGTCCCCAAATCAGCTTGTTTCCGAGAATAAGAAAATCATGGCCGAGCACTATCGGCTGGCACGACCAGACAATGCCCGAGCACGGTCGTGCCACCTCGGGAACTTTTGAGCGGGATTTTTCCCAAAATGGTAGCATACTTGGTCAACATTCAAGAAAGTGGCTCTGACACTTGCCAAGCACGACCGTGCCAAAAGGTGGCATGGTCGTGCCATTCTCCCAGCAGCTTAAATACGAGTTTCTAGCTCATTTGGAAGAGAGTTGGAGCATTTTGGTGACTTTTTCTCTCAAGAATCTGGTCTTGGAAGCTTGTTGGAGCCAAGAGGGAGCCTTGAAGAGGACTTAATCACTTGAAGATCTACTCAAACATCATTTAAATCTTGTCTTTAACTTGGTTAGCTTACTAGTTACTACATTATGAACAATTTATGTTTATTTGCACTTGATTTGGTAGCTATGAGCCTTATGGGCTAAACATTTGAGTTGTCTAAACTTTGTTGAAGCTAATGAATATGTGATAACATGGAAGTAGATGTGATGATTGTTCTTGTTAATCTTCATGTTGGTATTTAATCTTGTTCTTGGAGTTCATGTGTATGCTTAAAGTTCTTGTTCTTGAATGTTTGCTCATAAGCATTTACATGTTGTGTTGGAAAGCCCATGTAAAGATTATGATTATTGAATCTTGTTAACTTGTTAGTATGATTCATAGCATGAAACTAGGAATGGTGATTGCTAATGTGATTGAATAATGATTTGAGCATATGTATGAATTCTTGCATCTAGATTTGGAAAGATCATGAGTATGTTTATATGGATTCTATAGTTTGTGTTCTTGTTAGCTTGATGATTTAGGCCAAAGTTGTTAGCTAGCATGACCATGCTTGTGGTTCGTATCAAGAACATGATGATAGTGCCAACTACTTGAAACCAAGTTAGGGTGATTAGTGTGTTGTTCATATTAGTTTTCCCTAAGTTGTAGAGTTAGGAGTTTTGACAAACAAATAACTCATGATTAAAGATTAACATCAACTTAGCAAGTGAGCTTAAAAGAATAATTTTTAGGTGATTAGAATGTTAATTCATTTCTAGTTTTCCTAAGAATTATAGACTAGGAAGCCTTGATTGGGGACTTAGTTAAATTTAGAGCTTGCATCATCACAAAACCTTTCACCTTGTTGTCATATGTTTGTTAGTGGAGACTTAGTTTAGGCAACCCTTTCTTAGATATTGTCTTTGTTAGAAATTTAGTAGTTTATTTATTTGCATGCTAAGTTAGGAAAAAAATCAACCCAATCATTTGAAAAGGCTTTAAAGTAGCAAAAGTTTAGTATCGAGACACCGCATCCACGGATTGATATCCGGTTCTTGCCGATTTGCTATATTACCACCCGACGGGTACACTTGCCCTTTGTGTGTGTAGTTAGTTCCTAGGTGAAAAACCATTTTAAAACTAAATCTGTGTGAACAAATATCTTCATAAAAATATATATAATTCACGCACATCAAGTTTTTGGCGCCGTTGCCGGGGATGCGGTCTTCTTGAAAACGATTCGAGTTGCTTATTTAGCCATTGTGCAAAGTGTAAAAAGTTTTTGTCTACTTGTTTTATTTGCCTTTGCTTGAATATTTGAAAAAAAAATGATTATTTGCTAGTTGTTTTTGTTTTTGTATATATTTTGTGCATTGTGCTCCTCCTTATTCCCTACAGGTCGTGCATGTCCTCAACCCCCGCTGCTGATATCTTTGAGCCTTCAGCGGAGCCGAAGCGTGATCTTCACCGGAGGCTGCGGGAGCGGTTTCGCTTGGTAGCCGAGACGATTGAGACAGACGCGGGAGACGACGACACCTTCTACGAGGTTCGGGTAGACATGGCGGACGCAGAAGAGAATAGGATTTTGAACGAAATAGGAAAACCGTCACTCGATGGTTTACCTGCGAGCATCAATGCACCGACGATTGACAATAATAATTTCGAGATCAAGGCTGGCACCATATCGATGTTGCAGAATGCGATGCAGTTTTATGGCAAGGATCACGAGGATCCTAGTGTTCACATTGCGGGGTTTCTAGAGGTTTGTGCCACATTTAGGATTCGTGATGCATCATCGGATGCTATCCGCCTTCGACTCTTTCCATTTTCTTTACGGGATGGAGCCAAGGAGTGGCTTCTTTCATTTCCAGCTGGATCTATCACTACATGGAATCAATTAGCTGAGAAGTTCCTTCAGAAATATTTCCCACCAGAGAAAACTGTTCGGTTGAGAACCAAGATTCTGAACTTTCGTCAGGACGAGGACGAGTCCCTTTACGAGGCATGGGAGCGTTTCAAAGAGCTTATGAGGAAGGTCCCACATCACGGGTTGCCCAAGTGGCAACAATGCCAGATCTTCTACCATGGTTTGGACAGTCAGGGACAGATGATGGTTGATACATACTCGGGTGGGGATATCGGCACGAAAAATGCCACCGAGGCGTTTGAGATTCTAGAGAGATGCACCGTGAAAAACCGGACGCAACAGCCACCAAGAGGTAAGAGTTCTCGGCAGGGAGTTCATCATGTGGATGACTACACAGCCATGACAGCACGTATGGATGCCTTATCTTCGAAATTTGATCGAGTGATGGAGATGCACTCGAGAGGTTCTTCGAGTGGGGGAGCATATCAGGTAGGTGATTTACAGACGGGAGAGATGTCACACGAGCATGTTGATTTTATGGGAAACCAATACCGTCCTCAAAATAATCCCTACAGCAATACTTATAATCCGGGGTGGAAGAATCACCCGAATTTCAGTTGGAGGCCCGATGCTTCCAATCTGCAGCCACCCGGATTTGCTCCACATCCCCCAGCTCCAGCTCATGGAGCATATGGTCCATCTCGACCTCAGCAGGGACCTTCCGCCAGCGAGCCTAGTGTGCATGATATGCTTAGCCAGATCTTAGCCGGTCAGAACACTCAAAAGGCCGAGAATGAGAAGCGTTTTAAGGAGTATGACGGTCGCTTCACGAGGCACGAGAATGAGTTGAGAAGCCAAAAGGCTTCCATGCAGACCATTGAGAACCAAGTTGGCCAGATTGCCAAGATGTTGTCTGAGAGACAACAGGGGGGCCTTCCGAGCAACACAGAGACCAATCCAAATGCTACTGCAAAGGCTATCACGTTGAGAAGCGGCAAGACCGCTCAACCCATCCCTCCGGCTGTTCCAGCAAAGCCGATTGATGATGATGAGGTTGATGAGGAGATTGAGTGTGAGTCTCCGGGTGAGGTGCAACAGAGGCGAGTCCCAGCAAGTACCGCACGACCCAAGGAGCCAGTGAGAGAGTATGTCCCTCCCATTCCATATCCGGGGAGGTTGAAGAAGCAGAAAATGGAAGAACACTATGGTAAATTCCTCGAGCTTTTTAAGCAACTTCATATAAATTTACCATTTGTCGAGGCACTTGCTCAAATGCCTAAGTATGCCAAGTTTCTGAAGGATATCCTATCCAACAAAAAGAAACTTGAGGAGCTTTCGCAGGTGACCTTGAATGAGGAGTGTTCAGCAGTTCTTCAGAACAAACTACCAAAGAAGATGAATGATCCTGGGAGTTTCACTATCCCTTGTTTGATTGGTAGTTTGTCGGTCAGCAATGCTTTAGCTGATCTTGGAGCTAGCATAAACCTCATGCCATATGCGGTTTTTGCTAAGCTAGACTTG
The DNA here is from genome assembly GCA_030545235.1 of Helianthus tuberosus. Lineage (NCBI taxonomy): Eukaryota > Viridiplantae > Streptophyta > Magnoliopsida > Asterales > Asteraceae > Helianthus > Helianthus tuberosus. The sequence continues at coordinate 45,310,284 of CM060429.1, read as the reverse complement.
GGAGAGCCCAAGCCGACTCGTATGAGCATTCAGCTAGCCGACCGTTCAGTGAACTATCCTCGAGGCATAGTTGAGAATATGCTGGTGAAAATCGGCAAGTTTGTCTTTCCTGTCGATTTCGTGATTCTAGACATGGATGAGGACAAAAATGTTCCACTTATCTTAGGTCGACCATTCTTAGCCACTGCGAGAGCCTTGATTGATGTCTGCACCGGTAGACTTACTCTTAGGGTTGATGATGAGGAGGTTACCTTTGACATTGGGAAATCCATGCAACACTCGCAAAGTCAGGATGATACACTCTACTTCATTGAGACTATCGACACATATGTGAGTGATCATCTTCGTGATGCATTCGAGGAGGATGTTGTGGACACACAGCTTCTAGGAGGGGAGGATTTTAGTTCACCTAGGGTGGACCGATTAGTCGAGGAGGTGTCTTGTCTGATAGGTCACGCGTCTCCCCCGTGTCCCGAGGTTTTTGAGGTTGTGGATCGCGTTGCTGAGCCCAAAGCACGCCCTTCTATTGAGGATCCACCTTCGGTTGAGCTTAAGGAGCTTCCAGATCATTTGGAGTATGCTTTCTTGGAGGGCGAGACTCATCTGCCCGTTATCATTTCTGCCGGATTGTCGAAGGAAGAGAAGGATCGATTGCTTGAAGTCCTGAAGCAACACAAGAAGGCGATTGCTTGGAAAATTATGGATATAAAAGGGATCAATCCATCCTTTTGTACCCATAAGATTTTGATGGAGGAGGACTTTAAACCTGTAGTACAGCACCAGAGGCGTTTGAACCCCAACATGCAGGAGGTTGTGAAGAAAGAGGTCATCAAACTACTTGATGCAGGTTTGATATACCCGATCTCTGATTCACCATGGGTTAGCCCTGTACAGGTAGTCCCGAAGAAAGGAGGCATGACAGTGGTGACCAATGAAAAAAACGAGTTGATTCCTACTCGTACTGTCACCGGATGGAGAGTTTGCATAGACTATCGCAAACTTAATGATGCCACGAGGAAGGATCACTTCCCACTTCCTTTCATTGATCAGATGTTGGAAAGGTTGTCGGGCCGGATGTACTACTGCTTCCTTGATGGTTTTTCGGGTTATTTTCAGATTCCCATCTCTCCTGAGGATCAGGAGAAGACGACATTCACATGTCCCTATGGCACATTCGCCTACCGGCGGATGCCCTTTGGACTGTGCAATGCCCCGGCCACATTTCAGAGGTGTATGGTGGCCATTTTTCACGACATGATCGAGGACTCCATGGAGGTTTTCATGGATGATTTTTCTGTGTTTGGGAGTTCTTTTGATCAGTGTCTCGGGAATCTGAAAAAGATGTTAGCTAGATGTGAAGAAGCCAACCTTGTGTTGAATTGGGAGAAATGCCACTTCATGGTGAAGGAGGGCATTGTGCTTGGGCATAAGATTTCACAGGCGGGGCTCGAGGTTGACCGAGCCAAAGTCGAGACTATTTCAAAGCTCCCGCCTCCCACATCAGTGAAATCTATTAGGAGTTTTCTAGGTCATGCAAGTTTTTACCGGCGATTCATAAAGGACTTTTCCCAAATCGCCCGTCCCATGACTCAGCTCCTCGAGAAGGATGCCCAGTTTGTTTTCTCCGATGAATGCCTTCGGGCATTCGAGCTGTTGAAGGAGAAGTTGGTGAATGCCCCGATCATGGTCGCTCCCGACTGGGAGCTGCCATTTGAGTTGATGTGTGATGCGAGTGACTTCGCAGTCGGGGCCGTCTTGGGTCAAAGGAAAGATAAACACTTTCATCCGATTTACTATGCGAGCAAGACCTTGAATGACGCTCAGGAGCATTACACTACGACAGAGAAAGAGCTCCTAGCTGTGGTCTTTGCCTTCGATAAGTTTCGGTCATATCTTGTCCTTTCCAAGACCATTGTGTACACGGATCATGCAGCCCTTCGGTATCTTTTCAGCAAGCAGGATGCTAAACCGAGATTGATACGTTGGATTTTGCTGCTGCAAGAGTTTGATATTGAAATCCGTGATAAAAAAGGAGCTGAGAATTTGGCAGCCGATCATTTATCTCGACTTGAGCATTCTGAGGAGAAGGAATCTCGTGGGCCTAACATCAATGACAATTTCCCCCACGAGTTCCTCATGAGGTCGAGGCTAGTGATGATTCCCCATGGTTTGCTGACTTTGCAAACTACCTAGCTAGTGGCATCCTGATCAAGGGGATGACCCATCAGCAGAAGCGAAAGTTCTTTGCGGATGTCAAGCATTACTTCTGGGATGACCCTTATTTGTTTAGGGTAGGAGCGGATCGGATGATCCGGCGATGCATGCATGGTGACGAGGCGAGGGATATTTTACGCCACTGTCACGAAGGACCCACGGGAGGCCACCACGGAGCGAACAACACGGCAAGGAAAGTGTTTGATGCCGGATTCTTTTGGCCGACTATTTTCCGTGATGCCCATGAGTGGGTGAGGTCCTGTGATGCTTGCCAGAGGGCGAGCAACATTTCTGCACGCCATGAGATGCCACAAAACGGCATTCAAGTTTGTGAGGTTTTTGACGTATGGGGGCTAGACTTCATGGGCCCTTTTCCGACCTCTTTTGGGAACCGCTACATCCTCGTTGCAGTTGATTACGTTTCAAAGTGGGCTGAAGCACAGGCTTTGCCCACTAACGATGCGAGGGTAGTGGTGAGGTTTTTGAAAAAGTTGTTTGCTCGCTTCGGTGCCCCGAAGGCGTTGATTAGTGACCGTGGGACGCATTTCTGTAATGCTCAGCTTGAGAAAGCATTGTCCCGATATGGTGTGCAACATCGATTCTCTACACCATATCATCCGCAGACGAGCGGACAGGTCGAGGTTACTAATCGGGGTATCAAGCGGATTCTGGAAAAGACGGTTAATTCTAGCCGTAAGGATTGGTCCGAGAAATTGGATGATGCACTGTGGGCTTTCCGGACAGCCTACAAGACTCCTATAGGCACCACACCGTTTAAATTGGTCTATGGGAAGTCTTGTCATTTGCCTGTTGAACTCGAGCACAAAGCATATTGGGCTTTGAAGACAGTTAATCTTGACATGGCTGCTGCGAGTGAGAACAGGTTTGTGCAGATTCACGAGGTTGAGGAGCTTAGGCACGATGCGTATGAAAGCTCCAAGCTGTACAAGGAACGTACTAAGACGCTTCACGATGCCCGCTTGAAGGACAAGAAAGAATTCCGAGTGGGTGATCGTGTGTTGTTGTACAACTCACGTCTTAAGTTGTTTCCTGGTAAGCTTAAATCTCGGTGGTCGGGTCCCTACACTGTACGGTCGGTGTTTCCTTACGGGACCGTGGAGATAGGCCATGAGGATGGCCGGTTGTTTAAAGTCAACGGGCATAGGTTGAAGGCTTATGTTGGAGGGCCCGTTGACCCGAGTGAGGAGGTTGTTTCCCTCCACCCCAGGAACAAATGAATTCGGGGTGGTGAGTCTAGCTGAAGACTCGTAAATAAACTTAGCACGTGTGTGTGTTTATTATTTTTAGTGTTATTTTTGTGTGTGGTTGTCTTTTTCTTTTCAGGTTGCGGTTCGTTCTGGTCGCGAGGGATGTTAGAGCTTGTTGCCGACTCTCAGGTATGTTTGTTCGGTTCATTTTCTTGGTAGGAGATGCTTCGTGAGTGCCCCGGGTTCAAGGAGTTTGTCTATAAAGATATCCATTTAATATAAAATAAAATATAAAAAAACTAAAATAAAAAAAAAATTAAAATTCGAAAATACTGCACTCTCACCAAAGTCTGGCACCACCAGACAACCTTTTGCAGTCCAATAATGGAGTCACTTGAATAAAACCAACCACCTTCATCTTTTTCTTCATAAACTCATCTTCTTCCTCCATTGAACCCACTTCAAGCACTCACGGATTCTTGCATCTCCTAGCTTCCTCCAAGAAATTCTTTCATCCCAACATCATTCCAGGTATGAATCCTTCCTTTTTCTAGTTAGTTTTTTTGTGTTGATTTGAACCAAAAAGGGCCGATTTACAAAACCCCTAAGCAAATCTGTGAAAAAATTAGAGTTTCGGGGCTGTTTTGAGGCCGTCGGTTTTCTGGGTTACGACACGCACGGTCGTGCCTCGGTGTGGCATGATCGTGATCTTCATAATCAGTGTTAGTTCTTCATAAAATCGCCCAGATCTCCGACAAGCACGAGGGTGCCGCCAGACGGCACGGTCGTGCCCTTCATAACATCTTCAAAATTGCCCAGAAATTCAACAGAGTTTGCCAGATCTTCATAAAATTGTCTGGAAATCCAGGCGGCACGAGGGTGCCCTCTAACGGCACGAGCGTGCCGTTCGGGAAAATACACCAATCAATTCCGGTCATCGGTCAGGCACGAGGGTGCCGTTGGGCGGCACTACCGTGCTTCTCAGCAAATGTGGTTCAAATCCGAGCCGTTTACGGCCGAGCACGATGGTGCCTTGGGATGGCACGGTCGTGCTCCTGGGGAATAAAAACCCAGACTTCATAATTTTTCCCAGAAAATCTTCATAAACTCACTGATTTGCAGGCCTAGCACGGTAGTGCCATATGGTGGCACGACCGTGCCACATTGTCCAGTTCCGAATTTTGTCTGTTTGTTTTGGCTGGTGATTAATCTTGTCTCAATTTTTGCAGATGGATCACCCTTATTTGCGGTTCTCAAACAATGCCAGGGAAGGGTACTGTATCCCGAAGGTGGAGCGGTTATGGGATCGACGGCATCTAATCGAGCCCATGAGGAGGTTACAAAGGGTTGATTTAGACTTGCTCGGACAGACCGAGCGATTTGATGATCTTATTACACCTCCGTGGTCCCGCCTTTTTGAGATCGCAGAGCCGCAATACATAGAGTTGGTGATCGAATTTTTCGCATCGTTCCGTTTCACGTTTCCATGCCCAGATGTTTATGAGAAAACTGTTGGTGTCAAGTTTCGCTTGGGAAGGAAATGGCATCACCAATCGATTAGTCGATTCGCTGTGGTGTTGGGGTTATATACGGAAGATGAGATTGATTCTGAGTTATTTCATGGGAGTTTGCAAGATTGGGAGCCAGATACAGACAAGGCCGCCTTTTGGAATCAAATTACTGTGCCTGGTCGACTTTGGGAACCTCGGAAAGCCAAAGCTACATGGATCCTCGACCCACTTCACCGGGTCATCGAGCGCGCCATATTCCACGTCATCGGAGGTCGGGGTGATAGCACGGGAAATATCACCACCCGCGACCTTTTCCACCTGTACTGCATCGTCTCCGGCTACCATTGCAACGTAGCCGTCAGTGTGGCAGAATCGATTTTTTGCGGTGTTGGTTCGACAACCACATCGCGCATCTGCGGAGGGGCCTTCGCTACAAAACTTGCCAAATACTATCGGGTTTCCTTAGACAATTTGACCGAAGCCTGTGATTATGGCCTTCTCGATCTACAGCAGATGAAATCAATGCACCTGATTCAAAAAGTAAATGGTGTCCCAAAGCTTGTGGACAGATTGGGAAGGATTTGGGACCCGCTAGCTGTTGATGATGAGACGGATGATGACGACGAGGGTGGTGATGGTGGAGATCATGACGTGCACATGCACGATATTCTAGTTCAGGGACAGGAGGGGGCCGCTAGAGGAGCGGGTCCCCAATTGCAGATTGGTCAGGGGTTTGAGAGTCCGAACTGGGAGAATGTGTATGGTGGATTTGGTGGTGGAGGTTATGAGCATGGTCCCTACGAGCCGTTAGGGATAGATCTGTGGAGGCGCATGGACGGGCTGGAATTAGGCCAGCAAGAGGTGAGGCGAGATGTCGATCTGATACGCGCGGAGCAACACAGGCAGGGTAACTTCTTGGAAGAGATGCACGAGCAGTCCCGACGTAGCATGGACTAGTTGTTTGGTTCGCAGCAGCACATCGCGAACTCAATCAACCATCCGTACACTCAGCCACCGCCCCAATTCAGGCGTAGATCCAGATTTGACCCAGGAGCGACGCCGGTCCTTCGGGATCCGGTGAGAGGTCTTAGTTCCGCTCTCTATCTCGTATTTTTACTATCATTTCGTGTTTGAGGGGTGTGCCATTTTCCGTCGTACGTACACCCCTCCGTCGTAGGTGTTAGTTTTTATTGCTTTCGTAGTGGTTAAATTAATAAACAAAGGCAAGGGAAAAATGGGTTGGGTAATATTCTTGTGAATTTGACCTTGTTTGCTAAATGTGCAGTGTTGGTTCAAGCTCTTTTGAATAAATGACGAGGTGTTGGCTTGGTGGATGGCTTGGTAGTTCGTTGTGGATGGTCCTTTTTACTTCATATTGCTTCAAGTCTCTCCTTTTTGTTTCAGGGGAGTTTTCGTGTTCCTACCTTCTTTTATTTGTATTGAATTCGCATTTCCATTGCTTATTCAATTTTTTGTTGTACATCGAGGGCGATGTACAATTCAAGTGTGGGGAGGTGGTCTATCGTTTGAGCTTTGTTGTCATATATATATATATATATACAAATAATAATAATAATAATAATAATAATGCAAAGCTCTCTTTTAATAATTTTTGTGGCATATTAATCAAATCAACATAAGTATCGAAATAAGCACCAAAATTTTTGATAAATAAATAAGGGTAAACGCAAAAATGGGGGCTTGCTCGTGTAAGGAAAACCGTCAAGTAATATTTTTTTTTGTATAAAATTGAGCATGAGAAATCAAGCGATTGACCTACTTGTTTGCCTTGCATATTTACCCAATACGCCCGTTTCCGTGAGTTATTTTTGAGCCTTATAGCTTTAGAATTATTTTTGCTCATGTTTTTGCGGGCAAAGATTGAGTGAGCCGGATAACTTTTGCGATTTAGAACTTGTGTTAGGTATGCATTTCGAGGCCACAAAGCAAGAATTCAAGCATAGAAGTGATTGAGGCATTAGGAAACCTTTTTATTTTCGCCATTTATATTCACCTCCCTACCCAAATCATTCCCCTAGTTAAACCAATTTGAGCCTTTCCCGTTCGTTTCTCTTAAACCACCAAAATATTAACCACTTAGCCAAATTAGCCTTTTATATTTTGAACCCATTTTTGGTTGGAAACCCGGTTCGGTTGATGATTAACTTGTAGTTTTGTATAGTTTCCTCTTTGTTGTTATGTACCCTCATGATCAAGAGTTTTTAGCTAAGTAGACGTACTTAGTTCTCTCCAAAGCATGGGTTATTGTTAAAAAAAAAAAGAAACCAAGAAATATAGTTGAAAAAGCCTTATCAAATGGCTTTGTTAGAGCAATTTTGGGAGTGAAAAGCAATACTTGTCGGTTAGCTCTCGGTTAGTTATTATTTAGTTGTATAGTTCTATTTTCTTGTATTTCAAGTTAGTCGAGCCGTCGGGTTACAACCGTTTTAGTCACTTTTCAAAATCCACTTCCACACCCTTAACCCAAGCCAAGTTACAACCCAATCAAGACCTCATGATTTATGCTATATTTTTGCCGAGTGATTAGATTTGATCCTTCCACAAGCTTATGATATCGCATAGTTATCGTCTTGGCATCGAGTGTTCCAAACATACTCCACAAATTGTATGTGCACCTAAATTTAGCCGAGTGTGTGTGAACATTGTGAGGATGCTTGGTGAACTTGTAGGGATTTCCAAGATGGACCATTGCTTATAAACATATTTTACTTACTTCTTTTCGGTTCTTTCTTTATATCGAGCACTCCTTGATTGTTTTGACCCGAGTTATTTGTTTGTGCTTATCAAATGCTAGTTGAGATGATTTCCATTTAGAGAGTTTCGTTGATTTTAGTTTGCTTGAGGACAAGCAAAGTTCAAGTGTGGGGATGTTTGATGTATAAGAATTTATACATCTTTTAAACGTCAAATACGCCCCGTTTATGCGAAAACTCTTTGTATTTTCATTGATTTTGGTACTCATTTGAGTTGTTTGTGAAAATACAGGTCCGGGCTTCGGCCCGGTGATGAAACGAAGGCTTTTGGAGCAAAATGGAGCAAAAACGGAACATTTCAGCAAACTGCCAGATATGGCACGACCGTGCCACCCATGAGCACGACCGTGCCAGCCACTCCGACATTGGCACTCTCGATCAGCACCATCATCCAGCACCAACAAAAATCAAGGGAGCACGACCGTGCCATATGGTGGCACGACCGTGCCAGGTCAATTTTGTCCCCAAATCAGCTTGTTTCCGAGAATAAGAGAATCATGGCCGAGCACTATCGGCTGGCACGACCAGACAATGCCCGAGCACGGTCGTGCCACCTCGGGGACTTTTGAGCGGGATTTTTCCCAAAATGGTAGCATACTTGGTCAACATTCAAGAAAGTGGCTCTGACACTTGCCAAGCACGACCGTGCCAAAAGGTGGCATGGTCGTGCCATTCTCCCAGCAGCTTAAATACGAGTTTCTAGCTCATTTGGAAGAGAGTTGGAGCATTTTGGTGACTTTTTCTCTCAAGAATCTGGTCTTGGAAGCTTGTTGGAGCCAAGAGGGAGCCTTGAAGAGGACTTAATCACTTGAAGATCTACTCAAACATCATTTAAATCTTGTCTTTAACTTGGTTAGCTTACTAGTTACTACATTATGAACAATTTATGTGTATTTGCACTTGATTTGGTAGCTATGAGCCTTATGGGCTAAACATTTGAGTTGTCTAAACTTTGTTGAAGCTAATGAATATGTGATAACATGGAAGTAGATGTGATGATTGTTCTTGTTAATCTTCATGTTGGTATTTAATCTTGTTCTTGGAGTTCATGTGTATGCTTAAAGTTCTTGTTCTTGAATGTTTGCTCATAAGCATTTACATGTTGTGTTGGAAAGCCCATGTAAAGATTATGATTATTGAATCTTGTTAACTTGTTAGTATGATTCATAGCATGAAACTAGGAATGGTGATTGCTAATGTGATTGAATGATGATTTGAGCATATGTATGAATTCTTGCATCTAGATTTGGAAAGATCATGAGTATGTTTATATGGATTCTATAGTTTGTGTTCTTGTTAGCTTGATGATTTAGGCCAAAGTTGTTAGCTAGCATGACCATGCTTGTGGTTCGTATCAAGAACATGATGATAGTGCCAACTACTTGAAACCAAGTTAGGGTGATTAGTGTGTTGTTCATATTAGTTTTCCCTAAGTTGTAGAGTTAGGAGTTTTGACAAACAAATAACTCATGATTAAAGATTAACATCAACTTAGCAAGTGAGCTTAAAAGAATAATTTTTAGGTGATTAGAATGTTAATTCATTTCTAGTTTTCCTAAGAATTATAGACTAGGAAGCCTTGATTGGGGACTTAGTTAAATTTAGAGCTTGCATCATCACAAAACCTTTCACCTTGTTGTCATATGTTTGTTAGTGGAGACTTAGTTTAGGCAACCCTTTCTTAGATATTGTCTTTGTTAGAAATTTAGTAGTTTATTTATTTGCATGCTAAGTTAGGAAAAAAATCAACCCAATCATTTGAAAAGGCTTTAAAGTAGCAAAAGTTTAGTATCGAGACACCGCATCCACGGATTGATATCCGGTTCTTGCCGATTTGCTATATTACCACCCGACGGGTACACTTGCCCTTTGTGTGTGTAGTTAGTTCCTAGGTGAAAAACCATTTTAAAACTAAATCTGTGTGAACAAATATCTTCATAAAAATATATATAATTCACGCACATCAAGTTTTCATCGAAGAATGGTTGAATGGATTATGATATGTGTCTCGACCCCTTCCTATTCAGTCTGCATAAATGGTAATATTCATGGTTATTTTAGGGGAAAGCGTGGTCTTCGGCAGGGTGATCCGTTATCTCCTTATTTGTTCACGTTGGTTATGGAGATGTTGACAAGTATCTTGCAGCATGCTACCAGGATTGACTTGTCGTTAAGGTATCATAACAAGTGTGAAAAGCAGCAAATTATTAATCTTTGTTTTGCCGATGAATTGTTTTTGTTCGCTAGAGGTGATATTGATTCGGTCGGATGTATTATGAGGTCCCTTACGAAGTTTACTCAGATGTCGGGATTAATTCCTAGTATTCAGAAAAGTACTGCTTATTTTTGCAATGTGCCAAATCACACCAGAAGTGCTATTCTGAGTATTATGCCTTTTGTGGAGGGAGTTCTTCCGATAAGGTATTTGGTTGTTCCTCTCATTTCTTCAAGGCTTCTTTATAAAGATTGTAGCATTCTTGTAGAGAGATTGGAGAATCGTATCATGAATTGGAAAAATAAGCTCCTGTCTTTTGCTGGTAGACTTCAACTTATTATCCCGGTTTTGTCTTCTATGTATATCTATTGGTCTTTGGTTTTTATTTTGCCCTCTCGGGTTATTTTTGAGTTTGAAGCTAAAATGCGGAATTTTTTATGGGCTCAATCGTCTTATAACATTGGGAAAGCTAAGGTTGCGTGGAAATCTATATGTGTTCCTAAACATGAAGGGGGGCTGGGGATTCGGCGGATTGGTGATGTGAATAAAGCTCTCATGGCGTTTCATATATGGAGGATAGTTACAAAGCGAGACTCTCTTTGGGTCTCCTGGATCCATTCTTATCGGTTAAAAAACCGAACGTTTAATGTTATTTACAAGGAAAGAAAACCCTAATACTCTCTCCTAGTATGGCGATCCTTGTTCTTCATGCAATCTTAGCTTTTTCTTCGTGATCTGGTGTATAACAGTCTGATATTAGAGATTTGATTTATCAGATTTCTATTTCGAACTAGTTAGCATTAGATATCGATTTAAAACTAGGGTTCTTGTTTCGGATTTTCGTCTCAATCGCCGCCTGAATCTGTGTTTTGATCAGGTTGTATAGATCTATTGTTTTATCGGTCCTTCTGGTTAGGCAGAAACCTAGATTTAACAAGAACTCTATACGATTTTGTTAGAAGCATGGGCTAGGGTTTTTTCGCTAGTTTAGGGTTTTGCTTTTTCTTGCTGTTTGGTTTTCTGGTCTTCGGGTTCATGTTGCATGGTGTGTTCTTTTCTTGCTTGAAGTGAGAGTTACTGATTTCTGATATGGATGAACGTAAGAAAGCTGGGGATAATAACCAGGGTGATCGTGGGAAGCCGCCATTGCAGTTCAAGGGTATTACAAGCCGAGGTTTGAATATAGATGGTAACACAGCTTTACCTCGTCGAGGTACAGTGATCTCAGCTCAAGCAGACCCTAGGATGTTTAATGTAATTGACGAGCTTACTAAGATTACGGTACCGGTTACTGTGGAAAAAGTGCACTCGGAGAATCTGGGAATGGGAAACAATCTGAATGGAGAAGGGTTTCAAGGGAGTCAACCTGAACATGGGAGCACGTCATCGTCTATGTCATACGCAGATTCGGTACTATCAGACAAGACTAAGAAGGTTAATTTTCGTACTCTGGCTAGTTCAGTTATGCATGAGGGTTGTGATGTAGTCCTGCCGAGGGAATCAGTTCGTGTAGTGCAAAATAAATTGGCTAACACTCTTTACGGGTACTTTCTGGGAGACCGAGTTGCTTTTCCTGTGGTGGAGTATTTTGTGCGGATTAATTGGAAAAAGTATGGCTTACAAAAATCGATGATGAATGCAAACGGTTTTTTCTTTTACAAATTTAATGAAGTAGGTATGCTGAATGCACTGAAAGAGGGTCCTTGGATAATCAGATCTCAACCTTTGTTTCTCAATGTTTGGACTCCTACGACAAAGCTGGAAAAGAAGGAGGTAAAAAAGGTTCAAGTCTGGGTCAAAATTCATGAAGTTCCCCTAGTGGCATATACTGAAGATGGGCTTAGCTTAGTGGCTATGACCATTGGGGAACCAAAGATGCTGGATACTTTTACCACGTCAATGTGTAATGAGGTATGGGGTAGAAGTAGTTATGCTCGAGCGTTGATTGAAATTTCTGCTGATACTGATTTCAAAGAAGAGATTACTATAGCTATACCGGAACCAGAGGGGGAGGGGTTTGTGAAGGAGACCATGTATGTTGAATACTAATGGAGTCCTCATAGATGTGCTACTTGTTGTGATTTTGGTCATTCTAATGAGTCTTGTCCGAAGCAACCAAAGAAAGTAGGTAAACCCATGAATGAGAATCAATCTCGTAATAACACATACCAAGGAAGTCGATCGGCTAAGAAGGCTCTTGTTATTGATGAGGATGGATACATAGGGGTCTATGGCAAAAAGGCTGCTAAGAAGAATGGAATCCAGGTTAACAAGCAAAAATCAAAATTTAAGTACAGGCCTACGGGGTCAAAGCCGAAGGGTGAGATCAAAATAGTGAAAACCGCGAACAATATTGTATCTACTAACCCTTTTGATGTGTTGAATGAAGTGGATACATATGCTAAGGATGGGAGTAAAAAGGGAGCGGATGTTGGGCTTGATGATACGGATGATGATGAGGTTACGGAGGTTTACAATGAAATGAATGATTTTATGGTAAAAAGGGGCTTAGAAGCCGATGACTAACAAAGGGGCAAGCACTCCTAACCAGGTGGTTACCGATGATTAGTCTAGTAGCCTGGAATATGAGGGGGTTGAACCGCCCTCTGAAACAAATGGAGGTTCGGCAGATTGTGAAAGAAAATAATCTGAGTTTTTGTGCTATTTTAGAGTCTCATGTTGATGTGGGTAACCTTGGTAAAGTATGTAAATCTGTCTTTCGAAATTGGGATTGGACGTCTAATGGAGGACAATGTGATAAAGGTACTAGAATTATTATTGGTTGGAACCCGGAAGTGTTTGATGTTATGGTTTTGAATCAAACTTCTCAGATCATGCATGTTCAGATAAGATTTAAGATTGACAAAAAGATGGTGTTTTGTTCGATAGTGTATGCGGCTAATTATTATGTTTCCAGAAGGGATTTAATGCAACAACTCACTATGCATAAAGTGTTGGTAGGTAACCAACCGTGGATAATTATGGGGGACTTCAACTCGGCTCTTAATATTGAAGATAAATCTTTGGGAGCTTCTTCGATTTCGACTGGTATGAGGGAGTTCCAGAACTGTGTTGATGATATTGAGGTTTTTGATATTAACCGTTCGGGTCTTCACTTTACATGGAATCAAAAACCCAAGAAGGGTGTGGGTTTGCTAAAGAAAATTGATAGAGTGTTGGGGAATACGCAGTTTGTGGTTGAGTATCCTAGCTCGTCGCTATTTTTCACCCGTATAGGCTGTCGGATCACTGCCCTTGCATCCTTAAAATCCTGAAAGCTGAGGTGTGTAAACGTAGATCGTTTAAGTTTGCATTTTTTTTATTCACAAGCCAGAATTTCTGGATATTGTTAAAAGGTCTTGGGAGTTGAATATAGACGGTGTGCATCAGTTCCGGGTTGTAAAGAAACTCCGGTTGCTAAAAGGTCCTCTTAGAGCTCTTCTTTTCCAACAGGGTAATTTACATCGGAAGGTTAACGAGCTTCGAACTAAGTTGGATGGTATTCAAAGTCTTATTGATGCGGACCCGCTGAATGTAGAGTTACGGGCCGAAGAGTCCTCGCTTACGCGTGATTACTAGGAAGCATGTTTGGATGAGGAACAGTTTCTTAAACAAAAGTCAAAAGTGGATTGGTTACGAGCAGGAGATATGAATACGGTGTTTTTTCATTCGTCGCTAAAAACTAGGAATCATAGAAGTCGGATTGATGTCATCAAGGACTCGAGTGGTACGGTGTATGAAGATGAGAATGTTCAACTCGCGCTAGTTCAACATTATGAGAAGTTTTTGGGTTGTCATGACGACATTTCTCTCACTCAGTCGGCTGATTTGTTCAGTAATATATTGGATCCCGAAGTCACTAGTCATATGGTGCGTCAAGTAACGGTTGATGAGGTTCGAAAGGCTATGTTTTCGATTGGTATTGACAAAGCCCCAGGTCTGGATGGGTACTCTTCAGCTTTTTTCAAGGGTGCTTGGTCGGTTATAGGGGAAGATGTGTCCAATGCTATTATTGATTTCTTTTCCACTGGTAAACTATTGCGCGAATTAAACCATACTCTCATTGTTCTAGTGCCGAAAATTGCTACTCCTTCTAGTGTTACAGATTACTGTCCTATAGCGTGTTGCAATGTTCTGTACAAGTGTATTAGTAAGATTCTTGCACATCGTCTTAAAGTGGCTCTGAATACGATTGTCAACGTCAACCAATCTGCTTTTGTATCGGGTTGGAAAATTTCGGACAACATCTTACTTACTCAGGAACTTATGCACAATTATCATAGTTATGTTGGCCTCCCCTCGGTGTGCGTTTAAAGTAGACATCCAAAAAGCTTATGATACTGTTGATTGGAGATTTCTAAGAAGTGTGTTGCTTGATTTCGGTTTCGACATTAAGATGGTGGACTGGTAAGCTTTGTGTGTTGACGCCAACTTACTCTGTTTGTGTTAATGGTAATGTTCATGGCTATTTCAGAGGTCAACGTGGATTAAGACAAGGGGACCCAATATCCCCTTATTTGTTTACGCTTGTTATGGAGATTTTGACAGGTATTTTACAACATGAGACCATGATTGATTCCTCGTTCAGATTTCATAACAGATGTGAGAAACAGCAGATTATAAACCTCTGCTTTGCGGATGACCTTTTCTTGTTCGCTAGAGGGGATGTTAGCTCGGCTAAATGCATAATGGCGTCTTTCTCAAAGTTTACTAACATGTTAGGTTTGGTCCCTAGCATTCAAAAGAGCACGGTTTTCTTTTGCAATGTCCCTCAACATGTGAAGAATGCTATTCTTAGTGTTATGCCTTTCGTGGAAGGCTCCCTTCCGGTTAGATATTTGGGGGTTCCTCTTATTTCCACAAGGCTCCTATATAAGGATTGTAGTGTCTGGGTTGAAAAATTAGAGAAGCGTATTTCGAACTAGAAGAACAAGCTCCTTTCATTTGCACGGCGGTTGCAGCTTATCTTGGCGGTCCTATCTTCTATGCATATCTACTGGTCTTCGGTGTTTATTTTACCGGCTCGGGTGATTCATGACTTAGAAGCAAGAATGCGAAACTTTTTGTGGAATCAAGATAGCTCGTTTCAAAAAGGGAGGGCCATGGTGTCCTGGAATTCTGTTTGTACTCCGAAGTATGAAGGGGGTTTGGGTATTAGACGGATCGGTGATGTTAATAAAGCGCTCATGGAAAATCACGTTTGGAGTGTCATTACTAAACGAAAGTCTCTTTGGGTTGAATGGGTGCATGACTACAAATTAAAAGGTAAAAGTTTCTGGATGGTCAAGGCTCCTACGAACTATTGTTGGAGCTGGCGAAAACTTCTTCAGCTTCGGCCGATGTTAAGGAACCATATGTGGACTTCTCTTGGGGATGGGAGGTCGACGTCAAGATGGTATGATACTTGGTGTGCTTTAGGACCGCTAGGTAATTTCCTATCTCCCAGAACTATTACGAATGTAGGCTTCAAATTGGATGATTCAGTTGCAGATATTCATTTAAATGGTGTTTGGCAATGGCTCACCGCTTGGAGGGATCTGTTTCCTGGTCTTATCCAGTTAGATCAAGTCCAACCGATTGCTTGTAAACGTGATACTGTTCAATGGCGGGTTGGTGATGATATAAGTGAGGTTGAGTGGAGTAAAGTAGTCTGGTTTGCTCAATGCATACCGAGGCAATCTTTCCTGATGTGGCTGATCATGAGGAAGAAATTACTCACACAAATATTATTCTTCAATGGGATCTCTCGAGAAGGAAAAATATGAATATGATGTGTTGCTTATTATGTTATGAGAACCATGATTCTCATGAACATCTGTTTTTTGAATGCAAATTCTCAGCGCAGGTTTGGGTTATGGTTTGGCATAAGGCGGGTATGGATAGTGTTGACTCAAAGTGGGAGGAGATCGTGGACTGGTAATTGGTCAGGTGTCGATCTAAGTCAGCGGCTAATTATGTAAGCAGGATTTTGGTGGCGGGTAGTGCTTATTTCATCTGGCAGGAACGTAATGCTAAACTTTTCAAGAACCAGTTGAGGCATCCGGAACAAGTCTATGAGTCGATTATCAAGACTGTGTGATACAAGCTTATGGGAGTGAAGATGAAGGAGACTGAAAGAGTGCGAAGGCTTCTAGGAGAATGGGAGATTCTTGATGCTGACATTAATGGCAATGGCGAATGATTAGTGTTTGGTTTTGGTTTCTAGATTATAGTCTAGTTGTGTTTTATTTCATTTGCTGTTTTCTTGGTTTGGTTTTGTTTACTTTCATGGGGCATGTCTCATGATTGAACTAGTGTAGCACTACACTGCTTGTTTTTGTTTTGGTTGTGAATATATAGAATCACCGGGGTAACCCTTTACCCAAAAAAAAAAACCGAACGTTTTGGGATTGTAAAGCTGTCACGAATTGTTGTTGGAGCTAGAGAAAGCTTCTCCAGTTGCGATCAGCATTTAGAAGTCATATTTGGACCAAAATCGGCAATGGCAAGAGTACTTCGGCTTGGTATGACAATTGGTGTAATAGTGGGCCGCTATGTGAGTTCCTAACTCCGAGAGTTATCACCAGGGCAGGTTTTAATCTTCATGATAGGGTGGAGAACATTTATGGTGATGGGTTATGGCTCTTACCGGTGGCTTAGAGAGACCTATACCCGGTTCTTAATCAGGTTGATCTCGTCCAAGTTAACCCGGATGTTAGCGATCAAGTTTTTTGGAAAGATGGTAATAAGCTGAATGAGTTCTCGTCTTCGGGTGTATGGATTTCGATCAGAACCAGGGAGGCTGGTGTGGATTGGTTTAAGATTGTTTGGTTCTCTCAGTGCATTCCAAGGCATGCATTCTTAATGTGGCTTATCATGAGTGGTAAGCTATTGACTCAAGATAAAATTCTACAATGGGATCTTACGAGACGGAAAAAACATGAATATGATGTGCTGTTTGCTATGTTATGCGGATGTGGATTCTCATGCCCATCTCTTCTTTGAATGCAAGTTTTCTTCCCAAGTTTGGTGCTCGGTTAGAAATAAAGCGGGTATGGCTTCTGTGGACTCTAAACGGAATAATATTGTTGCTTGGCTATCTTCTCGGGCTAGTTCGAAGTCAGCCATCAATTATGTTAGTAGACTTGTTGTTGCGGTGACGGCTTACATAGTTTGGCAGGAACGGAATGCTAGATTGTTCAAGAATCATGCGAGACCGCCAGATGTTTTATGTGAGATCATTCTTAACACGATTCGTTATAAATTAATGGGTATGAAGTTGAAAGACACGGTTAAAGTGAGGAGCTTGTTGGATGATTGGGGGATTCATGGTGATAAAGTTATTGATAATGGCGGCTGATTAGAGTCTATCTTTGTTTTGTTTTGTTTTTTCATTTCTAGATGTTTGTCTAGTTAGTCTTGGTTGGAGGTGTTTTCTCTTGTTTTGTTTTTGTTCCACATTCATGGGGTTTGTCCCATGTTTGAACTAGTGTGGGCGTCTCCTCACTACTTGTGTTTGTTTTGGTTGTGAATATATAGAATCACCGGGGTAACCCTTTACCCAAAAAAAAGTTTCACCAACAACCATCTCCACTATCTTTGGTTTGAATGACCTAAATTACCTAACTTCTTTTCCAATAAAGGATTTACAAGAATTCATTGAAAGAGGCTATGAAGGTCAACTTACAGGTAAAACAATTTTCAAACCTAACTTTCCTGCTGAAATGGAATTCTTTTTCCACACCCTGTTAGTGTGTTTGTCAGCCAAAACCACTACTTTTAACGAGATACCATTGAACATACAGTACTTGGGCTATGCTATTTTAACAAACTCTAATTTTAATTTTTCCAAGTATTGTTCAATGATTTGGTGACAAACTATAATAACATGAAAAAGGGTAAAGCTTTTCTATTGCATCCAAGACTTTTGAGTGTTTACATTCAATCACAAGTCAGTAAAAAGGATGCCACACAAGGTGTGATTCGCTCGTTTGGTAGTCTCACCCACGAAACCTTTACAAGAATAACAAATCAATCAAAGGTTTTGAAAACAAAAATAGAGGGGGTGTGACATCTGTGCCTCTTCGACCATCAAACAAATACCAAATCAATGAAATATTGTGTTTCATACTTGAGATTTGTATAAATATGTGTATCATTTGCACATATCAATTCTCGTTCGATTTCGAGCTCTGAATCGCTTTCTGGAAAGTTATACGCGAACTGATGCGTAAACGTAATCAGTTTAACGCGACAAACACTCCGGAGCAGTGAAATGGGCTTAACATACCTTAAATAACCTTTACATAACTTAGAAATAAGTTTTGGAAGGTTTGGTGTGTCGAAATCAAGTTTACTCGATCGCAGGGACTATTTGCGTCAAACTGCAAAAGTCTACCGATTCATATGGTAACGTACATTATGGAACTTGATCATAAGTTAAACATGCCCTAAATATCCTTTACATGGCTTAGAAATAGGCTTAGAGGTGTTTGATGCGCAAAAATAAACTTATTTGAGCAACAGGACTAAAAGCGTCAAAAAGTGCATAAGTTTGCATTTTCGCGCATATCTTACGTTCTGAATATATTCGGACATCCAAAAATTTTTGTAATCATTGAAATATTTTGTTTTAATGATTGGCATGATAAAATTCCATTCGTCGCGCAATTTGGATCGTTTTTCACGCCCGTTCGTGTTTCGTCGTAATTAACCGAACATCTTGATCGTACGACCAAACGAACCGACATCCGACACATTTTCAAGCATATTTCATGTTCCCTATGCTTAGGCATCATTGTAGAGCCTTGAAAATGGCTTAACGGGCCTTAACCGTGTAAAAAAGGGCCTTATATGCATGCAGGGACCAAAACTGTAACTTTTGAAACTTGTTGCTGAACTGGTCAGTTGTTGCGACAACCCGAGATTTCAAGGTCTTTCCCATACATGTCACTGATTTCACAATCCTGTTTTTCAATTTGGTTTATGTGGTGTCGTACAGTTTTGTTTGAGTAATGAATGTTTTGTGTGTATTGGTAGTTTTTTTTTTTGGGTAAAGGGTTACCCCGGTGATTCTATATATCAACAAAATAATACAAAGCAAGTAGTATGGAGCATCCATACTAGTTCAAACATGGGACATCCCCCATGAAAGTACATCAAAACAAAACCAAAACAAACAACTAGACTAACATCTAGACAAAGACAACCACACTAAGCCGAGTCACTCATCAGTCAAGAGTGTTCCATGAATCTCCCAAGTGCCTAGAAGCTCTTGCACCTTCACAGTGTCCTTGAACTTCACTACCATTAGCTTATAACGAACCGTTTGCAGAATTGCGTCACTCAGTACATCCGGAGGTCTTGTGTGGTTCTTGGAAAGTCTCGAATTTCGCTCTTGTCAAATGAAATAGGAAGCAGCTGCAAGCACCAGCTTACTAACATAATTAGCGGCTGATTTTGAGTGAACTCGAGCAGCCATCCAGTCGACAATATCATCCCAAAAGACCCAACATTATCCATACCACCTTTCGAGCGGACCATATTCCAAACTTGCAATGAATAGCTACATTCAAAAAATAAGTGAGATTGTGAATCAACATCCGCATAACACAGAAGACAACACATCATGTTCATGTATTTCCTTCTCCAGATATCCCATTGAAGGATGTTATCCTGAGTCAATAATTTCCGACGGATAACCAGCCACATAAAGAATGCATGTTTTGGAATGCAATGCGGAAACCAAACAAACTTAACCCAATCCATCTCTTGGTTCCTATGCCGAAGCGATTGCCAAACTTGAGATGAAGAATGCTCAAAAAATTCATTACCATCCTTCCATAGCAACTGATCACGTTTATTAGGGACCGTATGGACATGATCAATGTGATTTAGAACTGGAAAAATATCTCTCCAAGCAACCGGCCAACGCCAAACTCCATTTAGCTGAACCTCTTGCACAGTAGAAGTAATATCGAAACCTGCAGAAGCAATGGATCTAAGCGACACAAAGTTACCCAACGGCCCTAATTGACACCAGTAATCATACCATGCTGAAGTATTGCTACCATCACCTAGCTTGGACCATACAAATTCTCTAATAATAGGCCGAAGTTGTAAGAGTTTACGCCAGCTCCAACAACAATTAGAAACAGATTTGCATACCCAAAAACTTTTACCTCTTAGTCTATATGAGTAAATCCAAGCAACCCATAAAGACTCACGTTTAACCAAAATACTCCAAATATGAGAAGTCATAAGAGCTTTGTTTACATCCCCAATTCGACGAATACCCAAACCACCTTCAAACTTGGGGACATAAACAGATTTCCACGAAGCCTTAGCCTTCCCCTTGTGAAAAGAAACTTCTGACAACCATAAGAAGTTCCGCATTTTCGCTTCCAACTCTAGAATAACCCGAGACGGAAGGATGAAAACAGAGGACCAATACACATGCATCGCAGAAAGAACCGAGTTTACAAGCTGCACCCTACCAGCAAAAGAGAGAAGCTTATTCCTCCAGCTCATAATACGTTGATCTAACCTTTCCACTAAGGAACTGCAATCTTTATATAAAAGTCTAGATGAGATGAGTGGAACACCCAAGTAGCGAACTGGTAACGATCCCTCCTCAAACGGCATAATATCTAGAATATGGTCCTTAACATGAGTAGGCACATTGCAAAAGAACCCTGTGCTCTTCGGAATACTAGGCACCAATCCAGACATTTTAGTAAAATTTGTAAGAGAAGACATAATACACTTTTTTTGGGTAAAGGGTTACCCCGGTGATTCTATTATAAACAAAATTGAACAGTACAAGTAGAGAAGCCGAAATGCCCCCTAATTCTTATATGTGACAGGCCACATATAAGAAGACATAATACACTTAGCCGAATTTACATCACCTCTCGCAAATAAGAAAAGATCATCTGCAAAACAAAGATTAATAATCCGTTGTTTCTCACATTTGTTGTGAAACTTGAACGAAGCATCTATCCGAGTAGCATGCTGAAGAATGCACGTAAGAACCTCCATAACTAGCGTGAATAAATAAGGGGATAACGGGTCTCCTTGACGTAAACCACGCTTACCCATAAAATACCCATGCACATTTCCATTAATGCAAAAGGAATAGGAAGTCGTTGAAACACAAACCATAATCCACTCCACCATTCTGGCATGAAACCCAAACCCAATCAGAACATTTTTCAGGAAACTCCAGTCAACCGTATCGTAAGCCTTCTGTATATCCACCTTAAACGCACAACGAGGAGGACCTGAGTTCCTATGATAGTTGTGCATGAGTTCTTGAGTCAACAGAATATTATCTGAAATCTTTCTACCTGGAATAAAAGCAGACTGATTGATACTAACAACTTGATGGAGCACACCTTTAAAACGATCAGCTATGATTTTAGTAATACACTTAAATAAAACATTACAACACGCAATTGGACGGTAATCGGTAACCATAACCGGAGACGACTTCTTCGGCATAAGAGCAATCAGAGTGTGATTTAACTCACGAAGTAACTTACGCGTAGAGAAAAAATCAATGACTGCCTTTGAGACATCATGCCCTACAATCGGCCAAGCAGCTTTGAAAAAAGCAGCAGTATACCCATCTGGACCTGGGGCCTTGTCATTTCCTATAGAAAACATGGCGGACTTAACCTCTTCCATCGTAACCTGACGAACCATATGAGAAGCATCCATCGGGTTCACCCATTTAGAAAAAAGATCAGGAGTCGGCTGCATAGAGATATCATCTTGACAACCCCAAAACTTCTCGTAATGTTGCACAAAAATAGAATGAACATTATCGGCTTCATACATTACACCGTTAGCATCCGAGATAACTTGAATCCGGCTCCGGTGATTCCTACTCTTCACGGCTGCATGAAAATAAGCGGTATTCGCATTACCCGCCCTTAACCAATCCATTTTAGCTTTCTATTTTAAAAAACTTTCCTCATCAAGGCATGCCTCCTGAAACGAAGACGTTAACTTAGTTTCTCGAGCTCCGAGATCCGTATTCATGGGATCCTTATCAATATCCTTTTGAATATCATCCAACTTGCCACGTAACTCTATTTCTTTCTTGTGAAGATTACCCTGCCTGAATAATAAAGCCCGGAGAGGAGACTTTAGATGACGAAGCTTATTCACAACCCGAAATTGATATACCCCGTTAACTCTAGCATCCCAAACCTCCTTGACAATATTCATAAAATCCGGCTTATGAACCAAAAAGTTGGAAAACTTAAATGGTTTGTGTTTTGTATTAGTAGCCCGTTGGAATTTTAGAATGCAAGGAGCATGATCCAAAAGCCTATAAGGATGAAACACAGCCACCGAATTCGGGAAATCAGCAACAAACGGGTCATTAGCCATGACACGATCAATTTTCTTAAGTAAACCAATACCCTTCTTAGGCTTTTGAGTCCACGTAAAATGGAGGCCCGAGCGATTAACATCCATAACTTCAATGCCCATAGATTTATCTTCCAGATAGAGAGCCGAATTAAAATCACCCATGATTACCCATGGTTTATCCGCAACCATGAGTTTATGCAACGATAATTGAGCCCAAAGCTCCCTTCGAGTGACATAGTAGTTATCCGCGTATACAAATGAACAGAAAAGAATCCTTTTGTCATCTTTAAAAACAAGCTGAAGGTGAACAACTTGGGATGATTGAGACAAAACCATGACATCAAACACCTCTGGGATCCACCCTATGATAATACGAGTTCCTTTAACACAACAATTCCCATTCGAAGTCCAATCCCAATGACGAAAAATAGCCGAACACACTTTACTAAGTTTAGCAACATCCACATGAGATTCTAAGATGGCACAAAGACTAAGATTACTATCATGAAGAAGCTGACGAACCTCTGTTTGTTTCAGGGGCCGGTTCAACCCCCTTATGTTCCATGTAACTAGGCTAACCATTGGACACCAACGGATTAGGAGTGCTTGCCCCTTTTTTAGCTGACTTACGAGTGCCTTCCATTATAAACTCATCAGTTTCATTGTAAACTTCAACGACCTCTTCATCCTCCGAATCCTCCTTCTCACCACCTGCATCTTTGCTACACTGCCCATGTCACACCCCCAAAATCCACACGCGGAGTACCACCGCTTGGAGGCGTGACGTGACCAGGATTGAGCCACCAATCATATTGAACAACATAATTAAGTAAATAAAACCAAACACAATACGATTGGTGACCAAAAGGAAGTAAACCGATTTTAGGTTAACAGCGGAAGCATAAAACGTAAATTCAAAACATAAGTTCACAGTTCATAAGTTTAAAGTCTCAAACATAAGTTCCATAGGTTTATAAAGTTCAATTATTAAATATGGGATATAACTACCCATGTTCCACAACAACCTCCTCCTCGTGCAAGCTCCCAAAAGCATCTAGCGACCTGTAAGGCATGTAACAACTAGTCAACAACAAAGTTGAGTGAGTTCACGTTTGGTTGTTTAGTTTTAAGTGTTTCTGAAAACGTGGTTTGACTTTCGTTGGCTTATTTGCCGTGGGGGTTACCCCGTAGTTGAAAGTACATTTAACCAATTCCCTTTTTCTTTACCCAATCCATAACCATGATCAGTGGGGGTTTTCCCCGTTTGAACTACTAGACGGAATGATATCGACTGCTACGCAAATAAGTTGTGCCCTATATCAGTGTCTATCATCACTGACAATCTGCCATAGTCCATTAGTACACGCCCGTCCGACTGGCACGGTGTGAGGTTTGTTAAACCTAATAGCGCTATTAACTAATGACCCGCTCGCCATTGGCCTCGGCGATTAAGTCGATATAAATTGAGGGACTTCATGATAGAGTTTTGTCTAGCTAGTTTAAAGGTTGTTGTCCTGCACCAGGAGGACGAACGTACGTATTCTGCACCAGGAGAATTCGTAGGTTTAATAATGGCATCCACTCTACGGAGGATGGCCGTACAAATCCTACCCAAGGAGGATATGTAGATTTAGTTTTAATTCTTTAACCCATTCCCAAACCACCGGGAATCCCATGCCTTAGAAAGTGTGAACTCACCTCGGTTTGCTCGGTTAGATTCTCAATATAGCTAACAGTCAAGGTCGGTCAATCACGTCCTAGTATGATTTACCAGTTAGTCATTTAGTGGCTTTCAAATAGAACACAAAGTTCCTACACGTATCTATCACACAACATGCATCACTGTAACGGTTTACGCCCATCTAAGTTTCCCGTCCATTCCCCACTCAAAATCTAACATACGTTAATGCACATAACATATATAACATGTCAAATCATTCACAGATAGCATACTCAACATTTAGACACGCAAATCACTACTTATGTCGTTTCAGCTTTTATACTCGAAACTGGGCTGTTTTCGGGGATTTTAATAAAATAGTTAACATGTTCCAAAAATTCCCAAATTTTTACAGAATGTCTTAAACGTTCCATATTTTATTGTGTAAAAATATCGGGGTCCGGTTCATCACCAATATTTTATAAAAATTCATATTCGGGACTGAACTCAGATTTATGTATTTCTGACCACAGTCCACGAAACAATTTATTAAAAATTCATCGTAAGTCCGATTTGCGAAATTCCAGTGGGGTAATTACAAATACTTCAGTTATCATCTACAGTAAAATTTTCATGTTCCGGATAAAGTCCGGTTGTTCGGTTTGACACTGTTCCGCTAAACTGCTTCATTAATCCGCAAAGCGTCCTATATGTATATTTTTGTAACGTTTTTAATTTCTAACACTTAGGAAATTACACAGGACTGTTTAGTAACTTTTCTGTACACTATTGGCATATTAACAAATACGTGTAAGCATAACACAGATATCAGAAAGCAGTTAAGTAATTCCACGCAGTCGTCAGAAACTTTAATTATCATTAATAATTTGTACGGAATACATGGGATTTTGAGGGTTGTCACATTCTCCCCCTGTTAAGAGAATTTCGTCCCGAAATTTAGCGCGTGGTTACTGAGGAAGCTAGTTAAGTTGCGTTGTTTTCCAGATTTTCCTGGGGTGTCACAGCCCATTCTCTACATCTTCGTTATTCAAAACATCAAAAGGATTATTAGAAAGCACACTACTAGAGGACGCCAAGTTGTTAACCCCATCCTTCGGCTTAGCTCCAATAGGTCTATACTCGAATTTCGGCTTCGGTTTATTAATATGAATCCTTGGTTTCCTAGCCACTTTCTTGGCTTGCACACCCATATAACCATCTTCATCTACCATCGGTTTCTTTCTAGATCTTCGTCCTTGCACAGGAGGCTTACGAGACTTATCATCTTTTACCACATTCTTTTGTAAGCTGGGACATTGATCATTTGAGTGACCAAAGACACAACAGTGTGAACACCGATGAGGATTCCACTCATACTCAACATACATAGTCTCTTTTACATACCCGTCACCATCCAGTTCCAGAATAGCCATAGTGATTTCCTTTTTCAGCTCTTTATCCGCCGAAACCTCTATCAATGCTCTAGCATAACTACTACGAAGTAGTGTATGAGTCAAGAAGTTTTGGAACACCAATAGCTGTCGCTATCAAACTGAGACCATCCTCAGTGTAAGCAGCAATAGGAACATCATGTATCCTAACCCATAGCTGTACATTCTTAACCTCCTTTTTAACCAATTTCGTGGTAGGGGACCACTCACATAAGAACAAAGGTTGTGACTGAATAACCCATGGTCCTTCTTTAAGAACAACCATCATGCCAGCTTGATCCGCAAACTTGAAGAAAAAGAAACCATTTGCATTCATCATAGATTTTACTAACCCAAACCTCTTCCATTTATTCTTCACATAATACTCAACAACTGGATAGGCAATGCGATCCCCCAGAAAATACCCATAAAGTGTGTTTGCTAGTTTATACTGAACAACCCGAATCGAATCCTTCGGCAGAACCACATCACAATCATCATGTCGATCTGGACTAGCAAGTGTTCTAAAGTTCAACTTTTTGGATTGCAGAATTGATGCTGCCAGACCCTAATTCTCTCTCTCTAGCCTAGGCGATTTCGTCCCTCATGCAGACCTAATCTTTCTTCGTAATCTGCTAATTAACAGGTTGGGGATTAGTGTTTGATTCTTTGATTATCTAATACTGAATCTGTTAATAGTGGTGATCGTGCAAAATTAGGGTTTCTGCAATCGCCGCCGTATCTTCTGTGGTTCGAACTCATTGGATAGCTTCTCTATTCGATTTGCAAGATTCATGGGGTAAGGTTATGCTAGTTTAGGGTTTTGTTCTTCGTTCCTGTTTGTTGAGATTGTTGTTGGATTGGAGTTGTTGCATGATCGGCTGTTTCGTGCGTATTGGAGAGAGTTGTTTTTTCTCCTGAATGGATGACAATAAGACGCATGTTAATGACGGTGGCAAACCTACATACTCTTTTGAGGGTTTGGCCAGCCGAGTTATTGATGTAGATGGTAATACTTGGTTACCTCGACGGGGCACAACTCAGACGTCTCCGACTGCCCCGTAAGATTAACATAATTGATGAATTGTCAAAGATATCAGTTCCATACACGGCTGAAAACCCGCGGCCAGTAACTAGGGTTTCTGATAGGGAAGGAATCGATCAATTTAGCATGAAATACGCACCAAGTTCAGAATTCGATGTTGCTTCATCGGCTGGTCAAGGGTATACTAAATCTGCCGGGCTGGCGGAACCGTTATCTTTTGCTAATATAGTAAACAACACCAAGGAGAAGGTGAAGGTGAATTTTAGGGAGTTGGAGTCTTCCGAGGCTGTGGATGGAGCTGATGTTGTTATTCCGTTGTCTTCAGTTAAACAAGTCACGGACAGGTATGCAAACACTCTCTTCGGGTATTTCTTGGGCAAACGTCTAGCGTTTCCTGTGGTGGATTATTTTGCAAAGAACAACTGGGTTAAGTATGGTCTGTCTAGATTAATGATGAATGCGAACAGATTCTTTTTCTTTAAATTCAAAACTAAGGAAGGGATGGACAAAATGTTAGAGGATGGGCCATGGATGATAGAAATGTTCCGATTATTTTGAAAGAGTGGTCGGCCTCTATCAAACTGGAGAAAGAGGATCTTAACACTATTCCAGTCTGGGTAAAGATGCATGATGTGCCGTTAGCGGCATATACTGAGGATGGTCTTAGTTTGGTTGCCTCTAAGATAGGGGTGCCTAAGATGTTGGATTCGTATACTGCCACGATGTGTGCAGAGTCTTGGGGTAGAAGCAGTTATGCTAGAGCACTCATTGAAGTTCAAGCGGGGGCTGATTTAAAGAGGAGTGTTACTGTTGCAATTCCATCCTTAGATGGTAATGGTTATTCAAAGGTGGAGGTAAAAATTGAATATGATTGGGAGCCTTTAAGGTGTACTTCTTGCTGTGTGTTTGGTCATGAAGATAGCTCGTGCCCAAAGAATCCTCAGGTTGTTTCGAATGGGGAATTTGGGAAAAAGAATGATGATTTTCAGGTTGTGGGTGCCAAAAAGAAGAAAGCTAATAATCAAGGCCTCCACATGAAAAATCAGAAACCTAAGCTAGTTTATAGACCAATTATCAAACCTAAACCAAAACAGTCCTTGAGGAGTTCGAACCAGGTGTCAACGTCAAACCAATTTGATGTCCTTAAGGACGATAATGGTGATCAGGGAGGTATCCATGTGGGTCGAGTGGAGAAGAAGGCTACACAGGCTAGTGACAACCAGGATTCAGACGAGGATGAGGTTGTTGAAGTCTATAATGAAACGAATGATTTTATGACTTCGGGTATATGGTCTTCATCTTCAAGAGCAGGGGCGACCACATCTTCCACAAAGTTCTACAATGGATAAATGCTTTATGTTTCGTGTCAAGGGGCGGATGGCTTGTGAATATTTCGTCTTTGATGATGGAGGTTGAGAGTTTTTTTTGTTTTGGTGACTATTGCTTGTCTACTTTATTTTTCATGATGTAAAGTAGACTAGGTTATGTGGTGTCATTGATTTGTTTTTCTTGGTTTACATATATGGGGCATCTCCTGTATATGAACTAGTGTGGAACTCATCCTCACTACTTGTACTTATTTGCGGTTTGTTTTAATAGAATCACCGGGGTAACCCTTTACCCAAAAAAAAAAGTTCAACTTTTTGTTGCGAGAATTGGCCACTAAGTCAGTATATGATACCGGCTTCGGTCCCTTCTCCTCCTCATATGGATTAGTACCCGAATCAACCAAATTAACATCATTCTTTAGATCAGCATGGCCAGAATCCATCTCCACAGGAACGGTAATTTTAGACAACTCGCCAATAATGTTAAACTTACCAGGTTCACGTGCAGCAGGAGTCACAACACCCCTTCTCGGCATTAACGTTTTTCCTTCAATATCAACTACACGAGACGCTAAACCCTGGAGTGTGATAGAAGGCTTCCCTCGGTCATAAAGCAGAATCCCACCAGGTTTGTTACGTGCATTCTTAATAACATCATCAACTCCCTCCATCAGCAAATAATCAGTCTACCATGCAAAGCAAACAAGAGACACCAGAAGACCACAGATCGCACAAGACAAAACCCTATCTAGCAAAACCCTAATCCAAACATTATTCACGAAATCAAATAGAGAACCCGAATAATCAAGGTTACTTCCTAACCAGTAGGACTGAAAACCCCAATTCCCTATTCAATCAGATCCGAAACTATGAAATAAGGCTGGCGATTATAACAGAAAAAACTAGAAACAAACCCTACTTTCTGATCGATCAAATAATGCTAACGAGTTCGTAATGGATGTTTGATGAATCAAACTTCCAATAACAGACTGTTATACATAAAATCATGAAATCCCATCAAATTCATCATTACTGCATGAAGCATCTATTGTGTGTGTATTGGTAGTTGTTATGTGGTGATTGTTATTTGTGGAGTATTAAACATAACTAGATATAGTTTAATCAAGAGTGTTAATGAGTTTCATCACTTATAACCTCGATGAAACACTAGGTGTTTCACCATCTTGAGTCCTGACGAAACACTAGGTGTTTCGCCGAGCATATGTTTCATCGGTGAGGGGGGCCTGCCTCGGCCTAGAGAGTGTGCGGCCCAACTCCTTTTATACATGAACTCTTGAGATCAGTTACATAAAACGCTCAAAACCCTAGAGTCCTTCTTCCCATTCTGTGTGCGACGGCAACAACAGGAAGTCTCGGAACACTCTTTCTATCTCGATTCATATAAACTCCTCGATACTGCGGTTAGTGTCTTGGTCTCGTTTGTTGTATTGATTCTTATATGTGTGTTATGTTGTGATCCGTGTAAGACTAGGGTTCTGTTAATAGATTCATAAACTTAGAACCTACTTGATGAAACTGTGATGATTTGCATATGTTTAGATTTGTGGGGTTGTGGCTTGATAGTTTTGTTAGATGAATCTGTATTGTGAAAGTCGAGTAGTCTGTTTTGGTGGAGTCATTGAATGTTTGGGATCGATGATGGTTTAGTATGATTTGAATTGTTAATGCTCTCGTTGTATGTTACGGATAATTTGCAACTAGATGATTAATCGATGATCACGTGGAATCATGGTGGATGAATTAGAGATTTACAAGTCGTGAAACTGAAACCACGTAAATCTGTAGCTGTTTCACCATCTGTAGAGGGGGCGGTGAAACATGTAGAGTTTCGCCATAAATGGAACTCGACGAAACATGTAGAGTTTCGCCATACATGGAACTCGATGAAACTTATAGTGTTTCGCCATACATGGAACCCGACGAAACATGGGATGTTTCGTATGGGTGATTCGCTGTAGGAGTAGACAGTTGGAAACAGAAGGCAATTTGAATGTATTCTTTGATGAGTATTTTGTTTATACAATATGGTAGTTGCATGATAACCATAATGTTTAATGTTAAATGACATGTGTAAGGTTGGTGGACTGTTATGATATTTCAGAAAGTGTTACATGATAACAGAGCTCGAAATGCTAAATGCAAACTGTGTAACCATACGTTACTTACTGTGTGCAAACACGTGATTTGAAAGACTTTGAAACTGATACTGTTTGGTAACCATAGTAGGGTTTGGGGTTGACCAACTGGACGGGTAATTAAAACATACCGAGCAAACCAAGGTGATTTCATTTCTCTTGAGCATGCGTCTCGGTGGTTGGGACAGTCTTTGGGTATCCCTGAGAGGGATTGGTTTTGGGTAAATCATGGGTATTCCTGCGAGGAATATGTATTTTGGATAAATCTGGAATGTTGGATAATATACTCATCCTATCACCATTAAAGTCCCTCCGTGTTGTTTGGTTACCTGAGAGGTAACAAGGTATTAGTTGGTAGCGCTACTTAGGTTTGGCACCCTCACCCCGTACCTGAGAGGACGGGTGTGAACTAATGACCTAGTCATGACCAATGCTTTGATAGGAGCATTGGAGAAAGGGCAAAATAATCAGGAGCCGTCTTGTATTCGGGATATTATCAACATTAAATTCAATGGATTAAACTAAACACTTGGTAACCAACGTTTTCGTAAAACTTTGAACTCACCAGCGTTGTCTGACACACTTGTTAGATGCTCGCAGGTCGTTAGATACTTTGGATGGGAACTTGCTATCTGCATGGCTGGAGTGGTCATGGGTCGCAGTGCTTGACTACGCGTGTCTTGTTTACTGAATTCATATACATTGGGTTTTGAAACATTTAAACAATGAATTGTTATTTGCTTCCGCTGTCACTATTTAACTTGGATTATATTCTATGAACGTTTTATTGAATGAATGGAATTTTGTTAAACATATTATGGTTAGTTCAATGTGATTGGTGGCTAGATCCTGGTACGTCACACACCTTGCGGGGGTTACCGCATGTGGTATTTTGGGGGTGTGACAGTTTGGTATCAGAGCCACTGGTTATAGTGAACTAGGTTTTAAAACGTTTTTTTTTATAAAACCAGACTATAACTGAACAACTTCGAAAATCGACCATGACACTCAGCTCCAGATTGCAAGGTTCGTCTTCTGTTTACTTTATGCATTACTTGTTTAGTAGTTACACACACACGACTTGCATGAAACAACATATTTGATACCTTGATGTGACTACTTGTGCTGCATGTCTTAGTGGAACTAGATAGTGTGGCACTACCCTTCGACTCTTGTGATTATTAATCCTGTGATGCCTTTAGTTTTACTATTTGATTGTGGGGGAAACTGTCACACCCCCAAATTCCACCTGCGGAGTACCGTCCGCTTGAGGGCGTGACCGACCAGGATCCAGCCACCAATTATACTGAATAATTGAATTAATAACCAAAGTAATACTTACTAACCATACGATTAGCAAATATCAAGTTCGGAGTTTAAAGTTTTAAGCTCAAATAGTAGTAAGTAGCGGAAGCATAAGTAAAACAGTCTTAAACATGGTTCATAGTTCATGTTTATTTAACACCCAACACAGGGGTAGACGAACACTACACATCCCCCAAGCAGCAGCTCCTCAGTCACTGGTTACCTGCAAAGCATGCAGTAAGGGGGGTCAACAATAATGCTGAGTGAGTTCACTAGTTGTCCAGTTTTAATTACCAAAAACTTGTTTCACCAGTTAATTTATCCGTTTATACATGCCATGGGGAGCTACCCCAAAAGTTAGCGACTAAACTGTTTTTCTAATACCGAACACTAGGTGACCGTTGCGTATCCGCAGAGTGCCCCGATGTCAATGTTCTATCATCATTGACGGATGCCTGAGTACATTAGTTCACGACCGATCCCATACCTTGGCACGGTGTGAGGTTGGTAAGACCTAAATAGCGCTATCAACTAATAACCCGTTCGCCTGGCCCCGGCGACTAATCGGTATTATGTAGTAGGGACTTTAAGTGATAGAGTTTCGTTTAGTGCCGTTTGTTGCAATCCGTATAAACAGTAATTAACTAAAAGGGTTCCCAATAACAAGGGAAGAAAAGTAAGTTGTATCCCTCATAAGGGGATAGTGTTGTTTTTAGTTCCGTTTCCCAAACCACCGGGAATACATGCTTTAGGTTGTGAACTCACCTTGGGTTGCTCGGTAGATTAATTACCCGGTCGATCACGTTGGTCACCACGTCCTAGCATGGTTACCGAATATGGGTCAAGTTGGGGTACAAGTAAACACGTATAGCAAACACGTACAGACACACATAGCATGCATTCATACAAACACTTGGGTTATTGGGTCTGCCCTAACATTTCACAAACAAACAGTACAGATGCACATGCAGTCCAGTCAACAGATAGTCTAACAAGCTTTTGGCCCAATAACACTTAGGCAGCCCAGTCGAGACAAGGGCGGTTTCGACTCGAGAATACACGGTCTCGAGTCGCAACCAAGGGTTCCGACTCGCAACCTCGGTCTCGGTTCATCATGCTTTGGTCTCGAGTCGCAACCAAGGGTTCCGACTCGCAACCTCGGTCTCGGTTCATCATGCTTTGGTCTCGAGTCGCAACCAAGGGTTCCGACTCGCAACCTCGGTCTTGGTTCATCATGCTTTGGTCTCGAGTGTGCTGCTTGCGAGTCGCAACCGGGAGATCTCGAAGAATCACGTTTTGGTCTCGAGTCGCAACCAAGGGTTCCGACTCGCAACCACTGTTACGTGCACCTGAATCCTTCTAGAACCTGTCCTACGTACTAGCCAATAGCATTTTGATTTCATGTAATTTTGTACTAACCAATAACATTGCACTAACATGTTTTATTGTCTAAATCATAACAAAATCAGATCAAAACAAGCATATTTGAATATTCATATCACCTTCAAACTTGTTCTTCATATGTTCATCATAATTATGAACTTTCAAGTCCTAAATCTAGCATACACAATCCGAAACAGCATGTTTACACAAGGTTATCCATCAACATTCATCCCTTTATCATGTTTATCAAACCAAAATCATGCAAGGAGACATTTAGACTATACATGTGTAACATTCATCAAATACTCATCACAAAACAAAGCCTTTACCAACCAAGTATCGTGACACCTAGAACATAAAGTACTAACCGGTTCAAGAGTGACACAAGGGTGTTCAAGTAGGTGACGGATTGAAGCCTTCGAGTGATGATTCCGAGCCAATCCAAGGGTGCTCTTGTTGCCGGTTGGATCCGAGAAGGAGAGGAGGAGAGGGTGATGTTAGAACCTTAGGGTTTTGGGGTTTTTAGAGAGAGAGAGGGAGAGTGTGTGAGATGAGAGAGTGTGAGAATGATGTTGCAAAATGGTAAAAGTTGTGAGGGTTGGCCGGTTATATATCTCGAGTGGGTTAGGGGTTTCCGGGTGGGCTTCTAGGTTGCATGGCCCAACCGGCCCGAGTGTTTACTGTTCACTCGAGACCGAGGGTGGTCTCAAGTCGGGTCCTTTGGGGTCTCGGCCCACTCATATAACACACATACATATATATAATATACATACATTCATCACACTTAGCACAAGGATCACATAAAATCATCGAGATAACACGCACTAACATTTAATAACGTATATACACATAATGCTAATACAAGATATTTGCTCGGGAAAACCTAGAGTGTCACATTATCCCCAAGTTTTAGGAACTTTCGTCCCGAAAGTTAAGGCAGTCACTGTCAAGCTAGTGTAAGTGAGAACGTTTCAACGGGGTGTCACAGAAACTTTTAGCGCAAGATAAGAGGCACTGAGGTGAGCATGCAGATTGCCTTATTATTATGGGTGCACACATAATAATAACGTGAGGTGCATGTGAGTCAACGTGAGGCTTAACGAGTGCGAGAAGGGTTCTGCCCTATTGTTTGGTGTAAACTATATAGTTTGTAGATGTCAACGTGATATTTGACTCCTGCCTTAGCTCGATCCTTAAACTTGTTCCCTCTCCTTATATAGAATCATGAGTGGATGAGGCCATGGACGTGGACACATTGCTATGACTCAGGCTGAGTTGACAAATCTGATCAACACACGAGTGGCTGAGGCTTTGGCAGCCTACCAAGCTGTTACGATATGTGCCAAATTTCCTTTATTCTTGTGTCGCGTACACAACTCTTACCCTTATGTTGTATTTCCTTTCGTCCATTAGGTCAGCCAGCGAATCAGAATCAAAACAATCCGCCAGGTTGCACGTTTAAGACGTTTATGGATTGTAAGCCGTAGACCTTCAGTGGGACTGAAGGGGCTGTGGGGCTACTTCGATGGTTCGAGAAAGCTGAGTCAGTGTTCGCTATGTGTAATTGTCCCGTGGGGGACCGTGTGAAGTATGCTACAGGCACTTTGGAGGATGGTGCCTTAACTTGGTGGAATGCCCAGGTGAAGATGTTGGGCATCGAGATGGATAATGCAACGACTTGGGATGACTTTAAGGAGCTGATACGGGAAGAGTACTGTCCTCGTGACGAGATTCAGAAGCTCGAGAACGAGTTCTATGATTTAAAGATGGAAGGATCCGAGATCGAGGCTTACACGAAACGATCTCATGAACTAGCAATTTTGTGCCCTAACCTGTCTTGACCTCCACATCGACGAATTGAGTTGTATCTCAAGGGCCTAGCACCAGCTGTAAAGGGGTATGTCACTGCTGCAAACCATAACAATCTGCCCCAGATCATCCGTTTGGCACATAAGATTACTGACCAAGAGGTCGAACGTGGCTCATTGCCGCCTCGTAAATCTGCTACTACCACTGTTGCTACAGCTACCACACCTGCTAGTGATAACAAGCGTAAATGCAATGTTGCTGACAAAGCAACCAATGCCAGTCAATCTCAGAAAAGGGCAGACAACAGCATCAACCGTAGTTTTAGCCAGTCGTCTTCTGTGAACCAGAATCAGAGCAACAATTCAAATCAGGGTTCCTGCGCGAGAAAGCTACCGAAGTGTAATAAGTGTATGTTCCACCATCGCGGGCCGTGCACCCGGGTATGTTAAAGGTGCAACAAAGTGGGTCATATGGCCAAAGATTGTAGGGTCTGGCTTCCAAAACAGCCGCAGCAGTCGCAGCAACAAGAGAGGCAGCAGCCTCAACAGAATCAGGGAAATCGTAAGGGCTGTTTTCAGTGTGGTGATGAGGGTCATTTTAAGCGGGATTGCCCTCAGCTTAATCAGAATGCTGGTAACAACAACAATACTGGGAATAACAACAATGGGAACAATGGTGGAAGCGGGGCACGTGGAAGAGTATTCACTATTGGTGCTGGGGAAGCTCGCAATGATGGCAATGTTGTGACTGGTACGTTTTCTGTGAACGATCTTTTTGCTTCTGTTTTATTCAACTCTGGTGTCGATTGGAGTTATGTGTCTTTGGGGTTCAGTCATCAGTTAGGGTTGACTCCCACACCTCTTGTAAATAAGCATGTAGTAGAATTAGCTGATGGTAAATCGATTGAAGCTTCTCATGTTCTTTTTGGTTGTAAACTTGATTTCATGGGTCAAGTGTTCGACATTGACCTACTCCCCGTTACTCTTGGAAGTTTTGATGTGGTCGTTGGCATGGATTGGTTGTCGAGGCACCAAGCGGAAATTCTCTGTAAAGAGAAAATCGTGCGTATCCCTCTCCCCAGTGAAGAATCTTTGTCGGTTCAAGGCCATCGTAGTGGTGCGATGGTTGGTATCATCTCGGCAATGCAAGCTCAGAAGTTTCTGCAAAAAGGGTATCCTGCCATTTTAGCACTTGTTTCCGATCCTCAGCCTGAAGAAAGGAAGATCGAGGATCTCCCAGTAGTTCGTGAGTTTTCTGACGTGTTTCCTGAAGAGTTACCTGGTTTACCTCCACGTCGTCAGGAGGAATTTCAGATTGACCTCATGCCAGGAGCGGCTCCGATTGCTCGTGCTCCTTATCGTCTTGCACCAGGAGAGTTGCAAGAACTGTCTAACCAACTTCAAGAGTTGTTGGATAGAGGTTTTATCCGACCCAGTTCATCGCCTTGGGGAGCCCCAGTTTTGTTTGTGAAGAAGAAAGACGGGACTTTTTGTATGTGTATAGATTATAGAGAAGTCAACAAGGTGACAGTCAAGAACCGCTACCCTTTACCACGCATTGATGAGTTGTTTGACCAGTTGCAAGGGTCAAGTTTCTACTCGAAGATCGATCTAAGGTCGGGCTATCATCAGATGAGAGTTCGAGAGGAGGATGTTCCTAAAAAGGCTTTTCGAATGCGGTATGGACATTATGAGTTTTTAGTTATGCCGTTTGGGTTGACAAACGCGCCAGCAGTTTTCATGGACCTCATGAATCGTGTGTGCAAGCCGTATCTTGACGACTTTGTTATTGTATTTATTGATGACATCTTGATCTACTCAAAGAGCAAGGAGGATCACGAGCAGCACTTACGTCTTATTTTGGAGCTCCTGAGGAAGGAGCAACTCTACGCGAAGTTCACCCATATAGAATGACTGGCAGTTTGGTCATGAGCACAAACTTAAAGGTCAGTCGTTCTGGCAGTTTCGGTCAAGAGGTAATTGTGCAACGGGGTGGCGGAATATTTTGAATATTCGGGATCGAGTTCGTCCTTTTATTGTCTCCAAGATTGGTAATGGTCTTAATACATCAGCTTGGTTTGATAGTTGGGCGCATATTGGTCCGTTGTGTGAGTTTATTTCAGCTCGTCGGCTTCATAATTCGGGGTTTACACTTACTTCAAATGTTAATGATATTCTGAATAATGGAGATTGGGGGTGGCCGAGAGCCTGGCTGGATTTATTTCCGGTTTTATTAAACGTTCATCCGCCTACGATTGTTCCTCATAAACCTGATTTCTTAGTTTGGCGTGATACTAGGGGCTCTGAGCAGGATTATTCAGCGACTGCTGTGTGGGATACGATCAGAATTCAGGGTGATAGAGTCCCTTGGGTCGAGATTGTATGGTTTGCGAATTGTATTCTTAGACATGCTTTTCTTGCATGGCTTATCTGCAAGAAGAAGCTCAAAACACAGGATAAATTGAGGCAATGGGATGTTGGTGTTACCACTAACTTAAACCTGCTTTCTTGTCCGTTGTGTGATGTGGAACCGGACTCGCATGATCATTTGTTTTTTGAATGCCCTTTTTGAATGCAGGTTTGGTCTTCTATTAAATCTTTTGCTGGAATCCAGATAACATCCAGTAAGTGGGAGGATATTATTGACTGGCTGATTGCTGTTCCTTCAAAGAAGTCGATGCGAAGTGTGATTGGCCGTTTACTCCTAGCGGCGACTGCATATTTTATATGGCAAGAGCGAAATCAGCGGCTATTTAAATCAAAGAACCGAACAGTGCACGTGATTTCTGAAGCTATTGTATCTACGGTTAGATTGAAGCTAGCCTCGGTGAAGATCAAGAGCTCTACGACTGGAATGATCTTATTAGAAAAATGGAAGGTGCCGAGCATGTAGCTATATTGGGTGTCTCTAGTAGTGTCTAGAGTTGTGTTTGTTTTTTTATTGTGGTTTGCTTTTTAGCTTGTTTAACGCTTCCTGGCATATCAGGATAGTGAACTAGTGAGGACTCTCCTTACTACTTGTATTTTTTTGGTTTGTGATATATGAAAGTGAACCGGAGTAACCCTTTACCAAAAAAAAAAAAAAAACTCTATGCGAAGTTTTCCAAGTGTGACTTCTGGATTCGAGAGGTACACTTCCTTGGCCACATTGTTAATGAATCGGGGATTCACGTGGATCCTGCTAAGATTGATGCTATCAGGAATTGGCGGCACCAAAGAATCCTTTGGAGGTGCGACAATTCCTTGGTCTCGCTGGGTATTATCGAAGATTTATCAAGGATTTCTCGAAGATCGCCCAACCTCTTACCTCGTTAACACAGAAAGGTGTTGTGTATTCTTGGGGATCAAAGCAGGAGGATGCTTTCCAACTTTTGAAACAGAAACTCTGCAGTGCACCGATTTTGTCCCTACCCGAAGGTACCGAGGATTTTGTGGTATATTGTGATGCTTCTATTCAGGGTCTCGGTTGCGTGTTGATGCAACGCGAGAAGGTGATAGCTTATGCTTCGCGATAACTGAAGGTTCATGAGAAGAATTACACGACTCACGACTTGGAGTTAAGGGCCGTGGTTTTCGCGTTGAAGATTTGGAGGCACTATATGTACGGTACCAAATGCACCATCTACACCGATCACAGAAGCCTTCAGCATATCTTCGACCAGAAGGAATTGAATATGCGACAGCGTCGCTGGGTAGAACTATTGAACGACTATGATTGTGCCATCAAATATCACCCAGGTAAAGCTAACGTTGTAGCTGATGCCCTCAGCAGAAAGGAGACGAAACCTAAGCATGTACGAGCCTTGCAACTCACTGTTCACTCAAACCTTCCTGATCAGATCCGTTCGGCTCAGACAGAAGCATTGAAGGAAGAAAACTATGAAGCTGAATACTTGCGGGGCATGGAAAAATGACTTATAAAGAGACCTGATGGTATTCTCTACTGCATGGAACGGATATAGATTCCATTGTTTGGTAACCTTAGAGGTCTTGTGATGGATGAAGCGCACAAGTCTCGATACTCTGTTCATCCAGGTTCAGATAAGATGTATCAGGACCTCAAAGTTTTGTATTGGTGGCCGAAGTTGAAAGCTGCCATCGCGACGTACGTGAGTAAATATTTGACTTGTGCGAAAGTCAAGGTGGAGTATCAGAAACCCTCGGGCCTGCTTCAACAACCAGAGATACCCATGTGGAAATGGGAACAAATTTCTATGGACTTCATCACTGGATTGCCGAGAACTCAAAACGGAAACGATACCATCTGGGTGATCGTTGACCGCCTCACGAAATCTGCGCACTTCCTTGCGAATAAGGAAACGGATAAGTTTTCTCAACTCCCTGCTGTTTATCTGAAGGAGGTGGTTTCTAGGCACGGGGTGCCAACCTCTATTATTTCTGACCGTGATCCGCGTTTCATCTGTGATTTGTGGCAATCTATGCATAAATCATTCGGCTCACGTCTCGACATGAGCACCGCTTATCACCCACAGACGGATGGTCAAAGTGAGCGAACCATCCAGACACTTGAAGACATGCTGCGAGCATGTGTGATTGAATTTGGTAAGGGCTGGGAGAAACATTTGCCGTTGATCGAGTTCTCCTACAATAACAGTTATCACACTAGCATTCAGGCAGCTCCGTTTGAAGCGTTGTACTGCCGGAAATGTCGTTCTCCTCTTTGTTGGGCTGAGGTAGGTGACAGCCAGGTCACAGGCCATGAACTTGTGTTGGAAACTTCAGAAAAGATTGTCCAGATCAGGAACCGTATGGCAGCAGCGCGCGACCGTCAGAAAAGCTATGCTGACAAGCCTAGGAAACCTTTGGAATTTGCAGTTGGTGACCGTGTTATGTTGAAGGTCTCACCCTGGAAGGGTGTGGTGCGCTTTGGGAAGCGCGGTAAGTGTGACACCTGTGTCACCTCGACCACCACACAAATGCAAATCCAATGAAATATTGTGTTTCATACTTGGGGATTTGTATAAATATGTGTATCATTTGCACATATCAATTCTTGTTCAATTTCGAGCTTTAAATCGCTTTCTGGAAGGTTATACGCGCACTGGTGTGTAAACGTAATCAGTTTAACGCGAAAAACACTCCGGAATAGTGAAATAGGCTCAACATACCTTAAATAACCTTTACATAACTTAGAAATAAGTTTTAAAGGGTTTGGTATGGCAAAAACAAGTTTTTTTTTTTTGGGTAAAGGGTTTTACCCCGGTGAATTTTATAAATCAAACCAATAAACGCAAAAGTGTGGCTGAAGTACCACACTCACTCTAGACTTGGCATACCAAGACTAGGACCAAACAACCAAAACAAACACAACCAGGCAAAACAAAGCCACAAACACACACACTAGCCAAACACGGCCAAGTCACAACAAACCAAATAATAGACCACTATACTAGCCGGGATCAATCTCTAAATTGCTATTAGGAATCTTCCACTTCTCCACCAATCTACCATTCTCAAATCTCCGTTTAAACTTGAGAGTCATAAGTCGCATACGAACAATGTTGATAATCTCCTGAGACACCACCTGAACCGTACGCATGTTCCGAGAAAACAACCTGTTGTTTCGTTCTTGCCATATAAAATAAGTTGCAGCCGCAATCACCAACCGACTTACCACATTGCCAGGCTTCTGTAAGCTCAAGTTTTGATTCATCCAAGCCATTATATCGGACCATCCTCCATTCATGTCTTCCATATTAGCGAAACTTCTTATATTGTGCCAAATCTGAGCCGCAAAAGAGCATTCAAAGAACAGATGATCTCTCGAGTCCTTGTTATAACAGCATAAAGGGCAGCACATGAGATTTAGATTTGTTTCACTTCCCGCTTCCCAAACAGACAAACGATCCTGTGTCTTCAATTTGTTTCGGATAACTAGCCAAATGTGAAATGAGTGTCTAGGAATGCATTGCTTAAACCATACCATATTCGCCCAAGACACTTTGCTATCATGAAAACGAATATTATTCCAGACCTCCCAAGAAGAAAACGGTCGAGTATTTCCTTCCAAATCTTTCCAAACCAGCCGATCACGGACATTATCATATAAAATAGGAACCACTAAATTAATTAAGACTGGGAATAGATTATACCAAGCAATCGGCCACCTCCATTGACCGTTTTGAGTCACTAGGTCCGCTAAAGAAGATTGCAGGTTGAAACCTGCATTAGCAATAATTCTAGGGCTGATAAAAGCACGAAGAGGACCCGATTCACACCAAGTATCACTCCACGCATTAGTCTCAGTACCACTACCAATAGATTTCCACAAAAAAGGACGAATAAGGCTGTGAATAGCAAGGAGTTTTCTCCATCCCCATGTCATACGACCACGACATGGGACCTCCCAGAAGCTTCTACCCTTAAGCTTGTGTATATGTATCCATTGCACCCACAACGATTTCCTATTGGTAAGAATGCTCCAAACATGAGAAGATAAGAGGGCCTTGTTGACATCTGAAATGCTACGAACACCCAACCCACCCTCATCCTTCGGAAGGCACACAAACTTCCAGGCCACCTTAGGCTTGATGGTCCTATGATAATTCCCAGACCATAAGAAGTCTCGCATACATTTTTCCAACTCAGTAATAATTCTTGCAGGTAATAAAAACACCATAGCCCAGTAAATATGCATAGCCGAGAGGACCAACTTACCAGTTGTAATCTACCAGCAAAAGAAAGAGACTTAGTCGTCCAGTTATCAATCTTTTTTTTCCATTTTCTCAACCAGGACCTTACAATCCTTAAACGAGAGTTTAGAGGATATTAACGGAACTCCCAAATATCGAACAGGAAGAGAACCCTCTTGAAACGGCATAATGCTTAGAATTTCCTGCTTGATGGGATGAGGAATATTACCAAAGAAAACCGTGCTTTTGAACATATTAGGAATCAATCCCGAGGCCCTCGAAAACTGATGAAGAGAATCTCTCACCACCTTAACCGAAGCAGGATCACCATTTACAAAAATGAATAAATCATCAGCAAATGAGATATTAATGATTTTCTGTTTTTTACAATGGAGATGGTATCTAAACGCATTACTAGAAGAAGCTGCATTCTTTAGAAGTAACGAAAGTGCCTCCATAACCAAAGTAAACAAGTAAGGTGACATCGGGTCACCCTGTCTCAACCCACGCTTGCCCTTGAAATACCCGTGAAGATTACCATTTATACTCAAAGAGTATGAAACCATGCTAATACAAGTCATAATCCAGCTAACCATTTTATGAGGGAACCCAAATGCCGTCAGAATGTCCTCTAAAAAGGACCAGCTCACCGTGTCGTAAGCCTTCTGAATATCGATCTTAAAAGCGCATCTAGGAGGGCCAACATTCAGGTGATAGTTATGCATTAACTCCTGAGTAAGAAGGATATTATCTGAAATCTTTCTACCAGGGACAAAAGCCGATTGACTTATATTCACCAACAAATCCAGACTACCTTTAATTCTGTCAGTGATAATTTTGCTAATACATTTATATAGCACATTGCAGCAAGAATCCGGCCGATAATCTCCAACCGAGTTGGGACTAGTGACTTTTGGAACCAACGCAATGATAGTATGA
Source organism: Helianthus tuberosus (assembly GCA_030545235.1). Taxonomy (NCBI): domain Eukaryota; kingdom Viridiplantae; phylum Streptophyta; class Magnoliopsida; order Asterales; family Asteraceae; genus Helianthus; species Helianthus tuberosus. The sequence goes on along the minus strand of CM060429.1, from coordinate 45,268,295 downwards.
TTAATTTGTTGCAACAGTTTCCCATTTTCAAAAAAATATAAAATAGCTTTTGTAACTTCATCCCCAACAATCTCCCATGCATTTTTAAAAAAAGCAGAAGTGTAACCATCCGGGCCCGGAGCCTTATTTTCACCAATGGAGAACAAAGCACTCTTAACCTCCTCACGAGTAACTTGACGAGTCATAGAGGTTGCCACATTTAAATCAAGAACATTAGTAATGAAGCCATTGACATCCAGCTTATCCACACTACGCATCGTACCCAAGAAATCAGAATAGTGATTTACAAAAACTGCATAGACTTCATCCCCCTTGTATTGGTTACCATTATTATCTTGGATGTTATGAATCTTATTGCAAGCGTTTTTAGTTTTCACACAGTTGTGAAAAAATTTTGTATTCGAGTCTCCCGCCGCCAACCAATCTTGTTTAGCTTTTTGCTTTAAAAAGCACTCTTCATCATAAGAGGCCGAATGGAACTCTTTAAGACAAGTAGATTCCTCCTCTCTAAGCACAGCATCTAACGGGTTAGCATCAATAGCCTTTTGAATATCATCTAACTTCAACCTCAGAGTCTTAACTCTTTCATGGAGATTACCTTGCTTGAATAAGAGACGTCTAAGGGGAGCTTTCAAAAAGGAAAGTTTTTTAACGACCGAGAACATGGTGACCCCTTGTATCTCCTTAGCCCATTCATTAGTAACACACTGGGTGAATCCCTCCTTAGTCGCTAAAAAATTAGCAAACTTAAAAGGTTTTGGCCGACTATGTTTATAACTGAATAAGTTGAGAATACATGGGGTGTGATCCGACACACAGAAAGGATGAAAAAGGGCGTATGCATTAGGATACATATCCAAGAATCGAATATTACCCATGATTCTATCTATCTTTTTTAACACACCCACTCCTTGTTTCGGTTTTTGATTCCATGTAAAGTGCATCCCATGGCTCTTGATATCAACCAGTTCATTATGTTGGACACAATCATAAAAGTCTCTCATACCAATAGAAATATTTGATGAACCAACCAAGCAATCCTCCAAAGATAGCGCCGAGTTAAAATCACCCATCACCACCCACGGCCTATCTCTAACAAAACTCTTATGCTTACAAAGGCTTTCCCATAGGACTCTCCTGTCTTGGTACTTATTCTCGGCATAAACAAATGAACAGAAAAGAGTTTTGTCATCCGATTTAAAACGAGTTTGCACATGAATAACCTGGTCAGTATGCTGGATCACCATAAGGTCCACTATCTCCTTATTCCAACCCACTATAATCCTTGTGCCCCTCAAACAGCTACTACTATTAGAATACCAATCCCAACTACGGAACACCCCTTTGCACACCCTATCCAGATTTGTAACATTGACATGCGACTCTAACACAGCACAGATATTAATATGGTTTTCAGTAATTAATTGTCGAACCTCTCTTTGTTTCAGGGGCCGGTTCAAGCCCCTAACATTCCATGCCATTATGCTACCCATTAACACCCTTTATACCGGGAGTGCTTGCCCCCTCCGACGGTTTTTTATTCGTTTCAGCAGCATATGGCAAAAACAAGTTTATTCGCTCACAGGGACTATTTGCGTCAAACTGAAAAGTCTGTCGTTTCGTAAGGCAACGTACAGTCTGGAACTAGATCATAGGCTAAACATACCCCATACAACCTAAACATAGCTTAGAAATAAGCTTTGAGTGGTTCGGTATGCCAAAATATGCTTATTTGATCTTTCAGGGGCTAAAAGTGTCAAAAACGGCGTAAGTTTGCATTTACCCGCATATCTTACGTTCTGACCACATCTGGACATCCAAAATTTTTGTACACACTAAAATATTTTTATTTTAGTGATCGGCATACAAAAATACCGCTCGTCATTTAATTTGGTTCGTTTTCGCGTCCGTTTGAGTTTTGTCGTAATTTGACGAATAACGCGACCGTACGACCAAACGAGCCGACATCCGAGAGTTTTCCGAGCACATTTTGAGTCCTCTAAACCTTATTGACCTTGTAGAGCCTTGAAAATGGCTTAACGGTTGTCAAAAGTGCCAAAACTGAGCTCAAACAAGTGCAGGGACCTGAACTGTCAAAACAGAAACTGTTGCTGATCTGTGGAGTTTACACGGGCCGCGTAAGCCCCGTGTAAAGCTTAGGCGGGCCGCCTAAAAGTGCCTAGCGACTGTTTTCCATTTTCAGCAATCTGTTGATAGATCAGGGGCTGTTTATGTCATTTTTATTGTGTGTTAACCAAGTTAACACCTCTCCAAGGCTTCTAACCTGCATCAAACACTTGTTTGGCTAGGATTTCTTGCTTGGAGGTTACATAAACACTTGTCTTGATCTTTTTCTTCATGCACTACTATGAATAGCAAGCCATTTCATTTGTTTTTCCTCACACTTGATCTAAATTCTCTAAGTTGGGGTTTTTATAACTTCATACCTGAGAATTATAAGATCAAGCAAGGACCCTTTGTAAGCTTCCTTCATTCTTTTATTGCTTTCCTAGCTTGAAAGTTAAACAGTGTTTGACTTTCAGCTTTGACCAGTCAATGGTCAACACAAAGTTCGTTTCAACTTTGCAACGTGATTGTAATCACGATGGTTATAATCCTTAGCGATTATACCTACTGATTACCACGTTAACTAGGTGTAGTGACGAGTCAAAGTTTCGGTCAAAATGCGTTTTAGCACGCATTTTGCAACGGAACTACTTTTAGGTATCAAAACACTTTGTTTTGATACCAAATCAGTTTTCTAAGTAGGTTAAACATGTTTTGACATGTATAACTCGTCACTATTAGTTTTGTGCTTGTTTAGGGTCGTAAGTTAAGCGGTCTAAACAACCGCTTAGACTTTCGAACCCGACCCGTTTTGTCGATCATTAGGATCCGACCAAGCTGGCTTAGTGATCATAGTTGCATAGGGAATAACCTCTGAGGTTATACCTTATGATCACATAGGATTGGTTAGTTATTTGTTAAGTAGCTTGTATGCCCATAGGAAATGACCAAAACGCCCTTTTGAAGCATAAATTCGTATTTTGCATATGTGATCAACTTTTTGACATATAATCTGATTTAGTAACATGTTTAGGTATAATTGGGCATGTAAGACTTGACATATCTCATTGTTAACCATCCGACCATAGTTTTACGCAAACGACGCATTATAGTAGCTTATACTAATACAAGAATATGGCTTCTCTCTTGGCGATTTTGGCGATTCCTATAGCAAACCCTAGTTCTTGATTTTCAACCTTAATTTTGATCGATCTGGGTTAGGTATTGGGGTGTTGTCGTGCCTTCTGAGTAAGGTTGCTAGACTTTACCTTGGTTTCTAATCTTTTGAAGTTGAAGATTAGGGTTTTCGTTTCTTTTCTTTAAGGTTTTCTGCTGCCATTGTCGCCATAGGTCTTGTTGATCCTCTATTTGTTTTGCTTTCATTGCATGGTGTGTGGATTTTTGAGTTATGGAGTCCAGTAACTTTCCTCTTCAAGATGAACGTAACAAAGCTGCTAATATTCCAAAGGATGATCGAGGTAAGCCGCCGTTATTGGTTAAGGGAATTGCTAGCCGTGTTGTGGCTATTGATGGTAACACTTTGGCACCACGCCGGGGAAACTTTCAAAAGACACAAACTGATCCGAAACCTATTAATGTTATTGATGAACTTACGAAAATCACTGTGCCTGTGGATCCGATGAGTTCTCAACCTGATCAGAATCCTGATGAGGGAGTGACTACTGAGGGTTTCCAAGGTTCGTATGCGGATAGGGTGAAGGCCAATACAAAAGTGAAGCGTGAGGTTAATTTCAGGCTTCTTGAGTCTTCGGAGATTGTGGAGGAGGCAGATGTTGTCATTCCTAAGGAAGCAGTTCGTCAGGTACAAAAGAAATTTGAGAATGTTCTTTACGGTTACTTTCTAGGTGACAGATTGCCTTTTCCCGTTGTTGAGTATTATGTAAAGAATGTCTGGGCAAAATATGGTTTCATTAAGCTTATGATGAACTCCGATGGTTTTTTCTTTTTCAAATTTCAATCCATGGAGGGTATGCATAAGGTTCTAGAAAATGGTCCGTGGTTGATCAGGAAAATGCCTTTATTCCTGAATATTTGGGGCCCGACAGTAAGCTTAAAGAAGGAGGGTATCAAATCGGTTCCAGTATGGATCAGGTTACATAATGTTCCTTTGGCCGTCTACACAGATGACGGTCTTAGTTTGCTGGCCTCGAAGGTGGGTATACCGAAAAGGTTAGATAGTTACACGGCTGACATGTGCATTGAGAATTGGGGTAGAACAAGTTATGCTCGTGCAATGGTTGAGATAAATGCTGATAAGGAACTAAAATCTCATGTAGTGGTTGCTATTCCTAAAATGGATGAAGAAGGATTTGTTATGGAAAGAGTTAAAGTTGAATATGAATGGAAACCTCATCGTTGTGAAACCTGTTGTTTATTCGGCCACAATATTTCTTCATGCCCAAGGGCTCCCAAGGAAAAATCAAAACAAATCATAATAGATGAAGAGGGCTTCATAATGGATAAAAGAAAGACTGCCAAACATGGTTTTCCACAAAAGAAACAAAATCCGAAATTTATTTATAAGCCTAAGTCTAACACGGCAGGAGCTAGCACGTCGGGTACCAAAACTCAAGTGGACTCAAAGGGAGATGCTCCGGTAGTGAACTTACATAACAAATTTGAGATGCTTGGGGAGGATTCTTTGAAATTAGGTAATTTAAATGAGCTGAACACTTTAGAGCCGGTAGGTGAGATGTTGGACCGAAGTAGTATAGAAGTTAAAACTTCTAAAAATCAGATTCCGAATCTGGAAGGAGAGGAAGGCTTTATAGATTCGTTTCATTCGGAAATTTCGTCGTTCATGTCAGCGAATAAGAAGAAGGAGAACTCTGAGGGGGCAAGCACTCCCGATGACATGGGTTTTTATGGATAGCATTGCAGCCTGGAATATAAGGGGCTTGAACCGGCCCCTGAAACAAAGAGAGGTTCAACAAATAGTGAAAGATAATCATTTGAGTGTTTGTGCTATTCTGGAATCTCATGTGGAGGTTTCAAAACTTTCAAGTATTTGTAGAAGTGTTTTTAAAAACTAGGAATGGACCTCGAATGGTGGGGTGTGTAATAGAGGTACAAGAATCATAATAGGATGGAATGATGATATTCGTTTGTTTGTGTCCAGGCCCAAACGAATCAGGTCGTACATGTCTGCATCAAGCCTAAAAATGAGGATATTCGTTTGTTTGTGTCTTTCGTCTATGCTAAGAATACTTATCAGGAACGAAGGGAGTTATGGCAAGACCTGAACAAACATAAGTTGGTTGTTAGTAACCAGCCGTGGATTGTAATGGGGGATTTCAACTCAGCCCTCTATATGGATGACGTTCTACATGGCTCTTCTACTCCGTCAATAGGTATGAGGGATTTTTTTGAATGTGTGCAACATAACGAGCTTCTTGATATTCCAGGGCATGGGCTTCATTTCACTTGGAATCAAAAGCCAAGAGATGGGATTGGTATTCTTAAGAAAATCGACCGGGTTATGGGTAATGTTAGTTTCTTGGATGACTTTCCTAATGCTCATGTGCTCTATCACCCTTACAGGGTGTCGGATCACACGCTTGCATTCCTAAACTGGCTCGAGTCTTTCGGCCTAAGCCTAAACCGTTTAAATTTGCAAATTTTATAGCCAATAAAGATGAGTTTAAGGAATGTGTTGTGACTGAATGGAGTAGAAGTATTGAGGGTATTCCAATGCTTTCTGTGGTTAAAAAACTTCAAAATCTGAAATCCCCTCTTAGGAAGCTTCTCCATGCTCAAGGTAATCTACATGTTAAAGTCAATGAGCTTAGATTGCAACTGGATGAGATTCATCATCAGATAGATCTGAATCCATTTGATGCTAATCTTCGGGTTAAGGAAACCGATCTCATAAAGAAGTTTCATTGCGCTGCTTATGATGAGGAATCCTTCTTAAAGCAGAAGGCAAAGTTGGATTGGTTAAGTGCGGGTGATGGTAATACTTCCTATTTTCATAACTTTGTTAAGAATAGGAATGCCAGGAATAAAATACACTTGATTAAAGATGCTAATGGTATTGAGTATGAAGGAGTAGATGTCGAACAAGCATTAGTTGATCATTATGTGAACTTTTTGGGTATCGAGTCTGATGTGGAGGATTTAAACATGGACGATCTTTTCTTGAATACCGTAAGTCCGATAGCAGCTGATCATATGATCCGGCCAGTTACGCGTGAGGAAGTCAAGGCAGCAATGTTCAGTATTGCTGATAACAAGGCCCCGGGTCCTGATGGTTATACTTCAATGTTTTTCAAGAAAGCTTGGGATATAGTTGGTGAAGAAGTATCAGTTGCAATCCTTCAATTTTTTTAGAATGGTAAACTGCTTCAGCAAGTTAACCATACAATAATTGCTCTGGTTCCTAAAGTTTCCACTCCCTCCTCGGTTTTGGAGTATAGGCCGATCTCTTGTTGCAATGTCATTCTTAAATGCATTAGCAAAATTTTGTCGGATAGAATTAAAGGCAGTCTGGGTAGCTTAGTTGACATCAGCCAGTCGGCTTTTATTCCAGGTCGGAAGATCTTAGATAACATCCTTCTTACGCAGGAGCTTATGCATAACTATCATTTAAATAGGGGAAAGCCGAGATGTGCCTTCAAAATTGACATTCAGAAAGCGTATGACACAGTTAGCTGGTCTTTTCTTAAGTCTATCCTTACCAGGTTCGGATTCCCTCACAAAATGGTTGGTTGGATTATGACGTGCGTTTCTACTGTGTCTTTTTCTCTTAGCATTAATGGGAACCTTTGTGGTTTTTTCAAGGGTAAGAGGGGTCTTAGACAGGGAGATCCTATTTCCCCTTATTTGTTCACCTTAGTTATGGAGGTTCTTTCTTTATTACTGCATAAAGCAGCTGATGAACAACCTGCCTTCAGATATCATGATAAGTGCAAGATTCAAAAGATTATTAATGTGTCCTATGCTGATGATTTGTTTCTATTCGTTAACCTGGATATGGTTTCTATTAGAGTCATGAGGGATACTTTGGACTTGTTCACTAGGATATCGGGTCTAACCCCGAATCTAGCCAAAAGCATGGTCTTCTTTAGTAATGTTTCGCCTCTGATGAAGTAAGATATTTGCTCTCTTCTTCCGTTTCAAGAGGGAGAGCTCCCTGTTAAGTACTTGGGAGTTCCGTTGCTTTCGACTAAACTCACGTACAAGGATTGCAGAATTCTAGTGGACCGTGTTGATAAAAAAATTGATCATTGGATAAATAAGTCTCTTTCTTTTGCGGGAAGGCTTCAATTAATTACCTCGGTCATCTCGGCCATGCACATCCACTGGGCCTCTGTCTTCATGCTTCCGGCATGTATTGTAGGTGACATTGAAAAGCGCATGCGAAACTTTCTATGGAGTGGTGGTGCGGTTAAAGTTGCTACTCCTAAAGTGGCCTGGAAAAATGTTTGCCTTCCAAAATCGGAAGGTGGTTCGGGTATTAGAAGAATTCATGATACGAATAAAGCGCTTCTTACTAATCATATTTGGAGCATTCTTAGTAAAAGAGATTCTCTCTGGGTTAAATGGATCCATTCATACAGGATTAAGGGAAAGAACTTTTGGGATCTTCCTTTTCGTGGTAATATGACTTGGGGGTGGAGGAAAATTTTGTCTATTCGGTCATCTATTCGTCCGTTCATTTGGTACTCGATTCGTGATGGTCGGAAGGCTAGCGCTTGGAATGACAACTGGTGTACTCATAGTCCTTTGCGTGACTTTATAACACCGAGACGTATACATGGGGCGGGGTTTAGCATGCAAACGTCTGTGTCGGATCTTATTGACCATCAAAATAGTTGGAAATGGCCGGTTGCTTGGTATGACCTTTATCCGGTTCTGATTAACTTAACGCCGCCGATTCTTGTTCATAATGTTCCTGATCAGCTCACTTGGAAGAATAGACAGGGCAATCTTTCGGCTTTCAGTGCTAGAGAGGTTTGGGAGAACATCCGTTAGCGTGGTGAGGAGGTTGCTTGGGTAGATTTGGTGTGGTTTAGCCAGTGTATTCCTAGACACTCGTTTCATTTGTGGCTAGTCATTAAAAACAAACTGAAAACTCAGGATCGGATGGGAGTTTGGGATGCGGGAAGTACAACTAATCTAAATCTTATGTGTTGTCCGCTGTGTAAGCATGGTAAAGACTCTCGTGACCATTTATTTTTTCGGTGCTCTTATGCTTTGCAAGTTTGGGACTTGGTTAAAGACATGGCTTATATGGATTCTATTGATACAAATTGGGAATCCATTATAACTTGCCTTTCTCAATACGCTACTAGTAAGTCAGCGGAGAGTGTTGTTAGTAAGTTGGTTGTCGCAGTGTCACACCCTCAAAATCCACATGCGGAATACTACCGCGAGGCGTGTGACATGACCAGGATCCAACCACTAATTATTTTGAACCGTTTAGTTATTCATATAAATAATGGTGTAATTAGCGACTAATTTAAAATTTTCAAAATCATAGTTTAAGTTTGCAGCGGAAAGGAAAGTAGAACATATCGTAATTTAAAACCACAAGTTTATTAGTTATGAAATTACAAACCACGCACTCCAGCCGATTGCAATGTCCGTCCTAAACTGTATCGAGCAACCTGCAAAGCATGCAGTAGGGTGTCAACACAAAGTAGGCGAGTTCACGAGTTGACCGGTTTTAGTTTTCGAAAATGTAAGTTGTTTAGATAAAACATTTATAATCACGTCATGGGGAGCTACCCCATATGAAAGCTACTAAACTGGCGTTACCGAAACTGTTGACGAAAAGTTGTTGTGCCCCAAGTCAATGTCTATCATCATTGACCAAGATGCAAGGTCTACTAGTTCACGCCCAATCTCCCCCGGTCACGGTGTGAGGTTGTCAAACCTAATAGCGCTATCAACTAATAACCCGTTCGCCCCCGGCGATTAATCGGTACTATAAGCAGGGACTTTACATGATAGAGATTCGTTTAGTTTTGCTAGTTGTGATTTATAAATAATATCCAAACGTATCTCCCCCGGAGATAGTAATTTAAAAGTACCCATTTGCATTTTCCCCCGGAAATATTAATTGAAAGCAATCTTTAAGGATGGCAGTTTGTTCGTGTCCCTCCCTGGGACGCATGCTTTTAGTGTGTGAACTCACCTTGGTTTGCTCGGTAGACAATGTACTTGTGTTATGTCGGCCAACCATACCCTATTATGGTTATTAATATTCATTAGGTTCGTGTGCAAGTAACGCCACGTATAAATTACACGTATCTAACACGTAGCATGTAAATCCACATTTCTCATAATTCACACATTTAGCATAATGGTACAGTAGTGGTAACAATAACACGTATCATACCAGCTTATATGTTATTGGGCATATCCTAACGCAAGAACAATTAATCAGCAATGATTAAACAACAGCAGTTAAACAACAACATAGTACACAGTCCATAACACCCGTTGATGCGGCCCATTAACTAAGCAGAGCGGTCCAATCGAAACCGGGCAGTCTCGACTCGAGAACAAGAGGTCTCGAGTCGCAACCACGAGTTCTTGAGTCAAAAGCAGATGGTCTCAAGTTGTGCATGACTGAGTCGCAACCTTAGAGGTCTCGAGTCGAGATCAGGAGATCTTGAGTCGTAGCTAAGCTGGTCTCGACTCCTGGAGCATGATGTCTGGTTTCGAATTGTCAATCGATGGTCTCGAGTCGCAACCATAGGGTCTCGACTCGTAAACTTATGCAGTTGTTTCTAGAATCCTTATCCAAACAGTACTATCCAATCATACTTCACTAACATATTTTGCACTCCGTACGTTTACCAAAATAGATCAAACACAACAATTTCAAATATTTCAAGATCTTCAATTTCCTTTCTAGCAATCAATGTACAACATATGAGAAACTCAAAGGCAGTATCATCACACTTATGCTTAGATCTAAAACGAATGCAAGATTACACCCTACCATCATCATTCTAATCACTAGCAGATTTTTAATCAATCATTCACAATGACAATACACACCATCAACAGTTGATACACTACAAAATAACTCATGCTACAACAAATAAGCAGCTTCATATACACATAACAAACTCTTATAATCCCATTTTAAACTTGTAGCTAAGTGTATACCATATTACCATATCAAATAAATCAACAAGATCTGATTATAAACATCCTATCATTATTACGAGGATCAGACATGTGGGAAAACTTAGATCTTTAAATTCTCATTTTCAGCAAGTCATTTAACATACATGTCAAATTCCACAAATCAGCTAGTAACTACATATGTATCAAAAAAAATCTTCGAAATTATCCACACAAAAACACATTTTCATTTTGTAATTTGATACCTCAAATCAAGACAGCCTATGTTCAATATTTCAACAATAACATGTTTCCTAGCAAGTCTAGACTAACTGTTTTAATGAACCACTTATGCATATTCCAAACAAACACCAATCAAATAAGTAGATCATCCCTAAACATGCAGGTACTAAACAAACAGCCTGTTACATATTCTAAAACAACCTTATCATCATAAAATCAAACTGTTAACAAGCATATACAAAATACTTTAACACAAGCTTATGATTTACTAGTTAACAACTATTATCAAACAACACTCTAATTTCTATAACAATAAACCCAAGATATGTCATCCTTTTACCCCAATTAGTTTACATACATGATGATTAAGTTACCACAGCACACATATCCAAACAAGTATCAGATGAAAACACCAACATAATACAAAGCCATTTATCAAGAGTTTAAAACACAGATGTTCAGGGATGGCGTTCTACTGACCGAAGAAACCATGGAATCGAGTGTGTGTGTGTGTGTATCACCGATTCGTCTTGTATCATGACCCGAAATGAAACCCGAGGCTGCTGCCCTGCTTCCTTTCCTGAACCAGGACTCGAATCGAACATAACCCGAGCCAACATCATCGTCAGCTCAAGTCTGAGCGGTGAGATTCGTCGGAGACTCAGAACCACCGCCGCTGTCAGGGCGCCGCCGCCGCTACAGACCAGCTCTTCATTCGTCACCGGAAACATCTCTCTTCTGAATCAGTCGTGAACATCATCATCATCAGCAGTAGTCGTCGGAGGAGAAGAAGAAGAATCACGCTGGTTATCAGTCAGAATCATTCCGGTTGTCGGAGAAAAGAGGGATAAAGCAGGTGGGTGCGGCTGGTGTTGTTAGCTCGTCGGTAAACCAAATCAAAGAGGGAGAGAGAGAGAGAGACGAGGGGTGTGGGTGTTTGGCTGCGGACAGACAATTGCCGGCAGCCGGTCGGCATCTCCGGTCGCCTGTGTCTGAAGCTCGAGAGGGAGAGAGCATAGGGATAACTTGTGCGGCTGTAATTGTGGTCTGTATGGTTTCTATCAAAAATAAGGGGGTGGGGTTTAAGTTCATATTTATAAGGTAGGGTTTAGGTTTAGGGAGTGGGGTTGGGCCTAGCCCAAGTGTGTGGACTCGTTAAATTGTGTGTCTCGCTTAAGCAAATTGGCCCAGTTTATTAATAGGATAGCCGTAAATAAAATAAATACCCGAATAACTCTCTCATCGCGGATTATTATTTTGTAAAATACATGATAATAACAATAATAATAATAATAATAATAATAATAATAATAATAATAATAATAAAAATAAGTGTGCATATTACTAAAATGCCATTCTCTCGACAACGAGAGTACGGGTTGTCACACGCAGCGTCTACTTATTTCATATGGCAAGAAAGAAACAACAGGCTGTTTTCTACTAATCAGCGAAATGCTACTATGATTGCAAATATTGTTTTTCATACGGTTCGTCTAAAGTTGATGACATTCAAGGCTGGGAGAGGATCAAAGCACCCGTTGCTGTTAGAGAGATGGAAGTTCCAAGTGAAGATTTTAAGCACTGATCCGGGCTAGAGTTTTTATGCTTTGAGTATTATTGTTAGTTGCCATTGTTTCGGCTTCTGGTTGTTTGTCTTTTGGTCGATTTTTTGTCTGTGTGGTTTGGTTGTTGGGTTTTGTCTTGTTTGGTTGTGCTAGTCTTGGTATGCCAAGTCTAGCTCTTGTGTACTTCATCGGTACACTTGTGTGATTCTTTATTCATTATTAATAAAATTCACCGGGGTAACCCTTTACCAAAAAAAAATAGTAGCTTATACTACCATAATGGGTCAAAACGGGTCAAAAGCACTTAGGTAGACTTCCAAATCAGAATGTTAGCTCTATTAAATCATACCGTATGAGTTCAAATACTCATTTGATTTATAGAACACCATTCTATCCTATCTCCCGATTTAGGATCCGATTCTATGACATAGTGATTCCATACTAGGTACCACTTGATTCCTTGATTTTCCCGAGCTTTGTTAGGACACTTAATCAAGGATACTTGCAATCTCAAGTGAGTACATAGTCCCCTCTTTTACTATTTTCAATTGTTTTGGGGTGAAACATATGTGCCTATTTTGTTATTTTCATGATTTTAAACTATATGATTACACATGATTAGTACTTATTCTTTTGACGAATTAAACGATTATCTATGGTTTAAACACTGATTTTCAAAACTTGTAAAACTAATTGTTGAGTTGTACTTATTTTATACATTCACCAAACCGATTGGTAGTACGATATAGCGCTATAGGACTAGACACCCCATTCATGTTGTATGGAATGTCAGAAACCAAATTTTAACCAAATAGAAATTGCCTTTGTGGTATTTCTATAGTCTCTAAAGTGTAGTTTGATACACTAAAGTTTGAATGAATACCAAATCACAGTTTCTTTTGTATATTTTGATATACTACAAAAGTACAGTTTGATGTGCTCTCAAATGTGATCTACCAAAGTATATTTTGATATACTATGTACAAATTCCAACATATGTTTTAACATGCTACTTTGTTATTTACCAAAGCATAGTTGATATGCTATTTTCAAAACCAAAACATAGTTGATATGTTATTCACAAAACCAAAGCATAATTTAAATGCTATCTTTCGAAACCAACGTATTTTTGTGATATACTACCAAATCTATTATTTCCGTAACAAATGTATATTTTGATATACTATACGTTTAACTATTTCCAAAACCAAAGTATATTTTGTATATACTACAAACCTTTTATCAAAACAAATGCATTTTTAGAAACAAAATTTTTACAAGGATTCATGGCTATTTTTGTAAAACATAAAACTTTTCTTTATATTAACTAAAGCCATGAATCTAAATCTACAAAACCTATGTTACTCACAGGCATTTTTATGCTGACGTACCTATTTTCATATATGTTTCAGGTGATGCTATGAGATGATTGTTGTGACACCTACGTCACTGCGACCATCAAACAAATACCAAACCAATGAAATATTGTATTTCATACTTGGGATTTGTAAAAATATGTGTATCATTTGCACATATCAATTTTTGTTCAATTTCAAACTCTAAATCGCTTTCTGGAAGGTTATACGCGCACCAATGCGTAAATATAACCAGTTTAATGCAACAAACACTCCGGAATAGTGACATTGGCTTAACATACCTTAAATAACCCTTACATAACTTAGAAATAAGTTTTGAAGGCTTTGGTATGGCAAAAACAAGTTAATTCGTCTACAGGGACTAAATTTGACAAACTGCGAAAGTATGCCAATCTGAACTGTAACAGACATTCCGGAACATGACCATAAGTTAAACACACCTTAAATATCCTTTACCTAGCTTAGAAATAAGCTTTGAGGGGTTCGGTGTGCTAAAATAAACTTTTGGGTCATTCAGGGACTAAAAGTGTCAAAAAGTGCACAAGTTTGCACTTTCGCGCATATCTTACGTTCTGAATACATCCGGACATCCAAAAATTTATGTAAGCACTAAAATATTTTGTTTTAGTGTTTGGCATAAGAAAAATCTATTCGTCGCGTCATTTGGATCGTTTTTCGCGCTTGTGCGCATTCCGTCGTAATTAAGCGAACATCGCGTTCGTACGACCAAACGAACCAACATCCGACATATTTTTGAGCATGTTTCATGTCCACAATGTTTAGGCATAATTTTAGGGCCTTAATGTTGGCTTAACGGGCCTTAAACCTGCCGGGAATGGCTTAAACACACAACAGGGACCAAAACTGTCATTTCTGAAGGATGTTTGCTGATACATCGAATCTGGTCCATTCCACTTGTTGCAAATGGTTTTGGGGAATCTATGGGCTGGTTTTGATGTGCACATGGTTTTGGGCAATACCATGGGCTCACATGGTTTTGTAAAACCATTATCTTGAGGTGTATGGCCAAGATCAAAGCACGGTTTCCAAGAAACGATCTTAACGGTTCGGGAAATCCTATAAATACCCCACCCCCATTTGCTTCTAAACTCACTAGAATCTGATTTGAGAAGCTCTAAGTTGAAACCATTGTTTCATACCTGAGCTACTTGAATCACGATTAGCATTCGGGGACCCTTCGTAAGTATTCTTTCGTTCTTTTATTGCTTTTCGAGTCTTTTAGAGTCTGAAAGTCAAACTTTGTTTGACTTTTTGCGTTGACCAGTTTATGGTCAATGCGAAGTTCGTTTGAACTTCGCAACGTGAGTGTAATCACGTTGGTTATAGTCCCTTGGGACTATGCCTACTGATTACCACGTTGTCTAGGGTCGTAGGGTAAGCGATCTAATAAATCGCTTATACCTTTGAACCCGACCCTTTTGGTCGATCATTAGGATCCGACCAAACACATTAGGTGACCATAGTATATAGGGAATAACCTTCTGAGGTTATACCTTATGGTCGCTTCGTTTGAATAGTTGTATGATAGGTAGTTTATATGCCTTAGGTAAATTACCAGAATACCCTTTTCATGTATAATTGGTAATTTAGCTTATGTAACCTAAACTTTTATACATAACTGATTATACAACATGATAAAACATGTATAGGCATATAATACTTGTCATAGGACTAGTTAGACGTCTCGAACGCGCTTTGCGCGCACGACGCGTTAAAGTAGCATAAGCTACCTTAATGGGTCGCGATGGGTCGAAAGCACTTAGGTTTGGTTTCATAGTAGTATGTAGGCTTTGTTAAACCATATTACATGAGTTCCCATACTCATTTGGTCTACAAGCCCTCATTCTATCCGATCTTCCGACTCAGGCCCGGTTTATTTATATGGTTTTAGACTGCCGATTGATTCCGTGCTCCCTCTAGCTTTGCTTGGTTGTTGTTCAAGACCTCTAAGCATTCTCAGGCGAGTACATTATTCCCCTATTTTACTGCTTTCAATTGTTTTGGGGTGACTCATATGTGCTAAATGTTTTCAAGGTTTTAACGATGGTATCAAAACGATTTTCGATGTTATAACGATGGTTTCAAAAACGATTAAGACGATTTATACAAAACTAATAACGATTTCGATAATGTGAACGAACTTGTTGGTTGGGTTACATAACAAATGACATTCATTAGCAATGATCAAGCCGACCAGTATTAGGTTATGGTACCATAGGATCTGACAAATCCCGTTATCTTACTGCACCCGTGGTTATGTGTGGGGGTGGTGGGTAGCGACTGAATCTGTAATTATTAATTTACCCTTTGGTAAGGGTTTGTTAATGCGAAAACAAGAAGCGACGAGGGACGAGTCACGAAGGTTTGAATGTTATTAGCGAGACGACCATATAAGTAGTTTCACGACCTAAAACGAATTTTACGATTTGGGTAAACGATTGGTTTTCACGCGATGTATTAATGAGTTAAACGATTTGGACGATGTAAACGATTTGGACGATGTAAACGATTTGTAAACGATTTGGACGATGTAAACGATTTGTAAACGATTTGGACAATACGATGTTAAACGATTTGGGTAAACGAATTGATTTTTAGTTAGTGTTTAGATAACGAGACGGGTGTAATGTGATGAAAGCAGGGTGGATACGCTGCTGGTACTTCCTATATGTAAGTGGTTTCATCATATTACATACCGTGGCGTTAGTTAGTTCACTTGGGTAAACGATTTTTAAACGATGTCACACAAACGAGGTTTTCGATATGATATAAACTATACGAGTTTTTAACGAGATTTATTAACGAGTTTTATTAACGATTTATTTCGAGATGTTTCACAATTTGCTTTACTAAAACAAATGTTTTTGGGTTAAGAGTCATGGCTACGAGGTTTTACAAACTATAACCCGCTTGATTTGAGTTGGTTAATTAAGTTGCAATATTATACTCTTTTCAAAACAAGGTTTTTAATAAAGTATTGCAACATCTAAACTAGCCATGATTTCGACACTCCTACAAAACCAATGTATTCGCCAGCATTTCTTTGCTGACCTCGTTTTCACATATGTTTCAGGTATTGCTGAATGATATCGATTGATAGGATGCATGCTCACATAGGACTGGACGAGGCTTTAGTGACTCAATAACAATGATAGACTATGTTTAAATTGTGTATTTAGATTTCCAGACGATGTAATTATTCAATGTTGAATAAAGCGAAACACTTTTTGTATCCATGGTTATGAAACAATGATTCTGTTGCAACACGCCCCGATGTTTCCACCGCGTTTTGTTGTTTTACGCGGTCGGGGTGTGACAGAAAAGTTGGTATCAGAGCCAATGGTTATAGGGAATTAGGTTATTAGTAATGCTTTGACCTAGTCTATAACCTTCTTAGGACCCTAACGCGAAGAAATTTGCGTTTAGATTTCTAAAACAAAACTGTCACCTATCCTTAGGTGATAACCACAACAAGAACACAATTTTTGAATCTGCTTTGAAAACTAATCATCTGTTCTAGGATGATTGATTACTAGGTTTTGAACCCTCTATTATATGGTTTTGAACCCCTTTGAGTTTTCAAAATCTCGTCAAGGTTTTGGGTTTTAAATAATGTGAACACGTGCAAACTGGAAGGGTGAATGCCTGTATTCTGGGTTTTCTGTCTAGGCAAGCACTTCGTATATATCTCATCAGACGCGAGACCAGTTGTGCTTACCTGGGAATTCTTGGGATGAGTGTTCACTTATAGGCGAGCATGTCTTCGCTATACATTATTTTAACCTATTTACTTTGATTAGTCACTGCCTATCGTTTGTTTGTTCGAGGTAACAAACAAATGATCGCCTTCCTTGTGTTTTGTCAATACCTCTTTTGTTTTTCCTAAATTTCAACCTCACTCGACTCCCTTGTTTCCTTGTTAGACAATGCCTCCTCGACGCGATCCTCGAACTTTTACTATTGAAGAAATCGCAGCCCTGGTTTCTCAGCAAGTGGCTGCTGTACTTCCCGGTGTTGTAACCCAAGTCCATGAGATATTTAACAACAACAACAACAACAATAATAACAACAACAATAACGCACAATGTAATTTCAAGAACTTCAATTTTGCGAAGCCGCAAAAGTTTTCTGGGTCGCAAGGAGCAACTGCGCTCTTACAGTGGTTTGAAAGCATCGAGAACACATTCAGACATGTGCAGTGTCCGAATGCGCGGAAGGTTGAATTTGCTTCGAGTGTGTTTGAAAAGCGAGCGCTTACTTGGTGGAATGGTGTTATGCGCGATAGGGGTACCGAAGTGGCTTTGGCACAAACATGGGCGGAGCTTCGGGCTCTCATGATGAAGGAGTTTTGTCCCCGTCACGAGATTCGAGTTTTGGAACGAGAGTTTGACGACTTAAAACAAGATGGGGCTGAACACCGTGCGTACACGGATCGTTTTGAAGAACTCAGCCTATTGTGTCCCACCATGGTTACCCCTCTGGAGAAAGCGATCGAGAGATACATCGATGGTTTACCCGATTCCATTCTAGAGATTTTGATCGGTGTTAATCCTCCTACCCTTCGCCAAGCAATAGAGTTGTCTGCTACCCTGACTGAGACCCAAGTCAGGAAGGGTAAACTCACCCGCAAGGGTGATAAAAAGAAGGCGACTGATTCTGGAAAGGACAAGAAAAAGGGTGAAGAAGGTGAGTCATCGAAGAAATCAAGAAAGCGAAAAGGTGCCCAAAACTTTGCTGTTACAGCAAAGACTGCTCAGAACCTGCAAAACCCACCGGCTCAGCCACCTGCAAAGAAGGCATACGCTGGTACCGCACCTCACTGTGCTCGTTGCAACGGTCATCACGTTGCACAACAAGCTTGCAGGCAATGCACGACGTGTGGTAGACTTGGGCATATGGCCAATGTTTGTCGTTTTGGACAAAATCAGGCTGCTCAGGTTCAAGCTCCGGTTCAAGGGAATGCTGTGAGATTCCCACTAGGTTCATGTTTCAACTGCGGAGAGATTGGTCACTTCCGCCACAACTGTCCGAGACTGGTGAATGCAAATGCTAATGCTAACGCAAACCCAAATGCGAACGACAACGTCAATGTGAATCCAGCACGTGGAGGAGTGTATAACATCAATGAGGCAATCAACGATGCAGCGATAAACGATTAGTATTTTGTATTTCCTCTGGTTGTTATCTTGAAACATTTAAAGACAATGCGGTTGTTATATAAATAAAAATTTGTGGTTTTTATTTTCTTTAACTAATGCAATTGTATGAATTTTCATCCAACCTTATGATGTCAACACAAAGACAAACTACTCGTGTGGTTCTGTCATTTTTATGATCACTTGTGACCTCCCCAAGAACCTTAAACGCTTGTTTCTTTTAAATCAAAAGCCCAAAGTTATTTACGAAAAGGATATGTTGCTTTTCTAGCACATGTCACCGAGGAGAAAGGCAAGAGCAAGAGTATTCAGGATATTCCGATTGTTCGGGATTATCCAGAGGTGTTTCCTGATGAACTGCCTGGTTTGCCTCCAGTTCGTCAAGTCGAGTTTCATTTTTGACCTTGTACCCAATGCCAACCCAATTGCGAAAGCACCTTATCGTCTTGCACCATCTGAGATGCAAGAATTATCGAAACAGCTTCAAGAGTTGTATGATAAAGGATTCATCCGTCCAAACTTTTCACCTTGGGGAAAACTCTTGCCCTCTTTGTGAAAAAGAAAGATGGATCTTTTCGAATTAGTATCGATTATCGTAAGCTTGATAAGCTTACCATCAAGAATCGATATCCCCTACCTTAAATCAATGATCTCTCCGATCATCTGCAGGGTACTTCATGCTTTTCCAAGATCGATTTGCGTTCTGGGTATCATCAACTTCGTATTCTCGAAGAAGATATTCCCAAAACGGCTTTCTGCACGAAGTATGGCCATTACGAGTTTACAGTCATGCCTTTTGGATTGACAAATGCTCCAGCCATCTACATGGACTTAATAAATAGAGTCTGCAAGTCTTATTTGGAACAGTTCGTCATTGTTGTTATTGATGACATCTTGATCTATTCATGTCCCGAGCCGATCACGATCAACACATTCGTTGACATTGGAACCCCTAAAGAAGGAACAAACTTTTCGCTAAATCCTCCAAGAGGAAATTTTGGCTTAAAGAAGTTCAGTTTTTGGGTCATGTAGTCAACAAGCAGGGTATTCATGTGGATCCATCCAAATTGCTGCAATTAAGGATTTGATTCCTTGTATGCTTTAAATACCCGTGTCCAAAGATAACAAATTTAAAGGTCAAATTAAACAATTATGCGAGTATGCGATTATGCGATTATGTGATATGTGTTTATGTGTTCTCCTCTATGTTTTTGTGTGATCCGATTTTTCAAATCCTCATAGAATCTTTCATATCTTCATATGAGGGATTCATAGTAGGATATTCAAAAGGTACTACCTTAAATCCTTAATGGGCTTCTACGTGGTAGTTAAGACCCTTAGGTTATATAGTACCATTCCATGATTCGATGAGAGACCCTTGAGTGGTCTAGTTAAAGATTGATTCAAGACCTGGTTAAGAATGGCATGTGATGATACAGCTGAAAGGACTCTATGGTGGTCCAATCACACTCATCACAGGTTTGTTCATTTGGTTTTACCCTACACATTATAAAATAGACTGTGTGAACTGTGCAAGGAATTGTCTAATTATGGACGCGTACATAATTATGAAATTTAGTGCACAGAAACCCAGTAGGATTTATTATGTGTAAGAACCGATAGTGATAACAATAACAAAATGAGAACGATGTAATGGAGGTACGGTGGACGCACCAATGACGCTTCATATACTTGTATATAAGTGTCCCTCTTGCATTGAAAGCATAATGTTATTTACAGTTACTAGAAGTTCAGAACCCTAACCAGTGTTGTTTTGTCTTTTCAACTTCATGTTTTCAAGCTCTCACAAGTTTCCTCTGATTAAATTTCGGGACGAAATTTCCTAAAGTAGGGGAGACTGTGACACCTACGTCACTGCGACCATCAAACAAATACCAAACCAATGAAATATTGTATTTCATACTTTGGATTTGTAAAAATATGTGTATCATTTGCACATATCAATTTTTGTTCAATTTCAAACTCTAAATCGCTTTCTGGAAGGTTATACGCGCACCAATGCGTAAATATAACCAGTTTAATGCAACAAACACTCCGGAATAGTGACATTGGCTTAACATACCTTAAATAACCCTTACATAACTTAGAAATAAGTTTTGAAGGCTTTGGTATGGCAAAAACAAGTTAATTCGTCTACAGGGACTAAATTTGACAAACTGCGAAAGTATGCCAATCTGAACTGTAACAGACATTCCGGAACATGACCATAAGTTAAAAACACCTTAAATATCCTTTACCTAGCTTAGAAATAAGCTTTGAGGGGTTCGGTGTGCTAAAATAAACTTTTGGGTCATTCAGGGACTAAAAGTGTCAAAAAGTGCACAAGTTTGCACTTTCGCGCATATCTTACGTTCTGAATACATCCGGACATCCAAAAATTTATGTAAGCACTAAAATATTTTGTTTTAGTGTTTGGCATAAGAAAAATCTATTCGTCGCGTCATTTGGATCGTTTTTCGCGCTTGTGCGCATTCCGTCGTAATTAAGCGAACATCGCGTTCGTACGACCAAACGAACCAACATCCGACATATTTTTGAGCATGTTTCATGTCCACAATGTTTAGGCATAATTTTAGGGCCTTAATGTTGGCTTAACGGGCCTTAAACATGCCGGGAATGGCTTAAACACACAACAGGGACCAAAACTGTCATTTCTGAAGGATGTTTGCTGATACATCGAATCTGGTCCATTCCACTTGTTGCAAATGGTTTTGGGGAATCTATGGCCTGGTTTTGATGTGCACATGGTTTTGGGCAATACCATGGGCTCACATGGTTTTGTAAAACCATTATCTTGAGGTGTATGGCCAAGATCAAAGCACGGTTTCCAAGAAACGATCTTAACGGTTCGGGAAATCCTATTAATACCCCACCCCCATTTGCTTCTAAACTCACTAGAATCTGATTTGAGAAGCTCTAAGTTGAAACCATTGTTTCATACCTGAGCTACTTGAATCACGATTAGCATTCGGGGACCCTTCGTAAGTATTCTTTCGTTCTTTTATTGCTTTTCGAGTCTTTTAGAGTCTGAAAGTCAAACTTTGTTTGACTTTCTGCGTTGACCAGTTTATGGTCAATGCGAAGTTCGTTTGAACTTCGCAACGTGAGTGTAATCACGTTGGTTATAGTCCCTTGGGACTATGCCTACTGATTACCACGTTGTCTAGGGTCGTAGGGTAAGCGATCTAATAAATCGCTTATACCTTTGAACCCGACCCTTTTGGTCGATCATTAGGATCCGACCAAACACAATAGGTGACCATAGTATATAGGGAATAACCTTCCGAGGTTATACCTTATGGTCGCTTCGTTTGAATAGTTGTATGATAGGTAGTTTATATGCCTTAGGTAAATTACCAGAATACCCTTTTCATGTATAATTGGTAATTTAGCTTATGTAACCTAAACTTTTATACATAACTGATTATACAACATGATAAAACATGTATAGGCATATAATACTTGTCATTGGACTAGTTAGACGTCTCGAACGCGCTTTGCGCGCACGACGCGTTAAAGTAGCATAAGCTACCTTAATGGGTCGCGATGGGTCGAAAGCACTTAGGTTTGGTTTCATAGTAGTATGTAGGCTTTGTTAAACCATATTACATGAGTTCCCATACTCATTTGGTCTACAAGCCCTCATTCTATCCGATCTTCCGACTCAGGCCCGGTTTATTTATATGGTTTTAGACTGCCGATTGATTCCGTGCTCCCTCTAGCTTTGCTTGGTTGTTGTTCAAGACCTCTAAGCATTCTCAGGCGAGTACATTATTCCCCTATTTTACTGCTTTCAATTGTTTTGGGGTGACTCATATGTGCTAAATGTTTTCAAGGTTTTAACGATGGTATCAAAACGATTTTCGATGTTATAACGATGGTTTCAAAAAGCGATTAAGATGATTTATACAAAACTAATAACGACTTCGATAATGTGAACGAACTTGTTGGTTGGGTTACATAACAAATGACATTCATTAGCAATGATCAAGCCGACCAGTATTAGGTTATGGTACCATAGGATCTGACAAATCCCGTTATCTTACTGCACCCGTGGTTATGTGTGGGGGTGGTGGGTAGCGACTGAATCTGTAATTATTAATTTACCCTTTGGTAAGGGTTTGTTAATGCGAAAACGAGAAGCGACGAGGGACGAGTCACGAAGGTTTGAATGTTATTAGCGAGACGACCATATAAGTAGTTTCACGACCTAAAACGAATTTTACGATTTGGGTAAACGATTGGTTTTCACGCGATGTATTAACGAGTTAAACGATTTGGACGATGTAAACGATTTGTAAACGATTTGGACGATGTAAACGATTTGTAAACGATTTGGACGATGTAAACGATTTGTAAACGATTTGGACAATACGATGTTAAACGATTTGGGTAAACGAATTGATTTTTAGTTAGTGTTTAGATAACGAGACGGGTGTAATGTGATGAAAGCAGGGTGGATACGCCGCTGGTACTTCCTATATATAAGTGGTTTCATCATATTACATACCGTGGCGTTAGTTAGTTCACTTGGGTAAACGATTTTTAAACGATGTCACACAAACGAGGTTTTCGATATGATATAAACTATACGAGTTTTTAACGAGATTTATTAACGATTTATTTCGAGATGTTTCACAATTTGCTTTACTAAAACAAATGTTTTTGGGTTAAGAGTCATGGCTACGAGGTTTTACAAACTATAACCCACTTGATTTGAGTTGGTTAATTAAGTTGCAATATTATACTCTTTTCAAAACAAGGTTTTTAATAAAGTATTGCAACATCTAAACTAGCCATGATTTCGACACTCCTACAAAACCAATGTATTCGCCAGCATTTCTTTGCTGACCTCGTTTTCACATATGTTTCAGGTATTGCTGAATGATATCGATTGATAGGATGCATGCTCACATAGGACTGGACGAGGCTTTAGTGACTCAATAACAATGATAGACTATGTTTAAATTGTGTATTTAGATTTCCAGACGATGTAATTATTCAATGTTTAATAAAACGAAACACTTTTTGTATCCATGGTTATGAAACAATGATTCTGTTGCAACACGCCCCGATGTTTTCGCCGCGTTTTGTTGTTTTACGCGGTCGGGGTGTGACAATTGTTGATGCATGCTAAACATAGGATGGACTAGCGTGTGTGTCTAGTCATGTTTGCTTTGTTGCTTGTTTGTTTGGTTTAATCTGGTATGGCATGTCATACTAGAGAACTGGGGATTGCTTTTTCCTCACTTGTTTTCATTGGTTTGATGTTATGAAATTCACCGGGGTAACCCTTTACCCAAAAAAAAACATAGGATGGACTCGTGCCTTAGTGACTTTAAAACTCGAAAGACAATATCTGTATTTATCTGAATTGTAATAAAACATTGAGTTCAATAATTCAATAAAACAAAACTATTTGATCCATGGTTATGAAACAAAGATTCTGTTACAACACTCCCCGACGTTTCCGCCACGATTTGTTGTTTTACGTGGTCGGGGTGTGACAGTAAGCTTAACCCTCGTTATGTTGGGCCATTCAAAATTCTGGAGCGAATTGGTAAAGTGGCCTACAAGTTAGAGTTACCTGCTGAATTGGGCAACGTTCATGATGTTTTCCACGTCTCACAACTAAAGAAGTGTTTGTCTGATGAAACACTTGTAGTACCGTTTCAAGAGCTGAAAATCAACGACAAGTTGCAGTTTGTCGAAGAACCAATAGAAATTATGGACTGGGAGGTCAAAGTCCGTAAGCATAGCCTAATTCCGATCGTGAGAGTTCGTTGGAACTCAAGGCGTGGACCGGAGTTCACATGGGAACGCGAGGATCAAATGAAGCTGAAGTACCCACACTTATTTCCAAATAACAAGTCCAAGTCTGGCAAATCTAAACCTAATGCAACTAGTGAATTTCGGGACGAAATTCCCATTCAAGTTGGGGATGATGTGGCATCCGCGGAGAATGCGCAGTCATCTTGATCTAACACCGTGCCATTTTGGATTGCTTATCAAATTTCGGGATGAAATTTCTTTCAAGTTGGGGATGATGTGACAACCCGAGATTTCAAGGTCTTTCCCATACACGTCACTGATTTCACAATCCTGTTTTGCAATTTGGTTTATCTGGTGTCGTACAGTTTTGTATGAGTAATGAATGTTTTGTGTGTATTGGTAGTTGTTATGTGGTGATTGTTATTTGTGGAGTATTAAACATAATTAGATATAGTTTAATCAAGAGTGTTAATGAGTTTCGTCACTTATAACCTCGATGAAACACTAGGTGTTTCACCATCTTGAGTCCTGACCAAACACTAGGTGTTTCGCCGAGCATA
The DNA here is from genome assembly GCA_030545235.1 of Helianthus tuberosus. Classification (NCBI taxonomy): domain Eukaryota; kingdom Viridiplantae; phylum Streptophyta; class Magnoliopsida; order Asterales; family Asteraceae; genus Helianthus; species Helianthus tuberosus. Next base: position 45,243,414 of record CM060429.1, on the reverse strand, counting down.
TGTTTCGTCGGTGAGGGGGGCCTACCTCGGCCCAGAGAGTGTGCGGCCCAACTCGTTTTATACATGAACTCTTGAGATCAGTTACATAAAACGCTCAAAACCCTAGAGTCCTTCTTCCCATTCTGTGTGCGACGGCAACAACAGGAAGTCTCAGAACACTCTTTCTATCTCGATTCATATAAACTCCTCGATACTGCGGTTAGTGTCTCGGTCTCGTTTGTTGTATTGATTCTTATACGTGTGTTATGTTGTGATCCGTGTAAGACTAGGGTTCTGTTAATAGATTCATAAACTTAGAACCTACTTGATGAAACTGTGATGATTTGCATATGTTTAGATTTGTGGGGTTGTGGCCTGATAGTTTTGTTAGATGAATCTGTATTGTGAAAGCTGAGTAGTCTGTTTTGGTGGAGTCATTGAATGTTTGGGATCGATGATGGTTTAGTATGATTTGAATTGTTAATGCTCTCGTTGTATGTTACGGATAATTAGAAACTAGATGATTAATCGATGATCATGTGGAATCGTGGTGGATGAATTAGAGATTTACAAGTCGTGAAACTGAAACCAAGTAAATCTGTAATTGTTTCATCATCTATAGAGGGGGCGGTGAAACATGTAGAGTTTCGCCATACATGGAACTCGACGAAACATGTAGAGTTTCGCCATACACGGAACTCGACGAAACTTATAGTGTTTCGCCATACATGGAACCCGACGAAACATGGGATGTTTCGTATGGGTGATTCGCTGTAGGAGTAGACAGTTGGAAACAGAAGGCAATTTGAATGTATTCTTTGATGAGTATTTTGTTTATACAATATGGTAGTTGCATGATAACCATAATGTTTAATGTTAAATGACATGTGTAAGGTTGGTGGACTGTTATGATATTTCAGTAAGTGTTACATGATAACAGAGCTCGAAATGCTAAATGCTAAATGCAAACTATGTAACCATACGTGACTTACTGTGTGCAAACATGTGATTTGAATGACTTTGAAACTGATACTGTTTGGTAACCACGGTAGGGTTTGGGGTTGACCAACTGGATGGGTAATTAAAACATATCGAGCAAACCAAGGTGAGTTCATTTCTCTTGAGCATGCGTCCCGGTGGTTGGGACGGTCTTTGGGTATCCCTAAGAGGGATTGGTTTTGGGTAAATCATGTGTATTCCTGCGAAGAATATGTCTTTTGGATAAATCTGGAAAGTTGGATAATATACTCATCCTATCACTATTAAAGTCCCTCCGTGTTGTTTGGTTACCTGAGAGGTAACAAGGTATTAGTTGGTAGCGCCACTTAGGTTTGGCACCATCACCCCGTACCTGAGAGGACGGGTGTGAACTAATGACCTAGTCATGACCAATGCTTTGATTGGAGAATTGGAGAAAGGGCAAAATAATCAGGAGCCGTCTTGTATTCGGGATATTATCAACATTAAATTCAATGGATTAAACTAAACACTTGGTAACCAACTTTTTCATAAAACTATGAACTCACCAGCGTTGTCTGACACACTTGTTGCATGCTCGCAGGTCGTTAGGTACTTTGGATGGGAACTTGCTATCTGGATGGCTGGAGTGGTCATGGGTCGCAGTGCTTGACTACGCGTGTCTTGTTTACTGAATTCATATACATTGGGTTTTGAAACATTTAAACAATGAATTGTTATTTGCTTCCGCTGTCACTATTTAACTTGGATTATTTTCTATGAACGTTTTATTGAATGAATGGAATTTTGTTAAACATATTATGGTTAGTTCAATGTGATTGGTGGCTAGATCCTGGTACGTCACACACCTAGCGGGGGTTACCGCATGTGGTATTTTGGGGGTGTGACAGTTGTGGCGGGCCGCGTAAGAGTAGGCAATAGCCTACGCGGGGCGCGAGAGCCCCCCAGACCTGCAAAACTCAGTTTTGCAATCAGCAGCTGGTTTCTGGGTTATTGTACATGGTTTCTTCATACATGGAGCTGGTTTTGGGCACCCATAGCTTTGTAAAACAATGGGTAATACTTGTAAGGCCAAGATTGTGACACCTGTGCATCTGCGACCATCAAAAAAATACCAAATCAATGAAATATTGTGTTTCATACTTGGGATTTGTATAAATATGTGTATCATTTGCACATATCAATTCCCGTTCGATTTCGAGCTCTAAATCGCTTTTTGGAAAGTTATACGCGAACTGATGCGTAAACGTAATCAGTTTAATGCGACAAACACTCCGGAACAGTGACATAGGCTTAACATACCTTTAATAACCTTTACATAACTTAGAAATAAGTTTTGGAGGGTTTGGTGTGTCGAAATCAAGTTTATTCGCTTACAGGGACTAATTTCGACAAACTACGAAAGTACGCCGATTCGTACTGTAACTAACCTTCCGGAATATGATCATAAGTTAAACATGCCCTATATATCCTTTACAAAGCTTAGAAATAGGCTTTGAGGTGTTTGGTGCGCAAAAATAAACTTATTTGATCAACAGAGACCAAAAGCGTCAAAAAGTGCCCAAATGACCAGATTCATTGTATCTAGTCCAATTTTAATGTTTTGATGGTTTTGATCATTGTTTTTCAATACCATTTGTTGTATTTTGCTTCTTTTTTATGTTCCCATGGTTTAGAAAACCATGTGCCCACTTGTATGGTCAAGATCAAAGCACGATGTCACACCCCGACCGCGTAAAACAACAAATCACGGCGAAATTGTCGGGGAGTGTTGTAACAGAATCATTGTTTCAAAACACACAGAAATTTGAAGTTTCGTTTTATTAAACATTAAACATTTACATCATCTTGAAATCTAAACAAACAAGTTAAACATAGTCTATCATTGTTATTAAGTCACTAAGGCCTCGTCCAGTCCTATGTGAGCATGCATCCTAATCAATCAACATCATTCAACAACACCAGAAACATATGTAAAAACAAAGTCAGCAAAGAAATGCTGGCGAGTACATAGGTTTATGAGAATGTCGGATTCATGGCTAGTTTACATGTTGCAATACTTAATTAAAAACCTTGTTTTGAAAAATATAGTATTGCGACAAAATTAACCAACTCAAATCAAGTTGGGTATAATTTATAAAATCTCGTAGCCATGATTCTTAACCCCAAAACATCTATTTAATTAAATCAAATTGTAAAACATCTCTTAAAAACTCGTTAATAAAACTCGTATGGTTTATATCTTTTAGAAAACATCGTTGTGTGACATCGTTTCAAAATCGATTACCCAAGTGAACTAAATAACGCCACGGTATGTAATATGATAAAAACACTTATATATAGGAAGTACCAGCGGCGTATCCATCATGCTTTCATCACATTACACCCGTCCCGTTATCTAAACACTAACCAAAAACCAATCGTTTACCCAAATCGTTTAACTCGTTAAAATCGCTTCAGTCATTTAAATCATTCTCGTTTTAATTGTGAAATCTACTTTTGGTCGTCTCGCTAATAACATCCAAACCTTCACAGCTCGCCTATCGCTTCTCGCATTAATAAACCACCAAAGTGTAAATTAACAATCACAGATTCAGTCGTTACCCACCTAACCCACACATAACCATGGGTGCAGTCTGATAACAGGATTTGTCAGATCCTATGGTACCATAACCTAATACTGGTCGGTTCGGCCAAAACTAATGAATGTTATTCGTTATGTAATTACAACCAACAAGTTTATCCACATTATCGAAATCGTTATTAATTTAATATAAACCATTTTAATCATTTTCGAAACCATCGTTAAAAACATCGAAATCATTCAACACATATGAATCACCCCAAAACAATCGAAAACAGTAAAATAGGGGAACTATGTACTCACTTGAGAATGCTTAGAAGTCTTGAATAACTACCAAGCAAAGCTAGAGGGATCACGGAAATCAATCGGCATCTAATATAAGTAACTAAGTAAATAAACCGGGCCTAAATCGGAAGATCGGATAGGATGAGGTTTCGTAAAACAAATGAGTATTGGAACTCATATGATATGGTTTAACAAAGCCTACATACTAAATCGAAACCTAACCTAAGTGCTTACGACCCATTACGACCCGTTTAGGTAGCTTACGCTACTTTAACGGAAATCAATCGGCACCTAATATAAGTAACTAAGTAAATAAACCGGACCTAAATCGGAAGATCGGATAGGATGAGGTTTCGTAAAACAAATGAGTATTGGAACTCATATGATATGGTTTAACAAAGCCTACATACTAAATCGAAACCTAACCTAAGTGCTTACGACCCATTACGACCCGTTTAGGTAGCTTACGCTACTTTAACGCATCGTTTGCGTAAAATGCGTTCAGACCACCTAACTAGTCCTATGAAAAGTATTATATGCCTTAACATGTCTAATAATGTTACCTAATCAGTTTAGATATAAAAATTTAGGTTACATATGCTTAAAATGAATTTATGCGTAAAAAGGGCATTTTGGTCATTTTCCTAAGGCATATAAACTACCTATCATACAACTAACTAAACGAAGTGACCATAAGGTATAACCTCGGAAGGTTATTCCGTATACAAAACTATGGTCACTAAACATGCTTGGTCGGATACTAATGATCGACCAAACGGGTCTAGTTCGAAAGTCTAAGCGGTTGATAAGACCGCTTGACTTACGACTCTATACAAGCACTATACTAAAAGTGACGAGCTAAACATGTTAGAACATGTTTAGTTAAGTTAGAAAACCGGTTTTGATATCAAAACAAAGGGTTTTGATACCCAAGAGTAGTTTGGTTACAAAATACGCATGAATACGCATTTTGGCCTAAACTACGACTCGTCACTACGCCTAATCAACGTGGTAATCAGTTGGTTTAGTTACACGGGACTAAAACCATCGTGATTACGCTCACGTTACGAAGTTCAACGAACTTCGTGTTGACCAACTCGTGGTCAAAGCAGAAAGTCAAACACTGTTTGACTTTCGTGCTAAAAACGCATAAAAAGCACGAAAGAGACTTACAAAGGGTCCAAGCTAGAATCTCTTGATTCAAATTGCTCAGGTATGAAGTGTTAAACCCCAACTTAGAGCTATTTGAATCAGATTGTGAGGAATGAGAATGAAGGTGTTGGGTTTATATAGATTTCGGTAAACCGTTAGGATCGTTTCTCGCATTTCGTGCTTCGATCTTGGCCCTCCACTTGGGCACATGGTTTTTCAAAACCATGGGAATACTTAAAACCATCAAATTCCAGCCCATATAGTGCAAAACCTTGGGTTAAAACCATCAAAACCTCAAAAATGGACCAAGTTCAATGTATCTGCCAGAAATTTCAAAAATGGTCCTTGCACTTGTAAAACTTGATTTTTGGCACTTTTAAGCCCCGTTAACCCCATTTCAAAGCTCTAAAATAAATTTAATGTATAGGGAACTTGAAATGTGCTCAAAAATATCTCGGATGTCGGTTCATTTGGTCGTACGGTTGCGTTGTTCGGTTAATTACGACGGAAATCGTAACGAACGCAAAAACGATCCAAATTACGCGACGAATGGAATTTTATCATGCCAATCACTAAAATAAAATATTTTAATGATTACAAAAAGTTTTGGATGTACGGATATATTCAGAACGTAAGATATGCGCAAAAATGCAAACTTATGCACTTTTTGACGCTTTTAGTCCCTGTTGATCAAATAAGTTTATTTTTGCGCACCAAACACCTCAAAGCCTATTTCTAAGCTATGTAAAGGATATTTAGGGCATGTTTAACTTATGATCATATTCCGGAATGTTCGTTACAGTACGAATTGCCATACTTTCACAGTTTGTCAAAATTAGTCCCTGTAAGCGAATAAACTTGATTTCGACACACCAAACCCTCCACAACTTATTTCTAAGTTATGTAAAGGTTATTTAAGGTATGTTAAGCCTATGTCACTGTTCCGGAGTGTTTTTCATGTTAAACTGATTATGTTTACACATCAGTTCGCGTATAACTTTTCAGAAAGCGATTTAGAGCTCGAAATCGAACAAGAATTGATATGTGCAAATGATACACATATTTATACAAATCCCAAGTATGAAACACAATATTTCATTGATTTGGTATTTGTTTGATGGCCGTGGAGGCACAGATGTCACAGTCTCCCCTACTTCAGGAAATTTCGTCCCGAAATTTATTTAGAGGAAACTTGTGAGAGCTCGAAACATGAAGTCGAAAAGATAAAACAACACTGGTTAGGGTTCTGAACTTCTAGTAACTTTAATAACATCATTCTTGCAATGTAAGAGGGACACTTATATACCAGTATATGAAGCGCCATAGGTGCGTCCACCGTACCTCCATTACATTGTTCACGTTTTGTTATTGTTGCTACTATAGGTTCTTACACATGATAAATCTTACTGGGGTTCCTGTGCACTGAATTTCATAATTATGTAGGCGTCCATAATTACGTAATTCCTTGCATAGTCCACACAGTGCATTTTATAATGTGTAGGGGAAAACCAAATGAACAAACCTATGATGAGCGTGACTAGACCACCCTAGGGTCCTTTTTAATTAAACCAATAAATGATCTTTTTAAATAGACCACCAAGGAGTCTTTCCAGCTATATCATCAGATGCCATTCTTAACCAGATTCTGAATCAATCTTTTTAACCAGACCACACAAGGGGTCTTTTTCGAATCATGGAATGGTACTATATAACCCAAGGGTCTTAACTACCACGTAGAAGCCCATTAAGAATTTAAGGTAGTACCTTTTGAGTATCCTACCATGAATCCCTCATATAGATATGGAAGATTCTACAAGGATTTGGATAACGAAAATTGGATCACACAAAACATAAAAGAGAACACATAATCGCATAATTGTTTAATTTGACCTTTAATTTGTTATCTTTGGACACGGGTATTAAAAGCACACAAGGAATCCAATTCGTGGATTTCATTTGGCACTTTAAACATTTTCAAGAATCTAACTATGAAGATAGGAGGATCTTAATAGGAATTCGGCTTGTCCTTATTGAATTGTAATGTACGTATTAAGGCGTACAAGGAATCCAATTCAAGGGCTCTGATTTGAGCGATAATCATCCACAAGGATCTAATTGTGAAGATAAGAAGATCCTATATGGATTTTTGGAATTCGAATAGCAGGAGGTGCTTCGAAACCTTGCACTAGACGTGCTTAAGTCGATACACGAGGTGGAATGCTCATGAAGTTGAGGTGCTAGATATGCCAAGGCGACACATAAAGCAGAATTTGAAGTTTGGGTAATACGAGCAGAATGCTTTTCGAAAACTATGCATGGGGTTCTTTTTAGAAATGTGTTTAATGTTTTTGAAATCCTACATAATACTTTTGAAATCATGAAGTATGTGTATATTTATAAAATATTTTAAAATCATGCGAGATAAATTTTGAAATTATAAGGGTTTTGAAAACATGAATAATGCTTTTCGAAATCATGCACTTGATATATTATGAAAATATACTGTGTTAAAAATCGTTTTCAAACTATATGAAATATTTTAAAATCATGAAGGTTGTTTTGAAAACTTATACTATGTATATTGTTACGAAAAACCAGAATAAAATGATATGAGATTGAAGAAAGGTATCCTTAGTTATCTAACCAAGTATTTAAAGTGATTACTCAAGATATCACTTATTTTCTGTACTTCGTTTCTTAGAATGAAACGAGCACTTAAAATTTTCGAGGAGATCATGAGCGATCATATGAATGAGAGAATTACAAATATGGTTCTTTGGTGTAGGTATCGTAGGGGTATGCCATACACACATGCAATTACATTTGTACATCAGAATTGCAAACAAACATTTATTTATAAACAAAATCGATTGTTTCAGAGTTCAAAGAAAAACACTAGAAACATAAACATAAGATTCAGATTATTCAAAGCAGCAGCTTCTTTTAATCGGCCAAATGCTCATCCGTGGGTCAGATTTGCATTGACAAACTTTGGGTATTTGTCCCTGACACAACCCGTCTCGCCATAGGTGTAGCAAGTACCAGGAGGAAAATGAGCTCGTGCTGGATCTGCTTGAGCAGCAGCAGGATCTACAACAGTTTTATTTTGGATCGCAAAATGGCATGTTTTGACCAAATGTCCCCATCGTCCACAGTGGGTACATTTGAAACATGGTGTTCGAACTGGATGATGGCCATTGCATTGATTACACAAGGGAGCAGTTCCCAAGTACGGCTTCTTGGCTGGTGGTGCTGCCACCTGGCTAGGTTCTGCTTGATTTGGTGCCACAGCTTCGGGATCCTTTGGAGCTTTTCGCTTCTTTGACTTTTTCGAAGGCTCGGCTTCTGCTTCTTTTGATGCTTCGTGGGTTGCTTCATTGTTGAGACGAGACATGGCGACACCTAAATCAACAGACTTTAGAATTACTTTGCCTATTTGCTGGGCAAATTTGGCAGTTTGCTCGGACATTTGAGTGTCGCTGCGATGAAGAGACATTCTGGAGAAAATGAAAGACGTAGGAGGAAACAAGTGAAATGTTATCGGAAAATCAAAACAGAATGACAACACATAGAAATTGCGATCATTTGTTTGTTACCTAAGGCAAACAAATGAGATGGTGACTAATCAAAGTAAACGGGTCATATTAATGTATCACTGAAGACATGCTCGCCTATAAGTGAACACTCACCCCAAGAGTTCCCAAGTAAGAGTGACTGGTCTGATACTGCGGATTTGTACGAACACTCTAGCCTTAGACAGAAAACTCAGGGTACAGGCATTCACCCTTCCAGTTTGCACGTGTTCACATTATAAGACCCAAACTTTGACAAGATTTTGAAAACTTTGAAGGTTCAAAACCTTATAATAAATCATCCTAGAACAGATGATTGGTTTTCAATGCAGAATTGAAATTAATGTTCTTGTTGTGGTTGTCACCTAAGGATAAGTGACGGTATTGTTTTAAGATCTAAACACAAGAATCTTGTGTTAGGGTCCTAGGAAGGTTATAGTCTAGGCCAAAGCATTACTAATAACCTAATACCAACTTTTCTGTCACACCCCGACCGCGTAAAACAACAAATCGCGGAGGAATCGTCAGGGAAATTTGAAGTTTCGTTTTATTAAACATTAAACATTTACATCATCTTGAAATCTAAACAAACAAGTTAAACATAGTCTATCATTGTTATTAAGTCACTAAGGCCTCGTCCAGTCCTATGTGAGCATGCATCCTAACAATCAACATCATTCAACAACACCTGAAACATATGTAAAAACAAAGTCAGCAAAGAAATCCTGGCGAGTACATAGGTTTATGAGAGTGTCGGATTCATGGCTAGTTTACATGTTGCAATACTTAATTAAAAACCTTGTTTTGAAAAATATAGTAGTGCGACAAAATTAACCAACTCAAATCAAGTTGGTTATAATTTATAAAATCTCATAGCCATGATTCTTAACCCCAAAATATTTATTTAATTAAATCAAATTGTAAAACATCTTGTAAAAACTCGTTAATAAAACTCGTATGGTTTATATCTTTTAGAAAACATCGTTGTGTGACATCGTTTCAAAATCGATTACCCAAGTGAACTAAATAACGCCACGGTATGTAATATGATGAAAACACTTATATATAGGAAGTACCAGCGGCGTATCCACCATGCTTTCATCACATTACACCCGTCCCGTTATCTAAACACTAACCAAAAACCAGTCGTTTACCCAAATCGTTTAACTCATTAAAATCGCTTTAGTCGTTTAAATCATTCTCGTTTTAATTGTGAAATCTACTTTTGGTCGTCTCGCTAATAACATTTGGCCTTCGCAACTCGCCTATCGCTTCTCACACTAATAAACCACCAAAGGGTAAATTAACAATCACAGATTCAGTCGTTACCCACCTAACCCACACATAACCATGGGTGCAGTCTGATAACGGGATTTGTCAGATCCTATGGTACCATAACCTAATACTGGTCGGTTCGGCCAAAACTAATGAATGTTATTCATTATGTAATTACAACCAACAAGTTTATCCACATTATCGAAATCGTTATTAATTTAATATAAACCATTTTAATCATTTTCGAAACCATCGTTAAAAACATCGAAATCATTCAACACATATGAATCACCCCAAAACAATCGAAAATAGTAAAATAGGGGAACTATGTACTCACTTGAGAATGCTTAGAAGTCTTGAATAACTACCATGCAAAGCTAGAGGGATCACGGAAATCAATCGGCACCTAATATAAGTAACTAAGTAAATAAACCGGACCTAAATTGGAAGATCGGATAGGATGAGGTTTCGTATACCAAATGAGTATTGGAACTCATATGATATGGTTTAACAAAGCCTACATACTAAATCGAAACCTAACCTAAGTGCTTACGACCCATTACGACTCGTTTAGTTAGCTTACGCTACTTTAACGCGTCGTTTGCGTAAAACGCGTTCGGACCGCCTAACTAGTCCTATGACAAGTATTATATGCCTTAACATGTCTAATAATGTTACCTAATCAGTTTAGATATAAAAATTTAGGTTACATATGCTTAAAATGAATTTATGTGTAAAAAGGGCATTTTGGTCATTTTCCTAAGGCATATAAACTACCTATCATACAACTAACTAAACGAAGTGACCATAAGGTATAACCTCGGAAGGTTATTCCCTATACAACTATGGTCACTAAACATGCTTGGTCGGATCCTTATGATCGACCAAACGGGTCTAGTTCGAAAGTCTAAGCGGATGATAAGACCGCTTGACTTACGACTCTATACAAGCACTATACTAAATGTGACGAGCTAAACATGTTAAAACATGTTTATTTAAGTTAGAAAACAGGTTTTGATATCAAAACAAATGGTTTTGATACCCAAGAGTAGTTTGGTTACAAAATAAGCATGAATACGCATTTTGGCCGAAACTACGACTCGTCACAACGCCTAATCAACGTGGTAATCAGTAGGTTTAGTCACACAGGACTAAAACCATCGTGATTACGCTCACGTTACGAAGTTCAACGAACTTCGTGTTGACCAACTCGTGGTCAAAGCAGAAAGTCAAACACTGTTTGACTTTCGTGCTAAAAACACATAAAAAGCACGAAAGAGACTTACAAAGGGTCCAAGCTAGAAGATCTTGATTCAAATTGCTCAGGTATGAAGTGTTAAACCCCAACTTAGAGCTATTTGAATCAGATTGTGAGGAATGAGAATGAAGGTGTTGGGTTTATATAGATTTCGGTAAACCGTTAGGATCGTTTCTCACATTTCGTGCTTCGATCTTGGCCCTCCACTTGGGCACATGGTTTTTCAAAACCATGGGAATACTTAAAAACATCAAATTCCATCCCATAGAGTGCAAAACCTTGGGTTAAAACCATCAAAACCTCAAAAATGGACCAAGTTCAATGTATCTTCCAAAAATTTCAAAAATGGTCCCTACACTTGTAAAACTTTATTTTGGCACTTTTAATCTCCCGTTAACCCCATTTCAAGGCTCTTAAATAAAGTTAAAGTATAGGGAAGTTGAAATGTGCTAAAAAATATCTAGGATGTCGGTTCGTTTGGTCGTACGGTTGCGTTGTTCGGTTAATTACGACGGAAATCGTAACGAACGCAAAAACGATCCAAATTACGCGAAGAATGGAATTTTATCATGCCTGTCACACCCCCAAAATCCACCATGCGGGGTATCACCGCTTGGAGGCGTGACGTGACCAGGATCGAGCCACCAATCATATTGAACAACACAATTAAGTAAATAAAACCAAACATAATACGATTGGTGACCAAAGCTAGTTAACCTTGTTTGGTTTAAACAGCGGAAGCATAAACGTGAGTTCAAAAGCATAAGTCCATAGTTCATAAGTTAAAGTTTCAAAACGCTAGTTTAGTAAGTTCATAAGGATTTAAACATTAAGCACGGAACATAACAGTCCGTACACCACAACGACTCCTTCCCCGTGCAAGCTCCAAGCATTTAGCGACCTGTAAGGCATGTAACAACGAGTCAACAACAAAGTTGAGTGAGTTCACGTTTGGTCGTTTAGTTTTAAGTTGTTTCTGAAAAACGTGGTTTGACTTTCGTTGGCTTATTTGCCGTGGGGGTTACCCCGTAGTTGAAAGTATGTTTAACCATTTCCCTTTTTCTTTACCCAATCCATAACCATGATCAGTGGGGGTTTTCCCCGTTTGAACTACTAGACGGAGTGATATCGACTGCTACGCAAATAAGTTGTGCCCTATATCAGTGTCTATCATCACTGACAGTCTGCCATAGTCCATTAGTACACGCCCGTCCGACTGGCACGGTGTGAGGTTTGTTAAACCTAATAGCGCTATTAACTAATGACCCGCTCGCCATTGGCCTCGGCGATTAAGTCGATATAAATTGAGGGACTTCATGATAGAGTTTTGTCTAGCTAGTTTTAAGGTTGTTGTCCTGCACCAGGAGGACGAACGTACGTATTCTGCACCAGGAGAATTCGTAGGTTTAATAATGGCATCCACTCTATGGAGGATGGCCGTACATATCCTACCCAAGGAGGATATGTAGATTTAGTTTTAATTCTTTAACCCATTCCCAAACCACCGGGAATCCCATGCCTTAGAAAGTGTGTGAACTCACCTCGGTTTGCTCGGTTAGATTCTCAATATAGTTAACAGTCAAGGTCGGTCAATCGCGTCCTAATAAGGTACGGATAACAATCAGTTTCTCATGCATAACACGTATCCTACGTACGGTTTATTTGCACATTACTTCTACCACATAACAGGCACACACTTTAACGATTTACGCCCATATATACTTCCCATCCATTCCCCACTCATAAGCAAACATACAATAATGCATATAACACATATAACATGTTAGATCATTCACAGATAGCATACTCGACATTTAGACACGCAAATCACTACTTATGTCGTTTCAGCTTTTATACTCGAAACTGGGCTGTTTTCGGGGATTTTAATAAAATAGTTAACATGTTCCAAAAATTCCCAAATTTTTACAGAATGTCTTAAACGTTCCATATTTTATTGTGTAAAAATATCGGGGTCCGGTTCATCACCAATATTTTATAAAAATTCATATTCGGGACTGAACTCAGATTTATGTATTTCTGACCACAGTCCACGAAACAATTTATTAAAAATTCATCGTAAGTCCGATTTGCGAAATTCCAGTGGGGTAATTACAATTACTTCAGTTAACATCTACAGTAAAATTTTCATGGTCCGATTTATCACAAAACTCAGGTTATGACTGAAAGTACGACACCCATTTATTGCTGTCAAAATTCAGCTTACGTAGCTGTTACAAATTAACACTTTAAAAATAGTAAACGGAGTCCAAAAATTACGATTCCGGTGCCATTAGAACCGTATTTCATAATAACATATTTTAGATTCAAAATATCGATTTTTCGTTGAGGTTAAGACCTGTTTACAGCCAACAGTAGTGGGCTGTAAAAGTTAGACAGATTCTGATTCTTTTGTGTTTAACCTTCTAAATCGTGTTCGATCGATTCCTTTAACAAGTTTAGTGACCACAACAACATCATATACTAATATCATTCAGTAAAGCATCAGATAATTACCCAATCATCATAATCACACAAGATCTACATGATTTACACCACTAGTTACTCTTTAACCAACATGTTCAAGACTTTAGTGCAAGTTCTTTAGTGTTTCATAACTTTAAATCATCAAATCACCTATTAACCACTTAAATAACATGAAGAATGAACGGATCTAAGTTCTTACCACTAGCACAAGGCTAGGAGAGTTCGAGTGTAGAAAAGTGGTGGTTAAAAGCGAATAGAGAAGGTCCTTCCACTTCCGAACGCACCGAGCTTCGTTGTGCACCTTCTAACACCCTTGTATATGTGTGGAATGGAAGAGACTTGATTGAATGATGGTGGTGTATGGGTGGTTGATTTCAGCCGAACTCAAGGAAGGAGAAGGAGAAAGAGTTTTGGTGGATGGTGGTGAATGATAAGAATGAAGATCCAAGGGTTATATAAATAAGTCTTCCAACAATTCTTTAACTCTTGGTCCATGTGCTTCTTAAGTACACAACATATCAAATAATTAATTAAATAAAATCATGGGAGTGTCATTCTTGTCTCCTAACCGATTAGGGGGGGGGGGGGGGGTTGGTTTAGTTGAGTGGTGATGGGTGGTTAGGGGTTATGGTTAAGTTCTAAGTGTGTTGGTTAGTTATTTAGATGTTATGTAATAGTATAGTGTGTTAGGGTGTTCGGGGACCCTAACTAGCTCAGAAAAGTGTAAACAATGTTATTGGCAATATTTTTATGTTCCGGGTAAAGTCCGGTTGTTCGGTTTGACACTGCTCCGTTAAAGCGCTTAATTAATCCGTAAAGTGTCCTATTTATATATTTTGTAACGTTTTTAATTTCTAACACTTAGGAAATCATAACGGACTTATTTAATGACTTATCTGTATACTATTGGTATATTAACAAATACGTGTAAGCATAACACAGATATCAGAAAGCAGTTAAGTGATTCCACACAGTCGTCAAGCACTTTAATTGTCATTAATAAATTGTACGGAATACATGGAATTTGAGGGTTGTCACATTCTCCCCCTGTTATGAGAATTTCGTCCCGAAATTTAGCGCGTGGTTACTGAGGAAGCTAATTAAGTTGTGTTGTTTTCCAGATTTTCCTGGGGTGTCACATCATCCCCCCGTTGATTTGGAATTTCGTCCCGAAATTCTGCGGTAGCTTCAGCCTCAGTAGTGGTTGCGTTTTTCTTAAACAGTTGGGGATACTTGAGTTTCATTTGGTCTTCTCGTTCCCATGTATACTCTGGGCCACGACGAGCATTCCAACGAACTCGAACGAGAGGTATTCTTGTGTGCTTGAGAATCTTAACATCTCGATCAGTAATCTCTACTGGTTCCTCGACGAACCGCAGCTGGTCGTCGATTGTGAGTTCCTTGAGAGGAACTATGAAGTGCTCGTCTGACAGACACTTCTTCAGATTTGATACGTGGAATACGTTGTGAACTCCGCTGAGTTCTTCAGGTAGATCCAACCTGTAGGCGACTTGGCCAATTTTCTCAATGACTTTGAACGGTCCGACATAACGCGGATTGAGTTTGCCTCGTTTGCCAAAGCGGACTACTCCTTTCCAAGGTGAGACTTTGAGTAGCACTCGATCCCCAACCTGGAGCTCGAGTGGTTTTCTTCCCTCATCAGCATAGCGTTTCTGACGGTCACGAGCTGCCGCCATTCGCTGTCGTATCTGAGCAATTTTCTCGGTGGTATCTACCACATGTTCTGGGCCAGTGATTTGGCTGTCACCAACTTCTGCCCAACAGAGAGGCGATCGGCATTTGCGTCCGTACAATGCTTCAAATGGAGCGGCTTGGATGCTGGTGTGGTAGCTGTTGTTATATGAGAACTCCACTAGCGGGAGGTGCTTTTCCCAGCCGTTACCAAAATCGATTACACATGCCCTAAGCATGTCTTCAAGGGTTTGGATGGTGCGTTCAGATTGCCCATCCGTCTGCGGGTGATAAGCGGTGCTCATATCTAAACGTGAGCCAAAGGACTTGTGCATTGCTTGCCACAGTTCAGAAGTAAAACGTGCGTCACGATCAGATATAATAGAGATTGGCACTCCGTGCCTTGATACCACTTCCTTTAGGTAAATGTCTGCAAGAGTAGAAAACTTATCCGTTTCCTTGATGGCCAGAAAATGTGCAGACTTGGTCAGTCGATCTACGATCACCCAAATGGTATCGTTTCCGCGTTGAGATCTGGGCAGGCCGGTAACGAAATCCATGGAAATTTGCTCCCATTTCCATTTCGGGATCTCCGGTTGTTGAAGTAGGCCTGATGGTTTCTGATATTCAGACTTGACTCTCGCACAAGTCAAGCACTTACTGACGTAGGTTGCTGTGTGGGCTTTCATGCCAGGCCACCAATACGTAGTCTTGAGATCGTGGTACATTTTATCCGAACCAGGGTGTACCGAATAACGAGACTTGTGCGCTTCGTCCATCACAAGCTCGCGTAAATCTCCATAAAGTGGAACCCAGATGCGCCCGTTAACATAGTAGGCACCGTTTTCCTTTAGTTCCAGCCGCTGCCTCGATCCTCGTAAGGATTCAGCCCTGATGTTCTCTGCTTTCAATGCTTCGACCTGGGCATCTCGAATTTGAGCAGGAAGGTTAGACTGGATGGTAAGCTGTAATGCTCGTACACGCTTAGGTAAAGTATCCTTTCGACTGAGGGCGTCAGCCACAACATTGGCTTTGCCCGGGTGATACTTGATAGCGCATTCGTAATCATTCAAGAGTTCGACCCATCGGCGTTGTCGCATGTTTAACTCTTTTTGCTTGAAGATATGTTCGAGACTCCTGTGGTCGGTGTAAATGGTGCACTTTGTACCGTACAGGTAATGTCTCCATATCTTAAGTGCGAATACAACTGCTCCCAGCTCCAGATCGTGAGTAGTGTAGTTTCTTTCGTGAACTTTAAGTTGGCGCGATGCATAGGCAATGACCTTGTCACGTTGCATCAATACGCAACCAAGTCCTTGGATGGAAGCGTCGCAATAAACCACGAAATCATCGGTGCCTTCTGGCAATGAGAGGATAGGCGCGCTACAAAGTCTATCCTTTAGATGTTGAAACGCGGACTCCTGTGCATCACCCCAACGATAGATGACGCCCTTCTGAGTCAGTGAAGTGAGAGATTGCGTAATCTTGGAGAAATCTTTTATAAACCTTCTGTAATATCCGGCCAAACCCAAGAATTGGCGGATTTCTGTTGGTGTGCAGGGTGCAGGCCAGTTCTTGATCGATTCAACCTTAGATGGATCCACATGAATTCCATCCTTGTTTACCACGTGGCCTAGAAAGTGGACTTCGCGAAGCCAGAAATCACATTTCGAAAACTTGGCATACAACCGTTCTTTTCGAAGAAGTTCCAGCATAAGTCGTAGATGCTGCTCGTGTTCCTCCTGACTCTTAGAATAGATCAGGATATCATCGATGAACACAATAACGAACTTATCCAGGTAAGGCTTGCACACTCGGTTCATGAGATCCATGAAGACTGCCGGTGCATTCGTCAGCCCGAATGGCATAACCAGAAACTCGTAATGGCCGTAACGAGTTCTGAATGCTGTTTTGGAGACGTCCTCATCTCGGACTCTCAGCTGATGGTATCCCGATCTCAAATCAATCTTGGAGTAATAGCTCGACCCTTGCAACTGGTCAAACAAGTCGTCAATACGTGGAAGAGGATAACGATTCTTCACAGTCACCTTGTTAAGTTCGCGATAGTCAATACACATCCTGAAGGTACCGTCTTTCTTCTTCACGAACAAGACTGGAGCTCCCCAGGGTGAAGAGCTAGGACGTATAAAACCCTTTTCCAAGAGTTCTTGTAGTTGTGTGGACAGTTCTTCGAGTTCTGATGGGGCTAGACGATATGGTGCTCGAGCTACTGGCGCTGCTCCAGGAGCTAGCTCGATTTGAAACTCAACTTGGCGATGAGGAGGAAGACCAGGTAATTCCTCAGGAAATACCTCAGGAAATTCGCGCACAATAGGGATGTCTTCAATTCTCTTCTCTTCCGTTGATGTGTCAGTAACGAGTGCTAAAATGGCAGTGTGGCCCTTTCGCAAACACTTCTGGGCCTTAAGGAAAGAGATGATGCCTTCGACAGCACCACTCTTGTCGCCATGAATCACGAGGGGTTCTTTATCAGAACGAGGAATGCGGATGATTTTCTCCTTGCAAACAATCTCGGCTTGATGATGAGATAGCCAATCCATCCCAATAACGACGTCGAAACTACCAAGTGTGATAGGAACAAGATCGATAGGGAAAGTCTGACCAGCTAAGACGAGGTTACAACCTTTAACTACGTGTGTGGCTTCAAGACTTTTACCGTTAGCTAGTTCTACCGTGTGTTTGGTGTTCAGGAGTGTTGGGGGGCGCTTAAGAATTTGGCTAACTTTCACGGACACATAACTAGTATCGGCACCCGAATCGAATAAAACAGTAACGAAGAAGTCGTCAAGAAGAAACTTACCCATCACAACGTTGGGATCGTTCCTTGCTTCTCCCTGACCAATCACGAACACACGACCCCTTGCCCCGTTGCCATTGTTGTCTCCCCCATTTCCGCCTCCATTGTTGTTCCCATTGTGGTTCCCATTTCCTTGGTTATTGTTCTGGTTTTGATTTAGCTGGGGGCAGTTCCTCTTAAAGTGGCCTTCAGCGCCACACTGAAAGCATCCTTTATTTCCCTGCTGATGCTGTTGCTGGTGGTTCTGTGGGGCTTGTTGTTGTTGTTGGCGATTCTGATTCGCAGGACGTGGGCTCCTGCAATCTTTGGCTTCATGGCCCAGCCTGTGACATCTCTGACATCGTCCTTTGTTGCACTGCCCGCTGTGATGCTTGTTGCACCGGTTGCACTTGGGGTGGTTTCCTCGGTATCCACCCTGTCCTTGATTACCAGAAGATTGCTGACCGGGACTCTGGTAGTCATCACTCTTTCGCTGTTGAGACTGAACTGAAGTTGAACCTTTACTGGAGTTCCCATCCCATTTTCGCTTGTTATCGGTAGGTGCATCAGAAGTAGCTGTGACACTGATACGTTTGGGTAGCCTGTTTTGCTCCACCGCCTGGTCGGTGAGATGATGAGCCAACTTGATAATTTGCTGAATGGTACCCAGGTTGGCTGAAGTTACGTGACTTTGAATCGCTGGTGCAAGGCCCTTGAGGTAAAGCTCAATACGTTTGATGGGAGGGTCCACCATAGTTGGGCACAGGATGGCCAGTTCATTCGACCTCTTGGTGTACGCCTCAATCTCAGATCCTGTCATCTTCAGATTGTAAAATTCCACTTCTAGCTTGTGGATGTCATCCCGACTACAGTACTCCTCTTTGATCAGCTCTTTGAAACCATTCCAGGGCGTGGCATTAGCAACTGCCAGTCCTAGTAGTTGAACCTGTGCCTTCCACCAGGTTAACGCAGCTCCTTCAAGTGTTCCGGTAGCATATTTCACCCTACGGTCTTCGGGGCATTCGCACATCTCGAAAACTGTCTCAAGCTTTTCAAACCAGTGAAGAAGGCCCACTGCTCCTTCGGTGCCACTGAAAGTGGTAGGTCGACAGTCCATGAACGTCTTGAACGTGCACATAGGAGGTTGAGCATGTTGACCTGTTGCGCGAGAATAAAAGACAAGATTAAGCACGAGGGTTGGTTTGCGAAGGTAGGATCTAAATGTCCTAAGGTGAGTTGGTATGGCAGGTTATACCTCCTGCAGGGTTAGCTGCGAGTGCCTCCGCAACTCGTTCGTTGATCAAAGCCGTCAACTGGGCTTGAGTGAGGTTGATACGTCCTTCGCGTCCGCTCATGATCTTCATAATGAAGCAACGTAAGTGAGGAAAGTGTCGCGAAAGTGTGTAAGTGTGTGGGACGACATTAGAGAGTATGCACACAAGGTTCAAATAGCAATTACCACATTATCTAATGCACAGTGAGAACTATCTAACCGATAATATAACATAAATCATACCACTTATGGTGTCGAGTCTTGCACGTGGAGCGAAGCGTCGTTGTGGATCGTTGAGCACTGTACAGGTTATAGTCTGGTTTTAATGAAAACTTTTCCCTTATTAAAACCAAGTTCTCTATAACCAATGGCTCTGATACCAATCTGTCACACCCCCAAAATCCACCATGCGGGGTATCACCGCTTGGAGGCGTGACGTGACCAGGATCGAGCCACCAATCATATTGAACAACACAATTAAGTAAATAAAACCAAACATAATACGATTGGTGACCAAAGCTAGTTAACCTTGTTTGGTTTAAACAGCGGAAGCATAAACGTGAGTTCAAAAGCATAAGTCCATAGTTCATAAGTTAAAGTTTCAAAACGCTAGTTTAGTAAGTTCATAAGGATTTAAACATTAAGCACGGAACATAACAGTCCGTACACCACAACGACTCCTTCCCCATGCAAGCTCCAAGCATTTAGCGACCTGTAAGGCATGTAACAACGAGTCAACAACAAAGTTGAGTGAGTTCACGTTTGGTCGTTTAGTTTTAAGTTGTTTCTGAAAAACGTGGTTTGACTTTCGTTGGCTTATTTGCCGTGGGGGTTACCCCGTAGTTGAAAGTATGTTTAACCATTTCCCTTTTTCTTTACCCAATCCATAACCATGATCAGTGGGGGTTTTCCCCGTTTGAACTACTAGACGGAGTGATATCGACTGCTACGCAAATAAGTTGTGCCCTATATCAGTGTCTATCATCACTGACAGTCTGCCATAGTCCATTAGTACACGCCCGTCCGACTGGCACGGTGTGAGGTTTGTTAAACCTAATAGCGCTATTAACTAATGACCCGCTCGCCATTGGCCTCGGCGATTAAGTCGATATAAATTGAGGGACTTCATGATAGAGTTTTGTCTAGCTAGTTTTAAGGTTGTTGTCCTGCACCAGGAGGACGAACGTACGTATTCTGCACCAGGAGAATTCGTAGGTTTAATAATGGCATCCACTCTATGGAGGATGGCCGTACATATCCTACCCAAGGAGGATATGTAGATTTAGTTTTAATTCTTTAACCCATTCCCAAACCACCGGGAATCCCATGCCTTAGAAAGTGTGTGAACTCACCTCGGTTTGCTCGGTTAGATTCTCAATATAGTTAACAGTCAAGGTCGGTCAATCGCGTCCTAATAAGGTACGGATAACAATCAGTTTCTCATGCATAACACGTATCCTACGTACGGTTTATTTGCACATTACTTCTACCACATAACAGGCACACACTTTAACGATTTACGCCCATATATACTTCCCATCCATTCCCCACTCATAAGCAAACATACAATAATGCATATAACACATATAACATGTTAGATCATTCACAGATAGCATACTCGACATTTAGACACGCAAATCACTACTTATGTCGTTTCAGCTTTTATACTCGAAACTGGGCTGTTTTCGGGGATTTTAATAAAATAGTTAACGTGTTCCAAAAATTCCCAAATTTTTACAGAATGTCTTAAACGTTCCATATTTTATTGTGTAAAAATATCGGGGTCCGGTTCATCACCAATATTTTATAAAAATTCATATTCGGGACTGAACTCAGATTTATGTATTTCTGACCACAGTCCACGAAACAATTTATTAAAAATTCATCGTAAGTCCGATTTGCGAAATTCCAGTGGGGTAATTACAATTACTTCAGTTAACATCTACAGTAAAATTTTCATGGTCCGATTTATCACAAAACTCAGGTTATGACTGAAAGTACGACACCCATTTATTGCTGTCAAAATTCAGCTTACGTAGCTGTTACAAATTAACACTTTAAAAATAGTAAACGGAGTCCAAAAATTACGATTCCGGTGCCATTAGAACCGTATTTCATAATAACATATTTTAGATTCAAAATATCGATTTTTCGTTGAGGTTAAGACCTGTTTACAGCCAACAGAAGTGGGCTGTAAAAGTTAGACAGATTCTGATTCTTTTGTGTTTAACCTTCTAAATCGTGTTCGATCGATTCCTTTAACAAGTTTAGTGACCACAACAACATCATATACTAATATCATTCAGTAAAGCATCAGATAATTACCCAATCATCATAATCACACAAGATCTACATGATTTACACCACTAGTTACTCTTTAACCAACATGTTCAAGACTTTAGTGCAAGTTCTTTAGTGTTTCATAACTTTAAATCATCAAATCACCTATTAACCACTTAAATAACATGAAGAATGAACGGATCTAAGTTCTTACCACTAGCACAAGGCTAGGAGAGTTCGAGTGTAGAAAAGTGGTGGTTAAAAGCGAATAGAGAAGGTCCTTCCACTTCCGAACGCACCGAGCTTCGTTGTGCACCTTCTAACACCCTTGTATATGTGTGGAATGGAAGAGACTTGATTGAATGATGGTGGTGTATGGGTGGTTGATTTCAGCCGAACTCAAGGAAGGAGAAGGAGAAAGAGTTTTGGTGGATGGTGGTGAATGATAAGAATGAAGATCCAAGGGTTATATAAATAAGTCTTCCAACAATTCTTTAACTCTTGGTCCATGTGCTTCTTAAGTACACAACATATCAAATAATTAATTAAATAAAATCATGGGAGTGTCATTCTTGTCTCCTAACCGATTAGGGGGGGGGGGGTTGGTTTAGTTGAGTGGTGATGGGTGGTTAGGGGTTATGGTTAAGTTCTAAGTGTGTTGGTTAGTTATTTAGATGTTATGTAATAGTATAGTGTGTTAGGGTGTTCGGGGACCCTAACTAGCTCAGAAAAGTGTAAACAATGTTATTGGCAATATTTTTATGTTCCGGGTAAAGTCCGGTTGTTCGGTTTGACACTGCTCCGTTAAAGCGCTTAATTAATCCGTAAAGTGTCCTATTTATATATTTTGTAACGTTTTTAATTTCTAACACTTAGGAAATCATAACGGACTTATTTAATGACTTATCTGTATACTATTGGTATATTAACAAATACGTGTAAGCATAACACAGATATCAGAAAGCAGTTAAGTGATTCCACACAGTCGTCAAGCACTTTAATTGTCATTAATAAATTGTACGGAATACATGGAATTTGAGGGTTGTCACATTCTCCCCCTGTTATGAGAATTTCGTCCCGAAATTTAGCGCGTGGTTACTGAGGAAGCTAATTAAGTTGTGTTGTTTTCCAGATTTTCCTGGGGTGTCACATCATCCCCCCGTTGATTTGGAATTTCGTCCCGAAATTCTGCGGTAGCTTCAGCCTCAGTAGTGGTTGCGTTTTTCTTAAACAGTTGGGGATACTTGAGTTTCATTTGGTCTTCTCGTTCCCATGTATACTCTGGGCCACGACGAGCATTCCAAGGAACTCGAACGAGAGGTATTCTTGTGTGCTTGAGAATCTTAACATCTCGATCAGTAATCTCTACTGGTTCCTCGACGAACCGCAACTGGTCGTCGATTGTGAGTTCCTTGAGAGGAACTATGAAGGGCTCATCTGACAGACACTTCTTCAGATTTGATACGTGGAATACGTTGTGAACTCCGCTGAGTTCTTCAGGTAGATCCAACCTGTAGGCGACTTGGCCAATTTTCTCAATGACTTTGAACGGTCCGACATAACGCGGATTGAGTTTGCCTCGTTTGCCAAAGCGGACTACTCCTTTCCAAGGTGAGACTTTGAGTAGCACTCGATCCCCAACCTGGAGCTCGAGTGGTTTTCTTCCCTCATCAGCATAGCGTTTCTGACGGTCACGAGCTGCCGCCATTCGCTGTCGTATCTGAGCAATTTTCTCGGTGGTATCTACCACATGTTCTGGGCCAGTGATTTGGCTGTCACCAACTTCTGCCCAACAGAGAGGCGATCGGCATTTGCGTCCGTACAATGCTTCAAACGGAGCGGCTTGGATGCTGGTGTGGTAGCTGTTGTTATATGAGAACTCCACTAGCGGGAGGTGCTTTTCCCAGCCGTTACCAAAATCGATTACACATGCCCTAAGCATGTCTTCAAGGGTTTGGATGGTGCGTTCAGATTGCCCATCCGTCTGCGGGTGATAAGCGGTGCTCATATCTAAACGTGAGCCAAAGGACTTGTGCATTGCTTGCCACAGTTCAGAAGTAAAACGTGCGTCACGATCAGATATAATAGAGATTGGCACTCCGTGCCTTGATACCACTTCCTTTAGGTAAATGTCTGCAAGAGTAGAAAACTTATCCGTTTCCTTGATGGCCAGAAAATGTGCAGACTTGGTCAGTCGATCTACGATCACCCAAATGGTATCGTTTCCGCGTTGAGATCTGGGCAGGCCGGTAACGAAATCCATGGAAATTTGCTCCCATTTCCATTTCGGGATCTCCGGTTGTTGAAGTAGGCCTGATGGTTTCTGATATTCAGACTTGACTCTCGCACAAGTCAAGCACTTACTGACGTAGGTTGCTATGTGGGCTTTCATGCCAGGCCACCAATACGTAGTCTTGAGATCGTGGTACATTTTATCCGAACCAGGGTGTACCGAATAACGAGACTTGTGCGCTTCGTCCATCACAAGCTCGCGTAAATCTCCATAAAGTGGAACCCAGATGCGCCCGTTAACATAGTAGGCACCGTTTTCCTTTAGTTCCAGCCGCTGCCTCGATCCTCGTAAGGATTCAGCCCTGATGTTCTCTGCTTTCAATGCTTCGACCTGGGCATCTCGAATTTGAGCAGGAAGGTTAGACTGGATGGTAAGCTGTAATGCTCGTACACGCTTAGGTAAAGTATCCTTTCGACTGAGGGCGTCAGCCACAACATTGGCTTTGCCCGGGTGATACTTGATAGCGCATTCGTAATCATTCAAGAGTTCGACCCATCGGCGTTGTCGCATGTTTAACTCTTTTTGCTTGAAGATATGTTCGAGACTCCTGTGGTCGGTGTAAATGGTGCACTTTGTACCGTACAGGTAATGTCTCCATATCTTAAGTGCGAATACAACTGCTCCCAGCTCCAGATCGTGAGTAGTGTAGTTTGATTTCCGTGATCCCTCTAGCTTTGCTTGGTTGTTAGTCAAGACTTCTAAGCATCCTGAAGTGAGTACATAGTCCCCTCTTTTACTGTTTTCAAACTGTTTTGGGGTGAAGCACATGTGCCTACTTGTTACTTTCGTGTTTTTCATGATTTTATATCATATGCTTGTTATGTTTATTAGTACATATATAGTACATGATTTCATTATGTTTTGCTATGTATGTTCACTTAACATGCTAGCACATTGATTTTTGTATATTACATTTTGTTGCATATGTTCACTCAGCATATGGACACATTGTTTTACATTTTGAACCGTTGTAACTGTTTAATTTATATGAACCCTTAGTAACTGTTTGATTATGTGAACCGTTAGTAACTGTTTGATTATGTGAACCGTTAGTAACTGTTTGATTTATATGAACCGTTAGTAACTGTTTGATTATGTGAACCGTTAGTAACTGTTTGATTTATATGAACCGTTTGTAACTGTTTGATTATGTGAACCGTTTGTAACTGTTTGATTTATATGAACCGTTTATAACTGTTTGATTGTGTGAACCGTTTGGTATTGTTTGAACCGTTGGGTTAGGGAAGTGATTAGGTAACGGGGCGGGTGTAATGTGTTAAAAGCATGGTGGATACGCCGCTGGTACTTCCTATATATAAGTGCTTTTAATACATTATATATCGTTGCGTTATTTAGATCACTTGGGCAAGTTTATCAAAACAAAGTTATATTACAAGGTTTTTCTAATAATATAAAACATTCGAGTTTTATTTCAAAAACGATTTACAATTTGGGTTTACCTAAACAAATTTTTTGGAGTTAAGATTCATGGTATCAAGGTTTTATATACTTTAATTAATTTGTTTTGACTTGGTTATTTCAATTTACAATATAAATATTTTACAAAAATTGGTTTTCTAATTATAATTAACAAAGTTATTCAAGTTATTTTAAAAGGTAAACGAGCCATGAATCTGACACTCACATAAAACCTATGTACTCTCCGGCATTTTTATGCTGACGTATTTTCACATGTGTTTCAGGTACAATAGTTGATGATGTTTGATGATGATATTGGTGTATGCTCACATAGGAATGGACGAGTCCTTAGTGACTTAATAACAATGAAAGTTTATTTGTTCATGTTTTGTTTCTAATTCCAATGTAATGTAATACATTTAATTCAATAAAACAGAACTTCAATCCATGTGTTATGAAACAATGATTCTGTTACGACACTCCCCGATGTTTCCGCCATGATTTGTTGTTTTTCATGGTCGGGGTGTGACAGAAAAGTTTTTTTTTTTTTTGGGTAAAAGGGTTACCCCGGTGATTCTATATATCAACAAACCAAAAAACACAAGTAATGTGGAAAACCCACACTAGTTCAAACATGGGACATCCCCCATGAGAGTACACCCGAACAAACAAACACAAACAGCCAAGACATCAAACAAACCAACTAGACTATAATCTAGAGAAAAAACAAAATAAATTAATCAACCGCCATCATCCTCCAACCGGCTTGGTTATAGGGAATTAGGTTATTAGTAATGCTTCGACCTAGTCTATAACCTTTTTTTTGGGTAAAGGGTTACCCCGGTAAATTTTATATCATCAACCAAATAAAACAAGTGAGGAAAAAATAATCCCCAATTCTCTAGCATGACATGCCATCCTAGAGTTTACAAGCGAAAGCACAAACAACGACAAGTAGCACATACTAGTCACTCGGTCCAACTATTCAACAAACTGAAAAAAAAATTAACCACAATCATCATCCTCAATAACAAGCCCTCTCGGCAAGCTCCAATCGTGTAGCATCCTCTCCACTTGACACGTTCTCTTAAACCGCATAGTGTGAAGTTTCATCCTTACCGTAGCCAGAATAATCTCTACTAGACGAGACGCACTCCTTTTCTTAGCTGAAAACATACGCATGTTCCGTTCTTGCCATACAAAGTATGCTGCCGCACCCACAATTAGTTTTCCAATAACATACCTTGCGCTTTTAGAGCTACCTACCCGTACCAAGTAGTCATAAATACTATCCCACTTGTTGCACACAGATTCCATACCAGCTAACTCTTTCACACCGTTCCAAATTTGCAAGCCGAACGAGCACTCAAAAAAGAGATGATCATGAGAATCCGGCCCTGATGTGCATAATGAGCAGCATAGAAGATTAAAATTAGCATTCCCCGAAGAGTTCCACGAACTCATAACATCATGCGTCTTAAGCTTCTTGTTGACAATGAGCCACATAATGAAAGCATGTCTCGGAATAGCTTGAGGGAACCAGATTACATTAGCCCATGGAACTAAACTCTGGCCATTTCGAATATCATCCCATACCGCTGAAGTACAAAAATCAACTTGCTTTCTAGACCTGGTTTTCCATACAAGCTTATCTCTCTTTGTTGCATCCAAAGA
Organism: Helianthus tuberosus; assembly: GCA_030545235.1. NCBI lineage: Eukaryota > Viridiplantae > Streptophyta > Magnoliopsida > Asterales > Asteraceae > Helianthus > Helianthus tuberosus. The sequence goes on along the minus strand of CM060429.1, from coordinate 45,216,419 downwards.
TATGTGAGAAAGATTAGCTAAGGCTGGAAATCGAACCATCCAATCACTCGGCCACCTCCATCCCCCTTGAAAGCACACATCCGACAACTTTGTTTTCATATTGAAACCCGCATTAGCTATAAGTCTTGGCATGTCAATCAACTGGATAGGGCATATATCATCCCATTTATCAAACCAGGCAGACGTACCCGCTCCATCCCCCACCACGGTCCAAACATGATTCCGAATTATCATTCGCAAATTGAGCATCTTCCTCCAACTCCATGTCATGTTACCACGAAAAGGAATATCCCAAAATGATCTATTCCGAAGGCGGTAAGCATGAATCCACTTTACCCATAACGATTCTCGATGAGTTAGCACACTCCATGCATGAACAGTCATCAACGCATTGTTCATATCCCCCACTCTTCGAATACCCAGGCCACCTTCACATTTTGGACGACAGACAGATTTCCACTTAACCTTCGCTTTTCCTTTAATGCTGTCTCCTTGGGCCCACAAAAAGCGTTTCATCTTGTTTTCGAGCTCGCAAATAAGCCATTTCGGTAAAATAAAAACCCCAGTAGATGTGAAGCGAGGATAACACGGAGCGGATCAACTGGAGTCTACCTGCAAAAGACAAACATTTAGTTTTCCAGTCAGTGATCCTCGATTCCATTCTTTCCACAAGCTGTTTGCAATCTTTGTACTGTAACCGAGAAGACAGAAGCGGCACACCAAGATAACGAACTGGCAAAGTCCCCTCCTCAAACGGCATTATGGTAAGAATACGCTGTTTTACCTCTTCCGTTACATTACAAAAGAAGAATGTGCTCTTGGCCATACTCGGGACCAATCCCGACATATTCTTAAACATAGTCAAGGCTTCCATAATAGTTTTAGCTGATCGATTATCTCCTCTAGCAAAAAGAAATAGATCATCCGCAAAACAAAGATTAATGATTCGTTGTTTTTCACACTTACTATGGAACCTGAAATCATTAGATATCAACACCTGCTTTTGCAAGATCAGAGTAAGTACCTCCATCACCAAAGTAAATAAATAAGGTGACATAGGATCACCCTATCGAGAATGAAGTAGAAGCAACACAAGCCATAATCCACTTAATCATCTTCTCATGAAAGCCGAACCCTATCAATATCTTTTGTAAAAAACTCCAATCAACCGTATCATAGGCCTTTTGAATGTCAACTTTAAATGCACACCTAGGCTGACCAACATTTCAATGATAGTTATGCATCAACTCTTGCGTTAGAAGAATATTATCAGAAATTCTCCTCCCCGGAACAAATGCAGACTGATTAATACTCACAATATCACCTAACCCCTCCTTAATGCGGTTCGAAATAATTTTGCTAATACATTTGTATAAAGTATTGCAACAGGAGATAGGGCGATAGTCCGTTATAGACAAAAGTGTAGTCACTTTCGGGATCAAAGAAATAATTGTATGGTTGAGTTGAGCAAGCAAACGGCCATTCATGAAAAAATCTTTTACCGCTTTACACACATCATTCCCTACAATATCCCATGTCTTTTTAAAGAACACCGACGTGTATCCATCCGGGCCCGGCGCTTTGTTCCCCTCAATAGAAAACATAACCCCTTTAATTTCTTCATCCGTAACATCTCGCACCATAGCATCCGATTTCTGATTAGATAACCTGCTAACGAACAGATCCGGAGTCGGAACCAGATTTAAATTACCCGCGTTCCTGAAGAATTATGTATAATGATCAACCATCACACCTGGAACCATGCCTCCCTCATAAAGATTGCCATTTGCATCCCGAATAGCAAAAATTCTGCTTCTATGATTTTTCGCTTTAACCACATTATGGAAGAACTTTGTATTAGAGTCACCGAGTGAAAGCCAATCGACTTTTGATTTCTGTTGCAGGAGCAATGCTTCATCCCTAATCGCCTCCTTATACATACTAACAAAGGTAGCATGCTGATTTTTCAGTTCCAAACTTATAGGATCATCATCTATAGCACGTTGACAATCATCCAGCTTTTTCCGAGCGACTTTGACCTTCTCATGCAGATTACCTTGTTGTTTAAACAGTTTCCGTAGTGGAGATTTAAGAGTCTTAAGTTTCTGAACAACTTGATACATAGTAAAACCTTGAACATCAGTAACCCACACCCGTTTAACCTCATCCAAAAAACCTTTTTTTTCCGCCAGAGGATTAACAAACTTAAACGGTTTTGGCTTCTCCCTTGTGACACTAGGCAAAGTGAGAATACACGGAGAATGATCCGAGATACGGTAAGGTTGAAACGATGCCGCAGCCGCATGGAATCGATCGATAAGAGAATTATTTCTATCGATTTTTTTGAAGACTGCCCCCTGCTTCTGTTTATTCGTCCACGTATAATGCAAACCCGAACTATTAATGTCAAACACCTCTATATTATTAACACACTCCTTGAATTCCCTCATCCCTATGCTACTTGAAGAAGTGCTCGTGAAAGAATCTTCAAGAAATAACGATGAGTTAAAATCACCAATAACCGCCCAAGGATTATCCTTCATAAACGAGTGATGAGTGCACAAGTTACTCCACAGTAAACGTCTATTCTTGTAATGGTTATCAGCATACACAAAAGAACAAAACAATGTTTTTTGGTCAAGTTTAAAGACAATCTGGGTATGCATCACCTGATCAGACTGAGATAAAACCATAACATCCACTATATCAGCATCCCATCCCACTAATATACGCGTACCCTTAGAACAGCAAACAGCGTTCGAAGCCCAACTCCACGAACTACATACCTTTTTACAAACATCCGACACATTAGACGCGTCCACATGAGTCTCCATAATAGCACACACCTGAATATGATTGTCCTTCACTACCTGCCGAACCTCTTTTTGCTTTAGGGGCCGGTTCAAGCCCCTAATATTCCAAGCAGCTATACTACCCATTTAAACCGGTTATTCCGGGTGTGCTTGCACCCTCAGACACAGGTTGTTCCTTTTTGTTACCTAAATAATTCGGAATTTCAGCTAGCAAAACATCCACTTCCACTCCATCGTCAATGATTTCTTCACTCTGATTGGATCCTCCTTGACCCTAATGCGAGTTTACTTGCGTTTAGTCATAAAAGAATACCATCGCCTATCTTTAGGTGACAACCACAATAAGAACACAAATTTTGAATCTGCTTTGAAAACTAATCATCTGTTCTAGGATGATTTATTATAAGGTTTCGAACCTTCAAAGTTTTCAAAATCTCGTCAAAGTTTGGGTCTTATTAATGTGAACACGTGCAATCTGGAAGGGTGGGTGCCTGTATCCTGAGTTTTCTGTCTAAGGCTAGAGTGTTCGTACAAATCCGCAGTATCGGACCAGTCACTCTTACCTGGGAACTCTTGGGGTGAGTGTCCACTTATAGGCGAGCATGTCTTCGCGATACATTATGAGGACCTATTTACTTTGATTCAGCTTTTGTGTGTCGTTTGTTTGCTTCGTGGTTCGAACAAATGACCATCACCTATGCCTTTTGGCCGGTAATTGTAACATCCCATTCTTACCCAAGGCCATTTCATTTCATTTGTTTCCTCTCTTGTTTCCCCTTTTAGAATGCCTCCACGACGCGACAATCAGGTACCTAATGAAGAACTGGCAGCTATCATTACGAAGCAAATGGCTGCTGCAATCCCAAACATCATTGTTCAATGTAACCAAGCCCTCAACAACAATAATGCTCCATGCAACTTCAAGACGTTCAACTCAGCTAAGCCATCAAATTTTTCTGGGTCCCAAGGAGCAACTGCACTTCTGCAATGGTTCGAGAGTCTAGAGAGCACCTTCAGACATGTTCAGTGTTTGAACGAGCGAAAGGTAGAGTTCGCATCTAGCGTCTTTGAGAAACGAGCTTTGACATGGTGGAATGGTGTGATGAGAGATAGGGGTGCCGAGGTAGCACTGGCTCAAACATGGGAAGAGCTTCGAGCTCTAATGATGAGGGAATTCTGTCCTCGTCATGAGAATAGGGCATTGGAAAGGGAATTCGACGATCTTAAGGAAGATAGCGGTGAGCATCGAGCTTACACAGACCGTTATGAGGAGTTGAGTCTGTTATACCCGAACATGGTCACGCCTTTGGAAAAGGCAATCGAAAAGTACATTGATGGCCTCCCTGACTTAGTACAAGATATTGTTACTGGTAGTAACCCCACTACAGTTAGACAGGCCATTGAGCTATTTGCTACCTTCACTGAATCTCAGATCAGGAAAGGTAAACTTTTCCGTAAGGGTGACAAGAAACCGAACAATGAACCAAAGCCAAAGGATGAGCAGACTGAATCCCCTAAGAAGTCAAAGAAGCGAAAGGCTTCTTATAACTTCGTCGTGGTTGCTCACAATGATCAAGTCGTCCCCAACCAACCAGCTCAACCCCCTGCTAAGAAGCCATACAACGGAACTGCACCCTTGTGCAACCGATGTACCCTTCATCATCATGCTACTGTGAAGTGCCACAAGTGCCAAACTTGTGGACTTATAGGTCACACAGCAAGGGTTTGCCCAACTGTAGCTGCACTAAATCAAGCTGGCAACAATCCTGCTCAAGCTAGTTTTCTACCAGGTTCTTGCTTCAACTGTGGCGAGATGGGCCATTTTCGAAGGGATTGCCCAAAGCTTGCTAATGCAAATCCAGCGCAGGGATGAGCATCTGACCGATTGGAAGACAACGCTGTTTAGAAATAATCAAGCTTTATGTATTATTTTCTTTTGTTGTCAAGGTCTAAGGAACAGTTGTTGATGTTGTTTATAAATAAATCTTTTATTTACATTGCAATGTATTTATGTGGTTGCATGTATAAACAACATATCCCCTGCTATACCGACAATCAAGGAACCGTATTCCTGAAAAACAGACTACTCCCAAAATTCTTCCATTTTATGATCTCTTGCGTTTTCCACGAAAATCCTAAGTACCCATTTCTTCCAAGGAAACGAAGTACAAGGCGCAAGTTACAACTCTGGACGAATACCCAAAGTACCACTATAAATCCTTAATAGGGTACCTAAGGGTATTTTCGTAAGTCCTTAATTGTTGTCTACCTTAATTCGAATATTACGTTTCCTTGTAAACGAAATCAAATTTTTGGAAGATCATCCTATCTTTTCAGATAGATTCTTGAGGACGTTGAAGTCCATCGACTGGGTTCCTGGTATACCTTGAATACCCATGTTCAAATCAATAACAAGTTAATAACAACTAATAACAAACTGATAAAAAATTAATAACCAAGAAAACAATTATGTGCTTATGTGTTTATGTGTTGACCTAATCAAAATTGTCGCAAGCTTGTTCAAATTCTATCCCTTTCACATTATAAAACAAATTGTGCAAACTGTGCAAGAAATTACGTAATTATGGATGCATACATAATTATGGAATTTAGTGCACAGAAATCACAACAAGTTTTGTCATGTGTCTAGAGTTAATTCTATTCATTTCCGTTTCTGATGAAGCACCTGTTGAAAATGACTCCGTCCGTTCATTTTCGTTTCTGAAGAATGCCCGTTGAGGGAAATGAATATCCTTTTGAGTTAATTCTATTCATTTCCGTTTCTGATGAAGCACCTGTTGAAAATGACTCCGTCCGTTCATTTTCGTTTCAGAAGAATGTCCGTTGAGGGAAATGAATATCCTTTTGATTATTCCTTCATTTCCGTTTCTGATGAAGCACCTGTTGAAAATGACTCCGTCCGTTCATTTTCGTTTCTGAAGAATGTCCGTTGAGGGAAATGAATATCCTTTTTTCCTTCATTTCCGTTTCTGATGAAGCACCTGTTGAAAATGACTCCGTCCGTTCATTTTCGTTTCTGAAGAATGTCCGTTGAGGGAAATGAATATCCTTTTGATTATTCCTTCATTTCCATTTCTGATGGAGCACCCGTTAAAAAATGACTCCGTCCGTTCATGTTCGTTTCTGAAGAATGTCCGTTGAGGAAATGACAGGATTATGCCTTGCATATCTTTGGTGGTTATTTAACACAAAGCCACAGACAGGCTCCTACGAATAAATTTCGGGACGAAATTTCCTAAAGTAGGGGAGACTGTGACACTTGTGCCTCTGCGACCATTAAACAGATACCAAATCAATGAAATATTGTGTTTCATACTTGGGATTTTTATATATATGTGTATCATTTGCACATATCAATTCCCATTCGATTTCGAGCTCTAAATCGCTTTTTGGAAAGTTATACGCGAACTGATGCATAAACGTAATCAGTTTAACGCGACAAACACTCCGGAACAGTGACATAGGCTTAACATACCTTAAATAACCTTTACATAACTTAGAAATAACTTTTGGAGGGTTTGGTGTGTCGAAATCAAGTTTATTCGCTTACAGGGACTAATTTTGACAAACTGCGAAAGTATGCCGATTCGTACTGTAACGAACCTTCCGGAATATGATGTATCTAGTCCAAATGACCAGATTCATTGTATCTAGTCCAATTTTGATGTTTTGATGGTTTTGATCATAGTTTTTCAATACCATTTGTTGGATTTTGCTTGTTTTTTATGTTCCCATGGTTTAGAAAACCATGTGCCCACTTGTAAGGTCAAGATCAAAGCCCGATTTGCGAGAAACGATGCTAACGGTTCTCTGAAATCTATAAATACCCAAGCTCCCATTCCATTTTCCTCACACCTTGATCTAATTTTATGCTCTAAGTTGAAGCTTTATGCTTCATACCTGAGTATTTAGATCAAGTTCTTCCTAGCTTGGATCCGTTGTAAGTTTCCTTCATGCTTTTATGCGTTTTTAAGCACGAAAGTCAAACTGTGTTTGACTTTCTGCTTTGACCAGTCTTTGGTCAAAATGAAGTTCGTTTGAACTTTGCAATGTGAGCGTAATCACGATGGTTATAGTCCCTTGTGACTATACCTACTGATTACCACGTTGATTAGGTGTAGTGACGAGTCATAGTTTCGGTCAAAATGCGTATTCATGCGTATTTTGCAACCAAACTATTATTGGGTATCAAAACCTTTTGTTTTGATATCAAACTTGTTTTCTAACATCGTTAAACATGTTTTAACATGTTTAACTCGTCACTTTTAGATTAGTGCTTATATAGGGTCGTAAGATAAGTTGTCTAAGTTTTTGCTTCGCAAGTCTGGAAGAATATTAAGTCTATGGTGGACATGGATAAGGTTACCGAATCATGGAACTCTATTTCGGCGTGGATGGACCAGTACTCGAATTCAAAAATATTGGATCAAGTTGTGTGTAAGTTGGTGTTAGCGGCTGCGGCTTATTTCATCTGGCAAGAACGTAATAACCGGCTTTTCTCTAGAGTTGAATGTTCGGTTATTCAGGTGACCGAAAAGATTAAAAACACAGTTCGGCTTCGGTTGATGGATTTCAAGCTCCAAGGGCATGTGGATTACAACGGAGTTCTGAAGAAGTGGCAGATCCCGTCAAGGGCGCTGAACGAGGACCCGGATTAAGGCAGTTCAAATGTAATGTGTTTAGCTAGATCTTAGTTGGTGTGGTCGTGTTTTGTTCGGGTCCTGTTTGTTTTAACTGGGTGTCTTGTTGCTGGTTGTGTTTTTGTCTGGTTTCCTAGTCTTGGTATGCCAAGGCTAGATGAGTGTGCTATGTCAGGCACACCTTTGTTTTGATTGATTTTTTATAAAATTTACCGGGGTAACCCTTTACCCAAAAAAAAAAAAGATAAGTTGTCTAAACAACCGCTTAGACTTTCGAACCCGACCCGTTTGGTCGATCTTTAGGATCCGACCAAGCATGTTTAGTGACCATAGTTGTATAGGGAATAACCTTCCGAGGTTATACCTTATGGTCACTACGTTTAGTTAATTGTATGATAGGTAATTTATATGCCTTATGAAAATGACCAAAATGCCCTTTTTACGCATAAATTCATATTACGCATGTGTAACATAAATTTTGGCATCTAAACTGATTAGGCAACATTATTAGACATGTTAAGGCATATAATACCTATCATAGGACTAGTTAGGCGGTCCAAACGTGTTTTACGCGAACGACGCGTTAAAGTGGCGTAAGCTACCTTAACGAGTCGTAATGGGTCGTAAGTACTTAGGTTAGGTTTCGTTTCGTTTTAGAATGTACGCTTTGTTAAACCATATTACATGAGTCCCTACACTCATTGGGTTTACAAAACCTCATTTTATCCGATCCTTCGATTTAGGTTCGTTTATTAACGTAGTTACCTATATTAGGTGCCGTTTGATTTTCGTGATCCCTCTAGCTTTGCTTGGTTGTTAGTCAAGACTTCTAAGCATCCTCAAGTGAGTACATAGTCCCCTCTTTTACTGTTTTCAAAATGTTTTGGGGTGAAACACATGTGCCTACTTGTTACTTTCGTGTTTTTCATGATTTTATATCATATGCTTGTTATGTTCATTAGTACATATATAGTACATGATTTCATTATGTTTTGCTATGTATGTTCACTTAACATGCTAGCACATTGATTTTTGTATATTACATTTTGTTGCATATGTTCACTCAGCATATGGACACATTGTTTTACATTTTGAACCGTTGTAACTGTTTGATTTATATGAACCCTTAGTAACTGTTTGATTATGTGAACCGTTAGTAACTGTTTGATTATGTGAACCGTTAGTAACTGTTTGATTTATATGAACCGTTAGTAACTGTTTGATTATGTGAACCGTTAGTAACTGTTTGATTTGTATGAACCGTTTGTAACTGTTTGATTATGTGAACCGTTTGGTATTGTTTGAACCGTTGGGTTAGGGAAGTGATTAGGTAACGGGGCAGGTGTAATGTGTTAAAAGCATTGTGGATACGCCGCTGGTACTTCCTATATATAAGTGCTTTTAATACATTATATATCGTTGCGTTATTTAGATCACTTGGGCAAGTTTATCAAAACAAAGTTATATTACAAGGTTTTTCTAATAATATAAAACATTCGAGTTTTATTTCAAAAACGATTTACAATTTGGGTTTACTAAAACAAATGTTTTGGAGTTAAGATTCATGGTATCGAGATTTTATAAACTTTAATTAATCTGTTTTGACCTGGTTATTTCAATTTACAATATAAATATTTTTACAAAACTTGGTTTTCTAATTATTAATTAACAAAGTTATTCAAGTTATTTTAAAAGGTAAACGAGCCATGAATCTGACACTCACATAAAACCTATGTACTCGCCGGTATTTTTATGCTGACGTATTTTCACATGTGTTTCAGGTATAATAGTTGATGATGTTTGATGATGTTATTGGTGTATGCTCACATAGGAATGGACGAGGCCTTAGTGACTTAATAACAATGAAATTTTATTTGTTCATGTTTTGTTTCTAATTCCAATTTAATGTAATACATTTAATTCAATAAAACAGAACTTCAATCCATGTGTTATGAAACAATGATTCTGTTATGACACTCCCCGATGTTTCCGTCACGATTTGTTGTTTTTCGTGGTCGGGGTGTGACAAAGATCAAAGCCCGTAATCCAAGAAACGATCTTGACGGCTCTTGAATTCCTATAAATACCCACCTTGTTTCATTTCAATCCTCACATTTGATCTGAGTTTATACTCTAAGTTGAAGCCTTTGCTTCATACCTGAGTATCTTAGATCAAATTTTTCATCGCTTGGACCTTTTGTAAGTTTCTTTCATGCTTTTATGCATTTTTAAGCGTGGAAGTCAAACAATGTTTGACTTTCTGCTTTGACCAGTCTTTGGTCAACATGAAGTTCGTTTGAACTTCGTAACGTGAGTGTAATCACGATGGTCATAGTCCTTTGTGACTATACCTACTGATTACCACGTTATTTAGGCATAGTGACGAGTCATAGTTTCGGTCAAAATACGCGTTTATGCGTATTTTGCAACCAAACTATTCTTGGGTATCAAAACCCTTTGTTTTGATATCAAACTTGTTTTCTAACTTAGTTAAACATGTTTTAACATGTTTAGCTCGTCACTTTTAGTTTAGTGCTTATATAGGGTCGTAAGATAAGCGGTCTAAACAACCGCTTAGACTTTTGAACCCGACCCGTTTGGTCGATCATTAGGATCCTGTAACACCTGTGCCTCCACGGCCATCAAACAAATACCAAACCAATGAAATATTATATTTCATACTTGGGATTTGTAAAAATATGTGTATCATTTGCACATATCAATTCTCGTTCAATTTCAAGCTTTAAATCGCTTTCTGGAGGGTTATACGCGCTCTGATGAGTAGATATAACCAGTTTAATCCAACGAACACTCCGGAATAGTGAAATAGGCTTAACACACCTTAAATAACCTTTACATAACTTAGATATAAGTTTTGGAAGGTTTGGTGTGGTGAAATCAAAGTTTAATCGCTTACAGGGACTAAAGTTGACAAACTACGAAAGTATGCCAATTTGAACTGTAACAGACATTCTGGAACATGACCATAAGTTAAACATACCATAAATATCCTTTACATAGCTTAGAAATAGGCTTTGAGGGGTTAGGTGTGCTAAAATAAACTTTTGTGTCATTCAGGGACTAAAAGCGTCAAAAAGTGCACAAGTTTGCATTTTCGCGCATAACTTACGTTCTGAATACATCTGGACATCCAAAAATTTATGTAAGCATGACTATATTATATTTTAGTGTTCGCCATAAGAAAAATCCATTCGTCGCGTCATTTGGATCGTTTTTCGCGCTTGTGCGCATTCCGTCGTAATTAAGCGAACATCGCGTTCGTACGGCTAAACGAACCGACATCCGAGATATTTTTGAACACATTTTAAGTTCCCTATACTTTAACTTCATTTTAGAGCTTTGAAATGGGGTTAACGGGCCTTAAACGTGTCGAAAATGGGCTGATTGCACTGCAGGGACCAAAACTGTAATTCTGCCAAACTTGTTGCCTTACGGACCTCAACACTATCAGTGTTACGGTCCGTAAGCTTATGTCTGCACATCAGAAACTTCTAATCCAGCTGTTAACAGCTGTTACCCACTTCTAATCCCAATGCCAAGTGTTGATACCTTATGGTGAGTGGCCAACTTAGTTACCATAAGCTTCCGACAAGTGTACGCCTTGGATTCGATCACGTACTACGAGAAACGATCCTAACGGTGGTGCATTTACTATAAATACCCATCCACCCTCAACCCCAAAACCCACAAATCTGATTAAGAAAGCTCTAAGTTGGAACCTTCGTTTCATACCTGAGCTATTTTGATCTGGGTTAGCATTCGGGGACCCTTCGTAAGTATTCTTTCGTTCTTTTCCTTATTTTTACTGCTTTTCGAGTCAGAAAGTCAAACTTTGTTTGACTTTCAGCATTGACCAGTAATGGTCAATGCGAAGTTCGTTTGAACTTCGCAACGTGATTGTAATCACGATGGTTATAGTCCATTGGGACTATGCCTACTGATTACCACGTTGTCTAGGGTCGTAGGGTAGGCGATCTAATAAATCGCCTATACCTTCGAACCCGACCCAGTTTGGTCGATCATTAGGATCCGACCAAACACATTAGGTGGCCATAGTAGGTAGGGAATAACCTTCCGAGGTTATACCCTATGGTCACATCGTTTAAGTAGTTGTATGATAGGTAGTTTATATGCCTTAGGTAAATTACCAGAATACCCTTTTCATGTATAATTGGTAATTAAGCATATGTAACCTAAACTTTTGTCACATAACTGATTATGTAACATGTTTAGGCATATAACACTTGTCATAGGGCTAGTTAGGCGGTCCGAACGCGTTTCACGCGAACGACGCGTTAAAGTAGCATAAGCTACCTAAACAGGTCGTAATGGGTCGAAAACTCTTAGGTTAAGTTTCTTTTAGTATGTAGGCTTTGTTAAACCAAATGACACGAGTCTCTACACTCGTTTGGTTTACAAACCCTAATGCTACCCAATCCTCCGATTTAGGTCCGGTTTATTAATGTAGTTACCTATATTAGGTACCGTTTGATTTCCGTGATCTCTAGCGTTGCTTGGTGGTTATCCTAGGACTTCTGAGCAATCTCAAGTGAGTACATAGACCCCTCTTTTACTGTTTTCCAAACTGTTTTGGGGTGGAACACATGTGCCTACTTGTTACTTTCCTGCTTTCCTGTTTTCACATCATATACCGACTATGTTTGTTAGTACATTATAGTACATGATTTCATTACTTTTCTGCTATGTATGTTGACTGATAACATGCTAAGCACATTGATTTACATGACTTTTCTGCTATGTATGTTGACTGATAACATGCTAAGCACATTGATTTACATGACTTTTCTGCTATGTATGTTGACTGATAGCATGCTAGCACATTGATTTACATTACTTTTCTGCTATGTATGTTGACTGATAACATGCTAAGCACATAGATTTACATGACTTTTCTGCTTTGTATGTTAACTTAGCATACTTAGTACATCATTTTACATTGCATCTCTGTTGCATATGTTCCAGTAACATATGGACACATTGTTTTACAACTCTACCTTGTATGTTTACTCTAGCATACTAGGTACATTATCTTCATCTCATGCTTACATTTTGGTATGACATTTGGTTTGTTTAACGGGTCTATATAACATTCATTAACATTTGCTACGCCGCTCGGGAGTAAGTAGTGGTACCATAGGACTTGACAAATCCCATTCCTGACATCCCGGGTTTGTTTGGATGTAAGGAATGACTGAATCCGAATACAATTCTTTTGATAACCTTGACTGAAAGGGTTATCCGACTGTCTCAAGGCTTGAATGTTTGCGTTTAACATACTGCATAAGTGTTTGTATCGGTAAAGCATGCATTATTCTACAAAACATAACTTTGATTTAAACCAAGTTTTACTTCAACACTTTGTTTTGTACATTTTTACTTATGGTTTAAGTAGTCTAAATTTTACTTACCATACATATCATTTTGGTTATACATTACTTGACTACTTATAGATTATAAACATTCGACATGGATATTTGACATAGACATTTGACATGATTTACAACTTGACATGAACATTTTACATTGTTTGGTTTGGTTTGATTATGTGATTAAGTACGATGCGTGTGTAATATGATACAAGCATGGTGGATACGCCGCTGGTACTTCCTATATATAAGTGTTTGTATGGTATTACATGTCGTAACCTTATTTGAATCATTTCATTTTGAGACATAGAACATTTCATACAAATAACATACTTTTCACAAGACATTGATTTATAAACAACTTATCTTATACAAACACATTTTTCTTGGTTATTCATTTAACCTTACATTTATTTATACTTATCATCTGATCTTATCGTTTTTCAAATGATTTAAAAGACAAAGCAAATAACAAGGTTCATGACTAAACATTTTCTCAAACATAAGTCATGAATCTTATTTTCACAAAACCTATGTATCTCACAGGCATTTTTATGCTGACGTACCTATTTTCACATGTGTTTTTCAGGAGCTGTTGCATAAGATGATCAAGATACACATAGACAGACTTGGGCTTTAGTGACAATAAAAGATGCAAGACTAGTTAATTAAGTTGTATTTCTTTGTTTGTTAAGACTTTGTAACACTTTTAATCAATAAAACGAAACTTCAATTACCATGGATTTGACACAATTAATTCTGTTACAACACTCCCCGACATTTCCGCCACGTTTTATATGTTCTACGTGGTCGGGGTGTGACAGAAAAGATGGTATCAGAGCCAATGGTTATAGGGAATTAGGTTATTAGTAATTAGTAATGCTTTGACCTAGTCTATAACCTTCTTAGGACCCTAACGCGAGTTTACTTGCGTTTAGTCATAAAACAATACTGTCGCCTATCCTTAGGCGACAACCGCAACAAAAACATAAATTTCAAAACCGCTTTGAAAACTAATCATCTGTTCTAGGATGATTGATTACTAGGTTTTGAACCCTCTATTGTAAGGTTTTGAACTCTCTGTTATATGGTTTTGAACCCCTTTGAGTTTTCAAAATCTCGTCAAGGTTTTGGGTTTTAAATAATGTGAACACGTGCAAACTGGAAGGGTGAATGCCTGTATTCTGGGTTTTCTGTCTAGGCAAGCACTTCGTATACATCTCATCAGACGCGAGACCAGTTGTGCTTACCTGGGAATTCTTGGGATGAGTGTTCACTTATAGGCGAGCATGTCTTCGCGATACATTATTTTTGACCTATTTACTTTGATTTGTCACCATCTCATTTGTTTGCCTTAGGTAACAAACAAATGATCACAATTTTCATTCGTTACCATTCTGTATTGATTATCCAATAACCTTTCACTCGTTTCTTCTTCTGTCTTTCTTTTTCTTCTAGAATGTCTATTCCTCTTGGCACTGGTCAAACGTCTGAGCGAACAGCCAAATTTGTCCAGCAAATTGGCGAAGTGATTCAGAGGACTGTGGATTTAGGCATTTCCATGGCTCGTCTCAACAATGAAGCCTCTCGTCTCAACAATGAAGCCACTCAAGAGACACAAAAGGAAGCAGTAGTCAGGCTTGCAACAACATCAAGGAAGCGTAAGGCTTCAAGGAAACCCGCAGCGGATACACCTAATCAAGCTGGATCTAGCCAAGTGGCAAGGCCACCAGCTAGGAAGCCGTACTTAGGAACTGCTCCTAGGTGCAAGCGATGCAACCGTCATCATTCAAACCTCATACCCTGCTCCAAATGTACCTACTGTGGACGGCGGGGACATTTGGTCAACACATGCCGCTTTGCTATCCAGAACAAAGCTGTTGCAAATCTTGCTGCTACCCAACTCCAAGTCAACCCTACTCAAGCTCGTTTCCCGCGTGGTACTTGCTACAACTGTGGCGATACGAGCCATTTCAGGAACAACTGCCCGAAGATAATCAGTGCAAATCCAACCCTCGGATGAGCATTTGGCTGAACAAAGGATGTTGCTGTCTTATGCCTTTGTTTCTTTTGTTTCGTGTATTGTGAAACAATATGTCTTGTTCATAAATAAAAGTTGTTGTTCACAATTCTGCTATACAAGTATCATTACATGTGTTTATGGCTTTTCCCTATAATACCTGCACTAAGGAACTATGTTCCTTACAAACTACTCTTGTGTTTCTCACTTTCAAGTGATCGCTCATAATTTCCTCGAAAGTTCTAGGTACTCGCTTCATTCTAAGAAACGAAGTACAGGAAATAAAGTGAAATTATGAGTAATCGTGCTTTTTACACATCAGTATTTTTGAATCCTTGGTTGGATAACTAAGGATATTTTCAAATCTCATACCCATTACGTTTTGATTTTTTTCAACATACACAGTACCAGTATTTCAAAAAACAATCTTCATGATCTCAAAACATTTCATATAGTTTGAAAACAATTTTTCTAGATGCATTGTCTATGTTATTTCAAAAACATTGGCCATGTTATCAAAACCAACCTTTCTAATTTCAAAATATTTCATATAGTCTGAAGACAATATTAACACAATACATTTTCTGATCAAGTGCATGATTTCGAAAAGCATCATTCATGTCTTTCAAAAACCTTATACATAATTTCAAAATTCATCTCGCATGATTTTAAAAACATTTTTGTAAATATATCTACCTAATACACCTACTTTATTTCAAAAGTATTATATATAAGGTTTCAAAAACGTTAAACACCTTTTTCTTAAAAGAACCCCATGCATAGTTTTCAAAAATATTTTCCTCATACATTGACTTAACCTTCAAAATTCTGCTTCATATGTCGCCTTGACATATCAAGCATCTCAACTTCATAAACATTTTTACTTCATGTTTTGACATAAGCACGTCCAGTGCAAGGTATCAAAACATCTTCAACTTCTAAAATCCATAAGGGATCTTTTTATCTTCACAATTAGATCCTTGTGGATGATCATCATTCAAATCAGAGTCCTTAATTGGATTCCTTATGTACCTGAATTCGAACATTTCGGTTCCTTATAATCGAAATCGAATTTTTCTTTTAAAGATCTTTCTATCTTTATAGTTAGATTCTTGTTAATGTTTAAAGTACCAAATGAAATCCACGAGATGGATTCCTAGTGTGCTTTAAATACATGTACTCTGTTAGCAGAACAAACTTCTAGTTAAACAATTTTGTGATTATGTGACTATGTGTTTACTCATCTTATGTTTTCTTTTATGCATTTTTGGTGTTTTTAATACTCTGGATATTCTTTATC
The DNA here is from genome assembly GCA_030545235.1 of Helianthus tuberosus. Taxonomy (NCBI): domain Eukaryota; kingdom Viridiplantae; phylum Streptophyta; class Magnoliopsida; order Asterales; family Asteraceae; genus Helianthus; species Helianthus tuberosus. The sequence goes on along the minus strand of CM060429.1, from coordinate 45,200,217 downwards.
CAAATCCTTGCAGGATCTTTCATATCTTCATATGAGGGATTCGTAGCAGGATATTCAAAAGGTACTACCTTTAATCCTTAAATGGGCTTCTATGTAATAGTTAAAACCCTTGGATTATATAGTACTGCTCCATGATTCATTAGAGACCCTTTAGTGGTCTAATCGAAAAGATTGATTCACAATTTGGTTAAAGAACGACATCTAGTGATGTAGCTGGACAGACTCCTTGATAGTCTATTTAAATCATTTATTGATTTAGTCTAAAGGACTTTATGGCGGTCTAAGTCACGCTCATCACAGGATTGTTCATTTGGTTTTTCCCTACACATTATAAAATAGACTGTGTGAACTGTGCAAGGAATTCTCTAATTATGGATGCGCACATAATTATGAAATTTAGTGCACAGAAATCCAGTAAGATTTATTATGTGAAGGAACCGATAGTGACAACAATAACAAAATGTGAACGATGTAATGGAGGCATGGTGGACGCACCAATGACACTTCATATACTTGTATATAAGTGTCCCTCTTACATTGCAAACATAATGTTATTAAGGTTACTAGAAGTTCAAGAACCCTAACCAATGTTGTTTGATCTTTTCAACTTCATGTTTTAAACTCTCACAAGTTTCCTCTAAATAAATTTCGGGACGAAATTTCCTAAAGTAGGGGAGACTGTAACACCTGTGCCTCCACGGCCATCAAACAAATACCAAACCAATGAAATATTATATTTCATACTTGGGATTTGTAAAAATATGTGTATCATTTGCACATATCAATTCTCGTTCAATTTCAAGCTTTAAATCGCTTTCTGGAGGGTTATACGCGCTCTGATGAGTAGATATAACCAGTTTAATCCAACGAACACTCCGGAATAGTGAAATAGGCTTAACACACCTTAAATAACCTTTACATAACTTAGATATAAGTTTTGGAAGGTTTGGTGTGGTGAAATCAAAGTTTAATCGCTTACAGGGACTAAAGTTGACAAACTGCGAAAGTATGCCAATTTGAACTGTAACAGACATTCTGGAACATGACCATAAGTTAAACATACCATAAATATCCTTTACATAGCTTAGAAATAGGCTTTGAGGGGTTAGGTGTGCTAAAATAAACTTTTGTGTCATTCAGGGACTAAAAGCGTCAAAAAGTGCACAAGTTTGCATTTTCGCGCATAACTTACGTTCTGAATACATCTGGACATCCAAAAATTTATGTAAGCATGACTATATTATATTTTAGTGTTCGCCATAAGAAAAATCCATTCGTCGCGTCATTTGGATCGTTTTTCGCGCTTGTGCGCATTCCGTCGTAATTAAGCGAACATCGCGTTCGTACGGCTAAACGAACCGACATCCGAGATATTTTTGAACACATTTTAAGTTCCCTATACTTTAACTTCATTTTAGAGCTTTGAAATGGGGTTAACGGGCCTTAAACGTGTCGAAAATGGGCTGATTGCACTGCAGGGACCAAAACTGTAATTCTGCCAAACTTGTTGCCTTACGGACCTCAACACTATCAGTGTTACGGTCCGTAAGCTTATGTCTGCACATCAGAAACTTCTAATCCAGCTGTTAACAGCTGTTACCCACTTCTAATCCCAATGCCAAGTGTTGATACCTTATGGTGAGTGGCCAACTTAGTTACCATAAGCTTCCGACAAGTGTACGCCTTGGATTCGATCACGTACTACGAGAAACGATCCTAACAGTGGTGCATTTACTATAAATACCCATCCACCCTCAACCCCAAAACCCACAAATCTGATTAAGAAAGCTCTAAGTTGGAACCTTCGTTTCATACCTGAGCTATTTTGATCTGGGTTAGCATTCGGGGACCCTTCGTAAGTATTCTTTCGTTCTTTTCCTTATTTTTACTGCTTTTCGAGTCAGAAAGTCAAACTTTGTTTGACTTTCAGCATTGACCAGTAATGGTCAATGCGAAGTTCGTTTGAACTTCGCAACGTGATTGTAATCACGATGGTTATAGTCCATTGGGACTATGCCTACTGATTACCACGTTGTCTAGGGTCGTAGGGTAGGCGATCTAATAAATCGCCTATACCTTCGAACCCGACCCAGTTTGGTCGATCATTAGGATCCGACCAAACACATTAGGTGGCCATAGTAGGTAGGGAATAACCTTCCGAGGTTATACCCTATGGTCACATCGTTTAAGTAGTTGTATGATAGGTAGTTTATATGCCTTAGGTAAATTACCAGAATACCCTTTTCATGTATAATTGGTAATTAAGCATATGTAACCTAAACTTTTGTCACATAACTGATTATGTAACATGTTTAGGCATATAACACTTGTCATAGGGCTAGTTAGGCGGTCCGAACGCGTTTCACGCGAACGACGCGTTAAAGTAGCATAAGCTACCTAAACAGGTCGTAATGGGTCGAAAACTCTTAGGTTAAGTTTCTTTTAGTATGTAGGCTTTGTTAAACCAAATGACACGAGTCTCTACACTCGTTTGGTTTACAAACCCTAATGCTACCCAATCCTCCGATTTAGGTCCGGTTTATTAATGTAGTTACCTATATTAGGTACCGTTTGATTTCCGTGATCTCTAGCGTTGCTTGGTGGTTATCCTAGGACTTCTGAGCAATCTCAAGTGAGTACATAGACCCCTCTTTTACTGTTTTCCAAACTGTTTTGGGGTGGAACACATGTGCCTACTTGTTACTTTCCTGCTTTCCTGTTTTCACATCATATACCGACTATGTTTGTTAGTACATTATAGTACATGATTTCATTACTTTTCTGCTATGTATGTTGACTGATAACATGCTAAGCACATTGATTTACATGACTTTTCTGCTATGTATGTTGACTGATAACATGCTAAGCACATTGATTTACATGACTTTTCTGCTATGTATGTTGACTGATAGCATGCTAGCACATTGATTTACATTACTTTTCTGCTATGTATGTTGACTGATAACATGCTAAGCACATAGATTTACATGACTTTTCTGCTTTGTATGTTAACTTAGCATACTTAGTACATCATTTTACATTGCATCTCTGTTGCATATGTTCCAGTAACATATGGATACATTGTTTTACAACTCTACCTTGTATGTTTACTCTAGCATACTAGGTACATTATCTTCATCTCATGCTTACATTTTGGTATGACATTTGGTTTGTTTAACGGGTCTATATAACATTCATTAACATTTGCTACGCCGCTCGGGAGTAAGTAGTGGTACCATAGGACTTGACAAATCCCATTCCTGACATCCCGGGTTTGTTTGGATGTAAGGAATGACTGAATCCGAATACAATTCTTTTGATAACGTTGACTGAAAGGGTTATCCGACTGTCTCAAGGCTTGAATGTTTGCGTTTAACATACTGCATAAGTGTTTGTATCGGTAAAGCATGCATTATTCTACAAAACATAACTTTGATTTAAACCAAGTTTTACTTCAACACTTTGTTTTGTACATTTTTACTTATGGTTTAAGTAGTCTAAATTTTACTTACCATACATATCATTTTGGTTATACATTACTTGACTACTTATAGATTATAAACATTCGACATGGATATTTGACATAGACATTTGACATGATTTACAACTTGACATGAACATTTTACATTGTTTGGTTTGGTTTGATTATGTGATTAAGTACGATGCGTGTGTAATATGATACAAGCATGGTGGATACGCCGCTGGTACTTCCTATATATAAGTGTTTGTATGGTATTACATGTCGTAACCTTATTTGAATCATTTCATTTTGAGACATAGAACATTTCATACAAATAACATACTTTTCACAAGACATTGATTTATAAACAACTTATCTTATACAAACACATTTTTCTTGGTTATTCATTTAACCTTACATTTATTTATACTTATCATCTGATCTTATCGTTTTTCAAATGATTTAAAAGACAAAGCAAATAACAAGGTTCATGACTAAACATTTTCTCAAACATAAGTCATGAATCTTATTTTCACAAAACCTATGTATCTCACAGGCATTTTTATGCTGACGTACCTATTTTCACATGTGTTTTTCAGGAGCTGTTGCATAAGATGATCAAGATACACATAGACAGACTTGGGCTTTAGTGACAATAAAAGATGCAAGACTAGTTAATTAAGTTGTATTTCTTTGTTTGTTAAGACTTTGTAACACTTTTAATCAATAAAACGAAACTTCAATTACCATGGATTTGACACAATTAATTCTGTTACAACACTCCCCGACATTTCCGCCACGTTTTATATGTTCTACGTGGTCGGGGTGTGACAGATCCGACCAAACATCTTTTGTGACCATAGTTGTATAGGGAATAACCTTCCGAGGTTATACCTTATGGTCACTGTGACACCTGTGTCACTGCGACCATCAAACAAATACCAAGCCAATGAAATATCGTATTTCATTCTTGGGATCTGTATAAATATGTGTGTCTTTTGCACATATCAAATTCTTGTTCGATTACAAACTTTAAATCGCTTTCTGGAAGGTTATACGCGCACTGATGCGTAAATATAACCAGTTTAATGCAACGAACACTCCGGAACATCAACATATGCTTAACATACCTTAAATAACCTTTACATAACTTAGAAATAAGTTTTGAAGGCTTTGGAATGGCAAAATCAAGTTAATTCGCTTACAGGGACTAAACTTGACAAACTGCGAAAGTATGCCACTTTGAACTGTAACAGACATTCCGAAACATGACCATAAGTTAAACATACCATAAATATCCGTTACATAGCTTAGAAATAGGCTTTGAGGAGTTCGGTGTGCTAAAATAAACTTTTGGGTCATTCAGGGACTAAAAGCGTCAAAAAGTGCACAAGTTTGCACTTTCGCGCATAACTTACGTTCTGAATACGTTCGGACATCCAAAAATTTATGTAAGCACTAAAATATTTTATTTTAGTGTTTGGCATAAGAAAAATCCTATCGTCGCGCAATTTGGATCGTTTTTCACGCTTATGCGCATTCCGTCGTAATTAAGCGAACATCGCGATCGTACGACCAAACGTGTAACACCTGTGCCTCCACGGCCATCAAACAAATACCGAACCAATGAAATATTATATTTCATCCTTGGGATTTGTATAAATATGTGTATCATTTGCATATATCAATTCTTGTTCAATTCCAAACTCTAAATCGCTTTCTGGAAGGTTATACGCGCACCGATGCGTAAATATAACCAGTTTAATGCAACAAACACTCCGGAATAGTGACATAGGCTTAACATACCTTAAATAACCTTTACATAACTTAGAAATAAGTTTTGAAGGCTTTGGTATGGCAAAAACAAGTTAATTCGCTTACAGGGACTAAAGTTGACAAACTGCGAAAGTATGCCAATCTGAACTGTAACAGACATTCTGGAACATGTACATAAATTAAACATACCCTAAATATCCTTCACATAGCTTAGAAATAGGCTTTGAGGGGTTCGGTGTGCTAAAATAAACTTTAGGGTCATTCAGGGACTAAAAGCGTCAAAAAGTGCACAAGTTTGCACTTTCGCGCATATCTTACGTTCTGAATACATCCGGACATCCAAAAAATTTATGTAAGCACTATAATATTTTATTTTAGTGTTTGGCATAAGAAAAATCCATTCGTCGCGTCATTTGGATCGTTTTTCGCGCTTGTGCGCATTCCGTCGTAATTAAGCGAACATCGCGTTCGTACGGCCAAACGAACCAACACCCGACATATTTTTGAGCATGTTGCATGTCCACAATGTTTAGGCATCATTTTAGGGCCTTAAAGTTGGCTTTACGGGCCTTAGAAGTGTCGGGAATGGCCTTAAACACGTGCAGGGGCTGAAACTGTCATTTCTGAAACATAATTTCTGATCAGAAGCCTCAGGCGGCCCGCCTGAGTTTATGTGGATCCTGAAGCGGGCCGCGTCCGCCTCCATGATCAGATTAGATCGAACAGTCAGTAGTTTCCAGCTGTTTGATCCTCACCCACACATTCTCAACTGCACATTCAGCTCATTTAGACCCATTTTAGACACCATAACTTTCCGACACTTGTACGGATGCGATTAAAGCACGGTTTCCATGAAACGATCTTAACGGTTACCCGAAAACTATAAATACCCCACCCCACAACTTCAAAACCCACTAGAATTTTGATCTTAGAAACTCTAAGTTGAAACCATTGTTTCATACCTGAGATTCTTGGATCGAGATTAGCATTCAGGGACCCTTCGTAAGTATTCTTTAGTCCTTTTATTGCTTTTCGAGTCTGAAAGTCAAACTTTGTTTGACTTTCTGCGTTGACCAGTTTATGGTCAATGCGAAGTTCGTTTGAACTTCGCAACGTGAGTGTAATCACGTTGGTTATAGTCCCTTGGGACTATGCCTACTGATTACCACGTTGTCTAGGGTCGTAGGGTAAGCGATCTAATAAATCGCTTATACCTCGAACCCGACCCATTTGGTCGATCATTAGGATCCGACCAAATACATTAAGTGACCATAGTATATAGGGAATAACCTTCCGAGGTTATACCTTATGGTCGCTTCGTTTAAGTAGTTGTATGATAGGTAGTTTATATGCCTTAGGTAAATTACCAGAATACCCTTTTCATGTATAATTGGTAATTAAGCATATGTAACCTAAACTTTTGTCACATAACTGATTATGTAACATGTTTAGGCATATAACACTTGTCATAGGACTAGTTAGGCGGTCCGAACGCGTTTCACGCGAACGACGCGTTAAAGTAGCATAAGCTACCTAAATGGGTCGCGATGGGTCGAAAGCACTTAGGTTAGGTTTCATTTAGTATGTAGGCTTTGTTAAACCATATGACACGAGTCTCTACACTCGTTTGGTTTACGAAACCTCATTCTATCAGATCTTCCAATTTAGGTCCGGTTTATTAACATAGTTACCTATATTAGGTGCCGTTTGATTCCGTGATCTCTAGCATTGCTTGGTGGTTATCCTAGGACTTCTGAGCAATCTCAAGTGAGTACATAGACCCCTCTTTTACTGTTTTCTAAACTGTTTTGGGGTGAAACACATGTGCCTAGTTGTTACTTTCATGATTTCCTGTTTTCACATCATATACTTCCTACGTTCATTAGTACATTATAGTACATGATTTCATTACATTTTATGCTATGTATGTCCATTGTGTGCATACTTAGTACATGGTTCTACATTACATTTCTGCTATGTATGTTAACTGATAGCATGCTAGCACATTGATTTACATGACTTTTCTGCTTTGTATGTTAACTTAGCATACTTAGTACATTTCTTATTCATCATATGCTTACATTTTGGTATGACATTTGGTTTGTTTAAACTATACTATACATTCATTAACACCGATCATGCCGCTCGGTAGTAGGTAGTGGTACCATAGGACTTGACAAATCCCATTCCTGAAATCTCGGGTTTTGTTTGGACGTAAGGAATGACCGAATCCGAATACATATTCTTTTGATAACTCATTTTTACATAGTTATCTGACTGTCGCAAGGCTTGGATGTATGAATTTTCACAATACCACATAAATGTTTATATCAGTATAGCATGCATATACTACACAAAACATAGCTTTGATTTAAACCAAGTTTTACTTCAATACTTTGTTTTTGTACATTTTTTTTACTTATGGTTTAAGTAGTCTTATTTTACTTACCATGCATATCATTTTGGTTACACATTACTTGACTAATTTTGGACTATAAACATTTTACACGGTTTATACAAGGACTTTTGACTATTGGTTTAAACATAGACTTATTACATTGTTGGTTTGTTTTGAGTAAGTGATTAATTAACGAGGCGTGTGTAATATGATACAAGCATGGTGGATACGCCGCTGGTACTTCCTATATATAAGTGTTTGTATGATATTACATATCTTAGCGTTATTTGAATCATTTCAGTTTATGACAAATAACATTTTATACAAATAACATACTTTTCACAATACATTGTTTTACAAACAACTTAACTTATACAAACTCATTTATACATGGTTATCCATTTAACCATGAATTATTCTCTTATTTATACGTATCATCGGAACTTATTGTTTTTCAAATGATTTACAAAGACAAAGCAAATTACAAGGTTCATGACCGACTGTTATTAAACAATTTCTTAAAATTAAGTCATGAATCTTATTTTCACAAAACCTATGTACTCGCCGGCATTTTTATGCTGACGTACCTATTTTCACATGTGTTTCAGGAAATGAAGGATAGGATTGATCAAGATACACTTAGGCGGACATGGGCCTTAGTGACAATAAAAAGATGCAGACTAGTTATTTATGTTATGTTTCTTTGATTATCAAGACATTGTAACTCATTTATTCAATAAAACAGTATTTCAATTTCCATGTGTTATGAAACAATGATTATGTTACAACACTCCCCGATGTTTCCGCCACGTTTTGTTGTTTTACGTGGTCGGGGTGTGACAAAACGAACCGACAACCGGGATATTTTTGAGCATGTTTCATGTCCACAATGTTTAGGAATCATTTTAGGGCCTTAAAGTTGACTTAACGAGCCTTAAACATGTCGGAAATGGCCTTAATACACAACGGGGACTGAAATTGAAACTGGTTGCTGATCAGAAGGACCTAGGCGTGACACCTAGCCCCCTAGGCGTCACGCGAGGCCCTTTCAGATAAGCAAAAGCTGTTTTAACAGCTGTTAACAGCTCTTAAACACTCCAAAGGCCAATGCCACATGTTAATCCCTGATGTTGGGGGGCCAATATGATGCACATGGGGTTACCAACAAGTGTAGGGACAAGATCAAAGCACGGTATTCGAGGAACGATCCTAACGGTGGTCCATTTCCTATAAATACCCAACCCTTTCATTTGCAAAAACCCACACCTTTGAAATCTGAATTTGCTCTCTAAGTTGTTGTGTTTAACACTTCATATTTGAGAGTATTCGGATTCAAACCTTCCGTTCTTGGACCCTTTGTAAGTGTTCCTTCGTTCTTTTATTCTTTTAGCGTTAAAGTCAAACTTTGTTTGACTTTCTGCATTGACCAGTTTATGGTCAATGCGAAGTTCGTTTGAACTTCATAACGTGAGCGTGATCACGATGGTTATAGTCCCTAGTGACTATACCTACTGATTACCACGTTATCTAGGCTCAGTGACGAGTCGTAGTTTCGGCCAAAATGCGTGTTATTGCGTATTTTGTAACCAAACTACTCCTAGGTATCAAAACCGTTTGTTTTGATACCAAACCTATTTTCTAAACTTAGTTAAGCATGTTTTAACATGCTTAGCTCGTCACTTTTAGTTTAGTGCTTATATAGGGTCGTAAGGTAAGCGATCTAAACAATCGCTTATACTTTCGAACCCGACCCGTTTGGTCGATCATTAGGATCCGACCAAACACATTAGGTGACCATAGTATATAGGGAATAACCTTCCGAGGTTATACCTTATGGTCGCTTCGTTTAAGTAGTTGTATGATAAGTAGTTTATATGCCTTAGGTAAATTACCAAAATGCCATTTTTACGCCAAAATTCACTTTAAGCATATGTAACATAACTTTTGGTATCTAAACTGATTTGGCAACAATATTAGACATGTTCAGGCATATATTACTTGTCATAGGGCAAGTTAAGCGGTCCGAACGCGTTTTACGCGAACGACGCGTTAAAGTAGCATAAGCTACCTAAATGGGTCGTAATGGGTCGTAAGCACTTAGGTTAGGTTTCATTTAGTATGTAGGCTTTGTTAAACCATACTACATGAGTTCCCATACTCATTTGGTTTACGAGCCCTCATTCTATCCGATCCTCTGATATAGGTCCGGTTATTTAACATAGTTACCTATATTAGGTGCCGTTTGATTTCCGTGATCTCTAGCATTGTTTGGTTGTTACTAAAGGACTACTAAGCAATCTCAAGTGAGTACATAGACCCCTCTTTTACTGTTTTCAAACTGTTTTGGGGTGAAACACATGTGCCTACTTGTTACTTTCGTGCTTTCCTGTTTTCACATCATATGCTTACTATGTTCATTAGTACACTTATAGTACATGATTTACTTTACATTCCTGCTATGTATGTTAACTGATAGCATGCCAGCACATTGATTTACATGACTTTTCTGCTTCGTATGTTAACTTAGCATACTTAGTACATTGTTTTCATATAACATGTTCACATTTGCTATGACATTTGGTTTGCAGAAACGGGTCTTATATACGTTCATTAACATTAGCTACGCCGCTCGGTAGTAAGTACTGGTACCATAGGACTTGACAAATCCCATTCCTGACATCCCGGGTTTGTTTGGATGTAAGGAATGACTGAATCCAAAAACATTTCTTTTGATAACCTTGACTTAGGGTTATCCGACTGTCTCAAGGCTTGAATGTATGCGTTAACTTAGCACATAAGTGTTTGTATCAATGTAACATGCATTACTTTGCAAAACATAATATTTTGATATATTCAAAATACTCTGTTTTGTACATTTTTACAATTGGTTTATGTAACAACACATTACTTACCAGACATAACATTTCCTACACATTACTTGACTACATTTGGACTATTAACATTTGACATGATTTATACAAGGACTTTTGACAATTGGTTTAAACATAGACTTTATACATTGGTGTTTGTTTAAGTGACTTAAGTAACGAGATGTGAGTAATATGATACAAGCATGGTGGATACACCGCTGGTACTTCCTATATATAAGTGTTTGTATTATATTACATATCATAGCGTTATTTAAATCATTCAATTTGGACTTATATATTTTACACAAGTAACACGATTCTCACAAGACTTTGGTTTACAAACAATTTACTTTATACAACTCATTTTACTTGGTTATACATTTAACCATACATTATTCTTTTATTTATACATATCATTTGATCTTATCGCTTTTTAAATGATTTACAAGACAAAGCAAATTACAAGGTTCATGAGTAAACATTTTCTTAAACATAAGTCATGAATTCTATTTTCACAAAACCTATGTATCTCACTGGCATTTTTATGCTGACGTACCAATTTTCACATGTGTTTAGGATATGATGCATTGGATTTATCAAGATACACTTAGGCGGACTTGGGCCTTAGTGACAATAAAAGATGCAAGACTAGTTATTTATGTTATTTTTCTTTGATTGTCAAGACATTGTAACTCTTTTAATCAATAAAACAATATTTCAATTTCCTTGAGTTATGAAACAATGATTCTGTTACAACACTCCCCGACGTTTCCGCCACGTTTTGTTGTTCTACGTGGTCGGGGTGTGACAGAAAAGTTGGTATCAGAGCCAATGGTTATAGGGAATTAGGTTATTAGTAATACTTTGACCTAGTCTATAACCTTCTTAGGACCCTAACGCGAGTTTACTTGCGTTTAGTCATAAAACGATACCTTCACCTATCCTTAGGTGATAACCACAACGAGAACATCAATTCTGAATCCGCTTTGAAAATTTATCATCTGTTTTTGGATGATTTATTACTAGGTTTTGACCCTCTATTGTAAGGTTTTGAACCCTCTATTATAAGGTTTTGAACCCCTTTGAGTTTTCAAAATCTCGTCAAAGTTTTGGGTCCTAAATAATGTGAACACGTGCAAACTGGAAGAGTGAATGCCTGTACCCTGAGTTTTCTGTCTAAGGCTAGAGTGTTCGTACAAATCCACATAATCGGACCAGTCACTCTTACCTGGGAACTCTTGGGGTGAGTGTCCACTTATAGGCGAGCATGTCTTCGCGATACATTATGAGGATCTATTTGCTTTGATTCAGCCTTTCTGTGTCGTTTGTTTGCTTCGTGGTTCAAACAAATGACCATCACCCATGATTTTGGTCGGTAATTGTAACATCCTATTCTTACCCAATGTCATTTCATTTGTTTTCTCTCTTGTTTCCCTTTTAGAATGCCTCCACGACGCGAAAATTCGGTATCTATTGAAGAGCTGGCAGCTGTCATTACACAACAAATGACTGCTGCATTCCCGAACATCGTTGCTCAATGTAACCAAGCCCTCAACAACAATAATGCCCCCTGCAACTTCAAGACGTTCAACTCGGTTAAGCCATCAAAGTTTTCTGGGTCTCAAGGAACGACTGCACTTCTGCAATGGTTCGAGAGTTTAGAGAGCACCTTCAGACATGTTCAATGTCCAAACGAGCGAAAGGTAGAGTTCGCATCTAGCGTCTTTGAGAAACGAGCTTTGACATGGTGGAATGGTGTGATGAGAGATAGGGGTGCCGATGTGGCACTGGCTCAAACGTGGCAAGAGCTTCGAGCTCTGATGATGAAGGAATTCTGTCCTCGTCACGAGATCAGGGCCTTGGAAAGGGAGTTCGACGATCTTAAGCAAGATAGCGGTGAGCATCGAGCCTACACTGATCGATATGAGGAGCTGAGCCTGTTGTGTCCTACCATGGTTACGCCTTTGGATAAGGCGATCGAAAAATACATTGATGGTCTCCCTGACTCAGTACAAGACATTATAACTGGTAGTAAACCCACTACAGTTAGACAGGCCATTGAGCTATCTGCAACCTTGACTGAATCTCAAATCAGGAAAGGTAAACTTTTTCGAAAAAGTGACAAGAAACCAATCGAGGAATCAAAGACCATGGATGAACAGACTGGATCCCCTAAGAAGTCAAAGAAGCGAAAGGCTTCTCAGAACTTCGCCATGGTTACTCACAATGATCAAGCCGTCCCCAACCAACCAGCTCAACCCCCTGCTAGGAAGCCATACAATGGAACTGCACCCTTGTGCAACCAATGTAGCCTCCATCATCATGCCAATGTAAAGTGCCGCAAATGCCAAACTTGTGGACTTATAAGCCATACAACAAGAGTTTGCCCAACAGCAGCTGCACCAAATCAAGTTAACAACAATCCTGCTCAAGGTCATTTTCCTCCAGGTTCTTGTTTCAACTGTGGCGAGATGGGCCATTTCCGAAGAAATTGCCCAAAGCTTGCTAATGCGAATCCAGCGCAGGGATGAGCGTCGGACCGAATGGAAGACAACGTTGTTTAGAAATAATCAATCTTTATGTATTATTCTCTTTTGTTGTCAAGATCTAAGAAACAGTTGTTGATGTTGTTTATAAATAAATCTTTTATTTACATTGCAATATGTTTATTATGGTTGCATGAATAAACAAGATATCCCCTACGATACCGAGAATCGAGGAACCGTATTCCTTGAAGAACCGACTACCCCCAAATTTCTTCCATTGTTTGATCTCTTGTGTTTTTCCATGAAATTCCTAAGTACCTGTTTCTTCCAAGGAAAACGAAGTACAAGACGCCAAGTTAATAACAATCAATAACAAAATAACAATTATGTGATTAAGTGCTTATGTGTTCATTTTTATGTTTTGTGTGATCCAAACTATGTTATCCAAATCCTCGTAGAATCTTCCATATCTTCGTATAAGGGATTCATGGTAGGATACCCAAAGGTACTATCTAAAATCCTTAATGGACTTCTACGTTGTAGTTAAGTCCCTTGGATTATAAAGTACTACTCCATAATTAGACCCCTTAAGTGGTCTAGTTAAACAGATTGATCCGAAAATCTGGTTAGGAATATCATGTGATGTTATAGCTGAAAGGACTCCTTGGTGGCCTAATTATAAAGATCATCTGTCGATCTAATTAAAAGGACCTATGGTAGTCTAGTCACCTTCATCACAGGTTTGATTTTTCCTCCCCTAACCATTACAAGACAAACTGTGCGGACTGTGCAAGGAATTACGTAATTATGGATGCATACATAATTATGGAATTTAGTGCACAGAAATCACAGCAAGTTCTGTCATGTATCTAGAGTTAACCCAATTCATTTCCATTTCTGATGAAGCATCCATTGAGGAAAAATGAACTAGCTATTCATTTTTCACTTCTGAAGAATATCCGTTGAGGAAATGAATATCCGTTTGTTAAATCCTTCATTCCCATTTCTGACGAAGAACCCGTTGAGGAAAATGAATCATCCATTCATTTTCGCTTCTGAAGAATATCCGTTGAGGGAAATGAATATCCGTTTGTTAAATCCTTCATTCCATTTCTGACGAAGAACCCGTTGAGGAAAATGAATCATCCATTCATTTTCGCTTCTGAAGATTATCCGTTGAGGAAATGAATATCCGTTTGTTAAATCCTTCATTTCCAATTCTGAAGAATACCCGTTGAGGAAAATGACTCCGTTTGTTCATTTTCGTTCTGAAGATTACCCGTTGAGGAAATGAATATCCGTTTGTTTATCCTTTTCATTTCCGTTTCTGAGGAAGCAACCGTTGAAAATGACTCCTTTTGTTCATTTTCGTTCTGAAGATTACCCGTTGAGGAAATGAATATCCGTTTGTTTATCCTTTTCATTTCCGTTTCTGAGAAAGCAACCGTTGAAAATGACTCCGTTTGTTCATTTTTGTTCTGAAGAATATCCGTTGAGGGAAATGAATATCCGTTTGTTTAAATCCGTCATTTCCAATTCTGAAGAATACTCGTTGAGGAAAATGACAAGATTATGCCTTACATATCTTGATGGTTATTTAACACAAAGTCACAGACAGACTCCTACAAATAAATTTCGGGACGAAATTTCCTAAAGTAAGGGAGACTGTGACACCTGTGTCACTGCGACCATCAAACAAATACCAAGCCAATGAAATATCGTATTTCATACTTGGGATCTGTATAAATATGTGTGTCTTTTGCACATATCAAATTCTTGTTCGATTACAAACTTTAAATCGCTTTCTGGAAGGTTATACGCGCACTGATGCGTAAATATAACCAGTTTAATGCAACGAACACTCCGGAACATCAACATATGCTTAACATACCTTAAATAACCTTTACATAACTAAGAAATAAGTTTTGAAGGCTTTGGTATGGCAAAATCAAGTTAATTCGCTTACAGGGACTAAACTTGACAAACTGCGAAAGTATGCCAATTTGAACTGTAACAGACATTTCGGAACATGACCATAAGTTAAACATACCATAAATATCCTTTACATAGCTTAGAAATAGGCTTTGAGGAGTTCGGTGTGCTAAAATAAACTTTTGGGTCATTCAGGGACTAAAAGCGTCAAAAAGTGCACAAGTTTGCTCTTTCACGCATAACTTACGTTCTGAATATGTCCGGACATCCAAAAATTTATGTAAGCACTAAAATATTTTATTTTAGTGTTTGGCATAAGAAAAATCCATTCGTCGCGCAATTTGGATCATTTTTCACGCTTATGCGCATTCCGTCGTAATTAAGCGAACATCGTGATCGTACGACCAAACGAACCAACATCCGAGGTATTTTTGAGCATGTTTCATGTCCACAATGTTTAGGCATCATTTTAGGGCCTTAAAGTTGACTTAACGAGCCTTAAACATGTCGGAAATGGCCTTAATACACAACTGGGACTGAAATGGAAACTTTGGAAACTGGTTGCTGATCAGAAGGACCTAGGTGTGACACCTAGCCCCCTAGGCGTCACGCGGGGCCCTTTCAGATCAGCAAAAGCTGTTTTAACAGTTGTTAACAGCTCTTAAACACTCCAAAGGCCAATGCCACATGTTAATCCCTGATGTTGGGGGGCCAATATGATGCACATGGGGTTACCAACAAGTGTAGGGACAAGATCAAAGCACGGTATTCGAGGAACGATCCTAACGGTGGTCCATTTCCTATAAATACCCAACCCTTTCATTTGCAAAAACCCACACCTTTGAAATCTGAATTTGCTCTCTAAGTTGTTGTGTTTAACACTTCATACCTGAGAGTATTCGGATTCAAACCTTCCGTTCTTGGACCCTTTGTAAGTGTTCCTTCGTTCTTTTATTCTTTTAGCGTTAAAGTCAAACTTTGTTTGACTTTCTGCATTGACCAGTTTATGGTCAATGCGAAGTTCGTTTGAACTTCATAACGTGAGCGTGATCACGATGGTTATAGTCCCTAGTGACTATACCTACTGATTACCACGTTATCTAGGCTCAGTGACGAGTCGTAGTTTCGGCCAAAATGCGTGTTATTGCGTATTTTGTAACCAAACTACTCCTAGGTATCAAAACCGTTTGTTTTGATACCAAACCTGTTTTTTAAACTTAGTTAAGCATGTTTTAACATGCTTAGCTCGTCACTTTTAGTTTAGTGCTTATATAGGGTCGTAAGGTAAGCGATCTAAACAATCGCTTATACTTTCGAACCCGACCCGTTTGGTCGATCATTAGGATCCGACCAAACACATTAGGTGACCATAGTATATAGGGAATAACCTTCCGAGGTTATACCTTATGGTCGCTTCGTTTAAGTAGTTGTATGATAAGTAGTTTATATGCCTTAGGTAAATTACCAAAATGCCATTTTTACGCCAAAATTCACTTTAAGCATATGTAACATAACTTTTGGTATCTAAACTGATTTGGCAACAATATTAGACATGTTCAGGCATATATTACTTGTCATAGGGCAAGTTAAGCGGTCCGAACGCGTTTTACGCGAACGACGCGTTAAAGTAGCATAAGCTACCTAAACGGGTCGTAATGGGTCGTAAGCACTTAGGTTAGGTTTCATTTAGTATGTAGGCTTTGTTAAACCATACTACATGAGTTCCCATACTCATTTGGTTTACGAGCCCTCATTCTATCCGATCCTCCGATATAGGTCCGGTTATTTAACATAGTTACCTATATTAGGTGCCGTTTGATTTCCGTGATCTCTAGCATTGTTTGGTTGTTACTCAAGGACTACTAAGCAATCTCAAGTGAGTATATAGACCCCTCTTTTACTGTTTTCAAACTGTTTTGGGGTGAAACACATGTGCCTACTTGTTACTTTCATGCTTTCCTGTTCCACATCATATGCTTGCTATGTTCATTAGTACACTTATAGTACATGATTTACTTTACATTCCTGCTATGTATGTTGACTGAATGCATGCTAGCATATTGATTTACATGACTTTTCTGCTTCGTATGTTAACTTAGCATACTTAGTACATTGTTTTCATATAACATGTTCACATTTGCTATCACATTTGGTTTGCACAAACGGGACTTATATACGTTCATTAACATTAGCTACGCCGCTCGGTAGTAAGTTCTGGGTACCATAGGACTTGACAAATCCAATTCCTGACATCCCGGGTTTGTTTGGATGTAAGGAATGACTGAATCCGAAAACATTTCTTTTGATAACCTTGACTTAGGGTTATCCGACTGTCTCAAGGCTTGAATGTATGCGTTAACTTACCACATAAGTGTTTGTATCAATGTAACATGCATTACTTTGCAAAACATAATATTTTGATATATTCAAAATACTCTGTTTTGTACATTTTTACAATTGGTTTATGTAACAACACATTACTTACCAGACATAACATTTCCTACACATTACTTGACTACATTTGGACTATTAACATTTGACATGATTTATACAAAGACTTTTGACAATTGGTTTAAACATAGACTTTATACATTGGTGGTTTGTTTAAGTGACTTAAGTAACGAGATGTGAGTAATATGATACAAGCATGGTGGATACGCCGCTGGTACTTCCTATATATAAGTGTTTGTATTGTATTATATTACATATCATAGCGTTATTTAAATCATTCAATTTGGACTTATACATTTTACACAAGTAACACGATTCTCACAAGACTTTGGTTTACAAACAATTTACTTTATACAACTCATTTTACTTGGTTATACATTTAACCATACATTATTCTTTTATTTATACATATCATTTGATCTTATCGCTTTTTAAATGATTTACAAGACAAAGCAAATTACAAGGTTCATGACTAAACATTTTCTTAAACATAAGTCATGAATTCTATTTTCACAAAACCTATGTATCTCACAAGCATTTTTATGCTGACGTACCTATTTTCACATGTGTTTCAGGATATGATGCATAGGATTTATCAAGATACACTTAGGCGGACTTGGGCCTTAGTGACAATAAAAGATGCAAGACTAGTTATTTATCTTATTTTTCTTTGATTGTCAAGACATTGTAACTCTTTTAATCAATAAAACAATATTTCAATTTCCTTGAGTTATGAAACAATGATTGTAACATCTGTGTCTGAAATCATTGTAAACAATTCATTTATCAATAAAACAAAGTTATTTGATCCCAATGTTTGTTTGGTTATGTTTTACATTTTTCATGTTTTGACTTTTGTTCAATTTTAAACTCTACATCGCTTTCTAGAGAGTTATACGCAAACTGGTGCGTAAGCGTAATCAGTTTAACGCGACAAATACTCCGGAACATCAATTTATGCTTAACATACCTTAATTAACCTTAACATAACTTAGAAATAAGTTTTGAAGGCTTTGATATGGCAAAATCAAGTTTATACGCTTACAGGGACTAAAATTGACAAACTGTGAAAGTATGCCGATTTGAACTGTAACGGACATTTCGGAACATGGCCATAAGTTAAACACACCTTAAATATCCTTTACATAGCTTAGAAATAGGCTTTGAGGAGTTCGGTGTGCTAAAATAAACTTTATGCTCATTCAGGGACTAAAAGCGTCAAAAAGTGCACAAGTTTGCATTTTCGCGCATAACCTACGTTCTGAATACATCCGGACATCCAAAAATTTATGTAAGCACTAAAATATTTTATTTTAGTGTTTGGCATGAGAAAAATCCATTCGTCGCGTCATTTGGATCGTTTTTCGCGCTTATGCGCATTCCGTCGTAATTAAGCGAACATCGCGATCGTACGACCAAACGAACCGACATCCGGCATATTTTTGAGCATGTTTCAAGTCCACAATGTTAGGCAACATTTTAGGGCCTTAAAGTTGGCTTTACGGGCCTTAGAAGTGTCGAAAATGGCTTAAAACACATGCAGGGACTGAAACCGTAATTCTGCAAACTATATACTGATCTGTGCAGCCCAGGCGGCCCGCCTCAGTTTCTGTACATACCCACGCGGGCCGCATCAGCCTCTCTGATGTGCAGAATTGTTGCAAACAGCTGTTTACGGCTGTTAAGCACCTCAAAACCACTGCAAACGGTTTTTACAATACCATGGGCCATTTCTATGGGTTTTAATGGTTTAGTAAAACTAGGGGCACACATGGACGGTTGAGATCGAGGCACGTTTCCCGATAAACGATCCTAACGGTTCCATGTTTCCTATAAATACCCCCCTATGTTTGCTCATTTCCCTCACACCTAAATCTGATTCTAAGCTCTCTAAGTGGAAGTGTTTGTGCTTCCTACCTGAGAGTGAATCGGGTTTAATACTTGCGGGGACCTTCTGTAAGTACTCCTTCGTTCTTTTCTTTCGTTTTTATGCTATAAAGTCAAACTGTGTTTGACTTTCTGCATTGACCAGTTTATGGTCAATGCGAAGTTCGTTTGAACTTCATAACGTGAGTGTAATCACGATGGTTATAGTCCCTTGTGACTATACCTACTGATTACCACGTTATCTAGGCTCAGTGACGAGTCGTAGTTTCGGGCAAAATGCGTGTTCTCGCGTATTTTGTAACCAAACTACTCTAGGGTATCAAAACTGTTTGTTTTGATACCAAACCTGTTTTCTAACTTAACTAAACATGTCCTAGCATGTTTAGCTCGTCACTTTTAGATTTGTGCTTGTTTAGGGTCGTAAGGGTAAGCGATCTAATCAATCGCTTATGCTTTCGAACCCGACCCGTTTGGTCGATCATTAGGATCCGACCAAACACATTAGGTGACCATAGTTGCATAGGGAATAACCTTCCGAGGTTATACCTTATGGTCACATCATTTAAGTAGTTGTATGATAGGTAGTTTATATGCCTTAGGTAAATTACCAAAATGCCCTTTTTACGCTAAAATTCATTTTAAGCCTATGTAACATAACTTTTGCCATCTAAACTGATTTAACAACAATATTAAACATGTTAAGGCATATCTTACTTGTCATAGAGCTACTTAGGCATTCCGAATGCGTTTTACGCAAACGACGCGTTAAAGTAGCATAAGCTACCTAAACGGGTCGTAACGGGTCAAAAGCACTTAGGCTAGGTTTCGTTTTAGTATGTAGGCTTTGTTAAACCATATTACATGAGTTCCTACACTCATTTGGTTTACGAACTCTCGTACTACCCGATCCTCCGAATAAGTCCGTTTATTAATGTAGTTACCTATATTAGGTGCCGTTTGATTCCGTAATCTTCTAGCTTTGCTTGGTGGATATCTAAGGTCTATTGAGCAATCTCAAGTGAGTACGTAGACCCCTCTTTTACTGTTTTCCAAACATTTTGGGGTGAAACACATGTGCCTACTTGTTACTTTCATGCTTTCCATGTTTTTCATATCATATGCTTGTTATGTTCAATAGTACACTTATAGTACATGATTTCATTGTATCTTATGCTATGTATGTCCATTTTGTGCATACTTAGTACATCGTTTTACATTACATTTTATGCTATGTATGTTCATCATACTTAGTACATTATTTTACATGACATTTCACGCTATGTGTGTACATTTGATTACATACTTAGTGCATTGTTTTTCACATGCTTACATGTTGGTATGACATTTGGTTTGTTTCAATGGGACAAAAATACATTCATTAACATTAGCTACGCCGCTCGTTAGTAGGTAGTGATACCATAGGAATTGACAACTCCCGTTCCTGACATCCTAGGTATGTTTGGATGAAAGGAATGACCGAATTCGAATACATAACTCAGATGAACCTTTAATTTGTTTAAAGGTTTATCACCACAGTCTCAAGGCTTGAATGTATGCATTTTTACAATACCGCATAGATGTTCGTATCAGTATAGCATGCAGTTTTCTGCAAAACATAACTTTGATTTACTTCAATACCTTGTTTTGTACATTTTACCTATGGTATTTGATATATTTCACTGGCCATACATGACATTTTGTTTACACATTACATGATTGATATCTGACATAGACATTTTGATATTGATATACTTATTTCATAAACTACATTTTGACATAAACATTTTGACATAGTTACACAAAGACATTTAACAAATGGTTTAGACAGGGGCAATTTACATTGGTGGTTTATTTGAATCATTCAGTTTAGACACATAACATTTTACACAAATAACATGTTTTTCACAAGACATTATTTTACAAACAACTTATTTTATACAAAACTCATTTTACTTGGTTATTCACTTAACCTTATATTTTTCCTTTACATATCATTTACTTTATCATCGTTTTTCAAAAGATTTATAAAACAAAACAATTAACAAGGTTCATGACTAACTTTTATTAAACATTTCTTTAAATTCAAATCATGAATCCTATTTTCATAAAACCTATGTATCTCACAGGTATTTTTATGCTGACGTACCTATTTTCACATGTGTTTCAGGTAATGGTGCATAGGTTTGAGCTGGACATACTAGGGCGGACCTGTGCCTTAGAGACTTAAAATGAAGATAGAACTAGTTTAAATAACGTTATGTACTCTTTGTTCCGTTGTTTTAAGACAGTATACTCCTTTTGTTTCTGAATAAAACATAACTTTAATTGCCATGGTTGTGAAACAATTAATTCTGTTACAACACTCCCCGACGTTTCCGCCGCGGTTGCATGTTATACGCGGTCGGGGTGTGACAGAAGAGTTGGTATCAGAGCCAATGGTTATAGGGAATTAGGTTATTAGTAATTCTTTGACCTAGACTATAACTTTTCTTGGACCCTAACACAAGTTATCTTGTGTTTAGATCTTAAAACATGCACATCACCTATCCTTAGGTGATTATCAAAACAAGAACCAAATTTTCCGAAACGATTTTTGAAAAACAATCATATGTTTTTAGATGATTCATTACAAGGTTTTGAACCCTCTATTGTAAGGTTTTGAACTCTCTGTGTGACAACCCTCAATTTACATGTATTCCGTACAATTTATTTAATAATAATTTAAGTGCTTGGTGACTGTGTTGAAATATTTAACTGCTCTCTGATTACTGAACTATACTTACATGTGTGTGTTAGCATACTAGTAGTATACAGAAAAGTTACTAAAAAGTCCGGTATGTTTTCCTATGTGTTAGGAATAAATTGCGTTACAAAAATATATAAATAAGACACTTTACGGTACAATTAAACACTTTAACGGAACAGTATCCGACCGAACAACCGGACATTACCCGGGACACCAAATATTTGTCAAACACGTTATTTTATTATTTATGGCTAGTCATGATCCCCGTATGCCATGACACCCGCTAAAAATAAACCAACTAACTTACACCACCATTTTTCTTACATACTTACAATCTAACATTCTAGTTGCACATTGTCTACCTCAAGACCCCCCCCCCCCCCAACGATTTTAGTCTCCATGTGGACCCCCATATGATCTTCACCATACCACTTTTGATTTGTTGTATATTAAATTAGATAGATTACTTGCATGATCTTCCATATTATATGAAGTATGATTATAAAGAGCATGACACTTAGATCTTCATCATTCCTTCAAAAATCCACACTCCATCTCACTTTCTCTTCCTCTCTCACGGTTACACATAACCGAAACCACAACCACTTCCAACATTCTTCATCTTCTTCATTTTACTAGTGCCTTTCAAATATTCAAAGGACTCATGGAGGTTGCAACTTAAAGGAGCTTGTTCTAGTCTTTTACACCATCTTTTCTTCACACTTCTTCATTAGATTTCGTCCCTAGCTTGAGGCTAGTAGTAAGTCCCATTTTACTTTGGTTCATCTTGTTCAAATTATGACATATAGCATGATGTATTGTTGTTTAAATTACTAGATTACAAGAATACTAGAAAATATGAAACAAGAGTTATAAACATAAAAGTTGCATAAAAGTTTACTTGTGACTGAATTATGAAGCGGAATCTTGTGGGTTTGAGGGTTGGTTAAATCATACTTGATGTTTAAAGGTTGTTTTCTTGTTAAACCCGTTAATCGGACACTTGTAACACGATTTGATAACATGTAAAACTTCAAAACAGCATGCTGATGTACTTTTCCAGCCGCCTTCAACAGGCTGTAAACGGACTTTAAAAACTCGAAAAACGGAATTTCAAAAGCCTAAATCGTGTCTTTTCGAAAAACGAAGAAAATGGCGCTGGAGTCGTATTTTTCTGAGGTCGGTTACTATTTTAAAAATCTGTTTTCGTGACAGCAGCTAAGGCTGATTTTTACTGCAGAAAATTGGGCTGTGCGTTTTCGATCACAACTTAAAACCTGAACCGAACCAGCCCCTGAAACTTTTATCAAAAATGGTCACGGATGTATTTGTGACCCTCGAACTGGAATTTCGATAAACGGACTTACGAGGAATTTTTGACGAATTTTTCCGTAAACTGTGATCAGAATGTAACAAATCTGATCACAGTTCGGTAAACGATTTTCTATAAATTACTGATAATGAACTAGACCCCGATATTTTTACACGATAATTTGTGGGTCGATTAGGACGTTCCGAAAAAATTTGGTAATTTTTGGAATAAGTTAAGTATTTTATTTAAATGTCCGAAAACAGCCGGTTTCGAATATAAATGCTGAATTGACATAAGTTGTGACTTGCGTGTTTAAATGTCGAGTATGCTATCGATGAATGATCTCACATGTTATATGTGTTACATGCAATATCGTATGTCTGTTGATGAGTGGGGAATGGATGGGAAGTTTATATGGGCATAAATCGTTAAAGTGTGTACCTGTTATGTGGACGAAGTAATGTGCAAATAAACCATACGTAGGATACGTGTTATGCATGAGAAACTGATTGTTATCCGTACCTTATTAGGACGTGATTGACCGACCTTGACTGTTAACTATATTTGAGAACCTAACCGAGCAAACCGAGGTGAGTTCACACTCTTTCTAAGGCATGGGATTCCCAGGGGTTGGGAATGGGATTGAATAACTACTTGTACTATCATTACTATTAAACTACTTTTTACTGTCCTCGGATTGAAGGGCACGTACGTAAAACCTACGTACACTCATACTTACTACTGTCCTCGGATTGAAGGGCACGTACGTAAAACCTACGTACACGATCATAAGACCATCAACTCTATCACTTTAAGTCCCTCAATTATCGACTTAATCGCCGAGGCCTATGGCGAGCGGGTCATTAGTTAATAGCGCTATTAGGTTTAACAAACCTCACACCGTGCCAGTCGGACGGGCGTGTACTAATGGACTATGGGCAAAGGGTCAATGCTGATAGACATTGACTTAGGGCACCTCTTACATTTTCGTAGCAGTCGATACGCGTGGTCTAGTAACACATGGGAAACCCCCACTAATCTTCGCAAACATGTCAGAAAGACCGCGATGCAAACTTATACGATACATGGTTTTCAAAACGAACAGATGATTTACGAAACGAATGCTATAACTAAACAACCAAACGTGAACTCACTCAACTTTGTTGTTGACTCGTTGTTACATGCCTTACAGGTCGCTAAACATTTGGAGCTTGCACGAGGAAGGAGTCGTTGTGGTGTGCGGACGGTTATGTCCAGTGTTTAATGTTTAAAACATTATGAACTTATTAAACCTATGTGTTGGACTTTAAACTTATGAACTGCGAACTTATGTTTTGAACCTTACGTTTATGCTTCCGCTGTCTAAATTAAAAACTTGGTTAACTAGCTTTTGGTCACCAATCGTATTGTGGTTGTCTTCATTTACTTAAGTACGTTGTTCAGTATGATTGGTGGCTCGATCCTGGTCACGTCACGCCTCCAAGCGGTGGAACTCCGCATGGTGGATTTTGGGGGTGTGACAGATTGGTATCAGAACCATTGGTTATAGAGAAATTGGTTTTAAAAAGGGAAAAGCTTTTTGATAAAACCAGACTATAACCTGTACAGTGCTCAACGATCCACAACGACGCTTCGCTCCACGTGCAAGACTCGACACCATAAGTGGCATGATTTATGTTATATTGTCGGTTAGATAGTTCTCACTGTGCATTAGATAATGTGGTAATTGCTATTTGAACCTTGCGTGCTTACTCTCTACTATCGTCCCACACTTACGCACTTTCGCGACACTTTTCTCACCAACATTATTTCGTTGTGAAGATCATGGGTGGACGTTTGAACCTAACTCAAGCCCAGTTGACGGCTTTGATCAACGAACGAGTTGCTGAGGCACTCGCCGCTGTCCCTGCAGGAGGTATAACCTGCCATATCAACTCACCTTAGGATGTTTAGATCCTATCTTCGCAAACCAACCCTCGTGCTTAACTTTGTCTTTTATTCTCGCGCAACAGGTCAACATGCTCAGCCTCCTGTGTGCACGTTCAAGACGTTCATGGACTGCCGGCCTACCACTTTCAGTGGCACCGAAGGAGCAGTGGGCCTTCTTCACTGGTTTGAAAAGCTTGAGTCAGTTTTCGAAATGTGCGAATGCCCCGAAGACCGTAGGGTGAAATATGCTACCGGAACACTTGAAGGGGCTGCGTTAACCTGGTGGAAGGCGCAGGTTCAACTACTAGGACTGGCAGTTGCTAATGCCACACCCTGGAATGGTTTTAAAGAGCTGATCAAGGAGGAGTACTGTAGTCGGGATGACATCCACAAACTAGAAGTGGAATTTTACCATCTAAAGATGACGGGGTCTGAGATTGAAGCGTATACTAAGAGGTCAAACGAACTAGCCATCCTGTGTCCAACTATGGTGGACCCTCCCATCAAACGAATCGAGCTGTACCTCAATGGCCTTGTACCAGAGATTCAAAGTCACGTAACTTCAGCCAACCTGGGTACAATTCAGCAAATTATCAAGTTGGCTCATCGTCTCACCGACCAGGCGGTGGAGCAAAACAGGCTACCCAAACGTATCAGTGCCACAACTACTTCTGATGTACTTACCGACAACAAGCGAAAATGGGATGGAAACTCTAGTAAGGGTTCTGCTTCGGGTCAGTCTCAGCAGCGAAGGACTGACGACTACCAGAGTCCGGGTCAGCAATCCTCCGGTAATCAAGGACAGGGTGGGTATCGAGGAAACCACCCAAAGTGAAACAAATGTAACAGACACCATAGTGGTCAGTGCAACAAAGGTCGTTGTCAGAGATGTCATAAGTTGGGTCATGAAGCTAGGGATAGCAGGAGCCCGCGTCCTGCGAATCAGAATCGCCAACCACAACAAGCCCCACAGAACCACCAGCAGCAACATCAGCAGGGAAATAAAGGATGCTTTCAGTGTGGCGCTGAAGGCCACTTTAAGAAGAACTGTCCCCAGCTTAACCAGAATCAAAACAACAACAACAACCAGGGAAACGGGAATATCAATGGAGGCAACAACGCAGGTAACAACAATGGTAATGGAGCAAGGGGTCGTGCTTTCGTGATTGGTCAATGTGATGCAAGGAACGATCCCAACGTTGTGATGGGTAAGTTTCTTCTGGATGATTTCTTTGTTACTGTCTTATTTGATTCGGGTGCCGATACCAGTTATGTGTCTCTAAAAGTTAGTCAAATGCTTAAACGTACCCCAACACTTTTGAACACCAAACACGCGGTAGAGCTAGCAAATGGTAAAAGTCTTGAAGCCACACACGTAGTTAAAGGTTGTAACCTGGTCTTAGCTGGTCAGATTTTCCCTATCGATCTTATTCCTATCACACTGGGTAGTTTCGACGTCGTTATTGGAATGGATTGGCTATCTCGGTAACAAGCGGAGATTGTTTGCAAGGAGAAAATCATCCGCATTCCTCGTTCTGGTGAAGACCCTCTTGTGATTCGTGGCGACAAGAGTGGTGCTGTCGAAGGCATCATCTCTTTCCTTAAGGCCCAGAAATGTCTACGAAAGGGCCACACTGCCATTCTAGCGCTCGTCACTGACACATCCACGGAAGAGAAGAGAATTGAAGACATTCCTATTGTGCGCAATTTTCCTGAGGTATTTCCTGAGGAATTGCCTGGTCTTCCGCCTCACCGCCAAGTTGAATTTCAAATCGAGCTAGCTCCTGGAGCAGCACCAGTAGCTCGAGCACCATATCGTCTAGCTCCATCAGAACTCAAAGAACTGTCCACACAACTACAAGAACTCTTGGAAAAGGGTTTTATTCATCCTAGCTCTTCGCCCTGGGGAGCTCCAGTCTTGTTCGTAACGAAGAAAGATGGTACCTTCAGAATGTGTATTGACTACCGTGAACTCAACAAGGTGACTGTGAAGAATCGTTATCCTCTTCCACGTATTGACGACTTGTTCGACCAGTTGCAAGGGTCGAGCTATTACTCCAAGATTGACTTGAGATCGGGATACCATCAGCTGAGGGTCCGAGATGAGGACGTCTCCAAAACAGCATTCAGAACTCGTTACGGCCATTACGAGTTTCTGGTTATGCCATTCGGGCTGACGAATGCACCAGCAGTCTTCATGGATCTCATGAACCGAGTGTGCAAGCCTTACCTGGATAAGTTCGTTATTGTGTTCATTGACGATATCCTGATCTATTCTAAGAGTCAGGAGGAACACGAGCAGCATCTGCGACTTATGCTTGAACTTCTTCGAAAGGAGCAGTTGTATGCCAAGTTTTCGAAATGTGACTTCTGGCTTCGCGAAGTCCACTTTCTAGGCCATGTGGTAAACAAGGAGGGGATTCATGTTGATCCATCCAAGGTTGACTCAATTAAGAACTGGCCTGCACCCCGCACACCAAAAGAAATCCGCCAATTCTTAGGTTTGGCAGGATACTACAGAAGGTTTATCAAAGACTTCTCCAAGATTGCGCAACCTCTCACTTCACTGACTCAGAAGGGTGTCATCTATCATTGGGGAGATGCACAAGAGTCTGCATTTCAACATCTAAAGGATAGACTTTGTAGCGCGCCTATCCTCTCATTGCCCGAAGGCACCGATGATTTCGTGGTTTATTGCGACGCTTCCATCCAAGGGCTTGGTTGCGTATTGATGCAACGTGACAAGGTCATTGCCTACGCATCGCGCCAACTCAAGGTTCACGAAAGAAATTACACTACTCACGATCTGGAGCTGGGAGCAGTTGTATTCGCGCTTAAGATATGGAGACATTACCTGTACGGTACCAAGTGCACCATTTACACCGATCACAGGAGTCTTGAGCATATCTTCAAGCAAAAGGAGTTGAACATGCGTCAACGCCGATGGGTTGAACTCTTGAACGATTACGAATGCGCGATCAGGTACCATCCAGGCAAAGCCAATGTGGTGGCAGACGCCCTCAGTCGAAAGGATACCATACCTAGGCGTGTACGTGCTCTACAGCTTACCATCCAATCTAACCTTCCCGCTCAGATTCGCGATGCTCAGGTTGAAGCATTGAAAGCAGAGAACATCAGGGCTGAGTCCCTACGAGGATCGAGGCAGCGGCTAGAACAAAAGGAAGACGGCGCCTACTATGTAACAGGGCGTATTTGGGTTCCACTCTATGGCAACTTACGCGAGCTTGTGATGGATGAAGCACATAAGTCTCGTTATTCAGTACATCCTGGTTTGGATAAGATGTACCACGACTTAAAGACCACATACTGGTGGCCTGGCATGAGAGCCCACATAGCAACCTACGTCAGCAAGTGCTTGACTTGTGCGAGAGTCAAGTCTGAATATCAGAAACCATCAGGCCTACTTCAACAACCGGAGATCCCGAAATGGAAATGGGAGCAAATTTCCATGGATTTCGTTACCGGCCTGCCCAGATCTCAACGCGGAAACGATACCATTTGGGTGATCGTAGATCGACTAACCAAGTCTGCACATTTTCTGGCTATCAAAGAAATGGATAAGTTTTCTACTCTTGCAGACATTTACCTAAAGGAAGTGGTGTCGAAGCACGGAGTTCCAACCTCTATTATATCTGATCGTGACGCACGTTTTACTTCTGAACTGTGGCAAGCAATGCACAAGTCCTTTGGCTCACGTTTAGATATGAGCACCGCTTATCACCCGCAGACGGATGGGCAATCTGAACGCACCATCCAAACCCTTGAAGACATGCTTAGGGTATGTGTAATCGATTTTGGTAATGGCTGGGAAAGGCACCTCCCGCTAGTGGAGTTTTCGTACAACAACAGCTACCACACCAGCATCCAAGCCGCTCCGTTTGAGGCATTGTACGGACGCAAATGCCGATCACCTCTCTGTTGGGCAGAAGTTGGTGACAGTCAAATCACTGGCCCAGAACTTGTGGTAGATACCACCGAGAAAATTGCTCAGATACGACAGCGAATGGCGGCAGCTCGTGACCGTCAGAAAAGCTATGCTGATAAGGGAAGAAAACCACTCGAGCTCCAGGTTGGGGATCGAGTGCTACTCAAAGTCTCACCTTGGAAAGGTGTAGTCCGCTTTGGCAAACGAGGCAAACTCAATCCGCGTTATGTCGGACCATTCGAAGTCATTGAGAAAATTGGCAAAGTCGCCTACAGGTTGGATCTTCCTGAAGAACTCAGCGGAGTTCACAATGTTTTCCATGTGTCGAATCTGAAGAAGTGTCTGTCAGATGAGACCCTCATAGTTCCTCTGAAGGAACTCACTATCGACGACCAGCTGCGATTCGTCGAGGAACCAGAAGAGATTACGGATCAAGATGTTAAGATCCTCAAGCATACCAGGATACCTCTGGTCCGAGTTCATTGGAATGCTCGTCGTGGCCCAGAGTATACCTGGGAACGAGAAGACCAAATGAAACTCAAGTATCCCCAACTGTTTAAGAAAAACGCTACCACTACTGAGGCTGAAGCTACTGCAGAATTTCGGGACGAAATTCCAAATCAACGGGGGGATGATGTGACACCCCAGGAAAATCAGGAAAACAACGCAACTTAACTAGCTTCCTCAGTAACCACACGCTAAATTTCGGGACGAAATTCTCTTAACAGGGGGAGAATGTGACAACCCTCAATTTACATGTATTCCGTACAATTTATTTAATAATAATTTAAATGCTTGGTGACTGTGTTGAAATATTTAACTGCTCTCTGATTACTGAACTATACTTACATGTGCGTGTTAGCATACTAGTAGTATACAGAAAAGTTACTAAAAAGTCCGGTATGTTTTCCTATGTGTTAGGAATAAATTGCGTTACAAAAATATATAAATAAGACACTTTACGGTACAATTAAACACTTTAACGGAACAGTATCCGACCGAACAACCGGACATTACCCGGGACACCAAATATTTGTCAAACACGTTATTTTATTATTTATGGCTAGTCATGATCCCCGTATGCCATAACACCCGCTAAAAATAAACCAACTAACTTACACCACCATTTTTCTTACATACTTACAATCTAACATTCTAGTTGCACATTGTCTACCTCAAGACCCCCCCCCCCCCAACGATTTTAGTCTCCATGTGGACCCCCATATGATCTTCACCATACCACTTTTGATTTGTTGTATATTAAATTAGATAGATTACTTGCATGATCTTCCATATTATATGAAGTATGATTATAAAGAGCATGACACTTAGATCTTCATCATTCCTTCAAAAATCCACACTCCATCTCACTTTCTCTTCCTCTCTCACGGTTACACATAACCGAAACCACAACCACTTCCAACATTCTTCATCTTCTTCATTTTACTAGTGCCTTTCAAAGATTCAAAGGACTCATGGAGGTTGCAACTTAAAGGAGCTTGTTCTAGTCTTTTACACCATCTTTTCTTCACACTTCTTCATTAGATTTCGTCCCTAGCTTGAGGCTAGTAGTAAGTCCCATTTTACTTTGGTTCATCTTGTTCAAATTATGACATATAGCATGATGTATTGTTGTTTAAATTACTAGATTACAAGAATACTAGAAAATATGAAACAAGAGTTATAAACATAAAAGTTGCATAAAAGTTTACTTGTGACTGAATTATGAAGCGGAATCTTGTGGGTTTGAGGGTTGGTTAAATCATACTTGATGTTTAAAGGTTGTTTTCTTGTTAAACCCGTTAATCGGACACTTGTAACACGATTTGATAACATGTAAAACTTCAAAACAGCATGCTGATGTACTTTTCCAGCCGCCTTCAACAGGCTGTAAACGGACTTTAAAAACTCGAAAAACGGAATTTCAAAAGCCTAAATCGTGTCTTTTCGAAAAACGAAGAAAATGGCGCTGGAGTCGTATTTTTCTGAGGTCGGTTACTATTTTAAAAATCTGTTTTCGTGACAGCAGCTAAGGCTGATTTTTACTGCAGAAAATTGGGCTGTGCGTTTTCGATCACAACTTAAAACCTGAACCGAACCAGCCCCTGAAACTTTTATCAAAAATGGTCACCGATGTATTTGTGACCCTCGAACTGGAATTTCGATAAACGGACTTACGAGGAATTTTTGACGAATTTTTCCGTAAACTGTGATCAGAATGTAACAAATCTGATCACAGTTCGGTAAACGATTTTCTATAAATTACTGATAATGAACTAGACCCCGATATTTTTACACGATAATTTGTGGGTCGATTAGGACGTTCCGCAAAAAATTTGGTAATTTTTGGAGTAAGTTAAGTATTTTATTTAAATGTCCGAAAACAGCCGGTTTCGAATATAAATGCTGAATTGACATAAGTTGTGACTTGCGTGTTTAAATGTCGAGTATGCTATCGATGAATGATCTCACATGTTATATGTGTTACATGCAATATCGTATGTCTGTTGATGAGTGGGGAATGGATGGGAAGTTTATATGGGCATAAATCGTTAAAGTGTGTACCTGTTATGTGGACGAAGTAATGTGCAAATAAACCATACGTAGGATACGTGTTATGCATGAGAAACTGATTGTTATCCGTACCTTATTAGGACGTGATTGACCGACCTTGACTGTTAACTATATTTGAGAACCTAACCGAGCAAACCGAGGTGAGTTCACACTCTTTCTAAGGCATGGGATTCCCAGGGGTTGGGAATGGGATTGAATAACTACTTGTACTATCATTACTATTAAACTACTTTTTACTGTCCTCGGATTGAAGGGCACGTACGTAAAACCTACGTACACTCATACTTACTACTGTCCTCGGATTGAAGGGCACGTACGTAAAACCTACGTACACGATCATAAGACCATCAACTCTATCACTTTAAGTCCCTCAATTATCGACTTAATCGCCGAGGCCTATGGCGAGCGGGTCATTAGTTAATAGCGCTATTAGGTTTAACAAACCTCACACCGTGCCAGTCGGACGGGCGTGTACTAATGGACTATGGGCAAAGGGTCAATGCTGATAGACATTGACTTAGGGCACCTCTTACATTTTCGTAGCAGTCGATACGCGTGGTCTAGTAACACATGGGAAACCCCCACTAATCTTCGCAAACATGTCAGAAAGACCGCGATGCAAACTTATACGATACATGGTTTTCAAAACGAACAGATGATTTACGAAACGAATGCTATAACTAAACAACCAAACGTGAACTCACTCAACTTTGTTGTTGACTCGTTGTTACATGCCTTACAGGTCGCTAAACATTTGGAGCTTGCACGAGGAAGGAGTCGTTGTGGTGTGCGGACGGTTATGTCCAGTGTTTAATGTTTAAAACATTATGAACTTATTAAACCTATGTGTTGGACTTTAAACTTATGAACTGCGAACTTATGTTTTGAACCTTACGTTTATGCTTCCGCTGTCTAAATTAAAAACTTGGTTAACTAGCTTTTGGTCACCAATCGTATTGTGGTTGTCTTCATTTACTTAAGTACGTTGTTCAGTATGATTGGTGGCTCGATCCTGGTCACGTCACGCCTCCAAGCGGTGGAACTCCGCATGGTGGATTTTGGGGGTGTGACACTCTGTTATATGGTTTTGAACCCTTTTGAGTTTTCAAAATCCGGTCAAGGTCTTGGGTTTTAAATAATGTGAACACGTGCAAACTAGAAGGGTGAATGCCTGTATTCTGGGTTTTCTGTCTAGGCAAGCACTTCGTATATATCTCATCAGACGCGAGACCAGTTGTGCTTACCTGGGAATTCTTGGGATGAGTGTTCACTTATAGGCGAGCATGTCTTCGCGATACATTATTTTTGATCCATTTACTTTGATTAGTCACTGTGTGTCGTTTGTTTGCTTGGTAATGTGGACAAATGACCACCATCTTTTCTTTTGTTAATTTTGTTTCATCTCGTTCTCTTCATCCAATCATCTCACTCGTTTCCTTTCATGTTTTCCTCTTTTAGAATGCCTCCTCGACGCGAACACCATATAGAGACTGCCGAACTGGCAGAAATCATTGCGCAGCAGATGGCTGCTCAATTCCCAAACCTCTTTGCTCAATGGAACCAAGCCAACAACAACAACAATGCTCCATGCAATTTTAAGAGTTTTAATTCGGCTAAACCACTCAAGTTCAGTGGTACTGAGGGAGCAACTGGGCTTCTTCAATGGTTCGAGAGCATTGAGAATACTTTCCGTCACGTTCTGTGTCCTGAGAATCGGAAGGTTGAGTTTGCTTCAAGCGTATTTCAGAAGAGGGCTTTGACATGGTGGAACGGGGTAATGAGAGACCGTGGTGCTGAGGTTGCTCTAGCATAAACATGGGCTGGATTGAGGACACTTATGATGAGGGAGTTTTGTCCTCGTCATGAACTACGAGCTTTGGAGAGGGAATTTGAAGATCTGAAACAGGATAGTGGTGAGCACCGGGCATACACTGATAGATTTGAGGAGTTGAGTTTGTTATGCCCAGCAATGGTTACCCCACTCGACAAGGCTATCGAAAGGTATATCGATGGTCTGCCTGACTCCATACTAGACACCGTTACTGGTAGTAACCCCACCACACTGCGTCAGGCAATCGAGCTATCTGCGACATTGACCGAGTCACAGATTCGAAGGGGTAAGCTGCATAGAAAGGGGGACAAGGGTAAGAAGCAGGCATCTGATCAGAATGAGAGCAAGAAGGGTAAGAACAAGAAGGGTAAGGATTCTGGTTCAAGGAAGCGTAAGGCTTCCCAAAATTTTGCCATCACCGCACAACAAAACCAGGCTGCTCCCAATCAGCCTGCAGCTAAGAAGCAGTATAACTGGAATGCACCTTTATGCAACAGATGCAATAGCCATCATCAACCGCAATTGCAATGTCGTTTCTGCACTAACTGTGGGAAGTCAGGTCATCTTTCTGATGTTTGTCGCTTTGCTCCCAATCAAGCAGCTCGCAACCCAGCTCAGCAGGCTGCACAACCACTTGTTCAGCAGCAAGCACAAGCTGCACGACCTCATTTTCCTCCTGGTTCGTGCTATAATTGTGGGGACCTGACTCATTACCGTAACCAGTGTCCAAGATTGGTCAACGCAAACCAGAATCAGAATCAGGCTCCAGCTCGAGGTCGAGTTTTTAATATGAATGCACAAGAGGCGCAAGCAGACAATGAAGTGGTGAACGGTACGTTCTCTGTTAATAACCAACCTGCGTCTGTTCTTTTTTATTCAGGGGCCGATAAAAGTTTTGTGTCGTTATCTTTTGAGCCTTTGCTTCGCATGTCTAGAACGAAACTAGGAAAACCCTTGACAGTAGAAGTTGCTAGTGGTGAACCCATTGTTCTTGATTCTGTTCTACGCAACTGCCAGTTGAACCTTAACGACCATCTTTTTCCTATTGACCTTACGCCTATGCAACTGGGAAGCTTCGACATTATTGTGGGTATGGATTGGTTAGCCAAGCATCGCGCAGAGGTAGTTTGTTTTGAGAAGATCGTTCGTGTGCCACTTTCGTCAGGTGAGATCCTACAGGTTCGTGGTGAGAAACTTGCTGGTGGTCTCAAACTCATGTCTTGTTTTAAAGCTCGGAAATATCTGCGAAAGAACTATGTGGCCTTCTTGGCACATGTTACAGCAGATAAAGGCAAAGGTAAGTCCATTCAAGATATTCCTGTTGTTCGGGATTATCCGGAGCTGTTCCCGGAGGAGTTACCTGGATTACCCCCAGCACGCCAAGTCGAGTTCCGTATTGATCTCGTACCTGGTGCAAATCCTTTTGCCAGAGCCCCATATCGCCTTGCACCATCTGAGATGCAAGAACTATCTAAGCAGCTGCAGGAGCTTTCGGATAAAGGTTTTATCCGTCCTAGCTTTTCACCTTGGGGCGCTCCCATTCTTTTTGTCAAGAAGAAGGATGGATCTTTCAGAATGTGCATCGATTATCGTGAGCTGAACAAGCTTACCATCAAGAATCGATATCCCCTACCTCGCATTGATGATCTCTTTGATCAACTACAGGGCGCTTCTTATTTCTCGAAGATTGATCTTCGTTCTGGATATCATCAACTTCGTGTTCATGAAGAAGATATTCCAAAGACAGCTTTCCGCACTCGTTATGGGCATTATGAGTTCACAGTTATGCCATTCGGCTTGACAAATGCTCCTGCTGTTTTTATGGACTTGATGAATAGGGTTTGCAAGCCTTATCTAGACAAGTTCATCATTGTGTTTATTGATGACATCTTGATTTACTCTAAGACGCAAGCTGATCATGAGCAACATCTTCGTCTTACTCTGGAACTCCTAAAGAAAGAGCAACTTTTTGCGAAATTCTCCAAGTATGAATTTTGGCTTAAAGAGGTTCAATTTTTGGGGCACATCGTTAACGAACAAGGTATTCATGTAGATCCCTCCAAGATTAGTGCGATTAAGGATTGGGATACGCCTACTACTCCTACTGAGGTTCGTTCTTTTCTTGGTCTTGCGGGTTATTACCGCCGCTTCATAGAGAACTTCTCAAAGATTGCAGTTCCCTTAACTGCTCTAACTCAGAAGAACAAACCCTTTGAATGGGGTTCTAAACAAGAAGTAGCATTTCAGACCTTGAAGCAGAAGCTTTGTGATGCACCTATCCTATCTTTGCCCGAAGGCAATGATGATTTCGTCGTTTATTGTGATGCATCGAAATTGGGTCATGGTTGTGTTCTGATGCAAAGGAACAAAGTCATAGCCTATGCATCAAGGCAGTTGAAGGTGCATGAGAAAAACTACACCACTCATGATCTTGAGTTGGGTGCAGTCGTTTTCGCTCTAAAAATCTGGAGACATTATTTGTATGGCACAAAATGCGTAGTTTTCACTGACCACAAAAGTCTTCAGCATATCTTTAATCAGAAAGAACTCAATATGAGGCAACGACGTTGGGTTGAGCTTCTGAATGACTATGACTGCGAAATTCGCTACCATCCTGGTAAGGCGAACGTCGTAGCCGATGCTTTGAGTCGTAAGGAACATGTCAAGCTTCATTGTGTTCGTGTTCAATCTGATATTCAGGCTCAAGCTGATATTCAAGCCCGCATTTCTCAAGTTCAACATGCTTGTGTTTCACAAGACTTGGTGGGTAAGGAATTTCCCTATCACATAACACCAGATCTGGAACTGAAGGACAATAGATCGTATTATTTCATGGACCGTTTGTGGGTCCCAAGCCAAGAAAATCTTCGCACTCTGCTTATGGATGAAGCTCATAAGTCTCGCTATTCTGTTCATCCTGGCTCAGACAAAATGTATAAGGATCTTCGTACTCAGTATTGGTGACCTGGTATGAAGAAAGACATTGCCTTGTATGTTTCAAAATGCCTTACTTGTCTCAAGGTTAAGGCTGAACACCAACATCCTTCTGGTCTTTTGGAGCAACCAGAGATCCCAGTTTGGAAATGGGAGAACATTACTATGGATCTCATTACCAAACTTCCGCGCACGAAGAAAGGTCATGATGCCATCTGGGTAGTCGTTGATCGTCTTACTAAGTCAGCGCATTTCTTGCCAATCCGTGAGGATTTTCCTGCTGACAAACTTGCTAAAATCTATGTGGATGAAATTGTAGCTCGACATGGTGTTCCTTTGAACATCATTTCTGACAGAGATGCTCGTTTCACTTCTCATTTTTGGAGAACCATGCAATCAGCTATGGGGACCCAACTTAACCTGAGCACAGCTTATCATCTGCAAACGGATGGTCAATCTGAAAGAACAATCCAGACTCTGGAGGATATGCTTAGAGCTTACGTGATCGACTTTGGTGGTAGTTGGGATTCGTATCTTCCATTGATTGAATTCTCCTACAACAACAGTTATCACTCTAGCATCAAAATGGCTCCTTTCGAGGCTCTCTATGGTCGAAAATGTCGTTCACCAGTCTGCTGGAATGAGATCGGTGAGGCTCAGCTTACTGGACCTGCCCTCATTTTAGAGACAACTGACAAGATTAAGAAAGTTCGTGATAACCTTCAGACAGCTATAAGCCATCAAAAGAGTTACGCGGACCCAAAACGCAAGTCCTTGGAATTTCAAGTCGGTGATCGAGTATTACTTAAGGTCTCACCTTGGAAAGGTGTGATCAGATTTGGAAAGAAAGGAAAACTTGCACCTAGATACGTTGGACCATTCAAGATCGTCGAAAGAATCGGTAAGGTAGCCTACAGACTTGAGTTACCTCCTGAACTTGGAAATGTTCATCCAACTTTTCACGTGTCCAATCTCAAGAAGTGTTTAGCTGATGAGAACCTCCACATACCGCTTGACGAAAATCGTGTTGACAAAACACTGAAATTTGTTGAGAAGCCAGTGGAAATCATGGAACGTGAAGTCAAGTGGCTTAAACGTAAGCGCATTCCTTTGGTCACAGTTCGCTGGGAAGCTAAACGTGGACCCGAGTTTACTTGGGAACGTGAAGATCAAATGAAGGCGAAGTATCCGCATCTTTTCCCACGAGTTTCCTCTAAACAAATTTCGGGACGAAATTTCCACAAGTAGGGGACACTGTAACATCTGTGTCTGAAATCATTGTAAACAATTCAGTTATCAATAAAACAAAGTTATTTGATCCCAATGTTTGTTTGGTTATGTTTTACATTTTTCATGTTTTGACTTTTGTTCAATTTTAAACTCTACATCGCTTTCTAGAGAGTTATACGCAAATTGGTGCGTAAGCGTAATCAGTTTAACACGAAAAATACTCCGGAACATCAATTTATGCTTAACATACCTTAATTAACCTTAACATAACTTAGAAATAAGTTTTGAAGGCTTTGATATGGCAAAATAAAGTTTATACGCTTACAGGGACTAAAATTGACAAACTGTGAAAGTATGCCGATTTGAACTGTAACGGACATTCCGGAACATGGCCATAAGTTAAACACACCTTAAATATCCTTTACATAGCTTAGAAATAGGCTTTGAGGAGTTCGGTGTGCTAAAATAAACTTTATGCTCATTCAGGGACTAAAAGCGTCAAAAAGTGCACAAGTTTGCATTTTCGCGCATAACCTACGTTCTGAATACATCCGGACATCCAAAAATTTATGTAAGCACTAAAATAATTTATTTTATTGGCATGAGAAAAATCCATTCGTCGCGTCATTTGGATCGTTTTTCGCGCTTATGCGCATTCCGTCGTAATTAAGCGAACATCGCGATCGTACGACCAAACGAACCGACATCCGGCATATTTTTGAGCATGTTTCAAGTCCACAATGTTTAGGCAACATTTTAGGGCCTCAAAGTTGGCTTTACGGGCCTTAGAAGTGTCGAAAATGGCTTAAAACACATGCAGGGACTGAAACCGTAATTCTGCAAACTATATACTGATCTGTGCAGCCCAGGCGGCCCGCCTCAGTTTCTGTACATACCCACGCGGGCCGCATCAGCCTCTCTGATGTGCAGAATTGTTGCAAATAGCTGTTTACGGCTGTTAAGCACCTCAAAACCACTGCAAACGGTTTTTACAATACCATGGGCCATTTCTATGGGTTTTAATGGTTTAGTAAAACTAGGGGCACACATGGACGGTTGAGATCGAGGCACGTTTCCCGATAAACGATCCTAACGGTTCCATGTTTCCTATAAATACCCCCCCATGTTTGCTCATTTCCCTCACACCTAAATCTGATTCTAAGCTCTCTAAGTGGAAGTGTTTGTGCTTCCTACCTGAGAGTGAATCGGGTTTAATACTTGCGGGGACCTTCTGTAAGTACTCCTTCGTTCTTTTCTTTCGTTATTATGCTATAAAGTCAAACTGTGTTTGACTTTCTGCATTGACCAGTTTATGGTCAATGCGAAGTTCGTTTGAACTTCATAACGTGAGTGTAATCACGATGGTTATAGTCCCTTGTGACTATACCTACTGATTACCACGTTATCTAGGCTCAGTGACGAGTCGTAGTTTCGGGCAAAATGCGTGTTCTCACGTATTTTGTAACCAAACAACTCTAGGGTATCAAAACTGTTTGTTTTGATACCAAACCTGTTTTCTAACTTAACTAAACATGTCCTAGCATGTTTAGCTCGTCACTTTTCGATTTGTGCTTGTTTAGGGTCGTAAGGGTAAGCGATCTAATCAATCGCTTATGCTTTCGAACCCGACCCGTTTGGTCGATCATTAGGTTCCGACCAAACACATTAGGTGACCATAGTTGCATAGGGAATAACCTTCCGAGGTTATACCTTATGGTCACGTCATTTAAGTAGTTGTATGATAGGTAGTTTATATGCCTTAGGTAAATTACCAAAATGCCCTTTTTATGCTAAAATTCATTTTAAGCCTATGTAACATAACTTTTGCCATCTAAACTGATTTAACAACAATATTAAACATGTTAAGGCATATCTTACTTGTCATAGAGCTACTTAGGCATTCCGAATGCGTTTTACGCAAACGACGCGTTAAAGTAGCATAAGCTACCTAAACGGGTCGTAACGGGTCAAAAGCACTTAGGCTAGGTTTCGTTTTAGTATGTAGGCTTTGTTAAACCATATTACATGAGTTCCTACACTCATTTGGTTTACGAACCTTCGTACTACCCGATCCTCCAAATAAGTCCGTTTATTAATGTAGTTACCTATATTAGGTGCCGTTTGATTCCGTAATCTTCTAGCTTTGCTTGGTGGATATCTAAGGTCTATTGAGCAATCTCAAGTGAGTACGTAGACCCCTCTTTTACTGTTTTCCAAACATTTTGGGGTGAAACACATGTGCCTACTTGTTACTTTCATGCTTTCCATGTTTTTCATATCATATGCTTGTTATGTTCAATAGTACACTTATAGTACATGATTTCATTGTATCTTATGCTATGTATGTCCATTTTGTGCATACTTAGTACATCGTTTTACATTACATTTTATGCTATGTATGTTCATCATACTTAGTACATTATTTTACATGACATTTCACGCTATGTGTGTACATTTGATTACATACTTAGTGCATTGTTTTTCACATGCTTACATGTTGGTATGACATTTGGTTTGTTTCAATGGGACAAAAATACATTCATTAACATTAGTTACGCCGCTCGTTAGTAGGTAGTGGTACCATAGGAATTGACAACTCCCGTTCCTGACATCCTAGGTATGTTTGGATGAAAGGAATGACCGAATTCGAATACATAACTCAGATGAACCTTTAATTTGTTTAAAGGTTTATCACCACAGTCTCAAGGCTTGAATGTATGCATTTTTACAATACCGCATAGATGTTCGTATCAGTATAGCATGCAGTTTTCTGCAAAACATAACTTTGATTTACTTCAATACCTTGTTTTGTACATTTTACCTATGGTATTTGATATATTTCACTGGCCATACATGACATTTTGTTTACACATTACATGATTGACATCTGACATAGACATTTTGATATTGATATACTTATTTCATAAACTACATTTTGACATAAACATTTTGACATAGTTACACAAAGACATTTAACAAATGGTTTAGACAGGGGCAATTTACATTGGTGGTTTA
This sequence comes from Helianthus tuberosus, assembly GCA_030545235.1. NCBI lineage: Eukaryota > Viridiplantae > Streptophyta > Magnoliopsida > Asterales > Asteraceae > Helianthus > Helianthus tuberosus. The sequence goes on along the minus strand of CM060429.1, from coordinate 45,159,440 downwards.
TTTGAATCATTCAGTTTAGACACATAACATTTTACACAAATAACATGTTTTTCATAAGACATTATTTTAAAAACAACTTATTTTATACAAAACTCATTTTACTTGGTTATTCACTTAACCTTACATTTTTCCTTTACATATCATTTACTTTATCATCGTTTTTCAAAAGATTTATAAAACAAAACAATTAACAAGGTTCATGACTAACTTTTATTAAACATTTCTTTAAATTCAAGTCATGAATCCTATTTTCATAAAACCTATGTATCTCACAGACATTTTTATGCTGACGTACCTATTTTCACATGTGTTTCAGGTAATGGTGCATAGGTTTGAGCTGGACATACTAGGGCGGACCTGTGCCTTAGAGACTTAAAATGAAGATAGAACTAGTTTAAATAACGTTATGTACTCTTTGTTCCGTTGTTTTAAGACAGTATACTCCTTTTGTTTCTGAATAAAACATAACTTTAATTGCCATGGTTGTGAAACAATTAATTCTGTTACAACACTCCCCGACGTTTCCGCCGCGGTTGCATGTTATACGCGGTCGGGGTGTGACAATGATTCTGTTACAACACTCCCCGACGTTTCCGCCATGTTTTGTTGTTCTACGTGGTCGGGGTGTGACAGTCACTTCGTTTAGTTAGTCGTATGATAAGTAATTTATATGCCATAGGAAAAATGACCAAAATGCCCTTGATACGCATAATTTCATTTTAAGCATATGTAACCTAAATTTTGACATCTAAACTGATTAGGCAATATTATTAGACATGTTAAGGCATATAATACTTGTCATAGGATTAGTTAGGCGGTCCAAACGCGTTTTACGCGAACGACGCGTTAAAGTAGCGTAAGCTACCTAAACTGGTCGTAATGGGTCGTAAGCACTTAGGATAAGTTTCGATTTAGAATGTAGACTTTGTTAAACCATATTACATTTGTTCCTATACTCATTTGGTTTATGAAACCTCATTCTATCCGATCTTCCGATTTAGGTCCGGTTTATTAACAGAGTTACCTATATTAGGTGTCGTTTGATTCTGTGATCCCTCTAGCTTTGCTTGGTTGTTATCCAAGACTTCTAAGCATTCTCAAGTGAGTACATAGTCCCCTCTTTTACTGTTTTCAAATATTTTGGGTGATACACATGTGCCTACTTGTTACTTTCGTGTTTTTCGTGCTTTCATAATATATACTTGCTATGTTCATTAGTACACATATAGTACATGATTTCATTATGTTTTACTATGTATGTTCACTTAACATGCTAGCACATTGATTTTCATAATTACTTTTGTTGCATATGTTCACTCGGCATATGGACACATTGATTTCATTGCATTTTTGTTGCATATGTTCACTCAGCATATGGACACATTGTTTTACATTTCTACTTTGTATGTTCATTTAGCATATTTAGTACATTATTTTCATATAACATGCTTACATTTGGTATAACATTTGGTTTGTTTAACAAAACTAATACATTCCTTAACACCGATCATGCCGTTCGTTTGTAGGTAGTGGTACCATAGGAATTGACAACTCCCATTTCTGAAATCCTAGGTTTGTTTGGGTGGAAGGAATGACCGAATTCGATATTCATAAGTTTGATAAACCTTTAACTTGTTAAGGGTTTGTCTCTTCAGTCGCAAGGCTTGAATGTAGACGTTTAACATTACCGCGTAGATGTTTGTATCAATAAAGCATGAATTTTACAAAACATAACTTTTGATTTAAATTATGATTTATCAAATACATTGTTTTGTACATTTATTTCTTATAGGGTTGAGTAAATGCTTTTATTCACTATACATTACATTTGATTATACATGAACATTTTTACATTGGTGGTTTGTTTGGGTAAGTGATTTAAATAACGAGGCGTGTGTAATATGATAAAAGCATGGTGGATACGCCGCTGGTACTTCCTATATATAAGTGCTTTTATGATATTACATATCGTAGCGTTATTTAAACCATTTCAATTTAGACATATTACATTTTACACAAATAACATATTTTTACAAAACATTGTTTTACAAACAACATATTTTATACAAACTCATTTTTTACTTGGTTATTCACTTAATTATGCATTATTCTTTTATATCATCTGATTTCTTATCGACTTTCGGTTGATTTCTAAAAGAAAATATTTTAAGGTTCATGACTACTTTTGTTAAACATTTTCTTTAAACTTACAAGTCATGAATCCTATTTTAATAAAACTTATGTATCTCACGGGCATTTTTATGCTGACGTACCTATTTTCACATGTGTTTTCAGGAGCTGATGCATAGGATTAATCAAGATACACTTAGGCGGACTTGGGCCTTAGTGACAATAAACGATTCAAGACTAGTTAATTATGTTATGTTTCTTTGTTTTTAAGACATTGTAACCTCTTTTAATTCAATAAAACAAAACTTCAATTTCCATGTGTTATGAAACAATGATTCTGTTACGACACTCCCCGATGATTCCGCCGCGGTTTGTTGTTTTACGCGGTCGGGGTGTGACAGAAGAGTTGGTATCAGAGCTCATGGTTATAGGGAATTAGGTTATTAGTAATGCTTTGACCTAGTCTATAACCTTCCTAGGACCCTAACACAAGATTCTTGTGTTTAGATCTTAAAACAATACTGTCACATATCCTTAGGCGATAACCACAACGAGAACACAAATTTCAAATCCGCTTTGAAAACCAATCATCTGTTCTAGGATGATTTATTATAAGGTTTTGAACCTTCAAAATTTTCCAAAACGATTTTGAAAATAATCACCCACCCTTTCGGATGATTCGTTTTTGGCTTAGTGCCTTTCGAATTTTCAAAATCTCGTCAAAGTTTGGGTCTTATAGTGTGAACACGTGCAATCTGGAAGAGTGGATGCCTGTACTCTGAGTTTTCTATCTAAGGCTAGAGTGTTTGTCACACCCCCCAAAATAGCACCCATGGGAAACCCTGCTAGGCGTGTGACAAACCAATAACGAGCCACTAATCATATTGAACCAATCACAAGTTTCTAAATAAAATCATTATTTATTAATAAAATACCATCAATAAGTTTAAATGAAAACCAACGTGTTCAGCATAAACAAATCAAAGAAAACATAGTTTAACTGTTTCAGAACCAACGTGTCATATCAATAATTCCAACACATGTATCCATCCAGTTCGACCCATGGCCACTCCAGCTACACCAAACAGCAAGTTCCAATCCAAGACATCTAACGACCTGCGAGCATGCAACAAGTGTATCAGACAACGCTGGTGAGTTCATAGTTTTGTGAAAATGTTAGTTACCAAGTGTTTAGTCCAGTTCATTGATTACAATGTTGATAATACCCCGAGTACAAGACGACTCCTGATTTACATTGCCCTTTCTCCAATGCTCCTATCAAAGCATTGGTCATGACTAGGTCATTAGTTCAACACCCGTCCTGTCACACCCCGACCACGTAGAACATACAAAACGTGGCGGAAACGTAGGGGAGTGTTGTAACATAATTAATTGTTTCAAATCCATGGCAATTGAAGTTTCGTTTTATTAATCAAACATGAAAGTTTACATTGTTTTAAACTAGAACCAAAGAGTACATAACATAAATTAACTAGTTCTTGTCTCGTTTTAAGTCACTAAGGCACAGGTCCGCCTAAGTATGTCTTGATAAGTCCTATGCATCATCTCCTGAAAACACATGTGAAAATAGGTACGTCAGCATAAAAATGCCTGTGAGATACATAGGTTTTGTGAAAACAGAATTCATGACTTATGTTTGAGAAAATGTTTAGTCATGAACCTTGTAATTTGCTTTGTCTTGTAAATCATTTGAAAAACGATAAGATCAGATGATATGTATAAATAAGAGAATAATGTATGGTTAAATGAATAACCAAGAAAAATGAGTTTGTATAAGATAAGTTGTTTGTAAATCAATGTCTTGTGAAAAGTATGCTATTTGTATAAAATGTTATATGTCTCAAATTGAAATGATTCAAATAACGCTACAATATGTGATACCATACAAACACTTATATATAGGAAGTACCAGCGGCGTATCCACCGTGCTTGTATCATATTACATACGCCTCGTTACTTAAATCACTTACTCAAACCAAACCACCAAGATGTAATGTTTAACAATTGTAGAAATGTTTATGTATAGTCAATGTCTATTGTCAAATGTAAATCATGTCAACAGATACAACAGATTCACACGGTTCAATAGTTACAAACGGTTCATATAATCAAAGGGTTACGACGGCTCACATAGTCATATGGTTACAACGGTTCAAAATGTAGTATAATGTGTTCATATGCTGGATGAGCATATGCAACAGAAATGCAATGTAAAACAATGTACTAAGTATGCACGTAATGGACATACATAGCATAAGTGTAATGTAAAACAATGTACTAAGTATGCACACAATGGGCGTACATAGCAAGAAATGTATTGTAAAGTGATGTACTAAGTATGCACACAATGGGCATACATAGCATAAAATGTATTGTAAAGTGATGTACTAAGTATGCACACAATGGGCATACATAGCATAAAATGTATTGAAATCATGTACTATAAATGTACTAATAAACATAGCAAGTATATGATGTGAAAACCGAACCGGGTCTAAACAGGAAATTGTCGGGTCGAACATGTTTGGACATGTTCTTACACTAATTACCAAGTTATAATAATGATCAAACAGGTTGTATATGTTCTACATTGCTAATTATGCATAAATTAGAATTTAAGTATCCTGTTGACTTTTTATTAGCAAGTTTGACCCGACTTTTGACCTAGTTAGAGTGGGAATCAGGGGGAACCCTTTTAAGGGTTTATTACCCACATAATTACCAACTTATAACTACTTTTGATTCAACTAATCACTGGACCATTAGTGATTAATCTTAAAGTCAACCGTTAATTACGACGGTTTGACTTTTAAGCTAAAACTAAGTAAAAACTTAACTAAGAAAGGTTAAGCAAACTTACAAGAGTCCTATGAACGACCAGAGATCACTTGAGAGAAGTCTTGAGCTCCAGAAGTGATCAGGAATGCAAGAATGAAGGTGTGAAGAACTTGTTGCACAACATGGCCTTTTATAGTGATTAACTCACCATAGATTGTTGACATCTAAGTCTACAACTGACCACAATTCATCAACAAGTGTCCCTAAGTGTCTAGGAGTCGTTTAGGGGCCATCCAAGATGAGGAAGATCGTTTAAAGGTCGAATATGCGCGAAAACAGGCAGCTGTCAAATGTTTCTGCATCTGATGGTCTGACGCGGCCCGCGTAAAGTCAGGTTAACCTTTACGCGGCCCGCCTCAGTCTTGTAATCAGGCAAAAACGTTTTCTAGTTGTTGCATCTCGTCTCTTGGCCCTTCCGAAAGGTCAACTAACTTATTTCTTGCAATTTGAACCCCCTAATTTGACATATAAGGGCTTCAAGATATTTACCCACTTTGTTAAGTCCTCGGTTAACTTTATTGTTACCCGAAAGGTCCTAAACTTCTACGTTGACGCTTTAACCCCTTGTACACGGATTTGATCATAACTTTCTCGTACGATAACGAAACTTTATGAAATTTATATCGTGCATTCTAGTGAGCATAATTAACCGTTACAAAGCTTCGGGTTTGTCAAGTTTAGTCCCTGTAGGCGAATTAACTTGTTTTTGCCATACCAAAGCCTTCAAAACTTATTTCTAAGTTATGTAAAGGTTTTTTTAAGGTATGTTAAGCCTATTTCACTATTCCGGAGTGTTCGTTGCATTAAACTGGTTATATTTACGCATTAGTGTGTGTATAACCTTCCAGAAAGCGATTTAGAGCCTGAAATTGAACAAGAATCGATATGTGCAAAAGATACACATATTTATACAGATCCCAAGTATGAAATACAATATTTCATTGGCTTGGCATTTGTTTGATGGTCGCAGTGACCCAGGTGTCACAGTCTCCCCTACTTTAGGAAATTTCGTCCCGAAATTTATTCGTAGGAGTCCAACTGTGACTTTGTGTCAAGTAACCACCAGATATACAAGGCATAATCCTGTCATTTCCTTAACGGACAATCTTCAGAAATGAAAATGAACAGACGGAGTCATTTTCCTCAACGAGTATTCTTCAAAAACGGAAATGAAGGAATAAGCAAACGGGGATTCATTTCCTCAACGGAAAATCTTCAGAAATGAAAATGAACAGACGGAGTCATTTTCCTCAATGAGTATTCTTCAGAAGCGGAAATGAAGGAATAAAAAAACGGGGATTCATTTCCTCAACGGACAATCTTCAGAAACGAAAATGAACAAACGGAGTCATTTTCAACGGGTGCTTCCTCAGAAACGGAAATGAAAAAGGATAGTCAATCGGATATTCATTTCCTCAACGGACAAATCTTCAGAAACAAAAATGAACAAACGGAGTCATTTTCAACGGGTGCTTCCTCAGAAACGGAAATGAATAGAGCTAATTCTAGACACATGACAAAACTCGCTGTGGTTTCTGTGCACTAAATTCCATAATTATGTATGCATCCATAATTACGTAATTCCTTGCACAGTCCGCACAGTTTGTCTTGTAATGTTTAGGGGAAGAAAATCAAACCTGTGATGAGGGTGACTAGACTACCATAGGGTCCTTTTAATTAGATCGAAAAATGATCTTTTTAATTAGGCCACCAAGGAGTCCTTTCAGCTATATCATCACATGATGTTCCTAACCAGATTTTTGGATCAATCTGTTTAACTAGACCACTCAAGGGGTCTAATTATGGAGTAGTACTTTATAACCCAAGGGACTTAACTACAACGTAGAAGTCCATTAAGGATTTTAGATAACAAAAACTTGGATTACACCAAAAACATAAAAGGGAACACATAAGCACATAATCACATAGTTGCTTAACTCAGTTATTAATTTGTTATTAACTTGTTAGTGATTGAATATGGATATTCAAAGTACACCAGGGAACCAGTCGCTGGACTTCAATGTCCTCTGGGATCTATCTGAAATGATAGGATGATCTCCCAAACTTCGATTTTGTTTTTAAGGAAACGTAATATTCAAATTAAGGAACACAACAATTTTAGGATTTACGGAAATATCCTTAAGTACCCTTATTAAGGATTTATAGTGGTACTTTGGGTATTCGTCTCGTGTTGTAACTTGCGCCTTGTACTTCGTTTCCTTAGAGTAAACGGGTATTTAGGAATTTCGTGGAAACGCAAGAGATCATAAGATGGAAAAATTTTGGGGGTAGTTTGCTTTACAAGGAATACGATTCCTTGATTGTCGGTATTGTAAGAGATATGTTGTTTATACATGCAACCACATAAATACATTGCAATGTAAATAAAAGATTTATTTATAAACAATGATAACAATTGTTTCTTGGACCTTGACAACAAAAGAAAATAATACATAAGACATGATTATTTCTAAACGATGTTGTCTTCTAGTCAGTCAGATGCTCATCCCTGTGCTGATTTGCATTAGCAAGCTTTGGGAAATTTCTTCGGAAATGACCCATCTCGCCACAGTTGAAGCAAGAACCTGGTAGAAAACGACCTTGAGCAGGATTGTTGCCAGCTTGGTTTGGTGCAGCTGCAGCTGGGCAGACTCTTGCTGTATGGCCTATAAGTCCACAAGTTTGGCATTTGCGGCACTTTACATTGGCATGATGATGGAGGCTACATTGGTTGCACAAGGGTGCAGTTCCATTGTATGGCTTCCTAGCAGGGGTTGAGCTGGTTGGTTGGGGACGGCTTGATCATTGTGAGTAACCATGGCGAAGTTCTGAGAAGCCTTTCGCTTCTTTGACTTCTCAGGGGATCCAGTTTGTTCATCCATGGTCTTTGATTCCTCTATTGGGTTCGATTCCTCGACCGGTTTCTTGTCACCTTTTCGGAAAAGTTTACCTTTCCTGATCTTTGATTCAGTCAAGGTTGCAGATAGCTCAATGGCCTGTCTAACTGTAGTAGGGTTGCTACCAGTCACAATGTCTTGTATTGAGTCAGGGAGGCCATCAATGTACTTTTCGATTGCCTTATCCAAAGGCGTGACCATGTTTGGGCATAACAGACTTAACTCCTCATAACGGTCCGTGTAGGCTCGATGCTCACCGCTCTCTTGCGTAAGATCATCAAATTCCCTTTCCAAGGCCCTGATCTAGTGACGAGGACAGAATTCCTTCATCATAAGGGCCCTAAGTTCAGCCCATGTCTGTGCTAGAGCAACTTCTGCACCACGATCCCTCATAACCCCGTTCCACCACGTAAGGGCCCTCTTCTGGAACACACTAGAAGAAAACTCGACCTTGCGATTGTCAGGACACTGCACGTGGCAGAAAGTATTCTCAATGCTCTCGAACCATTGAAGAAGCCCAGTCGCTCCCTCAGAACCACTAAACTTGAGTGGTTTAGCCGAGTTAAAACTATTGAAATTGCATGGACCATTGTTGTTGTTGTTGACTTGGTTCCATTGAGCAAAGAGGTTTGGAAATTGAGCAGCCATTTGCTGCGCAATGATTTCTGCCAGTTCGGCAGTCGCTATCTGGTTTTCGCGTCGAGGAGGCATTCTAAAAGAGAAACAAGAAAGAAAACAAATGAAATGGCATTGGGTAAGAATAGGATGTTACAATTACCGACCATAATCATGGTTGATGGTCATTTGTTTGAACCACGAAGCAAACAAACAACACAAAGGCTGAATCAAAGTAAATAGATCCTCATAGTGTATCGCGAAGACATGCTCGCCTATAAGTGGACACTCACCCCAAGAGTTCCCAGGTAAGAGTGACTGGTCCGATTATGTGGATTTGTACGAACACTCTAGCCTTAGACAGAAAACCCAGGGTACATGCATTCACTCTTCCAGTTTGCACGTGTTCACACTATTTAGGACCCAAAACTTTGACGAGAGTTTTGAAAATTCAAAGGGTCTCGAAACCTTATAACAGAGGGTTCAAAACCTAGTAATCAATCATCCTAGAACAGATGATTAGTTTTAAAAGCGGTTTTGAAATTTATGTTCTTGTTGTGGTCGTCGCCTAAGGATAGGTGACGGTATTGTTTTATGACTAAACGCAAGTAAACTCGCGTTAGGGTCCTAGGAAGGTTATAGACTAGGTCAAAGTATTACTAATAACCTAATTCCCTATAACCATTGGCTCTGATACCAACTTTTCTGTCACACCCCGACCACGTAGAACATACAAAACGTGGCGGAAACGTCGGGGAGTGTTGTAACATAATTAATTGTTTCAAATCCATGGCAATTGAAGTTTCGTTTTATTAATCAAACATGAAAGTTTACATTGTTTTAAACTAGAACCAAAGAGTACATAACATAAATTAACTAGTTCTTGTCTCGTTTTAAGTCACTAAGGCACAGGTCCGCCTAAGTATGTCTTGATAAGTCCTATGCATCATCTCCTGAAAACACATGTGAAAATAGGTACGTCAGCATAAAAATGCCTGTGAGATACATAGGTTTTGTGAAAACAGAATTCATGACTTATGTTTGAGAAAATGTTTAGTCATGAACCTTGTAATTTGCTTTGTCTTGTAAATCATTTGAAAAACGATAAGATCAGATGATATGTATAAATAAGAGAATAATGTATGGTTAAATGAATAACCAAGAAAAATGAGTTTGTATAAGATAAGTTGTTTGTAAATCAATGTCTTGTGAAAAGTATGCTATTTGTATAAAATGTTATATGTCTCAAATTGAAATGATTCAAATAACGCTACAATATGTGATACCATACAAACACTTATATATAGGAAGTACCAGCGGCGTATCCACCGTGCTTGTATCATATTACATACGCCTCGTTACTTAAATCACTTACTCAAACCAAACCACCAAGATGTAATGTTTAACAATTGTAGAAATGTTTATGTATAGTCAATGTCTATTGTCAAATGTAAATCATGTCAACAGATACAACTGATTCACACGGTTCAATAGTTACAAACGGTTCATATAATCAAAGGGTTACGACGGTTCACATAGTCAAATGGTTACAACTGTTCAAAATGTAGTATAATGTGTTCATATGCTGGATGAGCATATGCAACAGAAATGCAATGTAAAACAATGTACTAAGTATGCACGTAATGGACATACATAGCATAAGTGTAATGTAAAACAATGTACTAAGTATGCACACAATGGGCGTACATAGCAAGAAATGTATTGTAAAGTGATGTACTAAGTATGCACACAATGGGCATACATAGCATAAAATGTATTGTAAAGTGATGTACTAAGTATGCACACAATGGGCATACATAGCATAAAATGTATTGTAAAGTGATGTACTAAGCATGCACACAATGGGCATACATAGCATAAAATGTATTGAAATCATGTACTATAAATGTACTAATAAACATAGCAAGTATATGATGTGAAAACAGGAAAGCATGAAAGTAACAAGTAGGCACATGTGTTTCACCCCAAAACAGTTTGGAAAAAAACAGTAAAAGAGGGGTCTATGTACTCACTTGAGATTGCTTAGTAGTCCTTGAGTAACAACCAAACAATGCTAGAGATCACGGATATCAAACGGCACCTAATATAGGTAACTACATTAATAAACCGGACCTAAATCGGAAGATCGGATAGAATGTGATTTAGACCCGACAAGTTTTAAGACTTGTTTAATATGGGTATTTCATACACATTCTGGATTTCTAGATAAAACCGATAAGGTTTGACCCGCTTCGGCTAATTTATGTAAACTAGTTATATAAACCGAACCGAACGCGTAATAAGCGTAACGGGTATCCGTAAGAGCCATATACAGGTTTCCTAAGTTAATATGCTTCAAATATGTTGTGACATCAGTAAGATGTCTTTTATTATGCCCGAAACGTATTTAAACACAAACTATGCCCCGTAGGGGCATTTTGGTAATTTCACATAAGCCGTGAATCTCAAAACTGAAGTCTGAGTTAAACAACTTTTGCTTACTGTTAAAATATTATAATTTACCTAAAATATCAGTAGGTATCAACCCTTGTATGTTTAAAATAGTTTTAGTACATACTATGCGTTAATAACGCTTAAAAAGGCGATTAAGAAGCCGTTTCCGGGTTCTATATATAAGGCTGATATTTTTATTATTCCAGAAGGCTTAAAATAATTTATTTATCATTTAAGATCAGTAGCAAAAGGTTTGGAGGCGTTTAGATATGTAAAACTCATTTTATAGCCCGTAAGGGCAAAACCGACAATTACCGGATTAAGCCTACGACTATAAGTTATGCTCAGCCTAAAATTAATTAAAAATCTTCAAAAATCTCAAAATAATATATTACATCAGTGGGTAATAAGTTTGATATCAAAAAGTAGGCTTAACTAGGCTATATGCTAATTACGCCATTTAATCAACAAAAAGCTTTCATTTTGCGCTAATGAGCATAACTCTCAATCTACACCACCAATTGATCTCAAATTTTGGATACAAGTTTATATATCAGTAACAAAGGTTTCTACTCTTTTACATTTTCAAAAATCACGTTTTAAGGTAAAAAGGGCATAATGGTCAACATATGAGCAATTAACGGAAACATGCATATTAATTGGGTAACTAATGAACCAAGATGTATAATCACAGAGGGATATACTAGTATGTAACCTAGTCCAATTAAAGCTCTGAGGAATTTCTAAAACATGCCTAAACGGGTCAGAACTGAAAGTCAAAGCAAAAGTCAAACTATGCGACTTTCGGTTCCGAACCGGGTCTAAACAGGAAATTGTCGGGTCGAACATGTTTGGACATGTTCTTACACTAATTACCAAGTTATAATAATGATCAAACAGGTTGTATATGTTCTACATTGCTAATTATGCATAAATTAGAATTTAAGTATCCTGTTGACTTTTTATTAGCAAGTTTGACCCGACTTTTGACCTAGTTAGAGTGGGAATCAGGGGGAACCATTTTAAGGGTTTATTACCCACATAATTACCAACTTATAACTACTTTTGATTCGACTAATCACTGGACCATTAGTGATTAATCTTAAAGTCAACCGTTAATTACGACGGTTTGACTTTTAAGCTAAAACTAAGTGAAAACTTAACTAAGAAAGGTTAAGCAAACTTACAAGAGTCCTATGAACGACCAGAGATCACTTGAGAGAAGTCTTGAGCTCCAGAAGTGATCAGGAATGCAAGAATGAAGGTGTGAAGAACTTGTTGCACAACATGGCCTTTTATAGTGATTAACTCACCATAGATTGTTGACATCTAAGTCTACAACTGACCACAATTCATCAACAAGTGTCCCTAAGTGTCTAGGAGTCGTTTAGGGGCCATCCAAGATGAGGAAGATCGTTTAAAGGTCGAATATGCGCGAAAACAGGCAGCTGTCAAATGTTTCTGCATCTGATGGTCTGACGCGGCCCGCGTAAAGTCAGGTTAACCTTTACGCGGCCCGCCTCAGTCTTGTAATCAGGCAAAAACGTTTTCTAGTTGTTGCATCTCGTCTCTTGGCCCTTCCGAAAGGTCAACTAACTTATTTCTTGCAATTTGAACCCCCTAATTTGACATATAAGGGCTTCAAGATATTTACCCACTTTGTTAAGTCCTCGGTTAACTTTATTGTTACCCGAAAGGTCCTAAACTTCTACGTTGACGCTTTAACCCCTTGTACACGGATTTGATCATAACTTTCTCGTACGATAACGAAACTTTATGAAATTTATATCGTGCATTCTAGTGAGCATAATTAACCGTTACAAAGCTTCGGGTTTGTCAAGTTTAGTCCCTGTAGGCGAATTAACTTGTTTTTGCCATACCAAAGCCTTCAAAACTTATTTCTAAGTTATGTAAAGGTTTTTTTTAAGGTATGTTAAGCCTATTTCACTATTCCGGAGTGTTCGTTGCATTAAACTGGTTATATTTACGCATCAGTGCGTGTATAACCTTCCAGAAAGCGATTTAGACCCTGAAATTGAACAAGAATCGATATGTGCAAAAGATACACATATTTATACAGATCCCAAGTATGAAATACAATATTTCATTGGCTTGGCATTTGTTTGATGGTCGCAGTGACCCAGGTGTCACACGTCCTCCCAGGTACGGGGTGAGGTTGCCAAGCCTAAGTAGCGCTACCAACTAATACCATGTTACCTCTCAGGTAACCAAACAACATGGAGGGACTTTAAAGGTGATAAGAAGAGTATATTATACACATTCCAGATTTATCCAAAAGACTTATTCCTCACAGGAATACCCATGATTTACCCAAAACCAATACCTCTCAGGGATACCCAAAGACTGTCCCAACCACCGGGACGCATGCTCAAGAGAGATGAACTCACCGTTGATTTTCTCGGTTAGATTAGTTTCTTGTTTAACAGTTGATCAATCAAACCCTACCATGATTACCAGAGATAGTCAGTTTCATGAGTTCATAATTCACGCATTCATCACACACGGTACTCAAGTAACAACAAGCCTAGCACGTATCATTACGGAAGTCATGGCAAATATTCAGGTCACAGTTACATTCACAACACAAGTTTATATTACACTATAGCACACATCAAGTGGTTCAGTTCACATTCAAATAAACATGTTAGTTGTGACAAGCAATCATGCAACGGAATTAGCCGATTATCATCGTGAAATCATCTAGCGGGTATCTAGGCCTCACACTAGACTACATTACAACTTCATGTTTCAAACAAACAATTAACCGTCTAATACATAATCTCTATAAGTGTGCGGCCCATTACATAACAGTTTCATGCGGCTCTTGTTCCCTCGTTCCTCATTATCAAATCACACAGTTAACCATGCACTACTAAGTCCATTATTATCATAAAATCACCTGGTAGGTATTCGAGCATCATACAAGTTCACGTTACACACCCATGTTAAAAACAGCCCCTACTAGTCCATAACATTCCTTATACACGTGTGCGATAGGTTACCTCTTGCCGTAAATTATGGAATCAGAGACAAGTAGCTCAGCCAATTAAATCAATTAGTAAACAATTCATATAAACCCTAGCCGTGACCTAAGCATTATCGTAAGACCACTACTCAAATCGGATCAACACATGCTCATTATCATCAAAATTAATGCCTCTAATAAATCAAATGTCATAACCATCATACAGCACAAGTAGTCAACACAAACATCATGCATTAATAAATACACACTATACATTTGACTATCACTGACAACTTTATTGGAATACCCATATGACTTTTGATTAGTTCAAGACTAACACACATGTAGGCCAAGTTCATTGATCATCATCTGACAAATTCCTATACACATTTATCATTAAGTCTCTAGTTATATTCAACACCCATAGACTTGTGACCATGCCTATTGTTGCAAACATTAAGTCATGATTATTCTTTTACTGACAATTACTTCAATCAACAAGTATACCTTCGGCTAAGTGTGTCAAGACATCAATTCAAGGTATCAACTATACTAATCCGATTAACTTGAATAAGATCAAATAAGTAAGCACGTTTATAAACAAACATAATTGTTAATCAAGTTTTCGTATCACAAGTCATTCACGTTTATAAAACATATGCATGCAATATTGTTAAACATATTCACACATAACAAGATCAAATAGTTGAGAATTAATTCAAACATGAAATCACTAACTAACGAAAAAAGGCACTACTGAGTGGGCAGATGGGGAAGCTCTGGGCGACTTCGGCGATTTCGTGAAAACCCTAGATCGTTCCATCCATACCTGGTCTCGATTGATTTTGTTTAGCATCTAAGGAGGTTGATTTCTTCTCTGGTAAGGAATCCTTTAATCGTTCCTTAGGTTCTAACCACTTGAAGTCAGATTAGGTTTTTTATTTTAGGGTTTAGTTCTTTTTGTTCTTGGTTTCTTTACGATTGTCTATGGGGTAAGCAGCTGGTTCGTTATACATAACTGCATTAGGGTTTCGACAGTCCTGCTCCATTCGTTGCTATTTGATGTGCGATCTGATTGTACATATTCTGATCCAATCGTGTCTTGGGGTTATCATCAGGTGTTACGCAAACACCTGCTCAAACCTTTCCCTAATCTAGGTTTCAGCTGGTTTGTAGTTTACGTTCTATGCTATGGCTGTTGATAAGGAAGTACAAAATGAGGATAACTCAAACGTTTTTGCGAGAAAGATCAAAAGTCTTGATGGGAAACCATTTGAGCCAAGACTAACATCACAAATGCCTACGGTTTCAGAAGTGGGGAATAAGAAGGTACGGTTCATGTTACCGCTGAATGATACTGACTACGTTCTTGGCTGTTCTGATTCCCCAGATGAGGATTATGCAGTGGTTTTTGATAAGCGAAAGGTATCATTTGTGCTACCGCTAAATGATGTCAGTCCTGCTCGTGTGCGAAAGCAGGAACAGGGTGATAATGCTCGAGTCCAACAGCAATTGTATGTTGATGTGGTCCTAAACAAACAGGTAGAGCAGGGAGGTACTAAGCGGGCTGGTAATCCAAATCAGAATCAAAATGAGGATGCAAACGCTAGAAAGGCCAATGATGCGGCTCAGCAAGTTCCGAAAGTCAATTTTCGAACGCTAAACTCAGATGCCTCAATGGATGGTGTGGATGTAGTGCTACCGATTGATTCTGTTCGCCAGGTTAATAACAGGTTATCTAACACCCTTTATGGTTATTTCCTGGGGGATAGAATTGCATATCCAGTAGTTGAATATTTTGTGAGAACAAATTGGAAGAAACATGGTCTTCTAAAAACGATGATGAATTCAAATGGGTTCTTTTTCTTCAAGTTTGAAGATAGAAAGGGAATGGACGCTGTTCTTGAAGGGGGACCTTGGATGATCCGTAACAAACCTATGTTTCTCAACATTTGGTCCCCTACAAACACCCTTAAAAAAGAAGAGTCTAAAAAGGTTGCAGTTAGGTGAAATTGCATGACGTTCCTCTAGTGGCGTATTCTGATGATGGTTTAAGCATGCTGGCTTCAAAAATTGGGTCTCCTGTGCGGCTGGATTCGTATACTATTGATATGTGTAATGAGGCTTGGGGACGGAGCAGCTATGCTAGGGCTCTCATTGAAATATCGGCTGATCAGGATTTGAAAGGCACCCTAACCATGGCTATTCCTGAATTGGATGGAAACAAATATGTTACGGAGACTATTCGAGTGGAGTATGAATGGGAACCTCCGAGATGTGCTCACTGCTGTGTGTTTGGGCATGAATCTGAGGAATGCCCTAATCGTATTGGCTCAACATCCAAACATCCTACTAACAGGCCGAAAGTAGATGAGGATGGTTTCACTGAAGTTAAGGTTAAGAAGAGTGCAAAGAAGAATGGCTTTCAAGTTAAACCAGAAGCCTAAATTTGAGTACAGACCGGTGGATAGGAAGAAAAAGGCTGCTGCAACTCAGCAGGTTTCTACTTCCCATAAAATTCAAACTCATAATCCATTTTCTGCTCTCTTGATTATGTTGGGGGACATGGTGGTTCAATTCAAGGGAGAAATAAAGGGGGTAGACAGATTCATGAGGATTCAGATGAGGATGAGGTTGAAGTTGTCTATGATGAAACCAATGAGTCTATAACTTCGGGTACATATCCTTCGTCTTCAAGAGCAGGGGCAAGCACCTCTTCCACAAAGTTCTCCAATGCTTAGATTGTCTTTGGTTCGTCTAAAGGGGCTGCCGGTTCGTGGCAACTTCATTTTTTATGATGGACGTTAAAGATTTTGGTTATGTATTGTTTTGTCTGCTAGATATCTTTTCATGATGTATAGTAGGCTAGGTTGATGTGATGTCATAGGTGCTTTTATGTTTGTTGGCTTACATATATGGGGCATGTCCTGTATATGAACTAGTGTGGAACTCAGCCTCACTACTTGTACTTATTTGCGGTTGTTTATAATAGATTCACCGGGGTAACCCTTTACCCCAAAAAAAATTAAATCACTAACCAAAACCCGGTCAACTGGAACGATGCCTCAAAGGGGTGGGGTCCTATCTTCTGTCGTCGCATTATAAGGAAGTCTAGGGTTGGAATATGTGTTGTGCTAACAAGTTACGTAATTCCATGTGTGTATATATTCTAAATTCTACAGCCGGCCCCTAAAACCATGACCCACTTGGGCTCTGATCGGCCCAAATGTGATTCTGATCCAGTTATACGTGCTCGGGTTTGGGGCGGTAACATGCTTAGCCGAAATGGGCTCAAGCCCATGTAAGTGGGCCACCTAAACAGATGGCAAAGTTGCCGGGTTCGAGCTTCAAGAGTTTGGGCTGATCTCACAGTTTGAGCGACAAGGGTTGCGGTCCAGTTATACCTATGGTTTAACACATATACCTGGCCCAAAAATAAAACATGTAGTATGACGAGGTTATCATGTGTGTTCGATTTAACAAGGTTATAATAACACCTAACATAACAATTGTTGACGCGGTCACACATATGAACGAAGAAGAAGAATAATACAGATCGGAGTTACAAGACTAACCTTGGAAGTTCGGGTTGTCACATCATCCCCAACTTGAAAGAAATTTCGTCCCGAAATTTGATAAGTAATTCAAATCCACAAGATGTTAACTCAGGATGACTGTGGATTTCCGCGGGTACCACATCATCCCCAACTTGAAAGGGAATTTCGTCCCAAAATTCGCCAATGATAGCAAAAGTTGGTTCGACCACTGAACAATTGAGGATATTAGAGCTTTATCAGGTCCTTACGTTCTTGCGTGAACTCCGGTCCACGTTTTGAGTTCCAACGAACTCTCACGATTGCCATACGACTATGCTAACGAATGTTGACGTTCTGGTCCATGATTCCAGTAGATTTCTCAATAGTTGCAGCTTGTCATTAATCTCAGACCCTAATAGGGGTATCACAAGTGTTTCATCGGACGTACACCACCTTAGATTCGAGACATAAATGATATCATGCACATTACCCAATTCGTCGGTTAACTCGAGCTTGTGAGCCATGTCACCGATTCATTCCAGAATCCGAATGTCCCCAACGCATCATAAAATAAGCTTGCCACGTTTCCTATAACGTACTGCACCCTCCCAGGGTGAGACCTTCGATTATGACACGTTCGCCTACAGCGAACTCCCAGTGTTTCCTAAGCTTATCAGCTTTCCTGGCGATCACGCGTTGTCGCCACACGATTTCCAATCTAAATAATCTTTCCAAGAGTTTCGAATGCAGGACCTGGACCCGTGATTAGGTTGTCATCCACCTTAGTCCAACAAGGAGGCTGGCATTGTCATCCATGCAATGCCTCAAACAGAGCTGTATGCATACTAAAGCGGTAACGACTGTAGTAAAACTCACCCAAAGATAAGTGTCCTTCCAAATGCTTAATAAAGTCAATCACGCACATGCTCGCAGCATGTCTTCGTGTGTCAGGAGGGTTCGTTGCTCTGTCCAGTTGTCCCACAGTGATATGTAATGCTCATGTCTAGGCGTGAGCCAAGGGTGTTGTGTGTTGTCCGTCATAAATCAAACATGGATCAAAATCAAGGGTATCAGGAGTTGGCACCTCGTGCCTAAAAGCAGCCTCTCTTAGAGGAAGATCCACAGTTATGAAGACTCATCAGTTTCCTTGGTTGCGAGAAAGTGTGCTGGTTACGTGGGACAATCATCGATCACCCAGGTGATATTGTTTCCGTTTCAAGTTGTAGGTAGACTAGCGACAAAATCCATGGTAGTCTGTTCTCATTTTCCATGTGGGCGTTGCCGGTTGCTGATACTCCACCTTGACTTTCCCACAAGTCAAACGTTGTACACATACATCGCTAGGTGGGCCTTCATGCCCGATCACCAATGCAAGATTTATAGGTCCTAATATCTCTCATCAAAACCCAGACGACTAGAATGTCGAGGCTGGAGTGCTTTGTTCAACACAAATTCCCTACGGTTGCCATATGATGGGATCCATATTCGTTCCATGAAGTAGCGAACATCGTCTGATTTGCCAAAAGTTGCTCCTCCATGCCCCGCATGGTCTCAACTTGACAATTCTCTTCCTTTAGTGCTTCGATGTGAACTGGGTCAATCTGATCAGGTAGGCTAGAGTCGATGGTGAGTTGCAAGCTCATACGCGTTTAGGTTCCATAGTCGTATTCGCTCAAGAGTTTCATCCAGCGATACCATCACATAATTAGCTCTCTCAAAACAAAGGTACACAGGAGGCCCTTGTGATCGGTCTAAGTAACTCATTTGGTACCGTCCAAGTAATGCCCTCGATTTAAATCCAAGGCCATAGTTTTCACCCCCAAGTTGTGAGTCGTGCAATTCTTCTTGTTAATCCACCACATAGGCCATCACCTACTCGTGTTGCATTGGCGTGTAACTGGGATTCTGATTCATACCATCATTGTATACCACTGAATCACCCGCACCCTCGGGTAGAAACGAAGCTCAGTGCATTGTAATGTTGGGTTTCGAAAGCTGAAAAGACGTTCTCCCGTTTTGTCTTCCATGAACACAGCTCCCTGCTGTGTTAAAGAGGTTAAAGTTGTGCGATCTTCGAAAATCCCATGATGAATCTGCGATGGTATCTAGCGAAACCAAGGAATTGCTGTATCTTCGAAGGGATCTTTGGTGTATAAAATTTGCAACGACCGCATCGCCATCATGGTGTACAAAGTTGCAATCACAGCAACGCATTCGATATGTCGTTCTAAGAGCATTCTCCCCTTGGACTTCCATCTGACGATAGTTCGTTCGTTAGTCAGTCCTCGAATGGAAGTTTGTCCCTCGCAACGGGTTGATAGGCTAGCAATACATGGGTGAGGCAAACAGTTCTCGTCTATCGCTTTGTTGAGTTCTTGAAAATCAGTACACATACGAAAAGGCTTATCTTCACGGATATAACTAGGGCTCCCCCAACGCGAAAAGCTAGGTCCGACAAAACTCTCGTTCAACAGTTCCTGTGGTGGATTAGACAGCTCTTGCAACTCTCCTGGTGCAAGATGGTAAGAGTACGAGTAATCAAGGCTGCCTCTTGCGTGAAATCAAACTGAGATTCGGCCTAACAGTTGTGGAAGTAAACCTGAAAGTCCCTCGGGTAGCAATGGTGGATCCTCGAGCCTCTTTTCCTTAGCCTTAACATCAGCAACGGTTGTTAGCATGGCGGGGTAAAACCTCCGGAGACACTTATGGGCTTTCATTGCTGATAGGATGCTAACCGTTGCGCCACTCTGACGCGTTAGAAAAGATAACAATCCTCCACTAAGGAGAGGGATACGTAGAATCTTCTCCTCATAGGGTACATCTATCAAGAATAACAGAAGAAAGGTCGATGTCGAACACTTGTCCCACAAGGTCGAGTTTGCATCCCAACGATCATGTGGGGTTTCCATGGTCTTGCCATCAGCCGATTCCTCAACAGGTGGGGTTTCAAGAAGCATCAGGGTTATATAGAACAGAGACGAAATGATTCGTTACCAGGAACGTGTATGCCACCATGTTATTACAATCCTGGCGTCGCCCACGCCAATCCTAAATGCCCCTCCATGAGCATCATTTCCCGTATGGTTGTACTTGTTGCGAGAATTTCCAGTACGGCCGTCGTTTCCTTGGTTGTTGTCGTTTTGATTTAGCAACAGCCCCTCCATGTCGTAGGCACCTTCATTTCCGTGTCGCGTCCTAGGCGTTACTCATTGTGCCGGCTGCTTCACGTTCCATACCATGGTCAATTGTCGTCGTTTATGTCCCGATTAATCTGTAAAAGTTGACTCCCATGAGTCGCTGGCTGGGGTTAAGGATTCGATTGGAGTCAAATCACTGATGTTCGTTTCCGGTAACCAGGGTCGGTGAAATGCTAAAGTCGGTAAAGTACTACGTTTACCCTCTTGTCCATCGTTCTTGTAAGTTGACTGAGTAATACACGGTATGTTGCGAGAGTGTTGCAGAAGTTATCACACTTCGGGATTTAAGACGTCAATACGTTAAGTTCCAGCAAACGAAGAAAGGTGATAAAGGTATAGACCAATCATTTTCGTTGCAACATCCAACTCTAGGATGTTCGTACAAGCACCTAACATTCTACACAGTTCGCTAGGCGTTCAAATGGGTGTTCAGGTAATACTTGATAGCATCAAGATTCGAAAAGATTCAGAGAGGAGTGAAAAGGTCATGTTCGAGTAGGAGACAATCACTGCTATGACTCCTACAGACTGTTGCGTTTCACATCGATCAAATAACGGAACAGAACCCCTCTTTCACTTGTTAAGCCTCACTGGGACTCGCATGCACCCCACATTATTATTGTGTGTGCACCCACAATAATATTGCGATTTGTATGCTCATCTCTGTTCCTCTTAACTCATGTCAAATGGTTCCTCAAATTCGAGTAGCAAATAAAGAGCAACACGAAACGTAAGCCATGAATGTTTAGGGAAATACCACCCTATCATCACATAACACATGCAAGTAATACATGAATTCATACTGTTGTGCTAAACGTGCAATCACATGCAATATCATATGTAGGTGTTCACTAGTTATGCAGTACAATGAGTATACGAGAGACGAACCTTGCAATCTGGAGCTGAGTGTCATGGTCGTATCCGCGTATTCAGAACTGTTCGGTTATAGTCTAGTTTTACAAAAACATTTTAAAACCAAGTTCACTATAACCAGTGGCTCTGATACCAAACTGTCACACCCCCCAAAATACCACCCATGGGAAACCCTGCTAGGCGTGTGACAAACCAATAACGAGCCACTAATCATATTGAACCAATCAGAATTTTCTAAATAAAATCATTATTTATTAATAAAAAGTACCATCAATAAGTTTAAATTAAAACCAACGTGTTCAGCGGAAGAAAATCAAAGAAAACATAGTTTAACTGTTTCAGAACCAACGTGTCATATCAATAATTCCAACACATGTATCCATCCAGTTTGACCCATGGCCACTCCAGCTACACAAGACAGCAAGTTCCAATCCAAGACATCTAACGACCTGCGAGCATGAAACAAGTGTATCAGACAACGCTGGTGAGTTCATAGTTTTGTGAAAACGTTAGTTACCAAGTGTTTAGTCCAGTTCATTAATTACAATGTTGATAATACCCCGAGTACAAGACGGCTCCTGATTTACATTGCCCTTTCTCCAATGCTCCTATCAAAGCATTGGTCATGACTAGGTCATTAGTTCAACACCCGTCCTCCCAGGTACGGGGTAAGGTTGCCAAGCCTAAGTAGCGCTACCAACTAATACCATGTTTGTAGGATCGGATTCCGACCTAAATGAGTCGTTTGGAAGAGTTCTACTCCGTTTCAGAGGCGGAAACTAAGAAACGGATCAGTAAACAGCTTGTTTCACACTTAATCTTCTTGTATATTAATTTGACAACCTTTACATTCAGAAGAGAAACCGGCAGCACTTCGGTATAGCTCTGAGAAAACTGTTTGAACTATCCAACTGAAACCTATGACAATCTATATATAGTGCTAATGATTTCGCTTGAAGACTCTTGAAGCGACACCCTTCAAGCGAAATTGACAAATTGTCTTGAAGCGAAATCCTCATGCTATTTTGTCTTCTTGTGAAATCCATGCATAACTTTCATTCTCACGTGAATATGTAGTATGATGTCATTGATGATGTCATCTAGATGATGTCATCATGACATCATGTCTTGATTAGCTCCGTACCAAACCGAGACTCGATACAAGACGAAGACGACAGATGTGTGCACCAACAGACTCCCCCTCAGATGTTGACGAGTCTTAAGTGTCGAGTCTTTGCAATCTTCAGTCTTTATCAGTCTTTTGACTTCCTTCAGGATCTCTACCTGGCTCTATTCTATCTCCAATTCTCTCTCTCTCTAACAGACTCCCCCTCAAAACATGCTGGGATCGTAGTCTGGCTTTTACAGAATTTCAGAATCCTCAGGTATCGGAACCTGGCACTCTATCTACTATCCTGCACATCCTCTACCCAAAAATAAGATTCACAAGAATAAAATATTTAACAATTTATCAAATTTCATGCACCAACACTGAGCCTTCTCCAATCAGTATACAATCAAACATTAACAATAATCATTTAACAAATTCTTTATCTCTGAAAAAACTTTTCAATCAAAATCACCCAAACCTATTCGTCATGTTTAGCACTCGGAATTTTGAAAATCAGCTTTTCAACATCAATTGTCTAAAATCTTTTTGAATTTTTTCAAAATTTATGCTAAAACACACCGAAAATCTTTTTGGATTTTGAAACTGAAACAGAAATGAAATGCAGTAAAGAAATATTTATATACAATATTTTTGTGAGTTTGTGTAAGAGGATCATATCAGTTTTTGAGACCAATCACCAACACCGTTAAGCTTCATTTCAGTTTAAGTTCTAAACGATTCACTTAGATTGTCAGTATACTTGTCCACTTAAATTTTCACACAAAGTTCAATTGATCCGAGATACGAGGTTAATGTTTTAAGCACTTGAACTTATCCGTGTTTCCCACTACTTGAATATACTCCCGTATCCAGATCCCAATATTCAGTCTTACAGGTGAGTATACCACAGATGATATCTGTCAGGGGAATAAATTATAGTACGAGGGCCGTGAGAGCTCAGGTCGATACTCCCGTATACGCAGAGAGATGACGGCTTCGACTTTCGGTGTGTCCCCTTTAGAGGATCTTTTGCATTACAACAGCAGCGACTATCAATTTTATTGTTTCATCAGCTTGCTGAGGGCGATGCTATGTTTCAAGCATTTGCAGAAAGCATTATCCGGGGACTAGGTTAGAAAATTCTTTCAGCAGAAGTCCCGAGATAATACCCCAGATATCACTGAGCATAAAGACCTAGTATCTCAGAATAAGGGACCTTTCAAACAAGATTTCAGGGGTTACCTATATATCCAAGTTTGTGTTAACCCACAGAACAAGCAAGTTTGAAATTTAGGTTTATATCTCGTCACAATCTACTAAATGTGCAAAAATCTACTGGCACATCATCAGTGAGACCGTTTATCACATTTTTACTTTCCAATTCTTTAGCGTGCCGTGATAGTCCACTGATGTACTATCATTTCCTCTTATTCGCAACACAACTCATTTTGAATTTTATCATGTTTTTGGCTTTTTCAAATTTTCAAATGTTTTTGGATTTTCTGAAAAAAAAATTACTCCCCCTAAAATGCAAACACATTTTAGGAAATTTGAAAATAAACTGTACAATAAAGTGACAACTGATATCGAATCGCATCAAATCGCCATTCACTAAGCATAAACAATCAGAACTCCCCCTATCACAAAACTATTATCTCATTTAGATTTCAAAACACTTAAGTTTGTTTTAATCAAAATGATTTTTCCGGAAAATAAGTTTTGATGATATAATCGTTTATAAATTCGGGGTGTGGTTCATCACATTGTCTTTCAAAATACCAATTGTAAGTATGGTCCAATCAAGTTCAACTTAATGACCTTGATTAACCTTTTTCATGTAAGCATTTTCTATACCAATTGTAAAAATTACCACATGTAGGAATGTTACGTCTACATCACCATTTTACCAATCATAATGCCGATTCCTGCTTCACACTTACCAACCTGGAAGCTCCGGCGTAGTCCTTCAACCTGTAAACATTCAAACACTATCAAAATCTTTCAACCAAAAACTTCAAACATTAGAAAGATGCCGATTCCTGATCCACGATATAAACTTGGGATCTCCGGCATAGTCCTTCGACTATCATGGGAAACATACTTCCATCCAAGTCTTCTCAGACTTGATGGCTTTCAGTTCTTGCGCAGTAGGGTTGTATGTTGCCTTTTTAGTTGCATAAAAATCTTTAACCCCCTTAACTTTCCCATTCAACATTTTTCCAAAAATTTTCTTAACACTTCCATTGAATGTTTTCTCGACATCAAATTTAGTTTTCTCTGTGTAAAACTGATTCGAGATATCAACCTTACCAACTTTCTGTTTAATTTCTTCAAATTTCAGTGATGGAAACTCATCATCATTCACTGAAATTTTCACCTCACCCTGTGGCTCTTCTGGCTTTGTGGAACCAGATTCATCACCGACTTTCTCATCATCTTTCTTAACAACCCACACTTGGTTGTCTTTTGCATTCTTTTTGTAAAAATTCTTTTTAGAACATTCACCAACCTCATAAGTTGAGTTTTCAAAAATTTTAAATTTTTCAATTGGTGGTTCAACATCAACAACTTTCTCTTTCAATTTCTGATAAACTCCCTGTTTTGTTTTGGCATTTTTCTGACAGTTCCATGCAATGTGACCAGTTTCATTGCACTTGTAACAGGTACGAGTCTCTCTTTGATAAAACAATTCAGTTCCATTCTTCTTCTTTTCAGCAAGAAATTCTTGATTTGACTGTCTCCAGAATGGTTTCTTCTGTTCTTCTTCTGCAAATCCACCTGATACAAATTCTGTTTTTGTTTTAGAATTTTTCAAATTTTTATGATTTTCTTGTGGAATAAATCCTAATCCTTTCTTTTTGTAGCTACGATTTTGGTTAGATTTCTTTTGAAAACCAGAACCAAAATTGTAACCCTTTTTCTTGTTTAGACGTTGTTGCACTCTTGAGGTGTAAGGTCTTGGATTTTTAGAAAGATTAATATCTTTTATTTCAGAAATGTTGATTTCTGTTAGTTTGAAAACCTTTTTAATCATTTCAGTTTTAACACCTCTTATTGGAAATTCTTTGTCATAATATAATTTGTCCGAATCATTTAAAGTGTATGCAACTTCAAATGTTTCATCATCCAAATTTGCTTTTGATAACAAAAATTCTTTACTATAAGACCGTTTAACCAACGACTTGGAATTTGTGACCGACGAACTCGAACTTTTGACTGACGAACTTGAACACCCAGACTCAGACTTTGACTCAGACTCCTCCTCAGTATCTAACACCTGATCGACCACCTTTTTTATTAACTCAGACTCATGATCAGTATCGGATGAGGTAAATGTGACATCAATGTTATCTGGTAAAACGTCAGTTGTGTCGGTTTTTAGCTTTATATTGACTGCTTTTTCAAGTTGCTCCTCGTTCGGTTTTCTAGGAGAATACCCTTCCCAAATTGGAGGTGGACACTTGTTATATCTAACAGTCGGTTTCTTACCACTATCTTTCTTTTCCTTCTTTGGCTTATCGTCTTGAAAAGCTTCCATACCTGCAACAGTTGGGTAAATACGATCAATGAGATAATCAGAACTAGAATAACTTTGTAATAGACGTCTAATTCTCTCATTCTCAATTTTTTCTGTCTCCAACTCTTGCTTCCATTTAGCACTTTCTTCGATGTAAAAATTAATTGCTTTCTGCTTTGTCATCATCACAGCATTCATCATCGTAAGAGCTTGTTCTCTTTCTGAATTTGTCTTTTGGAGACCAGTTACTGTTTTGTTCAAGACATCATAAGATTCTTTCACATAGTTAAGATTGAACAGTAACTGCTCTTTCTTCTTCTCATACTCAGCGATTATGTCATCTTTTGCTGCACATTCCTTGCATGCTTCTAAACACTTCTCGCAAGGCTTTACAACTTCAACAATCTTCTCAACTTCGATTGTTTTAACTACCTCAATCACTTTTTCTACTTCTTTTTCAACCTCAGTAATCTTCTTAACAACACTTTCCACATTCTGAACATCACCATCAGATTCAGTTTGTTGTTCTTTAGCAGCTCTTTTCTCCTTTAGTTTCTCTACTCGATCTGCAAAATAAAAATGAAAACTTTCAGGAGAAAGATGAGATTTGGCAACATTAACATATTTTTCTTCCTCATCATCACTGCTGCTATCAACTGATGTTTGATCAAACTCTACAGATTTTCCAGAATCAGCATCTGATACACCAGAATCAGACGAAGTTTGATCAAATACAACTTCTTTTTCTGAAATAGTAACATTTTGAACACTCTCATCAGAACTTTGTAGACTTTCATCCGCATTTTCTGAAATTTCTCCAGATCTTTCTGAAAGTTTATCAGTACTATCTGACTCTTCATCTGTTGACATAGACTTTTCATCTTCACTTTTCACATTCTCTCCAATAGATCTCATCCAAGTAGCAAACAAATCTGGCTCTCGGATGATCTTGGCAATGAAAGCTTTGAAATCACCCTTTTCATCAACAAACATATCCCAGCTGAAGCCTTCAGGTAATCTCTCATCATCTTGATCAACTATGCATGCTTTCCTATCAGAAGATATGTAATTTTTCCAGTTGAAATCTACCGCACACGCTCTCTTGGAATCCTCAATCTTTCTACCATGAGCTGTATGTGAATCTTGTGATTGACCAACTTGCTGATAAATGGCTTTCCGGTAGTAATCATCTTTTCCAAACGGATTCTGAGCACCACTAGCTTCCCTGTTCTTGCACTCCCGCTTGAAATGGCCTTTTTCCCTGCATCTGAAACAAGTAACTTTAGATTTATCAAAACCTAAAGTAGATACACAAGCATCAAGAAAGTCATTTCTCCCGGTAATTGTTTTGAATTTCTCAGCTCGTCGAAGAACACTTGCGAGACACCATTTTATATCCATAAGTTCCATCTCTTCAGCGTCTATCTGATCGTAATCCTCTTTGGTAAGCATAGGATTGCCGATCCTACCAGCAACAAGACCTTCATAGGATAACAAAACTGAACCCAGAAGTGCCATATGGTCTTTAGCAGTGTCTTCAGAAAAACTTTGACCTTCTGGAAGATTGAGAGCTATGTTGCATTGAATCATGTATCCATTTCCTGTTTTTGTACTCTGAGACTGAAAACTCGAATTTGATTCTTTAGGATTAACACTCGGAAATGATGAGAATCCACTGGTGCTTTTGCCTGAACACTGATCAGCTTTTTCTGAAGAATCCCCAGCACTGAATGCAGTCTGAATTTTCGGACTTCTCTCAGATTCTGAAACCGGAATGCTACCTTTGTAGTACATTTTAATATCCTGTTGACCACTCGGACTGTTCATCCTAGCTATTTTCTGTTGCTCCAGATCTTGACTTTCAATTTTCTCTATAAACTGTGAGATTGTCAATCCATCATACACACCAGTATTCTTCAAGATCATCAAATACGTTCCCCACTCCTTTTGAGGTAACGCGTCCGCCAATTTATCCACCCACTCCTCACGACCTTTTTCAACACCCAACATAGATAAAGATCGCACCAAATGACAGTATCTCTCGATTAGCTTTTTAGTATCCTCTCCCGGCAAACTACAAAACAAATCAAATTCTTCCTTTAGTAACGCTTTCTTGCTTTTGATCATGTTTTCGCTTCCCTCGAACTTGACCTTTAGTGCATCCCAAATTGACATAGCAGTTTTGTCGTGCTGTAACAGAATGAATATATCTTCTTTTATCGCCTGCTGCAACAAACTAATCATCATTTTCTCAGCTCTATACATTGCTCGTTCTTGATCAGTGAACTCGGATATTTCTTTGATGACTTGCAAATCTGTTCGAGGCAATGTGTACTTCTTCAATATGCATTCCCACGATCTGAGATGATTTGCCTGAACCCAGTTTTCAAAGCGATCTTTCCACCCGTAGTATTCTTCAATACTCATCAGTTTCGGGGGTTTCTGAGTGGTTCCCGTCTCGTTTTCAAGATTCATGGCTTGAGCAATCGCAGCTGGTGATGACGGTGTTGCAAACGCATTATAAAACCCGGTATCCATGACTTGAAATCAAAGAATTTCTCAAACAATCTTTCACACGAACTGATTCTCCTCGTAACACAATAATACCGGACAAGTACCTTTACAAAAAAAAACAAACAAACAATCAGTTTAAACGCTTATCAATTAATTGAATAAGACTGGTACTCGAACTGATGATTTTTCTGTTCGGACAGAACGTTGACCAACTGTGCGGACTGAATGACCCGGATCGAATTCAATTGACCTTAACCCTTTGAAACTTTTGAACTCCAACCCGTACGAACTGAACTATATCACTTAACTTGGCCACACAAAACAAACTTGACTGAAACCGCAACTTGACAGACAAAAACAACTGATCGAACCATGCGAACCGACTAAACTCCAAACCTTGTAACCTGACTACCAAACTTTGTGAAGTGATTAAAATTCAAACACATGAACCGATGATCACATGTACATAACAACTTTTCAATTTAAACCAACACTTCAATTGATTTAATCTGATTTAACCAAATATTCAATTAAAATGATTCATTTGGTGGTCTTGGACTGATCACTTGGACTGAAGCAAGAACTATCTGACACCTTATCTATCCACGTAACCTGAATTACAATTTTCAAGACCTCGAAATGATTATATCACATGCCGAACAAAACCCATTTACTTTTTCACATGCAAACCACTTAGATAAAGCAATCACATGACCAATCTGACACACTTAAATGTCTAACACATGCATACCGACAATTTTATATTTCACACATATCGATGATATTTCTTTTAAACAATTCAAGCAAGATATATTGAAGCGGAATCTTCACGTTTTTCAAATCATACTTTCAAGCGATATCATCAAACAAATTTTTACTTCAAGCGAAATCCTCAATTTCGCTTCAAACTCTCAAGCGAAATCAATGAAAACAGTTGCTGATGTCATCATATGTTCGAACACTTGAAGCGAAATCACACAAAATTACAAGTTTTAGGCTAATTTTAATGCTGAAACTTTCCAGGAACTATTAAAACGTGTTTTTGCACAACATATGTGATATTTGTCCGATTTTATCCGTAAAATGTTTGAAATTTCGAAAAAGAATGATGTAGAAACAGAAATCGTGGTGAAAACCGGCTGTTTTTGGCAAGAACTCCTCGTCCTGAGCTCTGATACCAATTGTAGGATCGGATTCCGACCTAAACGAGTCGTTTGGAAGAGTTCTACTCCGTTTCAGAGGCGGAAACTAAGAAACGGATCAGTAAACAGCTTGTTTCACACTTAATCTTCTTGTATATTAATTTGACAACCTTTACATTCAGAAGAGAAATCGGCAGCACTTCGGTATAGCTCTGAGAAAACTGTTTGAACTATCCAACTGAAACCTATGACAATCTATATATAGTGCTAATGATTTCGCTTGAAGACTCTTGAAGCGACACCCTTCAAGCGAAATTGACAAATTGTCTTGAAGCGAAATCCTCATGCTATTTTGTCTTCTTGTGAAATCCATGCATAACTTTCATTCTCACGTGAATATGTAGTATGATGTCATTGATGATGTCATCTAGATGATGTCATCATGACATCATGTCTTGATTAGCTCCGTACCAAACCGAGACTCGATACAAGACGAAGACGACAGATGTGTGCACCAACAATGTTACCTCTCAGGTAACCAAACAACACGGAGGGACTTTAAAGGTGATAGGAAGAGTATATTATCCACATTCCAGATTTATCCAAAAGACTTATTCCTCGCAGGAATACCCATGATTTACCCAAAACCAATCCCTCTCAGGGATACCCAAAGACTGTCCCAACCACCGGGACACATGCTCAAGAGAGATGAACTCACCTTTGATTTGCTCGGTTAGATTAGTTTCTTGTTTAACAGTTGATCAATCAAACCCTACCGTGATTACCAGAGATAGTCAGTTTCATGAATTCATAATTCACGCATTCATCGCACACGGTACTCAAGTAACAACAAGCCTAGCACATATCATTACGGAAGTCATGACAAATATTCAGGTCACAGTTAGATTCACGACACAAGTTCATATTACACTATAGCACACATCAAGTGGTTCAGTTCACATTCAAATAAACATGTTAGTTGTGACAAGAAATCATGCAACGGAATTAGCCGATTATCATCGTGAAATCATCTAGCGGGTATTTAGGCCTCACACTAGACTACATTACAACTTCATGTTTCAAACAAACAATTAACCGTCTAATACATAATCTCTATAAGTTTGCGGCCCATTACATAACAGTTTCATGCGGCTCTTGCTCCCTCGTTCCTCATTATCAAATCACACAGTTAACCATGCACTACTCAGTCCATTATTATCATAAAATCACCTGGTAGGTATTCGAGCATCATACAAGTTCACGTTACACACCCATGTTCAAAACAGCCCCTACTAGTCCATAACATTCCTTATACACATGTGCGATAGGTTACCTCTTGCCGTAAATTATGGAATCAGAGACAAGTAGCTCAGCCAATTAAATCAATTAGTAAAAAATTCACATAAACCCTAGCCGTGACCTAAGCATTATCGTAAGACCACTACTCAAATCAGATCAACACATGCTCATTATCATCAAAATTAATGCCTCTAATAAATCAAATGTCATAACCATCATACAGCACAAGTAGTCAACACAACACATCATGGCATTAATAAATACACACTATACTTTTGACTATCACTGACAACTTTATTGGAATACCCATATGACTTTTGATTAGTTCAAGACTAACACACATGTAGGCCAAGTTCATTGATCATCATCTGACAAATTCCTATACACATTTATCATTAAGTCTCTAGTTATATTCAACACCCATAGACTTGTGACCATGCCTATTGTTGCAAACATTAAGTCATGATTATTCTTTTACTGATAATTACTTCAATCAACAAGTATACCTTCGGCTAAGTGTGTCAAGACATCAATTCAAGGTATCAACTAGGGTCATGCTAGCTGCATACGCCCAAAATTATTTTCACACCCCAAAGCGCCGCGCTATGGCCAAAGCGCGGCGCTTCGATCGACAGAACGTGCTTCGATTGACGTTTGAAACATTCGATACTGTTTGACAGACATAAAGCTGATTATGATGTTTTGTCGTTAACCCTAAGCGCCGCGCTTTGGCCATAGCGCGGCGCTTCGACCCCAAATTTCACCCTTTTAAAGGCCCCTTTTAAAAGCAACCTCTGAGACAGACAGTTCGATCATACACAAACACTTCGATATACATTTTCCTTCATTTCAGATCAAAGGTCTGTATTGCCTTTATTCCCCATCCGTTGTGTTTCTACAAAATAACGCGCGGTTTTGCTGTATTAGTTACATCTCTTGAAAAAACGATGTCGTGGTTAAACAACTATATTTTCGGTCAATATTCTGACGAGACAGTTGTTCCTGATTCTTACGAGGGGACCGCTATTTCTGACTCGTATGAGAAACCGGTCTCGTCCAACTTGAGGGAGGCAGAGGTTGTATCTGGCATTCGTTATCGTGATAACACGGTGACGCTGGATTTGAATACCCCTGTGGAGGACCCTTACGCACAACAAGGTTATTCGAATTTCGGTTACGGTGGCGAGTACAGCTTTGTACAGCAGGAGTGTGGTCCAAACAACAGCTACGGTTGTCAACAGAGCTTACAAGGTTATTCGAATTTCGGTTACGGTGGCGAGCACAACTTTGAACATCAAGTATATTCGGACCTCGGTGACGATGGTGAGCCGGGGGATGTGTATGTTGACGAGGAAGGCTGTTACCCGGTTACGTTTTCGTTTGATACGACGCAGACCTTTTCGTCACGTAAAGAGTTGGTGCGTTGGGTACAAGACACGGCAAAAGACAACGGTTACCTCATTGTGACTAAGAGGTCGAATAAAAGAGGAGAGAATTACAAGATTTGGTTTCAATGTACTTTTGGTGGGGAGCATAAGAGTATAGCTACACAGAGGAAAACGGGTAGCAAGAAAATAGGCTGCCCGTTCGAGATGATCGGGTTTTCGGAATCATCCGGAAGTGTTTGGAGGATCGAGGTGACGAAGGCGAAGCATAACCACACTCCTATTGAAAACTTAGAGGGTCACGCGTATGCGAGAAGGCTTTCTTCGGAGGATACAAAACTGGTTAAGGAGCTGGCAGAGCAAGACATTCCCAACCAAAGTATCTGGCGAACGCTGACAAAAAACAATCCGGCTAGAAAGCTTATTCCGAAAGATATACACAACGCTGTTCAGAAGATCAACGCCGAAAAAAATGTCGGTAAGTCTCCGATGCAAAAACTTGAAAGCATTCTTCTCGAAAAAAATTACACTTATTACATGCGCACGAATGAGATATCAAACGAAGTTGAAGATGTCTTCTTTGTTCACGAAAGATCATTCAATATGTGGTGTGCCTTCCCGCATGTGCTAATTATTGACGCCACCTACAAAACGAACATGTACAACCTGCCATTTGTTCAGGTCGTAGGCATGACGTCGACAAACAAATCGTTTACGGCTGCTTGTGCGGTAATTTCCGCTGAGAAGTCAGAGAACTACCTATGGGTGTTGCAGAGGATCAAGTCTATGCTGGTAGGATGTATGGAACCGCGCGTGATTTTAACAGACAGGGATTTTGCGCTGATGAACGCGTGTGAACAAGTTTTTCCAAAAGCGCATAAGTATCTTTGTCGGTTCCATATTCAACAAAATATTAATAAGAACAGCAAGAAGAAATTCTCTGACAAGGATTGGAAAGAATTCGTACGTAGTTTTTGGTTATTGTGCGAGTCTACGACCGAGGAAATATACAGGTATAACTTGGAAAACCTTGAAGCACAGCTGAAAGAAGATGACCGTGAACGTAGGTATTTCTTACATAATTATGTTCAAATTTTATATAATAACAAAAACTGACTATTTACGTTTTTTTTAATTTTAGAGGTTTTTGATTATATGAAGAAATCCTGGTTGGATCCGTACCGTGAAAAGTTTGTATCATGCTGGATTAACAAAACTATCAACTTTCACCAAACTACGACCAACAGGGTTGAGGGCATGCATGCAACACTAAAAAGTCACTTTCCAAGTCATCGCAACACACTGGATAAACTTGTACTGTATGTTGATCATGTTGTTGATAGACAATACACCGAGATTAGTACAAGCTTTGAAATAAGCCTCTGAAAAGTGATGACGCACCACAAGAAGCAGCCCATGCTTGCATATATTCTCCGAAAGTTTTCAATATATGCGATTGAGCTTTTGAGTAGGGAACTAAAACGTAAGGAAGACGGGTTGAGAGCCTACGGTGCAAGCTGTGGTTGCCAACTTTTTACCAGCTGTGGTTTGCCATGTGCCTGTCGTTTGGAAAAGTTGGAAAATAAAGGTAATTAATATCTTTGGCCTTTCTCGTTATGATTCTGCCACCTAATTTGTTTTCATCCACAGGTCAGCAACTCCGGATCACACACATAGACGTGTTCTGGAAGAAGCTTAACTTCAAGCCTGCAAAGAAAAACATAGAGGATATCGATGTAGACGCGGATATCGAAAATTACATGACGATGCCTGACACGGGGTTTCTTATTGCCCAACGATACGGTGTGATTGTTCACACCTTCGACATGCGTGGGAGCTGTACAATTTTCCCTCTGCTGGGCGGGCCAAACGAAGCTGAGCAACCTCACCTGGTGGTTGCGGTTGTGTTCGTCGACCATGGGCATTTCATACATGTAGATCTTGGAGGTTGTTATCCAATGCCTCCCCCAAACCCACTCTGGACAGCGAACAGAACAGAGCGCGCAGCAGCCTGGCACACATTATACAGGGATCAGATCAACGCGTACGAAATGCTTACGTATCGTGCCCCTGACCTTAATGTAACCCCATATGTTCACGATGTAGGTTAAATGTGTTTAATAATAATCACGTTTGTGTTTGTTCAATATATGCGTTACATCACGTTAAAAACCGAATGTCACCGACACGACCCAATCAGATTCAATACGCACTTGTACGACCCAAAATGACCATATACATCATAATACTACAATTAATGAAAAAATACGTCATGTTCATGTGCGGTAGGCGGCTGATACACATAACACCTCTCACAGGAGTACTTGTGCTTTCAAACCAAAATGATACGATATAACGGAATAAGACATCACACGTAACCGATTCGATCCGGAACTTGCAGTATAGTCCATATATTTTAAAAAATGATGTATAATGGAAAAAACGTAAAATTTAGACTATTATCGACGCGTTTGTGAATAAAAAACAATTTTAAAAATTTAAAAAAAGGGCCGAAGCGCCCCGCTTAGGTCATAACGCTGCGTTTTGGCCCCGAAGCGCCCCGCTTTGGCCATAGCGGGGTGCTTTGGCCCCTCGTTATACCTGAAGCGGGGCAGCCTTCTCCCCCATTTCACCCTCAAACAAAACACACACACTACGGTGCGATTACACACACTAGTGCGAAGATCGTCCTTTTCCGGATTTCAACCGCTATTAGGTACGATCGAACTTCGTTTATTGTTTTGGTTCAAGTTATATGTTTGATTTTGATTTGATTTGGGCGGTTGTGATCATGTTGCTGGGGCTGTTCTTCATAACGAAGAACCAAAGCGCCGCGCCGAGGCCAAAGCACGGCGCTTTGGTTCATGTTTATTTTATTTTTTTTAATATTATTTGTTTAATATTATTTGTTTAATATTGTTTGTTTATTATTTAAATTATATTTAATATTATTTGTTTATTATTTAAATTTTATAAATAAAATTATTTGTTTATTATTTTTTGTTTAAAAATTATTTGTTTAATATTATTTGTTTAATATTATTTGTTTAATATTATTTGTTTAAAAATTGTTTAAATAATATTATTTGTTTATTATTTAAATTGTTTAAATAATATTATTTGTTTATTATTTTATATTTAATATTATCTTATCAACGTGCAGGGATGGATTCCTCCGATGACGAGATTGAGCATATGGAGGCTGAGGGAGATGAGGGAGAGCAGGAAGAGCCGACATGTCCGTACCTGCAGTTTCCGCCGGGGTCACGGGCGAGGGGGAGATGCGCGAGGTTGCGCGCCATCCCCATTGGGGAGCATGTAGGGATAGACTGGGGCCTGTTGGAGACCATGGGAGAGGCCGCGCGGGCGCGTGAGATAGTTGGACTAGATACTCCTTGGTCGCGCCTATTTGAGTTAGCGATGGAGGACTCGTACCCTGAGCTTACGTGGGAGTTTCTTTCCACGTTTACATACGCGCCGCATCCGGCGGATTACGTGGAGGACCCGGATTTTCCAGTCTACGAGGTTACATTCCGTCTTGCCGGTCAGGAGTTTCGGATGAGTGTGCGGCAGTTTGTTGTCCATACAGGTTTGTTTAAATAATATTATTTATTATTTTATATTTAATATCATTTGTTTATTTAATGTTATTTGTTTATTTAATGTTATTTGTTTATTTAATATTATTTGTTTATTATTATTATTTGTTTATTTAATGTTATTTGTTTATTTAATTTTATTTGTTTATTTAATATTATTTGTTTATACAGGTTTGTACACAGAGGCCGAGCTTGATACTGATTTATATACGCAGGCGGTTACGATGATGGACAGGCAGACGCTTATCAGTTTCTGGAGGTCCATTTCCAGGGTTCCCTTTGGGAGATCCTGGCAAAAGGCCACCACCATTAGAGACCCCTTGTTCCGATACCTGCAGCATGTTATCGCTGCAACTATCGTGCCGCGGGGTGCCAGCAGGGAGAAGGTCAACCTCAGTGACCTTTTCTTTCTATACTGCCTACTGCGCCGTCAGCCCTGCGATCTAGCAGCCTGCCTGGCAGATTACTTTGCCACAGCATACCACCGGCAGCTCCGCGGGTGGGTGCACACTGGCTCATTCATCACCGCCATCGCACGCTCGCTCGGGATCGTGCCCGAGGGAGATCCGGTGCTGTCCGATCCGGTCCCGTCTACCAGGTTGGGCCGCGCGTCAGTTTCTAGCATGCAGATCACCCGTCGCTTTGATGTTGGTCTGAGGTTTAGGGGCGGAAACGGGCTGATTTGGCAGCCGGAGCCGGTGCAGGAGGTCATCCCGGTTGTTATTGAGGTGAGGCCTGGAGTGTTGGCCCCTCCTGATGTTCAGGCGGCCGCTCGGCAGGCTCAGCTACAGGCTCTGGGACTCGATGAGTTCCCGGGCCAGCCTCAGGCTGAGGCTCAGGCTCAGGCTGAGCCTCAGGCTGAGGCTCAGGCTCAGGCTGAGCCTCAGGCTCAGGCTCAGGCTCAGGCTCAGCCTGAGCCTGTATTAGAGGATCCGGCTCAGGAGGAGCATATCGAGGAGATCCCGGTACCACCAGTTCAGCCAGCTCCGGAGCCGCCACAGTACCCGCAGCACGTTTACGCTGACCTGCCTCCGGTAGCGCGTGAGGTGGCTCGGGACTTCGACCGGCGCCTGAGACGCCAGGCCGCACGCCAGGACTGGATCATCGAGACGCTCGTTTCTCTACGAGAGCTCGCTGGGTTGCCTCCACTTCCCCTCCCACCGTCCCCACCGCACGAGGATTAGTACCTTAGTTTGTTTGTATAGTGTTTTGTTATGTATTATGTAGTCAGTTGTACCTTTTTGTTTTGTATGTACAAACTGATATATATTTACATCACGTTGGTTTTGGATTGTTTACGTTTAATTCTTATGGCTTTCTGTACAATTTATTTAACGTGTTCGTTTAATTTAACAAAATAAACTAGGTTAACAGTTTATAAAGACGCACTTATATTATATACGTTCTATAAAAATAATGACGTAAAAAAACGTAATTATAAAACAACGTATTATAAAACTCAAATACAATTTTTTCCTCCAAAAAACACTACCAAACTAACCCACATCCCACCTATTTCAAAAAAAAACAACACAAATTACAGCCAACACTTTTTGTCTTTTTGCACACTCAAAGCGCCCCGCTATGGCCAAAGCGGGGCGCTTTGAGTGTGCAAAAAGACAAAGGCCGTGTGCGAATAGACCAGGCCATCAACTATACTAATCCGATTAACTTGAATAAGATCAAATAAGTAAGCACGGACTAAGGACGTGTGCGAATAGACCAGGCCATGTTTTATAAACGTGAATGACTTGTGATACGAAAACTTGATTAACAATTATGTTTGTTTATAAAAACGGGCCTGGTCTATTCGCACACGTCCTTAGTCTATTTAAACACCTCAAAGCGCCGCGCTTTGGTGTAAAGTCAACCGACAAGGACTGACGCGGTCAGACCTTGTCTGTTGCTTTACATCAAAGCGCCCCGCTATGGCCAAAGCTGGGCGCTTTGAAGTTTTTTTTTTTTTTTTTTTTTTTTTTACATTTTTAAATTTTCGGGCAAAGCGCCCCTCTTAGGAAAAATGGAAAAAGCATGATGTTTTTTTTTAAATTTTTTTACATGTTTTTTTTTTACATTTTTAAATTTTTTTACATGTTTTTTTTTTTTTACATTTTTAAATTTTTTTGTATAGAAGGCGTGCAACGGCAAGAAATCGATTCCAACGGTAACATAATCAAGACTTTAATACACCGGTTCTGAAATGGTTACGGAGGAATCGGTTTCGGGTTGGAACCGATGTTTTTAATTCACAAACGCGTCGATAATAATCTAAGTTTTACGCTTTTTCCATTTGTGAATTAAAAACATCGACGCGTAAAATGTAATCTAATAATGTAAAAAAAAAACATGTAAAAAATTTAAAAATGTAAAAAAAAAAAAAACATGTAAAAAAATTTAAAAATGTAAAAAAAAAAAAACATGTAAAAAAATTTAAAAATGCAAAAAAAAACATGTAAAAAAATTTAAAAAAAAACATCGATGCTTTTTCCATTTTTCCTAAGAGGGGCGCTTTGCCCGAAAATTTAAAAATGTAAAAAAAAAAAAAAAAAAAAAAAAAAAACTTCAAAGCGCCCAGCTTTGGCCATAGCGGGGCGCTTTGATGTAAAGCAACAGACAAGGTCTGACCGCGTCAGTCCTTGTCGGTTGACTTTACACCAAAGCGCCCAGCTTTGGCCATAGCGCGGCGCTTTGGGGTGTGAAAATAATTTTCTCCGTGTGTAAATAGCATGACCCATGCATGCAATATTGTTAAACATATTCACACATAACAAGATCAAATAGTTGAGAATTAATTCAAACATGAAATCACTAACTAACGAAAAAAGGCACTACTGAGTGGGCAGATGGGGAAGCTCTGGGCGACTTCGGCGATTTCGTGAAAACCCTAGATCGTTCCATCCATACCTGATCTCGATCGATTTTGTTTAGCATCTAAGGAGGTTGATTTCTTCTCTGGTAAGGAATCCTTTAATCGTTCCTTAGGTATCACACCCTCAAAATCCACATGCGGAGTACCACCGCGAGGCGTATGACATGACCAGGATCCAGCCACTAATTATTTTGAACGGTTTAGTTATTATTACAAATAACGGTATAATTAGCGACCAATTTAAATTTTCAAAACATAGTTTAAGTATGCAGCGGAAGGGAAAAGAGAACATATCGTAATTTAAAACCACAAGTTTATTAATTATGAACGTACAAGCCATGCACTCCAGCCGATTGCAATGTCCGTCCTAAACTGTATCGAGCAACATGCAAAGCATGCAGTAGGGTATCAACATAAAGTTGGCGAGTTCACGAGTTGTCCAGTTTTAGTTTTTGAAAACGTAAGTTGTTTAGATAAAACATTTATAATCACGTCAGTGGAGCTACCCCATATGAAAGCTACTAAACTGGCGTTACCGAAACTATTGACGAGAAGATTTTGTGCCCCGAGTCAATGTCTATCGTCATTGA
Organism: Helianthus tuberosus; assembly: GCA_030545235.1. Lineage (NCBI taxonomy): Eukaryota > Viridiplantae > Streptophyta > Magnoliopsida > Asterales > Asteraceae > Helianthus > Helianthus tuberosus. Next base: position 45,119,867 of record CM060429.1, on the reverse strand, counting down.
CCAAGATGCAAGGTATACTAGTTCACGCCCGATCTCCCCCGGTCACGGTGTGAGGTTGTCAAACCTAATAGCGCTATCAACTAATAACCCGTTCGCCCCCGGCGATTAATCGGTACTATAAGCAGGGACTTTACATGATAGAGATTCGTTTAGTTTTGCTAGTTGTGACATATAAATATTATCCAAACGTATCTCCCCCGGAAATAGTAATTTAAAATATACCCATTCGCATTTTCCCCCGGAAATATTAGTTTGAAAGCATTCTTTAGTTTGTTCGTGTCCCTCCCTGGGACGCATGCTTTTAATGTGTGAACTCACCTTGGTTTGCTCGGCAGACAATTTACTTGTGTTAGGTTGGTCAACCATACCCTATTATGGTTTATAAATATTTATTAGGTTCGTATGCAAGAAACGTCACATATAAATTACACGTATCTAACACGTAGCATGTAAATCCACATTTCACATAGTACACACGTTTAGCATAATGGTACAGTAGTTGTAACAGTAACACGTATCATACTAGTATATATGTTATTGGGCCTATCCTAACGCATGAACAATTGATCAGCGACAGTTAAACAACAACAATAGTACGCAGTCCATAACACCCGTTTACGAGGCCCATTAACTAAGCAGAGCGGTCCAGTCGAAACCGGGTGGTCTCGACTCGAGAGCAAGAGGTCTCGAGTCGCAACCACGAGTTCTTGAGTCGAAACCAGATGGTCTCGAGTTGTGAACATTCCAGTTTCAACCGTAAAGGTCTCGAGTCCGGTCTCGAGTCGAGATCAGGAAATCTCGAGTCGCAACCGTGCTGGTCTCGACTCCTGGAACGCCTTTTCAGGTTTTAAGTTGATGATTTATGGTCTCGAGTCGCAACACTGAGGTCTCGACTCGTTTCATGCTGATGCTTCTAGAATTTTCAGAATAGTACTATCCAATCAAAATTCGTAAGCATGTACTACCCAATCAAATTTCATTAACATGTTTTATCCTACCGTACAATCACTAGATCAGATCAAAACAACAAATTTCAAATATTCAAATCATCTTCAAATAGTTCATCTAAGCAAACAATTACCAACCGACTTAGAATTTGTCAATTACTAATAAGAAAGCATATGAACATTCAAACTATTAATTCAATCATTTTTCATAAAAACCCAAATCTGATCGACTCACAAGCATGCTTTTACATCAGCTTAAACATAAATTAATACCCTTCAGCCCATAACTAAAATTATACAGAACTAATATTATCAAACAACCCATCATCCCTAAATTAAACTTGTTTAAGTGCATTCCTTTCATTTCACCAATAATCACAAACAATCCGCCATAATTATTAGTTACATATCATCTCGACAGTTGACCTTAACCATAATTCCAAACGGTTTATTGCTATCATACAGGTTATCTACAAATATTCTTTTAACTGAGAGCCACGAGAATTTAAGATATACATTTCAAAACAACACATGCTACATCATATAAACATTTTATATAAAAGAATCATATCATTGTGAGCATCAGTAATAACCAAAGAATATGCACTGCATCCGTAAACCCCAATCATGTGCACACTTTTCTTATTCCAAATTTACAAGTCTATTATCATAATCTATTACCACTCACGGACAATCATGGAGGATAAGAATACAAAACAACATATTGTAAACATTAAGTAAATAAAAACAACTTGTTAGTTCTATCTTGGTCATTATCACTAGTAAAAATCATCTATCATTCACACACATTTTCCATTTTGTAATGTACAACCACAGAGGATTTAAAACAATCACAGCTGAATATAAACTGACCGAGTGACCCGTCGCCGGTTGTGACCGCTGATGTCATTCGTTTCCGTCACCGGGCCGTTGTTGGACCTCCGTCTCAGGCCCCAGCACCTCCTGACGGGAGGTATCGCTCTCACTTCACGTCTGATCTCTGTAGTGTTGCTGCTGATGTGCGGCTCCAAGAACGGCAGCGCTGCCGTGACTGAGTTGACCGGAGAAAAGAGAGGAGTGGGGAGAGATGAAGACCGAGAAGGTGGGGGTATTGGCAGTGCAGGGGAGTGGCGTGGTCGTCGGCTCACCGGTTAACCGGCACCAGTCACCGTCGGCTTAAGGCATTACGAGAGGGAGAGTAGCAGGTGGGATGGTGTTTGGATTTTGGTGGTTTTCATGTGTGTGTGCGGATGAGATGATGCAAGGGAGATACAAGGAGGAGTGGCGTGGAGGTGTGGTTGCCGGAGAGGTCACCGGAGAATGGCTCTGATCGCCGGACTCCTCTGATCGCACAAGAGGGGAAGAAGATGATGGGGTGTGTGGCTGAGTGTTTAAAATAGGATTAGGGTTTCTTTTTAAGGTTTTTAGAGAAGTGAGGGGGGTTAGGATAAATATATAGGGTAGGGTTTAGGTTAGTTGGGTTGGGCCTAGCCCAAGTGCGTGACCCGTTAAACAAATAGAAGTCTTGCTCAAACAAACAAGCCCGGTTGTAATAATAACATATCGGTAATCTCATTTAATATTCTAGTAAATAATAAAAACAATAACACTAATAATAATAGTGATAATAATAATAAACTCGAATATTCTCCTCTCGATGATTGGGATCGAGAGTACAGGGTGTCACATTCTCCCCCATGTTACAGGAATTTCGTCCTCGAAATTTAAGCCAAGTTATACGTTGCATTCTTTCTTATAAGTTTGTTAACAATCTGCCGTCATACCTAAATGCAAGAAGTTTCACGAAAATTCACAAAACGAACATGTAAGCCACATAACACATAAAGTCACACAACACGAAAGATCACGCAGCATAAGGTTCACAGAATTTGTAAACATTTAACATAGGCAGAATTCCACGAAATTAATTATAACATCAAAGAAACATGCATGAAAACCCTAAGTGCCGCATTATCCCCAAATTCGAAGAAATTTCATTCCAAAATTTAGCGCGCAACCACTGACCAGCTAGTATGTTTAAACGTTTTTGCGGCGTGTCACATCATTCCCCAGTTGATTGGAATTTCGTCCCGAAATTCTATTGTAGCCTTAGTGCTGGAAGTTTTGCTTGTGAACAACTGGGGATACCTGCGCATCATCTAGTTTTCCCGTTCATAGGTACTCTTCGAGCCACAGCGTGAGTTCCAACGAGCTCGAACGATAGGTTACTACGTTTGAGGGTTATGGTCTCATTCGGTTCCTCAATGAAGTGGTAGAGTCGAGTCTATTAACTACATCGAAAATCACACCAAAACATGGAGAGGTATTCCTCGCGGGAATAGCAGTCTAAAAGGCATTCCTCCCAGGAACAGTAGTTCAAAAAGTTTTCCTCCCGGGAATAATAGTTCGGTTGTCCATCCGTATTCGGGTGGTAAGCGGTGCTCATGTCTAACTGTGAGCTGAAGGATTTGTGCATAGCATGTCACAACTCGGAGGCAAAACGTGGGTCCCGAACAAAGATAATAAAGGTTGGCACCCCGTGCCTAGCAACTGCTTCTTACAAGTAGACGACTGCAGGTCTTGAAAACCTGCTATTTTCCTTGTTCACAAGGAAGTGCGCAAACTTGGTTAAACGATTTATGATCCCCCAAATGGGCCCTGAGGTCGTGATACATCTTGTCAGAGTCGGGATGTACCATGTAGATTTGTGTGTTTCGCCCATCACAAGCTCTCAGAGATTCCCATAAGATGGAACCCAGATACATTCCATAGAGTTGGGAGCGCAATTGCCCTTGAGTTCGAGCAGCTTTTTCATGCCCCGCATGGACTCAGACAAAGAATTTTCCGCTTCCAGAGTTTCTACTAGAGCATTTCAGGTTTGATCAGGAGGTTCGAAGGAATTGTCAACTGTAACACACTTACATGCATAGGTTTAGTCTCTTATTAACCCGGTCCGGATGATGACTGATCGTGCACTCGTGATTGTTTTGGAGTTCGACCCCGTCGGTGCTGTCACGTGTTCAAAGACTGTGATGGAGACTCTCGGGATTGGTGTAAATCGTGCAGTTGGTACCGTACGAGTAATGTCTCCACATTTTGAGCGCAAGGACTACGGATCCCAATCCTGATCCGTGTGTAGAGTAGCCCCCTTTCGGGAACTTTGAGTTGTCGAGAGGCGTAAAGCGATCGAGGGAAGCGGGCTTTGCGATGTCAAAAGTCGTGCGTTGGAAACTTAGCGTTAAGCGGTTTGTGTTGTAGGGATTCTCGGGTTAAGCGTAGGAGTCGTTCGGATCCCTACTGGTTCTCGGCGTAGGTGTCGAAATTTGTCAGGATGGGATACATTCGAACGTCGTGACTAGGTGTTGATCGTATCGAGTTCGAAGAGCAGTGCTTGCGATACCTTTTTCCTCCGGGGTATTCCTTGGCTCGTTGCTCCAACGAGTAACGTTCGTAGAAAGTAATTCGTCCAAACGGAGGTTTGTGCAGAATAGGGTAGGATAAGAATCATGGAACTCGTGAAGCATAACACGAGTAGCGAGAATATGTAAGAAGGGTAGTCGCAACCGATACGTTCAGCTTGAAGCAAATCATAAAGGCTTTGGGATCCGCAGTAAAGATTTATCGGACGTCGATGAAGTAGCTGGTCGTACACAAGTTGTATGCGGTTTGAATAAAGAATCGTCGCTTGCCGGTAAGGAGTGTTACGTCGATGTAGTTAGCACAATAAGAAGTAGCTAGAGAGGGATGGTCGTCGTGCGGGTCTGTCGGTTTTAGAATCTTACTGAGACGTCTGTCAGGGTGTGATTTCTCCGATCGGTAAGAAATCAAGTTCAAGCGGATTGTTCTAAGTTGTTCAAATGAGTTCGAAGTAGCGCTTGCGTCGTCGAGGGGTTTTGATGTGAAGATGCGGAAACAGACTTTCGAAAAAGTATGATTGAAGTAACACGTTGCTGAATTTCAAGAGCTAAAAAGTTTGTCGACTAAAAGTCGAGTTTGTTGAATTCACCAAACTGAAGAGAGATCTGGTCAAGGCTTCTATATGAAGAAGCGTGGATGTCGTGATAAAGAAACGCCGGTAGTGAGGATACCGCCCTAAGCAGTAATTGTTGGTTCGCACGAAAGCTAGCGAAAGGATTTCACAGGATCAGAAAAGTCATCAAAGATTAACGGCTCTGGCAAACGAAGGATAAGGTAAGCATCTAGGTAACCGTGCTCGTTGGTGGGTTGACTGATTGTGTCCTCGTCGTGTCACGCCTCCACATATGCCGTTTTGTAAGAAAGATATCAATTTGTGGAGTTTTGGGGCGTGCTGAGGTATAAGGTTGGACTGGAATGAGGTTTCACCACGTAACGAGGAATTTGGGGAACTAGCTTCGTGATTGATGGGAGTGCGATACGATCGTTGGCACTGCAATGAGAAGCATACACCGTGCATGCTTCTTGTGTTTGAGACGTGCAAACAGGAATCCGAAAACTGTAGACTTACTAGAATGCTCCAAGAATTCAGGTGATCGGTCGGATGAGGGAACAAGTGTCACCACTTAAGTCGAAAAATGAATTACGTAAGTAAAAAGATGCGAATGACGTCGTCGTTACTTCTAATATCCCATGATATAGGAATGGCTCCCTTTCGTCGATTCGTTCTCGTAACTTCTCCATATAGTTCGTAGCAGGCCTTTCCTAAGCAGGTATATCGAGTAAACGTTTCCCGTGTCGATTCGTCATAGCCCAGTGATGACGTCAGGAAATATGTGGGTGAGGACTTGGAATAACTGGTTCCTTTCCCTAAGTGGGTCATGGTTTTGAATCAAGGTTAGGAGAATCCACTCCTGCTTATCGTACATCAGGTCTGCATAGCTTTCGTATGATTCGCAGGGTTGAATACTAAATGTACAGTTACATATTTACGCTCATATGTTACGTATATACATACACATTTACACATATGCACAAGTAAATGCCGATGACTATAATTACCATGTGAGTATCTGAATCTGACGAACCTTGCAATCCGGAGTGTGGTGTCGTTGTGGTTTTCATTAAAGAACGGTTATAGTCTGGTTTTCATATAAAAATATTTTATTTCCCAAACCAAAATATTTTATATTTAAAACCTAGTTCACTATAACCAATGGCTCTGATACCAATCTGTCACACCCTCAAAATCCACATGCGGAGTACCACCGCTAGGCGTATGACATGACCAGGATCCAACCACTAATTATTTTGAACGGTTTAGTTATTATTACAAATAACGGTATAATTAGCGACCAATTTAAATTTTCAAAACATAGTTTAAGTTTGCAGTGGAAGGGAAAAGAGAACATATCGTAATTTAAAACGACAAGTTTATTAATTATGAACGTACGAACCATGCACTCCAGCCGATTGCAATGTCCGTCCTAAACTGTATCGAGCAACCTGCAAAGCATGCAGTAGGGTATCAACATAAAGTTGGCGAGTTCACGAGTTGTCCAGTTTTAGTTTTTGAAAACGTAAGTTGTTTAGATAAAACATTTATAATCACGTCATGGGGAGCTACCCCATATGAAAGCTACTAAACTGGCGTTACCGAAACTATTGACGAGAAGATTTTGTGCCCCGAGTCAATGTCTATCGTCATTGACCAAGATGCAAGGTATACTAGTTCACGCCCGATCTCCCCCGGTCACGGTGTGAGGTTGTCAAACCTAATAGCGCTCTCAACTAATAACCCGTTCGCCCCCGGCGATTAATCGGTACTATAAGCAGGGACTTTACATGATAGAGATTCGTTTAGTTTTGCTAGTTACGACATATAAATATTATCCAAACGTATCTCCCCCGGAAATAGTAATTTAAAATATACCCATTCGCATTTTCCCCCGGAAATATTAGTTTGAAAGCATTCTTTAGTTTGTTCGTGTCCCTCCCTGTGAAGCATGCTTTTAATGTGTGAACTCACCTTGGTTTGCTCGGCAGACAATTTACTTGTGTTAGGTTGGTCAACCATACCCTATTATGGTTTATAAATATTTATTAGGTTCGTATGCAAGTAACGTCACGTATAAATTACATGTATCTAACACGTAGCATGTAAATCCCCATTTCACATAGTACACACATTTAGCATAATGGTACAGTAGTTGTAACAGTAACACGTATCATACCAGTATATATGTTATTGGGCCTATCTTAACGCATGAACAATTGATCAGCAACAGTTAAACAACAACAATAGTACGCAGTCCATAACACCCGTTTACGAGGCCCATTAACTAAGCAGAGCGGTCCAGTCGAAACCTGGTGGTCTCAACTCGAGAGCAAGAGGTCTCGAGTCACAACCACGAGTTCTTGAGTCGAAACTAGATGGTCTCGAGTTGTGAACATTCAAGTCGCAACCGTAAAGGTCTCGAGTCCGGTCTCGAGTCGAGATCAGGAAATCTCGAGTCGCAACCGTGCCGGTCTCGACTCCTGGAACGCCTTTTCAGGTTTTAAGTTGATGATTGATGGTCTTGAGTCACAACACTGAGGTCTCGACTCGTTTCATGCTGATGCTTCTAGAATTTTCAGAATAGTACTATCCAATCAAAATTCATAAGCATGTACTACCCAATCAAATTTCATTAACATGTTTTATCCTACCGTACAATCACTAGATCAGATCAAAACAAGAAATTTCAAATATTCAAATCATCTTCAAACAGTTCATCTAAGCAAACAATTACCAACCGACTTAGAATTTGTCAATTACTAATAAGAAAGCATATGAACATTCAAACTATTAATTCAATCATTTTTCATAAAAACCCAAATCTGATCGACTCACAAGCATGCTTTTACATCAGCTTAAACATAAATTAATACCCTTCAGCCCATAACTAAAATTATACAGAACTAAAACTAAGATGTCGGGGTTAGTGCCGAGTAACCAGAAAAGTACGATATTCTTTTGTAATGTCAATGGCCATGTCAAAGATGCTATTTTGGATCTTATGCCTTTTGTGGAAGGAAATTTGCCTGTCAGATATCTGGGTGTGCCCCTGATCTCATCCAGGCTCGGTTATAATGAATGTCGAGTGCTAGTGGAGAGATTAGAGAAACGTATAACGCATTGGAGGAATAAGTTGCTTTCGTTTGCTGGTAGATTACAGCTTATTATTTCAGTTCTCTCATCTATGCACATCTATTAGTCTTCTGTCTTTATGTTGCCGATTCGTATTATTCATGAGCTTGAAGCTTGTATGCGAAATTTCTTATGGTCCCAAGAGAGTTCGTATTCTAAAGGCAAATCAAAAGTTTCTTGGAAGACCGTTTGTACTCCGAAGTATGAAGGAGGGTTGGGCATTAGAAGAATTGGGGATATGAATAAGGCTCTTATGTCTTATCATATTTGGAGTATCGTTTCTAAGCGGGATTCGTTATGGGTGGAGTGGGTGCACAGTTACCGGTTAAAAGGCAAGAGCTTCTGGGTATGTAAAACCCCCTCTAATTGCTGTTGGTCTTGGAGAAAGTTAGTGCAATTGCGGCCTCTTATCAGAAAGCATATTTGGTCGGAATTAGGCAATGGCACCGATACATCTGCATGGTTCGATTACTGGTGTGATCTAGGGCCGCTTGCTGATTTCATTTCGCCTAGAACTATTACCGATGCAGATTTTAATCTGGATGATTCTGTGGCTAACATCTACTCGCATGGTTCTTGGTCTTGGCCTATGGCATGGAGAGATCTTTTTCCGGTTCTCATTCAGATAGACCAACTACAGTTAAATCCGACAAAGCATGATAAATTGGTATGGAGAGATGGTAGTGATATAACGGACTTCTCCTCTTCGTCTGTTTGGCATTCGGTTCGGTACAAGGCTCCGGAAGTGAATTGGTGTAATATTGTTTGGTTTTCGCAGTGTATCCCTCGACATGCCTTTATGATATGCCTGGTCATCAAAGGTAAGCTTTTGACTCAAGACAAAATTCTTAAGTGGGATTTCTCGCGGAGGAAGAACATGAATATGATGTGTTGCTTGTTATGCTATCTGAATTAGGACTCACATCCGCATCTATTTTTTGAATGCAAATATTCGTCTCAAGTTTGGTTTTTAATTCGAAACAAGGTGAGTATGGATGCTGTTAGTCCGAAATGGACTGATATAGTTGATTGGTTGCTGGTACGTGCACGTTCTAAATGGGCTATGAATTATGTTGCTAAAATCCTTGTTGCGGCTGCTGTGTACTTCATTTGGCAAGAAAGAAATGCTAGAATTTTCAAAAATCAGCTATGACCACCCGAGCAACTTAGTGAGATTATTTTAAACTCGGTCAGATACAAGCTGATGGGAGCTAAACTAAAGAACACTACAAGTGTGTGGAGACTTCTTGTAGAGTGGGAGATTCGGGGAGATCACGTGGAGGATGATGGCGGCTGATTAGTTTGTTGCATGACGTTTTTGTCTAGATTTTAGTCTAGTTGTTTTTTTGTTTATTTGGATGTTTATGGTTGTTTTTGTTTTACTTTCATGGGGCATGTCTCATGATTGAACTAGTGTAGACTTTCTACACTACTTGGTTTGTTTGTTTTGTGAATATATAGAATCACCGGGGTAACCCTTTACCCAAAAAACAACCCATCATCCCTAAATTAAACTTGTTTAAGTGCATTCCTTTCATTTCACCAATAATCACAAACAATCCGCCATAATTATTAGTTACATATCATCTCGACAGTTGACCTTGACCATAATTCCAAACGGTTTATTGCTATCATACAGGTTATCTACAAATATTCTTTTAACTGAGAGCCACGAGAATTTAAGATATACATTTCAAAACAACACATGCTACATCATATAAACATTTTATATAAAAGAATCATATCATTGTGAGCATCAGTAATAACCAAAGAATATGCACTGCATCCGTAAACCCCAATCATGTGCACACTTTTCTTATTCCAAATTTACAAGTCTATTATCATAATCTATTACCACTCACGGACAATCATGGAGGATAAGAATACAAAAAAACATATTGTAAACATTAAGTAAACAAAAACAACTTGTCAGTTCTATCTTGGTCATTATCACTAGTAAAAATCATCTATCATTCACACACATTTTCCATTTTGTAATGTACAACCACAGAGGATTTAAAACAATCACAGCTGAATATAAACTGACCGAGTGACCCGTCGCCGGTTGTGACCGCTGATGTCGTTCGTTTCCGTCACCGGGCCGCTGCTGGACCTCCGTCTCAGGCCCCGGCACCTCCTGACGGGAGGTATCGCTCTCACTTCACGTCTGATCTCTGTAGTGTTGCTGCTGATGTGCGGCTCCAAGAACGGCCGCGCCGCCGTGACTGAGTTGACCGGAGAAAAGAGAGGAGTAGGGAGAGATGAAGACCGAGAAGGTGGGGGGTATTGGCAGTGCAGGGGAGTGGCGTGGTCGTCGGCTCACCGGTTAACCGGCACCAGTCACCGTCGGCTTAAGTCATTACGAGAGGGAGAGTAGCAGGTGGGATGGTGTTTGGATTTTGGTGGTTTTCATGTGTGTATGCGGATGAGATGATGCAAAGGAGATACAAGGAGGAGTGGCGTGGAGGTGTGGATGCCGGAGAGGTCACCGGAGAACGGCTCTGGTCGCCGGACTCCTCTGATCGCACAAGAGGGGAAGAAGATGATAGGGTGTGTGGCTGAGTGTTTAAAATAGGATTAGGGTTTCTTTTTAAGGTTTTTAGAGAAGTGAGGGGGTTAGGATAAATATATAGGGTAGGGTTTAGGTTAGTTGGGTTGGGCCTAGCCCAAGTGCGTGACCCGTTAAACAAATAGAAGTCTTGCTCAAACAAACAAGCCCGGTTGTAATAATAACATATCGGTAATCTCATTTAATATTCTAGTAAATAATAAAAACAATAACACTAATAATAATAGTGATAATTATAATAAACTCGAATATTCTCCTCTCGATGATTGGGATCGAGAGTACAGGGTGTCACATTCTAACCACTTGAAGTCAGATTAGGTTTTTTATTTTAGGGTTTAGTTCTTTTTGTTCTTGGTTTCTTTACGATTGTCTATGGGGTAAGCAGCTGGTTCGTTATACATAACTGCATTAGGGTTTCGGCCGTCCTGCTCCATTCGTTGCTGTTTGATGTGCGATCTGATTGTACATATTCTGATCCAATCGTGTCTTGGGGTTATCATCAGGTGTTACGCAAACACCTGCTCAAACCTTTCCCTAATCTAGGTTTCAGCTGGTTTGTAGTTTACGTTCTGTGCTATGGCTGTTGATAAGGAAGTACAAAATGAGGATAACTCAAACGTTTTTGCGAGAAAGATCAAAAGTATTGATGGGAAACCATTTGAGCCAAGACTAACTTCACAAATGCCTACGGTTTCAGAAGTGGGGAATAAGAAGGTACGGTTCATGTTACCGCTGAATGATACTGACTACGTTCTTGGCTGTTCTGATTCCCCAGATGAGGATTATGCAGTGGTTTTTGATAAGCGAAAGGTATCATTTGTGCTACCGCTAAATGATGTCAGTCCTGCTCGTGTGCGAAAGCAGGAACAGGGTGATAATGCTCGAGTCCAATAGCAATTGTATGCTGATGTGGTCCTAAACAAACAGGTAGAGCAGAGAGGTACTAAGCGGGCTGGTAATCCAAATCAGAATCAAAATGAGGATGCAAACGCTAGAAAGGCCAATGATGCGGCTCAGCAAGTTCCGAAAGTCAATTTTCGAACGCTAAACTCAGATGCCTCATTGGATGGTGTGGATGTAGTGCTACCGATTGATTCTGTTCGCCAGATTAATAACAGGTTATCTAACACCATTTATGGTTATTTCCTGGGGGATAGAATTGCATATCCAGTAGTTGAATATTTTGTGAGAACAAATTGGAAGAAACATGGTCTTCTAAAAACGATGATGAATTCAAATGGGTTCTTTTTCTTCAAGTTTGAAGATAGAAAGGGAATGGACGCTGTTCTTGAAGGGGGACCTTGGATGATCCGTAACAAACCTATGTTTCTCAACATTTGGTCCCCTACAAACACCCTTAAAAAAGAAGAGTCTAAAAAGGTTGCAGTTGGGTGAAATTGCATGACGTTCCTCTAGTGGCGTATTCTGATGATGGTTTAAGCATGCTGGCTTCAAAAATTGGGTCTACTGTGCGGCTGGATTCGTATACTATTGATATGTGTAATGTGGCTTGGGGACGGAGCAGCTATGCTAGGGCTCTCATTGAAATATCGGCTGATCAGGATTTGAAAGGCACCCTAACCATGGCTATTCCTGAATTGGATGGAAACAAATATGTTACGGAGACTATTCGAGTGGAGTATGAATGGGAACCTCCGAGATGTGCTCACTGCTGTGTGTTTGGGCATGACTCTGAGGAATGCCCTAATCGTATTGGCTCAACATCCAAACCTCCTACTAACAGGCCGAAAGTAGATGAGGATGGTTTCACTGAAGTTAAGGTTAAGAAGAGTGCAAAGAAGAATGGCTTTCAAGTTAATAACCAGAAGCCTAAATTTGAGTACAGACCGGTGGATAGGAAGAAAAAGGCTGCTGCAACTCAGCAGGTTTCTACTTCCCATAAAATTCAAACTCATAATCCATTTTCTGCTCTTGATTATGTTGGGGGACATGGTGGTTCAATTCAAGGGAGAAATAAAGGGGGTAGACAGATTCATGAGGATTCAGATGAGGATGAGGTTGAAGTTGTCTATGATGAAACCAATGAGTCTATGACTTCGGGTACATATCCTTCGTCTTCAAGAGCAGGGGCAAGCACCTCTTCCACAAAGTTCTCCAATGGTTAGATTGTCTTTGGTTCGTCTAAAGGGGCTGCCGGTTCGTGGCAACTTCATTTTTGATGATGGACGTTAAAGATTTTGGTTATGTATTATTTTGTCTGCTAGATATCTTTTCATGATGTATAGTAGGCTAGGTTGATGTGATGTCATAGGTGCTTTTATTTTTGTTGGCTTACATATATGGGGCATGTCCTGTATATGAACTAGTGTGGAACTCATCCTCACTACTTGTACTTATTTGCGGTTGTTTATAATAGATTCACCGGGGTAACCCTTTACCCAAAAAAAAATGAAATCACTAACCAAAAGCCGGTCAACTGGAACGATGCCTCAAAGGGGTGGGGTCCTGTCTTCTGTCGTCGCATTATAAGGAAGTCTAGGGTTGGAATATGTGTTGTGCTAACAAGTTATGTAATTCCATGTGTGTATATATTCTAAATTCTACAGCCGGCCCCTAAAACCATGACCCACTTGGGCTCTGATCGGTCCAAATGTGATTCTGATCCAGTTATACGTGCTCGGGTTTGGGGCGGTAACATGCTTAGCCGAAATGGGCTCAAGCCCATGTAAGTGGGCCACCTAAACAGATGGCAAAGCTGCCGGGTTCAAGCTTCAAGAGTTTGGGCTGATCTCACAGTTTGAGCGACAAGGGTTGCGGTCTAGTTATACCTATGGTTTAACACATATACTTGGCCCAAAAATAAAACATGCAGTATGACGAGGTTATCATGTGTGTTCGATTTAACAAGGTTATAATAACACCTAACATAACAATTGTTGACACGGTCACACATATGAACGAAGAAGAAGAATAATACAGATCGGAGTTACAAGACTAACCTTGGAAGTTCGGGTTGTCACATCATCCCCAACTATAAAGAAATTTCGTGCCGAAATTTGATAAGTAATTCAAATCCACAAGATGTTAACTCAGGATGACTGTGGATTTCCGCGGGTACCACATCATCCCCAACTTGAAAGGGAATTTCGTCCCAAAATTCGCCAATGATAGCAAAAGTTGGTTCGACCACTGAACAATTGACGATATTAGAGCTTTATCAGGTCCTTACGTTCTTGCGTGAACTCCGGTCCACGTTTTGAGTTCCAACGAACTCTCACGATTGCCATACGATTATGCTAACAAATGTTGACGTTCTAGTCCATGATTCCAGTAGATTTCTCAATAGTTGCAGCTTGTCATTAATCTCAGACCCTAATAGGGGTATCACAAGTGTTTCATCGGACGTACACCACCTTAGATTCGAGACATAAATGATATCATGCACATTACCCAATTCGTCGGTTAACTCGAGCTTGTGAGCCATGTCACCGATTCATTCTAGAATCCGAATGTCCCCAACGCATCATAAACTAAGCTTGCCACGTTTCCTATAACGTACTGCACCCTGCCAGGGTGAGACCTTTAATTATGACGTGTTCGCCTACAGCGAACTCCCAGTGTTTCCTAAGCTTATCAGCTTTCCTGGCGATCACGCGTTGTCGCCACACGATTTCCAATCTAAATAATCTTTCCAAGAGTTTCAAATGCAGGACCTGGACCCGTGATTAGGTTGTCATCCACCTTAGTCCAACAAGGAGGCTGGCATTGTCATCCATGCAATGCCTCAAACATAGCTGTATGCATACTAAAGCGGTAACGACTGTAGTAAAACTCACCCAAAGATAAGTGTCCTTCCAAATGCTTAATAAAGTCAATCACGCACATGCTCGCAGCATGTCTTCGTGTGTCAGGAGGGTTCGTTGCTCTGTCCAGTTATCCCACAGTGATATGTAATGCTCATGTCTAGGCGTGAGCCAAGGGTGTTGTGTGTTGTCCGTCATAAATCAAACATGGATCAAAATCAGGGGTATCAGGAGTTGGCACCTCGTGCCTAAAAGCCGCCTCTCTCAGAGGAAGATCCACAGTTATGAAGACTTGTCAGTTTCCTTGGTTACGAGAAAGTGTGCTGGTTACGTGGGACAATCATCGATCACCCAGGTGATATTGTTTCCGTTTCAAGTTGTAGGTAGACTAGCGACAAAATCCATGGTAGTCTGTTCTCATTTTCCATATGGGCGTTGCCGGTTGCTGATACTCCACCTTGACTTTCCCACAAGTCAAACGTTGTACACATACATCGCTAGGTGGGCCTTCATGCCCGATCACCAATGCAAGATTTATAGGTCCTAATATCTCTCATCAAAACCCAGACGACTAGAATGTCGAGGCTGGAGTGCTTTGTTCAACACAAATTCCCTACGGTTGCCATATGATGGGATCCATATTCGTTCCATGAAGTAGCGAACATCGTCTGATTTGCCAAAAGTTGCTCCTCCATGCCCCGCATGGTCTCAACTTGACAATTCTCTTCCTTTAGTGCTTCGATGTGAACTGGGTCAATCTGATCAGGTAGGCTAGAGTCGATGGTGAGTTGCAAGCTCATACGCGTTTAGGTTCCATAGTCGTATTCGCTCGAGAGTTTCATCCAGCGATACCATCACATAATTAGCTCTCTCAAAACAAAGGTACACAGGAGGCCCTTGTGATCGGTCTAAGTAACGCATTTGGTACCGTCCAAGTAATGCCCCCAATTTAAATCCAAGGCCATAGTTTTCACCCCCAAGTTGTGAGTCGTGCAATTCTTCTTGTTAATCCACCACATAGGCCATCACCTACTCGTGTTGCATTGGCGTGTAACTGGGATTCTGATTCATACCATCATTGTATACCACTGAATCACCCGCACCCTCGGGTAGAAATGAAGCTCAGTGCATTGTAATGTTGGGTTTCGAAAGCTGAAAAGACGTTCTCCCGTTTTGTCTTCCATGAACACAGCTCCCTGCTGTGTTAAAGAGGTTAAAGCTGCGCGATCTTCGAAAATCCCATGATGAATCTGCGATGGTATCTAGCGAAACCAAGGAATTGCTGTATCTTCGAAGGGATCTTTGGTGTATAAAATTTGCAACGACCGCATCGCCATCATGGTGTACAAAGTTGCAATGACAGCAACGCATTCGATATGCCGTTCTAAGAGCATTCTCCCCTTGGACTTCCATCTGACGATAGTTCGTTCGTTAGTCAGTCCTCGAATGGAAGTTTGTCCCTCGCAGCGGGTTGATAGGCTGGCAATACATGGGTGAGGCAAACAGTTCTCGTCTATCACTTTGTTGAGTTCTCGAAAATCAGTACACATACGAAAAGGCTTATCTTCACGGATATAACTAGGGCTCCCCCAACGCGAAAAGCTAGGTCCGACAAAACTCTCGTTCAACAGTTCCAGTGGTGGATTAGACAGCTCTTGCAACTCTCCTGGTGCAAGATGGTAAGAGTACGAGTAATCAAGGCTGCCTCTTGCGTGAAATCAAACTGAGATTCGGCCTAACAGTTGTGGAAGTAAACCTGAAAGTCCCTCGGGTAGCAATGGTGGATCCTCGAGCCTCTTTTCCTTAGCCTTAACATCAGCAACGGTTGTTAGCATGGCGGGGTAAAACCTCCGTAGACACTTATGGGCTTTCATTGCTGATAGGATGCTAACCGTTGCGCCACTCTGACGCGTTAGAACAGATAACAATCCTCCACTAAGGAGAGGGATACGTAGAATCTTCTCCTCACAGGGTACATCTATCAAGAATAACAGAAGAAAGGTCGATGTCGAACACTTGTCCCACAAGGTCGAGTTTGCATCCCAACGATCATGTGGGGTTTCCATGGTCTTGCCATCAGCCGATTCCTCAACAGGTTGGGTTTCAAGAAGCATCAGGGTTATATAGAACAGAGACGAAATGATTCGTTACCAGGAACGTGTATGCCACCATGTTATTACAATCCTGGCGTCGCCCACGCCAATCCTAAATGCCCCTCCATGAGCATCATTTCTCGTATGGTTGTACTTGTTGCGAGAATTTCCAGTACGGCCGTCGTTTCCTTGGTTGTTGTCATTTTGATTTAGCAACAGCCCCTCCATGTCGTAGTCACCTTCATTTCCGTGTCGCGTCCTAGGTGTTACTCATTGTACCGGCTGCTTCACGTTCCATACCATGGTCAATTGTCGTCGTTTATGTCCCGATTAATCCGTAAAAGTTGACTCCCATGAGTCGCTGGCTGGGGTTAAGGATTCGATTGGAGTCAAATCACTGATGTTCGTTTCCGGTAACCAGGGTCGTTCAAATGCTAAAGTCGGTAAAGTACTACGTTTACCCTCTTGTCCATCGTTCTTGTAAGTTGACTAAGTAATACACGGTATGTTGCGAGAATGTTGCAGAAGTGATCACACTTCGGGATTTAAGACGTCAATACGTTAAGTTCCAGCAAACGAAGAAAGGTGAGAAAGGTATAGACCAATCATTGTCGTTGCAACATCCAACTCAAGGATGTTCGTACACAGTTCGCTAGGTGTTCCAATGGGTGTTCAGGTAATACTTGATAGCATCAAGATTCGAAAAGATTCAGAGAGGAGTGAAAAGGTCATGTTCGAGTATGAGACAATCACTGCTATGACTCCTACAGACAGTTGCGTTTCACATCGATCAAATAACGGAACAGAACCCCACTTTCACTTGTTAAGCCTCACTGGGACTCGCATGCACCCCACATTATTATTGTGTGTGCACCCACAATAATATTGCGATTTGTATGCTCATCTCAGTTCCTCTTAACTCATGTCAAATGGTTCCTCAAACTCGAGTAGCAAATAAAGAGCAACACGAAACGTAAGCCATGAATGTTTAGGGAAATACCACCCTATCATCACATAACACATGCAAGTAATACATGAATTCATACTGTTGTGCTAAACGTGCAATCACATGCAATATCATATGTAGGTGTTCACTAGTTATGCAGTACAATGAGTATACGAGAGACGAACCTTGCAATCTGGAGCTGAGTGTCATGGTCGTATTCGCGTATTCAGAACTGTTCGGTTATAGTCTAGTTTTACAAAAACGTTTTAAAACCAAGTTCACAATAACCAGTGGCTCTGATACCAAACTGTCACACCCCCCAAAATACCACCCATGGGAAACCCTGCTAGGCGTGTGACAAACCAATAACGAGCCACTAATCATATTGAACCAATCAGAATTTTCTAAATAAAATCATTATTTATTAATAAAAAGTACCATCAATAAGTTTAAATTAAAACCAACGTGTTCAGCGGAAGCAAATCAAAGAAAACATAGTTTAACTGTTTCAGAACCAACGTGTCATATCAATAATTCCAACACATGTATCCATCCAGTTCGACCCATGGCCACTCCAGCTACACAAGACAGCAAGTTCCAATCCAAGACATCTAACGACCTGCGAGCATGCAACAAGTGTATCAGACAACGCTGGTGAGTTCATAGTTTTGTGAAAACGTTAGTTACCAAGTGTTTAGTCCAGTTCATTGATTACAATGTTGATAATACCCCGAGTACAAGACGGCTCCTGATTTACATTGCCCTTTCTCCAATGCTCCTATCAAAGCATTGGTCATGACTAGGTCATTAGTTCAACACCCGTCCTCCCAGGTACGGGGTAAGGTTGCCAAGCCTAAGTAGCGCTACCAACTAATACCATGTTACCTCTCAGGTAACCAAACAACACGGAGGGACTTTAAAGGTGATAGGAAGAGTATATTATCCACATTCCAGATTTATCCAAAAGACTTATTCCTCGCAGGAATACCCATGATTTACCCAAAACCAATCCCTCTCAGGGATACCCAAAGACTGTCCCAACCACCGGGACGCATGCTCAAGAGAGATGAACTCGCCTTTGATTTGCTCGGTTAGATTAGTTTCTTGTTTAACAGTTGATCAATCAAACCCTACCGTGATTACCAGAGATAGTCAGTTTCATGAATTCATAATTCACGCATTCATCGCACACGGTACTCAAGTAACAACAAGCCTAGCACATATCATTACGGAAGTCATGGCAAATATTCAGGTCATAGTTACATTCACGACACAAGTTGTAGGATCGTGAAACGACCTAACGAGTCGATCAGAAGAGTGCTCAGACCAAATCAGAGGCGGAATTCATTGATTCAGTCTTCGTTTAGCTTGTATTCACTATTAATTGTCTTGTTTATTGATCTAGAACACTTTACAGTACAAAGACACCTCGACAGCACCTCGGCGTCGGAAATCAGAAAGTTACAAATGAGAAAGTTTGAAGGCTATTTATAGACTAGGACCCTCTAGTTTGAAAGTGACACAGCCTGCTTCAAACTAGACCCTGTTCAAACTAGACCCTGTTCAAACTAGACCATGTTCAAACTAGACCCTGTTCAAACTAGACCCTGTTCAAACTAGCAGCCATGTTCAAACTTTCAGTTCGAGACTCGATATAAGACGAAGTCGACAGATGTATGCACCAACAGACTCCCCCTCAGATGTTGACGAGTCTTAAGTGTCGAGTCTTCGCATCTTCAGTCTTTATCGGTCTTTTGTCTTTCTTAGCATATACCAGGATCTTCTCTTTGGCTCTAACCTCGTCAGACTCCCCCTCTCAACATGATGGGATCGCTGTCTGGAATTAGCTATCACCTTGAGATCAATTCCTGGCTTTATCTCTGTTTAAGCTCATTTCCTGCACAAATTTTCTCACCACCACATAAGTTTTTACTTAAAACAATAAGAAAAACTTACTGGAAATAGTTACACCAAGTTCAAATTAATGACCTTGATTAACTAATCAAACATTTCTTTCTCAAAACAAATTTCTTCTGTTAAACACACACTCCCAAACCAGTTCATCATGTTCAGCACTTGAAATTTTGAACATCAGCTCTTCAACATCAGTTGTCGAAAATCTTTTTGGGTTTTGAAATGAAATGCAATGTAGTAAAGAAATATTTACAAACAATATTTTTGTGAGTTCGTGTAAGAGGATCATATCAGTTTTTGACCAATCACTAGCACCGTTAAGCTTTAAACATTTTCAGTTCTAAACGATTCACATAAATTGACGATATATTTGTCCTCTTAAGCTCAATCTAAAAACTTTCAATCTGCTTACTGATACTTTAAGGTATATTAAGATAGCACTAAGTTCTTATGGACCCCACGATCTCAGCATATCCCCTCATCATGCAATACACTGACTCAAGTAATGCCTTTAAACTTTTATCGACTGTGATTTATGCGAAAATAAAGCAGAATGTTTAAACATTAACGATCAGGTCGATACTTCCGTATACGCAGAGAAAGTCCAATGTTTAAACAAAATAAGAAAAATAAAACAAGTTGAAGTTGTTTAGGCTTTAACCACCAGGTCGATACTCCCGTATACGCAGAGGTGATCCAAAGCTTAAACGAAACACCAAAGAAAATAAAGCAGAACGTTTAGGCAACAACATCCAGGTCGATACTCACGTATACGCAGAGGATGTCCGATGCTTAAACAAAATAAAGAAATAAAACAAGTTTAAATCTTTGCAAAATAAAATGCACAATCACAGCGATTTTTCAGCAAAGTTGTGAAAGTTCACAAACTTAACCAGTTTTATGTCTTTCGACAATCAGCGATTACCGAGTAGGTACACAATCAAGAAGGACAAAACTAAGTACTATGCTTTTGACCATATTTCCCACTAGAACTAGGCTTTTTCATTTAAGTTTGTATCGCAAATCTACTAGTCTAGCTGAGCCTATCGTCACATCTTTAGTGAGATCGTTTATCACATTTTTAACTTTCCATTTCTTTAGCATGTTGTGATCGTCCACTGATGTACTATCATTTCCTCTTTTATACAACAAAACTCATTTTTGCATTTTTATCATGTTTTTGGCTTTTTCAAATTTTCAAATGTTTTTGGATTTTCTAAAAATTTACTCCCCCTAAAATGCAAACACATTTTAGGAAATTTGAAAACAAACTGTACAAGTAACATGACAACTGATATCGAATCACTTCAATTCGCCATCCACTTGGCATAAACAATCAGAACTCCCCCTCACAACAAACTATTTTCCCATTGTGATCTCAAAACACTTAAGTTTGTTTTAATCAAAATGGTTTTTCTGGAAAATAAGTTTTGTTGATTTTACCACTTGTAAAATTGGGGATCAAATCATCACATTGTTTTACCAATCATATGTAGGAAATCAGATACAACTTAATGTCCCTGATTTACCACTTGTAAGATCATTCCAATTCAACTTCTGAACCACTTGTAAAAATCACAACCATACAACTTAAACCTGCTTTTCAACCAATTTACCATCTTTTGGGTGAATTCTCAAGGTGCCGATTCCTACTCCTCGCTTACATACCTGGGAGTTCCGGCAAGTCCTGCAAACCTTCTCAAAAACACATTATACAAACATGATAAAGAATGATGCCGATTCATGATCCACGATTACCAACTTGGGATCTCCGGCAAGTCAGGTTTTTCATTTAAAGAGTTTCACCCAAGCCTGACGGTCCTTGGGTGATTTTGAATTCTTGTTCAACAATGGTGGAAAATTTTCATCATCCATTGTTAAATCTGAATTCTCATATTTTACCTCAACAACAGGCTCTTCTGGCTTTACCATACCAGAATCATTGCCTGAATGTGGCTTGTCTGACTTTGATGAGCCAGATTCATCGCCTGAAGGTGGCTTGTCTGACCTTAACATGTCAGATTCATCGCCGACCATTTTCTTCTTTTTCTTATCCTCTTTCGTCCTCAAATTTGTATCCGATGAATTCGTCTTGCTTGACTTTGCCATCGAGGGAGTCGATTCATCAGAACTCTTATTTTTAACAGATGAACCCGAGGACAAGATCTTCTCGAGATACTCTCTCGCCTTCTTTCTCTTCTTCCTCAGTCTGTCTTTCTGCCCCTGAGAAAGTTTCACTTTCGTTTCTTGAACTTTAGGTTCTTGAACGTTCTGTTCTTTGGGCTTGACATTGACTGATTTCTTTGCCATCTTCTGAGAATTAACCCTCAATCTTTCATTTGATCTCCTTGGGTAATCTCTGGCAATGTGACCTCTGATATTGCAGTTAAAGCATCTTCTCGTCTCATAATTCCAACTTTGGCAGTTAACAGCAATGTGTCCTTGATAACCACATCGGTAACACACTCTGTTATCGTACCAATCACCATTTTCAGCCCAAACGCTCAAATCAAAGCACTGTTTGGCTTTGTGATAATCTTTCCTCCTCTTGTTTGCTGGATTTGGCTTTTGAGCACTGTGGTCCGACCTGCACCACTTATTGCCAACAATTTTAGAGTTTTCATTTTTCGATTTTTGTAATTTTTCATTGCGATTGGATGATCGATCTGATGAGCTTTTATTATCTTTTTGAACATTTTTCAAAATTTTCTCTTTTTGTTTTTGTTCCACTATCTTCTTCAAAGGTTTTTGCTTAGAGCATTCTCCCTTTTCAGCTGATTGTGGAACAGTTTCTTGAAACTTTTCTTTTAACTTCAAAAATAAATTCTTTTTCGACAATTTTTCATTTTCAACATCAGATTTCTCATTGCAATCTTCAACTATGACTTTGTCATAGTTTGTGACACCGTCACTTATTGGAACAGAATTTAAAGGTTTTGGGCAGGGAATAGCTGAAGTATTCACAAAAACCTTCAACTTTCATTCCCATTCTTTGATTTTCTTTTGAGCACATTCTGCTTCTTTTTCAAGTCGAATAATCTTTTCAAGATGAGAATTGATTTCAATTTGTTTTTCAAGATTGTTTTTACCAAACATATCTCTCTCATCTTCTAAAATTTTTATTTGACTTTGAAAATCTTTCTCAATTTTTAATTTCTCAATTTCAAAACTCTTAATTTTTTCTTCAAAAACTTTGTTTTCTGATGTTAAACTGTTCAAATCATTTAACAGTTTAACATTTTCAGATTTAAGCTTTTCACAATTTCCCTGTAAATCCAGAATCTGTTTTACATCAGTTTGCTTCTCATCTTTCAACTTCTCGACTTCCGATTTCAAACTTTCCGCATCCTTCAAGAGTTTGTCATTGTCAGTCTTAAAGTTGTCACACTTGGAGCATACTAATTCAACATTTTCACAGTTTAAGCATTTTCCAGGAATCTTTTCATCATCAGCTTTCTTCTTTTTCTTGGCTTCTCTTTCCAAACACTTTCTTATTCTTTCACTCCAATAACCATCATCCATGTTTTGGTTTTCAAATTGAGACATATTTTGATTTTAGGGGGAGTAAAATTTTTATAAAAATTAGAAAATTTGAAAATGTCAAAAACATTAAAAAATGCAAAAATGTGTTTTGTTGTCAAAAAGAGGAAATGATAGTAGATCAGTTGGACTGTCACAGCATGCTAAAGAAATGGAGAGATAAAATGTGATAAACGATCTCACTAAGGATGTGACGGTAGGCTCAGCTAGACTAGTAGATTTGCGATAACGATACAAACCTAAATGAAAAAGCCTAGTTCTAGTGGGAAACATGGTCGAAAGCATAGTACTTAGTTTTGTCCTTCTTGATTGTGTGCCTACTCAGTAATCGCTGATTGTCGAAAGACATAAAACTGGTTAAGTTTGTGAACTTTCACAACTTTGCTGAAAAGTCGCTGTGATTGTGCATTTTATTTTGCAAAGATTTAAACTTGTTTTATTTCTTTATTTTGTTTAAGCATCGGACATCCTCTGCGTATACGTGAGTATCGACCTGGATGTTGTTGCCTAAACGTTCTGCTTTATTTTCTTTGGTGTTTCGTTTAAGCTTTGGACCTCCTCTGCGTATACGGAAGTATCGACCTGGTGGTTAAAGCCTAAACAACTTCAACTTGTTTTATTTTTCTTATTTTGTTTAAACATTGGACTTTCTCTGCGTATACGGAAGTATCGACCTGATTGTTAATGTTTAAACATTCTGCTTTGTTTTCGCACAAATCACAGTTGATAAAAGTTTAAAGGCATTGCTTGAGTTAGCGTATTGCATGATGAGGGGATATGCTGAGATCGTGGGGTCCATAAGAACTTAGTGCTATCTAAATGTACCTAATCGTATCGGTAAGCAGATTGAAAGTTTTTAGATTGAGCTTAAGAGGACAAACATATCGTCAGTCAATGTGAATTGTTTAGAACTGAAAATGTTTAAAGCTTAACGGTGCTAGTGATTGGTCACATAAACTGATATGATCCTCTTACACAAACTCACAAAAATATTGTTTGTAAATATTTCTTTACTGCATTTCATTCTATTTCAAAAATCCAAAAAGATTTTAGTGTGTTTTAGTATAAATTTTGAAAAATACAAAAAGATTTTCGACAACTGATGTTGGAGAGCTGATTTTCAAAATTCCAAGTGCTGAACATGATGAACTGGTTTGGGAGTGTGCGTTTAAAAGAAGAAATTTGATTTGAGAAAGAAAAGTTTGATTAGTTAATCGAGATCATTAATTTGAACTTGATGTAACTATTACTAGTAAGTTTTTCTTATTGAGTTAAGTAAAAACTTATGTTTTTGGTGAGAAAATGTGTGCAGGAAATGAGCTGATCAGAGATAAAGCCAGGGATTGATCTCAAGGTGATAGCTAATTCCAGACGGCGATCCCATCATGATGAGAGGGGGAGTCTGACGAGGTTAGAGCCAAAGAGAAGATCCTGGTATATGCTAAGAAAGAAAAAAGACTGATAAAGACTCTCGACACTTAAGACTCGTCAACATCTGAGGGGGAGTCTTGTAGGATCGTGAAACGACCTAACGAGTCGATCAGAAGAGTGCTCAGACCGAATCAGAGGCGGAATTCATTGATTCGGTCTTCGTTTAGCTTGTATTCACTATTAATTGTCTTGTTTATTGATCTTGAACACTTTACAGTACAAAGACACCTCGACAGCACCTCGGCGTCGGAAATCAGAAAGTTACAAATGAGAAAGTTTGAAGGCTATTTATAGACTAGGACCCTCTAGTTTGAAAGTGACACAGCCTGCTTCAAACTAGACCCTGTTCAAACTAGACCCTGTTCAAACTAGCAGCCATGTTCAAACTTTCAGTTCGAGACTCGATATAAGACGAAGTCGACAGATGTATGCACCAACACAAGTTCATATTACACTATAGTACACATCAAGTGGTTCAGTTCACATTCAAATAAACATGTTAGTTGTGACAAGAAATCATGCAACGGAATTAGCCGATTATCATCGTGAAATCATCTAGCGGGTATTTAGGCCTCACACTAGACTACATTACAACTTCATGTTTCAAACAAACAATTAACCGTCTAATACATAATCTCTATAAGTGTGCGGCCCGTTACATAACAGTTTCATGCGGCTCTTGCTCCCTCGTTCCTCATTATCAAATCACACAGTTAACCATGCACTACTCAGTCCATTATTATCATAAAATCACCTGGTAGGTATTCGAGCATCATACAAGTTCACGTTACACACCCATGTTCAAAACGGCCCCTACTAGTCCATAACATTCCTTATACACGTGTGCGATAGGTTACCTCTTGCCGTAAATTATGGAATCAGAGACAAGTAGCTCAGCCAATTAAATCAATTAGTAAAAAATTCACATAAAGCCTATCCGTGACCTAAGCATTATCGTAAGACCACTACTCAAATCAGATCAACACATGCTCATTATCATCAAAATTAATGCCTCTAATAAATCAAATGTTATAACCATCATACAGCACAAGTAGTCAACACAACACATCATGGCATTAATAAATACACACTATACTTTTGACTATCACTGACAACTTTATTGGAATACCCATATGACTTTTGATTAGTTCAAGACTAACACACATGTAGGCCAAGTTCATTGATCATCATCTGACAAATTCCTATACACATTTAGGGTGATCGGGGCGTATGCGGTGACCAAGAGCGGGGACCCTATCCACCGATCGGGAACACCACCGCCATCCAAGCGGGGACCCGAATCGGGGAGGGTGAGCGGTGGGGAGTCACCGAAGAGGGGGAGAGATGGTGGTGGGGCCAGCCTATGTTTCAACCAATCAAAAGCTTTTTTTTTTTTTTTAATAAAAAAACAATTCCCCTAAGAGGGGAGTGCCGCCATCAAATTGGGGTGCGAGGGGAGTTTAAGAGGGGAGTTGACGTGGCATAAACGGATTGGGTGTGCGTAAGAGAGGGGACTCCCCTCTTAGGGGAGTGCATCATTAAGTCTCTAGTTATATTCAACACCCATAGACTTGTGACCATGCCTATTGTTGCAAACATTAAGTCAGGATTATTCTTTTACTGATAATTACTTCAATCAACAAGTATACCTTCGGCTAAGTGTGTCAAGACATCAACTCAAGGTATCAACTATACTAATCCGATTAACTTGAATAAGATCAAATAAGTAAGCACGTTTATAAACAAACATAATTGTTAATCAAGTTTTCGTATCACAAGTCATTCACGTTTATAAAACATATGCATGCAATATTGTTTAACATATTCACACATAACAAGATCAAATAGTTGAGAATTAATTCAAACATGAAATCACTAACCAAAAGCCGGTCAACTGGAACGATGCCTCAAAGGGGTGGGGTCCTATCTTCTGCCGTCGCACTATAAGGAAGTCAAGGGTTGGAATATGTGTTGTGCTAACAAGTTACGTAATTCCATGTGTGTATATATTCTAAATTCTACAGCCGGCCCCCAAAACCATTACCCACTTGGGCTCTGATCGGCCCAAACGTGATTCTGATCGAGTTATACGTGCTTGGGTTTGGGGCGGTAACATGCTTAGCCGAAATGGGCTCAAGCCCATGTAAGTGGGCCACCTAAACAGATGGCAAAGCTGCCGAGTTCGAGCTTCAAGAGTTTGGGCTGATCTCACAGTTTGAGCGACAAGGGTTGCGGTCCAGTTATACCTATGGTTTAACACATATACCCGGCCCAAAATAAAACTTGCAGTATGACGGGGTTATCATGTGTGTTCGATTTAACAAGGTTATAATAACACCTAACATAACAACTGTTAACACGGTCACACATATGAACGAAGAAGAAGAATAATACGGATCGGAGTTACAAGACTAACCTTGGAAGTTCGGGTTGTCACAGTGTTCGTACAAATCCACATAATCGGACCAATCACTCTTACCTGGGAACTCTTGGGGTGAGTGTCCACTTATAGGCTAAAGCATGTCTTCGCGATACATTAATATGACCCGCTTACTTTGATTAGTCACCATCTCATTTGTTTGCCTTAGGTAACAAACAGACGATCACAATTTTTATGCGTTGTCATTCTTTTTTTTTTTTGGTAAAGGGTTACCCCGGTGAATTTTATTACCATCAACAATTAGAAACAAGAGGGGGCCTAAGCGACACCCTATTCTCAAGTATGACATGCCATACCTAAGTTAAACAAATAAACAAGCCGAAGGCAAACACAGTCACTTGACAAACAACTAAAACAAGCAAACATGCGACCAAAGACTAGCACTCTTAGCCGCAATCATCATCAGCCATAAGCAAACCCCTTGGAATGCTCCAGTCTTGAAGAATACCCTCAACGTGAATGGACGACCTAAACCGCATAGTATGAAGCTTCAATCGAACCGTTGACAGGATGACCTCTATAAGCTGGGCCGGAGAGCGTTTCTTGTTTGAAAACAGACGTTGATTCCTCTCTTGCCAGACAAAATAAGCTGCTGCCCCAACAGTTAACTTACCAATAACATGAAGAGCCTTCTTAGAATTCGATCGCTGAACCAAATGGTCCAGTATATCATCCAGCGAATTGCGAACATGCCCCATATTAGCCTTCTCCTTTACATCGTTCCATATCTGTGTAGCGTAAGAACACTCAAAGAATAATTGATCGTGAGAGTCTGGACCAGCCGTGCATAGCGAACAACATAAAAGATTAAAATTCATGTTCCCTGAGGCGGACCATTTGCTAATAACATCCTGCGTCTTTAATTTTTTGTTGACCAATAGCCACATAAAAAAAGAATGCCGAGGTATCGACTGAGTAAACTAGACTATACCAGACCACGGAACCTCATCATAGATTAAACGGATATCATCCCACACTATAGCAGCACAGTACTCAGTGAGATCACCGGATCTAGTTCGCCACACGACTTTATCCTGAGTCGCCACATTAAGATTAACACTCGGTAAGTTTAAGAGAGCCGGAAACCTTTGAACCCAACTACTAGGCCAACGCCACTCCCCTTGGTCACACATATCCGCAACCGTCATGTTTCTCATGAAGCCAGCATCACGTATCATCCTAGGTGTGATGAATGAACTTAATGGACAAACATTATCCCATTTGTCAAACCAAACAAGCGTTTTTGAGCCATCCCCAAGCTTTACCCACACATGATGTTGAATAATAGGCCTGAGATTCAACATTTTCCTCCAACTCCATGTGACATTACCTCATAGCGGAATATCCCAAAAGCTTCTATCTTGGATACGATAAGCATGCATCCATTTCACTCATAGAGATTCCCTTAGCGTAAGTAGGCTCCAGATATGAGCAACCATCAGAGCATTGTTCATGTCTATAACCCTACGAACACCCAACCCACCTTTAGCTTTCGGTTTACACACCCTACTCCATTTCACCTTCGCCTTTCCCTTAATGTTAGTTCCTTTAGCCCAAAGGAACCTTCTCATTTTCTCTTCCAGGTCGGAAATAATCCTTTTCGGTAAAATAAAAACCGACACCCAATAAATATGCATGGATGACATAACTGACCGAATAAGTTGAAGTCTACCAGCAAAAGATAAGGATTTCGTTTTCCAATCTGTGATTCTGGATTCCAAATTTTCCACGAGCCTTTTACAATCACCATACAAAAGACGCGTAGAAATAAGCGGCACACCCAAATAACGCACAGGTAAGACACCTTCATCAAACGGAATAATCCCCCTTATTCGATCTTTAGTAGCATCAGAAACATTGCCAAAGAAAACAGTACTCTTACTCATACTCGGGACAAGCCCAGACATGCTTGTAAATGTGTTAATAGCTTGTAAAATAACACTCGCCGACTTGTGATCCCCACGCGCAAACAAAAACAAATCATCCGCAAAGCAAAGGTTAATAATTCGCTGCTTCTCACATTTATGATGGAATTTAAAATCAGCAGACAAAGAAACCTGATGCTGTAAAATCAGAGTGAGAACCTCCATAACCAACGTGAACAAATACGGAGACATTGGGTCACCTTGACGCAACCCTCGCTTTCCACGAAAAAACCCGTGTAAATTCCCGTTAGTAGCTAACGAGAAAGACGTGGACGAGGCACAAGCCATAATCCATTTAATCATCTTACTGTCAAACCGAAACCCCAACAAAGTATGCTCAAGAAAATTCCAATCAACCGTATCGTAAGCCTTTTGAATATCCACTTTAAAAGCGCATCTAGGGGCCCAAGATTACGATGATAATTGTGCATTAGCTCCTGTGTTAATAAAATATTATCTGAAATTCTTCTGCCAGGAACAAACGCCGACTGATTAATACTCACAATATCAGCTAAACCCTCCTTTATTCGGTTTGAAATAATTTTGCTAATACACTTATATAAATTGTTGCAACAAGAGATCGGCCTGTAGTCTGTAATCGAAGAAGGCGTACTCACCTTGGGAATAAGGGAGATAACCGTATGGTTTAATTGCTGAAGGAGCTCTCCATTATCAAAAAAATCCCTCACTGCATGACAAACATCATTACCCACAATATCCCAAGACTTTTTAAAAAAAACCGAAGTATAACCATCCGGACCGGGAGATTTATTACCAGCTATAGAGAACATGGCTAGTTTAATCTCATCATCTGTAACCTGCCTGACCATATTAGAAGCTTTTTCGACCGAAAGGACATTGCTGAATAAATCCGGAGCCGGTTGCAAAAGATTACTCCCCATATGACCAAAGAAATTAGAATAATGATCCACCAAAACTTGAGGAACCGAAACTCCTTCATGAAGATTTCCACCACCATCTCTAATAGAAAAAATTCTGCTACGATGGTTCTTAGCTTTAATAACATTATGGAAGTACTTCGAGTTCGAGTCACCTAACGAAAGCCACTCCACCTTAGACTTTTGTTTGAGAAATAAACTTTCATCCTTAACCGCCTCTTTGTAAGCCTGCAATAAAAGATCATGCTGCTCTTTTAGATCAACATTTAACTGGTCGCCATCCATAACATTTCACTTGTTTCCTCCTATGTCTTCCATTTCCTTTAGGATGTCTCTTCATCGCAGCGACACTCAAATGTCCGAGCAGGCTACCAAAATTGCCCAACGAATAGGCGTAGTATTCCTGAAGACTACTGAATTGGCTATCGCCATGACTCGCCTCAAGGATGAAGCCGCCCAAGAAACAGCAAAGGAAACAGAAGCCAAGCCTTCACCAAAATCAAAGAAGCGTAAAGCTTCAAAGAATCCCGCAGCGGTTACACCAAATCAAGCGAGACCTAGCCAAGCGGCAACACCACCAGCCAAGAAGCCGTACAAGGGAACAGCTCCCTTGTGCAATCAATGCAACCTTCATCATCCGAATCAAATACCCTGTTTCAAATGTACCCACTGTGGACGATGGGGACATCTGGTTAATGTGTGCCATTTTGCTATCCAAAGCAAAATTGTTGCAGGTCCTACTGCTGCTCGAGCACCATACGGAGGAACAGCCCCTTTGTGCAATCAGTGTAATCTCCATCACCATATTCAGAACCCTGTTCAACTTCGAGCAGATCCAGCACAAGCTCGTTTTCCTCCTGATACTTGGTACATCTATGGCGAGACGGGTCATTTCAGGAACTGAAGAAACACTAGATAAATGACCGGAATCAAATTATCTAGGGGGTTTGAATCTGCATAAAAGGGTTGTCTTTCTCGTTTGATTCAATGTGACTGATCTCCTTTTCTGATTAACTCTGCAAAACAAAACACCGTTAGCCTCGTCAAGGGGAGAAGGGGGGTTCTCTCCTTGACCTGACTCCAGCGTGAGAATAAGTATGTGTTTCGGAAGAAGAAGAAGAAGAAGAGTTAACGAAGTGTGTGTAACTTGGAGTTCATACCTGAATTATCCTTATATTTATAACCGAGAGTTTGGGCGGGAAAACTTGTTGATGAAATATTAACGGAAGATGCTAACCCCGTAAGCGGTTACATTTCCTTCCGCTAATCTCCTCGATCCGACGCGAGTGCACACGGATCGTTGTCTGGATCTATGGCTAGGGAATTGCTACGTGAAAAGTGGGCAAGTGGAGGTTTTCCTCCAATTCCATGCCATCTTTGTGTTTTTAGGGAGGCCTGAGATGAGGACATGTGGCCAGACGGTTATAACCGTCTAGTGGTGCACGATTGAGCCCTTCTAGAAGATTATTGCCATAATATGATGTGATTCTTTATCGTGTGGCATCACTCGAGTAAATAATACCCAAGTCTGGGTATTATTAAGCGGAAGTGCTGCTTAACTTAGGATTTTCTTCCTTTGTTTATGGATGGAAGCGCAAGGATTTATGATTTCCTTCCGGCGCGCAAGTGTTTGTTTGCTTATCTGCTTCTTAAGCCTTCTTTATAGGACCAGTGCGCGGTCGCGCAAGGTCAGAAAGATAAGGTTCTGGTATGATCCCAAGTATTTATTACGAGGTTTTTGGGACCTTACCCCTTCAGGAACCAATGCCCAAAGTTTGTCAATACAAATCTGACCCACAGATGAGCATTTAGCTGATTAGAAGATGTTGCTGCTTTGAATAAATTTGAATCTTATGCTTTTGCTTCTTTTATTTTTCTTGAACTCTGAAACAATCTGTTTGGTTTATAAATAAATCGTTGTTTACAATTCTGATGTACAAGTGTAGTTACATGTGTGTATGGCATACCCCTACGATACCTACACCAAAGAACTATGCTCTTTACAAAACAAACTACTCTATCGTCGTCCTAGTTTTCAGTTTGATACCATGACTTATTAGATTGGTTGTTATTGATCGCGGTTAACTGAGTTTAATTTAGCTAGATTGATACTCTGATTTAATCGGTTAATGGTTAAGGATTGATTCTAGGATTTCAAGGTTTAGGGTTTACGTTTCTCTGGTGCTTTAGGTTGCATGTTTTTGCCGTCTGGGTGGTTTTGTACGTATTCTTGTGCATGGTGAGAAATCGAGATAGGGGTTTGGAGGATCTAGGGTTTCAGTCTTTCTCTGAAAAGTTGCATGGGGATGTTTTCATTAGTTCAAAGGGTTCAACGAATGTCCAGGATTTGCGTGATAAATCCTCTCTGTTTAGTAAGCCGCTGAAGATTGATGGGAATCCGTTGATGACTCGTCGGGGTGTAGTTCAGAAAGATCAAAAGGTTATTAATGTTATCGATGAGTTGGAGAAAGTCACGGTTCCAGTTCAACCAGTAACTAGTATAGCCGATAGTCAGGATGGTCAGCATGAGATACCGTCAGCGCCAATCTCTTATGCTGAAAAACTTCAGTCTTCTGTCCGGAACAAGAGGGAGATTAATTTTAGACTTATGAAGTCGTTAGAGACTCAAGAAAATGTGGATGTTGTTATTCCGAAAGAAGTAGTCAAAAAGGTTCAGGATAAATTCGAGAATGTGTTATATGGCTACTTCTTGGGT
Organism: Helianthus tuberosus; assembly: GCA_030545235.1. NCBI lineage: Eukaryota > Viridiplantae > Streptophyta > Magnoliopsida > Asterales > Asteraceae > Helianthus > Helianthus tuberosus. Next base: position 45,087,578 of record CM060429.1, on the reverse strand, counting down.
AACAGGTTGCCGTTCCCGGTTGTGGAATATTATGCTAAAAATGTTTGGGCGAGATTTGGATTCTTAAAACTCATGATGAATGCGAGTGGCTTCTTTTTCTTCAAGTTCGACACTAAAGAAGGTATGCTGAAAGTCTTAGAAGGTGGTCCATGGTTAATTAGGAAGATTCCTTTGTTTCTGAATATTTGGACTCCTTCGGTGAGTCTTAAAAAGGATGGGATTAAAACGGTGCCAGTGTGGATTAAACTACATAATGTACCGCTTGCAGTTTATACTGATGAAGGTCTGAGTTTATTGGCGTCAAAACTAGGGGTTCCGAAAAGACTAGATGCTTACACGGCCGATATGTGTGCTGAAAATTGGGGTAGAACGAGTTTTGCTCGTGCTATGATTGAGGTTTCGGCTGATAATGAATTGAAAGAACACATTGTTGTTGCTATCCCTAAGTTGGATGAAGAAGGTTATATGATGGAAAAAGTTAAGGTTGAATATGAATGGAAACCACAAAGGTGTGCGGCTTGTTGTTTGTTTGGTCATACGGATAATACTTGTCCTAAATCCCCAGCTTTAAAACTTAAGCAAGTTACAACTGATGATGAGGGGTTCGTAACAGATAAAAGGAAAGTAGCAAAGCATGGATATCCTCAAAGGAAGCAAAAACCTAAATTTGTCTATAGACAAAAGAGTAGCCATTCTGGTACTGGGCCATCCGGAACAAAACGTGTTGAAGGGGAAGGTAATACGGCTAATGATAGTTATGGAGTTAACAATAGTAACTTGAATTTAAGGAACTCATTCTCGGCTTTGGATCAAATGGCGGATGGGGAACCGAGTACGAGTGAGATATCTAATCCCAGTAGAAAGGAAGATAGAGCATTAGAAGACATCTTTGTAGAGCAACTCCCAACCGAGATCTCAGAGTTCATGAATGCTGGTACAAATGTGAAAAAGTCTGAGGGGGCAAGCACTCCCGGTCAAGCTGGTGTCCATGGGTAGTATAGGGGTGTGGAATATAAGGGGATTGAACCTTCCTCTGAAACAAAGAGAGGTTCGGCAACTTGTTTCTGAAAATCGGCTCCAGGTGTGTGCAATTTTGGAGTCTCATGTTAATGTTTCTAATCCTGCTAGAATTTTTAAAGGTGTGTTTAGATCGTGGGATTGGACCTCAAACGGTAGCTGCTGTTCTAGAGGCACTCGGATCATTGTTGGCTGGAACAAGGATATGGTGGATCTTATGGTTATCGCTCAGTCGGATCAGGTTTTACATGTGCAAGTTCGTATTAAATCTGAGGATAAAATCCTTTTCTGCTCGTTTGTTTATGCTGAAAATAAATATAAAGATAGAAGAGTTCTTTGGGATAACCTTTGTAAACACAAGTGTTTCATTCATGATAGACCGTGGGTGGCGATGGGGGACTTTAACTCGGCCCTCTCGATGGACGATTATTCGGTTGGGCCTTCTACAATTCCAATTGGGATGAGAGAGTTTTATGATTGTGTGCAACATAATCAACTTACTGACGTTAAAAGCCATGGGTTGAGGTTCACTTGGAATCAAAAACCGAAAAACGGTGTAGGTGTGTTAAAGAAAATTGATAGAGTTATGAGTAATACTCAGTTTCTTGATTTGTATCCAGATGCTTATGTTCTTTTTCATCCTTATCGGGTTTCAGATCATTGGCCCTGCATTCTTCATTTATTTCCTTTTAAGCATACTCGGCCTAAACCTTTTAAGTTTGCTAATTTCTTAGCAAATAAGGAGGGTTTTATTCCATGTGTTGCTAAGGAGTGGGCTAAGGAGATTCCGGGTGTGACCATGTTCTCGGTTGTTCAGAAGCTGTCGGCTCTCAAGTCTCCTTTGAGACGACTTTTATTCATGCAGGGTAATCTTCACGATCGTGTTAAGGCGGCTAGATTGAAGCTGGATGACATTCAAAAGGCTATTGACGCTAACCCTATGGATATTGCTCTTAGAGAATCTGAATCCAGGTGTATTCAAGAGTTTAATTATGTGTCTTATGATGAAGAATGTTTTCTAAAACAAAAATCAAAGGCAGAATGGCTAGCAGCAGGTGACTCGAATACAAAATACTTCCATAATTGTGTGAAAATGAGGAATGCGTGTAGCAAGATTCATAGTATTCAAGATGTTCATGGTAACTGGTTTAAAGGTAATGATGTTTTTGAAGTTCTGGTCTCGCATTACTCGGCTTTTTTGGGTACTCAGGATCAAGTGGTGAAGCTGGTTAATAATGATTTATTCTCCAATGTTCTTGACTCGAATGTTGCTAGCTCTATGATTCGTCAGGTTACTCGTGAGGAGGTAAAAAGCGTTATGTTCTCCATAGGAGAAAATAAAGCCCCGGGCCCGGATGGCTACACTTCTGTGTTTTTCAAAAATTCATGGGAGATTGTGGGTGATGAGGTAACGAAAGCGATTCTGGATTTTTTTATAATGGAAAGATGCTTCAACAAACTAACCACACTATCATTGCATTGGTGCCGAAAACTCCATCACCTAATTCAGTGATGGATTATAGACTGATTTCCTGCTGCAACGTCATTTATAAATGTATTAGTAAAATTCTAACTGACAGGATTAAAGGTAGTTTGGATTATCTTGTTGACATTAATCAGTCTGCCTTTGTCCCGGGCAGGAAAATCTCGGATAATATTCTTCTTACACAGGAGCTTATGCACAATTATCACTTAAATATAGGCCCATCCAGGTGTGCGTTTAAAATTGACATACAGAAAGCCTATGATACTGTGAGCTGGTCATTTCTCGAGGACGTTCTGTATGCGTTTGGGTTTCATCAAAAGATGGTCAAATGGATCATGGTTTGTGTTACGAATGTCTCTTATTCGCTGAGTATTAATGGCAACCTATATGGGTATTTCAAGGGTAAAAGAGGTCTCCGGCAGGGTGATCCTATATCTCCTTATCTTTTTACTTTGGTCATGGAGGTTCTCTCTTTGTTACTAAAGAATGCAGCTTATTCTAGTAATGCATTTCGATACCATCTCTATTGTAAAAAGCAGAAGAGTATAAATGTTTCTTTTGCTGATGATCTGTTTTTATTTGCTAATGGGGATGCGGCTTCGGTTAGGGTTCTTCGTGTAACACCTGTGTCATTTCAACCATCAAACAAATGCCAAACCAATGAAATATTGTATTTCATACTTTGGACTTGTATAAATATGTGTATCTTTTGCACATATCAACTCTTGTTCGATTTCAAACTCTAAATCGCTTTCTGGAAGGTTATACGCGCACTAATGCGTAAATATAACCAGTTTAATGCAATGAACACTCCAGAATAGTGAAATAGGCTTAACATACCTTAAATAACCTTTACATAACTTAGATATAAGTTTTGGAAGGTTTGGTGTGGTGAAATCAAAGTTTAATCGCTTACAGGGACTAAAGTTGACAAACTGCGAAAGTATGCCAATTTGAACTGTAACAGACATTCCGGAACATGACCATAAGTTAAACATACCATAAATATCCTTTACATAGCTTAGAAATAGGCTTTGAGGGGTTCGGTGTGCTAAAATAAACTTTTGGGTCATTCAGGGACTAAAAGTGTCAAAAAGTGCACAAGTTTGCATTTTCGCGCATAACTTACGTTCTGAATACATCTGGACATCCAAAAATTTATGTAAGCATGACTACATTATATTTTAGTGTTCGCCTTAAGAAAAATCCATTCGTCGCGTCATTTGGTTCGTTTTTCGCGCTTGTGCGCATTCCGTCGTAATTAAGCGAACATCGCGTTCGTACGACCAAACGAACCATCATCCGGCATATTTTTGAGTATGTTTTGAGTTCCCTATACTTTAACTTCATTTTAGAGCCTTGAAATGAGGTCAACGGGGCTCAAACGCATCGAAAAAGGGCTTAAACACGTGCAGGGACTAAACCTGTCATTTATGAAACATTTCTGGAACAGGGAGGGGTGTCGCGTAGCGCGAGCCCTAAAGACTTACCAGTCGCGCTACGCGACTGCCTAAAACTGACCAGATTCAATGTTTTGATTACAAGTTGCAACTAATTGATTCTTAACCACATGTTTTAAGTTGATGTGTCACTAAGATAAGGAGCATTTGTGGCACCATAACATTCCGACAAGTGTACGCACGAGATTCGATCACGTTATTCAAGAAACGATCCTAACGGTTACCCGAAAACTATATATACCCCATGCCTTTCATTGTTTTAAGGCACTAGAATCTTATTAGTTGTGTTCTAAGTTGAAACCTTGTTTCATACCTGAACTATACTGATCTAGATTAGCATTCGGGGACCATTCGTAAGTATTCTTTCGTTCTTTTCCTTATTTTTACTGCTTTTCGAGTCAGAAAGTCAAACTTTGTTTGACTTTCAGCGTTGACCAGTAATGGTCAATGCGAAGTTCGTTTGAACTTCGCAACGTGATTGTAATCACGATGGTCATAGTCCCTTGGGACTATGCCTACTGATTACCACGTTGTCTAGGGTCGTAGGGTAGGCGATCTAATAAATCGCCTATACCTTCGAACCCGACCCAGTTTGGTCGATCATTAGGATCCGACCAAATACTTTAGGTGACCATAGTGTAGGGAATAACCTTCCGAGGTTATACCTTATGGTCACGACGTGTAAGTAGTTGTATGATAGGTAGTTTATATGCCTTAGGTAAATTACCAGAATACCCTTTTCATACATAATTGGTAATTTAGCATATGTAACCTAAACTTTTGTCACGTAACTGATTATGTAACATGTTTAGGCATATAATACTTGTCATAGGACTAGTTAGGCGGTCCGAACGCGTTTCACGCGCACGACACGTTAAAGTAGCATAAGCTTCCTAAACGGGTCGTAATGGGTCGTAAACAATTATGTTAGGTTTCATTTAGTATGTAGGCTTTGTTAAAACCAAATGACACGAGTCTCTACACTCGTTTGGTTTACAAACCCTAATGCTACCCGATCTTCCGATCTAGGTCCGGTTAATTAACATAGTTACCTATATTAGGTGCCGTTTGATTCCGTGATCTCTAGCTTTGCTTGGTGGTTATCCTAGGACTTCTGAGCAATCTCAAGTGAGTACATAGACCCCTCTTTTACTGTTTTCCAAACTGTTTTGGGGTGGAACACATGTGCCTACTTGTTACTTTCATGCTTTCCTGTTTTAACATCATATACTGCTATGTTCGTTAGTACATTATAGTACATGATTTCAATACACTTTATGCTATGTATGTCCATTATGTGCATACTTAGTACATTGTTTTTCATTGCTTTTCTGTTGCATATGCTTATCCAGCATATGAACACATTATACTACATATTGAACCGTTGTAAACATTTGACTATGTGAACCGTTGTAATCATTCGACTATGTGATCCGTTGATATCTGTGAACCGTTTGTATCTGTGATCCGTTGATATCTGTGAACCGTTTGTATCTGTGAACCGTTTGTATCTGTGAACCGTATTTGACCATACATAAACATTTCTACTATTGTTAAACATTACTTTGGTGGTTTGGTTTGATTAAATGATTAAGTAACGATACGTGTGTAATATGATACAAGCATGGTGGATACGCCGCTGGTACTTCCTATATATAAGTGTTTGTATGGTATTACATATTGTAGCGTTATTTGAATCATTTCAGTTTGATACATATAACATTTTATACAAATAACATACTTTTCACAAGACATTGTTTTACCAACAACTTATCTTATACAAATCCATTTTACTATGGTTATTCATTTAACCATACATTATTCATTTATTTATACATATCATCTGAACTCATTGTTTTTCAAATGATTTACAAAACAAAGCAAACTAAAAGGTTCATGACTAAATATTTTCTCAAACATAAGTCATGGAACCTCTTTTCACAAAACCTATGTATCTCACAGGCATTTTTATGCTGACGTACCTATTTTCACATGTGTTTTTCAGGAACTGTTGCATAAGATGATCAAGATACATATAGGCAGACTTGGGCTTTAGTGACAATAAAAGATGCAAGACTAGTTTATTATGTTATATTTCTTGTTTGTTAAGACATTGTAACACTTTTAATCAATAAAACGAAACTTCAATTGCCATGGATTTGAAACAATTAATTCTGTTACGACACGCCCCGATGTTTCCGCCGCGATTTGTTGTTTTACGCGGTCGGGGTGTGACAGAAAAGATGGTATCAGAGCCAATGGTTATAGGGAATTAGGTTATTAGTAATGCTTTGACCTAGTCTATAACTTTCTTAGGACCCTAACGCGAGTTTACTTGCGTTTAGTCATAAAACAATACCGTCACCTATCCTTAGGCGACGACCACAACAAGGACACAAATTTCAAAACCGCTTTGAAAACTAATCATCTGTTCAAGGATGATTTATTACAAGGTTTTGAACCCTCTATTGTAAGGTTTTGAACCCTCTGTTATATGGTTTCGAACCCCTTTGAATTTTCAAAATCTCGTCAAGGTTTTGGGTTTTAAATAATGTGAACACGTGCAAACTGGAAGGGTGAATGCCTGTATTCTGAGTTTTCTGTCTAGGCAAGCACCTCGTATACATCTCAACCAGACGCGAGACCAGTTGTGCTTACCTGGGAATTCTTGGGATGAGTGTTCACTTATAGGCGAGCATGTCTTCGCGATACATTATTTTTGACCTATTTACTTTGATTATTCACCGAGGTCGTTTGTTGCTTTGTAGTAACAAACAAATGACCACTATCCTTGCTTTCATCAGATTTGCTTCATCTCATTCTTTTCGTCTAAATTCTCTCACTCGTTTCCTTTCATGTTCCTCTTTTAGAATGCCTCCTCGACGCGAAAACCAGATAGCGACTGCCGAGCTGGCAGAAATCATTGCGCAGCAAATGGCTGCTCAATTCCCAAACCTCTTTGCTCTATGGAATCAAGCCAACAACAACAACAATGGTCCATGCAATTTCAAGAGTTTTAACTCGGCGAAACCACTCAAGTTTAGTGGTTCTGAGGGAGCGACTGGGCTTCTTCAATGGTTCGAGAGCATTGAGAATACTTTCCGCCATGTGCAGTGTCCTGACAATCGCAAGGTCGAGTTTGCTTCTAGTGTGTTCCAGAAGAGAGCCCTTACGTGGTGGAACGGGGTGATGAGAGATCGTGGTGCAGAGGTTGCTCTAGCACAGACATGGGCTGAACTCAGGGCTCTCATGATGAAGGAATTCTGTCCTCGACACGAGATCAGGGCTTTGGAAAGGGAATTCGACAATCTTGAGCAAGACAGCGGGGAGCATCGAGCCTACACGGACCGTTATGAAGAGTTAAGTCTGTTATGCCCAAACATGGTCACGCCTTTGGATAAGGCAATCGAAAAGTACATTGATGGCCTCCCTGATTCAATACAAGACATTTTGACTGGTAGCAACCCTACTACAGTTAGACAGGCCATTGAGCTATCTGCAACCTTGACTGAATCAAAGATCAGGAAAGGTAAACTTTTCCGAAAAGGTGACAAGAAACCGGTCGAAGAATCGAAACCAATCGAGGAATCAAAGATCATGGATGAACAGACTGGATCCCCTAAGAGGTCAAAGAAGCGAAAGGCTTCTCAGAACTTTGCCATGGTTACCCACAATGATCAAGCCGTCCTCAACCAACCAGCTCAACCCCCTGCCAGGAAACCCTACAACGGAACTGCACCCTTGTGCAACCAATGTGGCCTACATCATCATGCTGGGGTGAAGTGCCGCACATGCCAAGTTTGCGGACTTATAGGTCATACAGCTAGGGTTTGCCCAACCGCAGTTGCACCAAATCAAGCTGGCAACAATCCTGCTCAAGCTCGTTTTCCACCGGGATCTTGCTACAACTGTGGCGAGATGGGCCATTTTCGTAGGAATTGCCCAAGGCTTGCTAATGCAAATCCAGCGCAGGGATGAGCATATGATCAACCAGAAGACAACATCATTTAGAAATAATCACGTCTTATGTATTATTTTCTTTTGTTGTCAAGATCCAAGAAACAGTTGTTATCGTTGTTTATAAATAAATCTTTTATTTACATTGCAATGTATTTATGTGATTGTATGTATAAACAATATATCCCCTACAATACCGACAATCAAGGAACCGCATTCCTTGAAGAACAGACTACTCCCAAATTTCTTCCATTGTATGATCTCTTGCGTTTTTCACGAAAATCCTAAGTACCCGTTTCTTCCAAGAGAAACGAAGTACGAGGTGCCAAGTTAATTGCAATCAATAACAAGACAAAAACAATTAAACAACTATGTGATGATGTGCTTATGAACATTACAAGACAAACTGTGCGGACTATGCAAGGAATTACGTAATTATGGATGCATACATAATTATGGAATTTAGTGCACAGAAACCACAGCGAGCTTTGTCATGTACCTAGAAGTTAACCCTATTCATTTCCAATTCTGATGAAGCATCCGTTGAGGAAAAATGAACTAGCTATTCATTTTTCACTTCTGAAGAATATCCGTTGAGGAAATGAATATCCGTTTATCCTTCATTTCCAATTCTGAAGAATACCCGTTGAGGAAAATGACTCCGTTTGTGCATTTTCGTTCTGAAGAGTATCCGTCGAGGGAAATGAATATCCGTTTATTTAAATCCTTCATTTCCGAACCTGAGGAAACAACCGATGAAAATGACTCCGTTAGTTCATTTTCGTTTCTGAAGATTATCCGTTGAGGAAATGAATATCCGTTGTTTAAATCCTTCATTTCCGAACCTGAGGAAATAACCGATGAAAATGACTCCGTTAGATCATTTTCGTTTCTGAAGATTATCCGTTGAGGAAATGAATATCCGTTGTTTAATCCTTCATTTCCGAACCTGAGGAAACAACCGTTGAAAATGACTCCGTTAGTTCATTTTCGTTTCTAAAGATTATCCGTTGAGGAAATGAACATCCGTTTGTCTATCATCTTCATTTCCGAACCTGAGGAAACAACCGTTGAAAATGACTCCGTTAGTTCATTTTCGTTTCTGAAGATTATCCGTTGAGGAAATGAATATCCGTTTGTCTATCATCTTCATTTCCGAACCTGAGGAAACAACCGTTGAAAATGACTCCGTTAGTTCATTTTCGTTTCTGAAGATTATCCGTTGAGGAAATGAATATCCGTTTGTCTATCATTCTCATTTCCGTTTCTGAGGAAGCAACCGTTGAAAATGACTCTGTTGTTCATTTTCGTTTCTGAAGAATTATCCGTTGAGGAAATGAATATCCGTTTGTCTATCATTTTCATTTCCATTTCTGAGGGAACAAACCGTTGAAAATGACTCCGTTTGATCATTTTCGTTTCTGAAGATTTTCCGTTAACGAATTGAATCCCCGTTTGTTTATTCCTTCATTTCCGCTTCTGAAGAATACTAGTTGAGGAAAATGACTCCGTTTGTTCATTTTCGTTCTGAAGAATGTCCGTTAAGGAAATGACAGGATTATGCTTTACATATCTCTGGTGGTTATCTGACACAAAGTCACAAATAGACTCCTACGAATTAATTTCGGGACGAAATTTCCTAAAGTAGGGGAGACTGTAACACCTGTGTCATTTCAACCATCAAACAAATGCCAAACCAATGAAATATTGTATTTCATACTTTGGACTTGTATAAATATGTGTATCTTTTGCACATATCAACTCTTGTTCGATTTCAAACTCTAAATCGCTTTCTGGAAGGTTATACGCGCACTAATGCGTAAATATAACCAGTTTAATGCAATGAACACTCCAGAATAGTGAAATAGGCTTAACATACCTTAAATAACCTTTACATAACTTAGATATAAGTTTTGGAAGGTTTGGTGTGGTGAAATCAAAGTTTAATCGCTTACAGGGACTAAAGTTGACAAACTGCGAAAGTATGCCAATTTGAACTGTAACAGACATTCCGGAACATGACCATAAGTTAAACATACCATAAATATCCTTTACATAGCTTAGAAATAGGCTTTGAGGGGTTCGGTGTGCTAAAATAAACTTTTGGGTCATTCAGGGACTAAAAGTGTCAAAAAGTGCACAAGTTTGCATTTTCGCGCATAACTTACGTTCTGAATACATCTGGACATCCAAAAATTTATGTAAGCATGAATACATTATATTTTAGTGTTCGCCTTAAGAAAAATCCATTCGTCGCGTCATTTGGTTCGTTTTTCGCGCTTGTGCGCATTCCGTCGTAATTAAGCGAACATCGCGTTCGTACGACCAAACGAACCATCATCCGGCATATTTTTGAGTATGTTTTGAGTTCCCTATACTTTAACTTCATTTTAGAGCCTTGAAATGAGGTCAACGGGGCTCAAACGCATCGAAAAAGGGCTTAAACACGTGCAGGGACTAAACCTGTCATTTATGAAACATTTCTGGAACAGGGAGGGGTGTCGCGTAGCGCGAGCCCTAAAGACTTACCAGTCGCGCTACGCGACTGCCTAAAACTGACCAGATTCAATGTTTTGATTACAAGTTGCAACTAATTGATTATTAACCACATGTTTTAAGTTGATGTGTCACTAAGATAAGGAGCATTTGTGGCACCATAACATTCCGACAAGTGTACGCACGAGATTCGATCACGTTATTCAAGAAACGATCCTAACGGTTACCCAAAAACTATATATACCCCATGCCTTTCATTGTTTTAAGGCACTAGAATCTTATTAGTTGTGTTCTAAGTTGAAACCTTGTTTCATACCTGAACTATACTGATCTAGATTAGCATTCGGGGACCCTTCGTAAGTATTCTTTCGTTCTTTTCCTTATTTTTACTGCTTTTCGAGTCAGAAAGTCAAACTTTGTTTGACTTTCAGCGTTGACCAGTAATGGTCAATGCGAAGTTCGTTTGAACTTCGCAACGTGATTGTAATCACGATGGTCATAGTCCCTTGGGACTATGCCTACTGATTACCACGTTGTCTAGGGTCGTAGGGTAGGCGATCTAATAAATCGCCTATACCTTCGAACCCGACCCAGTTTGGTCGATCATTAGGATCCGACCAAATACTTTAGGTGACCATAGTGTAGGGAATAACCTTCCGAGGTTATACCTTATGGTCACGACGTGTAAGTAGTTGTATGATAGGTAGTTTATATGCCTTAGGTAAATTACCAGAATACCCTTTTCATACATAATTGGTAATTTAGCATATGTAACCTAAACTTTTGTCACGTAACTGATTATGTAACATGTTTAGGCATATAATACTTGTCATAGGACTAGTTAGGCGGTCCGAACGCGTTTCACGCGCACGACACGTTAAAGTAGCATAAGCTTCCTAAACGGGTCGTAATGGGTCGTAAACAATTATGTTAGGTTTCATTTAGTATGTAGGCTTTGTTAAAACCAAATGACACGAGTCTCTACACTCGTTTGGTTTACAAACCCTAATGCTACCCGATCTTCCGATCTAGGTCCGGTTAATTAACATAGTTACCTATATTAGGTGCCGTTTGATTCCGTGATCTCTAGCTTTGCTTGGTGGTTATCCTAGGACTTCTGAGCAATCTCAAGTGAGTACATAGACCCCTCTTTTACTGTTTTCCAAACTGTTTTGGGGTGGAACACATGTGCCTACTTGTTACTTTCATGCTTTCCTGTTTTAACATCATATACTGCTATGTTCGTTAGTACATTATAGTACATGATTTCAATACACTTTATGCTATGTATGTCCATTATGTGCATACTTAGTACATTGTTTTTCATTGCTTTTCTGTTGCATATGCTTATCCAGCATATGAACACATTATACTACATATTGAACCGTTGTAAACATTTGACTATGTGAACCGTTGTAATCATTCGACTATGTGATCCGTTGATATCTGTGATCCGTTGATATCTGTGAACCATTTGTATCTGTGAACCGTTTGTATCTGTGAACCGTTTGTATCTGTGAACCGTATTTGACCATACATAAACATTTCTACTATTGTTAAACATTACTTTGGTGGTTTGGTTTGATTAAATGATTAAGTAACGATACGTGTGTAATATGATACAAGCATGGTGGATACGCCGCTGGTACTTCCTATATATAAGTGTTTGTATGGTATTACATATTGTAGCGTTATTTGAATCATTTCAGTTTGATACATATAACATTTTATACAAATAACATACTTTTCACAAGACATTGTTTTACCAACAACTTATCTTATACAAATCCATTTTACTATGGTTATTCATTTAACCATACATTATTCATTTATTTATACATATCATCTGAACTCATTGTTTTTCAAATGATTTACAAAACAAAGCAAACTAAAAGGTTCATGACTAAATATTTTCTCAAACATAAGTCATGGAACCTCTTTTCACAAAACCTATGTATCTCACAGGCATTTTTATGCTGACGTACCTATTTTCACATGTGTTTTTCAGGAACTGTTGCATAAGATGATCAAGATACATATAGGCAGACTTGGGCTTTAGTGACAATAAAAGATGCAAGACTAGTTTATTATGTTGTATTTCTTGTTTGTTAAGACATTGTAACACTTTTAATCAATAAAACGAAACTTCAATTGCCATGGATTTGAAACAATTAATTCTGTTACGACACGCCCCGATGTTTCCGCCGTGATTTGTTGTTTTACGCGGTCGGGGTGTGACACTTCGGGATACTCTTCAATTGTTTACGAGTGCCTCGGGATTAGATCCTAGTATGCCGAAAAGTACGGTTTATTTTGGTAATGTCCCTCAGTCTATCAAGCAGGAAATTCTTAACATTATGCCTTTCCAAGAGGGATCGCTTCCGGTTCGTTATTTGGGAGTTCCATTAATTTCAACAAAGCTCTCTTATAAAGATTGCAAAATTTTAGTTGATAAAATGGTGAAGAAGATTGATAATTGGATGACGAGATCTTTGTCCTTTGCTGGTAAACTTCAATTGGTCAATTCAGTCCTCTCAGCTATGCATATTTATTGGGCTACTATATTCATATTGCCAGCTAAAATTGTTAATGATCTTGAAAGATGTATGCGTGTGTTCCTTTGGTCAGGTAAGAACCAGCAGTCTGTTAAGGCTAAGGTTGCTTAGAAGGTTGTTTGCTTGCCAAAGTATGAGGGGGGTTTGGGTGTTAGATGTATTTCTGATGTTAACAAAGCCCTAATCTCTTCTCACGTTTGGAGTATCCTGACTAACAGGAAGTCGCTCTGGGTTCAATGGATCCATATGTATAAGCTTAAAGGTAGGAGTTTCTGGGAGATCCCTAGCCGAGGCCATATGACATGGGGTTGGAGAAAGCTTCTCGCAATTCGTAGCCTGATCCGTCCTTATTTGTGGGCTTCTATTGGTAATGGGTCTCAAACGAATATATGGAGTGATATGTGGTGTGAACTGTGTCCTCTTCGCAATTTTATTAGTCCGAGACGTATTTCTAATGCTGGTTTTAATCTTCAATCTACGGTTGCTGAGATGGTGTCTCACAATGGGAATTGGAGGTGCCCGATAGCTTGGTATGATTTATTTCGAGTTTTAATCAATGTTCAGGTTCCTACTCTTTATCACAGTCAGGATCGGTTGACATGGAAAGATCTTGAAGGAAATTCTCGTCACTTTTCTTCTTGGGAGGTTTGGAATAATATTCGGCATCGTGAGAATTTAGTGTCGTGGGTTAATAGGGTTTGGTTTAAGCAATGCATCCCAAGACACTCGTTTCACTTGTGGCTAGTCATTAGAAATAAATTGAAGACGCAAGATAGATTGTCTGTGTGGGAGGCGGGAAGTGCTACAAATTTAAACCTCATGTGTTGTCCGCTTTGTAGTTATGACAGAGACTCAAGAGACCATCTATTCTTCGAATGCTCATTTGCCTTGGAAGTTTGGAATAACATTAAGGTGTTGACTAACATGGAGAGTGTTAATGGTACATGGGCCGATGTTATGTCTTGGATGAATCAAAATACTAACATGCAGAAACCGGAAAATATTATCAGCAGGTTGGTCGTTGCAGCTGATATGAGTGGTGGGAAGTTAACATTGAGGGTCGGAGACAAAGAGATGGAGTTCGGGGTTGGGAAGAGAGTAGAAGACGACGACCCGGTCGACTACATGAATGTCATAGACTCAAGCTTGGATGATGCTCTCCGACGGTGCAGCATGGGATGCAAGACATCCCACTTGGGTAACATATGACTGACTTTGGGTCTAGCCAAGGACCCTTATAAACGTGGCGAACCACGGAGGCGTTCCGCGGAACTAACCTTAGTTTTAGTTTAGATTAACTTTTATGTTTTCTAGTTTAGCTTCACTTTTCAGGAATAAAACACACTCGAAAAGGTGGAGGTTACCAAGGGAAAGAATAACCCACACCCCATGCACAAAAACAGAGCCTCCCGACAATTTTCCATCGTTACAGTAAGTTCAGCACAGGGCCGTGCTCAGCCAACACGCCCCCATGCCCAAGGCTCTCCAGAAAATGCCCAGTTCAGGTAACTGGACACGGGGCCGTGCTCACTGAACACGCCCTCGTGCCCAGCCTTCTGTTTAAATATGTTACTGGAAATCAGAGCACGGGGCCGTGCCCGGATCAACACAGGCCTGTGGCCAGACGACCAGTAACACAAAACTTTGTTTTTCAACACCTTTTTACACATTTAATCAGCCTAAAAACTTATTTTTAGGACACATTGAGGATAATGTGTAATTTAAGTGTGGGGGGATGCTAAAACCTTGAATTTTGCAAGTCCTAATAACAAGCGTTACACAAAACTCTCTTGGAACCGCTAATCACCCCAAATTTTTTCAAATATTTTTCATTTTTTTACTTGTCTTGGTTTAATTTGGGAATAACAAGTTCTAAAAAGGTTATATTTTTACAAATTTACAACCGATAGCGTTGTGATAAAAAGAACCAACAAAAGAAAATTATTGTAGGATCGTTTGCATGACCAAACGAGTCGTTCAGAAGAGTTCTTAGACTAAATCATAGGCGGAATTCAGTGATTGAGTCTTCGTTCAGCTTGTATTGCACTAGATTCACATTAATCTGTCTTGTTTATTGATTTCACAACGTTTACAGGCTAGAGACACTTCGGCAGCACCTTGGCATCGGAATCAGAAAAGATTACAAACGAAATGAACAAGGCTACTATATATAGGTAAGCCATTCCACACGAAACAGTTCAAGCGAAATGGCCTGATCCATTTCGTACGAAATGGCAATCCCATTTTGTGCGAAATGGTTGTTTCTCATTTCGTGCGAAATGACTGTTTCATGCCTTTTCTCATTTTCCTCATACTTTGTGCCCTGATCTATCATTTCTAGTACAAGACTCGATAGAAGACGAAGTCGACAGACATATGCACCAACAGACTCCCCCTTGGATGTTGACGAAGTCTTCGGTACGAGTCTTCAGCATGTCGATTCTTGAGTCTTGATCAATCTTCTCGTTCTTTCCAAAATATTCTCCATTGAACGCATTCTTCAATCTCTATCTTCTCTTTATCAACATCAATACTCCCCCTTGAATGTTGATTACATAAAATCTTCAGCATCTGCATCTTTTCTTTCTCGAATGATGTTCCAGGATCTATCTCTGGCTCTAACATCGTCAGACTCCCCCTTTCATCAAGCTGGGATCGCAGTCTGGAATTAGCTATCGCCTTGAGATCGAATCCTGGCTCACATCTGCACAAATCTCTACCAATTGTAAGATAAACAATTTACACATTATTAAGCTCTGCTGCATCACTTGTATCTGTATCATTCAAATTTCTTTATCATTTTAACCACAACTCTTCCAACTCACTTGCTGTTCATCATGTTTAGCACTCGGAATTTTGAAAATCAGCTCTCCAACATCAGTTGTCGAAAATCTTTTTGTATTTATCAAAATATTTATGCTAAAAACACAAAATTTTTGGATTTTTGTTTTTAATGGGAAGCAATAACGAAATATTTACAGACACTATTTTTGTGAGTTTGTGTAAGAGGATCATATCAGTTCTTTTTTACACATCAGCTGCACCGTTGATCTAAATTTTATCACTTAAAGTTTTTAAACAATTCACCCTAGATCATCGATATTGTGGTCCACTTAAACTCCTCTAGGATGTTCGTAATGCTTACAATTTAAGGTATATTAGATAGCACTAAAATCCTATGGGCCCCACAATCTAAGCATATCCCCTCATCATGTAATGCACTGACCCGAATAAAGCTTTTAAACTTTCATCAACTGTGATTTGTACAAAAATAACTCAGAACACTTAAACATTAACGATCAGGTCGATACTCCCGTATACGCAGAGATCGTCCAATGTTTAAGTAAAATAAGGAAAAATAAAACAAGTTGAAAGTGTTTAGGCTTTAACCACCAGTTCGATACTCCCGTATACACAGAGGTGATCCAAAGCTTAAACGAAACACCAAAGAAACTAAAGCAGAACGATTAGGCATTAACATCCAGGTCGATACTCCCGTATACGCAGAGGATGTCCAATGCTTAATCAAAATAAAGAAATCAAACAAGTTTAAATTTTTGCAAAAAGAAAACACAAAATCACAGTGACTTTTCAGCAAAGTTGTGAAAGCTCACAAACTTACCAGTTTTATGTCCTAAGACAATCAGCAATTACCGAGCAGGCACATAGTCAAGAAGGACAAAACTAAGTACTATGCGTTCGACGGTGTTTCCCATCAGACTTAGGCATTTTGCGTTATGTTTGTATCGTTTTCGCAAAACTACTGGTCTTAGCTGAGCCTATCGACACATCCCTAGTGAGACTGTTTAAAACTTTATAAAACTTCTCATTTCTCTAGCGTGCACTGATAGTCCACTGATATACTATCATTTCCTCTTTTTACACAAAAACTCTTTTTGAATTTTCTCAATGTTTTTGGCTTTTTCAAATTTTTGAAATTTCTAAAATTTTCTACTCCCCCTAAAATCAAAAATATGTTTCAATTTTTGATTTTCAAGGAAAATTTGAAAAACAAACTGTACAAACAAATGACAACTATTGTGAATTGCTTCAATTCGCCATCCACTTGGCATAAACAATCAGAACTCCCCCTTACAACAAACTATTTTCCCATTAAGATTTCAAAACACTTAAGTTTGTTTTAATCAAAATGGTTTTTCCGGAAAATTAGTTTTGTTGATATTTTCAAACCACTTGTAGGTTAGGGGTTTCATCACATTGTTTTTCAATCACATGTATGAAAGTTAAAACAAGTTCAACTTAATGACCTTGATTAACCACTTGAAGGTAAAAACCTCTTTTTCAACCAATTGTAGGTTTACTAATCAACCATACCTCTTGAAGATTGAAATATGACAATTTTAGGAATACTACCACTTGTAGGTCAAAATGTCACAAATGTGAATTTTTCAAGAAAGATGCCGATTCCTACTCCCCAATTACCAACCTGGGAGTTTCGGCAAGTCAGGATTTTTATTTAAAAAGATCCACCCAAGCCTGACGGTTCTTGGGCGATTCCGAGTGATTGTCACTCGGTTTCTTTCCAATTTTTGTTTTAAATTTCCGTTTGACAATGATGGAAAACTTGCATCATCCATTGTCTTAACGGAATTGTCAACTTTTACCTCAACAGATGGCTCCTCAAAAACTTTGATAAAGATTTTATCTGAAAAATTAACTTTCTTTGATTTTTTATCAGTTTTATTAGTCAATTTTTCTTTCTTTATCCTCTCTTTTGTCCTCAGATTTGTATCTGATGAATTCGTTTTGCTAGAAAAACAAGTTTTTGTTAAGCAAATCGATTCATCAGAACTTTTATCTGAATTACCAGTTGTACCCGAGGACAAAATCTTTTCAAGATACTCCCTAGCTTTCTTTCTTTTCTTTCTCAGTCTATCTTTCTGCCCTTGTGAAAGTTTCATTTTCTGTCCTTTCTCTTTCTATTCTTTGGGCTTTTCTTCAATTTTGACTGATTTCTTCATCTTTTCATGGGATTCAGTCCTCGATCTTCCCTTTGATCTCATTGGGCAATCTCTGGCAATATGACCTCTGATTTGACATTCAAAGCATCTTCTTCTCTCAAAACTCTGACTTTGGCAGTTAACAGCAATGTGTCCTTGAAAACCACATTTGTAACACACTATGTTATCGTACCATTTACTACTTTCACACCAAACACTCAAATCATAACACTGTTTGGCCTTGTGATAATCATCACTCCTCTTGTAAGCTTGATTTGACTTTTGAGCACTGTGGTCAAACCTGCACCACTTATTACCAACTTTTTGTGAGTTTTGATTTTTAACTTTTTGTGGTTTTTGATTGGATGATTGAACTGATGATCTTTTATTTTTACTTTGAAAATTTTCTGAATTTTTAACATTTTGTTTTTGTTCTACATTCTTCTTCAAAGGTTTTTGCTTTGAACATTCACCTTTTTCAATAGAATGTAAAACAGTTTCTTGAAATTTTTCTTTCAATTTCAAAAATATTTTCTTTTTCTCATCTTCATCATCAGATTTATCATCACAATCTTCAATTTTGACTTTGTCAAAATTTGTGACATTGTCACTTATTGGAATATCATTGATTGGTTTTGGACATAAATGATCTAGCATAACTGACGAGGTCACAAAACCTTTCAGTTTCTTTTCTAACTCATCAATTTTATTTTTAGCACTCTCAACTTCATTTTCAAGTTGAGTGATTTTCTCAAGATGAGAATTTATTTCAATTTGTTTTTCATTTTCTAAAATTTTTATTTGATTTTTCAAATCATTTTCTGATTTTATAAAATTTTTGTTTTCTAATGTCAAACTGTCCACATCTCTCAACAGTTTGACATTTTCAGATGTTGATTTTTCACTGTTTGAGCACTTCTCAGGCATCTTTTTAGAATCAGCTTCCTTCTCATCCTTGAAAGCTGGAATTTATTTAACCTGTTTCTCTACCACTTGAACTTTTTCCTCAGGTTTGACTTTTGAGTACACTGGTTCAGAACTTGAAGTTTCATTTGTTGATGCACTTGATTCTTTGACTTCACCGTTCTGTGACAACTCAGTTGACTCATCTTTCTTAGATTTTTCTTGGTGAGTACTGACAACCTGTTTCTTCTCGGATTTGACATTTTCTTTAACATTTTTCGCAGCTTGTTTATTTTTGAGCTCTTCCAATTTATCTGCAAAAAACATATTATACAAATCAGGTGAAAATAATCCTTTATAAAATTCAAGTTGTTTAATTTCTCCACTGTCATCATCACACTCTTCATCTGATGAGTGATAAAAAACTGGAGCTTTTTCTGAAACAACTTCTGAATCCTTTTCTTTTAAAACTGGTTCTTTCGAAACTGATTCTTCTAAAACTGGTTCTTCTTCAATCTTTATAGGAATTTCTTGTTGAGATTCGTAGTAATAATACGCAATTTCCTCTACAGACTCCATGTTTCGGTTTAATAGTTTCACAAATTCACAATTTTCAAGCGAATTGAAAGTTCAAACGAAATGAACTTTTGATGCGAAATGAGCCCTTCAAGCAAAAATCACCTTTGGTACGAAATGGACAGCTTCAAACGAAATGGTCAATCTCAAACGAAATGGACACTTGTCAGCCAATTCGTGAGAAATGGATATAATTTTCAAACGAAATGACACTTTTGAAGTGAAATGAGCTGATTTCGTACGAAATGGGGTAAAATCCTTCCAATTCGTGCGAAATGAAGGTATTTCGTGCGAAATGAGGTCAACTAAATCCAATTCGCGCGAAATAAAATGCTGTTTCACACGAAATGAGCTATTTCGTACGAAATGCTACTAACGTCACATGTTCGATCAGTTTTTGACAAAATTGATCAAGTTCTAGGTCGATTTTAGATCTGATACTTTCAAGGATTTGTTAAAACTGTGTTTCGCACGTTATATGTGTAAATCAGTCCATTTTAACCGTAAAACCTTGATTAATTTTGAAAAACGTGTAGAAGAATGAGTAGAAATCAGAATTTTCGGTGCAATCAAGTTGAATCAGTAAGAACTCTTCCTCCTGAGCTCTGATACCACTTGTAGGATCGTTTGCACGACCAAACGAGTCGTTCAGAAGAGTTCTTAGACTAAATCAGAGGCGGAATTCAGTGATTCAGTCTTCGTTCAGCTTGTATTGCACTAGATTCACATTAATCTGTCTTGTTTATTGATTTCACAACGTTTACAGGCTAGAGACACTTCGGCAGCACCTTGGTGCCGGAATCAAAAAAGATTACAAACGAAATGAACAAGGCTACTATATATAGGCAAGCCATTCTGCACGAAACAGTTCAAGCGAAATGGCCTGATCCATTTCGTACGAAATGGCAATCCCATTTCGTGCGAAATGGCTGTTTCTCATTTCGTGCAAAATGACTGTTTCATGCCTTTTCTCATTTTCTCATACTTTGTGCCCTGATCTATCATTTCTAGTACAAGACTCGATAGAAGACGAAGTCGACAGACATATGCACCAACAATTATGAAACAGCATGACAAATCTAGTTAAAATTTGATTATATATACTTGATCACATTATAAACCCATTCCCACAATAAGTGAGTTTTGAGCCTTTATTGAGCATACAAGCATACATCTTTAAACTAAATGCTCATTTTTCGTTTCTTGTGTGAATAGCTGCTTAGTTCTTACGGCTCTAGAACTTGCCACGACGATACATTCCCGGTCCTTACCAACTTAAACCCAAGTAAGTAAATGATGGAGGCGTTAGGACTAACCCATTTTCCTTTCAACACCATTATTTTTCATTTTCTTTATCACCTACCCAAAATTCCCCTAGTTAACCCCTTTGAGCCTAAACCTTTTCATTTCTAAACCAACAAAACAAACACCCTTTACCCACCAAAACTTTTTTTTTTCTTTTCAACCCTTTATTTTAGTAAAAAGCTCGGTTTTCTTGTGACGTTTCTTTATAAAAAAAATGAAAGTCTAGCAATAAACAAACAAGTTCCTCAAAGAAACTTTGTTTGAAAATGCTTAGTTTGAATAAAAGTCACAAAAACAAAAAATTTTACGACGACCGACGCTTTTTACACTTTTAGCCCTTTTTACTAACCAATAACCCAAAACCACCTACCTTTAGCCCAAGCCTAACCCTTCCCCAAGTCCTCTTGATATTTACAAATGTTTATAGTTAAAAAGGAGGAGGATTGATTGCTTGGCAAACATATGGTAGAAGTGAGTTCCATGCTAGTCTCGAGTGTTTCACAAAAATACATCTTCGGCCGAGTGTAGAGTGATCTCCCGTGAGGTATGTGAACTTGTATATAAATGGAATTTTAAAGAGGCATGTTATGCCCAAATAAGTAATTTCTCTTATGAAACGTTGTAAATAAATCATAATGAATAGAATTGTAAATAGTATAAAAATAAAACCCAATAAAGATCTTGGATTCCCGACAATCAAGACAAGCCCAAAAACTTCTCTTCTACCCATTCCATTTGGGTGTGTAAGCCACAAAATAAAGAGTTTTGCTTGAGGACAAGCAAAGATTCAAGTGTGGGGGTATTTGATGTGTGTAAAATGCAACATATAAATCACATCAAATGAGGCATAAAACTAACCCTTTTTTAGTACTAATGTTGGAAAAAGTGTGTTTCGTCTTCCTTTTGTATTTTCAGGACCAAATGAGCTTAAACGAACAAAAGGAACAAATATGCAGCAAAAACTAACATAAATGCAAAGAAAAGGAATAAACTTGGCATGCCCGACCCCTCGACAGCATCTCCACAAGCAAAAACAAGAAACAGAAGGCTGACCATGGCCCGTGCCCACTGGACACGGGGGCGTGGTCAGATGTCTGCAGAAATGGACAAAGTTGTAGAAGCCTTTATGCTCACCATGGGGGTGTGCCCAGCTCAGCACGGGGCGTGGTCAACGCTAAGATTTGCAGAATCTTGCAAATCTTGATAGTACAGATACGCTTCTGAACACGGGGCCGTTCCCAGCGAACACGAGGTAATGTGGAGCTTAATGCAGACAATTGCAATTAATGAAGGAAGAGAAATGAGAAGGCCACTGGGGCGTGTCCAGCGGACACGGGGCCGTGTTCGGGCTTCTGTTCAGGCTATAAATAGGGGTGCTTAGCTCACTTCAAAGGCATCCTTTGGCAAACCACTTCTCTCCCACTTTGCTACCACTCCACCACCACTACAACACCCACGTCCACCACCATCATCCATCATCCACCTTAGAGTGTGTGTAGTAGTCTCGGGATCCAAGATTGATCTCGTAAGAGTTCATGTCAATCAAAGGCCATGTTTGGCTAAGTCTTTAACATCACTTGGTGAAGACAAGCATTTAATGTATTACTTTTGATTTTTAATCGTTTCGCACTTTTTATTTGGTTTTGTATTAATGACTTTAATAACTAGTTTCTTATGTTGAATGTGAAACTTCTTTATCATTTGTCTGTGGTGTCATGGAATTGCTTTACTGTCTATATAAAGTAAAAGATTTTCACCATTCATATCTCTACGGTCTATATAGAGATATGTTGGCTACCTGGTCGGGGGTTAAAGGAATGGTTTAGTAAGGTTCTTGCCATGTTCAGTGTATAGATCCTGCAAGGACCTCCTTCAATACCCACTGGTATTGGATGGCGGGGGTGCGAATGGCTTGATCCCCTCAGATGTAAGCTACTATTAATACATTAAACCGGCTACTTAGGATTGTATCCCTGCTGACTCAAACCACTTAGCCGAAGGTAACGTCACCTTCAAAAAAGGGGCCTACCACTTTTCGCATTAATAACTTAATTAATTATCTTCCAATATTCCGACCCTTTGGGATTGTATCCTTGCTGACTCAAACCACTGGGTTGAGGGTAACGTCACCTTCAAAAGAGGGGCCTACTACTATAACTAAGATAATCTCTTAAAAAGTGCAAAAGTGCGGAAATCATCAAAGGATACATTAAAGGCGAGTCGGATCCAAGTGATTCATCTTGTCTATCTGTTTTTATTTTTATTTTTATTTCATCATTTTTAGTTTTTATTTTTCATGTTTAAAAATCTTTTCTCAAAAAAATTAGTTTGATTAGACGTTGAGGATAAACCGATACTAAAAGCTCTTGTGTCCTTGGACGACCTCGGTATCTTACCAACGCTATACTACGCTCACGGTGGGTGCACTTGCCCATGTGTGTGTTTAGTGTTAGTAGAATATCGTGTTTTATAAATATAAAACTTGACTAATGTGTAGAATGGGTTTAAGATATCAATAAAAATATATTACACCTTACACACACCAGGGAGATTGTTGGAATTGAACCCTTTTACAAAGGAACAAATGATTGAAAACCAAAATAGCTATCAGATGTTTGATTAGATTTTACAAGCTTTCCTGCAAACTTCTGCTCAAGCCTAAGGTCTGATATACAAGCCTCTGATGAAGAACAAAGACAAAGACTAGCCTAGGTCTACTGAAGACCAACAGTGGATAGCCTTCATCAGTGTTTTATCATTATCAGTGTTTTCAATGTAACAGTGTCTTGTTGATCAGAGTTTAGGTTTAGCAGTGTTTAGAGTTAGTTATATTTTGTTAGCTGTCACTATCAACCCTGACGTCAACAAAAGATGCTCAGTGGTTTGTCATTGTACTATAAATAGGCAGTGCCTTTGTACTGTTCTATCTATCTATCTATCTAGCAAAAAGATCATTTTGTACCAATTATCTTCTTCTTTTTGGGTAAAGGGTTACCCCGGTGAATTTTATAAATAACCAATAAAAAGAACAGGGTGTGTCAAGGACCCGACACACACTACTAGACAAGGCATACCCTGACTAGGAAACCAAACAACCAAAACAAATCCAAAAAACACAGCCAAGATTTCAACTAGACAAAACACTACCCAATTAAAAAATCAAACAAACAACAATCCAATGCCTCCTTAGCCTGGATCCGAAATCATATCCATCTTCGAGATCTGCCACTTATCAAGAATCTTCATGTGATTCGGGTCTCTACCAAACTTGAATCCCATTAACTTTAGTCGAACCGTAGTAATAATAACTTGAGAAAGCATAGACGGGTTACGTTGAAGCTTCGAGAGTAACCGGTTATTTCTTTCTTGCCATATGTAATATGTAGCTGCCCCTACTAGAATCTTGCATACAATCCTTTCAAGTTGCCTCGAGTTAGCGCTTTGTTCCAACCAAGCCATGATCGAGCTCCATGTGTTATTGACGCTACCCATATCAACCCTTTCCCTCACTGTTTCCCACACCTCAGACGCATAAGAACACTGGAAGAAAAGATGATCCCTAGAGTCCCGGTCATAACAACATAGCGGACAACACATGAGGTTAAGGTTAGTGGCACTACCCGCTTCCCAAATAGCCATCCTATCCTGAGTCTTTAGCTTGTTATTGATAACTAGCCACAAGTGAAACGAATGTCTAGGAATGCACTGGCTAAACCAAACCGAATCCACCCAAGCGACTTTGTTGTTTCTCAGCCGAAAAGAGTTCCAAGCTTCCGATGAGTGAAATAATAGTAAATTACCTTCACTATCCTTCCAACGAAGTCGATCAACCATATCCTCCAATAGAATGGGTGGTGTAATATTTATTAGAACCGGAAATAAATCATACCAAGCAATAGGCCATTTCCACTGACCATTATCGTCAAGAAGATCCGCAACCGTCATGGTTAAATTGAAGCCTGCATTGGCAATGATTCTGGGAGAAATGAAGCTACGAAGAGGGCTACAAGAACACCAATTATCACTCCATGCATTTGTTTGGCGACCACTTTGAATTGTCCTCCAAACATACGGCCGAACCTGATTACGAAGAGCTAGAATCTTTCTCCATCCCCAGCTAGGATTGGCACAACATTTGACCTCCCAAAAACTAATGCCCTTTAGTTTGTAAGAATGAATCCAAAGAACCCAAAGAGAACGACGATGATTAATAATACTCCATATATGGTTAGAAATCAACGCTTTATTAACGTCCATGACACTTCGAATACCCAAACCACCCTCCGTTTTTGGTAAGCATATATCCTTCCAGGCAACTTTCGAACGAGCAGAGCCTTGAGATCCCCCATTCCATAAAAAATGACGCATACATGTTTCAAGCTCCTTAACAATTCTAACCGGAAGCATGAACACTGAGGCCCAGTAGGTATACATAGCCGAAATGACCGAGTTGATCAACTGAAGTCTTCCTGCAAAAGATAAAGACTTAGACATCCAATTATCAATCCTCCGCTCAACCCGTTCAACCAGGACTTTGCAATCCCTATAAGCAAGTCTTGAAGAGATTAACGGCACTCCAAGGTAGCGAACAGGGAGGGACCCCTCCTGAAACGGCATTAAACTCAAAATCTGAGCCTTCGTATGAGGAGGAACATTACAAAAGAAAATAGTACTTTTTGGAGCACTTGGGATCAACCCCGAGATCCTTGTAAACTTTTGAAGAGCATCCCGTAATAACTTAACCGAAACACAATCACCATGGGCAAAAATAAACAGATCATCTGCAAAAGACACATTTATAATCTTTTGTTTAGCACAATGCGCATGAAACTTAAAGCCCGAACCAACCATCGCCGCACGCTGAAGAAGAAGAGAGAGGACCTCCATGACTAGAGTGAATAAGTACGGAGACATAGGGTCACCTTGTCTAAGGCCCCTCTTCCCACTAAAATACCCATGCAATTCCCCATTAATGCTCAAGGAATACGACACAGTAGTAACACACTTCATGATCCACTGAACCATTTTCCGATGGAATCCAAACCGCAATAAGACCGCTTTAAGAAACAACCAGCTGACAGTATCATAAGCCTTCTGAATATCGATCTTCAAGGCATATCTAGAAGGACCACTATTAATGTGGTAATTATGCATAAGTTCCTGAGTGAGGAGAATATTATCAGTAATTTTACGACCAGGGACAAAGGCTGATTGATTTATGCTAACTAAGCCATCCAAGCTTCCTTTGATTCTATCGGTGATAATCTTGCTTATGCACTTAAATAAAACATTACAGCAAGAAATCGGCCTGTAATCCAACACCGTATTCGGGGATTCCTTCTTTGGCACCAATGCTATAATAGTGTGGTTGATTTGCTTCAACATTTGACCATTCTCAAAAAAATCCAGAACTGCATTCGTAACTTCATCTCCTACTACATCCCAAGCTTGTTTAAAGAAAGCCGATGTGTACCCATCCGGACCCGGAGCTTTATTTTCACCGATACCAAACATAGCTTTTTTTACCTCATCCCGAGTAACCACACAAACCATATGATTAGCTGAAGACTCGCTTAGAGTATTGACAAACAAGTCCCCAATATCTAAGCTTTCCACCTGGTCTTCCATGCCCAAAAAATTAGCGTAATGGGTAAGAAGAGCTGCTGGAACGTGATCACCCTCATACCGGTTCCCTTGCACATCCATAATACTCGAAATTTTACTTCTAGCGTTCCTACTTTTCACACACTTGTGAAAGAAGGACGTGTTAGCATCCCCCGCACATAACCAATCGACCTTAGCTTTCTGTTTAAGGAAGCATTCCTCATCATATGCAGCAGCTTGAAATTCTCGAAGACATTTGGCATGATTATCACGAAGCGACGTATCCAAAGGACATGCATCCACTTGGCGCTGAATCTGGTCAAGCTGAACACGTAAACTAGCAACTCTATCATGCAGGTTACCTTGCTGAAAGAGGATTTTACGCAAAACAGGCTTCAAATTTCTCATTTTCTTCACTACAGCAAACATAGAGTGACCTTGTACTTCTTTGGCCCACTCCAGCATAACAGCCTGCCTGAACTCAGGTTTAGTTGTGATAAAGTTGGGAAACTTAAATGGTTTCGGTTTGATACGGGCCACCGACGACGTCTTCAAGATACAAGGAGAATGATCCGATATACGAGCTGGCTGGAAAAGCACATAACCATCCGGAAACAATTCCATGAACTTGACATTACCCATAACACGGTCTATCTTCTTCATAACCCCAATGCCCTCTCTCGGCTTCTGATTCCACGTATAGTGAATTTCATGACTGGGGATATCAAGCAACTCAGTTTCCTTAACACATTCATAGAATTCCCTCATACCAATGGAATGGTTTGAAGGACCAGATAAGCAATTTTATATACCAAATAATAAAAAATTACATCTTTAAAAATATGTGCATTACACGGTTCGAATAAATGTAATTTTCTGTACTATATAATAAAAAAAGATATATCTTAAAAGACCTCATGTATTACATGTGTCGAGTAAATGTAATTTTGTATGGTGAAAATAAAAATATTTAATATATTAATACAAGGTTTGGTTTCGTGATAAATATAGATTATTCTGTTGTTGCAAAATTTGTTAACGAAGTCTCAATAAATTTAACCTTTTATTTAAAACTCCGTAAATGTATAAATGATAAATAATATTAGTTAATTTTATTTTAAGTTTCGTAAAATCTATTTGATACCAAACTAAACAAAACGTTCAAATATAATTAATTCAAATAAATAATATTATAAATAAGAAGGAGATTAAACTAAATAATAATTGTCCATAAGATATTAAACTAATAATATTTAGTAGGAGGATTATCTATAATTAATTAGAGTTTAAACTAAAATAATAATTATCTATAAGAGATGGCCTAATATCATGACAAGTGTCCCTAAAGTGGTTTCTTTTATTATATAGTACTAGCGGTAAGACCCGTGTGCAAACACGGGTCGTTTCTTACAAAACCATGCATAACACATATTGACAGAGAGTAAAAAAATAATCAGTGCAGACTTACAAAATCGATATAAACTAATGGTCAATAGGTTTATTCAACAACAATTCTATTATGTTGATAGCAAACCACTGTTGTCTATTAACTGTTAAAAACCTTTGTTGCTTTCCAACAGACTTTCCTAAAAATTGTTATCCATTATCTCCAACAGAGCTTGCCAGATGGATAGATAGTAAGTATCAGATGTTTGTCAACCCATGTTAAAAAGACCAAGTCAACAGAAATTACAAAGGTTAGTAAACATATGTTAAGAGAATAATGTTATTAACAAAGAATTTAGTACTCTCATTAAAAATGAGAGCTGCAAACACGGGTCGTTTCTTAGACAACCATGCATAACACATATTAATAAAACATATAGATACGTGTATAGATATTGTACCAAAACGTGTTATCTATTATAGCTAAAACACAACTATAAACATAGATTATCGGTTAATATATCAGTTACATACAATTTAACTGTTCACCCAAAAAGACAATATAAACTGTTTATAGACATAGGTACTTAATAGAATTTGAATATAACTTAAAGTTCAACAAACGTTAACTACAAACACACAATCACCTGCCTCAACAACTTTCAGCAAAACTAAATGAAGGAATCAACAGACTTTAGAAATCAGCACATCTTTATTCTCTCATCAACATTTCCCAGATTTGCCCTTTGAATTGGAGCTCAAAATACAATGAATCAGTATCATCTTCATCCCTATCAAGCTGAAGGTTAAAAAGATCTTGGAGGTCAACTGGATTCAGACCAAGTGCATTCTCCCTTGATATCTTTTCAACACTACCATCAGACTTGATCAAAGTCATTTCATGGGTCTGTTTGTCAGACTTCCACTTTACTATTTTTGGATCTGATGGGTTTCTTGGGAGAAGTTTTATTTGAGAGGAGTTTGGCGATTGAGGCCTGCTTGCCAACTTCTGAAGTGCTTGAGCAAACTCAGCCCATCATCTGTATAGACCGCAATAGGAACATTATGGAGTTTAACCCATACCGGAACTGATTTGATACACTCTTTCTTGAGACTAACCGATGGAGACCATACATTTAAGAACAATGGAATCTTCCTAATCAACCAAGGCCCTCCTTCAAGCACTTTATTCATACCCTCCTTCGTATCAAACTTAAAGAAGAAAAACCCTTCCGAATTCATCATAAGCTTTGCAAACCCGTGTTTTGACCAAACGTTTTTAGCATAGTATTCCACCACAGGGAATGGAAGCCGATTACCTAAGAAATAACCATACAAAACATTCTCAAACTTTTCCTTGACCTTACATATTACCTCACGGGGAATAAGAACATCAGCATCTTGCACCGTTTCAATCGGATCCAACCTCCTAAAATTAACCTCCCGTTTCAGCGAAGTGCTCTTCTTTAGTGTATCCGCATAAGAGAAAGGCAATGTGCTCTTTGCCGTCTCAACCTTAGTTCCATCATCATTATTGCTTTCAATCTGAACTGGCACAGAAACCTTTTCCAACTCATCTATAATGTTAATTACCCGATGGTCTTTTTGTAGAATACCTCGCCTCGGCATCAATGAGTTACCATCGATGTTAATCGGCTTACCATCAAAGCTATTCCGAAACAATGAAGGTATCTCTCTAGTCTCCTGGGAGTTCATCGGCATAGAACCCTTCGACGTTATGAAAATATCCCCATGCAACTTTTCAGTAAAAGATTGAAACCCTAAGTCCTCCAAACCCTGATCTCGATTTCTCTCCATGCAACAAGGAAAACGAAAAGCAAAACACCACACCTCAACCAAACGAAAGCACCATGCAACCCAACGAAAACAGAAACACACAAAAACCCTACTCCTTGAAAACCCTAGGATCAATCTTCAACCCTTAGCCGATTAAACAAGAGTATCAATCTAGCTAAATTAATCTCAGTTAACCGCGATCAATAACTACAGATTTAATAAGTTAGGGTTTCAAACCAATCACTAAGGCGGCGATTGAAGAAGAAGAAAAAGAAAAACCCCAGTTTTAAATCGATCACTAATGCTAACAAGTTCGTTATAGAATTTTGAATGATCAAAGCTCTAATCACAGACTGTTATGCATAAGATCTCAAAGAAAAAATCAGGTTTTCATGAGGAAGCTGGAAATCGCCAAAGGAGAGAGAGAATCAGGGAAAAAACACCATTTACCAATTATCTTCTTACCTTCTGTATTAACAAACACTTGTGATATCAGGCTGAGGGGGAATTGTGAATTACATGCAAACTTATAAGTTGATAGCATGATAATAAAAATAATCTTCCATTAGTTGTGAATCAAAAGATTCTTTAATTTCCGCTGCAAATCACTCTATTTTATACTTCATTCATTGTTCATCATTAAACTTTTCACAACTAATTAAACTCAGATCCTAACAGACAGAAAAAAAAACAAAAACGATGGCAAAACTGTAAATATGAGCTAAGGGCAAAATCGTAATTTGGCAAAGAGGGAAAAAAACAAAACCAATGGCAAAACTGTAAATTTAAACGGAGAAAAATCGTAATTTGGCCGGACGAATGGGGAAGTGTCAGGCAGCTGCCTAGCACTATTCCCCTCCATGAGATATGTAGTTAACTGAGGGCAAAATCATAATTTGGCAGAGAGGAAAAAAAACAAAATCAATGATAAAACTGTAAATTTAAACAGGACAAAATCGTAATTTGGGTGGACGAATCGATAATAGTAGGCAGCTGCTTGACACGTTACCCTCCTTGAGATATGTAGTATATATAAATGAGTGGTCCACATTGATGGTTAAAGTCTCATAAAAAATGGCGTTTTGATTATTCATTTTTTTTATCAAGAATGGATTTTAATATTCTCAACTATTAGTCGCTGGCCGCCAACAATTCTAACTTCAAAAATAACCACATTGGCCTCCAATGGACCATGACTAACAAAACCCTAAATTCGTTGCTCTCCGGTAGTCGGAAAAACGTTTTTGACCGAAAAACTCCTTTTAGCCGGAAAACTCAACATTTTCGTACAAAACCTCTTCGTACAAAACCTCTTTGTAATCTTATTATAGACATCTAGGAAACTTTTGTCTAGTAAAAGCTCAATTATTGAGGTCGCCAAAAAACTCAACTTATTGATTGGAAAACTCAACGTTTTCGTCCCAAACTTCTTTGTAACCTTAGATCAGGCCTTTAGAAACATTTTTCTGACCAAAATCGTTTTTCCGGAGACCGAAGACTAACGACGTTAAGGTTCTGTTAGTTAAGGTCTATTGAAGCCAATATGTTAATAGTTGAGACTGCCAGTGATTATTTTTGAAGTTGAGAGAGACTGAGACTGTTGGCGGCCAACGACGAATAATTTGGATTATTAAAATTCAATATTCCTTTTTCATTAAAACAAACAAATCAGCACAAAGATGATACAACAGAAATATAAGAATAAACAAATACCCGATAAAATGATAATACAACAGAAATCTAACTTATAATAAAAGACTAATGCCACCTGACATTCTTTCCTTCAAACTCATAAATTTTATTCATATTTGTTTAATAAATTTCTTTTCATATTAATATTATATTAATAACTAATATATAGATATCATTATTTTTATTCTTCTTTATCTATAATTAATAAATAACTTTAGTTTTGCAATTTAGTCCTTTTGTTTTTTTTTTTACTTTTAACCCAAAGTTTTTCATCTTTTGCATTTTAATTCCAACTCTTTTTTATTTTCAATTTTGGTTCACCATACTTTTCATCTTTCCCAAATTTTTCGTTTCGTTCTAAATTTTGTGAGTTAACACACCGAACATGCGTGTGGGGTTCAACATTTTTTCATATATTTTTTCTCGTTTGACTGGTCGGTCGCAGCACATATATTTTTCTCTGTTTGACAAGTTTGTCCAACGCACGGGTCCTGGATTGACTTATTTATTTTTTTCTATATTTTACGTTTCGGTTTAATTTCTCTGCAACAAGCGTTCGTGATTCAAAGATTTCGCGTCTGCTTTTCACTCGACGTTATTTTTTTCGTTTTTATTTATTTTGTTTTTACGAGATTTTCCAGTGTTGGTGGTCGCTGACTTGACACAGTTTGACGACAACCATTGCAACGCAGAGGCTTAATACTAGTCTATACTATATAATAAAAGAAACCACTTTAGGGACACGTGTCATCATATTAGGCCTTCTCTTATAGATAATTATTTTAGTTTAATCTCTTTTAATTAATTATAGATAACTCTCCTATTAAATATTATTTAGTTTAATAACTTATGGATAATTATTATTTAGTTTAATCTCCTTCTCATTTATAATATTATTTATTTGAATTAATTAGAGTTAATTACTGTTTTCGTCCCTGTGGTTTGTCAAAAATCACTATTTAAGTCAATTTGTTTAAAAATTGCGATTTCAGTCCCTATGGTTTCACTTTCGTAACTATTTCATACCAATGAAAGGATACATGTTATTTATTGAAGTCATCTATTTTTTAGTCTGTTTCTCTCTATTATACTTAATTATAAATAATTAATATTAATTAAAAGATAATTATAAAATTAAATTTAATATAATTTTAAACAATTCGTATAGGAGATAATATAATATTTGAAATATTTATTAGATTTCAAAATTATTTATTCTGAAATTAACAAAAGACGTACACTAAATATAAATTAATATAATGTAAATGCTTTATTTATTTTATTAAACTAAAGTAGATAATTGTAGAATCTATTTCAAAAATGTTTATAAGGGGTAAACAAAAACATTAATCAATGTTTATTGGTTCTATACTTTTATTTTCGTGTTCAACTCTCAACTCAAATACGGTATCCACTATGTTTACGTGACATTTATAAGAACCATCACCGCAGTCATCTCATCCATCATATATCGAGTATATCCGTTAGTTTTTTTAAAGATATAATTTTTTATTAGATTCATTCAACCCGTGTAATAAACGAGGTTTTTTAGAGATATAATTTTTTTATTATTTACTATACAAAATTACATTTATGCAACTCGTGTAATACACTGGGTTTTTAAAAACGTAACTTTTTTATTATGTGGTATATAAAATTAGATTTATTCAATCCGTATAATACACAGGGTATAAAAATATAACAAGATATAACTTTTTATTGATTGTTATATAAATTTACATGTGTTCTTAAAAATGTAACTTTTTTCATTATTTAATATATAAAATTAAATGTACTCAACCCGTACAATACATGGAGTTCTTAAAGATATAACTTTTTTGTTATTTAATATATAAAATTACATTTATTCAACCCATGTAATAAACGAGATTTTTAAAGGTATATTGTTTTATTATTTGGTATATAAAATTACATTTATTCAACCCGTGTATTACACGGGGTTCTAACCTAGTATAAGAATAAACAAATACCCGATCTTGACAGCCTTATCCGTAATTCATTAAAAATCTTTTTCATGGCATACTTCCTATTATTGAATACCAATTCATTCGACCGAGATGGATTGAGCACCACAATGGAACAATTTTCAGTGGGAACAAAGCAGAAAATAAATACACTTGTACACTTGACCGAGTTTAACCAGCCCCGAGCAATAATCAAGGGTTAACCAACCATTGGTTGTGGTTATGGCTATGCGGCCAAAGCTCGGTTATCAGTTATGGTTAACCCTCCATTACCATTGCACCATTTTATCATTTATATATTTTAATTTCAAAAAATGAATACATTTCAAACCACCAAGCGCTGAAACTAACCAGTTTAACCAACCTGGGCAATTCATTCTGTTTAAAACCACTACGTGTTCCTTCATCCTCAACATCAGTATTCTTCTTCATATCGCACCTCACTATTATAATCACCAAACCAAAAAATGGAATAACTAAATCCGTTATTTATGGAAATCTAACACCAATTATGACTTACCTTTTCACTCCTACATCTGATACTTGTCTCTCAAACGGTCCATAAACTCAGCTATTTGTAGCAGATTCGAGACAGAATGTACAGAGAAAAAAGCCAACAATATTCGTGTATGAACACGACCCCTCACAATAGGATCTAGGGTCCTGCATCATCTGTGCCATTCACGGTGTATAAATATATCATCAGTTGAAAGTTGTTCCATGAGCAGCAGGCATCAAATTATACACGGACATCGACAAGGAATTGATTGAGATTCTTTCTGAATTTTCTCATGTCTAATCTATCAGCAGACTGAGAAATATCGCCTAGCGAGTGCAATGCACTCGCCATTCTTGTTTTCAATACTGGATTTGGCTGTCTTTCGATCAACTCAATACATAATCTCTGTACAAATAATGACCAAATTAGACCTAAATCATGTTCCCAGTTGCTTTGTTTTTAGACAAGCAGAAAATAACAATTTGAAAAGAAAAAAAAAACTATTTTTACTTTTGATTAAATGGCTTCTTGTATCTCATTAGAGGTAGCAAAGAAGTAGATTGGTCTCATTTGTTAGTTATTCGGATCAGAATCCAAAAAAACAAAATGCGAATTGAACCGAATTACTTGAGTTTTGAAGTTTTGGATCGGGCTAAAATCTAAATTCCGAATTCGGTTTTCAATTTGAATTCAAATTTGTGATTTTCAAACCGGTTCGACTTCGACCTTAATATTTGATTTCAGTTAATTATATTTTATTTAATAAAAAAATACATACTATTCTTATTTATCAAAGGGTTATTGGATTATATCACCCCCAACTATCGGCCTTTGGCCGTTGCCACCCCCAACTAACACTTTGACGTCCGGCACCTCCAACTTGACTTTTAGTTTGTGCTGGCACCACTCTGTTAACTCATTACTAACTTAGTTTTTGATCCTACGTGTCACACTCTTGATTACGTGGCGAATACGTGGCAGTATATCTCTATATATCTCTCTCTCACACACACAAAACACACACACCATCATCATGAATTAGCACCGAATTCCCTTCTTCTCTACCAAAAATTCGCTGTACAGATCTTGTTTGTGTTCAAATGTCACCTTCCAAAGGTGGAATCCACTCATCGCCCTTACCTCCTGATCCAGATAGGGAGGGCTGTAAACGAGACGAGTCGAGCCGAGCTAGACCCAACTCGAGCTCGGCTCAAACTCGATTCGAGTTGGCTTGGCTCGAGCTCGAATTTCAAATCGAGCTGAGATTTGAAGCTTGAGCTCGACTCGATTAGAATTCGAGCTAGCTCGGCTCGGCTTGATCTAGCTCGAACTAACAAAGAACCGCAAAATTTACTACTTAAAAAGCCCTTAAAAATGAATTTCTTCATAGACTAAGGGCCATAATTGCCATTTAATTTAATCATATGGCTAAATATGCAAGTATAAATAGTTAATTCACTTTGTACATTGTCAATTTCGAGCCGAGCTTTCTTCGAGTTTTTTTCGAGCGAGTTGCGAGCCACGAGTTTTTTGAACACCCCTAGATCCAGATTTGCCTCCTATTTCCCCTGACATCTCAATCTCGCGCCGTATTTCTACAAGATCTGGTAATGCCGCCAAAAGTTCCAAAGATCAAGTGGGAGCCCTAAATTCCTCTGTTTCGTCAATTGGTGCTAGTAGAGGTGTCCACAAGCCATCAAAGAGTGATAAGGGGCGTATCCTTTGGCAAATCTCTGCGTGAATGATTTGTTCCAAGGTAACCCTAATGTCAACCTTCAGGAGAAGAGTACGACGTCGATTGGGGCTCATACCTCTGCCATGCCTCCAAGTCCAGCTGCTATGGATGTGGAGGAGGATGCTTCGAGAACACTGGCCCCAAGAACACAACCTCAAATTCAGTTGAGGAAGGTAAGCTTTCCCCTGAAACTTGCTCTACACCTTCCAAATCCCCTTGTTCTACTAATTCTATGTTTGCTAAAATTCCGACACCCATCAAGAACCTTAATTTTGATGCTGAGGGGAATACAGAGGAGGAGGGTTGGGTAACTGAAGGTCTGTATGTGTTACTGTATATCGCAACATTTCTCTTAATCATCTTATTTTCATTTGATTCATCTCTTTGTTCGGTACAGCTAAACGAAACAACCTGGAGATTTCTCAATCGGTTATCATTTGCATCTCCGATTTGGCCTTCAAGTATGCCGGTATTGTTCCAGATCTGTTTGTTTTAAAGAGATCTGTTTGCATCTTCAAGAGATCATATACGTTTCTGATCTCTTGTGTTCTAAAGGAAGGAGATGAAGGTGCTTGACACGTATTCGCCACGTAATCATGTCCACGTAATCAAGAGTGTGACACGTAGGATCAAAAACTAACTCAGTTAGTAATGAGTTAACAGACTGGTGCCAGCACAAACTAAAAGTTAAGTTGGAGGTGCCGGGTGTCAAAGTGTTAATTGGGGGTGGCAACGACCAAAGGCCGATAGTTGAGGGTGATAAAATCCAATAACCCTTTATCAAATATATGTTATGTATTACCTATGTTTTCCTCTAATTCCGAATTATTCGAATCAACTAGAATTCAAATTGTTGAACTTGAATCAGTTTTTTGAGTTCGCTTACCAAAAAAAAACTAAAAACGAATTCGATGGACACCTCTAGGTCTGAGTAGACCCAATACAGTCCAAAAACTTCTTCAGTCTTACATATTATTATAAAAACCATACAAGTACTGTATATGAATTTTTTTCAATAAATTGATTTAAGACGTATGATGCATTTAAAATACATTTTGGGTGTTTTGACCTATTTGACCCGTTTTCTGAACTAAATCTGTTTTCTTTGGCCCATTTCACCGGCTAGCAATACAACAAAAGCCCAAATCAACCCGCTCAAAAATTATTTGTCCTCTTTGACCCGTTTTCTTCGTAACAAATAAAAGGAAAACTAAAACAGAATGAACTTCAAAAGAAAGTAGAGATACCTGGTATTAACGGGAAAAGAGCATCAGCTGCACCTCCTACAAGATCCATGCTGCGACCACACAAATTTAAGATTTAAATCATATAATTATGAAAAAGAAATCTAAAATCAAAAGATCGTATTTTGCAGTTTACACAATCCGTCAAAAAGGTCAACACTACAGAGTTGCATCTTACCTGTAATCCTCAAAGAGAATTAGTTGCATTAACGATCGCAAAAATTTACTAAGAATGCCATCCTGAAAATTTCCATCAGCGTCTGTATAGCTTGTACCATGTGGACCTAGCCCATCTCTACCGCCCTCTCTTTCATTATAGTGGTAAAATGCAAGTGCTCTCAGAGATCTTAGACACGTGCCAACGATCTCTTCATCCTAAGTCATCGCCAAAAAAAGTACCACAATATTAGAGATGGTGAAATGGGTGGTATCAACCCAGATTGACCATTATAAGTTACCTGTTTTTAAAATTTAAACAGAAACATATCGGGTCGAAAATGGCACCTCTATGTACCATGTGTAAATGAATAATGCACAGCTATCATAAGCTAATTATGGATTATCATTTACCTGGTGATGGAGACCATAATCAAGAGTTCCGGAAATATGACTGAAGGCTTCATGGTTTAGTTTCGGAATCATTTCGGGATAAACCTCCAGCATATGTGACAGCAGAGCAAAGTGCTACTCCAAAATATATTAATTAGACCGTAAAATAAGAATCAAGATATTCATCCCTTATAAAAGTCGAAAGCTTACATCATAACAAAGCTTAGGATACTTCAACATTTCTATTGTTATCAGAGTGCTAACAATGTGAACACCAACATATATAACCTGCAGACAACAAAAAAAGTTACCACTTTATAGGATCATCATCATGGGTTGGAGAAAATGAGAATATGAATATAGTCATATACCTGAGAAATGCTTGTCTGCTGATCGTCACTGGCAGCTGACGAAACGTCAACCTGAAAATTTTATATGTTAATGTAAAATACTATCCATCGGGAGACGTGTGACCAAGAAACGTCGAATAATGTACCATATCTTTTGTGCAAAGTTTTTGAAGAAGCTGTAGAAGAGCGCGTAAATCCCGGTATTTTTCAGCATTTGCTTCACTTTGTAAGCTGCTTGAAATGCTTACGGATATCTGAAAGATGCAAGCAGTGATACAAAGCTAAAGACAAAATAACTACTGATATAAAAGACTCGTAAGATAATACTAATGAGGCTCTAGATAGATTATTTGACCCTCAACCCAGTCAACAACCACCTTAAGTAAGAGATACACAACTGCCGACTGAACACATCCAACAATAAGTGATCATATCACTAATCTCTTATTGCTAATAGTGAAAGAGAGTAAGTTTAGAGATCAGGGTTTGATTATAGATTTATAGTACCTCATTTTTGTAAACCTCAAGAATTTTAAGAAGCGACTGCAAAACAGAAAATCCCATCTCATATATTGCCTTCTGTGTTTTTGGTTCTGAAGCACTAGAAGCTCCTCGAAGTCGCTCCAATAAGCAAGTGACCTACAAATTAACCAACTTTAGCCCTTCAACTTTAATAATGACATGTTTCGCCCCTCAACTTTGGTAGTGACATGTTTAGCCCCTTAACTAAAACAACTTTAGCCCCTCAACTTTGATAAAAAACAACTTTAGCCCCTCAACTTTGATAATAAACGACTTTAACCCCTCAACTTTAATAATGACATGTTTAGCCTTTTAACTAAAACAACTTTAGCCCCTCAACTTTAATAATGAAATATTTAGCCCCTTAACTAAAACATCAAACAACTTTAACTCTCGTGATTTGCTTATTTTTATCTACGTTTCAAACCTGTTGTGGAGCGCGGGTGGTAACCCACTAGTAATACATAACTTCAAATTTAATTCTTTGTTACTACTCTTTGAGTGTTCTTTGAGAGAGTATATTTGTTTAAAAAAATTCTTACCACAAGAATAACATCTGGCTGCTGAGAAATATTCTTGATATCTTTCTTGGCAGATATATCATTAAGATAAGCAGTCATATGGCTTGTAAGATCCCTTATGTACCTGTCAGGAATTAAAATTTTAATGTTAGAAGCATAAATAAACATTAATACTAGAAATAAAGAAAAAAATATATTACTGATTTGCTTCCACCAAATTTTTTATGCCGGAAGCTGAAAGAACAAGAGTCTGCGCCAGTGAACGCTGCAATCATATATGAAGTTCAGATTGATATTAAAATTACATAACTTTTTTAATCATATTTGGCACTACTTATTTTTAGAACTTTTGGACAGATAGTGTTCAGTGTCAACCCAACCTGCCAGTACTAAAAGTAACCCTTTACCCAACCCGACTTTTGACACATCAAATAATATAAATTATTACAAAAAATGTAATCATAATTGACACTAATATTTATACAAATATTAGTCAATATGAGGTTGATGTAATGGCTGAAACTAAAAAAAGGTGGATAATGTTTTTAAATTACCTGATGAGTAGCATTTAGCGACAATAGCACTTTGTCGTTGGTAAAACCATGTGCTAGATGACGCCATGAGTCCTGCAGTAAAAGCAAAAAAAGAATCACCGTTAACCATTTCAGAAGTTGATATGCCATGTATGGTTGATTGGTTTCAGAAATAATGGGGAAACAAATAACATAATATAATCTTAAAATCATATGCATCAACTTCCTTGTGTTATATTTCATTGAACTTTGGCCCCTCGACTTTGGCATTAACCAACTTTAGCCCCTCAACTTTAATAATGTCATGTTTATCCCCTCAACTTTGGTATTGACATGTTTTGTCCCTTAACTAAAACAACTTTAGCCCCTCAACTTTCATAACAAACAACTTTAGCCCCTCAACTTTAATAATGACGTGTATAGCCTCTCAACTACATCAAACAACTAGAGCCCCTCAACCTTATTTATAAACAACTTTACCCCCTCAACTTTAATAATGACATGTTTAGCCCCTCAACTTTAATGAAAAACAACTTTAGCCCCTCAACTTTAATTATGACAAGTTTAGCCCCTTAACTAAAACATCAAACAACTTTAACTCTCGCGATTAGATTATTTTTATCTACGTTCCGAACCCGTTGTGGAGCGCCAAACCAAAATTAAAGAAATTCTGAATTTGTAAACTTATATAAATGTCTAAAAATGAAAAAATATAAATGCTAAGAAAGAGAAGATGCGAACCAATGTGACAAGGTGTGTACAAATACTTTTCCGCCTAACAAGCCTGTCACACAGATGAAATGCATATGTTACCACCTAAAACTTCTCTGTTGACCATACTAGTGTGTGTAAATCGACATTTGATACCTGCAAATCTTTTTCTCCAGCATATGAAACCAACGTTGTTAACGATATTCGAACAATAATATCGAGCAAGTTTTTTCCTTGAGTATGCTTTGCAGAGAAACTAAGCAATGCTTGTCGGGATTGCTGCATTTGAAGCAGGGTGACCATATGGGGTTTTTGCAACTTTGCATTTCTCCAACTGTCATTAAGTATGTACATGACCATCGACCAAGAAACCATATAATTGCCTAGCCATAAAGTCAAAGAAAATGTTGATTTTTTTGTAGAAAAAGAAGCGGAAAGCAAACTATTAACTAGAAATTAGTATTTCGAGTAGTACCTCCATAAGCCGAGGGCTGAAGAACGCTGCTCTCATACTTGGATCTAAATACTGCTCTGCAAACTTTATGATAAACCTTCAAATAAAAACAAATTACACAAGAGATATGTTACCAATCATTACACATAGCAAAAGATACTAAAAGCATGAATTAACGAGCAACAAAAATGTAACCAAGTCTAATAACCCTTCAAAAAAATAAAACATGTTAAAAGACAGGTAATTATTACTGTTCTTCTAAAAGCATACACTAGCCAAGGGTTTTGTCTTTTAGTGAATTTTCTAATTACACCCCCTGTTCTTTACTATATTTATTATTATACAACCCCTCAATTTTAACTTTCCTTATATACATGTTTAGTCCTTCTACTTTAATAAAGTTTTTTCCTCCGTAAATAAACTTTGCTTATATACATATTTAGACCCAGGGGCGGACCCATATGATGCGGGTCGGGGTCCACGGACCCCAATGTTTTTTAAAAAAGTAGTAGAACCGGTATGTTAAATTTTTCAAGGACCCCATAAAATAAATTAGTTGGACACCATAGTATTAAAAGCAAAGATGGCATGGTGGTAAATCTCCTTGTGTTGCAACAAGTAGGTCTCAAGTTCAAGTCTTACATCTCTTGTTTTTAGTTTATTTTTTTCATCAAAATTAAACTAGTGTTTTAAAACACCACAACCACCCATTGATCCTCTAATTTGCTTTTCTAAAATGATAAATTTAATGTCTCCGAATGATTTTATTTCACATTTGATTACCAAATAAGACTTTCAACATATAGTGGCGTTTAAAAAAAAAGCTTAAACAAAATTTTGAAGTTATGTGAAGTAGTTGTGTTGTTTAGGTAGCTATTGGTTTCAAGCAACTTATTAATCACCACAATTTGATAACTTGATTCTTAAAAATGGTTCTTAATAATGTAGTGGTTTCATGTCCACTAAATGCTTCTACATTATTTCCTAGCCCCGACCCGACCCGACTACGATGACGACACGAAAATTTTAATGTTCGGTTGTGAAAAATTCTATCACAAAAAATGGACCCCAATAAGAAAAAATCATGGGTCCGCCACTGTTTAGACCCCCTACTTTAACTTTGCTAATATACATGTTTAGTCCCTCTACTTTTTTTCCTTTTCGTATTTTGCCTTGTGTCTTTCCCTCGCTAACGTGACGAACCAAACTGACTCCAACCGAACAATATCATTACCGGTGGTATCCGTATTATCAGAATTGTATTTATTTTTTGCTTTTACTGTTTCGTCTTTTATTGATTTTTCCAAATACGTACATTGACGTTTCGATGTTCTTTTCCCCATGGTTTTACGTTATCTCTTTCGGTTGCTACATCCAGTGCCGATTGTACTGAAAATCAGACTCCCGCCGCAACGCACAGGGTAAAATTTCTAGTTATATAACATTGCAGCTATAACTTTGATTTCCCAACAAACAAGAAAGAACTAAATATTTCACATAACATATCATATGTGATGGAAAAAGTACAGTCTTGATGAAGGGAAAGTGGGAAATTTACCAAGAAAGTATAACTACGGGATGTTTTTCGGTTTCCTCGACTCTAGAAAACATGTTTCTATAGCCAATGGTATCTGAAAGCAGTAAATTACATAATAATTACAAAAAAATTCTTCCAAAACTAGGATTTGCTGATAAAATAATAGCTAAAAGAAGTATTACCAGTGGTGTTTCCCCCTCTCCTTCATCTGCCAATACATGACCCGTTATCAACAAAAGTGAATAACACTCTTCCATTGTTGTAGTTGGATCAGTTATCCCATTTCCCTGTAAACGCGAAGAGATCATCGCATTAAATGACTGTTAACAATACATAGGAGTCGAACCCTAAACATCAACATTAAGATTTTTTTTC
The DNA here is from genome assembly GCA_030545235.1 of Helianthus tuberosus. NCBI lineage: Eukaryota > Viridiplantae > Streptophyta > Magnoliopsida > Asterales > Asteraceae > Helianthus > Helianthus tuberosus. Next base: position 45,045,368 of record CM060429.1, on the reverse strand, counting down.
GTTTTTAATACTTTGCGCCTTTCTTTATGATACTGATATGCTATATAACAATAAACAAAATAGAAAGATTAATACAGCAAGCCTAAATTAGACAACTGTAGGAACACAGTTATCTGCCCAATATCAACCAACTTTGGCTCAACTTTGGCATTAACCAACTTTAGCCCCTCAACTTTAATGACATGTTTAGCCCCCCAAATTTAAAAATGACATGTTTAGCCCTCAAATTTGATAATGACATGTGTAGCCCTTCAACTTTAATAATTACATGTTTTGCCCCTTAACTAAAACAACTTTAGCCCCTCAACTTTAATAATGACATGTTTAGCCCCTTGACTAAAACATCAAACAACTTTAACTCTCGCAATTTACTTATTTTTATCTACGTTTCGAACCCATTGCGGAGTGCGGTTCGTAACCCACTAGTCAATTCTTCTTTGTAAATAGGTAATTGTATAAACATTATATCGTAACTCATACTATTTCTTGACATGCATGATAAATTAAGTAGACATTAAGCCAATAAACTGAACAAACTATTTGATATCGACTTATGCTTAACTTTTGTACAAGTACCTGATGAAGCCTTGAAAAACGCTCAGAGAAAAGTCCAGTAAGAAAAGGGATTGTAACATTAATAGCAGCTCTTCGTATGGCGATCCTTGTTCTTCATGCAATCTTAGCTTTTTCTTCGTGATCTGGTGTATAACAATCTGATATTAGAGATTTGATTTATCAGATTTCTATTTCGAACTAGTTAGCATTAGATATCGATTTAAAACTAGGGTTCTTGTTTCGGATTTTCGTCTCAATCGCCGCCTGAATCTGTGTTTCGATTAGGTTGTATAGATCTATTGTTTTATCGGTCCTTCTGGTTAGGCAGAAAGCTAGATTTAACAAGAACTCTATACGATTTTGTTAGAAGCATGGGCTAGGGTTTTTTCGCTAGTTTAGGGTTTTGCTTTTTCTTGCTGTTTGGTTTTCTGGTCTTCGGGTTCGTGTTGCATGGTGTGTTCTTTTCTTGCTTGAAGTGAGAGTTAGTGATTTCTGATATGGATGAACGTAAGAAAGCTGGGGATAATAACCAGGGTGATCGTGGGAAGCCGCCATTGCAGTTCAAGGGTATTACAAGCCGAGGTTTGAATATAGACGGTAACACAGCTTTACCTCGTCGAGAACATAAATTCTGTAAAATTAAGAGAAAAACTAAAACATGAGAAGCACAAAGATAAACTTTCTAAGTTCTTTTCATTTTTAAGCTTCAGTTGTTTAATAAAAATGCAAAACTACTAGAAGCATCACCCCAAACTTTTCCTGCTTCAAACTTGAGCTTTCAAAGTATCCAAAAAAGACCCCTTATATAATGAGTAGAAATGGCAATTTTGAAACATCTGCGTGCAAATGGGTCAATTTGGGTTGTGTTTTATCTCAAACAAGTCAAACAAAGCTAAAAGGAGAACGGTTAGAATAGGTCGAACGTGTTAAACTGTAATTTTATTGCAAAACTTTTAAATGGTTTGAGTAAAGTACACGGAAGGTCCCTGTGGTTTACCAAAATTTGGGGGGTCCCTAGATTTCCAAAAGTACACGGATGGTCCCTCTGGTTTGCACTTTGTAACGCATTTAGTCGCTAACTTGGACCTGCTAAAATCTTTAGATTTGTTGGTTGAGGACTAAATGTGTTACAAAGTGCAAACCATAGGAACCATCCGTGTACTTTTTGAAAGCTAGGAACCAAACCCAAAATTTTGGCAAACCACAAGGACTATTTAAACATTTAGGTCATTATCGTAAAGTTGTCTTCATAAATTGTAGTCATACAAAATGGGCCCAATTGAGTTACCACTCTATCCAAACTAACCCGTTTTAGCCCATACTTAAAAACTAGCCCATTTCATACCGCACCCATTTTGACCGTTTACCCAACCTTGTGACCACTTGTTCATGAATGCCATAGGGGAATGGTTTAACAAAACCTTTAAATAGTCATGCTCTAGAGATTTTCAGCATTGCTCATGGAACTCCCTAGGAAGGCCCAATGCAGTAGACGTAGATGGAGAAAATTCAGATACATACAAAATTACTTTGAAGCATGAGTAATATCTCAAAATAATTTTAATAGAAAAATTGATAGCATAAGATATATACCAATGACTCAAGGAAGTTGATTCCAATAAACTGCACATCTAATCCATGGTTACCGATAATAGCCAAATGTATCTGAAGACCAAAAAATAAGATTATGTTCATGCCAGTCACATATATATCACAAAATTATTACAGATAATTATTTGGGAAGCAGTCGGCCAGAGAAAACAAAAGGCATGCTATAATCAACTATAAACATCACATAACTAACATCAGCTCCATGGTGGTCAATGGCAAATAGCGGTCAACAGCAACAGACTTACCTATATGCTACGTAGCGATAGCAACGAAATAGCGGTCAATAGCAACAGACTTACCTATATGCTACGTAGCGATAGCGACGAAATAGCGCCCGCTATATTGTGTTTAGAAATAAGCTAGTTAATAGTTTAAGAATAAAAAAATAGCTATTTGTAATTTTTATACACATATATGTCAATTTTATACTTTTTATGTATAAATATGTTAAGGACCAAATGTTAACTAGTGATGGGTGTTAAATGTTGAAATACACAAACTAATTTTACACTTTTAATTGTACTTTTTTATGTAAACGTTTACAAGTTTTAGGGACTACATGTAAACTAGTGAAAGATAGACTCATTAAATGTTAAAATTTCTAAAAGTTATTTAACCCTAAAAGACTAAAACGCAAGAACCATGCAGCCGCTCTTCTTCCTGGTTTCCGACAGAAATTGCAGCACCGCCGCCGGAATTTGTCGTTGAAAGTCACTATCGGGTCGATAATCAGTATATAGCCGCCTCGCCACACTATTCGCTATAGCTCCCACTATGGACACTATTAACAACACTGATCAGCTCTAAAATTACTTAATGGGTGCCAACTATCACTATGAATTATAAAATTCTAAAAGTAAAATAACTAAATCTGTTGCATATTGTAGTAAAGGAAAGCTCGAAAGCAAAACACATGTGAAATTGTGATGACTGATGACTAACTATCTCATTATATGGATTGTCAAATTTAACAAATATAGACAAACGTACTTGAAAGAATTACGAGAAAAATCCAGCCGTTTCTGCAGCAGTAAATTCTAGCCTACACTTGAGCCAGACAAGCTGAAGCAGTTAACAAGACTTTATTTTCTTTAAAATGGCTTTAAAGTTTATTTGTAGCGATCATAGTATAAAAGTATATGACACAAAAAGAAACAAAATGCCAACATGCAACAGGATGAATAATTAATTACCATTCCTATTTTAGTTTATACATATCATATGGTAAAATTAATATGAACTTACCAACCCCTTTCCATCAATTGAGCTGCAACAGATGAAATTTTTGATAGGACGTAGCCCTCTGGTGAACTTGCATGTTTCATTACGTAGGACAAGCAAAAACTGCAGAAAGTAAAACATTAGTTACTTAAGTAACACAAGGCTTACAGAGTTCCAAAATATACGTAATCAGTGCAGCTTACATATAGCAGGCTTCGTGAAAAGCATTTCAAATCATATTGACCCAAATATAAATCTTTAACACCTTTACCAGAAGCTATAATCAGCTAGATTGCTTAATAAATGTATTAATTTTTAACACAAATGGCGACACTCTATATATAAGCAACACTGATATTGAATAGTGACAATGAGTGCCAATTTGTTAAAAACTTAAAATACCTTATCAAGCTTTTTTTCTCGTCGGGTGAAAGAAATGGCCATTCTCGTATAGCTGCACCTCGAATTGTTGTGGCTGCCTGAAATCTTGCATTTGTCAGTTGAGAATTTTCTGAACACAATAAAGAGGTTGTTGATATAGAGAAACGAAATACTCTTACAATCATCACTCTTCCTTGCTAAATCAAAGCAGGCCATCCTTGCTAAACAGTGTTGATATAGAAAATATTTTCCATCACTTTGGCCTAATAATATTTTCGAATGAGGCTTGGAATGTTATTCGCAATCGGAATCAATATACGTCTCACTCCATGGTGAGAGAAGTTGTCGCTGTCAATTTCAATGTCACATTCGAAAAGCTAGCTAATTTAGCTATACAAAACAGTGTGCACCATGGTACCGCCACACCGCTTCGATTGACATATCGGCAGCGGGATGAAGACAGCCATTGGCAACCAATCACAATTCGCATAGTAGACCAGTTCAACTACTTCAGAAACATGGCAAGAACACAACTGCCAATAGAAATATGGGTCTATATGTCGAGGTTGAGGTCGCACATGGAGCAGCGGAGGGTCAAGCAGGGCATGCTATAGCCAATCTAAAAATTACATCGCTATAGCATGCCCTGCTTGAGACCCCCTGCTTGACCCTCCGCTGCTCCATGTGCAACCTCAACCTCAACCTCGACATATAGACCCATATTTCTATCGGCAGTTGTGTTCTTACCATGTTTCTGAAGTAGTTAAACTGGTCTACTGTGCGAATTGTGATTGGTTGCCAATGGCCGTCTTCATCCCGCTGCCGATATGTCAATCGAAGCGGTGTGGCGATACCATGGTGCACACTGTTTTGTCTAGCCAAATTAGCTAGCTCTTCGAATGTGATATTAAAATTGACAGCGACAACTTCTCTCACCATGGAGTGTGACATATATTGATTACAATTGCGAATAACATTCCAAGCCCCATTCGAAAATATTATTAGGCCAAAGTGATGAAAAATATTTTCTATATCAACACTATTTAGCAAGGATGGCCAGCTTTGAGCAAGGAAGAGTGATGTTTGTAAGAGTATTTCGTTTCTCTATATCAACAGCCTCTTTATTATTATGTTCAGAAAATTCTCAACTGGCAAATGCAAGATTTGTTTGTGTGAGGCTGAGGCCTTTTGTCTGGGTTTTCTTTAAAACTGAAGTCTGAAAACGGGCTTTTCATGTTTGGGATGTTTTCTTTAAAACTGAGAATGGACCTACTATATAAAAAAACTAGAGGTGGCAAAATGGATAGGTTGGATTGGATTGGTTGTTGGGTCAGGATGAGCTTGGGTTAGAATGGGTTTGGGTTAAGATGGGTAGAAGAAAGAAGGGTTAAGATGGGTAGAAGAAAGAAGGTCTTTACCGCCCCCCCCCCCCCCCCCCCAAAAAAAAAGGTCAAGATGGGTTTAGGTCAGGACGAGTTCGGATATGGGTTAAGAATAAATCAATAATAATAAAAACCAAAAAAAATTATAAAAAATTTAAAAAAATAAAAAACGAAAAAAAGAAAAAAAAGAAAAAAAAGTAAAGAAAATTAAAAAAAATGATCTGCACTTTTCCTGCATAGCTTGATCGGACACATGTAGCATTCCGAGCTATATTCCGAGTTAAAGATATAAGCAGATTAGAACAACTGTACTTATCAATTGCTGGGTTTGGACTACAAAAAGAGAGGTCAGTTGAATCTGAGTTAACAAAAATTAACTATGTTGAATCTGAGTTAACAAAAATTAACCACAAATATACAAATAATTATCTAATCGACAAGAACAAACATTAACTATGCTGAATCTGAGTTAACTCACTGTGTGATGAATGGATTGATACTGAATCGACGAAGGAGAAGATGAATTGTAACAGAAAGAACAGTGCGTGACTGCATGAATTGCAAAGACCTAGGGAGAAGAAGATAACCCATCCTGACCCGTTCCTCTTTTTTGTTAAACCCAGTTTGACCTACTAGGTTTTTTTATTAACTTTAGGAGGGCCCATCCGACCGGAGAAGACGCGGGGTGTGGTGGGTGTCGCGTCGGAGAAGAAGGGGGTACCGGAGTTCGGTCGGACCTCCGGCTCCGGTCATCGGAAAATGCATAGAGCAGAGGAGGGTCTGGTTTGGGTGCGGCTGAAGTGAGACAATGGGATTAGGGTTTAGGTTTTGTTTTATACTTTCAATTATATTTTCAAAATTTACAATACAGCCCCTCAAAGTTTACAATATAGCTTTTTTTAAAACAAACTAACTACATTATTATAAAAGTAAAAACGGTAAAACTTTTTAATTGTAATATTAATATTAATTAATTTAGTTAGTTAAACAATTAAATAAATAAATAACTTAATTAATAAATAAGTTAAATTGAAGAATAAATCCCTTCTACGGTTATTTATTTCGCGAAAGAAAAAAAAATTTACGAGGTTCAAAGGTTAGGATTCGGATTTTCAAAACGGGTCGGATTTTAGGAACCCATTTTTATGGATGTTACATTATCTTGGTCGCAAGATTTGGTCGCAATTGCTTAGTTCACCTCATAAGATGGCTAGACGAAACTACAAACAAAGCATAATTCCCCTTTTTGAGGAACATGTTTTTGGACGTAGTAGCTTAATAGTCTAGGAAACATAAGAAAACCAGCAGTATTCCCCTTTTTAATAGCAGCAGTTTTCCCCTTTTTAATAGCAGCAGTTTTCCCCTTTTTTAATAGCAGCAGTTTTCCCCTTTTTAATGTTTTCTAAATTTGCAACCAAATCAACAAACAGTGCCTGGGAGTAGTTAAAATTAGTATTTGTCAAAATTGCATACCCCAATGACTGAATTTCAAAGGTATTTTATTAAAAGAAGTAGTTTTATTTGTGTCACACCCCTTTCTAAGGCGGAAGCACGAGGTGTGATCTTGAAAGGTTCTCATTGCATACGAATGGTAAGCATACTACATGATCATAAAATAACTCCAAATGCCATTAACATTACATAATCGAAAACATAGGTTAAGTTTAGAGTTTACATCACAACATAAAACATTGTCTGAAAAGTTTACAACTTTATTTAAGAGACAAACATAAAGGTTTTGGTCCTTATATCACCACACAGGATGGGACATAACAACCAAATCCCGCAAAATGGGCATAGGAGTTTTGACACATAGTAACTAAAAACAGAAACGACATCCAGGAGCAAGAGTGAGACCGCACGCACATCCACTTTAGTTACCTGAAATACATGTGAGTTTTGGAAAATCGTCAACATAATGTTGGTGTGAATTCATGTAGTTTTTGTGTAAAACATTTAAGCATTCGTTGTAGAAAACATGGTATGTAATTGTATGAAACACGTATCTCTGAAAATGTAAGGAATACGAGATCGCTAATGGTTAGCTAGGCCATCAACATGTGTAACGACATAGGAAGCATCCAAACCATAGGCATTTTTACTTGTCGATTCACGACTGTCGATTCACGACTAGAGACACAAAATCACTGCTTGGTAAAAGAGTGGCCAAGAGTGTGGTTGCCTGAAACCCATTAGATCTAACCTTTTGTTCCGCGGTCTTGGTATGTAATTGATTAATGGTGCTTATGGCACCCTATACGTCACATGATCTATAGTATCATTCCTTAGTTTTTGTATTCAACATACCATAACACATATATTTTCCCCAAGTTTAGAAAACAAGTAAAAGTTTAAAAGTGGGGACATGAACTCACAACTTTGCGTATCCTGCGACGTAAACTTCACCAGTTGGTTTTTGTAGCGTCGTGACCTATACGTGTTCTATTAATGTTAGTCACTAGACTTGTATCACACAAGTACAAGTCACCATCTTTTGTTTATGTATATGTTCTTTATACGTTCATTCTTTGTGAGGGTCGTGCCCTTGTTTGTCGGGTCTTTCCCATTTGTCATGTCTTTACATTTTGAGTATGTAATGTATTTTTGAAAATATATATTTTACTCCTCAAATATATATTCGTTTATGTAGACTTTTCAAGGAAATAAGTTGTTAAAAATAATTTATATTTTTAACTTTCCATGTAGGTTACTTATATTATTTTCCAAAAATAAATATAAGTATTTTGTGAAATAATATTTTCAATATTATTTTTGTACAAGTATTCTTAGGAAAGTATACTCGTATTTTATGTAAATACTTGCGTATTTTGTATTTTCACCAAAAATCAATACTTTGATTTTTATTACTTTCCGGAATTATATTTCTTAAAAATAATATATTTTTAAGACTTGTATGAAATATATATATTTTGCCATGTTATAAAATATACATATGGTTATTCTTGTTATTCACCCGATTTTCGTATAAATTCCGATACTTGGTATAGGTTATATATATTTGTCCAAAAATATATATTTAAGTCCGTAGTGTCTAAATTCAATAATATGTTAGGAAATATATTTTCATAAATATATTTTCTTGTATTTGTCCATGTATTTCCTTGTGAGGAATTTTTGTATACTTGTATACTTATGTATTCTCATGTATTTGTATGTGTATTTTTTGTATTCATACTCCATGGGAGTATTTAGTGTATTTTCAAGTTCCTAATACACTAATATATATAATACACATAATATACACTTAGCACAAAATTTGGTGATCACTAAATATATATATTTTCCCTAAAAATATACATACTTAATATTAATTTTTAACTTGAAGAAATCACCACTTCTTGACTTGTATTTTACACAAAAATTAGGGAAACCTTGGTAAATATGAAATAAAACAAAACTGAAAAAACCCTAATTCTCTCTCTCTAGCAGGCGATTCTTCTTCTTCCATGGGTCCTTGATTCTTTCGAGCTGTGGGTGTATAACAGTCTGTAATCAAGATTTGATTTATCAAAATCTTGTAACGAACTCGTTAGCACTTTCTGTTTCGATTTTTTCTTGGGTTCATTCTTTTCTTCTTCGCCGGCCTTAATCTTAAAGTCTGATCTGATTAGATAGCGTATTGGGTCTTTCGGTCATACTGGTAAGGCAGTAACCTTGATTGATCGGGTGCTCTATTTGATTTCGTGAGGATTTTAGGGTTAGGGTTTTGCTAGATTTAGGGTTTTTAGTTATTCGCTGGTTTGAAGCTGTTTCTTTGCATGGTTGTTAAGTGTACGTGGTCATGGAGAGAGTCGAACAAGATGATGGGGATGGATATCTGAAATCGAGTAATGAGGTTGGAGGTAACAAATCTGTTGTGAGGGATGAGGATTCTGATACAACACCCGGTACGGCTCCTGTGCGTGGCATTGGATTACGAGTTACAAATATTGAAGGGAACCCATTAATGCCTAGGAGAGGTATGTATTCAATAAACAATACATCAGTTCTTGACGGGTTAGCGGCCATATCTACTCCTGTAAGTCTGGACTTTATAGGTGATCTGTCAAAACATGTTGGGAATACCCCCTTGAAAGTTCCCACATATGCTGATTTTCGTGAGCCACATGCAAACCCTAGTATGGGTTCTGGAGTGCAAGATAAGGGTGAAGTGAATGTGCAGAATGTGGTGGATAAGGAGACAGAACCGCCGATTACCTTTGCTAAGGTGGTGCAAGCCCAAAAACAGGAAGTAAAGATCAACTTTCGGCAGATGGAACCGACGGATACCATGGATGGGATAGATGTTGTTATACCAGTATCCTCCGTCAAAGAAGTGAATGATAGATTTGCGAATACGCTGTACGGATACTTCTTGGGAAAGAGGTTAGCTTATCCTGTGGTTGATTATTATGTGAAACATAATTGGGCAAAATATGGGTTATCTAGAATGATGATGAACACTAAGGGGTTTTTCTTCTTCAAGTTTAACACGAAGCAATGGATGGAACAGTTAATGGAGGATGGTCCATGGATGATAAGGAATGTACCTATTATTCTGAAACAATGGTCATCATCGGCTAATGTAATGAAGGAGGAAATTACCGAGATCCCTGTGTGGGTTAAAATGCATGAAGTGTCGTTACCTGCATTTACTGAAGATGGGTTGAGTCTACTAGCTTCGAAGATAGGAGTGCCTAAGATGGTAGATTCTTACACGGCATCTATGTGTTCCGAATCTTGGGGCAGGAGCAGCTTTGCGCGGGCACTTATAGAAGTTCATGCAGGTAAAGAATTGAAACGTAGTGTTAAGGTTGCTATACCGTCTATGGAAGGAACAGGATACTCAACGGCTGAGGTGAAAATTGAATATGACTGGGAACCGCTAAGATGCTCTACCTGTTGTGTATTTGGACATGAAGTCAATACGTGTCCAAAGAAACCGAAACCATTGGAAAATAATGATCTTAATAAGAATAAAGACAACTTCCACGAAGTAAAAGGAAAAAATAAGAAAGGAGGTCAGCAAGGTGTTAACTTAAAAATGCAGAAACAAAAAATGATATACCGGCCGGTGGTTAAGAAGAAGGTTGATGTGGCGATTGCTTCATCGTCTCGGGTACCTGTCTCGAACCCGTTCGATGTACTTCAGGTCGATGAAGGGTTACCGCATACAGATGGTTTGAATGATAAATCTAGTGGCCAACCGAAACCAAAAGCTAAAGGAGGTTTGGATGGATATGAGGAGGTTATTGATGATGGGGTAGAGGTGGACGAGCTATTAGGTGAAATCCCAAACTACTTAGATAAAAAATTGGAAAAGAAAGGAGCTGAGGGTGCAAGCACACCCGGGGAAAGAGGTATTAATGGGTAGTTTAGCCGCATGGAATATAAGGGGTTTGAACCGACCCCTGAAACAAAAAGAGGTTCGGCAGGTCATGAAGGATAATCACTTGCAGGTTTGTGCTATTATGGAGACTCATGTGGATGCTTCTAATGTTTCGAGTGTTTGTAAAAAAGTGTGTCGGTCTTGGAGTTGGGCGACTAACTCGGGATGTTGTCAAAAAGGAACGCGTATTATGGTGGGGTGGGATGCCGATGTTGTTGATGTTATGGTGTTAACCCAATCTGATCAGGTAATGCACACTCAGATTATTTTCAAAATTGATCAAAAAACAGTTTTTTGCTCGTTTATTTATGCTGATAACCACTACAAGAACCGTAGAAAACTATGGGATGACTTGTGTTCTCATCACTCATTTATGAAGGATAATCCGTGGGTTATAATGGGAGATTTTAACTCTTCATTGTATTTGGAAGACTCATTAACAAGTTCATCAACAAGTAGTGTTGGGATGAGGGAGTTTAAGGAGTGCGTGAATAATATTGAGGTGTTTGATATTAATAGTTCTGGTTTGCACTACACGTGGTCGAACAAACAGAAACAAGGTGCGGTGTTTAAAAAGATAGATAGAGTTATGGGCAACACTCCGTTTATTGACGTTTTCCCAGCGGCAGCGGCGTGCTATCACCCATACCGAATTTCGGATCACTCACCATGTATTCTTACTTTGCCGAGCATTACGAGGGAGAAACCGAAACCTTTTAAATTCGTTAATTTTTTGTCGGAGAAAAAAGGTTTTATGGAAGAGGTTAAACGCATTTGGGATGTAGATATGCAGGGGTTCCCTATGTTCCAAGTAGTTCAGAAACTTAAAGCCCTTAAGAGACCGTTACGTAAGCTCTTTCAACAGCAAGGTAACTTGCATGAAAAGGTAAAAGTGGCGCGGAACAATCTGGATGCGTGTCAAAGGGAGATGGATGAAGCTCCGATGAACTTAGAGCTGAAAACCCAGCATGATGACCTTATCAAAGGGTATATAGATGCGACTCGAGACGAAGCTATGTTTTTACAACAAAAATCAAAAGTTGATTGGCTCGCATTGGGGGATTCGAATACGAAATTTTTTCATAATGTGGTAAAAGCAAAAAATCACCGGAGTAGAATTTTTTCGATTCGGGATGCAAATGGTAATTTGTTTGAAGGGGGTGCGGTTCCGCAGGTAATGGTTGATCATTATACTCGGTTTTTTGGGAGTTCTGGTTCTATAAGTATTGATCCGACTCCGGATTTATTTTCTAATGTTTTGTCGGTTGATAAAGCTTATGGTATGGTTCGAGATGTTACGGATGAAGAGATTAAAGGAGTAATGTTCTCCATAGCAGGTAACAAGGCTCCTGGACCAGATGGGTACACCTCGGTTTTCTTTAAGAAGAGCTGGGATATTGTTGGAAATGATGTATGCCGAGCCGTGAAAGATTTTTTCCGAAATGGTAAATTGTTACAACAGCTAAATCATACAATAATTTCTCTGATTCCTAAAGTTACTACACTGATGTCTATTACGGACTACCGGCCTATCTCATGTTGCAATACTTTGTATAAGTGCATTAGTAAGATAATTTCTAATCGCATTAAGGAAGGGTTAGGGGATATTGTGAGCATTAATCAGTCTGCTTTTGTCCCGGGGAGAAAAATTTCGGATAATATTCTTTTAACTCAAGAATTAATGCACAATTATCATCGAAATGTTGGTCCTCCGAGATGTGCATTTAAAGTCGATATTCAGAAAGCATATGACACGGTGGATTGGAATTTTTTACATAAGATATTGGTGGGGTTCGGTTTCCATGAAAAAATGGTGAAGTGGGTGATGGCGTGCGTTGCTTCGACTTCTTTTTCGTTAGCTATTAACGGGAATCTATATGGTTTCTTTAAAGGGAGAAGGGGTTTGCGACAGGGGGGTCCTATGTCCCCTTATTTGTTTACAATAGTGATGGAAGTCCTTACGTTGATTCTACATAAACAGGTCGCGGTATCAAATGATTTCAGGTTTCACTGTAAGTGTGAGAAGCAGAAAATAATCAACTTGTGTTTTGCGGATGATTTGTTTTTGTTTGCCAAGGGGAGATAATAGGTCCGCTAAAATCATAATGGATGCGCTAAATTTGTTTAAGAATATGTCTGGTCTGGTCCCGAGCATGGCCAAAAGTACTGTATTTTTTGGTAATGTAACGGACCAGGTTAAGCATCGAATCCTAGCTATTATGCCGTTTGAGGAGGGAAGCTTGCCGGTTCGATATCTTGGAGTGCCACTGATTTCTACTCGGCTCCAATACAAAGATTGTAAACAGCTCGTTGAACGAATGGATGCTAGAATTTCAGATTGGAAAACTAAATGCTTATCATTTGCTGGAAGACTTCAATTGATTCGTTCGGTCCTTTCTTCGTTACATATTTATTGGGCTTCGGTATTTATTTTACCGAAAAGGGTTATAAAAGATTTAGAAGATAGAATGAAGCGGTTTTTGTGGGCTCAAGGAGGTAATATAAAAGGAAAGGCCAAGGTGAAGTGGAAGTCTGTTTGTATGCCTAGAAATGAAGGAGGGTTGGGGATACGTCGAGTGGGAGACATGAATAGTGCGTTGATGTCTGCTCATGTTTGGAGTGTGCTTACCCATCGTGAATCGCTTTGGGTAAAATGGATTCACTCATATCGCCTCCAGAATAGATCGTTTTGGGAAATTCCAATTAAGGGTAATATAACTTGGAGTTGGAGGAAGATGCTAAATTTGCGACCAATGTTACGAAATCATATCTGGACCGAAATAGGTGATGGATCTAACACGTTGGTTTGGTTTGATAAATGGGATGTGGTTTGCCCAATCGGTAATATGGTGACTCCTAGAATGATTGCTAATGCGGGTTTTAACATGAAGACAAAATTAGCGGAGGTGTATTCACAGGGTGAATGGCGATGGCCTACTCAATGGGTTGTGCGGTTTCCTGCCTTAACTACCTTGCGGCAACTCGTCTTGCATGCTAATCACCAAGATAAGCTTGTTTGGCGGAGTAGAGAGGGTATAAGAGTGGAGTTTAGTTCGGCGTCAGTTTGGGATGATGTTCGAACAACTCAGAATGAGGTGCTATGGGCGGGGGTGGTCTGGTTTTCGCAAGCGATCCCGAGACATTCTTTCGTTATGTGGCTCATAGTGAATAGAAAGCTGAAGACTCAAGACGTTATGCAAGCATGGAGCGCTTCAGGAAATGCTAATTTTAACCTTATGTGTTGTTCTTTGTGTACATCAGGTCCGGACTCTCATGAGCATTTGTTTTTTGAATGTGGATATGCATCGGAGGTTTGGAATGAAGTGAAGGTTAAAGCTGATATGGGAGTAATTTCAAACCAGTGGCATGCTATTTTTGATTACTTGGTGGGTATAGCAAACTCCAAGAAGGCTTCTCATGTGATCGCTAAGCTTGTGGTGAGTGCGGCGGCATACTTTGTATGGGATGAAAGAAACCGAAGATTATTTACGACCAAACGAAGAAGTAAGGCGCAATTGGTGGACGTGATTCTCTCAACGGTTCGGCTAAAGCTCCAAACAATGAGACTCAGGCGTTCGGTGCAAACGGAACGAGTTTTTACGAGATTGGTCGCTTCCACGGGGGCTTCTGTTAGCGGATGATGATAACGGCTAGTGTCACACCCCCAAAAATCCACCTGCGGAATACCACCGCTTGGAGACGTGACTGACCAGGATCCAGCCACCAATCATATTGAACAAGCATATAAGTAGTTATAAAAATCCAACCAATACAATTGGTGTTCAAACAAACATAGTTAAGTTGCAAGCGGAAGCATAAGTCTTAAATCAAAGCGTAAGTTTAATTGTTTCAAAGTTTAACATGGCACACAGTCGTCCATGTCCCACAACGATCCTCCTCCATGCAAGCTCCAGCTAAGAACCTAAGGACCTGCAAAGCATGTAGTAACGAGTCAACAACAAGTTGAGTGAGTTCACGGTTGGGTGTTCGTTTTAAGTTGTTCCGAAAACAGTTTCCTTTGTCTGGCATCCTGCCGTGGGGGTTACCCCATAGTTAAAAACGTGACTTGTTTATTCCCGGTTACTCTGGCAATCCAGCCGTGGGGGCTACCCCGTGTTAGTTATCTGGCATTTCGGCCGTGGGGGCTACCCCATGTATACACTAGACTCGTTACCATATCGACTGCTGACTGTAGTCATGTTTATGTGCCCTGAAACTGTCAATGTCTATCATCATTGACGTGCCCCAGATCCATTAGTTCACGCCCGTCCTCTGCGGCACGGTGTGAGGTTTGTCAGACCTAAATAGCGCTATCTAACTAATGACCCGCTCGCCATTGGCCCGGCGATTAAGTCGATATAAAATGAGGGACTTCGTGATAGAGTTTTGGTCTAGTACGAGTTATCTGTCCGTGAGGACGAGGAATTTCATTCCTGAACCTTTGCTGTCCTACCCAAGGAGGACGAGGAACCCATGTTCCTTAACCCCAATTCCCGACCCCTGGGAATCCCATGCTTTGTAGAGGGTGTGAACTCACCTTGGTTTGCTCGGTAGATACACAGAAAAGTCAATCAAGCAATATCGTGGTTACTCACGTCCTATCATAGTTGTATCATACAAGTCAGGTTCGTATTCAAGTAGTACACGTATGGCATACACGTTTAATCATGGCAGTTCAACAATATTCACGTTCAACAGTAACATATAAGGTCTGTGCATTAGGCCCAAGAGTCCGGCCCAAACAATTAAGCCTGTAATGGGGTGCAAGCCCAAACAGCGTGCATCTGTGTATGGTCTCGAGTCGCAACTAGGCATTTGCGACTCGCAACCTGAGTCGCAATCATGGTCTCGGTTCGTGTTGTTTTGGTCTCGAGTCGCAACCGGACTCGTAACCGTGGTTTCGAGTCGTAAGGTTTGTGTGCTGATCACTTGTGGTTTCGAGTCGCAACCAGGTGTCTGCGACTCGCAACCTGTGTCGCAACCGGGGGTCTCGACTCGTCATGCAGTGGTTTCGAGTCGCAACCGAAGGTTTCGGTTGGACATGAGCTGATTCTGCACAGTGTACTATCCAATGGAAATTTGGTTTCATGAAACAGTTTGTACTACCCACATAAACATGTTTTCTTGTCTAATAGTTTGCTAAAATGGATCAAACATATCAGATTTCAAATATTCAAGCATGTTCATATGATATTCAAGTTGTTCTTCACATATTCAAGTGATTCATCATCATCATTCATACAAACTTTAACCAACAAAAATCATGATCAACAACTTATCAATACTAACATGCACCCTATGATATCTACACAACGAATCGTCCTAATCGTGCACATACCACAGCCGATTACATGTATTCGGTTTCTATTCATCAATCATTTCAACTTATATCAACACACTAACATATAATCATCATCAACCGAATGTAAGCACATAACATAGAGCATTTATGCATCGATTTCTTGAACACTAACTCAACATCAATGTATATCATCAAAACATCATTCAATATATCCGAAGTCAAGACATGTTTAACCGGTTATCAATGTCATACACATCCGGTTCACAACCATCATCAAGCATACAACTACACTAATTAAATCCTACCATTCATACTATCATTCAACAACAAACATCATAAAATCACTAACCGGTTGATGAGTTTCAAGGGTGAGTATGAAGCTTCTAAACGGGTGTGTGTGTGTGTGTTTCCAAGAGCTCCTAGTGTCACCGGTTGGTCCGAGAATGAAGGAGAGACAATGTTGTGGCTTAGGGTTTTAGTGAGAGGATGAAGAGTGTGTGTGTTATCCAAAGAAAATGGCAACATGGATAATCACCAAGGTTTTATACTTGTTTCCCCTTGTGCACCCTAATGGGCTTTCGAAATAAGCTAAGTGTGTGTGTGTGTGGCCCAACTGGCCCATATGTTACGGTTCACTCGGTTCATATACATACCCGCATACATACACACAAGCATACACATAACATAACACATAATCATATAAGTTCACATGTATCATTCATTAAATCGTCAAATTAGTTAGTCATTTAGTGTTCAAGCGTACAACGAAAGGTTCTAAATTTCGAGTTGTCACATCATCCCCAAGTTGAAAGAAATTTCGTCCCGAAATTTGATAGGCACTCACTGAGGAAGCTAGTTAAGTTGTATGGTTTTCCTGGTTTTCCTGGGGTGTCACAGCTAGGTCTTAGTTGTTTTGTTTTGTCATATGTTTTGGTTTGACTGGTGTTTTTGTTGGCGTCTTTTTTGTTGGCGCGGGTTGGCTCTCGGTTGGCATGTCTCCCGAGAGAATTGAGAAGTACTTTTGCTTCTCACTTGTTTTGATTGGTGGTTGATATAAAATTTACCGGGGTAACCCTTTACCCAAAAAAAAAAAACCTTGGTAAATATTTTTAGGGAATAAGTTTTACCAAAACTTATATTTTTCTAAGTGTCAAAATTTTATAAAAATTTTGACATAGTTTCCCCTAAATGGAGATTTCCCCATGTTTTCAAAACATGTATTTATTTTCTTTTCAACACCAAAAACAATTTTCAACAATAATCATCAACAATATACACTAACTTTTCCATATGAAACATCATGGTGAACTTGATTCTTGTTAAAAATGTGTAGTCTTTTAGATCTACACTTAACATATTATGATCTTTCCAAAAATAAGTGTTCTTGAGTATTTTAAACAAACTTGTATGAAATTTTATTTTACTAATCAACTCATTTATGAGTTTAATGGTTTCAAAGTTTGCAAATCATGTTCTAAAAAACACTTTTATGTTTATTAGGAAGATCATTATGTTTAACATCATGTTTCATCATGGATCTTTCAAGATCCATGCTTAATATCTTTAGATCTTTCAAAAACAAGCTTTATGTTAAATTTTTAACAAACTTTCCATGAATTTTAGTTTCAAAAATTAGTTCTATACACACTTTATCACTTCAAGATTACAAGTTTATGCATAAAAATTCATATTTCAAGTTCACATCATGCGTCATATGTTCATCTTCAAGTTTAACCATGGATCCTTCAAGATCCATGCTTAAATTTGTTAGATCCAAGCTTTAACATACTTAATCTAAACTTAAACACAAGATATAACATCAACAACTTCATTACATACACCAAAAATTCATGTAATCACTTATTTTCTTCATGAATATGTTAGATCTTTTCATTTTTAACATTAGAAGTTAAGTTGTTTAGATAGTGAAACTTGTACATAACATAATCATGACTTATTTTAGTGATCAAGAAGCTTACTACTAGCTCTAATGGCTAGGGAAGTGGCACAAGAATGAAGATGATGATCAAGGAAGAAATCAAGTGGTTAAAAGCTCCAAAGTGAGGTCCTTCCACTTCTAGCACCATACACCTTCTTAGATGGCCTCCATACACCTTCTAGTAAGCTTGGATTGTGAGGTTGAAGCTTGAAAATGGTGGGTTATGTGTGGGAGTAGTGAGCCGAGACCAAGAGAGCAAAGGGGGAAGAAGATGAAGTATTTTTGAGATAACGGATAATGGTTACTTACTTGTGGTTTTATAAAAGAAAAGTTCCAACATGATCTCTTTTTAAAGATATCTTGTATAAAAATTAGGGGATAAAGGAAATAAATTAATCAAAAGTGAAGTGGGGCCCATAGGGACCGGCCTTGGTGAAAGGGGGTAAAGTGTAAAATTTGGGAAGTTAGGGGTTTAAAGTGCAAACGGGGGGGGGGGGGGGGGGGGGTAAGTTAGTTTAAGTGTGTTTAGGCGTTTTTATGATTTTTAAGGTGTTCTAGCACCAAACACTAGTTTAATATCATAAAACATTACTTCTAGTCAAATTTTGATGTTTCGGGTATTGTTCGGTTGTTCGGTTCGTTACGGTTCGTTAAAGTGTTGAATTGCGCAGTTTCACTAGGTATGAAGCACCTTTGTGGCAGTTTCAATTCCCGACACTTTGTAAGTTATTTTGGAAAATAAAACATAAATTCTTCATGATATTAATGTGTTAAAAAGCTGATTATAGCTGAATTGTGCTTATTTATGCAAAATTCTGCATTTAAAGTGAGTTTCGGGTGCTTTTTAGTGCATAGTTTAGCTTCCGGAAAGTTTATATGTTAACCATTGTATCCACACTTGGGTTTTAATGTATTTTAGATGTTGGACCTATTCCTAGGCCCTACTTCTATTATTTGACTGCTTTTTGCAGAATTGCTGACACAGTGTGTCTTACCGGTGAGTTTACTAGTCTTTCTGACGCAACGCTAAAAGTAATGCATAAAGTAATATTTGAAGTATAAAACGTGCATGAATTCACATATATAGCATGTAATAAGACAATGTTGACGCTTAAGCACATAATTGCAGATATTAAATAATAATTAAACTGTACGGAAATTACCAGTTTTGTGCCAGTTGTCAGAGTCTCCCCCCGTTAAAAGAAATTCGTCCCGAAATTCAGGCTGAGTTATCTCCCGCAAGAGCTTTCTCGAACAGATGGGGGTACTTGGCTTTTAACTGGTCATCACGTTCCCACGTGTACTCGGGTCCGTGCTTAGAGTTCCAACGTACTTTGACAAGTTTAATGCGATTTCTCCTTGTTTTATGGATCTTCCAATCCGTTACCACAACATGTTGTTCTGTAAATCGGAGCGTGTCGTCGATATGCATTTCATCCGCAGGGATGATAACTGTTTCTTGGGTTGGATTCTTTTTGAGGTTGGACACATGGAACGTATCATGTATTCCGTTAAGTTCTTCCGGTAATTCTAATTTGTACACCACGGTACCAATTCTTTCCAAGATCTTGAATGGCCCAATGTATCGTGGATTCAGTTTTCCACGTTTTCCGAATATTGCTACACCTTTCCAAGGTGAGACCTTCAACAGAACTTTGTCTCCCACCTTGAATTCTAAGGGTTTTCGTCTTTTATCAGTGTAGTTCTTTTGTCGATCACGAGCCGCCTTAATGCGCTCTCGGATCTGCATGATCTTGTCGGTTGTCTCTTGAACAAGCTCAGGGCCAATCAACTGCTTGTCTCCAGCGTCTGCCCAACACAACGGCGAACGGCACTTGTGGCCATATAGAGCTTCGAACGGTGCGGCTTTTATGCTCGTATGGTAGCTGTTATTATAGGAAAACTCAACTAAAGGTAGATGAGTATCCCAGCTACCGCCCAGATCCATAACACATGCGCGAAGCATATCTTCCAATGTTTGTATGGTCCGTTCGCTCTGGCCGTCCGTTTGCGGATGGAAGGCCGTGCTTAGATCTAGCTGAGATCCAAAGGCCTCCTTGAAGGATTTCCAGATCCTTGAAACCAAAACGTCCATCTCTGTCTGAAATAATCGAAATAGGCACTCCATGCCGTGCCACTATTTCCTTAAGATACAGCTCAGCAAGCTTTCCAGTGCTATCCTTCTGTCGGATGGGTAGGAAATGTACAGAATTTGTTAATCGATCAACTATCACCCATATCATATCACCCTCTAGCTGAATTGTGCTGATTTATGCAAAATTATGCATTTAAAGTGAGTTTCGGGTGCTTTTTAGTGCATAGTTTAGCTTCCGGAAAGTTTATATGTTAACCATTGTATCCACACTTGGGTTTTAATGTATTTTAGATGTTGGACCTATTCTGTCACACCCCCAAAATCCACCTGCGGAATACCACCGCTTGGAGGCGTGACTGACCAGGATCCAGCCACCAATCATATTGAACAAGCATGTAAGTAGTTATAAAAATCCAACCAATACAATTGGTGTCCAAACAAAACATAGTTTAAGTTGCAAGCGGAAGCATAAGTCTTAAATCAAAACATAAGTTTAATTGTTTCATAGTTTAACATGGCACACAGTCGTCCATGTCCCACAACGATCCTCCTCCATGCAAGCTCCAGCTTAAGAACCTAAGGACCTGCAAAGCATGTAGTAACGAGTCAACAACTAGTTGAGTGAGTTCACGGTTGGGTGTTCGTTTTAAGTTGTTTCGAAAACAGTTTCCTTTATCTGGCATCCTGCCGTGGGGGTTACCCCATAGTTAAAAACGTGACTTGTTTATTCCCGGTTACTCTGGCTATCCAGCCGTGGGGGCTACCCCGTGTTAGTTATCTGGCATTTCGGCCGTGGGGGCTACCCCATGTATCTACTAGACTCGTTACCATATCGACTGCTGACTGTAGTCATGTTTATGTGCCCTGAACTGTCAATGTCTATCATCATTGACGTGCCAGTAGTCCATTAGTTCATGCCCGTCCTCTGCGGCACGGTGTGAGGTTTGTCAAACCTAAATAGCGCTATCTAACTAATGACCCGCTCGCCATTGGCCCCGGCGATTAAGTCGATACAAAGATGAGGGACTTCGTGATAGAGTTTTGGCCTAGTATGAGTTATCTGTCCGTGAGGACGAGGAATTACATTCCTGAACCTTTGCTGTCCTACCCAAGGAGGACGAGGAACCCAGTTCCTTAACCCCATTCCCGACCCCTGGGAATCCCATGCTTTGTAGAGGGTGTGAACTCACCTTGGTTTGCTCGGTAGAAACACAGAAAAGTCAAACAAGCAATGTTGTGGTTACTCACGTCCTATCATAGTTGTATCATACAAGTCAGGTTCGTATTCAAGTAGTACACGTATGGCATACACGTTTAATCACGGTAGTTCAACAATATTCACGTTTCAACAGTAACATATAAGGTCTGTACATTGGGCCCAAGAGTCCGGCCCAAACAATTAAGTCCGAAATGAGGTGCAAGCCCAAACAGCAAGTATTCGTGTATAGTCTCGAGTCGCAACTAGGCGTTTGCGACTCGCAACCTGAGTCACAATCGTGGTTTCGGTTCGTGCTGTTTTGGTTACGAGTCGCAACTGGACTCGCAACCGGGGTTTCGAGTCAAACGGTTTATGTGCTGATCACTTGTGGTTTCGAGTCGCAACCAGGTGTTTGCGACTCGCAACCGATGTCGCAACCGGGAGATTTCGACTCATCATGCATGGTTTCGAGTCGCAACTAGAGGTTTCGGTTGGACAGGAGCTGATTCGGAACAGTGTACTATCCAATGAGATTTTGATTTCAGAAAATGGTTTGTACTATCCACTTAAACATGTTTGTTTGTCTAGTAATTTACTAATTTGGATCAAACACATCAGATTTCAAATATTCAAGCATGCTCATATGATATTCAAGTTGTTCTTCATGTGTTCATCATGTTCATCTTGTTCTTCAATATTCAAGTAGTTCATCTTCATTCCTATGAACCTAGGTCTAACAAGAATCATGAACAACTTATCAACAAATCACCCTAATAGCAAGCTTTCGGTTCTTAACACAAGAGTACACAATCCGATTTATATGAACATCAACAACTAGTGTTTTAGACTACATTTAAACACAAAACATCATGAGTTCATTATGCCACATATCCGAAATCAAAGCATGTTCCGATTATCAACATCATACACACGATTCACAAGCACATCATCATTGTACAAACGGTTCTAGTTCAATCATGTCATCCATAACATCAAACATCATAAACACTAACCAACAAACATCATAAACACTAACAAGCATCATAAACACTAACAAGCATCATAAACACTAACAAACATCATAAACACTAACAAGCATCATAAACACTAACAAACATCATAAACACTAACCGGTTGTGAGGTGGTGAAAGATGAAGCTTTGTTTGGTGTGAACAAGCAAATCCGAGAAATCCTTTTGAGGTCGGTTGGTTTGATCCGAGAAGAAGGAGGAGAGGTGATGTTTAGTGTTTAGGGTTTTAGTGTGAGAGAGTGGAGAGTGTGTGTGTTGGAGAGTATGAGTGGATTGTCCAAAGAATGGACTAGTTTGCTAGGAGTATGATATATATACTAGTCCTAGTAGGTTTCGTGTGGGTTAAATGAGGTGCGGCCCAACCGGCCCATCGGTCATCGTTCACTCGAGACCACATGGTCTCGAGCCGGGTTCGTGTCGTTTCGGTTCATATACATACTCGCATACATACACACAAGCACACACATAGCATAACACATAACCATATAAGTTCGCACATATCATTCATCAAATCATCAAATTAGCTAGTCACTTAGTGTTCAAACGTACAACGAAAGGTTCTAAATTTCGAGTTGTCACATCATCCCCAAGTTGAAAGAAATTTCGTCCCGAAATTTGGTAGGCACTCACTGAGGAAGCTAGTTAAGTTGTATGGTTTTCCTGGTTTTCCCGGGGTGTCACATCCACCCCCCGTTGATCTGGAATTTCGTCCCGAAATTCCGTAGCTTCGGCCTCAGTAGTGGGTGTACTGTTTGCGAACTGTTGGGGATACTTTTGTTTCATCTGATCTTCGCGCTCCCAGGTGAACTCTGGGCCGCGACGTGAGTTCCAACGAACTCGAACGAGAGGTATCCTAGTGCTCTTGAGGACCTTAACATCCCGGTCCGTGATCTCGACTGGTTCCTCGACGAATCGTAACTGCTCGTCGATAGTGAGTTCCTTCAAAGGAACTACGTGGGTCTCATCTGATGGACACTTTTTCAGATTCGACACGTGAAAAACGTTGTGAACTGCACCGAGTTCCGCTGGTAAGTTTAGTCTGTAGGCCACCCTGCCTATTTTCTCAATGACCTCGAAAGGTCCAACGTATCGTGGGTTAAGTTTACCGCGTTTACCAAAACGAACCACACCCTTCCAGGGTGAAACTTTGAGTAGTACCCGCTCCCCAACCTGGAGCTCAAGTGGTTTCCTGCCCATGTCGGCGTAAACTTTCTGACGTTCGCGGGCTGCCGTCGTGCGTTTTCGTATCTGAGCGATCTGTTCGGTTGTATCTACCACATATTCTGGACCAGTGATCTGACTTTCTCCCACCTCTGCCCAGCAAAGAGGAGACCGGCATTTACGTCCGTACAATGCCTCAAACGGAGCAGCTCCAATGCTGGTGTGGTAGCTGTTATTGTACGAGAATTCCACAAGTGGCAGGTGCTTTTCCCAGCGGTTGCCGAAGTCGATTACACATGCACGAAGCATGTCCTCTAAGGTTTGAATAGTGCGCTCGGACTGCCCGTCCGTCTGAGGATGGTACGCTGTGCTCATGTCTAATCGTGAGCCAAAGGATTTGTGCATTGCTTGCCACAGCTCTGAAGTAAATCGTGCATCTCGATCCGAGATGATAGAGGTGGGCACCCCGTGCCTCGAAACAATTTCCTAGATGTAGATTTCTGCAAGAGTGGAGAACTTATCCGTTTCCTTGATGGCCAAGAAATGTGCAGATTTTGTGAGTCGATCCACGATCACCCAAATAGTATCGTTCCCGCGCTGGGATCTAGGTAGGCCAGTAACAAAATCCATGGAAATTTGCTCCCATTTCCATTGAGGTATCTCTGGTTGTTGGAGTAGGCCTGATGGTTTCTGGTATTCCGACTTGACTCTCGCACAAGTCAAACAATTGCTGACGTAGGTCGCTATGTGGGCCTTCATGCTAGGCCACCAGTACGTAGTTTTGATATCGTGATACATCTTATCTGATCCAGGGTGTACTGAGTAGCGAGACTTGTGTGCTTCATCCATCACAAGCTCTCGTAGGTTGCCATAAAGTGGGACCCAAATGCGTCCCGTTACGTAGTAAGCACCGTCTTCCTTCTGTTCTAATCGTTGCCTCGATCCGCGTAGGGCTTCAGCCCTGACGTTTTCTGGTTTCAGCGCTTCTGTCTGAGCAGCTCGTATTTGGGAAGGGAGACTAGAGTGGATCGTGAGTTGTAAAGCTCGTACGCGCTTAGGCGCAGTGTCCTTCCGACTGAGGGCGTCAGCCACAACATTGGCTTTGCCCGGGTGATACCTGATTGAGCACTCGTAGTCATTCAGTAGCTCGACCCATCGTCGTTGTCGCATATTCAGTTCTTTCTGCTTGAGGATATGCTCGAGGCTCCTGTGGTCAGTGTAGATTGCGCACTGGGTACCATACAGGTAGTGCCGCCATAACTTAAGTGCAAAAACAACAGCTCCCAGCTCTAAGTCGTGCGTAGTGTAGTTCCTTTCGTGAACTTTGAGTTGGCGTGAGGCGTAGGCTATAACCTTTTCTCGTTGCATCAACACGCAACCAAGACCCTGAGTTGATGCGTCGCAATAAACCACAAAGTCGTCTGTGCCTTCCGGCAAGGAAAGGATAGGCGCGCTACAAAGTCTATCCTTTAGGTGTTGAAATGCCAACTCCTGTGCGTTTCCCCAGCGATAAACAACGCCCTTCTGCGTTAGTGAGGTGAGAGGCTGTGCAATCTTAGAAAAATCCTTAATGAATCTCCGGTAGTATCCCGCCAAACCCAAGAATTGGCGAATTTCCTTTGGTGTACGAGGTGCAGGCCTGTTCTTAATCGAGTCTATCTTGGATGGATCAACGTGAATCCCATCCTTGTTTACCACGTGGCCTAGGAAATGGACTTCTCGAAGCCAGAAGTCGCATTTCGAGAACTTTGCATAAAGCTGTTCTGTTCGAAGGAGTTCTAGAATAAGTCGCAGATGTTGCTCGTGTTCCTCCCGACTCTTAGAATAGATCAGGATGTCGTCGATGAAGACTATAACGAACTTGTCCAGGTAAGGCTTGCACACTCGGTTCATCAAGTCCATGAAAACCGCAGGTGCGTTCGTCATCCCGAAAGGCATGACCAAAAACTCATAGTGCCCGTATCGAGTTCTGAAAGCTGTTTTGGAGACGTCCTCTTCCCGGACTCTCAGTTGGTGATAACCCGATCTCAAATCGATCTTCGAATAGTAGCTCGACCCTTGCAACTGGTCGAACAGGTCGTCGATACGCGGTAGAGGATAACGATTCTTCACCGTCACCTTGTTGAGTTCTCGGTAGTCGATGCACATTCTGAAAGTACCGTCTTTCTTCTTCACAAATAACACTGGAGCTCCCCAGGGCGATGAGCTAGGACGAATAAAACCTTTATCCAAGAGCTCTTGTAGTTGCGTGGAGAGTTCTTTCAACTCTGATGGAGCCAATCGATAAGGTGCACGAGCTATAGGCGCGGCTCCAGGAGCTAGTTCGATCTGAAACTCGACTTGGCGATGAGGCGGAAGACCAGGTAATTCCTCAGGAAATACCTCTGGATAATCGCGTACAACTGGAAAATCTTCTATCTTCTTCTCTTTTCCTGAGGTGTCAGTAACGAGAGCCAAAATGGCAGTGTGACCCTTTCGCAAGTACTTTTGGGCCTTAAGGAGAGAAATAACGTTCTCAACAGCACTCCTCTTGTCGCCATGAATCATAAGAGGTTCACCACCGGGACCTGGAATACGGACAACTTTCTCGTTGCAAAGAATCTCTGCGCGGTGTTGGGATAACCAATCCATCCCAATGACAACGTCGAAACTACCCAAGACAATAGGAATGAGATCGATAGAGAAGGTCTGGTCAGCGAGAATAAGTTTACAACCCTTGACTACGTGTGTGGCTTCTAAACTCTTACCATTTGCTAGCTCTACGGTGTGCTTGATGTTCAAGGGTGTTGGAATACGCTTAAGCATTCGACTAACTTCTAGTGACATGTAGCTAGTATCGGCACCCGAATCAAATAAAACTGAAACATAAAAGTCGTCGAGAAGGAACTTACCCGCCACAACATTGGGGTCGTTCCTTGCTTCACCTTGGCCAATCACAAACATCCGCCCCCTGGCGCCATTGTTGTTGTTCCCATTATTACCATTCCCCTGATTGTTGTTATTGTTGTTGTTGTTCTGGTTCCTGTTCAGTTGGGGACAATCTCTCTTGAAGTGGCCCTCAGCTCCACACTGAAAGCACCCTTTATTATCACCTTGTTGCTGTTGCTGGCGCTGGTTCTGTTGAGCTTGCTGACGATTCTGATTGGCGGGGTATAAGCTCCTGCAATCCTTTGCAGCATGACCAGGCTTGTTGCACCGATGACAGTTGCCCCTGGTGCATGGCCCGCTGTGGTGCAGGCTGCAGCGATTGCATTTGGGGTGATTTCCTTTGTATCCACCACCAGACGATTGCTGATTAGGGCTCTTGTAGTCATCAGTCTTCCTCTGCTGAGACTGGGACTGAACAGAAGCCGAACCCTTACTCGAAGTTCCATCCCATTTCCGTTTGTTGTCACTAGAGGTACCAGAAGTAGTTGCAGCACCTATGCGTTTTGGTAACTTGTTCTGCTCCACCGCCTGATCCGTGAGACGGTGAGCCAATTGTACAGTTTGCTGGTAGGTAGCGAGGTTCGCTGAAGTCACATGACTTTGGATTTCCGGCACTAAGCCCTGAAGAAATAGTTCGATGCGTTTGATGGGAGGATCCACCATAGTAGGGCACAGAATTGCCAGTTCGTTCGACCTTTTCACATAAGCTTCAATTTCCGACCCCGTCATCTTGAGGTTGAAGAACTCCACTTCCAGTTTGTGAATCTCATCACGACTGCAGTATTCCTCTTTGATCATTTCCTTAAAAGTTTCCCATGGGGTGGCGTTGGCAGCAACCAACCCTAGCATTTGAACTTGAGCGTTCCACCACGTGAGGGCTAATCCCTCGAGAGTTCCAGTAGCATACTTCACCCTGCGCGCCTCAGGGCATTCACACATTTCGAACACAGATTCTAGCTTCTCAAACCAGTGTAGGAGACCTACTGCTCCTTCAGTGCCGCTAAAAGTAGTTGGTCGGCAGTCCATGAAAGTCTTAAAAGTGCACACGGGTGGCTGAACGTGCTGACCTATCGTAGGTGAAAGAAAAGACAGAGTTTAACACAAAGGTTGGTTCACGAGAGTAGGATCCTAAAGATCCTAGAATGAGTTCGGACTGCAGGATATACCTCCTGCGTGTGCAGCTGCAAGTGCTGCGGCAACTCGTTCGTTGATCAAAGCCGTCAACTGGGCTTGTGTCATGTTAACGCGTCCAGACATGATCTTCATATCAAGAAGAACGTGAGTGAGAGGGGTTCGCGAAAGTACGATGTCAGAAGTGAGTAGGTGCACACGTGTTCAAGCAACAATAGTTATACTAACCAAGCATACCATGAGCAATGCACTATATAACTAACAAGTAGGCAATATACACAGACCATATTACCTAGAATGTCGAGCCTTGCATGTGGAGTGAAGCATCGTTGTGGACCGTTGAGCACTGCACAGGTTATAGTCTGGTTTTAACAAAAACGTTTTTCCCTTTATTAAAACCGAGTTCTCTATAACCAATGGCTCTGATACCAATCTGTCACACCCCCAAAATCCACCTGCGGAATACCACCGCTTGGAGGCGTGACTGACCAGGATCCAGCCACCAATCATATTGAACAAGCATGTAAGTAGTTATAAAAATCCAACCAATACAATTGGTGTCCAAACAAAACATAGTTTAAGTTGCAAGCGGAAGCATAAGTCTTAAATCAAAACATAAGTTTAATTGTTTCATAGTTTAACATGGCACACAGTCGTCCATGTCCCACAACGATCCTCCTCCATGCAAGCTCCAGCTTAAGAACCTAAGGACCTGCAAAGCATGTAGTAACGAGTCAACAACTAGTTGAGTGAGTTCACGGTTGGGTGTTCGTTTTAAGTTGTTTCGAAAACAGTTTCCTTTATCTGGCATCCTGCCGTGGGGGTTACCCCATAGTTAAAAACGTGACTTGTTTATTCCCGGTTACTCTGGCTATCCAGCCGTGGGGGCTACCCCGTGTTAGTTATCTGGCATTTCGGCCGTGGGGGCTACCCCATGTATCTACTAGACTCGTTACCATATCGACTGCTGACTGTAGTCATGTTTATGTGCCCTGAACTGTCAATGTCTATCATCATTGACGTGCCAGTAGTCCATTAGTTCACGCCCGTCCTCTGCGGCACGGTGTGAGGTTTGTCAAACCTAAATAGCGCTATCTAACTAATGACCCGCTCGCCATTGGCCCCGGCGATTAAGTCGATACAAAGATGAGGGACTTCGTGATAGAGTTTTGGCCTAGTATGAGTTATCTGTCCGTGAGGACGAGGAATTACATTCCTGAACCTTTGCTGTCCTACCCAAGGAGGACGAGGAACCCAGTTCCTTAACCCCATTCCCGACCCCTGGGAATCCCATGCTTTGTAGAGGGTGTGAACTCACCTTGGTTTGCTCGGTAGAAACACAGAAAAGTCAAACAAGCAATGTTGTGGTTACTCACGTCCTATCATAGTTGTATCATACAAGTCAGGTTCGTATTCAAGTAGTACACGTATGGCATACACGTTTAATCACGGTAGTTCAACAATATTCACGTTTCAACAGTAACATATAAGGTCTGTACATTGGGCCCAAGAGTCCGGCCCAAACAATTAAGTCCAAAATGAGGTGCAAGCCCAAACAGCAAGTATCCGTGTATAGTCTCGAGTCGCAACTAGGCGTTTGCGACTCGCAACCTGAGTCGCAATCGTGGTTTCGGTTCGTGCTGTTTTGGTTACGAGTCGCAACTGGACTCGCAACCGGGGTTTCGAGTCAAACGGTTTATGTGCTGATCACTTGTGGTTTCGAGTCGCAACCAGGTGTTTGCGACTCGCAACCGATGTCGCAACCGGGAGATTTCGACTCATCATGCATGGTTTCGAGTCGCAACTAGAGGTTTCGGTTGGACAGGAGCTGATTCGGAACAGTGTACTATCCAATGAGATTTTGATTTCAGAAAATGGTTTGTACTATCCACTTAAACATGTTTGTTTGTCTAGTAATTTACTAATTTGGATCAAACACATCAGATTTCAAATATTCAAGCATGCTCATATGATATTCAAGTTGTTCTTCATGTGTTCATCATGTTCATCTTGTTCTTCAATATTCAAGTAGTTCATCTTCATTCCTATGAACCTAGGTCTAACAAGAATCATGAACAACTTATCAACAAATCACCCTAATAGCAAGCTTTCGGTTCTTAACACAAGAGTACACAATCCGATTTATATGAACATCAACAACTAGTGTTTTAGACTACATTTAAACACAAAACATCATGAGTTCATTATGCCACATATCCGAAATCAAAGCATGTTCCGATTATCAACATCATACACACGATTCACAAGCACATCATCATTGTACAAACGGTTCTAGTTCAATCATGTCATCCATAACATCAAACATCATAAACACTAACCAACAAACATCATAAACACTAACAAGCATCATAAACACTAACAAGCATCATAAACACTAACAAACATCATAAACACTAACAAGCATCATAAACACTAACAAACATCATAAACACTAACCGGTTGTGAGGTGGTGAAAGATGAAGCTTTGTTTGGTGTGAACAAGCAAATCCGAGAAATCCTTTTGAGGTCGGTTGGTTTGATCCGAGAAGAAGGAGGAGAGGTGATGTTTAGTGTTTAGGGTTTTAGTGTGAGAGAGTGGAGAGTGTGTGTGTTGGAGAGTATGAGTGGATTGTCCAAAGAATGGACTAGTTTGCTAGGAGTATGATATATATACTAGTCCTAGTAGGTTTCGTGTGGGTTAAATGAGGTGCGGCCCAACCGGCCATCGGTCATCGTTCACTCGAGACCACATGGTCTCGAGCCGGGTTCGTGTCGTTTCGGTTCATATACATACTCGCATACATACACACAAGCACACACATAGCATAACACATAACCATATAAGTTCGCACATATCATTCATCAAATCATCAAATTAGCTAGTCACTTAGTGTTCAAACGTACAACGAAAGGTTCTAAATTTCGAGTTGTCACATATTCCTAGGCCCTAATTCTATTATCTGACTGCTTTCTACAGAATTGCTGACACAATGTGTCTTACCGTTGAGTTTACTAGTCTTTCTGACGCAACGCTAAAAGTAATGCATAAAGTAATATTTGAAGTATAAAACGTGCATGAATTCACATATATAGCATGTAATCAGACAATGTTGACGCTTAAGCACATAATTGCAGATATTGAACAATCGATCACGATTAGCACAAGCTACAAGTTTATACGACACCACAAGGTGTCGTAGTGAATGAAATAAATCAATAATAGCGGTGACCGAACAAGCATCACCGTGTTTTGCATGAACACTCGGTCATGATTAGCACAAGCTACAAGTTTATACCGACACCACAAGGTGTTGTAGTGAATGAAATAAATCAATAATAACGGTGACCTAACAAGCATCACCGTGTTTTGCATGAACACTCGGTCATGATTAGCCCAAGCTACAAGTTTATATCGACACCACAAGGCGTCGTAGTGATTGAAACAATTCAATAATAGCGATGATCAAACAAGTTCATTGTATTTGAAATCAAATGCAGGTTCAGCGATGTGATTATGAAGGTTTGTTTCAAACAAATCTCATAGGATTTTCAATTGATAATGAAACAAATAAATAATGTTTTTCGATCGAAAATGAAAGAGCAATAAATATCACAAAATATTTGATCGATGTTGAAAGAACCATTAAGAGGTACAGCGAAATATGACATGAACTTGTGTACCATTATCTTAATACACGATTGTATTAAGACTGCTTTAATATGATTATTCAACAAAACGGATTTAATACAAATAAACAAATAAATAATTAATTAAATCTGTACATGATGTGTGCAAACGAGATTAGCGCAAGCTTCAAATTTGCGAAAAACGCCACCACAAGGTGGTCGTGATCAAAGAAATGATTCAATGAAGTCGAAAACCAAACAAGCCTGTTATGATTCAAAGCAAATAAAGTGCTGGTTGGGATTATTTCGAATATGATGGCCTCAATCCATCATATGGAATCTTGAATCGAATATATATATTGAGAGCAAGTTCAATCAATTGAACTTGGTTGAAACACAATCCAACAATGAATTCATGTATCGATAAGAAAGTTTCGACATGGTTACAACGAAAAACCATGTATGCCGCTCAAAAGATAAGTTTTCCAAGAAATCCGTTGACTCGATACCAAGGAGTCAACATTTTGCAATAATACGGGTCGTCTAGAATACAATGCAAAGATTTAGTATACGGAATAATATATGAGATGTTGACAAAACAACCATTCGAAGTGAAACCACATGCGTAACAAACAATGCATGTGTAGCGTACGAATTTGTCAAGAAATAAGCAAATGAGTGTTCGCTATCATGAAAGAAAATTTTCGCGATGCAATGACCCTTAGGGGGAGTAGAGATGGAAAAATCTACTCACTATATGCAAAAATCGGAATTTCAATAAAAGAAATTCAAGGACTTTACCTGGAAGTTCGTGTGATGATCGTTTGTTAGATGACATTACCATGGAATGTTGAACGTTGCATATTTGCCATAAATGAAATAGGGGAATGCGATGACGTGTGACTTCTTTTGCAGCGCCAACCATTGTAAGTCTCTTCAGACTAAGTATCGACTGTTGTGAAATCTTGTTTTAACGTACCTCGGCGTGACTCGTGTCATTTGCAGGAACATGTGGAAAAGTATCGTATTTCGGTTGTTGTTCTCCCACTGACGGGATTGACATCGTTGTTTTCGTGCCCATTTGTGTTCTCCCCAAGGCCTTGCCTCGAAAGTCGTGTGTGATGTACTTCGACGTTCGCTGACGTATAGTTTAAGTTTCACGTATAGTTGCGCAATAGCATTTCGTTCTGCGTAGGTTACCTGCTCGGGTAAGTGAAATAGCATAGACGACATAATATAATAGCGCTTGCCTGAGTTAATAGTTACGGTTTCTAAGTGAGGACCTTTAATGAGTTTCGACATAACCTTTACAAAGGTCCTAAATGCATGTTATCCAAAACTCTCAAAGTTTTGCTTAGTGTATGAATCTATTTCGTGAACCGTGTATCAACACAACACTTGTGTATGTTTAAAACCAAAACCATTGAATCATTGTGTCTACAACGGTTGGAACCCATTTTCGAGTACTAGGCGTTCTGTGTGTATTCAACGTCTTATGAATCTAAGTCCCTAGAGGAAAATGAGGTTAGAGCCTAAGTATCTCTACAGAAACCTAATTCGCTGAAACCTATAGCTCTGATACCAATCTGTCACACCCCGAGATATCAGAGCTGGTGTGACAGGACCGGTATCTTCATTGCACAGCGGAAGCAAATAAGCTAAGACTTCTACAAAATGAACGCCGCTAAGTACTCGAATTCCCATGGGTTC
This sequence comes from Helianthus tuberosus, assembly GCA_030545235.1. Taxonomy (NCBI): domain Eukaryota; kingdom Viridiplantae; phylum Streptophyta; class Magnoliopsida; order Asterales; family Asteraceae; genus Helianthus; species Helianthus tuberosus. The sequence continues at coordinate 45,012,708 of CM060429.1, read as the reverse complement.
TCCTATTCCAACCGTTCCATAGTTTTGAAAATGCAACCTGAGAAAGAACATGCGAAAAAGTCAACATAAAGTTGAGCGAGTTCATAGTTTGTTTTGAAAAGATTTAAAATAAATCTTTTTGATAACCGGTTTAAAGTTGTTGAGAAAATATAGAAAAATATTTTTCTCGGCATGATATATGAAAACTGTGAGTCTAGCCCACGAGAGTCTTTGTGCATTGCACGTGTGAGAATGAGCCGAGCCCAAAAAGAGTCTTTGTAAGCAGGACCAACGCGTCCGCTTACTTGTACATAAGTTGAAAACGTTACCAAAGTTTGTAAATCCATGTGTTTGTGAGTTTCCATCAAATGAATCTTAAAAACATTTGAAAATTTGAGTATCAAAAGCTGGTGTGTAAGCGTCTATGAACCTAATGATCATTAATGTGTAGCTAAGACATTAATATGTGTGCCGACATAGGAAGCACTCAACCCGGTAGACGATTTAAGTGTCGATTCACTTCGACAGGGACACAAAAGCACTCTAAGTGGCCGCACAAGGACCGTGAGTGGGGCTCGCCCGTACCTGATAGATCTACCCCCTGTTCCGTGGTCCTTAAAAGGATTAATGGTGCCTAAGTTAGCGCCTATTCGCACATGATCCAAGAATTCATTCCATAGCTTAATCATACCCTAGTTAATATGTATTTAAAAAGAAAAGGGGGACATAAATCTTGGGTTGCCTCGTTGTTCGAACGCAGACCAACCCAGTCCCGTTGTAGTAACTAGGACATTCCCGTCACTAGTCATGAAAATCATGCACGTTTGCGAAAATACGCGTTTGTTTTGTAAAACCGGTATGTTTAGTTTAAACCTGTCGTAAACCTTTCGAGTTCGTTGAAATTCATTTGCAACATGGTTTATAAATACGTGTTTTCGTTCATCGGAATAGTGTTTTCTTTTGCAAAAACTTACATGTCTTTCTACCCCCGAAAACATTTATAAAAATGTAAAACCGTAAAAAGTGGGGGTTATGAACTCACCTTGACATTCCTGTGAAAAGCTAGCTTAGCGTGATTCCGAAGTGTCGTTCCAAGGACGTGAATTAGCTAGGGTGCATCTACAGTATTCCTAACAGGGAATAACTTATCAGTTTCTAATTAAACGTAGCTAAACTACGTATCCGAGCTCTACCGAATCGTTAACTAAATGATTCTATGAAGGTGTTATTATTTGGTTTGAAATAACCAAACTATTGTTAGTTGATCCCGTTTATACTCGGGATAAAACTAAGTCTCGAGATCGACTTAGTTTTCGAGTGTTTAGGATATATATATTTATATATATAAATATAATTACGAAGTCGTATATGATTCGGTAATATACCGTTGTAGTTTTCGTAGGATGGAAGTAAATAAATATATATTCATTTATATATATTCGAAAACATGACGTTTGAAATGAATATAAACAGATATACTCCTTTTATAAGACTATTCGGATTCTAGACGATTGAAAGAAATATAAATAATTGAATTTATATTATATGATTTCCGAATACTAAATGTTTGAAATATGAATCCCGAATTTCCGAGGTTCAAAATAAACATAGACGATTATATTTATTCTGCAAAATAAGACGAAGTAACGACGTTGAAATAAATATAAACAATTATATTTATTTTATAAAATAAACAATTATATTTATTTTATAAAGATTATACGAATAACGACGTTTGAACGAAATATAACTAATTATAGTTATGTTGTGAAAGTCTCCGAGTTTTGGGCGTTTGTAATAAACATAAATGATTATATTTATATTAATTAAATATCGGCTTTTCGTTAACTTGTAATGTCGTAAAAATAAATATGTCTTTTTATTTATTCTATAAGAAAACTCGGATTTCAACAAGTATTGGTTAACTAATAAAGTTATGTTACGAAATTCGGACAGAGTTTCCTCTGTTTTTGGAATAACCCGACAATAAAAAGTCGTCGTATTTTGTCAAAGCTCAACAATAATTCAATCAATCCCAACAATATATACTACAATTTTATCAATTACGCCAAAATAAAATGTAAATAGTCGCTAAAGGTATCGGTTGAGCTCGGTTTCACGTTTAACTATATAAAATCTAACGAACGTATAATAACTAGCTTCGACTAAACGTTACCGGGTCCTGAGTTGACCGGGTTTTGACTGCGTTGACCGGGTCTTGCTGCGTTGATCGGGTCTGACCCGTGTTGAATAGTGACCGTGTGTTGACCAAGTCGACCCGGTTTGACCCGAGTCGACCGGGTTTGACTTGTTGACTGAACCGGAACCGAGGCTGACCAGTTGACTGACTTTGACCAGTGTTGACCGCGACCCGAACCAACAACTAGAACTGAACCGAAAGCATTCTGATTTGGACGACCGTTTACCGAACCCGAGCCGAACCAAACTTGTACCAAATCTGAACCAAAACAATCTTGAATCTGAACCGAATATCATCAGCAACAACAAAAAAAATCACCATCATCTTCAAGCTTCGGGAAAAATTAAAGAAACGGGGGTTTACCAGAATTTTGTCGGACAGAAACCGAAGACCGCCGCCGCTGCTGCTGTGAACAGTGATGCCGTCGCCGGAAGCGACGGCTTCCTTCTTTTTTTTCTCGCTCGATCACCTCAACCACCGCCGTCACCGCCGTTGCCGGCGAGGTTCCGACGTCTCCGCCGGCCACCAACTCCCCTGTCACTCTCTCTCATCTGACCCTCTCTCTCATCTGTCTCCCTCTTTCTGCGTCGTCGAGCCGCTGTGCGCCACCACCAGATGGTGGTGGCCGGCCGTTCTTGTTTCAGGTGAGAGACGAGCGAGTGGGTGGAGGAGGGATGGTCGTGTGGTGGGTTTCAGGCGAAGAGGGGTTGGGGGTATAAGAAGAACGGAGGTTGGAGGTGAGTGTGTGGTCGGAGAAGAACGTCACCGGAGTCCAATCGGACTCCCCTGTGCTCGTCGGTAGGGACATCAAGGGGTAGGGGTGGTTTGTGAGTCATCTGATTGTGAAGATGAGACTATGTATTGTTTTGTTTGTGTGTAATCGAGAGCATGAGTTCTCTGTGTTTATATTTGTTGAAGATAAGATTTGCAGAGAAAGAAAAAGGGATTGGGAAGGAAAGTATGTGGGTGTAGGCTGGTTAAAGTGAAAGAGTGTAGGGTTTCACACTCATTCATAGTTAGGTTTTCACTAGTGGGCTTGGGCCCAAGGCCCACAAGCCCAATCGCGTGTTTTAAGTGGCCCGTAATTCCTACGAGACCCGTTATCAAAACCCGAACTCTCCGTAGTGTCGTAAGTTAAAAGTTTAGATTTGAAATGCGTAAAATAATGCCGGTAGATGTCGTTTACGCGTTCGTTTATCGATTACGGTAAAAACACGTAAAACGCATCGTTGCCGTTTTTCATTTGTTTTTCGATCCGGTTTCGACTACGGTTATTAAAATTAAATAACGGAGCTAAATATATCGTAAAATATCAGTTTTAAAGGTAATACGCATCTCCGATGCTTCCGTTTCGTTGCCGGTGCAACCGCGTTTTTCGTTCACGTCCGCGCTTTGTGACGTACAAAAGCACGTTATATTCACAGAACTAAATTCATAAGTATGAAATATACGTATAAAATTCGTATTTGTCGGCGTTGTCAGTATTTCATACGGTTTCGATTCGTTGTCGTTTAATATTCAACTGTTTCTCCGCAGATCGTCACACACGCACTGTAAAGTCGATTAGGCGTTCCTAGACACTCCAAGGGCCTAATTAGGTTTATTTACGTCTTAAACACTATTTGTTATTGCCTAAACGTTTGTTAATCGCGTAATTATAAGCCATTAATTACCGGTTGTCACATAATTTGCTCAGTGGGAACAGGATTCTGAGAATTTTGAAGCACTTGTTTCATCATGGATTTGATATCATCAATGGATGATTCGATGTTTGTCATCCTTTCCATCAATTCTTTGTATCTGTAGGTCCCCTCAATGCAATGGATCTTACATAATCGTTTATCTAATCTAGAGTGCGGAATCCTCTAGATCAGATTGTCACAGAAAACGTGTAGGAACAGAAATCACCAACAAACTCGATCTTTATTGATTAACTATCAAAAGATTACAATTAATCAAGATCACCAATTCATCCAAGCCTTTGCTATTACGAATTCTCTCTCTAAAATCTCTCTGTTAGTGATTATAGTGATTAACCTAAACCCTAATGCAAAGCCTTGTTTATATAACACAAGTTTGTAACCTGGGCTATGGTTAATACACATTGGCTGCGAATTGGACAAGCCCAATTCGCCTACCATTCCCCCAATATGGGTTTGGTTTGGCCCAATCACTATTAACTAACTAATACAAAGCTAAACCCGCTAACCATTTATTGTTTCACTAATTACAAGATATCCAAAGACCTAAATCTAAAAGTTGTTGTCACAAACATGCACCAACAGACTCCCCCTTGACAATAGCTTCATACACACTTTGTCTTCAGTCATCTTGCACCGTCTTTGCATCATCTTTGGTCTTTGGATAACTTCAGCTTCAATAGTTTCTGTCTTCTATCAGCAACAAACTCCCCTAAGCTAATGCATCAAATCACCAAATCTTCAAAATCGTTAGCAATTGAGTAAACTCCAGTTCAGCTTTTGCATAACAACCTTTAAACTCTTCAAACTTTGTCAGAATGTAGAAAGGAGGTTTCTTCCATGCATCCAATCAGACTCCTCTTCACTAAACTTCACAGCAACTCATCAAATTACTTCACTTTGCTTCACATGAACAAATTGAAACAATCTGTATACAACACAAAAACATCTCGAGAACCCATAAGATTTTTTCAACACAGGTTAACAAATTATTATTAATCAAGAGATGTGAAAACTGTATGACAGATTAAGCAATTTTCAACTCAACATCAACATTCAAAACTTTCTTTCAACCCACTAAAATATTTGTCCAACACACCAGAACCTGCAAAGTTTTAAAATGTAGAACTCAAATCTAACACCAGCTCCCCCTTTCGGTAACAATTCCTCCATGAACAACCATTTTCCGGACATTAAGAATTTTAAAGAAAAAGAAAATCTTTTTGGATTTTTATATTTTCTGACAACAAAGAAAGCACATGGAAATAACCACTCTGTTTTTCTGAGAATCACAAGTTAAGAAGATCATATCAGCCAAATCAAACTGTTTCACACTTGTAGTTCATTTTTTCTTCCAATTTTCATGGAAAGCAGTTCAAGACGATTACCAGTATTGTTTATCCACTTAAACAAAACACATGAACATTTCAAGTACCTTTACCTGGTGATACGTTTAAGGTAATATAATTCTAATGTACTAGTGTGTCCCACTTCAGGACATACCCCCACGATCAAGGTATGCACAAAGATTCCTCGTAGTAGGTGAGTATACTGAATTCATCCTTTATGTTTTACAACGTTAGATAATTGGTGATCAGGTCAGTACTTTCGTACAACAAAGAGACCAATATCTGTAACACCCCGAAAACAGGATTGGTGATTAAAACACGTTAATAATAATGAACGGGTAAAATACCGTTAGTGGTAAAATTAACCAGGTGAATATTAGGATTTAAACAAATAATCCTAATATTAATTAAAAGGAGAATAAAGGCTTTGAGAAAAGTAAGTTTATAAGAAGCCCGGGATAACGGGACTTAAAATAAAACGGGTTATAACTCCCGGGACCCACTAAGTAACTAGGAATATCAACCTAGTTAGTTAAGTGTTTTAAAATAATGAAGGAACTTGATTATGTAACCTTTTTATAACCTTTAGAAACTAGAGGGACTAAAAGGGTTAAGTGTGAAAGTAATTATTATTAAAACAAAAATAAAAAACCCCAAACACACATTCTGGTCGTGATTTACACAGGAGCAAAAAGGGATTCTTGATCAAAACCCTAAATCACAAGAAATTCAGCCAAATCAAGGGAAATGAAGCTAGGAAATTGGGGCTTTAACTAAAATCATGATCACCCAGCTTAGGGGATCACAAGGTATGTTGAATTTTGAAGTTTGGTGATATTTTGAAATTTTGATGAACATGCATGAATGAAATTCTGGAATGAATGTTGAATATATGAATGATATTGAGTTGAAACAATGTCTAAGAACAAACCCTAGTTGATAATTTGACGAATTAGTGATGAAAACTATGAAATTGATAATCACCCATATATGTGTTAAGTGGGTTTTTAGAACAAAGTGATGAACACAAGAATTTGTATCCTAGGTTATGAAAAAAATTGATGTTATGATGCAAGATTGATATTGTTCATGAGTGCTAGACATAAGGGTTTGATTTAATGATTGAAACTTGGTTAAAAAGATTAGCCATGAACAAAATAGAAGAGGTATAGAAATCGTGCCCACTTGGTGTTTGTTAAAATGCCTAAACGAATGTTTATATGTTGAAATTATGAAAGAAACACGTAATTGGCTAATTTGACTAATTTCGTGTGATATGTAATAGTATGGGTTTTAAACATGATGGTGTATGAGAATCACCAAATAGAACTTGAATATATGTTAATTTTAGTTCTAGTTCTTAATTTGACAAAGATGAAGTTGAGAAGATGGTAAAATTAGGATTCATATGATGACTTCTTGAAATAGATGATGTTTTCACATCTCTTAGCCTACAATCACTGTGCTATAGGTTTCTAACCATTACCAAGAGTTTAATAAGGGTTATAGCCATGGAAATGGGTTGCATTTGATGGTTTGGGTCGAATTTGAAAGGACCCTAAACATGATTTTCGTAGCTTTTTATATGTATTTTGACTAATCTCAAAAAAATCATATAAAATCAACCGTTTATCCGATTTGGGTGTTCTATACCTTTTCGGAAAGCTTATGAAGTAAATTTTTACTGTTTTCAATCATAAGAAACAAATGTGGTTGTTAAATAGGCCAAATAGGCGAATTAAAACTGCTGTTCAGAACTTGAAAGATGTTGAAAAATGAAAATATAGTTGCTGAGCTGATTTTATAAAAATCATATAAAATTCGTTAGAAGGTGTACCTTATATGCTTGCGAAGGTATTGGAGCGTTCTACGATCCATCTTTGAACATGTTGATCTAATTCAGATTTTAAACGGGTCAAAATGGTCAATTACAGCAGCTGAATAGAAAATCGCTGCACATAAATAATGTTCTTATTAACCAAGAAAAAGGCATAGGATTGTATATACTTGCTTTAGGCATGAATTATTGATTGTTGGGAACAAATAGCACTTTATGTGACATGCTTAAAGTGTTTAAAATCACTTACTAACTAGTTGTATAAGTAACTTCACTAACGGGTCAAACGGTTAGTAAATGAAAAGAATTATGGTATGAAACTAGTTGTTGAATATATGGCATGCTTTGATTGATAAGTGTGTAAAAAAAAGGGTTCCATAGGGTGATGGCTATTATATAGAATGACCAATCTAACCATCTTATGGATGTTATGATATAGTTGACTCTAAACAAGCTAGGTGGGAGCTTGGAAAGGAACGGGTCAAACGGATCATGGATGCGAAGAATGTTTGCGCAGACGGGAGGTAAGTAAAGCTTACACCCGATTTAAGTGTACGTATTTATTTTATAGGTGATAAATATGACAACAGATTGTATCCGAATATCGGTTCCGATACGAAACAATATGAGTCGGAACGAATAAAAACGATCAAAACCATGGTTAATGGAAAAAGGATCTTGTGGTAAAAAAAAAAATCCGAAATGGGTCGGATGTGTAAATGGGTAATTAAAAACCATGATTTTTTTATAAATATAAATGTTTGGTCGTATAAGCCAAATGGGTCAAATGGTGGTAATAACACCATTTGACAAATATCGACTAACGTTTGGTTGTCAAGTCGTATGTTCACAGGAGTGAACAGGAAGTGGATAATTGTGTCGCCATAAGTAGCAGTTAATAAAGAGTAAGGTATAAAATGGGTCTATAAGTTGACCCGAGACAGGTACGCATACATAAGGTTATAGTTAAAAATTCGATTTTGGTCAAATAATTAGTGAAAGTCATTCGTCGTAAAATGAGGGACTAAAATTGACCAAAAAGCCTTTAATGGATAAACTGGGCAAACGACCCTTAGAGGTTGTTTAGGAGCTTATATTATGATTAATTAACCCTTTAGATACGTATAGGAGTATGGGCATAAACTTTCGTGGGTCAAATTCCTAAGAATGGGTCATTCGCGTAAAATGATTAACCGAATGGTAAAAAAAAATACGATAATGGGTTCATTTTGTTAAATACACCACAAAACAATAGTTGTGGTGGAATATAAGTAGTTAATCAAATATGGGAATACGAAGTGTGAAATGAAAAGAATGAGTTAGATGCTTGAATGCATAAAAATACTCTAAATGGGTCAAAACGGACTCATGCGCATAGCTTGTGTACTAGTTTCATAATTCACAAAAAGTTATGAACCCGAGCTAGAGATTTTGAGTTAAATACATTGGTGTATGCACTTTTATTATTTAGAATCAGGTTGGTAGTTTTTAACTTGAACGGGTCAAAATTCCTTATAAATTAATTTCAAGCCGAGGGCTTGAAATCTAATATTTTATGAGTTTAGACGTCGGGTTATAACTCCATATGATGGAAAATTAAATTACGATCATGTAGGAAAAAGAATCGTGTAAAACGGACATGTAGATTGAAAGTTATGATACTTTGAAGTTAGAATTTTGGTAAATAAGTATAGCTGGGTAAATGCAGCAACAAGCTGCAACATTCTGGAAAAATCAAGGCGTCGCGCCACGCGACAAGGAAGGCCTTAGGCCGTCGCGCGACGTGACGGGGTGCCTGATGCGCGAAAATTGTTTATTTTAATCTTTTATGCATTGCGAACCCATTTAAATACGTTTTATGCTACGTATGACTAATCTAACTCATGTTTTATGAGTTGCAGGTAAAGTTCTAGTACCGCAGGACGATCAAGCTCAAAGAAGGACCGAACACGATCAAGTTACAAGCTTCCGCACATAGTGTTGTCGTTATTTTTAAACGGCAAATTTATACTAGTCATGATGTAATATTTTTAAATCTAGAAAAGTTTTAATTAACCTGTATTTTCCATGTATATGTAACTAATATTACATGTTCGTTTTCGTAAATTAAACGAAATAAGTTAATTATTAGCGAGGGTGTTACAAGTTGGTAATCAGAGCTCATGGTTAAAGAGTAAAGCGTGTTCGGTTCGAGGCTTGATCGCAAATCTGGTAAGTACATGTATGTTAATGGTTTAGCATGTTAAAGTGTTGTAAACAACACATAGGGTTATCGCGTAGTACACGCTACCCCAATTAAAATGTTTGGTACAGTTAATGAAATTACGTGCGTCGACACGTATAGTTGAAAGCCTCGTATTATAATACATGCGATAATTAATGTCGACATTACTAACCTTTGCGAATGTTTTAATCAAAGGACACTCGCATCTGAACATGACGAGAATTGAATAAACTGTGGATATGACGGAGGAACGGTCCGAGATATGACAAGCAGAGCATACGTGATTTTCAGCTTCACACGAAGACGTAGACACACAGGCTTGTTTCTTGCACTGACCATGACACAAGTCTTCCCCCTAAGAACTGACAACCACATGTGGTAGATTTTCTGGTTGACTTGCATCCTCTGAAATCTAAATCAGTGTAGGCAATAAACTCCAGGTCACTATCAGCAAGGTACCATAACCTAAACTTAGGCTTTCCCTTCAAGTAACGAAGAATTCGCTTCACCGCCTTCATATGCGATTCCCTTGGATTTGCTTGATATCTGGCACACAAACATACAGCGAACATAATGTATGGTCTTGAAGCAGTAAGATACATCAACGATCCAATCATGGCCCTATATTGAGTTGGATCAACATCATCCACACTCTCAGCATCTAGACCAATGTTCTGATTTTCATAAATGGGTGTATTAAAAGTTGTGCAATCCTCCATCTTGAAACGAGCCAAGATGTCATACACATACTTCGTCTGATGAATAAAGATCCCATCCTTCTTTTGTTCTACTTGCAACCCCAAGAAGAATGTTAACTCACCCATTGCACTCATCTCAAACATACTCTTCATCACCTCCTCAAAGTCATGACACATGCTCTCATCTGATGAACCAAAAATGATGTCATCCACGTGTACCTGTACCAGCAGAAAATCTTCCTTCTTTCGCTTAATGAACAGTGTACTGTCAATCTGACCTCTTTCAAAACCATTCTTCAACAAATGAGCTGACAGCGTCTCATACCACGCCTTGGGTGCCTGATGCAATCCATACAATGCCTTGTTTAGTTTATACACTCAATCTGGATAGGTAGGATCAGTAAACCCATCTGGTTGTGAGACATACACAACTTCTTGGACTTTCTTGTAAAGAAACGCACTCTTCACATCAAGTTGGTACACTTTGAAGCCCTTAAAAGATGCAAACGCTAGAAACAACTGAATTGCTTCCAACCTTGCAACTGGTGCAAACACTTCATTATAGTCAATCCCCTCTTGCTGATTCAAACCTTTCACCACTAACCGAGCCTTGTTCCTTGTCACGATCCCTCGGTCATCTTTCTTACACTTGAACACCCACTTGGTGCCAATTTCTTTCTCTCCCTCTGGTAAGTCAACTAACTCCCAATCCTTCAACTTCTTAAACTGAGCTAGTTCCTCCTGCATAGATTCTACCCACGAATTATCCTTTAGAGCCATATGAACGTTTTTCGGCTCCTCTTGAGAAACAAAACAACTATACAAGCACTCGTTGATTATACCAGTCTTCTCAATCGTAGCATACATACATGAACCTTCTGTTATACTTCTCCTTGTCTGAACACCTGCATTCGGATCACTTATAATGTTCTCAACTGGATGATCTCTATTTACTCTGTAGTAGCAATGACGTCAACTTCCAAGTTATTCTTTAGGTTTGATCTAATCTCCCCCTAAACATACTGATTAGCAAACGAATTAGTAAAGCCTCCCCCTCAAGAGGTTCAGACTCGCTATCACTCGAATCCGCTACTTCTGCATTTGCACTAGAGGAAGTTCCTGGCACATCCGCAATTGGAACACTTGACCTTGTACCAAAAGTACTCTCATCTCCATCCCTAGTCATGGTGTGAATTACTTCCAAATCACTTGCATCAGAAAACTCAGGAATTTTAAAAGATTCAAAGAGTATATCATAATCATATAGCATAGCTGGACCTAGGTTGGACTGTTTGGGCGAATATGTGATAATATCAACATTAAAAACCATTTCAATTTTACCAGTAGTTTTGTTAAAAACTCTCTTATTTGGTGCACCGTCGACATAACCTAGGAAAAATCCTTCATCAGCGTCTGCACCGAATTTTGGTTGGTTTTTATTTCTAATTGTCATGCATGGAAGTCCAAATGGTTCAAACCCTTCTAAATTTGGTTTACGGTTTCTCAAAAGTTCATAGTATGTTTTATTGTGTCGTTTAACCGTTAAACCCCTATTCAGAACATAGCCAGCTGTATTTACAGCCTCTGCCCAAAAGAGGACAGGAAGCTTAGAATCAGAGAGCATGGTCCTAGAAGCTTCAATTAGAGTCATGTTTTTCTGTTATGCCACTCCATTCTGTTGCGATGTGTATGGAGCACTGAATTGATGTTCTATCCCCTTGCGAAGACAGTACATATCCAGCAACCGATTCTTGAACTCCGTGCCATTGTCGCTCCTAATGCGCTTGATCCTTGTCTCAAGTAGATTCTCCAACTTTGTAAAAAGATTGATCAACATTTCTGTTGTTTCATCCTTTGTCACTAGAAAGAAAACCCAAGAAAAACAAGAATAGTCATCAGTAACAACTAAACAATAGTATTTACCTCCAATACTCCTTACATTCACTGGACCGAACAAATCCATGTGAAGTAATTCGAGTGGAGAAGCAATGGAATTCACGGTTTTAGACTTGTGAGGTTTTCTGTGTTGCTTTCCCTTTTTACAAGGAAGACACTTATCATCCACAGAAAACTTATGCATAGGCACACCTTCCACTAAACCATTTTTAATTATATAATTCATTTTTCTATAGTGGATATGTGCCATGCGTCTATGCCATAACATCGACTCAGCCTCAGATGCTTTTGACAACAAGCATGTAGTCACCACTGAAGAATCATGTACACTCATGTCCATGACATAGGTATCATTCTTCCTTGGAGCTCTCATTACTACTCAATCATCGGGAATGATCAAACCAGGTTTTAACACCAATGCCTCAAACTTGGTAAAGTGGACAGAGTAACCCTTGTCACAGACTTGCGACACGCTCATCAAATTGTGTTTGAGCTGCTCAACATAGTTAACTTTGTCCAAAGTTATCTTCCCATTGGTCACTTTCCCTTGACCTGATATCTTTCCACCTTTTGCTCCTGCAAAGTTCGCGTAACCTCCATTTATTTCTTCAAAATCTTTCAGCAACCTCTTATCCCCCGTCATGTGCCTGGAGCAGCCACTGTCAACATACCACAAGTTGATCAGCCTCCTTAGCAACTCCTGCACAAACCAAAACAAATTTAGTTAGATAGGGGGACCCAAGCCTTAATGGTCTTGGGTCTTCCAAATTCATCAACTACTGATACATCCATCCAATATCCATCACTCCTAACCGGAGTCTTGGATTTCAGACCTGTTGATGGAAATGGTCTTGGATTTCCACTAGGTGTCTGGTCCTGAGGGTTCCTATATGTGTTTAGACTTTGTGACCTTTAAAAATTTTGATTTTGAAAACCTCTATTCTGATTCGCAAATCCTGAGTTCTAATGAACTCTCGATTGATTTCCAAAATTTTGATTGTAATAATTTCTCGAGTCATTATTGTAAAAATTACAACTACCACCAGTGTGATATCGATTTTGTTGTGAACTTTGACCTCTGAATTATTTGACTGACCATTAAAGTTATTCATTTTAGGTGAACTACTCCTAGGTCTGTCGAATCTGCCAGATGTAGACGCAGGCTGAAACCTTGGTTGATTTCTTTGAAAGCGAGGAAATTGTTGATTTCCTGTTTCAACCTTGTCTTCAACAACAGATTTCTTCGGTGAGTTTGAATTGTTCAACTCACAATCACCCTTCTTTTCTGGTGATTTGTCTTACTTCTTTTCTTTCAAAGGTGCTTCACCCTTCTTGTAAGGACAACAACTGACTACACGTCCTTTTGTATGACAGTTAAAGCATGATCTTTTTGCAAAAGATTTCTTTGGTGAAGCTTTTGAAGTTGATGGTTCTGATGACATAGGCGATGATTTAGATGGACCAACGTTTGTTACTTATGATTTGCCCTTGTTCATTTTATCTTTAACAAACTTTTCATTTGATTCTGTTTCAATTACCACTGTTTCATTTTTCATGTCATCCACTTTCACACAATTCACCTTTTTAACAAAATGTTGTTTTTTAGATTGGGAATATGCATTTTTATTTTTGAAAACAGTGTCTTGTTTGGTTTTCTTCTTGATATCATCAGCCACTTCATACTCAGAAACAACATCATTCTCAGACACGGAACTATCAGGTACATCGACAGTCATCAGCTCAACCACAGCTGCACCATACACAAAATCTATCAATTCATCTTCACGTGGTAAAACTGTATAGTCCTGATGAACAGGGGGAGGAACTTCATTAAATCCCACTGTTGTTCGATCAATACTCTTTTCTAAGTTTCCCATCATGTGATTCATTACAAAAGATGTGTTTCTAAATTGGTCTATTTTTCTTTGAAGCTCAACAATCTGAACCTGTGCGTCAGATAACTCCATTCACTTGTCAGATAGTTCTTTTGTTTTATCTCTCATAGTCTCATGTGCTAAATCTATCACTTGAAGCTCTTTATTTAATTTTTCAGTCAAAAATTTTACTTCAGCTTCACATGATTTTATTTTCTTTAGGTATTGAGACTCTTTTCTTTTTATAAAAAAATTTGATTCTTTTAGACCATTTAGTTCATTAATCAGACTTTGGTTGTGTGTGGACAACCTGTCAACTGTATCTCTTAGTTCACTGTAACTCATGTAGACAGAACTTACTGGTTTTGAACCTACCTCACCAGTAGCTTTACTCAAATCGGCCATAAATGCAGCAAAGTCAACTTTGGCCTTTTCTTCTTCGTCAGATTGTACATGTACATCATCAATCTTAGCCTCTTCAGCTGGTTGTTCTTTAGGCTTGACTTGTTCAGTATCATTCTGTTCTTTGGCAGCTTCAGTTGATTCGACTGCTACCTGTTCAGTTACAATCTTCTCTTCAGAACTCTCTTCTTTAACATCAACACTAGCTTCCCCTTCATCTTGTTGACCTTCTTTGATCACTGTAACGATCTCTGCCATTAAAGCTTGTGTTACGGTTCTATCATCTTCAAGGTGAAGACTCCAATCATATGAACCATCAGGAGAAGTAGTGGAGACTAGTGCACGTGAAGCACCGTTGGATGAACTTTGACCAGATGAATTATGAAATGTGGAAGGTTGTTGTGATTCTCCTGATTGTCTTTGACATTCTCTGGCAAAATGTCCAAGATTTTGACATTTGAAACATTGAACCTTGGAATTTATCGAATCCAACCTTCTTCCCAATGAACTTCCTACCAGTTCTGTTCATGAACCGTTTAGCCCTGAGTGTTATCATGGCCATTTGCCACTGAATATCCATCTCATCCAAATCGTCTGGATCAATCTACTCATAATCTTTGTCCAGTGCTGTTGGATCTGTTATCTTGCCTTGTATATAGTTCTGATATGAAGCAACAAACGAGGCAAGGAGTGCCAGTTGATTCTTAGCTGACTTCACACTCATGGGCATAGTGTTGGGAATTCTGCTGTTATTTGATCTAGTCTGTTGTTCCTGTTGTCTCTTTCCCGCAGTTGTACCTCCCGATGAGGCAATAAAGCACAATTCACCATTATCATGGGAGTGTAAATATCCCATTTAGCCGGTAGGGCATCCAACAACATGTCATTTATCTCAGTATCTGTGTATCCCTCTATGTCATAGTTGTCCATCTCTGTCATCAGATGATAGAACCTTGTGATGATATCTTCAAGGGATTCATTTCTCATACACTTGAAAACAGCAAATTGTTTCTTCAGCAGATCAACCTTGTTCTTTTTCACATCAGCATTTCCCTGATAACGCTTTTCTAATGCATCCCACATTTCTTTCGAAGTAGTGTACCTCTTAAAGTGTGTTTAATGCCCGCAGGTAGAGACATCTTTATAGCAGCTAGGGCTCTCTTTTCAGCTTCGTACATTTTCTTATCCGCTTCATCCATATTGACATACGTAGTGACCCATTGTCTGCCTTCGAAATCATGAGTCGGGTTCGTGTACCCATCTTCAATACACATCCACATTCTTGTGTCCTGATACTCAACAAATGACTGAAACCTGTCTTTCCATGTAACGTAATTTTCTACCTTCATCATCTTTGGCGGTTTGTTCGTCGTGCCAAATTCATGTTCCATCCTTATCAACTCGTAGAAATTCGACATACCCGACATTTTTATCGAACCGGCTCGCTAAAAACGTTTAAAAACTGTCCGAAAATTGTTTTTACCAAATTATACCGTTAGACTCGTCTCGAGATTACCAAATTGTTTTTTTTTGTCCAAAAAATATTTCGGTTCAAACTGCGCAACCCGTTTTCCAAGATTCCTTACGGATAATTTTCTATTCACGAAAACGTTAAATACACTATACGCAACCTAAATACTCTAAAAATTAATTACTCCACCTTTTTAATTACTCCACTTTTTAATTACACCAGTTTTTAAATACTCTAGCAAGTCAAATTCGCTGGTTAATTACGCAGGTAAGTCCAGATCAATTTCGCTAAGTTCCAATTACGCTGAGTTTAATTACACTGGCAGGTCAAAAACGCTGGTTAACTACGCTGGTTGATCAGTTTAGTATTACGACGACTAGCAAAGTCGCCGATCACCGTAATATTGTCGCAGAGGACTATTATCACAGTTACCAAAGTCGCATTTGGATTTAAATACGCCACCCAGTCAATTACACTGAACCAGTTAATTACACCAGTCAGTCAAATACGCAGGTCCAGACTGTGTAAATGACAAAAAAACGCAGAAACTTGTTTGCAAGCCAGTCAACAGCAACTCCGAATTTTAGGGATTTCATCAAATCTTTTCAGAATTTGAAAAGATCTTATCTCTTCTCCAGACAGAATCCTGCAAAACTAAACAACCAAAATCAGCAAATTTTAAGAAAAATCTGAAGAACACGAAGAACAAATCTTCGAATCTTCAAGTTTTTCCAGCCAAAAATCTTCCAAAATCCTGCAAAAACAGCAGAATTAAAAACGCAGGAACACCAAAACAGCCTCCAAATTTGCAGCAGCCTTCAACACTCCCAAAAACCCTAGTTTTTTGCAGCAAACAATTCTGAACCGAGCCAATCAAGAGCCTAATGCTCTGATACCAAATGTAGGTCCCCTCAATGCAATGGATCTTCACAGAATCTTTTATCTAATCTGGAGTGTAGGATCCTCTAGATCAGATTGTCACAGAAAACGTGTAGAAACAGAAATCACCAACAAACTCGATCTTTATTGATTAACTATCAAACAATTACAATCAATCAAGATCACCAATTCGTCCAAGCCTTTGCTATTACGCATTCTCTCTCTAAAATCTCTCTATTAGTGATTATAGTGATTAACCTAAACCCTAATGCAAAGCCTTGTTTATATAACGTAAGTTTGCAACCTGGGCTAGGGTTAATACACATGGGCTGCGAATTGGACAAGACCAATTCGCCTACCATTCCCCTAATATGGGTTTGGTTTGGACCAATCACTATTAACTAACTAATACAAAGCTAAGCCCGCTAACCATTTATTGTTTCACTAATTACAAGATATCCAAAGACCTAAATCTAAAAGTTGTTGTCACAAACATGCACCAACAGACTCCCCCTTGACAAAAGCTTCATACGCACTTTGTCTTCAGTCATCTTGCATCGAATTTGCATCATCTTTGGTCTTTGGATAACTTCAGCTTCAATAGTTTCTGTCTTCTGTCAGCAACAGACTCCCCCTAAGCTTATGCATCCAATCACCAAATCTTCAAAATCGTTAGCAATTGAGTAAACTCCAGTTCAGCTTTTGCATAACAACCTTCAAACTCTTCAAACTTTGTCAGCAATAGCAGTGTGCTCAGACTCAGTCACATGTAGAGGTGAACTCTCATGAATAGGTGATGGAGAAGGTTGTGAGGGAGAAGGTGGGAACTGATTTGTGTGTGAGTAATATCAATTGCTTTCAACAGTGGTAAAATGGTAGGTGGAAGTTGTGATGGAGAAGGTTGTGGAGTAGAAAGCGACATTGCCCTGGGAGAGGGGCTGTGGAAGAAAGAATCAAGTGATTCCATTGCTTCATATTGTGGTGTCCATATGCTTACAACTTGATCCTTTTGTGAGGATGCAAGAGGAGATAGGCTAGTGGGTGGAGATCTCTCCATTTGCTGTGAGGAAGTAGCAGCAGTGGTTTTAAGTGACTTTGGTGTTGTCACTAGGTTAACCTCTGGGATCTCATCTTCCAGAGGAACCTCTTTGTTAGGAAACTTTTTATGTAAGTATTGAAGAAAAATATAATCAGTCTGATCAATAGGAGAAGATAATGTCCTTAAGGTCAAGACAACAAGAAGAAACAAGGCAGGAAACCAGAAATGAACAATGAATCTTCTTCATGAATCAGAAACTGATCAAGAACAAGAAAAGACAATCAGACGAGGCTATTCTGATGGATCTGATGATATTTCTGATAAATATCATCAGTTTCTGGTAAAGTCTGATCATCAGAATTTCTGATGATCTGTTCATCAGATTTTCTGATAAGGTGGACATCAGAAATTCTGATGAAACCCACTTGTCTTAGAAAAGAAGCTCTGCTACAATTGAAGAAGCAAGTTCACACTAGAAGATTCAATGAATATGTCAAAAAGCTACTTTATGCAGAGCAAGTGCATGAATAAACAAATGTTTATTCATGCCCAAGACTTTCTATAAATAGAAAGCTCAACCAGCTAAGGATAATGAGTCAAGCTTAGTATTCGTTTGTACTAGTCAATAACCTCACAATCACCTTGTAAACCATTTTGTTTCAAAGTGATATAAACTTGAAAACTATGTAGTTGTTGTTTCTTGAAAGTTTGATTCTATTTCCGCACACTTTTTTTCACAAATTGTTGAAATCACTTACCATATTACGTTAAAAGAGTTTTTAGTCCATCTGGGACCAACAGGCCTTAAGGTTAGATCCGAATTTGTTGAAAACTGAATTTCCAGATTTGAGGGGGAATTTCAGTAAAAAAATTTGGTACGGTCAG
Source organism: Helianthus tuberosus (assembly GCA_030545235.1). NCBI lineage: Eukaryota > Viridiplantae > Streptophyta > Magnoliopsida > Asterales > Asteraceae > Helianthus > Helianthus tuberosus. The sequence goes on along the minus strand of CM060429.1, from coordinate 44,994,275 downwards.
AATTTGCAAAAATGAGAGGGAATAAAAATTTCACGCATATATATGAAGATTCCGAGATTTCTGAAATTCGTGACTATGCAACTGTATCAGGTGGTTCCGACTTCAGATTATCTGGGGAATACAGAAAATCAAGATTTGTTAGTTCGTGATCATAGGAGGTTCATAATTTTCAGATCCTATACAGATTGATGCTTAAGGGTTAGAGTCCTGATCTTTGATGCGCGCCGGGTTAGCAAGATTAGCAGTTTTGTTGATACCAGTAGAGGATCTGAGGATGTTCAAGTTATATTGCATACATGAATGTTTAGTGATGGTCTTTGGTGTTAACAAGGCTACCTCTTAGTTTCAAAAATTACCGAGAAGATCTTAGGTCATTCAAGATATTTTCTATACACGAATGATCGATGATGTTCTTACGTGCCATTATTTTTAGTCTTCAAGCAGATGAATCATTCTTCTTGGACTAAGGGCATGTTTGGCTAAGCTTTTTGAAACAACTTATTGACTTATTGGCTTGTTGAAAAGTTATAAGCTTCAAAAAGTTTGTTTGGGATTGAGAGTGTATGTGAGGGGAAAAGTCATAAGCTCCAAAAAGTTACTCCATACTAACTTTTCCAAAAAGTCAATAAGGAGTTTGAAAAGCTTATCCAAACACCCCCTAATCGTCGTTGAATGACGATGTTTGTTGATTAAGTTGCGCCTGTCTCTCGGAGATATTATGACTGAAGAGGAAGAATGTGACTCTGATTGCGGAAGAATGTTTCTCAGATTTGATGTGTTCCCAGGTGATTTGATTCCAATGAAGATTTGCCGATTTAAAAGATTATCGATTTGCTGATCAATCATTCATAAGAATGCTTAAACGTGATTACGGAAATTAGAATTTTAGATTTTCGAGGGTATTCATTGATTTGAAGCTTACCGGTGTGGTAATTCGAAGTTTCTATCAATACTCAGTTGGGTTTTTGAAGATTTGAGGATCGAGCATAGGAGGAGTGCGCTAAAACCGAACATGGATATGGTTAAAGTCGAAACGGAGATGCTGCAATGATTAATTTCGAGTTAGTGTTTATTCAATAAAATTTGTCGATTAAGCAAATCAGAGGAGGTTGGGAACCGTGCAAACAAAGACCTGAACTGGAGAAATTATTTCAGGGGGAATGTATTGAAGAAATTGCAAACCCGAATCATCAATCAAGGGGGAATTTGTTGACGCATTCTACGACATCAACAGATACCTGATTGAAGTTGCAGAATATTCAAACACAGCTCTGATATGTCAAGATCAAGATCAAGCTTTGACAGTGACGTCCAATGGGGAAATTGTTGATGCACTTTGTGTCCGTCACTGTACGAATAGGCTAGATAGAGCGTGTGTTGAATATTATATAGATTAGATACGAACACACGACCCAAGTGCAAACGTGAAAGGAGCTTATGTGTCACTTCATACGAAGTGGACACTTCGTATGAAGAAGAACTCACTTCGTACGAAGTGAAGCCACTTTCGGTATTTCGCCAGCTTGACAAGATGTATACTCTTTCGGTATGAATGAATGAAGCTTTCGCATATTCTGTTTCTACTCCTTTCTTAATACCATTCTATTGAATTAGTGATATTATACTCAAACTTCCGTCTAGAACCGCCTGATCCTGGACATTCACACTTCGCACGAATTGGATATACTTCACACAAAGTGAATCACTTCGTGCCAAGCAGGATCACTTCATACGAAGTGAAACACCGTCACTATATAAGGATCCAGATCGCACGAATTGGTTATTTCACTGTTACTATTTCCTTTGTGCGATCTGAAACCTTTGAGCGATCTAAAACTTTTGTGCGATCTAAGTCGAGTTGCTGCCCAAATTTACATTGGAGAGGTTGATTTGCACATCTCTTACAATGGTGAAGGTAAAGGAACTTGATTTGGACCGAGATTTTGAACGAATCAGCGATCTTGAACTTAAAACATAGATCTAGTAAAATGTAACCAGCCAAAAATAAAACTGAACATATATCTATGTAAATCGGCGTTATTAGAAGCTTATAGGACCATCAATTTCATTAAAAAAAAAGGTCAAATTTGTGATTCTTGATAAAATCAGTGTTTGAACGAAGTGGATTCCACTTCGTACGAAGTGAAACAGGCACTACGCACGAAGTGAGAGAGTCTTATTTGTTTCTAACCAACTTCATACGAGGTGATCTTGTATGTTTGTTCAATAATGCTATTCCACTTCGTATGAATGAACTTCATTCTAAACTTCACTTCACACTAATTGATTTGGTCATTTTCGTTAAATTGTCTAAGTGTTGTTATTTTTTGTAGGAAAAGAAAACGATTTTTGAGTCGATACAGAATACGTGTTGTGTACTCGATAAAATACTAGAAATGGCTCCTTTCAAAGAGATTTTGGAATTTATGGGACGTTTGTCGATAAAAAAGGCGTTAACACACCAACACAAAGCTTACAGGTCACATATTGAAAGATTTTGGAATTCTGCCAAGTTTGTTCCTAATCCGCGAGCAATAGAATTGTTTGTTAGAATCGGCAATGAAGATATCAAAGTTAAAATCATTGAAGAATTGATGCGGAGGGTTTTGGACTTCAAAGATAAAGATGATGATCCCACGAGTTACCTTGAAAGGATGGTGAAGGGGTGATTTTATAGAATGGGATACAAAGGTTACGTTAATGACGCGAACTTCAACAAAGCAAATCTAGGCAGGCCTTATAAATTCTTCGCACATTCTGTGATACACGCGCTCAGTCATAGAAAAGGAGGTTTCGATGTGATGCTTGATTATTAGATGTGTATGATCGCAGCACTGACCCTAAATCTTTCATACAATTTCACCAAAGTAATCTTTGATCAGATGGTTTCGAATATTTCTAAAGAAAAGTTTCTTTAGTATCCAAGGTTCTTACATATGATGTTAGATGACTTGTTTCCAAACTTAGTGTGGGAGGATCGGCTTTCTTCCGAAAGCACCAGACCGGACTTGAACTAACTAACGAAGGCGGAATTCAACATTAGTAAGTTTGACAATGATCGGATCTACCGTTTAAACGTTTCTGCTTCAACATATTGATAAACGTGAACAATTACAGAAACAGATCTGGCAGGGCTTCGTCGTGAGATCAGAAAAACAACTAACTACTCAACACCCTTGAGCTGCTATTTATAGACATGCTCAACTCGCACAAGGGTGAAGGTGTCAACTCGCACGAGGGGCGCTTCATACGAAGTGACATGTGTCACTCCATACGAGGGGTGGGTCACCTCATATGAGTTGACCTACAAACATTCAAAACGTAATAAATCTAACATATAAAACCCTATTACATATACGACATGACCCTAGACGTAGACAATGGACATTGGGCACCAACCAACTCCCCTTGGATGTTGCCACAGTCTTTGTTTGTCTTCAAAAATCTTCAAAATCTTTTGCCAGTTAACGCCCAAAGAAGTGCTTCCTCGGTCTTCGATGCTCCTCAGATGCAATAGGCATTTGATCTGTGGGAGGAGGTCTGTTGTAGGTGTTCCCAAACTGGAATCTTCTCAGCAACGCTTGCCTCACCTTCTCAGCAAGTCTCGCTTCATTCTGTTCCTTCTTCAGTTCCTCTTTATCCTCAAGCTTTCTCCATTCCGTGTTCCAGACTTTTCCTGAGTTAATATCATTAGCATAACAAACGTTAATAACTTTCTGGAACTGCAACGCCTGCTCTTTGTCTTTCTATTCGTAACTGATCTTACTATAGAATAGACATTCAATATCCTTCTTTGAGAAGCTCACTAGCCACACCGAGTCTAGCACACGAATACATCTCCACAAACCATAAATCCTCTTGTGAGCAATCACAGCCTCCGTTAATTCCTCAGTAATCTTCCAAGAATCATCGTTGTGTACCACGATCACTGCTTCACCAATCTCTGAATCATAATGCCACCATTTGAAGATCTGATAGAAATCTTGCTCAATCTTCAACAACGGCATATTCTTCATAACACGTGGCCGTTTAACGATCAAAGTAACATCCTTCTACTTTGTTACTGGATCAAACTTTGTAATTCTTTGAGGAATGTGTGGCTTCCAGTAGTTGAAACCTTGTGCAACTTCGTACTTTAATAACTTCCACAGCCGTTGATCACGAAATTTGATCTTGAGATTGATGAACTTCGTTTGAACCAACTCTTCAATATCCCAATACGGTAGTGTCATGATATCGTATAAGAATCTGAAGTACTGCACCCCAAACTCTCTCTTTATGGCGTATATGTTTAGTTCTTCAATCCAACCCCAGCTAATAATATCCCCCAGCGAAACATCAGGATCACGTGTAAAGAATGCTAAGGGGCGTCTGAATTTACGCTCAACTGGCAACTCTTTAAACCATAAGTTCTTCATTTCTTCTATCTCTTCTCGTGATAAACGTTTAGGAACATTACCATCCTTTACTGTCTCTTAAACTTTACGCCTCAGCAAATCATCATTAGCTTCTGAAAACAACTCTTCGAAGGTTGGGAAGTGATGTGGTAAATGCGGTCTATAAAAACCTAACCTAATCTAGACACCCTAGTTTTAAATTTATAAACTAAGACTCTCTAAATGCTAGACCACTGACAGGAAAGCGTACCTATCGTACGTAGTAAAGCCTAATGAAGTCCGAGAATCGAACCCACGAGACACTAGCGACGCTAACTAGACTCTGACTCAACTAAATACTTAATTGGTTTATTTGGTTTTGGGGTTTTAACTAATTAAACTAAGATAACTAAACTACCAAGACGAAACTGAAGACTACTGGGGTGAAATCAAGGATGAGGAAGTACTACCCAGGTTTGGAATCCTATTCGTGACTCTCGGTTTTCTCTTGGAAATGGTAACTATGATGGAACCAGGTTCTAATAATACGACACTCTAAGACTAAAGACATGTTGAATCTCCTCCCGGTCTCATCAACTTCGCCTAAAGTTCCTAAAGGTTTAATAAAGGTCACTGGTGTAGGTTGGATCACCTCCTGGTCTCACTAATCACAATACACCCTAGCGTGTACGGGGTAACCTAAAAACACTTGACAAGACTTAGGAATACAAATAATACTAGGCAACTTAGACAGATCTCCTCCCGGTCTCACTACACCTAAATACCTAGCATCAAAGACAATCCTAACTATCTATCTCCTCCCGGTCTCAAGAATAGGTAGAACGCTAAACTCCTCTAAATTATCAAACAATGTTCCTATGGAATACGTGCACCATAAACCATAAACTAGTTACAAACACAAAGTAGGTAACCTAACATGCATCTATACATGAAAGACATTCACAAAGACACAAGAGGAACGATTATAAGATAATAAATTAAAGTAAAGTAAAGTATGCGCACACATCTAGCCAATTATTATTAGGTCGTTTACTTTAATATTAAACCATCAATAAATTACCAAAACCGAGAAATTACTGATTAAAAACGAATATTCATCACAAACCCGGGTAGAAAATATAAACTAGCCAATAATCATAGTCATAAACAATAAACAAGTCTGAGATATCAAAAACATCATGTAAAAAAAAACACAAAGTCTATTAAAAAACTGTAAAGCTAACTCGTTTGTGAACCCAGACTCGAATCTTGAACCGTGGCTTGAAACTCAAACCAATCGCCTTCCCCTCTCTTGAATTATTCCCTTCGACCTTCTGTGCGTAACAGTGGGTATTATCCAAGTCGATTTATTCAGCCATCACTCTCCTCTCATGTATATCTGGTATTATGATTTAGGCCCCCCTACAAATTCTAGCGAACTGGGCTCTTTTTAGCGGATCTTGAAAGGTGAGTTGGGCCGGCCTAGTGTTGATCCAAACCCCATATTTCCTATACATACATTTACTAAATGGGGGAATAGTGCCAGTCAGCTGCCTGGCACTCCCCCATTGGACCAACCAATTTATTATATTATATCCATTTTAAATTATGTTTTTGCCCCTGTTTAAAATTACCGTTTTGCCCCCAGCTCAACTTAAACTTACGCTTTTGTCCCCATCTCAAAATTACGATTTTGCCCTTAATTCAAAATTACGATTTTGCTTGGCACTCCCCAATTGGACCAACCAGTTTATATTTTATATCCATTTTAAAATTACGGTTTTGCACGATTTTGCCTGGCGCTCCCCTATTGGGCCAACCAGTTTATATTTTATATCCATTTTAAAATTACGGTTTTGCCCCTCTTTAAAATTACGGTTATGCCCCCAACTCAAAATAAAATTACGCTTTTGTCCACAGCTCAAAATAACGATTTTTCCCTCGATTCAAAATAAAATTGTGGTTTTGCCCTTAGCTTAGAATTACCATTTCTGTGACAACCGGTAATTTACGGCTCTAATTACGCAATTAACAGATGATTAAAACGATAATAAATAATGTGTACGACACTAATTAACTTAACCAGGCCCTTGGAGTGCCCAAGAACGTTTGTTCAGCTATACAGTACGCGTATGAAGATTCGCGTGGAATCTGCGAAACATCAAATGACAACGGACTGAAACCGTACGAAATACTGACGACACCGACAAATATGGATGTTACACGAATATTTTTAAGCTTATGGAGTTTGGGTCGCGATACCGGGTCTCGTAGGAATTACGGGCCACTTACACGTGAGATGGGCTTGTGGGCCCTAGGCCCAAGCCCAAAACCCACAAGCCTAAACCTACACATAATATATATTAGATCTTTACAAGATCTACTAAATCTTGATCAAATCTTCAAACTTATTATTAAAGCAAAGTTGTCTGCTCTTTAAACTACAAACCTTTTGCCTATATTTTCATAAGATTTCCATAGATCTATACACACAGATCAAAAGGAAACCACAATGGTCAATACACACATAAATGAAGATAAAAACCCCTCATCTCTTTCAATTTTTCCTGCAATCCATCTCTAAACACACTCAAAGTCACACACATAAACACAGGGAACATATCTACTCCCATCTCAATTTCTCTACAACTAGTCATACTAATGGAGAAAACCCTTATCTCCTTCAACCATCAACGACTCCACATATCATCAGCTTCCCTCCTTTCTCTCTCGATTACTTGCAAACAAACCCACACTTTAAGTTCCTGCTCCCTCATTCCCCTCTCAAGCACAGCCGACAACCCCACCCCCCATCACTTATGCAACTCCAACGGACCAAAGAGGGGGCCGGCCACTACCAACCGGTGGTGGCGTATGGCGGTGTAACGCAGAGAGAAAGAGACGAGATGAGAGAGAGAGAGAGAGAGGCGATGAGAGAGAGAGAGAGAGTAAAGAGAGGAGGAGTCGGCGTGACGGCGTCGGTGGCGGACGACAACAGCACCACCACAGGCGGCGGGTGTGGTGGTTGGCTTGACTGTGGTGCGACGGCGAAGACAGAAGACGGGGGTGTCTGATCGGCGACGATTATGGCTTCGACAAACCCCGACAGGCCTGACGAAGCTGATGAGGATGATGAAGGGTGACCGGTGAGCTTTACTTTTCTGTTATGAACAACGATGAAGGGAGTTTGGTCTCCGGCAGCCGTATCTCTCGAGTCCGAAGCGGGTGAGTTCAAAATCCTCATTTTCTTTTCAGATTATTATAGATCCGTGTTTTCGATCCCCGCTCCGGTTGGTTGTTGATTCAGGAGTTGATGTGCTGATGATGGCAGAAGTGGTGACGGTTCTGTTTCGGGTCTCAGTCAAAATGGGTCAGGCTTGGGTCCGGTCAACGGCAGTCAACTATGGTCAAACGGTCAAAGTCAGTCAAGACCCGGTCAACTCAGGACCCGGTAAACTTCAAACGAAACAAATTTTAATTTCGTTGTTTATATACATTACACTTTACGCGAACCGAGCTCGAACCTTTAGCGATTAAATAACGTATTTATGTTAGTGATGATTTACGTTTTGGCGATTGATGAAAATTATATATATATCATTTGTTGATAATTGTTGAATTTTGATAAAATAATGACAACTTGTGTTGTCGGGGGCGTCCAAAAACAGAGGAAACTCTGCCCGTTTTTCGAGAAAATCCGTAAAAATAACACGCGTTTTACTATATAACGAAAACAACAATTCGGAAACTATTTACAACAACAAACATAGTTGTTTTGAACTTCGGAAATTCGACGAATCCTTTTATGAAAATAAATATAATTTATATATTTATTTCAAACGTAAACTCGAATTCTTTTATAAATAAATATAGTATATATATTTATTTCAAACATCGCGTAACACGAATTCTTTTACAAACTAGATATAGTTTATCTATTCAACGATTCGATGATACTTTCGCAAAATAAATATAACTTTTTATATTTATTACAAACGCCGAAACGGCATATACGTATATTTTTGGCAAATATACACAAGACGCGATATATAATACAAGTTTATTATATATTACTTCCATACGAATATTCCTATATATCAACATACGACTTCACAAAACAAAGCTAAACGAATATAACTTAATCATTTTCATTAAGTTAACAGTTACGTCAAATCGTTCGATTAACGATTCGGTAGAGCTCGGTAACACGTAGAGTTGTTACCGCATTAATTAGAAACTTATAAGATATTTCGTGTTAGGAATATTGTAGAATGCACGCTAGCGAGTCTCGTCTTGGAAACGACATCATGTATAGCTAGCTTTGCACAGGAATATTCAGGTGAGTTCATAACCCCACCTTTTTACGATTTTACATTTTTCTAAATGTTTTCGGGGTGGAAACACATGCACTTTTTGCAAAGCATACAAGAATTACATATTTATAAATCATTTTACAAGCAAGATTTATCTGACACAAATGGTTTACGAAAAGCTTATGTTTTATACCGGTTTTTCAAACAAGCGTTTACACACGAATTCTAGTTTTCTAAACTACGAGAAAATACAAATACAAGAGTATACAAACACATGAGAATTGATACTTGGCATAAAGAATACAAGAACTGAAAAATTGATACTTGATATGATAAATACATAAACAAGAAGCACTCTTGGTGATAACTAGTACCAAGTATGATGCGTTTGAGGAATGATACGAGAAATAGTGTCACGAATAGGGTACCATAAGCACCATTAATCGTGTACATACTTAGACCGCAGAACAAAAGGTTAGATCTAACGGGTGTCAGGGCAGCCCCACTCTTGGTGACAACTAGAACCAAGTAGTGTTTTTGTGTCTCAGTCGTGAATCGACTATAGAAAAATGCCTATGGTTTGGTGACTTCCTATGTCGTGTCACATGTTAATGGCCTTGCAACCCATTAACAACAAGATACATACAGAATACTTGATTTATATAAGAAAACATGATACATACAGAAATACTTGAATTATACAAGATACATACCATGTTTTCATACAAAGTTTCTGTATAACTTGACAAGAAAATGATTTTAAATTCGTTTTCTCAACAATACTTCAAAAACCGGTTATTCAAAAAGATTTATTTCAAATCTTTTACAAACAAACTATGAACTCGCTCAACTTTATGTTGATTTTTCGCATGTTTCTTTCTCAGGTTACATTTCAGAAACTATGGCACGGTTGGAATAGGAGAACCATGTAGAGTCGAGTACTTAGTGGCGTTCATTTTCTAAAAGACTTAGCTAATTTGCTTCCGCTGTGCAATGAAGATACCAGTCCAGTCACGCCAATGCTCTGATATTTCGGGGTGTGACAATTTCGCCCCCAGTTCAAAATAAAATTTTGTTTTTGCCCCTAGCTAAAAATTACGATTTTGCCCTCTGTTCAAAAATGTGATTTTTCTTCGTTTAAAAAATTATGATTTCGCCCTAAGTTTAAAATTACATTTTTTCCCCAGTTAAAAATAAAATTATGCTTTTGACCCCAACTCAAAATTACATTTTTGTACTCGGTTCAAAATAAAATTGTGATTTTGCCTCCGGCTTAAAATTACGATTGTGCCCTTAGTTCAAATTTATATTACGCTGTTACCCCAAGTTCAAAATTACGAATTTGCCCCTGTGAAAATTTACAATTTTGCCCCTGGTTCAAATTTACAGTACTACTATCACTTTAGCTTTTGGCAAATTACGATTTTACCCCAGTAAAAAATACAACTTTCCCTCAGTTAAAAATTACAATATTGCCTTTGTTTTAGTTTTTTTTTTTTTTTTTTATCAAAACTATAAAAGTGTTTTGTTTTAATTGGTTGACTCAATTTAATTGTTTTTCGTGTCAATGAGCTGCCTAACACTCGGTCCTTATTCGACCATCACCCCGCAACGCGGGCGGGGTATTAACTAGTTAAAGACAAACAAAAACCGGTCAATCAGAAGTTCAGAACTCTCGGTCAATGCACATGCCACTAAATTCTTTTCTTTTTTTTCTTTGTCGTGACATCATAGCTAAAATAATCCTTCACCAACTTTTGTAATATGTTGACAGCCTTTATTTTGATGATACCAATTGTTAGTATATCTATTTTGTTACGTTGATGTTTCCTAGAAGCCAAATTAATAAATAATCCATAGAAGCGAATCGACTCCTCGTGAGTTCAAATTTAGTTAAAATACTTTATTTTTGCTCGTGGTATCTTAAAATCATCACACTTTAAATATGAACCAGTTACGAGTGAAATTTAATAAAAATAACTTTAAAACTACTAAAAAGTGTAGGAAATATCTATAGAAATATATGTATAATTTTGAGCACATCAGGAAGTCATCTGTACCTTTACCCGAATATTTGGCATTATCGTCCTCATCAGAATCATCCTCCACGACGACCCTATCGTAATCATCTGCTTCCGGCACATACTTGTAAAGATAATCATTTGGCTGCGTAGCACTGATGTTGTTTAGTTCATCTTCGAAATCAAACTCAAAGGATCCTTCGTCTATACCCAATATTTCAGCAATCTCTTCCTTTGTGTAGTTGTGCACGAATTCACCTTCCTCTACATCATTCTCCAAATAAAATATCTGTGGCTTTTGCATGTCAGGAACAACCGACATAGGAGTCGCTATAAGGATTCCTGACTGCTCAAATTCATCAACACTATCCTTCGACTCCCCCTGAACTTGTTCAGTATCATCTTGGTTAGCACAGTCATTCAAGTACGCATCAAGATCAACATTTTCATTAATTTTAGAAGCATTTACAATTAGACCCGTACCACCCTGACTATCATCATCATCTTTCTTATCATCGTCCTTTTTATCACTCTTCCAATCAACATCTTTATCTTTTTCCTCATCATCATCTTCGACATATGCGTCAATCTCTTCATCCACCTCAGCGTACATCTTCTTACGATCAATCACTTCCTGCCTCAGTGTTGTCTCAGAAACATCTATAGGCTCTCCCACAAACACATAGTTTACCAATGGAACATCAACTGGACCACCAATTAGCACGAAATTCACCAACAGTTCCTCTTCAGTAACAACCTCTGTAGAAAGAGTCAATGTAACTGGCGCAGACTCAGCTTCTGGCGCAGTATATTCGATTAACGGAACATCTACTTTCTCTTTCCCTTTGCCATCAGCAGCAGCTTTAGCAGCTTCAGCTATACGTTTACATTCAGCTGCTCTGGCTTGGGCCTCTTCAATCTCAATCTCGTCATGTTCGGTCGCAAAGTCGATACCATACCTTTTGTGAAGAACTTTGAACAGCGTATCAAACTTCTTGGCATTTTTGGCTTTTTCAGTCTCCAACTCCTTCACTACCAGATGTAGTCTTTCATTTTCAGCTGTAACACTAGTCAACAAAGTGACCAGGTGCATGTTCTTTGTCTTGAGCTGTTTGATCTAAGCATCATTCTCTTTAAGCTTCTTTTCCACATCATCAACTTTAACATTGTCATTGTCATTGTCATTCACTAACACAGCTAACAAAGACTCCAAGTTCTTCCTATCATCTTCAAGATACTTTATTCTGTTCTCATGCTCTTTGATCTTGATCTCAAAATTAGCAATCCTTTCTTCATTAAAGAAATCTCCTTCGAATCCAGAAAGATACAGATCTTCTTCATTAGTTGATGGACCAGTAGGATGAGACTGACATCTTTGAGCTGTTTGCGGTGTTGGTTGTGGTGAAGGTTGAGGAGGAATGACATTTTCAGGTGACTGTGGTGGTGTGATATGTTGAGGTGAGGGCGGTGGTGATGGTTGGGGTGTTAGTTGTTTTTGTGGTGAGGGATGTGATGGTGGTGGGGTGATATGTTGAGGTGAGGGATGTGGTGGTGGTGGAATAACATATTCAACAGCAACCTCTTTAGATGCCTTCCTTGCCCTTCTAAACTTTGGACGTGCCGCAGGAGAACCTGTACTCTTCTTCTTAGCCACTGTCTTGCTCTTAGTTCTACGACTTTTCTTGGTTGGACGTTCTTCCTCAGAGTCATGATCAGATGGCATGGTGCAATGTATTTCTCTTCGATAGCAAACCAGCAAGTAAAATGATTCGCTTGAACCCAATTAACAAAGCGTTCACACCAACTATCATAGTCTTCTAGATTCATCAACTTCGGGGGTTTGACCATCGTCCCCATCTCGTTCTCTAAATTCAAAGTTTGCGCGGCTGCGGCTGATACATTCCCGGTTGAAGTAGTAAACGCATTATAGAACTTGTTTTCCATCTTGTCAAACAAATTGCCTAAAACACAGTTAAACGCTGAAACGATTAAGATTTTTGTTCGAGTGAAATAAATTGTCAAAACTTGATTTATCTTCGTGCGAAGATAGAGTTATCTTCGTGCGAAGGTAAATGTGATTTTAAAACTTAACAACCTTATCTTCGTGCGAAGATAGAATTATCTTCGTGCGAAGGTAAAACTATGTTCATGCGAAGGTAAGTTCACAATTTGACATTTTTTGCAGTCTTCGAAATGAAATCGGTTGTTTTTAGCTCTGGTTTTCTCAAGGGTTTATCCAAACATGTTTTTATGTGTTATACTTGAAAACCAGTTCATTTTGACCGTGGTTTCGTTTTAAAAAAGTGAAAAATAAGAAGAATGAATAGAATAAGAAGTTTTCTAGGCTGAATCTTGAACAATTGTCTTTAAATCGGGTTCCCTAAGCTCTGATACCACTTGTAGGATCGATTTATCCTTTAGCAAAGGTCCTAATTTGAATATCTAGTCCATATGCGCGGAATTCATATGTATAGTGACAATTAACAAGATTATTTCATCAATTTATTGATTTCATTAAGTGTTTAACAGTTACAAATCACCGTGAAATCCGATAGGGCTGCGCCGTATCAGTCACAAAAGTTCTACAGACTCACACCTCAACACGACTATTTATAGACTTGATTCTACCTTCGTGCGAAGTTAAATACATTCAACACAAAACATATTTAACATATAAAAGCCCTATTACAGACACAACCCTAAGACGTAGGCAACAGACATAATGCACCAACAAACACTTTGAAAACCTTCGAAATGGATAAACAAAAGAGAGAAATGAATCAAACCAGTTACTACAAGTTGCCCATCAATGCTGCTTGTGTTGCTGCTCCATCTAGTTCATCGAAATCCACTAATCAAGTTAACATGGGAAGTGTTCCTATTGGTGTTTTGCCACTCAGTTCACCTGTTGTTGTTAATCAAAATCACAACAAACAACTTACACAAGGATAATCGAGTGGAGTCTCTCAAGACCTCAGTCAAGTTCATACATATCACATGGCTTTCTTTGGAATGTTCGTTCATAGCTACGAAGCTTAGATACCAAATTGTAAGTTCTAAAACCCGGATCTTTCAATGCAAATGATGTTTCTCAATACGAATCGGATTTGAAACATCAATTAGTTTGATGTTCGACCTGAAAATGATAGAAAACTAAGAAAACTTTAAGTATAATCAAGAACACGATGATGAAGCTTTTATTATAGTTGAAATGATTTACAATAGGTTCTAAACTTTGCTAATACGCTCAAAAGACACACTCAATGGTGGAAAAGATTAATCAAAAGCCTATCCTCATAATGAAATGCAAATAAACTATTTATAGGCCTCATCTTAGGGCACCAGTGTCACTGACAGCATGTGCATGGTCGTGACCTGGCCGTCACTAGAGTGACGCCTGCCACTAGAGCGCCACCCGCCACTAGAGTGCCACCGCCTAGAGTCCACCCGCCACTAGAGTGGCGACTACAACTGATCCAACAACATCCTAAGACACCAAAAGCCAAGCTACACAAGTTTATCCAGGCGTCACTCAAGTGACACCTGGGGTGACGCCTATAACAAAATCTCTTAAGCACAATCTTCAAGTCTTCGACCAGTAAATGGTTAGCAATAGTCTTTTAGGTTCCAACAGGTCTATTATGACATATATGACCTACTATTTGTCCGTTGTGATTTATTAAGGCCCAATGTGATCCATTAAGACATATATGGCCTACTAATGCCTGTTGTGATCCATTAAGGCCCAATATGGTCCGTTAAGACATTAATGACCTACTATCGCCTGTTGTAGTCCATTTAGGCGCAATACGACCCGTTAAGACATATAGTACCGACTATTACCCGTTATGATCATTAAATCCCAATACTGTCCATTAAGCCATATAGTATCTACTATTACCGGTTGTAATCTATTAAGTCCAAATATGGTTTATTAAGACATAAATTGAACTAGAAATTACATAAATTTCGTCCACCCCAGTAAGCTTCCCCGGGGTGGCGGCTCACACAAAAAACCTACACTAACAAATGAGACCTATTGCACTATTTATAGGCCTCTTGGAGTGTCTCCATGGGCCTGGGCCTAGGTGTCGCCATTCACCATGGCGACACTCGCGAATGTCGTTCTCCAAGCTAAGCCACCTCTTGCTGGAAGACCTTTTCGCTTTAGCGAGGTGTGACATAACTTGTCCACCGTAGGAACTTCCCATCAAAATAAAGTCAATACATGTAACAATGAAGGGGTATGGTCCCAAAAAGCCACGCAGACCATTCAGGTCGCGCGCTGGACCATACTCCTTATTCAGAATGCTACGTAACCCATAGACCTCGCGCGGGTTACTTACATAAAACCTGAGCCTCGTGCGAGACCCAAACAAGAGATAACATCAGTTTTACACTTAGTATTCTGAATAAATGATGCAAAGGGTGAGGTCGTGGCTTTATACTTAGAGCAAGCAAAAAAGTTGCTTCAAAAGTTCAAGTCATACAAGGTTATTCATATCAACCGATCAGAGAACAAGCCAGCTGACGCGCTAAGCAAGCTTGCTTCAACAGCTTTTCAACATCTCGCCAAAGATGTAAGAATTGAAGTCTTAAAAAACCCATCAGTATTGCTGCGCCAGGTCAACGTGATTGAAGTAGGACCACCTTCGTGGATGACTCCTATCATTCAGTATCTTCAAGAGGGAATTCTCCCAGAGAACAAAGTGGAAGCCAGAAAGATACAAAACAAAGCGTTGTTTTACGAAATGAACGGGGGTATTCTTTACAGGAGATCTTTTTTAGGCCCACTACTACGATGCGTAGACCCCCAAGATGCAAGTTATCTGATCAGGGAAATACATGAAGGCATCTGCGGCATTCATGCGGGTCCACGCATGGTCGTAGCAAAGATAATGAACGCAGGTTATTATTGGCCAGGGATGCACGTCGACGCTTTGAAAGAACTGCGCAAGTGCGACGCTTGTCAGAGGCATGCTCCAAAGACCCTGCGCCCAAAGAACGATCTGATTCCTGTCTCCACGGCCTGGCCTTTCCAGCAGTGGGGGATTGACATGGTGGGACCTTTCCCTGAAGCTCCCGGCGCAGTGAAGTTTATAATTGTTGTTGTTAATTACTTCACTAAGTGGGTAGAGGCAAAGGCCCTCGCTTCCACTTCTGCAATGATGGTACGCAAATTCATATGGGAACACATCATTTGCAGGTTTGGTCTCCCACTCAAGATCGTAACTGATAATGGCACCAACATTGCATCTGAAGACCTTCAGGAATGGATGAAGGAGCTGAATATCGAGCATACTTTCTCTTCCGTTGCGCACCCTCAAGGCAATGGTCAAGTAGAAAGTGTTAACAAAAGCATAGTTGAAGGGATAAAGGCTCGCCTAGGCACCAAGAGAAGAGGCTGGGTAGATGAGCTCCCTAGCATTTAGTGGGCTCATCGAACCATGCCAAAAACAAGCAATGGCGAAACCCCTTTCAGCCTTGTTTACGGCTCAGAGGCGGTTATCGCAGCAGAAATAGGCCTCCCCTCGCCGCGCTTAGCAGCAGTCAACAACATTGATAACGAGGCGGAGCACCGTTTAGACTTGGACCTGCTCGAGGAGAGACACGAGATCGCGCGGATCAAAGAGGCCAAGTATAAGACTCAGCTGGAGCGATACTACAATGCCAGGGTGCGCATCTGTACGTATACATACCCCAGGTGAATATGTGTTCAGGGACAACGAAGCCTCTAATGTCGAGCGCCCTGGAAAACTAGCACCAAAATGGGAAGGCCCATACTTGGTTCACGAAGTGCTAGGAAAGGGGCGTACAAACTGCGCACCTTAGATGGCCATATCATCCCACGCACATGGAACGCGCAACAACTGCGCAAGTGCTACATGTGATCAGCCTTGGCCACGCGCCTTTTTAGTCGTCTATGTTGGCCACGCGCCTTTACTGTTAGCTATGTTGGCCACGCGCCTTTTTTATTATCTATGTTGGCCATGCGCCTTTTGTTTTATGTCAATTATGTATGATGGTCTTGCACCTGTTTCCAGCTACTTAATACAAATGATGGTTGTGCCTTATGATTATCATCGTATATCTTCTACGTTACAAATGCATATTAAACTTTTGATTAGCACGAAAACACTTCAGTAAATTACGAGCTCTTGAGTTAAGCCTCCAAGGTCATCCGTGAACATAGCGCGAGACCGGGCAGTAATACTCATACACGAGCCACACTTACATTTACTCGAGCTAATTTAACCAAAGTTTCTAACAACAGTGCAATAATTGTAACTTGACAAATAGAAAGCAAACATAATGTGTCATATTCAAAAAGCGCAACCGCGCAACGATTACATTAAAGTCTAAAACATGAAAAATTACAAGGCATCAGCCTACAGACACTACCACCTATTCGTAACCATCACCATCACCATCGCCATCACCATCACCGCCGCCTGCCTCTTCCTCATCTGTCAACTCCACAGTCTCTGGAGGATCAAGGTTAGACTTCAGCCGCACGTTCCAATCATCGTGCTTCAACGCATCGGTGACCAACTCCATAACGGGTAAGGAAAGAAGATCATAAACTTCTTCAGCGCGGGCGAGCATAGGGTCAGCCTGATCAGTCACCGAGCAGTGATGAGTATCAAACTGCTGGCCAAATGCTTCTTCCACATGCTGAGCGCACTCTAGATAGCCACCGCGATGCCCAACGGCACGTGAAGCATCTATAAGCGCGGCAACAGCCCCATCCAGCTCAGTAGCATTTAGAATGGAGTTGGCGATCTGCACAAAAAGATATATCATGAGAACAAAACAACAAACAAAACTTAAGGTAAAAGAGGAAAAGCTCACTGCAGCTACTCCTCTATTGCGCATCCACTCAGACTTGGAGACTAGCGTTTCCACGATTGTTTGGACCTCGGCATAGTTATTCTGAGCCACATTAAGGGCGGAAGTGCTGATGTCTCGCGCCTCTTCGGCCTTCCTCTTTGCCTCCTCGGCAGTCTCAGCCTTCACCCTCTCGGCCTCAAGATCGATCTCTAACGATTCGTTCTTATCATGGGCCTCAAACAATCGGCGCTTCAGCTCTGCAATTTCTACATCCTTTGCAGCTAGCTCCTTGTCCTTGCGCGCATTCAACTCAGTCTGCAAGGGTTCAAACTAAGAGTTAAGAAATATATCGCAAATAAAACAATATAAGAGGTAAAAGGGCTAAAAGTCTGTTGAACCTCAACACGATCCTTGTCCGCTTGAACTTCCTCGACCTTCCCTTTAAGAGTGGCAATTTGAGCTTCAAGGTCGGTAATCTTGGAACGCGCAGCATAAATGCGTTGATTATCTTTCTCGCATACTTTCTTCCATTCTGCGCGCTCCTTAGATAGCAACTCCTCAGCAGCTTGGAGTTTGCTCTTCAGGCCGTCGCGCCCCTATTCTTCCTGTAGGATCGTTTTACCGACCGAAACGAGTCGTTCAGAGGCGTTCTACTCAATACGAAAGGCGGAAACAGACGTATCGAGTTCGATTCAGCTAGATATTCACTTTAACTGTCTTTTTGATTGATTTGACAAAGATTTACAGCACGTTGACACTTCAGCAGCACTTCGGCTCTGGAATCGGATTCGTTGGAACTTCTTCAAATGAAATCACAAGGCACCTATTTATAGGCTGGCCTATTTCGCATGAACAAGTTCACACGAAATTACTTTCACACGAAATGTCTATTTCGTGCGAAATTACCAGTTGATTTCGTGTGAAATCACTAATTAATTTCGTGCGAAATTACACTCTGATATTTCGTGCGAAATTATCTTCTAACCTATTTTTGACAGTTTCCTCGTATAACGTGCCCTGATCTATCTATACATATACAAGACTCTATACAAGACGAAGTCGACAGACGTATGCACCAACAGACTCCCCCTCAGATGTTGACGAGTCTTCAGTGTCGAGTCTTCAACGTCTTCAGTCTTTATCAGTCTTTTACTCTTCCTGAAGTATCTGACAGTGTAAAACATCCTCAGTCTTTTCTCTTCTTCTCTCTACCAGGATCTCAATCTGACTCCATCTTCTCTTGATCAGATCTCTTGATTTCTTAAGTTCATCAGCATCAGCAATACCAAGATCGTAACCTGGCTTCACATTCTGCTCAGGTTTAATCACTAGAACCTGCACATATCTCCACCTCTCAATAAACTTCACAAATTTAAAATTTGACAAATTTATATACCACTTGCAGGTAATAATCAATCAAAAAATGATTTCACAATGTTAATATCTGATGAACCACTTGTAGGCAAAACATTTATTTTTATTCATTATAAACAGACTCCCCCTCACGAAATGTTCATCATGTTTAGCATTTGGAGTTTTGAAAATCAGCTCTTCAACATCAGTTGTCGAAAATCTTTTTGGATTTTTCAAAATTTATGCTAAAACACACTGAAAATCTTTTTGGATTTTTGAAATTAAAGAATTGCAGTAAAGAAATATTTACAGACAATATTTTTGTGAATTTGTGTAAGAGGATCATATCAGTTTTTGAGACAAATCACCAACACCGTTAAGCTTTATACATTTTAAGTTCTAAATGATTCACTTAGATTGTCAGTATACTGATCCACTTAAATTTTCACACAAAGTTCAACTGTTTCGAGATATGAGATTAATGTTTTAGAGACTTAAACTTATACGGGTGTCCCACCTCAGAATATACTCCCGTATCCAGATCCCAATATTCAGTCTTACAGGTGAGTATACCTAGATGATATCTGTAAAGGGTTAAATGCGAGGGCAATGAGAGCTCAGGCTATTGCTTCCGCAAAATCAGAGAGATGATGGCTTCGACTTTTGGTGTGTTCCCTTTAGAGAATATTTTCTTCAACGGCACATGATTAGCATTTTTCAATGTTTCATCATTTTTTATGCTGAGGGTGGGCTATATTTCAAGCAACAGTAAAGTATTATACGGGGACTAGGCCATTGCTTCCGCAAAATCAGAAGTCCCGGGATAATACCCCAGATATCACTAAGCATAAAGACCTAGTATCTCAGAAAGAGGGACCTTTCAAACAATATTTCGGGGGTTACCCATATATCCGAGATATGTTCCCCACGAGATAAGTAAGTTTGAAATTTAGGTTTATATCTCGAACACAATCTACTAAATGTGCAAAAACCTACTGGCACATCATCAGTGAGATTTATCACTTTTAACTTTCCAATTCTTTAGCGTGTTGTGATAGTCCACTGATGTACTATCATTTCCTCTTTTTCACAACAAAACTCATTTTTGATTTTATCATATTTTTGGCTTTTTATGGTTTTATCATGTTTTTGTATTTTTCAAATTTTTGAAAATTTTCTAAAAATTTTTACTCCCCCTAAAATCAAAATATGTTTCAATTTTGATTTTCTGGGAAAATTTGAAAACAAACTGTACAAAATAAAGTGACAACTGTTGTGAATTGCTTCAAATCACCATCCACTAGGCTTAACAATCAGAACTCCCCCTGTCAACAAAATATTTTCCCATTAAGATTTCAAAACACTTAAGTTTGTGTTAATCAAAATGGTTTTTCCGGAAAATAAGTTTTGTTGATTTTCACAAACTACTTGTAGGTTAGGGGATAAACTCATCACTTTGTTCTTCTTCAACCAATTTAAAAATTTAACATTTTTCAATTCTTTCAACAACACCATTTGTAGGAAAGATAAATCAAGTACAACTTAATGTCCCTGATTAATCTTGTAGGTCGAAATATCATAGATGTGAATTTCTCAAGAAAGATGCCGATACCTGCTCCACACTTACCAACCTGGAAGCTCCGGCAAGTCAGAATTTTTACATATGAAACACAGACATCCAAGCCTGACCAAACTTGGATGTGACCTCTTCAGTTTCACTTGGGGTTTGAACATTTCTTTTTTCTTCATAAAATTCTTTCACCCCTTTGGCCTTCCCATTGACCATTTTCCCAAAAATCTTTTTAACATTCTCATTGAATGCTTTCTCGACATCAAATTCTTTCTTTTCAGAATAGAATTGATTCAAGATCTCAACTTTACCAATCTTTTGTTTGAAATTTTCAGTCCTCAATGGTGGAAAATTCTCATCATCCATTGGAGGAACTGATTTCTCATCTTTTACCTCAACTTGTGGCTCCTCTGATTTTGTCGAATCAGATTCATTGCCAGATTTCACCTCAGATTTCTTAACAACCCACATTTGGTTGTCAAGATTAACTCTTCTTTTGTAAAATCTTTTCTTCGAACATTCACCAACTTCATATGTTGAATTTTTAAAAACTTTGAACTTTTCAGTTGGTGGTTCATTTTTCTCAACAATCTTTTCTTTCAGTTTAGAAACAACTTCCTGTTTGATGTTGGTTGCCTTAGGATAATTCCAGGCAATGTGACGAACTTCTTGACATCGGTAACAGGTTCTTGTCTCTTTTCTCTGATAAACTCCATTCTTTTCAAACTTTTGTTTTTCTGCAAAGAATTCTTTGTTTGATTGCTTCCAAAATGGGCTCTTTTCTTCTTCCTGCGAACTTGCTCCTGAAACAAATACAGTTTTTGGTTTATAAGTTTTCTCATTTTTATGATTTTTCGGTGGAATAAAACCCAATCCTTTCTTTTTGTAATTACCGTTATGGTTTGGTTTCTTTTGATAACCTGAACCAGAACTGTAACCCATTTTCTTGTTTAATCTTTGTTGAACTCTTGAGGTGTAAGGTTTAGGTTTTCCAGGAAGATTTACATCTTTTATTTCAGAAATATTAATTTCTGTTAGTTTGTAAACCTTTTTAATCAATTCAGTTTTAACACCTCTTATTGGAAATTCCTCATCAGAATATAATTTGTCTGAATCATTCAAAGTATATGCCACTTTGATTGGTTCGTCATTCAAATTAGATTTTGATAACATGAATTCTTTATTGTAAACCCGTTTAACCGACAACTTTGGACTGTCAACTGATGATGTTCTTGAACTTTCACACTCAGACTTTGACTCCGACTCCTCATCTTTATCCAACACCTGATCGACCACCTTTTTTATTAACTCAGACTCATGATCAGTGTCAGACGATGTGAATGTGACGTCAATGTTTTCTGGTAACTCATCAGTTGTTTCGGATTTTAACTTTATATTGACAGCCTTTTTGACTTGCTCCTCATTCGGTTTTCTGGGAGAATATCCTTCCCAGATCGGAGGCGGACACTTGTTATAATTTACACTTTGTTTCTTACCAGTATCCTTCTCTTTTGGCTTCTCATCTTGAAAGGCTTCAAGACCTGCAACAGTTGGATAAATTCTGTCAATCAAATAATCAGAACTAGAATAACTCTGTAACAACCGTCTAATTCTTTCATTCTCTGTTTTTTCTGTCTCCGACTCTTGCTTCCACTTTGCACTTTCTTCAATGTAATAATTGATAGCTTTCTGCATTGACATCATTACAGCATTCATCATTGTCAACGCATCTTCTCTTTCAGAATTTGTCTTTTGCAGACCAGTTACTGTTCTGTTCAACACATCATATGATTCTTTTACGTAGTTGAGATCAAACAATAATTTCTCTTTCATTTTATCTTGCTCACTCAATTTTTCATCTTTTTCTTCACATTGCTTGCAAGATTCTGAACACTTTTGACATGGTTTAATAACCTCAACAATCTTTTCAACTTCAACAACTTTCTCCACTTCAACCATCTTCTCAGCTTCAACTGTCTTCTCAGCGATTTTAACTTCTTCACTTTGTTCAATCTTTACTTCTTGAGCAACACTTTCACATTTCATCTTTTTCTGTTCTTTTGCTGCTCGTCTCTCCATAAGCTTCTCCAATCTATCTGCAAAATAAAATTCAAAACTTTCAGGAGATAACATAGATTTTCCAATGTTTATTTGTGTCTCTTCTTCATCATCACTGTCATCAGATGATGATTGATAAAAAACTGGCTCTTGAACGATTTGTGCAGTGAGAGCTACCACTTTTGAATCATGTGGAATATATTTATCCCAACTGAAACCTTTTGCAATTTTTTCATCATCTTGGTCAACAATACCAAAATAAGCTTTCTTATTTGCTTCCTCGATCATTTTAGCATGTGCAGTTTGTGGTTCCTTTTGTTGATATGGTTGATGAGCAACTTGTTGATAAATGGCCTTCCGATAGTAATCATCTTTTCCAAACGGATTCTGTGCTCCACTTACTTCTCGATTTTTACATTCCATCTTGAAATGTCCTTTCTCCCTGCATCGAAAACAAGTAACTTTAGATTTATCAAAACCTAAAGTAGAAACATTTGCATCCAAGAAATCATTTCTTCCTGTAATCATTTTGAAATTTTCAGCTCTTCTCAAAACACTTGCTAAACACCATTTAATGTCCATGAGTTCCATTTCTTCTGCATCGATCTGATCGTAATCCTCTTTCGTCAGCATAGGATTTCCGATTCTTCCAGCAACCAATCCTTCATATGACTCTAAAACTGTAGCAAGTAATGACATGTGACTTTTGGCGACCTCTTCAGAGAAATTTTGACCATTCTGAAGATGCAACGCGATGTTGCAATTTAAAACTTGACCATTACTACTGTTTGAGCTTTGAAACTGATGACTTGAGGTTGAACTCTTCGGATTAACACTAGAGTATGAAGAAAATCCACTACTACTGCTTGAACTTTGATTAATAGATCCAGATGAGTTTTCGGCACTGAAAGCTGTTTGAACTTTTGGACTTGCTTCAACCTCTTGAACATTTCCTTTGTAATACATTTTGACATCTTGTTGGCCACTCGGACTGTTCATTCTAGCTATCTTTTGTTGCTCCAGATCTTGTCCCTCAATCTTTTCGATGAACTGAGAAATTGTCAACTTGTCATACTCTCCCGTGTTTTTCAAGATCATCAAATATGTACCCCATTCTTTTTGAGGTAAAGCATCAGCTAACTTATCGACCCATTCTTCTTGATCTTTGACAATTTCTAACAAAGACATAGATCCCACTAAGTGGCAATATCTTTCAATCAGCTTCTTTGATGATTCACCCGGCAAGCTTGAAAACAAGTCAAATTCTTTCTTAAGCAATGCTTTCTTACTCCTGGTCATTTTCTCACTACCCTCAAACTTAATTTTAAGCGTATCCCAGATCGATCGTGAAGTATTGTCATGCTGAAGCAATATGAAAATATCTTCTTTAATAGCTTGCTGTAGCAGACTGATCATCATCTTTTCTGCTTTGTACATGTCTCGTTCTTTATCATTCAGTTCAGAAATTGTTTTAATAACTCCCAAATCTGTACGCGGTTTAACATACTTTTTCTCAATGCATTCCCAAGATCTCAAATGATTAGCTTGAACCCAGTTTTCAAATATGTCTTTCCAACCATAATACTCTTCAATTCCCATTAGCTTCGAGGGTTTTTGTAAAGTTCCAGTTTCGTTTTCCATGTTCATGCTTTGAGCTATGGCAGCTGGAGTAGTCGGGGCTGTAGCAAACGTGTTATAGAATTCTTCTTCCATGATTTGGTAACAAGTTTTACAATATCAGTCACTTTCAAACGAAATCAGCCTTTCAAATGAAATCTCTTCAAGCGAAATACCAACGTTCAAACGAAATGACCTCAAACGAAATAGCCTCCTCAAGCTAACTGAACTTTCAATAGATTTACAAACGAAATACCAATACAAACGAAATCAGAATTTTCAAACGAAATAGTGATTTCGTGCGAACAACCCAAACGAAATATGATTTCGTGCGAAATTAACTTGGATTCAAACGAAAACAGCCTCTTTGGAACGAAATAGTAATTTCGTATGAAATATCTCAAACGAAATCTGATTTCATGCGAAATCAACAGCAATTTCAAACGAAATTAATCACAAAATGTAATTTCGTGCGAAATCAAGAGGCTATTCCATGCGAAATATTGCTGATGTCCTCATGTCGGCTAAACTTTTGTCAAATTGATCAGGTTATTGCTCGATTTTAGGTCCAATTTTCTCAAGGCTTTGTTAAAACACTGTTTCGCATATAATGTGTGAAATTCAAACCATTTTAACCATAAAATCTTGTTCAATTTTGAAAAGAAGGTGTAGAAGTTAGAAAATTTGATGAAATCAAGCTGAATTCGGTAGAATTCCTCCTCCTGGGCTCTGATACCACTTGTAGGATCATTTTACCGACCGAAACGAGTCGTTCAGAGGCGTTCTACTCAATACGAAAGGCGAAAACAGACGTATCGAGTTCGATTCAGCTAGATATTCACTTTAACTGTCTTTTTGATTGATTTGACAAAGATTTACAGCACGTTGACACTTCAGCAGCACTTCGGCTCTGGAATCGGATTCGTTGGAACTTCTTCAAACGAAATCACAAGGCACCTATTTATAGGCTGGCCTATTTCGCATGAACAAGTTCACACGAAATTACTTTCACACGAAATGTCTATTTCGTGCGAAATTACCAGTTGATTTCGTGTGAAATCACTAATTAATTTCGTGCGAAATTACACTCTGATATTTCGTGCGAAATTACCTTCTAACCTATTTTTGACAGTTTCCTCGTATAACGTGCCCTGATCTATCTATACACATACAAGACTCTATACAAGACGAAGTCGACAGACGTATGCACCAACACTTTCGACTTCTTTTCCGCCTCAAAGGCGGCCCTCTCCTCAGCGACGGTGTTTTTCATCTGTTCAAAGTTTTGGACTTGCTTCAACAAACGCTCACGGTACTTCTCCCAATCAGCTCGCTCCTTAACCATTGTGCGCCACTCGCGCATAATTTGATGGTTGGCAGCACGGGTGTTGGCCTCCCCAACAATGTAAGCGCGATACAACCCCTTATGGGTACGCACCCTTTGCCTGTTAACTTCTCCGGGGGGAAAGAACCCAAGTACCAATCCCGGCAAGCTCCAAACTCGACAAATGTATCTTTTTACTTTAAACCCCAAACAGGTTGGTGGGGAGCATCACCGCGAGCCTCTTCGGTGTATGTTTTGTAGTAAATATATCCCAAGGTATCCTTAGGACCTATGGGAGCTTGTGGCATCGACCCTTGGCTCCCCGTACCTTCCTGGCTAGCCGCGAAAGCACCTGTAGCACCGCCGGAACCTCCAGCACCTGCACCACCAGCAACAGTAGAAGCATCTTTATGCGCCGTCTGCTCGGGTACAGTAGCAGCTGACCCCCAAGAAGCAGATGTCACTTGTTTAGTTTGGGTGGGGGCATCTGGCTGCGTAGGTTCCGTTGGCATAACAACCTCGGGCCCTTTTGACTGAGCAGCTTCCTTTTCCTTTTCATTGAGGGGCTGGTCAAGCCCCATGATGCGCGTGACCTCCGGACCCTGCGTCGTAGCATGCTCAGTAGCAGCAGCAGTCTCGGTCTCCTTCTGTTTCTCCTTCTCAAGGATTACACCTCCCGCAGGCTCCTCAACCACTTTCTCAGCCTCCCTCTCAGTCGTCTTAGGGGGCTTGATGATAAACTTCGTCTTCTTCGCCGCTGGTTCCTTCGTTTTTTTCCAGCTCAACACCCTTAACTTTCTCAGGGGTTTTCTTCGTAGCCTCTGCAGAAGTTTAAAGGTTGGAAGATTTTACCAAGTAAAATGAAAAGTATATTAAGTGCAACAACTTTAACCTGGAGAAAATTTGTAAAGAAAGCGCAGGCTGCTCTGTTTCCCTATCACCGGGGCCACAACCTTCTGCACCGGTTTGGCCCCAACAGTAGCCTCTTCTCGGGGTCTCTTCCGGCTCACTAACTTAGCAGCCGCTTCTTCTTCGTGCTCTTCCTCTTCATCCAACGCAATCGATGAGAGAGTCGCGCCAGCCTCAGGGATCCTGGACCCTGCGCTTTCAGAGCTTTTTGAGCCAGTTGCGCTGCTTTTCTTCTTCTCACCTATACGGGACAAATCCTCCAGTGAATCACTCGCAAAAACGTAATCCGCAAGGTTACTCTGTCGAAGTCGAACAGTACCTTTACCTTCAGTTGTGGCAGCCGCGCGGCTACTTCCACCCTTCTTACTGGTCGCACCAGTGTCAACGGTAACCCTCTGGGTCTTCTTCTTTGCAGCCTTCTTCGGCCTCTCTTCTGGGTCTGTTCCCAAGTCGCGCAACACACCTGCAAAGATGTTAGACCATGAGCTCAACTCTTCTTGTGACGAGCCTACGGACTCCTCACTGGAAAGAAACAAGATTTCCTTTCCAGCAGAAGTCACACCGCGCAAGGGTCTCGGTTTGGGAAGTAGCGCACCTTCAGTCGCGGAAGGAGGATTGGCAAAGACTCCAGCAGGGGGATAGAGGAAATTGCCCTTTATCTGCTCATACCAGTAGGGCTCCCCTGATCGTAGCGGGCGCACGCCTATAGACCCACCAAACGTGGGAAAAGCTGCTTGGTAAAGGTGCGCCTCTGTCATAAAAAATCAACAGTTAGGCGCAAGTAGATTACAAGTAAAAGATAAAAAGGAAACAACATACCTCTATCTTCAAACTTCAAAACTGGCACTTCGTTGCTGGTCTCAGACCATTTATCGCTCATGGGGATAGAGAGTTCTTCCTTCTCAATCGTGTCCGACTCGCGGAAGATCATCACGATCGGTATAACCTCCTCCCTGATGAAGAAGAACTTCATCTTCCAGTAATGAAAGCTCTTTGGAGGGTTTAGTAGAATCTTCTTAGCAGAGCCTCGGTTGCTGAAGGAATAGAAGCCTATATTCCTGATCAACTGGTAGAAGGCCCGGAACTTCTCGACAGTTGGTTCTTGACCCTGAGATCGACATAAGAACTCAAAATGTCGAACCCTAACCATGCCCATGGGGCTCATCTGGGAGATATGGAACCCATAGAAGTGTAGAATGGACGCCATGAACTTCGTCGCCGACAGGCGGAAATTCCCCTGCAAGAAATAATCTTCGAACAAAGTGATATATCCCGGCGGTGCGTCGGCACCCGTCTGGCCTTGCCGGGGATATCTTGCATCCCATTCCGGTGGGAACCAGAACCCCCTGGTGATCTGCTCAAATAAGCCCTGATCCCACTTAAGGGCAGGGACCGAACCCTCTTCAACCTGGATCTCTTCTTCAGCCATATGTTTAAAAATAATAAGAACAGGAAGATTTTCTACTTTTCTGGGAAAATCTTGAAGATCTGCTACGAAACTCTTGAAGATATGAAGAAAGTTTGAAGAACTGGAGAGAATAAAGAGAAGAAGGACGGACGATTGTGCAAACCTCTCTCATATCGTCGGATATATATACCCATCGCATTTAATGTGATGGGTAAACATGCCGAGATAACCGCGCGCGTATCTAATCAGCAGTCGCCACGTAAGGCGGGATTCCCGGAGTGACGGTTAGCACGCGCGCGTGGGCCTCACTCGCCTGACAGATAGCCGAACCGTCAGTAACCGCATGATGATCGCCGTGTCAGCAGTCAACTCAACCGTCGCCATTAACGACATTTGAACCAACCTGTCTGAATTCAAATTTTGAGAGTTTTCCCGCTCAAATTTACTACAAAACTTCATGCAGAAGTTACCAAGGCCGCGCAACATTCATTATCCAATGAGCCTGCGCGCTTGCACTCAAAGGCATAAACTATCAAAAGATAACTCTGGTAGCCGCGCCGTAGTAACTAACAACCACTTACACGCGCGTCGTCTACCAAGACATGACAAGCACTTTTAAAGGCTAATACACTTCATTTTTTATAAAGTCCATAGCTCCAACCATTTACTTCGCGCATGGAAGCAGCACTGTACTGGGGGGACTTGAAGGGGTATGGTCCCAAAAAGCCGCGCAGACCATTCAGGTCGCGCGCTGGACCATACTCCTTATTCAGAAAGATGAGTAATCCATAGACCTCGCGCGGGTTACTTACATAAAACCTGAGCCTCGCGCGAGACCCAAACAAGAGATAACATCAGTTTTACACTTAGTATTCTGAATAAGAGCCCTCAACTCCTACAACCTTGCGCGGGATAGTCATGTGCACAACAAGGGCCGCGCAAGAGTTACGGCGCAGGGCCATTTCAGAAAGTACCAAAGGTACGAGTGGCAGAAGAGCGAGCCAATCAGCGTCCACCAGGCTGTGATCTATCGTGCTCCACGACTAACAGTTGGGCAGGAGACAGAGAGTACACAAGGACGCCTACGTGGCACCAATCAGGGGGCGGCGACAACTGCCCCATGATCTCCACTCACCTGCTGATGTCAGAGGGGCGACAGAGACGACAAGGAAGACACGTGGCTCCAATCAAGGTGCGCTAGCACCGAAGATCTTCTAGAAACCACTAACGGTCGATACTAGTGAGACAAAGAGGATATTCCTTGTCGTCGCCTTCCGGCCCAAGGCCCATCAGCCTATCTCCTCCTACACCTCTCCGGCTATAAATAGAGACCTCCATACACAGGTTAAACATTCCGTTCTCTCTACTCTCACTCTTAACACATACTTTATTATCCTCAAAACGGTTACTTATTCTCACGCCGGAGTCTGGTTAAGAGGGAAACCCCCATATTCCCCTCTTAACGAGCTAACGGTGTTGCTGTTTTGCAGGAAGATCGGTTCACATCGAAGCTCAGGAAAGATTAAGAAGATTAACCCTCATGTTTGAAATATAAACCAAACTAATTAACCTTAAAATTAGTTTTGTGTTTCTTCAAACAACTTGACTCTTATCTCTTGTTATTCGTACCTTTTTCAATATGGAAAAAAAAGGAAAAATAACTCTTCGGTTTTGTAACATTTTAGTTTCAAAAATCAATTTTCCAAATAATGTAAAGATGCCAAAACCTATTGATAAGGCCATGGGGTATGGGGCTTGGGTTGGGGCGTGGGTTGGGGGAAAACGTCCAAGCCACCACCCCGGGGGCTTGGGTTGGGGCTTGGGTTTGGGCGTGGCCCCTTGGGGCTTGGCTTTCAAGCCGGGCGTGGGGCGGGCTAGCAAGGTGACATGGCGGGCTCTCAATGGGTATGTGTCAACTTATGCCCCCAACCCAAGCCTCCAACCCAAGCCCCACCATACCCCATGGGCGTGGGTTTTTTTTCTCATTCCACGTGTCAACCAATGCCCAACCCAAGCCCTAACCCAAGCCCCACCATACCCCACGGTCTAAATAGCGCTACAACAATGTTAAATAGGACGTTCATGGATTGGTAGAGTCAAACCTGACACGCTCACCCAAGAACTTCACACGAACTAAAGAATAGCGTCAAACCCAAAAACGAGTTTTTGCCAGTTGACCCAAAAACGAGTTTTCGCTATTTGACACGAAGAAGACCCTTTAACCCAAATTTTATTTTACTTTATTATATTTGCATAATAACACAATTATGATTATAGAACCAAAAAGACAAATTTATAGAATAATTAAATTTAAATTATAATACCTTGTGCCATCTCTTATGAAGAATTGTCATACAAAAACTACTCTGTTTAAGCTATTTAAATTATGACAATACATTTTTCAAAAAGTTGATAAATAGCATAGCCAACAACCCTACCAAAACCCGTTTTGATTCATGTCAGATTTGTGTCTCACTGTCTTATTGAGAAAAATTCTCCCCTAATACCATGTATCGAATGAGAGACAAATTGTTTGCTAAGCAGTTATGAGCACAATTTAGAGGAAAATGAAGAAATGAGAAGGTATTATTTGGTTGATCTGAATAAAGCATTAAGAGTGTAATTTTGATGATGCTTTTAACTTGCTAGCAGGGAAGTGTAGTCTGGCCATAAGAGGACGTGGTGCACGAGTCTTCTGGTCAAATCCCCTCACACAAACAAAACCTCTCCAAAAGCAGTGCTGAATGCCTTGTGTCGTAAGTCCTGCATCCATCGTTGAAAGTAATTAGTTAATATTTGTTTTACCTCTAATGCAAGTCAACAGAACAGTTACCTCTGAATATGGTTGGTATGGAAGTTCCAAAGTAGACTGTTCTTCTAGGTAAATTCCATAACCAACATCTCGGGACATCAATTGGACATAGGCTAGACTCATGGTCTGCAAACACCTGCACCGTTGGTTTGTTCATATCATATGCATGCAACTTATAGTATATAAATAATTAATAGCTAAATTACCTCATTAACTTGGAAGTATGTGCCGTTGAGTGGGAAGCTTCCTCTCATAGCAGTTCGACATGGTATCAAAAGCGTCCCTCTTACAGTTTGGGAATTTGCTTCTCGTACGCTGTTGCACCAGAAACATGTTTTTTTGCGGCACAGTGTACCGGATTCTTGGGAGCTACTACACTGTCCTTTTGGAGGCTGAATTGATTCTGCAGTTTCACCTGATTGCAGAAACAACCAAAACCTGTTAGCAATTACATATTTCATGACAACTTTGGAAGTGATAATATATTTTTGTACTACTTACCAGGTGTCCAAATCGCAAGGAGGTATGAACAAGGATCATCGGGTTCTCGTTTGTCTAGCTGAAATTTACACATTTTGAGAAACAGAAATTAATGAAAACTTGTGGGTTACCACCCACACTCCACAGCAGGTGTTCAAAACGTGGATAAAAATAAGCAAATCATGAGTTGTTTGATGTTTTAGTTAAGGGGCTAAACATGTCAAGGGGCTAAACTAAAGTTGTTTGTTAATAAAGTTGAGGGG
Source organism: Helianthus tuberosus (assembly GCA_030545235.1). NCBI lineage: Eukaryota > Viridiplantae > Streptophyta > Magnoliopsida > Asterales > Asteraceae > Helianthus > Helianthus tuberosus. Next base: position 44,962,940 of record CM060429.1, on the reverse strand, counting down.
CTTGTTAAACATGTCATTGTTAAAGTTGAGGAGCTAAAGTTGGTTAATGCCAAAGTTGAGGGGCCAAAGCTGGTTGATGTGACAAAATAGCATATATATATATATGAGTTAAATGCTTGGTTGGTCCCTGTGGTTTGCAAAAATTGCAGACTTGGTCCCAATGGTTTACTAATTACACGCGTGGTCCCCAAACTTGTCAAAAATGCACTCGGTTGGTCCCTAGCCCTAACATCAGTTAAATTTCTCAGTTAAGTCCATGTTAAATGACCAAAATACCCTTGCCTATTAATAAATTCAAGTGAGCCCTATCTCATTCATCAGACCTTGAACCAGTCAAGGGAGCCCGATTTCCGGCGATCTCCGGCAACTGGTTCCTCCGGCGAACCCCCATAACCATTGTCCTCCTCTTTCTCTCACACATACACACCCCTGAAGCCTTACATCACTTTCATGGACCACCCCCAGCCCCTGTTATCTTGGAATAGACAGCCGGCCACCACCAATCGGTGGTGGCCTACGACGATGAGACGGAGAGAGAGAGCAGACGGAGAGAGAGAGCAGACGGAGAGAGCGAGAGGCGACGGGACTGGCCGTGGAGCCGATCTCCGGGAAGAAGAGAATGATGATGATGATGTTTCACGGCGGCGGCGGTGGTGTTCCATTCCGGTAAGTTTTTTTTGGTTGTCTCCCTTGTTCTATTCCATCACAGCTCCTTTAGATCCCCAAGTTTTCCCCGACTCCACAGGCCCAATCGATGGCGGATTGAAGGGCGGAATTTTCATCGTTGTTCTTGGCGGATTGAAGGTCGGATTGTTGTTGTTGGTGGAGAGTGGTGGCGGTGGAGAGAGGGAGTGCGGCGGAGGAGGGTGAGAAGCTATGGAGACATTGTTGAGTTCAGATCCGTCGGATTGTTGTTGTTGTTGAAGTGCCGTCGGAATCTCCAAAGGGGCTATATTGTTCATGCCGCAATCAGCAATCATGGTTCGTTCTTTCTGCCTTTTTATTTTCAATAGTTGATAAGTATTTCGATCTGGGTATGATTCGTTGTTTGTATTTAATTTTGGGGGTGGGTTTTGGTTAGTTGAGATGCAGTCTCATAAACCCTATCGAGCAACAGAGAGATGAGAGACAGCGATGATGGCAGATGGCGGTGGTGGTGGTGGAGGTAGTTGCAGGTTGTGGTGGGTTGTGATGGTGGAGCCGTGGAGGAGGCGGCAGATGGCGACTTGAACATGGTGGAGGTAGTTGCAGGTTTGGGGAAGATGATGTGGTCAAAGGGATTATTTAAATTATAAAGAGAGTTAATAAGTAAGGGTATTTTGGTCATTTAACATGGACTTAACTGAGAAATTTAACTGATGTTAGGGTTAGGGACCAACCGAGTGCATTTTTGACAAGTTTGGGGACCGCGCGTGTAATTAGTAAACCATTGGGACCAAGTCTGCAATTTTTGCAAACCACAGGGACCAACCAAGCATTTAACTCTATATATATAGGAGAAGGATCCGTTAGGAACCACCCTTTATTGCGAGAACCAATGTGAACACAACCAAAAATACCTAAAAATAGCTAAAAAACACACAAAGTTTTTTTTTTTATTTTTTTTAACATTTTTTATAAAAAAAAAAAATCGCTACTTTTAGTAGCAAAAAAAAAAAATTTTTTTTGCTACTAAAAGTAGCGATTTTAATGTAAAAAATATTAAAAAAAAATAAAAATTTTTGTGTGTTTTTTTGATTTTTTTTAGGTTTTTTGGGAATTTAGTTTTTAGCATTTTAGCTTGGGGGGGGGGGGGGGGTTTCGGTTTTTTTAGCTATTTTAGGCTGTGTTCACATTGGTTCTCGCGGTTCTCGCAATAAAGGTGGTTCTCGCATGAACCTTACCCAGACATATATATATATATATATATATATATATATAGGAGAAGGATCATTTAGGAACCACCTTTATTGCGAGAACCAATGTGAACACAACCAAAAAAAATATAAAAAAAAATTGTGTGTTTTTTAGATTGTTTTAGATTTTTTGGGGGTTTAGTTTTTAGCATTTAGCTTGGGTGAGGGGGGGTTAGGTTTTTTTAGGTTTTTGGTGATGTAGTGGGGTTATTTTGTTATGTTCACATTGGTTCTCGTGGATATATATATATATATATATATATATATATATATAGAGAGAGAGAGAGAGAGGGGAAGGTTAACGTACATTACGGCTTAACGTACATCACAAAGGATGAAGAAACATGACCAAGCTTTGATTCAGACCGTAGAACAGAGGATGCAGGAACATGACCAAGCTTTGATTCGATTGGAGTTAGAGGGCAGTAACAATGGTTTCAGATCGTAGAACAAGGGATGCGATTTTTGAACTGGGAGGTAGGGCATGCGTGATAACGTGCGTGATTTATGTTTCCTACATGCGTGATTAGGTTTTTTGAGTTTATAACGTGCGTGATTTTCAAATGAACATGCGTAATTTGGTCGCGTACGTGATGTACGTTAAGCCGTAATGTATTTTACACACTCTCTCTCTCTCTCTCTCTCTATATATATATATATATATATAATAATAATAATAATAATAATAATATAATGCTAATTCAAAATGGCAAAAATCATATGCTTACCCCTTCCAAAAGAGGATGTGAATCTGGAAGCTCATAGCTGTAACAAGATGTTTTTTAATGCCATGTACGTCTATTAAATAATTTCTACAAAAAGAAATAGAATAATGCGGAAATACTTACACCTGGTGTTCGGTTCTTAACTGGCTCACATTTTTTAGTTTTGGTGTGGGAATTGAGGCAGCTTCCGACGTTAATGCAACCAGGGCCTTTGACATGTCACTCTCTGCAACTTCCATATTATTTTGCATATAGTTTTGGACGTTTTGAGTAAAGGCTTCCATATTAAGTCTAATAATTGGAATTTCTTCACAAAAATCCTCTATGTCGAATTCTTCTTGTATCTTTTCTGCTTCTGGTGTTGCTGGTACTTCAATTATGGGCTCTGGTGATGCTGGTACTTCAATAATAGGGTCACGATTGTGATCTTCGTATTCGTGGTGCAGATAGTGATCAGCTGGAGGCAGAGTTAGGGTGTGCTGATTAGTATGGCTTTGACTTTGACCATGTGATTTATTTGCAGTCACTATTCTTTTCTCCTCTGGTGCTGGCAGTGCAAGCCGAGAACTGCAGTACGAATCTTTATTAGTGACAAATGAAATTATTATGCTGGATTAAAAGAAATGTTGGTTAAACCTTGCAAATGCACTTGCAAAATGCCGGCACTCTCCTCTCATTGGACATGAATTGCAGTTTGGTTTGTTCTTGGTACAGAAAACCTGCAGAAGAAATTATCAACTTATAATTATTATTATGTTGATGTTGGCACACTTTACGTTCCTTGTGTGTTGTATCATATTACCTTCCCAAATGTAATCATCTGGTAATGTAGTTCATACCTGTCAATCATACAATTAGCAAAAGTCATCAACTGTTGTATCTTAATCTTATGATATTTGTTTTCTTACAAAGTTCTCTGGTCCAGCTTGCAGAGTCGTGGCCACAGGTATTTTTGGATTGACTCCAAAATCGGATACCTGGACAGAAGAAACAGAATGTAAGCAGTATATGTATGTATGTGTATAACTATATATATGTATGTGTGAAAGAACACATACAATTCTAGAAGATGCAACTGAAGAGACTCAGGAAGTGGTTGCAGGGGGACCCATCCTAGTCTAACAGCTATACGTCCAACATTTGTGTCAACCTAGTTGAACACATACGAGGAGATATTTATAACCTGAAATTCATAGTTACTTTGCAATCATAATTCTTCTTACTGGAAAAGCAAGATGGTGAAGTGTGAGTAGCCGTACACACTCCACACTTTTTAATCCCAAACCTCTGAAGCTTAGCAGATACTCCCTGCAGGTAGAATAAGATTTTTCTTACTTATAAAATAAATAAATAAATAAATAAAATACTAATTATAATAATTGTCTTACTTGGCTCTGTCAGGAGGCACGTCTCTTAACCATTCAAGATCAATGCTTCCATGGTCTCTTACAAGTCGATTCAGGAACTCCTGTATTGTTTTTTTAGTCAAAACATACACAACATTTGTTATGAAAGACATACGTACGGGTGGTACCTTAATTCTCTGTGCAAGCATGTTGTTCATACCCCTATCCTTGATGACATCAGAAATCTCATTAACATCTGCACGCCTTACAGCTTCATAGTCTAATGAATCCATAGCATTGCCTGATCTCTCTCTTTTATTTTTCAACTCTGCAGTTTTTCTCATACTATCCCAATCACGTTTAGTCTTTTTTGCTTTTCCATTTTTACCCTTTTTCACTTTAAAATTCCTATGTTCATTTGAATTTGACTCTGTCACTTCTGAAATCTCCTTTTGTTGATTCTCTGCTGATATTTCACTTTGCTCACTTGCACACTTATGTTCATGTTTGTTATCTGTGATGTCATTATGCTGACCACTATCATTAACATTTGTTAGAGAGTTGGTTACCAACCAAGATCCTAGTCTTTCAACACTAGTATCGGAAATTGAAGATTGTGCGGTGTTTGGACATGAAGAAACTAAATCCTCAACTTCTTTTTCTTCGTCTTCATGGCATGTGATGGTTTTTTCTACATCCAATTTGACAGATATGCTTGAATTCTCTTCTTCAAATGCTTCTTCATTGCCGCTTTTCGGTGCCAGAGGATATCTTGCAGCTAGATTCATGAATGCAGAACTACAAAGGTGAACAAACATTTTATTCAAAGATTTAGATTATTTGTTTTTAAAAGTATTTCACCCACCAGCTATTTTATAAAAATTAGGAAAAAGGGACAAAAAAAGTGTTATACAAAGAACCGTTTTGCCACATCCAAGTATTTACCTGGACAGATGATCTGATACATTTTGCGTAAGGAAAACCCCGATAACCGAGTCCACAACCGACCCCTTCCACCGTGAGAAACGTCTGTCACCTTGAACTAGGTGCATCCTTGCAATAAACGAAGCTGCTCTTCCACTAAACACATTTCGTTCTTCTTCCCAAAATTTTGTGTTATCTTCATCTGTCCCATCAACGCCTTCACTATTAATATCTTCCAACAAAAGCCTCCAAACTCTACTTGTCTCATCATCAAGATCAACTTTAGGGCGCAGCTGCCTTATTTTCGCTCCATCATCTGAATCTTCATAAGGAACAAGATCCCTGTTGTGTTGATTATATAAAACAAGACCGTTCCTCTCTCGGTACCTTGTTAAGTATGGTACAAGTGCATGTTGGTCCGGTTCCGGTTCCACCGTTTGATTGTTGATGCACAACGTCTCGAATTGGTTTATGAGTGCATCGATATCGTATCTGCTTCTCCATCTCGAATGGAAACCTACATTATCTTTAATCGGTCAAAATCAAATAAGTTAAGGTAAAAGATTCTGCTGACCCGTTACACCGAACCCGCTCGATTCATAACTTTTTAGTTTTTTTTTTTTTTTTTTTTTGGAATTAACAAAAGCTTTGACTGGTCAACATGAATAAGCTACCTACCTATATGATCAGTGAGGGACCAATGGTACTGATATGAAGAAGATAGCATAATAGAGTAATTTCTCTTGGTTCGTTTCTTTGTTGATACATTCAAACTATAATCAGCAGCAGCAAGAGCTTCCATGCACACCCACGGACTTTTACTTTTACTTTTACCCTCGAACAATCTAGCAAATGAACCCATCTCACGAGCCCGTTTTCGACCCTTGCTTCTCTTCTTTCTACATATCTCCACATCATCCAACACTGTTGACATTTCATGAGACCATTTGGATGAAATTGCCTTGGGTGCGATAGAATTATTATAACACTTTTCGGTTCTTTTTTCTTAAATATAGCCGGAAAGTTTGTAATATCTGCCGCCTCCAAAGATGCATCTTCTTCACTGCTACTACTACTGCAGGTAGAACCATTTAGACTACTAGCTTCTTTTTCATGAGCGGTTTTTGAAAAATTTAGATTACGTCTAGCCCTCGAACACGTGTCCTTGGCACCCGTTGCTATCTCAGATTTGTTTGGTGTTATAGGGCTTAGTGAGTCGTACACCCACTCGTCTTCAAAGTATATCTTTCTCCTACATGAATTCCTAACTGGTCGAACTGTGGGTTTTTCGGGTGTGACATTTTTCCTGTTTCCTGTTGAAGAAGAAGTTTTAGACTTTGGGGTCGTTGACTTTTTGGATTGACCTTCTATTACCACTTTGGGTCTATGTTTTCTTCTTTTTGGTTTTGGTTGTGGTGTATTCTGTAGACTCAAATCGACAATGGATTCCTCCTCTTCAGAGTCTTCTTCATTCACCTCCAATTGCCAAATTTCATCTTCTGATTGTTCCGTAATGGGCTTAAACTGTTCCAGATTGACCGCAGCATCTGTTTTAGAATTTAGTATTTCAGACACCACTCGTTTACGCACTGCCTTTCTGGTTTGCTTGGGAGATGATATGCTTGTAACCAGCTGTGGCTCGGGTGGTGAATTCAGGTCAAACAAGTACCTCACTCCACCAGCCTGTGAATTGGGCATTTGATTCGGGGTATTTGGGGTGACTGCGGCGTCTGCAAGTGCAAGCAGATCAATACAAGGAATGCTAGTCCACACACTATCCATCAAAAGGCTAGTGTTAAACTGATTTTCGGATCCACTCTCTCTTTCAATATCCATTTGCTTTCGTCTCCCACATCTATATCTACCCCTTTTCAGACATCATTCTGCAGCCAGACACATAAATAAAATGCATATTTTTTTCTTTTAAATGAACATAATATAAATAAATTGTAAAAAATTCGACGGCTTTACTTGGTAAATTGCAAATACACTTTTATACACTTTTAACTTGGAAATTTAAGAATATATATATATATATATATCCTAATAATTCGGCGATAAACTCGTTTAGAGAATATGTAGGGGTGTGAATTCTCTAATTTTACACCACGAAGTCTTTGTTACAGATCTCCCCTATTACATTACAGAACGAAGGAAGGAAGGTTGTAGAAACCCTAATTGAGGAAATAAACACAAATTGAACAACACACAGTTTGCATGAAGTGAAAAATATGGTAACCTTGTTGATGGAAGTTGTCGGTGAAGTAAGCTTGCGCAGCCGTTCAGCTGGTGATCGGTGGTGCTGGAAGGAGTGTGTGTGTGTCCATAGAGAGAGAGAGAGAAGGAGAAGATTAGACGCACAGCAGACCGATAGTGTCTTATATATTATTATAATCATAATTATAATATTATATTTAGCGGATTAGGATCAAATACAAAGGATCCTAATTGTAAGAAGTGTAAGAAGGATTTATAGAGTGACAAGTGTCCAATAACCTAAAAAAACCCACTACAAAAAAAAAAAAATAAATAAATAAATAAATAAACTTAAACATCAACCACCACCAACCCCCCCACCCCCCACATCACCCACCCCAAAAAAAAAAAAAAATTTTTTTTTTTTTGCCGAGGGGGTGGGGGGTGGGGGTTTAGGTTTTTGGGTGGTGGTGGGGGTGGGTGTTTAGTTTTTTTTATATTTTTTTTTTAGGTTTTTGGGGGGTGGGGGGATGGGGGGGGGTTAGGTTTTTTTAGGTTTTTGGAGGGTGGGGGGTGGGGGGGGGGTTAGGTTTTTTGAGGGTTTTTTTTGGTGAGGTATAGTTTTTTTTTTGTTTTTTTTTGGGGGGGGGGGGGGGTGTTTAGGTTTTTGGTGGTGATGTAGTGGGTTTAGTTTATTGGACACTTGTCACTCTATAAATCCTTCTTACACTTCTTACAATAAGAAGCCTTTGTAGAATAACTTGACCCTATATTTAGCTAGTATAGTATGGGTTTTCCCTGGTAAAACGTGATCATCACAAAAACAGATTAACTAAACCTAATCACCCAAGCCTAGAATACAGACTTGCCTTGCCACAAAGGCGATTTTATATAAAGCATAAAATAGAACAAGGGAGGGTCTGGCTCGAAGGGGAATAGCGGTAAGCGATGTTGGATGTCCCCGGTGCGGGCTCGAGATCGAAAGCCCAGATCACATTTTCCTTAATTGTTTATGGGCCAGGTGCATATGGTGGAATATTTTGGCGTGGGTTCGGATCCGTTTTCCGGAGAATTGCAACACTCTGTTAGATTTTGTAAGGTATGTTAAAGAGAGGCCGGGTAGTAAAAATTGGAAACGTATTGTGTATCTGATTGTTATTGCTACAACTTGGAGAATATGGAATGCGAGAAATGCAAAGGTCTTCGAAGACAGTTTTATTCCTGTTATGAAGACGGTTGATCTTATAAAGGAAGACTCGTTTCTTTGGCTATGTAACAGGGCGCATCTCAAAAATCCAACTTGGGAGAAATGGTTGTCTTTTGATGTTGTAGACATTTTGTAAGTCGTTTGGTTCTTTGTTTTGTTTGTTTGTTTTCTCCCAGTTTCTTGTTGGCTCTTTATATTTATATATAAAGTGATTTGCCGTTCAAAAAAAAATAGAACAAGGGGCCAGCAAGAAACTGGAGGACCCGAAAACAAAAAACAAAAAATTACAAGATGAAATCACGGATATTGAAATCTCTCCATCTCTCCCACTTGATATCGCTGAACCGCGTTCTATTTTTAAGCCAAACGAAGGATTCCTCTTTTATCTCTTCCACGACCTTAGAGACAATAAAAGGCCTGTTTTCGAAAAGTAAGCCGTACCGAGCCTTCCAAATTTTCCATACCGCTGCAGCAAAAACCATCTCCAAAACTTGTTTCCAGATTGGCGAACCTTTCATGTTATGTAGACCTTCCAGCAAGTCTTGGAAAGACGAGGCATGCGTGTGGTGTCTTCGTCCAAACGCTTATATGCCACCAAATAGATCTCACAAAAACACAAGAGGCCGCGATGTGATCTGCAGTCTCCCCACCATACCCGCAGAGCTTACATGATAAATCGGTAATCGGGATTCCCCGCGAGGCCAAGGCTGCCTTAGAAGCAATACAACCTAAAGACAGTTTCCAAACAAAGTAACCCACCTTATGAGGGACCCATTTGTTCCATTTTACTTTGCCCAGCTCCACTTTCTCCCCAATTCTCTCAGCCACTTCCCCTCTGAATTGAGTAACTGAAAAAATGCTGTTTTTTCGTCGAGCCCCAACAATTCGGGGTTATCAATCCCAGCTTTGCGAAGGTCTTTTGCCACAAAAACAATATCTTTCCAAGCCCCAGTTAAACCGATTTTTAGAGGGACCTGGTCCACCTCCCCGTGATCCCCATGGATGGCCTTTACGACTCGAGCCCAAAATTGATTCGGATCGCTTTTAAACCTCCATCTCCATTTCATTAGTAAAGCCCAATTCAAACTTCTCATCTCTCCCAACCCCAAGCCGCCAAATCTTCTAGGAGCTTGAATTTTGTTCCATGAGACCCACCTCATTTTGCACTTCGACCCCGTTTTTCCCCACACAAAGTCCCTCCTTAATCCTTCCAAAGTCTTTAAAACCTTCACCAGCGCCTTAAAAATCGAAAGGAAGTAGGTGTGACAACTGTCAAAATTCCAAGTATCCGTACAATTATTAAACAATGATTAGTGCTTAATGACTGTGCTGAATTACAATTTACTTACTTGAATTGCTTTCTGATTAATACCATATACATACATGTGCATCATATATTGCAAATGACATATCAATACTGCATACAAACTTTGTTAATTCGGATGATGCACGAAGCACCGGCAGCACAGTTATCAGACAAATCAGAAAAATGCTGACGAAGTTCAGTGCATAGACAAATATGGTATTGAGGTACAAGATGATTCAGAAACCAAGTATTACACTAGTATAGTGTGTAGGAAAGTAAGGATCATAAAATTGCCTTCCTAGTGATAATTAAAGTGCCGGAAAGTGCCTAAAACTCACATAAACTGCAGAATTCTGCAGAAAATCAGCAAATTCAGCATTTAAACACACTTATATCATGCAGAAATATGGTTAAATGGTCCCGAATGTTTTCCTAAGTGTCGGGAATCAAAAGTGTCATAAAAGGGTACGTAAAGCACACTAAACTGCATAGTTTAGCACCTTAACGAACCGGTAACCAACCGAACAACCAGACACTACCCGAAACACCAAATTTTCACTAGAAGCACTGTTTTAACATTACCAAGCTAGATATGGTCCCCGAACATCATAACACATCACATAACATCTAGTAACTAATACATCCAACCAAATACTTGAAATCTAACTATAAAATCTAACTTAGTTGAAACCTAAGCCTAAGACCCCCCCCCCCCCACCTAGTAATCGGCCAACATGATGGCCCCACCATAGATTTTATCTTGTTATTTAATTAGATCATGCTTCCACTTTATTAAACACATTATACACTAGATTATATGTTGATGAAGGTTATAAGTAAAACCCATAGTTCAAGACCCTCATTTCATCAACTTCACCAACACATGAGCTCTCTCTCTCTCTCTCTCCCTCCCTTTCTTCCTCTCGGCCGTAGCTCACCACACACACACACCCACCTTCATTTTTCATCTTCCATACATTCCAAGCATATACAAGGGTGTTAGACGTTGCATAAGGAAGCTAGGAGCTTTCGAAAGTTCAAGGACCTTCTTCATTTGCTTTTATCCACTCTATTTCTTCTCTTGATCATCCCTAGCCTTGAGCTAGTGGTAAGAATGCTAATCCTTCCATTTTACATCTATTTCAAGTGGTTAAAAGATGATTCATGATGATTAACTTGAAGAACACTAAGAATCAAAAGAATGAAACTTGAACATAAGCTTAAATCATGAAGAAATCATGTTGTTTATGTGATAATCTACTTGTTGATTGTTGTTTACTTATGTAAATGACGTAGATCATCATACGATCTTGCTAGATCATGATTAAAAACATAATCTAGCAAGATGAGAGGATGAAAATGTTAGAGATTAATAGATCATCCCCATGAAAGACATGAACTTGAAAGAATATATTGTTTTCTTGTAAAATGATGATTAAAATGAGATGTAAGTCTTGTAGATCTAAAATTTCAAGGATAATTTTTCAAGAAACCAAGTTAAAAATACAAGTTTTACTTAACCTTGGTTCTTAAATAAATAAACCTCATTTTTTGTGGTTAATAAAGTGTAGAAGCACATATGTGACAAGAAAAATTCATGAAGAAACATTTTTAGAAAATGATTATAAGTTGTAAAGACTAACTTCTTTAAAAATGATGTTTTTAAAGAATCAACCACACCTTAAAGGGTAACAAGACTTACTAAATACACTAGTAAGTTACTACAAATTTTTATAAATTTTCAAGTTCATGAAGTGGTAGTTTATGCTTGCTTTTGGCAAAATTGGTAAGTGTAGATTGTTCATTGTTGATTGTGGATTGATTGTGATGATTTACAAAAGAAAATGATATGCCTTGAAGGTATGGAAACCTCCATTTTTAGGGAAACTATGGCAAAAATTTTCTAAAAATTAAACACTTAGAAAAATATTTCTAAACAAATATTTACAAGTGTATTTTAAAACATGGATTCTTCACATAAAGGTTGCCATATTTTTTGTTACAAAAATATAAATATTGGAGGTTGGTTTTTGTAACACCCCGTCCCGGAAACGGGCCGAAGTGTCACATTAACGGTGGTCAGATCAAAAACATAATTCCATTTATACTTAAATGTATTACAAGGCTTTACAACTTAATAAAGGATATCTAATCCATTACAATTAGTTCTACTGTCTTGTCCAAACACTCGAGCACTCTTCCATATCCCCTGTCCCAGATTGTCCTGATAACCTGACGTAAAGAAGAAAACACAACAAAGAAAAACGTACGTCTGAGCAAAATTTTGAAAAGTTTTGCCCAGTGTGCGGATAACGGAAGATAAAAGCTTATTTTATTTAATATCCGGAGTTAACTTTTTGTGAAAACGTTACGATGCATAAACATAATCATAATCATATCTTACGGATATACCCATGAGCAAACTGAAAACGTGACAATACACAGGTAGCTACTCCTGCATACTTATCACACGAAATGGTGAGTTGGCATACCCTCTATCCATTTCCTTATAACTTAAAATCCTAGGATCGATCCATACGCCTCCTAGTAGCTTTGTACCACACTTGTACCTAGGGACGCTGTGAACTAATCTCTCCGTCACAGATGGAGCACATGCTGTTGATGCCGCAACAACATGCTCGTGGGACACTCCACGAGAAGCGATACTCAGGGTAACAGAGTACAAATGGTCTTATTCACATAACTTATAAAACTTATTTTCAGAACAGAACAGAACTTATTTTCATAACAAAACAGAACTTATAAACTTATATTCAGAACAGAACGGAACATATATTGGAACATGCGATAATGAGTACAACTTAACAGAAAAACTATCGCATGACATGAAAACTAAAATCAAGGAATTCAACGGACTGTCAAATGAATCAATAATCAAAGACGTGAGGAGTTTTAAAAACAAGACATAGTAATTTAAAACAATTTGACTTGAGTAACATAATACTTATATATCATATTAAACTTGTAACTTATTTACTTATAACTTATAAGTCTTAAGATATTTAACTTGTAACTTTGTAAAATACGAATCTTTGGCGAGATGGAAAATATAAGAGTGGAACCAGTCATCAAGGTATGGTTATCAATCCTATCTTGACAATTTCGTCCCCAAAATGTGGTTTATTAAACGAACAAGATAAAACCTTGACTCGTTAATAAGGAACCACTAGAGTTGAAAATGAAACTCGTATAAAGTAAAACAAAACCTTTTCAGAATGTTTGGAACTTATTTCCTAACTTAATCTTAATACGGAACTTGTATTCAATTGACATAAATCAAAAGAAAGGATTTTATCCGTACTCAACGGACATAAATCTAAAGAAAGGAATCTATCTGTACAGAACTTATAACTTATTTCATAACTTAATCTTAATACGGAATCTATTTGTACGAAACTAAATCTTAATACGGATCTATTCGTATGAAACTTATAACTTATTTCAGAACTTAATCTTAATACGGAAATCTAAAATCAGGAATAATATACTTGGATCAAAACGACATAAACCGAACTAAAGGATTCTATCCAACGGACATAAATCGAAAGGATTCTATATGTACCTAACTGACATAAATCAAAAGAAAGGATTCTATGAGTAAGGAATGTATAACTTACTAAATCTTAATACGGAATTCAGAATTGGCAGAAATCGAATGAAAGGAATCTACCCGTATGACATATCAGAATTGACAGAAATCGAAAGAAAGGAATCTACCCGTACGATATATCAGAATTGACAGAAATCGAAAGAAAGGAACCTACCCGTACGATATATCAGAATTGACAGAAATCGAAAGAAAGGAACCCGTACTATATATCAGAATTGACAGAACTCGAAAGAAAGGAATCTACCCGTACGGAATTTATAACTTATACTTAGATCTTAATACGGACTTTAAAATCAGAAATGATATGACGCAAATCGAAAGAAAGGAGTCTATCCGTACTGAACTTATACTGATATTAATTGACACAAATCAAAAGACAAGAGTCTATCCGTACCCAACGGACATAAATTGAAAGGATTCTATACGTACGGAACTTATAACTTATTTCTTAACTAAATCTTAATACGAAATTTCAAATCAAGAATGATATGACGTAAATCGAAAGAAAGGAGGCTATCCGTACTGAACTGATAACTTATATCAAAAAGGACATAAATCGAAAGAAAAGAAGCTATCCGTGCCTTAAATTTTCCAAGTGATGCTACCTTGTTTTCAATTGTAGATTTATACGGGCAGAGTTTAGCCTACTGATTATTCTCTTAACCTAATTTGCTCACAAACTAGGTATTTAACTTAATACAGCATTTACGATAACTCACGAGATCAAATTCTCACAATGAATGACAAAATGCAATACTTTGCCCATCGAATTAACGATGATCCGTTGAATTAACAACGAACGACAAGGTATAATACTTTACCCATCGAATTAACGATGATCCGTTGAATTAACAACGAACGATAAAGTATAATACTTTACCTATCGAATTAGCGACAATCCGTCAAATTAATGACGAACGATAAAGTATAACCCTAATGTGGGCGGCACTTAAACATTCATTAGATATTTGAATCAATCGGACAATGAATCGTAGCAGCGATTGAGTTAATACCCTGTTCTGCAGCACCCCGCTATGCTTAATTTGTGTTTTGTGTGTGTTTGGAGAGTAATCGGACGAAATCTCAGCGTAATTTTGGAGTTTGTTCGACGTTTTTGTGTCCAGAATCGAATGCCAAGGTCCTGTATTTATAGCTGAAATTTGGTCACCCATACGCATCGTAGGCCTAACATACCCTACGCATCGTATGGAAAGCATACGCACCGTAGGCCTTACTTCTCTACGCATCGTATGCGTTTTAACTAGCCTGCGCATCGTAGGCCATACTTTGATACGATGCGTAAGAGGTTGAAAGTCGGTTATAGAGTAGCCACGTGTGGGACTAGGCCTGATGACTTGACAAACTCGAATTCTCATATATTGACAGCAATTTAAGTGGATAATCATCCACTGGGGTTTACCCCCCTGAGTTTTAGGGGTCCTAATCCTGATTTTGAAAATTCTGAAGATCTTAGGGTTTGTACAGAATTACTTGGGTGTCTTAATTAAGGTTTCCTATTGGACTATAATTCATAAGAATTGTTACATTTTATGTTTTAAAATTTTCGGGTGTTACAAATCTACCCCTCTTAAAAAAAATTTCGTCCTCGAAATTATGACATGCATATATATATATATTAATAATCATACTTGAACGCGACCCACTATGATCAATAGTCATACTTGAAATAAAGCTAGAGTAAAAACAATGAAGATGACGAAATACTTATGTTCGAGACTATCATGAAGTGAAAAGAAAAGTCGAAATCCTAACCCAATGTCTACCCATTACCTCACAGGTCTTATCTTATGTTTAAGTTTTCTACAGGAAAGAGCCTTTGCTCTGATACCATAGCTGTAACACCCCGTCCCGGAAACGGGCCGAAGTGTCACATTAACGGTGGTCAGATCAAAAACATAATTCCATTTATACTTAAATGTATTACAAGGCTTTACAACTTAATAAAGGATATCTAATCCATTACAATTAGTTCTACTGTCTTGTCCAAACACTCGAGCACTCTTCCATATCCCCTGTCCCAGATTGTCCTGATAACCTGACGTAAAGAAGAAAACACAACAAAGAAAAACGTACGTCTGAGCAAAATTTTGAAAAGTTTTGCCCAGTGTGCGGATAACGGAAGATAAAAGCTTATTTTATTTAATATCCGGAGTTAACTTTTTGTGAAAACGTTACGATGCATAAACATAATCATAATCATATCTTACGGATATACCCATGAGCAAACTGAAAACGTGACAATACACAGGTAGCTACTCCTGCATACTTATCACACGAAATGGTGAGTTGGCATACCCTCTATCCATTTCCTTATAACTTAAAATCCTAGGATCGATCCATATGCCTCCTAGTAGCTTTGTACCACACTTGTACCTAGGGACGCTGTGAACTAATCTCTCCGTCACAGATGGAGCACATGCTGTTGATGCCGCAACAACATGCTCGTGGGACACTCCACGAGAAGCGATACTCAGGGTAACAGAGTACAAATGGTCTTATTCACATAACTTATAAAACTTATTTTCAGAACAGAACAGAACTTATTTTCATAACAAAACAGAACTTATAAACTTATATTCAGAACAGAACGGAACATATATTGGAACATGCGATAATGAGTACAACTTAACAGAAAAACTATCGCATGACATGAAAACTAAAATCAAGGAATTCAACGGACTGTCAAATGAATCAATAATCAAAGACGTGAGGAGTTTTAAAAACAAGACATAGTAATTTAAAACAATTTGACTTGAGTAACATAATACTTATATATCATATTAAACTTGTAACTTATTTACTTATAACTTATAAGTCTTAAGATATTTAACTTGTAACTTTGTAAAATACGAATCTTTGGCGAGATGGAAAATATAAGAGTGGAACCAGTCATCAAGGTATGGTTATCAATCCTATCTTGACAATTTCGTCCCCAAAATGTGGTTTATTAAACGAACAAGATAAAACCTTGACTCGTTAATAAGGAACCACTAGAGTTGAAAATGAAACTCGTATAAAGTAAAACAAAACCTTTTCAGAATGTTTGGAACTTATTTCCTAACTTAATCTTAATACGGAACTTGTATTCAATTGACATAAATCAAAAGAAAGGATTTTATCCGTACTCAACGGACATAAATCTAAAGAAAGGAATCTATCTGTACAGAACTTATAACTTATTTCATAACTTAATCTTAATACGGAATCTATTTGTACGAAACTAAATCTTAATACGGATCTATTCGTATGAAACTTATAACTTATTTCAGAACTTAATCTTAATACGGAAATCTAAAATCAGGAATAATATACTTGGATCAAAACGACATAAACCGAACTAAAGGATTCTATCCAACGGACATAAATCGAAAGGATTCTATATGTACCTAACTGACATAAATCAAAAGAAAGGATTCTATGAGTAAGGAATGTATAACTTACTAAATCTTAATACGGAATTCAGAATTGGCAGAAATCGAATGAAAGGAATCTACCCGTATGACATATCAGAATTGACAGAAATCGAAAGAAAGGAATCTACCCGTACGATATATCAGAATTGACAGAAATCGAAAGAAAGGAACCTACCCGTACGATATATCAGAATTGACAGAAATCGAAAGAAAGGAACCCGTACTATATATCAGAATTGACAGAACTCGAAAGAAAGGAATCTACCCGTACGGAATTTATAACTTATACTTAGATCTTAATACGGACTTTAAAATCAGAAATGATATGACGCAAATCGAAAGAAAGGAGTCTATCCGTACTGAACTTATACTGATATTAATTGACACAAATCAAAAGACAAGAGTCTATCCGTACCCAACGGACATAAATTGAAAGGATTCTATACGTACGGAACTTATAACTTATTTCTTAACTAAATCTTAATACGAAATTTCAAATCAAGAATGATATGACGTAAATCGAAAGAAAGGAGGCTATCCGTACTGAACTGATAACTTATATCAAAAAGGACATAAATCGAAAGAAAAGAAGCTATCCGTGCCTTAAATTTTCCAAGTGATGCTACCTTGTTTTCAATTGTAGATTTATACGGGCAGAGTTTAGCCTACTGATTATTCTCTTAACCTAATTTGCTCACAAACTAGGTATTTAACTTAATACAGCATTTACGATAACTCACGAGATCAAATTCTCACAATGAATGACAAAATGCAATACTTTGCCCATCGAATTAACGATGATCCGTTGAATTAACAACGAACGACAAGGTATAATACTTTACCCATCGAATTAACGATGATCCGTTGAATTAACAACGAACGATAAAGTATAATACTTTACCTATCGAATTAGCGACAATCCGTCAAATTAATGACGAACGATAAAGTATAACCCTAATGTGGGCGGCACTTAAACATTCATTAGATATTTGAATCAATCGGACAATGAATCGTAGCAGCGATTGAGTTAATACCCT
Source organism: Helianthus tuberosus (assembly GCA_030545235.1). Classification (NCBI taxonomy): domain Eukaryota; kingdom Viridiplantae; phylum Streptophyta; class Magnoliopsida; order Asterales; family Asteraceae; genus Helianthus; species Helianthus tuberosus. Next base: position 44,945,239 of record CM060429.1, on the reverse strand, counting down.
GTTCTGCAGCACCCCGCTATGCTTAATTTGTGTTTTGTGTGTGTTTGGAGAGTAATCGGACGAAATCTCAGCGTAATTTTGGAGTTTGTTCGACGTTTTTGTGTCCAGAATCGAATGCCAAGGTCCTGTATTTATAGCTGAAATTTGGTCACCCATACGCATCGTAGGCCTAACATACCCTACGCATCGTATGGAAAGCATACGCACCGTAGGCCTTACTTCTCTACGCATCGTATGCGTTTTAACTAGCCTGCGCATCGTAGGCCATACTTTGATACGATGCGTAAGAGGTTGAAAGTCGGTTATAGAGTAGCCACGTGTGGGACTAGGCCTGATGACTTGACAAACTCGAATTCTCATATATTGACAGCAATTTAAGTGGATAATCATCCACTGGGGTTTACCCCCCTGAGTTTTAGGGGTCCTAATCCTGATTTTGAAAATTCTGAAGATCTTAGGGTTTGTACAGAATTACTTGGGTGTCTTAATTAAGGTTTCCTATTGGACTATAATTCATAAGAATTGTTACATTTTATGTTTTAAAATTTTCGGGTGTTACAAATCTACCCCTCTTAAAAAAAATTTCGTCCTCGAAATTATGACATGCATATATATATATATTAATAATCATACTTGAACGCGACCCACTATGATCAATAGTCATACTTGAAATAAAGCTAGAGTAAAAACAATGAAGATGACGAAATACTTATGTTCGAGACTATCATGAAGTGAAAAGAAAAGTCGAAATCCTAACCCAATGTCTACCCATTACCTCACAGGTCTTATCTTATGTTTAAGTTTTCTACAGGAAAGAGCCTTTGCTCTGATACCATAGCTGTAACACCCCGTCCCGGAAACGGGCCGAAGTGTCACATTAACGGTGGTCAGATCAAAAACATAATTCCATTTATACTTAAATGTATTACAAGGCTTTACAACTTAATAAAGGATATCTAATCCATTACAATTAGTTCTACTGTCTTGTCCAAACACTCGAGCACTCTTCCATATCCCCTGTCCCAGATTGTCCTGATAACCTGACGTAAAGAAGAAAACACAACAAAGAAAAACGTACGTCTGAGCAAAATTTTGAAAAGTTTTGCCCAGTGTGCGGATAACGGAAGATAAAAGCTTATTTTATTTAATATCCGGAGTTAACTTTTTGTGAAAACGTTACGATGCATAAACATAATCATAATCATATCTTACGGATATACCCATGAGCAAACTGAAAACGTGACAATACACAGGTAGCTACTCCTGCATACTTATCACACGAAATGGTGAGTTGGCATACCCTCTATCCATTTCCTTATAACTTAAAATCCTAGGATCGATCCATACGCCTCCTAGTAGCTTTGTACCACACTTGTACCTAGGGACGCTGTGAACTAATCTCTCCGTCACAGATGGAGCACATGCTGTTGATGCCGCAACAACATGCTCGTGGGACACTCCACGAGAAGCGATACTCAGGGTAACAGAGTACAAATGGTCTTATTCACATAACTTATAAAACTTATTTTCAGAACAGAACAGAACTTATTTTCATAACAAAACAGAACTTATAAACTTATATTCAGAACAGAACGGAACATATATTGGAACATGCGATAATGAGTACAACTTAACAGAAAAACTATCGCATGACATGAAAACTAAAATCAAGGAATTCAACGGACTGTCAAATGAATCAATAATCAAAGACGTGAGGAGTTTTAAAAACAAGACATAGTAATTTAAAACAATTTGACTTGAGTAACATAATACTTATATATCATATTAAACTTGTAACTTATTTACTTATAACTTATAAGTCTTAAGATATTTAACTTGTAACTTTGTAAAATACGAATCTTTGGCGAGATGGAAAATATAAGAGTGGAACCAGTCATCAAGGTATGGTTATCAATCCTATCTTGACAATTTCGTCCCCAAAATGTGGTTTATTAAACGAACAAGATAAAACCTTGACTCGTTAATAAGGAACCACTAGAGTTGAAAATGAAACTCGTATAAAGTAAAACAAAACCTTTTCAGAATGTTTGGAACTTATTTCCTAACTTAATCTTAATACGGAACTTGTATTCAATTGACATAAATCAAAAGAAAGGATTTTATCCGTACTCAACGGACATAAATCTAAAGAAAGGAATCTATCTGTACAGAACTTATAACTTATTTCATAACTTAATCTTAATACGGAATCTATTTGTACGAAACTAAATCTTAATACGGATCTATTCGTATGAAACTTATAACTTATTTCAGAACTTAATCTTAATACGGAAATCTAAAATCAGGAATAATATACTTGGATCAAAACGACATAAACCGAACTAAAGGATTCTATCCAACGGACATAAATCGAAAGGATTCTATATGTACCTAACTGACATAAATCAAAAGAAAGGATTCTATGAGTAAGGAATGTATAACTTACTAAATCTTAATACGGAATTCAGAATTGGCAGAAATCGAATGAAAGGAATCTACCCGTATGACATATCAGAATTGACAGAAATCGAAAGAAAGGAATCTACCCGTACGATATATCAGAATTGACAGAAATCGAAAGAAAGGAACCTACCCGTACGATATATCAGAATTGACAGAAATCGAAAGAAAGGAACCCGTACTATATATCAGAATTGACAGAACTCGAAAGAAAGGAATCTACCCGTACGGAATTTATAACTTATACTTAGATCTTAATACGGACTTTAAAATCAGAAATGATATGACGCAAATCGAAAGAAAGGAGTCTATCCGTACTGAACTTATACTGATATTAATTGACACAAATCAAAAGACAAGAGTCTATCCGTACCCAACGGACATAAATTGAAAGGATTCTATACGTACGGAACTTATAACTTATTTCTTAACTAAATCTTAATACGAAATTTCAAATCAAGAATGATATGACGTAAATCGAAAGAAAGGAGGCTATCCGTACTGAACTGATAACTTATATCAAAAAGGACATAAATCGAAAGAAAAGAAGCTATCCGTGCCTTAAATTTTCCAAGTGATGCTACCTTGTTTTCAATTGTAGATTTATACGGGCAGAGTTTAGCCTACTGATTATTCTCTTAACCTAATTTGCTCACAAACTAGGTATTTAACTTAATACAGCATTTACGATAACTCACGAGATCAAATTCTCACAATGAATGACAAAATGCAATACTTTGCCCATCGAATTAACGATGATCCGTTGAATTAACAACGAACGACAAGGTATAATACTTTACCCATCGAATTAACGATGATCCGTTGAATTAACAACGAACGATAAAGTATAATACTTTACCTATCGAATTAGCGACAATCCGTCAAATTAATGACGAACGATAAAGTATAACCCTAATGTGGGCGGCACTTAAACATTCATTAGATATTTGAATCAATCGGACAATGAATCGTAGCAGCGATTGAGTTAATACCCTGTTCTGCAGCACCCCGCTATGCTTAATTTGTGTTTTGTGTGTGTTTGGAGAGTAATCGGACGAAATCTCAGCGTAATTTTGGAGTTTGTTCGACGTTTTTGTGTCCAGAATCGAATGCCAAGGTCCTGTATTTATAGCTGAAATTTGGTCACCCATACGCATCGTAGGCCTAACATACCCTACGCATCGTATGGAAAGCATACGCACCGTAGGCCTTACTTCTCTACGCATCGTATGCGTTTTAACTAGCCTGCGCATCGTAGGCCATATTTTGATACGATGCGTAAGAGGTTGAAAGTCGGTTATAGAGTAGCCACGTGTGGGACTAGGCCTGATGACTTGACAAACTCGAATTCTCATATATTGACAGCAATTTAAGTGGATAATCATCCACTGGGGTTTACCCCCCCTGAGTTTTAGGGGTCCTAATCCTGATTTTGAAAATTCTGAAGATCTTAGGGTTTGTACAGAATTACTTGGGTGTCTTAATTAAGGTTTCCTATTGGACTATAATTCATAAGAATTGTTACATTTTATGTTTTAAAATTTTCGGGTGTTACAGTTTTTATAAATAAAAGTGACTAAATATGTATTTAGGAAACTATATATTTAGAAGTCACCATGTGTGTGATTATTTGTATATTATGTGTATTAGTTATATTATTTTAGGACTTGAAATAATACAACTCATCAAAATACCAAAAATTACAATCCAAAATATTACCAAAATTCCAAAAATGTGAATAAACAAAGAATACACAAAATATTGGTGAAACCGAACAAAGGAATATAACTCACAAAATATTCCGGAAAATTTATTCACAAGTATATTTTTGGACACCAAGGAACCAAAAATATGATTTTTACAATTATTAGAAGAATATATCATATTTTTTACAAGGGGGAAAATATATTATTTTTGACAAGTAAAAATATATATTTTTCTTGAAATTTTAGAAGATATGTTATTTTTGAAAGAAATATATATATATTCTCAAACAAACATGATATACACTATTTTTGGGAGAAAATGTATTTTCATAAATAAACTTGAAATATATTATTGTTTTGGAAGAAAAATGGATTTATATATATATTTTCCAAGTTAGACTCGAAAATATATTATTTTTGAAACTTATATGAAAATACAAATATTTTTGCCAAGGGAAAATTTTAAATAATTTTTCTAAGTAATATTTCGTAAAATATATATTTTAGAAATATATATTAAAGTATTTTTACTAGAGATATTATTCCAGAAAAACTTATACCAAATTAAGTATAAGAATACTTAATTGTCACACCCCCAAAATCCACCTTGCGGAGTACCACCGCTTGGAGGCGTGACATGACCAGGATCGAGCCACCAATCATATTGAACAACTCAATTAACTAAATAAAACCAAACGTAATACGATTGGTGACCAAAGCTAGTTAACCTTGTTTAGTTTAAACAGCGGAAGCATAAACGTGAGTTCAAAAGCATAAGTCCATAGTTCATAAGTTAAAGTTTCAAAACGCAAGTTTAGTAAGTTCTTAAGGATTTAAATATTAAGCACGGAGCATAACAGTCCGTACACCACAACGACTCCTTCCCCGTGCAAGCTCCAAGCATTTAGCGACCTGTAAGGCATGTAACAACTAGTCAACAACAAAGTTGAGTGAGTTCACGTTTGGTTGTTTAGTTTTAAGTTGTTTCTGAAAACGTGGTTTGACTTTCGTTGGCTTATTTGCCGTGGGGGTTACCCCGTAGTTGAAAGTATGTTTAACCATTTCTCTTTTTCTTTACCCAATCCATAACCATGATCAGTGGGGGTTTTCCCCGTTTGAACTACTAGACGGAATGATATCGACTGCTACGCAAATAAGTTGTGCCCTATATCAGTGTCTATCATCACTGACAGTCTGCCATAGTCCATTAGTACACGCCCGTCCAGACTGGCACGGTGTGAGGTTTGTTAAACCTAATAGCGCTATTAACTAATGACCCGCTCGCCATTGGCCTCGGCGATTAAGTCGATATAAATTGAGGGACTTCATGATAGAGTTTTGTCTAGCTAGTTTTAAGGTTGTTGTCCTGCACCAGGAGGACGAACGTACGTATTCTGCACCAGGAGAATTCGTAGGATTAATAATGGCATCCGCTCTATGGAGGATGGCCGTACATATCCTACCCAAGGAGGATATGTAGATTTAGTTTTAATTCTTTAACCCATTCCCAAACCACCGGGAATCCCATGCCTTAGAAAGTGTGTGAACTCACCTCGGTTTGCTCGGTTAGATTCTCAATATAGTTAACAGTCAAGGTCGGTCAATCGCGTCCTAATAAGGTACGGATAACAATCAGTTTCCCATGCATAACACGTATCCTACGTACGGTTTATTTGCACATTACTTCTACCACATAACAGGCACACACTTTAACGATTTACGCCCATATATACTTCCCATCCATTCCCCACTCATAAGCAAACATACAATAATGCATATAACACATATAACATGTCAAATCATTCACAGATAGCATACTCGACATTTAGACACGCAAATCACAACTTATGTTATCTCAGCATTAATATTCAAAACCGGCTGTTTTCGGGGATTTTAATAAAATAGTTAGATTATTCCAAAAATTCCCAAATTTTTATAGAACGTCATAAACATTCCATATTTTATTGTGTAAAAATATCGGGGTCCGGTTCATTACCCACATTTTATAAAAATTCATATTCGGGACTGAACTCAGATTTATTTATTTCTGACCATAGTCCACGAAACAATTTATTAAAAATTCGTCGAGTGTCCGATTTACGAAATTCCAGTGGGGTAATTACAAATACATCGGTTATCATCTACCGTACAAATTTCATGGTCCGATTCATCATAAAACTCAGGTTATGACTGAAAGTACGACACCCATTTGTTGCTGTAAAAATTCAGCTTAAGTAGCTGTTACAAATTAACACTTTAAAAATAGTAAACGGAGTCCAAAAATTACGATTCCGGTGCCATTAGAATCGTATTTCATAATAACATATTTTAGATTCAAAATATCGATTTTTCGTTGAGGTTAAGACCTGTTTACAGCCAACAGAAGTGGGCTGTAAAAGTTAGACAGATTCTGATTTCAAGTGTTTAACCTTCTAAATCATGTTCGATCGATTCCGTTAACGAGTTTAGTGACCACAACAACATCATATACTAATATTATTCAGTAAAGCATCATATAATCACCCAATCATCATAATCACACAAGATCTACATGATTTACACACCTATCTTCTCTTTATTCATCTTTTATCCAAGACTATTGCAAGTTCTTTTAGAGTTTCATAAGTTTTTAACCATTAATCATCTATTAACCATAAAATACATGAACAATATGAAGATTTAAGAAACTTACTACTAGCACAAGGCTAGGGAAGTTCAAGTGTGGAAAAGTGGTGGTTAAAAGAAAACGAGAGCGGTCCTTCAACTTCCGAACGCACGGAGCTTCGTTGTTCACCTTCTTGCACCTTTGTATGGATGGAAAATGGCTAGAAAGTGACTTGATGGTGGGTGTATGGTGGTGGTATGATGGCAGCCGAAAGTGAGGGAGAGAAAAAGGGTTGAGTGAAGTGATGAGTGGTAGATTATATAAGGTCTTCCATAAGGCATATTCCTAGCATATTCCTGGCATATTCCTGGCATATTCCTGGCATATTCCTGGCATATTCCTGGCATATTCCTGGCATATTCCAAGCATATTCCAAGCATATTCCTGGCATATTCCAAGCATATTCCAAGCATATTCCTGGCATATTCCAAGCATATTCCTGGCATATTCCTAGATTTACTGCGTTGTCTGCGTTTTGCTGTAGAAGCACTGTGTCGCGCAGAAACACTCGGTACGCGCTTAAACTTGAAAAATAACGTTTTTTTAATTTTCAACACTCAGGAAAATATAACGGACTATTTAGTGACCTTTCCGTACACTATTAGTATATTAACAAGTACATGTAAGTATAACACAGATATCAGAAAGCAGTTAAGTGATTTCGCACAGTCGTCAAGCACATTAATTATTATTAATAAATTGTACGGTTACATGTAAATTTGAGGGTTGTCACATTCTCCCCCTGTTAAGAGAATTTCGTCCCGAAATTTAGCGCGTGGTTACTGAGGAAGCTAGTTAAGTTGCGTTGTTTTCCTGATTTTCCTGGGGTGTCACATCATCCCCCCGTTGATTTGGAATTTCGTCCCGAAATTCTGCAGTAGCTTCAGCCTCAGTAGTGGTTGCGTTTTTCTTAAACAGCTGGGGGTACTTGAGTTTCATTTGGTCTTCGCGTTCCCAGGTATACTCTGGGCCACGACGAGCATTCCAACGAACTCGAACGAGAGGTATTCTTGTGTGCTTGAGAATCTTAACATCTCGATCAGTAATCTCTACTGGTTCCTCGACGAATCGCAGCTGGTCGTCGATTGTGAGTTCCTTGAGAGGAACTATGAAGGGCTCATCTGACAGACACTTCTTCAGATTTGATACGTGGAATACATTGTGAACTCCGCTGAGTTCTTCAGGTAGATCCAACCTGTAGGCGACTTGGCCAATTTTCTCAATGACTTTGAACGGTCCGACATAACGCGGATTGAGTTTGCCTCGTTTGCCAAAGCGGACTACACCTTTCCAAGGTGAGACTTTGAGTAGCACTCGATCCCCAACCTGGAGCTCGAGTGGTTTTCTTCCCTCATCAGCATAGCGTTTCTGACGGTCACGAGCTGCCGCCATTCGCTGTCGTATCTGAGCAATTTTCTCGGTGGTATCTACCACATGTTCTGGGCCAGTGATTTGGCTGTCACCAACTTCTGCCCAACAGAGAGGCGATCGGCATTTGCGTCCGTACAATGCCTCAAACGGAGCGGCTTGGATGCTGGTGTGGTAGCTGTTGTTATATGAAAACTCCACTAACGGGAGGTGCTTTTCCCAGCCATTGCCGAAGTCGATTACACATGCCCTAAGCATGTCTTCAAGGGTTTGGATGGTGCGTTCAGATTGCCCATCCGTCTGCGGGTGATAAGCGGTGCTCATATCTAAACGTGAGCCAAAGGACTTGTGCATTGCTTGCCACAGTTCAGAAGTAAAACGTGCGTCACGATCAGATATAATAGAGATTGGCACTCCGTGCCTTGATACCACTTCCTTTAGGTAAATGTCTGCAAGAGTAGAGAACTTGTCCGTTTCTTTGATAGCCAGAAAATGTGCAGACTTGGTTAATCGATCTACGATCACCCAAATGGTATCATTTCCGCGTTGAGATCTGGGCAGGCCGGTAACGAAATCCATGGAAATTTGCTCCCATTTCCATTTCGGGATCTCCGGTTGTTGAAGTAGGCCTGATGGTTTCTGATATTCAGACTTGACTCTCGCACAAGTCAAGCACTTACTGACGTAGGTTGCTATGTGGGCTTTCATGCCAGGCCACCAATACGTAGTCTTGAGGTCGTGGTACATCTTGTCTGAACCAGGGTGTACAGAATAACGAGACTTATGTGCTTCATCCATCACAAGCTCGCGTAAGTTGCCATAAAATGGAACCCAGATGCGTCCGTTAACATAGTAGGCACCGTCTCCCTTTTGTTCTAGCCGCTGCCTCGATCCTCGTAGGGACTCAGCCCTGATGTTTTCTGCTCTCAATGCTTCGACCTGGGCATCTCGAATCTGAGCAGGAAGGTTAGACTGGATGGTAAGCTGTAATGCTCGTACACGCTTAGGTAAAGTATCCTTTCGACTGAGGGCGTCAGCCACAACATTGGCTTTGCCCGGATGATACTTGATAGCGCATTCGTAATCATTCAAGAGTTCGACCCATCGGCGTTGTCGCATGTTTAACTCTTTTTGCTTGAAGATATGCTCGAGACTCCTGTGGTCGGTGTAAATGGTGCACTTTGTACCGTACAGGTAATGTCTCCATATCTTAAGTGCGAATACAACTGCTCCCAGCTCCAGATCGTGAGTAGTGTAGTTTCTTTCATGAACTTTAAGTTGGCGCGATGCGTAGGCAATGACCTTGTCACGTTGCATCAATACGCAACCAAGTCCTTGGATGGAAGCGTCACAATAAACCACGAAATCATCGGTGCCTTCTGGCAATGAGAGGATAGGCGCGCTACAAAGTCTATCCTTTAGATGTTGAAACGCGGACTCCTGTGCATCACCCCATCGATAGATGACGCCCTTCTGAGTCAGTGCGGTGAGAGGTTGCGCAATCTTGGAGAAATCTTTTATAAACCTTCTGTAATATCCGGCCAAACCCAAGAATTGGCGGATTTCTGTTGGTGTGCGGGGTGCAGGCCAGTTCTTGATCGATTCAACCTTAGATGGATCCACATGAATTCCATCCTTGTTTACCACATGGCCTAGAAAGTGGACTTCGCGAAGCCAGAAATCACATTTCGAAAACTTGGCATACAACCGTTCTTTTCGAAGAAGTTCCAGCATAAGTCGTAGATGCTGCTCGTGTTCCTCCTGACTCTTAGAATAGATCAGGATATCATCGATGAACACAATAACGAACTTATCCAGGTAAGGCTTGCACACTCGGTTCATGAGATCCATGAAGACTGCCGGTGCATTCGTCAGCCCGAATGGCATAACCAGAAACTCGTAATGGCCGTAACGAGTTCTGAATGCTGTTTTGGAGACGTCCTCATCTCGGACTCTCAGCTGATGGTATCCCGATCTCAAATCAATCTTGGAGTAATAGCTTGACCCTTGCAACTGGTCAAACAAGTCGTCAATACGTGGAAGAGGATAACGATTCTTCACAGTCACCTTGTTAAGTTCGCGATAGTCAATACACATCCTGAAGGTACCGTCTTTCTTTTTCACGAACAAGACTGGAGCTCCCCAGGGTGAAGAGCTAGGACGTATAAAACCCTTTTCCAAGAGTTCTTGTAGTTGTGTGGACAGTTCTTCGAGTTCTGATGGGGCTAGACGATAGGGTGCTCGAGCTACTGGCGCTGCTCCAGGAGCTAGCTCGATTTGAAACTCAACTTGGCGATGAGGAGGAAGACCAGGTAATTCCTCAGGAAATACTTCGGGAAATTCACGCACAATAGGGATGTATTCAATTCTCTTCTCTTCCGTGGATATGTCAGTAACGAGTGCTAAAATAGCAGTGTGGCCCTTTCGCAAACACTTCTGGGCCTTAAGGAAAGAGATGATGCCTTCGACAGCACCACTCTTGTCGCCATGAATCACGAGGGGTTCTTTATCAGAACGAGGAATGCGGATGATTTTCTCCTTGCAAACAATCTCGGCTTGATGATGAGATAACCAATCCATCCCAATAACGACGTCGAAACTACCAAGTGTGATAGGAACAAGATCGATAGGGAAAGTCTGACCAGCTAAGACGAGGTTACAACCTTTAACTACGTGTGTGGCTTCAAGACTTTTACCGTTAGCTAGTTCTACCGTGTGTTTGGTGTTCAGGAGTGTTGGGGTGCGCTTAAGAATTTGGCTAACCTTTAAGGATACGTAATCTAGTATCGGCACCCGAATCAAACGAAACAGTAACAAAGAAGTCGTCCAGAAGGAACTTACCCATTACTGCGTTGGGATCGTTCTTTGCATCACTCTGAAGATTTCAAGGAGTGATCACCGAGGATTGAGAGTCGAGCCTTCCAAACTTTCTATGCTAGAGGGTGTTCATTTCAGTGTCTTTGCATGGTGGAGCGAGAGCGAAATGTCACTGTGGTAAGAGAATGACGGTTTGGTCTAAGCAATTGGTAAAAATTAGACATAACATAAACCAATAATCATGTGTAGGTACAAAAGCTAGTGTAAAGATTCCGCGTATTTAAGAAGACTGTCATGGAATAATACGATTTCTTATAGTGTAAGGTGGATCAGGTAAGCTTATAGATTATCGTGTTCGCCTGTAGGTTGAGTGATCCATATCTCCGCTCTCGAACGTTCTGAAGACTATCTCATCAGTAAGGGCATCCATTCGCTAGGTTGGGTTTACGAAGGGGGTAAATCAAGTAGAAGAAGCATTAACCAACCAATAAGGTAATGGGGAAATCTTGTGATCGGTGGGAATAGTGGTGTGGTTGTTGGCGTTTCGTTAAATCAATTGCCAATCGAAGAAACAGGGAATTAATGAGGTTCATGCGAAGAATCGAGCGAAAACAGGGGTCCACCAATAACGGAAGAATTCAACCAAGTAATCTGTTGCTTAGAAGCAATTCTAGTAGTGAGGTGTGGCGGCATGACACAAAAAGGGAAGTTCGTTGCATCACGATTCACGGAAGTATATCACTTGTCCAAAATAGAGTTTGGTTGGTAGAGTTGCGAGTTGCAAAGCGACGAACGCGCGTAACTGTGGCCGCTTCGTTTCTGGTAACGACGACCCGTGGAGATGATGAGGTCCGTCAACGGGGATGCGTGGGTATAGTTTTCCAAAACCCGAGTTCGTTTGAGCCAGGTCTGGTCTTCGTGAATGTTGACGTACAAGCCGAATGTACGGAGGGTCAGATGGTGACGTCATGTCGAGCTAAGCGTGTAAATAGATAGAATGCATAAACAGTTGTCGTAGCGGGGTGACGAGAAATTAGAATAGAATTTGACCACCATTTGTCAAATTTCAAGTAAACAATTGCATATCATAAAGAATGCAGTAGGGCTAATAGACAACATGCTACTACCCTAAATAAACACACCATAAACACCACACCGGACAAAAGTAATCTAGCAAGTAAGAAATATAAACTTAAATCATACCACCTAGTGTGTTGAGTCTTGCACGTGGAGCGAAGCGTCGTTGTGGATTGTTGAGCACTGTACTGGTTATAGTATGGTTTTTATCAAAAACTTTTCCCCTTTTAAAAACCAAGTTCGCTATAACCAATGGCTCTGATACCAATCTGTCACACCCCCAAAATCCACCTTGCGGAGTACCACCGCTTGGAGGCGTGACATGACCAGGATCGAGCCACCAATCATATTGAACAACTCAATTAAGTAAATAAAACCAAACGTAATACGATTGGTGACCAAAGCTAGTTAACCTTGTTTAGTTTAAACAGCATAAGCATAAACGTGAGTTCAAAAGCATAAGTCCATAGTTCATAAGTTAAAGTTTCAAAACGCAAGTTTAGTAAGTTCTTAAGGATTTAAATATTAAGCACGGAGCATAACAGTCCGTACACCACAACGACTCCTTCCCCGTGCAAGCTCCAAGCATTTAGCGACCTGTAAGGCATGTAACAACTAGTCAACAACAAAGTTGAGTGAGTTCACGTTTGGTTGTTTAGTTTTAAGTTGTTTCTGAAAACGTGGTTTGACTTTCGTTGGCTTATTTGCCGTGGGGGTTACCCCGTAGTTGAAAGTATGTTTAACCATTTCTCTTTTTCTTTACCCAATCTATAACCATGATCAGTGGGGGTTTTCCCCGTTTGAACTACTAGACGGAATGATATCGACTGCTACGCAAATAAGTTGTGCCCTATATCAGTGTCTATCATCACTGACAGTCTGCCATAGTCCATTAGTACACGCCCGTCCAGACTGGCACGGTGTGAGGTTTGTTAAACCTAATAGCGCTATTAACTAATGACCCGCTCGCCATTGGCCTCGGCGATTAAGTCGATATAAATTGAGGGACTTCATGATAGAGTTTTGTCTAGCTAGTTTTAAGGTTGTTGTCCTGCACCAGGAGGACGAACGTACGTATTCTGCACCAGGAGAATTCGTAGGATTAATAATGGCATCCGCTCTATGGAGGATGGCCGTACATATCCTACCCAAGGAGGATATGTAGATTTAGTTTTAATTCTTTAACCCATTCCCAAACCACCGGGAATCCCATGCCTTAGAAAGTGTGTGAACTCACCTCGGTTTGCTCGGTTAGATTCTCAATATAGTTAACAGTCAAGGTCGGTCAATCGCGTCCTAATAAGGTACGGATAACAATCAGTTTCCCATGCATAACACGTATCCTACGTACGGTTTATTTGCACATTACTTCTACCACATAACAGGCACACACTTTAACGATTTACGCCCATATATACTTCCCATCCATTCCCCACTCATAAGCAAACATACAATAATGCATATAACACATATAACATGTCAAATCATTCACAGATAGCATACTCGACATTTAGACACGCAAATCACAACTTATGTTATCTCAGCATTAATATTCAAAACCGGCTGTTTTCGGGGATTTTAATAAAATAGTTAGATTATTCCAAAAATTCCCAAATTTTTATAGAACGTCATAAACATTCCATATTTTATTGTGTAAAAATATCGGGGTCCGGTTCATTACCCACATTTTATAAAAATTCATATTCGGGACTGAACTCAGATTTATTTATTTCTGACCATAGTCCACGAAACAATTTATTAAAAATTCGTCGAGTGTCCGATTTACGAAATTCCAGTGGGGTAATTACAAATACATCGGTTATCATCTACCGTACAAATTTCATGGTCCGATTCATCATAAAACTCAGGTTATGACTGAAAGTACGACACCCATTTGTTGCTGTAAAAATTCAGCTTAAGTAGCTGTTACAAATTAACACTTTAAAAATAGTAAACGGAGTCCAAAAATTACGATTCCGGTGCCATTAGAATCGTATTTCATAATAACATATTTTAGATTCAAAATATCGATTTTTCGTTGAGGTTAAGACCTGTTTACAGCCAACAGAAGTGGGCTGTAAAAGTTAGACAGATTCTGATTTCAAGTGTTTAACCTTCTAAATCATGTTCGATCGATTCCGTTAACGAGTTTAGTGACCACAACAACATCATATACTAATATTATTCAGTAAAGCATCATATAATCACCCAATCATCATAATCACACAAGATCTACATGATTTACACACCTATCTTCTCTTTATTCATCTTTTATCCAAGACTATTGCAAGTTCTTTTAGAGTTTCATAAGTTTTTAACCATTAATCATCTATTAACCATAAAATACATGAACAATATGAAGATTTAAGAAACTTACTACTAGCACAAGGCTAGGGAAGTTCAAGTGTGGAAAAGTGGTGGTTAAAAGAAAACGAGAGCGGTCCTTCAACTTCCGAACGCACGGAGCTTCGTTGTTCACCTTCTTGCACCTTTGTATGGATGGAAAATGGCTAGAAAGTGACTTGATGGTGGGTGTATGGTGGTGGTATGATGGCAGCCGAAAGTGAGGGAGAGAAAAAGGGTTGAGTGAAGTGATGAGTGGTAGATTATATAAGGTCTTCCATAAGGCATATTCCTAGCATATTCCTGGCATATTCCTAGCATATTCCTGGCATATTCCTAGCATATTCCTGGCATATTCCTGGCATATTCCTGGCATATTCCTAGCATATTCCTGGCATATTCCTGGCATATTCCTGGCATATTCCTGGCATATTCCTGGCATATTCCTGGCATATTCTTGGCATATTCCTGGCATATTCCAAGCATATTCCAAGCATATTCCTGGCATATTCCAAGCATATTCCAAGCATATTCCTGGCATATTCCAAGCATATTCCTGGCATATTCCTAGATTTACTGCGTTGTCTGCGTTTTGCTGTAGAAGCACTGTGTCGCGCAGAAACACACGGTACGCGCTTAAACTTGAAAAATAACGTTTTTTTTAATTTTCAACACTCAGGAAAATATAACGGACTATTTAGTGACCTTTCCGTACACTATTAGTATATTAACAAGTACATGTAAGTATAACACAGATATCAGAAAGCAGTTAAGTGATTTCGCACAGTCGTCAAGCACATTAATTATTATTAATAAATTGTACGGTTACATGTAAATTTGAGGGTTGTCACATTAATAATTATAAGAAGATACGTATTCTCGTATGTATAAATACACACCGGAATATGAACTAGTGTGGAACTCATCCTCACTACTTGTACTTATTTGCGGTTGTTTATAATAGATTCACCGGGGTAACCCTTTACCCAAAAATAAATATACACCGGAATACGACACCAATACATGGCAAAAATATACAAGTATAAGGATACAAATACACACATCCTTGGGAAGGAAATACATGTATAAATACTTGAAAAGTATCAAGTTAGAATATAATGCTTTAACTATTATTCCAAAATTTAATAAATATAATTTAAGTTAAAATATTTATTATTTTAACAAATAATTATATAACTTGGAATATTATTGAAGACACAAAGAACGTAACTCAAAGATACTAACTAATACTAAGTCAAGGCACGACCCGCTCGTCTAATAGATCATAGTACGTTGTAGGTAGTCGTGTACACACGAAGGAGCTTTGAGTTACCGTTGGTACGAAGAACGCAAAACCGTGAGTTCATGTCCCCCTTTTTGTTTAATTGTTTTCGTTTTATAACTTCGGGGGTGAAGTACATGTTACAAATGATTATGATTACAAATGATTAACTAAGAAATTAACTGTTAGATCATGTGAATGGGTAGGCGTTAACTTGAGACCATTAATCCTTTATAAGGACCGAGGGACATGAGTGATAGATCTATTTGGGTGTTGCGAGCCCCACCCGTGGGTCCGCGAGTTGACCGCATGTGGTGACTATGTCGTTCCAGCAGGGAGGCCTGGTACGAAATACGCAAAAGATTGAGCCTTCCTACACCGTTGCACACATGTTGATGGCCTTGCAAACCATTAATTGATTTGTTCATATTCTCTTTCATACCAGGGTTTGACAAATACATACTTAATTACAATGATTACAAAGTTTATTCGAGCTCACACACTAAACACATGAACTCGCTCAACTTTTGTTGATGTTTTCAAACTACATGTATTTCAGGGAATTAAATGTGGATCTGGCGGGCGTTTGGATGTTTCAAGTAATGTTAGGAATAAAAGATGTCATCCGGTGTCTTAGGGTTTGGGTAGTGTGTCTTATCCTGGACAAGACACATCTTCCAAGCTTGGTTTTTATTAATGTCTTTTGACGAGCCCTTATGGAACTCCAAAACAATTTACATGGTTTGTAATTTAGATTTGAAGTCTGTGACTGGATTTCAAAACAATGTTGTTGCGATGTTTTAAAACTTAATCAATGGGTGAACATCTTGGTTTTAACATATAGTTGATTGTTATGGTTGAATGCAATGATATTAAGCAAGTCACACCAAATCACGCTTCCGCAAAAGTCAGGGTGTGACAGTTTGGTATCAGAGCTTTGATTGTAGCGAACTAGGATTCCTTCTCGAGTCTAGACTACAATCATTAGGGCTCTCACGAATTTTTTTTTACAACATGTTTTCATTGCATACACGAAACGCCCAGATCCAGGGAAACAAACATTTTTACAAACAAAGAGACACGAAACACGATTTCAAGGTTTACTTTTGTGGTTTAGTCTGGGAGACTAGGTGGTTTAGTCTGGGAGACTAGGTGGTTTAATCTGGGAGACTAGGAAGGATAGAAAGGTTTCATGAGGAATGATGCGGATACATGATTTCATGATGAATTGACTTTGCTTGCAAACTTAATGTTAGTGGTTAATACATGTGCATATGTTGTGATTGTTCTGTTACAGACACTATGTCTTCATCCGAGAGCGGACTGTCTGATACCGATGACCCTATGACTATTGTCTCCAATAATGAGATTACCCCGGAGCCAGAGATATTTTCATCCAATACTGAGAGCGACCCAGATTTGCTATCAGACGACGACGACGATGACCTTCAGCCGTTCGCATTGCCTGATCTTGGAGATGACTTACCGCTTGCTGATGGCATTCCAGACGAGGATCCTTTTGTTGTTCCCATTCCAGTAGACGATCATCCTATCATCGGGCATCCCGATGCTGAGTATGTCGTGGCACCGATCCTCGCTCCCGAGCCTTTAGTGGCCATTCCTCTCGAGGATTTGCCTTTTGACGATTTGATTGATGTTGACATTGATTTGTTTGTTGATGGTCCTCCTGATGATGCCTATGGTGATGGAGAGCTAGGTGAGGACGTTGTTGCTATTCCACTTCTCGAGATCCCTGTTATTGAGATTTCCTCTGACTCCAGTTTGCACTCTGTCTCAGATTCCTTTGAGTCTGTGACGTCTTCCGCCTTGCAGGCAGTTGGATTGCGACGTTATGCCACTGATTCTGATGATGATACAGCCATGTCAGCTGCACCATCCCCTCCACACGAGCTTGAGCCTGGTCTTGAGCCAGATTTTGTTCTTGTTGATCAGCCTGATGCAGCACCTGCTGTGTCACACCCCGATATTTCCACGTATTACCGGTGGGCCCGGTGGGGGAGTACCGTGACGTAGTTGATATCATCATAGTCAAACAACACAATTTAATGCACAGCGGAAGCAAAGATAAAATATATTATAAACCGATATAAAGTAATATCCAAGTATTACAAACGGATTGTAAAAGATCCACAGGCGGATCAAAAGATAAAAAGAAACTTTGTTCAACAGACTTTAAAGCAAGCAAGCTTGCGAGACTCTTATTGATGCTAAGGAGAGGCCAGCCTATTACGAGTAGTACCTGCACTTAACCTCTTTGGGAAAATACGTCAGTTTACACTGATAAATACAATTAACTGACTCATTTTGAAAAGGTTTAGAAAATTGATTTGAATGCACGTGGCACAAAACATTTTATAACTTGGGATAATTATTTGAATATAATCTTGTAAAAGAATTACATGTTTCTTATGCGTTCAGTAGCCCGGTTTGTGCCGGGTTAAAGATCAATAGACACACCACATTATTTGTTTAGGCACTGACGGGTGTACGCCTACACCCCGTGCTCAGGTCGTGGCCATTTCGTAAAATGATGCCAAGGATATCCGGGACATGGTCATTAACCCCCCAAAGGCTTTAAGCAAACAAAACATTTCCAAACGGAGCATTTCAATGATTTAACCTCTATTCGATTAAAGATTCAATGCCCGACCAAGCGGTATTTTATATACCATACCCCAAGCCCGTAGAGGGAAAATAAGTTAAAAGTATTTACCTGAGCTAAATATAAATTCAATCCCAGCCGTATCAAATCATCAAGTACAGATAGCTTTTACTGGGCTCCTATATCTGGAACGAAGGTTTTTAATAACCTATTAGATTCCTAACGGGTCTTAATTAAGCCTATGCTTAGACCGATTAGTTTTAAAAAGGAAGACACGGTTCACGCATGATAAAGCGAAGACCGGTTTGGAATGTGGTTTTGACCCGACAAGCTTGTATGCTTGTTTAATATGGGTAACTTAGACACATTCTGGATTTTGAGACAATAAGGATATGGTTTGACCCGTTTCGGCTAATATATGCAAACTAGTTACATAAGCCGATCTGAACGCGAAAAGTGCGTAACGAGTAACCAAATGAGTCATATGCAAGTTTCCTAAGTTAATATGCATTTAATATGTTGTGGCATCAGTAAGATATCTTCTATTATGCCCAAAACGGATTTAAACTCAATTTACGCCCCGTAGGGGTATTTTGGTCATTTTAAAGGTTATAAAAGAGTTTAATTATTAACCTGAGTTACTGGTCTGATATAATTAGTAAAAATACTTAATTTAATAAGTTATAATAGTAGGGTATTGCATATATGTGAATTTATCGATTATAACCAAACTATGCACCGTAGGGGCATTTTGGTAATTTCACATAAGCTTAAAAGGTCAAAATCGGAAATCTGAGTTTAAAACTTTTGCTTACTGTTAGAGTACAATTGTTTACTAAAAATATCAGTAGGCATCAAACCTTATATGTTTAAAAATAGTTTTAATGCATACTATGCGTATAAAACGCTTAAAAAGGCGATTTGGAGCCATTTCCGGGTTTTCAAAGGAAAGCTGACATTTTTATTATTCCAGAAGGCTCAAAATATTTTATTTATCATATTAGATCAGTAGAAAAAGGTTTGATATTAAAAGGATTTGTAAAACTCATTTTATATCCCAAAAGGGCAAAACCGGCAATTACCGAATCAAGCTTAGAACTCTATGTTATGCTCAGCCTAAAATTAAATAAAAATCTTCAAAAATCCCAAAATATTATTTTACATCAGTGGGTAAAAAGTTTGGTATTAAAAATTGGGTTTAGATAGGATATACTCTAATTATGCCGTTTAATTAATAAAAGGCTTTTCATTTACGCTAATGAGCATAACTCCTAATCTGGACCTCAAACTGATGTCAAATTTTAGGTACAAGTTTATAAATCAATAGTGAAGGTTTCTATTCTTTCACTTTTTCAAAAATCACATTTTAAGGTGGAAATGGCATAATAGTCAACATTTAAGCATTTAACGGAAACATGCATATGAATCGGATATCTAATGAACCAAGTTGTATAATCTCAGAGGGTTATACTTATAGGTAACTTGGTCCTAATGAAGCTCTAAGGCAATTCTAAACTATGCTCAAACGGGTCAGAACTGAAAGTCAAAGCAGAAGTCAAACTATGCGACTTTCGGTCCCGAACCGAGCCTAAACTGAAAATTGTCAGGTTGAACATGCTTAGACACATTTTTACATTAATTACCAAGTTATATTAATGATAAAACAGGTTGCATAGCTTCTACATTGCTAATTATGCATTAATTTGAAAATAAGCTTTCTGTTGACTTTTTCTAATCAAGTTTGACCCGACAATTGACCTAGTTAGAGTGGGAATCAGAGGGTGCCCTTTTAAGGGTTTATTACATACATAATTACCAACTCATAGATACTTTCAATTCGAGATTTGACTGGACAAATTGTGATTAATCACGAAGTCAAACCTTAATTACGACGGTTTGACTTTAGGCCATTTAAACCAATAAAACTGAATTAAGAGCGTTTAAGGAAGCTTACAAGGGTCTAATGGACAGAAAACAACTCAGAGGAGGTTCCATTTTGCTCAGGACCCTTTTGAACTTGAGAGAGAGCCAAAAACAAGAATGAGTATGAGAAATGGAGAAAAAACATGGCCTATTTATAGTTTTGGAGAGCTCACGGATGATCGACAAGTGTTGGGGAGAGATAATCAGATCACAACAAGTGTAGACTGGTTTTAAAAACCAATGGGCAGCCCCTAGATTGATATTTGAGGATATGGAAGCCATCTTTGAACAAAAACAGCAAGAAACAGGCTATTTGCAGCTGTTCTGCATCTGTGCAGATCTACACGGCCCGCGTAAGGGACCTGTGTGGGCTACGCGGCCCGCCTGGCCTGCATAGTTCAGCAATTAACTTTCAGAATTGCTGTTTTAGTCCCTGAACTTGCTTAAATGCCATAACTGATATATTCGAGGGCCGTTACACCATTTTTAAGGCTCTACAATAATGCCTGAACATAGGGGACACAAAACATGCCCAAAAATATGCCGGATGTCGGTTCGTTTGGCCGTACGGTCACATTGTATGTCTAATTACGACGAAACACGACCGGACGCGAAATCGATCCAAATTACGCAACGAATGAAATTTTATCATGGCGATCACTAAAATAAAATATTTTAATGCTCACATAAATTTTTGGGTGTCCGGAGATATCCAGAATGTAAGATATGGGCGAAAATGCAAACTTGTGCACTTTTTGACACTTTTAGTCCCTACATGACTTAAAAGTTTATTTTTGCGCACCAAACACCTCTATGCCTATATCTAAGCTATATAAAGGATAAATAGGGTATGTTTAACTGATGGTCATATTCCGGAAGGTCCGATACCCTACGAATCGACATACTTTTGCAGTTTGACGCAATTAGTCCTTTAATTGCGCAAAGTAGCGCGAAATGTCGTTTACTGACATCCAAGCCTTCCATGACCCATAATGGGCATTCCCAAGCATATACTTAAATATTACTACACTCCTGTTCACTTAAATGGTCACCGAAAGGCGTAGATTCAAAAGTTGACGCTTTAGGTCCCTCTATTGCGCAAACTTGCGCATCTCATCATTTAATAGCATTGAAGCCTCATATAATTCATATTAGACATTCTCTAAAGTATTATTAAACATCACGATGCTTTGGGTTCGCTAAAAGGTCATTCAGAGGTATAATTAAACATATTGACACTTTCAGTCCCTCTAACTTGCAAAGTTGCGCGTAACTTTACTTATAGGCATAAAAACTTTAGACGGCCAATGTTTGGCATTCCCGAGAGTATAATCAAATATCATGAAGCTCCCGGTTTGTTAAAAGGTCACTCAGAGCTAAGAATTAACATGTTGACGCTTTTAACCCTTCATTGCGCAAACTTTCAATTAATTATGCAAACGGCTACACTCGATCGAAAAGTGGCTCATTTGTGAATATAAATCTCGTGAGAGGTTATTTAGAAACTTATTTTAGGTATACAAACACTTCCAGTCCTTTCATAATCAAGGTTTTCGATTTTTTGAAAAATTAGTCCCTTAAATTTACTATTTGACTTCACTAGGGTTTATTACACGTGTCAATACATCATTGGGTGTGATTTTACGAGGTGTTACATTCTCACCCCCTTAAAAGAAATCTCGACCTCGAGATTTGCTAAATTGCTGGAAGTTCTTTTTGTCACATAATGGATTTAACTTCTTATAGCATATTTAGAGCCTCTCCAAGATCCCAAGTTGACCTTTATACCTGTCGATCCTTCATCGATACAGGTTCCTTATCATCTCACGAATCTGCATATCTTTATGTGATAATACTTCTCAACTTATTGGTAAAACACATCCTTAAATCATTAGTGTGTAATGTATTGCGAGCTCTGCCAAGCTCCTTAAATAGGTTTTAGCTCATAAGCTATTTTTGATCTTGATACATTCGATTCCTTCGAATGATTTTATATATACAGAGCTTAACTAGTCTGATAATTAACGAATTGGCACACCCTTCCAGGGTGATATCTTTTGTTGAACCTTATTCTTTATCCAGAACTCAGGGGGTTCGCGACTTTCATTAGTCCTTGATTTTCTGCCGAATACTGGCAACTTACAGATGATTATGGATTTGTTTGATCTTATTCGTTGTTTCCAAGGCAACTTTCAGATCCTGATAATTGGACTTACCAATCTTTTGTCTAACAATAATTTGTTTATCATTCCATCTATACAAGGTCTCCATGGGAGCAACCTTGATACTTATATGGAAACTATTATAAAAAAGCTTATTTTAAGGTGAGATGGTTATTCCAACTACTGCTTAAAATTAATCTTAAGGAATAGCTAATCCTTGCCGTTAGTCGAACAACTCGACGATCCTGGGCAGCTGATAGCAAATTCTTAATTGTTGCCTAATTAGGGTTGCGGTAATCAATGCATAAGCAAAATGAACCGTCTTTCTTAATGAACTATACCGAATTCTCAGGGTATTAAGTTAGGCTATATGAATCCTCTATTTTAAAACTTACTTAATCAGGGTTTCGGTTCCTCCAATGATGGTACTAGCCGTCTTGGAGATTTCTTAATAATATCGCCCTAAATGGGATATAAATCTTAACTCTACTTGCCTCAGGAGGGAAACAGGGGTAATCTTAAGAGGAGATAATCAAGATACAAGGAGGTTACAGAGATTTTTCCATATCTCAGGCTCCAGTTCATCCATCATTGCTGGTGTCAAATAAGTGACACATTTATGTTATAAGTCCACGAATTCCTTAATCGGGGACATTTACTTGGACAATTCCATTCTGGATATCTTCTTTGAATACCATTAGTTGACTTTATTACCATATGACCATCGGGATATCTTTGTGGTCCCATGCATTAAACCTCCATACTGATCAGGCATGGAAGCAATCTATGGAACATATTAAGATACACCAATCCTCATATGGTGCTTTTATCATACCGTCTGGTATTCGAAATCGATAGAGATTAAAGAGATATTGACTGTATATGCTGACGCACTTCCTCTAAAGAGAGGATACTTCAAAAATTCTACGACTGAAGGTTTCTAATAGGGATAGAAGAAATGGTTCTTATGATTTTGCCTGTAAGTTTTACCTTACACTTAACATCTGGGGTTCTTACGGGAAAAAATTCTAAAAGTTTGCTAAACTTATGGTCTTATGAGAGACTTAGCAGCACCTGAAACCAAACGTAACTCCTAGCAATAAAATCACAATAAAGGATTTATCTGGTGTCATTAATGTGAGCTGCCTCTAATCCTTCATTAGGAGGGTTAAACGCCTCCATTCTTAATCCTTTTAAACTTAGCTGCGAAATCTTTGACAAATTTTAGGGCAGTCTTAGCCTTGACTGGTTATTTCTTAATCTATAAAATGTGAGTAACTGAGGTAGATCCATAATGGATTTATAATGAGCAGGCTTTGAAACCTTAATGTGCCCTCTTATTGCCGATGCTTACCACTAATAATCATTTGCATTAAGCTTAGATTTTTTTGGGTAAATTGAATAGAGCACTATTTCAGCCACTGAATTAAAATTTATGACATACTGTCGACAGTCTAGAACTTTTATGGCGAGAGTCAGAAAATTCTCATTCCATCTTTTTCCATTTTGTGATGTGGATAATAGGTTTTTCTAATAAGGTCCTTAAAACTTGGACCATCACATAATGAAAAAAAATCTTTCTTGTGGACTTCATTAATGTCCTCACTAACCAAGGGTATTGTCATCGAATGACTGTGACGCACACCTCACTGTGTGTTTTCCAGCATAACTGCTGATATACCTAATGGTTTTTACTTCATCCAACAATTTCTTGTAATTAATGGCCCCTTTTTACTATTGGAGTCTCTTGTCTTCCAAGAGATGAAGTACTTTTAAGTACATCCTAAAAAGAATGGGGCTTCTTGCCATATATGCTTTTGTTGGGGTTTATTCTTCGCATTTGAAGTATGAATATAGCTTCTCTCATGAGCAGCGACATGTGTTTTAAAGCAAACAACATTCAGCTTCTTGAACCTCTTTAGATCTTTTCTCATAGCCTTGCTAATAGCTGTGTTAATTACAGTTTTGGAGATTAACTCCATTAACATTGAGATTCACATTTGATGCACCATTAACATTTGTCGCATTTCTAGCATCGCGACTGTTGTTGTCTCTTTTGAGTTTTCCATACTCAAGGTTTTGGTGTTAAATACCAAATCCAACAAGTGCTTGGGCAATCCATACCCGGTGTCTCCTCGAATTATCAAAGGCTCGCCATAAGGAGTCTTGATAACTACTTGCTTCTTATTACCCACAATATGGGCTTGGTTCTAAGACGACCAATCCAATCTTATCACTATATCGAGTTCCTCTATTTTAATGGAAACAAGGACAACGGAAAAGAATCGTTCCTAATGGATATAAAACATCCATCTAATATTGCTGAAGCAGTCTCTGAGGTACTACCGACCAATTTCTACTTTATACTTAACGCTTAGAGTTTTAACAGGCAGATTTAATGATTTACAAAATCCTTTCTCTGCGAAAGACTTATCTGAACCTGAATTAAATAATACTCTAGTACGAGCGTTATTGATAAAGAAGATATCTATTGTGACATTGTCATCCTGAATAGCCTCTTGAGCATCCATTTGAGAGCTTCCAGCTTTGGTCTTCTTAGCCTCTCTAGGCTTCTTGGTTTTATTTGGGCAATTTGTTTTGACGTGCCCTATTTCATTGCAACCATAGCAGGTTGCGTCCTTCATGTCTTGGCACTCCAAAGTCTGGTGCCCTTTCTTATTACAAATTCCAAAAGGCCTAGCTTGTGATTCTAAAGTGCACTTCCCTTTTCCTTTAGCCGCCTTCTTTGGGCAGCGGGTCTTTATGTGCCCCTTCTCGCCACAACCCTAACATGTGGCGTCCTTCAGGTCTTTGCATTCATGGGTCTCGTGATCCATCTCTTTACAAATGACACATCCCCTGGTCTGTTCATAGAAACATTTATTGAAGTGCTTTTTCTTACAGGTTTTACATTTGGGTTTTGCCTCATTTGGCTTGGACTGGTTTGAACCGGCCTTACCCTTTTTGTAACCCTTATTTGGGGTATTATCGCACTTTCGCGTATGATCCTTTAATGCTCGGTCCACGGCGTTGTTTACGGCTGTATCTATCATAGCCTGTAACTTGGTGCCTGCTAAGTTCAGTCTTGTATCATTATTCTGATCAACTGGATAATTGTGAGCTTCAGAGGAGTCAGCCATGGTGAAGCTTTGAAAGCCACAGACCAAGTAGTAATAATTTGCTGAATTGTCGAACTTGATGATTAGATAGCCATGGTGTAAATCAACCATATAGGCCAATAGATAGTATTAAATTTATTTGATTATGTTTTGCCTAGGTTTTTTTTTAAATAAACCATCTTTGGCATTTAAACGGGATATAATCCTTCATATTTATTAGACAGGGGACATAAGTCACGACTGTCAATGTCGTACCGACATTTTATATAGCACAAGGGCTTATTCCCAAGGACTTTTTGATGGCACAGAGGCCTTGTCACTAGGGAAATTTTAAAACATAATCAATGATTCCTTTGGATCGGAAAATTTCATAGTTCATTGTCTTGACAAGAAGTTATGAAATAAAACTATCTTTTTTTCATGTATACATCCTTGCCGTAGGTATACATCCCAGGTGGATGTTTAGATGTGTACATCATGTTCGACGTTTATTTAGCCATGATTCCTATTGATCATTTAGGCTAAATAAGGGGTTTGAAAGTTTCTATTATAAAGATGACAAGTGTGATTTTATCGCATCACTGTTGTCGGGAGTGTTAACACGTTTTCAGGTGTTAATAAGGATTTGAATCTCTTTTAAACAGGTTTTACCTTCTTAGCCAGGTCTTTAATGACATTCAAGCTAGGTTATACCTTTTAAGATTCTTTTTAATACATATACTGGCAGAAAAGGAATAATATTTATTTTATTCAGGATTTTCATTATAATTATCCTAAATTTATTTAAACTATAACTATGGCACAAAAAGGCCAAGTCACTAGGGCAACTTTAAATTATAAACCATGATTTTGTAGAATCAGGTATTTAGGCTTTGAACGTTGTTCATTGCCTTTTCTTGACAGGGAGTTGTAGGCTACGACTGTCTTTTTTTTTCTTATATGACAATGAATATGGCCCGTAAGTATTACATCCTTAATGGATGCTTAATTCACCAAATAAGGAAGGATTTCGGGAGAATCCAGTATAAGGATGAATTATGTGATTAAATCACATCTGCCAGGAATGTTAACATGTTTACAGGTGTAAACAAGGATTTGGATCTTTAGAATAGATTTATGTGAAATCACTAAAATTTATAACCCATGGTTTTTAATAACCATTTTAGTTAATTTGATAAATATATAATTGTTCAGGATCCTTATCATAAATCCTAAATTATAAGTTAATAATAGCACAAAAGGCCTAGTCACGTAGACAAGTTTAATTTATAAGCCCAGATTTTATGGAATCGAGGCATTAAGGTTTGAATCAAAGTTCATTACCTTTTCTCGACAGGGAATTGTAGGCTACCACTGTCTTTAGTCTCATAGGACATTAATTATAGCCCGTAGGCACTTCATCCTTAAGGGATGATTATTTAAATAAGGGAATTTAGAATAACCCTTTTTTTTTTATTAAGAATGACTTATGTGATTTTATCGAATCACATTTTTGTCAAGCATGTTAATTATGCTTTCAAATGTTAACAAGGTTTTGAATCTTTCAGATAGGTTTTACCATCTTGGCCATGTCTGCAATTGACATTTAGGCTAGGTTTTACCTTTAAGATTCTTTTAATATTTAACGCAGAACAATCCTAAATTGAGATGTAAACAAGGATCTGAATCTAATTGTGGAACTACCATCTTGGCCCTGTCTTAAAACAACACATGAGCTAGGTCTTGCCCTTTTTAGATTTTGCCATCTTATTATAATGGTAGATCTTATAATAGGAACGTTATTTTAAATCTAACCGTTCCATTAAAATTTAAACAGGTACATGGTTGCCCTAAACGGGACTTCTAACTGAAATGGCTCGCCCATACAGGGGCTAATCAAAAAAATAACAAAGGAATCAAATAAAGGACAAAAACAAATCAGGAGTACTCCTAAGTTCTTTGTCTAGACTCAAGAATGTGCAACTATGTAACTGAGATTAAACACAAAAGGCTAGTGTTTAATTCACTCAGTGTTGGCTCTGATACCAACCTGTCACACCCCGATATTTCCACGTATTACCGGTGGGGGAGTACCGTGACGTAGTTGATATCATCATAGTCAAACAACACAATTTAATGCACAGCGGAAGCAAAGATAAAATATATCACAAACCGATATAAAGTAATATCCAAGTATTACAAACGGATTGTAAAAGATCCACAGGCGGATCCAAAGATAAAAAGAAACTTTGTTCAACAGACTTTAAAGCATGCAGACTTGCGAGACTCTTATTGATGCTAAGGAGAGGCCAGCCTATTACGAGTAGTACCTGCACTTAATCTTTTTGGGAAAATACGTCAGTTTACACTGGTAAATACAATTAACTGACTCATTTTGAAAAGGTTTAGAAAATTGATTTGAATGCACGTGGCACAAAACATTTCATAACTTGGGATAATTATTTGAATATAATCTTGTAAAAGAATTGCATGTTTCTTATGCGTTCAGTAGCCCGGTTTGTGCCGGGTTAAAGATCAATAGATACACCACATTATTTGTTTAGGCACTGACGGGTGTACGCCTACACCCTGTGCTCAGGTCGTGGCCATTTCGTAAAATGATGCCAAGGATATCCGGGACATGGTCATTAACCCCCCAAAGGCTTTAAGCAAACAAAACATTTCCAAACGGAGCATTTCAATGATTTAACCTCTATTCGATTAAAGATTCAATGCCCGACCAAGCGGTATTTTATATACCATACCCCAAGCCCGTATAGGGAAAATAAGTTAAAAGTATTTACCTGAGCTAAATATAAATTCAATCCCAGCCGTATCAAATCATCAAGTACAGATAGCTTTTACTGGGCTCCTATATCTGGAACGAAGGTTTTTAATAACCTATTAGATTCCTAACGGGTCTTAATTAAGCCTATGCTTAGACCGGTTAGTTTTAAAAAGGAAGACACGGTTCACGCATGATAAAGCGAAGACCAGTTTGGAATGTGGTTTTGACCCGACAAGCTTGTATACTTGTTTAATATGGGTAACTTAGACACATTCTGGATTTTGAGACAATAAGGATATGGTTTGACCCGTTTCGGCTAATATATGCAAACTAGTTACATAAGCCGATCCGAACGCGAAAAGTGCGTAACGAGTAACCAAATGAGTCATATGCAAGTTTCCTAAGTTAATATGCATTTAATATGTTGTGGCATCAGTAAGATATCTTCTATTATGCCCAAAACGGATTTAAACTCAATTTACGCCCCGTAGGGGTATTTTGGTCATTTTAAAGGTTATAAAAGAGTTTAATTATTAACCTGAGTTACTGGTCTGATATAATTAGTAAAAATACTTAATTTAATAAGTTATAATAGTAGGGTATTGCATATATGTGAATTTATCGATTATAACCAAACTATGCACCGTAGGGGCATTTTGGTAATTTCACATAAGCTTAAAAGGTCAAAATCGGAAATCTGAGTTTAAAACTTTTGCTTACTGTTAGAGTACAATTGTTTACTAAAAATATCAGTAGGCATCAAGCCTTATATGTTTAAAAATAGTTTTAATGCATACTATGCGTATAAAACGCTTAAAAAGGCGATTTGGAGCCATTTCCGGGTTTTCAAAGGAAAGCTGACATTTTTATTATTCCAGAAGGCTCAAAATATTTTATTTATCATATTAGATCAGTAGAAAAAGGTTTGATATTAAAAGGATTTGTAAAACTCATTTTATATCCCAAAAGGGCAAAACCGGCAATTACCGAATCAAGCTTAGAACTCTATGTTATGCTCAGCCTAAAATTAAATAAAAATCTTCAAAAATCCCAAAATATTATTTTACATCAGTGGGTAAAAAGTTTGGTATTAAAAATTGGGTTTAGATAGGATATACTCTAATTATGCCGTTTAATTAATAAAAAGCTTTTCATTTACGCTAATGAGCATAACTCCTAATCTGGACCTCAAACTGATGTCAAATTTTAGGTACAAGTTTATAAATCAATAGTGAAGGTTTCTATTCTTTCACTTTTTCAAAAATCACATTTTAAGGTGGAAAGGGCATAATAGTCAACATTTAAGCATTTAACGGAAACATGCATATGAATCGGATATCTAATGAACCAAGTTGTATAATCTCAGAGGGTTATACTTATAGGTAACTTGGTCCTAATGAAGCTCTAAGGCAATTCTAAACTATGCTCAAATGGGTCAGAACTGAAAGTCAAAGCAGAAGTCAAACTATGCGACTTTCGGTCCCGAACCGAGCCTAAACTGAAAATTGTCGGGTTGAACATGCTTAGACACGTTTTTACATTAATTACCAAGTTATATTAATGATAAAACAGGTTGCATAGCTTCTACATTGCTAATTATGCATTAATTTGAAAATAAGCTTTCTGTTGACTTTTTCTAATCAAGTTTGACCCGACAATTGACCTAGTTAGAGTGGGAATCAGAGGGTGCCCTTTTAAGGGTTTATTACCCACATAATTACCAACTCATATGTACTTTCAATTCGAGATTTGACTGGACAAATTGTGATTAATCACGAAGTCAAACCTTAATTACGACGGTTTGACTTTAGGCCATTTAAACCAATAAAACTGAATTAAGAGCGTTTAAGGAAGCTTACAAGGGTCTAATGGACAGAAAATAACTCAGAGGAGGTTCCATTTTGCTCAGGACCCTTTTGAACTTGAGAGAGAGCCAAAAGCAAGAATGAGTATGAGAAATGGAGAAAAAACATGGCCTATTTATAGTTTTGGAGAGCTCACGGATGATCGACAAGTGTTGGGGAGAGATAATCAGATCACAACAAGTGTAGACTGGTTTTAAAAACCAATGGGCAGCCCATAGATTGATATTTGAGGATATGGAAGCCAACTTTGAACAAAAACAGCAAGAAACAGGCTGTTTGCAGCTGTTCTGCATCTGTGCAGATCTACACGGCCCGCGTAAGGGACCTGTGTGGGCTACGTGGCCCGCCTGCCCTGCATAGTTCAGCAACTAACTTTCAAAATTGCTGTTTTAGTCCCTGAACTTGCTTAAATGCCATAACTGATATATTCGAGGGCCGTTACACCATTTTTAAGGCTCTACAATAATGCCTGAACATAGGGGACACAAAACATGCCCAAAAATATGCCGGATGTCGGTTCGTTTGGCCGTAAGGTCACGTTGTATTTCTAATTACGACGAAACACGACCGGACGCGAAAACGATCCAAATTACGCAACGAATGAAATTTTATCATGGCGATCTCTAAAATAAAATATTTTAATGCTTACATAAATTTTTGGGTGTCCGGAGATATCCAGAATGTAAGATATGGGCGAAAATGCAAACTTGTGCACTTTTTGACACTTTTAGTCCCTACATGACTTAAAAGTTTATTTTTGCGCACCAAACACCTCTATGCCTATATCTAAGCTATATAAAGGATAAATAGGGTATGTTTAACTCATGGTCATATTCCGGAAGGTCCGATACCCTACGAATCGACATACTTTTGCAGTTTGACGCAATTAGTCCTTTAATTGCGCAAAGTAGCGCGAAATGTCGTTTACTGACATCCAAGCCTTCCATGACCCATAATGGGCATTCCCAAGCATATAATTAAATATTACTACACTCCTGTTCGCTTAAATGGTCAGCGAAAGGCGTAGATTCAAAAGTTGACGCTTTAGGTCCCTCTATTGCGCAAACTTGCGCATCTCATCATTTAATAGCATTGAAGCCTCATATAATTCATATTAAACATTCTCTAAAGTATTATTAAACATCACGATGCTTTGGGTTCGCTAAAAGGTCATTCAGAGGTATAATTAAACATATTGACACTTTCAGTCCCTCTAACTTGCAAAGTTGCGCGTAACTTTACTTATAGGCATAAAAACTTTAGACGGACAATGTTTGGCATTCCCGAGAGTATAATCAAATATCATGAAGCTCCCGGTTTGTTAAAAGGTCACTCAGAGGTAAGAATTAACATGTTGACGTTTTTAACCCTTCATTGTGCAAACTTTCAATTAATTATGCAAACGGCTACACTCGATCGACAAGTGGCTCATTTGTGAATATAAATCTCGTGAGAGGTTATTTAGAAACTTATTTTAGGTATACAAACACTTCCAGTCCTTTCATAATCAAGGTTTTCGATTTTTTGAAAAATTAGTCCCTTAAATTTACTATTTGACTTCACTAGGGTTTATTACACGTGTCAATACATCATTGGGTGTGATTTTACGAGGTGTTACATGCTGATCCTGAGCCTTTACCTGATCATGACCCTATTCCTATTGGCATACATGACATTGCACCCCTCCTACCGGATCCAGTTCCTGCACCTATTGACCTTCCTGTTATTGAGCCATTCATTCTTCCACCTGCGTCCGCACCCACTAATGTTGCTCCTTTTCACCCTGTGGAGTCTGATGTTCATCGTGTCGATTTGCCTATCATTTTCTTACGGGACATCCCTACACCTTGTCCAAGGGAAGGTACTTTAGGCCAGCAGCCTAGTCATGACCCTCATGTTTCAGCAACTTTTCCACACATTCCCCAGTCTGCACCTTTTACTTCTTCACCAAATGATGAGCCGTTCCGAGGGTCCCCGCCGTATTCCATGCCGACCTCAGACCCCTACCATCCCTCGCATTTTGTTGGCTATACATAGGATGAGTTACTTTATTCGCTTCAGCTTTGATTTGAAGTTATGATTCATAGATTCTTGGAGCTTGAGTCGATACCACGTCCTTTACCGTGTCCTTGTCAGTCTACTTTTGTTCCCCCATGTTCATTACCGCCTCCTTTTGCACGTCCACCTTCTCCTCTTACTCCTTTCCCAGAGTTTGATGCTCGATTCCTCACCGTCGATCAGCAGGTCTGTTATTTGCTTCATCATGTGCATAAGCTCGAGGAGGAGCTCGCACATGTTCTCAGTTTGATTTTCCTCCCTCCTCCTCCGCCATCAGTACAGTAGGTTTTTGGTTTTATGCAGATGCATTACCTTGATGAGGGTACCACTTTTGAGCTGAGCTTGTGAAGCCTTTTGGAGATCACTTATGATTGTAAGACTTTTGTAGATGGGTAGACTTGATGGACAAGGGTAGTGTGACCCTGTGTTCCTTTTCGATATGATACACTTTGTAAAACATGTAACAATACTTTGTGGTCGATGATTAATGAAAGCCCAATCGTCGTGTTCTCATTAAACATGTAAATCAATAACGTGCTTGCTTGTTATGCCCTCATTAAACATGTTCCCATGATTGTGCTATGATTGTGATGTTATATGATTGCTTGCTATGGTGATTGATTATGTGTATGTACATACGACCTCTAGACAACTATATACATTTCCTGAACAAATAAGACCTGACCCATACAATCTTCTTAAAAGATGTCTCCACAAGAGATCATTCAGCTGACCAAGACAGAATGGCAAGCGCACATCTCACGGGCCATAGCTCGGCACGAGGTTCTTCGCTACAGACACAGCGAAAGTACCTCAGGGAATAACCCGCCTAACGGTAATGTTTAAGTCACCTAAGACACATTACAATACGTTTGGACAATTCCAAGTGTGCTTTTCTAATGCTTTCTGTGATGATGAATGCTTGGGTACAGGTTGTACCTACAAGCAGTTTTTGGACTGCAAGCCTCTGAACTTCGACGGCACTGGAGGTGCCGGCTTTTGTGAGATGGGTCGAGAATACGGATTCTGTTTTGTGAATGTGCTGATTTACTCCAGAGCAACAAGTCGCATACGTATTTGGATTGTTTCAAGATGAGGCTCTGTCACGATGGAACCTTCGGGTTCAGACAATGGGCGAGGCTGCTGCGTATGCTTTGACATGGGATGAGTTGAAAGAAATGATGCGTAAGGAGTATTATTCTCAGATGGAGATCCAGAAGCTGGAAATTGAATTCTGGAACCTGAAGATGGAAGGTCCAAAGGTGGTGGATTATGTGAAGAAACTTCAAGATTTGTCGCGAGTCGTTCCATATCTGGTGGAACCAGAGTTTAAGAGGATAGGACGAATCGTCTGGGGATTTGCGCCTCAGATTCTGAGCTTGATGACGACATCAACACCACCAATAACTACCGATGCGAGTAACCTGAGTTTGGCGCTCGCTAAGGAAGCACTTAGATTGGAAAAACTGTCGACCCCTGACGAGAAGAGGGAAACTCAGGTGGAGTCATCTGGAAAGAACAAAAGGAAGCTCACTGATTTCCAAGAAGGTGCTCAGGCGAATAACAAGGACAAGGCCAAAAAGGGAGAAGAGTACATGGGTATCCTCCCTAAGTGCGACAACTATTTACGTCATCATATTTGGCGATGTAGGTATAGGAAATGTGAAACTTGTGGGAAAATTGGTCATCTTAAGGAGACATGTTGGTATGGTGCTGGACATGGAAAAGAAGGTCAAGATGGTAGCAGAAATCTCGGAAGAAACAACGACAATAGCGACAATCAAGGCGGGAATGGTGACGATCAAGGACGTGGACAAGGGTGTTTTAACTGCGGCGATGTGAGGCATTTCAGGAAGTATTGCCCTAAAAACGATCAAACCGATGTTAAGATTTACTTGGGAACTAAGCCGAGATGTGATGAGTGCAAGTATCACCACGAAAGTCGATGTCTAAGGCCCAAGTGTGGTATGTGCGGAAAAGAAGGACACGGTAAGGATGCCGGTTGGGCGAAGGATCCCAGAAAAGGAGTAAATGATGACGACAACCAAGACGGAGACAATAATGGTAGAATTCCAGGTTGCTACAGATGTGGGGACGTGGGGCACTTCAGGAAAGATTGCCCGAAAAAGAACCCAGCTCATGGAATAGTGTTCGACATCGGAGCTCGTGAAGCGTGCCAGGATCCAGATGTGGTTACTGGTACGTTCCCTAGCAACCAATACTTTACATCTGTGCTATTTGATACTGGTACTGACTATAGCTTCGTATCTCTAGAGTTTAAGTATATACTTGGGTTAGTCGCAAGTAAGTTAGAAATCCCGTACTCGATAGAATTAGATAGCGAGAAGTTAGTAGAAGCTAGTGAAGTGATTAGAGGCTGCATTATATAGCTTGGAGACCGTGAGTTTTCGTTAGATCTTCTGCCAGTTGAGTTGGAAAGCTTCGACGTTGTAATTGGGATGGATTGGTTGTCGAGCGGAGATTGTATACCATGAGAAGATTATCCACATCCCGATGGCGAATGAAGATGCGATTGTGGTACGCGGAGAGAAGCAGGATACGCTTCTACGTATTATTAGTTGTTTGAAAGCACGAAAGTTTTTGCGTAAAGGATGTGTTGCCTCCTTGGCTCATGTCGTGGACAAAGAAGCCGAAGAACCTAAGCTCAAAGATATCCATGTGGTAAGGGAATATCCTGAAGTCTTCCCCGAAGACTTGCTAGGATTACCTCCTCAACGACAAGTCAAATTCCACTTTGACTTGGTTCCAGGCACCGGCCCTGTAGCCAAGACACCTTATCAACTTGCGCCTTCAGGGATGCAAGAGTCGTCAGCGCAGCTTCAGGAGTTACTGGACAAGGGATTTATTAGGCTAAGCTTCTCGCCTTGGGGAGCTCCAGCGCTGTTTGTCAAGAAGAAGGACGGTAGTTTTCGTATGTGCATTAACCACTGGGAGCTAAACAAGTTAACCATCAAGAATCGATATCCCTTGCCGAGGATTGATGATTTATTCGACCAACTTCAGGGTTCAAGTTACTATTCCAAGATCGATCTTCGACCAGGTTATCCCTAGCTGCGGATTCAGGAAGAAAGTATACCAAATAACCCAAAATATGTTATAACATATAAAATAAATTAAAAACAATAAAAATTAAGCTTAGGCGGGCCGCGTAGGACCCCATCCCAAGCTCACACGGGCGGTATCAAGGCTGAACCTTGATTCCGGTAAAATTATAAGTTAAGGCGGGCCGCGTAAGCTCACCTTAACTCTTACGCGGGCCATGTGAGATCATCAAACGCGGAGACACCAGAAGCCGACACGTGTCGACATCGTGGCAGATCTACATGCTGACCCAGCTAAGCTACATGTTGACCAGGTGTTGACGCGGGCCGCATAAGCCTCGCTTATCCTTTACGCGGGCCGCGTAAGGACCAGATTTCAGCCCTATATAAGAAGGCCTCGGGATTTCATTTCAACTCGTTCATTTCTGTTTCTCAATCTCAAATTCTGTAGTAGTGTTATTATACGCGGGTATTATATCCCCCTAATTAGCGAAGTTCTGCTCCGTTGTAAGTATTATAACCCCAGTTTCGTAATAGTTACGCTGCCCGATTGATTTAGGGTTCCGTAACAACTGTCGTGGTTCTGCCCGACGTAGTTGTTGGAATGCCGTCTCGGGGAGGGTATCATTAATATTTTCTAAGGGTTATGATACTAACCAATGTACATTTGTATAAATTATAGATTATATCCAGGAAACCCTTACGCAAAGTCTAAGATAACAATGTGAGTTTATCCAATTTTTGATAACCTTTTTGTAATATTTTATAAAACCTTAAATGTTTTACAATGTGATTAAGCGGTGATTGAGTCTTTGTAGTTCTTCAATTACTGCCGGTATGTTGGGGTTTTGTATACAAAATTTATACTACACTGTGTGTAGTAAGTCAGGACGACATTAATACGTTACCATTGAACAACGAGTGAGCCAATGGGGAACATGACCCACAAGTCAGGATTGACAGTACTGAATGAGTAATTGTGTAGAAATAAACAATGTGATCGCTCTCAATACTGTTTTAATTAATAAAATGTTTCTTGATTAAAATGGGATTCACTCACCAGTATTTCTGACTGACAAATGTTTTTAAAACGCGTTTCAGGTAACACAATGTGACAGCCAATTAGTAAAAAGCCAGCTGGAGAGCACTGAAGGCTTGGAAAAAAATGTGGCTATAAAAGTTACCTAATAAACGATGTTTTAAATTCAATAAAATAGGGTTTGTCCCTATAAATGTATTGTAATAAGAAACTTGGGTTTTGCCCATGTTATTATTAATATCAAATATGGTGGTTTTACTCTGATAAACATTTCCTAACTACGGTCCTGGTGTAATTTCCGCTGCAAGATTAAATAGCTGATACCACCGAAAATCTGAGCTCGCGTCCGCCCGTTCCCGGGACAGATAAGGGATCGGGGGTTGCGACAGGAGGTGGTATTAGAGCCTAGCCACTGGTCTGAGCCAAAGAAGTGTTCTGCTGACACTTAAATTCTAAATTTTGTGTTAGGAAATAAATTATGGAAATATGTGCATAACTGTACTTAATTGTTATGTGTTATTTGACTATTTGTTAGTTTACAGTATGAGTGATCAAGGACCCTCAGAAATGAGTCGTCAGTTGTCTGATTCACCTAGGAGTGAAGGTACCTCTTCACAGCCTGCCCTCTCTGGGTATACTGCTGATCAGGAAGAAGGAATGTTTGCTTTTAAAGCACAGTCAGAAGAGCCATTCCCTCATAAGAAACGAGGATGGTTCAGTAAGGAAGCTTTTGCTCGTAGGAAAAGAATGCGAAAGTTGCAACAGCAAAGAGTTTTAGCGGATGCTAAGCGAAAGACTGGTGCCCATACACAAGATATGCTTAATAGAAGCCTAGCTAATTTCCATATCCTAGCCACAACTGCTGCTGATCCAAGTCTGGAACAACTAGTAGCCCCACAACCCCAAATCCCAGAACAACCCATGGAGATAGAAAACCCTGAAAACCAAGTGGAGATGCATGACTTTAATCCAGAAGAAATCCCTAGGGTACCTGTACCAAATCCCCTAGACTCAAATTACGACCCCTGGTGGGACGACAATAGGGACTTTGTGCAACGTTACCCAATTCATGAAGACAACCCCATACAGAACATAGAAGCCTACCCAGGTATGGACCCTTTAGTTCCCTATTACCAAGATGATTATATTAGGGAGATCTTAGAAGATCCTTACCGATTTCAGGCACTTTCACCCCTATATCAGGAACCCGCACCCCAGATTCCAAACCCAGTCCTAGAACCTGCACCCCCAATGAGTGCAGAAAACGTCCAAGAACTTAGGACTTTCGGGGAGGAAATTTTAGAAAGCAGTGAGAGAATGTGTCAGGTGGGAGAGCGTCTCGTATGGAAATACGATGAACGCAATATGGATTTTTGGATAAATCCATATCCGTGAATGTGAGAATGGAGGAAATGGTAGTAATAATAATAATATAATAAAATAAAATAAAATAAAATAAAATAAAATAAAATATGTGTGTACGGATGCATATTACTATTAGTGTACTTTTCTTTCTGTTGGTATTGTAATTTTATTTCAGTACAAGTGTGTAATAGACGCATAGTATATGGAAATAGAGTACAAGTCGCAATGATCGACGTTTTTTGATAGATTGCGTGTCATGTGATTAACTATATTACTTATTATCTTGTGATATTAATACGGGATAAATGTTTAAAATTCAGATGGCCGATGAAGGAAATCAAGGAAATCTGAATAACGATAACCAGAGTAACATTAACGTGGTTAATGAGAATCCAAGCATCAATAACAATGGAAATCAAGTGGATAATAGTGCTATCCAACACATAGTGGCACAAGGAATTATAGATGCAATGCCATTTATTCTTCAAACGGTTCAAGAAGCGAATAATAAAAGTAAACATAGTAGTAAGCGACCAATTGAACCGGAACATAGTGTGAACAATGGACCGGTACTTCAAATGCCTATTCCCAAAAGAAGAAGAACCGTGCCTTACGGTTGTTCTTATAAAGAATTCTGGTCTTGTAAACCAATGGAATTCTCGGGCAACGAAGGGGCCATTGTAACCCTACGCTGGATAGAAAAGACTGAGGCAGTCTTAAGGATAAGTAAGTGTGCTGAAGAAGATCAGATATTGTTTGCTTCTAATCTGTTTAAGAATGCAGCACTAGAATGGTGGAACACTATCCTCCAATCAAGAGGAAGTGATAGAACCTATAATATGGAATGAGAAGAATTTAAGAACAAGGTGGAAAGGAAATTCTGCCCACCCAATGAAAAAAAACAGATAGCAAACAAATTCTTAAATCTTAGGATGACTGGTGTGGATAGTAAGGGATACACTAAAATATTCTTTGAATATGCTAGAATAGTGCCAACTCTTGCTTCGCCAGAACCAGTGCTAATCTCCCGTTATATTTGGGGATTAATTGGGGAGATAAGACATGTAGTCAAGGCAGCTAGACCTCAAACCATAGAAGAAGCTGTAGAACTAGCAAATACCTTGACTGATGAATTAGTCCGTACCCGAGAAGAGGATCAAAGAAGGAACCTAACCCAGAAGCTCACACAAGAATTTCGTTCTGGAAATTTTAATCGTGGGAAAAATATAGGTTCTACCTCTGCACCTTACTGTAGGTATTGCAAAAGAAAGCATTCAGGAAGATTCTCCATATACTGTAACTTTTGCAAAATATCGGGACACAAGGAAGAAAATTGCAGGAAGAAAGCTAGCATCCGGATATGTTACAACTGCGGAGAACAAGGCCATATCAAGCCTAATTGCCCAAAAATAGCTCCAGCCACAGACAACAAGAATACCAAAAATGCTAGAGAATTTGTTCTGACTGTAGAGTAAGCCAAGATGATTCCAGATGTCATAGCTGGTACGTTTTTAGTTAATGATATTTTTGCTAAAGTATTATTTGACTCTGGTGCAAACCAAAGTTTTATTAATACATCATTTTGCAAATTTCTAAATCAGTCATTAACTAAACTACCACAAGAATGCTTAGTAGAGACAGCTAATGGAGAAACTGTTAGAATTTCTGAAATCTTGCAGGGAGCAAGAATAGAAATCTTAAATCAGAAATTTATAGCAAACCTATATCCCATGAATATGGCAGGATTCGATGTTGTTTTAGGAATGGATTGGTTAATAGCCAATAGAGCCAATATCTTATGTGATCAAAAGTTAATTCAAGTAAATACACAAAAAGGTAAAATGATCACAATTAAAGGAGATAAACCAAATAGATCCACAAAATTCATTTCTGTGATGAAAACTGCAAGTTAAATAAGAAAAGGTTCTATAGTGTATTTGATTTCCATAATCACTAATACTAAAGGAAAGGATTTAAAAGATATTCCAGTAGTATCTCAGTTTTCAGAAGTATTTCCAGAAGAATTACCAGGACTACCGCCAGACAGAGAAGTTGAATTCAGAATTCACCTGCTACCAGGAACAACACTAATTGCCAAAGCACCTTATCGTTTGGCACCCGCAGAAATGCAAGAATTAAAGAAACAATTAGACAAATTGTTGGAAAAAGGATTTATACAGCCAAGCTCATCGCCATGGGGAGCACCCATCTTATTTGTTAAAAAGAAGGATGGATCGATGCGTATGTGCATTGGTTACCGTGAATTAAACAAGGTCACGATTAAGAATCGGTACCCATTACCGAGAATCGATGATCTGTTCGATCGACTGCAAGGAGCTCGATTTTTCTCAAAAATCGATTTAAGATCAGGATATCATCAATTAAAGGTACAGGAAGAGGATATTCCTAAGACCACTTTCAGAACAAGGTATGGCCATTATGAATTTACCGTCATGCCATTTGGTTTAACCAATGCCCCAGCTGCTTTTATGGACATGATGAACTGAATATGTAAGCCATATTTGGATAAATTCATAATTGTATTTATAGATGATATTCTAATTTACTCTAAGAATAAAGAGGATCATGCTAAACATGTGCACGCACTTTTGAGTTTACTACGAAAGGAAAAGCTTTATGCTAAGTTTTCTAAGTGCGAATTTTGGTTAGAACAGGTACAATTTCTCGGACACCTAGTCAATCATGAAGGAATTCATGTAGATCCAACAAAGATCGAGGCAATTACTAAATGGAAAACCCCTGAATCACCAACCGAGGTTAGAAGTTTCTTAGGATTGGCCGGTTATTATAGAAGATTTATTAAAGATTTCTCTAGAATAGCCATTCCCTTAACTAAGCTAACCTGTAAATCTGTTAAGTTTGAATGGGGACCAAAACAAGAAGAAGCATTTAGAATTCTTAAGAAAAGATTAACTAATACACCCATATTAGCGTTACCAGAAGGAACTGAAGACTTTGTAGTCTATTGTGATGCTTCCAAATTAGGTTATGGATGTGTATTAATGCAACATCAAAAGGTTATAGCTTACGCATCTAGACAACTTAAGAATCATGAAGAGAATTATTCAACCCATGATTTAGAATTAGGAGCTATAATTTTTGCCCTTAAAATTTGGAGACATTATCTTTATGGTAGTAAGTTTACCATATTCACTGATCACAAGAGTTTAAGGTATATTTTCAAACAAAAAGAGTTGAATATGAGACAAAGACACTGGATGGAGATGCTTAGTGATTATGATTGTGATATCTAGTATCATGAAGGAAAAGCAAATGTAGTGGCAGATGCTTTAAGCCGAAAGTATCATGAAAAGCTAAAAAGAGTACGTTCTCTTAAATTAAATCTGCAAGTAGATTTAAATGATCAGATAAGAGAAGCACAAGAATCAGTAATCAAGGATGATGCTGAAAAATTAAAGGGTATGCTAAAAGAATTAGAACAAGGAACAAATGGAATTTGGAGATTCCATAAAAAGAGAACGTGGATACCTAAACTAGGAAACCTACGTCATCATATATTAGAAGAAGCACATAAGTCTAAGTATACGATGCATCTAGGAAGTGATAAAATGTACCAGGATTTAAGGAAAAATTTCTGGTGGATAGGAATGAAAAAGGACATAGCAGCCTATGTTTCTAAATGTTTAACATGTTCACAAGTCAAAGCTGAACATCAGAAACCCTCAGGATTTCTACAACAATTAGAAATGCCAGTGTGGAAATGGGAATTGATAACAATGGATTTTGTTACTAAATTACCCAAAACAAAGAAAGGAAATGATACAATCTGGGTGATTGTAGATAGGCTAACCAAGTCAGCTCATTTCCTACCAATGAAAGAAACTTTTAATATGGAACAACTAGCTAAGTTATATGTAAATGGAATTGTTTCTTTACATGGCATTCCTTTATCAATTATTTCTGATAGGGATAGCCGATTTACCTCTCATTTTTGGTCAAGTTTCCAAAAGGCAATGGGAACTAAATTAAAACTGAGTACAACTTATCATCCTCAAACGGACGGACAAAGCGAAAGGACAATTCAGACAATGGAGGACATGCTTAGAGCTTGTGTAATTGATTTCGGAGGTAATTGGGACGATCACTTACCTTTAATAGAATTTTCTTATAATAATAGTTATCACACAAGTATCAATGCTGCACCATTCGAAGCACTTTATGGACGAAAGTGCCGTGTCACACCCCGACCGCGTAAAACAACAAATCGCGGCGGAAACATCGGGGCGTGTTGCGACAGAATTAATTGTTTCATAACCATGGCACACAAAGTGTATTTTATTTATTAAACAAAGGGGTTACATTGTCTCAAAACAGTAAAATAACGAGTTCAGAACATAATTAAACATAGTCTATCATCTTTTAAAGTCTCTAAGGCACAGGTCCGCCCTAGTATCATGAACAACATCCTATGGAAAAGCACCTGAAAACACATGTGAAAATAGGTACGTCAGCATAAAAATGCCTGTGAGATACATAGGTTTTGTGAAAATAGGATTCATGACTTGAGTTTAAGAAAATGTTTAATCATGAACCTTGTTATTTGCTTTGTCTTGTAAATCATTTGAAAACAATAAGATCAGATGATATGTATAAGTAAATGTCAGGTTAAATAAATAACCATGTAAAAATGTGTTTGTATAAGGTAAGTTGTTTGTAAATCAATGTCTTGTGAAAAGCATGTTATTTGTATAAAATGTTCTATGTCTCAAACTGAAATGATTCAAATAACGTTACGCCATGTAATACCATACAAACACTTATATATAGGAAGTACCAGCGGCGTATCCACCATGCTTGTATCATATTACACACGCATCGTTACTTAATCACTTAATCAAACCAAACCAATTGTCGAATGTATTGAAAAATATGTCAAAGTGTTTATGTCAAGATGTAAATCATGTCAAATGTCTATGTCAATTATCCATGTCAAATGTCTATGTCAAATATCCATGTCAAATGTCTATGTCATGTATGGCAAGTGAAATGTCTCAACTAAACCATATGCACGAAAACAAAGTATTGAAGTAAAACTTGGTTTAAATCAAAGCTATGTTTTGTGTAAATGCATGCAACTATTTAATATGAACATTTATGCGGTATTGTGAATATGCATACATCCAAGCCTGGCGACTGTGGTGATAAACCCTTTAAACAAATTAAAGGTCTATCTGTCTTTTGTCAACGAATTCGGTCATTCCTTTCTGTCCCCTTACCCTGGGATGTCCGGAACGGGAGTTGTCAATTCCTATGGTACCACTACCTACTAACGAACGGCGTAGCTAATGTTAATGAACGTATTGTCCCATGTAAACAAACCAAATGTCATAACAAAATGTGAGCATGTGAAAACAATGCACTAAGTATGTAATCAAATGAACATACATAGCGTGAAATGTCATGTAAAACGATGTACTAAGTAATGCACACAATGGGCACACCTAGCATGAAATGTCATGTAAAACAATGTACTAAGTAATGCACACAATGGGCACACCTAGCAGGAAATGTCATGTAAAACAATGTACTAAGTAATGCACACAATGGGCACACCTAGCAGGAAATGTCATGTAAAACAATGTACTAAGTAATGCACACAATGGGCACACCTAGCAGGAAATGTCATGTAAAACAATGTACCAAGTAATGCACACAATGGGCACACCTAGCATAAGATGAAATGAAATCATGTACTATAATGTACTAACGAACATAGCAGTATATGATGTGAAAACAGGAAAGCATGAAAGTAACAAGTAGGCACATGTGTTCCACCCCAAAACAGTTTGGAAAACAGTAAAAGAGGGGTCTATGTACTCACATAAACACCTTGAAAACATTTAAAAGAGGGGGTTCTATGTACTCACTTGAGATTGCTCAGTTGTATAAAGATAACCACCAAGCAATGCAAGAGATCTCGGAATCAAACGGCACCTAGTATAGGTAACTATGTTAATAAACCGGACCTATCTCGGAAGACTGGGTAGCATTAGGGTTTGTAAACCAAATGAGTGTCGGAACTCACGTGATATGGTTTAACAAAGCCTACATGCTAAATGAAACTTAACATAATTGTTTACGACCCATTACGACCTGTTTAGGAAGCTTATGCTACTTTAACGCGTCGTGCGCGTGAAACGCGTTTGGACCGCCTAACTAGTCCTATGACAAGTATTATATGCCTAAACATGTTACATAATCAGTTACGTGACAAAAGTTTAGGTTACATATGCTAAATTACCAATTATGTATGAAAAGGGTATTCTGGTAATTTACCTAAGGCATATAAACTACCTATCATACAACTACTTAAACGTCGTGACCATAAGGTATAACCTCGGAAGGTTATTCCCTACACTATGGTCACCTAATGTGTTTGGTCGGATCCTAATGATCGACCAAACTGGGTTGGGTTCGAAGGTATAGGCGATTTATTAGATCGCCTACCCTACGACCCTAGACAACGTGGTAATCAGTAGGCATAGTCCCAAGGGACT
Organism: Helianthus tuberosus; assembly: GCA_030545235.1. Lineage (NCBI taxonomy): Eukaryota > Viridiplantae > Streptophyta > Magnoliopsida > Asterales > Asteraceae > Helianthus > Helianthus tuberosus. Next base: position 44,900,999 of record CM060429.1, on the reverse strand, counting down.
ATGACCATCGTGATTACAATCACGTTGCGAAGTTCTAACGAACTTCGCATTGACCATTACTGGTCAACGCTGAAAGTCAAACAAAGTTTGACTTTCTGACTCGAAAAGCAGTAAAAATAAGGAAAAGAACGAAAGAATACTTACGAAGGGTCCCCGAATGCTAATCTAAATCAGTATAGTTCAGGTATGAAACAAAGTTTCAACTTAGAACACAACTAATAAGATTCTAGTAAGTAATGAGGTTGGATGGCATGGGTATTTATAGAATTCGGGTAACCGTTGAGATCGTTTCTTGGAAAAGGGGAAAAGATCTAGCCCGTACACTTGTTGAAAGGTTTATGGAGCCACATATGCTCCTTAACTTAGTGACACATCATCTTAAACATGTGGTTAAGGATTAATTGGTTGCAACTTGTGTTTAAATGCATTGAATCTGTCCAGAAGGGGGGCTCGCGTGACGCTAAGGCCCGTCGCGTCACGCTAGGCCCCTGTTTTGGCAGATTTTGCATAAATGGTCCCTGCACCTTGTTTAAGCGATTTTCGATGCGTTTGAACCCCGTTAACCTCATTTCAAGGCTCTAAAATGAAGTTGAAGTATAGGGGACTCAAAACATGCTCAAAAATATCTCGGATGATGGTTCGTTTGGTCGTACGAACGCGATGTTCGCTTAATTACGACGGAATGCGCACAAGCGCGAAAACGATCCAAATGACGCGACGAATGGATTTTTCTTATGGCGAACACTAAAATAAAATGTAGTCATGCTTTCATAAATTTTTGGATGTCCAGATGTATTCAGAACGTAAGTTATGGGCGAAAATGCAAACTTGTGCACTTTTTGACACTTTTAGTCCCTGAATGTTCCAAAAGTTTATTTTAGCACACCAAACCCCTCAAAGCCTATTTCTAAGCTATGTAAAGGATATTTAAGGTGTGTTTAACTTATGGTCATGTTCCGGAATGTTCGTTACAGTTCAGATTGACATACTTTCGCAGTTTGTCATATTTAGTCCCTGTAAGCGAATTAACTTGTTTTTGCCATACCAAAGCCTTCAAAACTTATTTCTAAGTTATGTAAAGGTTATTTAAGGTATGTTGAGTATATTTTGATGTTCCGGAGTATTTCTCGCATTAAACTGAGTACGTTTACGCACTAGTTTGCGTATAACTCTCCAGAAAGCGATGTAGAGTTTGAAATTACATAAAAGTCAAAACATGAAAAATGTATAACATAACAAAACAAACATTGGGATCAAATAACATTGTTTTATTGATAACAGAACTGTTCATAGTGATTACAAGCACAGTTGTTACAGTCTCCCCTACTTGTGGAAATTTCGTCCCGAAATTTATTTAGAGGAAACTCGTGGAAAAAGATGCGGATATTTCGCTTTCATTTGATCTTCGCATTCCCAAGTAAACTCGGGTCCACGTTTAGCTTCCCAGCGAACTTTGACCAAAGGAATGCGCTTGCGTTTAAGCCACTTGACTTCACGTTCCATGATTTCCACTGGTTTCTCAACAAATTTCAGTGTTTTGCCAACACGAATTTCGTCAAGCGGTATGGAGTAGTTCTCATCAGCTGTACACTTCTTGAGATTTGACACGTGAAAAGTTGGATGAACATTTCCCAGTTCAGGAGGTAACTCAAGTCTGTAGGCTACCTTTCCGATTCTTTCGACAATCTTGAATGGTCCAACATATCTAGGTGCAAGTTTTCCTTTCTTTCCAAATCTGATCACACCTTTCCAAGGTGAGACCTTAAGTAATACTCGATCACCGACTTGAAATTCAAAGGCTTTGCGTTTTGGGTCCGCGTAAATCTTCTGACGGTTTCTAGCTGCCTGAAGGTTATCACGAACTTTCTTGACCTTGTCAGTTGTCTCTAAAATGAGGGCAGGTCCAGTAAGTTGAGCCTCGCCAATCTCATTCCAGCAGACTGGTGAACGACATTTTCGACCATAGAGAGCTTCGAAAGGAGCCATTTTGATGCTAGTGTGATAACTGTTGTTGTAGGAGAATTCAATCAATTTAAGATGTGAATCCCAGCTGCCACCAAAATCGATCACACAAGCTCTAAGCATATCCTCCAGAGTCTGGATTGTTCTCTCAGATTGACCATCCGTTTGCGGATGATAAGCTGTGCTCAGATTAAGTTGGGTCCCCATGGCAGATTGCATGGTTCTCCAAAAATGAGAAGTGAAACGAGCATCTCTGTCAGAAATGATGTTCAAAGGAACACCATGTCGAGCCACAATTTCATCTACATAGATTTGAGCAAGCCTGTCAGTAGGAAAATCCTCGCGGATTGGCAAGAAATGTGCTGACTTTGTAAGACGATCAACGACTACCCAGATGGCATCATGACCTTTCTTTGTGCGCGGGAGTTTGGTAACAAGATCCATAGTAATGTTTTCCCATTTCCAAACTGGGATCTCTGGTTGCTCCAATAAACCAGACGGACGCTGATGTTCAGCCTTAACCTTAAGACAAGTAAGGCATTTGGATACGTATAAGGCAATGTCTTTCTTCATACCAGGCCACCAATAGTGAATACGAAGATCCTTATACATCTTGTCTGAGCCCGGATGAATAGAATAACGAGACTTATGGGCTTCATCCATAAGCAAGGTACGAATATCATCCTGGCTTGGGACCCACAAACGGTCCATGAAGTAATATGATCCATTGTCCTTCAGTTCCAGAGCAGGTGTTATGTGATAGGGAAATTCCTTATCCATCAAACCTTGTGAAACACAAGATTGTTGTGACTGAGAAATGCGGGCTTGAATATCAGATCGAGCTTGAATAACAGATTGAACGCGTACACAATGAAGCTTAGTACGTTCCTTACGACTCAATGCATCAGCTACGACATTCGCCTTACCAGGATGGTAGCGAATTTCGCAATCATAGTCGTTTAAAAGCTCAACCCAACGTCGCTGTCTCATGTTGAGTTCTTTCTGGTTGAAGATATGCTGAAGACTTTTGTGGTCCATGAAAACCACACATTTTGTACCGTACAAATAGTGTCTCCAGATCTTGAGAGCGAAAACAACTGCACCCAACTCAAGATCATGAGTGGTGTAGTTCTTCTCATGTATCTTCAATTGTCTTGATGCATAGGCTATGACTTTGTTCCTTTGCATAAGAACACAGCCAAGACCCAATTTCGATGCATCACAATACACGACAAAATCATCATCACCCTCAGGCAATGATAGAACAGGCGCATCGCAAAGCTTCTGCTTCAGGTGTTGAAAAGCTTCCTCTTGTTTGAATCCCCAATAAAAGGGCATTTTCTTCTGAGTTAGAGCAGTTAGAGGAACTGCAATCTTAGAGAAGTTTTCAATGAAGCGGCGATAATAACCCGCTAGACCAAGAAATGAACGAACTTCAGTAGGAGTAGTAGGCGTATCCCAATCCTTAATCGCACTGATCTTGGAGGGATCTACATGAATACCTTGTTCGTTGATAATATGTCCCAAAAATTGAACTTCTTTAAGCCAAAATTCGCACTTGGAGAATTTGGCGAAAAGTTGCTCTTTCTTCAGGAGTTCCAGAGTAAGACGAAGATGCTGCTCGTGATCAGCTCGCGTCTTAGAGTAAATCAAGATGTCATCGATAAAAACAATGACGAACTGATCCAAATAAGGTTTGCAGACCCTATTCATTAAGTCCATGAAAACAGCAGGAGCATTTGTCAAACCGAATGGCATGACTGTGAACTCGTAATGTCCATAACGAGTACGGAATGCTGTCTTCGGAATGTCTTCTTCTTGCACCCGAAGTTGATGATATCCAGATCGCAGATCAATCTTCGAAAAATAAGAAGCGCCTTGTAACTGATCAAAGAGATCATCGATGCGAGGTAGAGGATATCGATTCTTGATGGTAAGCTTGTTAAGCTCACGATAATCGATACACATCCTAAAGGATCCATCCTTCTTCTTTACAAAAAGAACGGGAGCACCCCAAGGTGAAAAACTAGGACGTATAAAACCTTTGTCAGAGAGCTCCTGAAGCTGTTTAGACAACTCTTGCATCTCAGACGGTGCAAGACGATATGGAGCTCTGGCAATGGGGTTTGCACCAGGTACGAGATCAATGCGGAACTCGACTTGGCGTGCTGGAGGTAGACCAGGTAAATCTTTAGGGAACACTTCAGAATAATCCCGAACGACAGGAATATCTGAAATAGACTTACCCTTGCCTTTATCTTCTGTAACATGTGCTAAGAAAGCCACATAGTTCTTCTGCAGATACTTCCGAGCTTTAAAATAAGACATGAGTCTGAGACCACCGATAGGCTTCTCACCTTGAACTTGTAGGATCTCGCCTGTCGAAAGTGGCACACGAACAATCTTCTTAGAACAAACTATCTCTGCGTGATGCTTGGATAACCAATCCATTCCCACAATAACGTCGAAGCTTCCAAGTTGCATAGGCGCGAGGTCAATAGGAAAAAGATGGTCGTTAAGATTCAACTGGCAGTTGTGAAGAACAGAATCAAGAATAATGGGTTCACCACTAGCAACCTCTACTGTCAAAGATTTGCCTAGTTTCGTTCTAGACACGCGAAGCATTTGCTCAAAAGACAAAGACACGAAACTCTTATCGGCACCGGAATCGAAAAGAACAGATGCAGGCTGATTATTAATAAAGAACGTACCGTTCACCACATTATCGTCAGCCTGTGCCTCTTGGGCATTCATGTTAAAAACTCGGCCTCGAGCCGGAGCCTGATTCTGGTTCTGGTTCTGGTTCTGGTTGGCTAGTCTTGGGCACCGATTTCTATAGTGGGTCAGATCCCCACAATTGTAACAAGCACCTGGTGGGTATTGTGGTCGTGCAGCTTGACCCTGTTGCGGAGCAGGAGGCTGAGCAACTTGTTGAGCCGGGTTCTGAACCGCGGGATTCTGAGCAGATCGACAAACATTGGCGAGATGGCCTGATTTCCCACAGTTAGTACAGAAACGGCATGGAAGTTGCGGCTGGTGGTGACTGTTGCATCTATTGCACAAAGGTGCATTCCCTGTATAGGGTTTCTTTGCTGGAAGCTGTGCGGGTTGGTTGGGAGCTGCCAGATTAGCTTGGGCAGTGATAGCAAAATTTTGGGAAGCCTTACGCTTCCTTGACCTTTTCGAAGAACCAGAGTTCTTTCCATTCAAGTTTTGACCTTTCTTGCTATCTTCCTTGTCAGCCGACTGCTTCTTGCCCTTGTCACCCTTCCTGTGTAACTTGTTCTTCCGGATCTGTGACTCAGTCAATGTCGCAGATAACTCGATCGCCTGACGAAGTGTGGCAGGGTTACTACCAGTAAGAATGTCTTGTACCGAGTCAGGTAGGCCATCGATGTATCTCTCGATAGCCTTGTCGAGTGGGGTGACCATTGTTGGGCAAAGCAGACTCAATTCTTCAAACCGATCAGTATAAGCCCTGTGCTCACCACTATCTTGCTTCAAAACATCAAACTCTTTCTCCAACGCTCGCTGTTCATGGCGAGGACAGAATTCCCTCATCATAAGGGCTCTCAGTTCGGCCCATGTCTGTGCGAGAGCAACTTCTGCACCTTGGTCCCTCATAACCCCGTTCCACCATGTCAAAGCCCTCTTCTGAAATACGCTCGAGGAGAACTCGACCTTGCGATTATCCGGACACTGCACATGGCGAAAAGTATTCTCTATGCTCTCGAACCACTGAAGAAGCCCAGTCGCTCCCTCAGAACCACTAAACTTGAGTGGTTTAGCCTGGTTAAAATCCTTGTATTTGCATGGAACATTGTTGTTGTTGTTGGCCTGGTTCCATTGAGCAAAGAGATTTGGAAACTGAGCAGCCATCTGCTGCGCAATAATTTCTGCCAGCTCGGCAGTAGCTATCTGGTTCTCGCGTCGAGGAGGCATTCTAAAAGAGGAAAACATGAAAAGAAAACGAGTGAGATGATTGGATGAAAAGAATGAGTTGATAAAACAAGAATTGCAAACAGCATAGATGGTGGTCATTCGTCCGTATCACAAAGCAAACAAACGACTCACAGTGACTAATCAAAGTAAATGGATCAAAAATAATGTATAATGAAGACATGCTCGCCTATAAGTGAACACTCATCCCAAGAATTCCCAGGTAAGCACAACTGGTCTCGCGTCTGGTTGAGATGTATACGAAGTGCTTGCCTAGACAGAAAACTCAGAATACAGGCATTCACCCTTCCAGTTTGCACATGTTCACATTATTTAAAACCCAAAACGTTTGACGGGATTTTTGAAAATTAGAAGGCACAAGGCCAAAAACCAAACTTGAAAAGGGTTCAAAACCATAAAACAGAGGGTTCAAAACCTTACAATTGAGGGTTCAAAACCTTGTAAAAATTTATTCAAAAACAGATGATTGTTTTTCAAAAATCGTTTCGGAAAAATTTTGGTTCCATGTTTTGTTAATCACCTAAGGATAGGTGATGTACATGTTTTAAGATCTAAACACAAGATAACTTGTGTTAGGTTCCAAGAAAAGTTATAGTCTAGGTCAAAGCATTACTAATAACCTAATTCCCTATAACCATTGGCTCTGATACCAACTCTTCTGTCACACCCCGACCGCGTAAAACAACAAATCGCGGCGGAAACATCGGGGCGTGTTGCGACAGAATTAATTGTTTCATAACCATGGCACACAAAGTGTATTTTATTTATTAAACAAAGGGGTTACATTGTCTCAAAACAGTAAAATAACGAGTTCAGAACATAATTAAACATAGTCTATCATCTTTTAAAGTCTCTAAGGCACAGGTCCGCCCTAGTATCATGAACAACATCCTATGGAAAAGCACCTAAAAACACATGTGAAAATAGGTACGTCAGCATAAAAATGCCTGTGAGATACATAGGTTTTGTGAAAATAGGATTCATGACTTGAGTTTAAGAAAATGTTTAATCATGAACCTTGTTATTTGCTTTGTCTTGTAAATCATTTGAAAACAATAAGATCAGATGATATGTATAAGTAAATGTCAGGTTAAATAAATAACCATGTAAAAATGTGTTTGTATAAGGTAAGTTGTTTGTAAATCAATGTCTTGTGAAAAGCATGTTATTTGTATAAAATGTTCTATGTCTCAAACTGAAATGATTCAAATAACGTTACGCCATGTAATACCATACAAACACTTATATATAGGAAGTACCAGCGGCGTATCCACCATGCTTGTATCATATTACACACGCATCGTTACTTAATCACTTAATCAAACCAAACCAATTGTCGAATGTATTGAAAAATATGTCAAAGTGTTTATGTCAAGATGTAAATCATGTCAAATGTCTATGTCAATTATCCATGTCAAATGTCTATGTCAAATATCCATGTCAAATGTCTATGTCAAATATCCATGTCAAATGTCTATGTCAAAATGTCATGTATGGCAAGTGAAATGTCTCAACTAAACCATATGCACGAAAACAAAGTATTGAAGTAAAACTTGGTTTAAATCAAAGCTATGTTTTGTGTAAATGCATGCAACTATTTAATATGAACATTTATGCGGTATTGTGAATATGCATACATCCAAGCCTGGCGACTGTGGTGATAAACCCTTTAAACAAATTAAAGGTCTATCTGTCTTTTGTCAACGAATTCGGTCATTCCTTTCTGTCCCCTTACCCTGGGATGTCCGGAACGGGAGTTGTCAATTCCTATGGTACCACTACCTACTAACGAACGGCGTAGCTAATGTTAATGAACGTATTGTCCCATGTAAACAAACCAAATGTCATAACAAAATGTGAGCATGTGAAAACAATGCACTAAGTATGTAATCAAATGAACATACATAGCGTGAAATGTCATGTAAAACGATGTACTAAGTAATGCACACAATGGGCACACCTAGCATGAAATGTCATGTAAAACAATGTACTAAGTAATGCACACAATGGGCACACCTAGCAGGAAATGTCATGTAAAACAATGTACTAAGTAATGCACACAATGGGCACACCTAGCAGGAAATGTCATGTAAAACAATGTACTAAGTAATGCACACAATGGGCACACCTAGCAGGAAATGTCATGTAAAACAATGTACTAAGTAATGCACACAATGGGCACACCTAGCAGGAAATGTCATGTAAAACAATGTACCAAGTAATGCACACAATGGGCACACCTAGCATAAGATGAAATGAAATCATGTACTATAATGTACTAACGAACATAGCAGTATATGATGTGAAAACAGGAAAGCATGAAAGTAACAAGTAGGCACATGTGTTCCACCCCAAAACAGTTTGGAAAACAGTAAAAGAGGGGTCTATGTACTCACATAAACACCTTGAAAACATTTAAAAGAGGGGGTTCTATGTACTCACTTGAGATTGCTCAGTTGTATAAAGATAACCACCAAGCAATGCAAGAGATCTCGGAATCAAACGGCACCTAGTATAGGTAACTATGTTAATAAACCGGACCTATCTCGGAAGACTGGGTAGCATTAGGGTTTGTAAACCAAATGAGTGTCGGAACTCACGTGATATGGTTTAACAAAGCCTACATGCTAAATGAAACTTAACATAATTGTTTACGACCCATTACGACCTGTTTAGGAAGCTTATGCTACTTTAACGCGTCGTGCGCGTGAAACGCGTTCGGACCGCCTAACTAGTCCTATGACAAGTATTATATGCCTAAACATGTTACATAATCAGTTACGTGACAAAAGTTTAGGTTACATATGCTAAATTACCAATTATGTATGAAAAGGGTATTCTGGTAATTTACCTAAGGCATATAAACTACCTATCATACAACTACTTAAACGTCGTGACCATAAGGTATAACCTCGGAAGGTTATTCCCTACACTATGGTCACCTAATGTGTTTGGTCGGATCCTAATGATCGACCAAACTGGGTTGGGTTCGAAGGTATAGGCGATTTATTAGATCGCCTACCCTACGACCCTAGACAACGTGGTAATCAGTAGGCATAGTCCCAAGGGACTATGACCATCGTGATTACAATCACGTTGCGAAGTTCTAACGAACTTCGCATTGACCATTACTGGTCAACGCTGAAAGTCAAACAAAGTTTGACTTTCTGACTTGAAAAGCAGTAAAAATAAGGAAAAGAACGAAAGAATACTTACGAAGGGTCCCCGAATGCTAATCTAAATCAGTATAGTTCAGGTATGAAACAAAGTTTCAACTTAGAACACAACTAATAAGATTCTAGTAAGTAATGAGGTTGGATGGCATGGGTATTTATAGAATTCGGGTAACCGTTGAGATCGTTTCTTGGAAAAGGGGAAAAGATCTAGCCCGTACACTTGTTGAAAGGTTTATGGAGCCACATATGCTCCTTAACTTAGTGACACATCATCTTAAACATGTGGTTAAGGATTAATTGGTTGCAACTTGTGTTTAAATGCATTGAATCTGTCCAGAAGGGGGGCTCGCGTGACGCTAAGGCCCGTCGTGTCACGCTAGGCCCCTGTTTTGGCAGATTTTGCATAAATGGTCCCTGCACCTTGTTTAAGCGATTTTCGATGCGTTTGAACCCCGTTAACCTCATTTCAAGGCTCTAAAATGAAGTTGAAGTATAGGGGACTCAAAACATGCTCAAAAATATCTCGGATGATGGTTCGTTTGGTCGTACGAACGCGATGTTCGCTTAATTACGACGGAATGCGCACAAGCGCGAAAACGATCCAAATGACGCGACGAATGTATTTTTCTTATGGCGAACACTAAAATAAAATGTAGTCATGCTTTCATAAATTTTTGGATGTCCAGATGTATTCAGAACGTAAGTTATGGGCGAAAATGCAAACTTGTGCACTTTTTGACACTTTTAGTCCCTGAATGTTCCAAAAGTTTATTTTAGCACACCAAACCCCTCAAAGCCTATTTCTAAGCTATGTAAAGGATATTTAAGGTGTGTTTAACTTATGGTCATGTTCCGGAATGTTCGTTACAGTTCAAATTGACATACTTTCGCAGTTTGTCATATTTAGTCCCTGTAAGCGAATTAACTTGTTTTTGCTGAGGATTGTTGGAGTAAAGGAAGGAATGGGAATGGAAACCGCAACGATACTGGTAATAGAAACAATGGTGGAAATGGGAATGGCAATGGTAACCGAACTGGGAATGGAGCTGGGCGAAATCAAGGATGCTTCAGTTGTGGAAGCAACGAACATTTCATGAAAGATTGTCCAAAAGGAAACAACGCTCCGGCTCGAGCATTTGTGATTGGAGCAAGAGACGCACGCGAGGACCCTAACGTGGTCACCGGTACGTTTCTCATTAACAATCACTTTGCATCAATATTATTCGACACTGGCGCCGATTATAGCTTCATGTCTGTCGAATTTAAACGCATACTTGGTATAGAATCTAGTAGATTAGAAATACCTTATTCTATAGAGCTAGCCAATGGTAAACTTGTTGAGTCGGGCGAAGTTGTTAGAGGTTGCACATTGGAACTTGGTGAACGAAGATTTAGCATCGATCTCTTACCTATTCAATTGGGTAGTTTCGACGTAGTGATCGGGATGGACTGGTTGTCCAAAAACAAAGCTGAAGTTATTTGTCACGAGAAAATCATTCGCATCCCTTTAGCGGATGGTGAAACTCTCATCGTGCATGGAGAAAAACGAGACGCGCCTCTTCGAATCATCAGTTGTATGAAGGCACAGAAGTGCTTGAGGAAAGGATGTGTCGCTTTCCTAGCGCAAGTTATAGACAAGAAGGCTGTGGAGCCGAAGCTCGAAGACATTCCCGTGGTGAAGGAATTTCCTGATGTATTCCCTGAAGATCTGCCAGGACTACCTCCGCAACGACAAGTCGAATTCCGTATAGACTTGGTTCCAGGAGCTGCTCCTGTAGCCAAGGCACCCTATCGACTTGCACCATCCGAAATGCAAGAATTATCTACACAACTCCAGGAGTTGTTGGATAAAGGATTCATAAGGCCAAGCTTCTCACCCTGGGGAGCTCCAATATTATTCGAGAAGAAGAAGGATGGAACACTGCGGATGTGTATCGATTACAGGGAACTGAACAAGCTCACAATCAAGGATCGGTATCCGCTACCAAGGATTGATGATTTATTTGATCAACTGCAAGGATCGAGCTACTATTCCAAGATCGACCTTCGATCTGGATACCATCAGCTGAGAATCCAAGATGAAAGCGTGCCAAAGACTGCATTCAGAACGCGCTATGGGCACTACGAATTTCTTGTGATGCCATTTGGACTGACGAATGCACCAGCGGTCTTTATGGATCTAATGAACCGCGTGTGCAAACCATATCTCGATCAATTCGTGATTGTATTTATCGATGATATCTTGATTTACTCGCGAACGAAAGAAGAACATGAGCAACATCTCAGAACCATCTTGGAGCTACTGAAGAAAGAGAAACTTTATGCAAAGTTCTCGAAATGCGAATTCTGGATTCGCGAAGTACAATTTCTTGGTCACGTGGTGAATGAGAAGGGCATTCATGTAGACCCGTCCAAGATTGAAGCAATAAAGAATTGGGAAGCTCCCAAGACCCCAACTGAAGTTCGACAATTTTTGGGCTTAGCGGGCTACTATCGGCGATTCATTGAGAATTTCTCGAAGATAGCTCAACCGCTAACGACCCTGACTCAGAAAGACAAGAAGTATGACTGGGGTCACAAACAAGAAGAAGCCTTTCAGCTACTTAAGAACAAGCTCTGCGATGCACCGATACTATCGTTACCCGAAGGCACTGAAGACTTCGTGGTATACTGTGACGCCTCACGACAAGGCTTGGGTTGCGTGCTCATGCAACGCCAAAAAGTCATCGCTTATGCTTCAAGACAACTGAAGGTTCACGAGAGAAATTATACCACTCACGACCTGGAGCTGGGTGCAGTGGTATTCGCCTTGAAGATTTGGCGACATTATTTATATGGTACTCGATGTACAATCTTCACAGATCACAAAAGCTTACAACACATATTTGATCAGAAAGAATTGAATATGCGCCAGCGACGTTGGGTCGAGCTGCTGAATGATTATGACTGTGAGATTAAGTACCATCCTGGAAAGGCGAACGTTGTAGCAGACGCGTTGAGCCGAAAAGAAAGGGTTAAGACCCTAAGGGTTCGAGCATTGGAAATGACGATTCGAACGAACCTCACTGCACGCATTCGAGATGCACAACAAGAAGCTCTTAAAGAAGAGAACCGTAAAGCTGAATACCTCCGGGGTGCATTGAATTACATGGTGCCAAACGAAGAGGGAGCCTTATACTTTAAGAAGCGTATTTGGGTTCCACTCTATGGTGGCATACGAGAAGTCATCCTTAATGAAGCCCACAAATCGAGGTATTCGATCCATCCAGGATCGGACAAGATGTACCAAGACTTGAAAGAGTACTATTGGTGGCCGAGACTCAAAAGCGACGTTGCTGTCTATGTTGGAAAATGCCTAACCTGTGCGAAGGTTAAGGCCGAATATCAGAAACCGTCCGGCCTACTACAACAACCAGAGATTCCCGTATGGAAGTGGGAACAAATCTCGATGGACTTCATAACGAAATTACCCAGGACCCCGAGAGGGCACGATATGATATGGGTAATAGTTGATCGATTAACGAAGTCTGCGCATTTCCTACCAATCCGAGAGAAGGATAGCACTGGAAAGCTGGCAGAGATATACTTAAGAGAAATTGTGGCACGACATGGAGTGCCAATCTCAATCATTTCAGACAGAGATGGACGCTTTGTCTCAAGAATCTGGCAATCATTTCAGGAAGCCTTTGGATCTCAGTTAGATCTAAGCACGGCATTCCATCCACAAACAGACGGCCAGAGCGAACGGACTATACAAACGTTAGAAGATATGCTTCGCGCATGTGTCATGGACCTAGGCGGCAGCTGGGATACTCATCTACCTTTAGTTGAGTTTTCCTACAATAACAGTTATCATACAAGCATAAAAGCCGCGCCGTTCGAAGCTCTGTATGGCCGCAAATGCCGATCGCCCCTGTGTTGGGCAGATGCTGGAGATAAACGTATGGTTGGTCCTGAACTTGTACAAGAGACAACCGACAAGATTGCGCAGATCCGAGAGCGCATTAGGGCGGCTCGAGAACGACAAAAGAGCTACGCGGATCCAAATAGAAAATCGGTAGATTTCAAGGTGGGAGACAAAGTGTTGTTAAAAGTCTCACCATGGAAGGGCGTAGTCAGATTTGGAAAGCGTGGAAAGCTGAATCCACGATACATCGGACCATTCAGAATATTGAGAAGAATTGGTACCGTGGCATACAAGTTGGAGTTACCGGCAGAACTTAATGGAGTACATGATACGTTTCATGTATCCAACTTGAAGAAGAGTCCAACGCAAGAAAACGTGACCATCCCGTTGGATGAAGTGCATATTGATGAAGCCCTCCAATTTACAGAACAACCCGTTGAGGTTGCCGACTGGAAAGTCAACAAGACCAGGAGGAGCAGTGTGAAACTTGTTAAAGTACGTTGGAGCTCTAAGCACGGACCCGAGTATACATGGGAACGTGAAGACCAGTTCAAGAAAAAGTATCCCCACCTATTCAAGAAGACTCCAGCGAGAGTTAGCTCAGTCTGAATTTCGGGACGAAATTCTTTTAACGGGGGGAGACTGTGACAACTGGCACAAACCGGTAATTTCCGTACACTATAATTATTGCTTAATGACTGCAATTAAGAGTTTAAGTGTCAGAAATGTCTGAACACACGTTTAAACAAGTGAATTCATGCATGTTGTATACTACAAAATATTGCTTTATGCATAAACAAGAGCGTTGCGTCAGAATAATAGTAAACTCACCGGTAAGACACACTGTGTCGACTGAACTGCAGAAAGCAGTCAGACATCAGAATTGAGGCCTAGGTGTAGGTCCGACAACAAGAATGCATTAAAACCCAAGAATACATACAAGGGTTAATATATATGAAATACGAAAGCAAAAATAAGCACTAAAAAGCACCCGAAACGCACTTTAAGTGCAGAATTTATACAAATCAGCAATAATTCAGCATTTGAACATATAAATATTATGCAGAAATGTCGTTTTATTACCCAGAATATTTCCCTAAGTGTTGGGAACCGATAGTGTTACAAAAAGACACTTATTAGACACTAAATGGTGTAATTTAGCACTTTAACGAATCGGTATGTAACCGAACAACCGGACTATACCCGGGATATGAAAATATTATTATTTTCACTATCTATAAATTTCTGAGCTAGTTAGGGTCCCCGAATACCCTAACACCCTTCATATTACACTACACACTAGTAACCGGGTTTAATCCCTAAACTAACTAATTGGTTAAGAATTACACTTTACCCCCCCCCCCCCTTGGCTGATTTTCGAACCAATCATGGCCCCACACAAGATTTATTCAAATCTTCCTAAGATCTCCTATAATCTATTCTTGGATTTAGTAAGATTGGTGTGTACTTATGGGGACATGGTGACCAAAAGGTAAAGACCCAAGACTTGTCTATAAGTAGAAGCATATGCACAACATGATCTTACACAACACAACACCACATTTCACTCTCTCTTCTCTTCTCTAGAGCTCTCGGCCGAACCCCCCTATGATCACCCACCCATTTTCGACTTCCATCTTCATCATTCCAAGGTGATACAAGTATTAGAGGTTGCGTATTAGGAGCTTTGGTGCACTCGGAACGCGAAGGACCTCTACCGTTAGCTTTTATCCACGCGTTTTTCATCAAAGATCTTCCCTAGCCTTGAGCTAGAGGTATAACACTTAGAACTCTTATTTGAACATATCTAAGGTGGTTAAAAGAAGTATTGTCGGTTGAATCTCGTTAAAATGAAAGATGATGATTAAAAGTCTACTAAAAACACTTAAAGTGGTGGTTAATAGCATATAACTTGTGTAAAAGTCGTAGGACTTGAAATATGTGATTATTGAGACCCGATCTATGATGTGGTAGCTCGGATCTCCGTTTAACCCGACTTTGTAAGATCATGTATCTTCACATAAGCTCGTTTTTGACTAAATACAAGGGTTAAAGGCGAAACTCTACCACACAAGATGCATGAACTTGTGTGAAAATATTTTACTTGTGTAAAAGTGATTTAATCGGTAAAATGGTGTTTAAAACTAGCAGATCTACGTATCTGCAAGTGGTATTTTTGAAGAACCACACTTTAAAGAAATCACATGTTCTAAACCGGATCTTACACAAACAAAAGTGGTTTTTGTGAACAAACAAGTATGTGGATACTTGTGTAACAAGAGTTTTAACAAAGAAATAATTTTCGTAAAAACCGACTAGAAGTTGTAAAACTTCATACTCTTTAAAAATAAAGTTTTTAAGAAATTAAACTTATTTTTAAAGATAACAAGACTTACTAAATGTGCTAGTAAGATACTACACAATCTTGGTAAATATCCAAGTTCATGAAGTGGGGAAAAGTAGTGATTATTGATGAAAAATTGTTGTTGCTGATTGTTGTTGATTGATGATGATTTAAAAGAAAATAAACACACGTTTTGAAAACGTGGGAAACCTCCATTTTTAGGGGAAACTCTGTCGAAATTTTTATAAATTTTGACACTTAGAAAAATGTAAGTTTTTGAGAAACTTATTCCCTAAAAATGTGTTTAAAAGCATTAACAAGGTTTCCCTAACTTTTGATGATAAGAAATGGTGATTTCTTGAAGAATAAAAATGGATAATAAGTATATATTTTTGAGAGAAAAATATATATTATTTTATCACCAAATTTTGTGCTAAGTGTATATAGTATGTGTTATACGTGCTAGTGTATTAAGACTTAAAAATACACTAAATACTCATGAGGAGTAGAAATATAGAAATACACATACAAAACACAAGATACACGATTCGGGTGCAAAGTGCAAAACATAAAAGACTTATATTTATTTTTGGAGAAAATAATATAAGTAAGATACGTAGTTAAAAATATAAGAATATTTTTAACACAAGAATATACACAAAAGAGAGTGACTGTACTTGTGCGACGCAAGTCTAGTGACTAACGTTAAGAAAACGCGTATAGGTTACGACGTTAATTAAGCAAATCCGGTGGAGTTTACGACGCTAGGAACGCAAAGTTGTGAGTTCATGCTCCCCCTTTTCTCTTAACTGTTTTCAATTTTATAACTTCGGGGGTGAAATACATGTTACGTGATATAATAAACGAGAATTGATACTTGATGTAATAAACGAGAATTGATACTTGATGTAATAAACGAGAATTGATACTTGGTATCATAAACGAGAAATAGTGTCACGAATAGGGTACCATAAGCACCATTAATCGTGTACATACTTAGACCGCAGAACAAAAGGTTAGATCTAACGGGTACTCGGGCAGCCCCACTCTTGGTGACCACTAGTACCGAGGAGTGTTTTTGTGTCTCCGTCGTGAATCGACAACTAGAAAAATGCCTATGGTTTGGTGACTTCCTATGTCGTGTCACATGTTAATGGCCTTGCAACCCATTAACTACACAAGAATACTTTATTTGTACGAAGTTCGTACACAAGAATACATTATTTGGTTTATACCACAAGAATACTTTATTTACACAAGAATACCTTACTTGGTTTATACCACAAGAATACTTTATTCAGTTTACACTACAAGAATTCTTTATTTTCACAAGATACTCGTTATGTTTTCATACAAAGTATACAAACATGAAATACAAAACTGCATGAATTCACACCAACATTATGTTGACGTTTTTCCAAAAACTCACATGTATTTCAGGTAACTAGGATGGATGTGCGCGTGGTCTTGCTTATGCTCGTGGATGTCGCTTGTGTTTAACTTTAAATAAAGTTGTAAACTTTTGAGACAATGTCTTTATGCTGTCTAGCGATGTAAACGCTAACGTATGTTTTCAAATTATGG
Organism: Helianthus tuberosus; assembly: GCA_030545235.1. Classification (NCBI taxonomy): domain Eukaryota; kingdom Viridiplantae; phylum Streptophyta; class Magnoliopsida; order Asterales; family Asteraceae; genus Helianthus; species Helianthus tuberosus. The sequence goes on along the minus strand of CM060429.1, from coordinate 44,884,066 downwards.
TATTTGAATGTTATTTTACGAGCATGTAGCATTGTTTACTCTTCGTATGCAATGAGAACCTTTCATGATCACACCTCGTGCTTCCGCCGCAGAATGGGGTGTGACACGAAATATGTTATAGCATATAAAATAAATTAAAAACAATAAAAATTAAGCTTAGGCGGGTCGCGTAGGACCCCATCCCAAGCTCACGCGGGCGGTATCAAGGCTGAACCTTGATTCCGGTAAAATTATAAGTTAAGGCGGGCCGCGTAAGCTCACCTTAACTCTTACGCGGGCCGTGTGAGATCATCAAACGCGGAGACACCAGAAGCCGACACGTGTCGACATCGTGGTGGATCTACATGCTGACCCAGCTAAGCTACATGTTGACCAGGTGTTGACGCGGGCCGCGTAAGCCTCGCTTATCCTTTACGCGGGCCGCGTAAGGACCAGATTTCAGCCCAATATAAGAAGGCCTCGGGATTTCATTTCAACTCGTTCATTTCTGTTTCTCAATCTCAAATTCTGTAGTAGTGTTATTATACGGGGGTATTATATCCCCCTAATTAGCGAAGTTCTGCTCCGTTGTAAGTATTATAACCCCAGTTTCGTAATAGTTACGCTGCCCGATTGATTTAGGGTTCCGTAACAACTGTCGTGGTTCTGCCCGACGTAGTTGTTGGAATGCTGTCTCGGGGAGGGTATCATTAATATTTTCAAAGGGTTATGATACTAACCAATGTACATTTGTATAAATTATAGATTATATCCAGGAAACCCTTACGCAAAGTCTAAGATAGCAATGTGAGTTTATCCAATTTTTGATAACCTTTTTGTAATATTTTATAAGACCTTAAATGTTTTACAATGTGATTAAGCGGTGATTGAGTCTTTGTAGTTCTTCAATTACTGCCGGTATGTTGGGGTTTTGTATACAAAATTTATACTACACTGTGTGTAGTAAGTCAGGACGACATTAATACGTTACCATTGAACAACGAGTGAGCCAATGGGGAACATGACCCACAAGTCAGGATTGACAGTACTGAATGAGTAATTGTGTAGAAATAAACAATGTGATCGCTCTCAATACTGTTTTAATTAATAAAATGTTTCTTAATTAAAATGGGATTCACTCACCAGTATTTCCGACTGACAAATGTTTTTAAAACGCGTTTCAGGAAACACAATGTGACAGCCAATCAATAAAAAGCCAGCTGGAGAGCACTGAAGGCTTGAGAAAAATGTGGCTATAAAAGTTACATAATAAACGATGTTTTAAACTCAATAAAATAGGGGTTGTCCCTATAAATGTATTGTAATAAGAAACTTGGGTTTTGCCCATGTTATTATTATTATTATCAAATATGGTGGTTTTACTCTGATAAACATTTCCTAACTACGGTCCTGATGTAATTTCCGCTGCAAGATTAAATAGTTGATACCACCGAAAATCTGAGCTCGCGTCCGCCCGTTCCCGGGACAGATAAGGGATCGGGGGTTGCGACACTAGGACCTTCAGGAACTTCAGGAACTTAGGTCAAAACTCATAAAAGGTTGTCACTTAGGAACCGCGTCTGTTAACTCAAGCAAACCCAATCATTCAGACGTATATGCTATTTCAGATAGCCAAACGAGTAAAGTACTCAAATTTCTTTTATTGAAATTTCCACTTTTGTGTCTAGCCGGTAGCTTTTTACATCTCTACTCCTCTTAATAGTATTTGCATCACGACAATTTTCTTCAGTAAAATGAACCCTCCTTGTCTCGATACTTGATCATTTATTCATTATAGCGAATACTCATTGTTTCATTCCTTGGAAATTCATATGTTATGCATGCACCATTTGTTATGCATGTGGTTTCGTTTCGAATAAGCGCTTCATCAAAGTTCAAATAATATTTTGCGACATCTAATTATTGATTTGTGATTCAAATGACCTACATTACTGTGATTGTTGGCTCCTTTGCTATCGAGACAACACACCTTCTTGAAATTTCTTTTCATTCCATTTACATACAAGGTTTATCCTTGTATCCATGCCGAAAATTCCTTTGTCAATGCATGTATTTATTGTCAAATTTCGCTAAAACCAAGTTCAATTGCTTGAACTTGTCCATTTCGCATATTCGATTCAAAACACCATATGATGTATTGAACGCATCATATTCAAATTCATTTTTGCAAATGTTTCTTTTGTCCCGAGTCGTAGTAGACTTGTTTGGTCTACGACTCCAATAAGTCGTCTGTTGATTTCGACACCTTGTGGTGATGTTTTCACTAAATTAAAGCTTGCACTAATCTCGTTTACGCATCTCGTACACGGATTTAATTGTTTATTTATTGATTTGCTCTAAATCCCTTCTGTTTTATCATAATTAAAGTAGTCTTAACGCAATCGTGTGTTAAAGACAACGGTACATAAATTCATTTTATATTCCAGTGTACCTCCTAACGGTTCTTTCATTACCGATCGAATGCCTTGCAGCATTTATTGCTTTTTCATTCTCGATCGAAAATAGTAGTTCTTTGGTGTTCTATAATCAATTGAAAAATCCTACGATGCCATTTGAATCGAATTTTCAGGTTTGCTTTATTACACTTTCATTTAATTTCAAACACGGTGAACTTGTTCGATCACCGCTATTATTGAATTATGTCAATTACAACACCTTGTGGTGTCATTACAAACTTGTAGCCTGTGCTAGTCATGGTCAAACGTTTCACACGAAACTACACATACTTTTGTTTGACTTGTCATTTAAACATTCCTAATGCAACTACGAATTAAGACAATGATACAGCAGATTCGATTGTATTTCATTTCGGTGTATTTTCGCAATTCAAGAATGTCAACACATTAATCTTAACCATTTAATTGTTCAAAAGTTGACAGATCACTTTCCTGTTACCACCATATTCGAATTGTTAATTTTGAGTTCATCTAGCGGATGCTATTGTTTCTAAAAACTCATTTGCATATTAAGAACGATCGTTTGGAATTCTATTGGTCGAAACTCTTCTTTTATGGAACCCCTATGAAATACGATACACTAGATCGTACATCTATATGTCTCGTATCTTTTGACATCAAATTCTGAAACACTCACCTCTTAACCGCTGGATTCTTATTGTTGTAGTATGTCCCTGGATTCACCTGATTTGAATAAGTCTTATTTTGGTTTTGTGGTTATTTACCTTGGTATTATTCATATCTACACACGTATAACGTAACCCTAAGGAGTTAATGTAGCTTAAATTTCGAGGACGAAATTTTCTTAGCAGGGGGAGAATGTGACAACAGTCAAAATTCCAAGTATCCGTACAATTATTAAACAATGATTAGTGCTTAATGACTGTGCTGAATTACAATTTACTTACTTGAATTGCTTTCTGATTAATGCCATATACATACATGTGCATCATATATTGCAAATGACATATCAATACTGCATACAAACTTTGTTAATTCGGATGATGCACGAAGCACCGGCAGCACAGTTATCAGACAAATCAGAAAAATGCTGACGAAGTTCAGTACATAGACAAATATGGTATTGAGGTACAGGATGAGTCAGAAACCAAGTATTACACTAGTATAGTGTGTAGGAAAGTAATGATCATAAAACTGCCTTCCTAGTGATAATTAAAGTGCCGGAAACTGCCTAAAACTCACATAAACTGCAGAATTCTGCAGAAAATTAGCAAATTCAGCATTTAAACACACTTATATCATGCAGAAATATGGTTAAATGGTCCTAAATGCTTTCCTAAGTGTCGGGAATCAAAAGTGTCATAAAAGGGTACGTAAAGCACACTAAACTGCATAGTTTAGCACCTTAACGAACCGGTAACCAACCAAACAACCGGACACTACCCGAAACACCAAATTTTCACTAGAAGCACTGTTTTAACATTACCAAGCTAGATATGGTCCCCGAGCATCATAACACATCACATAACATCTAGTAACTAATACATCCAACCAAATACTTGAAATCTAACTATAAAATCTAACTTAGTTGAAACCTAAGCCTAAGACCCCCCCCCCCCCCCCACCTAGTAATCGGCCAACATGATGGGCCCACCATAGATTTTATCTTGTTATTTAATTAGATCATGCTTCCACTTTATTACACACATTATACACTAGATTATATGTTGATGAAGGTTATAAGTAAAACCCATAGTTCAAGACCCTCATTTCATCAACTTCACCAACACATGAGCTCTCTCTCTCCCTCCCTTTCTTCCTCTCAGCCGTAGCTCACCACACACACACCCACCTTCATTTCTCATCTTCCATACATTCCAAGCATATACAAGGGTGTTAGACGTTGCATAAGGAAGCTAGGAGCTTTCGGAAGTTCAAGGACCTTCTTCATTTGCTTTTATCCACTCTATTTCTTCTCTTGATCATCCCTAGCCTTGAGCTAGTGGTAAGAATGCTAATCCTTCCATTTTACATCTATTTCAAGTGGTTAAAAGATGATTTATGATGATTAACTTTTGAAGAACACTAAGAATCAAAAGAATAAAACTTGAACATAAGCTTAAATCATGAAGAAATCATGTTGTTTATGTGTTAATCTACTTGTTGATTGTTGTTTACTTATGTAAATGATGTAGATCATCATATGATCTTGCAAGATCATGATTAAAAACATAATCTAGCAAGATGAGAGGATGAAAATGTTAGAGATTAATAGATCATCCTCATGAAAGACATGAACTTGAAAGAATATATTGTTTTTTTGTAAAATGATGATTAAAATGAGATGTAAGTCTTGTAGATCTATAATTTCAAGGATAATTTTCAAGAAACCAAGTTAAAAATACAAGTTTTACTTAACCTTGGTTCTTAAATAAATAAACCTCATTTTTGGTGGTTAATAAAGTGTAGAAGCACATATGTGACAAGAAAAATCCATGAAGAAACATTTTTACAAAATGTGATTATAAGTTGTAAAGAACTAACTTCTTTAAAAATGATGTTTTTAAAGAATCAACCACACGTTAAAGGGTAACAAGACTTACTAAATACACTAGTAAGTTACTACAAATTTTTATAAATTTTCAAGTTCATGAAATGGTAGTTTATGCTTGCTTTTGGCAAAATTGGTGAGTGTAGATTGTTCATTGTTGATTGTGGATTGGATTGATTGTGATGATATACAAAAGAAAATGATATACCTTGAAGGTATGGAAACCTCCATTTTTAGGGGAAACTATGACAAATTTTTTCTAAAAATTAAACACTTAGAAAAATATTTCTAAACAAATATTTACAAGTGTATTTTAAACCATGGATTCTTCACATAATGGTTGCCATAATTTTTGTTACAAAATTATAAATATTGGAGGTTGGTTTTTATAAATAAAAGTGACTAAATATGTATTTAGGAAAATATATATTTATAAGTCACCATGTGTGATTATTTCTATATTATGTGTATTAGTTATATTATTTTAGGACTTGAAATAATATAACTCATCAAAATACCAAAAATTACAATCCAAAATATTACCAAATTTCCAAAAATGTGAATAAACAAAGAATACACAAAATATTGGTGAAACCGAACAAAAGAATATAACTCACAAAATATTCCGGAAAATTTATTCACAAGTATATTTTTGGACACCAAGGAATCAAAAATATGATTTTTACAATTATTACAAGAATATATCATATTTTTTACAAGGGAAAAAATATATTATTTTTGGCAAGTAAAAATATATATTTTTCTTGAAATTTTTGAAGATATATTATTTTTGGAAGAAATATATATATTTTCTCAAACAAACATGAAACACACTATTTTTGGGAGAAAATGTATTTTCTTAAAGAAACTTGAAATATATTATTTTTTTGGAAAAAAATGGATAAATATATATTTTCCAAGTTAGACTCGAAAATATATTATTTTTGAAACTTATATGAAAATACAAATATTTTTGCCAAAGGAAAATTTTAAAAAAATTTTCTAAGTAATATTTCGTAAAATATATATTTTGGAAATATATATTAAAGTATTTTTACTAGAGATGTTATTCCAGAAAAACTTATACCAAATTAAGTATAAGAATACTTAACAATTATAAGAAGATACGTATTCTCGTACGTATAAATACACACTGGAATACGACACCAATACATGGCAAAAATATACAAGTATAAGGATACAAATACACCCATCCTTGGGAAGAAAATACATGTATAAATACTTGAAAAGTATCAAGTTAGAATATAATGCTTTAACTATTATTCCAAAATTTAATAAATATAATTTAAGTTAAAATATTTATTATTTTAACAAATAATTATATCACTTGGAATAATATTGAAGACACAAAGAACTGAACTCAAAGATACGGACTAATACTAAGTCAAGGCACGACCCGCTCGTCTAATAGATCATAGTACGTTGTAGGTAGTCGTGTACACACGAAGGAGCTTTGAGTAACCGTTGGTACGAAGAACGCAAAACCGTGAGTTCATGTCCCCCTTTTGTTTAACTGTTTTTGTTTTATAACTTCGGGGGTGAAGTACATGTTACAAATGATTACGATTACAAATGATTAACTAAGAAATGAACTGTTAGATCATGTGAATGGGTAGGCGTTAACTTGAGACCATTAATCCTTTATAAGGACCGAGGGACATGAGTGATAGATCTATTTGGGTGTTGCGAGCCCCACCCGTGGGTCCGCGAGTTGACCGCATGTGGTGACTATGTCGTTCCAGCCGGGAGGCTCGGTACGAAATACGCAAATGATTGAGCCTTCCTACACCGTTGCACACATGTTGATGGCCTTGCAAAACATTAATTGATCTGTTCATATTCTCTTTCATACAAGGGTTTGACAAATACATACTTAATTACAATGATTACAAAGTTTATTCGAGCTCACACACTAAACACATGAACTCGCTCAACTTTTGTTGATGTTTTCAAACTACATGTATTTCAGGGAATTAAATGTGGATCTGGCGGGCGTTTGGATGTTTCAAGTAATGTTGGGAATAAAAGATGTCATCCGGTGTCTTAGGGTTTGGGTAGTGTGTCTTATCCTGGACAAGACACATCTTCCAAGCTTGGTTTTTATTAATGTCTTTTGATGAGTCCTTATGGAACTCCAAAACAATTTGCATGGTTTGTAATTTAGATTTGAAGTCCGTGACTGGATTTCAAAACAATGTTGTTGCGATGTTTTAAAACTTAATCAATGGGTAAACATCTTGGTTTTATCATATAGTTGATTTTTATGGTTGAATGCAATGATATTAAGCAAGTCACACCAAATCACGGTTCCGCAAAAGTCAGGGTGTGACAGTAGGAAGGGAGGTTACCAAGAACCGCTTTCGCAAGAGTGATTCTACCCCCCAAAGATAGGGTCTTCGCCTTCTAACTAGACAACCGTTTTGCAAATTTATCAATGATAGGTTTCCAAGGACTAATATGCTTCATTTTATCCCCAATAGGAAGGCCAAGAAACTTAAATGGTACGGACCCCGTTTTACACCGAATGACGGTTGCCATGTTCTCCACCTCGTGATGCTCCACCCTCACCCCCATTAAGCTACTCTTTGAGAGGTTGACTTTTAAACCCGAAACCAAATAAAGGCATCTAAGAATCCTCCGAAGGTTAAGAACATTCTTCTTTGACCACGTACCCATGAAAATAACGTCGTTGGCATAACATAAATGTGTAAGGTTCGGACCTCCGTTAAGAAGTTGAACCCCGTTAAACAAACCCAAAGAAGTCGCTCGCTTCGTAAAGACCTCGAGCACCTCAAGAGCTAAAACAAAAAGGAAAGGCAAGAGCGGGTCGCCTTGGCGAAGGCCTCTCTTGAGGTAAACTCGTTCGTAGGGGAACCATTAACGAGCACCGACGCTTTACTCGACTTAAGGCATGCATTTATCCACCTCCTCCATCTTTTAGGGAACCCCATCATATACATGTTATCTAAGAGTAGCCTCCAATTCACCGAATCATACGCTTTGTCGAAGTCTACTTTAAATAATATAGTCTCCTTTTTTGTCTTTTTGCCCAAGAAATGACTTCATTCACTATTAATGGCCCATCAAAAATATTTCGTTTCTCGATGAAAGCAGATTGGGTTGGGGACGACACCGTATTCATGACCCCTTTAAGGCGATTGGCGAGCGTTTTAGCAATGACCTTGTACACGACCCCAATGAGGGAGATTGGTCTATAGTCCGCCAACTTTTGAGGGTCTTGCACTTTCGGGATCAAAGCAAAGAACGAAGTGTTGCATCCATGATTAATGTTACCCGACGTGTAGAATTGATGCATTAACTCCATAAATCTCGGTTTTAACTCACCCCAAAAACGCTTAATAAATTTAAAAGAAAAGCCATCAGGACCCGGGGATTTATCACCACCACACTCCCAAACGGCTTTCTTGATCTCCTCCTCCGAAAACAAAGCTATCAAACTCCGCTTATGGTTCATAGATAGCTTGCAAAACTCGTTGACCTCAAGTTTGGGTCTTCGGACCATCGGCTCAGCGAACTTACTTTTAAAAGCTTGCATAATTTTTTTTTCATACCAATGGGATCCGAGTAAACTGAGCCATCAATGTTTATAGCGCTAATCCGATTTGAGGCCTTCTTTAAATTGATGACATTATGAAAAAAAAAACTAGTGTTTTCATCTCCATATTTTATCCAGTCGATTCACGCTTTTTGCTTCAGTTCCATGCATTTTTGCTTTTCCAACTTCCTTAACACAACCTTCCAATTTGCTCTAGATTCCTTTTCCCCATAATCAAGGCTCCTATGTTCAGCAGACTTCTCCAAAACTGCCAAAGAATCCACTGCTACTTTCCTATCCTTATTCTCTTTAGCTTTAATACTAACCCTCTATTCTTTAATTTTTAACTTTAAAGATTTTAGAAGGTCCAGCAAATCTTTATCTCCCCACACGCTCCCTTTAGAGGACTTTGTCACCCCATACACAACATTCTCAAAACCCTCCAAGTCCATCCAATAATTGTAAAGTCTGAAAGGGGTCGCCCCAAAGTCCACTTGCAAACAAGCGAGAACGAGAGGGTTATGGTCGGACAATTCACGATTAAGAGCCTTGAAAACCGCATATGGTCATCGAGACATGAAGTCGATACAAACTAAATCCCGGTCAAGTTTGCTAAATTTTGTGCCGTCGTCCGATATAGGAGTAAACCTCTCCCCCGCCAACGGGTATTCCACAAGACCCGCAACCCGGATAAAATTGTTAAAAGCCAAAGCCCCGTTTTCGTCAAAGTTAGAATTTAACCTTTCGTGTCTATCCCGGACTTCATTAAAATCCCCCAGCATAACATTTTTTCCGATAAGGCGATTCCTTGCTGATAACAATTCCTCCCAAAGGCGCCGCTGATGCGTGTGTAGCGTGATATATTTTTGTTAATATTTTAAGCCCCTTTTTAACACTTTAGTCAAGTTTTAAATTAATAAAACACGATATTCTACTAACACTAAACACACATATGGGCAAGTGCACCCATTGTGAGCGTAGTATAGCATTGATAAGATACCGAGGTCGTTCAAGGACACAAGAGCTTTTAGTACCGGTTTATCCTTAACGTCTAATCAAATCAAAATTTTAGAAAAAGGTTTTAAACATGAAAAATAAAAACTAAAAATGCTGAAAAATAAAATAAAATAAAAACAGATAGACAAGATGAATCACTTGGATCCGACTCGCATTTAGTGTAACCTTTGATGATTTCCGCACTTTTGCACTTTTTAAGAGATTATCTTAGTTATAGTAGTGTCACACCCCGAAATATCAGAGCTGGCGGGACTGGACCGGTATCTTCATTGCACAGCGGAAGCAAATAAGCTAAGACTTCTAGAAATTGAACGCCTACTAAGTACTCGAATTCCCATGGGTTCTCCTATTCCAACGGTTCCATTATTTGAAAAATGCAACCTGAGAAAGAACATGCGAGAAAAATCAATGTAAAGTTGAGCGAGTTCATAGTTTGTTTTGAAAAGATTTAAAATAAATCAAAATTTAAAATAAATCTTTTTGAAAACCGGTTTAAAAGTTGTTGAGAAAACATAATAGAACATTTTTTTTCTCGGTATATCATATGAAAATTGTGAGTCTAGCCCACGAGAATCTTTGTGCATTGCACGAGAGAGAATGGACTGAGCCCAAAATAGTCTTTGTAAGCAGGACCAACACGTCCTCTTACTTGTACATAAGTTGAAAACATTATCAAAGTTTGTAAATACATGTATTATGAGTTTGCGTCAAATGAATATTAAAAACATATGAAAGTTATAGTGTTGTAAGTTGGTACGTAAAGCATCTATGAACATGTTGATCATTAATGTTTCGCTAGGACATTAATATATGCGATGACATAGGAGGTACTCAACCCGCGTAGGCAATTTAAGTGTCGAACTCTCGACAATGGACACAACAGCACTCTAGTGGTCACCCCTGGACCGTGAGTGGGGCTCGCCCGTACCCATTAGATCTAACCTTTGTTCCTTGGTCCTCAAAAGGATTAATGGCACCTCAGTTACAGCCTATGCTCACATGATCTAAGAGTTCATTCCATAACTTAATCATACCTAAGTTTGACATGTATTTCCCCCCGAAAGTTGTAAACTGAAACGTTGAAAGAAAAGGGGGACATGATCTCACTGAGTTGTCTCGTTTTTCGTACGCAGGCCAACCCAGTCCTGTTGTTGTAAGTAGGACATTCCCGTCTCTAGTCATGAAAATCATGCACGTTTCGTAAATACACATTTCTTTTGTAAAACCGGTATGTTTAGTCTAAATCGTTCGTAAACCATTTAAGATCCTTGAAATCCATTCGCAACACGGTTTATAAATATGAGTTTTCGTTCATCGAGAAGTTGTTTATTTTTGCAAAACTTGCATGTCTTTCCACCCCCGAAAACATTTGTAAAAATGAAAAACTAGAAAAAGTGGGGGTTATGAACTCACCTCGACATTCCTGTGCAGTGCTAGCTTAGCGTGATTCCGTAGTGTCGTTCCAAGAACGTGTATTTAGCTAGCGTGCAACTATGACATTCCTACGAAGGAATACTTATGAGTTTTCTAATAAAACAACGTAGTTAAACTACGTGTCCGAGCTCTACCGAATCGCTAACAAAACGACTCTACGAAGGAAGGTGTAGATGAATAATGGTACGTATTCGAAATGTCATATACGATACGGTAACATACCGTTGAAGTTTTCGCAGGATGGAAATATGTAATTATATATACATATATATTTGAAAACTTGACGCTTGAAACGAATATAAACAAATATACTCATTTTATAAGAATATTCGAACTAACGACGGTTATAATGAATATAACTAATTATATTTTATAAATAATCGTCGAATAATAGTCGTTCGAAAAAACTATATTTATCGTATAAAAATTATACGAATAACGACGTTAAAATAAACATAGAACATTATATTTGTTTAATAAAAGTATACGGATTAGTGCCGTTTGAAATAAATATAACCATTATATTTATTTTACGAAAGTACACGAAGTTATTTGATTTGTCGTTTTGAAATAAACATGAATAACTATATTGGTTTTAAACTCATATCTCATGTTTGTCGAATATTACAACTCCGTTTGTTAGAAATAAGTATACACTTATATTTATTTCTATAAGATACCTTGAATTCAGATAGGTGTCGTTTTTTTATAACAAAATACGTTTCGTTTATCGGGTTTTTAACGAAAACGGACAGAGTTTCATCTGTTTTTGGACGATCCCGACAACTAAAGTGTCGATATATTTTCAAAACGCAACAATAATTCAACCACAATATATATAATTTTCGTTAAGTGTCACTAATCGTATCGGTTCGAGCTCGGTTCGCGTAAAATAAAGTTTATATAAACAAAATAATAAAAAAATTCACGTCATTATGGTGTTACCGGGTCTTGCGTTGACTGCGTTTGATCGTGTTGACCAGGTTTGACTGAGTTGACCAGAACAGTTAACCGTTGTTGACTCGCAGAGTTGACCGAGTCAACCGGGTTAACGGAGTTAACCGAGTCAACCGGGTTGGACCCGAAACCAAACTCAGAACCGAGCATAATCTAACCCGAGACCTCCCGAAAGACCCAAACTGCGGCTGTGACCCGAACCAACTGAAGTACCTCGGACCACCACCCTTGCCGCCGCTGCTGCCACTACTCCGGCGGCCATACTATCATCGACCACCACCGACACTGCTGCAACAAAAACCAGACTGAAACGACCCCGAGCCATGCTAAAACAAACTCGAAACAAAGTGAAACTTGAACTAACCTTCTTGAACTGACCCGTAACGGAGCCGCCGTGGCTCCGATGGCCGTGTCACCGTCGGCACCTCCACTGCCGTCTCTCGATCCCAGTCGTCGGAAAATCCAACTCCGATCTGCCTTTCTCGTCTCTCTCACTCTCCACGTTTCACTCTCTCTCTCTCCGTCTGTGATACGCCGCCGTACACCACCACCGGATGGTGGTGGCCGACCCCCTTTTGGTTTGTTGGAGCTGCATAAGTAACGAGGGGTGGGGTTGCAGGTGGGTGTCTTTGTTGGAGAAGAAGCACCGCCGGTAAACGGCTCCGGTGCGGTTACAGGTAGATCGAGAAAGAGAGAGGGGTGAAGAAAGTTGAAGTTTTGATAAGATGCATTTAATAGAATGAGGAAATGATGGCATACACGAGACTTGTAGATTTCAGATTTTAGAAAATCAATTTCCAAGGTAGAATGGACTATTGAGTGAAGATCTAGCCAAGATCTAAAAAGTATAAAAAGAAATTGTGTTTAATGGGTGTGCACGGTCATAGAGAGGAAAAAGAGTTAGAGACATATTTGAATGGGTGAATGGATAATGAGAGTACAACGTATCTGGTTAGGAGATTGACAAATCTTGTGAGTAAATCTAGATTGTGATATTGTATGGATCTTTGCAAGGTAAACAAAATATAAATAAATAAGTAAATAAAGACATGTGGTGTATGTGTGTACGTAAAAAGGGAAACCATAAAGAAAGGAAGTGATGTTCACTTGTCATAATATATATATATATATATATATATATATATATTTTACGGTGTTGGTTCGTTACCGAGTATTGTTCAGCAGTCTTCTTGCAAATCCACATTCGCGTACTGTAAAGTCAGACAGGCGTTCCTAGGCATTCCAATACCCTAATTAAGTTAATACGTGTCTTAAACACTGTTCGTTATTGCCTTAAACGTTTATTAATCGCGTAATTAGAAGCCGTTAATTACCGGTTGTCACATTCTCCCCCTGTTGTAGAAATTTCGTCCTCGAAATTTAGTCTATGTTATCTCCTCAGAGTTGTGTCATTGCTAGGTAGGTCCGAATATTACCAGAGTGAATGACCGTGTAATCAAATCAAGACTTATTCGGATTACGTGAGTGTAAATACATTTTGCATCAATAAGAACCCAGTGGGTCAGTTGAGTTTGTTCCAGAAATCGATGTCAAGTGAACGAAGCGTAGTGATACTATCACCAACGTGACCAGGTTTACCAGGATCAACAAAAGAGGAATTTCGACCAATAGAATTCCAAACGAACGTTCACAATATGGAAATCAGTTTTCTTGAAACAATAGAATTCATTACCAACGGAAACTTGCGTTGGTTGTTGTATAGTTGAAACTCAGAATCAATAATCTCAAATAGATAGAATCATGAAATGATTTGTCAACTATTGAACCAATAAATGAATAAGATAAAATCAACGTGTTGTCGTTGTTGAGTCGCAAGGATACACCGAAATGAAATATAACCGATGTCACACCCCGACCACGTAGAACATACGAAACGTGGCGGAAACATCGGGGAGTGTTGTAACAGAATTTAATGTTTCAAATCCATGGCAATTGAAGTTTCGTTTGATTAATTAAAAGTGATACAATGTCTAATCAAACAAGGAAAAACAACATAATTAACTAGTCTTGCATCTTTTATTGTCACTAAAGCCCAAGTCCGCCTATATGTATCTTGATCATCTTATGCAACAGCTCCTGAAAAACACATGTGAAAATAGGTACGTCAGCATAAAAATGCCTGTGAGATACATAGGTTTTGTGAAAATAGGTTCCATGACTTATGTTTGAGAAAATGTTTAGTCATGAACCTTGTAATTTGCTTTGTTTTGTAAATCATTTGAAAAACAATGAGTTCAGATGATATGTATAAATAAGTAAATAATGTATGGTTAAATAAATGACCATGTAAGATGAGTTTGTATAAGATAAGTTGTTTGTAAAACAATGTCTTGTGAAAAGTATGTTATTTGTATAAAACGTTCTATGTCTCAAACTGAAATGATTCAAATAACGCTACAATATGTAATACCATACAAACACTTATATATAGGAAGTACCAGCGGCGTATCCACCATGCTTGTATCATATTACACACGCATCGTTACTTAATCACTTAATCAAACCAAACTAATGTCAAAATGTCTATGTCAAATATCCATGTCAAATGTCTATGTCAAAATATCATGTATGGCAAGTGAAATGTCTCAACTAAACCATATACACAAGAACAAAGTATTGAAGTAAAACTTGGTTTAAATCAAAGTTATGTTTTGTGGGAAATGCATGATCAAATGTCAATCATGTTAAAATGTCTATGCCGAAATGTCTATGTCAAATACGGTTCACACGGTTCACAGATACAAACGGTTCACAGGTACAATGGTTCACAGATACAAACGGCTCACAGGTACAACGGTTCACAGATACAACGGTTCATAGATACAACGGTTCAAAATGTAGTATAATGTGTTCACATGCTGGATGAGCATATGCAACAAAATGCAATGTAAAACAATGTACTAAGTAATGCACAGAATGGGCACACCTAGCAGGAAATGTCATGTAAAACAATGTACTAAGTAATGCACACAATGGGCACACCTAGCATAAGATGATATGAAATCATGTACTATAATGTACTAATGAACATAGTAAGTATATGATGTCAAAACAGGAAAACATGAAAGTAACAAGTAGGCACATGTGTTCCACCCCAAAACAGTTTGGAAAACAGTAAAAGAGGGGTCTATGTACTCACCTGGGATTGCTCAGTAGTTCTGGAGTGACAACTAAACAATGCTAGAGATCGCGGATATCAAACGGCACCTAGTATAGGTAGCTACATTAATAAACCGGACCTAAATCGGAAGATTGGGTAGCATTAGGGTTTGTAAACCCAACGAGTGTAGAGACTCGTGTCTTTTGGTTTAACAAAGCCTACATACTAAATGAAACTTAACCTAAGTGTCTACGACCCATTACGACCCGTTTAGGTAGCTTGTGCTACTTTAACGCGTCGTTCGCGTGAAACGCGTTCGGACCGCCTAACTAGCCCTATGACAAGTGTTATATGCCTAAACATATTACATAATCAGTTATGTGACAAAGGTTTAGGTTACATATGCTTAATTACCAATTATACATGAAAAGGGTATTCTGGTAATTTACCTAAGGCATATAAACTACCTATCATACAACTACTTAAACGATGTGACCATAGGGTATAACCTCGGAAGGTTATTCCCTACCTACTATGGTCACCTAAAGTGTTTGGTCGGATCCTAATGATCGACCAAACTGGGTCGGGTTCGAAGGTATAGGCGATTTATTAGATCGCCTACCCTACGACCCTAGACAACGTGGTAGTCAGTGGGCATAGTCCCAAGGGACTATGACCAACGTGATTACACTCACGTTGCGAAGTTCAAATGAACTTCGCATTGACCATTACTGGTCAACGCTGAAAGTCAAACAAAGTTTGACTTTCTGACTCGAAAAGCAGTAAAATAAGGAAAAGAACGAAAGAATACTTACCCAGGGTCCCCGAATGCTAACCCAGATCAAAATAGCTCAGGTATGAAACGAAGGTTCCAACTTAGAGTCTTTTCAATCAGATTTGTGGGTTTTTAAGCCAAAGGGGGGTGGGTATTTATAGATAAAGTAGAGCCGCTAGGATCGTTTCTTGAATATCGTGCCACGATCCGAGCCGTACACTTGTCACAAAGGTTATGGAGCCACATATGCTCCTAATCTTAGTGATTAAGCAAGTTGCAAACATGTGGTTGTGGTTAATCAGCTGAAATCTGATTGCAAATACACTTAATCTGGTCAGGTTAGGCAGTCGCGTAGCGCTAGTGCAAAGGCACTATGCAGTCGCGCTACGCTAGCACCTCCCTGTTTCAGAAATGTTTCAAAAGTGGCAGAAATGGTCCCTGCACGTGTTTAAGGCCTTTTTCGATGCGTTTGAACCCCGTTAACCTCATTTCAAGGCTCTAAAATGAATTTAAAGTATAGGGAACTCAAAACATGCTCAAAAATATGTCGGATGTCGGTTCGTTTGGTCGTACGATCGCGATGTTCGCTTAATTACGACGGAATGCGCATAAGCGCGAAAAACGATCCAAATGACGCGACGAATGGATTTTTCTTATGGCGAACACTAAAATATAATGTAGTCATGCTTACATAAATTTTTGGATGTCCAGATGTATTCAGAACGTAAGTTATGCGCGAAAATGCAAACTTGTGCACTTTTTGACACTTTTAGTCCCTGAATGACCCAAAAGTTTATTTTAGCACACCGAACCCCTCAAAGCCTATTTCTAAGCTATTTAAAGGATATTTAAGGTGTGTTTAACTTATGGTTATGTTCCGGAATGTTCGTTACAGTTCAAATTGACATACTTTCGCAGTTTGTCAAGTTTAGTCCCTGTAAACGAATTAACTTGTTTTTGTCATACCAAAGCCTTCAAAACTTATTTCTAAGTTATGTAAAGGTTATTTAAGGTATGTTAAGCCTATTTCACTATTCCGGAGTGTTCGTTGCATTAAACTGGTTATATTTACGCATTAGTGCGCGTATAACCTTCCAGAAAGCGATTTAGAGCTTGAAATCGAACAAGAATTGATATGTGTAAACGATACGCATATTTTTACAAATCCCAAGTATGAAATACAATATTTCACTGGTTGGGCATTTGTTTGATGGTTGAAATGACACAGGTGTTACAGTCTCCCCTACTTTAGGAAATTTCGTCCCGAAATTAATTCGTAGGAGTCTGTCTATGACTTTGATTCAAATAGTCATCAAAGATATGTAAAGCATAATCTGATTATTTTCCTCAACGGATATTTTTCAGAAGCGAAAATGAACGAACAGAGTCATTTTCTTCAACGGTTCTTCGGAAATGGAGAATAAAGGAATTAACTAAACGGATATACATTTCCCTCAACGGATATTCTTCAGAAGTGAAAATGAATGGATGATTCATTCTTTCTCAACGGATTCTTTGCCAGAAATGGGAATGAAGGAATAATCCACGGATATTCATTTCTCTCAACGGATATTCTTCAGAACGAAAATGAACAAACGGGGTCATTTTCCTCAACGGTTTGTTCTTCAGAAGTTGAAATGAAAGAAAAAAAAAATCAACGGATATTCATTTCTCTCAACGGATATTCTTCAGAACGAAAATGAACAAACGGGGTCATTTTCCTCAACGGTTTGTTCTTCAGAATTTGAAATGAAAGAAAAATCAACGGATATTCATTTCTCTCAACGGATATTCTTCAGAACGAAAATGAACAAACGGGGTCATTTTCCTCAACGGTTTGTTCTTCAGAATTTGAAATGAAAGAAAAATCAACGGATATTCATTTCCTCAACGGATAAATCTTCAGAAACGAAAATGAACCAACGGAGTCATTTTCAACGGTTATTTCCTCAGAGTTGGAAATGAAGGATTACACAACGGATATTCATTTCCTCAACGGATAAATCTTCAGAAACGAAAATGAACTAACGGAGTCATTTTCAACGGTTGCTTCCTCAGAGTTGGAAATGAAGGATTACACAACGGATATTCATTTCCTCAACGGATAAATCTTCAGAAACGAAAATGAACTAACGGAGTCATTTTCAACGGTTGCTTCCTCAGAGTTGGAAATGAAGGATTTCACAACGGATATTCATTTCCTCAACGGATATTCTTTAGAACGAAAATGAATGGATAATTCATTTTCCTCAACGGTTATTCTTCAGAATGGAAATGAAAAGATAAACAACGGATATTCATTTCGTCAACGGATATTCTTCAGAAGTGAAAAATGAATAGCTAGTTCATTTTTCCTCAACGGATGCTTCATCAGAATTGGAAATGAATAGGGTTAACTCTTGATACATGATAGAACTTGCTGTGATTTCTGTGCACTAAATTCCATAATTATGTATGCATCCATAATTACGTAATTCCTTGCACAGTCCGCACAGTTTGTTTTGGAATGTTGTGGGGAAAGATATCAAACCTGAGATGAGAGTGACTAGACTACCATAGGGTCCTTTTAATTAGATCAACAGAGGATCTTCTTAATTAGGCCACTAAGGAGTCCTTTCAGCTATATCATCACATGATATCCCTAACCAGATTTTTGGATCAATCTGTTTAACTAGACCACTAAAGGGGTCAAATTTTGAAGTAGTACATTATAATCCAAGGGACTTTAACTACAACGTAGAAGTCCATTAAGGATTTAAGTAGTACCTTTGGGTATCCTACTATGAATCTCTTGCACAAAGATATGTAAGATTTTACGAGGATTTGAATAACATAAATTGGATCACATGACACATAAAGGATAACACATAAGCACATAACCACATAATTGTTTAATTGTTATTTTCTTGTTATTGATTGCTATTAACTTGTCGCCTCGTACATCGTCTCTCTTGGAAGAAACGGGTACTTAGGATTTTCGTGGAAACGCAAGAGATTTTACAAGGGAAGAAATTTGGAAGTAGTCTGTTCTTCAAGGAATGCGGTTCCTTGATTGTCGGTATTGTAGGGGATATGTTTATACATGCAACCACATAAACATATTGAAATGTAAATGAAAGATTTATTTATAAACAACAATAACAACAACTGTTTCATAGATTGATAAAAGAAAATAATACACAAGGCTCGATTATTTTCTAAACAGCGTTATCTTCTGTCGGTCAGATACTCATCCCTACGCTGGATTTGCATCAGCAAGTCTTGGGCAATTTCTACTAAAATGGCCCATCTCGCCACAGTTGTAGCAAGATCCCAGTGGGAAACGAGCTTGAGCAGGATTGTTGTTAATCTGATTTGGTGCTGCTGCTGTTGGGCAAACCCTCGCTGTATGACCTATAAGTCCGCAAACTTGGCATGTGCGGCACTTCACACCAGCATGATGATGTAGGCCACATTGGTTGCACAAGGGTGCAGTTCCTTTGTAGGGTTTCCTGGCAGGGGGTTGAGCTGGTTGGTTGGGGACGGCTTGATCATTGTGAGCGACCACGGCGAAGTTCTGAGAAGCCTTTCGCTTCTTTGACTTCTTAGAGGATCCAGTCTGTTCATCCATGGTCTTTGATTCCTCGATTGGTTTCGATTCCTCGACCAGTTTCTTGTCACCCTTTCGGAAAAGCTTACGTTTCCTGATCTGCGATTCTGTCAAGGTTGCAGATAACTCAATGGCCTGCCTAACAGTAGTAGGGTTGCTACCAGTCAAAATGTCTTGTATTGAGTCGGGAAGGCCATCAATGTACTTTTCGATCGCCTTATCCAAAGGCGTGACCATGTTTGGGCATAACAGACTTAACTCCTCATAACGGTCCGTGTAGGCTCGATGCTCACCGCTGTCTTGCTTAAGATCATCAAATTCCCTTTCCAAAGCCCTGATCTCGTGACGAGGACAAAACTCCTTCATCATGAGAGCCCTAAGTTCGGCCCATGTTTGTGCTAGAGCAACTTCTGCACCACGATCTCTCATAACCCCATTCCACCACGTAAGGGCTCTCTTCTGGAACACACTCGAAGCAAACTCGACCTTGCGATTGTCAGGACACTGCACATGGCGGAAAGTATTCTCAATGCTCTCGAACCATTGAAGAAGCCCAGTCGCTCCCTCAGAACCACTAAACTTGAGTGGTTTCGCCGAGTTAAAACTCTTGAAATTGCATGGACCATTGTTGTTGTTGTTGGCTTGATTCCATTGAGCAAAGAGGTTTGGGAATTGAGCAGCCATTTGCTGCGCAATAATTTCTGCCAGTTCGGCTGTCGCTATCTGGTTTTCGCGTCGAGGAGGCATTCTAAAAGAGGAAACATGAAAGGAAACGAGTGAGAGAATTAGACGAAAAGAATGAGATGAAACAAATATGATGAAAGCAAGGATAGTGGTCATTTGTTTGTTACTACAAAGCAACAAACGACCCGGTGAAAGGTAAATAGGTCAAAAATAATGTATTGCGAAGATATGCTCGCCTATAAGTGAACACTCATCCCAAGAATTCCCAGGTAAGCACAACTGGTCTCGCGTCTGGTTGAGATGTATACGAAGTGCTTGCCTAGACAGAAAACTCAGAATACAGGCATTCACCCTTCCAGTTTGCACGTGTTCACATTATTTAAAACCCAAAACCTTGACGAGATTTTTTGAAAACTCAAAGGGGTTCAAAACCTTATAACAGAGGGTTCAAAACCTAGTAATTAATCATCCTAGAACAGATGATTAGTTTTCAAAGCGGTTTCGAAAATTATGTTCTTGTTGTGGTAGTCGCCTAAGGATAGGTGACGGTATTGTTTTATGACTAAACGCAAGTAAACTCGCGTTAGGGTCCTAAGAAGGTTATAGACTAGGTCAAAGCATTACTAATAACCTAATTCCCTATAACCATTGGCTCTGATACCATCTTTTCTGTCACACCCCGACCACGTAGAACATACGAAACGTGGCGGAAACATCGGGGAGTGTTGTAACAGAATTTAATGTTTCAAATCCATGGCAATTGAAGTTTCGTTTGATTAATTAAAAGTGATACAATGTCTAATCAAACAAGGAAAAACAACATAATTAACTAGTCTTGCATCTTTTATTGTCACTAAAGCCCAAGTCCGCCTATATGTATCTTGATCATCTTATGCAACAGCTCCTGAAAAACACATGTGAAAATAGGTACGTCAGCATAAAAATGCCTGTGAGATACATAGGTTTTGTGAAAATAGGTTCCATGACTTATGTTTGAGAAAATGTTTAGTCATGAACCTTGTAATTTGCTTTGTTTTGTAAATCATTTGAAAAACAATGAGTTCAGATGATATGTATAAATAAGTAAATAATGTATGGTTAAATAAATGACCATGTAAGATGAGTTTGTATAAGATAAGTTGTTTGGTAAACAATGTCTTGTGAAAAGTATGTTATTTGTATAAAACGTTCTATGTCTCAAACTGAAATGATTCAAATAACGCTACAATATGTAATACCATACAAACACTTATATATAGGAAGTACCAGCGGCGTATCCACCATGCTTGTATCATATTACACACGCATCGTTACTTAATCACTTAATCAAACCAAACTAATGTCAAAATGTCTATGTCAAATATCCATGTCAAATGTCTATGTCAAAATATCATGTATGGCAAGTGAAATGTCTCAACTAAACCATATACACAAGAACAAAGTATTGAAGTAAAACTTGGTTTAAATCAAAGTTATGTTTTGTGGGAAATGCATGATCAAATGTCAATCATGTTAAAATGTCTATGCCGAAATGTCTATGTCAAATACGGTTCACACGGTTCACAGATACAAACGGTTCACAGGTACAATGGTTCACAGATACAAACGGCTCACAGGTACAACGGTTCACAGATACAACGGTTCATAGATACAACGGTTCAAAATGTAGTATAATGTGTTCACATGCTGGATGAGCATATGCAACAAAATGCAATGTAAAACAATGTACTAAGTAATGCACAGAATGGGCACACCTAGCAGGAAATGTCATGTAAAACAATGTACTAAGTAATGCACACAATGGGCACACCTAGCATAAGATGATATGAAATCATGTACTATAATGTACTAATGAACATAGTAAGTATATGATGTCAAAACAGGAAAACATGAAAGTAACAAGTAGGCACATGTGTTCCACCCCAAAACAGTTTGGAAAACAGTAAAAGAGGGGTCTATGTACTCACCTGGGATTGCTCAGTAGTTCTGGAGTGACAACTAAACAATGCTAGAGATCGCGGATATCAAACGGCACCTAGTATAGGTAGCTACATTAATAAACCGGACCTAAATCGGAAGATTGGGTAGCATTAGGGTTTGTAAACCCAACGAGTGTAGAGACTCGTGTCTTTTGGTTTAACAAAGCCTACATACTAAATGAAACTTAACCTAAGTGTCTACGACCCATTACGACCCGTTTAGGTAGCTTGTGCTACTTTAACGCGTCGTTCGCGTGAAACGCGTTCGGACCGCCTAACTAGCCCTATGACAAGTGTTATATGCCTAAACATATTACATAATCAGTTATGTGACAAAGGTTTAGGTTACATATGCTTAATTACCAATTATACATGAAAAGGGTATTCTGGTAATTTACCTAAGGCATATAAACTACCTATCATACAACTACTTAAACGATGTGACCATAGGGTATAACCTCGGAAGGTTATTCCCTACCTACTATGGTCACCTAAAGTGTTTGGTCGGATCCTAATGATCGACCAAACTGGGTCGGGTTCGAAGGTATAGGCGATTTATTAGATCGCCTACCCTACGACCCTAGACAACGTGGTAGTCAGTGGGCATAGTCCCAAGGGACTATG
Source organism: Helianthus tuberosus (assembly GCA_030545235.1). Taxonomy (NCBI): domain Eukaryota; kingdom Viridiplantae; phylum Streptophyta; class Magnoliopsida; order Asterales; family Asteraceae; genus Helianthus; species Helianthus tuberosus. The sequence continues at coordinate 44,861,341 of CM060429.1, read as the reverse complement.
ACCAACGTGATTACACTCACGTTGCGAAGTTCAAATGAACTTCGCATTGACCATTACTGGTCAACGCTGAAAGTCAAACAAAGTTTGACTTTCTGACTCGAAAAGCAGTAAAATAAGGAAAAGAACGAAAGAATACTTACCCAGGGTCCCCGAATGCTAACCCAGATCAAAATAGCTCAGGTATGAAACGAAGGTTCCAACTTAGAGTCTTTTCAATCAGATTTGTGGGTTTTTAAGCCAAAGGGGGGTGGGTATTTATAGATAAAGTAGAGCCGCTAGGATCGTTTCTTGAATATCGTGCCACGATCCGAGCCGTACACTTGTCACAAAGGTTTTGGAGCCACATATGCTCCTAATCTTAGTGATTAAGCAAGTTGCAAACATGTGGTTGTGGTTAATCAGCTGAAATCTGATTGCAAATACACTTAATCTGGTCAGGTTAGGCAGTCGCGTAGCGCTAGTGCAAAGGCACTATGCAGTCGCACTACGCTAGCACCTCCCTGTTTCAGAAATGTTTCAAAAGTGGCAGAAATGGTCCCTGCACGTGTTTAAGGCCTTTTTCGATGCGTTTGAACCCCGTTAACCTCATTTCAAGGCTCTAAAATGAAGTTAAAGTATAGGGAACTCAAAACATGCTCAAAAATATGTCGGATGTCGGTTCGTTTGGTCGTACGATCGCGATGTTCGCTTAATTACGACGGAATGCGCATAAGCGCGAAAAACGATCCAAATGACGCAACGAATGGATTTTTCTTATGGCGAACACTAAAATATAATGTAGTCATGCTTACATAAATTTTTGGATGTCCAGATGTATTCAGAACGTAAGTTATGCGCGAAAATGCAAACTTGTGCACTTTTTGACACTTTTAGTCCCTGAATGACCCAAAAGTTTATTTTAGCACACCGAACCCCTCAAAGCCTATTTCTAAGCTATTTAAAGGATATTTAAGGTGTGTTTAACTTATGGTTATGTTCCGGAATGTTCGTTACAGTTCAAATTGACATACTTTCGCAGTTTGTCAAGTTTAGTCCCTGTAAACGAATTAACTTGTTTTTGTCATACCAAAGCCTTCAAAACTTATTTCTAAGTTATGTAAAGGTTATTTAAGGTATGTTAAGCCTATTTCACTATTCCGGAGTGTTCGTTGCATTAAACTGGTTATATTTACGCATTAGTGCGCGTATAACCTTCCAGAAAGCGATTTAGAGCTTGAAATCGAACAAGAATTGATATGTGTAAACGATACGCATATTTTTACAAATCCCAAGTATGAAATACAATATTTCACTGGTTGGGCATTTGTTTGATGGTTGAAATGACACAGGTGTTACAACCGAACCTGGTGTATCATCGTCTTAATACATAGTTGCATTAAGACTATTTAAACGATGAATCAAACGAAGAGTTTACATAGTTTCGCATGAAACGATTAATCATGATTAGTACAAGCTACAAGTTTATACCGACGCCACAAGGTGTCGTAGTGACTGAAATAATTCAATGATAGCGGTGACCAAACAAGTATCACCGTGTTTTTAAATAAAATGCAAGGTTCAGCGAAGTGAATCTGAATCCTTGTTCCAAACAAATCTTATAGGATTTCCAACTGAAAATGAAACAAATAACTAATGTTTTTCTATCAAAGATGAAAAAAAAAACAATGAATATCACAAAATGGTCGATCGATGCTGAAAGAATCGCTAAGAGGTACACCGAAATATGTCATGAACTTGTGTACCATTGTCTTAACACACGATTGTATTAAGACTGATTTAATACGATAAATCAACAAAGCAGATTTAATATCAACAAACAAATAAATAAATAATTAAATCCGTACATGATGTGAGCAACGAGATTAGCGCAAGCTTCAAACTTGTGAAAAACGCCACCACAAGGTGATCGTGATCAAAGAAACGATTCAATGAAGTCGAAGACCAAACAAGCTGTTATGGTTCAAAGCAAATGAAGTGCTTGTTGGGATTATTTCGAATGTGATGGCCTCAATCCATCATATGGAATCTTGAATCGAATGTACATTACGAGCAAGTTCCAACAATTGAACTTGGTTGAAACACAATCCAACAATGAATACATGTATTAACAAGAAAGTTTCGACATGGTTACAACGAAAAACCATGTATACCACTCAAAAGAAAATGAGTTTTCCAAGAAATCCGTTGACTCAATACCAATGAGTCAACATTTTGCAATAATACGGGTCGCCTAGAATACAATGCAAAGATTGAGTATAGCGAAATAATATATGAGGTGTTGACAAAACAACCATTCGAAGTGAAACCACATGCGTAACAAACCATGCATGTGTAGCGTACGAATTTGTCAAGAAATAAGCAAATGAGTGTTCGCTATCATGAAATAAAATCTTCGTGATGCAATGACCATTAGGGGGAAGTGGAAATGTAAAAAAATCTACTCACTACATGCAAAAGTCGGAATTTCAATAAAAATTCAAGGACTTTACCTGGAGTTTCGTGTGAGGACTGGTTGTTAGGTGACATTACCATGGAATGTCGAACATAGTGTATTCGGCATAAATGAAATAGGGGGAATGAGGAGACGTGTGACTTCTTTTGCAGCGCCAATAATTGTGAGTCTCATTAGATCAAGTATCGATCGTTATGAAATCTTGTTCTAACGTACCACAGCGAGATTCGTGTCGTTTGCAGGAACACGTGGCGAAGTGCTGCATTGCAGTTGGTAGTTCTCCCGCTGCCTGGATTAGCATCGTTGCTATCGTGCCCAATCATGTTTTCCCAAGGCCTTGTCTCGAAAGTCGTGTGAGTTACTTCGACGTCCGCTGACGTGTAGTTTAAGTTTCATGTATACTTGTGCACTAGCGTTTCGTTCTGCGTAGAATGTGATGTGCTCCGACATCCGTTGACGTATAATTTGAGTTTCGTCTATTCTTGTGCACCAGTGTTTCGATCCGCATAGATTACCTGTTCGGGTAAGTAAGATAGCATGGACGACATAATATAATGGCGCTTACCCGAGTTGATAGTCACGATTTCTAAGTGAGGACCTTTTATGAGTATCGACACAAGCTTTCCAAAGGTCCTAAATGCGTGTTACCACAACTCTCAAAGTCTTGCTTTATGTGTGTAATTGTTTCGTGTACTATGTATCGACACAACATTTGTATATGTTTAAAATCTAAAACAGTTGACTCATTGTTCTTGGCAACGGTTGGAACCCATATTCGAGTCTTAGGCGTTCTGTACGTGTTCTATTCTTGATATCTAAGTCCCCAGAGGAGAGTGAGGTTAAAGCCTAGGTATCTCTACAGAAACCTAATTCGCTGAAACCTATAGCTCTGATACCAATCTGTCACTCCCCGAAATATCAGAGCTGGCGTGACTGGACCGGTATCTTCATTGCACAGCGGAAGCAAATAAGCTAAGACTTCTAGAAATTGAACGCCTGCTAAGTACTCGAATTCCCATGGGTTCTCCTATTCCAACCGTTCCATTATTTGAAAAATGAAACCTGAGAAAGAACATGCGAGAAAAATCAACGTAAAGTTGAGCGAGTTCATAGTTTGTTTTGAAAAGATTTAAAAATCTTTTTGATAACCGGTTTAAAAGTTGTTGAGAAAACATAATAGAACATTTTTTTCTCGGTATATCATATGAAAATTGTGAGTCTAGCCCATGAGAATCTTTGTTCATTGCACGAGAGAGAATGGGTCGAGCCCAAAAGAGTCTTTGCAAGCAGGACCAACACGTCCTCTTACTTGTACATAAGTTGAAAACATTATCAAAGTTTGTAAATACATGTATTATGAGTTTGCGTCAAATGAATATTAAAAACATATGAAAGTTATAGTGTTGTAAGTTGGTACGTAAAGCATCTATGAACATGTTGATCATTAATGTTTCGCTAGGACATTAATATATGCGACGACATAGGAGGTACTCAACCCGCGTAGGCAATTTAAGTGTCGAACTCTCGACAATGGACACAACAGCACTCTAGTGGTCACCCCTGGACCGTGAGTGGGGCTCGCCCGTACCCATTAGATCTAACCTTTGTTCCTTGGTCCTCAAAAGGATTAATGGCACCTCAGTTACAGCCTATGCTCACATGATCTAAGAGTTCATTCCATAACTTAATCATACCTAAGTTTGACATGTATTTCCCCCCGAAAGTTGTAAACTGAAACGTTGAAAGAAAAGGGGGACATGATCTCACTGAGTTGTCTCGTTTTTCGTACGCAGGCCAACCCAGTCCCGTTGTTGTAAGTAGGACATTCCCGTCTCTAGTCATGAAAATCATGCACGTTTCGTAAATACACATTTCTTTTGTAAAACCGGTATGTTTAGTCTAAATCGTTCGTAAACCATTTAAGATCCTTGAAATCCATTCGCAACACGGTTTATAAATATGAGTTTTCGTTTATCGAGAAGTTGTTTATTTTTGAAAAACTTGCATGTCTTTCCACCCCCGAAAACATTTGTAAAAATGAAAAACTAGAAAAAGTGGTGGTTATGAACTCACCTCGACATTCCTGTGAAGTGCTAGCTTAGCGTGATTCCGTAGTGTCGTTCCAAGAACGTGTATTTAGCTAGCGTGCAACTATGACATTCCTACGAAGGAATACTTATGAGTTTTCTAATAAAACAACGTAGTTAAACTACGTGTCCGAACTCTACCGAATCGCTAACAAAATGACTCTACGAAGGAAGGTGTAGATGAATAATGGTACGTATTCGAAATGTCATATACGATACGGTAACATACCGTTGAAGTTTTCGCAGGATGGAAATATGTAATTATATATACATATATATTTGAAAACTTGACGCTTGAAACGAATATAGACAAATATACTCATTTTATAAGAATATTCGAACTAACGACGGTTATAATGAATATAACTAATTATATTTTATAAATAATCGTCGAATAATAGTCGTTCGAAATAACTATATTTATCGTATAAAAATTATACGAATAACGACGTTAAAATAAACATAGAACATTATATTTGTTTAATAAAAGTATACGGATTAGTGCCGTTTGAAATAAATATAACCATTATATTTATTTTACGAAAGTACACGAAGTTATTTGATTTGTCGTTGTTTTGAAATAAACATGAATAACTATATTGGTTTTAAACTCATATCTCATGTTTGTCGAATATTACAACTCCGTTTGATATATTATAAAACGTCGTTAGAAATAAGTATACACTTATATTTATTTCTATAAGATACCTTGAATTCTGATAGGTGTCGTTTTTTTATAACAAAATACGTTTCGTTTATCGGGTTTTTAACGAAAGCGGACAGAGTTTCCTCTGTTTTTGGACGATCCCGACAACTAAAGTGTCGATATATTTTCAAAATGCAACAATAATTCAACCACAATATATATAATTTTCGTTAAGTGTCACTAATCGTATCGGTTCGAGCTCGGTTCGCGTAAAATAAAGTTTATATAAACAAAATAATAAAAAATTCACGTCATTATGGTGTTACCGGGTCTTGCGTTGACTGCGTTTGATCGTGTTGACCAGGTTTGACTGAGTTGACCAGAACAGTTGACCATTGTTGACTCGCAGAGTTGACCGAGTCAACCGGGTTAACGGAGTTAACCGAGTCAACCGGGTTGGACCCGAAACCAAACTCAGAACCGAGCATAATCTAACCCGAGACCTCCCGAAAGACCCAAACCGCGGCTGTGACCCGAACCAACTGAAGTACCTCGGACCACCACCCTTGCCGCCGCTGCTGCCACTACTCCGGCGGCTATACTGTCATCGACCACCACCGACACTGCTGCAACGAAAACCAGACTGAAACGACCCCGAGCCATGCTAAAACAAACTCGAAACAAAGTGAAACTTGAACTAACCTTCTTGAACTGACCCGTAACGGAGCCGCCGTGGCTCCGACGGCCGTGCCGCCGTCGGCACCTCCACTGCCGTCTCTCGATCCCAGTCGTCGGAAAATCCAACTCCGATCTGCCTTTCTCGTCTCTCTCACTCTCCATGTTTCACTCTCTCTCTCTCTCCGTCTGTGATACGCCGCCGTACACCACCACCGGTTGGTGGTGGCCGACCCCCTTTTGGTTTGTTGGAGCTGCATAAGTAACGAGGGGTGGGGTTGTAGGTGGGTGTCTTTGTTGGAGAAGAAGCACCGCCGGTAAACGGCTCCGGTGCGGTTACAGGTAGATCGAGAAAGAGAGAGGGGTGAAGAAAGTTGAAGTTTTGATAAGATGCATTTAATAGAATGAGGAAATGATGGCATACACGAGACTTGTAGATTTCTGATTTTAGAAAATCAATTTCCAAGGTAGAATGGACTATTGAGTGAAGATCTAGCCAAGATCTAAAAAGTATAAAAAGAAATTGTGTTTGATGGGTGTGTACGGTCATAGAGAGGAAAAAGAGTTAGAGACATATTTGAATGGGTGAATGGATAATGAGAGTACAACGTATCTGGTTAGGAGATTGACAAATCTTGTGAGTAAATCTAGATTGTGATATTGTATGGATCTTTGCAAGGTAAACAAAATATAAATAAATAAGTAAATAAAGACATGTGGTGTATGTGTGTACGTAAAAAGGGAAACCATAAAGAAAGGAAGTGATGTTCACTTGTCATAATATATATCTATATATTTTTACGGTGTTGGTTCGTTACCGAGTATCGTTCAGCAGTCTTCTTGCAAATCAACATTCGCGTACTGTAAAGTCAGACAGGCGTTCCTAGGCATTCCAATAGCCTAATTAAGTTAATACGTGTCTTAAACACTGTTCGTTATTGCCTTAAAGGTTTATTAATCGTGTAATTAGAAGCCGTTAATTACCGGTTATCACAAGTAGTAGGCCCCTCTTTTGAAGGTGACGTTACCCTCGGCTAAGTGGTTTGAGTCAGCAGGGATACAATCCCAAGTAGCCGGGTTAATGTATTAATAGTAGTTTACATATGAGGGGATCAAGCCGTTCGCACCCCCGCCATCCATTACCAGTGGGTATTGAAGGAGGTCCTAGTAAGCTTGACCCAGGTCCTTGTAGGATCTATACACTGAACAAGGTAAGAACCTTACCAAACCATTTCCTTAACCCCCGACCAGGTAGCCAACATATCTCTATATAGACCGTAGAGATATGAATGGTGAAAATCTTTTATTTTATATAGACAGTAAAATAATGTCAAGACACCACAGACAAATGATAAGTAAGTTTCACCTTCAACATAAGAAACTAGTTATTAAAGTCATTAATACGAAACCAAATAAAAAGTGCGAAAAGATTAAAAATCAAAAGTATTACACTAAATGCTTGTCTTCACCAAGTGATGTAAGAGACTTAGGCAAACATAGCCTTTGATTGTCAAGAACTCTTACTATCAATCTTGGATCCCGAGACTACTACACACACTCTAAGATGGATGATGGATGATGGTGGTGGATGTGGGTTGTAGTAGTGGTGGTGGAGTTTGGGTGAAGTGGGAGAGAAGTGGTTTGCCAAGGGATGCCTTTGAAGTGAACCAAGCACCCCTATTTATAGCCTGCACAGAAGCCTGGACACGGCCCCGTGTCCACCCTTTTTCTCTTTCTTCATTAATTACAATTTGTCTGCATTAGCTCCACACGCCCCCGTGTCCGCTGGGCACGGCCCCGTGTGCAGAAGCGTATCTGTACTATCAAGATTTGCAAGATTCTGCGAATCTTAGCGTTGACCACGGCCCCTTGTTGAGCTGGGCACGCCCCCGTGTCGGGAATAGAAGCTTCTATAGCTTTGTCTTTTCTGTAGACAACTGGCCACGCCCCCGTGTCTGCTGGGCACGCCCCGTGGTGAGCTGGGCACTGCCCCATGCTCAGCTTTCTTCTTGTTTTTTTGCTTTGGGAGATGCTGTCAAGGGGTCGGGCATGCCACGTTTCTTCCTTTTCTTGGTATTTATGTTGGTTTGGCTGTATATTTGTTCCTTTTGTTCTTTTAAGCTCATTTGATCCTGTAAATTCAAAAGGAAGACAAAAACACACTTTTTCCAACATTAGTACTAAAAATGGGTTAGTTTTATGTTTTATTTGATATAATTTATATGTTGCATTTTACACACATCAAATACCCCCACACTTGAATCTTTGTTTGTCCTCAAGCAAAACTCTTTATTATGTGGCTTACACACCCAAATGGAATGGGTAGAAGAGAAGTTTTAGGCTTGTCTTGAGTGTCGGGAATCCAAGATCTTTATTGGGTTTTATTTTTATATTATTTACAATCCTATTCGTTATGATTTATTTAGAACGTTTCATAAGAGAAATTATTTATTTGGGCATAACATGCCTTTTTAAAATTCCATTTATATACAAGTTCACATACCTCATGGGAGATCACTCAACACTCGGCCGAAGATGTATTTTTGTGAAACACTCGAGACCGGTAGGGCTGTAAACGAACCGAACGTTCAGCGAACAGTTCGTGAACCGTTCGGCGGGAAGTTTGTTTATGTTCGTTCGATTAGCTTAACGAACGAACACGAACAAAAAAAATCGTTCGATTAGCTTAGCGAATGAACACGAACATAGGTCTCGTTCGTTCGACTACGTTCGTGAGCGTTCGGTAATATGTTCGGTTACGTTCGTTTGTGTTCATTTGATTATATCAAAATAATAATAATAATAATAATAATAATAATAATAATAATAATAATAATAATAATAATAATAATAATAATAATAATAATAAACCATTTATCTAAACATATTGAAAACCTGAAACCCTATTTGTTTCTTAGTTAGCTAAAATTTGGACATTCTAAAACATTTTTGGGGATAATTATGTGTAAGTTAGTTAAACTTGATTCATCGTTTGGTGGTGTAGTAGACTTCTTGTGTTTTGATTTATCATTTGATGGTTGTATTTTGTGTTTTGAATCATTTGATGGTTGTATTTATCTAGTTATATCCAATGTTTAAGGATAACAATGTTTTTATTTTTTTATTTTCAACTTAAATGTTCGTTTGCGTTCGCTTTTATTTGCTTGTGTTCCTTTGTGTACGAGACTAGTGTTCACGAACTGTTCGTGAACAACTGAATTTCCTTAACGAACGAACACGAACATAAACTTATGTTCGGTATGCATTCGTGAACAGTTCGCAAACATGTTAATTTCCTTAACGAACGAACACGAACATGGCCTTGTTCGTGTTCGTTCGGTTCGTTTACAGCCCTAGAGACCGGCATGAAACTTACTTCTACCATATGCTTGCCAAGCAATCAATCATCCTCCTTTTTAACTATAAACCTTTGTAAATATCAAGAGGACTTGGGGAAGGGTTAGGCTTGGGTTAAAGGTAGGTGGTTTTGGATTAGTGGTTAGTAAAGAGGGCTAAAAGCGTAAAAAGCGTCGGTTGTCGTGAATCCTTTTTTTTTTTTTGACATTTATTCAAACTATGCATATTCAAACAAGATTTTTGAGGAACTTGTTTGGTTATTGCAAATTTTTTTTTGGCACAAGATAACCGAGCTTTTTACTAAAACAAAATGGGTTTGAAAAGAAAAAAGTTTTGGTGGGTAAAAGGTGTTTGTTTTGTGGGTTTTGAAACGAAAAGGTTTAGGCTCAAAGGGGTTAACTATGGGGATTTTGGGTAGGTGATAAAGAAAATGAAAAATAATGGTGTTGAAAGGAAAATTGGTTAGTCCTAATGCCTCCATCATTTACTTACTTGGGTTTAAGTTAGTAAGGACCAGGAATGTATCGTCATGGCAAGTTCTAGAGTCGTAAGAACCAAACGGCTATTCACACAAGAAACGAAAAATGAGCATTTAGTTTAAAGATATATGCTTGTATGCTCAATAAAGGCTCAAAACTCACTTGTTGTGGGAATGGGTTTATAATGTGATCAAGTATATATAATCAAATTTTAATTAGATTTGTCATGCCTTTTCATAATCTTCTTATTTGGTTCTTTTTATCACGACGCTATCGGTTGTAAATTTGTAAAAATATAACCTTTTTAGAACTTGTTATTCCCGAATTAAACCAAGACAAGTAAAAAAAATGAAAAATTTTGAAATGATTAGCGGTTCCAATAGAGTTTTGTGTAAGGCTTGTTATTAGGACTTGCAAAATTCAAGGTTTTAGCATCCCCCCCCCCCCACACACACACACTTAAATTACACGTTGTCCTCAATGTGTCCAAAAAATTAGTTTTTCGGTTGATTAAAATGTGTAAAAGTGGGTTAAAAACAAGATTTTATGTAGCCCACCGCACCCCGTGTTCAGACTACCAGTATCAAATTTAAACAGAAGGCTGGGCACGGGGGCGTGTTCAGTGAGCACGGCCCCGTGTCAAGTTATCTGAACTGGGCATTTTCTGCAGAACCTCGGGCACGGGGGCGTGTTGGACTGGGCACGGCCCCGTGCTGAACTTGCTGTAATGAAGGAAAATTGTCGAGAGGCTTTGTTTTTGTGCATGGGGTGTGGTTTTAAAGTTCCCTCGGTAACCTCCACCTTTTCGAGTGTGTTTTATTCATGAAAAGTAAAGTTAAACTAGAAAACATAAAAGTTAATCTAAACTAAAACTAAGGATAGTTTTGCGGAATGCCTCCGTGGTGCGCCACGTTTATAAGGGTCCTTGGCTAGACCTGCCTTATCAGGTGGTTCTGGCTCATCTTTAATTAGGGGGTCGTCATCGCCAATTGGATATTTCATTGATCGCTCAAGATCGACACATTTTTTGAAGGCCCCTAATTGAATGGGTAAGTTGTTTTGCTTCCGATTTTTCAAAGCTTCGTGGGTTCTTACAAAAGGTCGTTCCAACACTAGCGGAGCGTCATCAAGGATGACAAAGTCGGTTGGGGTTACCATTTGATTTGTTTGGACTAACACATCTTCAACTACTCCCATTGATTTTATTGTTTTCCGATTAGATAGAAAAATAGGTATTTGAAGTGGAGAAAAATCACCAATACTTAATTTTTCGAAAATGTAGTTTGGCATTATATTAACACAAAGATCTTTATCAATTGTAATATTACTAATAAAGGAATTTTGAAAAAAAAAACATGGAACTGGTGTAATGTTAATTTCAAATGGATCTTCTTTTATTAGCGTAAGTTGATCATTTGTTAACTTAATGCTTACCGTTTCGTCAATTTTAGTGTTAGTGTTTAGCTCTTTTAAAAACTTAGCATGAGTGGGTACTAAACAATGATTTTCGAACGAAGGTGACAAGAGATTAATTTCTTTAAAATTAGACTCTTCTTGAATTTTAACGTTAACGGACTCACCTTTTTCGTTGTTTAACTCATGTGTCGGCTTTTCACTTACTTGTTCTTCCATTTTTACCTTTGCAACTGTCTCTTTAGTTCGGCTTCGGTTGATGGGTTTTAATTATCATGGGGATTTAAAACATGATAGAATTCTTAAGAAGTGGTAGATCCCGTCCAGGGCTATGGAGAATGATCCGGGCTAAGGAAGAGCTAAAGGCTAGAGTTTAGAAAGTGTTTTTTGTTTTGGTCTTGTTTTTGGCTGTTTATTTTTGTCAGTGATGTAGTTCTGGTCTTGTTATGTTTTTGGGTTCCTATCCTTGGCATGCCAAGTCTAGATGTGTGTGCTATGTCAGGCACACCTTTTGTACTTATTGATTATTTATAAAATTTACCGGGGTAACCCTTTACCAAAAAAAAAGTAGCGTAAACTACCTTAACGAGTCATAACGGGTCAAAAGCACTTAGGATCTTTTCCAAATCAGAATGTTAAGTTTATTAAGCCATATCACATGAGTTCCAACACTCATTTGGTTTATAAGACTTCATTCTATCTGAATCCTCCGATTAAGTCACTACATTAACATAGTTATCCGATATTAGGACACACTTGAATCCATGATCTCTTGAGCTTTATCAAGGACGCTCTTGCAATCCCAAGTGAGTACATAGTTCCTTTTTTTTACATTTTCTAAATGTTTTGGGGTGATTCATATGTGCTAAATCATTTTCAAGTTTTCAAAAACAAAGTTGATGGTTGTTTATATAAGCAATACGATTTAAATAATGTGAACAACTTGTTGGTGCGTTATCCATGACACGAATGACATTCATTAGCTTTGGCCAAGCCGACCAGTAGTATGTTATGGTATCATAGGACTAACAATCTCGTTACCAAAATTCCCGGTGTTTGTGGGGAAGTTTGGGGAACGACAAAAACTGTATTTTTAACAAACCCTTTGGTGGTTTGTTAGTCGATTTAAAGATACCCTTTGGTGGTCTACACGAGTCAACACAGGTTTGAATGTATTCATTAAAGAATGACCACAGTTTTCACAATTAAAACACGGACGATTGGTTTATGACACAGACGATTTATTGATGAAACTAACAATTGATTTATGACACGAACAAATGGTTTATAACACGGACGAATGGTTTATAACATGGACGATTGGATGATTGGTTTATGATAAGTGATTTAGATAACGAGACGAGTGTAATTTGATAAAAGCATGGTGGATACGCCGCTGGTACTTCCTATATATAAGGGCTTTTATCGTATTACATATCGTGGCGTTATCCAAATCACTTGAACAAATGTTTTCAAACGATGTCACGCAATGATTTTCACTTAAAGATATAAACCATACGAAGTTTTCTTTTAAATCGATTTACTACTCGCTTTTACAAAAAGAAATGTTTTGGTCAAGATTCATGGCTACAAGATTTTCACAAACTCTAATCAACTTGTTTTAGTTGGTTAATTGTATTGCAATATCAAACACTTTTGATACAAGTTTTTAACTTAACGACTCCAGTAGTCTGACGAGGTATTACAATATTTATACAAAGCCATGAATCTGACACACTCACAAAACCTATGTACTCGCCGGATTTTTACGCTGACTCTCTTTTACATATGTTTCAAGAAAGAATGTTTTATGAATTTAAGCTTGCTTCACGTCGGATTGGACGCGGGCCTTAGTGACTTAAAATCAAGAAAGACAATTTAAATTTTATTTTGTTTCTGTTATCCCAAGACAATGTAAACATGTTAATAATTCAATAATACAAAACTTTAAGTACCATGTGTTGTGAAACAATTTGTAACGTGACTCCCCAATATTTCCGCCGCGTGTTGTTGTATTACGCGATTAGGGTATTACAGATGAGGCACGCCTCAATAAGAAATCATTATCCCATTCTCTCATTTTTATCTCCATATTTCTAATAGTTTGTTTTTTTACAACATTAATTAATTTGATGTAAACTAAGTGGGTGAATATTTTAGTTGATGTTATTCAATTATATATGTAGCTAATCGAATTGTTTTTCATATCTAATAACTTTGAATTAAATTCAATTTACCTTACATAGGTTTCAGAGTGTAACAAAGCAAGGAGAAAAAAGGATAAGGATAAATTCATTAAATGAAAAAGTACTATTGTTTTGGTAAAAATCAATGAAATTGGAACTTAAGTGTTTATCATTTTGCTTTTATAATAACAAGTATTTTACCCCTTGCGGTTGCGGGGTATCAGTAGTGCTGACTTTGGGGGCGGGCCGAGTAGGAGACGGCCAAAGGCTCGATCCGAAAGTTAGTTGGTTTAAATCTATTTGTACACACACACTTTGTTGATCATTTAACCCTATTAACATTTTACTTAGAATAATGGCAATTTGCCTCCCCGTGGTTTAGTGGTGGAAGCATGTTGCCACCCTCCTCAACCCTATCTTTTGCATCTTGTGTCATTCTGCTTTCAAAATCTAACACCATATACCCTATGTTGTCAACTGAACATTAGTTTGATTGTTTGACTTTGGATGAAATGGCAAATTTACCCCTGCACCTACCTCTTCTCTCTATCTCTCTCTAAACGACCACAGCCATCACAAAAAAATGAATTGATTCCACTACACAAGAAAGCAATCAAAGTCAATCTTCTTCCTCAAACAAATATTAAAAGGGAGAATTATGATCCAATTATTTTTATCACATTCTAACTCCATCTTTAAATTAAAGTTAAGAGTAAATTGCAAAATCGTCTATGAGGTTTGGGTGTATCTGCCTGTTCCGTCTAAAATGGTTTTTTTTATGCATTGTAGTCCTTCACCTCTGTGTTTTTTTCTATTTCCATCCAAATGATTAACAATATTTAAATCCAGCGTTAAAGAAGGGAAATTTGGTCTTTTTGAATTCTTTTGTAGTTTTTTTTTTTGTCTTTTTCATTATAGCTTTTTATTTAATTAACTAGCAAAAAGATCCGCGCGCGTTGCGATGCGGGTCCATTGCAAATATCGAATGGATTAGTCCAAGCGCTATGTGATTCGTTTATGAGGAGTAAACCGTGGGTTTTAATGGGTAATTTCAACTCCACGTTAGGCCTGGAGGATACTTTAGCTGGTTCTTCTACAACGAATATTGGGACTAGGGAGTTCAAGGATTGTGTGAATGAGATCGATGTGTTTGATGTTAATAGCTCAGGGTTTCATTACACGTGGATGAACAAACAGAAGAATGGTAATACAATTTTTAAGAAGATTGATCGAGTCCTAGGAAACGTGCATTTTACTGATGTGTTTCCTGATGCGGTGGCCCGTTTCTTGCCGTTCCGAGTCTCGGATCATATGCCATGCATCCTTGTCCTTCCTAATGTGCAACGGGACAAAGCGAAACCTTTTAAGTTTGTTAACTTAATTGCGGATAAGAGGGGTTTTCTTGAGGAAGTTAATCGGGTTTGGGAGACCGAATGTTCGGGTTATACTATGTTTAAGGTGGTCAATAAGCTTAAGCTTTTGAAGGGTCCGTTACGTAAACTTCTATATAAACAAGGGAATCTGCACGAGAAGGTTTTAACGGCAAGGAAGCTTTTGGAGGAGTGCCAGCGTGAGTTGGTGACGAGCCCGGGTAATGATGACAAATTGATTAATCATGATAATGTTTTACAATTGTACAAAGAGGCTGTTCGAGATGAAGCTTTGTTTCTTCAACAGAAATCGAAGGTGGACTGGTTGTCTTTGGGAGATTCTAATACAAAATATTTTCATAATGTTGTTAAAGCTAAGAATCATCGAAGTAGAATTTTCACCATTCGAAATGCGGCTGGTCAGTTGTTTGAAGGCAATGATGTGCCGCAAGCTTTGGTGGACCATTATACGGAGTTCTTTGGTACCATAGCCGATACTCCTATTCAGCCGTCTCCGGACTTATTTCATCAGAAGCTTTCGATGGAAATGGCTAACCATATGGTCCGTAACATGACGGATGAGGAGATTAAGACCGTTATGTTTTCCATTGCGGGAAATAAAGCGCCAGGCCCGGATGGTTACACGTCTATTTTCTTCAAAAAGTCATGGAATATTGTCGGTACAGAGGTGTGTAAGGCGATTCGGGAGTTCTTTCTTAATGGAAAATTACTTCAGCAACTGAACCACACTGTTATATCTTTAATCCCAAAGGTATCGACACCTTCTTTCATAACTGATTATAGACCGATTTCGTGTTGCAATACTCTATATAAGTGCATAAGCAAGATCATCTCTAACCGTATCAAAGAAGGGTTGGGGATATTGTGAGTATAAATCAGTCTGCGTTTATACCGGGCAGAAGAATATCTGATAACATCCTGTTAACTCAGGAACTTATGCACAATTATCATCGCAATATTGGTCCTCTGAGATGTGCGTTTAAAGTGGACATTCAGAAGGCTTATGATACAGTCGAATGGAAATTCCTAGAGACTGCATTAGTGGGGTTTGGGTTTCATTCGAAAATGGTTAAATGGGTTATGGCTTGTGTCACTTCTACATCGTTTTCGATGGCGATTAATGGGAACATGTATGGGTACTTTAAAGGAAGACGAGGTTTGCGACAGGGTGACCCTATGTCCCCATATCTTTTTACGTTGGTTATGGAGGTTTTGACCTTGATTCTACAAAAGCAGGTGTTGGACTCAGCGAAGTTTAGGTTTCATACTAAATGTGAAAAACAAAGAATTATTAATTTATGCTTTGCGGATGACCTGTTTCTGTTTGCTAGAGGGGACCCGAGATCGGCTAGGGTGATTATGGATTCTCTTAATAACTTCAAAAACATGTATGGGCTTGTTCCTAGTATGTTAAAGAGTACGGTGTTCTTTGGTAATGTGGCGGATCATGTTAAAGCTCGTATTCTTGCTATCATGCCATTTGAGGGGGGGGGGGTGCTTCCTGTGAAGTACCTAGGTGTTCCGCTTATTTCGTCACGGCTTTATTACAAAGATTGTAAAAAACTGGTGGAGAGAATGGAAGCTATAATTACTGATTGGAAAAATAAGAGTTTATCTTTCGCTGGCAGGTTATAGCTAATTAAATCGGTTCTATCTTCTTTACATATTTATTGGGCTTCGATCTTTATCCTTCCAAAACGTATTATTCATGATTTGGAGGAGCGCATGCGGATGTTTCTTTGGATTCAAGGGAACGACATTAGAGGGAAGGCAAAGGTAAACTGGAAAGTGGTTTGTTTGCCAAAAACTGAAGGTGGGTTGGGCATTCGTAGGATTGGAGACATGAATAAAGCTCTGATGGTTGCGCATATATGGAGTCTGCTCACTAACCGGGAATCCTTATGGGTAAAGTGGATTCATTCGTATCGTATTCGAGAGAGAAACTTTTGGGATGTTCCGATCAAAAATAACATAACTTGGAGTTGGCGTAAGATGTTAAGCCTAAGGCCTAGTATCCGAAATCATATATGGGTCAAGCTTGGAGATGGTATGAACACATGCATTTGGTTTGATAAATGGGATGTAGTGTGTCCGATCAGTAGTTTTGTTTCTCCTAGAAGTATTGCGAATGCGGGCTTTAGCATGAATACTCGGGTAGCTGATGTTTGCATTAATGGGGAATGGTTGTGGCCGGAGTCTTGGGCTAGTCGTTTTCCGATGTTGCTTAGTTTGCAGAATCCTGAGTTACATTCGGTTCAACAGGATAAGTTGGTTTGGTACACGAATCGCGGACTTAAACTAGATTTTAGTACGTCCACGTCCTGGGATGACTTGCAGCATTCACAAAATGTGGTGCAGTGGTCGAGTATAGTCTAGTTTCCTCAAGCTATTCCTCGGCATTCCCTTTTAGTATGGCTTCTTGTGCTTAAAAAGTTGAAAACTCAAGACGTGATGAGTAGATGGAACACGGGTAATGCAAACTTTAACTTGTTATGTTGCTCATTGTGTTCGAGGGGTCCTGACTCACATGAGCACTTGTTTTTTGAGTGCGACGTAGCGAAGCATATTTGGTATGGAGTTCGGGATAGAGCTGGTATGGGTGCTATTCAGAATACATGGAGTGATATTTTTGATTATCAAGTCAATATAGCTAAATCGAAGAAGGCCATAAATGTCATTGCGAAGCTGGTAGTTGGTGCAACGGTCTATTTTGTGTGGGAGGAACGAAATAGAAGACTTTTCACTACCAAACGGAGAACCAAAGAACAGCTTATAGAGGTGGTGATATGTACGGTTCGAATGAAGCTTCATACTATGAGGTTTAAGAGTTCTATTCATCTCCCCTTTAACAAATAAACACACCCTCATACAATTTTTTTTTAACATAAAGAAGGCAACCAAAAGAATACAACAACAGTTTTCAGAGACCCAAAAACATTCACCAGCCTATCTTTGTTTGTATTGCAGTAATGCTTTTATCACACCAATTTTCAAAAGTGAGGTGTTCCAGTTCCAGTGTTGCCCTATACTTGAGCCAAACATATGTGCATTCCTCAATGCCGGCTGTTTGTAGACAGACTGCTCTCCTCTCCTTTGAATACCTTCCCATTTCGATCTGCTTAACCATAGAGTTGCCAGCGCAATGCTTTTTTTCTCCTCTCCACTCACAACCACTTTTTATACTCTTTATATTATACAAACTCCACTCACACCATTTGGTGTGAATGCTGGAGCTTTATGGCTATGAATACACCAAATGCAAATTAAGGTTTTAATTTGGCAAAACCCTTTTGATTCATGATAATTTTTTTTATTGGTACCAAATACACTTTCAATCTTGATAATGGCATCGTATCGCCTGCATTTTCTTTGCGGCTACGGCTGTCGGCGGTGGGGTTTCTGAGATGGGTTTCATTATCAAGATTGTTTCCCTTCATGAATCTCAAATATTAAATGGGGTTTGTGAGATTGGTAATGGTTTCTTGAATTTTCGGAGAAGGATGAAGTTTTTAAGTGGACGGTAATAGAAAACTGGTTACATTTATCGGTGGTTGGTGGCGAGCGGCGACGAAAGAAACAAGGGGTAGAGGTGGGGTTAGGGTTATGATATGGTGGTGCTGGTGTGGCGGTCTGGCTGAGCTGTGGTAGATGAAGGGGTATGGTGTTGGCGGGGCGATGGCTGACAATTTCTTCAAACCAAGAAGGAAAAATGGACATGTATGAAATTTGAGTTGCCTTTCACCAATTTGATTCTGAATATGAAATTTGGATTATAATCAACACACAATAGTATGTGTGAAATCGGATGAGATGAAGATGAGAAAAAGAGAAGGCAGGTGGGTAGTGGTGGTTTCGCACGTGAGCTTAGAGAATGATAGTTGAATGGTATGTTTGGCAAAAGTAGCTGGTGGCGGATGGCTAGAAGCTGTTAGCTAGTAGCTGGAGCTGATGGCTGTAGCTTTTTAGATATTTAGGTGTTTGGCTGGAACTTTTAATAAAATATATAAAATGAGCAAAATGGACATAACTAAAAAAAACATAACTAAAATTTTATTATCTTTAGAGGTTAAAATAGTAATTTTTTCACTAAAAGCTTGTAGCTCCTTCTAAATGCTACTAGTAGGAGTGTTTAACCAAAAGCTTAAAGCTCTTAACCTAAAAGCTTCAAGCCCCCTTAACCAAACAAGGCTTTTTATCGAGTTTGAGCTTTTTCTTAAAAGCTTAAAGCTAGAAGCTCATAAAAGCACATAAAAGCTCCATGTCAAACATACCCGAAATAGATAAAGGGTTGTTTAAAATGTGAAATGACAAAATTGTCCTCATGTTCCTTGCACAAGATCGGATTTAACTGAGTAAAATAAAATGAGTTAGGTTAAAGGGCATAACGTGTAGCATTTGAATACATTAAGTATAAAACTCATAAATTTTAAAGACAAATGATACCACTTAAAACTTGCTATATAAATAAAGGACAAAAATTGCAATTTACTCTAATTAATAATTCATTAATCATCTTCATCCTTTATAAAAACATAGTATTCATCCCCGTTTTGATCACATGTACATTACTATTGAATTTCAGAGCTTGGTTTTGCGTCAAATATATATCGAGACGTAGATAAAAATAGTCACGTTACAATGACATATTCGAAATTTTACCGAGCTATCATATTTTAAAAATTATATAAAAACAAAGTATGTTTAGAAATATTACAGTTATAAAATAATAAAACAAATAAAATAACATGAAATTCTTATTACTATCTATATCAATATATAATAATCTATATAAAGCAAATCTAATGTACAAAAATGTAATTTTACTTCGTCCAACTCGTAAAGCATTATGTACAACTAATAAAATCTTGTTTTGTAGGGGTAAAATTGCGAAAAGGCTAATATTTTAAGACACTATGAGGTCATAATAGTAAATTACACATACCCTTCTCTACCCTCAAGAGACCTAAGCGACATCCTCACAATCAAAACATTCAATTAGGAACTAGTTTAATACCCGTCCGGTGGACGGATTACGTTAAACAACATAATAAACAAAGCTAATCTATATTAAGTGTACACAAATTTAAACATCTTTACACACAAAAGCACCATTCTTTACTTATAAATGGAAAACGATTACAACCACAAACCCATAAAAAATAAAACTGATAATACTAAAACATGAAATTGTGTCATTTTAATGCAAAAGGGAGTTAAAATGCAGAGTTTAAACATGTTCGTACAACTGTTATAAACTGCCTAAAAGGCAGTTAAAATGCAGAGTTTAAACAATTGATATTTAATCTCAGCAAGATCCGACAGTGGAGATCGATTTGGAAGGTGGTTAGGCTATGTGGGCTTAATAATATATATATATATATATATATATATATATATATATATATATATATATATATATATATATATATATATAATAGGACTGTACTACCCTTTCGTTGGGACGGATCCTAAAATTTACAACATTAAAACTATGCGTATATTGAAGATCTTGATAATGTCTTATTCAACAGGGATTAGTAGGCGTAGAAGTTGGTTAATTCCCGTACATGTTAACTCAAAATTTGTTATTTCGTTATTTGCTTCGTTGTGTATAATCCGGAAATTTTTAAGGGAAAAACAAACAATAACAAAATAGCTTCAAACATGTAATGGTATATTTGAATTACAAATGCATGAAAAAAGACAACAAAATCGTAAAACAGATACCATATACAACTTAGTATTACTAAACATCTCGTGAGTCGTGAAGACATATAAAATGCTCATGATGTTCAAAATCCTTTCTCTCTCTCCTTAGGCGATTTTCGTTCTTCTTGAAACCCTAGGATTTCTTTGTGATTTTTGTATAACAGTCTGTTATTTGATGTTTGATTCATCCAACATCGAATACGAACTAGTTAGCAAAGTGATCAATTTAACTCTAGGGTTCCTGTTTCTTG
Source organism: Helianthus tuberosus (assembly GCA_030545235.1). Taxonomy (NCBI): domain Eukaryota; kingdom Viridiplantae; phylum Streptophyta; class Magnoliopsida; order Asterales; family Asteraceae; genus Helianthus; species Helianthus tuberosus. The sequence continues at coordinate 44,840,695 of CM060429.1, read as the reverse complement.
TTCTTTTTCAATCGTCGCTTTAGGTATATATTCGAAATCCTGATTGATTACATTGGTTGTTATTGATTGCGGTTAACTGAGTTTAATTTAGCTAGTTTGATACGCCTTTATAATCAGTTAAGGATTGAGGATTGAACCTAGGGTTTAAGGATTAGGGTTTTGTGCTTGTTGGGGATTTAGGCAGCAGGTTTACGTGGTGTGGTTGTTGCATGGTTGTGAGTTTTACGTGTTAATGGAGAGAGTTGAAGTTCTTGATGGTGATGGGTATCCAAAACCGAGTAATGTTACTGGTAACAATAACAAATCTGATGTGGTGAGTGAGGAAGCCGAATTAACTCCAGGAACTGACCCTATACGAGGCATCGGATTAATAGTAACAAACATTGAAGGGATTAAGGTGATGTCAAGGAGGGGTATGTACTCAACTAACAACCCATCGATTTTAGATGGGTTGGAGGCCATATCAAAACCTGTTACACGGGATTATATGGGGGGAAACTCAAACTTATTCCACGAAAACCCTATTGATCAGAATATGCCTGGGGAGAAGCTGTACTCGTCAGGATCTTATCCAAGCTCTTCGACTTTTGTGGCTGACTCATTGTCATCGGAGGAGAGGGTGGAGAATGCTAAGCCGCCCTCGTTTGCTAACGTGGTCCAAAACAAGAAGGTTAGTGCGAAAGTAAGTTTCAGAACCATGGAGAATAGTGAAACTATGGAAGGAGCGGATGTTGTCATTCCGTTATCATCGGTTAAGCAAGTGAGCGATCGCTATGCTAACACTCTTTATGGGTATTTTTTTGGGAAAGAGGCTTGCGTTTCCAATAGTGGATTATTTTGCTAAGAATAATTGGGTGAAGTATGGTTTGACAAGATTAATGATGAACTCTAAAGGTTTCTTTTTCTTTAAGTTTAAATCAAAGGAAGGGATGGATAAGTTGCTGGAAGAAGGGCCGTGGATGATCATAAACGTGCCTATAATCTTAAAAGAATGGTCGCCTTCTGTGACTGTGGAGAAAGAGGACATCACTTCGATCCCGGTGTGGGTCAAGATGCATGATGTGCCATTGGCAGCTTTCACAGAGGATGGGCTTTGTCTCTTAGCTTCGAAAATTGGAACACCAAAGATGTTAGATTCATTTACGGCAACTATGTGTGTTGAATCATGGGGCCGTAGTAGTTTTGCAAGGGCTTTAATAGAGATTCATGCGGAGTCGGAGCTGAAGAAAAGCATCACTATGGCAATCCATTTGCTTGATGGAAAAGGTTTTACTAAAGCTGAGGTGAAAATAGATTATGATTGGGTTCCGTTGAGGTGTACAAATTGTTGTGTTTTTGGACATGATGTGCACTCTTGTCCGAAGATACCTAAACCAAATCAAGAGGAGGGGAATGGAAAGGATGATGAGGGTTTCCAGGAAGTTGTGAAAAAAACAAATAAGGGTAACAAAGGAATTCAGATTAATAAGCAGAAGCCAAAGATGGTGTACCGGCCGGTGGTGAATCCCAGACCAAAAACTGTTACGCAACAGCAAGTTGATAAGGTTCAAACATCAAATTCTTTTGATGTTCTGCGTGATGAGGTAGAGGGTAGAAATGCGGCGATCTTGAAAGGTAATAGGAAGGAAACATCGCACAACCGAGATAAAGAGGATGGTGGGAGAGCTGACTCGGGTGATATGTTGAAATTCAAAGGGAAAAATCACAAAACAGATGAACTTTTTATGGATGATACTGATGTTGATGATTTACTAAATGACATTCCAAAGTTCATGGATAAAAAGGGTGATAACACTTCTGAGGGTGTAAGCACACCCGGTACAACGGGTGCCCATGGGTAGTCTAGCTTCATGGAATATAAGGGGGTTGAACCGCTCCCTCAAACAGAAGGAGGTTCGTCAGGTGGTGGTGGATAATCATTTACAGGTTTGTGCAATTATGGAGACACACGTTGACTCTACTAATGTGTCTAATGTTTGTAAGAAAGTATGTCGATCTTGGTATTGGGCAACGAATGCAGATTATTGTGAGAAAGGAACCCGCATCATGCTAGGTTGGGATCCAAATGTGGTTGATGTTATGGTCTTATCGCAAACTGACCAGGTGATACATACACAAGTTATTTTTAAATTAGACAGCAAATCCTTATTTTTCTCTTTTGTATATGCGGACAATCAATACAAAAGAAGAAGAGACTTGTGGCAAAATCTCGGTAGGCACAACTCTTTCATGCGAGATAAACCGTGGGTTATTATGGGGGACTTTAACGCGTCTTTATTTCATGATGATGTTAGCACGGGGTTGTCCACTCATAATATTGGTACTCTAGAGTTTAAGGAATGTGTTAATGACATAGAAGTGTTCGATGTTAACAGCACGGGCCTTCACTACACGTGGACAAACAACCAACAAAAAAGTGGGAGAATGTTTAAAAAACTTGATCGAATCATGTGCAATGTTCATTGCCTTACAAGTTTCCCTAACGCTGGAGCATATTTCCATCCTTGTCAAGTTTCGGATCATACTCCGTGTATCTTGAAGTTGCCGAGTGTGACAAGAGATAGGCCTAAACCCTTCAAATTTGTGAATTTACTTGCTGAGAAGCATGGTTTTATGGAAGAAATAAATCAGATTTGGAGTAAAGATATTCCGGGTTTCCTCATGTATCAAGTTGTCATGAAGCTCAAGTTGTTAGAAACTCCTTTTCGAAAATTGTTTTTTAAACAAGGAAATCTGCATGAGAATGTAAAGATGGCTAGAAAGGAGTTGGATGAATGTCAGGTTGCGATGGATCAGGATTCGGCTAATGAAGACTTGCTAGCCAAGCATAGCTTACTCTTACAGAAATACAAGGATGCAGTTCATGATGAAAGTTCTTTCTTGCAACAAAAATCAAAGGTTCAATGGCTCTCTTTGGGGGATTCCAACTCAAAATACTTTCATAATGTTGTAAAAGCAAATAATCACCGTAGCCGAATCTTCTCAATTCGTGATGCTGGTGGTACCTTACACGAGGGGGGAGCGGTGCCTCAGGTTATGGTCGATCACTTTGCCAATTTCTTTGGGATTGTTGGTAACATCGTAGCCATCCCTACTCCGGATCTTTTCCGTCACACGTTGTCATCTGTTACAGCTAATAATATGGTCCGAATAGTGACTGATGCTGAAATTAAAGAGGCTATGTTTTCTATTGCTGGGAATAAAGCTCCGGGTCCAGATGGATATACCTCAGTCTTTTTCAAAAAAGCTTGGGATGTCGTTGGCAAGGATGTATGCATGGCGATACAGGATTTCTTTGAGAATGGTAAACATCTTAATCAGCTTAACCACACGGTGATTTCTTTAATTCCAAAGATAAAGACCCCTGCCACTATTATGGATTATAGGCCGATATCTTGCTGTAATACACTGTATAAGTGTATAAGTAAGATTATCACGAATCACATTATGGATTATAGGCCTATGTGATATTGTCAACATTAATCAGTCAGCGTTCATTCCGGGTAGAAAGATCTCTGATAATATCCTTCTTACCCAGAAATTAATGCACAATTACCATCGTAATCATGGGCCTCCGAGGTGTGCTTTTAAAGTTGACATTCAGAAGGCGTATGACACGGTTGATTGGAGTTTCTTGGAAAATACTCTTCGGGGGTTTGGTTTTCACCATAAGATGATTAAATGGGTCATGGTGTGTGTTACGTCTACTACGTTCTCTTTGGCTATCAACGGAAATCTATATGGATATTTCAAGGGGAAGCGGGGTTTGCGTCAGGGGGACCCTATGTCTCCATATCTTTTTTACTTTGGTAATGGAGGTTCTTACTTTGATTCTTCAAAACCAAGTTGACGTATCTGCTGAATTTAGATTCCATCACAAATGCGAAAAGCGAAGGATTATTAACTTATGTTTTGCAGATGATTTATTCTTGTTTGCTCGTGGCGATCCAAACTCAGCTTCTGTTATTCTCGAGTCCTTGAACTTATTTAAGAATATGTCGGGTTTGGTTCCTATCATGAATAAGAGCACGACTTTCTTTGGTGGGGTTCCTAATTATGTTAAAGACCAGATTCGTAGTCTAATGCAATTCGAGGAAGGCGTTCTCCCGGTTCGGTATCTTGGTGTTCCTTTAATCTCTACTAGATTGATCTACAATGATTGTAAGAAGCTTGTAGAAAATATGGAATCTTGTATCTCTGATTGGAAATCTAAAAGTCTATCGTTTGCTGGTAGACAACAATTAATTAGATCAGTGTTATCTTCAATGCATGTCTATTGGGCGTCGGTGTTTATTTTGCCAAAACGAATCATCTATGGCCTCGAAGATAGGATGCGAAGGTTTCTTTGGGCTCAAGGAAACAATATTAAGGGTAAAGCGAAGGTGAAATGGAGCCGTGTGTGTCTGCCTAAGAACGAAGGTGGCTTGGGTATTCGGAAAGTTTATGATATGAACAATGCGCTTATGGTAGCTCACATTTGGAGTCTTCTTACGAATAGGGAATCATTATGGGTAAAATGGATTCATTCTTATCGTATCCGAGAGAGAAGTTTCTGGGATGTGCCTCTTCGGAACAATGTGACTTGGAGTTGGAGGAAGATGTTACAACTTCGACCAATCATTCGGAAGCACATATGGATAAAATTGGGTAGTGGTACTAATACGCTAGTATGGTTCGATATATGGAATAATTTGTGTCCTTTAAATTTATTTATCACTCCTCGAATGATATCAAATGCGGGACTCAATATGTTTTCTACGGTTGCGGATATGGTTCAGAATGGAGGTTGGGCTTGGCTGAACACTTGGATAAACCGTTTCCCAGTCTTACAGAATTTTCCTAATGTTGTGTTAAACTCGGATGCTCAAGATAGAATTGTTTGGAGATCTAGAGAAGGTACTGACATGGAGTATAGTACTTATGTCGTTTGGGATGATATTCGCCAAATGCAGGATCAGGCTCCTTGGGCTCGTATAGTGTGGTTCCCTCAGGCTATTCCACGTCATTCGTTTCTAATGTGGCTTCTTGTTTGCAAAAAACTCAAAACTCAGGATATGATGTGTAGATGGCGATCGAACTACAACCTCATGTGTTGTTCATTATGTACGTCAGGGCCGGACTCTTATGATCACCTCTTTTTTGAATGCGCTTTTGCATCCCAGATTTGGTATGGGGTTCGTGAAAAAGCTAGTATGGGATCTATTGAAAACACATGGGAGGAAATATTTGATCATCTGGTGCAACATGCTGACTCCAAACGGGCTAATCATATTATTGGTAAGCTAGTGGTCGGGGAGACGGCGTATTTTGTATGGCAGGAACGTAATAACCGTTTGTTTTCTTCGAAGAAAAGGAATGCAGCTCAATTGATTGAGGTGATTTTAACGACAATTCGTATGAAGCTTCATACAATAAAGTTTAGGAGGACAAGTCACCTGAATCAAGTTCTGCTCGAGTGGAAACTGCCGCAAGCTTTGCTTATGGATCAAGATGAATGCGGCTAGCAAGTTTGAAAGGTGGTCGATATAACTTTTGGTTACTTGTTTGTCGTTAGACTTTGTTTCGTTTGTTTGCGTGTTTTTTCTTGTATTCGCGTGTTTACTCTAGATATGGCATGTCATTCTAGAGAACTGAGGGATACATAGTTCCTCACTTGTTATTTTTGGTTGATGAATGAAATTTAACCGGGGTAACCCTTTACAAAAAAAAAGGGCATGTAAAGAACATATTACTATTTAGATTAAATTCATAACACCTTATGATGTTATATGAATTGCTAGTCTAGGTATCACAACATAATAACATGACTATCTACTTCTGTACTATCTTATTACCACAAAACCACCTTTAAAACTACAAAACGTAAAAAAAAAATCATTCCTAGATTACTCAAAAGTGATACCATGCTTTTTTGCTTAAACAAACAATGCTATCACAATACGTGAAAAGGTATTAACATGTTTTGATTCGATTATGAGTCAGTGATCTTTGATCTTTTGTTTGGCATCTGTGGACTCCTCAAACGATTGGGTAACATGTTAAAGAGGTTGTGTTAAGAGAGTATTTAAATCAAGGTCATGGGTAACAAATTAAAAAAGTTGTGTTAAAAGACTAACTTTCAAATTAAGGTCAAAACCGTTTAGTTTAGGTTGACCCGTTAACCGTTTTTTACCATTTGCTTTAAATCTTTAAATGTCAACTGCATGTAATTAAAAAATTATATCATTAAGCTAGAATATATTTTTTAATTGAATATTTAAGAGGTTGCAAGTAAATTTAAATAGATTTTATGCAAATTGGGCAATTTTATTTTAGCCTAGTTTCCAATATTTTCCTTTCTGATGCAAATTTTTTTTTTTAAAAAGCTTAAAAAATTGTATTTTCTTTTTTATTTTAACTTTTATGAACTAATAAACGTGGTTGTGCTATGTTAGCTTGAACTTATATAATCATCATTCAGATTCAAGCAATCAAAAGAATAAGAGGGAATCTAGCAAGTTTCGCTAATCTATTCAATCACAAGTCCACAACTACACTTATTTTTGTCACAAGTCCACAACTGCATTTATTTTAGCCAAAAGTAGAAAACCACTTTAAGTAAAATTAAGGTGATATCATATTACCAGAAATTAAAGTAATTAAAAGTAGGATGTATGAGGGCATCTCGATATTTGGCCAAAAAGTCAAACTTGATCGTAAAATTATAAATCATGAGGGAAATAAAATATTTGGAACATGATGAAGTAGTTTACATAACTACTTTTCTTGAATCTGTAATGGAAGAATCTAAGTAACAGGGTGAAAGCATTGAGAGGAAAACGTACCACTCCATTTTTAGTAACATTTGATGTAAAAATTCGTTTCATTTACTTGTATTTGCTCCAAACTTTGATTGCAGAATAATGGGTGAAAAGATGTAGCAATATGCCTAAGGTCTCAAAGAAGTCACATAATGCAATTAGTGATAAAAACTTAAAAAATCAAGAAAGAATCAGTTTATTTTGATTAGTACCAATAGTTGGTGCTCAAGTCAAGCTTTCTTGACAACTGCATTACCGAAGTTCACCAATTGAAGAATCCGAAATTAAAGCTTTAGTTCACAACTACTTTAGCAGAAATATTCACATAGTAAATTATACAAGTTGAAAGTTTCTAACTGGCCTGTAATTTTTGAGTATTTAAAGCTATAATATCAAATGTTTTTCCACTTGAAATGCTGATCAGCTTGAAAAGATAATCTGCCCCATGGCCGGCTCTGAGCAAGTGCCGGGTGGGCGCCGGCTCAGGGCCAAAATCGTAAGAGGGCCCGGAAAAGTTTTAAATTTTATATATTTTAGAGTTAAATGCTTGGTTGGTCCCTGTGGTTTGCAAAAATGTCATAGTTGGTCCTAGCGGTTTACTAATTACACGCGTGGTCCCAAAAGTTGTCAAAAATAACTCGGTTGGTCCCCTGACCCAACCTCTGTTAAATTTCTCAGTTAACTATGTGTGAAATGACTATATTACCCCTAAACAATTAAAAGAAATAAAAAAAAGTATATAAAAAAGACTCTTCTTGTTCTACTTCTAACACCACCGCCTCCTCCACCTTCACAACCGACCACAACCTGCAACTACCTCCACCACCACCGTTTTCTTCTTCCTCCTTTTTTTAAGCCCACCCTCATCATCTTCTTCAACAACCCCCTTTTCTCTCTCTGTCAAACACCAGTAACCACCACCTCCGAACACCCATACCCGACCACCACCACCAGATCCGTCAACCATGGCTACCTCCATCCATCTCCCTTCCTAAAAAATAAAGATAGCACACCCTCATCATCTTCCTCCTCTCTCTCTCTCTCTAAAACCCACCACCATAGGCCCACCTTCATCTTCTCCGATCACCACCATCATCTCCACACCCCAGCCCCCAATCTTACACATACATACAGCCAAACCATTCATAATCACCACTGTAAGACAACAACCACCTCTGCCGCAACAACATCCATCTCTGCAAACACCAATCTGATTCAGAATCACATTGACGATTTTAAACAAACAAACAAACACTGTAATCTGCTGATAACTCGTTGCCGGAAAAAAACCATCGTGTACGATTTACAAATCTCTGAACAGAACTAAGCGTCACTAAACTAAACATCCAACAGGTAAAGTCTTGAAGATTTCTTGTGTTTCTCTCAATTGAACTTGTAGCAATTAAATATGTAATCTTGTTATGTACTGAACATCGATTTTGAATGAATTTGTATAACGAAACACCGATTTTGACTTTTTGCACCAAAATAAAAAGACCTCTTGCTTTCTTTAAATTTGTGCAACAAATTTTAATTTAAATCACCAAATCTATGAATTAAACCATCAAATCAAATCAGCCAACTTGAATTTTAAATGAAATAAATCCAATTTTGTAATTTCTACCACAAATTGAGATGAATCACTGGTTGCAGGTGTTGATTGAAGGGTGGTGTAGGGGTGGTAGTGACCGTGGTGGTTTGGTTGTATGTATGTGGATGATTGGGGGTTGGGGTGTGGAGATGACGGTGGTGATTGTTGAAGATGAAGGTGGGTGGTGGGTTGTTTTTAGAGAGAGAGAGGGGGAGGAAGAAGATCAGTCTTTTTTATATATATTTTTATTTCTTTTAATTGTTCAAGGATAATATAGTAATTTCACACATAGTTAACTGAGAAATTTAACAGAGGTTAGGTCAGGGGACCAACCGAGTTTATTTTTGACAACTTTTGGGACCACGCGTTTAATTAGTAAACCACTAGGACCAACTATGAAATTTTTGCAAACCACAGGGACCAACCAAGCATTTAACTCTATATTTTATATATAAGTTATATACTACATGATACAGAGAAAAGCAACAAAATCAGTTTGTTCTAGTCGTAGCTAGACTCTATTTTAAAGCATACGCCCGGGATCGAGTCTGGTGTCTGATTTACGTTTAATTTTCTTTTTTCCTATTGGAAATTGAAGTTCACTGGATACGTCTACTTTAGTTTTCTTTTAGTTATTTCTATTTGAGCACGGAGTTCAGATGATATCTATTCTAAAATGTAGTTTCCTTATTTGAGCACGAAGTTCAGATGATATCAATGACATGAATTTGGATTACTCTACGTTTCAACGTAAATATAGGTCGGAAACGAGCCAGGATGACTGTGGTTTATAATTTATTCGTCGCGTATGGGTAAAAAAAGCTAGTATTATATTGAATTGAAACTTTGAGTGTTTTTATTTAGAAAATTTGAATAATATATTATTAGAGTGCGGATAGGGCCCATTTTTTTGTCTCGCTCAAGGCCCAAAATATTTTTTACATTTTCGAAGACGGCCCTTATCTGCCCCCTCCCCTTTTAGGGCAAAACATGAAATGATCGTGTACCGACAATTTCAAGACTACAGTTTAGGACATAAATCTTTGAATTTAGCAAACCACACGTTTATTTAAGAAGTCAACTTCATATTTTGATAGTCAAACTTAGATTTTCATGTTTTGCTCGACATGGCATACTTAGGCCCCAATATAAAAGGGCCTTTATGAAATTATTCAAGCTATTAACAATATTTCAAAATTTTCCCTAACATTTTTTTATTTGTTTGTTTGGTTCCATTATGTGTCAACTAAAATTACCCATTTTTATACGAACCACTTCCTTGTTGCCTACCCCATCCATTTGCCACCTCTAATGCATATTCTAAGTGAAGTTACAACAATTTAAGCAAAATGAGATATTGACATACCTAAATCAGCCATAATGTAACACCCCGTGTTAGGGAAGTCAAAGTCAAAGTCAACATTGAAGTCAAAAGAAGAAAAGATTGCTAATTGCGATCTGTCACTCCTTGCTCAACTTCTGTTTTGACTTCTTTGACTTGTAGATAATCTATTTATTTTATCGTATTAGTTGTATTATGTGGAGTACTTATTAAAAATCGAGGTTTACTTGCTATTTATCGCATGGTTTATCACTTTATCGCTTATCGCATCGCAATCGCATTCGCGCCTTGAATTATAGATTCTGAATATTGTTTTACGTGTGTGTGTTACTTATGTGTTACTTGTGCATGTTTACCTTATGTTTTGTGGTGATTAATCGAAATGCAATCGCAACTCTATCGCATCGCAACGTGATCGCAAACGCTAAACGCAAGGTAACTATGATGATTGTATGTTAGATATATCGAGCGATGGATAGGTTATTTATGGTTTAATGCTAGTGCATCGCAACCTCACTCGAAACGCATCGCAACGCTCAACACGCGAATCGAAATGACTAAAATCAACGCGCCGGACACCTGAATCGAGTGGCCACCCGATCGAGTGGCCATTCGATCGGATTGCCATCCGATAGGATTGTCACCCGATCGAGCCGCCATCCGATCGGTGACCAATCCGACCTTTGCAACTTTCCTCTTTTGGAAACCCTATAAATACCCTCACTTGTCATGATGTGACAGCTCTCTCACTCGACCAGACCGCTCAAGCTCTCATTTCTCTCGATTTCTCGCGATTCTTGTAAGTTTTCAACCTAAATCTTGTACTTCTATAATCTACACACACTTCTACATCATTTTCTCTATTGAATCTCAACTTTTAACTGTGAAATCAGTGGATTTGAGGTGTTCTAGGGTGATGTCATCATGGAGTTCTTATGAACTTCAAGCTTTGGCCTCATTCCATCAAGAACAACTCAGATCTGAAGGATTTCCACAAGAATAAACAATGTTTTCGCATAGATCTACACATATTCATGATTAAAAGGATTGAAAGATGGTTTTCTAACTTTCTTTCAACTCTTTTACACTCAATACACTCAAAACCGATAGAATCGGAACTTGTTCTGATCTTCTACTCCTTCTTAGTGATGCGTTGGTTCAAGATCTGATTTCCTATCAGAGAGACTACCGATTTCGGGTTAAACATGAACAAACCGTCTCGAACAGTGGACTGGTCGGGCTAGGGTGATTCCTATTCGATCGGGTCACTTGAGTCTTGATAGGGTTTCTGTTGTTTGGCACGTTGTCATACCGTCTCGAGAAAACCGCAAAACTTTCAAAAACAGTCAAGTGTCAAAGACGATCAGGTCGTTGGATGTCACACCCTGGCTTTGCGGAAGCGTGGTTAATTTGGTGTGACTTCTTAATACCATAGCTTAACCATAACAAAGCTATATGAAATAAAACCATGCAAGATCATCCATTTGATTAAGTTTTAAAAACCAAATACAATAACATTGTCTTAACGGAAACACATTCTAACGACTTAAACATTGTTCAACAAACACAACACAACATAACATAAGCATAGTTTAAGGACTGTGACTTGTCCAGGAAAGAGTCACATTCCCTAAACCCGGATGACCTCGTAACTAGTGCAGCGGGAACACGTGTCATACCGCGCCAGATCTTTAATTCCCTGAAATACATGTAAGGTGAAAAATCAACAATAATGTTGAGCGAGTTCATGTGTAAGTGAGTAAATAAACCTTTGTGAGTATAAAAATAGTCTTGGTATGTAGCAAATAAGGGAATTGAGATCACCAATGGTTTGCAAGGCCACTGATATATGTGAAGTGCAAGTAGGGAGACTCAAACCTAGCAGATTTCGCCACGGCATTAATATGTGGACAAAGTCACCCCGAGGTCCGTTTCTAGTTTGGCCTGGGGCTAAGCTCGCTACACCCAGATAGATCTACCGCTCCTGTCCCTCGGTCCTGCCATGAGGACTAATGGCCTCATATTGCTCCTACCCACTCACATGATCTAAGTAGTAAACCTCCTTACGCTAACCATACCATGTATAAAGTACTTGTAATCAAAGTAACATGTATTTCACCCCCGCAGTTAAGAAAACTGAAAACAGTTAGAGAAAAGGGGGACATGAACTCACCGTGGTGCGTCTCTACCAAGTATGCCTCCAAATCAAACAGCTGTGTGACGACCTACACGTACTAATTCTATTAGACGGACGGCCGTGCCTTAGCTTTATGGTTTAAGTTTTTGGGAAATAGTTAGGCAACTATTTCGTGTTTACATTCTGTATATACTTGGTAGTCATTTTTCCTTCCCAAGGATGGGGGATTTAATACATGTGCGTTCGTATAATTCGGATTACACTATTAAGTCTCACTTAATATATTTTATTTCCAACTTCAAAATATAAATATTCTTCCCAAAAATATTATATTTTAATACATGTGATTTTCCCAAAATAATACTTAGTAATATTATTTTTACTCTAAAAATAATATTTACGTAGTTCACAAAATAATCATAAACACTTATACAAGTGATGTTGTGAAAAATATATACTAAATATATATATGTATCACGTTTTATTTTGTGAAATCCCACCTCCGATATTTTGTAAATAAGTCATGGCGAAATCTATAATTTGAGAACAAGTCAAAATGTATTTCTAACACTCATAGTGAAAATATTTCTAAGTGTTAGGGTTTTGGAAAAATTTCGCCAGAGTTTCCTCTGTAACTGGAGGTGGCCACGCTTTCAAGCGTATCATTTTCTTTTATAAATCAAACCAACAATCTTCTTATTCAATCAAAACAATGTTCAAACCACAACTAGTCAAAATATGTATATAAATCGCATAAATTTCATGAACTTGTGATTTATCCAAACTTTTAGTGGATCTTTATATAAAACAATCCGATTTTGTAAAAACCTCGTTTTTAAAGAAATTCCATCTTTACAACTTCTCGTCATCTTTTCCAAAAATAGTTATTTTGTCGAAACTTAGTGTTACACAAGTATTTACACACTTGTGTGTTCTAAAAACCATTCGTGTTAGTGTAAGATCCGTCTTTAAAGTATGTTTTCTCTTGACACTTGGTCCTTTGAAAATACCACTTGTAGATCCGTAGATCTACTAGTTTTAAACACTATTTCACAAATAAAATCGCTTTTACATAAGTTCATGATTCGTGTGTGGTAGAGTTTCATCCTTTAACCCTTGTTACTTTTAAAACAACCTTATGTCATGATCTATGATCATGACCAACCCGGGTTAAATGACGATCCGAGCTACCACAACATAGATCGGGTCCAAATAACTACTCAAATCAATTACTACATGATTTACACAACATATGAGCTTTTAACCAATATTTATAGCATTTTAAGTAGACTTTTATGCTTCATCTTGTAAGATTACGAGTTTTAACCGTTACAAATCGTATTAACCACTTTAAAATAGTTCAAGAAGGTGATTTAAGCAACTTACTACTAGCTCGAGGCTAGGGAAGATTCTAAGCGAAAAATGCGTGGATAAAAGCAAGGTAGAGAGGTCCTTCGTTCGGCCGAGAGCTTTAGGAGAGGGAGAGAGTATGTGTGTTGTGGTGTGTGTTAAGTGGAGTGATTAGTGTGCCATATGATGAACTTATAGACAATTAACTTGTGTATTAACCAAGGGATCATATGCCTTCTAGATATTAAACACTAGGATTAAAATAATGTTTTGGAGGATAAGGTATGTCCCCCTCTTGGGGACGGTTTCTAAAGGGGGGGGGGGGTACTAGTTCACTTCCAACCAATTAGTTAGACATTAGTTAGGTTAATATAGTTAAGTTTAGGGATTAACCCGGTTAGTGGTGTATTGTGCGTTACAACGGGTGTTAGGGTATTCAGGGACCCTAACTGGCTCAGAAAAAGACAAATAATGTAAATGACAATATTTTCATGTTTCGGGTATAGTCCGGTTGTTTGGTTGGATAGTAATCCGTTAATGTGCTTAAACAAGCTTTAAAGTGTCGTTAATACCCTTTTTAGTGACACAACTTATTTCTGACACTTTGGAAAGTGTCTAGTAATATTTTTCTCATGTTTTGGCACTTTATTAGTTAGCTAAAAGCTGAATTATTATGTAAAGTGCTGAGTTTTGTGCTTAGAGCACGTTTTAGGCACATCCAGTCATTGTAACTTATTCCTAGAGACGCAGTTCTACAACCCTTGTATCCCTACACTCACCACTAGTGTAGTAAAATATTTCTGGCTCATACAGGCCTTAGGGGCAGTGTCTGCCTGATGCTGGCTTTATCAGCATGTTCAATAGGTTATCCGTTTATAGTGCTACTGTGCTTTTGTGCATCATGTTTGTCACTAAGGTTCAGCATGTAATTAATGTAGTGACGGTAAGTAAAGTATGATGCAAGTAAGTACATGTATCAGTATTCAAGTAGCAGTTTATTCACAAGTTCAAGCAAGCACAATAATTAAGCAGTAATTAATTATTAATTAAGTCGTATGGATACCTGGTTTAGCGAGGGTTGTCACATTCTCCCCCCGTTAGAAAAATTTCGTCCCGAAATTTTAAGTTCTGCTTGTAGATGCAGGGTTCTTAGGAAATAGGTGGGGGTATTTCCCTTTCATCCGGTCCTCACGCTCCCAGGTGTATTCAGGACCATGTCTGGCATTCCAACGAACTTTGACGAGCTTGACACTGCTCCGGCGGGTCTTGTTTACTTTCCAATCCGTAACCTCAACCGGTTCTTCAACGAAATGGAGCGTGTCGTCAACATGGATCTCGTCGCTGGGAATGGCAATGGTATCTTGAGTTGGACTTTTCTTCAGGTTGGATACATGAAATGTATCGTGAACACCATTCAGTTCAGCAGGTAAATCCAACTTGTATGCTACTAGTCCTATTCTTTCCAAAATTCTGAAAGGACCAACGTAGCGTGGATTTAACTTTCCATGCTTTCCGAAGCGTGCCACACCCTTCCTGGGTGAAACTTTCAATAACACCATTTCTCCAACTTGAAATTCCAAGTGTTTCCGGTTTGGATCTGCATAGGCTTTCTGTCTGTGGCGAGCTGCTTCGATGCGTTTTAGAATCTGCGCAATCTTGTCCGTCGTCTCTTGGACTATTTCGGGACCAGCAAGCTGCCTATCACCTGCGTCAGCCCAGCATAGGGGTGATCGCCACTTGCGTCCGTAAAGGGCTTCAAATGGTGCGACACCAATACTGGTGTGGTAGCTGTTGTTGTATGAAAATTCGACCAAAGGCAAATGCTTATCCCAGCTACCGCCCAAATCCATAACACACGCTCTCAGCATGTCTTCCAAAGTCTGTATCGTTCGCTCGCTTTGACCGTCAGTTTGCGGATGAAACGCAGTGCTCAGATTTAATTGTGAGCCAAAAGCTTCTTGGAAGGATTGCCATATCCTTGACACAAACCTTCCGTCTCTATCAGAGATGATCGAGAGAGGCACTCCATGACGTGCGACGATCTCTCTCATGTATATTTCGGCCAACTTGCTCGTATTATCTTTCTCTTTGATAGGTAAAAAGTGTGCAGACTTCGTTAGGCGGTCAACTATCACCCAGATAGTGTCATGACCTCTTGGCGTTCTTGGCAACTTTGTAACAAAATCCATTGAGATTTGTTCCCATTTCCACTTGGGAATCTCAGGTTGTTGCAGAAGTCCTGAAGGCTTCTGGTATTCCGCTTTAACCTTAGCGCATGTTAAACATTTGCTCAGATAAACAGCAACATCGCCTTTCATCCTAGGCCACCAATAGTAATCCTTGAGATCTTGGTACATCTTATCCGCTCCTGGATGGATAGAGTACCGCGATTTGTGAGCTTCATCAAAAATAACCTTCCTTAAACCTCCAAACAAAGGAACCCAAATCCTTTTCTCAAAACATAACGTTCCTTCCTTGTTTGGTACCAGTAGCTTCTCCATCCCACGGAGGTATTCTTCTTCAAGGTTTCCTTCCTTGAGAGCTTCTTTCTGCGCGGCACGAATGCGCCAGGAAAGATCGGTTCGGATAATCATTTCTAAAGCTCTAACCCTTATGGGCTTGATCCTCTCCTTCCGACTTAGGGCATCGGCGACCACATTCGCCTTCCCTGGATGATACTTTATCTCGCAGTCGTAATCGTTTAGCAACTCAACCCATCGTCTCTGTCTCATATTCAACTCCTTCTGGTTGAATATGTGCTGTAGGCTCTTGTGATCTGTAAAAATTGTACACTTTGTACCATAAAGGTAGTGTCTCCAGATCTTTAATGCAAAAACCACTGCGCCAAGTTCCAAATCATGTGTGGTATAGTTCTTTTCGTGCACTTTCAGTTGACGTGATGCGTAAGCAATAACCTTTTGGCGTTGCATCAACACGCAACCCAATCCTTGACGTGAGGCGTCACAGTATACAACAAAATCATCTGTACCTTCCGGTAGGGCTAAGATTGGCGCATTGCAGAGCTTATCCTTCAGTATCTGGAATGCTTCCTCCTGCTTGATTTCCCAATCAAACTTCTTATCTTTCTGCGTGAGGAGCGTCAATGGTTGAGCGATCTTTGAAAAATCCTCAATGAACCTTCGATAGTAGCCAGCCAAACCCAAGAATTGCCGAATTTCGGTTGGCGTCTTTGGCGTTTCCCAATTCTTAATTGCCTCGATCTTGGTTGGATCCACATGGATTCCATCTCCATTTACCACGTGCCCAAGGAATTAGACTTCACGTAGCCAAAATTCGCACTTGGAGAATTTGGCATACAGCTGTTCTTTCTTCAGCAGCTCCAAAATAGCTCTTAAATGTTGTTCGTGCTCGGCCTTTGTTCTTGAATAAATCAAGATGTCGTCGATAAACACAATCACGAACTTGTCCAAGTACGGCTTGCAAACTCTATTCATCAAATCCATAAAGACTGCAGGTGCGTTTGTCAAACCAAACGGCATAACAAGGAACTCGTAGTGTCCATAACGAGTTCTGAAGGCTGTCTTTGGGATACTCTCCTCTTGTATCCTTAACTGATGGTATCCAGATCGAAGATCGATCTTTGAATATAAACTTGAACCTTGCAGTTGGTCGAACAGATCATCAATTCTTGGCAGAGGATATCTATTCTTGATCGTCAGCTTGTTCAACTCTCTGTAGTCGATGCACATACGAAAACTACCGTCCTTCTTCTTGACAAACAGGACCGGAGCTCCCCAAGGCGAGAAGCTTGGTCGGATAAATCCCTTGTCTAACAACTCTTGAAGTTGTGTCGACAGTTCCTGCATCTCAGACGGAGCAAGTCTATAAGGTGCCTTAGCCACAGGCGCGGCGCCTGGAACTAAGTCAATGCGGAACTCTACTTGTCTCTGAGGTGGCAGTCCAGGTAAGTCCTCTGGGAAGACTTCCGGATACTCCCTCACGACAGGGATGTCTTCTATTCTTGGCTCAGCAGCCTTCTTATCCACAATGTGTGCCAGGAAGGCAACACATCCCTTTTGCAAACACTTTCGCGCTTTCAGGCAGCTGATAATTCTTAACGGCGTATCACGCTTCTCCCCGTGAACCACAATTGTTTCTCCATCTTCGGTTGGGATACGAACGACCTTTTCGTGACAAACTATCTCCGCCTTGTTGCCTGATACCCAATCCATTCCTACCACCACGTCGAAGCTTCCCAACTGGACTGGTAGTAGATCCAAAGCAAACTCACGTTCTCCCAATTCGATCACACAGCCTCTGATAACTTCATTGGCTTCTACTAACTTCCCATTGGCCAATTCGATTGAGTACGGAATATCTAACTTATTAGCGGCTAAACCAAGCATATTCTTAAATTCTAACGACACGAAGCTATAATCGGCGCCAGTATCAAATAAAACGGATGCATAGCGTTCGTTTACAGGGAACGTACCAGTGACAACATTGGGATCCTGGCGCGCTTCCCTTGCTTCAATGTGGAACACTCTTCCACGAGCTTGGTTCAATTCTGGGCAGTTCCTCTTAAAATGCCCAATATCACCGCAGTTAAAGCATCCAAGTCTTTGCCCGTTTCCACCTCCATTTCCAGCTTGGTTGTTGTTTTGGTTCGCATTACCAGCCTGATTCACATTGTTGCCTCGATTCCCGTTTCCTCCATTGTTTACTTGTGGGCGATTTCCATTACCACCACGATTATTATTCCTATTCCCAAATCCTCCTTGGCCTCCCCGGCCAGCACTAGCCCAACAAGAATCCTTCAAGTGGCCCGGCTTTCCACATGCTTCGCATACTTTCACACTACAATGGCCAGTATGGTGGCGTTGACAGGTATTACACTTGGGCTGGGTGCCCTGATATCCTTTTCCTTTCTTTCCACTACCAGCTGTAACCTGAGCTGGCGTGCCTGATCCTCCTTTCTTAACCGCCACACTGGCGCCCTGCTTGAAGTTTGAGAACTTCCGTTTGTTACCTCCTGATGACTCGACGTGAGTCTCTTTCTTCTTAGGCTCAGCATCATCGAACTTGTTCAGGCGAATAGACTCCTCTGTGAGAGCCACGCTCAAATCGATCGCCTCAGTAATGGTCGCAGGCTTGGATGAGGTCACCATGCTTATGATTTGAGGAGCTAATCCCCAAATGAAACGTTCAATCCGCTTGAACTCCGGAGTGACCATGTAGGGTACCACATGCGATAAGTCATGGAACCTTTGAACGTATTCTGCGATCTTTGGACCTTCCATTTTCAAATGCCAGAACTCGGTTTCCAATCTTTGGATTTCCGCGCGGGAGCAGTACTTTTTGCGCATAAGTTCCTTCAGTTCGGTCCAGGTTAGCGCGTAGGCAGCAGCTTCACCAAGTGTCTGTACTTGCAAATTCCACCAAGAGAGGGCTCCATCCAAGAATAGCCCTGAGATATAGGTGACTTGCTGATCTAGTGCGCATTTGCTCATGCGAAGAACAAATTCAGTTTTCTCAGCCCAACGAACAAAGGCGACAGCACCTCCAGTGCCATCAAAGTTGACCGGTTTGCAGTCTAGAAACTGCTTGTAGGTGCACCCTGCACACACATTGCAACACGTGAACAGCATTAGCATCTTTGCTATAGATATCCAATTAGGTCATGGTATGTCTAAATGTCTTAGTATTACCATGAGGTGGATTATTGTTGCCATTGTTGTTTGAGCTGCTTCCACTGGGTCCTCCTTGCGAAGCGGCGTATTGTGCGATGGCAGCAGTAATGACTTGTTGGAGTTCTGCCTCATTGGTGGGCATGCGTGTCTCATGTCTCGGCGGCATCTTCTAAAAGAATGGTTTACGTTGGTCAGGCCATAGTAAAGATCCCATGTTATAATACGTAAGTCAGGTCATAATGTAGCGTACGTATATAATGATAGTAATAGTACATAACATCTCATGTTATAATCATATCAATCACACAACATCCCATGTCATAGATTATAAATAATCAAATCAAGCATCAAGTATGATGAGAATACTGCGATTGCCATATATCGAGACCACATAATAAGCGTACAAGTACATCACAGCGTCATACAACATCAGTCGACTAAGGGCTACATCACCCTAGTCCAAAAACTATATCAAATCTGTGTCAATACATCAAATACATGTCAACAAAAGTCAGAATCAAAATGTAGTCTCCAAAAATGTTGTGCAGTCAAAAGCAATCGCCGTCTTCTCACCAACGTCTACCCATACGGTACTGAAGAGCTCTACACGGATGGCGGTGGAGGAGGGGGAAAGTGAGTGTAAAACAAGCGACGCAAATGGAGCCAGTCCTCCTCCATGGCTCTCTGGGTACGCAACCAAGAAGCAACCTGCTGCTCAAGTGCCAAAAGGCGTGCAGCATAGTCTGGTGGTACAGGTCGAGAGGGCTGCAAAGGAGAGTGGGTCTGACCCTGGCACTGACACGGCGGCGGCTGGGCTCTCTCAAGCTCCTGAATGCGCTGCGTGTGTGCCTCGTGCTGGGCGACAAAAGATATCAAAACGTCCTCAATAGTATACCCCATGTGGAAAGAATGGTAGGGGTCAGTCGGTGGCATAGCAGAAGGTGATGTCCAAAGAAACGGCTCACTGGTGGGATCAAAAGGTGCCACATGAAATGGAGAAACAGGGGGGAAAAGTAGCAGACGGTGGTATAGCCGGGATAGATACCGGTATGTGTCCAAAAGGGTGAGCCGAAGAACCTTCTCCAGGTCGCGCTGGAGGTGTAAACCGAGGAAATGAAAAGGAGGTATCAATGTGACGGGTATCAGTGATCTGAGGGGGAATAGGTGGAACCTCGTCATCAGCAGGAATCCACCCATGCTGGGCGTGCTCATCTCATGGGTCAATCTGTGCCTCAAAAAGTGCACGATCAAACTGAACTGGCATAGGATCATGGTGAGGTGCAACAAGAGGGTCAACTGGTGCATCAGCAATAAGTGGGGGATCAACATGATCAGCAGCAATGACATGATCGCCCTCCAACAACGGAGCATCTATAGGATGATCATCAATAGGTGGGTCAGCAATGACAGGCTCAATAATAGGTGCGTCAGCATGAACTGGGTCGTGCTCAAATGCAGGGTCTAGAGCGGCTACCTGCTCAGGGGCCATGGCAGGCTCGGGATCATCAAAGGCCATCTCAAAATCAAACTCAGGGTCGATGGGATCAACTGGGTCTACTGGGTCGACTGGATCCTCCATAGGCTGATCCATGGGTATGAACTCTATATCCTCATCTGGGTCGAATCCTGTGGGAAAGACAGGATCGGAATCCTCCACATCATCGTGGTCGAAAGTAAAACTAGGAATAGGGGCAACAGAGGATGCCTGGTCGGGATCTGATCCATGTGAGAAGTGCTGCGCACTCCGGGTGTGTGAAGGTGTGGAGGCCACAGACTCGAAAGAGTCTGGGACCGGAGAGTGAGCAGGTGACTCCTCAGCGGGAGCATCTGCGATCAACAAAAGATCTCCAACAGGAAGAAGGGCCTCGCCCTGAACCTCATCCTCGAAGGGCTCGTCATCAAACAGATCGACGTCGCCATCATCATCGGCGTCGAGAAGCAAATCGTAAGCAGGATATGAAGCAAGCGGTATGGGAGCAGGGATCTCCACTAATGGTAGGTCCCCGGCCAAAGGGCCATCAGCGAGCTCATCAGCACCATCAGGTAAAGCAAAGGGCTGAAAATCATCCTCGTCTGTGCTAGTAACGTCGGAGGTGTGGACCTCGTGCTCTGAAGGCTCTAGGTCATCTGAGACTATAGGTCTAGGTCCTGTGGTGTCTGAGTCACCTGTGCCAGAGGTGTCCATGGTGTCTATAACATAAACACAAACATGCACAAACAGTCAATCATACAATCAAATAATCACATAAGTCACCAAGTAAGCAATCAAATAATTCTCCTAGTCTCACTAGCCTCCCAGCCTCTCAGACTGCTCTTCCTAGTCCCACTAGCCAATTCTCCCAGCCTCTCAGACTGCTCTTCCTAGTCCCACTAGCCAAATTCTCCTAGTCCCACTAGCCAACTGTAACAACTCTAATCAAAATTCATAATTATTAAATTAATTAGTCCAAAAGGAAACCCTAATTGAGACACCCAAGTGATTCTGAACAAACCCTAAAATTTTCATAATTTTCAGAATCAGGATTAGGGCCCCTAAAACTCAGGGGGGGGTAAAACCCTCGTTACGATTATCTAAATAACTTTCTGTCAAAATAGAATTTCACAAAACTGTCGACTCAGCAAACCTACCCATGCACGTAGCTACTCTATAAAAAATAGGTTTGCAGTCGCGTAGCGCGACTGCTAGAGGGGTACCCGTCGCGCTACGCGACTGGGTCAAATTTTCAGTATAAATAGGGCTGTTTGGGACTTGAATTCTGGCACAAAAACGACGTAAAAATTCCACTCCTACACTGAGTTATAGCAGAAACACTTTCAATCCACACACTGATCTCGAAATTCTGCCGCAAAACAGGGTATTAGCACAATCGCTGCTACGATTCATTTATCCGACGATCAATATATCCAATGAATGTTTAAGTGCCGCCCACATTAGGGTTATACTTTATTATTCGTCATTAATTTGACAGATCATCGTTAATTCGATAGATAAAGTATTATACTTTGTCATTCGTTGTTAATTCAACGGATCATCGTTAATTCGATGGATGAAGTATTGCATTTTGTCATTCATTGTGAGAATTTGATCTCGTAAATTATCGTAATTGCTGGAGTGATTACTAACCCAGTTTTGTGTGCATTGTTATTTATATTAGGTTAACAAGGCTAAATCATAGATTAGACTCTGACCATATTAAATCAGCAATGTGAGTCATTCTCTTTTTATCAAATCTATTTACAAAACCCTATTTATTTCAAAGTTATAATTACAGGGATTAAGTTTATGTAATCACCATATTACAGCCGGTATGTGGGGTTTTGTATACATTACTTGATAATCTTCACCATTGGGGCAGCCAAGGGGTGATATGACCATAGTCACAGACACCATTGGACGAATGGGCCAATGGGTCGAGTGACAAAGTACTGTGGGTAATTGGTTTGATATCAGAAACATTGTAATCTTCCTTAATACTGTAAATTATAACAAATGTGTCATTTTAGTAAATAGAATGATTCACTCAGTATTTCCCGCTGACAAAACCTTTTTCAAACATGTTTCAGGTGATTTGCTGTAATTCAGGAAAAAGTGCTGAGAAGCATTTCAAGCTTGAAATAGTGGCTCATTATAAAAATAAGGAAATAAGTTTGTAAAATAAAGATTTTATAAAATCATACTTTTGTAAATTATCGGGGTTTTATCCCGAATTGTGAAATAAAATAATCGGGAAAATTTTAGCTTTAAACGATCCTGTTAAATAAACTTCCGCTGTTAAACTTAATTAATTAAATACCACAGTATTTCTGTCCCGCGGCTTCTGAAACGGGTCAAACCGGGTCAGGGGCCGTGACAGAAAAAGGTGGTATCAGAGCCACTGAGTTAAGCTAATTAAGTATTTAAAAATACTTAATTTTTCCTGATTACTATTATGTGATTATTTGTGGTATTAACTGATTAATTGTTAATTACAGTATGGGTAAGAAAAAGCTAGCAAGTATCTATCTTAAATTAGATAGATCATCCAATGAGAAGGGAAGTTCATCCCGAACCAAATCCTCGAATCAGGCTGAAATTCCTGAAGAAGGAATATTTGTGCGGAAGGCACAATACGAGGAATCACTTTCTCCTAAAAGGAGGGAGATGATTATTGAGAAAAGTAAAGAGAAAATCCGAGAAAAGAAGATTAAACGAGAAACCCAGGAATTAATTGATAAATCACATTGGGAAGATAAACTAGATGAGAAATGGGCAAATTTATATATGCTAGCCACAGTAGCAGAAAATATAAATCTTTAAAGTTTAGCACCCTACTCTCACAATCTAGAAACTCTGTGTGATAAATAAAATTTGAAACCTGAGTATGTTTGTTAGTTATCTTTGTAATCAACTAGTACACAGTATGTAATAAATTACAAAGTTATTTGTAAATTTAACTTAGTATTTTGTGCATTTTTGCATATATGCTACATCAGCATGAGTGGAATATCTGAAGCTTTTCAGAACCTTAATCTTTATCCCGTAACTATCGAAGCTTCCAAAGAATATACTAGCTACTATCCCGATGTTGAACAACCAGTAGAATTCAAGGTTCCACCTTTGAGCAAGCCAAAACAAAAGAAAAGAACTTATGTAGGATGGAGAAAAATACGTAAGAAGAAGCCAGCTAAAAAACTGCCCAAAATAAACAATCCTTTGAAAAAGGGAAAAGAAATTATAACCGGAGAGAGTTCTAAACAACAAGAAATGGAAACTGGAGACAAAAAGAAGGATAAGGAGATAGAAATACAAATGGAGGAAATTACTAAAGAAGTAGTAATGGAAATTGGGCAAGGGTCTATACCAGCTCAGAGAGAAATCGGAGAGAGTTCCAATCCAACCCAGGAAAGAACCTTTCAGGAGGAGATAAATTTTCTGTTGGAAAACTGTGAGACGATTCAGCCTGTCCAGACAAATCTTTTTACTTATTCTCTTGAAAACCAACTCCCTATGAATTGGGAACCAGCAATTCCAGACCCAATAGTTCACTCCCAAACCATAGGAATGGACGAATGGTGGACAAACGATTGGCAATTCCAAAATATTGTCAACGATTCTTACTCTTTTCTTCCACAATTCGATCCAGAACCATTACCTAATCCACCCATGAGCAATGAAAACATGGCTGAACTTCGCCACTTTGGCGAAGAATTGTTTGATATGGGGAATAGAATGAGGGAGATAGGTGGACAGATTGCTTGGAAGTACGACGAAAGGGAAATGCGTTTTTAGAACAGCAAGTAACGAGAGTTAGAACGATGATAAAATGGTAGTTGTATAATAGTACTAATAAAGTTAGTCTGTAAATAACCAATAAAACTCTGTATGATATCTGTGAGTAATGATGCATATTATAATAGATATATAAATGAAATCGAGAAATCGATTGTTTTAACTATATCTGTATTATATATAATTTTCTGATTATTTGTATATAATTATTAGTTATCAGTTACTAATAAAAGTTATATATATATTAATCAGATGGCCAACAATGGTAATGAACCAGTAAATGAAGATAATCAGTCTGAGCAACATCCAGGAGATTAATATATGACTCGGCAAGATATCGAAAACATTGTTGCTCAAGGGATAGCTAATGCTATTCCAGCATTCGTTGCTGCTATCAAGAATCCACCCGAACCACAACAAATTGT
This sequence comes from Helianthus tuberosus, assembly GCA_030545235.1. Classification (NCBI taxonomy): domain Eukaryota; kingdom Viridiplantae; phylum Streptophyta; class Magnoliopsida; order Asterales; family Asteraceae; genus Helianthus; species Helianthus tuberosus. Next base: position 44,816,130 of record CM060429.1, on the reverse strand, counting down.
CCCTAGTAAACAGATTACTGAAGATAACTTCAGTAATAGTGTAAATGGAGGCAACAATCATGTTAACCATAATAAAGAACCACATCAAGCTCCATTACCCAAGAAAATGAAAACTGCAACGCCTGGTTGCACTTTCAAAGAATTCCTTACTTGTAAACCCACTGAATTTGCAGGCAATGAAGGAGCAACTGCATCACTGCATTGGTTAGAGAAAACCGAAGCAGTTATTGCAATAAGTAAATGTGGTAAAGATGATCAGGTCATGTATGCATCCAATTTGTTCAAAGAAGGAGCACTCGAATGGTGGAACACTGTGTTACAATCAAAAGGAAGAGTAATAGCTTATGCTATGACTTGGGAAGAATTTAAGGGTTTGGTAGAAAGAAAATTCTGTCCCGAGTATGAAAAGGAACAGATGGCAAATAAGTTTCTAAATCATCGGATGATGGGTGTGGATTGTCGCGGTTATACCTCGACATTCTTTGAATATGCAAGAGTAGTACCAACACTGGCTTCGCCAGAACCTGTACTCATTTCTCGCTATATTTGGGGGCTAATTAGCGAAATCCGTAATATTGTCAAAGCTGCGAGACCTCGCACTATTGATGATGCGGTAGAATTAGCTAATACTCTAACCGATGAACTGGTGCGCACAAGAGATGAAGATAGGAAAAAGGAACTAGCTCAGAAAATTACCCAAGGATTTCGTGTGGGTAATAATAACAGCTTCAAGAGAAAAGGAACAGGGCAATATTCAAATCCACCTTTCTGTAGAAATTGCAAAAGGAAGCATTACGGAAAATGTAATTTAACTTGCAATCTTTGCAAGGGTATAGGTCACCGTGAAGAAAACTGCAGAAAGAAAACCGTAATCTGTTTTAACTGTGGAGAAGCGGGGCATTATAAAACAGAATGTCCTAAATTGGTTAAACCAGTAGATAACAAACCCAAGACAACCGAAGGAACTACTAAGAAGAATGCCAGGGCATTTCAGCTGACCACTCAAGAAGCAGAGCTCATTCCGGACGTGATAGCGGGTACGTTCTTAGTTCACAACGTGTACGCAAAAGTATTATTTGACTCTGGTGCAAACCAAAGTTTTATAAATACTTCATTCTGCCAAGCTCTTAGTTTACCTTTAACCAATATTAGGCAGATTTTTACAGTTGAAACAGCAGACGGAAATTCAGTTAAAATAGATAAAGTTTTGCAGAAAGGAAACATAGAACTTTTAGGACATAAATTCTCTGCAAAACTATTACCGATGAAATTAGCTGAATTTGATGTGGTATTAGGAATGGATTGGTTAGTCACCAACCATGCTAGAATCCTTTGTGATCAGAATTCCATAGAAATTCAATCACCCACCGGAGAAGTAATTAGGATTACAGGAGATAAACCACGTAAGGCCATGAAGTTCATATCAGTAATGAAAATTGCTAATTATGAACGAAAACAAGGAATAGTGTATATGATTTCGGTAATCATTAGCACTAAGGGAAAAGATCTTAAGGAAATACCAGTAGTCTCAGAATATCCTGATGTATTTCCAGAAGATTTACCGGGATTACCTCCAGATAGGGAAGTAGAATTTAGGATTCATCTAATTCCAGGAACTACACCGATAGCCAAGGCACCTTATCGGTTAGCACCCACAGAAATGTTAGAACTGAAACAACAATTAGATGAATTACTAAGTAAAGGATTCATACAACCTAGCTCATCCCCGTGGGGAGCGCCAGTGTTGTTTGTAAAGAAAAAGGATGGTTCAATGAGAATGTGTATCGATTATAGAGAATTGAATAAGGTTACAATTAAGAATCGATATCCATTACCTAGGATTGATGATCTTTTTGATCAACTTCAGGGGGCTAGATATTTTTCTAAGATAGATTTACGCTCTGGATATCATCAATTGAAGGTACAAGAAGAAGACATACCTAAGACTGCTTTCAGAACTAGGTATGGTCATTACGAGTTTACAGTCATGCCCTTCGGATTAACAAATGCGCCTGCAGCATTTATGGACATGATGAATAGGATCTGTAAACCGTACTTAGATAAATTTGTAATTGTCTTCATAGACGATATACTTATTTATTCTAAAAGTCAGACAGAGCATTGTGAACATCTTCATGCACTCTTAACTTTGTTAAGAAAAGAAAAGTTGTATGCCAAATTCTCGAAATGTGAATTTTGGTTACAAGAAGTGCAATTTTTAGGACACATGGTAAACCATGAAGGAATTCATGTAGATCCTGCTAAGATCGAGGCAATTACCAAATGGAAGGTTCCACAAACAGCAATGGAAATTAGAAGTTTTATAGGTTTAGCTGGGTATTATAGACGGTTTATTAAGGATTTTTCCAAGATAGCTGTACCCTTAACTAAGCTAACCTGTAAAGCTACTAAGTTTGAATGGGGACCTAAACAAGAAGAAGCTTTTAGAATTTTAAAACAGAAATTAACCCATGCACCAATCTTAGCCTTACCAGAAGGAACTGAAGATTTTGAAGTATATTGTGATGCTTCAAAATTAGGATTTGGATGTGTGCTTATGCAACGCAAGAAGGTAATTGCATACGCATCAAGGCAATTGAAAAAGCACGAAGAAAACTATACAACTCATGATTTAGAATTAGGAGCCGTAATTTTTGCCCTTAAGATTTGGAGACATTATCTGTATGGAAGTAAGTTTACTATCTATACAGATCATAAGAGTTTAAGATATATCTTTGGGCAAAAAGAGTTAAACATGAGGCAAAGAAGATGGATGGAAATCCTAAGTGACTACGACTGTGATATTCAGTATCACGAAGGAAAGGCGAATGTAGTTGCAGATGCCTTAAGTCGTAAGTATTATGAGAAACAACGACGGGTTCGTGCTCTCAGATTAAATCTACAAATAGATTTAATGGAACAATTGAAGAATGTTCAAACTATAGCAATCAAGGATGAATGAAAGGAAGAATCAAGGAATTAGAACAAGGAGCAGATGGAATTTGGAGATTCCACAAAAGTAGAATTTGGGTACCTAAGCAAGGAGACTTAAGACCTAAGATTTTAGAAGAAGCTCATAAATCTAGGTACACTATGCATCCAGGAAACAACAAAATGTATCAAGATTTAAGAAAGAACTTTTGGTGGATAGGAATGAAAAAGGACATAGCCAGCTATGTTTCTAAATGTCTTACTTGTTCACAAGTTAAGGCAGAACATCAGAAACCTTCAGGATTACTACAACAGTTAGAGATGCCAGTATGGAAATGGGAACTTATAACAATGGATTTTGTTACTAAGTTACCCAAAACCAGAAAAGGTAATGATGCGATTTGGGTAATTGTGGATCGATTGACCAAATCTGCTCACTTTCTACCTATGAAAGAAACCTTTAGCATGGAAAAACTGGCTAAATTGTATGTAGATGAAGTTGTATCCTTACATGGAGTTCCACTCTCCATTGTTTCGGATAGAGATAGTCGTTTTACTTCCCATTTCTGGAAAAGTTTCCAGCAAGCTATGGGAACTCGACTAAATTTGAGCACTGCATATCATCCCCAAACAGATGGGCAAAGTGAAAGAACGATCCAAACTCTAGAAGACATGCTCCGAGCATGTGTAATAGACTTTGGTGGAAGTTGGGATGATCATTTACCATTAATTGAATTCTCCTATAATAATAGTTATCACTCAAGCATTGATACTGCTCCATTTGAAGCATTATATGGAAGAAAATGTAGAACTCCAGTTTGTTGGGCAGAAATAGGAGAAAATCAATTATCAGGTCCAGAGATTGTGCAAGAAACAACTGATAAAATCACTCAAATCAAGGAAAGACTGAAGACAGCTCGAGATCGTCAAAAGAGCTATGCTGATAATAGATGCAAGCCATTAGAATTCCAAGTTGGAGACAGAGTACTGTTGAAGGTTTCTCCTTGGAAAGGAATTGTTAGATTTGGTAAGAAAGGAAAGCTAAGTCCAAGGTACGTAGGACCATTTCTAGTGATCCAACGTATAGGACCAGTAGCTTATCGTTTACGACTACCAGAAGAATTATCTGGAGTACATGATGTATTTCATGTATCCAATCTCAAGAAATGCTTATCAGATGAATCACTGGTAGTACCTCTTCGAGATATAGAGGTAAACGAAAAGTTGAAATTCGTTGAGAGACCTCTTCAAATTGAGGATCGAAAGATCAAATTTCTCAAGCACAAACGACTAGTTCTAGTCAAAGTTAGATGGGATTCAAAGAGAGGAGCTGAGTACACTTGGGAACTAGAATCAGAAATGAAGAAAAAGTATCCCCAATTATTCCAGTAATCTCGAGGACGAGATTTTTCTTAAGGTGGGGAGAATGTAACAACTCTAATCAAAATTCATAATTATTAAATTAATTAGTCCAAAAGGAAACCCTAATTGAGACACCCAAGTGATTCTGAACAAACCCTAAAATTTTCATAATTTTCAGAATCAGGATTAGGGCCCCTAAAACTCAGGGGGGGTAAAACCCTCGTTACGATTATCTAAATAACTTTCTGTCAAAATAGAATTTCACAAAACTGTCGACTCAGCAAACCTACCCATGCACGTAGCTACTCTATAAAAAATAGGTTTGCAGTCGCGTAGCGCGACTGCTAGAGGGGTACCCGTCGCGCTACGCGACTGGGTCAAATTTTCAGTATAAATAGGGCTGTTTGGGACTTGAATTCTGGCACAAAAACGACGTAAAAATTCCACTCCTACACTGAGTTATAGCAGAAACACTTTCAATCCACACACTGATCTCGAAATTCTGCCGCAAAACAGGGTATTAGCACAATCGCTACTACGATTCATTTATCCGACGATCAATATATCCAATGAATGTTTAAGTGCCGCCCACATTAGGGTTATACTTTATTATTCGTCATTAATTTGACGGATCATCGTTAATTCGATAGATAAAGTATTATACTTTGTCATTCGTTGTTAATTCAACGGATCATCGTTAATTCGATGGATGAAGTATTGCATTTTGTCATTCATTGTGAGAATTTGATCTCGTAAATTATCGTAATTGCTGGAGTGATTACTAACCCAGTTTTGTGTGCATTGTTATTTATATTAGGTTAACAAGGCTAAATCATAGATTAGACTCTGACCATATTAAATCAGCAATGTGAGTCATTCTCTTTTTATCAAATCTATTTACAAAACCCTATTTATTTCAAAGTTATAATTACAGGGATTAAGTTTATGTAATCACCATATTACAGCCGGTATGTGGGGTTTTGTATACATTACTTGATAATCTTCACCATTGGGGCAGCCAAGGGGTGATATGACCATAGTCACAGACACCATTGGACGAATGGGCCAATGGGTCGAGTGACAAAGTACTGTGGGTAATTGGTTTGATATCAGAAACATTGTAATCTTCCTTAATACTGTAAATTATAACAAATGTGTCATTTTAGTAAATAGAATGATTCACTCAGTATTTCCCGCTGACAAAACCTTTTTCAAACATGTTTCGGGTGATTTGCTGTAATTCAGGAAAAAGTGCTGAGAAGCATTTCAAGCTTGAAATAGTGGCTCATTATAAAAATAAGGAAATAAGTTTGTAAAATAAAGATTTTATAAAATCATACTTTTGTAAATTATCGGGGTTTTATCCCGAATTGTGAAATAAAATAATCGGGAAAATTTTAGCTTTAAACGATCCTGTTAAATAAACTTCCGCTGTTAAACTTAATTAATTAAATACCACAGTATTTCTGTCCCGCGGCTTCTGAAACGGGTCAAACCGGGTCAGGGGCCGTGACACCAACTCTCCTAGTCCCACTAGCCAATTCTCCTAGTCCCACTAGCCAACTACCTCGATCTCTCAGATCGAGCCTCGGCCTCCAAGACCGAGCCTCAGCCTTCAAGACTGAGCCTAAAAACAATGAATAAAATGTGCTCAACATTTGTTTGTAAAAAGTTTTGGATCTGGACTTGAGTGGTATGCAGAAAAATGTTTTCGTGAGAGCCCTAGTGATCATAGTCTAGACTCGAGAAGGAATCCTAGTTCGCTATGATCAGAGCTCTGATACCAAGCTGTCACACCCTGGCTTTGCGGAAGCGTGGTTAATTTGGTGTGACTTCTTAATACCATAGCTTAACCATAACAAAGCTATATGAAATAAAACCATGCAAGATCATCCATTTGATTAAGTTTTAAAAACCAAATACAATAACATTGTCTTAACGGAAACACATTCTAACGACTTAAACATTGTTCAACAAACACAACACAACATAACATAAGCATAGTTTAAGGACTGTGACTTGTCCAGGAAAGAGTCACATTCCCTAAACCCGGATGACCTCGTAACTAGTGCAGCGGGAACACGTGTCATACCACGCCAGATCTTTAATTCCCTGAAATACATGTAAGCTGAAAAATCAACAATAATGTTGAGCGAGTTCATGTGTAAGTGAGTAAATAAACCTTTGTGAGTATAAAAATAGTCTTGGTATGTAGCAAATAAGGGAATTGAGATCACCAATGGTTTGCAAGGCCACTGATATATGTGAAGTGCAAGTAGGGAGACTTAAACCTAGAAGATTTCGCCACGGCATTAGTATGTGGACAAAGTCACCCCGAGGTCCGTTTCTAGTTTGGCATGGGGCTGGGCTCGCTACACCCAGATAGATCTACCGCTCCTGTCCCTCGGTCCTGCCATGAGGACTAATGGCCTCATATTGCTCCTACCCACTCACATGATCTAAGTAGTAAACCTCCTTACGCTAACCATACCATGTATAAAGTACTTGTAATCAAAGTAACATGTATTTCACCCCCGCAGTTAAGAAAACTGAAAACAGTTAGAGAAAAGGGGGACATGAACTCACCGTGGTGCGTCTCTACCAAGTATGCCTCCAAATCAAACAGCTGTGTGACGACCTACACGTACTAATTCTATTAGACGGACGGCCGTGCCTTAGCTTTATGGTTTAAGTTTTTGGGAAATAGTTAGGCAACTATTTCGTGTTTACATTCTGTATATACTTGGTAGTCATTTTTCCTTCCCAAGGATGGGGGATTTAATACATGTGCGTTCGTATAATTCGGATTACACTATTAAGTCTCACTTAATATATTTTATTTCCAACTTCAAAATATAAATATTCTTCCCAAAAATATTATATTTTAATACATGTGATTTTCCCAAAATAATACTTAGTAATATTATTTTTCCCAAAAATATTATATTTTAATACAAGTGATGTTGTGAAAAATATATACTAAATATATATATGTATCACGTTTTATTTTGTGAAATCCCACCTCCGATATTTTGTAAATAAGTCGTGGCGAAATCTATAATTTGAGAACAAGTCAAAATGTATTTCTAACACTCATAGTGAAAATATTTCTAAGTGTTAGGTTTTTGGAAAAAATTCGCCAGAGTTTCCTCTGTAACTGGAGGTGGCCACGCTTTCAAGCGTATCATTTTCTTTTATAAATCAAACCAACAATCTTCTTATTCAATCAAAACAATGTTCAAACCACAACTAGTCAAAATATGTATATAAATCGCATAAATTTCATAAACTTGTGATTTATCCAAACTATGAAGTAAATCCCATTACTTTTAGTGGATATATATATAAAACAATCCGATTTTGTAAAAACCTCGTTTTTAAAGAAATTCCATCTTTACAACTTCTCGTCATCTTTTCCAAAAATAGTTATTTTGTCGAAACTTAGTGTTACACAAGTATTTACACACTTGTGTGTTCTAAAAACCATTCGTGTTAGTGTAAGATCCGTCTTTAAAGTATGTTTTCTCTTGACACTTGGTCCTTTGAAAATACCACTTGTAGATCCGTAGATCTACTAGTTTTAAACACTATTTCACAAATAAAATCGCTTTTACATAAGTTCATGATTCGTGTGTGGTAGAGTTTCATCCTTTAACCCTTGTTACTTTTAAAACAACCTTATGTCATGATCTATGATCATGACCAACCCGGGTTAAATGACGATCCGAGCTACCACAACATAGATCGGGTCCAAATAACTACTCAAATCAATTACTACATGATTTACACAACATATGAGCTTTTAACCAATATTTATAGCATTTTAAGTAGACTTTTATGCTTCATCTTGTAAGATTACGAGTTTTAACCGTTACAAATCGTATTAACCACTTTAAAATAGTTCAAGAAGGTGATTTAAGCAACTTACTACTAGCTCGAGGCTAGGGAAGATTCTAAGCGAAAAATGCGTGGATAAAAGCAAGGTAGAGAGGTCCTTCGTTCGGCCGAGAGCTTTAGGAGAGGGAGAGAGTATGTGTGTTGTGGTGTGTGTTAAGTGGAGTGATTAGTGTGCCATATGATGAACTTATAGACAATTAACTTGTGTATTAACCAAGGGATCATATGCCTTCTAGATATTAAACACTAGGATTAAAATAATGTTTTGGAGGATAAGGTATGTCCCCCTCTTGGGGACGGTTTCTAAAGGGGGGGGGTACTAGTTCACTTCCAACCAATTAGTTAGACATTAGTTAGGTTAATATAGTTAAGTTTAGGGATTAACCCGGTTAGTGGTGTATTGTGCGTTACAACGGGTGTTAGGGTATTCAGGGACCCTAACTGGCTCAGAAAAAGACAAATAATGTAAATGACAATATTTTCATGTTTCGGGTATAGTCCGGTTGTTTGGTTGGATAGTAATCCGTTAATGTGCTTAAACAAGCTTTAAAGTGTCGTTAATACCCTTTTTAGTGACACAACTTATTTCTGACACTTTGGAAAGTGTCTAGTAATATTTTTCTCATGTTTTGGCACTTTATTAGTTAGCTAAAAGCTGAATTATTATGTAAAGTGCTGAGTTTTGTGCTTAGAGCACGTTTTAGGCACATCCAGTCATTGTAACTTATTCCTAGAGACGCAGTTCTACAACCCTTGTATCCCTACACTCACCACTAGTGTAGTAAAATATTTCTGGCTCATACAGGCCTTAGGGGCAGTGTCTGCCTGATGCTGGCTTTATCAGCATGTTCAATAGGTTATCCGTTTATAGTGCTACTGTGCTTTTGTGCATCATGTTTGTCACTAAGGTTCAGCATGTAATTAATGTAGTGACGGTAAGTAAAGTATGATGCAAGTAAGTACATGTATCAGTATTCAAGTAGCAGTTTATTCACAAGTTCAAGCAAGCACAGTAATTAAGCAGTAATTAATTATTAATTAAGTCGTACGGATACCTGGTTTAGCGAGGGTTGTCACATTGGAACGGATTGCCGTCCGATCGGATTGTCATTCGATCGAACAACCATCCGATCGGCTTACGCTTGGTCCCACACTTAAACTTTCCAACTTTTCAAGATCTGAATGTTGAACGGATTGCCGTCTGATCGGATTGACAATTTCCAACATGTTCGACGCATAACAGTGATCAACGCATTGCCACCCGATCGGATTGCTATCCGATCGAGTGACAACCCTGTTGTGAACTTGTTCTCACTAAGTGTCCCACCAATCGGATCGTTACACGATCGAACCGCCGTTCGATCGAACGACCTGAAGGGTAGAGATACTTCTCTGTTTTCAAAATGCTACAACAAAAACTTCAAAGCCATCATACATAAACACATCCTTACCAAACAAGGTGTCAATCCAATCGAATGGCCATCCGATCGGATGACCATCCGACACTTGGTACTATTGCACCGTTTTACACGCCGCTTATCGTTTATGCCATCGTTAACTGTCCAGGCTAATATCTCTCAGCGCTCCCTTCAATCCAAGAGAGTGTTTACTTGTTAAACACAATCTGTGCGTTACCTATTCTAAATCACAATCTACACACAACGTCACACTATTTATACGCTGACCGTTATTGCATGCTACGTGTTATTCGATGAATGCTTGTATGTTATGTTAACACAGTGATTTTTGCCTGACACCTTAGCAACGATAGTACTATAGTTTGGACTCAGCACCTGTCGTGGACAGGGGTTGTTAAGGGCTTTACTTCACGTGTCCCAGTGGGGATATGTGTTGTGCATTCTACAACTCGCAGTCACGTCTGTGCATATTTCTCTGTCGATAACCTACTTGCCTTCACTTTGTACATGTTACATGCTGGTTACGCGTAAACTATTTCGAACTTTATTACTATTATCAAACTTGTATGCTCATCTTTACACTATGTGTATTGACCTTTATTTTAACGTATGTGACAGGTGTTTAGGATGATATCTGCTAGGATTCTTGCTATATGGAACCAAGTTAGGAAGAGTCCAGAAACAAACGAACAATTTATTTAAATCTGAGTTGTCGAAACAATTTATTGTCTTAGAGATAATATGTCTGTAATAATTATTTATGCTGGATATGTTTTGGTATGGGACTTAACGTTAAATATTCGGTAATATTAGTTGTTATGGATTTCTCCTGGACAATCTGTTTCGCTCAGTGCCATGCCCCGATGTTTCCGTCATCTGTTGGGGTGTGACACATAATAAGTGCTTAACCATCATACTTAGGTTCTGCAAGAACATCCCCTCTTGGTCAAATTATAAAACTACCACAAGCACATAAAAATTTCCTGTGTGTGTTCTTCATCTGTCCCGGTAAAACATATTCTGGAGGAGCATGTTAATATTTTCTTTGACAAAACTGGTTTGCAAATAAATGGAACATCCGCCCTCAAAGGTCATTGATGCTTGCCAAACATCCCTTTAATCAGTTGTTGGTCCAACTATTAACCCAAGAGTTAATCATATATGGACTTAAGTATTTATAAAGATCTACAAAGTAATATACAACAAGTGCTTGCAATTCTACCGGACCCACATTGACATGTACTAAATTAGCTATTTTTTATACTCGAACGTGTAACCCACCCTTTGTCACTTCTAATGTAGAGTAAACAATCTAATTGATGGATGTAGCTTGTGTCTTTTACATGTACCTCTAACTGGTGTTTGACCTGAGTAGGTTGGGCCATCACGTACATCAAAACCACTTGAGATTACAGGTGCAACAACAGATGATTCACTTTGTGAAGGTTATATAGACGCAAAGCTCATTTGAATTTGATTATTGGGGGCCACAAAAAATTTCCATGCCACAAGATATCTTTAGAGCATATTCTTTAATAGAAAATTCCTTACAGTCTACAAATACACTCGTTTCTCATTATCTTTATAAGTATAAACTTTGAACAAGTATTATGCACGACACACTCTAAAAAACGGTAACAATTAGCCAATTAGGTTAAGTTACTGGCCACATTAGAATAGCTGAGCAAAAAATTTGTGGTGCAAGAAAATATCTACAGCAAAAAGTGCAACATCTGGTCTTGATTAAATAAAATAAAAAGTACACCAATGCTTAAATTAAATACAGTTCAACAATTGAAAAACCGGCTACCTTTAAGTGATCCCTTTGTTCAGGGTATAAGGATGGTTTATTCCAGTTGCAGTTGCTTCTTCCAACATTCGAGATGAGTTACGAGCAGACTTAATTGCTTGTGCTTCGTCATCAAATGTTCTCAAAACACGAGACGATTCCCATTCTAATCCATACTTACAAAAACGTAAATGAAATTTATCAACATAAAGGACATAAATAGTTATACTCGGAAATTAAAATTTAACCTAAATCATATATCAAACAAAAAAGGTAATTGAAACATGAAACCTTTCTAACGATAGATATCTTATAGCCTGTTTTGGAAAAATCAAATTCGGAATTATCCAAATCTCCATGTGAGGTAAGGTACAAGAGTAGTATGTACCTTTGGTTCACCAAATGAAAACAAATTCTCTTCAATCTTCGAAAGGTCCATGATTTACATTAACCAGTTAATTACAAAGGTTCCAATCGCCTGAAATCATATCATTCCGTAAATCTAACTGAAATTTTACAAAATACACCAAAGTGCATAGGATAAGCACAATCATCTAGCGATGCTTCATCAAATGAATTATGAAAATAAATCAACAACAAATCTAATCATTTTAGGGTTCGTCATATACATATCTGATACACAACTCCAGAGCGATTTATCCCCAAACAAATAGAGTTGAGGAAACGTTGGCGAAGAGAAATTGGGACCAAAATTGTTGGAAATTGAAAATAAGAACATAAGATATAGTGTAACAACAATTACCTTCCTTTAACTTTCAACGGAGCTGTAACCCTAACCATAGCTCTGAACTTCGACTGGATTTTTTCTTTTTGAGAATCCGGTGCCACTGTGATGAGGGAGTGGAGCGGATATCCCTGAACTGCCAAAAACCTCCTTGATTGACGATTGCACCTGAAATTCTCATACAAAGATGACAGTTTCTACGGATGAGGAGACCACAATAAGGTGAGGGTTTTTATAAATGCAGTGTAATTTAACTGTCTACCCACGTCCCTGCCTCACATCCCACTATTGTAGATAACTTCCCAACTACCTATGAAAAAAACTGCCAAATTTTGATCAAAACTACCTACTTATAAAGGCCCAGATTAATTCTCACAATTAACCGTCTAATTTAGATGGTCAAGATCAATCGAAAAGCGGTTAATTTTGTCAAAAGTGACGGTATTTATGTTGTGAACAATAGTATAATAATGGGCACGAAAATTAGGAGATAACCACCAAAGTTGTGGAGATAATGGGTAGGAAAAGGTGGAGCTAACCACCCAAGGAAACCGCTAATAACCACTCTGAACCGCCACAATAGTGGTTAATTTTGTGAGTTTAAGTGGCTGAGATTTAATCACAGCATGATCCGACGGTGGAGATTGATTTGGAAGGTGGTTAGACTTAATGGGCTTAATATATATATATATAATTCCAAAGATCTGCCTCTTTATTTTTCTCTTCTCAAAACCATCCATTGCCATCTCACTTGGGTTTGAATCCTAATCAGAGATCTACGTTCTCCCCCATGACTCACTCCTCTTTGTGATTTGTTGGCTGAATTATGTAATCCGTTTTCAGACAAATGGTTACTGAGTTTTTGGATCTTGTTATCAAGTGGTAATTTGTATTAGACGGTTAATCAATTGGTTTTAAAGCACGTATGTAAGCTACTCCGTTTTCATGGAATTTACTTACCTATGTGCTAGGAGAGCTATGAAGATTGTAAACTTACAATCAATATGATTTAGATGTAAGCAAATTTGGAGTTCCAAGTTCCATAAATGTTTTCTTTTTGCCATTTTAGGGGTTTATTTTATAAGTTTACTCATAGTCATAGTAATGTCGAAATATGAAGATGATGTTGGTGAGTATGAAGAGGAAGGTGGTTAATATGAAGAAGAGGAAGAGGAGTGTTTGCCTACGCAATAAGAGATAGAATACCTTGAGTTGAGACTTAACTTGAAGGAATCTATTAAAAATAGTGTTTGATATGTTGCAGGAGGCTCGATGTGGGGACTTTATAACACACACACCTTTGTTGACATATGTGTGTTGTGTGCCAAGAATACAGGGAAATTCGTGAACCATCTGTGGTCATAAACCCGAATGCAAACATGAGGGGTGTGCACGGTTCGGTTTTTGGGCAAAATCAAAACCGATACCGATATGTCGGTTTTTGGCTTTTAAAAACCGTTCGGTTTCGGATTTTAAGTCGGTTCGGTTTTTGGAACAAAATTATGTAAGATTCAAAAAATAATAAGTATAATTTATATTATAACAATCTTTTTATATGTTTACATTTAAGTTATTATAATTAACCTCTTTAATTAATATTGTTTACATAAACCTACCTTCTAAGCTATTTTTATATTTCTTCAAAGTTTTTATTAAGACGTTTTCTTTTATAATAATTTGAAGATCATTTAATTTTTATATTAAATTTTGTTATTTCTTATAGGTAACAAATAAATCATTTCAATTATAAATAAACATGTAATGTTTTTATTATAAACACTTAAAATTCAAAAATAGAATTAATATTTTCTACTAGCATTGGGTTAAACACTTGAACAATTTAAACTTAAACATAAAAATATATGGATTGTAACTTATCAGTTCGGTTCGGTTCGGTTTTTTTCGGTTATTGAAAATGTTTATCCAAAAACCGAACCGAAATTTTCGGTTATTAAAAATCCGAAAACCGAACCGTCGGTTTTGGTTTCAGTTCGGTTATTCAGTCACGGTTCGGTTATTTCAGTTTTCTTGCTCACCCCTAGTAGAAATCACAGCTCCTGAGTCCAGTCAATGGATTAGATTTGGCTGTGCATGAATAATTGTTTTTATTGGCTGTGCATATATAATTGTTTTGTTTATGTTGAACAAGTGGGAAACCCGCGCGGTGCGGCGGAGTAGACAAAACATACATAACGACCCACAATTCCATCTCATACAGTTTCCATGATCTCAAATACAACTACATATACCAACAAGTACAGCTCCTGTTGCGGCGTGTACCACCACCACCAGGACACTCATGAGTCATGAGCAAAGCGGCCAACATCACCACACCAGCAGCATTTCAAATCATCAGAACCACCAAAGCGACCACACCCTCCACCATCGCCGCCATGACCACCTGATCCTCAAGAGTTATGAGACATTTCTACTCTCCAACCATTCTTACTTGGTTTAGCCATTAATATATGATTAGTCGTAAAATAATAAATCCAATCCAGGTTAATAGATGGGAGGTTATAATTAAGTAAAGAGTAAATTACAAAATTCGTCCTTTATGTTGACACTATATTGCAAACTATGTCCTTTATCTTCAATATATACAAGAAACGTACTCGATGTTTCCAAACCCTTGCAAGTTATGTCCTTTAGCCTTAACTCAATTATTTTTTTATAATTAAATCTGACCTAGTGGACCTCACATAAGGGTATTTTAGCCATTTTACTCTAATTACTAAAATAACAATTATAAAAACTAATAAATAAAAGAACTTTGTTTATATATAGTTTTATATATATATAAAAACACACATACATTCTCTCTATCTATCTCTGCACTCTTTCTCACTCTAACTATCCACCACCACAACCATCCGACCACTACCCACCTGCCGCTGCCACCACCACCTCCTACCACTCACTATAACTTCACACCTTTCTCTCTCATCAACTCAGAGCAAATCCAGACGAACTCATGGCATAATCATTTTGATTGCAGTCACTCAATAACTATTTCAATGAACAATTTACAATTTTTTGGGTAACCCTGCAAAGACTCCGAGTCCCACTCGACAGGCTCGCCACAATGTCCACCCGTAGCCGTTACTTCATGGCTCGCGTCAGCCTTCGCTTTAAGCCTGTACCGTTCAGCTCTAGAACCAATCACCTGACCCAAAACAGAAGCTGCAATAGTAAAAGCCATGGCGGATTTGGGCATCAAAACCGACTTTCTAAGCATGCCTATAAATGGAACCGCAGCATGAACCGCCACAAACCACGACGGTGAGAATTTTTCAGTGTGTTCTCTCCACATCCCTAATGGGACATTCGCCGCCATGCCCATGGCTCCAATCACGAGCACTTTTGCAGGCAGTGGTTGAAACCACTCTTCACCCAATCCACTACTAGAGCCCAAAATGGCTTCACCAGTAATACTCCACCTCAAAGTCTGCAACCCCAATCGGAGTCGTCGCAACAGAACCCCAACCTCCGAACACCCCTGTTGCAACAGAACCCCCTTCATTCGTCGTCTACAACCCTATCCACCTTCACTTTTGTAACACCTGTGTCATTTCAACCATCAAACAAATGCCAAACCAATGAAATATTGTATTTCATACTTTGCACTTGTATAAATATGCGTATCTTTTGCACATATCAACTCTTGTTCGATTTCAAGCTCTAAATCGCTTTCTGGAAGGTTATACACGCACTGATGCGTAAATATAACCAGTTTAATGCAACGAACACTCCGGAATAGTGAAATAGGCTTAACATACCTTATATAACCTTTACATAACTTAGATATAAGTTTTGGAAGGTTTGGTGTGGTGAAATCAAAGTTTAATCGCTTACAGGGACTAAAGTTGACAAACTGCGAAAGTATGTCAATTTGAACTGTAACAGACATTCCGAAACATGACCATAAGTTAAACATACCATAAATATCCTTTACATAGCTTAGAAATAGTCTTTGAGGTGTTCGGTATGCTAAAATAAACTTTTGTGTCATTTAGGGACTAAAAGCGTCAAAAAGTGCACAAGTTTGCATTTTTACGCATAACTTACGTTCTGAATACATCCAGACATCCAAAAATTTATGTAAGCACTAAAATATTTTATTTTAGTGTTCGCCATAAGAAAAATCCATTCGTCACGTCATTTGGATCGTTTTTCGCATTCGGGACCAGATTCGATGTATTAGCCGTTGTTTAATTCACAACCACACATTCTAAACTTGCTTAGTCAGCGGATAAGGATGGAATTTTGGCACCATAACTTTGCAACACATGTATGGATGGAATTTAAACACCTAAACACCATAACTTTGCAACACATGTACGGATGGGATTAAGGCACGTTTTCCATGAAACGATCTTAACGGTTCGGGTATTCCTATAAATACCCCATACCCCCCATTGCTAAAATCACTAGAATTCTGATTTGAGAACCTCTAAGTTGAAACCATTGTTTCATACCTGAGATTCTTGAATCGGGATTAGCATTCGGGGACCCTTCGTAAGTATTCTTTCGTTCTTTTCCTTATTTTACTGCTTTTCGAGTCAGAAAGTCAAACTTTGTTTGACTTTCAGTGCTGACCAGTAATGGTCAATGCGAAGTTCGTTTGAACTTCGCAACGTGAGTGTAATCACGTTGGTCATAGTCCCTTGGGACTATGCCCACTGATTACCACGTTGTCTAGGGTCGTAGGGTAGGCGATCTAATAAATCGCCTATACCTTCGAACCCGACCCAGTTTGGTCGATCATTAGGATCCGACCAAATACATTAGGTGACCCTAGTATAGGGCATAACCTTCCGAGGTTATACCCTATGGTCACATCGTTTAAGTAGTTGTATGATAGGTAGTTTATATGCCTTAGGTAAATTACCAGAATACCCTTTTCATGTATAATTGGTAATTAAGCATATGTAACCTAAACTTTTGTCACATAACTGATTATGTAACATGTTTAGGCATATAACACTTGTCATAGGACTAGTTAGGCGGTCCGAACGCGTTTCACGCGAACGACGCGTTAAAGTAGCATAAGCTTCCTAAACGGGTTGTAATGGGTCGATAAGACTTAGGTTAAGTTTCATTTAGTATGTAGGCTTTGTTAAACCATATCATATGAGTTCCTACACTCATTTGGTTTACAAACCCTAATGCTACCCAGTCTTCCGATATAGGTCCGGTTAATTAACATAGATACCTATATTAGGTGCCGTTGGATTTCCGTGATCTCTAGCATTGCTTGGTGGTTATCCTAGGACTTCTGAGCAATCTCAAGTGAGTACATAGACCCCTCTTTTACTGTTTTCCAAACTGTTTTGGGGTGGAACACATGTGCCTACTTGTTACTTTCATGCTTTCCTGTTTTAACATCATATACTGCTATGTTCGTTAGTACATTATAGTACATGATTTCATTTCATCTTATGCTAGGTGTGCCCAATTGTGTGCATTACTTAGTACATCGTTTTACATGACATTTTGACATAGACATTCGACATAGACATTTCGGCATAGACATTTTAACATGATTGACATTTGATCATGCATTTCCCACAAAACATAACTTTGATTTAAACCAAGTTTTACTTCAATACTTTGTTTTGTGCATATGGTTTAGTTGAGACATTTCACTTGCCATACATGACATTTTGACATAGACATTTGACATGGATATTTTGACATAGACATTTGACATGGATATTTGACATAGACATTTTGATATGATTTACATCTTGACATGAACACTTTGACATATTACCCAATACATTTGACAATTGATTTAAACATAGACTTCTTACATTGGTTAGTTTGGTTTGATTAAGTGATTAAGTAACGATGCGTGTGTAATATGATACAAGCATGGTGGATACGCCGCTGGTACTTCCTATATATAAGTGTTTGTATGGTATTACATATCATAGCGTTATTTGAATCATTTCAGTTTGAGACATATAACATTTTATACAAATAACATACTTTTCACAAGACATTGTTTTACAAACAACTTATCTTATACAAATCCATTTTACTATGGTTATTCATTTAACCATACATTATTCACTTATTTATACATATCATCTGAACTCATTGTTTTTCAAATGATTTACAAAACAAAGCAAATAACAAGGTTCATGACTAAACATTTTCTCAAACATAAGTCATGAAACCTATTTTCACAAAACCTATGTATCTCACAGGCATTTTTATGCTGACGTACCTATTTTCACATGTGTTTTTCAGGAATTGTTGCATAAGATGATCAAGATACACATAGGCAGACTTGGGCTTTAGTGACAATAAAAGATGCAAGACTAGTTAATTATGTTATATTTCTTGTTTGTTAAGACATTGTAACACTTTTAATCAATAAAACGAAACTTCAATTGCCATGGATTTGAAACAATAAATTCTGTTACAACACGCCCCGACATTTCCGCCGCGATTTGTTGTTTTACGCGGTCGGGGTGTGACAGAAAAGATGGTATCAGAGCCAATGGTTATAGGGAATTAGGTTATTAGTAATTAGTAATGCTTTGACCTAGTCTATAACTTTCTTAGGACCCTAACGAGAGTTTACTTGCGTTTAGTCATAAAATAATACCGTCACCTATCCTTAGGCGACGACCACAACAAGAACATAAATTTCAAAACCGCTTTGAAAACTAATCATCTGTTCTAGGATGATTGATTACTAGGTTTTGAACCCTCTATTGTAAGGTTTTGAACCCTCTGTTATATTGTTTTGAACCCCTTTGAATTTTCAAAATTCTCGTCAAGGTTTTGGGTTTTTAATAATGTGAACACGTGCAAACTGGAAGGGTGAATGCCTGTATTCTGGGTTTTCTGTCTAGGCAAGCACTTCGTATACATCTCATCAGACGCGAGACCAGTTGTGCTTACCTGGGAATTCTTGGGATGAGCGTTCACTTATAGGCGAGCATGTCTTCGCGATACATTATATTGACCCATTTATTTTGATTAGTCACTGTCTCATTTGTTTGCCTTTGGTAACAAACAAATGGTCACAATCTTCATGCGTTGTCATTTTCTCTCGACTATCTTTCCCTTGTTTCCTCCCATGTCTTCTATTTTCTTCATGGTGCCTCTTCATCGCAACAACAATGTCCGAACCAGGTGCTGCAATTACTCAGCGAATAGGCGTCGTACTCCAGAGGACCGTTGACTTAGCTATCACCATGACTCGCCTCAGGGATGAAGCCGTAAGGGAACTGCTCCTTGGTGCAATCAATGCAACTGTCATCATCCAAACCAAATACCCTGTTTCAAATGTACCCACGGTGGACGATGGAGACATTTGGTTAACATGTGCCGCTTTGCAATCCAGAGCAAAGCTGTTGCAAATCCTGCTGCTGCTCAACCTTCAAACTCTGCTTCATATGTCGCTTGACATATTTGGCGCCTCAACCTCATGAACTTTCTACCTTGTGTATCGAATTAAGCACGCCTAGTGCAAGGTGTCGGAACACCTCTCGTTACACAAATTCCAAAATCCATGTAGGATCTTTCTATCCTCATAATTAGATCCTTGTGGATGGGTATCATTCATCGGAATCCTTAATTGAATTCTTTGTATGATTCAATACGTACATCACAATTCAATAAGGACAAAGCCGAATTCCTTTTAAGATTATCCTATCTTCATAGATAGATTCTTGAAATGATTAAAGTGCCAAATGAAATCCACGAATTGGATTCCTGGTGTACTTTAAGTATCCGCGTCCAAAGATAACAAGTTAATAACCAAGTTAAACAACTATGTGATTATGTGCTTATGTGTTTCCTTTTATGTTTTTGTGTGATCCAAATTCTTGTCATTCAAATCCTCGTAGAATCTTCCATATCTTTGGGTGCTATATTAAATCCTCAACGGGCTTGTACGTAATAGTAAAGACCCTTGGATTATATTGTACCATTCCATAATTAGATCCTGAGAGGTCTAGGTAAACAGATTGATCCAAAAATCTGGTTAGGAATATCATGTGATGATATAGCTGAAAGGACTCCTTGGTGGCCTAATTTAAAAGGATCCTTTGTTGATCTAATTAAAAGGACCCTATGGTAGTTTAGTCACACTCATCATCAGGTTTGATTTTTCCTCCCTTTCACATTTCAGACAAATTGTGCGGACTATGCAAGGAATTGCGTAATTATGGATGCATACATAATTATGGAATTCAGTGCACAGAAACCACAGCGAATTTTGTCATGTGTCTAGAGTCTATTCCGTTCATTTTTGTTTCTGAAGATGTAAAATGACTATTCCGTTCATTTTTGTTTCTGAAGATGTAAAATGACTATTCTGTTCATTTTTGTTTCTGAGGATGTAAAATGACTATTCCGTTCATTTTTGTTTCTGAAGATGTAAAATGACTATTCTGTTCATTTTTGTTTCTGAAGATGTAAAATGACTATTCTGTTCATTTTTGTTTCTGAAGATGTAAAATGACTATTCCGTTCATTTTTGTTTCTGAAGATGTAAAATGACTATTCTGTTCATTTTTGTTTCTGAAGATGTAAAATGACTATTCCGTTCATTTTTGTTTCTGAAGATGTAAAATGACTATTCCGTTCATTTTTGTTTCTGAAGATGTAAAATGACTATTCTGTTCATTTTTGTTTCTGAAGATGTAAAATGACTATTCTGTTCATTTTTGTTTCTGAGGATGTAAAATGACTATTCCGTTCATTTTTGTTTCTGACGATGTAAAATGACTATTCCGTTCATTTTTGTTTCTGACGATGTAAAATGACTATTCTGTTCATTTTTGTTTCTGAAGATGTAAAATGACTATTCTGTTCATTTTTGTTTCTGAAGATGTAAAATGACTATTCTGTTCATTTTTGTTTCTAAAGATGTAAAATGACTATTCTGTTCATTTTGTTTCTGAAGATGTAAAATGACTATTCTGTTCATTTTTGTTTCTGAAGATGTTGTGGAAAATGACTATTCTGTTCATTTTTGTTTCTAAAGAATGCCTGTTGAAAATAACTCGGTTCATTTTTCATTTCTGAAAAATGTTCGTTAAAGAGAAATTACAGGATTACGTCTTGTTCATCTTTGATGGTTATTTAACACAAAGTCACAGATAGACTCCTACGAATTAATTTCGGGACGAAATTTCCTAAAGTAGGGGAGACTGTAACACCTGTGTCATTTCAACCATCAAACAAATGCCAAACCAATGAAATATTGTATTTCATACTTTGCACTTGTATAAATATGCGTATCTTTTGCACATATCAACTCTTGTTCGATTTCAAGCTCTAAATCGCTTTCTGGAAGGTTATACACGCACTGATGCGTAAATATAACCAGTTTAATGCAACGAACACTCCGGAATAGTGAAATAGGCTTAACATACCTTATATAACCTTTACATAACTTAGATATAAGTTTTGGAAGGTTTGGTGTGGTGAAATCAAAGTTTAATCGCTTACAGGGACTAAAGTTGACAAACTGCGAAAGTATGTCAATTTGAACTGTAACAGACATTCCGAAACATGACCATAAGTTAAACATACCATAAATATCCTTTACATAGCTTAGAAATAGTCTTTGAGGTGTTCGGTATGCTAAAATAAACTTTTGTGTCATTTAGGGACTAAAAGCGTCAAAAAGTGCACAAGTTTGCATTTTTACGCATAACTTACGTTCTGAATACATCCAGACATCCAAAAATTTATGTAAGCACTAAAATATTTTATTTTAGTGTTCGCCATAAGAAAAATCCATTCGTCACGTCATTTGGATCGTTTTTCGCATTCGGGACCAGATTCGATGTATTAGCCGTTGTTTAATTCACAACCACACATTCTAAACTTGCTTAGTCAGCGGATAAGGATGGAATTTTGGCACCATAACTTTGCAACACATGTATGGATGGAATTTAAACACCTAAACACCATAACTTTGCAACACATGTACGGATGGGATTAAGGCACGTTTTCCATGAAACGATCTTAACGGTTCGGGTATTCCTATAAATACCCCATACCCCCCATTGCTAAAATCACTAGAATTCTGATTTGAGAACCTCTAAGTTGAAACCATTGTTTCATACCTGAGATTCTTGAATCGGGATTAGCATTCGGGGACCCTTCGTAAGTATTCTTTCGTTCTTTTCCTTATTTTACTGCTTTTCGAGTCAGAAAGTCAAACTTTGTTTGACTTTCAGTGCTAGTCAAACTTTGTTTGACTTTCAGTGCTGACCAGTAATGGTCAATGCGAAGTTCGTTTGAACTTCGCAACGTGAGTGTAATCACGTTGGTCATAGTCCCTTGGGACTATGCCCACTGATTACCACGCTGTCTAGGGTCGTAGGGTAGGCGATCTAATAAATCGCCTATACCTTCGAACCCGACCCAGTTTGGTCGATCATTAGGATCCGACCAAATACATTAGGTGACCCTAGTATAGGGCATAACCTTCCGAGGTTATACCCTATGGTCACATCGTTTAAGTAGTTGTATGATAGGTAGTTTATATGCCTTAGGTAAATTACCAGAATACCCTTTTCATGTATAATTGGTAATTAAGCATATGTAACCTAAACTTTTGTCACATAACTGATTATGTAACATGTTTAGGCATATAACACTTGTCATAGGACTAGTTAGGCGGTCCGAACGCGTTTCACGCGAACGACGCGTTAAAGTAGCATAAGCTTCCTAAACGGGTTGTAATGGGTCGATAAGACTTAGGTTAAGTTTCATTTAGTATGTAGGCTTTGTTAAACCATATCATATGAGTTCCTACACTCATTTGGTTTACAAACCCTAATGCTACCTAGTCTTCCGATATAGGTCCGGTTAATTAACATAGATACCTATATTAGGTGTCGTTGGATTTCCGTGATCTCTAGCATTGCTTGGTGGTTATCCTAGGACTTCTGAGTAATCTCAAGTGAGTACATAGACCCCTCTTTTACTGTTTTCCAAACTGTTTTGGGGTGGAACACATGTGCCTACTTGTTACTTTCATGCTTTCCTGTTTTAACATCATATACTGCTATGTTCGTTAGTACATTATAGTACATGATTTCATTTCATCTTATGCTAGGTGTGCCCAATTGTGTGCATTACTTAGTACATCGTTTTACATGACATTTTGACATAGACATTCGACATAGACATTTCGGCATAGACATTTTAACATGATTGACATTTGATCATGCATTTCCCACAAAACATAACTTTGATTTAAACCAAGTTTTACTTCAATACTTTGTTTTGTGCATATGGTTTAGTTGAGACATTTCACTTGCCATACATGACATTTTGACATAGACATTTGACATGGATATTTTGACATAGACATTTGACATGGATATTTGACATAGACATTTTGATATGATTTACATCTTGACATGAACACTTTGACATATTACCCAATACATTTGACAATTGATTTAAACATAGACTTCTTACATTGGTTAGTTTGGTTTGATTAAGTGATTAAGTAACGATGCGTGTGTAATATGATACAAGCATGGTGGATACGCCGCTGGTACTTCCTATATATAAGTGTTTGTATGGTATTACATATCATAGCGTTATTTGAATCATTTCAGTTTGAGACATATAACATTTTATACAAATAACATACTTTTCACAAGACATTGTTTTACAAACAACTTATCTTATACAAATCCATTTTACTATGGTTATTCATTTAACCATACATTATTCACTTATTTATACATATCATCTGAACTCATTGTTTTTCAAATGATTTACAAAACAAAGCAAATAACAAGGTTCATGACTAAACATTTTCTCAAACATAAGTCATGAAACCTATTTTCACAAAACCTATGTATCTCACAGGCATTTTTATGCTGACGTACCTATTTTCACATGTGTTTTTCAGGAATTGTTGCATAAGATGATCAAGATACACATAGGCAGACTTGGGCTTTAGTGACAATAAAAGATGCAAGACTAGTTAATTATGTTATATTTCTTGTTTGTTAAGACATTGTAACACTTTTAATCAATAAAACGAAACTTCAATTGCCATGGATTTGAAACAATTAATTCTGTTACAACACGCCCCGACATTTCCGCCGCGATTTGTTGTTTTACGCGGTCGGGGTGTGACAACTTTTAGATCTCAGATTCCTAGATCTGTTCGTCTCTTGGTTGGGGCTCGATTTTAGTGGGGTAGGTGGTGGTGGCGGTGGTTGGGGCTCGATTGCAGGTGGTTCAGAACCACCACCGCGACGGTGGAGGTCGTCATGGTGTTGGTTAAATAAGAGATGGGTGGTAGTAGGGTGGGTGGTGGTGGTTCTAGAGGGAGAAAGTGTGCGTGAAGAGAGAAGAGAGAGGAGACAGATCGGTGGTGGTGGTGGTGGCAGATCGGTGGTGGTTGTGGTGGTGGTGGGGGTAGGTTGTGAAGGCAGGATAGTTAGAGAGGGAAGGAGAAAAGGGGTCTCTGTATATCTATACTACCTTATTAAGAGAACTAGGATTTCTACCATTTTGGTAATTTTACATTGTATACACATCTTCAAGCAACATGTACAAGAGAGCCAAGCTATTTTAGAGGGGGTGAAGTTGCCAATTGTCCAAAAATTTAAGACACTTTAGGGACATTTTATGGATTTACATAATGAAAGGATGGCTAGAATAGTAAATTGTCATTAAATTTTAAGAGGGATATGAAGGGTCATGTTTAGATCTCTAATCGTTTACCTTTTTCTTCCTTCATGCCCCTCTCTCCTTATTCTGAGGTTTAATACTTAACTGTTACAAAGCCTTTCATTCCTCATAGCATTCAAAGAACCCTGTAATTTGTTCGTATCACCACCCACGACCTCACTCTCCACCTTTCCCAAACCCTCACCTTAGAATCCAACATCTCTACCGTCTCTCTCTCCATCTCTCACCTCCTCTCTCTCATCCACCACCCCATCGCCGTCCCCAAACCACCCCCTCCCCTCCCCATGTTCCACCGCCTCCTCACATCCCAAAATTCTTCAACTTCTGATAACTTATTCATCGAATCTTTTCGCATGTCGAGACAATCCCTCCCAATTGATCCCAATTATGCTGTGGGTGTTACCCTGTTTTGGCTTGCGCATTCCGCGAGCTTTAACGCGGTGGGTAGGCGATTCGACATCGATTCACCAACCGCTTGTCGGGTTTTTTTTATACGGTGTGTAAAGCTGTGATTGATAAGTTGGGGGCGTTTGTTTGAATTAAGGTCTGATTTGAATAGAATTGTGCTGGGGTTTGGGTGGATTTCGTTGCCGAATTGTTGTGGGGTGTTGAGAGGTTTGGGGTTAAAGGGAATTTGTTTGGGGAAAATGGGTCTGTTATGGTTCAGGCTTTGGTGGATTCTGAAGGGAGGTTTTTGGATGTTTCGGCTGGGTGGCCGAGTACGATGAAGCCGGAACTTGTTTTACGACAGTCGGAGTTGTTTTCCAGTAGTTGTTAAGGGGCCTATCGTATGAACTTAACGACGGGAGTTCGATCCCGCAGTATATTTTGGGTGAATCTTGTTTTCCGTTTTTTTCGTTGTTGATTACACCGTTTAGGAACTCGGGTAGCGATGATGAGGTTGAGGATGATGGTGTTGATGATGGTTGTTCGAACTTGAGTTCTTCGAAACAAGCGTTTAATTCGGTGCATAATCGTGGGATGGAGTTGGTTGATACTGCGTTTGGGAGGCTGCGAGCGAGGTGGGGGATTTTGTCCAAGGTGTGAAAGGAGGAGTAGATTGAGTCGTTTCCTTGCGTTGTGGTTGTTTGCTTCATAATTTTCTTATCAAGTCTGGTGAGGAGTTTCCTGATGAAGATTCGGAGTATACGAGGAATCATGGTCTTTCGGATTATGAAGGAGAAGGAGATGAGACTGGGGAGAGGATCAGAAGTGCGATCACTTCACATTTAAGTCGGGTAAGTCAAATATAATCAATTTTTGTTCGTAAAGTCCATGTGTTTTTGGTAGTTTATAATACATGTGTATATCGTTGTGCTATGTATTATTATGTTCTTTGTTAGGAATAAAGTTATGGTGATCGCAGTTATTTAACTAATATTTGAACAGTTATCGCTAGCGAGAAGTCAAACGTGTGAATGTTATTTGCATGTTATAAACTTATAATGGTACTGTATTATGTGAACTTTTAAGCAGTGTTTACAACACTCTAATTCACAGCAAACAACTTTACTTGTATAGACATGACGAAAACTTGTGCGTTTTCTTGTTACTATTTAAAGGGAATAACGAAAACTAGAGCGCTTTCTTTAATAAAGTGATAATAAAAACACCGGCTTTTCACTTTGTTTTTTTTTTCCTAATATGCATCAAGAAATGAACTTTATATGTATATATATATTTATATCAGTAATTGGATAGAGAATCATGTATAACATTTGTGCATCTGGATATACTTTTTAAACTTTGGTATGAATCATTGTAAGATTTACGATTAAAATGATATTTTTTTCTATGTTTGACTATTTCAGTGGGAAGATTGTTGACTTATATCAGAACAAAGAAGGTATGATTTTAGATATTACAGTGATTAAGATATCCGATTAATTTCTGTTTTTTTATATACACTGTTAAGCTGATAAAGTATTTTGGTTCCAGAAACTCTTGAAACTGTGTTGGTGCTACTTGGAACAATTGCAGATGAAACATGATCGTTGAATCGTTTTGAAAGGCCTCAAATTTTGTAGATACTTTTTAAGGGTTTTCAAATATGGTAAGAAACGCTTGTAGGGTCTGTTGGTACAGAAGCAGATGCTTTGCTGGATATCAAATCTTGAATCGAAATTGGTAGTAAGATCCTTTTAGAAGTTTATTAAACCTTATGTGTCATTTCATCATCGTAGCTTTGGGAGCTCGTTCTTTAACTGTGTTGTGTTGTGTTGACAAGGAGTATGCAACTCCTATGTGCATACAACCAATTGCAACTGTATGTATCTAACCTTTCTTTACCCAAAAAAAAAAAATCTAACCTTTTGTAACTTGGCGTCGGTTTATGATGATGTGAATGACGTGGAGACTTGTATATGGCTGTCATAACAGTAGAAATTACCACCTGATACATACAGTAGCAATAACTGGGAAGTTTAATAAGAGTTCACCTTTTGCAGTGCTTTGTTTTATCACTCAAAGCTATAGAATAAAGTTAATTTAATAGTCAACAAGTAAAAAAAAAAAAAATATCAGATAGCATAGATTAGTGACCCGATCTCATAGATTAGTGACCCGATCTCCGAGTGTCGTAAGTTGCGAAAATGGTATGGTGATGCTACGAGACGACAAAACTGACGCACCCGCTGCAACGCGCGGGCATTCTAACTAGTATTTATATATACATATACATGTATAATTTTAAAATTGTTTTATTTATTGTTTTTTATGATTACTTTTTTTAGCATTTAGGATAAAATGACCAAAATACCCTTATGTGGGGTTGACTTAGTCAAATTTAACCATGAAAACTAATTATGCTAAGTTAGTTAAACTTGATTCATCTCTTTTGATGGTGTAGTAGACTTCTTGTGTTTTGATTTATCAAATGGTTTTAACTACTTATATCCAATGTTTAAGGATAACAATATTTTTACTTTTTTATTTTCAAGTTAAATGTTCGTTTGCGTTCATTTCTATTTGCTTGTGTTCGTTTGTGTTCGAGACCAGTGTTCACGAACTGTTTGTGAACAACTGAATTTCCTTAACGAACACGAACATAAACTTATGTTCGGTATGCGTTCGTGAACAGTTCGCGAACATGTTAATTTCCTTAACGAACGAACACGAACATGACCTTGTTCGTGTTCGTTTGGTTCGTTTACAGCCCTAATAATAACGATAACTATAACACTTATCGTCGATCCAAAAACAAAAGCAACATAATCAACAATCACAAATGTTAATCTAATCATGAATCTGAAATAACTAAATAAACTTGACGTATGAAGTGAGTAAAGGAGATAACGAAAATATGCTTTTGCAAATAGGCTATGAAATAGTGAAATGGTAAGAGTGTTTGTGAGAAATTCAGAAGAACAATAGTAGAGAGCAGATGGTACCTCAAATGAAAATATGCTTTTTCAGTATCCAGCTAACAGGACTTCACTCTATTCTTTGATATGGTCATTATGGTTCCTGAAATGAAATGAAATATTATAGCAATAATTATATTATTATGACAATAAAGAATCGTTTTTTTTTTTTCTTCTAATAAAGCAAATTAGACAATGGAGAAACAGGCCCAAACCATCATTAAGGATGGTGATGATGAGCACCATGAAAGGCGGGAAGTACCTCCATATAAAAGCCAGTAGCACAAAACCGGACAGACCTGAAAACAAATAACAATGAAAAGTTTAAAAACTGAGCTGACCCAAATACACATGAAAAATAAGATACGTGCATGTGATGGAAACGGGTAACTTATCACAATATGAATGGTTATTAAAACCACATAAATCTGCCCAACACCGAATACAATTAGGCTCAACAAAATGCATTTAAAAAAGTAGCAAAAAGTAACGGAGACATTAACGTGTAATTCTTCATCATCCTCTGGAAGATGACTCGGCTGGTTAAAACGGCACTGATAATCACACTAAGCCTAGACTCGGTAAGGACGATGTCAGAAGCACTACGGGCTGCATCAGCCACTGCATCCCAATATCGGCTTTTTTAAGAGCTGGAGCATTATTTACTCCGTCTCAAGTCATTCTACATTTGTTTCCTGGCTTGTAAACGTTTTACAATTTCGTAGTGGTGTTCTGAACAAATAAAAGAGTAGATTGGTAACTTGAATGAGGTGTGTGCCTCAAAAAACTAAAGTACAGGGGGTGGAAGCTTGCCCACATCAGCAAACCGGAAAACCAAAACCTTAGACTAAAGGGTATGGGGGCCGGCTTAGGCCCGGCCTGGCCCGGTGCCGGTCCCCCACACCGCCCCCCTCATGCCCGGCTCGTCCAAACCGGCTCCCACACGACGTTCACGACGGGACAAAATTCAAAATTATAGCCGTTTTTTAACGGTTCTATTAATTAAAAAAAAAAAAAAACAAAACTTTTCCACTTGAAATAAATACCCCTTCTCTCATCCATTTTTATATCAAATTCTCAATACTTCTCCCATTCTCATCCAATTTTATAAAAAACACTCCATTTTTTTTATAGAATCATGAATCCATTCAACCCAAACAACCCCAACCCGAACAATCCCAACCCGAACCAACCTAACTTTTTTTCGACTCCCGCTTACACTCCGAATATCGATCCTTCATGGGTGTCTCCGCATTTACGTTTTCGGGTTTCCAACAATCACCCAACGCCTTCAAACAAAAGTCTCAAGTTCAACAAATGCAACAATACCAAGCACTCCAACAAATCATGCAACGCAACTCGTTTGAATCTCTAGCCCTATTCCAATCGCAACCGCCAACATCCCAAGTGCAACCCCCGATTCCACTTGACGATGATGAAGAAGTCGTCCCCGAATCGCCACCTCAAGAGCTCAAGCGCAAAAAAAACAAGGGGATGGGGAAGGCGGTTGAAACCGTAAGCCGAAACCAAAGGCGGTTCGAAAGCCAAGCCGAGACCTTGGACAAAAATAGAGGAGGAGACGCTAGCAATGGCGTTGTTAAGTCCTCAACTTGCCCGATTGTCGGTATGAACCAAAGTTTATTTTTTTAATTTAAATTTAAAAAGATTAATTTTTTATTTTTACTAATGCATTTTTTTTAAATTTAGGGAACAACCTAACGGGTAGTAGTTTTTGGAAGGCGATAACGGAAAGATTTAAAGGGATTATGGAGCAAGGCCCGATGCGTGATCTCGATTCCGTCTCGGGCAAGTGGCGTAAAATGAGCAAGGCCATCAACACCTTTAGCGGGTATTATAACCAAATTTACACTAATCCTCCTAGTGGGAGTAACGACGAGGACATTCTTAACCTTGCTTTGGCTAAATGGGATTCTAAAAATTCAACGCCTTTCCAACACCTCCGAGCATGGAACATTTTAAAGAAAGAAAACAAATGGAAACCGGTTCCAAATGAGGTCGCAACCGCCAAACGGAGTAAAACTTCCGAGTCCGGAAGTTATAGTGCGGGAGGCTCCACCGCTCAAGGTTTAAAAAAACGGAAACGAGTTTCACGGCGTTTTTCTTTCGCCTCATGAGGCGTAAGCCTCGAGGCGAACCGAGGCGGAACTAAAAAATAAATATAAAAATTATATATCTTATAAAAAATAAAATAGTACTTCAAAATTCCAATAAATACTTCAAGAATTCATTGGGCTAAGTCAAATTTACTTATTTTTAGGAGAGCCCATGTTTTAAGAATGAGCCCAAGTTTTGAAAGAGCCCACTTTTTTTATAAAAACTCAGAGCATGCGTGTTTTACATCTAAAACCTTGGTTTTAAAAAGCGAGAGGCGCACAAAAGCAACAAGGTCTAAAATTGAGGCGCGAAGCGCAAAGCGCAAAAGCGGTGGGCTTTTCGTACCCGAGGCGCAAGATGTTTATATAATTTTTTTTATATATCCCATACATATCCCATAAGTTTTTAGCTTCCTTTAACCAAAATATAGCTATAAGAAAGGCTTTTATACCATTTTAATTACATGTACAAGTCAAAAAAACCAAGGTACAACATTTTTATGCAGTAAAACGCCTAAGTTACATGAGGCGCGCGCCTCAGGCCAAAAAGCCCACAAAAAAACATCAAAAAATGCGCTTTTTGGTCGCTTCCTGTAATTACACAAGGCGAGAAGCAAAAAAGCCCCAGGCCCTGCGCCTTGTTGCGCCTTGCGCCTAGGCGCGCCTAGGGCACGCTTTTTAAAACCAAGCTAAAAACCAAATCGTTATCTCCAAACTCCATCTACCATAAGAAACCTAACTGTTTATACAGCCGTCATCTTCATATACTTTGTTTCTTTCGGATCGTCCATGCTACATGTCCATCTGCTGTGTTTGTTGTTCAACACCACCCTGGTAAGCATCAATTGTTGATACAGTCGTCATCTCCAAAGGATAAAACCCTAATTCTCCCTCTTCCATCAGAAACGTACGCCTCTATTAGAAACGTACGCCTCTACCAGATACGACCGCCTCAGACCAAATGAGGCGTACGTACAAAACTAACCACCGAGGCGCCGCCTCAAAAACGGTTTCTTCCCGTTTCGCCTCGAGGCGCGCCTCAAAACGGACGCCTCGAACGTTTTTTTAAACCATGCCACCGCTCGTTGTCAAATCGACATAAACGACGACCCGGAATATGACGAGGATGTGTTGCCCGTTCACGAGTCGGAACGTCCCCCCGGAAGGGACAAATCAAAAAAAGAGGCGGCCGGAAAGCGAAAAGGGGGCGGCTCGAGCCAAACATCTTCCAGGGCGGGTTCGAAGATGGACGAATTGATATCCGAATTCCGTTCGTTCAAAGAGCTCGCGGCCGAAAAATATAGTTACAAGAAAACCTTGTCGGCCGACTATGCTCGAGCGGAGGATTTTAGGATTATGAGGTTGGATCTCGACTCGGTTCCGGAGGATGAATGCGAGGTTTATCGGAGGATGAAAGAGGAGGTTAAGAAAAAATGGACGTCGTAGGTTGTTTACTTTTTTAATTGTATCGTTATTTTTTTTTTCGCTTTTATGTTTTCAGTTTCTAGGATTAGTAATTTTAATTTTTAGGAAATGTAATTTTTTTATGTTATGAAATGAATTTAATTATGTTGTTTTATATTTTAATTTTATTTAATTTTTATGAAGTTTTTATTAAGTTAACAAAAAAAAAGTTAGAAAATTATAAAATAATTAGGTGTGGTAGGCCCATCCTCCACCCCCCTCAAAATGCAAGGAGGCCCATCCTCCATGGGATGGTGATGTGGCGCCTACGTGGCGGCCCATCCTCATGGGGATGGGGCTCTCCATACCCTTTAGTCTTATACCAAGTAACCTTTTCAGTTAGACCACATCAACAAACTAAAGTACATAAGGCTTTGTTAAAATGTCTTTACTTGAGGTCTCAGTTGTCCTCTCGCAGCAAATTAAGATCTCTAAGACCGGAGGGTATGGGCTCCGTCCTCCGGCCCGTCCTCCCGCCGCCGCCCCAAAAAGACCACCCCCCATGCCCGTCGCCGTCCCAGCCCCGTCCAAATCGTCCTCCCCAAGCCGATGATGACGGGCCAACTTCCTCTCTCCTCACACACACACATCTATACATACATGCATATATATATATAAAGGGGTTCATCCCCCACCCTCCTAGGTCCATCCTCTCCAAGCCTCTCCTACGTGGCGGTGACGTGGCGGCCCATCCTCATAGGGATGAGCCTCCCATACCCACTGGTCTAAGAGCAGTTTCAGGCACCATTGTACAGCTGCTGCAATTAATAATATCATCATCATCATCATCATACTCAGTATATCCCACCAATAGCAAAAGCTAAGGTAGGGTCTGAGGAGGGTGGGATGTAGACAGCCTTACCTCTACCCCGTAGGAATAGAGAGGCTGCTTCCAATGAGACCCCCGGCTCGATTGTGGTTTTGCATCAAGCCTTGGACATAAGGCACATAACACTCAGCAATTGAGACAAACGCCAATTGGTGCATGTACCCCCTTGTCTTTCGGCTATCAACGCCACCACATGATGCATGATTAACCATCCCCTCTTTTAACGTTATTTTCACGAAATTAGTAAAATAACGTTAAAATTAGTGCACTTTTGCTTTTGCCCCCCGAGCGCCCACACATATATACATTATATGTGCATACCGCAAGCGGGGCACTGCAAAGATCAAAACCTTTTAAAAAACCTACTATAAAATCCAACTAAAACAACCTCAATTTAAGCAAATATAACATCGCTAATCACCAATTAAACCAAATCACTGATTCCCACATGAAAGATCAACAATCTAAAAATCTAAAAAAAAAAAAACTTATTAGCATATCAAAACTATATAAAATCCCTGAACATTTCCAACTAAAATCATCTCAAATTAAGTAAATATAACAAAATTAGTAAACAATTAAACCTTCAAGATCCTCACAATCGCCAAATTCCCCAACAGAACAATAAAAATTAGGGTCTTGAATCTCCACCCGCACAAGGGGAACAACCCATGCCGATTTTATAGTAATCTAAATATATCATTCATACAATTGGTCACCGGAAGTTCACCAGACTCTGTGCGGAATCACCAAACTAAATCACTTTGACGCCAAATTTATAGCAACTAAAACCCCAATTTTAACAAGAGAGTTGATTTGGTTACCTTGTAGCAGATTTTGACGACGTAGTCGCTTGATGATCTTCATCTTCCTAGCAATTCAAACTGTGAAATCGATGGCTTAACTTCAAATTTCATGTTGAAGAGGATGAGCTCAGTTTATCGTTTAATGGCTGAAGATGTAACGCCGTGGACGGTGAGCTCAGTTTACCCGATTAATGGCTGAAGATGTAACGCCAAGGACGGTTCCAGACATAAATGTAGGCTTCTTCTAAATTTACACATATGAAACCCCTATATTAGGGGCAGATTTGGGAGAAGGATATGAAGATTTGGTAAGGTAAGGCTATGGGCAGGGGCGACCCCGATTTTTTTTTAAAGCAGTAGAAGTGGTATATAAAATTTTCTATGGATCCCATAAAATAATTTAGTTGGACCCTATAACAATGAGTGTGAGCCTGGTGCAGTGGTAAACCCTCTTGTTTACACACAAAAGGTCCCGGGTTCAATACCTGTTTGTTACGCTTTTTTTTTGTTATTTTTAAACCTGATTTTAAATTAATCACTCTATTTTTTTTTCTATTTCAATTTTTTCTCACCTTTTAGCTGAATGTGTAGTAAATGAAACTTGTAATTTAGTTATGATATTGTTTTCTATTATGTTTCCCGACCCGACCCGAACAACGACCGATCCAAAAAATTTGAACAGCGGAAAAATGGGACCCCATTGTCCAAAAATCCTGGGTCCGCCACTGGCTATGGGGAGTGGTTTAAAGCCCTAGGTGCTTTATTGTGCCACGTCACCGTCATGTCATCGCCATATCACTTAGGGGGCTTTAAAGCTCCCTCCTTTAACTTGTTTGCGGTGGTTTAAATCCCCTTGATTGGTTGAAAACAATAGGTCCCACATGCAGATCTTAATGGCGCTCGTTAGTGGGCTCAAGCCCTCACAATGGCGCCCCCTTGTTGGCGGCGGCGGTGTGGTGGATGGCGCCCCGGGGCATTATAGATGCTGAGGTGGCGGGGTGGCGCTAAACCACACCCTTCACTCTAAGAACTGATGATCTTTCGTCTGCTTGTCTTAAAATTTGTGGTGTAATTACTATTATATGTACAAAGGAAATGCTTTATATAGAAATTTTAATTGACAACAATAATGCAAAGTTATTCTAAATACACCATACTCTATTTACTGTTTACAGCCTATTTTATAACATTAATTAAATTTGACTATTTGACCCAATAAAATTGATTCTCTCTCATATATTAATTATAGTCTTAGTATTTTTATATCTTTCTAACTAGCCTAAGGACCCGTGTATTACACGGGTTGATTAAAGATAATATCGCTTCATCATCGTTGTTTACATAAAATGTTATGAATATATACACGTCTTGAAACGGATCATGTAAAAACTTTTTATTAACCATCAATATGCAGATATCACAATCGTTGAAAATCTCTTTATACACCACATTAGTTGTTTTATCTGTAGCTTTTACGTTATTGTCAAGTATGAGTATTTTGACCCCATTTCTTGTTTTCACCCACATACAATTGACCATGAGAGAAGACCGGTTGTTTGAGGTACAAACCAACTCTTGAAAGAGACTGACCTTGACTTTTGTTGATCGTCATTGCAAAACATACGGCCAGTGGAAATTGCCTCCTTTGAAAAGCAAAAGGAATCTTTTTTTATCAGAAGGGATCAAGTTTAATCGAGGTATATATGTGCAACTACCAATATTTGCACCAGATATTATCTCGGCTTCTATTACACGGTTGTGCAGCTTTTTTACTTGTAG
Organism: Helianthus tuberosus; assembly: GCA_030545235.1. Lineage (NCBI taxonomy): Eukaryota > Viridiplantae > Streptophyta > Magnoliopsida > Asterales > Asteraceae > Helianthus > Helianthus tuberosus. Next base: position 44,780,935 of record CM060429.1, on the reverse strand, counting down.
CCTTGTACCGTTGCACAATCCATTCCGTTGATCAATATTTCGTAATAACATTACTGGAACAACAACTTCAAGGACTAACCTATGATTTGGTAAGCCTTTGGTTGTAACTTTTAATAATCAGTTGTTAATTAAAGCATTCACAATGCATTCTCCATCTTCGTCTCTACACCTTAGCTACTTTCGTCCCTACAATTTAGCTATGAAAATATTATTTTTTCAACCAAATGCAACACATATATTAATTACTTAAAACTAACGAATGAAACACACAAAATAAATACAAAAAAGGAAAGAAGTACCCCTTAGCAAGGATGCGGAGGTGGGCCCCACCGCCACTCGGCATGGATGGTCTACATATTTTCTATTAATAATAACCATTTTATAAGCTTTTGACTAAAAATATATGAACTTATACGAAACTATAATTTCCACAAATATAAGAAGTTGTAAATACTTAACTAAATAAACGAACTTGTTTATATGTTCTAACTGACTAAACAACCATATTTTGCTTTTTTAATTGTTTAAGTCCGAGTGTAATGTTCCATCAATGTCATATTTAATTTTGGTTTAATAGATTAATCTAATAATCAATATAATCACAATCATTATTATTTAGTTATAAAAAAAAACAAAGAAAGCATGGATTCAAACTGTGAGAATCGAGGTTGTGTAAAATGCCATTGTTGGTTATGAATTACTAACATATAAACAAAATAATACAAACAAATTGATTATATGTGTATAAATCAAATAAATTCAAAACAAAGTTACATAATTTATTCAAAAGTATGTTGATTAGACAAAATGAATTCAAAGCATTCACTTTTAGGCATAAAAATATTGGCAAATATAATTTTTTTAGCGACAAACTAAATCTTCGTAATAACAATACCTTGACATGTAACTTTTTACGGTAAAATTAAGAACCCACGAATTTCACGGGTTGGTAAAAGAAAATATATTCATTATCACTGTTGACATAAATGTTATGACTTTATACACGCTAAAAACAAACTAATATATTAGAGTACAACAACAAATTGAAATACATGAATATACAACGATCACAATTCGTTGAAAATCTCCTTATAAACCACATTAGTTGTTTTATTCGTAGGGTTAACGTCCCTATATACACCACAATTCGTTAAAGACTTCTTTATACACTTCTTTAGAACCAAGATTTTAAAATTCTACATGTTGAAACGGGTCAGGTCAAAACCAATACAACACAATTATCAACCTTGTATCTTTTCGCCATCCACCAGTAATTACTCTCTTTTATCTCATCTATACGACATTAGCAGCCTCCACTTTGTTTGGAGGATCAGTAGCAATATCTTCCGATGGATCAACTTCAAGATCATCTTTGGAGAGGCTATCAGCTACAGCGTGAGATGTTTCAGCAAACTCGGTGGTTATAACTGATGAATCTGGTTCAACCGCTTCTCTCCATTCGACCCAGTCAGGTGGTTTATCACTCTCACTTGATCTTGACTCGTCAGTTGCCTTCCCGATAGCCGCATCATCTAGGACCAGTTAAACATAAATTTATAGAGACAACACTGCCCACCCTCCTTTGTTAATGAATCCGTCAATGCCTCTTTGCTAATCTATGCATTAGTTACTTAAAAAATAATTAGTAAAAACATTATACACACCAAACAATAGGGCTAATTGGATTTTTTCTATAACAGAGACAATGATTATACAACTAAAGAAATCCACCCTTCCAAATGCAAATTACTATTTTATTTTCTTTTTCATGTGATATCATCTATTCAAAACAACATCAAATAATCTCATTGGAAGTCTCAATCTATTGTTTTTTTTTCATTCCCAATCCATTTGACCCGTTGAGTCTCAATTTGAAATTCTTGATTTAATAGACTTATACACTGTCTCAATTTAACCATTAAGTTGACATGCAATATGTAAACATCAAGTTAGAGCATTCACATTCGATTTCGTATATTGAGCATTATCTTTAAAATAATATAAAAATAAATAAATAAATAAATAAAAGAATTCCACAATCAATTTAGGTAAATTTAACTCGTGAGAACCATATAAAGGGACTATGATCAGATCTAAATTATGTTTATCCAAACACAAAAATTAAAGTAAGTGACAAATTATGGATTTTCAACCAACATATGCACTACCATAACAAACTTCTACTTTTTAGTCAAAACACAATGAAAAGTCAAACATATCACAAGAGATTTGTGGTGTACCTGAGCATAGAATGGTGTTTTTGAGAACCTTTGCATGTCCAAGCACACGGGTCATTTGACCCAAACTCACATAGTCAAAGATCCAAAGTCGTGTTCTATCTGTATAATTGAAAAGAAATACAGGATGAATAGATAAAGAAGTACATAGCACTTTTGCTTAAGTATAAGAATCAGTTGGTTAAAAGTTTGAGTGTTCTAAACCCTAAACCAGTATCAAGCCGATATCAACACAATAACTAAGCCTCAGTTTTGCTTTGATAAAACAAATTATATCGTTTATAATAACTTTACTATGTTTTTTATTCTCATTCGGTTCACTCTGGTTTTAGACTAAGGCACACCCTTAATAGACCACACCTTATTAAATTTTAATTAATTGATTACAAAAAAAAAAAAACCAATTTGGGCATATGTACCAAGCTGCATTCAACCAATTTTTGGGTAACTATATAAAAAGTTAATTAATCAAGAACAAAAAAAAACAATTTAGGCAGATGGGTACCTGAGTTATAAGAGATAACTGCTGAACATAATCTTTTCCAGGAAAAAGTGGTTCCCTCAAAATAATTTCCATCAAAATGCAGCCAACTGACCAGATATCAATGGCCGCAGTATACTCTGAACAATTAAGTAGTAATTCAGGGGCTCTGTACCATCTGGTTACAACATATTCGGTCATGAAATCTGTTTCAGATGTGGTTCTAGCAAGCCCAAAGTCACATATCTTTAGGTCACAATTTGCATCAAGGAGCGAGTTGCTTGGTTTTAAATCGCGGTGTAACACGTTTGCTGAGTGGATGTATTTAAGCCTGCGTAGTAACTGATACAGAAAATACTGCAATGAAAAGGATTATTTGGGTCATTTGAGCATAAAAAGTGAATGGACATCTGACGTAAACCTAAATTTAACTGAAATAACAACTGAAAATAGAGAAGATACGACTAAAACAGAAGCTTCAAGACTCCGAGAATCCAAAGATCGGTGTCGAAAACTTACCTTGTTTGCCTCAATCCTCTTCTGCTCCATGTCTGACGACTTGTACCGCAATAACCCTATCAGACGGCCACCTTTTCTATTTTATTAGCTATTAGCATAATTGTATTATCGTAAGCACTAAAAAAATCCATGAGGCACCTGAAAAATAGAAGCAAAGATGAAATAATGATATCACAGGTGTAAACACAATAAGCAAAATTACGCCACGTCCACCTTGCAATCGGTGCAACCAGTATACGAAGACAAAGTTGCTTCTAGAATTGGTCTATAATCAAATTATGTACACAGTGATGATCAGAACATAAATAATCTAATATGATTAAAAGTCACGATATCTTTTTATTCAAATAGAATATTAAAAACGAAATCTGAAAATAAAGCATACCTTAAATAACCAAAATTGTGGTGGTGGGTACCATTATACGGCGGTCGCGACGATTATGTGCAAAAAGGTTGAATGAACATTAATAAAAATATAGAAGAAAGAGTAAACATCAAAAACCAAAACCTACTTGTGTATTGAAAAACAACTTTATGCTATATCATATCCTAATTGTTATAAGAAAGCGCAATTGTGTAACAGACCAAAAGAATGAATGCAGCAGATCGAGTACTTAATGACAAAATGGCCCGTCTTCCGTATCTTTTTATGTAGACAACCTTAATGAAGTGACAACTACTCCAGCCATGGTTTGGACTGACCATTGTAGTGGATTACAACCGCCTTCTTTACATTCTCCACACTTGTGATGTTTTGGTAGCCCAAGAAGCCTAGTATGTGCCAAGACGGGTCAAAGGCTGAACATGGAACCTAAATACAATAAGGGATGGGGGTAGAGTATCCAACCTTCAAAAAGTCAAATTTGACTTCAAGTTATGCACACATAAAAAAGTAAAGTAAGGCTATGTATTTTAGTAGATGATGGTTTGGCAGCCATGATCTTTGATTGCATTGGCTCTACATTTTTCAAACTTGTTCCATATAGTTAACTTACCAATGTAACCAAACAAAAAAATGGCTACAACTTGAAACTTTCGGTTGACCAAAAAACCAAACCACCCTTTTAAACCGAAACCGAAATGTCCAGTTATGACTTCATAATTCCTAGGCTGGAAGAAGTGACGAAAAGAGCTACCTGGGTACTAAATATTACTAATGAATAAGCAAGATAGTTACATCTCCACGGGAACCTCGTCCAAACTTGTTTAATGAAAAAATAAAAATAAATAAGTCATATTATGTGTCATGTTCGGCCACGCCCTCTAGTGATGTCAACTTCTTGATAAAAGGAAACAGAATGTTTAAAGCTAAAGGTGGCAATACGCCGATTGGGTTGGGTAACGGGTTATCATTGTAATAAATTAATAATATGGTTATTTTTATCATATATTTAGAATATAAACTATTTGTAAAATTCTAAAAAAAGAAGAACAAAAAGTGCAGGGGCAGGCCCGACTTGTTTCAACCCATACTAAAAATTGCCCATTCGAACTAATCTGTCTTCACCCATCACCCCCAACAACCTGTCCCACAGGTCCATTTCTTCACTTCTATGATTAAAAATAAGTGAGACCCAAGACAAAACAAATGCAAAAGTTTGTATATATATATACCAGTGCAAGTTAAATTGGCCACAACACCTAATTCAAACTTATAATACATTGCCACGTGAATCAGGACAAAATAAGATGATGAAATGTTACATTCAAAATAGTGAAATACCCTCATCTTTACCTGTTTTTCAGATAAGTAAAGTCCTGGATAATGTGGAATGACATCATGTTCCATGACTCTCAACTCTTGATATATAAAGGTGTTCTTACATCCTCGTTGGATGTTATCTTTCGACTACTCCTCTCCGCTTGTTAGCGATTGATCGGAGTGTTGCGCTCCGGTCAAAGATAATATTTATAAGCCCAAATTACCCTTAACAATGTGTTAGTGGTAGTAAGGGGTCGAACCACGAAGAGTATGTGGTTTGTGTATGGATTCGAATGAATTAAACAATTGTGTCACGATTATGAAGCTTACTAGAATAATTTTGTGTTTTTGTTTATTTGGAAAATATGATTTTAAACTAGATGATGTGATGAAGATGAGTAACAACTACCAATTAACGATTACGAGAAAATGGTTACTAGAACAATAATAATAAAAAGGAATCACGCCCGGTTTCGATAATTGTTAACCTAGGATTTCTACAAGTTTTAGTTTCAACTCAAATGCATTCGATTAACGGATTTAGTGTACCGTGACTTAGGTGCTACTAACTATCAACGCCCCGAAGAACGGACAAAAAGACACTTTGTAATCAACACAAGTAAATCCTAACAACGACAACGTACAATTACATATCACCGTTTCGCAAAGTCATAACTTTTAACATCGTTCGACAATTCACGAATTCGTAACAAATGTAATACTATTGTCAAAAGTTTCAAAAACCAAATACAAATTGTCACTAAGATGAAACAAGAACAAATTGAAACCCTAAAATTAACAACTACCTACACCGGGGTGAAACCGAGATGATTAGCCGCTCATGGTTGATGCAACTTGATCACCGGATGCTTGGAATGCGGATGGAGTCATCTTGAAGCCTTGAGAATGGTGAATGATGAGGTTTGGTGAAAGATGATGATGGTGGAAGGATTAGGGTTTGTGGATGATGGATTAATTGTGATGATGGTGATGATTCTTGATGATGATTTCGAGTTGTCAAGATGATGGTAGGTGGATGGTAGGTGAATTGTGGCTCCAAGATAATGTTTCAAACTCAAAACAAGTGTAACTCCCCGAAATCAATGCAAAAACCACCCCTTAGAACCATTCCCATCACCCAAATAAATGAAATTCGCGTTTCAGAGATCCGCTGCCCGTCGGCGACGGCCTGGGGCCCGTCGGCGACGGCCTCCCTAAGTGCTGAAACCATCCGACGGCTTAACTGACTGTATACGCGTTTTTCTGGCCGACGGGTGTTTCTAGAGCCCGTCGGCGACGGCCTAGAGCCCGTCGGCGACGACCTCTAGTTTTTCCAGTTTTGTCCGAAACTGTTTTCTTCATAACTTCTTCGTTATAGCTCCGTTTTACTCACCGTTTTCGCCCACGTACTCGTAATTCAGCCCTCTATCATGCCATCTTCCAATATATTCATTTTAAATCCATTAACATCCCCCAAAAATTCATCTAATCTTCGTGGTTAACCCGGTTTTGTTCATTTCACATCCCCGGTTGATCCCGTTCGCTCCCGGTGCTCCGTTTAGCTCCCAATTAGCTCCTTAAACTCTTTTAGACCTGTAAAACACAAATCCCATTAAAAGTAGGCTATTCACGATTAAAAGCTACGTAAAACATCAACTTAAGCATAAACTATCACCGGTTTTTCAACCACGTATCACATCCCCACACTTGTCTTTTGCTTGCCCTCAAGCAAATCTGTTTTTCACTTTCACGTGGGTCGAACAACGAATACACATCCCATTCCCGAGACAAAGGTTAAGGTCTAGTGTCATACAAAAGTTCAAACCTTTTACAATTTTCACATATTTACCGGTTAAGTGAATAATCACATATAATAATGGTTATCCAAGATTAACCCGCCCTTAAAACTAACAACTCATGCATATCCCTCACAATGTGCTCTCCACTCGGCTTATAATTTGGCTAATGTGTATAATGTATTAGCATTTCAACAATTAATCGCTCAAAACCGATTAGAACACGTACCCGCATAGGCTTGCAACTCAATCGTTCTCCACTATTGATCACAAACACTAAGCACAAGTCATAAGGTCTTTATGAGGGTTGTAACGGGGCTAGGCTAAGGGTAGGAGTTAGGATATTTTAAAGTGGTTAAGGTGATGAAAATTCGATTTTTTTATTACAATTGACTATTCTAACCAAACTCACTAAAAACACCAAATATGAGGCAACAACATTCGCCTTTTATTCAACAACTATTAACACTTCTTTTTGTGTTTTTCTTCAACGATTTTCAATTCTTTTTCACAATATTTTCTGATTTTTTTTTTCAATCAAGAATAACTATACAAATATGACTCCTATAATCGAATTTCCATCACACGGGTTTAAAAGAAAAAGATTTAAGGGTTATGGGCTAGAGGGTGGTCAAACGAAAGGTTTAGGCTCAAAATGGGCGACTAGGGAATTTGTTCGGGTAAGGATAGATAAATGGTTTTAAGAGAAAAGGTTTACCTAATGCCTTAATCATTCTCGTGCTTGTATTCGGTCTATAGTCTCAAACGTATCAAAAGTTGCAAGTTCTACAATACGCAACTAATGGTCCACTCAAACAAAGAAACATGTAAATGTAAATCTATGATATAAAAGTGGCTCAAACCTCTCGTATAAAGGTATGATATGTGATATGCATAAATTGCTAGTTCCTTAGGCGGATTATTCCCAAATAACCACCCGCTAAATACCCGTTATGCTTATTAATTTGAACTTGACCATGACAAAAGACCAAATGGGTTGTGACATCCCTCGTTGACTTGGTTACTTGTGCTTTTAAGATCGCTTTCTAAACAAGAAATTTTGAATTTTTTTTTTTTGAAATTTTCCCCCATCCCCACACTTGAGGTAAACATTGTCCTCAATGTATAGAATTTAAATGAACGGGTCAAAATCTAAAACTTTTACTACTCCCCCATCCCCACACTTGAGGTAAAAATTGTCCTCAATGTGTAAGAACTAGAGTTTTAAAACGCACAAGGGATGTGACACGGCTAACCTCCCCAAAATTTCACCCCGGAAATAAAATACAAAATACAATCCACTTATTACTAAGCTAAGAATCAAAAGTAAAAAGAAACGTATGCACCTGATTTTTGAGCTCATTCCTCGTGTGCTCTTCTTCTCTTCAAGAAAGCGGTCGTCCCACGAACATAATGTACCTACAAATCTTAACCCTTGTGTAGAAGCATGCTTCTCACAACCATTAAAATTTATTAGCTACCTAGTTCTACCACTTTTATGAAGATATTACCAAATCATACGTTAGTTTACCTTGATGTATGTGGAAAATAATTTACAACAACAATAAACCTAACTCACTTTCGTAGGAATCACGGCGGCATTTAGCATATGCACGCAAGCCCTTTAAACCTCCCGATAGCTCGGGAGGACGAGTAGGTCTCGTGAGGGTTATATAGGGAACACACCCACAACGTTCATTTAACTAGGCGAAAATAAATAACAACGAAATAGCAAAATTATACAACAACAACAATACTAACTAAACTACGGATAACACTAAAACGAAATACGAAATAAAATATACAACAACAATTAACTTACCACCTCATGGTGGTCGAATGGCATGCTTGCCATCCACGAACTCCTCAAAATCACCCACCGGTGATTCGTACCATTTGTTGCCAAACGGTCCAAACTTCCTCACCTCCTCTTCCTTTTTCTTTTCTCGAGGTGACTTCTTTGCTTTCTTCTTCTTAACCGTCTTCTTCTTTGTTTCTCCAAACCTACCAACCATAGCACAAACCTTTTTGTTTGGATTCATGTCCTTTTTAGGACACTTATCCTCACCGAGCGGGTTAGTAAATTTTGGAAAAACATTTAAATTTAATTCCCGGTCCCCAAACTTCATGCTTACCGTTCCTGTGGCACAATTTATTATGGCATTAGCAGTTGCCAGGAACGGTCTACCCAGTATGACTATCGGTTGGGTGTCCTCAACACATCCAACATAGTCTACTACCAAAAAGTCAACTGGGTAGTAGCAATCATCTACCTTCACAATCACATCTTCCACCATCCCCTTTGGATGCGTGGGAGTCTGATCAGCCAACACCACGGGAGTGTCAAACTTTTTCAATCGACCAAAATCATATTGGTCGTATAGACTCCCGGGCAAGATGCTCACACAAGCTCCAAGATCTAGGAGCGCCCTCTCAATTTTAAATGTTCCAATTTGAATTGGAATAAGAGGGTCTCCCGGATCTTGAGCTTTTTGGGGAAGGGCACTCGATAAAACGGCACTCACATGAGATATCAAATCAACCGGTTCAGGTAATTTGTTGTGCCGTTTTTCGATGCTTAACTCCTTTAAACATTCCACATGAGCCGGAACCTTTTTAATGTCATCTAGTAACGGTAAATTAATTTTAGCTTGCTCAAGATTTTCCCACCCCTCGTCCTTCGGTGGGCACCGTTCTTCACTTTTCGATGCATTAAGCGGGTTAAATTGATTTAAACAATTTTCACAAAAAGAATTTTTAATTATGTTTTCATTTTTAATTTGTGAAATCGTTTCGTGTTCATTTTCACTTTCCGGCCCTTCACCTATATTTTCCACTACACCATCAACAAATTGTGGTGGTGGAATGCTTTCAACACTACAAACTTCATCATTTAAAAGAATACTCACCGCGCTAACGCGTGCATTCCTCACATTGCTTGTGCTAAAACCTTGATGCTTCGGGTTCACTGTAGTGTCACTTGGAAGTTTTCCCATGCTTCCCCTCATTTGAGCCATCTCTTCCGCGAGTTGGCCCACTTGTTTTGCTAATGCTTCATGCGATTTGTCCTGAATTTCATTCTCTTTCTTGGATTCTTGCATCATCGAAAGCATTACATCCATCTTTGCATTCAAATCACCACCACCTCCTTGATTATTCGACCCGCTTCCATTACCACCTTGATTATGGTAATTCCTTTGGTAACCCCCTTGGTTACCTCCTTGGCGAGTTTGGTGCGAATACCCACCTTGATTTCCCGATTGGAAATTCGGGTTTATTTGATTGGAGGCATTACCATACCTAAAGTTAGGATGGTTCCTCAACCCGGGGTGGTAAGTGTTGGAGTTCATATCGTATTGGCTCCGGTCTCCATACACTTGATTCACATCCGCGGTAGCTTGGCAATTCTCGGTTCGGTGACCAATGTCACCACATTCTTCACATACGCTATATTGTACCGCACCCACTTCTTTCTTCTTCATGCGGGCCAATTCCCGCTCCAACGTATCAATCCGATCCTTAGAACTTGCATCACGATCGGGCCAAGACCTTGAGGTAGGGTGCTTTTTGGCTCGGTCGGCCGACTCTTTTTCTTTAGACCGCTTGCTCATTCTTTCCAAGAATTCCCAATCGTCGTCTTCGTGATTGCTCAAGAGTGTTCCATTGCTTGTTGACTCAAGACGATTCCAAGTTGTGTCATCCAAACCCCGTACAAAACATTTCACCAACTCCCACTTTTCTATTTGGTGATGTGGGCATCTCCTCATCAACTCCTTGAATCGGGTGAATGCTTCATGTAGTGGTTCACTCGAAAGTTGGCGAAACGACCGAATTTCATCTCTAGCATCGTCAGTCTTTGCCATAGAATAATATTCATCCAAAAATGCTTGTTGCATTTGTTCCCAAGTTCGAATACTGTTGGCCGGAAGTGTGAGGAACCACTGTTTTGCCTTGTCTTTCAAAGAGAATTGGAACAAGCGAAGTTTGACCTCCTCTAATGCGAAATTGTGTCCCCCAATCGTGTTGCATATCGATGAAAATTCTGCCAAGTGTGTATACGGTTCATCATTAGACCTCCCATTGAAGTGGGGAAGTATATTGATGTAATGCGGTTTACAATCGAACATTCTTCTTTCGCACACAATTGGTGAATCATTCTCGGTGACCACCGGTCGAAAACGGTCATTCACTCCCCGTGGAGGTTGTTGACGATGTTGTGGACTGTTAACCTCTTGATCGACCGGTCTTCGATTGTCTCTTCGGTCACCTCTTCTATCCCCACCTTGATTTCTACCTTGGTTACCTCTTTGGTTACCACCTCCCACGAAACGAGGAATCCGATTAGGGTTATTGTTGTTATTGTTGTTGTTGTAAAACCCATCATCTCGGTTCCGTTGGTTATTGTTTCGTGGTTGACGGTTGTTCCCGTAACCATCATTTCTCACGTTCCCGTACCCATAATCATCATCCCCCACAAAGTTGGCATTTTGATAACCAAACTCGTCATCTTCAAAGCCTCTCGCATTGTAGACATTTCCCCTATTCACGTATCCCCAATCTTCATCGTCGTTAACCCGATCATCATAATATCCCCCATCGTCCGAATTTTCCGTATGTATGCTCACATGTTCCGGTGATTGATAACCGGGAACACTATATGGTTCGTCATCGGGGATGGCGTTCCTCAAATCGTCTATGTTGAAGAAAGGGTCTTCGTTCGTGGGATCGCCACGATCTCGATTACCTCGACGATCGGAGTTAACATTCCGGTCATCAAGGTTGAGGGGTAAGGAAGCTTGTCGATGAAGGTTTTGTTGTTGGGGTGTTCTTTGATTGTTGTTCGGGTTTTGGGTTCGGAAAGGTGGTGTGGGTGGTCTAGAATTGTTGCCACCCGGTTGTTCTTGAGGTATAGGTTGAACATTTGAAGTGGGGTTGAAGGTGCCTCGGTATTGGAATGGGTTTTGGTTTTGGAATTGATTTTGATTAAGGTTTTGGTTGAAATTTTGGTTTTGGTTTGCCATTGAATCGGTTTCAATGGTTGGTGTGGGTTGAGGTGTTTGATGGGTTTGATTAGAAGCAAGTGTTGCTTCCAATCGGCTTGCTAAATTTCTTCTTGCTACCCTTTCGATTTCCGGTTCGTAGACTAAAGGTGAAGTCCTCCCGGAGTTCCACGTATGCATGCACTACCTGTAACCTGCACAAGTAACACACCCGCGTAACAAGGAAAAAGACAAAGTACAAAAAGAAACTACACAACTTAAACAGATAATCACAAAATTCAAACAATAATCCAAACACAAAGCGCACGCACTCCCCGGCAACGGCGCCAAAATTTGATCGGAGTGTCGCGCTCCGGTCAAAGATAATATTTATAAGCCCAAATTACCCTTAACAATGTGTTAGTGGTAGTAAGGGGTCGAACCACGAAGAGTATGTGGTTTGTGTATGGATTCGAATGAATTAAACAATTGTGTCACGATTATGAAGCTTACTAGAATAATTTTGTGTTTTTGTTTATTTGGAAAATATGATTTTAAACTAGATGATGTGATGAAGATGAGTAACAACTACCAATTAACGATTACGAGAAAATGGTTACTAGAACAATAATAATAAAAAGGAATCACGCCCGGTTTCGATAATTGTTAACCTAGGATTTCTACAAGTTTTAGTTTCAACTCAAATGCATTCGATTAACGGATTTAGTGTACCGTGACTTAGGTGCTACTAACTATCAACGCCCCGAAGAACGGACAAAAAGACACTTTGTAATCAACACAAGTAAATCCTAACAACGACAACGTACAATTACATATCACCGTTTCGCAAAGTCATAACTTTTAACATCGTTCGACAATTCACGAATTCGTAACAAATGTAATACTATTGTCAAAAGTTTCAAAAACCAAATACAAATTGTCACTAAGATGAAACAAGAACAAATTGAAACCCTAAAATTAACAACTACCTACACCGGGGTGAAACCGAGATGATTAGCCGCTCATGGTTGATGCAACTTGATCACCGGATGCTTGGAATGCGGATGGAGTCATCTTGAAGCCTTGAGAATGGTGAATGATGAGGTTTGGTGAAAGATGATGATGGTGGAAGGATTAGGGTTTGTGGATGATGGATTAATTGTGATGATGGTGATGATTCTTGATGATGATTTCGAGTTGTCAAGATGATGGTAGGTGGATGGTAGGTGAATTGTGGCTCCAAGATAGTGTTTCAAACTCAAAACAAGTGTAACTCCCCGAAATCAATGCAAAAACCACCCCTTAGAACCATTCCCATCACCCAAATAAATGAAATTCGCGTTTCAGAGATCCGCTGCCCGTCGGCGACGGCCTGGGGCCCGTCGGCGACGGCCTCCCTAAGTGCTGAAACCATCCGACGGCTTAACTGACTGTATACGCGTTTTTCTGGCCGACGGGTGTTTCTAGAGCCCGTCGGCGACGGCCTAGAGCCCGTCGGCGACGACCTCTAGTTTTTCCAGTTTTGTCCGAAACTGTTTTCTTCATAACTTCTTCGTTATAGCTCCGTTTTACTCACCGTTTTCGCCCACGTACTCGTAATTCAGCCCTCTATCATGCCATCTTCCAATATATTCATTTTAAATCCATTAACATCCCCCAAAAATTCATCTAATCTTCGTGGTTAACCCGGTTTTGTTCATTTCACATCCCCGGTTGATCCCGTTCGCTCCCGGTGCTCCGTTTAGCTCCCAATTAGCTCCTTAAACTCTTTTAGACCTATAAAACACAAATCCCATTAAAAGTAGGCTATTCACGATTAAAAGCTACGTAAAACATCAACTTAAGCATAAACGATCACCGGTTTTTCAACCACGTATCAGCGATGATGCCTTCTTCTTAGTGTTCTAAATCCGCATAACATCACTTCGGGATGCTGTAAGATGCATCTTGGCAAAGCTATCCTCTAGCTTAAGACAAATTAGAGTAACAATTCTCAAGATACGAAAAAAGTAAATTAAAACAAACAGTCATGTAAAGAACTCAAATCAAAATAAACAAAAACCATTTCATTTTTATTTATGAATTGTGAATCAAGTAGGTCCAACCCCATACCATACAACACGAAAAACACAAGTCACTAAATGAAGGGGAAAAACATATAATAAAGGCCCAACCATAAACCATACAGTGTCATGTACACATATTGACTTATGTCCTATTTTTAATGCGCGACATCCTCTTGTTCTAAATTCTAACTATGAAATGTACTAATGTAAGCCCTAAAGATCTTTAAATTCCTAAACATCCATGAGCATGTGGTAAAACACAAAGCAAATTATATATTTACGTATTATTCTTCATCTCCCACTGACAGACCTAAAGTTATACATACATAAAGAATCGCAACAGATGAATTAGGGGCCAATTTGTAGACTTACCTCTTTGTCAGCCAGCACGTAATGTATTATTCTTCATCTTTTCTATTGAACTTCCTAGTTCCTAATTATCATATGATATTTCAGTAAAACTCTTATTTTGAATTAGTTGAAGTTCAAGACTTCTATTTGAAGGTTTTTTACTTTCAGTACTCGCGATAAGATTTAAAACCACATGTTGAAGTTCATTCTCGTCATAAACTCACTTCAAGTGTTACTTCTCAATGCAACTCATCTCAATTCGCGTGTCATATCACCATAATTAATTCAACTTTGAATCATCTTCAACTACTGGCTTGAGGCTCGAGCCTTTGTTTCCAAGATCCCAATCCTTTGGATCTCGCTAGAATTTCTCAGTTTAAAATATACTGTCATTTTGCCTCTTCAAATCTTAATTCCATGAACCTTTTTAATCCGGTTATTAGGAGGTAAAAAAGTTCCACATGCAAGATTCATCAATTATATTAAATCGTATGTTTTTGAGTAATTTAGTCTTAAGTAAATCTGGTGTAGTGATATTATTCAAAGTCTTGATTGAACATACACATAAGAAATTGGACGTTTTATAATCCTTTTAAGTGTGTGATTAATTCAAATCTTAATATCAAGACAAATGGAGTACCATATCAGTCATATATCAGTTTTGACCCGTCACGCATATGGTGATCGACTCATTTTCACCCTTTCTTAAAAATTAGATGTTCTGACCCGTTACCCAAACATTTATCTTCTCTACAAAATATGTATCAAGCATTAAGAAATTAAACTTAAGAATATCGTACCCGAATAGCAATGAATCCGTTCAACATACTAAAGAGTTACCCTCCCACAAACACATTTAACATAATGGTCATTCGAACTGCAATCCCTCCATGCTTCTTTATCTACAATTTACATATCAACAAAATTATAAAAAAATTCAAAGGCCTTCATCATAAAGCAAACAATGAAGATCATAAACTTTTAGATCCAGATGCGGAAAAAACAAACCCTTGGACGAAAGTCGCAAAACTGGCCAAACCTCAAGGACGAAAATGGCATTTTACTCTTTAAAAAATGATAGGATTATAAAAGCAACAGTAGCTGACTTCTCTTTGCAGCTTAATTGATAGCATCTCTGATTTAGCTCCAAGCTCTGAGAATGCGGTCCCGAGAGCATCTCCTTCATAAGCACTAAGAAGCTTAATTTGCCTTACCAAAATCAGCAAGAGATCTCCCCAATTCTGCAACAATAATTAAACAGCGATTACAAAAGATATAATATCCAAACAATAATCTTGTTTTTTGATAAAAATGATTTAGGACACTTTGTGCATTAACCATACTCACTAAAGGTGACTTTCTAGTTTCTAGCTTCTACCAATCTGACTTGTTGAAAAGTATCGTGCTACAGTTGAAAAAGTATAATGATACTCATAAGAAAAGGGAAACAGTGAGATTCCGAATCATCATTTCTGCATTCTAAACCTTACCAGGTACTCTTTTAACCTTTAACTTTCCTAATTTACGTGTTTAGTCCTTCTACTTTAATTTTCCTAATATGCATGTTTAGTCCCTCTACTTTACAA
This sequence comes from Helianthus tuberosus, assembly GCA_030545235.1. Lineage (NCBI taxonomy): Eukaryota > Viridiplantae > Streptophyta > Magnoliopsida > Asterales > Asteraceae > Helianthus > Helianthus tuberosus. The sequence goes on along the minus strand of CM060429.1, from coordinate 44,765,218 downwards.
TATCCTTGCCACAACCACCATTTCGTTTTAAGTTTGTAACAATACCGTAAAACATACCCGAGTGACCATGAGAGCAAAACTCACCATGTCCTTTTATAAAGGCTATATGCCATAGCTACAGTTGCCACATCTCCAACTACAGCTCCCACTTTCTAGTGAAGAAGTCAAACTTGTAGGTTGATTTTTTCCAATCCTTTTTCGCTTCTGAATTATCAACTCTGCAGCATGAGAATCCATTGGCACCTTGACAACAGCCTCCAGTGTTTTCCTTCTCGTCTTTCGAGTTTTCCTTCATATCATTTCCGTTCGGAAGTGTCTGTTCAACTACCTTCTCGGCTTTCTCAACAGGAGGAACACCTATTTCACCCCTGCAACTGATTAAATACGTTAAACACTAATGCAAAACCTTGTAGGGATCGATTTCAACCCATATGTGTAATAAAGAGTCGATTTGGGTTATTATATATAAATCAATAAACAACCAATTGAGCAAAGCACGTAGGAAGGGAAAATGGTACCTCCAAATCCTTTCAATAATCTCGCCCTTCTTAATATGCTGGTCAAGCAAATCAGCCACATCATTTGGAGTAACATAACCATACCTACAAATAGGAACACACATATGTCACAGTGACTGGTGTAAATAGAAGTTCAACAAATAATAAAACACGGTAGCAAGTTCTCTTACCAGTGTCCAGAAACTTTCTCGTCCTGAACCTTACTATATATAATCAGGTTCCATGCATACTTGTGGCCCCCAACGTGTGAGCAAGCACCCACGAACACCTCATCCTTCAATCCCCTCACTCCAATCTCCTCGTTGAACTTCTCAATTAAAACCGGTCCACAAACATCACACCTTTTATCTCGACTGTTATGAGCACAGACAAATACATATGAACCTGTCACGTGAACATAGATATACATATACAAATACCCCCCAAATCTCATATGAATTATCGAATTATAAAGAGATATTAAAATCATTTGAAAAAACGAATCTAAGCGAATTGTCCACAATAACAATCAAAACAACTTCTTACGAAAAAAATCATACCTGATTAAGGATTTGATGAGACATCTTTGGGTGTCAAGGTCATACCTAATAAAATTGATAGTGGATTAACAAAATACATAGAACAAATGGTGTTGTTAGACGTCTAACCTGACTCGGAGTACCAGAGACATTACTGACAAAACGGGGTTCGGTATAGTGGCCATTACAAACCATAATTGCATCAAAAACTGCATCCACGGAACCAACCTTTGTCATCTTCCACTACAACACAACGTGTTACCCCATGACTCAACTCGTACCACCTCCGAGATAAACAATTAGCACAAGTAAGCAACATGGGCTGAAACATTTACCTTCATATTGTAAGCATATGTAGAAAACCAATTAGTCCCTGATGATAAAAAGTATTATCAATTAGCCATTGTGAAACCACACACAAGAAGAAAAAACTCAAACCACACGAAAACGAAAACCAAACACGAACTAATATACCATGTGGATTCGGAAATCATACATCGTCATAGGGCCCTTCTGTAATATACCATGTGGATTCGGAAGAGGTGATGCAGTAATCTTGCAATTTCAATTTTAAACTAAAAATCAAAACCCTTAACATAACCCAACGGATGCATAAACGAAAAGATGAAAGACAAAGGAACAAAAATTCAAGTAAGTAAAGGAGGAAAGTGAAGAAATAACGGGATTATACAAACATCCAAAAGACACACAGGAAAAAACATTACCAGTTCACTTCACAAGAACCCTAATTCATCAATACCGTCTTTCCAACAGCATGCCAATTCTGGATTGGGGAGAACTTTATACAATGGAGAAAGAAAACAATGGTATGGAAGAATTAGGGTTTAGATGCTTGAGTGAAAGAGAATCGTACGATGATGATTGGAGATTAAAAGTGTTAATAAAAAGTTTAGGCGAGATTTGCAAGTGGCGTGGAACAAATTAGGGTTTGTTAAGAGAGAGAATTCGTGTTAAAGAAGACAGATGATTGATTGAAGTTTCCATAAGAACACATACGGCGGTTTCACAAATGACAATGAAGGAAAAACCTTTTGCCGCTAAGTGAAGGAGAATAGAGGAAATTCATCTCAAAACACAATTACCAGCCTAAGTATCTATGCCACATAAGCAGGTGATGTAGCAAAGATGAATTCTTTTAGTATAATAGATAGATACAAGTTTTGAGTAATTGTTATGAGTACAATTTGAATGAGTTTTTTTCCTAAAGTGGTGTTACAGGAAAAACTAAAAACTATTTAACAAAATAGTGTTTTTATTACTCTTTATTAATTTTTTTATTAACTCTTTTATCTATTATCATAAGTAATTAAAAAATGGCATACTTCCTGACAGATCGTGTCGTCCCGATCAGTCAAAAACCCAATTAAACCTAGGTAGCTAGGGTAAGTCGGGTATCGTATCCACGAAGAGCATGTGGTCAGTATCACACTAGTTGTTCGATTAGCAAAAGTATTTACAAACAAGTGTACAAATTGATTATGAAGTTTGCTATTTTTCTTTTTTTTCAAAGTTTGTTTAAAATAGTTATAAAAAAATGATTAACTAAAATGAGTAAAACAATAATTTGGAACAAGGTTCACACCCGGTTCGACAACTGCAAGATCTAGGGTTTCTACACGTTAGACTTAATTTAGTTGCATTTGATTATTAACGGATTTAGTATTACGTGGCTTAGGCGCCAAGAGCAATCAACGTCATAGACAACGGACCGCACTGCACTTCGTTACCAAGAACATGTAAATCCTAACAAATGCAAGACAATTGATATAAGTTTCAAATGGTTAAATACAACTAGTCACAAATTAAATCATCAACAAATTATTGAAACCCTATAATTCTTACAAAGTCTACCCCAGGGTGAAACCCTAAGAGATTAGCCGCGCATTACGTTTCAAGATCGTCACCCAAAATCCTTTTTTTTCTTGAATGTTGTTCCAAACAACCAAGGGCTGCCCTTTGTGCGACCTCCGTCCGAACCCGTAACCCATGCGTCCCTTTCTCCTCCTCCCCCTTTTTTTATGTCTTGCTCTTTATTTTCTTTTTCTTTTCGATTAGTAGGCCTAAAATGCAGCCCAAATAGATGATGTCCATTGTCATGTGCACCCAACTTCTCTTTTTTCCACTAGCCCAATAATTTCCATTTAATTCCACTTTTGACTCTCGAGATATGCTGCAACATCACAAAACAATATTCATACATGATTCAATTTATTTTAGAGTGTGATGACCTTCAATGACTTTGAGAAATTAATTTGCCATTTAATTTCAACATTTATTTATAAACCAAGTTAGAAACTTAATCACTAAATCATTAAATATTAATCTCTTTAGCTTATTTTATTATTTAATCTACAAAATATAAAAACCGATCAAATTGATATATTTTTTAATAACATCGGTACATTTTTATTATAGTTAATACAAACAAGAGTGCACCTAAAATGTACCAATCACATCCCCACACTTGTCTTTTGTTTGCCCTCAAGAAAATCTGTTTTTCATTTTCACGTGGGTCGAACGAAAAACACACATCCCATTCTCGAGACATAAGCTAGGTCTAATGTCATACCCGGTTCATGATTCTTACAATTTTCAAAATATTTAGCGGTAAGTGATTAATCACATAAATATGGTTACCCAAGATTAACCTGCCATTGAAACTAACAAACCATGCACATCCCTCACAATGTTCTATCCACTCGGTTTAAAATTTGGCTAATAGATAATGAATTAGCACTTTTTAAGGAATCACTCAAACCGATTAGAACATGTACCCGCATATGCTTGCAACTCAATCATTCTCCACCACCGAACACAAATACTAAACACAAGTCAAAAGGTCTTTAAAGGGTTGTAATGGGGCTAGGCTAAGGGTATGGAATAGGATGTTTTTAAGTAGCGAAGGTGATGAAAAACTCGATTTTTATTACAAAACAACTAATCTAACATGATTAACTATAAACATCAAGCTAAGAGGCAACGAGTTTCGCCTTTTATTCAATAACTACTACTCATATTTTTTGTATTTTTCTCAACAATTTTTCACTTCTTTTTCACAACTTTTCTGAATTTTTCAATTTTTTTTCCCGCAAAATGTAAACCACAACTATACAAACAAATAGACCTACAATCGAATTTTCATCACACGGGTTTAAAAGAAAAAAGGGTTAATGGTTGTGGGCTAAACGGGCTGATCAAACGAAAGGTTTAGGCTCAAAGTGGGCGACTAGGGGATTTATTTGGGTGAAGGTAAGCAAATGGTGTAAACGGAAAAGGTTAGCCTTAATCATTCTCGTGCTTGTATTCGGTCTATGGTCTCAAACATATCAAAAGTCGCAAGTTTTACAATACGTGACTAATGGTCCACTCAAACAAAGAAAACATAAATATGTAATTCTATGATGTAAAAGTGGCTCCAAACCTCACATATAAAGGGTATGGTATGTGACATGCATGATGTGCTAGTTTCTTAGGCGGATTATTCCCAAATAACCACCCGCTAAATACCCGTCATGCTATTAATTTGAACTTGACCATGACAAAAGACCACATGGGTTGTGCCATCCCTCGTTGACTTAGTTACTTGTGCTTTAAGATCGCTTTCGAAACAAGACATTTTTAAAAAAAATTTGAAATTTTCCCCCATCCCCACACTTGAGGTCAACATTGTCCTCAATGTGTAGTATTTAAATGAACGGGTCAAAATCGAAAAACTTTTACTTTTCCCCCCATCCCCAGACTTGAGGTAAACATTGTCCTCAATATGTAAGAACTAGAGTTTTAAAACGCACAAGGGATGTGACACGGCTAATTCCCAAAAATTCCACCTCGAAAATAAAATACAATTTACAATCCACTTATTTGCTAACTAAGAATCAAGGTAAACGAAAACGCATGCACCTGATTTTTCTCGCTAGATGCTCATATCTTCTTCTTCTCTTCACAAAACGGTCGTCCCTCGAACATGATGTACCTACAAATCTTAACTCTTGTGTAGAAGCATGCTTCTCACATCCATTGAAATTTGTTAGCTACTTAGTTCTACCATTTTTATGAAAGTGTTACCAAGTCATGCGTTAATTTACCTTGATTTATGTGGAAAATTAATTTACAACAACAACAGTCCTAACTCACTTTCGTAGGAATCACGGTTGCATTTAGCTTATGCAACAAGCCCTTTTAAACCCCCCAATAGCTTGGGAGGACGAGTAGTTCTCGTGAGGGTTATATAGGGAACACACCCACAACGTTCATTTATCTAGGAAAAAGAAATACTAACGAAATAAAAATAAAGAAAACCAAAATATACAACAACAACAAAATACAAACCTCGCCGTCACCACTGATATATCTCGTTCGGGTCGACTGGCTGGTTCGGGTGGTATGGGTAACCAGTGAGGGCCTCGAACATCTCCCGGTAGTTTTCAAGGGGACCGGGCTCTCCTTGTGCTGGCGGCTGGTATGGTATCGGGATGAAACTATACCCTACTGCCTCGGGCCAATGAGGTGATGGATCAGAGGGGCCTCGGGGAACAGGGAGGTTGGTGTAATCGGTCCACCCCGTGTGTTCAACATAGGGGAGGCCTGCTTCATAATCTCTCCGGTGTCGCTCCTGATCATGGAGGATTTTGGCGTTATTAATAGCCGTTTCATTAGAGACATATAAAGCACTCCATCGGCGGTCTTGCAATGTATTTTGCTCGTTTGCCTCCCATGCCCGTCTTCGGGCCGTCTCTTCATTTGCCTCCCATGCCCGTCTTCGGGCCGTCTCTTCCTCCTGCATTTGTACCAAATGTTCCATCTGCGATCTTTGCAGAGCTTGGAACATTTGCTGCTCTTCCATGTACTTGTCCATCCTTTCCCGATGGGCCACTTGGAGGGCCCACTGTTCCTGCATCTGGGCCCCGTGCATCTCCTCCCATGCCTTCCTTCTCACCTCATACTCCCTTCTTTCTCCTATACCTGCCGACACATTATCATAAACCGCCTGTTGACCGCGGTTAAAATCCTTGTACGATGGCCCCCGGCGCTGATTCACAAAATTTGCCACATCGGCAGAAATTTCCCGATGTTGCCGCCTGTACCTCTGCCTTGGTCCCCGTGGACCGGCAGGCTCAGTCTCATCTTCCTCATCAACCATCTCCTCATCATGACCACCCTCTTCGGCCTCGCGCGGATCAGTGTACCTATAACTGTTTCCTTGATCATCCTCCACTGTATGAAGATGACTAAAGACTTTAACCATGATTTTCCAGTGCCGCTTCATTGAAGCAAGGTTAAACTGATCAATGGGTTTAGAAACCCATAGCGATTCATGGGGCAACGCGTTTTGTTGTAAAATCATCGCGCTGATTAACCGCACATGGGGGATCATTTTCCGTTTGCACGACTCCCTTGTGTCGCACGTTTTTATCATCACAATTTGACGCCATGACAACCTTGGTATCCCATACAACAAAGCGTGTAAAACCTGGCAGTCGGGTGCCTTCACTGTCCCGCGGTCTCCGAACCGCACCATTACATTTTCCAACGAAATGCCTTGAAATATTCTACTCCCCAAGGACAAATCATTCCTAGATTCCCCCGCACCTCCAGAACCTGGCAACATAGACGCTAACATTTGATCCGGATCAGCAGTGTTTGTTTTGTTATCCAAAAAATGATCATAATCGTAATAATCGTATGCTTCGACCCCCAATGAATCAAATCTAGCAATGGCATTCATATGTTCGAACGACATAATCATTTGATTCTTGCCGATGTTGCCAATTAATTGCCATGTAGGAGCCGGGCCGTCAGAGTTTTCAAACCTCAAAGTTGACAACCATTCACAAACTGCAGCTAGATAGACTCGTGAGGTGATATCCTCACACCAATCCAATACTCGTTCCCACCCGAGCTCCTCAAACCTTTGAGTTATGCCAATTGTGCGGAATTCCTCAACATTCACCGCACGTTCACACACTACTCTCTCGGGTACAGAAGTTGACACACCAGTGACCATTTTCCACTTCCACATTTTTGCCTCTAACCTCTTGTTGTTGTACCGGGAAAGAGCCTTCTTCTTGTCGTCTTTCCATGCTGAGGCCGATCGACTGTTTTTGAACTCTTCCCAGTTCCAATCCCGTCGATATAATTGCCCGTCACCTTCTTCCACATTACTTAATTGCTCACATCGTCTCTGATAGTGACCCGAGCCTGAACCGGCTCCAGAGGACAAACCCTGTCTGGAAGTTTTAGATCTCTTTCTTCCTCCGAACATAGCTACAATCAAAAGATAAAAGAACAATTAGTACACCCCAATCATCAAAACAATCTCAAACTTTGAACATAATATGTGATGTTGCGTTTCAATTAATAACTAGATGCAAAATCGCCTTTTTAAACTTCCAAAGTCGCATATTTTACCATCTACATATATATTTAACATGTTTATTCACAATTTCTTATGATTCAACAATTTTCAACATCATTACTATGTTCAATCGTGCCAAAATCTAGTGTAATCACCTCACTAAGACTAGAGCATGTTCAAATCTTAACCAAATCAAGTAATCATCCTTAAATTCATGCTAGAACATCATACATTATGATAAACAACCTACTCTTAAACAATAAGCTTAAAATTTCGGAAGAAATCAACAATTCATATGATAATCATGCATAAATTTAATGAAATTTCATACCTTTGATGTAGATGAACAAGAAAAACTAAGAAAAGATGCAATGCAAGAAACTTGATGAACACCCTCTCAAAAACCCGAATTTTTGACTTCAGAAATCTTGCAATCAAGCAAGAATTGATGAAAACCGTTATGGGGGTTTTGTTCTTCTCGAAAAATTACCCAAGATAAACACAAAAATCGGGTGATTTGGTGGAGATTTGAAGAAGTTATGAGAAAAGAAAGGATTAGGGTTCTTGAAGTTTTTATGAGGAAGATGAAGTGAAAGGAGAGATAGAGTAATGAATGCAGAGGATTTGTGATAATCTAAGGGTTGTGTATCAGATGAGGGTCCCCCTGGTCGAATTTTGTGGTTAAAATGTGGCTTGGGTGAAGTTTGGTTAGACCTTAAAGAAGTTTGGTTCGAATTCTGAACTTAAATCGAAATCTGCGTCGGCTGGACTTTGAGGACCCGTCGGCGACGAGCCATATAGTCGTCGGCGACGGTGCGGAAAAAATGTGGGTAGTGGCGACGGCCTATCTCCCTGCCTACGCCACTTTTGTGCCGACGCTGCTTTCTAGAGCCCGTAGGCGACGCCGAAGTGTACCGTTGGCGACGGTACTCCTATGTTTCATTTTTTATTTTTTCAATTTTCAACTTTTTTTATAGGAAAATATGAGGAAAATTATAAACTTTTTATAAAAGAACTATATACAAATAAAAATCCTAAAAAATAATAAAAATCTTTTTGTGATTTTTTATAAGTTAAAATTTAAAAACAAACAACCCGTTTACGGTTCTACCACCCCCCGAAAAATCGTGTATTGTCCCTAATACACAAAAATAAGTCTGAGAAACATACCTTCTTGTCTTCATGACCCGTTTGTGATGTTTGGACTTCACACAATCAACGGAGTATGGTAACATCTTTCTGGTTACTAATTGTCTACGTATCTCATACAACATAGTGCAACTCGAAATAACGTAATCTCATACAACATAGTGCAACTCAAAATAACGTAATCTCGTTATTTCCACTAGTTTAGTTAAATTAGTGATTTCCATCGCTTTCATATACTCTCGAATTCTTTATGAATCCGTTACTTTGGCCCGTTTAAAGGTCTTTAATGAAATCTGTCACTTCTCGCAATGATTTCTTTTGTTTTCAATTTTATTTATTCGGTTCAATTATACCGAATCCACCGCTTACAAGTAAACCAAATTTATTTAAATGACCTTAACCGGTCTCACTAATTAGACTTATTAGTCCCGTTACTTTTTACCGCTTGCTTGGTTATAATGTGATTCTACTTCACATTGCATTTCTTGACCGTGATCGTGTCACATCATGTTTAATTTATATCAGAATTTCATTTTCGAAAATATCACTTTTCGAATATAACGTCTTGCGCCTATCAGTGTCAAGACTTGAACCTTTCATGCTTAATATTCAATTTCCTATCAGGATTCATATTTGTAAAAACGTTATTTCTTACTAAAACCAAAGTTTTAGTTTAGGATCTTCTCTTTATCTTTTGTCAATTATCCGTACCAGGACATTGACGGTCTGTAATTTATTCTTTTACAGTCTTAGTTTTATGTGGGAATTCTCTACTGGTTCCCTCGCTCGTCTAAGTAACCCGTAGATTCTTTCACTTAGCCTCGTAGGCTATTTCTTTAGGCTTTCACCTCTTTAGGGCGTTGCATTTATGATTCTTTTCCTTTTTATTCATGACCCATGGGTCAGTTTAGTCCCGTAGACCATTACACTGTTTATAACCCGAAGGTTATAATGATCATGTAGATCGTCCTTTTTATATTTGAAAATCATTTGTTTTTGCATCAAAATTTCGTTCATTCCGACTGTGATTCGTGTCCACAATCATTTCATATTTAATTCCGACCCATTACATGGGTTCATTAATATCTCGTGCTTTCCTTTATTCGGTTTGCGCTCATATTTGTATTCAATCTTGTCCCATTACCAGGCTCATTATCCTTTCCAATGTTACGTTTTATCTAACCCGTTTTAACTTGTTCGTGTGAGTTTCACCACTTTTGATAGTCAACCTCATCCTCTATGCCTTAGTATTCTTAGTAGTCGGTTTGTATTTTCATTTACTTAGTTATTGTCCCTTCCCTTGGGTCCATTGTACTAACGTAATACGCTTCCGTCTTCAGGCTTGCGTTTGCGTTTATTATCAAATATTTTACTTATTTGATCTGTTTTGGGCACCTTTTTGATTCGTCCCATTCATCATGTCCTTACTACATCGGATGTAAATGTGTCCGCTATAAGAAGTCCATGGTATCATATGCCACTACTTACTTGGCCAGAGTAAGCGATTAACACATGACACACATGACCTTTTTATAGTTTTCACATCACACCCCATGTAAGTAACACCTCTATTTAGTTTTCTTGGAAATAATATCCTGGATAGGTATTCTATTCAGGTTTCCCAAGTTTCTAATTTACATATGCAACAATCATTCTTTACATGTTTGTTGCATATTGCTAATTGCGCGATTATATTTAAAAGCACGCACCTGGTAATGCTTGCCCCGACAGGCGTTTCTTGCCATTAACCTTGTTCGCAGTCGTTACGCGATTTAGTCCTTAGTGAGCATGTTCCTCTTGTCATACCTCGGACTGTCCCTCTATCACATCCTTAATTTGTTTAACCTTTGTCATCTTTAAATGCAAGTGTCCTTCAATTAAGACATTCACAAAAGTTAGCCATGTCAACCTCACAAAATGCCCGTATCATAATACAAGGCTTTTCTACTATATGTGTCAACGCACAAAATTTCGTTAGTTATCTCTATCATTTAACTGGGGGGACGTGTATTACACGATAACCCTATGTGTTGTTTACAACACTTTAATACGCTAAACTATTAACATACATGCACTTACCGGAATTGCGATCAAGCCTCGAACCGAACACCAATCTTTGTCAAGAGCATAAGGTTTAAGTCCAAGCATGGTTTTTCCCCCACCATACTTGAATCCCTTAAACCAAGGCTCTGATACCAACTTGTAACACCCTAGTTGTTATTTAACGGTTTTACATTTAAACATCAAAAAGAGGATGTATAGTTAGGACTACACATGCTATAAAAATACGGGTTTATTAAAACTTTTACAAATCATAAGTTATTTGACATAACGTGATCGGATTTGTCGTTTAGATTTACGACAAGGCAATGTGCGGAAGCATGAATCTTTATCGTGTTCGGTTCTTCGTTGAGCTTGATCGTCTTTCGGCATCCAAAATGTACCTACGTTTCATAAACATGAAATGCTTTAGTCATACGGGGATTAAAATGTGTCTAAACAAATCCGGTAATGATAATGGAAGGAAAAGAATCCCAACGTTAAACTCTTAACCTCAAAACAAAGATTTCCAGCTGGCCTCCACCGTAACTTACAGTGGGCACCGTAAGTTACAGTGGCCCCTGTATTACAAATCTCCTACCGTACTTCAGTAGGCAACCACCATAACTAAATCAGCTCCACCGTAAATTACGGTGGACACCGTAAGTTACGGTGGTCCCTGCATTCAACCTTTCCATTTTGCCGTTTATTGACACGAAAACTTCCGTATCTTTCAATCCGCTTATCTGTTTGACCTACTGTTTCTTCCTACATGATTGTAATTTGATCCTCCATCATATGGAGTTTAAATCCAACATTCGGTTTAACAACATTTCAGACTTTTAAGTCTTCGGCTTATTACCCTTTTTACCAAATTTTGACCCGTTCGATTCTTTATCAGACAAACAAGTTTGTTTGACCCTTATTTCTCATAAACCTATTAAATTCAATGATGTTTAACATATTAGGTTCCAATTACAGGTTCATATACCTTCTTAAACCCATTTTCACTCATAGGCTTATTTTGACCCGTTAAGGGTATTTAAGCATATTTAAGCACAAATCGCTTTCATTCGTTTCTAAATACTTATGTCCACATTTCTTATCAAATGATCTCCCACCACAACTATATTTGTGGTGGATTCAATGTGGTGATTTATATATTCCAAATTTTTACCCTTCAAATCATTATTTTACGGCAAAGACTCTTTATAGAGTCATTTGACCAATATTTTACATCTTTCGCTTTTCATACTTATTCGAAATATTTATCTCATCCTATCACTTATTTCAAAACAACCTTTATGGTTCGTTTGCTCAATTTCGCTTACAAGGCGTTTTAGTCAATTTTTAGTCCTTCTTTTACGACGAAAGACTTTTAGTACTTGTTTGACCCAAAAATCTGACTTTTTAACTATAGTCTTGTTTAGAAACCATTATGTTTCTAAAACGTTATAATCATAACTAAATTTATTCGGTTTACCTAAAAGATAACCAAATATCTATGTTTTAACCTTTTCTAACTCTTATAGAACTCCAAATTCTACATGATGAGTTGTATCATTATACATACCTGGCTCGGATAAATATATTGTAACACCCTTAAAATTTCTACTCGAATTTTGTAATAATTCATAAGATTTTATAAAAAGATATCTAAATTAAAACCTTAGTTTCAAGAACCCAAGTTCTAAGGTAACAAACATAAGTTATCTTCCGACTAATTAAAACATCCATAAGTTGTTTAACAAACGGTTTACATCATAACATTATTTAAACAGAGTTAAGTTACGCGGAAGCTTCAAAGTTTTGTGTTCGGTTCTTCAAAAGCTAGCTTGACCGTCATCCGTGGTCTTTGGATACCTAAAAACTGAAATGTTTACATTAAACATTAGTATTAGAATACTTAGAAATAATACATATTCGAAACTACGTCTAAAACGGATTCGATTTAACAAGAAATACAAAATTCATCATAATTTCCAAAGCTCTACCGTAACTTACGGTAGATACCGTAAGTTACGGTAGCTTCTGAGAATTTCTGGTTCCACCGTAACACAGGGGAAACCCACCGTAACCATTTGTTGTCTACCGTAAATTACGGTATGTACCGTAATTTACGGTAGACTCTGGAATGTTATGCTTTTGTTTGATTTGTTTATTTACTTGGACTAATTTCTCGGATTTCATTCCTACAACCCGACATGTTTAATCCTCGTATCCTAATATGTCATTCGTCAATAATAACAAGACCGAGTAACCCTACTACAATGTATTACCATGCCTTATTTGATCGTTCGACCCGTTTGGCTCATCTAAGGAATCCTCCATTTTGATGACTACCATTGAGGTTTAACCAGATTCTTGGTCTATTATTCGCCATAGCGAATATCATCGCTTTAATCCAACTCAACTTTTAATACACAATCCAACTACATATATGCTAAATATCGAAATTTACCCAAATGTAACGAATCAAGTTACATACCTTCAAAGTAAGCCCTTCAAACGCGATTCGCCTCCTGCTTGCCCGCTTGACGCTCCTGCGTCCTTTCCTATAGAGTCCATTTATATCATGTTTAGAACTCCCTTTAAACCATATATTGTGTAATATACTGAAACATCAAAATTATGCGTTTCAACTTTGAATTTCAGTTTTAAGCCTTCTTTGAGGCATTTTCACAAACACTATAAGGGTAGAATTTTATATCATTCATATTCAAGTTCATGGCTTGCTATTTAGCTAAACTTAACATTAATAAAGCTTTCATATAGCATTCAAACATCATACTTTTCTGAAATCACTTTCTATGATCAAATTACACTAGAATAATCATTCTAACCCTAATGTTCATCATTATCTTGTTAAACCCATAACCCATCTTCAATGTGTTCATGGAATTTCCTGAGTTTGGACATAATTTCACATGTAGTTGTCTAGGTTTTACCTCTAGACACTATATCATCCCTAAACTAATCAAATCACAAACATGCATCATCAAACTTTGAATCTCCCAAATTCATAAGAATTTCAAACAGAGAATTTTAATAGAATTTTACATACCTTACAACCCCCTTGTGATGGGAATCACTAATCTCAACTCTGATTTCGATTTGGACCAGATTTGAACATTTAATTTAAGTGTTTTGTGGGATTTAGGGTTTTTGGCAAGCTTGGTCGCCCTCCCCCTACTCTGATCGAACTCAGACACTCCACCAGGAGTGTTTGTGTTTTAATTAAATGTTTTATTTAAAACTTGTTTCAAGACTAACACTTTTGGCCCCTCTAGTTTCCTTTAGTTCCCTTTTTGTCCTTTAACTACCTACTAGTCATTATCTAACTAGGTTAGTGTCACCCCTAGTTAGTTTGTTTTGCTAATTTATTTACAAATAAAATTGCAAATTTTATGAATTTATATTTTCGGGATGTTACAAGTCCATCCCCCTTAAAAAGGGTTTCGTCCCCGAAACCAAAGTACGTACCGAATAGTGTAGGATAGAGACGTCGCATCTCTTCTTCGGACTCCCATGTAGTGTCCGACCCTTTCCTATGCTCCCATTTGATCTTGACTTGATCGATTTGTTTATTTCGCAAGTGTTTAGTCTTTTGATCTAAAACTTCTATGGGCTTTACGATATAATTCAAGCGATCATCCACTTCGATATCATTGTAGTGAATATAAGTTGTCTCATCCGCTAGACACTTCCGAAGATGTGACACATGGAATGTGCTATGAATTCCGCTTAGTTCCTCCGGTAGTTCAAGGCGGTAAGCTACCTTTCCTACACGTTCTATGATCACAAACGGCCCTATAAATCGCGGGCTTAATTTTCCTCTTTTTCTAAACCTGATAACCCCCTTCCATGGAGATACTTTGAGCATAACCTTGTCACCAACCTGGAATTCGATTGGCCTATTCCTTTTGTCAGCATAAGCCTTTTGTCTATCTTGGGCCGCTTTCAAGTGTGCCCGAACCACATCAATCTTCTCATTCGTGGCTCGTACTATATCTTGGTGAGCGAGTTCACGTGGACCCACTTCACCCCAACATACCGGGGTTCGGCATTTCCTACCATAGAGCATTTCGTACGGTGCCATCTTAATACTAGCATGGTAGCTGTTGTTATACGAAAACTCAACTAATGGTAGGTAAACATCCCAACTTCCTCCAAAGTCGATTATACACGCCCATAGCATGTCCTCCAATGTTTGTATTGTTCTTTCACTCTGTCCATCTGTTTGAGGATGGTACGCAGTGCTAATGAACAATTTGGTTCCCATTTGCTCTTGAAAATCTCGCCAGAAATTTGAAGTGAACCGGGTATCCCTATCAGACACGATGGATACCGGTACTCCATGACGTGCTATTATCTCATTAGTGTAAACTTCTGACATCTTTTCTGACGTATAAGTCTCACGGATTGGAATGAAGTGAGCACTCTTCGTCAATCTATCCACCACTACCCATATGGCGTCGAAACCCCGAATCGTTTTAGGTAGTTTGATCAATAGGTCCATAGTGATATGTTCCCATTTCCAAACCAGGATTTCCAAAGGTTGCAATTTCCCATAAGGTTTCTGGTGTTTCGCCTTGACTTGTAAGCAAGTCAAGCACTTTTCCACATATTTTACCACATCTCTCTTCATTCCGGGCCACCAATAGTTTTGTTTTAAGTCGTTATACATTTTGGTTGCTCCCGGATGGATAGAATAACGGGACTTGTGAGCTTCATCAAGTAGAAGCTTTTTAACTCCACATGTGTTAGGAACCCAAATTCTATTGAAACGTGTCTTTAAACCGTGATTGCCTACTTCGAGATCTTTAACTTGGCCAACGATCCTTTCCTTTTTCCAGTTCTCCTCTTTCACTGCTTCTACTTGCGCCTCTCGGATACGTTCAAGTAAACCCGAGGTCACCACAAGTTGCATTGATCTTACTCGTATCGGGACATAGTCCGCTTTTCTACTCAAAGCATCCGCCACCACATTCGCCTTTCCGGGGTGGTAGTGTATTTCGCAATCAAAATCCTTTACCGTTTCTAACCATCGTCTCTGACGCATATTTAACTCCTTCTGATCGAAGAAGTATTTTAGGCTTTTGTGATCGGTGAATATGGTGCACTTTACCCCATATAAATAGTGCCTCCATATTTTTAATGCAAATACCACCGCAACCAACTCGAGATCATGCGTGGGATGTTTCTTCTCGTGTATCTTTAATTGCCTCGAGGCATAAGCTATAACTTTGCCCCGTTGCATCAAAACGCATCCGAGCCCCGATAATGAGGCATCCGAATAAACCACCAAGTCTTCGACCCCGTCCGGCAATGTTAGCACCGGAGCTTGAGTTAACCTCTCTTTTAGCGCTTGAAACGCTCTTTCTTGATCGACACTCCAAATGAACTTTTCTTCCTTCCGGGTTAGCTTTGTTAGCGGCGACGCAATCTTGGAGAAATCTTGAATGAATCTCCTATAGTATCCCGCAAGCCCCAAAAAGCTTCTAATTTCCGAAGGGTTCTTCGGGGGATTCCATTTTGACACGGCCTCGATCTTTGACGGATCCACCAATACTCCGTCAGCACTTATGATGTGGCCAAGAAATTGTACCTCTCGTAACCAAAAGGCACACTTAGAGAATTTCGCATACAACCTTTCTCGTCTAAGCGTCTCTAACACCTCTTGTAGGTGGTGTGCATGTTCAGCTTCGCTTTTCGAATACACCAAAATATCATCGATAAACACGATGACTGACTTATCCAACATTGGCTTGCAAACCCGGTTCATGAGGTCCATGAAAGCCGCGGGTGCATTTGTTAACCCAAATGACATCACGAGGAATTCGTAATGTCCGTATCTCGTGCAGAAAGCCGTCTTCGGCACATCTTCCTTCTTGACCTTTAGTTGGTGATACCCCGATCTAAGGTCAATTTTTTAAAACCAGTTCGCACCTTGTAATTGGTCGAATAAATCATCTATCCTCGGAAGCGGGTATCGGTTCTTTACCGTGAGTTTGTTTAACTCCCGATAATCGATACACATGCGCATGCTCCCGTCTTTCTTTTTCACGAACAGTACCGGTGCGCCCCAAGGAGACACACTCGGCCTTATGAATCCTTTGTCGAGCAGGTCTTGTATTTGGGACATTAACTCTTGTAATTCCGATGGTGCGAGTCGGTACGGTGCTTTTGCTACGGGTTTTGCGCCCGGAATCAGTTCGATCCCGAACTCTACTTCCCGTTCAGGCGGTATCCCCGGTAAATCCTCCGGAAACACATCTTCATAGTCTCGTACTACCGGTACGTCTTCAATCTTCCGTGATCCTTTCTCGGGCTCATTTGCGTATATCATGAATGCCTTGCATCCTCGCTTCATAAGCTTGCGAGCTTTCAACATTGAGCATATTATAGGGTTGCCTCCTTTTTCGCCATAGATAGTGACGTGTTTCCCGCTCGGAGATATTAGCTTTATCTCCTTACGAAAACACACGACCTTCGCATGGTGTTGAGATAGCCAATCCATCCCAACGACTACTTGAAATTCCCCCATTGACATCGGGATTAAGTCTATCATGTATTCTTCATCGTCGATGCTTAATTTACAGCCTCGACAAACATCACAAACTATAAAACTTTTGTTGTCCCCTATTTCAACTTCTAAGGGCACAGATAATTTCGTCAATACAAATGAAGGATGTCGAATAAATCCATGCGAAATGAAGGATTTATTCGCACCCGTATCAAACAATACACGTGCAGGAATTGAGTTAATTGTGAATATACCTGAGACCACATCGGGTTCTGTTTTTGCTTCAACCGCGGTAAGCTGGAAGGATCTAGCCTTCGCCTTAGGAGCTTCTGCCGGAGATTCTCTAACGTCTCTCTTTCCAACTAAGTCCGGACATTCGGACTTTTTGTGACCGGGTTGATAACATTTGTAGCAAACTGAGACTTTACCCGGGCATAGCGATGCCGTGTGCCCCGTCTTACTACATATAGGGCATGGTTTGTCTTTGAACCGACATTCTCCCTTGTGTCCTTTCCCGCACACCTTACAGCTTGGCGACCCACCTTTAGCATCCGCTTTCTTTCCCGATTCTCCAGTTCGAGCTTTCTTTGTAGGGCTTGGATTTACATCTTGCGCCCTTCGCTCACCCCTTTCAACTTGTTTCTTCAACTCGATTTCTCGTTCCCGAGCAACGTTTATGATTTCGGTAAGGGTCTCGTATTTTGAAGGAGTTATAAACTCCCTATATTCAGCGCTCAACATGTTATAGTAGTAGTATATCTTCTGTTCTTCGTTTGTCACCAATTCACTACTAAACTTCATCTTATCCATAAACATTGCCGTAATCTTGTCTATGGTTTCACCCTTGTGCCTAAGTTGCATGAACTCTTCCTTGATTTTATTGATGACCGCCTTGGGACTATGATGTTTAAGAAACGGCGTCTTAAACTCTTCCCATGTCATGGTTCTCTCCGCTTCGGCTCCTATTTCATTCTTTTTGTTGTCCCACCAGTCTTTGGCTTGACTTCTCAACTGGCCCGTTCCGTAAGCCACAAAGTCGCTTTCATCACAATGGGTTCTCTCAAATACCCCTTCAATGTCGCCCAACCATCTTTGGCAAATTATTGGGTCAACCTCCCCGTTATAGATTGGCGGTTTACACGCCATAAATTCTTTGTATGAACACCCTTTAAGTTCTCCCGATTTCTCCTTCATAAGGTTGGCACTATCCTCCAACCTTTTGACTAGCACTTCGACAAGTGACAACACCGTGCCTTGAATTTTGTCTATAAACCCGGATAGACTTCCTTCAATTGCCTTTCCTACCTCTTCGGCAATTATCTCTTTCATTTGTTCGGTGCTTGTCTGCACCGGATCATCATCGTTTCTTTCCGACATCTTGAAACTGAAATGTTTACACTAAATGTTAAACATTTCATTTATAACGTTGCTTCATTTGTTTCGGTTTAGCCAAGTTCCCAACTTGCTTTAACCGTTCACATTTGGTGCACTTTTCGGGTTTGAGTGAATTAACACACTCTTCCCATGCACGTTAATTCACTTCTCATTTCTTACATAAGATATAATCTATTAAAATAATAAGTTAATTCTTACCGGACGACCGATCAAGCTTGAACCGAACACTTGTTGACAACCTTAAGCTCTGATTACCAACTTGTAACACCCTTAAAATTTCTACTCGAATTTAGTAATAATTCATAAGATTTTATAAAAAGATATCTAAATTAAAACCTTAGTTTCAAGAACCCAAGTTCTAAGGTAACAAACATAAGTTATCTACCGGCTAATTAAAACATCCATAAGTTGTTTAACAAACGGTTTACATCATAGCATTGTTTAAACAGAGTTAATTTACGCGGAAGCTTCAAAGTTTTGTGTTCGGTTCTTCAAAAGCTAGCTTGACCGTCATCCGTGGTCTTTAGATACCTAAAAACTGAAATGTTTACATTAATCATTAGTATTAGAATACTTAGAAATAATACATATTCGAAACTACGTCTAAAACGGATTCGATTTAACAAGAAATACAAAATTCATCATAATTTCTAAAGCTCTACCGTAACTTACGGTAGATACCGTAAGTTACGGTAGCTTCTGAGAATTTCTGGTTCCACCGTAACACAGGGGAAACCCACCGTAACCATTTGTTGTCTACCGTAAATTACGGTATGTACCGTAATTTACGGTAGACTCTGGAATGTTATCTTTTGTTTGATTTGTTTATTTACTTGGACTAATTTCTCGGATTTCATTCCTACAACCCGACATGTTTAATCCTCGTATCCTAATATGTCATTCGTCAATAATAACAAGACCGAGTAACCCTACTACAATGTATTACCATGCCTTATTTGATCGTTCGACCCGTTTGGCTCATCTAAGGAATCCTCCATTTTGATGACTACCATTGAGGTTTAACCAGATTCTTGGTCTATTATTCGCCATAGCGAATATCATCGCTTTAATCCAACTCAACTTTTAATACACATTCCAACTACATATATGCTAAATATCGAAATTTACCCAAATGTAACGAATCAAGTTACATACCTTCAAAGTAAGCCCTTCAAACGCGATTCGCCTCCTGCTTGCCCGCTTGACGCTCATGCGTCCTTTCCTATAGAGTCCATTTATATCATGTTTAGAACTCCCTTTAAACCATATATTGTGTAATATACTGAAACATCAAAATTATGCGTTTCAACTTTGAATTTCAGTTTTAAGCCTTCTTTGAGGCATTTTCACAAACACTATAAGGGCAGAATTTTATATCATTCATATTCAAGTTCATGGCTTGCTATTTAGCTAAACTTAACATTAATAAAGCTTTCATATAGCATTCAAACATCATACTTTTCTGAAATCACTTTCTATGATCAAATTACACTAGAATAATCATTCTAACCCGAATGTTCATCATTATCTTGTAAAACCCATAACCTATCTTCAATGTGTTCATGGAATTTCCTGAATTTGGACATAATTTCACATGTAGTTGTCTAGGTTTTACCTCTAGACACTATATCATCCCTAAACTAATCAAATCACAAACATGCATCATCAAACTTTGAATCTCCCAAATTCATAAGAATTTCAAACAGAGAATTTTCATAGAATTTTACATACCTTACAACCCCCTTGTGATGGGAATCACTAATCTCAACTCTGATTTCGATTTGGACCAGATTTGAACCTTTAATTTAAGTGTTTTGTGGGATTTAGGGTTTTTGGCAAGCTTGGTCGCCCTCCCCCTGCTCTGATCGAACTCAGACACTCCACCAGGAGTGTTTGTGTTTTAATTAAATGTTTTATTTAAAACTTGTTTCAAGACTAACACTTTTGGCCCCTCTAGTTTCCTTTAGTTCCCTTTTTGTCCTTTAACTACCTACTAGTCATTATCTAACTAGGTTAGTGTCACCCCTAGTTAGTTTGTTTTGCTAATTTATTTACAAATAAAATTGCAAATTTTATGAATTTATATTTTTGGGATGTTACATATATTGACCTGTTTCAATACCTTTCCTTAGTGGCTGCTAAGTGATAGCGATGTAAGCATCCATGTGCTATTTATTTCCTAAAATCATACAACTTGACAACCCATTAGTCGATATTGTCAAAGGGTGATAATTTCACCTTTTGACCCGTTTGGTCTTAATGACCAATTACCATCGTCAAATTGTGTCACACCCGACCACGTAAAACAACAAAACGTGGCGGAAAACGTCTGGGAGTGTTGTAACAGAATCATTGTTTCATAACACATGGAAATTGAAATATTGTTTTATTGATTAAAATAGTTACAATGTCTTGACAATCAAAGAAACATAACATAAATAACTAGTCTTGCATCTTTTATTGTCGATAAGGCCCAAGTCCGCCTAAGTGTATCTGGATAAATCCTATGCCTCATATCCTGAAACACATGTGAAAATAGGTACGTCAGCATAAAAATGCCTGTGAGATACATAGGTTTTGTGAAAATAGAATTCATGACTTGTGTTTAAGAAAATGTTTAGTCATGAACCTTGTAATTTGCTTTGTCTTGTAAATCATTTGAAAAACGATAAGATCAGATGATATGTATAAATAAGAGAATAATGTATGGTTAAATGAATAACCATGTAAAATGAGTTTGTATAAAATAAGTTGTTTGTAAATTAATGTCTTGTGAAAAGTATGTTATCTGTATAAAATGTTATATGTCCAAATTGAAATGATTCAAATAACGCTACGATATGTAATACCATACAATCACTTATATATAGGAAGTACCAGCGGCGTATCCACCATGCTTGTATCATATTACACACGCCTCGTTACTTAAATCATTTACTCAAACCAAACCAACAACGTAAGATGTTTATGTTTAAACCAATTGCCAATTGTATTGAATAATATGTCAAAATGTTTATGTCAAGATGTAAGTCATGTAGTGTATAACCAATGTCAATAATGTTTATGTGTTAAATGTAAATCATGTAATGTGTAACCAATGTCAATAATGTTTATGTGTCAAATGTAAATCATGTAATGTGTAACCCAAAATGCACAAAAACAAAGTATTGAAGTAAAACATGGTTTAAATCAAAACTATGTTTTGTGGAACAAATGCATGCTATACTGATATAAACATCTATGCGGTATTGTGAGAATGCATACATCCAAGCCTTGAGACTGTGGCGATAAACCCTTAAACAAATTAAAGGTTTATCTAAGTTATGTATATCGAATTCGGTCATTCCTTTCATCCAAACCTACCCAGGATGTCCGGAACGGGAGTTGTCAATTCCTATGGTACCACTACCTACTAACGAACGGCGTGATCGGTGTTAATGAATGTATATTGATCCATCAAAACAAACCAAATATCATATCAAAATGTAAGCATGTGATGAATAATAAATGTACTAAGTATGCACACAATGGGCATACATAGCATAGAATGTAATGTAAAATGATGTACTAAGTACGCACACAATGGGCATACATAGCATAAAGTGTAATGTAAAATAATGTACTAAGTACGCACACAATGGGCATACATAGCATAAAGTGTAATGTAAAATAATGTACTAAGTATGCACACAATGGGCATACATAGCATAAAATGTAATGTAAAATAATATACTAAGTACGCACACAATGGGCATACATAGCATAAAATGTAGTGTAAAATAATGTTCTATAAGTGTACTATTGAACATAACAAGCATATGATATGAAAACATGGAAAAGCATGAAAGTAACAAGTAGGCACATGTGTTCCACCCCAAAACATTTGGAAAACAGTAAAAGAGGGGTCTATGTACTCACTTGAGATTGCTCAGAAGTCCTAAGATAACCACCAAGCAATGCTAGAGATCACGGAATCAAACGGCACCTAATATAGGTAACTATGTTAATAAACCGGACCTAAATCGGAAGATCTGATAGAATGAGGGCTCGTAAACCAAATGAGTATGGGAACTCATGTAGTATGGTTTAACAAAGCCTACATACTAAATGAAACCTAACCTAAGTGTTTACGACCCATTACGACCCGTTTAGGTAGCTTATGCTACTTTAACGCGTCGTTCGCGTGAAACGCGTTCGGACCGCTTAACTAGTCCTATGACAAGTAACATATGCCTTAACATGTATAATATTGTTGTCAAATCAGTTTAGATGTCAAAAGTTATGTTACATATGTTTAAAATGAATTTTGGCATCAAAGGGGTATTTTGGTAATTTACCTAAGGCATATAAACTACCTATCATACAACTACTTAAACGAAGCGACCATAAGGTATAACCTCGGAAGGTTATTCCCTATATACTATGGTCACCTAATATGTTTGGTCGGATCCTAATGATCGACCAAATAGGTCGGGTTCGAAGGTATAAGCGATTTATTAGATCGCTTACCCTTACGACCCTAGACAATGTGGTAATCAGTAGGCATAGTCACAAGGGACTATAACCATCGTGATTACGCTCACGTTACGAATTTCAAACGAACTTCGCATTGACCATAAGCTGGTCAATGCAGAAAGTCAAACAAAGTTTGACTTTCGGACTCGAAAAGCAATAAAAGAACGAAGGAACACTTACGAAGGGTCCCCGAATGCTAATCTTGATTCAAGTAGCTCAGGTATGAAACAAAGGTTTCAACTTAGAGCTTCTCAAATCAGATTCTTGTGAGGAATGAGTGAAAATGTGATGGGTATTTATAGATTTCGGTTCACCGTTAGGATCGTTTCTTGGAGAAGAGGGAATGATCACATCCCTACACTTGTTGCAATGTTGTGGTAGCTCATTTTGCCCCCACCACAAGAGTTTGACACTTGGCATTGGCCTTTGGAGGGTTTAGGGGCTGTTAACATGTGTTTAAAATGGCTTTTGCTGATCAGAAGAGGCCTAGCGTGATGCCAAGGGGGCTAGGTGTCACGCTAGAGTCCCCCTGATCTGCAAACACTTTCCAATGTTCACCTTTCAGTCCCCGTTGCGTATTAAGGCCATTTCCGACATGTTTAAGGCTCGTTAAATCATTTTCATGGCTCCAAAAGGATGCCTAAACATTGTGGGCATGAAACATGCTCACAAATATGCCGGATGTCGGTTCGTTTGGCCGTACGATCGCGATGTTCGCTTAATTACGACGAAATGCGCATAAGCGCGAAAAATGATCCAAATTGCGTGACGAATGGATTTTTCTCATGCCAAACACTAAAATAAAATATTTTAGTGCTTACATAAATTTTTGGATGTCCGGATGTATTCAGAACGTAAGTTATGCGCGAAAATGCAAACTTGTGCACTTTTTTGACGCTTTTAGTCCCTGAATGACCCAAAAGTTTATTTTAGCATACCGAACCCCTCAAAGCCTATTTCTAAGCTATGTAAAGGATATTTATGGTATGTTTAACTTATGGTCATGTTCCGGAATGTTCGTTACAGTTCAAATTGGCATACTTTCGTAGTTTGTCAAGTTTAGTCCCTGTAAGCGAATTAACTTGTTTTTGCCATACCAAAGCCTTCAAAACTTATTTCTAAGTTATGTAAAGGATATTTAAGGTATGTTAAGTATATGTTAATGTTCCGGAGTATTTTTCGCATTAAACTGATTATGTTTACGCACCAGTTTGCGTATAACTCTCTAGAAAGCGATTTAGAATTTGGAATTGAACAAAAATTGATATGTGCAAATGATACACATATTTATACAAGTCCCAAGTATGAAATACAATATTTCATTGGTTCGGTATTTGTTTGATGGCCGTGGAGGCATAGGTGTCACAAATTGTCAAATTACTATTTTGCCCTTAATGGTTATTATGATTTAACTTATATGATAACCATTAAAAGTACATATTTCATTCGTCATAATATGATCGAATTACCGATTTAACTCATTTTTAGCCATCACTATATTTTCTTATCATATTTGATTATCTTGTTCCGTACGACTACACGCCGGAACACTATATCTCAATTAGGTATTTGTCTTTTACGTAATTAATACGACAAAAGAATATTCTAAAATATATGACTAGTGTAAGATATACTTACCTTGCATCCATGCCATGCTTTTCTTTCCGTTCTCGCTTCGTTTGACCCGCTTCCTCCACAAGCTTCCACCTAGCTTGTTAGGCGTCAAACTATCATCATATTTCATAAGATGGTTACTTTAGTCATTGTTAATCATAACTATTCCACCTTACGTATTTTTCTATCAAAATTATCATTCGATCTTATTAATGGTCGGTTTGACTACTAAATGTCAAACGCCCCTTAGCATATAAGATGCACATTCAAGTTCGACAACTAGTTTAAACATTCCAATAATTACCCGGTAGGCATTATTTTTAGGCCCCCGTTTTAACTAAAGATCTAACCAAGTTCATTGTCTTTTCAACACTTCAACTAGCTCAAGCGATTATCAAAGCTAGTTTGTTCATTCATTTCGCAAGAACTAAGGGTCTCTCATATATGAGCGAAAACCCCATTTCATCCTATTACTAGCATTCATCCAAACATTTAATAAAATCAAGTTCTATCTATCAATTAGTAGATAACATGATCTCATACACTTAGTTACATGAATATGGCTACCAAATTTCATCATAACATTCAAAACCCATTTCAATCATGTATGAACAAGTACCCAAATTCATGGTTAAATCGAACACCTTCTATTTGTTATCATGCATGTTGATTCTAAGCATAGTTATATCATCAAATCATCATAACATTAAAACCCACTTATCTAAGTGTGTTAATTCATCAAATCCTTCAATTCATAGCATGTTATGTATGATTTTCACTTAGGGTTTCGTTCCTAAGCAAGTATACATCACTAATCTAGCCCTATCTTCTCTAATCCATGCCTAATTCGTGATTAGGATGATTATCAACTTTTTACAACTTCATGAATGTTAGAAATTCGACATACCTTAAGATCCCCTTGACTTGGTGATCACGAATATGTGCTTAAATTTCGATTTGGGTTTGATTTGCCCTTCCAATTTTCTTGATTTGTGCTTGTTAGGGTTTTGAGCTCAAGCTGTTCTTGGCTCCTGTGGATATCTCGACCAGAACACACACTTTAAGTGTGTGTTTTGGTGTTTAACTTTTGTTTTAATAAAACAAGTTTCCCACTTGACAATATTAGTCCCTCATGTTTCCTTTTGATCAAATGAAGCTATAACTCACCATTAGTCACTTAATCACATGCTACTAACTAGGTTAATTATTCCTTGTTACTTTAGCGGGTTCGGGAAGTTATAACCCGTTATGTTTTTAAGTCCCGTTAACTCGGGCCTTTCGTAACTTTATTTCCTCAAGCATTTATTTTCCTTTTTAATTAATATTATGATTATTTGTTTAAGTCCTAATACTCGCCGGGTTAGTTTTACCATTAACGGTATTTTATCCGTCTTTTAGTACTCACGTGGTTTGACTACCAAACCCATTTTCGGGGTGTTACAAGTCTACCCCCCTTAAAGAGGTTTCGTCCTCTAAACATTTTCTTACACAATTCATTGAGTTTAAACTCAATGTATTTGATCCGAGAAATCTTTTAAACATTACTTATACTTTTAACCAATTGTTAGTATTACCAGAAAAGTATGGTAACATCTTTCTGGTTACTAATTGTCTACGTATCTCATACAACATAGTGCAACTCGAAATAACGTAATCTCGTTATTTCCACTAGTTTAGTTAAATTAGCGATTTCCATCGCTTTCATATACTCTCGAATTCTTTATGAATCCGTTACTTTGGCCCGTTTAAAGGTCTTTAATGAAATCTGTCACTTCTCGCAACGATTTCTTTTGTTTTTAATTTTATTTATTCGGTTCAATTATACCGAATCCACCGCTTACAAGTAAACCAAATTTATTTAAATGACCTTAACCGGTCTCACTAATTAGACTTATTAGTCCCGTTACTTTTTACCGCTTGCTTGGTTATAATGTGATTCTACTTCACATTGCATTTCTTGACCGTGATCGTGTCACATCATGTTTAATTTATATCAAAATTTCATTTTCGAAAATATCACTTTTCGAATATAACGTCTTGCGCCTATCAGTGTCAAGACTTGAACCTTTCATGCTTAATATTCAATTTCCTATCAGGATTCATATTTGTAAAAACGTTATTTCTTACTAAAACCAAAGTTTTAGTTTAGGATCTTCTCTTTATCTTTTGTCAATTATCCGTACCAGGACATTGACAGTCTGTAATTTATTCTTTTACAGTCTTAGTTTTATGTGGGAATTCTCTACTGGTTCCCTCGCTCATCTAAGTAACCCGTAGATTCTTTCACTTAGCCTCGTAGGCTATTTCTTTAGGCTTTCACCTCTTTAGGGCGTTGCCTTTATGATTCTTTTCCTTTTTATTCATGACCCATGGGTCAGTTTAGTCCCGTAGACCATTACACTGTTTATAACCCGAAGGTTATAATGATCCTGTAGATCGTCCTTTTTATATTTGAAAATCATTTGTTTTTGCATCAAAATTTCGTTCATTCCGACTGTGATTCGTGTCACACCCCGACCGCGTAAAACAACAAATCGCGGCGGAAACATCGGGGCGTGTTGCGACAGAATTAATTGTTTCATAACCATGGCACACAAAGTGTATTTTATTTATTAAACAAAGGTGTTACATTGTCTTAAACAGGAATTAAGGAGTTCAGAACATAATTAAACATAGTCTATCTTCTTTTAAAGTCTCTAAGGCACAGGTCCGCCCTAGTATCATGATCAACATCCTATGGAAAAGCACCTGAAAACACATGTGAAAATAGGTACGTCAGCATAAAAATGCCTGTGAGATACATAGGTTTTTGAAAATAGGATTCATGACTTATGTTTAAGAAAAAAAATGTTTAGTCATGAACCTTGTAATTTGCTTTGTCTTGTAAATCATTTGAAAACAATAAGATCCGATGATATGTATCAGTAAATGTCAGGTTTAAATAAATGACCATGTAAAAAGATGTGTTTGTATAAGATAAGTTGTTTTGTAAATCAATGTCTTGTGAAAAGTATGTTATTTGTATAAAATGTTCTATGTCTCAAACTGAAATGATTCAAATAACGTTACGACATATAATATCATACAAACACTTATATATAGGAAGTACCAGCGGCGTATCCACCATGCTTGTATCATATTACACACGCATCGTTAACTTAATCACTTAATCAAACCAAACCAATTGTCAAATGTATTGAAAAATATGTCAAAGTGTTTATGTCAAGATGTAAATCATGTCAAATGTCTATGTCAAATATCCATGTCAAATGTCTATGTCAAATATCCATGTCAAATGTCTATGTCAAAATGTCATGTATGGCAAGTGAAATGTCTCAACTAAACCATATGCACGAAAACAAAGTATTGAAGTAAAACTTGGTTTAAATCAAAGCTATGTTTTGTGTAAATGCATGCAACTATTTAATATGAACATTTATGCGGTATTGTGAAAATGCATACATCCAAGCCTTGCGACTGTGGTGATAAACCCTTTAAACAAATTAAAGGTCTATCTGTCTTATGTCAACGAATTCGGTCATTCCTTTCTGTCCCCTTTCCCTGGGATGTCCGGAACGGGAGTTGTCAATTCCTATGGTACCACTACCTACTAACGAACGGCGTAGCTAATGTTAATGAATGTATTGTCCCATGTAAACAAACCAAATGTCATACCAAAATGTAAACATGTGAAAACAATGCACTAAGTATGTAATCAAATGAACATACATAGCGTGAAATGTCATGTAAAACGATGTACTAAGTAATGCGCATAATGGGCACACCTAGCAGGAAATGTCATGTAAAACAATGTACTAAGTAATGCACACAATGGGCACACCTAGCAGGAAATGTCATGTAAAACAATGTACTAAGTAATG
The DNA here is from genome assembly GCA_030545235.1 of Helianthus tuberosus. Classification (NCBI taxonomy): domain Eukaryota; kingdom Viridiplantae; phylum Streptophyta; class Magnoliopsida; order Asterales; family Asteraceae; genus Helianthus; species Helianthus tuberosus. Next base: position 44,736,686 of record CM060429.1, on the reverse strand, counting down.
CACACAATGGGCACACCTAGCATAAGATGATATGAAATCATGTACTATAATGTACTAACGAACATAGCATGTATATGATGTGAGAACAGGAAAGCATGAAAGTAACAAGTAGGCACATGTGTTCCACCCCAAAACGTTTGGAAAACAGTAAAAGAGGGGTCTATGTACTCACTTGTGATTGCTCAGATGTCTAAAGATAATCACCAAGTAATGCTAGAGATCTCGGAATCAAACGGCACCTAGTATAGGTAACTATGTTAATAACCGGACCTTTATCGGATGATTGGATAGAATGAGGTTTCGTAAACCAAACGAGTGTAGAGACTCGTGTCATTTGGTTTAACAAAGCCTACATACTAAATGAAACCTAACATAATTGTTTACGACCCATTACGACCCGTTTAGGAAGCTTATGCTACTTTAACGTGTCGTGCGCGTGAAACGCGTTCGGACCGCCTAACTAGTCCTATGACAAGTATTATATGCCTAAACATGTTACATAATCAGTTACGTGACAAAAGTTTAGGTTACATATGCTAAATTACCAATTATGTATGAAAAGGGTATTCTGGTAATTTACCTAAGGCATATAAACTACCTATCATACAACTACTTAAACGCCGTGACCATAAGGTATAACCTCGGAAGGTTATTCCCTACACTATGGTCACCTAATGTATTTGGTCGGATCCTAATGATCGACCAAACTGGGTCGGGTTCGAGGTATAAGCGATTTATTAGATCGCTTCCCCTACGACCCTAGACAACGTGGTAATCAGTGGGCATAGTCCCAAGGGACTATAACCATCGTGATTACAATCACGTTGCGAAGTTCTAACGAACTTCGCATTGACCATGACTGGTCAACGCTGAAAGTCAAACAAAGTTTGACTTTCTGACTCGAAAAGCAGTAAAAATAAGGAAAAGAACGAAAGAATACTTACGAAGGGTCCCCGAATGCTAATCTAGATCAGTATAGTTCAGGTATGAAACAAGGTTTCAACTTAGAACACAACTAATAAGATTCTAGTGCCTTAAAACAATGAAAGGCATGGGGTATATATAGTTTTCGGTGAACCGTTGAGATCGTTTCATGGAAACCGTGATTCGATCACATCCGTACATTTGTTGAAAGGTTATGGAGCCACATATGCTCCTTATCTTAGTGATTAAGCAACTTAAAACATGTGGTTAAGGATCAATTGGTTGCAACTTGTGTTTAAAAACATTGAATCTGCCCAGATAGTCAGTCGCGTAGCGCGACAGGTAGCCCCATAGGCGTCGCGCTACGCGAGCACCTCTCCTGAATCAGAAAGTTTGAAAATTGGCAGCAATGGTCCCTGCACGTGTTTAAGGCCTTTTTCGATGCGTTTGAACCCCGTTAACCTCATTTCAAGGCTCTAAAATGTAGTTAAAGTATAGGGAACTCAAAACATGCTCAAAAATATCTCGGATGATGGTTCGTTTGGTCGTACGAACGCGATGTTCGCTTAATTACGACGGAATGCGCATAAGCGCGAAAAACGATCCAAATGACGCGACGAATGGATTTTTATTAAGGCGAACACTAAAATATAATATAGTCATGCTTACATAAATTTTTGGATGTCCAGATGTATTCAGAACGTAAGTTATGCGCGAAAATGCAAACTTGTGCACTTTTTGACACTTTTAGTCCCTGAATGTTCCAAAAGTTTATTTTAGCACACCAAACCCCTCAAAGCCTATTTCTAAGCTATGTAAAGGATATTTAAGGTGTGTTTAACTTATGGTCATGTTCCGGAATGTTCGTTACAGTTCAAATTGACATACTTTCGCAGTTTGTCATATTTAGTCCCTGTAAGCGAATTAACTTGTTTTTGCCATACCAAAGCCTTCAAAACTTATTTCTAAGTTATGTAAAGGTTATTTAAGGTATGTTGAGTATATGTTAATGTTCCGGAGTATTTCTCGCATTAAACTGAGTACGTTTACGCACTAGTTTGCGTATAACTCTCCAGAAAGCGATATAGAGTTTGAAATTACATAAAAGTCAAAACATGAAAAATGTATAACATAACAAAACAGACATTGGGATCAAATAACATTGTTTTATTGATAATAGAACTGTTCATAGTGATTATAAGCACAGTTGTTACAGTCTCCCCTACTTGTGGAAATTTCGTCCCGAAATTTATTTAGAGGAAACTCGTGGAAAAAGATGTGGATATTTCGCCTTCATTTGATCTTCGCGTTCCCAAGTAAACTCAGGTCCACGTTTAGCTTCCCAGCGAACTTTGACCAAAGGAATGCGCTTGCGTTTAAGCCACTTGACTTCACGTTCCATGATTTCCACTGGTTTCTCAACAAATTTCAGTGTTTTGCCAACACGAATTTCGTCAAGCGGTATGGAGAAGTTCTCATCAGCTGTACACTTCTTGAGATTGGACACGTGAAAAGTTGGATGAACATTTCCAAGTTCAGGAGGTAACTCTAGCCTGTAGGCTACCTTTCCGATTCTTTCGACGATCTTGAATGGTCCAACGTATCTAGGTGCAAGTTTTCCTTTCTTTCCAAATCTGATCACACCTTTCCAAGGTGAGACCTTAAGTAATACTCGATCACCGATTTGAAATTCAAAGGCTTTGCGTTTTGGGTCCGCGTAAATCTTCTGACGGCTTCTAGCTGCCTGAAGGTTATCACGAACTTTCTTGACCTTGTCAGTTGTCTCTAAAATGAGGGCAGGTCCAGTAAGTTGAGCCTCGCCAATCTCATTCCAGCAGACTGGTGAACGACATTTTCGACCATAGAGAGCTTCGAAAGGAGCCATTTTGATGCTAGTGTGATAACTGTTGTTGTAGGAGAATTCAATCAATTTAAGATGTGAATCCCAGCTACCACCAAAATCGATCACACAAGCTCTTAGCATATCCTCCAGAGTCTGGATTGTTCTCTCAGATTGACCATCCGTTTGCGGATGATAAGCTGTGCTCAGATTAAGTTGGGTTCCCATAGCAGATTGCATGGTTCTCCAAAAATGAGAAGTGAAACGAGCATCTCTGTCAGAAATGATGTTCAAAGGAACACCATGTCGAGCCACAATTTCATCTACATAGATTTGAGCAAGTCTGTCAGTAGGAAAATCCTCGCGGATTGGCAAAAAATGCGCTGACTTTGTAAGACGATCAACGACTACCCAGATGGCATCATGACCTTTCTTTGTGCGCGGGAGTTTGTTAACAAGATCCATAGTAATGTTTTCCCATTTCCAAACTGGGATCTCTGGTTGCACTAATAAACCCGAAGGACGCTGATGTTCAGCCTTAACCTTAAGACAAGTAAGGCATTTTGATACATATAAGGCAATGTCTTTCTTCATACCAGGCCACCAATAGTGAATACGAAGATCCTTATACATCTTATCTGAGCCCGGATGAATAGAATAACGAGACTTATGGGCTTCATCCATAAGCAAGGTACGAATATCATCCTGGCTTGGGACCCACAAACGGTCCATGAAGTAATATGATCCATTGTCCTTCAATTCCAGAGCAGGTGTTATGTGATAGGGAAATTCCTTATCCATCAAACCTTGTGAAACACAAGATTGCTGAGCTTGAGAAATGCGTGCTTGAATATCAGATCGAGCTTGAATAACAGATTGAACACGTACACAATGAAGCTTAGTACGTTCCTTACGACTCAATGCATCAGCTACGACATTCGCCTTACCAGGATGGTAGCGAATTTCGCAGTCATAGTCGTTTAAAAGCTCAACCCAACGTCGCTGTCTCATGTTGAGTTCTTTCTGGTTGAAGATATGCTGAAGACTTTTGTGGTCAGTGAAAACCACACATTTTGTACCGTACAAATAGTGTCTCCAGATCTTGAGAGCGAAAACAACTGCACCCAACTCAAGATCATGAGTGGTGTAGTTCTTCTCATGTATCTTCAATTGTCTTGATGCATAGGCTATGACTTTGTTCCTTTGCATCAGAACACAGCCAAGACCCAATTTAGATGCATCACAATACACGACAAAATCATCATCACCCTCAGGCAATGATAGAACAGGCGCATCGCAAAGCTTCTGCTTCAGGTGTTGAAAAGCTTCCTCTTGTTTGAATCCCCAATAAAAGGGCATTTTCTTCTGAGTTAGAGCAGTTAGAGGAACTGCAATCTTCGAGAAATTTTCTATGAAGCGGCGATAATAACCCGCTAGACCAAGAAAAGAACGAACTTCAGTAGGAGTAGTAGGTGTATCCCAATCCTTAATCGCACTGATCTTGGAGGGATCTACATGAACACCTCGTTCGTTGATAATGTGTCCCAAAAATTGAACTTCTTTAAGCCAAAATTCGCACTTGGAGAATTTGGCGAAAAGTTGCTCTTTCTTCAGGAGTTCCAGAGTAAGACGAAGATGCTGCTCGTGATCAGCTCGCGTCTTAGAGTAAATCAAGATGTCATCAATAAAAACAATGACGAACTGATCCAAATAAGGTTTGCAGACCCTATTCATTAAGTCCATGAAAACAGCAGGAGCATTAGTCAAACCGAATGGCATGACTGTGAACTCGTAATGTCCATAACGAGTACGGAATGCTGTCTTCGGAATGTCTTCTTCTTGCACCCGAAGTTGATGATATCCGGAACGCAGATCAATCTTTGAAAAATAAGAAGCACCTTGTAACTGATCAAAGAGGTCGTCGATGCGAGGTAGGGGATATCGATTCTTGATGGTAAGCTTGTTAAGCTCACGATAATCGATACACATCCTAAAGGATCCATCCTTCTTCTTGACAAAAAGAACGGGAGCACCCCAAGGTGAAAAGCTGGGACGGATAAAACCTTTGTCAGAGAGCTCCTGAAGCTGTTTAGACAACTCTTGCATCTCAGATGGTGCAAGACGATATGGAGCTCTGGCAATGGGATTTGCACCAGGTACGAGATCAATGCGGAACTCGACTTGGCATGCTGGAGGTAGACCAGGTAAATCTTCAGGGAACACTTCAGAATAATCCCGAACGACAGGAATATCTGAAATAGACTTACCCTTGCCTTTATCTTCTGTAACATGTGCTAAGAAAGCCACATAGTTCTTCTGTAGATACTTCTGAGCTTTAAAACAAGACATGAGTTTGAGACCACCGGTAGGCTTCTCACCTTGAACTTGCAGGATCTCGCCTGTCGAAAGTGGCACACGAACAATCTTTTTTGAACAAACTATCTCTGCGTGATGCTTGGATAACCAATCCATTCCCACAATAACGTCGAAGCTTCCAAGTTGCATAGGCGCGAGGTCAATAGGAAAAAGATGATCGTTAAGATTCAACTGGCAGTTGTGAAGAACAGAATCAAGAATAATGGGTTCACCACTAGCAACCTCTACTGTCAAAGATTTGCCTAGTTTCGTTCTAGACACACGAAGCATTTGCTCAAAAGATAATGACACGAAACTCTTATCGGCACCAGAATCGAAAAGAACAGATGCAGGCTGATTATTAATAAAGAACGTACCGTTCACCACATTATCGTCAGCCTGTGCCTCTTGGGCATTCATGTTAAAAACTCGGCCTCGAGCCGGAGCCGGATTCTGGTTCTGGTTCTGGTTCGCCAGTCTTGGGCACCGATTTCTATAGTGGGTCAGATCCCCACAATTGTAACAAGCACCTGGTGGGTATTGTGGTCGTGCAGCTTGACCCTGTTGTGGAGCAGGAGGCTGAGCAACTTGTTGAGCCGGGTTCTGAACCGCGGGATTCTGAGCAGATCGACAAACATTGGCGAGATGGCCTGATTTCCCACAGTTAGTACAGAAACGGCATGGAAGTTGTGGCTGGTGGTGACTGTTGCATCTATTGCACAAAGGAGCATTCCCTGTATAGGGTTTCTTTGCTGGAGGCTGTGCAGGTTGGTTGGGAGCTGCCAGATTAGCTTGGGCAGTGATAGCAAAATTTTGGGAAGCCTTACGCTTCTTTGCCCTCTTCGAAGAACCAGAGTTCTTTCCATTTCCGTTTTGACCTCTCTTGTTATCCACCTTGTCAGCCGATTGTTCCTTGCCCTTGTCACCCTTCCGGTGCAACTTGTTCTTCCGGATCTGCGACTCAGTCAATGTCGCAGATAACTCGATCGCCTGACGAAGTGTGGAAGGGTTACTACCAGTAAGAATGTCTTGTACCGAGTCAGGTAGGCCATCGATGTATCTCTCGATAGCCTTGTCGAGTGGGGTGACCATTGTTGGGCAAAGCAGACTCAACTCTTCAAACCGATCAGTATAAGCCCTGTGCTCACCACTATCTTGCTTCAAAACATCAAACTCCTTCTCCAACGCTCGCTGCTCATGACGAGGACAGAATTCCCTCATCATAAGGGCTCTAAGTTCAGCCCATGTCTGTGCGAGAGCAACTTCAGCACCCTGGTCTCTCATAACCCCGTTCCACCATGTCAAAGCCCTCTTCTGAAATACGCTCGAGGAGAACTCGACCTTGCGATTATCCGGACACTGCACATGGCGAAAAGTATTCTCTATGCTCTCGAACCACTGAAGAAGCCCAGTCGCTCCCTCAGAACCACTAAACTTGAGTGGTTTAGCCTGGTTAAAATCCTTGTATTTGCATGGAACATTGTTGTTGTTGTTGGCTTGATTCCATTGAGCAAAGAGATTTGGAAACTGAGCAGCCATCTGCTGCGCAATAATTTCTGCCAGCTCGGCAGTAGCTATCTGGTTCTCGCGTCGAGGAGGCATTCTAAAAGAGGAAAACATGTAAAGGAACGAGTGAGATGATTTGGATGAAAAGAATGAGATGAAACAAAATCAACAAAAGCAAAGATGGTGGTCATTCGTCCGTATCACAAAGCAAACAAACGACACACAGTGACTAATCAAAGTAAATGGGTCAAAAATAATGTATTAGCGAAGACATGCTCGCCTATAAGTGAACACTCACTCCAAGAATTCCCAGGTAAGCACAACTGGTCTCGCATCTGGTTGAGATGTATACGAAGTGCTTGCCTAGACAGAAAACCCAGAATACAGGCATTCACCCTTCCAGTTTGCACATGTTCACATTATTTAAAACCCAAAACGTTTGACGGGATTTTTGAAAATTAGAAGGCACAAGGCCAAAAACCAAACTTGAAAAGGGTTCAAAACCATATAACAGAGGGTTCAAAACCTTACAATTGAGGGTTCAAAACCTTGTAAAAATTTATACAACAACAGATGATTGTTTTTCAAAAATCGTTTCGGAAAAAAATTCTGATTCCTTGTTTTGTTAATCACCTAAGGATAGGTGATGTACATGTTTTAAGATCTAAACACAAGATAACTTGTGTTAGGTTCCTAGAAAAGTTATAGTCTAGGTCAAAGCATTACTAATAACCTAATTCCCTATAACCATTGGCTCTGATACCAACTCTTCTGTCACACCCCGACCGCGTAAAACAACAAATCGCGGCGGAAACATCGGGGCGTGTTGCGACAGAATTAATTGTTTCATAACCATGGCACACAAAGTGTATTTTATTTATTAAACAAAGGTGTTACATTGTCTTAAACAGGAATTAAGGAGTTCAGAACATAATTAAACATAGTCTATCTTCTTTTAAAGTCTCTAAGGCACAGGTCCGCCCTAGTATCATGATCAACATCCTATGGAAAAACACCTGAAAACACATGTGAAAATAGGTACGTCAGCATAAAAATGCCTGTGAGATACATAGGTTTTTGAAAATAGGATTCATGACTTATGTTTAAGAAAAAAAATGTTTAGTCATGAACCTTGTAATTTGCTTTGTCTTGTAAATCATTTGAAAACAATAAGATCCGATGATATGTATCAGTAAATGTCAGGTTTAAATAAATGACCATGTAAAAAGATGTGTTTGTATAAGATAAGTTGTTTTGTAAATCAATGTCTTGTGAAAAGTATGTTATTTGTATAAAATGTTCTATGTCTCAAACTGAAATGATTCAAATAACGTTACGACATATAATATCATACAAACACTTATATATAGGAAGTACCAGCGGCGTATCCACCATGCTTGTATCATATTACACACGCATCGTTAACTTAATCACTTAATCAAACCAAACCAATTGTCAAATGTATTGAAAAATATGTCAAAGTGTTTATGTCAAGATGTAAATCATGTCAAATGTCTATGTCAAATATCCATGTCAAATGTCTATGTCAAATATCCATGTCAAATGTCTATGTCAAAATGTCATGTATGGCAAGTGAAATGTCTCAACTAAACCATATGCACGAAAACAAAGTATTGAAGTAAAACTTGGTTTAAATCAAAGCTATGTTTTGTGTAAATGCATGCAACTATTTAATATGAACATTTATGCGGTATTGTGAAAATGCATACATCCAAGCCTTGCGACTGTGGTGATAAACCCTTTAAACAAATTAAAGGTCTATCTGTCTTATGTCAACGAATTCGGTCATTCCTTTCTGTCCCCTTTCCCTGGGATGTCCGGAACGGGAGTTGTCAATTCCTATGGTACCACTACCTACTAACGAACGGCGTAGCTAATGTTAATGAATGTATTGTCCCATGTAAACAAACCAAATGTCATACCAAAATGTAAACATGTGAAAACAATGCACTAAGTATGTAATCAAATGAACATACATAGCGTGAAATGTCATGTAAAACGATGTACTAAGTAATGCGCATAATGGGCACACCTAGCAGGAAATGTCATGTAAAACAATGTACTAAGTAATGCACACAATGGGCACACCTAGCAGGAAATGTCATGTAAAACAATGTACTAAGTAATGCACACAATGGGCACACCTAGCATAAGATGATATGAAATCATGTACTATAATGTACTAACGAACATAGCATGTATATGATGTGAGAACAGGAAAGCATGAAAGTAACAAGTAGGCACATGTGTTCCACCCCAAAACGTTTGGAAAACAGTAAAAGAGGGGTCTATGTACTCACTTGTGATTGCTCAGATGTCTAAAGATAATCACCAAGTAATGCTAGAGATCTCGGAATCAAACGGCACCTAGTATAGGTAACTATGTTAATAACCGGACCTTTATCGGATGATTGGATAGAATGAGGTTTCGTAAACCAAACGAGTGTAGAGACTCGTGTCATTTGGTTTAACAAAGCCTACATACTAAATGAAACCTAACATAATTGTTTACGACCCATTACGACCCGTTTAGGAAGCTTATGCTACTTTAACGTGTCGTGCGCGTGAAACGCGTTCGGACCGCCTAACTAGTCCTATGACAAGTATTATATGCCTAAACATGTTACATAATCAGTTACGTGACAAAAGTTTAGGTTACATATGCTAAATTACCAATTATGTATGAAAAGGGTATTCTGGTAATTTACCTAAGGCATATAAACTACCTATCATACAACTACTTAAACGCCGTGACCATAAGGTATAACCTCGGAAGGTTATTCCCTACACTATGGTCACCTAATGTATTTGGTCGGATCCTAATGATCGACCAAACTGGGTCGGGTTCGAGGTATAAGCGATTTATTAGATCGCTTCCCCTACGACCCTAGACAACGTGGTAATCAGTGGGCATAGTCCCAAGGGACTATAACCATCGTGATTACAATCACGTTGCGAAGTTCTAACGAACTTCGCATTGACCATGACTGGTCAACGCTGAAAGTCAAACAAAGTTTGACTTTCTGACTCGAAAAGCAGTAAAAATAAGGAAAAGAACGAAAGAATACTTACGAAGGGTCCCCGAATGCTAATCTAGATCAGTATAGTTCAGGTATGAAACAAGGTTTCAACTTAGAACACAACTAATAAGATTCTAGTGCCTTAAAACAATGAAAGGCATGGGGTATATATAGTTTTCGGTGAACCGTTGAGATCGTTTCATGGAAACCGTGATTCGATCACATCCGTACATTTGTTGAAAGGTTATGGAGCCACATATGCTCCTTATCTTAGTGATTAAGCAACTTAAAACATGTGGTTAAGGATCAATTGGTTGCAACTTGTGTTTAAAAACATTGAATCTGCCCAGATAGTCAGTCGCGTAGTGCGACAGGTAGCCCCATAGGCGTCGCGCTACGCGAGCACCTCTCCTGAATCAGAAAGTTTGAAAATTGGCAGCAATGGTCCCTGCACGTGTTTAAGGCCTTTTTCGATGCGTTTAAACCCCGTTAACCTCATTTCAAGGCTCTAAAATGTAGTTAAAGTATAGGGAACTCAAAACATGCTCAAAAATATCTCGGATGATGGTTCGTTTGGTCGTACGAACGCGATGTTCGCTTAATTACGACGGAATGCGCATAAGCGCGAAAAACGATCCAAATGACGCGACGAATGGATTTTTCTTAAGGCGAACACTAAAATATAATATAGTCATGCTTACATAAATTTTTGGATGTCCAGATGTATTCAGAACGTAAGTTATGCGCGAAAATGCAAACTTGTGCACTTTTTGACACTTTTAGTCCCTGAATGTTCCAAAAGTTTATTTTATCACACCAAACCCCTCAAAGCCTATTTCTAAGCTATGTAAAGGATATTTAAGGTGTGTTTAACTTATGGTCATGTTCCGGAATGTTCGTTACAGTTCAAATTGACATACTTTCGCAGTTTGTCATATTTAGTCCCTGTAAGCGAATTAACTTGTTTTTGCCATACCAAAGCCTTCAAAACTTATTTCTAAGTTATGTAAAGGTTATTTAAGGTATGTTGAGTATATGTTAATGTTCCGGAGTATTTCTTGCATTAAACTGAGTACGTTTACGCACTAGTTTGCGTATAACTCTCCAGAAAGCGATATAGAGTTTGAAATTACATAAAAGTCAAAACATGAAAAATGTATAACATAACAAAACAGACATTGGGATCAAATAACATTGTTTTATTGATAATAGAACTGTTCATAGTGATTACAAGCACAGTTGTTACAATTCGTGTCCACAATCATTTCATATTTAATCCTGACCCATTACATGGGTTCATTAATATCTCGCGCTTTCCTTTATTCGGTTTGTGCTCATATTTGTATTCAATCTTGTCCCATTACCGGGCTCATTATCCTTTCCAATGTTACGTTTTATCTAACCCGTTTTAACCTGTTCGTGTGAGTTTCACCACTTTTGATAGTCAACCTCATCCTCTATGCCTTAGTATTCTTAGTAGTCGGTTTGTATTTTCATTTACTTAGTTATGGTCCCTTCCCTTGGGTCCATTGTACTAACGTAATACGCTTCCGTATTCAGGCTTGCGTTTGCGTTTATTATCAAATATTTTACTTATTTGATCTGTTTTGGGCACCTTTTCGATTCGTCCCATTCATCATGTCCTTACTACATCGGATGTAAATGTGTCCGCTATAAGAAGTCCATGGTATCATATGCCACTACTTACTTGGCCAGAGTAAGCGATTAACACATGACACACATGACCTTTTAATAGTTTTCACATCACACCCCATGTAAGTAACACCTCTATTTAGTTTTCTTGGAAATAATATCCTGGATAGGTATTCTATTCAGGTTTCCCAAGTTTCTAATTTACATATGCAACAATCATTCTTTACATGTTTGTTGCATATTGTTAATTGCGCGATTATATTTAAAAGCACGCACCTGGTAATGCTTGCCCCGACAGGCGTTTCTTGCCATTAACCTTGTTCGCAGTCGTTACGCGATTTAGTCCTTAGTGAGATATGGTAGTGTAGAAATTACTTTAATTTTTGCATGATCTACCTCTATCCCACGACTTGACACCACATGCCCCAACACTACCCCCTCTTGAACCATAAAATGGCTCTTCTCCTGTTGGGATTGAACCCTATCAGAGGAACAGATAATTAAAGCCAAAACTGGATCAGAGTAGTGGATCCAAAATAAGCAGAAGTTATGTATACAAGTCTCTCCCCTTGAAAGTGGTTTCAACATCTGATGACCTCCATCCACTGATCCTTTACAACATCTGCTGATTACAACTGCTGTCTAAGTTAAAGGCTAATGAAGACTAAAGCCCTGTTGATCAATCTACTGCTATGGGTCAAGCACTGCTGAAGTTATCAAGTACTGCTGGAGTCACAACAATGGAAGGATAAAGCAGTAGTTTAGTTTTCTTATGTAATGTATTGTAAAACAGTTATTAGCATAGCAGTGTTTCTATTAGATCAGTTGTTAGAGTTTGTTTGGAGGTTAGATGTCACTTTCATGGTGACGTCAGCCAAGATGCTTCAGTGGTTTGGGCGTGCCTATAAATAGAACAGTACCCTGTACTGTTCTATCAGCTCTTCACCACTTTTCTTCCTGTACGAACAATTACTGTGAGCTCAGGCTGAGGGGGAGTTTGTTACATGCATGCATTGTAATCGTAGTTGAAATAAACTCAATCATTCGGTTCTTTGTGAAAATGTGTGTTAAAAGCAATTCTTCTGTTTGATTGTGTGCAAAGTTTATTTCCATTTATATTCCGCTGCATTACTTGTTCATCTTTCATCTTAAATCAAACACAAAACACAATCAATCCAGACTCAGATCCTAACAATTGGTATCAGAGCTCGGACAGTCAAATTTGATTTAACAATCATTTTGACATAAATAGTTCAGCTCACAATCGTTGATACTGATAGTTGTTCGTTTTGTTGAAAAACAGAGCAAGGTTTAATCACCATCAAAGTTGATTAATCAGTGCCTGTAAAACAACCAGGATGACGTCACAATCACAAGATGATAAGAATAACATCGGTCCACTTTTCAAACCACCCATGCTTAAACGTAATGAATACAACATCTGGGAGAGAAGGATGGGTCACATCCTTGCTCAACAGAATACCGGATGTTGGAGATCTGTTGTTTTTGGACCACATGTTCCCATGGTGCCAAGTGCTGAGGATAGAAAGAAGTTCGAACCTAAAAAACCTGAAAACTATACTGAAACTGATTTTCAAAAGTTCGAACTCGATGCCAAAGCATTTAGCATCATTGCATCTGCATTACCCAATGAAATTTATGCTGGGCTGTTACACTGTAACAGTGCCAAGGAATTATGGGATGCACTTAAGGAACAATTTGGGAGAACTAAAGAAGTAATTGAAAATAACAGGGAAATTCTGAATCAGCAGTATGAAGCCTTTTGTCATATTAAGGGTGAATCATTGACTCAACAGTTTGAGCGATTCAGTTGTCTCATTAGTGAGCTAAGGCTTGTTAAGGTTGTATTTGTTAATTCTACACAAAATAGCAGGTTCCTTAGATCACTACCTGAAAAATGGGACACAATTACCTTTGTAACTAGAAACTCTGCTGAGTTCAAAGATCTGACCCTGACCCAACTTCATGATAGACTCCTGACCTATGAAAGGGAGTTAAACCAGAAAAAGAAGTTGCAAGAGTCTGGTAAAGTTGCTGATGATTATTCATTTGGCAGCACAGCTCTTTTTGGTTAGGAAGAATCTGGTAGCAGTAGTAAGGATCAGAGTTATGATCATTACATTAACATAACTGCTGGTGGAGACTTTAACAACTCTGATTCTCACTCTGCAAATTATGCTTTTACTGCTAATTGTGAAAACCAGATGTCAGATAACTTGAGCTTTGAACTAAATGACTTACAGCACTTTGTTCCAACTGATCTTGAAGAAATGGACATTTTGCACCAACTGGCTCTGCTTAGTGTAAGAACAAGCAAATTTTATAAAAGGACAGGGAGAAAATTCCTAGGGTTACATGGGAATTTAAAAGTGGGGTTGGATAAGTCAAAGATCAAGTGCTATAAGTGCAATAGGCTAGGGCACTTTGCTAGGGAATGTAGGAGTCAAACCACTGGTCCAATAGTTACTCATCCTAGCTCAAACCCTAGACTACAAAACCAAAGCACTGTGCACTATTCCCATTATACCCCTGCTGCCCATGTAAACACTGCTCATTATGCAAACCCTGTTCCTGTGCATTATGTTCAAACCACTGTCCCTCAAATTCAGTATGTCCAGGCTCCTGTACCTCAGGTACAAGTGCAACCAGTTGCACTACAACAAGCTGCACCACCAGCAGTGGTTCAACCAGAACAACAAAGCTTTTTCACCCAAGGATTTGTTGATTGGAGCAGCTTACCTGATGAGCTAGGTAATGAAAATTTTGCACTCTATGCTACTAATGATGCTTCTAATGATGAATTTTGTCTTATGGCATTAGAGTCAATACCAGAAGAGTTGGATGCTGAAAAAGGGCAAACAAGTGCTGAAACAGTGGATGAAGTTACTGAAGCAGTGGTTACTGCTGTTGCTGGTGAACTACTGTTGGAAGAAAGTTCAGAACCCCTGATTGATCCACTGAATGACCCCTGGTCCAAAGAAGAAGAAGAGAAGAAGCATGGTGTGAAGGAAGGGAAGGTGATTGATGAGGAAGAGCATACTTGTGATTGTGCCATGATGGCTGCAGCTAAGGTATCATCTCAGGTTCTTGAAAATCTGTGTTCAGACAAATGCATCATAGCATTTGCTAACATTAAAGAGGTGAATGAAAACCTTAGGGATAGAGTGTTGAATGATGAAGTTAAATTTGAAAAGTCTTTAAAAGAACTTAAAAACAAATTGGTTGAAAAGGATAAAGAAATCTGCAGTCTCAAAGAAGAGCAGAGCATAACCAAGAATCAACTCCAAACTATGGTAGAAAAATATCACGTTTGCAAAAAGGAGTTGGAATCCACCCAAATCACTTGTGAGAAATGGGTGTAGTCTTGCAAAGGTTATGAGGTCATGCTTGAAAAACAGATCAAAAGCAATGTGAAATTCGGTGTTGGTTTTAGAAAACATGATGAAATTGAAAACAATGCTTTAAAAGAATCTGTTCAATCCACTATTGAAGTTATTCCCACAAACAATGATGGCCAAGAGGTTAAAATAACTAACAAACTTGGTAACAAAATAACTCTGGAAAGGTCTGTGGGGTCCTCAACTTTTGAGGAAATTGAGAAATACCAATTTAAACCCACATGGTCTGATGAGTGTGACATCCTTGAAAACTTCAAACCAATGGATTTCACAACCACTGATGGTGTAAAAGCTCCCAAGGAAAAAGTCATTCCTCTCAAAGATATCCCAACAGTGGTTCAAAACTTTGTTGCTAAGGAATCTGAAAAGAGGAAGAAAAGGAAAAAAATCAAAAACATGTTTTGTGATTTCTGTGAAAAGAAGAATCATCTCACAAAAGACTGTTTTCAACTAAAAGCATATGATATCAACAAAACAAGTGTTATTGCACATGCTGAGAGCTGCACCATCTGTGGTAAAACAAACCACAAAACTCAAGAATGTGTGTATCTCAAAAACTTTGATGTAAAAAAGAATGAGTACACTGCAAAAACATCCTTAAGTTCATCATCATCATCTGTCAAATTCACCAAGAATCAACCACTGTTTGTGCCAGTCCAAACAACTGTTACAAAACAACTGAACCAAACATCTGTCAAAAGAGATGTTCAGGTGACTGATGCACCCCCTGCCAATCAATACAGAAGAGGTAAGGGACAACCATCATACCAAAGGATCCCACATGTTTATGAGGTTTACAAAAAGCCTTCTAAACCAAGAGTGAACAGGTATCCTTTTGGCTATCAACAGGTGATTGGTCAAGACCCCCAACAGTGGTTAGAGAAAAACATTCCCAAAAATGTTCAAACCCCTGAGCTAACCATTGTCCATCCACCTGAACTCATCCCAGACACTGTTGAGACCCCATCCAAAGCCTTATTGGCTTTGGAGACCTTAATGAACTAATCCTTTTACTTCATGTGCAGGGAGCTTCTGCATGCTTAGATAGCCTTTGGTATGTGGATAGTAGGGGCTCTAGGCACATGACAGGATGTAAAGCCCTACTCAAAGATTTCAAAATCCATGGAGGGGGTGATATATCCTTTGGAAATAATAGTAAAGGGAAAGTTCTGGGGTCTGGTACAGTGCGGTCTGGTAATGTAAAATTTAAAAATGTCAATCTAATAGACAATCTAAAATTCAACCTCCTGAGTGTCTCACAAATGAGTGATAAGGGCTATGGCTCATTCTTCACAAAAGACTGTTGTAGGATTGTTGGACCAGAAATGGTTGAAAAGATTGAAGCAATAATAAAAAATGGAAAAACCCAACTTGTTGCTCAAAGAAGTGGCAATGTTTATGTTGTTGATTTGTCAAAAGAGAGCCCCAGGACTGATGCATGTATGTTCTCAGCTGCCTCAAACAAAGAGACAGAATTATGGCACAGGAGACTGGGGCACACAAATCTCAAGACAATCACTGCCATCTCAAAATAGGGGTTAGTAAAAGGTTTACCTCAAAAACTGTTCACCTGTCCTGAGCATTGTGTTTCCTGCCTAAAAGGAAAACAACATAAAAGCTCATACAAATCAATTGAAGAGTCCAAAACAACCAAATGTTTGCAAATGCTTCATATGGATTTGTTTGGCCTAGTTAAAGTCATGAGTCTTAAGAAAAAGAGATATTGCTTGGTTATTGTTGATGACTTTTCTAGGTTTACATGGACTTACTTTTTACACTCAAAAGATGAGACTGCAGGCATTCTTCAAGACTTTGTGAAACAGGTTGAAAAGCAGTTTGATCTTCCAGTGAAAATCTTTAGGAGTGACAATGGCACAGAGTTTAGAAATAAGGAGCTAGATGATTTCTGTGTGTCAAAAGGAATTGTAAGGCAGTACAGCATTCCTAGAACACCAGAACAAAATGGGGTCGTGGAAAGGAAGAACAGAACATTGATAGAGGCTGCCAGAACCATGCTTGCAGATTCAGGTTTGCCATTAACTTTTTGGGCAGAAGCAGTAAACACTGCTTGCTATGTCCAAAACAGAGTTTTAATCAACCCCAGGCATCAAAAGACTGCCTATGAACTGCTGTATAAAATAAATCCATTAATTTCATATTTCAAAGTCTTTGGCTGCCCATGTTTCATTTTAAACTTAAAAGATTCTATCTCAAAGTTTGCAGCCAAAATTGATTGTGGTTATCATCTGGGATACTCAACCACTGCTAAGGCCTACAAAGTGTTTAACACAAGGACTAAGACAGTGGAAGAGACTTTGAATGTAAAGTTCAATGAACTTTCATCAATGAAAATCCCACCAAATCCTGCAGATTTATTTGATCTTGATAAATTCACATTTGAAAGTGTTGCTGTCAAGTCTAACAATGCAGGTCCATCAGAAAACTCATCATCGGACTATGGATATGAAATCATCATTCCACAACAAAAGTCTGCATCAAGTGGAAGAGCAGCAGATGTTCAAAACAGCTGTCAGAGTTCATCCACTGCTACCTCAACAGTTATTGACCAAAGTAGCCCATCAACCCCTGCTTCCACATCATCAAACACTGTTGACAAAAGTCCTCAAATAGTGGATAAAAGTCAGCATGTGTCCACACCATTACCTCCTATTCCACCACCTTTTGAAGCCACTGTTGGATCATCAAAGTCACCAGCAGTGGTTAGCTCAGATGATTCACATCTGCAGCCTTCCCCACTTAATGCCATTATTCCATACCAAGGAGATCTTATCTTCTTGAAATCTCATCCACCTGATCAAATCATTGGCAACATCAATGAAGGGGTGCTCACAAGAAGTCAATCCCAAAACATTTGTCTTTTTGCTGGTTTCCTATCTCTCCATCAGCCAGTCAAGTACCAAGAGGCACTAAAAGACAACAGCTCGGTAGAAGCCATGCAAGAGGAGCTCCAATAGTTTAGAAGACAACAAGTTTGGGAGCTTGTTCCATTGCTAGAAGGTGTGAGTCCTATTGGCACAAAATGGGTCTTCAAAAATAAAACTGATGAAAGGGGTATTGTTGTCAAGAATAAAGCCAGGCTTGTGGTTCAAGGGTTTAGACAGGAAGAAGGCATTGACTATGATGAAACATTTGCCCCTGTAGCAAGATTGGAAGCTATCAGACTATTCCTGGCCTTTGCTGTCAACCACAACATCAAGGTGTATCAAATGGATATCAAATGTGCATTCCTCTATGGTATGATTCAAGAAGAGGTTTATGTTTGTCAACCTCCAGGCTTTGAGGATCCATTTAATCCAAATCATGTCTACAAGCTAAATAAAGCTTTGTATGGCCTGAAACAAGCACCAAGGGCCTGGTATGAAAGTCTTTCCACCTTTCTACTTTCCATTGGTTTCACAAGAGGTAAAATTGATAAAACACTGTTTTTGAAATGGAGAGGGAAAGACTTGATGATTGTCCAAATTTATGTGGATGACATCATTTTTGGAAGCACATGTAATAAAATGTGTGAAGAGTTTATGCACCTCATGACAGCTGAGTTTGAAATGAGTGCAATGGGTGAACTCCAGTGCTTTCTTGGTCTCCAAGTAAGGCAACTGCAAAATGGCACTTTTATCCATCAAGGAAAATATGCCAAAGAACTTTTAAAGAAATTTGAAATGGATGATTGTAAGCCATGCAGTACACCCATTGCAACCAATAAAATAGTCATGTCTGATGAAAAGGATGATTTGGTTGATCAAACTCTGTATAGAAGTATGATTGGGTCTTTATTGTACCTAACTGCATCTAGGCCAGACATCATGTTTGCAACATGTGTTTGTGCAAGATCCCAATCAGCCCCTAGAAAGTCAAACCTTATTGCTGTAAAAAGGATATTCAGATACCTAAAAGGTGCTCCCACACTTGGTATCTGGTATCCAGCTGATGGTAAAATTGAGCTTTCAGGTTACTCAGATGGTGACTTTGCTGGATGTGACAAGACAAGGAAGTCCACTTCAGGAGGGTGCCAATTCCTAGGCAATTGCTTAGTGTCTTGGCAAAGCAAAAAGCAAGCAGCTGTTTCCACATCCACTGCTGAGGCAGAATATATAGCTGTTGCAAGCTGTACAGCCCAACTGCTTTGGCTTCAAAATAAGTTGCTGGATTTTGGTATCACTGCCTTAAAGACACCACTCATGTTGGATAGCCAGGCAGCAGAAAATATCATCAAAAATCCAGTTTCCCATTCAACCACCAAGCACATTGATATCAGACATCACTTTGTGAGAGATTGCTATGAAAAAGGTTTGATTTCTCTGCACCATGTTCCAACTAAAGATCAGCTGGCAGATGTGCTAACCAAAGCATTAGACACATCCACCTTTGAAAGCTTGATCTCTATTATTATCATGCTGAACATGGAATAACAGGCAAAATCCTGTTTTTCTATGAATAAAAGCATTAAAATGTTTTCAGAAAATCAAAAATCCATCCTTAAAAATAGCTAAAAATGAATTTTTCATTAAATCCTTAAAAGTCTGCCATAACCACTGTTTTGTTCAAACATTTGTTCTGCTCAAAATGTTGTCCACTGCTGAAAGTCAACCCCTGTTCTATCCTTTCCTTGATAAGCACTGTTGTTCAAAATCAGTGTTTTTATCCACTGCTATGCTATCCACTGATAGTAAAAATCACCCACTGCTTTCATTATTACCGTTGCAACCACTGCTTTCAGAAAAACACTTGTCCTTCATTTCATCTGGGGTTGGCACGTGGACAGTACATAGCGGTCAGATCTTTTGTAACCGCTGCCACGTCAGCATTCACTTTTTCCTTTATAAAACCCTTCTCAACACCCCCAAACAGGGTTTTACTGTCGAATCGAATTCACAAAAATTCTTTCTCAAAGCAGTTTCCATCTCTCTCTTAAATCATTCATCATACTTCGTCTTCAACATGACAAAATCAAAGTGTTCTTCATCTGCGAAATCCACTTCAAAATCATCTTCCAAAAAGGCCACTCAAATGGCTACCATACCCATTGAAATCCCATACAAAGCTCCTCATAACTATCTGGGTCTCCTCACAAAACCCGGTACCATCGATATCTATGATTCCATCATTGACACTATGTCATCTTCAAAGTACAAAACTTTGTTGACAGCAGATGCTCTGATTTACCTGAAAACCCAGAGAGAATTTTGGAAAAATGCTACTCTTGAAACACAAGGTGAAGACATCATAGCCATTAATTCCTCTTTATTGGGTAAATCAGTCAAAATCACACCACAATCCATTTCAGAGGTATTCGAACTTAATGATCAGCAAGGTAAAACTTTTTTTCCCTAAAAACGAATATCAAACTGATTTTTTTGAAAGGGGGTATGCAGAACAAATGAAGAGGGATACCTTACAAAAAGGTAACTTTCCTCCTGTGTCACACCCCCAAAATACCACCTAGGGAATGTCCCTGTTAGGAGTGTGACGTATCAACAACGAGCCACTAATTACATTGAACCCATACACGTTTCAAAATATAATCCTTAGTTATTAATAAAAATTACCATCAACGAGTTTAAGTAAAAACCAACATGTTCAGCGGAAGCAAATAATAAACCAAAGTTAAACTGTTTCAAAACCAATGTATAATATCAATAATCAATCACACGAATCCCTCCAGTCGACCCATGACCACTCCAGCTACTTCAGACAGCAAGTTCCAACTCCATATAATCTAACGACCTGCGAGCATGCAACAAGTGTATCAGACAACGCTGGTGAGTTCACAACTTTTTTGAAAACGTTAGTTACCAAGTGTTTATTCCAGTTCATTAACAAATCCAAAAGTAATATTGATAATATCTCGATACTGAACAAGACGGCTCCTGATGTATGTTTTGCCCGTTCCCCAGTGCTCCTATCAAAACACTGGGCATGACTGGGTCATTAGTTCACACCCGGCCTCTCCGGTACGGGGTGAGGGTGCCAAACCTAAGTAGCGCTACCAACTAATACCCCGCTACCTCTCCGGTAACAAAAAGATGGGACTTAAGAGTGATAGAGTGAGATTATTATCCAATATTCCACTTTTTACCCAACAGACTTATCCCTCCCCGGGATACCCACTGACTGTCCCAACCACCGGGACGCATGCTCAAGAGTAGTGAACTTACCTTAGTTTTGCTCGGTAAGATTAGTTTACTTGTTTATCGTTGGACACCCAAAATCCTAATTTGGTTCCAATAACAGTCAGTTTTATATACCCATAATTCACATACTCTTTGCACACATTTCACAAGTAATAAGCAAGTATAGCACATATCGAATGGTTCGGCTTATACTCAAATAAACATGCAAATACAAAAAATACCCGACAAGCCTTTGTGTTACAAGCACCTTCGTATTACAAGCATCTTAGGCTAACAACAATTGGACGGTCCATTACAGTGTTCATGATGGTGTGCGACCCAATTGGTACTAACATGATTTAATGGTAACAATTACTAACAGCTTATGTTTATTTCATATCAATCAGCTCAATAACCTGGCCGAACCAACATACACCGAGAAAAGATGGGCCCAAATACCATTCAGGTATAATTATGTGTGTGTGGCCCATATGTATACATAAGTTATTCTAGTGCCATAAGCGGCCCATAATTACGAGTCCAGATCCACAAATAAGGTCCATAACACATTCTCATTATTAACCGATTATCATGTACTTAGATTCATGCATTAACAGTCCTAATCAAGTAGCAAAACATCATCTAGTCACCCAACTTAGATCAACTATTCATCAACTCATCAAACTCATCCATACTTCGTATAACAGTTTCAATAACATTCACGGTTTATTATCATAGGAAAGCAATCAAATCCTATTATCTCTAATCACCAGATCATAACTTGTTATCATAAGACACCTTCTAACAGTTAATCACTATGAACTGGTGCAATAACATATATCACAGATCAAACAGCTCATCAACATACAATTCTATTCCCTAAACAATTAATCAAATTCATCAACATAATCTACAAGATAGTAAAACTGTTTTGTCGAATAATCATCATGTCATTGATATATATTACCGAATCTAATGATCATTGTTCTTACTTTGTTAATATAAATTCACCCTATTCCTGAAACATTCCTAACAACATGTTAATGTATCAATCAGACTCAAATAAATTAGCAATAATACCCTAATCATCAATCATTCACTATCACACATGAACAATATCACACCAATATGAAAGTCAACAAGTAAGAACCACTAACCGGAACTTGACTGATTAAGATGTTATCTCGAACAGGGGGGATATACCACTGCCGTGTGCGATTAGAGAAGTCTAGGGTTTGGGGGTATGATTGTGTTATCATAATACGTAAATCATGTGTGTATATATGCTAAGCCAAAGGCCGGCCCCTAATTCAAGACCCACTTGGGCTCCCCCTAGGCCCAAACGTGACTACTCATAGTTCTGGGTGTGTGTGTGTGTGTGTATCGGCCCACATGTGCAAACTATTACCCGGCCCAAACATGCGTATGTGTTTGTTAAACAGAATTGTGGTGTAAGTAGCCCGAGCATATTCGGCCCAAATACAAAGTGTACGAATCTAATATTAACAAGTTTTATACTAGCACAAAACGTTCAGCACAAGAAGAGGAATGAATAACGAGGGATTTGGATCACAAGATTAAACGACACTGACCTCGAAGGTTCTGGTTGTCACATCATCCCCAACTTGAAAGAAATTTCGTCCCAAAATTTGACAAGTAAGCACAAAGGAGTGAAGTGATACATCAAGATTGCTGCAGGTCTTCCCCGGGTGCCACATCATCCCCAACTTGAAATGGAATTTCGTCCCGAAATTCGCCAGTATTACCCAAATTAGATTGATCATTCGGAAATAGTTGAGGATACTTAAGCTTCATCTGATCCTCACGCTCCCACGTGAACTCCGGTCCACGTCTTGAGTTCCAATGAACTCTCACAATCGGAATTTGGCTATGTTTACGCACCTTGACCTCCTGGTCCATGATCTCTATAGGTTCTTCGACAAACTGTAACTTGTCATCAATCTTGATTTCTTGAAATGGCACAATCAGTGTTTCATCAGATAAACACTTCTTCAATTGCGAAACATGAAAGACATCGTGAACATTACCCAACTCAGCAGGTAATTCAAGCTTGTAAGCCACTTTACCGATCCGCTCCAAGATTTTAAATGGCCCAACATAACGCGGATTAAGCTTACCGCGCTTCCCAAAGCGTACAACACCCTTCCATGGCGAAACTTTCAACATGACCCGATCACCTACAGCGAACTCTAACGGTTTCCTACGCTTGTCAGCGTAGCTTTTCTGACGATCACGCGCTGCTACCATACGGTTTCTGATCTGAACAATCTTTTCTGAAGTTTCAAGTATAAGCTCAGGACCCGTGATTTGGCTGTCACCCACCTCAGCCCAACAAAGAGGAGAACGACACTTTCGCCCTTACAGTGCCTCGAATGGAGCTGCCTGAATACTAGTGTGGTAGCTGTTGTTGTACGAGAACTCTATCAACGGCAAATGTCTCTCCCAACCTTTGCCAAAATCGATCACACATGCACGCAGCATGTCTTCAAGTGTCTGAATAGTACGCTCACTCTGACCATCCGTCTGTGGGTGATGAGCAGTACTCATATCGAGACGTGAGCCGGACGATTTATGCATCGACTGCCATAAATCAGAAATGAAACACGGATCTCGATCTGTGATGATAGAAGTTGGCACCCCGTGCCTAGAAACCACTTCCTTGAGATACACCGCTGCAAGCTGTGAGAACTTATATGTTTCCTTGATCGCTAGAAAATGCGCTGACTTCGTGAGACGATCAACAATTACCCAAATAGTATCATTTCCAGCCTGAGTCCTCGGTAAACCTGTGATGAAATCCATAGCAATCTGCTCCCATTTCCATGTGGGTATGTTGCTGAAGTAGACCCGAGGGTTTCTGATACTCCACCTTAACTTTAGCACAAGTCAAACACTTACTCACGTACGTCGCTATATGAGCCTTCATCTTTGGCCACCAATACATAACCCTGAGATCCTGATACATTTTATCTGAGCCCGGGTGAACAGAATACCGAGGCTTGTGCGCTTCATCCATCACAAGCTCTCTAAGATTACCATACAACGGAACCTATACTCGCTCCTTATGATAGAGAATACCACCAGATCTCTCTACAAGCCGCTTTTCCATGCCCCGCAAATACTCAGCCTCATAGTTTTCTTCTTTCAATGCCTCAATCTGAGCGGAACGAATCTGAGCAGGTAAACCAGAGTGAATAGTGAGCTGTAGAGCGTGAACACGTTTAGGCTTCGTCTCCTTTCGGCTAAGTGCATCAGCTACAACATTAGCTTTACCCGGATGATACTTGATGGCACACTCATAATCGTTCAACAATTCTATCCAACGACGTTGTCTCATATTCAATTCCTTCTGGTCGAAGATATGCTGGAGACTCCTGTGATCGGTGTAGATAGTGCATTTGGTACCATACAGATAATGCCTCCAAATCTTCAACCCGAAAATCACAGCCCCTAACTCCAAGTCGTGAGTCGTATAATTCTTCTCATGTACCTTCAACTGTCGAGAAACATAAGCTATCACCTTCTCGCGTTGCATCAACACGCAACCGAGACCCTGAATCGAAGCATTATAAACCACAAAATCCTCGGTACCCTCAGGTAGAGACAAGATCGGTGTGCTGCATAGTTTCTGTTTTAAGAGTTGGAAAGCATCCTCCTGCTTCGTTCCCCAAGAATAAACAACATTCTTTATTGTCAAGGAGGTGAGAGGTTGAGCGATCTTCGAGAAATCCTGAATAAACCGACGATAGTACCCCGCAAGACCAAGAAATTATCGCACCTCGGAAGGATTCTTCGGTGCCGCCCAATTCCTAATAGCATCGATCTTAGCAGGATCTACGTGTATCCCCATCTCGTTAACAATATGACCAAGAAAGTGCACATCTCGAATCCAGAAATCACACTTAGAAAACTTCGTGTAGAGCTGCTCCTTCCTCAGGAGCTCTAAGATAAGACGTAAATGTCGTTCGTGGTCTTCCTTGCTCTTGGAGTAGATCAAGATGTCGTCGATGAAAACAATAACAAAGTCGTCAAGATATGGTTTGCACACACGGTTCATGAGATCCATGAAGACCGCTGGTGCGTTAGTCAACCCAAATGGCATGACCAAAAACTCGTAGCGGCCATACCGCGTTCGAAAAGCCGTTCTGGGAACATCCTCCTCGCGGACTCGTACCTAATGATAGCTTGACCTTAAGTCGATCTTGGAATAAAAACTTGCCCCTTGAAGCTGGTCAAACAGGTCGTCAATACGTGGTAGAGGATAACGGTTCTTGACGGTTACCTTGTTAAGTTCACGATAATCTATACACATCCGAAAGGACCCATCCTTCTTTTTCACAAACAGTACTGGAGCTCCCCAAGGAGAAGAGCTAGGTCGGATAAAACCTCTATCCAACAACTCTTGGAGTTGATTTGACAACTCCTGTAACTCCCCTGGCGCGAGACGATAAGGAGCACGAGCAATCGGAGCTGCTCCTGGCATGAGGCCAATCTGAAATTCTGCCTGTCGATGTGGAGGTAAACCAGGGAGTTCTTCAGGAAACACGTCAGGAAACTCACGAACAACTGGAAGGTCCTCGATCCTTCTCTCATCAGACTGCGAATCGGTAACAAGAGCTAAAATAGCAGGGTAGCCCTTACGCAGACACTTCTGAGCCTTCATCGTCGAGATAATACTAACCATAGCTCCACTACGATGATCCTGAACCGATAAGGATTCTCCGCTAGGGAGAGGAATGCGCACGATTTTCTCCTTGCAGAGAATTTCCGCCTGGTGCTTGGACAACCAGTCCATGCCAATAACCACATCAAAACTTCCAAGAGTAACAGGGAGTAGGTCAATGTCGAACACTTGACCCATGAGATCAAGTTTACAACCAAACAGAACATGAGAAGCTTCTATTGATTTACCATCAGCTAATTCTACTACATGCTTATTTACAAGAGGTGTGGGAGTCAACCCTAACTGACGACTGAACCCCAAAGACACATAACTCCAATCGGCACCAGAGTCAAATAAAACAGAGGCAATCAGATTGTTCACAGAAAACGTAGCAGTCACAACATTTCCATTATTACGAGCTTCCCCAGCTCCAATAGTGAACACTCTCCCATGCGCGCCATTTCCACCATTACCCCCATTGTTGTTGTTTATGTTGTTATTGTTCCCGTTGTTGTTACCACCGGCATTCTGATTTAGTTGAGGGCAGTCTCGCCTGATGTGGCCCTCGGCTCCACATTGAAAGCATCCCTTATGATCCCCACGGTTTTGCTGGGGTTGTTGCCTTTCCTGCTGCTGTGGTTGTTGCTGTTGCGGGGTGTGCTGTTGCTGCTGGTTCGGAAGTGAAACCCTACAATCCCTGGCCATATGCCCCACTTTGTTGCACCTGTGACATACTCGGGTACACTATGACCGATGGTGATAGTTGCACTTATTACACTTTGGTAGTTTTCCCGCGTAAGAACCCTGACCCGAACTGTTGCCCTGGCTTTGATTAACGGAAGACTGACTGAAACTGCGATTACTGCTATTTCATGGCCGCTTCTGTGACTGATTCGAGTTCGTCACCTTATCTACCTCATTCCATTTCCGCTTGCTATCAGTAGCGGGCGTAGTAGCTGTGGTTGAAGCAGCAGTAGTGGCAGATACACGTGGTGGTAGCGAGCCACGCTCCACCTCCTGATCGGTAATCTTGTGCGCTAAACGGATGATCTGAGGTAGATTGTCGAGGTTCGCTGCAGTAACAAAGCCCTTAACCTGCGGGGCTAATCCCTTGAGATATAGCTCGATTCTTCGGTGTAGAGGTCGTGACAAGTTAGGACACATAATTGCTAGTTCATGAGATCTTTTCGTGAATGCCTCGATCTCCGACCCCACCATCTTCAGATCATAATACTCATTCTCCAGTTTCTGAATCTCATCACGAGGACAATACTCCTCCCTCATCAACTCCTTAAAATCATCCAAAGTAGTGGCATTTGCCATCTCAATGCCCAACATCTGAACCTGGGCATTCCACCATATCAGGGCACCATCCTCGAGTGTGCCTGTAGCATACTTCACCATGTCCCCAGCAGGACAGTTACACATCGCAAACACCGATTCTGCCTTTTCAAACCAACGCAAAAGTCCCACAGCCCCTTCGGTCCCACTGAAAGTCTGTGGCTTACAATCCATGAATGTCTTAAAGGTGCAAGCAGGCGGATTGTTTTGGTGAGTAGGTTGACCTAAAACGAAGGAACGTACAACACACAAGTAAGATTCGAGTATACAACACAAGGGTAGAAAGTAATTGGCACATATCGTACCAGCCTGGTAAGCCGCTAGGGCTTCAGCCACACGAGTGTTGATCAAGTTGGTTAATTCGGCGTCATAGCAATGTAGCCACGTCCACCACCGCGGCCTCCACCACGTCCACTCATGATTCTATACAAGAAAAGGAAGGATTTAAAATGCAAGTTCAAGTAGGAGTCAAGCATTACTATGACCTCCCATGATTACTGAGTTCTATCATAACATCAATTAACAGAGCGGAATCCCCTTTCACACTTGTCAAGTTTCACTGGGACTCACATGCATCCCACATTATTATTATGTGTGCACCCATAATAATAATCCAGTTTGCATGTTTATCTAAGTTCCTCCCAACTCGTGTTAAAAGGTTCTTCAAATTCGAGTAGTCGAACAAGAAACACCACAGCACAGATCATGTAAGTTCAAGAAATGTCACGCTATCAAACACAGGACATGGGTTGGTAACATAGAAGTTCATACTGTAGTGCCAAGTGTGCATTCACGTGTGATGTTATTCATAAGCAAACACTAGTTATACTATGCAATAGTAAACAAGAGACGAACCTTGCAATCTGGAGCTGAGTGTCATGGTCGATTTTGGATCTGTTCGGTTATAGTTTGGTTTTATAAAAAAAACATTTTAAAACCAAGTTCACTATAACCAGTGGCTCTGATACCAAACTGTCACACCCCCAAAATACCACCAAGGGAATATCCCTGTTAGGAGTGTGACGTACCAACAACAAGCCACTAATTACATTGAACCCATACACGTTTCAACTTATAATCCTTAGTTATTAATAAAAATTACCATCAACGAGTTTAAGTAAAAACCAACATGTTCAGCGGAAGCAAATAATAAACCAAAGTTAAACTGTTTCAAAACCAATGTATAATATCAATAATCAATCACACGAATCCCTCCAGTCGACCCATGACCACTCCAGCTACTTCAGACAGAAAGTTCCAACTCCATATAATCTAACAACCTACGAGAATGCAACAAGTGTATCAGACAACACTGGTGAGTTCACAGCTTTTTCGAAAACGTTAGTTACCAAGTGTTTATTCCAGTTCATTAACAAATCCAAAAGTAATATTGATAATATCTCGATACTAAACAAGACGGCTCCTGATGTATGTTTTTCCCGTTCCCCAGTGCTCCTATCAAAACACTTGGCATGACTGGGTCATTAGTTCACACCCGTCCTCTCCGGTACGGGGTGAGGGTGCCAAACCTAAGTAGCGCTACCAACTAATACCCCGCTACCTCTCCGGTAACAAAAAGATAGGACTTAAAAGTGATAGAGTGAGATTATTATCCAATATTCCACTTTTTACCCAACAGACTTATCCCTCCCCGGGATACCCACTGACTGTCCCAACCACCGGGACGCATGCTCAAGAGTAGTGAACTCACCTTAGTTTTGCTCGGTAAGATTAGTTTACTTGTTTATCGTTGGACACCTAAAATCCTAATTTGGTTCCAATAACAGTCAGTTTTATATACCTATAATTCACATACTCTTTGCACCCATTTCACAAGTAATAAGCAAGTATAGCACATATCGAATGGTTCGGCTTATACTCAAATAAACATGCAAATACAAATAATACCCGACAAGCCTTTGTGTTACAAGCACCTTCGTATTACAAGCATCTTAGGCTAACAACAATTGGACGGTCCATTACAGTGTTCATGATGGTGTGCGGCCCAATTGGTACTAACATGATTTAATGGTAACAATTACTAACAGCTTATGTTTATTTCATATCAATCAGCTCAATAACCTGGCCGGCCCAACATACACCGAGAAAAGATGCGGCCCAAATACCATTCGGGTATAATTATGTGTGTGTGGCCCATATGTTACATATGTATACATAAGTTATTCTAGTGCCATAAGCGGCCCATAATTACGAGTCCAGATCCACAATTAAGGTCCATAACACATTCTCATTATTAACCGATTATCATATACTTAGATTCATGCATTAACAATCCTAATCAAGTAGCAAAACATCATCTAGTCACCCAACTTAGATCAACTATTCATCAACTCATCAAACTCATCCATACTCATCCATACTTCGTATAACAGTTTCAATAACATTCACGATTTATTATCATAGGAAAGCAATCAAATCCTATTATCTCTAATCACCAGATCATAACTTGTTATCCTAAGGCACCTTCTAACAGTTAATCACTATGAACTGGTGCAATAACATATATCACGAATCAAACAGCTCATCAACATACAATTCTATACCCTAAACAATTAATCAAATTCATCAACATAATCTACAAGATAGTAAAACTGTTTTGTCGAATAATCATCATGTCATTGATATACATTACCGAATCTAATGATCATTATTCTTACTTTGTTAATATAAATTCACCCTATTCCTGAAACATTCCTAACAACATGTTAATGTATCAATCAGACTCAAATAAATTAGCAATAATACCCTAATCATCAATCATTCACTATCACACATGAACAATATCACACCAATATGAAAGTCAACAAGTAAGAACCACTAACCGGAACTTGACTGATCAAGATGCTATCTCGAATAGGGGGGGTCTACCACTGTCATGTGCGATTAGAGAAGTCTAGGGTTTGGGGGTATGATTATGTTATCATAATACGTAAATCATGTGTGTATATAAGCTAAGCCAAAGGTCGGCCCCTAATTCAAGACCCACTTGGGCTCCCCGTAGGCCCAAATGTGACTACTCATAGTTCCGGGTGTGTGTGTGTATCGGCCCACATGTGCAAACTATTACCCGGCCCAAACATGCGTATGTGTTTGTTAAACAGAATTGTGGTGTAAGTAGCCCGAGCATATTCGGCCCAAATACAAAGTGTACGAATCTAATATTAACAAGTTTTATACTAGCACAAAACGTTCAGCACAAGAAGAGGAATGAATAACGAGGGATTTGGATCACAAGATTAAACGACACTGACCTCGAAGGTTCAGGTTGTCACATCCTGCAACAAGATTTTTATTCCATACCCTCTTGATGTGTGTTTCAAATAAAACAACTGCTTTTAATGAGATACCATTAAAGATTCAATACCTGGGATATGCTATTTTACAAAATGAAAATTTTAACTATTCCCAGGAAATCTTTGATGACTTGGTAAAAAATGTTTCTGCAAAATCATTCTTATTATTTCCAAGATTTCTAAGTTATTATTTTCAAAAGAAATTTGGTAAGGATGATGCTCATGTGCTCCAACAAGGTGACTCTTTTCAAATAAACAGCTTAACAGCTGAAACTTTTACAAGACTTTCAACACCTTGCAAAACAAAAGCAGAGGTACCTGAGCAGAATTTAGCAGCTACCACTGCTCCTCAGGTATCTGCTGTTGAGCCCACTGCTCTAGGTGATCACAGCAGCAAAACAACTGCTGTGAAACCCACACCTAAAATCACCAAAAAGCCTAGAGAAAAGAAAACTCAAAAACCCCCCAAACCTACACAAAAGCCAACTCTGGAAGATGAGATCCCAAAGCAACTACCAGTGACAACACAAAAGTCACAAGAAACCACTGCCGCTACTTCCTCACAGCAGATGGTAGAAAGATCTCAACTCATGCCTGAAACTCCTCCTGCTTCTTCTAAAAAAGAACAGGTTGTAACAATAGGGATACCACAATATGATGCTCTGGAATCACTTGCTTCCATCATCCACAGCCCACAGCCCGGGGCCAATTCGCTTTCTACACCCAACCTCACCTCCACAATTCCCCCACAAACAAAAATATTGTTCGATGCTCTTGATTTGAACCAGGCACAAACCAGTCCTTCTCACTCACCTGTCAATGAGAACATACCTCAACAAGTGACTGGGTCTGATGTATCAGTCATTGCTAACCCACCAACAACACCTGAGGAGGTTACACCCCTTGAGTTACATGTAACTCTTGGTGGTAGTTCAAGTGAAGCAGCCACTACAAGTGCTGAACCACTGGTTTGCATTTGGACAGTGGTTACATCAATAAGACTTCCTTGAAGGCAATTTATTCTCTTGGAACACTTGTGTATCCAGTCTTCACTGGTTCACTAAAGAGTGTCTCTCAATTTGAAGGAAGAAGTCCCCAGTTCCAAGACAAAGGGGCATCAGTGGATGATTTCTGGAGTACACTCCCTGAGTCAACCACTGTTACAACCACTGTAAGGGGGAAATCAGATTATCCCATTAAGTTGGTTGATGGTTTAATGTACCGAGAATTGACGGATAGAATTGACAAACTGGATACATCTGTTGCAAAAATCAAAGACATGCTGCAACAGGTGTTGAAAGTTCAAAAGGTACCACCCACTGCTGCACCAACTCCAACAGCTGCTCCATCATCTGCTCCTTCAGCAAATGAGCTGTGGAGTTTGTTTCAACCACTGCTCCAACAACAAAGAGAATTAGCTGATCAGCAGCATGAGATTCAAATCCAAAAGTTCAGAAATCTCATGGAGTCAAGGTTTAAAGATACCCAAGCGGATTTCAAGACTACATAGGCCCACATACTAAACACCACTGGCACTGCTCCTCCCACTGTTATCTTTGTGGATAAACCACCACCAGATAATGCCAAAAAGGGGGAGAAAATCAAGCAGTGGTAGAAGAAGGGATATGAAGATGGCTTGTACATTGAGCCACAAAAAGACAGTATGCTCAAAGACATCCCTTTGCCAGATGGGTCCAAAAAGATTGATGTTACCACTAATGCCATTGCTGAT
Organism: Helianthus tuberosus; assembly: GCA_030545235.1. Lineage (NCBI taxonomy): Eukaryota > Viridiplantae > Streptophyta > Magnoliopsida > Asterales > Asteraceae > Helianthus > Helianthus tuberosus. Next base: position 44,704,746 of record CM060429.1, on the reverse strand, counting down.
GCAATAGCAGAGGTGAAAAGGGATAGAAAGGCTAAGGATAAACCCAGGTGGGAACAGGAGAAAAGAGCATTTATGGAGCTGAATGAGCAGGGTATTTCTGAGCCAAAGGATGATAAAAATCCTGAGCCAAAAGAAAAAATCCCACTAGAAAAGTGAGGGAACCCAAACACACACCATCCAGACCCACAAAGCAAACTCCTAAACCTACCGATTGTATCAATCTTCCACCCAAACAGCTGTTGTAATACTTGTTGTATCAACAACTGATGGTACTTCAGTGGTTTCAGCAGTTGTTAAACCAAAAACCACCACTTCAACCACAACAACTGCTCTCATTTCAACCACTGCCCTACCAAATATTCCATCACCATCAAAACTACCATCACCGCCATCACCTCCTGCCAAAAAGCAGAAGACAGCTGATGACACATCATCAGTTGTAATGGCAACAGTGGTTAAAACACCAGTTGTTTCAACAACTATTAGTCAGCAACCTCCCACTTCAATCACTTCCACTACAATAACCACCACTCAAATCACCACCACTGAACCACCCAAAACATCATCAGCCTCTCCTCAACCTAAAAGGAGAAGGTTAATTCTGAAAGATGATGATCCTTCACCACCACCAACATCTTCACAATCTTTGTCACTTGTTACTATACCTGACCCTGTTCCTCTCTCCTCAGCTCAAGTTCAAAAGCCAATCACTGACATTACTCCTGCAGGTGTCCAATATCCTCTACAGCTTATGGCTGTTAGAGAAGAAATCAAATCCTTCTACTTTGAGGATGACCCTGCTAAAAGGAGTTTGCAATCTGTTGAAGGATACCGCAGGCCTAACAACATTGAAGAATACTTGAAAGTTAAGGCTCAACAGGCAGAGGATATCTCCAAGAAAAATTCACAAGGAAAGTCTGACAAAGAAATTCAAAGGCATTATCAATTTCTGCTCACACAAGTCAGATCTTTGGAGCAGTTTGCAAAGAATGTATGTCAGCAAATATCAGAAAGAGCAGATGAATCCCTGAGAAAAGACTACATTGAAAACATCATGACTTACAAGACATATAAGGGAGAAAGATACATGTACAAAGAATGGACCATTCCTGAGCTGGAAAGTGAAGCAGCCAGGATACAAGAAATAATCAAGAAAAAGGTAAAGCAAACTCCAACTGATTGGGCAAAATACAAGAAGAATGTAGCTGATAAGGTACTAGAGCTGAAGAGAATGAAAGAGGAATTAATCACTGTTGATTTTTGGTCCAAAAAATCAAGTGTCAAGGTGGAAAGAAGACAAAGTCAGGGCCACTTACAAAAAGTTGGAGGAACTAAGGAAGAAAGATCCAAGGATTCCACAAAAACCTGACTATCCTGAAGCAGAGGTTTCAACAAGACTACCAAAGCTGCAAATCAGGAGAGCCACTGCTCCAGCTGGTGCCATTCTTTATTAAAGAAGAAGGCAAAAACAGATGGATGCAGAAACAGCAGAAGAAATAGTTGCTGGTAATGAAGTGATAACAATGGTTTATAAACAGATGATGGCTGATATTCCTGAACTTGCTCAAGCTCAAAGCACTGCTCAGTCAGTCATCACCAGGCCAGCATCTCCAAACTCCTCATCTAATAAAAATCTCCCAAGAAACCCACCAGAATCAAAGGTACTAAAGTGGAAAACTGACAAACAGACCCATGTACAGATTGTGATCAAGTCTAGTGGAGAAGTGAAGAAAATTTGAACAAGCACTTGGCCAGAGTGTTGAAGATTTGCAGGATCTCATTGATCTTCCACTTTGCAGGGATGAAGATGATACAGATGCCTTAGACTTTGAGTTACAACTCAAAGGGCAAATAAGGGAACTGTTGATGAGGCAATAAAGTTCCACAATAATGAAGGGTTTTGGCATTATTTGTTCCAGGGGGAGATTGTTGGGATTGAACCCTATCAGAGGAACAGATAATTAAAGCCAAAACTGGATCAGAGCAGTGGATCCAAAATAAGCAGAAGTTATGTATACAAGTCTCTCCCCTTGAAAGTGGTTTCAACATCTGATGACCTCCATCCACTGATCATTTACAACATCTGCTGATTACAACTGCTGTCCAAGTTAAAGGCTAATGAAGACTAAAGCCCTGCTGATCAATCTACTGCTATAGGTCAAGCACTGCGGAAGTTATCAAGTACTGCTGGAGTCACAACAGTGGAAGGATAAAGCAGTAGTTTAGTTTTCTTATGTAATGTATTGTAAAACAGTTGTTAGCATAGCAGTGTTTGTATTAGATCAGTTGTTAGAGTTTGTTAGGAGGTTAGATGTCACTTTCATGGTGACGTCAGCCAAGATGCTTCAGTGGTTTGGGCGTGCCTATAAATAGAACAGTACCCTGTACTGTTCTATCAGCTCTTCACCACTTTTCTTCCTGTACGAACAATTACTGTGAGCTCAGGCTGAGGGGGAGTTTGTTACATGCATTGTAATCGTAGTTGAAATAAATTCAATCATTCAGTTCTTTGTGAAAATGTGTGTTAAAAGCAATTCTTCTGTTTGATTGTGTGCAAAGTTTATTTCCATTTATATTCCGCTGCATTACTTGTTCATCTTTCATCTTAAATCAAACACAATCAATCCAAACTCAGATCCTAACATCTCCCAACTCAAGACCAAATTAGTTTCAACACATCGTTTCAACACCTTTTCTAATTGGTCTAAGCAAGTTTTAAACGATGACCCAAAAATGGAAAAATCATCCATGAAGTTTTCCAAAGACTCCCCCACCATATCCGAAAAGATACTCATCATACACCTTTGAAAGGTGGCGGGGGCATTACATAATCCAAATGGCATTCGCCTAAATGCGAAGGTGCCATAAGGACATGTAAAAGTGGTCTTTTGTTGATCTTCCGGATGAATAGCAATTTGATTGTATCCGGAATACCCATCCAAGACACAATAAAATTTTTGTCCGGCTAATTTTCCACAATTTGAACAATAAATGGTAAGGGAAAATGATCTTTAGAAGTTGTGGTATTCAACTTCCTATAATCAATGCAAATACGCCACCCGGTTACCGGCCGGGTAGCTGTCACACCCGCTCGTAGCAGAAGCGCGAGGTGTGATCTGATCGGTTCTCATTGCATAACAATATAAGTGAACATACTAAATGAATAAAAACAAGCTCCAATGCCATTGTCATAATTGTTTCAAAAGAATGCAACATAAGTTGAATGTATTGGTTACAAACCATCAAATGAAAATAAGTTGTCATCGTTTTATACATCAAAATGTAAGTCTTAAAATGTCAAGACTTTGACCACTATATCACCGCAAAGAGGCGGTATATAACAGGCAAACCCTTCAATAGTTGGCATGGAGTATTGATACTTGTTTTCCTTGAACTGAAATCGTTGCATTGGTCCACTAATTCCCTGAAATACATGTAAGTTTGAAAACATCAACAAAAGTTGAGCGAGTTCATGCAGTTTAGTTGTATGAGACGTGTCTGTAAAATGTGAGTTGTATAAAATGTATCTGTAAAATGTGAGTTGTATAAACTGTATCCATAAAATGTGAGTTGTATAAACTGTATCCATAAAATGTGAGTTGTATAAAATGTATCTGTATGTAATGATGTAGTATGTAAAGCGTCAATGAAATCGTTGATCATTAATGTTTCGCGAGGACATTAATATGTGTGACGAATTAGGAAGCAATCCAAACCTAGACGATTTTATGTCGACTACTATCGACTGGGTCACAAACGCACTCTTCTGTATGGGTCCACGACCAAAAGTGGGGCTCGCCAATACCCATTAGATCTAACCACTTGTACCTAGGTCCAAACTGGATTAATGGTGCTTAGATGTATGACCCTAATCGCACATGATCTAAGGTGTTTCATTCCATGACTTAACATACAATTAAACATGTATTTTCCCCGATAGTTGTAAACTTGTAAAGCATTTAAAATGAATAGGGGACATGAACTCACAGAATTGCGTCCGTGAATAGTAACTAACTATGATCTCACGTGCGGTCGTCCTGAATAGTGTTGCGACCTACAAATGTTCTTACATTTGTTAGACACTTCGGTCTTTGTAAATGACTTGAGTACAAGTCTTGTGTCTTAAATATGTGTAAGACTTGTATGTATTTGTTGTTCGTTAAACTATGTATTAGATGTTGGAAGTGTTAAACTATTATATATATATATATATATTTCACCACATATATATATATTTGTAATCTTGTATCTTGTGAGTTGTATCATCGGGTCTTGTCTTCTTGATTTCGTGTCTTGTATAAGTAAATTGTATAATTATATTTTTATCAATTATATGTCATTGGGCTTAGCCCAAGAATTCATGTTATTGGGCTTAAATAGTGTTGGGCCTCAATAGTGTTGGGCCTCAATAGTGTTGGGCTTAATGTTATAGGGCCTTGGCCCATAAGTTTGGTATTGGGCTTAGTCCATGTGTTTTGATAAGCCCGTTATGAAGTTAAGCCCATTTATAAATAATAGCCCATTTGTAAAAGATAGCCCATTTGTATAAAATAGCCCATTTGTATAAACTAGCCCATAGTGTAAGCCCATTTGAAAGTATAAGTCTTTCATTTTTATAAAAAAAAAAAAACATTTTTATAGAAATAACTAAGTATACTTTTTAGTTAATAAAAACATAATAGTTTTTATAAGTTTCGAAATGTCCGAATTTTGTTAATGGTAACGTAATTTTTGTGTCCGCGTCGAAAGATCGCCTAAACGTCGTAGTAAGTCCTCGGATTGGCGATATGTTCATAGGTTCGTCCGTCGTCCGATTTGACCATAAGTTGTATCCGATGTCCGAATCGTCCGTAAATTGTATTCAAGTGTATATATATGTATTCTTGTAAGACTTTGATTGTAATATACCTTGTGTTTATTTGTATCATTATATTCAAGTTTCTAGTTTGTTACATATAACTAATACACCAAATAATACATAACACAAAAATTGTTAAAGTGACCAAATATATATTTTCTCAAAATATATATTTATCTAATCTTTTCTTTTATAAAAACCTAACTTTAAAATCTTTTTAAATCTTGTAAAGATTTAACCAAAAATGATAGTTTTCTTAACATAATGTCTTTTTAAAAAAAAAATGGCCATATAACCTTTGTATTAATCATTTGGCCATGTTTAATAAACATATCATTTTCTTTTCCAAATCACCATCAATTTACTCAACATCTTAACTAAAAACATATGATATTTTTATAACATAAACTTATCAAAATGATCTCCAAATCATGTAGGGTTTTGGACATGATCATAACATATGCTAACTAGTTCAAAAACCAAGTTTACTTCTAGTTTTAACAACTTTTATAAAAATCTCATGTTGTATGTTACTTTTTATAATCTTGTAAAAGTCTTGTTTTTAAATAAAAACCTTAAATACTTTCACAAGATCAAAGGTTATGATCATCCATTTAAACTTTTATGTTAAAAACCCTTTAACATAAACATGTATAATTGTTAGATCATATTTTTAAAACATTATCTAACAAGTTCTTCATATCATAATCATCATAACAAGATCAAATATGCAACTAACAAGTCTTAGATCACAACATAAACAAGCATAAATAAATCATAATTATTATTTTTGCTTCTTTGTATTTTTCATGTTTATTATGTATGATTATTTAGTTATTATTAGTTATAATAACAATCATAAACATAATATAAGTATGAGAAAAAAATAAATCTAGAAGCTTACTTCTAGCACTAGGCTAGGGATGATCTAAGAGGATGATTAAGAACTAAGAAGATGAAGATCTTGATGGTAGAATACTCTTGAATGGATGAAAACCCTTCCTTTAACTTGCAAATGCTTTAGATCACCTTAAGCTCCATGAAACTCCATGTTGATCATTAAGATGTGATAAACTTTAAATGGGTTTTTATGGAGTTCTTGGTGGAAGATGAAGATGATGATGAGAGAGTTTGTGTGGGTAATTAAAAGATGAAAAATGAGTGGTAAGGTGCTAGATTACTTAGTGGTTAAGTGATATAATCATCCACCAGCTTAACCACTTGCAACATAATAAAAATATCTAGATATTTAACACAAAATTAAGGGTGTGGGACCCCTTAAAAACGTGAACATGAGGGAGGGGTGGGTCTTGTATTTGTTTCAAAGTGTTAAGAAATTTATACTTGATAAAAATGTGGTAAAAATATTAGATGTTTAAGGGTTTAGGTGTTTGAAGATTTTCAAGATGTTTCAAGGTGTTAGGTGATTATAACTAGACCAAAATGATCCACATAATGATAGATAGTTGCTAAAAAAAAGATTAGATATCGTTCGGATATTCGTTTGGCATTTGTTCCGCAAGTAACTAGTCGAATGGTAAACTTGTGGAAGTTGTGGGGAAAATTTCGGTTATGTGTGTAATTGATATTCCCTAAGTATTTTCTTATGAAATTTGTATTTAAACAACACTTTTGCATCTTGTAGTAAAAAATAATAATGCTGAATTTTGCGGAAAGTTATTGAAATGGTAAGTTTTAGCGCTTTTCGGCAGTTTTCGAGCAGTTTTTGGTGCTACCGGACATTGGTAATATATTAAACCAAACCCTTGTATTCCCATATAGGGTTTAATGTATATTTGATGTTGGACTTTCGTCTGAGTCCTAAAGATGTCTTTTAAATGGTTTTTGCGGATCCTGAGTTTTTGTCAGCACGCTAGTTTACTAGACACTACTCTAGTTGTTTCGATGCATTGTTTACACTGTTTCAAATGTAACCACTATAAATGAATCATGTGCATCATAAATGAATATTTCATGAGTATTCTAAGATGTATATCCTGTAATCATGCAGTTCGAGTATTCAAAACACATACTTGTATAATGTAAATCATTGCTTTAAATGTACGTAAATTATCAGAAAGTGGCAGTTGTCACAGTCTCCCCCTGTTATTGAGAATTTCGTCCCGAAATTCAAGTTGAGTCATCCTTTACAGGAGACTACTCGAACAGGTGAGAGTATTTGGCTTTGATTTAATTTTCACGTTCCCAAGTATACTCGGGTCCGTGTCAAGAGTTCCAACGTACATTTAATAATTTGATACGACTCCTCAATGATTTCTGGACTTTACAGTCCATGACTTCAGCAGGTTCTTTAGTGAATTGGAGTTTGTCGTCAATGTGAAATTTCATCCGCATGAATGACAATGGTTGCTTGTGTTGGACTCTTTTTAAGATTTGACACATGAAACGTGTCGTGCACACTGCTAAGTTCATCTGGTAACTTCAACTTGTAGGCAACAGTGCCAATCTTTTCTAAGATTTCAAATGGTCCAATGTAACGTGGGTTAAGCTTTCCATGTTTACCGAGCCTCGCTACGCCTTTACAAGGCGAGACTTTCAACAAGACTTTGTCTCCTTCCTCGAAAGATAATGGTTTTCGTCTTTTATCTGCGTAGCTATTTTGTCGATCGCGAGCCGCCTTGATACGGTCTCGGATCTGAAAATTTTTATCCGTAGTCTCTTGGACTAGTTCCGGAGCAATTAATTGACTATCGCCTGTTTCCGCCCAACATAGCGGAGAGCGACACTTTCGACCATAAAGAGCTTCAAACGGTGCAGCTTGTATACTAGTATGGTAGTTGTTTATTGTAGGAAAACTCAACTAAAGGTGGATTAGTATCCCAATTGCCGCCTAAATCCATAACACATGCACGAATCATATCTTCGAGTGTTTGGATTGTCCGTTCTCTCTGGCCGTCAGTTTGTGGATGAAAGGCCGTATTTGGATTCAAATGAGATCCAAAGGCCTGTTGAAATGATTTCCAAATTCTTGAAACAAAACGACTGTTTTGATTTGAGATGATTGAAATAGGCACTCTATGACGAGCCACTATTTCCTTGAGATAGGGTTCTGCTAGTTTCTCTGTACTATCCTTCTCCCCAATCGGTAAGAAGTGTGCAGACTTTGTTAGTCTATCGATGATTACCCATATCATGTCGTGACCTCTTGAGGTCCTGGGTAACTTCGTAATGAAGTACATCGATATTTGTTCAAATTTTCAAAAGGGAATCTCGGGTTGTTGTACCAATCCTGAGGGATTTTTCTATTTGACTTTGACTTTCGCTCAAGTCAAGCATTCTCCGACATAAGTCGCGATATCACTTTTGAGATTAGGCCACCAATAGTATTCTTTCAATACTTAGGCCTATGTGCTTCCTCAAAATATCATCTCGAAGGCCGCCAAAGAATGGAACCCAATTTCGACCCATAGGGTATAGAGTTCCATCTTCTTTCGGCACTAATTGTTCCTTCATGCCTTGAAGTGTTTCTGCTTGAATATGCTCTTCCTTGAGCGCTTGTGAATCATCTTCTCTAATGCTTGAACTCTCACTGTTCTAACTTGCTCCTTGCGGCTCAAGGCGTCAGCTACAACATTCGCCTTGCCCCAATGGTACTTTATTTCATAATCATAGTCGTTCAACAATTCAACCCAACTTCGTTGACACATATTTAATTCTTTTTGGTTGAATATTTGTTGAAGACTTTTATGATCCGTGAAAATACTGCGTTGAGTATCATATAAATAATGTCGCCATAATTTTTAAAACGATTACCACCGTGCCTAACTCAAGGTCGAGAGTGGTATAGTTCTTCTCGTGAACTTTTTAATTGGCGCGAAGTGTAGACAATAACTTTTTCATGTTGCACGAGTACGCAACCCAATCCTTGATGCGAAGCATCATAGTCTACAACAAAGTCATCGGTATCGTCGGATAATGATAAGATTGTAAAATGCTATGCACCAATCTTAAGAATAAGTTGTAATGCTATATCTTGTTTTTCGATTGGGACGAATTTATTGTATTTATGGGTGAGGGAGGTTAGCAATTGAGTAATTACAAAAAAAAAAACTCAATAGATCTCCGATGATATCACGCTAATCCCAAAAATTGTCAGACTCCAGTTGGAGTCTTGGGCACTTCCCAAATCTCATTTGCTTCAATCTTAGCTGGGTTTACTTGAATGCCTTTCTCGTTCACTACATGCCTGAGGAATTGTACCTCGCGAATCCAAAATTCGCACTTGGAAAATTTCACGTATAGTTTCCCCTTCTTTAGTAGCTCCAAATGGTTCTCAAATGTTGTTCGTGTTCATCAGTCGATCGTGAGTATATTAATATGTCGTCAATAAACACTATGACAAATTTGTCGAGATACGGCTTGCACACGCGATTCATTAATTCCATGAAGACCGCTAGTGCGTTCGTTAAACCAAAAAGGCATAACGAGAAACTCGTAATGACCACAATGATTCCGAAAGGCTGTTTTCGGTACGCCTTCCTCTTAAATTCGTAACTGGTGATACCCCGATCGTAAGTCTATCTTAGAGTAGAAGCTAGAACCTTTCATAAACCATTTGAGTTAGTTGGAAATTCATTTGTAACATGGTTTAGAAATATGAATTTTCATTCATCGAAATGTTGTGCACTTTTGCAAAACTGACATGTCTTTCCACCCCCAAAACCTTTATAAAGATGTATAATGATAAAGAGTGGGGGTTGTGAACTCACAACGTCCTTATTCGGTCAACTACAAGGTTCAGAAGGTGCTAAAAGATATGGAGATTTGGCTACGGGTGAAGCTCCCGTTACCAAGTCGATGTGAAACTCGACTTGTCGATATGGTGGTAGTCCTGGCAAGTCTTTAGGAAATTCTTCTGGAAATTATTTTATCACAAGAATATCTGTCAGCTGTGGCCCAACGGCCTTCTTGTCTACAACAATTGCTAGAAAGGCAATACAACCTTTCCGTAAGCACTTTTGTGCCTTCATGCAATTAATGATCCGCAATGGTGTGTCGTGCTTCTCTCCATGAATAACAAATGTCTCTTTGTTCGGCAGTGGTAGGCGAATGATCTTCTCATGACAGAAGACTTCGGCTAGGTTATCGGATAACCAATCCATGCCAACCACTACTTCGAAACTACCCAACTGAACGGGTAAGAGTTCGATATTGAATTTTAGCTCCATACTCGACTAGTTTACCGTTCGCCAATTTTATAGAATTGAGGAAACGTCTAGCTTACTTGACTAAAGGCCAAGTACATTTTGAATTCTATGTAGTAAGGACTTCACTGTACAAATGTAGAGGACAACCCAATCCCTATGTTTAGATGTAGGATAACCCAATCCCTAATTGTAGTTAGGGCAATCCCGTCACTAGCCATGAAACTATGCATGTGAAATGTTGAGATAAAGCTAAACATCGGCAATGGTATCAAATAATATGGATGTGAAATGTTGATTGATAGGATACGTACCGGTGACCCTTAAGATTTGACATGTCTCAGCTAATTCCCCATTAGCTAACTTAATATAGTAATGTGTGTCTAACATGACTCTAATTCAAATATATGCTTAACATCTAAAGACTCTAGCTAAGCTAGGTGTTGGTATTAAAAGAGTTGATACATGATGATCATAGAGTGTTACTGACTCATGACATCATTGGGATTTTGTGGAGTATTCATAGTTCTAACCATACACGCACTTATTTATTAGCTTGATTCATTCTTAAGTATTACCGTCCTACTAGTCTTTGTTTTGAGCCCGGTCTCAGCATACTGCTACTCTTGGAACTTTTGCAAGTGTTCCCATGATGAACGTCTCACTTGTCGTATTTAGAATTTCGGCAAGTTACCAGCATACCACTTGGTGCCAAAATCGTTTATGGCAGGAAATGCCTTCGTTTCTCTCATCGCGAGAGTTATCATTTGAGTGATCGAGGTAGGGTGAGAAGATGTGACCATACTTTGGATTCTAGGGCTAAACTTAAATTGTAACGCTCAATGCGTTTGAATTCGGGTGTTACCCAGTATGGAACAACCCTTGAGAGACCGTGAAAACATCAAGTGTAACCAACAACATTGGCTCTAGTCATGATCGAGTTCTTTTATAAAATCATATGAAAATCAGATGATATCAAAGAATGATATATGGTTAAATAATAACCAAATGAAATGTAGTGTATAATATATATCATGCCTTGAAATCGAATATCATGTCTTGTGTATAAGATGTCGTGTCTTGTCTTTGTCGAAGTGGTTTGGATAACACCACGATATGCAATATAATATAAGCACTTATATATAGGAAGTACCAGCGGCGTATCCACCATGCTTTTATCATATTACACACGCCTCGTTATTTACAAAAATGTCTTGTGTATACCAACATCAAATGTCATGTATAACAATGTCTTGCGTAACAGTGTCATGTGTAAACCATGTCTTGTGTAAAAGCAATGATTTTCAACACATAACTTTTGACTTAAACATTTGTTTCTTTTAGTGCCATGATATTTTTAATACACACTATTAAAAGAATCTAGACATATATTTGGATAAATATAGTCTATCATGCGCCCAAGAATGAAGAATGCAATCGGTCATGGAAACCTCAAGACCGCATTGTTCATATATGTTTGAATAAATGATAATGTGGATAACCAAAACCAAAAGGTGTAATGCCTCTTGCGTGTATTGGTCATATGTCTAAATGGAAAAAGAAAAATAATTCGATGAGGAGGGGAAACCAACCAGTGGTCTTCGTCCATATAATATGTATTCCCTACTCTATGGACCTCGATCATCCTAAGTAGAGAAAATCCTTTGTCTTACTTGTCCATGTGACAATTATGGTAATAGTGCTTGAGTTTCACGAGCTCTAGCAAGATTATTAGAATCTCCAAAAATGTCGAATAGAATGCAATGAGGGAGTTGCAGCATGGCTCATGCCATACCATTCCTTGGGAAAAGACAAATGTCAAGCGACGGAATTTATTGTATCTATTTCCAATAAATATGATAAGGTGGAATATGATAAGGTAAGGTAAGGTAAAGTGGGATAAAGTGTCATAGACACCATGGAACCAACCCATGTTCAAGAATTTCGAGAATGTTGAGGAAAATCCTCCCTGAGTAGCTAACAAGTTTTGTTTGTTTAGATGACTAGTCTCAACTGAATCGTGATATAGATCGAATGTTAGGTGTGAACAATTACGTGTCGTCTTCCTGTATTGTATTGTATTGTATTGTATTGTATTGTATTGTATTGTATTGTATTGTATTGTATTGTATTGTATTGTATTGTATTGTATTGTATTGTATTGTATTGTATTGTATTGTATTGTACTAACCACCACAGTTCGTGTTCTAATAGATAAGAAAAATTGAATCTCAAATAATAATTTAAGAATTTGAACGAATAGTGATCATTAGCTTGGCCCGCAGAGTCCACCAAAATTCCCATGCACTACAAGTTGTTATTACGTTGGCCACCGTAATAATAAATTGCCTTGCATGGTCACCCTAGCGTTCTCTCGTACGAAGCAGCCGATCAATAAGAGAGGAAACACTATTGTCAATATACCTTCAACATAGGAGGGACCTTCGTGATAGCTCACGTGTCAACGTTCGTTGTCCTTACTCGCAAAACGGTACGACGTTAGATGAAATAGAAATGAAAAGAATCTGTAACAATAACAACTGAAGAGGCACCTTCAAGATGAGTACTTCATCTTCCTTGTAAGGACAAGAGTATATCCACCTTGATTAGTATGAGTCACAAGGATCTCGTCCCACTAATGGAGTTGTTGTCCAAGGTTACCACCTCCGCCTCGTCGTCATTATCATGGTCAGGCATCTCAGCATTCGCGAGAAAGCAACCATATTTTTATGGAATTAAGTTTAAGATTTCACTTAGGAATCATGTTCGCCATAAGCTCCACAGTAGACGTGAGGTCGATATTTTCATCGTGTGAGTAAAGGATAATAATAGAGTTTGAAGTCGAAGGTATTTTGTTCTTGGCAAAATATTTCATGCAACATATATATGAACAACCTATATATATAATCATGTAAATCCTATCAATCAAGGATTTCTATCTTGTATAAGCTGAACCAGTAAACTGTTTATAATGCATAAACTGATAATGTAATGTATTGTAGGCACATAGTCTATTAATGTATTGTGTCTGTCTCATAGACTTCACCCATGGAAATGTCCTCGCTTGATTTATGTGAAATGAATTTTTGTTGTAGTGGACCTTGAAAAATGTTTATGCAATGAAAACCTTTTGACCTGTCCAATTTTATTTATAATCTGTTCAACATGAACAAGAGGTTTTCGTGAGAGATCCCTAGTGATTGTAGACTTAGACTCGAGAAAGAATCCTGGTTCACTACAATCGATGCTCTGATACCAATCTGTCACACCCGCTCGTAGCGGAAGCGCGAGGTGTGATCTGATCGGTTCTCATTGCATAACAATATAAGTGAACATACTAAATGAATAAAAACAAGCTCCAATGCCATTGTCATAATTGTTTCAAAAGAATGCAACATAAGTTGAATGTATTGGTTACAAACCATCAAATGAAAATAAGTTGTCATCGTTTTATACATCAAAATGTAAGTCTTAAAATGTCAAGACTTTGACCACTATATCACCGCAAAGAGGCGGTATATAACAGGCAAACCCTTCAATAGTTGGCATGGAGTATTGATACTTGTTTTCCTTGAACTGAAATCGTTGCATTGGTCCACTAATTCCCTGAAATACATGTAAGTTTGAAAACATCAACAAAAGTTGAGCGAGTTCATGCAGTTTAGTTGTATGAGATGTGTCTGTAAAATGTGAGTTGTATAAAATGTATCTGTAAAATGTGAGTTGTATAAACTGTATCCATAAAATGTGAGTTGTATAAACTGTATCCATAAAATGTGAGTTGTATAAAATGTATCTGTATGTAATGATGTAGTATGTAAAGCGTCAATGAAATCGTTGATCATTAATGTTTCGCGATGACATTAATATGTGTGACGAATTAGGAAGCAATCCAAACCTAGACGATTTTATGTCGACTACTATCGACTGGGTCACAAACGCACTCTTCTGTATGGGTCCACGACCAAGAGTGGGGCTCGCCAATACCCATTAGATCTAACCACTTGTACCTAGGTCCAAACTGGATTAATGGTGCTTAGATGTATGACCCTAATCGCACATGATCTAAGGTGTTTCATTCCATGACTTAACATACAATTAAACATATATTTTCCCCGATAGTTGTAAACTTGTAAAGCATTTAAAATGAATAGGGGACATGAACTCACAGAATTGCGTCCGTGAATAGTAACTAACTATGATCTCACGTGCGGTCGTCCTGAATAGTGTTGCGACCTACAAATGTTCTTACATTTGTTAGACACTTCGGTCTTTGTAAATGACTTGAGTACAAGTCTTGTGTCTTAAATATGTGTAAGACTTGTATGTATTTGTTGTTCGTTAAACTATGTATTAGATGTTGGAAGTGTTAAACTATTATTTATATATTTCACCACATATATATATATATATATATATATATATATATATTTGTAATCTTGTATCTTGTGAGTTGTATCATCGGGTCTTGTCTTCTTGATTTCGTGTCTTGTATAAGTAAATTGTATAATTGTATTTTTATCAATTATATGTCATTGGGCTTAGCCCAAGAATTCATGTTATTGGGTTTAAATAGTGTTGGGCCTCGATAGTGTTGGGCCTAAATAGTGTTGGGCCTCAATAGTGTTGGGCCTAAATAGTGTTGGGCCTCAATAGTGTTGGGCCTCAATAGTGTTGGGCTTAATGTTATAGGGCCTTGGCCCATAAGTGTGGTATTGGGCTTAGTCCATGTGTTTTGATAAGCCCGTTATGAAGTTAAGCCCATTTATAAATAATAGCCCATTTGTAAAAGATAGCCCATTTGTATAAAATAGCCCATTTGTATAAACTAGCCCATAGTGTAAGCCCATTTGAAAGTATAAGTCTTTCATTTTTATAAAAAAAAAAAACATTTTTATAGAAATAACTAAGTATACTTTTTAGTTAATAAAAACATAATAGTTTTCATAAGTTTCGAAATGTCCGAATTTTGTTAATGGTAACGTAATTTTTGTGTCCGCGTCGAAAGATCGCCTAAACGTCGTAGTAAGTCCTCGGATTGGCGATATGTTCATAGGTTCGTCCGTCGTCCGATTTGACCATAAGTTGTATCCGATGTCCGAATCGTCCGTAAATTGTATTCAAGTGTATATATATGTATTCTTGTAAGACTTTGATTGTAATATACCTTGTGTTTATTTGTATCATTATATTCAAGTTTCTAGTTTGTTACATATAACTAATACACCAAATAATACATAACACAAAAATTGTTAAAGTGACCAAATATATATTTTCTCAAAATATATATTTATCTAATCTTTTCTTTTATAAAACCTAACTTTAAAATCTTTTTAAATCTTGTAAAGATTTAACCAAAAATGATAGTTTTCTTAACATAATGTCTTTTTAAAAAAAAATGGCCATATAACCTTTGTATTAATCATTTGGCCATGTTTAATAAACATATCATTTTCTTTTCCAAATCACCATCAATTTACTCAACATCTTAACTAAAAACATATGATATTTTTATAACATAAACTTATCAAAATGATCTCCAAATCATGTAGGGTTTTGGACATGATCATAACATATGCTAACTAGTTCAAAAACCAAGTTTACTTCTAGTTTTAACAACTTTTATAAAAATCTCATGTTGTATGTTACTTTTTATAATCTTGTAAAAGTCTTGTTTTTAAATAAAAACCTTAAATACTTTCACAAGATCAAAGGTTATGATCATCCATTTAAACTTTTATGTTAAAAACCCTTTAACATAAACATGTATAATTCTTAGATCATATTTTTAAAACATTATCTAACAAGTTCTTCATATCATAATCATCATAACAAGATCAAATATGCAACTAACAAGTCTTAGATCACAACATAAACAAGCATAAATAAATCATAATTATTATTTTTGCTTCTTTGTATTTTTCATGTTTATTATGTATGATTATTTAGTTATTATTAGTTATAATAACAATCATAAACATAATATAAGTATGAGAAAAAAATAAATCTAGAAGCTTACTTCTAGCACTAGGCTAGGGATGATCTAAGAGGATGATTAAGAACTAAGAAGATGAAGATCTTGATGGTAGAATACTCTTGAATGGATGAAAACCCTTCCTTTAACTTGCAAATGCTTTAGATCACCTTAAGCTCCATGAAACTCCATGTTGATCATTAAGATGTGATAAACTTTAAATGGGTTTTTATGGAGTTCTTGGTGGAAGATGAAGATGATGATGAGAGAGTTTGTGTGGGTAATTAAAAGATGAAAAATGAGTGGTAAGGTGCTAGATTACTTAGTGGTTAAGTGATATAATCATCCACCAGCTTAACCACTTGCAACATAATAAAAATATCTAGATATTTAACACAAAATTAAGGGTGTGGGACCCCTTAAAAACGTGAACATGAGGGAGGGGTGGGTCTTGTATTTGTTTCAAAGTGTTAAGAAATTTATACTTGATAAAAATGTGGTAAAAATATTAGATGTTTAAGGGTTTAGGTGTTTGAAATTTTTCAAGATGTTTCAAGGTGTTAGGTGATTATAACTAGACCAAAATGATCCACATAATGATAGATAGTTGCTAAAAAAAAGATTAGATATCGTTCGGATATTCGTTTGGCATTTGTTCCGCAAGTAACTAGTCGAATGGTAAACTTGTGGAAGTTGTAGGGAAAATTTCGGTTATGTGTGTAATTGATATTCCCTAAGTATTTTCATATGAAATTTGTGTTTAAACAACACTTTTGCATCTTGTAGTAAAAAATAATTGATGTGTTGCAAAACACAGTCATTTATCTGTGTAATTTGTATATTATTTTTATAGTTTGTGAGTCGTTTTTAGTCTTTATAGGTCTGTATTTTATTATTTTATTTTACTACAGGTCCCTATACGGAAAGAAAGCGAAAACAAGCTTAAATGATAATTAAACGAAGAACTAAGAATTAGGATTAAAGTTCAAGGGACTAATATGGTCATATCTTGAAAGTTATAATTAATTCACATCATGACAAAAGTTAAAAAAAAAAGTGTAGCATACACTCTGCTACGTTGAAAAAATATAGTTCTATGTTGACCAAAAAGTTTATTATGTGGACAAGAATTATTTTTACTTAGTAATTGTTGTTGGGTTTTTAGATTCCCATCACAAGGCCAGCCCACTACATTGAGGGCAAACATATACATCACGGCAGCAAAGTTATAGGAGGGCTTGGGCTACATGGGCTGCCAAATATCAAAAAGCCAACAGTTTGCGTGAATATGAATTAATGAGAAGAACATACGGCAGAAAAGAATTATAAAAGGGGAACGACTGTAGACGCAAAAAGAGAAGTTTGACGGCAGAAAGACAACAGCAGGCTGCGATCAAGAGGAAAGAAAGAAAAGAAAGGATTGGTTCGAGCTTCAAGCCGCGATCAAGTTTCAAGTTCGGGTTTGCATTTTATTATTTTTGGTTTTGTTAGACTTTGTGTTTTACAAAATTATAAACATGTTTTGCTACTCGGTTCAGACTTGTTTCTTTTTCATGACTATGATTCTTGGCTAAACTTTTCATACTACTTAGGTTGAGATGAACTAGTTGATTGTTGCGTTGTTTTGACTTGGTTTTGGTTATTTTATGCGATTTACATAACTTTGCCTTGTGATTGATCTTGATATTGCATGTTGGTGTGTTCTGATTGATTATTGGTTGATGAATTCAGCGGTTTAGGCACGAAGAAATTCCCCCTAGACTTAGGATTTAATTTAATTCGTTTATCTTAGGATTTTCGGGTTAGGTATTGTGTTGAGAAATTGACCAAGTTGACTAATAATTAAAATCACTATATTAAAACTTGCATCCTCATCTTGTGACTCGAAAGACGATTAGGGTGAGCTAGGTTATTAGCTAATTATTGGTGGGTAGATTGGGTGACCGATAGCTCGGGCTCGTTTATTACATCGTGGTTAAGGTTTCCTAGGATTTCAATCTTCATGGTTTGGTTTGCTTTGCGTTTTTGGGATCTTCTCTTAACATAATTGTCTCTGAGGTCAAAAGGATTCTATTTTCGTGGGATTTGGTATCGATAGGTCGAGCCGGTTCGTTCTAGCACTTCGCATTTCGTCCTTATCTTTCGTTTGATACATCTCTAGCTGGGGGGTTAATCGAGGGAGTCGGATATTTAACCATTTCCATAGTCAGGATAGCGTTGCATGATTCTAGGGATTCGACACCTAGGCAGTCTTTCCTCATTATATTTGATTTACACCTAGCTCCCGAGTTCGTGTTTGTTTTACGTTGCTTGTCTTGTTTGCCACATTTTCTTATTTAATTACATTATTAGTTTAATTAGTTAAAACCTCAAATCCAAACACAAATTAAAACCAGTTAAGTAATTAGTTGAGTCAGAGTCTAGTTAGCGTCGCTAGTGTCTCGTGGGTTCGATACTCGGACTTCATTAGGCTTTACTACGTACGATAGGTACACTTGCCTGTCAGTGGTCTAGCATTTAGAGAGTCTTAGTTTATAAATTTAAAACTAGGGTGTCTAGATTAGGTTTAGTTTTTATAGACCACATTTACCACATCAATAATAATGCTGAATTTTGCGGAAAGTTATTGAAATGGTAAGTTTTTGCGCTTTTCGGCAGTTTTCGAGCAGTTTTTGGTGCTACCGGACATTGGTAATATATTAAACCAAACCCTTGTATTCCCATATAGGGTTTAATGTATATTTGATGTTGGACTTTCGTCTGAGTCCTAAAGATGTCTTTTAAATGGTTTTTGCGGATCCTGAGTTTTTGTCAGCACGCTAGTTTACTAGACACTACTCTAGTTGTTTCGATGCATTGTTTACACTGTTTCAAATGTAACCACTATAAATGAATCATGTGCATCATAAATGAATATTTCATGAGTATTCTAAGATGTATATCCTGTAATCATGCAGTTCGAGTATTCAAAACACATACTTGTATAATGTAAATCATTGCTTTAAATGTACGTAAATTATCAGAAAGTGGCAGTTGTCACAGTAGCTACCTCCTCACCCACGTCATTTTTGACGACTTGTATACCTGCTTTCTTTGGGACGGTTTATGTCGGACTCATCCATTGGCTATCAGAGATAGGGTAAGCAATACCCGCATCAAGCCACTTTAACACCTCCTTTTTGACAACTTCCCGCATGTTTGGATTTAACCTTCTTTGTGCATCACGGGCAGGTGTTATGGTGTCATCAGTGATGATCTTGTGCATCACAATTGAGGGACTAATACCCTTCAAATCCGCTATGGTCCACCCAATGGCCATCCGATTAGTGACCAATACCTTCATCAATCTCTCTTCTTGCTCCTCGGTCAAATTTGATGCAATAATGACCAGGAGCGTGTTGCCTTCACCAACATAAGCATACTTAAGATGCTTTGGCAACACCTTCAACTCCACTTCCGGCGGCTCCACCAATGACGGTTTCAACTTCGTGTCAATGGTTTCCGGTAAGCTCTCCACTTGGTGCGTCCACATCGGTTTCCCTTCTTTTACCGAAAGCACCTCCAAACTCTTCACCTCCTCGTCTATGCTCCGATTCATCTCCACCTGTGACCTGTCAAACATAGAACAATCCTCCATTGTGTTTTCCTCATCTACAACCGTGTCGCAAAGAGGTATACACCTGTCAACAATGTCTGCCATATAGCATTCATCGTCGACTGAAGGAGTCGTCAATCCTGAAAAAACATGCAACCTCAACCTTCGGTTTCCAAATGTCATGTCAACCGTTCCCGTTTTGCAATCAATTTGAGAATTCGCGGTTGCTAGGAACGGTCGACCCAAAATCACCGTAGGTTGCTTGGTTGGGTCCTTGGCCACATAATCAAGTACTAAAAAGTCCACCGGATAGTAAAAATCCTCTATTT
This sequence comes from Helianthus tuberosus, assembly GCA_030545235.1. NCBI lineage: Eukaryota > Viridiplantae > Streptophyta > Magnoliopsida > Asterales > Asteraceae > Helianthus > Helianthus tuberosus. The sequence continues at coordinate 44,684,825 of CM060429.1, read as the reverse complement.
TTACTATCACATCCGAGACAATTCCACGGGGTAGTTTGGGTGTCAAATCGGCTAACACCATGGTGGTGTTTGACGATTGAAGTGGACCAAACTCGTATTGGTTATATAAACTACCCGGTAGAATGCTCACACTAGCTCCAAGATCTAAAAGTGCCCGGTTGATTTTAAAATCGCCTACTTGAATTGAAATGATAGGCGCACCCGGATCTTGGAGCTTAGGTGGAAGTGCACCCGAAAGAATCGAACTCACATTTTCGGTTAAATCTAGTTTTTTTGGGAATTTATGAGTTCGTTTTTGGGTACACAATTCTTTCAAGTACTTAGCATAAGACGGTACTTGTTTGATTGCATCCAAAAGAGGTAAATTAATTTTTACTTGTTTGAAAACTTCCAACAACTCTTCTTGTTGTGGACCTCTTTTGTTTACAACCTTCTTCACAGGTCCCTTCAATGCTTCGGGATAAGGGGCGGTATTAGCCTCCACACCCTTTTCCTTAGCCTTAGGGACGGGGATGGTCACAACGGGTGTGTTATTATTAATTTTTAAATCATTTTTGTTTTGACCCGTTTGACCATCCTCACACTCTTCATCACTAGCATCTTCCACCACCCCTTCAACAAACTGGGGTGATGGTGTTTTGACACCATTATCCACGACTTGACCACTACGTAAAGTTATTTTATTAATTGGTACCTCATGTGTGTTCTTTGAGCTTGACCCTTGATGCTAACGTGGTGTCACTTGGAAGCTTTCCCATGCTCCCCCTCATTTGAGCCATTTCCTCCGCAAGTTGGCCCACTTGCTTTGCCAATGCTTCATGCGATTTGTCCCGAATCTCATTCTCTTTCTTAGACTCTTGCATCATTGAAAGCATTGCGTCCATCTTTGCATTTAAATCACTACCACCCCCTTGATTGTTCGACCCACTTCCATTACCGCCTTGGTTGTTGTAATTCATTTGATACCCACCTTGATAATTATTGTCTCGACCTTGGTACCCTTGGTTATAATTACGTTGGTAACCCCCTTGATTACCACCTTGACGATTTTGATATGATGACCCGCTTTGGTTACCCGGTTGAAAATTCAGGTTCATTTAATTTGCAATATTCCCATATCGAAAGTTGGGATGATTTCTTAATCCGGGATGATAAGTGTTTGAATTCATATCATTGTTCTTTCTATCACCGAACACTTGATTTACCTCTTCGGTGTAGTCACCCGATCCCGTTTGACATTGATTGGTCCGATGACCAATCTCCCCACAATCTTCACAAACCGCAAATTGCACCGCACTCACCTCCTTCCACTTCATACGAGCCAACTCCCATTCTAAAGTAGAAATCCGATCCTTTGAGTTAGAGTCAAGATCGGGAAGTGACCGGGAAACGGGATGTTTTTTTGCTCTATCGGTCGACTCCTTTGACTTTGACCGCTTGCTCATCCGCTCAAGGAAATCCCAATCGTCATCTTCATGGTTACTCAACAATGTTCCATTGCTTGTTGACTCGAGGTGATTCCATGTTTCGTCATCCAACCCTCTCACAAAGCATTTAACCAACTCCCACTTTTCTATTTGATGATGTGGGCACTTCCGAATCAATTCCTTGTACCTTGTGAAAGCTTCATCCAATGGTTCACTTGAGAGTTGGCGGAAAGACCTAATTTCATCTCTAGCATCATCGGTCTTTGCCATCGAGTAATACTCGTCAAGGAAGACTTGTTGCATCTCGCCCATGTCCGAATACTATTCGCCGGAAGTGTAAGGAACCATTGTTTCGCCTTATCCTTTAGCGAAAACTGAAATAACCGAAGCTTGACCTCTTCCAATGCAAAATCATGCCCCCAAATAGTGCTACATATGGCCGAAAACTCCGCCAAATGAGTGTATGGTTCATCATTGGACCTCCCATTGAAGTGGGGAAGTATGTTGATATAATGGGGCTTGCAATCGAACATTCTTCTTTCGCATACAATTGGTGAGTCATTGTCGGTGACACCGGCCTAAAACAGTCATTTACTCCCCGTGGAGGTTGTTGACGACGATGTGGGCCGTTAATTTCTTGATCACCCGGTCTTCGATTATCCCTTCGATCACCTCCTCTATTACCTCCTCGGTTTCCACCTTGATTACCTCCTCCCACAAAACGAGGAATCCGGTTATGGTTCACATTATTATTGTTGTTGTAGAACCCATCATTCCGGTTCCTTTGATTGTTGTTTCGTGGGTTTCAGTTATTTCCGTAACCGTCATTTCTCACATTCCCATACCCGTAATTGTCATTCCCCACGAAATTGGCATTTTGATAGCCAAATTCATCGTCGTCGAACCCTCTAGCGTTGTAGACATTCCCCCGGTTCACATACCCCCAACCGTCGTCATCAACCTGATCATCATAGTTACCCCCATCATCCGAGTATTCCGAATGAATACTCACGTGCTCCGGCGATTGGTAACCGGGAACACTAAACGGCTCATCATCGAGGATAGCATTTCTCAAATCATCTAAATTAAAGAACGGGTCGTCATTCGCGGGATTGCCACAATCTTGGTTGCCTCTACGATCGGAATTAACATTCCGGTCATCAAGTTGAGTGGGTAAGGAGTTTTGTCGGTGAAGGTTTTGTTGTTGGGGTGTTCTTTGGGTATTATTGAAATTTTAGTTTCGGAAAGGTGGTGTGGGTGGTCTAGAGTTGTTATTACCACCCGGTTGGTCTTGAGGTATAGGTTGGACGTTTTGGGCGGGGTTGAAGTTTCCTCGGGTTTGGAATTGGTTTTGATTGAGGTTTTGGTTGGAATTTTGGTTTGCCATTGAATCGATTTCAATGGATGGTGTAAATTGTGGTGTTTGGGTGGCTTGGTTAGAAACAAGGGTTGCTTCTAACCGGATTGCTAGGTTCCTTCTTGCGACTCTTTCAATTTCCGGTTCGCAGACTAACGGTGAAGTCCTCCCGGAATTCCTTGTATGCATGCACTACCTGTAATCTGCACAAATAACACAGCCCGCGTAACAAGGAAAAAGACAAAGTACAAAAAGAAACTAAACAAATTAAACAGATAATCACGTAAATTCAAACAATAATCCAAACACAAAGCGCACGCACTCCCCGGCAACGGCGCTAAAATTTAATCGGACCGTGTCGTCCCGATCAGTCTAAAACCCAATTAAACCTAGGTAGCTAGGGTAAGTCGGGTATCGTATCCACGAAGAGCATGTGGTCAGTATCACACTAGTTGTTCGAGTAGCAAAAGTATTTACAAACAAGTGTACAAATTGATTATGAAGTTTGCTATTTTTCTTTTTTTTTTTCAAAGTTTGTTTAAAATAATTATAAAAAAATGATTAACTAAAATGAGTAAAACAATAATTTGGAACAAGGTTCACACCCGGTTCGACAACTGCAAGACCTAGGGTTTCTACACGTTAGACTTAATTTAGTTGCATTTGATTATTAACGGATTTAGTATTACGTGGCTTAGGCGCCAAAAGCTATCAACGTCATAGACAATGGACCGCACTGCACTTCGTTACCAAGAACATGTAAATCCTAACCTATAGCAAGGCATAATTGCACATATTCATTTCACGAAGTCAAATTTAATAACTCATTCGACAATTCATGAATCCAATACAAATGCAAGACAATTGATATAAGTTTTAAATGGTTAAATACAACTAGTCACAAATTAAATCATAAACAAAAGAGTTAATTACATAGTTAGTCCATGTGGTTTGCACAAAGTAACATACTTAGGTACTAATAGTTTAAAATCACATTATAGGGTATTAACTTTTCATTTTGTAACGTTTGGAGGTATTAACGTTATTTGTAGGTTTAAAATCACATTCTATTAGTACCTAAGTATGTTATTTTGTGCAAACCACAGGGACTAACTATGTTAATACCCTAGAAGTTAATACCTCCAAACGTTACAAAATGAAAAGTTAATACCCTAGAAGGTGATTTTACACTATTAGTACCTAAGTATGTTATTTTGTGCAAACCACAGGGACTAACTATGTAATTAACTCTAAACAAAATATTGAAACCCTAGAATTCTTACGAAGTCTACACCGGGGTGAAACCCTAAAAGATTAGCCGCGCATTATGTTTCAAGATCGTCGCCCAAAATCCTTTTTTTTTCTTCTTGAATGTTGTTCCAAACAACCAAGGGCTGCCCTTTGTGCGACCTCCGTCCGAACCCATAACCCCTGCGTCCCTTTCTCCTCCCCCTTTTTTTATGTGCTTACTCTTTATTTTCTTTTTCTTTTCGATTAGTAGGCCTAAAATGCAGCCCAAATAGATGATGTCCATTGTCATGTACACCCAACTTCTCTTTTTTCCACTAGCTCAATAATTTCCATTTAATTCCACTTTTGACTCTCGAGATATGCTGAAACATCACAAAACAATATTCATACATGATTCAATTTATTTTAGAGTGCGATGACCTTCAATGACTTTGAGAAATTAATTTGCCATTTAATTTCAACATTTATTTATAAACCAAGTTAGAAACTTAATCACTAAATCATTAAATATTAATCTCTTTAGCTCATTTTATTATTCAATCTACAAAATATAAAAACCGATCAAATTGATATATTTTCCAATAACATCGGTACATTTTTATTATAGTTAATACAAATAAGAGTGCACCTAAAATGTACCAATCACTTCCTGCTGATGTTTTTTAGTCTAATCAGTTCCCCCATTGCTAAACTGAATAGCCATCCCATTGAATCGACATCACTAATTTAAATATCTACTTCGATCACGAAACAGATATTTTCATTTCCATGATTGATTGAAACACTATTTTATTAAAGCCAATAGAATACTTTGTATGTTTGCGGCATCTGAATTTACCATCGATTTTTGTTCATATATTTCAACTTTGAATAGTTTGTTTCCGAATTCACGACAATGTTGGATTCTTTTTTAACTATAATATTGTCATCCATGTCATCCATAGAGTTTGACTTTAAACAATTTTTTGTGTGTGATTCACCCTAAAGTTATATTCTATATGAACCAATCTGTCATCTATTGCATTTTTTTTAGTCCATGTACGTTTTGTTTATTTGTGACTTCACGAGTTTGATTTTTTTAATAGAAGGCCTTTAATTTTTTACAACTAGAATGCTTACATATTTTTTGACTTTGAACAAAATGCCACAAAGTATATACTGTCACACTACGTTGATCCACTACGTTGGTCCGGAAAAAGAAAATGAAATATAATGAATTGCTAAGAAAAAAAATAAAGATAAAAAGCAGTAGTACAATGCGTTGATGGAAAAGATATATATATATATATATATATACCTATATAGGGGACCGCTAAAATGAGATCCATCTCTAGTTGTAAGAATCGCGAGAACCACTTTCTAGCCATTAGATCAAGTAGAAGGATGGATGAGATTAAAAGTATTTAAAAATAATATTAAGTATTTTTTGTCTTATTATGTCTTTAATATTTTAATCCAAAAGGGTATTTAAGTAAAATTACTCTATTTTGTCTTTTTGTCTTCATTGTTTTTTATTACTTTATTGTATTATTATATTAGATTTTTATTTTTTAAACATAGTTTTTTTATTAAGCATTTTTAAATTCAGATTTATTTACAGATTTTTACGTTTTTACGCCCGGCTTTTTCACGCCTCGTTTTTTGACGCGCAGTTTTTACGCCCGACATTTTCACGCGTCGTTTTTTCGACGCGCCGTTTTTACGTTAACATTATTTACCTTTTACGCGCCGGTTTTTTACGTTAACGTTTTTTTTTACATTTTACGCGCCGGTTTTTTACGTTAACGTTTTTTACGTTTTTACGTTTTACGCGCCCGTTTTTTACGTTAACATTTTTAAATTCAGGTTTTTTACGTTAACGTTTTTTGCGTTTTTTACGTCCCGTTTTTTCGCGGCGTTTTTATGCCCCGTATTCACGCCCCTTGTTTAGGCGTCGTTTTATCATACGGTTTTTTACGTTTTACAATTTACGTAGTAAAAGTTTTACGTTTTATGTTAAATAGTTTTTACATAAAAGTTTACGCCCCTTGTTCGTGTTCGTTTGTTTAGTAAACTTTTTACGTTTTACGTAAAACTTTTTACGTTTTACGTTTTTTTTTTAGGTTTTACGTTAAAAAAGTTTACGTTTTTACGTTTTACGTTAAAAAGTTTACGGTTTAACATTTTTTTTACAAAAACTTTTTTACGCAACACGAACACACCCAGAAAACGCAAACTCGGTAGGTGTCTCAGATAGATTGTTATCGTCATCGACTAAGGAAAAAAAATATAAAAAGCCAACAACATCAAAACGAAGCGTATCTCGAAAAAAAAACGGGGTTTGGCTCAGATTTTCCGATAATCAAAAAGGCTGCAAAATGGGGTTGCAGGTTCAAAAAACCTACCCTCCGCCATCCTTGACGCGCCATCGTCATCAAAATCAACGTTTTTTTTTTTTTTGCATCATCGCCCCCCAAATCCAAACCGATCAAAACCCACATAATCAAAGAATACAAATGCATCATTTAAGCAACCTGTATCCGATCAAAAAACATTCAAACAAGTGCAGTTATTACAAACAGATCAAGAATTCAAATCAACAGAATCAAGAATTCAAATCAACCCCCCAACAAATCAACCCCAATCTCCCTTCACTCGAAACCCCCAAATCACAAAAACGACCAAAAAACCCCGACCGCTACCACCACCAACACCCGTCGCCCACCTCTGCAAACGTTCAGCACCACCAACAACCGTCGCCCACCTTCATCACAAAAAAGCACCAGCAAAACCCCCCCTAAACATTCAAAAGCATAAGCAAAAAAGCACCAGAAAAACCAACCAAAAACAAACATTAAAAATGATCAGCCAAAAACCCCCCAATATCAACAACATAAATCAATCACAGGTGGGTGTAGGTGACCTGAATAGGTGGCGGCGGAATGAGTGGAGGTCACAGGTGGCGACGGAAGGGGTGACGGTGGAGGTCGCCGTGCACCACCATGGCGGCGGAAGAGGTGACGGTGGAGGTCATCGGGCACCACCATGGCGGCCACACATAAACTTATACCCATTCTTCACGGATTCAGTTTCTATATCTATAATACACCGATAAATTGATGCTAGAATGAATCCCCACCCTTTGATTCCATTCTACACAGTGATTTGAAGCCAAAAGAACAATCTGTGACAACTGGCAAATAACTGGTAATTCCGTACAATCTAATCACTATTTATATTTCTTAATCTCATGCATTTAGCGTAATTTAATTACGTAATTGTGTCGTATACTGAATAACAGCGTTAGGACAAGAAAATAAAGCTAAAACATATGTTAGCTTTCGTCGTATGGCGAAACCAAACAAACAATGTCCTAGAGGTGTGGGTAGAAAGTGCTGCGTGCACTATTCACGGTTACACTATTTCATGCCAGCAAACCGTGAAACTAGACCAAAACACTGAAAAACGACACTCGGATAACATAACTGAGTCCATTTATATGGGAAAACATTATTGTGAAAACATGTCTTGCAAAGAAACAAGACTTTCCGGTATAACGCCCTAATCTCAAAAATGTCTGTTTCGGCTTAAAATATGGTATTTTTAATGCGTCCGATCTTAAAACAAAGCATTTCCGGGACTTCGGAATATTGTCAACTGATGAAAAATATACTAAAACAATAAGATGATATCAATGGAATGTTCATAATCACAAGTTCCGGCGTTACATCACTGTGTGATAAAATAATTCGTTAGCTCACCGACGAACTAGTAGGCGACATTTTTGGTCGTGAAACAAGCAAACGAAGAATCTAGCGAGCTAGTTAAACTAAATTTGGGACTCGGAATCACTTCATACAACCTTCGGATGCAAGAAACCAACTTACGGAAAATCCTTGTCGGTACGACATAAAAGCATCGTAGGTGAACCGGCGCTTAACCGGGAACCGTCTAAACTAGTTAAACACTATTTTAACTAGTCTAGTGAACTAGTTAATGATAAATAAAGTCCCAATCCCTATTTACCCTACTAATGATGTACTTAAATCCCTAATCACTATAATTAGTTTAATGACCAAAATATCTAGTTCTTTTAACAATTTTAACCTTATCTTTTATAAAAATGTTTCATATTACCCCCCCCCCCCCTCATATGGGACGAAAACTAGGTGGGTCCCACCCACCATGTTCTTGTTGAAAATGAGAAGATTTGAGTATGGTAAGTGTTGAATTTGTTGTTGAAAAATCATTATAACACCATACCTTAGCAATATATCAACACTTTATCTTTATCATTATCTCATATCTCAAAACTTGAAAAGAAAACCCTCCTTTTACCTTCATTTTCAGCAGCCACAACATCACCCAATATCACCTTCTTATTCACTTCTAAAACACTCCATTTTCACATAATCTAAACCCTACAAGACCATAAACACATGGCTTATACATGAAGAAGCATTAGGAGCTTTCTTTGGAGCTTATCTTTCTTCTAATCTTCTTATTTAGCTTGTGCACTTTGTGAGTCTTCTAAACACAATTTTTATGCTTCTTATTACTAGTTAATCATAGAAGTACAAGTTGATTATCTTGAAGTTAAAGTTAAACATAATCAAAAACCCTAAACATAAAGCTAATAAACACTAAATATGAATATATTATGTGTTGATTTATGTTGTTTAGTGTTAATATGTTCATGTGGTCTTGTTGATTATGTAAATTTTGTTGTGATTAGTAGCTTAAAGTGTATGATTATGATGATCTTGTTGTTAGTTTTATGTAGTATTTTATATTTGTGTTCATATTATTATGATGAACATAAATATGTGATTTAAACAGAGTTATGTTTAAATCAAGAAAGATCATCAACTTCAAAGATTATGAGCATTTATATATAAACTTGATTTAGTGATTCTTGAAAGATTAAACCAAGAATAATCATGTGAAAGGCTTTTAACAACACTAATGAACTTGGGTTTTGACATAAATAAGTTTATGTGATATTACTTATCAAAAGTGTTATGTAAAAGTCTTGAGAATTTCTATATAAAGATGTGTGAATCTTTAAAAGTGAAAAACAATTTACAATCAAGTTTATGTAGGTAAATAACTTAATAAATGGTTAACTTGGAAGACTTGAAAGTTTAAGCAAAATAGTGCTCATGAGAATCTTTGAAGGAATAAGTATGATTAGTGATGTAAACATAAGCTTAGTGATGTTTGGAAATTGATTATTGATTTAAACGCGTTTCTGTAACGTGGGAAATGTCATAGTTTAGGGGAAACTATGGCGAATTTTTCTAAAAATCTAATCGCGATTAAAGATGGGATTAAAGGGTGATTAACAAGGTTAAACGCGATTAGTGGTCTTGAATGTCATAATGGAAACTTTGATGAGAATATTTAAGGTTTAAATATTCGAGAAGTTCTTATGAACTTAAATTTATATTTTTACTAAAATAAATGGGTAAAAATATTACAATATGTAAATATAATTTTTGGTAAGAAAAATTATATATATTTTTGGAAACTTGCTAAGTGCATGTGATTGTGTGCTATATATGTGTATGTATTAGATACCTATAAGGTGATCAAAATAAATATACATATATGTTCCTACATGGTCCAAGAAATGCTAGTAAAATCGGACAATTAAATAAAATGGCCGAAATGGAAATACATAACACTTGATGACGACAATTTGGGCGTATCGACATCGTAAACAAATTACTACAATGTCGAGTCTAAAAATAACATATTTTTAGACACTAAAGCGAACGCATAACTAAGTGGTCAAAAACAAGAATCCGGAAAGTCGAAAACTATAAAAATTACCAAGTATTTTTTTCATGTGAAAAACGAACTTATTAAGTTACACGCTTGGTGAATTTTTGGTAAAAATTGCAAGAGTATATTTAATGGACTCACTAGAAAACTAGGGCTAGGCCCAATAACAAGAAAACTAGGGCTAGGCCCAATAACAAGAAAACTAGGGCTAGGCCCAATAACAAGAAAACTAGGGCTGGGCCCAATAACAAGAAAACTAGGGCTGGGCCCAATAACAAGAAAACTAGGGCTAGGCCCAATAATAATGATGACAAGCGAAAACATAATAAAGAATTCAAGATGAACAACTTGTACGAGGTCCGAAAGACCAAGTGTCTAACGAGATTAGTACACATGTAGGTTATTGACACGTACGGACGCTTACTTTGATATCATATTTCACGGAACGCAAACTTGTGAGTTCATGTCCCTCCTTTCACTGTTTTCAATGTTTTGTTTTCAAAAACATCGAGGGGAAATACATGCTAAAACTATTGGTATGTTAGTTACGGAGTAGGAGGCATGATCAATGTGCAGAAGTAGGGAATCTACATTAATAACCATTAATCACGTAGTGACCAAGGTGCAAAAGGTATAGATCTATTGGGTTTGAGGCACGCCCCACTCCTAGTTGTTAACCGTGGAGTGCTTTTGTGATCCCAATGTGGACAAAGTGTTCTCGGTTTGGTTATTTTGCTTATGGTGCATTATGTCAGGGGGCTCGCTACCCACTGATAGATCTTTAACAGACTCCATGATTTTAATCAGAACATACCATGATTACAAGATAACAAGTACTAGATTTCATATGATATCAAATACTGCATGAACTCGCACAACTTTTTGTTGACTTTTTAAAACTACATGTATTTCAGGAAACAGGTCTTGAGCCGGTGATTCACTATGGGATTCGGGAAAACAAATGACAACGATGGCCACTTTTGGGAGGGTTTGCCTTTTATATCCCAACTTCGTATGGGTATATAGGGGACAAAACCTCACTATGTGTTGTGTCAAAAACTATCTTTTGTTATGTGTAAAATAACTTAGAACTATGCTATGTCAAACGTTGTTGAACTTGGAAACTATGTTAAAAACTTGTAATCTTTTGTTGAAAACTATATATCTATGGCATCGTTGTTGGTACATGTTGTTAATACATTTGGATGCAATGATTACCTTTCTTACGTCACACGCAATACGCTTCCGCTACTAGCAGGGTGTGACAGATTGGTATCAGAGCTCCGATTGTAGTGAACCGGGGAAAAACTTTTATTAAAGTTGGTCTACAATCACCGAAGGGCTCTCATATGAAAACAAAGTCGATAACATTACAAAAGTGATTTCTAAAGTATGAAAAAAATGACAAAAGGTTTTCATTGTGTCACTATAACATGAGGATCTATCACGCGGGCTCAATCACTAGTAACGGATATGGATCAATACATGAATAGTCAATAAGGAATAGACTTGAAAACACTAAGGATTACATGTGAAACACAAGAACAAAAACAGCATGAGATTTAGTGATTATATATATAATGTAATTATATATGTGTTGTACGGAATATTTTGCCATGATCAAAAATACCTTCGACTACGAATTCTATTGTTACACTTGACTCACGTGGTGAGAATGATGACCTCGCGTCAATTACGAAGCTTATGGCGGATGTGGTCCCTGAAAGAGACCCTAAAGCATTGATCCCGTGGAAGATGGTTGTTTTCCCTCGGATGGTATATGTCTGGCTTCGGTAGTGGCGATGAGGCGGAGGTGGCGTCCTTAGACAACAACTCTACTAGTGGGAAGAGGTCCCTGTGATTCATAAAGGTCATGATTGATTTCATTCTTGTTAAGGCAAAGAAGATGAAGTACTCATCTTAAAGGTGCCCCTCCAGTTATTATTGTTACGGATTCTTTTTATTCCTATTTCGGCTAACATTGTGCCCTTTCACGAATAATGACAACGGGCGTTAGCATGTGGACCATCACGAAGGTCCCTTTGGTGTTGAAAGTATATAGATAATAGTGTCCTCTCTTTGACTGATCGACTGCTTGAACGAGAGAATGCTAGGGTGACCATACAAGACAATTTATTATTACGGGGGCCCACGTAATAACAACTTATAGTGTATGGGAATCCTGGTGAGCTCTACGGGTCAAGCTAATGATCACTAGCCATAAGAAATTCCTAAGTTGTTCAAGTTTCTATCTAGTGGAACACTAACCGGAAAGGTTACTATAACACACTACGATACAAGAAAACTACACGTATTGTTTGCACTTAACATTCAATCTATAACACGAGTCGTTTGAGACTAGTCATCAAAAGCAAACAAAACTCGTTAGCCACTCATGGAGGAGTTTTCCTCAACATTCTCGAAATTCTTGTACATGGGCTGGTTCTTTGGCGTCTATGACACCTTACCTTATTTTAGTTATCGGAGATGATTACATTAAACTCTGTCGTTTGATATTTGTCTTATTCCAAGGGATGCTATGGCATGAGCCATGCTACAACCCCTTCATTGTATTATTCGACATCTATGGAAATTATAACAATTTTGTCGAAGCTCGTGGAGATCAAGGAGTATCAACGTATTCGTCACACGGGCTAGTGCAACGAAGGAGTTTTCCTACTTTGGAAGATCGAGATCCAGGAAGTATGGAATACACGTTGTAAAAAAAAAAAAAATTGGAGACGACCGTTTGGTTTCTCCTCCTCAACGAATTACTTCTTTTCCCATTTAGGAATATGACTAATACACTCAAGAGGTACTATGCATTTTGGAATGCGTTTATTCATGAATATCATTGTTCAAACATACCTGAGCAATGTTGTCTTGAGGTTTCCATGACCAATCACATTCTTAATTCTTAGGCATATGGTAGGCTATATCTGTCCAAATAAAAGCCTAGACCCCATGATACTATGTATCGGAAACAACATGGCGTCGACAAGAAAATCTACGCCTAGAATAGGGCCAGTTGATCAGCACCCTACTATTAAAGTTGAACTCAAGTTTTTATGGAGCGACATGAGGTTGCGGAAATTGCACAACATAAGGTTGCTGAGTCGACACTAGTAATGGTACTGATGGTACCGGTAGTTCAAGTGGTTCAAATTCCGATGGGACGAGAATGAGTAGCAATGCCATACTTGGAGATGCGATCACACCAGATTTTAATTCTAAGGCATCTCCGGATTACAAGTGGTGAGACCTCATCGATACGAGAGGTGCAGTAAGTTATGTCCGCTAAATAAAGAAAATGGAGTCAGTTAACTGTGCTAGCAAAGGTGCTAATAAGTAAACGATTTGGTGAATGAATAGTCATCTGTTGAGGGAGACGTTAACTTGATGGAATCTCCAAGTACAAACTATAGAGTAAGACAGCAAAGAGGATGTCGTTGGAAGAACTCCAGGATCTTACACGAGAGGAGTATTGCTAGCTAGCGGGAGAATTCCAAGTTTGGGAACCGAGCTCTAGAACTCGATTATGATTAGAACCAATGTTGTTCGTTACCCCCGACGCCTCCACAATCTCTCAAGGATTGTTGCATACTGGATAACACTCGAATTCAAATGCACTGAGCGCTACATTTGGGGTTTAGCCCTGAGATACAAAGCTGACATCAAGAAGCACGCTAATAACTTGTCAAAATTCTGAATGAGATAAGTAAAACTTTCACCATGAGGGCACTTGCAAAAGTGCCAAGAGTAGTAGTGTGGTGAGACTGGGCACAAAACGGAAACTAATGAGTTAGTTATATTCAAGAAAGAACAATGAGGTTTTAACTGTGGCAAAGAGATCACTACGAGGATGGATATCGGGGGACGAATCAAGCAAGTGAATTAGTGAGTGTATGGGTAGAACTAGGAATACTTCACAAAATCCCAATGTTGCCATGGGTATGGTCTACCCTACAACCAGCATGTATCAATTCTTTGGATACCAACGTCAGCTTAACTTAGTGTCTCTAGACATTAAGCCTATACACGAATTAGAGTCATGTAGGTTAAACATGTCTTGCTCTATCAAGTTAGATAATGAAGGAATTAGCGGAGTCATGTGAAGTCATTAAGGGTCGCCGATACGTTCCTATCAACCGAACCGTTGCATCCGTGTTGTTTAATATCGGTGTCGGTATTAGCTTCATCCCCATAAAATTTAAAGTATGCTTGGCCGAGTCAAGTAAACTAGACGTCTTCTCATTCCATAGGATTGGCCAATGGTAAATTAGTCAAGTCAGGAAAGACATCAAAGGATGCACACTCGAACTTGGAGCACGGAAATTCAGTAACGACCTTTCACTCATTCAATTAGGTTGTTACGACTTAACTTTTGGCATAGACTGGTTGGCCGACAACCTAGCAGAAGTAGTTGCTTCGAGAAAACTATCCTCTTTCCCCCCCTGTTTGACGAGAGAACCTCTTTTGGTGCACGGAGAGAAACACGGTACACGGTTGCTGATCAACAACTGTATGAAGGCTCGGAGGAGTCAGAGAGCAGGATGCATCGCCTCTCTTGCCCATGTGGTCGACAAGAAGGCCGAGTAGGTGGAGGACATCCCTGTGGTAAGGGAATACCCTGAAGTCTTTCCAGAAGACTTGCCGGGACTACCTCCGCAGTGACAAGTCGAACTCAGTATCGATCTTGTGCCAGGAGCTACACCGGTGGAGAAAGCTTCATATAGACTCGCACCCTTGGAAATACAGGAATTATTTACTCAGCTTCAGGAATTGTTTGACAAAGGATTCAATAGACCGAGTTTCTCACCTTGGGGAGCTCTGGTGCCATTTGTCAAGAAGAAAGACGGAACCTTTCGGATGTGTATGGATTACCGAGAATGGAACAAGTTAACCTCAAAGAACCGGTATCCTTTACCAAGGATCAACGACTTGTTCGATCAGTTACAAGGTTCTAACTTTTATTACAAAATCGATCTACGATCCGAATATCACCAGCTGAGAATTCAATAGGAAAGCATTCCTATGACATCGTTCAGGACTCGTTATGGGCATTACGAGTTCCTTGTTATGCCCTTTGGCTTAACGAACGCTCCCGCCATATTCATGGACTTGATGAATCGGGTATGTAAACCATACCTGGACAAGTTCGTGATCGTATTCATTGATGACATCTTAATATACTCACGAACTGAGGCGGAACACAAACAACACTTGAGAACTATTCTGGAGTTGCTTAAGAAAGAACAATTGTACGCCAAGTTCTCAAAATGCGAATTTTGGATTCGTGAAGTACAATTTCTCGGTCATGTGGTGAACGAGAACGGAATACATGTTGATCCCACTAAGATAGAGGCCATAAAGAGCTGGAACACTCCAAGGACCCCAACGGAAGTAAGACAATTTCTGGGTTTAGCAGGGTACTATCGAAGATTCATAGAGAATTTTTCTAAAATTTCTCAACCGCTAACCTCGCTCACTCAAAAGGATAGAAAGTTCGATTGGGGTGAAAAACAGAAAATGGCATTCCAAACACTCAAAGATAAACTATGCCAAGCGCCAATCTTATCACTCCCTGACGGCATCGATGACTTCGTGGTGTACTGTGATGCATCGCGTCAAGGCTTGGGTTGTGTGTTAATGCAACGTGAAAAAGTCATCGCGTACGCATCGCGGCAGTTAAAAGTTCATGAAAAGAACTATACCACTCATGACCTGGAATTAGGTGCAGTGGTATTCGCTTTAAAGATTTGGCGTCATTATCTCTATGGTACTAAGTGTACCATATTCACTGATCATAGAAGTCTTCAACACATATTCAATCAAAAAGAATTAAACATGCGCCAGCGGCGATGGGTAGAATTGTTGGACGACTATGACTGTGAAATCAGATACCATCCGGGGAAAGCAAACGTTGTAGCGGATGCTTTGAGCCGGAAGGAACGAGTTAGAACATTACGAGCACGGGCTTTAGAGTTGACAATCCAGACAAACTTTACAACTCGAGTGCGCGACGCACAACGGGAAGCCCTAAAACCAGGAAATATACGAGCAGAATACTTGCGAGGAGCAAGGAAACACATGGAAACAAATAAGGATGGCACTTTATATTTCGGAGGAAGAATCTGGATTCCCTATTTTGGTGGCTTACGAGACTTAGTGCTGGATGAAGCACATAGGTCCAGATATTCAATACACCCAGGATCTGATAAGATGTATCAGGATCTGAGAGAATATTATTGGTGGCCTAAACTCAAGAAAGATATTGGGATCTACGTTAGGAATTGCCTAACTTGTGCAAAGGTCAAGGCCGAATATCAAAAGCCATCTGGGTTATTACAACAACCCGTGATTCCTGTTTGGAAATGGGAGCAGATATCAATGGATTTCGTTACAGGACTCCCACGGACCTCTCGAAGTCATGACATGATATGGGTTATCGTTGATCGATTAACCAAGTCGGCTCACTTCCTACCTATTCGTGAAAAAGACAATACCGCGAAGTTGGCCGAAATCTACCTCAACGAGATTGTGGCACGTCACGGAGTGCCTACTTCGATAATCTCGGATCGTGATGGTCGCTTTGTATCAAGAATATGGCAATCATTTCAAGAATCGCTTGGATCTCGTCTGGATCTGAGCACCGCATTTCATACGCAAACCGATGGGCAAAGCGAGCGAACCATCCAAACGATGGAAGATATGCTTCGCGCCTGTGTGATGGATTTGGGCGGAAATTGGGATAATCATTTACCGCTGGTAGAGTTCTCATATAATAACAGTTATCACACAAGCATTAAAGCCGCCCCATTCGAAGCACTATACGGACGGAAGTGCCGATCACCGCTGTGTTGGGCGGAAGTCGGAGACAAACAACTCGTCGGCCCTGAACTAGTCCAAGATACTACTGACAAGATAGCAAAAATACGAGACCGTATCAAAGCGGCTCGTGACAGACAAAAGAGGTACGCGGACGAAAAATGTAAACCATTCTCCTTCGAGGTCGGAGACAAAGCCTTACTGAAAGTCTCACCTTGGAAAGGCATAGCTAGATTCGGGAAGCGCGGGAAGCTAAACCCGAGATACATTGGGCCGTTTGAGATTCTAGAAAAGATCGGTACCGTCGCGTACAAGTTGAAGTTGCCAGAAGAAATCAGTAACGTACATGACACATTTCATGTGTCGAACCTCAGGAAAAGTCTGACAGTTGATACAGTTATCATTCCAGCGGATGAAATTCATGTAGACGACACGCTCCAGTTTACCGAAGAACCCGTAGAGGTTATGGACCGGAAGGTCCACAAGACAAGGAGAAGTAATATCGAACTAATCAAGGTCCGCTGGAATTCACGTCACGGACCCGAGTACACATGGGAACGTGAAGATCAGATTAAGGCAAAGTATCCCCATCTGTTTAAGAAGACCCCTGCAAAGGGTGGCTCAACTTGAATTTCGGGACGAAATTCTTTTTAACAGGGGGAGAATGTGACAACTGGCAAATAACTGGTAATTCCGTACAATCTAATCACTATTTATATTTCTTAATCTCATGCATTTAGCGTAATTTAATTACGTAATTGTGTCGTATACTGAATAACAGCGTTAGGACAAGAAAACAAAGCTAAAACATATGTTAGCTTTCGTCGTATGGCGAAACCAAACAAACAATATCCTAGAGGTGTGGGTAGAAAGTGCTGCGTGCACTATTCACGGTTACACTATTTCATGCCAGCAAACCGTGAAACTAGACCAAAACACTGAAAAACGACACTCGGATAACATAACTGAGTCCATTTATATGGGAAAACATTATTGTGAAAACATGTCTTGCAAAGAAACAAGACTTTCCGGTATAACGCCCTAATCTCAAAAATGTCTGTTTCGGCTTAAAATATGGTATTTTTAATGCGTCCGATCTTAAAACAAAGCATTTCCGGGACTTCGGAATATTGTCAACTGATGAAAAATATACTAAAACAATAAGATGATATCAACGGAATGTTCATAATCACAAGTTCCGGCGTTACATCACTGTGTGCTAAAATAATTCGTTAGCTCACCGACGAACTAGTAGGCGACATTTTTGGTCATGAAACAAGCAAACGAAGAATCTAGCGAGCTAGTTAAACTAAATTTGGGACTCGGAATCACTTCATACAACCTTCGGATGCAAGAAACCAACTTACGGAAAATCCTTGTCGGTACGACATAAAAGCATCGTAGGTGAACCGGCGCTTAACCGGGAACCGTCTAAACTAGTTAAACACTATTTTAACTAGTCTAGTGAACTAGTTAATGATAAATAAAGTCCCAATCCCTATTTACCCTACTAATGATGTACTTAAATCCCTAATCACTATAATTAGTTTAATGACCAAAATATCTAGTTCTTTTAACAATTTTAACCTTATCTTTTATAAAAATGTTTCATATTACCCACCCCCCTCATATGGGACGAAAACTAGGTGGGTCCCACCCACCATGTTCTTGTTGAAAATGATAAGATTTGAGTATGGTAAGTGTTGAATTTGTTGTTGAAAAATCATTATAACACCATACCTTAGCAATATATCAACACTTTATCTTTATCATTATCTCATATCTCAAAACTTGAAAAGAAAACCCTCCTTTTACCTTCATTTTCAGCAGCCACAACATCACCCAATATCACCTTCTTATTCACTTCTAAAACACTCCATTTTCACATAATCTAAACCCTACAAGACCATAAACACATGGCTTATACATGAAGAAGCATTAGGAGCTTTCTTTGGAGCTTATCTTTCTTCTAATCTTCTTATTTAGCTTGTGCACTTTGTGAGTCTTCTAAACACAATTTTTATGCTTCTTATTACTAGTTAATCATAGAAGTACAAGTTGATTATCTTGAAGTTAAAGTTAAACATAATCAAAAACCCTAAACATAAAGCTAATAAACACTAAATATGAATATATTATGTGTTGATTTATGTTGTTTAGTGTTAATATGTTCATGTGGTCTTGTTGATTATGTAAATTTTGTTGTGATTAGTAGCTTAAAGTGTATGATTATGATGATCTTGTTGTTAGTTTTATGTAGTATTTTATATTTGTGTTCATATTATTATGATGAACATAAATATGTGATTTAAACATAGTTATGTTTAAATCAAGAAAGATCATCAACTTCAAAGATTATGAGCATTTATATATAAACTTGATTTAGTGATTCTTGAAAGATTAAACCAAGAATAATCATGTGAAAGGCTTTTAACAACACTAATGAACTTGGGTTTTGACATAAATAAGTTTATGTGATATTACTTATCAAAAGTGTTATGTAAAAGTCTTGAGAATTTCTATATAAAGATGTGTGAATCTTTAAAAGTGAAAAACAATTTACAATCAAGTTTATGTAGGTAAATAACTTAATAAATGGTTAACTTGGAAGACTTTAAAGTTTAAGCAAAATAGTGCTCATGAGAATCTTTGAAGGAATAAGTATGATTAGTGATGTAAACATAAGCTTAGTGATGTTTGGAAATTGATTATTGATTTAAACGCGTTTCTGTAACGTGGGAAATGTCATAGTTTAGGGGAAACTATGGCGAATTTTTCTAAAAATCTAATCGCGATTAAAGATGGGATTAAAGGGTGATTAACAAGGTTAAACGCGATTAGTGGTCTTGAATGTCATAATGGAAACTTTGATGAGAATATTTAAGGTTTAAATATTCGAGAAGTTCTTATGAACTTAAATTTATATTTTTACTAAAATAAATGGGTAAAAATATTACAATATGTAAATATAATTTTTGGTAAGAAAAATTATATATATTTTTGGAAACTTGCTAAGTGCATGTGATTGTGTGCTATATATGTGTATGTATTAGATACCTATAAGGTGATCAAAATAAATATACATACATGTTCCTACATGGTCCAAGAAATGCTAGTAAAATCGGACAATTAAATAAAATGGCCGAAATGGAAATACATAACACTTGATGACGACAATTTGGGCGTATCGACATCGTAAACAAGTTACTACAATGTCGAGTCTAAAAATAACATATTTTTAGACACTAAAGCGAACGCATAACTAAGTGGTCAAAAACAAGAATCCGGAAAGTCGAAAACTATAAAAATTACCAAGTATTTTTTTCATGTGAAAAACGAACTTATTAAGTTACACGCTTGGTGAATTTTTGGTAAAAATTGCAAGAGTATATTTAATGGACTCACTAGAAAACTAGGGCTAGGCCCAATAACAAGAAAACTAAGGCTAGGCCCAATAACAAGAAAACTAGGGCTGGGCCCAATAACAAGAAAACTAGGGCTGGGCCGAATAACAAGAAAACTAGGGCTAGGCCCAATAATAATGATGACAAGCGAAAACATAATAAAGAATTCAAGATGAACAACTTGTACGAGGTCCGAAAGACCAAGTGTCTAACGAGATTAGTACACATGTAGGTTATTGACACGTACGGACGCTTACTTTGATATCATATTTCACGGAACGCAAACTTGTGAGTTCATGTCCCTCCTTTCACTGTTTTCAATGTTTTGTTTTCAAAAACATCTAGGGGAAATACATGCTAAAACTATTGGTATGTTACTTACGGAGTAGGAGGCATGATCAATGTGCATAAGTAGGGAATCTACATTAATAACCATTAATCACGTAGTGACCAAGGTGCAAAAGGTATAGATCTATTGGGTTTGAGGCACGCCCCACTCCTAGTTGTTAACCGTGGAGTTTTTTTGTGATCCCAATGTGGACAAAGTGTTCTCGGTTTGGTTATTTTGCTTATGGTGCATTATGTCAAGGGGCTCGCTACCCACTGATAGATCTTTAACAGACTCCATGATTTTAATCAGAACATACCATGATTACAAGATAACAAGTACTAGATTTCATATGATATCAAATACTGCATGAACTCGCTCAACTTTTTGTTGACTTTTTAAAACTACATGTATTTCAGGAAACAGGTCTTGAGCCGGTAATTCACTATGGGATTCGGGAAAACAAATGACAACGATGGCCACTTTTGGGAGGGTTTGCCTTTTATATCCCAACTTCGTATGGGTATATAGGGGACAAAACCTCACTATGTGTTGTGTCAAAAACTATCTTTTGTTATGTGTAAAATAACTTAGAACTATGCTATGTCAAACGTTGTTGAACTTGGAAACTATGTTAAAAACTTGTAATCTTTTGTTGAAAACTATAAATCTATGGCATCGTTGTTGGTTCATGTTGTTAATACATTTGGATGCAATGATTACCTTTCTTACGTCACACGCAATACGCTTCCGCTACTAGCAGGGTGTGACACAATCAGATCTAGGTTAGAGAAGGGATGACGACCATAGGAAGAGGTAAAGAACGTTTCTCTCACACCTTAAGTGTGTGTAGCAAAAAATGGAGGTGAAGGAGATAAGTTATTTCATTTTGAGATCCAGATAAGAGGATTTCGAAAATTGCTCAAAAGAGACGAGAGAGATGAGATTTAAATGAGAGAGGAGAGAGGTAATTAAAAATTCAGTGATTTAAATGAAGAGAGAGGAGGGATTTGACATTTGGGGTAAATGACCAAAATACCCTTTGGGTTGTCATATTTTGATTGGTTGAGAGTGGTTCTCGCGGTTCTTACAACTGGAGGTGGTTCTCATTTTAGCTGCTCCATATATATATATAGGAGTTGGGTAGAAAGTGCATTTTTCCTTGAAAGTCTAGGAAGCAATCAGAATGCGACACGTGGCATTGAAGTATTTTAACTATAAGGGCAATTATGTACTTTCACAATCTATTTTTATTTTAGGAAATTATCTTCAATAACTAACTATCCATAATGGCTCCATAAATTTCGGAATTTTTTGTTTTCGATTTCGGATATCACTTAATATTAATCATTCCCTCGTTTTCTTGCTCATAAGATTCATCGCTGATCATATTTTTATACGGAGGGAAAAATCATGGCATCTGGAATCTATCAGCATGTTCTTGGTACTGTGTTTTAACAGTTTATTCTTGGTGATGTATTTTAACAGCAAACAGATTCATACAGTTGTGTTTTAGCATTCAGATTCAACAGTTGTGTTTTAACAGCAAGCAGATTTATACAGTTGTGTTTTAGCATTCAGATTCATACAGTTGTGTTTTAACAGCAAGCAGATTCATACAGTTGTGTTTTAGCATTCAGATTCATACAGTTGTGTTTTAACAGTAAGCAGATTCATACAGTTGTGTTTTAACAGCAAGCAGATTCATACAGTTGTGTTTTAACAGCAAGCAGATTCATACAGTTGTGTTTTAGCATTCAGATTCATACAGTTGTGTTTTAACAGCAAGCAGATTCATACAGTTGTGTTTTAGCATTCAGATTCATACAGTTGTGTTTTAACAACAAGCAGATTCATACAGTTGTGTTTTAGCATTCAGATTCATACAGTTGTGTTTTAACAGTAAGCAGATTCATATAGTTGTGTTTTAGCATTAAGATTCATTCAGTTGGGTTTTAACAGCAAGCAAATTCATACAGTTGTGTTTTAAAAGCAAGCAGATTCATACAGTTGTGTTTTAGCATTCAGATTCATACAGTTGTGTTTTAACAGCAAGCAGATTCATACAGTTGTGTTTTAGCATTCAGATTCATACAGTTGTGTTTTAACAGCAAGCAGATTCATACGCTGTGTTTTACCATCCATGCTGGTAATGCTGGAGGATTTCTTGACGCTGTGTTTTAACAGCAAGCAGATTAATACGATGTGTTTTCTTGATGTGTTTCTTCATGAATGATAGAAGGAAGAGAGAGAGAGAGAGAGAAAAAAAAAATCGCAAGAAATGTGGGGTGGTTATGGAATGACAATTATTTCCATATGTAAAACAAGCTAAATGACATATCTACCCCTGATTAATTAAATAATCCTATTTTTAAGAAACACATATTACCAAAATGCCACCAAGATGATCTCAACCATTAAACACACCCATTGGATGGCCGAGAACGCTTCCTAGACTTTCTAGGAAAAACACACTTTCCGTAGGATCTCCACTCATATATATATATATAAACACACTTTCCGTAGGATCCCCACTCATATATATATATAGGCTAAAGCTAGGTAGAAAACCCTCCATTTTGAGAAAACCCTAGAAAACCCAACCTCCCGACATTTTTTTTTTAAATAAATAACACATGTAATATACATGTTTTTAAGAGTTTTGGGCCAAAAAAAAACAAAAAAGCGCCGAAGGAATGTTTAAAAAAAAACAAATTTCAGTAAGTTTCAGCCTTTTTTGCCTAACACATGTTAGTCACCCGAAGTTTGCTGAAATTTGTTTATTTTTTTTAAAAACATTCCTTCGGCGCTTTTTTTTTTTTTTTTTTTTTTTGCCCAAAACTCTTAAAAACATGTATATTACATGTGTTATTTTTTTCAAAAAAAAATGTCGGGAGGTTAGGTAAAAACATGTTTTTTTTTTTTAGTTTCCAGAGTTTTTTAAAAACATAAGGGTTTTCTATATAGCCCTCCCCTATATATATATAGGGTAGGGATATGGTAAAAAGTGTCTAAAATGTAAGAAGGGTAAGAAGTGTTTTAAACCATTGGATATTTGATCTAATGGTTGAGATTAATAGGGTATAAAAATGTAAATTGTGTTTTAATTAGAGGGACCTTATGTAAAATTGAAGGGCAATAGTGTCTTTTTAAATGTTTGAAATATGGTAACCGTAACCTACACAACCAAAAACTCCTACATTCACTCCTTTTTCCTTAAATATAGGAATTAATGATTCACCTTAATTGTAGGAGGTCTTTGGTTGCATATTCTTCATACATTATCATAAAGAGATCTATAATCAGATTCATGGCGTGGTGTTTTAAAACAACTGGATAAATTGACTATGATTCAAGTCATGGTGTTTTATCTGGAGACATTCTTCATGGCGTGGTGTTTTAAACATCTATTATTCAAGTCATGGTGTTTTATCTGGAGACATTGTTCATGGCGTGGTGTTTTATCAATAAAAAAACATTCCCAGATTTTAAAACACCATGACTATGATTCAAGTCATGGTGTTTTATCTGGAGACATTGTTCATGGTGTGGTGTTTTAAACATCTATGATTCAAGTCATGGTGTTTTATCTGGAGACATTGTTCATGGCGTGGTGTTTTATCAATACAAAACATTCCCAGATTTTAAAACACCATGACTATGATTCAAGTCATGGTGTTTTATCTAACCGTCGTACACCATTACTCACATTAACCACCATCACCGTCGCCATCGCCGTCGTGAGTCACCATCTCCGACAACACGTGACCTTCAGTTCAGAATCTCCGACGAACCACATATTCCGGTTTCCTCCACCACTCATCGTACAACCTTCATATTTTCCGTTCATCATCTTGAATCTTTATCGTCATCGGTGTATTGTCTCGGGAAAGACAGTGTTTGGCGGCTGAAAGTTATTTAAGGTTTTGGTTCGGTGTGTGTGTGTAACAGAGAAGAAGAGGGTTGTCGGCTGAAACGTATATTAGGGTTTTGGTTTGATTTTTGTTTCGAACGAGGAAGAAGAGAAAGTTATCTTTTTGTTTTAATTAATTGATAATATATTAAGGGTAGGGAATGTACAATTACTAATATACCCTTTTGAATTAATTAAGATGAGGGACACTTGTCATTCCCAAATTATTTCTTACACTTCTTACAAAAGAGGGACTTTGTACAGGATCCTCTACATATATATATATATATATATATATATATATATATATATATATATATATATATGGAGAGGATCATGAGAAAACTCCATCTAAATGAGAAAACTAGAAAACTAACTAAAAAAAGCCTAAAAACAAAAAGGCTAAAAAACATACCAAAAAACTTTTTTTTACAAATTTTTATAAAAAAATCGCTATTTTTAATATAAAAAAAAATTATAAAAAAATTATTGTACTGCACAAGTGCATTATATGTGTACTACACATGTGCACTATATCCGTAATATAGTGCACATGTGCAATACAACAAAAAAAATTTATTTTTTTGAAAATTTTTTCCATGCATAAAAACTAGCGATATTTTTATAAAAATTTGTAAAAAAAAATTGGTATATTTTTTAGGCTTTTTTAGTTAGTTTTTTGGTTTTCTCATTTAAACTAGTTTTCTCATGATCCATCCCCTATATATATATATACACACGATTGATTAATTGAATAAAAAGTATAAAATATGAGCCAACGGAAACCAGGAGGGAATGAGCCTTTTTCTTTAATCCAATAAATAAATGAAACTATGAAAAAGTTAATAAAAAACAATGAAAACACTATTTTGATAAATAGTTTTTAGAGAATAATAAAATGGTAAATAGTTTTTCCTTAAACACCACTTTAGGAAAAAACTCCAGTTTGAATATTTAATTAGTTATTTATGCTTCTTATTCATTATTAAATTTATTCAGGAATATGCCTATAATGACTTGTTCGGAGACTTGTAAAAAAGAAAATAAGACTTACAAAAAAAATACTTATAAAAAATAGAAAAATTTTGATGATATAAAAAATACAAACTTACGCTAGGTTCTGAAGAAAATAAGATATTGTGCTGATGTAAATAAATCATAAAATTATTAAATTAGATTTTAGTTAGGGTAAATTACAGTTTTTGTCATTTATGTTTATAACGGGTTACAATGAATAGCCTTTAACTTTAATAATTACAGCTACAATTCTCTATTTGGAAAACTCATTACACCTTAGGTCATTTAACACTAACCAGATTAAATTTTGGCTGATTCTATACACACCCATCCTCCCTCCTGATTATACCCCCCCTTGTGAGAGGAAAACTGCCGGTCCCATGCAGGCCCCACCTGTAAGTATGTGAGAGGAGGGGGTGTAAAAAGTAACTAGGGGGTGTAGAAAGTAGCACCCTAAATTTTAACGTTAAATGGGATCATGTGCACTCCATGTGTGGGCAAAAAAGTCATTTAATATATAAAATAAAAAAGAATTTCAAATTTAAAAATAAACTTATATAAAAATCTCTATAAGCTCCTTCCGTTCTATTCATCTCTCTTCCACTCCCTCCAGTACCCTCTCTCTACATCTTTCTTCTTCTACAACCATCATCAAGCCACCACTACCTAAACCACCCAGGGGCGGACTTAGTATGTAAAGACCGGGTTCCCAGGAACCCAGTCTTTTCGGAAAAAAAATGTTTTTTTGTAGTGTAAATCTTGTATGATTTGGAAAAAAAAACGTTTTTTTGTAGTGTAAACCTTGTATGATTTGGAAAAAGGAACCCAGTGATTTCTCCGGCTGGATCCGCCACTGAAACCACCGCCCAACATTGTCAACCACTGGCATCATCACCATCAGTACATGACCATTGTAATCAACAATGTGAAAATCAGAATCAAGATTACAACATTAGTGTTAACTCAGAATCATAGATCTGAACAAAAAATCAAAATTGTTTTTCAAGTTGTTCTTTGTAACCATCTTCTTCATCAATCCTGCAAAAGCAGACACATGGTGAGTGCGTGTAAGAGAGAGTTTGTCAAATAGAGAAACAGTTTGGTAAACTGCCTTCCGATCTAAGATTCCGTCAAAGTAAACTGATCTTTTTAGACAAACCGATCTGGGAGTAAAACTGTGATTCCAAGCGAACCTACCTGGTTATTTCCATTTCCCATGAATTTTCGAGTTGTATTTATGGACTTGTGGTTTAATTAGAGAAATCGACAATGGGAGCGGCTGTAATTTTAGAGTTAAAGTTGTTTTGTTGCGTGAAAGATAAACAAAGAGGATTTTGAATTGTCTGGCTGATACAAGTTTGGAATTTAATTTTTAAGGGTAGTGGTAGATGATGGTGATAGAGGTAGTGGTAGTGGTAGACTAGTAGGTGGTGGTGGCTGGGAGAACGAGGGGTGATGGTTTCTAGTTTGGATCTGATAGTGGTGGTCGGTGGGTTCATGTGAGGTGGTTGTCGAGAGAAGGGGTAGGTTGGTGATGGGAACATTGTAGTGGGTTCTGATGGTGGTGGTAGAGGTTGGTTGGAGAGAGATGATGAGGAGAGATTTTAGGGTTAGGGTTGGTGAATTGGGGAAGATGGTGTTTATTTATTAATGAATATGTTAAATAAAAATATAAAATGATCAGAATACACTTAAGTGGATAGACATAACTGAAAGTTTTAACTTGGTTACTGCTAAAGGACGAAAGATGTAATGTGTTTTCCAAATAAAGGATTATGCCTGTAATTATTGAAGTTAAGGGCTATTCATTACAACCCGCTATAAACATAAAGGACGAAAAGTGTAATTTACCCTTTTATTTAATAAGAGACACAACCAATTACTTATCAAAAATTGTTTTAAATTTTACTGTTAATTAACTTTCTTAGTTTTGATAAAAAAAACTTATAAAAATTGTTTTAAATTTTACTGTTAATTAACTTTCTTAGTTTTGATAAAAAACATTTTACTTTTGAAAATGAATTTTACTGTTAATTAACTTTCCATTTTTTATAACTTGCGACATCAGTCTTAACAAAAATGATATTTTGAGAAAAAATTTGTTTTATAATTTTTGAACTTAGTAGTGATAAATAAAAAATATAAAAAAAGAGTTGGGTTATGTAATAATTAATTGGAAAGTTAATAATTAATGATGGATAAAGTGTAGTAGGATTTTTTTCTTTTTTGAAAGGAAAACTTCATTAAAAACACACGAACGCCCGAAGACCGGGCGAACGACAACCACACTACATAATTACAAACTTACACCAATCTAACCAAGAACACTCACTATACTTCTATCTATACTTAAACCAAAGAAACACGAGAGATCTGATGTCACCGAAAACATCCTCAATTTTCAGAGCCTTTCCCGTGAAGACGACCTCATTCCTAGCTTTCCAAACCCGCCAGCACAGAATGTGAACCACTCCGTGATAAGCCTCCTTCATCTTCACTACAAGCCCGCAGCCTGAATGTGCTTCCATGATATCACGAAACGAGAAAGCAACCAAGAAGGGGGTCCTGCACCAACTACTGATCTTAGACCAAAGAGTCGTCACGAAACTGCATGCCGTGAAGAGATGATCTATTGTCTCTTCAGCCGAAGAACACAACGGGCAGGAAGAATCTTGAACCGGGATATTCCTTTTACTTAGCTCTACTTTCGTCGGAAGCCTATCCAATTCGGCTCTCCAAGCAAACAGGTTGCACTTTAAAAGGATCCAAATACACCACTCCCACACATATCTGGAACTGAAATCGGAATTACTATCCATCAGGGACACTGAACTCGCCATCCGTCTCTCCCAACCAAACCCACTTATCCCTTTTGTCCGATAAAGAAACACCCGCAAGCATACCACACAAACTGGCCCATTCTGGCATTTCGACATCGCTATTAGGAACCGACCTCCAATTCCATGCCGCTCTCGGGTTAGTCACCGGCCTAACAATCCGATCCTTAACCTTACATCTTTTGTCCATTTCCAGCCGGAAAAGGTTCGGGAAGCAAGACTTTAACGGCTCTTTTCGAAGCAACGGATCAAGCCAGAAGTGGATATCCGTACCATTCCCCACTTCACCTTTGATGAACTTATCAAACTGATCAGACCCGACAAAGGGTAAAGCTGCCGTCTTTACAATGTTGCACCAGACTCCACCCAAGGGAGCCTTTAACGGAAGCAGTGGCGGAACTAGTCCAAAAAGTTAGGGGTATCCTAAATTTTTTTTTAGGATCCGGGGTGTCACACCCTGTCTTTTGCGGAAGCGTATGATGTGTGACTGGTTTAATATCATTGCATTCAATCGTAATAAACAACTACATGATTAAAACGATGTTCATCCATTCATGAAAATTTGAGTATTACAAATACTTGTTAATTAGGTTTTAAAAACACAACCTTCTCCTAGGTTACAATTCAACAAAAGTGGATGACATCTAAACTTGAAGTCTACTTCTAGTTACGACACCTGCGCCCAAGATCCATCCTGTCACCTGAAATACATGTAATTTTGAAAACATCAACAAAAGTTGAGCGAGTTCATGCGTTTTGCATACCTTGTATGAAAACATGGTATGTAACTTGTATAAATCTTGTGAAATAAAGTATTCTTGTGTAAATCAAGTTTTCTTGTGTACACCACGTACTAAATGAATGTTTGTACAAGGACATTAAGGCACAGGGAGCACTCGTAATGGCTCCTTAAAGGCATGTGAGGACATAGGGAGCATTAGTATTGGCTCCTTTGGAGTACTTGTTATGACTCCTTGTATGTGTCGATTTCCCTCGACTGTGTCGATTTCCCTCGACTGTGTCGATTAACCTCGACTGTGTCGATTAACCTCGACTGGGACTCCGAAGCACTACTAGGTACTAGTTGTGACCATGAGTGGGGCTCGGTCGTACCCGTTAGATCTAACCCTCGTCCCTAATTAATGAGTGTTTTTAATGGCTTGGTACTAGTTTTCACCAAGACTTTATGGCATTTAGTATTATGTCTGTGCTCACATGATCTAGTATTTCCTAGGCATCTCTTAAAACGCATCATACTTGGTACTCGTTCTCACCAAGAGTGCTTCTTGTATTTTGTATTCTCAAATCGCATCATACTTGGTACTCGTTCTCACCAAAGGTGCTTCTTGTTATCATACCATTTATAAACATTGTATTATTTGTAACATGTATTTCACCCCCGAGAGTTATAAAACCAAAAACAGTTAAAGAAAAGGGGGAGCATGAACTCACAACTTTGCGTTCCTGCGTCGTAAACTTCACCAGATTTGCTTATCTAGCGTCGTGACCTAAACGTGTTTTATTAACGTTAGTCACTAGACTTGTATCGCACAAGTACAAGTCACTATCTTTTGTAAATGTGTTCTTGTGCTAAAAATAATTTATATTTTTAACTATGTGTGTTACTTATATTATTTTCTCAAAAATAAATATAAGTATCTTGTATTTGTCTAAGTATGTTGTATGTGTATTTTTGTATCTTCACTCCTTAGGAGTATTTAGTGTATCTTCAAGTCCTAATACACTATCAAGTATAATACATACTACATACACTTAGCACAAAAATTGGTGATAAAATATATATATTTTTCTCACAAATATACATATTTAATATCCATTTTTATTCTTGAAGAAATCCTCATTTCTTAACACAAAAGTTGGGGACACCTTGGTAAATGTTTTTAGATACATTTTTAGGGAATAAGTTTCTCAAAAACTTATATTTTTCTAAGTGTCAAAATTTTATAAAATTTTGGCAGAGTTTCCCCTAAAATTGGAGGTTTCCCATGTTTTCAAAACATGTGTTTTTTTTCTTTTAAAGCATCCTCAACAATCAACAATCAACAATATGCAACTTCTTCTTACTAAACTTGTCAAGAACAAGCATAAACTATAAACCCATGAACTTGAATATTTATGAAAACATGTAGTAACTTACTAGCACACTTAGTAAGTCTTGTTACCTTTAAAAGTGTGATTAGTTTCTTAAAAACTCCATTTTCAAATAGTTTGATTATTCACAACTTCTAGTCATATTTTCTAAAAATATTTCTTTGTGAAATTTTCTTATTACACAAGTGTTTCTACACTTGTTTATCCACTAAAATGTGTTAGGTTTATGTAAGATCCAAGTTTTAACGAAACTCACACTTTTCACTTGGTTCTTTCGAAAAACCATTCATGGATCTTTAGATCTACAAGCTTATAACTCATTTTGATCTTTATTTCTCAAGAAAATATGTATTTATTCAAGTTCATAGTTTATGTGTGGATGATTCCATCATCCACAACATTTCTAACCTTCACATCTTGCTAGTTCATATTCTAAAACATGCTCTAGCAAGTCCATGTGATGAACTATATCATTTCAACTAACAACAACAAACAACAAGCATAACAACACAAGAATAACATGATTTCATCACCATTTTAACCATTCTTCATCACTTTGTTAGTTTATGTTTCAAGACTTTGTTTATGTTCTTAGTGTTTCTTAATATTTCACCATTCTTTTCACTATTAACCATCAAAAATATGAAGAAGATGAAGATCTAAGAAACTTACTACTAGCACAAGGCTAGGGGAGTTCAAGAGTATAAAAGTGGTGGTTAAAAGAAGACGAGAGAGGTTCTTCAAGTTCCGTTGCTTCCACACCTCCTAACTTTGCTCCTTACACCTTATTATCACCTTAGAATGCTTGATATTGAATTGAAAATGGATAGTGTGTGAAGGGTTGTTTGAGCCGTGAGCTCTAGGGAGGATAAGGGAGTGTTTGTTTAGTTTGAATGGTTGTGAAGGTAATGAGCTAAGGACTTGTGGTTAAATAAGACAATCCTCCAACATAATCTTTCATGAAGATCTCTTGTCCCATATCTTCTATACATATCAAATAAATAATGCAAGAAAATCCCTAAGTGGGACCCTCATATAACCGGCCCAACTATGGGGGGGGGGTATTGGTTAGTTTCTAACTTCTAGTTAAGGATGTTAGTTAGAAGTTAAGTGAACTAGTTAGGTGCTTTATGTGTTATGTCACAATATAGTGTGTTAGGGTGTTCGGGGACCCTAACCAGCTTAGAGAAATAAAAAACAATGCTTCTAGAATTATTTTGGTGTTCCGGGTAATGTCCGGTTGTTCGGTTAGATACCGGTTCGTTAAAGTGCTAAATTGCACCGTTTAGTGTCTTTTAAGTATCTTTTTGTACCCCTTTCAATTCCCAACACTTGGGGAAGTATTCTGACTGATAAACCATACTTTCTGCATAATATTTATGTGTTCAAAGCTGATTTGTGGCTGAATTTAATAAAATTCTGCACTTAAAGTGCGTTTCGGGTGCTTTTTAGTGCGTATCTTAGCTTCCGTAATGTCTATATATAAACCCTTGTATGTATTCGTGGGGTTTAATGTATTCTTGACGTTGGACCTACACCTAGGCTCCAATTCTATTGTCTGATTGCTTTCTGCAGTTTTGTTGACACAGTGTGTCTTACCGGTGAGTTTACTAGTATTTCTGACGCAACGCTCTCGTTTATGCATAAGGCAATATTTTGTAGTATAAAACGTGCATGAGTTTCACTTATATAGAAATCAGAAATTTATTTGTCTTGTGAACTGGATCATGTACGTTCATTAAAGCACAGATCACTGTTCATTTAGTGTACGGAATGTACGGAAAAGTGACGGTTGTCACAGTCTCCCCCCGTTAAAAGAATTTTGTCCCGAAATTCAAGCGATGCCATTGGTCGCAGGGGAGTTGTGAATCAATATGGTCACTTATATTCATGATTTGTCTTCATGTTCCCATGTAATCTCTGGGTCATGTAATAATCTCTATCGTACTCAAGTAAATCAATTATGTCTTTTCTGTGTCGTGTGGACTCTTGGTCCATAACCTTAACAGGTTTTATAGTATTGTGGACTCTTGGTCCGAAACCTTAACAGATTTTATAGTATTGTGGACTCTTGTTCCGAAACCTTAACAGGTTTTATAGTATTGTGGACTCTTGGTCCGAAACCTTAACAGGTTTTATAGTATTGTGGACTCTTGGTCCGAACCTTAATAGGTTTTATAGTAAATTTGTCGTTTGTCGTTGACGTGAATCTTATTTGCGGGAACTATGACTGTTCCTTGAGTCAGACTCCTTTAAAGACTAGACACATGAATGTGTCGCGATCACTACTGATCTTTTTCTGGAAGCTTCATCTTGTGAACGATGGTTCCGATCCTACATCAGGGATTCAACCTTTTCGTTTTTCCACATCACACCATGCCTTCTCTAGGCGAGGCTCTCATTTTAGTCATATTTCTTGTCTTAAATTCTTACGATTTCCGCCGCTCTTCGGCGCAATCTTTCTGTATTTGATATGATCACATATATGTATGCTCTCGCCTCAGATTTTTCCTGACCAACTCGGGCCAGTAGATTGTTTATCTCCGGTCTCCGTTCAACATGACGGGGATCGACTTATTATGTTTCATCTAAAGCTTCACACGAAGCGGTTTAAACGGCGGTGTGATAAATACTATTGTAGGAAAACTCTACTAAGGGCAAGTGAGTGTTCCAACTTTTTATCAAAGTTTATCACACAAGCACGTGTTGTGTTCATACAATCTGCATCGTTCAGTAGCTTAGTCCATCTTCGTTAGTATTCAAGTTTTTATGATCAATGGTGTGCTGCAACCCTTGTGATCAGTAAAGATTGTGCAGTGTTTTCTTTCAGGTAGTAACGTCAAATTTGCGGCGCGCAATTAATGTATCTAGCTCAAGGTTTCTTCTCATGATCCCTCAATCAATGTGCCGCGTATGCAATGTTGTGGTCTCGTTGCATCGACGTACAATCGAGACTTGTCGAGAACGTCACATAATTGCAACTCTAGCTTCTTAGCTCTTGGTTGCAGGGTTGGCATGCATTTCGTTCTTATCCGCCATGTATCTTAAGGTTCTCACTTTGCGAATTCGAGATCCGCCTTTCGTCATCATAGCACATACTGTTCTTTCTCTAAGAGTTGCAAGGTAAATTGCAGCTGTTGCTCACAACCTCCCTTGGTCGTTGGCCATATAAGAATGTAGTCAATAAATGTAGTCATGATCTATCCAGGTATGGCTTACATGTTCGATTCATGAGGTCCATGAATATTTTCGATGCATGTGTTAAGCCTAATGGTACGACAAAGAACTCGTAATGCTCGAAGTGAGTCCTAAAGGTCGTTTTAGGGGTATTTCCTTCTTGTATTCACAATTGAGGACACCTCGCTCTCAAGTCGATCTTTGAGTGGTATCTAGAACCTTACGATTGGTCTGTTCATGTTATCAATCCTTGGCAAAGGACGTAAATCCTTGATACTCAATTTTTCTGGAATTGATGCAAAGGGTAAACTATCAGCTTCTCTTTGTGTCCTTAACTAAGGATGTCACGTCTTAAATTCCTTCTGTCTAGTAGCTCTTGTAGTTATATCGGAAGCTCATGCTTCACGGACAAGGCTAGTTGGTAAGGCGTCATTCGGCACTGGTGTCGCTCCTGGCACGAGATTTAGCCTAAACTCCTCTCGTCGCTGTGGAGGTATTCCTGGCAAGTCTTCAGAAAAGGCTACTGGAGCTTCTTCCATAACGGGGATGTCCTCAGACTCTATACTTGGATATCCAATCCACGCTGGCTATCATATCATGACTTCTCAAGTTAATGGTAACAGAAGGTTCCGACCTTCCATGTCCCTAACTCAATCCTTAATTGCTTCGTCTGTTTAACTAGCCTTCTATACGTCCCCTTCTAAGGAATACGGGACGTCGATTTTACTCGAAACTAGGCCAAGCAGTTTCTTAAGTTCTAAGCATGCAAGGTTAAAGTTGATGCCAGTATTAATTAAAAGTAGATGCATAGGGTTGGTTAATAGGGAACGTACCTGTAACCGCATCTGGATCCTGGCGTGCTTCACTAGTTTCGATCGTGAAAACCCTTCCTTGCTTGTTTCTTCCCAGGACAATTCTTCCTAAAGTGCCCTGCTTCACCACATCTGTAGCAACCTGGTATTCTCTTATTTCTTCCATCTGGGTCCTTCGTCCAACAGGCGTCCTTGTTGTGCCCTTCTTTTCCACATTTTCTGCAGTTAGGCCTCAGATATCAACCTTCATGGTGAAAGTTGCATTCTCCGCACCTCGGCTTAGCCCCCGAGTAAACTTTACCACCGGCCTTATCAGCGGCTCCATCAGTTTTTCTGCCATGCGGCGGATTCACTTTCTTTCTTTTGTTTGCTTTAGAGCTTCCATAGCTGACTTGTGTGCCCACCTTTAGGTTCGAAGACTTCCTTTTCTTATTGCCTGATGACTCCACATGAGTCTCTTTCTTGTTATCCTCAGATTCTAAAAATTTTCCCGCACGTAGAGCTTCTTCAGTAAGCGTAACGCTTAAATCGATAGCCTTTGCGATAGTTGGAGGTCTTGAGGTAGTAACCAAGCTCCTGATTTGAGGTGCAAGTCCCCAAATGAATCGTTCAATTCTCTTGAATTCTGGCTTGACTAAGTAGGGGACGACCCTAGACAAGTCATGAAATCGCTGGACGTATTCAGGAATCTTCGGTCCGTCCATTTTCAAGTTCCAGAACTCCACCTCGAGCTTCTGGATTTCAGCCCTAGAACAGTATTTCTTTTCCATCATTTCCTTGAGCTCGTTCCAGCTCAGTGCATAAGCAGCATCTACACCAAGGGTTTGAACCTGAAGGCTCCACCAGGAGAGTGCGCCATCCAAAAAAAACCCTGAGATATAGGTAACACTCTGTTGGGGTGAACAGTTACTCATTCTTAGAATGGAGTCAGTCTTTTCTGACCAACGAACAAATGCAACGGCACCTCCTGTGCCATCAAAATTCAATGGCTTGCAGTCCAGGAACTGTTTATAGGTACAGCCAGTTGGAGGGTTATTTCCGGTAGTGACACCGCTGTGTTCGGAGTGGAGGGCTTCATGTCGAGCAATTGCCTGTGAGATTCGCTCTTGAAGCTCAGCTTCTGTTCTTGGCAATGTACTGGTGTTTCTGTCACGTCTGGGCGGCATTCTCTTCTGTCAAAAGGTATGAAGTAGGTTAGACAATATTCCATAATTGTCTATGAGGTACATAGCACCATAAGCCATCATGTAATCACCCAATTCCACATGTATATATATAATCAATGTTTGAGCGAGGAAACAATTACTGAGCCTTCACATAGGCTTGCCAACTTGGCTTATTGTTTGTAATAATGTATTCGAGGCTACATTGCCTTGGTCATTCAAGTTTTAGTTATTTCCTGCTACATTGGTTTTCTTAGGTCTTTAGCTTTACTGATGTGTATATTTTCCCAGAGATGGGGTTGTTCGTGTAGGGGTGATAGAGAGTGTAACGTCGCTGAATCTTTTTGAATGTTACCCATCTTCACTTGCTTAAATGTCTTTTCTCAAACATCTCGTATATGGGTAGTCACGAAGTAGGCAAGGCAGGTTTTCTACTTTATAAAGTGCTAAAGCACTGATCTAGGTATTGTTCTACCATTTGAAGGTGTGAACACCTAGAGTTCATTTTTGTGCAGTGATCGTTAGCTTGGCTCGCAGAGTCCACCGGGATTTCTGTGCACTACAAGTCGTTATTACGTGGGCCCCCGTAATAATAAATTGTCTTGCACAGTTACCCCAATTTTCTCTCGTCCAAGCAGATGATCAATCAAGGAGGGGACACTATTGTCCTTATACCTTTATCATGGGAAGGACCATTGCGATGGTCCACGCGCTAACACTCGTTATCGTCACGCTCGCATAGGCACGATGATTAGATGGAATAGGAATAGAGAGAATTCCTAGTAGTTGGAGGGGCACCTTCAAGATGAATACTTCATCTCCCTTTTCTGGTCAAGCATGTCGTCAATCTTGCTTCACATAAGCCGCAGGGATCTCGCCCCGTTTGATTGAGAATTCGTTCAAGGTTGCCGCCTCTGCCTCGTCATCATCACCGTAGTCAGGCACCTTCACGATCGAGAGGGAAGAGCAGCCATCTCCTACGGAAGCAAGCTCAGAATCTTGTTTGGTAATCACTCTAGCTATGAGCTTTGAAATGAACACGAGGTCGATAGCTTCATCGTGCGAGTTACGTACAGTAATAGGAGTCGGAGTCGACAGTATCTTGTTCAAGTCAATAATCATTCCGTACACTTATTTGTATGTATTCGCGTCAATATTTATTCCGTACACTTATTTGTATGTATGTATATCAATAACAAATATGCTACTTAGCATAAACAAGCAATTTATATCACGTATAACTCTCGTTTTCGGGGGGTCATTTTTCTAGTTGTCGATTTACGACAAAACACTACTTGGTACTAGTGGTCACCAAGAGTGTATTTTATTTTTGGCAAGTCTAACTTGTGTAGACTATGCCTTAGTTGGCACCTTATCTTGAGGGTATTCCCTACTAATGTCCGTGCCTTGTCTCTTTTTGAAAAGTGTTTGACTCGTGGATCTTGGCGCTTACGTGAATGCAATGAAAACCTTTTTGTAAAATGTTTTCGTGAGAGAACTCTAGTGATTGTAGTCTAGACTCAAGAAGGAATCCTAGTTCACTACAATCGAAGCTTTGATACCAAACTGTCACACCCTGTCTTTTGCGGAAGCGTATGATGTGTGACTGGTTTAATATCATTGCATTGAATCGTAATAAACAACTACATGATTAAAACGATGTTCATCCATTCATGAAAATTTGAGTATTACAAATACTTGTTAATTAAGTTTTAAAAACACAACCTTCGCCTAGGTTACAATTCAACAAAAGTGGATGACATCTAAACTTGAAGTCTACTTCTAGTTACGACACCTGCGCCCAAGATCCATCCTGTCACCTGAAATACATGTAATTTTGAAAACATCAACAAAAGTTGAGCGAGTTCATGCGTTTTGCATACCTTGTATGAAAACATGGTATGTATCTTGTATAAATCTTGTGAAATAAAGTATTCTTGTGTAAATCAAGTTTTCTTGTGTACACCACGTACTAAATGAATGTTTGTATAAGGACATTAAGGCACAGGGAGCACTCGTAATGGCTCCTTAAAGGCATGTGAGGACATAGGGAGCATTAGTATTGGATCCTTTGGAGTACTTGTTATGACTCCTTGTATGTGTCGATTTCCCTCGACTGTGTTGATTTCCCTCGACTGTGTCGATTCCCTCGACTGTGTCGATTAACCTCGACTGGGACTCCGAAGCACTACTAGGTACTAGTTGTGACCATGAGTGGGGCTCGGTCGTACCCGTTAGATCTAACCCTCGTCCCTAATTAATGAGTGTTTTTAATGGCTTGGTACTAGTTTTCACCAAGACTTTATGGCATTTAGTATTATGTATGTGCTCACATGATCTAGTATTTCCTAGGCATCTCTTAAAACGCATCATACTTGGTACTCGTTCTCACCAAGAGTGCTTCTTGTATTTTGTATTCTCAAATCGCATCATACTTGGTACTCGTTCTCACCAAGAGTGCTTCTTGTTATCATACCATTTATAAACATTGTATTATTTGTAATATGTATTTCACCCCCGAGAGTTATAAAACCAAAAACAGTTAAAGAAAAGGGGGAGCATGAACTCACAACTTTGCGTTCCTGCGTCGTAAACTTCACCGGATTTGCTTATCTAGCGTCGTGGCCTAAACGTGTTTTATTAACGTTAGTCACTAGACTTGTATCGCACAAGTACAAGTCACTATCTTTTGTAAATGTGTTCTTGTGTTAAAAATAATTTATATTTTTAACTATCTGTCTTACTTATATTATTTTCTCAAAAATAAATATAAGTATCTTGTATTTGTCTAAGTATGTTGTATGTGTATTTTTGTATCTTCACTCCTTAGGAGTATTTAGTGTATCTTCAAGTCCTAATACACTATCAAGTATAATACATACTACATACACTTAGCACAAAAATTGGTGATAAAATATATATATTTTTCTCACAAATATACATACTTAATATCCATTTTTATTCTTGAAGAAATCCTCATTTCTTAACACAAAAGTTGGGGACACCTTGGTAAATGTGTTTAGATACATTTTTAGGGAATAAGTTTCTCAAAAACTTATATTTTTCTAAGTGTCAAAATTTTATAAAATTTTGGCAGAATTTCCTCTAAAAATGGAGGTTTCCTATGTTTTCAAAACATGTGTTTATTTCTTTTAAAGCATCCTCAACAATCAACAATATGCGACTTCTTCTTACTAAACTTGTCAAGAACAAGCATAAACTATAAACCCATGAACTTGAATATTTATGAAAACATATAGTAACTTACTAGCACACTTAGTAAGTCTTGTTACCTTTAAAAGTGTGATTAGTTTCTTAAAAACTCCATTTTCAAAGAGTTTGATTATTCACAACTTCTAGTCATATTTTCTAAAAATATTTCTTTGTGAAATTTTCTTATTACACAAGTGTTTCTACACTTGTTTATCCACTAAAAATGTGTTAGGTTTATGTAAGATCCAAGTTTTAACGAAACTCACACTTTTCACTTGGTTCTTTCGAAAAACTATTCATGGATCTTTAGATCTACAAGCTTATAACTCATTTTGATCTTTATTTCGCAAGAAAATATGTATTTATTCAAGTTCATAGTTTATGTGTGGATGATTCCATCATCCACAACATTTCTAACCTTCACATCTTGCTAGTTCATGTTCTAAAACATGCTCTAGCAAGTCCATGTGATGAACTATATCATTTCAACTAACAACAACAAACAACAAGCATAACAACACAAGAATAACATGATTTCATCACCATTTTAACCATTCTTCATCACTTTGTTAGTTCATGTTTCAAGACTTTGTTTATGTTCTTAGTGTTTCTTATTATTTCACCATTCTTTTCACTATTAACCATCAAAAATATGAAGAAGATGAAGATCTAAGAAACTTACTACTAGCACAAGGCTAGGGGAGTTCAAGAGTATAAAAGTGGTGGTTAAAAGAAGACGAGAGAGGTCCTTCAAGTTCCGTTGCTTCCACACCTCCTAACTTTGCTCCTTACACCTTATTATCACCTTAGAATGCTTGATATTGAATTGAAAATGGATAGTGTGTGAAGGGTTGTTTGAGCCGTGAGCTCTAGGGAGGAGAAGGGAGTGTTTGTTTAGTTTGAATGGTTGTGAAGGTAATGAGCTAAGGACTTGTGGTTAAATAAGACAATCCTCCAACACAATCTTTCATGAAGATCTCTTGTCCCATATCTTCTATACATATCAAATAAATAATGCAAGAAAATCCCTAAGTGGGACCCTCATATAACCGGGCCAACTATGGGGGGGGGGGGGTATTGGTTAGTTTCTAACTTCTAGTTAAGGATGTTAGTTAGAAGTTAAGTGAACTAGTTAGGTGCTTTATGTGTTATGTCACAATATAGTGTGTTAGGGTGTTCGGGGACCCTAACTAGCTTAGAGAAATAAAAACAATGCTTCTAGCATTATTTTGGTATTCCGGGTAATGTCCGGTTGTTCGGTTAGATACCGGTTCGTTAAAGTGCTAAATTGCACCGTTTAGTGTCTTTTAAGTATCTTTTTGTACCCCTTTCAATTCCCAACACTTGGGGAAGTATTCTGACTGATAAACCATACTTTCTGCATAATATTTATGTGTTCAAAGCTGATTTGTGGCTGGATTTAATAAAACTTTGCACTTAAAGTGCGTTTCGGGTGCTTTTTAGTGCGTATCTTAGCTTCCGTAATGTCTGTATATAAACCCTTGTATGTATTCTTGGGTTTTAATGTATTCTTGACGTTGGACCTACACCTAGGCTCCAATTCTATTGTCTGACTGCTTTCTGCAGTTTTGTTGACACAGTGTGTCTTACCGGTGAGTTTACTAGTATTTCTGACGCAACGCTCTCGTTTATGCATAAGGCAATATTTTGTAGTATAAAACGTGCATTAGTTTCACTTATATAGAAATCAGAAATTTATTTGTCTTGTGAACTGGATCATGTACGTTCATTAAAGCACAGATCACTGTTCATTTAGTGTACGGAATGTACGAAAAAGTGACGGTTGTCACACGGGGTATCCTTTATATAACAGAAACGGAGTTGAGGGGTATTTTTACACTATAGAAATGGAGTTAAGGGGTATTTTTACACTACGGAGATGGGGTTGAGGGGTAGCCCGTGCTACCCCTATTAACACTATAAGTCTGCCACTGAACGGAAGGAAATCAAAAGAATTCCTATGGTTGTGTAAAGAAGAAATCACCTTGACCCAAAGTCTATCCTTTTTCACTTTGAATCTCCAAGCCCATTTGAGGAGAAGAGCTTTATTGATAGAGCTTAATTTTCTCAAACCAAGGCCACCCACAGTAACCGGGGATGCCACCCGATCCCATCTGACCCAATGCATCTTATCCCCATTAGCACTACCTCCCCATAAGAACTTGCGAATAAGGGACTCGAGCTTATTAATCACACCCAGTGGCAACTTATAAAGAGCAAAGTAGTAACTCGGGAGGCTTTCGAGAACAGACCTTATTAAAGTGACTCTCCCCCTATAGATAACGTAGCGGCCTTCCACAACGACAATCTAGCTTCAAACACCTCGAAAACCGCTTTCCAATTAGCTATTCGATTCATATTTGCACCGACCGCGATGCCAAGGTAATTAAATGGATAAGATGCGGTAAGGTGTAGTTAGGGCTGGCATATCGTGTATACCCGTACACGATAAGACACGACACGATAAGACACGATACACGAAACCCCATACACAAACACGACACGATAACTTATCATGTCCTTTTTTTCAAACACGAACACGACACGATAGACACGAAAATTACCTGTTAATACCTGTTAACAAGTCTGTTCGACTGTTATACACGAAAATTACCTGTTAATACATGTTAACACGAACACGACATGCTATCAGAGAGTTACAGAGGGAGTTTAGGGTTTTATTTTTTTTTTATTTGACTGAGGAGTGAAAATAGAAAGGAATTAAGAAACCCACACGCACATGGCTGATGAGTTTTACTTAATTTAATTTCTTATCGTGTACTAACGGGTATTAACAGGTAAACAGGTATTTAACCTGTTTATACACGAAAATTAACAGGTAATATCGTGTCTACCTGTTTGGTACACGATACCTGTTAACTTCGTGTAGGTTCGTGTCGTGTATTCGTGTAAAATTGCTAGCCCTAGGTGTAGTAGAGTAAGGTATAAATAGCAATACCCTAATGCAAGTCATCCCTATGTCGTAGGAGCACTTTATTTTAATGAAGTTTATGATGAAAGTCAACTCTTTGTGGATGCTGGTTAAATTTTTTCTTCGGTTATTTTACTCAGTGTTGTAAAATTTGCAACTAGTCTTTTTTTTTTGGGGTAAAGGGTTACCCCGATTAAATTTCATTCATCAACCAAAATAAAACAAGTGAGGAATAAAGTAAACTCAGTTCTCTAGAATGACATGCCATTACTAGAGTACACACACAAACCACGAAAATATCAAACACGCACAGAATGCACACAAGTCATACTTGACAAACACGAACCAAAAAAACGGTTACAGCAAAAACACGCTCATAAGTTAGCCGCATTCATCTTGATCCATAAGCAATTCTCTTGGTAAACTCCACTCTAGTAATACTTGAGTCACATGGCTTGTTCTTTTAAACTTCATTGTGTGTAGTTTCATTCGAATGGTCATTAGAATCACCTCTATAAGTTGATCCGCATTCCTTGTTTTTGAAGAGAATAGCCTGTTATTCCGTTCCTGCCAAACAAAATAAGCGGATGCCGCCACCACTAACTTGGCAATGATGTGAGTAGCTTGGTTAGAATCCACATGCTGCATTAAGTGAACCATGATTTCCTCCCATGTATTTCCGATATTTCGCATACCCACTTTCTCCCGAACTCCATACCAAATTTTAGTTGCAAATTTGCATTAAAAAAAAGGTGATCATGAGAGTCCGGTCCAGATGTACATAAGGAACAACACAAGAGATTGTAGTTTGCATTACCCGACGCACGCCATTTGCTCATTATATCCTGAGTTTTTAGTTTCTTGCACATAATAAGCCACATAATAAATGAATGGCGAGGGATAGCCTGAGAAAACCACACCAACCGATTCCATGGGACCTGATCTTGCACT
Source organism: Helianthus tuberosus (assembly GCA_030545235.1). NCBI lineage: Eukaryota > Viridiplantae > Streptophyta > Magnoliopsida > Asterales > Asteraceae > Helianthus > Helianthus tuberosus. The sequence continues at coordinate 44,642,316 of CM060429.1, read as the reverse complement.
TGCCGAATGTCATTCCACACGCCATACGTACTATAATCCATATCATTACCCTCTCTGGAACGCCAAATAATCCTATCCTGAGCATAGGAGTTTAACACTACCATAGGGAGATTTTGCAAAGTAGGAACTCTAGATATCCAAGAGTTCGGCCAAGCCCATTCGCCATTTAGGACCATGTCTGCAACCGTGCACCCCATACTGAAACCCGCATTAGATATCATTCGAGGTGTGATAAAAAAATTCAATGGACATAATGTATCCCATATGTCGAACCACACAAGAGTATTAGCACCATCACCCAACTTACTCCATACATGCTGTCGTATGATTGGCCGCAATTGTAACATCTTTCTCTAACCCCATGTGACATTATTCCGGATCGGCAAATCCCAAAAGCTTCTATCACGAATACGATACGAATGGGCCCATTTAACCCATAAGGATTCCCTATGTGTTTGGAGACTCCAAATATGAGCTACCATAAGCGCGTTATTCATGTCAGAGATTCTCCGAATACCCAACCCACCTTCATTCTTAGGCAAATAAACGCGACTCCATTTCACCTTCGCCTTGCCCTTAATATTATTACCTTGAGCCCAAAGAAATTTTCGCATCCTATCTTCAAGATCCTGGACAATTCGTTTCGGTAATATAAACACGGAAGCCCAATAAATGTGCATAGAAGATAACACTGGTCTGATTAGTTGAAGCTGGCCAGCAAAGGATAAGCTTTTAGCTTTCCAATCAGTGATTTGAGCTTCCATATTTTCAACCAGCTTTTTACAATCACTATATATCAATCTAGAAGAGATTAGAGGGACTCCCAGATATCGCACCGGAAGAACACCTTCCTCGAATTGCCTTATATTACGGATTTGATCTTTTACATAATTCGAAACCCCACCAAAGAAGGCTGTACTCTTCGTCAAACTAGGCACCAACCCCAACATATCCTTAAATAAATTCAAGGACTCTAGAATAACTGCAGCTGAATTCGGATCACCATGAGCAAACAAGAATAAATCATCTGCAAAGCATAAGTTAATAATCCTTTGCTTCTCACATTTATGATGGAATCTAAACTCAGCGTTTTCTTCAACTTGGTTTTGAAGGATCAGAGTGAGGATCTCCATTACCAGATTAAAAAGATACGGAAACATAGGGTCCCCCTGGCGTAAACCCCGCTTCCCCTTAAAATAGCCATGTAGATTCCCATTTATAGCCAAAGAGAATGTAGTGGAAGTAACACACACCATAACCCATTTGATCATTTTCTGGTGAAACCCAAATCCACGTAAAATATTCTCCAAGAATCCCCAATCAACCGTATCATACGCCTTTTGAATGTCAACTTTAAAAGCACATCTCGGTGGTCCATGGTTACGATGGTAATTATGCATTAATTCCTGGGTAAGCAGGATATTATCTGATATCTTTCTTCCCGGGATGAACGCTGACTGATTAATGTTGACAATATCTTCTAGGCCCTCCTTAATGCGAGACGTGATAATCTTACTAATACACTTATATAGAGTATTACAGCAAGATATAGGCCTATAATCAGTAACAGATGCGGGAGTCTTTACTTTCGGAATTAACGAAATCACCGTGTGGTTTAGCTGATTTAGAAGCTTGCCATTCTCGAAAAAATCTTGAATCGCTAAGCAGACATCCTTTCCAACCACATCCCAAGCCTTTTTAAAGAAAATAGATGTATAACCATCCGGACCTGGCGCCTTATTCCCGGTAATGGAGAACATAGCTTTTTTAATTTCATCCTCAGTCACTGTGCGGACCATATTACTTGCTTTGGCCGACGACAAAGTGCTCCGAAAAAGATCTGGACTGGGACTATTAACCACCTGGCCTACACTCCCAAAAAAATTAGAAAAATGATCAACTAATACCTGGGCCACTGTTCCCCCTTCGTGTAATTGACCACCCGTATCACAAATTGTGAATATTCGGCTCCGGTGATTTTTGGCTTTCACCACATTATGGAAGTATTTCGTGTTTGAATCCCCAAGGGTCAGCCAATCGACCTTCGATTTTTGTTGTAAGAAAAGCGCTTCATCATGAGCTGCATCCTTGTATTTCGGAAGAAGTAAACTATGCTTAGCTAGCACATCATCGTTAGCTGGATGTTGGTCCCTTAGAAGCTGACACTCATCCAGCTCCTTTCTTGCCATCCTCACATTTTCATGCAGGTTACCTTGCTGAAAAAACAACTTTCGTAAGGGGGATTTTAGTAACTTGAGTTTGACGACAACTTGGTACATTCGAAATCCTGCAATGTCTTTACTCCAAACCTGATTGACTTCTTCCAAAAAACCATGCTTCTCGGCAATAAGATTCACGAATTTGAATGGTCTTGGTTTATCTCTAGAGACACTCGGTAACTTCAGTATACATGGTGAATGGTCCGAGACCCGAAATGGATGGAAATACGCTCCAACATTCGGAAATTCAGTAACACAGTTCATATTACACATGATTCGATCCAGTTTTTTAAAGATAGCTCCACTTTGTTGCTGATTATTCGTCCATGTATAATGTAATCCCATGCTATTAACATCAAATACTTCTATGTTATCCACACACTCTTTAAACTCACGAGATCCGATATTATAAGTAGAAGCACCCGTACTCGTATCATCATGAAATAAGTAGGCATTAAGTCCCCCATAATTACCCACGGTTTATCTTTCATAAACGAGCTATGACCACACAGATTGTGCCACAAATCCCGTCTATTTCTATAGTGGTTATCCGCGTAAACAAATGAAAAAAATAACGACTTTTTGTCTAGTTTAAACATTACTTGGGTGTGTATCACCTGATCAGATTGCGAGAGAACCATAACATCAGCCATATTTGGATCCCACCCAAGCATGATATGAGTTCCTTTTCTACAGCAACTGGCATTCGTTGTCCAAAATCACGAGTTAAAGACCTTCTGACAAACCTTTGACACATTAGACGAGTCCACATGCGTCTCCATAATAGCACATATCTGAACATGATTATCCACTACTACCTGCCGAACCTCCTTCTGTTTGAGGGAGCGGTTCAACCCCCTTATATTCCATGAAGCAAGGCTACCCATGGGCACCCGCTGAACCAGGTGTGCTTGCACCCTCAGAATTCTTATCAATCTTATTTCCCATATACTTCGGAATCTCATCTAAGAGATTATCAACATCAGTATCATCGATCAGCACCTCATCCATGCTATGTGATTTTCCTTTTGATTTTAAAGTTCCTCCCGAATCAGCTCCCCCACTTGTTTTCTCCTCCAAATTATCAGCATCATTAGACAGAATATCAAATGGATTCGATGTTTGAATTCGGTTCAGGTTTGACCCCTGATTCCCTGGATTAGACTTTTGTTTTACGACCGGACGGTAGGTAAATTTAGGCTTTTGGTTCTTCACATTCACACCCTGATTCTGAGTTCTTTTAGCTTTCAAAACGGGTTCCTGAAAGTCGTCCTTATTTCTACTGGTTACATCATTCTTATATTGAACAAGTTTCACCGGACATGAAGTATCTGTATGGCCAAATACACAGCATGAAGAGCATCTCATCGGTTCCCAGTCATAATCAATCCTTACCTCAACTTTTGCATGGTTGTTCCCCTCCAAAGATGGTATTGCAACAGTAATACTCTTCTGCAATTCTTTATCCGCATGAATCTCTACCAGAGCCCTTGCAAAACTGCTCCTACCCCACGATTCCGCACACATTGTCGCTGTATATGAATCCAACATCTTTGGGTTACCTATCTTCGATGCCAACAAACTCAGTCCATCCTCTGTGAAAGCCGTCAAAGGTATGTCATGCATTTTTATCCAAACCGGCACCGTTTTGATATCTTGTTTCTCAACCGTGACATTCGGAGACCACTCATTCAGAATAATAGGGACATTCCTGATAGTCCACGGCCCATCTTCCATCAATTTATCCAATCCCTCTCTCGTTTTAAATTTAAAGAAAAAGAATCCTTTTGCGTTCATCATAAGTCTGGACAGACCATATTTGACCCAATTGTTTTTCGCAAAGTAGTCTACAACCGGAAAGGCTAGCCGTTTACCCAAGAAGTAACCATACAGGGTGTTTTCATATCGTTCACTCACCTGCTTAACCGAAGAGATAGGAATAACAACGTTAGCTCCTTCAACAGTCTTATTGGATTCCATCGGTCTGAAGTTAACTTTGATTGGCTCCTTCTTTGACTTTACAATGTTAGCAAAAGATACAGGTTCCTTCACAGTGTTGGTTGTTGCCGTAGGCATATCTCCAGAGAAAGCTCCACTATCAAGGTCAACCGGGTCCAGTTTTTCCGAGTTCTGGGTTCCATAATACGATACATTCTCTTGCAATACTCCATCTAAAGAAATCTCTGTAGGCTTCTGATTATTAAAGTTTGCAACCGAAATAGGTTGCACATACGGATTCGCAACCGGTTTAGAGATTTTCGACAATCCATCCAGAATGGATACATCAAAAGTTGAATATAATCCCCTTCTCGGCATTAACGGGTTACCTTCTATGTTTGTTATCTTCAAACCAATCCCTCGAACAGGACTTGCACTAGCCTCCCCTTGAACCGGTGACGTACCCCCTTTATCAGGAACCTGTTGAACATCCCTATTCCTTCCCATGCAGTCCCAATGTTACGTAAACCAGACTATTCCAAGATGCCGAAATAAAATAGGAAAGATGAAAACCCTACTCCTTAAACCCTAACATCAAACTTTAGTCCATAACATATTAAGATAACGTATCAATCTAGCTAAATTAATCTCAGTTAACCGCGATCAATAATCGTCAAATTAATACATCAGGATTTCGGATTAATGTCTAAGGCGGCGATTGAACGAAAAGAAAAACACAAACCCTAATTCAAATCGGTCACTAATGCTAACGAGTTCGTTATAGAATTTTGATAACTCAAAGTTCTAATCACAGACTGTTATGCATAAGATCACAAGAAAAACTAGGTTTGCAAGCAAGAACACGAAGATCGCCCGCAATTAATCGCTAGTCGGTCAGTAACTGAGTAATTTTTTGTTAATCAGTCCATCAATCGCTAGTCAGGCCTAGCCGGACCTAGTCGGGCAGGCCCAAAATCGGTGAATCCGGTAAAAATCTTGTATATTCTGGCCAAAACCTCTAAATTCCGGCCATTTTCCAACAAAACCATGTGAATTCTAACAATTAATCTTGTATACTTAAATAATGAGCCGAGTAAGAGTTAAAACCTGGCTACTTAAAATATTTACCTATAAAAATGTGTTTATGTATACATAAAACTGAAAATTACATAAAAAAACCCGATCCGATTAATCTCGAGTAATCGCTAGTCACCACCTCACCGGCCGACTAGCGATTAGCGAGTTCTCCAACCTTGATTTTACTAGCGAATTAGCTCACACCAAGGGCCTAGATGTATCATAAGGTTTTTCAAAAGTAATATGCTTTATTTGGAAAATATGGGTGAAAACACTGTTGGGGAGCATCAACAAGCGTTCGAGCTTGTCGGAGGATTCGTTCCATCAAGTGCTTTGATGAAAGAACATGCATAGGTCATATTTATATATTGATTATTTACCAAATTAAAGGAAAAGGGGGTCAAAATGATTGTATAAACCAACCTGGCCCGTATTAAAATTATCCTTAGTAGTTTCAGGTTATACCCGTAAGATTAAAAAAAAACTTTTCAAAAATGAAATCGAACCAATGGGTTGAAAGGGGCCCAACAAGGGCCATGTTTTATTTATGGGTTACGTATAAAGTTGAAGAAAAAAGGGATAAAAAGTGTTTCTGGATCAACCAACCCAACCCATACTAAAATCACCCTTTTTGACCCGACCCTATTATTTCTTCCCTGTCATTTTGCTACTTATTATCATTCTAGAACCTTCTAATCTTGTGAACTAATTCAATTCGATTACATTTTGCCTGTAGAGAATGGCGAGGTTATAACTTTACTTGATGTAGCAAAATCTTTATATGACTCAACTGCGCGTATGGAAAGGGCAACTGAAAGGGGAAAGGCAATAGCAGTCGTTGTTGAAGGTATTGAAACCCACTTGGAAACTTCTTTTTCTGGTCAGGTAGTATAATCTTTATCAGACCAGTTTACATACTGGGTTCCACTTTCACACACTTTTCGACCTCCACCGCCACTAAACTCGTTATCCAAAATAAAACATCAGCAAACACCTTATCTAATGCACCTGGGTTCTCAATTAGTGCACTCACCCTCCAGTCAATACTATCATGTCTAGCCATATGTCACACCCCGACCACGTAGAACATAACAAACGTGGCGGAAACATCGGGGAGTGTTGTAACAGAATTAATTGTTTCAAATCCATGGCAATTGAAGTTTCGTTTTATTGATTAAAAGTGTTACTATGTCTTAACAAACAAAGAAAATACAACATAATTAACTAGTCTTGCATCTTTTATTGTCACTAAAGCCCAAGTCTGCCTATGTGTATCTTGATCATCTTGTGCAACAGCTCCTGAAAAACACATGTGAAAATAGGTACGTCAGCATAAAAATGCCTGTGAGATACATAGGTTTTGTGAAAATAAGATTCATGACTTATGTTTGAGAAAATGTTTAGTCATGAACCTTGTTATTTGCTTTGTCTTTTAAATCATTTGAAAAACGATAAGATCAGATGATAAGTATAAATAAATGTAAGGTTAAATGAATAACCAAGTAAAATGTGTTTGTATAAGATAAGTTGTTTATAAATCAATGTCTTGTGAAAAGTATGTTATTTGTATGAAATGTTCTATGTCTCAAAATGAAATGATTCAAATAAGGTTACGACATGTAATACCATACAAACACTTATATATAGGAAGTACCAGCGGCGTATCCACCATGCTTGTATCATATTACACACGCATCGTTACTTAATCACATAATCAAACCAAACCAAACAATGTAAAATATTCATGTCAAGATGTAAATCATGTCAAATGTCTATGTCAAATATCCATGTCGAATGTTTATAATCTATAAGTAGTCAAGTAATGTATAACCAAAATGATATGTATGGTAAGTAAAATTAAGACTACTTAAACCATAAGTAAAAATGTACAAAACAAAGTATTGAAGTAAAACTTGGTTTAAATCAAAGTTATGTTTTGTAGAATAATGCATGCTTTACTGATACAAACACTTATGCAGTATGTTAAACGCAAACATTCAAGCCTTGAGACAGTCGGATAACCCTTTCAGTCAAGGTTATCAAAAGAATTGTATTCGGATTCAGTCATTCCTTACATCCAAACAAACCCGGGATGTCAGGAATGGGATTTGTCAAGTCCTATGGTACCACTACTTACTCCCGAGCGGCGTAGCAAATGTTAATGAATGTTATATAGACCCGTTAAACAAACCAAATGTCATACCAAAATGTAAGCATGTGATGAAGATAATGTACCTAGTATGCTAGAGTAAGCATACAAGGTAGAGCTGTAAAACAATGTGTCCATATGTTACTGGAACATATGCAACAGAGATACAATGTAGAATGATGTACTAAGCATGTTATCAGTCAACATACATAGCAGAAAAGTAATGTAAATCAATGTGCTTAGCATGTTATCAGTCAACATACATAGCAGAAAAGTAATGTAAATCAATGTGCTTAGCATGTTATCAGTCAACATACATAGCAGAAAAGTAATGAAATCATGTACTATAATGTACTAACAAACATAGCAGTATATGATGTTAAAACAGGAAAGCATGAAAGTAACAAGTAGGCACATGTGTTTCACCCCAAAACAGTTTGGAAAACAGTAAAAGAGGGGTCTATGTACTCACTTGAGATTGCTCAGAAGTCCTAGGATAATCACCAAGCAATGCTAGAGATCGCGGAATATCAAACGGTACCTAATATAGGTAACTACATTAATAAACCGGACCTAAATCGGAGGATTGGGTAGCATTAGGGTTTGTAAACCAAACGAGTGTAGAGACTCGTGTCATTTGGTTTAACAAAGCCTACATACTAAAAGAAACTTAACCTAAGAGTTTTCGACCCATTACGACCTGTTTAGGTAGCTTATGCTACTTTAACGCGTCGTTCGCGTGAAACGCGTTCGGACCGCCTAACTAGCCCTATGACAAGTGTTATATGCCTAAACATATTACATAATCAGTTATGTGACAAAAGTTTAGGTTACATATGCTTAATTACCAATTATACATGAAAAGGGTATTCTGGTAATTTACCTAAGGCATATAAACTACCTATCATACAACTACTTAAACGATGTGACCATAGGGTATAACCTCGGAAGGTTATTCCCTACCTACTATGGCCACCTAATGTGTTTGGTCGGATCCTAATGATCGACCAAACTGGGTCGGGTTCGAAGGTATAAGCGATTTATTAGATCGCTTACCCTACGACCCTAAACAACGTGGAAATCAGTAGGCATAGTCCCAAGGGACTATAACCAACGTGATTACACTCACGTTGCGAAGTTCAAACGAACTTCGCATTGACCATTACTGGTCAACGCTGAAAGTCAAACAAAGTTTGACTTTCTGACTCGAAAAGCAGTAAAATAAGGAAAAGAACGAAAGAATACTTACCCAGGGTCCCCGAATGCTAACCCAGATCAAAATAGCTCAGGTATGAAACGAAGGTTCCAACTTAGAGTCTTTTCAATCAGATTTGTGGGTTTTTGTGTTGAGTATGGATGGGTATTTATAGTAAATGCACCACCGTTAGGATCGTTTCTCGTAGTACGTGATCGAATCCAAGGCGTACACTTGTCGGAAGCTTATGGTAACTAAGTTGGCCACTCACCATAAGGTATCAACACTTGGCATTGGGATTAGAAGTGGGTAACAGCTGTTAACAGCTGGATTAGAAGTTTCTGATGTGCAGACATAAGCTTACGGACCGTAACACTGATAGTGTTGAGGTCCGTAAGGCAACAAGTTTGGCAGAATTACAGTTTTGGTCCCTGCAGTGCAATCAGCCCATTTTCGACACGTTTAAGGCCCGTTAACCGCATTTCAAAGCTCTAAAATGAAGTTAAAGTATAGGGAACTTAAAATGTGTTCAAAAATATCTCGGATGTCGGTTCGTTTAGCCGTACGAACGCGATGTTCGCTTAATTACGACGGAATGCGCACAAGCGCGAAAAACGATCCAAATGACGCGACGAATGGATTTTTATTATGGCGAACACTAAAATATAATATAGTCATGCTTACATAAATTTTTGGATGTCCAGATGTATTCAGAACGTAAGTTATGCGCGAAAATGCAAACTTGTGCACTTTTTGACGCTTTTAGTCCCTGAATGACACAAAAGTTTATTTTAGCACACCTAACCCCTCAAAGCCTATTTCTAAGCTATGTAAAGGATATTTATGGTATGTTTAACTTATGGTCATGTTCCAGAATGTCTGTTACAGTTCAAATTGGCATACTTTCGCAGTTTGTCAACTTTAGTCCCTGTAAGCTATTTAACTTTGATTTCACCACACCAAACCTTCCAAAACTTATATCTAAGTTATGTAAAGGTTATTTAAGGTATGTTAAGCCTATTTCACTATTCCGGAGTGTTCGTTGGATTAAACTGGTTATATCTACTCATCAGAGCGCGTATAACCCTCCAGAAAGCGATTTAAAGCTTGAAATTGAACGAGAATTGATATGTGCAAATGATACACATATTTTTACAAATCCCAAGTATGAAATATAATATTTCATTGGTTTGGTATTTGGTTGATGGCCGTGGAGGCACAGGTGTTACACCATAGCTCTTCACGCTCTAGCCGAAAGGCTTGCTTTAGGCGTGGTGTAACAACACACCAAAACACCTCAACCGAACCTTGAGCGGAACAACGGACATACACAACAAGACCCTGGAAACTGGAGGTCGGAAGCTAGAAGCTCATGTTACTGTAAACATTGGGTCTCAAAGCTGCAAGTCAAAATGATGTGATTTTGCCCAGTGAATAAAGTTGCATAGAGACACATAATCCTGACAATACCTAATGAGGCAAGGTTATCCGCACAAGCAACATCATCAGAGATAAGCCTTACAATGTATGAAAGTTATGAGCTGGCGAGAAGCTTCCCTGGGCAGACCTTTCTACGTATAAAAGGGAGACTTTTTCCAGCAACAATGGTATGTTCTCACTACTCTCTCTTTCTCTCTCTATAACTACTCTCGATCTTTTATGTTTAACTCTTAGAGATCAATCGATTGATTCTCACGCCGGAGTCCAAACGCGGGAGGCCACCTTTCGTGTTAAGGCTAACGGTATTCTTTGACTGCAGATCCCGACAAGGAAGCTATCATTTGGAGTGGATCCTGGACCTTTCCCTTGCCATACTCTTGTTGTTTTAACAGGTAGGGTGACCGATTGCCCATGACCCGCTTACTCAAAGAGGGCCAAAATTAAAAATAAAACTATATATTCTTTAAATATATAGAGACCTATTTTTTATTCGTTTCCTACCCAAGATTTTTGAGAATTTTTAGGGGCAACCCTAACATGTATGGTAAAATTACCACAGCTTGTTTTACAAACAATGTAAATATATGCTCATTGTGTAGATTTGACAAAGATATCCATTCCATCAAATTCTTTGAGTGGATTTTTTATAATATAAAAAGTATAAAAAGTGGTTGTAAGTGGATGGGAGAGAAAATGTTACTGTTCATCTGTATATTTGGGGGGACACTGTTCACCCCCTATAATTTTTTAATATATTTTGAAAGTGGTTGTGAGTGGAGGAGAGAGAAAAGATAATGATAAAGTTATAAAAAATATTATTTAATTGAGAATGAGAGAGAAAATGTATTATTTTTTTGTGTAATTTAAGGTGAAAATATAGTGGAATGGATGTTAGAGCATTCTCATCCACTCCATCAAAGTAACCTTTATCTTTAAAATATAAAAAATCCTTCTAAAAACTCACTCCAACCTATCCACTATATCTATACTCTAACCTTATATATTAAAAAAAGGGTACAGTAACTTTTTATACATAAAAAGCTCCTGTAGCTCCCCATCTCCATCAACCACACATCTCCCACCTCTCTCCTTCTCCTGCACATCAACTACCATCAACAAATTAAGCAAAACTACCAGCAAGTTCCCACTTCTCAGGTTCTGATTTGTAAAGTGTGGAGGGTTCCGAGTTGAAAACACTTCCGATTTCATAGGCAATGATGTAGCTTCTATTGGAAACTAGGGTTCCGATTTGAAAACTAGACAAACAGGTATGATTCTTTCTTTGTTTTGTGTTGTTGTATACAAAGATTGTAGAGTTTGTCATGTGAATGTTAAGAAAAAGTAGCTGTAAGTATTAGGGTGGATGAGATGTCGGCGGCGGTCATAAGGGAAAACGCGATAGAGGTTGGGGTTAGAGTGGATGCAGAGAGGAGTTATATGAGTGGTTCTCAAGTGGAATCTTGTTGGTTACAGGAGAAACCCGACTTGAATAAGAATATGGAACTGAAAGATCCAGATGGAGATTACCGGTGAGGCAGACTCGGGTTGATTATTTTGTTCTAAGAACTCTTTTTTTTTATTTTATTTTTTCCGGTATTATCAATTTCTATGTTGGAAACAAACAAATATTTGTATGTTGGAAACAGATGAAACAATACCAGTATTACATTCAGAATCACGAATTATATATGTATGACTAGAACTTATTAGCTCAACTTTTGTTAAAGTTTGCATCTATTTGGACAATTGACTTGTAATTTGTTACCATCTTAAACGCTGCTGTTGGTTGCTTTTTTCGATGATATATTTTTTCATTGGGTTTGGGCCAGGTATGGTATTAGGTGATACTCGACCGATTACCTGAAACCTGAGGTATGATATCTTCACTAGCATGCTTATTTTGCTAACAATATTTGACTTGTTAATGCACAGGAACACCTGGCCCTGAGCGGTTATCTGAAATGGGATTGATGGAACTAGGCTTACTGCCATTGTTACTGGTAATTTTACTTTTAGATCTGTTGATTCTTGAATTACCCTTTTTTATGTTGTAGGATGGTGATAGTGTTGAGCTGTTAGCTAGTAGGTTTGGTGTTAGTATGGATCGTATTGAGAGTGTTAATGGAATTGGTGATCCTGATAATATTACTGTTGGTGCTCTTTATTACATACCTTTGAATTCTGGTTAGTTTTCACTTTGTTGCTTTTGCAGTTAATTACACCAATAACCATCGTTGACTTTAAAACAGGGGCTTTAGTTAGAGATTAACCGGTGATTTTGTTAATTTACTAATTTAGTTAAACCTACCATGCCTTTTTGTTGCTTTCATTATAGATGAATTTGACTTCATTGGTTTATGCTTTCCAGCATATTATAGTTAATTTCAATATAATTTTGTTTTAATCCTGTAGTTCCCGGTGAGCCGTATCCTATAGAGAATAACTCCACACCTGCACCTGTTCCATCACCATATTCTGATGCAATTGTTGTAGGTAAGCTATCTGTTATTCTGTTTAATTCTTGCTTATGGAGTTATGGTCTTTGGTGCATGAAGTCTCAATGTAGGGATCATGTCTCCTCCGTTCACGCTTTCGCAAGACAACATTGAACTGCAGTTTGCAACCAACCATATTGAAGTTCCTTCGGAAACTGTATATATGAAGCTTCATGACATAGAATCAATATAACAGGATTTGTTTTTTTTTTTCGTTTGGTTCTGAGATGTTTATGCCCCTTGGACACCTTTGTTTACATTATTTTTTAGTATTCGAAGCAAATATCTTGGCTTATATATATTCCTTGTCTGCTGTTCTAACTGGATTCCATGTTCTGTAGCCTGGCTGTTCTAGCGAACTTACTGGAGTTGCAACTACTGAAGCCCAGCTTATCCAAGTTAAGGTTTGCTATTTCTACCTCAATACTAGTATGTATATGCTATGGTGTCATTACAATGAGATATAAAGTTTCCAACTGTTGACTACCTCACACGTGTGCCTATAAGTAATCATATGCACAACTTTTAGTTTCAATAATGCTTTTTTTTGTTCTTTTTTTTAATCTTTTTTGGTTCTTTTTTTTAATCTTTTTTTGTTCTTTTTTATCTATGGTAGTGAAAATGGATGGTATGATATTTGATTTGATCATTATTGTTTTCCCAAGTGAATGTATATAAGTATATTATAATGTGCAGTAAGTGGACACTGACAAATTCATTAATCCTGTGTTAAAATTGTTATATTAGAACATTGTGTAAGTTTTAGTTGACTATGGAGTTATAAAATGTGAAAAGTGTGATGAGAAGAGCGTATACGGTCGATCTCCACACTAGTTTTGTAATTGATTATCACTGTACACTAGAGGTTTTTAAAGTTTTATACTGTCTGTAATTTCTTGTTACTTTTGTTTGATATTTAGTTCTGTATAATAGGTTTAATTTTTTTAATGGTTATTGTGATGTAGGGGTCATCTGCAATCACCTTGGTCAAGAAGGAGAAGAAAACATGTTGTTCAGCCGAAACAATGGAGAAGTTTATTTGCAGAGATTTCGGATGTTAATCTTCGGAGATTTCGGATGAGTTAAAATAGTGGGTAGTTAAGATTGTAAATGAAAGAAAGAGAAAAAATTAATAAAAAAAGAATATAGAGATAAATATAAAGGATAGGATGTGGAGGGTTTTTTAAAATAGGAGGTAAATTTTAAAAAGTAGTGATTTTTTGTTAAATTATAGGGTTAAAGATAATGGAGTGGATGTGAATGCTCTTAATGTTGTTACTGGGTGCTTGGTGTAAAACACAAAACAAATATAAATCATCATTAAGAAACCGAATGTACATAATCAGATAATACAGTCCTTACACTTTATAGCATTTAGTAAACACACACCCTAAAAATTGGTTTTTATTGTCATCTCGTACTTTGGACGACATGTATCATTGCATTCTGATTTTTTTTTTTTAAATATACAAAAGTAACCTTATTGGGAAAGGCTTCAAAACCTTTACAATAACGTAGAAAAAACATGTATTAACGTTCGCTATATACACAAAAAGTACAAAGCAAGCAATATTAATGAAAGTTGCATATTCTCAAACAACACTTGTATGACGCAGCGAATGAAACAAGTGTAGAATGACTGTCGATCAAAACGTGAAAATGATAAGTGACGAATGAAGCAGGTCACATCTACGAGTCAGGAACATGAGTTCCAACATAGCCGAATCCCATTATGAAGAATGCTATTGCTTGTACATATAGGTAAATGAAGTACCTGTCCTTCCCAAATGCAAAATCGTAGCAACCACACGTAAATAGGAAGAAACCCATACCAAGCTCTAGCATAAGAACCCTATTGAAAACCATACGATCTTTCATTAGTTTGTTCATGCTTGCTTAATAACACAATAAAATTTAATTTAAACCGAAATAAAAATGGGTAACGCCCATGTGCCCTCATAGGCTTATTTTTTATGTCTTTTAAAACATGTATTAGAGACGCTTTGTGGAGAAATGAGAATACCTTTCCCCTATTTTGAAGTGGGGTGTTTTAAGTTGTTTTGTTGCTCCTTTAACCTTGGAAGAATCTCCATGCTTTTCGGTGACAACCCATTCATTCACTCTTTGAGCCTCAAATAATCCAATAAATGTAGCCTTAGTCCGATGGAGGGACATAACATTTTCAAATAGAATCCAAAACACCAACAAATGGAAAGATCTCGGAGTTCCCACTGCATTCAGAATAGTGATGATGGTTGGGATATAAACCGCACCCCACCTTGGAATAATGATTTCAGGCACCATCACAGTTGCGGGAAGCACAACACAATAGAACACGAAGGTAACAATATGAGCTACGATCTTTCTTACAAAGAAGAAGTTGTACATCACGTATAGCTTCTTCGACAGTGTCACTCTCTAGATTAAAAAAAAAAAAAAAAAACCTTCAGTAACACTTTCCGTTGGTCAAATAAACTATTAGAATTGTTAAATAAAAATTGGTCCTTTAAATCATACCTTATTTCTTATGATCTCGAAAACCATTTTCCTAAAAAGATTAGCGGGACCACAAGACCAACGATGTTGTTGGTAACGGTAGGCTTTCAGTGTACTTGGCAGTTCATTTTTTACCTACACATAAAAACAAAGAAAGAAGGTTTATCATGACAAATAGTTTATGTTAACATTCAATGTTTGTGGACGGATTTAGAGGGTTAAAGGGGTTCGTCGACTCTACAATAGCCTAATTTTTAGTTAACAGGAATACCCCTCAAACTGTTACAAATAAAGACTACTTATTTTAGGGTTATTGGATTTTATCACCCCTAACTGTTGGTTATTTGCCGCCGCCACCCCCAACTATCACTTTGACGTCCGTCACCCCCAACTTAACACTTAGTGTGTTCTGTCACCACATCGTTAACTGATCACTAACTTTTAATCTTGGTACTATACTTTTGGGGGTGTCATAGGGATCTTTGGAAGGTTTTAGGGATCTTAGGACACCCCAAAAGTATAGTAACAAGATCAAAAGTTAGTGATTAGTTAACGATGTGGTGACAGAACATACTAAGTGTTAAGTTGGGGTGACAAGCGTCAAAGTGATAATTAAGGGTGGCAGTGGCCAATAGCCAATAGTTGGGGGTGATAAAATCCAATAACTCACTATTTTATTGAAACTCCCGCCTAAAAAGTTTAGAGAGTGACTTAAGATACGCCGCTGTCTGTGAGACTTGAACCCAAAACCTCCCCCCCTCCCAAAGTGTTTAAAGACTTTGTCTTTGCCAACGGACCACCACCCCATTGATATACGCCGCCTACTTACTCTAGAAAAAAATAGCACATTACCTTTAGTGAGCCAAGGTACAAGAACTTCCATCCTTTAAGACTAGCTCGGACTGCTAAATCCATATCTTCGACTGTAGTGCGGTCCTTCCACCCTCCGGCCTCATTTATTGCCGCCATCCGCCATACTCCGGCAGTCCCTAAACATAGAAGAGAGGTCGTCAATTTCTTGTAAAAAAACAGTAATAGCTCAATGCAAACATACCATTGAATCCAAAGAATGCGTAGGTAGAAGAGCCAACTTCTTGTTCCACTTTAAAATGGTAGTCAAGTGACATCTCTTGCATTCTTGTCAATAAACATTCATCTGAATTCACTGTATCACAACATAAAATATACACGTTTCTATTTATTTGCATATCTATTAAATAAATATGCATATCTGGATGCTACTAATATTTTTAGGCATCATTAACCTTCAATCTATCAAATAGAGAGGAGATCCTGTATAAGACAAAAATTGTGTATGAAGTGTAGTACACAAGCTCAACGAGTGATCTCCCAAACTTGGTTTAAAAAAGCGCGAGGCGCTCCGAAGCGTTTTGGTTCCAAAAGCTTTAAGCGAAGCTTCAAGCGCGAAGCGAGAGCTTCACGTATACGAAGTGCTCAAAAAAAAAAAAAATTGTACACATCAATATGACCTATTCTACTTGTTAATCAATAATAAACACAAAAGCATGATTAAAAAACACACTTAACACATAAAAACATAGTAAAATCATAAATTAAAGTATGAAGAATCGCAGGAGAAGAGGAAGGGAGCGGCTGAATATGTTAAAAGATAGCTAACGTTCTCTTTTTAGGGTAAAGAAGTAGCGGCCTCATTTAAACCCTATTTAAAGACTACTGGGCCTAAATAAATGACCCAAATGTGACTTGATTGGGCTGAAGCGTCACCTCAAACCAAGGTCGCTTCGCGCTTAAAGCTCGCCTCAAAACGCTACACGTGTTGTGACGCCTCAGAGCAAAATAAGCGACATTCCCAGCGCCTCACGCTTTAAGCTCGCTTAAAGCGCGCTTTTTTTTATCAGAAACTATATATTAAAAAAAACAGTGGATGATTTTCCCTCGACAATCCGTGTAAACGGATTAATTTCATCGATTTTAAGGATAACCAACTGAAAAAGAGTTATTGTGTCGGTTTAAAGGTTCTCTTTCACTAACAAGTTAAATTTTCAAACAAAATTTATAAACCGTATATATATGATCGTTCAATACAAGAGTGTCAAGACTAATATGAGTATGTAATTATTAAAATTGTATAAACACTACATATGATTTTATCTGTAATACACATAATATAATGTAATTAAATTTTCCCCTCTAATTCTCTCTTCTACGTATCTTCACAGGACGTAAACATTATTGGCTCTTATTGTTTTATTTAGTAATAGTAATAATTAGTCATGAGGTTACATCAAATATAAAAAGAACATACGTGGAATCAACTTTTTTGTCATCATTATATATGTGAATATGTGATGTAATGAAAAAAGATCCAACTTTTACACATGAGAATAAATATGAATCTTTATTGTGATATTAATCAAGTACATATTTCTTTCTGTTTTTTTTTTTCTTTACTTTTGGTTACTTCGGCACGGTGTAGCATCGGTTTCATGCGATAAATTTGGTTTATCGAAGTGGCAAACCACTGCAAACATAAGTTTACTGATCAAACTTGGTTTCATGCGGTGAACCTTCACTGAATCGGGGAGAGGGAGGGAAGGGGAGAGAGAGAGATGGGTGTGTGGCGGGGTCCATGCTTTCTCAACCAATCACGCATTTTTTTTAAATAGTTTACCTATTCCAAAGTGTCTAATCACCGCCAACGTTTTTGAGCAATAGGTAAATAAAATAGGTAAAATGACGTGATACTGTTTGATTGGGTGATTTGAGAGTTTACCTATTCAAAGTGTCTAACCACTCCCTACACCCTAAACAAACTAAATTATATTAGGGTGGAGGAAGTGTTCACCAAATGGTGAGTATTTAACTTATTTTCTAACCAATAATATCATGTCATGTCAAGTCCTCACTTTACTGCCCATTTTGCACTCAATCACTGGCAATGGTCAAACATATGAAGAGTGGTAAACAAATTAAAAAAAAAACAAGATAAATATGTGATTGGTTGAAAGATGTTAGGACCCGCTATTAACCCCCTCTCCCTGCCACCTCTCTCCTCTTCCCCACTCGCTGAATACATATCTGCAAGTAAAATTATATCTAAAATCCGTGATCATTTTATTACAATACTTGTTATTATGTATATAATCAGACAAAAATTGATTCTTATTATTATTTGTTCATGTTAACTAGAGTTCTGCGCTCGCGTTCCGGGGCGCTAAACCGAATATTTCTTAGTTTAATAACATGTACGCCTTTATTTCGGTTAGTTATACATGCTACTATAGTTATGATAAAAAACTACCATAGTTATGATAAAAAAAATAACAAAAAAGATGGCAAGCGTGTAATTTAGAGTTGGGGGCAAAACAATAATTTGTCAGGACAAATTAGCGAGTGCTAGACAGCTGTTTGGCACGACAAAATCTAAATTTAGTCAACAAGGTAAAATAAAATACTACCATAGTTTTGCTAAAAAAAATTGATGGCAGGATTGCATTTTTTAACTGGGATAAATCGTAATTTAAAATGGAGGTGAAATAATATTTTGAACTGAGGGCAAAACCATTTTTTTATTTTAAATTGGGGGTAAAATCGTAATTTTTTTAACTGAGGGCAACATCGTAATTTTTAGCTGGGGGCAAAACCAAAATTTTATTTTGAACTGGGGTGAAATCGTAATTTTATACTGGGAACCAAATAGTAATTTGGCAGGACTCTAGCTGGGGGCAAAACCATAATTTTATTTTAAACTGGGGGCAAAGTCGTATTTTTTTAACTGAGGGCAAAATCGTAAATTTAGGCGGGGGCCAAAAAAATATATATATATTTTGAATCGGGGGCAAAATCGTAATTATAAACTTGGGATAAAATTGTAATTTGGCAGGATCTATAAATACCTATTATATGCTAAAAAAAAGGTGGCCGCCACTTTTGACCAACCACCTAACTGAACTATTCCCGGGGAAAAATCGTAAATTTTTAACTAATGGCAAAATCGTAATTTTTAGCTGGGGGCAAAACCAAATTTTTTTTAACAGGGGGCGAACTCGTAATTTTAAACTGGGAACCAAATCGTAATTTGGCAGGACCTTAGCTGGAGCAAAAAGTATAATTTTATTTTGAACTGGGGGCAAAATCGTATTTTTTTACCTGAGGGCGAAATCGTAAATTTAGGCAGGGGCAAAAGACAAATTTTATTTTGAACTGGGGTGAAATCGTAATTTTATACTGGGAACCAAATAGTAATTTGGCAGGACTCTAGCTGGGGGCAAAACCATAATTTTATTTTAAACTGGGGGCAAAGTTGTATTTTTTAACGGAGGGCAAAATCGTAAATTTAGGCGGGGGCCAAAACAAAATATATATTTTGAACCAGGGGCAAAATTGTAAATATAAACTTGGGATAAAATTGTAATTTGGCAGGACCTATAAATACCTATTATATGCTAAAAAAAAGGTGGCCGCCACTTTTGGCCAACCACCTAACTGAACTATTCCCGGGGCAAAATCGTAATTTTTTAACTGATGGCAAAATCGTAAATTTTAGCTGGGGGCAAAACCAAAATTTTATTTTGAACAGGGGGCGAACTCATAATTTAAACTGGGAACCAAATCGTAATTTGGCAGGACCCTAGTTGGGGCAAAAAAACATAATTTTATTTTAAACTGGAGGCAAAATCATACTTTTTTACCCGAGGGTGAAATCGTAAATTTAGGCAGGGCAAAAGACAAATTTAATTTTTAATCGATGGCATAATCGTAATTTTAAACGTGGGATAAAATTGTAATTTGGCAAGACCTATAAATTACTATTATATTAAAAAAAAAGGTGTCCGCCACTTTTGGCCAACCACCAAATAGAACTATTACCGCCATCAACTTGTAAATGTATGTTTTAAACTGGAGGCAAAATCATACTTTTTTACCTGAGGGTGAAATCGTAAATTTAGGCAGGGGCAAAAGACAAATTTTATTTTTAACCAAGGCATAATCGTAATTTTAAATGTAGGATAAAATTGTAATTTGGCAAGACCTATAAATTACTATTATATTAAAAAAAAGGTGCCCGCCGCCACATTGGGCGAACCACCAAATAGAACTATTCCCGCCATCAACTTGTAAATGTATGTATTGTAAATATATAGCTTTATTTGTTCATGTATTATGTTTATTGAAGCATGGAGAGATAATAACAAGCTAGCGGTTTCAACGAATTGTAAAACCATTAAAATCTTATGTCAATTTATCAGTATTATTATGCTTTTGATTATTTTATATTGTAAAACCATTAAAATCTTATGTCAATTTATCCAGTTTTATTATGCTTTTGATTATTTTATATGTTTAAAGCAAAAATATAAATCAAATAATTTCTCTAGAAACAAAGTTCTAAGAGTAAATTTAACGCACTATTAATCTAACTATTACTTTTATTTTAACGGCAAATTTTGATCATTGACGAATCACGAGAGTATCACGCGCCACTAGCGAAACCATCTGATCACATTCCATCTCAACTAGACTATAATGCATATATACCAATTCATGAGGAAACTTAATAAATCTGGGAAAACCCCCGTGTGAGAGTCAAACCCCGGATCTAATGGTCCTTAAGCCTTATATCCCACTACTAAAATGTCACTAGGCTATAATCCCCTAGGCAATATATAAATATTATACAGTTACTTATAATATAATATTGATTTTTTTATATTTCAGATTCACCTCTTATACTTATACTTAAAATAAAGCTCATCTTATTCCTACACCTCTATATTTTATTTTTATACTTTTTTTCACTTCTCTCTCACTTTCTCTTTATTTATATATATAGGGTTAGGCAAACGTACAATATCCCTTATCGTAAAATATGTACGCGCTCATCTCAGCCGTACGATCTGGTGCGAATTCAAATTTGAACATGTGATTTATGCTGAAAAACCAACATGCGAAATTGCTTTATATACCAATATGCGATTTCATCAAAAATACCAACATGCGAAATTGCTACAAAAAAAAAAAAAAAAAAAAACATGCGATTTCATCAAAAATCCAACATGCGATTTCCAACATGGTTTTTTATAACATGCGATTTCACAAAATCGTACGTATTGTACGTTAAGGGATATTGTATTTTACACTTTCACTATATATATATATATATATACACACATATATGAATAGAGAGAAAAAGAGTGTATGAATATTAACACCCTAAAATAATATATACGTCTTTAAACGATTAAACAAAAAAAAAAAATAGTGACAACCATATTCAATCAGGCATAGAAATTAAACAAGGGAAAATATATATAGAGATAGAGTGAAAAGGGTTGTGAAAATAAGATTTAGAGGTGTGAAAATAGTGGAAGCCTTAAACAAATAACCACTCAAAAGACCTACACATCCGATAAACATAGAATGAACAGTCCTAGTAATCTACCCATAGGGCTGTAGACGAGCTGAGATGAACCGACTCATTTTTCTTAACGAGCTAGAAAGTTGGGCTCGGCTCGGCTCGGCTCGTTAAAATCTCGAGTCAGCTCGTTTGTTTAAAAAGAGTTTATATTTTTGTATATTTTTACACATAATATATATAAATCCAAAAAACAATAAATAAAACATCTTTTAGGCTAATAGAATGGTAATATTGGACAAACTATAAATAGAACTAACAAGAAAAGATTCTATGTTAGCTGCCTTATTATATTTTTTTTTTTAAATAATATTACTAATTAAGATCATAGCTTAACAATCTATTTGTTTTGATAAAAAATAACCATGTTACTAATTTAACAACATTTCTTAAATATATTAGAATATACACGCACACACACATATATAATTTGGGTTTTAATTTAAAGAGTAAAATGCACGGATAGTCCCTGTGGTTTTGTAAAATAACAACTATAGTCCCCAACTTTTAGAAATTACACCGGTGCTCCCTGTGGTTTGACAGTTTGTTACTCGGATGGTCCCTGGAGTGGATGGGGGTTAGTTTTCTCAGTTAAGTCCATCTGAAATTACTTATTTAACCCTTGCTTTTATAAAAATATAAAAAAATACACACAAAACCCACACATACTCTGTGCATAACCCATACATCAGATCCCTCTTTCTCTGATCTCAAACACACACCGCACCATCACCACCGTTCACTCCGAACCACCCCACCGTTCACTCCGAGCCACCACCACAAGAACCCTCTCCGGCAATGTGCAGACGCGAATTGCAGGTTGTTTGTTGACCGGAGATTTTAGACGGGATCTGCAAATTGTTGGCTGGAGATATTTGTTGATTGTAGTTTGCAGGTTTGTGATTTCGGATTAATGAGGATTATAGTTTGCAGGAAAAACAAAAACCCTTTCTGCTCTTCATAATTGTTGCCTCTTCATCTCCGGCAAGTTATATCTCCATCTCTTCGTCTCCGGCGAGTCGCCACCACTACCTCTTCATCTCCGACGATTTGTAACCGTCGGCCCCTTCTTTATTTTTTATGATCACAAAATTTACAACCAATTTCATTCTACAAAGTATACATAAAATCTAAATCATTATGTTTCTGCAATTTTTTCTGTGAAATTGATGTCAAGTTCGAAATCGGACTTCAATATTGACGCCATGAATCGATTTGCATCAGTAAGCACATGAATTAGGGTTTAGATTTGCAGGTGTTGGCGGTTGAAGTTTATGAATTAGGGTTTGTTTTGTTTTAGAGAGAAAGATACTAAGTGTTTATTGAGTTTGGGGTGTGTAATGATCATGATGAGTATTAAAGATGATGATGATGGGTATAGTTATGAAGTTCTTGACAGTGGTGACTGGGTATTAAAGATAATGATGATGGGTATTAAGTTATTAAGTTTGGGGTGTTTTGTTTTGTTTTTTTTTGTTTTTGTTTTTTTTTTTTGAAGAGAGGGGTAAATAAGTAATTTCAGATGGACTTAACTGAGAAAACTAACCCCCATCCACTCCAGGGACCATCCGAGTAACAAACTGTCAAACCACAGGGAGAACCGGTGTAATTTCCAAAAGTTGGGGACTATAGGTGTTATTTTACAAAACCACAGGGACTATCCGTGCATTTTACTCTAATTTAAATGAGCCAAACTAGCTAGCCAACGGGCCAACTAACAAGCGAGCCACGAATTGAACCTACCATGGCTCGGGCACAGCTCGTCTAGAAACCGAACCGAGCCAACTCGTTTAAAACCGAGTTGACTTCGAACCAAACTTTTTTCGAGTGAACTTCGAGCAAGCCTCGATCTACGGGCTTTTTTGAACGGCCCTATCTACCCATACACATCATATACACACAAACAAACAATAATGTGTAAACACCACCAAAATGCAAAGCTCCTTCAAAATTTTATTACAAAATCGTATCATTCTCCTAAAAGTTTTTAACTTTGACCCTACGTCTCCACAAGCTTTTATCCTCGACCATGCCCTTAGAGAGATGCAAATCTTTAGTCCAATTAGTTTTCATTTAACTTTATTTCCTCCATTAACTCACGTTCATTATCTTTTCTTAAAAAGTGGAATACATGGATGTTCTGAAATTTTTTGATGCTCTGGTAAAAACTTTGTTGACAACGATGTCGCAGCCAAAATAGATTATCGTAGGCTATACGATTATTGGTGGCGTGCCGATATCCTGACTAACCGATTCTAACCGAACAATAATATGTAGTGGTATCGCTATCAGTTTTCGTTTTTATTGTTTTCAGTTGATGTAAACATGTGTCGATATCCTTTTGAGCATGCCACGTCTTTATTATTTTTTGTTTTCTCTTTCAATTGTTACAACAAATGACTATGCTATAATGAACCGAATTGATATCGACCGAATTTCTGTTGCATAGCGTAGAGGAATCCTATTAACGTATTTAAAAAAAAGTCGACTAAATTATTAAAATTAGAAAAAATTAAAATAGCATGAATTTATTCAATCCTCTTGCTATTTTCAAATTAATGCTTATTTACATTAAACCGAACTTTTCGTTTATTAGGGTATTTCTATTATTTATTTTTGATGCGGTAATTCATACTTTCTAATTTATATACACTACAAACCACATAGATAGCGTTTGGTACGAATGAATAGAAGGTGGAATAAAATGAAAAGAAACATGTTTGATTATCATGTGATAATAGAATAGAGCATTCCAAAGGAATGTAACTCCTAAATATAACAATTTCAATTCCTTGATAAGGGGGTGTTTTTTCATTCCTTCAAAGAATGTGAAAGAAATAAATTATTACTATATTTATATTTAATATTAATATGAGTTAAATGCCATTTTAGTCCCTGTTGTTTTGGTCATTTTGCTAGTTTAGTGCAAATGTTTCATTTTTCACCCGTGGGTCCAAAAATGTTTCATCGTTGTCATTTTTAATCCACTGGTTAACTTTCATCCATTTTTCTGTTAACGAGAAGACCAATTCGATCATTTTATATATAATTCAGTTAACTAGAAGGGCAATTTGGTCATATAAAATGACCAAATTGGCCTTCTCGTTAATAAAAAAATGGATGAAGTTAACCCAGTGGGACTAAAATGGCAACGGTGAAACCATTTTGGACCCACAGGGTAAAAAATGAAACTTTTGGACTAAACTGGTAAAATGACACAAATCACATGAATTAAAATGGCATTTAACTCTATTAATATATATCAAAATTTTTATTATTACTTTTTTTACCAACAATATATTATTATTATTATCGAGACAATTATATTTTTGTCGTTTTTAATACAATTGTGTTTCGTTACTTCGTCTTGTTTTGTCTATCAAATTGTACAAAGTAATGATTCATCCTATTCACATATGAGTAACCAAACATAACAATGGAATAGAATGATCAATTTCATTCCGTTGTCCATTCCATTAACCTCGTCCATTCCATTCCCTTATTCCATTCTATTACCTCATACCAAACAGACAGTGTCAGACAGCTAGCTGCCTAGCACTTTCCCATTGGTCCGGTCAAATTACGAATTTGCCTTGTTTAAATTTACAGTTTACAATTCGTTTTGGTTTTTTTCCTCTTTGCCAAATTACGATTTTGTCCTTAGTTCAAATTTACAGTTTTGCCATTGTTTTTGCTTTTTATTCCTGTCAAATTACGATTTTGCCCCCAGCGTAAAAATACAGTCATGCGATCGTTTTAGTTTTTTGGCAAAACTATGGTAATGTTTTTGTTTTAATTGGTTGACTCAGTGTATTTTTCATTCATGCCGAGGTGGCTGCCTAACACACGCTCATTTGTCCTGAAAAATTACAATATTGCCCCCAATTTAAAATTATAGTCTTTCCATCGTTTTAGTTTTTTTTAGCAAAAGTATAGTAGTGTTTTGTTTTAATTGGTTGACCGATGAAATTTTTTTTGAGACCGTGTTATGAGTAGTATATACAAGTAACCAAAACACAAACATAAATATTATGAGAGAGAAATATTTGGCTTTAATATCCCGCAACACCGATAGGGGTAAACACTAGTTCTATTAGAAAAGTACACTTAGTTTTGTTCACCAGGTAGGTTAAACTCTTAACCGGTTAAAAAAATCAAATTCTTATATTCAACACCTTAATACTCTATACCACAGACCCTTTAGTGTTTACAAGGTTATGTAGTCGCAAATATAGAATTTCCAGATTTTTAAATTAAAATAACAAAAAAGTATTTGTTTTTATTCATTCATTTCCTACATATACATTTCCTACGTATAGGGGAATAGTGCCAGACAGCTTTTCCTACATATATATTTCCTACATATAGGGGAATAGTGCCAGACAGCTGCCTGACACTCCCCTATTGGACCAACCAGTTTATTGTTTTACATCCATTTTAAAATTACGTTTTATTACCGTTTTGGCCCCTCAGTTCAAAATAAAATTACGTTTTTTTCCCCATCTCAAAATTAAGATTTCCCCCTTAATTCAAAATTACGATTTTGCCTGGCACTCCCGCATTGGACCAACCAGTTTATTATTTTATACCCATTTTAAAATTACGTTTTTGCCCCTCTTTAAAATTATGGTTTTGCCACCCCAGCTAAAAATAAAATTATGCTTTTGTCCCCAGCTCAACAGTTTATTGTTTTATATCCATTTTAAAATTACGTTTTATTACGTTTTGCCCCCAGTTCAAAATATAATTACGTGTTTTCCCCATCTCAAAATTACGATTTTCCCCTCAATTCAAAATTACGATTTTGCCTGGGCACTCCAGCATTGGACTAACCAGTTTATTATTCTATACCCATTTTAAAGTTACGTTTTTGCCCCTCTTTAAAATTATGGTTTTGCCCCCAGCTAAAAATAAAATTACGCTTTTGTCCCCAGCTCAAAATTACGATTTTCCCCTCGATTCAAAATAAAATTACGTTTTTTCCCATCTCAAAATTACGATTTCCCCCTCAATTCAAAATTACGATTTTGCCTGGCACTCCCGCATTGGACCAACCAGTTTATTATTTTATACCAATTTTAAAATTATGTTTTTGCCCCTCTTTAAAATTATGGTTTTGCCCACAGTTAAAAATAAAATTACGCTTTTGTCCCCAGCTCAAAATTACGATTTTCCCCTCGATTCAAAATAAAATTGTGGTTTTGCCCCTCAGCTCAGAATTACCTTTTCCGCCCCCAGTTCAAAATAAAAATTTGTTTTTGCCCCCAGCTAAAAATTACGATTTTGCCCTCTATTCAAAAAATGTGATTTTTCCCCGTTTTAAAAATTTATGATTTCGCACTCAGTTCAAAATTACGTTTTTTCCCCGGTTCAAAATAAAATTATGCTTTTGCCCCCAACGCAAAATTACGATTATGCCCTTGGTTCAAAATAAAATTGTGGTTTTGCCTCCAGCTTAAATTTAGCGATTGTGCCCTTAGTTCAAAATTTATATTACGTTGTTACCCAAGTTCAAAATTACGAATTTGCCCCTGTGAAATTTTACAATTTTGCCTCTATGAAAATTTACAGTACTGTCATCACTTTAGCTTTTAGCAAATTACGATTTTACCTCAGTCAAAAAATACAACTTTCCCTCAGTTGAAAATTACAATATTGCCATTGCTTTAGTTTTCTTTTTATCAAAACTATAAAAGTATTTTGTTTTAATTGGTTGACTCGATTTAATTGTTTTTCGTGTCAATAAGCTGCATAACACTCGCTCATTATTCGGCAATCGCCCCGCAACGCGGACGAGGACATCAACTAGTTCAACTACATATTAATAATTAGATATTGAATAGTCCTTAACTTGTGTCGGTGTATAGTGGAAGTGTTAGTGTAAGTGGTCCAAATTGCACCCACCGGCACATGATAACAATCAATGTTTGAACGGAAAAGACAACTTTACCCTACCATAAGTAGAAGAAATTACAAGCAATGTAGAGTTTAGAGACAAAAACACACTGGGCAATTTCGTCAATGATGTGCACCAACACCAAACAAAAAGCTTTTATTTTCAACCACATTTCTTTCATTTCATTTTTCATTGTCTGAAATTTGTTATTTTTTAGATATGTTCACATTAAATATTGAATAAATATGTTGACTCATTATTATTTTTTCACATATACTAAATTTTCATGTCTAACATATTCTTATTTTTATTTATATTATATTTCATTCTAGTAGGATGGCTAAAGAGTTAAATTTCGATCGTTACCCTTTTTTACTCAAACTTTACGTTTAGGCTTAAGTTTGTTTGAGCGAAACATATAACAAGAAACTCAGAAGATGTAAATTACCGAGCTCAAGAAGGACTAAACTCAAGCTTAGCTTTTCGATACTTGAATATATATAAAGTAGAATTTTTAAAGGATATTGTTGTCGGTGTTTATTTAAAGAATTTTAATTTGTAATAAATAATATGCATGTATTTGGAATTAACTTCATTATCAAATATAATTTTACATATGCTTTTATTCAAAACCACATTTCTTTCATTTCAGTTTTCGTCTTTATTGCAGTATTGAATATTAAGATTTCCTTTATATGAAGATCTTAGAATTTGAATATTAACTTATAAACTTGATCTTTGAATATTAACCTATAAAACTTGAATTTATGTTTGACTATCATGATTTGTATTATATAATTATTAATAACTTATGAACAATTTTGTATTTATATTAATTTGAATTCCCTTATGAGTCAAACTTATTTTAAACTTTATTACATTTAGACTCAAGCTTTTTTGTGTCAAACATGTAAATGTGCATACAATAATATATATATAAATAACCAAGTTCGAGTATATAAGTACTAAACTCTGATTTAAGCTTTCAGTGTCTTAAATATATAAACTAGAACAAATAGCAGGATATGATCATTTAATAAAAAAAAGTCGAAAAAACAATAAACAAATTTTGGCTGATAGTAGTTCTAAAGTAACTTTGTGGTTTTCTCTTTATCGCCACACATAACTGGAATGATCAAATGATATATAAACTTTTTGAAAGAATTAATGATCATACTCTGTTATACTTCATATATTTATTTTAAATTAATTTGCCCTGATGAATATATTAATGAAAAAAGAACTTATACCAAAAAAAAATTTGATTATCAAATATAACTTTTCATATACCTGCAACATGTTTGTTTGTTCATGCTTTAAAATCAATATCTTAAGTTTTTTTTTCTAACTTAATTTTGAAGTCTGGTCAATGAGGTGGTGGTGGAGTGGTAAGGGAGAGACTTGGTGTTCTAGGGGACCCAAGTTCGATTCCTGCCCTCCCCATTATTTCCTGCGGCACCTGGTGATGATGGGAGACTAGGCGAATAGGCGAATAGGTGGAGATCGCTAGTTCGATCCTTGAACTGAGCGGATTTTACCTCACCGCACTGTCGTGCATTCGGGCGAGTGTTCAAGGGCTTCGGCCCTAGGTGAGGGTTTTCCCCGGTTCGGAGGTGAGTGTATCTCAATGTGGTGAAGTCTGATTCTGACGACTCATAAAGTCAAGCTTATTTTAAAGTTTTAAACTTTGCCCTACTCTCTAGTGGCAAAGTGGCTTATATGGTGGCGGAATTGACAACACTAACTGTGGGGACTATTTTGCAATATTAAATTATATTACACGTGCCCCAAAAGGCTATAACCAAAACGTTCTCTTTTAACTTATACATATAGATGTTGTCACCGACATAATTTTTAAATGACTTAATATTAGGGAAAATTACGGCAGTAGCCGCTTGACCAGGCATTTTAGCAAACTAGCCATTTGACCAGGCATAAAAAAGCCCGGTCACGCTCCCCTATCCCAGTGAACCCTCATTTTTATGCACATTCAATCCAGCCACAATCAAGCGGACACGTGTCCTCTTACCTGAACGGGCTTTATGCCGCTACCTGCCCAAGCCGAGCCGCTTCATGCCCAAGCCGAGCCGCGTCGCTTTCCGAGGCAGAAATGCCGCTACCGCTGCCATTATGCCGGTTCACCTGTGGTTAAGCCGGTACACCTTTGGTTAAGCCGGTACACCTGTGGCCAAGCCGGTATACTTATGCCTTTTCATTTTCCCGCCAACCGCTGCCACTTAAGCCCGTTCAACCTGACCCCGAGCCGCTACACCTTGCAAATATGCCGCTTCAGGTAAGAGGACATGTGTCCGCTTGGTTGTGGCTGGATTGAAGGTGCATAAAAATGAGGGTTCACTGGGATGGGGGAGCGTGACCGGACTTTTTTATGCCTGGTCAAATGGCTAGTTTGGTAAAATGCCTGGTCAAGCGGCTACTGCCGTAATTTTCCCTTTTAATATTATAACATTTTAAAGTTCATCATAAAGTTTGATGTGATATATATACACATATTAGCAGGAGAAAATCTGTTAATTTTGGGTGTTAATATTCACTTACTCTTTCACTCTATCTCTATATATATAAATTTAATGAGACAAAGTGAAAGGATGTGAAAATAAGATTTTAGGGTGTGAAAATAAGATAAGTCTTAATTTTTAACTGACCTTTTTTTTTAGAGTTAAATGCCATTTTAGTCCGTATGGTTTTAGTCATTTTACCAGTTTAGTCCAAAGGTTTCATTTTTAACCTGTGGATCCAAAAAGGTTTCACCGTTGCCATTTTAGTCCACTGGGTTAACTTCATCCATTTTTTCTGTTAACCAGAAGGGCAATTCGGTCATTTTATATGTAATTCTGTTAACTAGAAAGGCAATTCGGCCATACAAAATGACCGAATCGCCCTTCTCGTTAACAGAAATAATGGATGAAATTAACCCAGTGGACTAAAATGGCAACATTGAAACCTTTTTGGACCCACAGGTTAAAAATGAAACCTTTGTACTAAACTGACAAAATGACACAAACCACAGGGACTAAAATGGCATTTAACTCTTTTTTTTAATTAAGAGATAAATATGAAAAGATAAATTAAAAGAAACGAAAAAGAAACATTAGACTCACAGGATTATTACGTAACCACTTATTTATTTATTAACTTTTTGATTGAAAACTAAACTACTATTAAATATTAAACTCACGAAATTTTGACGTAACATTATCAAATCTGAGTAAATGAGCACTTTACAATAATTGGCAAGGGCGAAGCTTAAGTAGAGCGGGAGGGGGCGGTTGACCCTTCGAATTTTCGCTCACAGGTGGAGAGTAGTTAGTTTTCGTATAGAAATTTTTGGGTATATACGTTTTCGACCCTCGGTCGGAAATCTCAAGCTTCGCCACTGATAATTGGTGTAAATTAGAGGATTTTTAGAAAAAAAGTTATTTATTAGAATATTAGTTATAGAATTATGTTTAGCGGACTTTATGTATATAAGGTTTAAAACCACATTTGAGAAAGGAAAAAAAGGGGTGAAAGTTGAAACTAAATTAAATCGAACTTTCTATATAAACACTTGATGACAATATCAACTCCTTTCAAAATAATAATAGTAGGAATCTTTTGATATGACACTCTTTAACTTATAAATAATTTGGTATATATTGATTTAGTTTATCATTATGCTTAATTTATTGCCTTTTTTCCTCAAATAAATCAGCCATGTGTATTTCTTTAAATTATTTTCACTATTTTGATATACTTTATAAAACACACATCTATATATTCTTTTTGGAGTTAAAATATAATTCTTTGTAGAATCATAAACCACGTATTGAATTGATAAAAAAAAATATAAATAGTTTTAGAAGAATAATTACCGAATTTCCAACGAGCTTGAACGAGACCAAGTTCAGAGTTATGATGAAGAAACGGTATGGTTTGCCAGAGAAAGTCAGGTTCGGGTTGAAAATCTGCATCGAAAATGGCGACATACTCACATTCATTAGCATAGCGATGCTTTAGACCTTCTTTGAGTGCTCCGGCTTTATATCCCTTTCGATTGTCCCTAACCTGGTAGTGTATGTTTATACCTTTACTTGCCCATTTTTGACACTCAATTTCCACCATCTCCTGTTCAATCCACACCCAAAATCTATAAATATCATAATCTTATTTACAATTAAAAACAAAAGCAAAAACAGAAAAAGTTAGTTAATATGATCTTTAACATTTTTTTATATAGTGTTATATCCTTTAACGTTAGGACATATTAAAAAAAAATCACATTCTACTGGGTTAGTCTTCTTTCATATTTTTATACAGTGTTATATCCTTTAACGTTAGGACATATTAAAAAAATTCACATTGTACATGTTTAGTCTTCTTTCACATTTTTATACAGTGTTACATCCTTTAAAGTTAATTTTACTTATTAAAAGTATCATTCTTTTACAAACATATTAAACATTATATGTTCATTTGTTTCAGCATTGAGTCGATTTGTAAATTTAGAGGATCCACAATTCCACATTAAATCTCTTATCTTTATCTTTATATTTACAATTTAAGTAAGAATACATTTATTCAAAATGTTTTTAATGAGTTATAAAAAAATACTCCACCTCTTATTTGGTACAATTATATAGAATGAGACTGGTATATTTATTATTTACTAAGGGTGTAGGAAGTGGTTAGACACTTTGAATAGGTAAACTCTTAAATCACCCAATCACATAGCGCCATGTCAATTGTTTACCTAATGCTCAAAAATGTTGGCGGTGGTTTACCTAATGTGGTTTAGGTAAACTATTTAAAAAAAAAGAAAAATGTGTGATTGGTTGAGAAGAATCGAACCCCACCACACACCCTCTCTCCCCCCCTTTCCTTCACCTTCACCGACTCGGTGAAGGTTCACCGAAATTGCAACCAACAATTGGTAAAATGAAATCGGCAAATACTTGGCGGTGGTCACCGAACGGCAAAAGGTGGGTTTGCCGCTCCCACACCATATGCCCTAATTTATCATAACAATTGGTAAATTTGTATCAATAAGTATACCAACTCAGCGGAGGATGTGAGACACTACTAGCTATAACGTGAGTGCTCTTACAAGTGACATTGTAAAAAAATTAATAGTATCAAATAGTAACTTTTATTTGTTATTTACCTATCGACAGTTGTGTAGTGACAAATAAAAAAAAAAGAGTATAATCATTCAGTTTGGAATAGCTAGCCCCCTGGCTATAATAGTAATAATGTATGTAAATTGGAGGTGGGTGTTGCATGTTTTGGGAGGGAGGGTTATGGTTACAATAAATAAACCTTGATGAATGGATCTGTTGAATCATCAAGAACTTGAATGACGATACGATCAGAAGGCCAAGAAAGACCACATGCTGCTCCAATGGAAAGCTGGTAAACCTGTAAAAAAGAAAAAAACGAAGAAGATACCATAGGATACGATACGATTGAAAGAAAAGGAGGAATTAATAATAATAATAATAATAAGCAGATGGATGGACCTACCTCTTTTTCGTTGAACATGGGAATCTGAACAAGAACAAGAGGGTAAGCAGAGTTACCCAACTCAACATCGTCTTTGAAGGACTCCCATTTGTAACGGTGCCTCTTTCCAAACAACTTGATGAAGATGATGACCAAGGCCATGTAAACCCTCTCTACGAACAGCATTATCGACATCCCCAGACATACGTACATCATCATTCTCAAAAATGGCACCACTAATGGCGCCTTCATTTGCCTCCAAATCACCATAACTACTTGCCCACCGCCAAACATTGATTCCATCTTGTTAATTAATTTGCAGCAGCAGGAGGAGGAGGAGGAGGAGATGTTATTGTGCAGACTTTACACCAAACCCATTCAATTCAATTTAAAATCAAACAACACTAATTGCACTTTAGTAATTCATCTCACAACAAAACACACATATATATATATTATGAGGGAGATCAAGAAGGGGTGAGCGAGCTAGTGAATTGCATTTTCTTTTCTTTAACTTTATATCTAAAAAAAATTAATTTATTTTATTTTTGTAATATAATTTTATTTAACTGATAAAACATTTCTAAATTTTTATTTATTATATTTATAATATTATTTTATTTAACTGATCAAACATTTCCAAATTATTATTTATTATTAGTATAGTTTTTAAATAACTTTCAGAATTATAATAACTTTGTCGGTGAGAGCTTTCGACTTGTAAGGGTGTGCGGAGCGGGCGGCAAACCCACTCGGCAAACCGCCTTTGCCGCGCGGTAACACCGCCGCCGGTGGGTTTGCCGATCGGTGAAGGTTGTGGTGCGGGGAGAGGACGCCGATGCGGGGAGAAGAGAGAGAGTGAGGGAGCAGGAGAGAGAGAGAGGGAGTGTATGAGAGAGAAGGTATTGTGGGGTGGGGTCCATGCTATCTCTCAACCAATCACACATTTTTTTTTTTTTTAAGTTTACCACTTCACCAAGTGTTTAAACCATTGCCAACAATTTTCAGCAAAGTTTAAACACTTTTGACTGATTGACATGGCGCGCTCTGATTGGTCGGTTTTTTGGTTTGCCACTCCAAAGTGTTTAACCACTCCTTACACCATAAAGAGTGTTAAACGACTTAATAAAAACACATCCTGTTACACTTACGTGAGTGTGTCTTTAAAATTATAATATTTCATGTGTTTGTTATTTTCTCTATCATCATTAGTGTTCTTTGTCTGCATTTGTTGCGTTACAATTGTTAAAACTGTTAGGCATCCGTCAGATGAAAAAAGAAAGAAATTTGTCAAGTTCAAGAAGCGGCGAGAAAAGATATTGAACGATGTTTTGGTGTTCTCCAACAAACGTGACATTATTGAAAACCCAGCACGCACTTTTACACCCAAAACGTTGCGATACTGTATGTATGCTTGTATTTTGTTGCATAACATGATCATCGAAGACGAAGGTCATGCAATTTGTGAGTATGACGAAAATGCGGTGGAGGAGAATAATGTTCCGGTTAGCGAAGAACAACAAGATTTAAACAGGTTCTCGTTACATAACGGTTTCATACATGCCAATCTTCAATCAGACTTGATCGAACACATTTGGAATCTCGAAGAAAACAACGAGTAGTTTTTTTTAATGTAGGATTCGTATTGTGTATTTTTTTAATTGTAGGTTTTTTAATGTAACTTTAGGTTTCATTTAATAAATGTAACATTTTTTTATTTTAATTTACTTTAAATTTATTATTTTACTAAATAAAAAAAATAATAATAAAAAAAGGGGGATGACTATCCTCCACACCCTTGGATAGTCCTCAAAAAAATAGTCCTTCACCCATGCTGACGTGACGCCTACGTGACAGATAATCTCCAGAACTACCAAACCACACCCATGATCTTAGAGGGCAGACAGGTCTTTGGAAACCCACAGAACACAAAACTGTTGCAACTACTACAAGTGTGCGGCTCATATACAAACAAATAATACAAGCACATTAAAACCGAGTCAATATATTATTATTTATTATTTAAGTTTTAATAATAATATTAAAATTAAAAAAACAGCTATTAAACATTTATTTTGCTTATACCCAAAAAAAATACATTAACTCTTCAAACCTGAATTTCAAGTTGTGTTTGCTGTTGCAAAGTATTATCGTCATAAATTTACTATTCAAGTAATTATGAGGATTTAATTCGCTAAAGATCTTTGTATACGTGGAAAACGATTTCTGATTTTTTAGCATTAACTACGATATATATATATAAACTTGATGCATTGTTTCTTACATAAATAAAAGTTATACTAGCTATATGTTATCATTTTTATGCTATGATGTGAAGAGGGACATCATGAAATAATTTGCCCTACATAAAAGACACGGAGGATTAATGTGCAACTTTCACAAACTCATGCACATTTACGTTATCATTTTTTGTTGAAGTTGAAACTGAAACATTCCTTGTAGTTTTTGAGGGTAATACAGAGGACATATCAGGAGACACAAAGATCATATAATGCTGTCAATAATATTCAATAACTTAGAAGAGTGGGGGTGGTCACTAGTGATAGAATTCCATCACTCACAAGCACCCAATCAAGTTCCGCCATGTCATCAACCATTTTCCATCACTCACAACCTTTTTTGGTGGCAATGGTCATCACTCACAACACCCAATAATAAACCCCCACACCCCCTCACATCCATTTATCACTCACACCCCATAACGCGTTAATATTATCACGGAACATATATTATCACGCGTTAATATTTAGGTGGCGGTGGGAATCACGGAACTTCAACGTTCCACCCCGCCTCCCCTTAGAGAGATGCATCAGATTTTACATGATTCATACTACCTTAGGATGATTGGGTCCCTTTCGCTTGGTGCTTGTGTTTTCTTTGGGTATGATTTCCTTGATGAAAGTTGATATGTGGAAAACACAATTGATTCTTGTTTTTTACAGAGATCAAAGTTGATGAAACAGTGGTTAACCAAGAGAGGTTAATTCACTGGTCTCGTCAAGTTGGGTTAATCCCTTCTTTCCGAGGATCGGTGGCTGGACCATCAGCTCAGCTGTCTCCTGCACAAGGAAAACACACCGTGACTCGTAACAAGGAGGAAGGGGTGGGGGGGGGGGGGGGGTGCTCCTTGTTACCACTCTCCGGCGTGAGAATCAGTAATCTGCTTGTGAAGCAAAGTGTGTGATAGTAGTAGTTGTGAGAGAGTTGAGAAGCGGTACCTCAAACCTGGTTTGGGATGGGTATTTATAGCCGAGGAGTGAAGGAGGGTAATTGAGTGGTTAGACTGACACGCGCCGCCCTTATGCAGGTGTGTCAGGCTTGTCGGTTGTGGAGGTGAAGCCACGTCCTACTCCGGTGTCAGTCTGTTGCTTACGTGTGGCTGACAGGCGACTGTCATTGATGCCACTTGTTCTGTGGAGCCAGTCCCACTTGCCTTATGGGCAGGATGCAGCGCCGCGCCGCATCGCTGCCTGCGGTAACTGCTGTTGTTTCCGCGTTCTCACTCTGGCGAAGACTGCGAGATGCG
The DNA here is from genome assembly GCA_030545235.1 of Helianthus tuberosus. Lineage (NCBI taxonomy): Eukaryota > Viridiplantae > Streptophyta > Magnoliopsida > Asterales > Asteraceae > Helianthus > Helianthus tuberosus. The sequence goes on along the minus strand of CM060429.1, from coordinate 44,605,968 downwards.
GTGCTAGGCCGCATCGCCACTTATGGTGACTGTTGCTGTTGTCCAGATCCCTTGTCGTGACGAAAATGTTCATAGGATGCGGTGCTAGGCCGCATCGCTATGCGTTCACCCATTTTCATACACAAGGTAAGTCTTCTTCTCATCCCTTGACCGATTGGATTCGACCGCTGTGTTCGCGCGTGCCCGCACGGACATAGATAAGTTCTTGCTGGTGGGGGTTTTTGATAAGGGTAATGGTCACTCGCGGTCATGCTGACACGAGATCTGGGACCATGCCCTTTCAAGTCCCCCCAGTCTAGTGTTGTTTCCTCATGCAAGTTGCATGTGGGAGGAATACTGGACCATGGTGTCTAGAAGGTAGTTTGGAAGCTGAAGAAGATTCTAGGCCCGATTAATGGCTCCTGCTTCAAGTAAATCAATCGGGGGATCTGGTAGAGTCGTGTGACGTCTCTTCCGTACCGGTGAGCAAGTTCCGTCTGATGCGAAATTCTCAGCCGAGGGTTTTGATCCGATAGTATGGTCAACCTTTTTCTGATGTCATCAAGTTGGTTGCCACCTGTTGGTGTGTCGAACCAACCTTTGAGATCGTGACTGAAGATGTCAGTGGCCGCAACTCTAGTTGTAACCTCTGCGGTAGCTGATGCAATGCTGTAAGTGCCTTGCTCTCGCTTTATGTTTATCAACTGGACATGGAACGATGATCCCTATCTTGTGGGGTGTTCGTGTTCTTCCAGTTTAGCTCTCAAGTAACCGCACGTCCTTTGCGGTTACCTCGTTCCGTTACATTGTTGGCCATGTTTGGTCGAACAATGTGAGGGACTTGCGTCATTGTTGGCCATGTTTGGACGAACAATTTGAATCTGAACTATGGGCAAATAAACATGGTCATAGGCATGGTTGTGCCCACCATTGTTTATTCTATGCGGCTCATAGGTGGGCAAACAAAGTCATAAGCAGACTTGTTACCACTGTTCCTTGGCTTGTTGCTCAAGGAGATCACCTTAGATGATTGGGAATCTGGGTGAAACTCGTCCGCAATCGTTCTGTAGCCACTTTCCTTCACGCTTAGGTGGAAAGCAGTTTTCCGTGAAGTAGCTTCGTTCATCTGTGTGACTTAGCTGTGGCTCTTCCGTAGCTACCGATCGCGGAGCTTTATGTGTAACCGCAGTGACTCATGAGTGTCTGCGGTTTGCAACAGAAGACTCGCTTTAAAAGAGTTTTATGCTTGGATGTGGCTCTTGAAGGATCAGGAGTCAGGGTTGCTGATGTGCGGTCGCTCATCATACTTATCCTTTTCCCTAACGAGAAGTTGTTTGCGTCCCCTCTGTGGTTGTGAACCGGACACAGAGGATTTGAAGCTTGAAGAAGCTTGAAGGGACTGCGGTTTGCCTCATCCTGAGAAGCGGTTTTCGCAGTCCAAAGAACAACGTTGGTTCTGAGTATCTGACACACCTGTGCGGGCTCGTGTGTGTCATCTCCGCATATTCCACGTGTGCTCGTGGGTATATGAGGATATTGGTTATACCCCTTTACCTTATGTAGAGATATATATATTTTCCTTTTTTAAGGGGTATGTAAAAAACGACATGCGGTATGGGTTATGGTGCGGTATACCAGAGAAACCGCATGCCGCTTTATTTTGTATATTGCCGTCGTTTTTTGTTGCATACGTGGCAGAACGCACGTGTGAGTTGGTAGAAGTTGGTATGATTTCCTGGCATGTGCTGAAACGAAAGGACGTTTGAACTGCCAGAGGTAATAAATGCACTATAGCATGAGTGTAAAAGTCTCATTTGTCAGGCGCGTGAACGGCTACTCGTGAGTGGTAACCGTCAGTGGAACTGTCGCTGGACACGTGTCGTCGCATGGTTCGCTCCTTTAGCGCACGACGTTTCGGTTACTGTTCCGCATTTATTGCGATGAGTATAAAAGGGGAAACCGTTTGGGGTTTCCCCTCACTTGTTCGAAAATTCAAAAAATTTCCAGTGAGAGAAAGTGAACCCTTCGTCTTCTCCGATCATTCCTTTGTTTTTCCGGTGAGGTTTATTCGAAGCTTTTAAACTCATCTTCTATTTTCTTTCTTCTTCATTGTGATGGCTGAACCATCTAATCCCCATGCTGCTGAGGGTGAAAACCCTGATCCTTCGTCGCCGGCAGCGGCGGAGGAGGAGGAAGGTGATGCTCCGGGGGAGCAACTACCAGTATTGAGGTGGCCGAGGGCGTCATTTGAGTTCCTGATGAATGATATTCAAATGCCACCGGAGTATGGGGCCATTTATCCACAAGAGGGTGACACCACTGCCGATGCCCCGGCGGGATACGTCACCTTATGGGTTGATTTCTTTGTGGTTTGCAATCTCCGGTTGCCATTGACGGTGTTTGTCGTTGAAGTTTTGGAGTGGTACAAACTCCATATTTCCCAATTGAGTCCGTTTGGGATGATCCAGATTCGTAATTTTGAGTATACGTTTCGTGCTTTTGGTATCGAGCATGTAAGGAGGTGGAGGCACGCAGTGTGAAGGCTCTTGAAGAGGCGGATGCTGACCGCAACAATTTAAACAAAGCTGTTGAGGGCCTCAAGGTATGAGTTGCGTTTACACTTGAGTTTGTTTCTTTGTTTCACAAGTATGATTGATTATCCTTCTATACTTGTGTTTTCTTTGTAATTCATAGGTTGAAATGCAGAACCGGGTAACCATTATTGAGGAGGTCACTGCCCGCGTGGCTGAAGCTGAAGCGCAGGCAAGGGAGGCTGCTGAGGCTAGAGATAGCTTGATTTCCTCTTTGGATCAGCTCAAGGCAGATCGTGATTGGATGCGTGATCACGGTATCGGGCATGTAAGTATCCGGTGCCTTTGCTATCTTTAGGTTTGCTTTCGTTAACCTTATTATTTGTGTTTTGCAGACTGTTGGAACCATTCTTGACGCGCCTGAAAACGCAAGTGCCGTTAATGAGCTTAAGGAGCGTGCGCGGGAGGCGGGGTTCAAGGCTGGTTACAACGAATGCCTTAACCATGTGAACCCTTTCTACCAGAGCAAGTTTACTGATGAGAGATCTGGGTTCCGTGGTGTAGATACTGAGGCTCGGTATGTTGCGGCCATTAACGCATACAACAGCTTGTCCATTTCCGCCATTGAAGATATTGACAAATGCTTGGAGGCGGAAGATTTTGTGTGTCACACCCCCAAAATACCACTTGCGGAAACACCGCGGGGCGTGTGACGTACCAAGATCTTAGCCACCAATCACATTGAACTCATAAATATATTTAAATAAAACTTTCATTCATTAGCATAAAGTCTTACAAAACGTTACATATAATTCATTATACACAACGGAAGCAAAACTCATTTGTTAAGGGTTTCATAAACCACGCGTACGTAAACCATTAGACTTGTGTTGCGATTCCATGTATCTCGACCCATGACCACTCCAGCCTTCCAGACAGCAAGTTCCATGATATAACCCTACAGACATGCAAGCATGCAGACAAGTGTGTCAGACGACGCTGGTGAGTTCAAAGTTTTGTTAACACGTTTAGTTACCAGTTTCCAGTTTAAAACATTTCAATGATTTGATGTTGTTATTAACTCGATTACCGCAGATGGCTCTAGATTTATTTGCCCAAACCCCAATGCTCTATCACACATTGGTCAAGTGGTTAAGGTAATTAGTTTACGACCGTCCTCCCCGGTACGGTGTGAGGGTGCCAAACCTAATAGCGCTATCAACTAATAACCCCGTTGCCTCCCCGGCAACCAATCGGTATATGTAAGGGGACTTAATGATAGAAATGAGTGTAATAACCAACATCCCAATAACCCGACATTCCTCCCCGGAACGATTACCAGATGTCCCTCCCCGGGACGCATGCTTGGGAAAAGAGCAGTGAACTCACCTTAGATTTGCTCGGTATGTTACGTTACATTACCCGTTCCCAGTTGGTCAACCAAACCCTATCGTGGTTACCAATCAACATCAGTCACATAGTCACAAGTCACGTATTTGTACACAGTGAGTCACGTAGCACATAGTAAGTGTTTAGTTTTCATACGCATTTACATCACAAGATCATGTTCCCAACAATAGTCACTGATGACACCAGTTTAACAATAATCGATTCACGTGTTGTCACAGAATGCATTTGGTTAAGATCATAGTATAACACATATCAAGTACTCAGTTTCCAAACAAGTCTACATTCTGTGTTCATGATACATAACAATGTTTTACAGACAAGTTGACTACCCACAACAGTTAAGTCAAGACTCTCATTTCTGGTTATCATTATCTGTGACAACCGTCAAATTTGCATGCATCCGTACAATTAATTAATATTGATTTATGCCTAATGACTATGCTTAATTACAACTAATGACTTAAACTGTTTTCTGAATTCTGTATCATACATACATGTGCATCACATTTCATACTGTCACATCATTTCACATACAGACTTTAGTGACATACTTGATGCACAAAGCACAGTGAGCGGATAACTCAGAAATATACTGACAGTGCCAGTACATAGATAGACAGTGTTTTGAGACCCAGTATGGGCCAGGGACAAGGTACTACACTAGTATGGTGTGTAGGGAAGTGAGGACCATAAAACTGCGTCACTAGGTGATAGTTAAAGTACCGGGAAGTGCCTAAAACCCACTAATAATGCAGAATTCTGCATTATTTATCAGAAATTCAACATTTAATATGCTAGTAATGTGCCAAAAATATGGCAAAATGGTCCTGTATGCTTTCCTAAGTGTCGGGAATTAAAAGTGTCACAAAAGGGTACTTAAAGAACACTAAACAGAATAAATTGACACTTTAACGAATCAGTATCTAACCGAACAACCGGACATTACCCGAAACACCAAAATTTTACTAGAAATATTGTTTAATTATTTTTGGACTAGTTATGATCCCCGAACACCCTAACACACTCTACAATGTGTCATACACTTAAAACACTAGACTTTTCACTTAACCTCCAACTATTATTCACTTTACCATTCAAAGTTACAAATAACCCCCCCCCCCCCTTCATAGTTATGGTTATGGGGATGGCCCCACCTCAATCTTACAAGATTTCTTTTCTTGATTCACCTTGATCTCTTTCTTGATTCTATTAGATCTTGCTAGATATTGAAGGATTTATGAAGATCTTGTAATATAAAATAAACCTACTTATCATCAAATGTTACAAATGACCCCCCCCCCTTGATGATTTACGGCCCCATGTGGGGACCCCACCACTAGATTTTAGTTCCATATTTTATTAGATTATTTGCTTCTTAGAATGGCCAAAATATGAAGGAAAGATTATAAGTATGGAGCATGAGATTGTAGTATCATTCCAAATCTTTTCATATCTCACACCTTACTTCACAAGATCACCCCAACTTCCTCACTCTCCCTCTCCCTCTTGGCTCACTATAACCGCCACCACCACCACCTTAACTCAACCATCTTCATCCATTTTCAAGCTTGTTCAATGTGACAACTGCCACTTTCGGGTAATTTACTTACATTTAAAACGGTGATTTACAATATACAAGTATGTGTTTTGAATATTCGGACTGCATGATTACATGATATACATCTTAGAAAACTCATGGAATATTCGTTTATTATTACACATGATTCACTTTTATTGGGTACATTTGAAATAGTGCAAACAATTCACCGAAACAACTAGAGTAGTGCCTAGTGAACTAGAGTGCTGACGAAAACTCCGAATCTGCAGAAAACATCTAAAATGACATCTTTAGGACTCGGATGAGAGTCCAATATCAATTATATATTAAACCCTATATGGGAATATAAGGGTTTGGTTAATATTTTACCAATGCCCGGTAGCACTAAAAACTGTCCGAAATGCGCTAAAAATGACCATTTCATTATTTTTCCGCAAAATTCAGCAATTGTATTTTATTACTAGATGCAAAAATTGATGTTTAGGCACCAATTTCATATAAGAATACTTATTGAATATCAATTATACACATAACGGAAATTTTCCCTACAACTTCCTTAAGCGTACCTTTCGACTATCTACTTGCGAAACGAGCGCTACACATCTAGCCGAACTATATTTTGGCATATGTAGCGAAATAGTTAACATTATTTTTGATCTTATAAAGCTAGTTTATGGTCATTTCAAGTCAAGAAACATCTCGGAAAATTGCAAACCCTTAACACCAAAATACTTACATCTTTTTATTCTTTTGAAATCTAAAAAAATAACTAACATATTTTACCACACAAGACCCCCCCCCCCCCACCTTATGACCGTGAACAAGGGGTCCCACCCCCTTGTTTATGTTGGTAAAATATCTAAGTAATTACTTTGTGTTACAAGTGGATAAGTATGGTGATTTATTTCAACACTTAACCATTAAGTCTTACAACCTCATTACTACACATTTTCATCTATCACCAACCAAGAACACTCCCACCATCTTCATCTTTTTCACAAGAACACCTTCAAAAACCCATTTATTTTTATCATCTCCTTCATGATCAAGATGGATTTCTTTGGAACATAAGGTGATCTAAAGCATTTGCAAGTAAAAGGAAGGGTTTTCATCCATACAAAAGTGTTCTACCATCAAGATTATCATCTTCTTAGTTCTTAATAATCATCTAAGATCATCCCTAGCCTAGTGCTAGAAGTAAGCTTCTATATCTATTTTTTTTATGCAAATGTATTAAGTTTATGATTGTTATTATTACTAATAATAACCAAGAGATCATACATAATAAGCATGAAAAAAAAAATACAAAGAAGCAAAGATAAAAATCATGATATAATTATGTTTGTTTATATTGTGATCTAAGACTTGTTATATGCATATTTAGTCTTGTTATGATGATGATTATACAAATAAATTGTTAGAAGATGCTTTAAGATATGATCTAAAAATTATGCATGTTTATGTTAAAGGGTTTTTAACATAAAGGATTAAATGGATGATCATAACTATTGATCTTGTGAAAGTATTAAGGGTTTTTTTTTTATTAAAAACAAGACTTTTACAAGATTATAAAAAGTAACATACAACTAGGGATTTTTATAAAAGTTGTTAAAACTAAAATGTAACTTGGTTTTTGAACTTGTTAGCATATGAAATGATCATGGTTAAAACCCTACATGATTTGGATATCATCTTGATAATTTCATGTTATAAAAGTCTCATATGTTTAGTTAAGATATTGAGTAAATTGGTGGTGATTTGATAAAGAAAATGATATGTTTATAAAACATGGTTAGAATAAAATACAAAGGTTATATAGCCATTTTTCATAAAAACTTTATTTTATAAAGTAACAACATTTTTGGTTGATTTTAGACAAGAGAAATATATATATTTTTTTAGAAAATATATATTTGGTTATTTTTTTTTTTTGACAATTTTTGTGACATGTATTACTTGATGTATTAGTTACATATATCAAAGTAGGAAACTTGTATCTAATGTCACATTTAAACTCAAAACACCTCATAACGAAAGTCCTACAAGACTTCACATAATAACGCCTTAAAATGAGTTACGGACGATTCTAATAATCGGACACCAATTATGGTCAAAATGAACGACGGACGACTACATAAGTGAATTGCCAATCCGAAGAGTTACTACGACGTTTAGACGATTTTCCGACACGAAATATAAGTATCCTTTCGATAACAAATTTCGGATGTTTATAAACTTATAAAAACTAGTATGTTTTTATTTACTAACAAGTATACTTAGTAAATTTTTATAAAAAGGTTTTTATAAAAATAAATGGGCTTATTATACTAGTGGGCTATTTTTATAACAAATGGGCTTATATTACTTAATGGGCTTATCTTCATAATGGGCTTAACATAAATTCATGGGCTAAGCCCAAATACTAAACATATGGGCCAAAGCCCAACACTATTTAAGCCCAACACTATTCAAGCCCAACACTATTCAAGCCCAACACTATTCAAGCCCAACACTATTCAAGCCCAACACTATTTGAGGCCCAACACTATTTGAGGCCCAACACTATTTGAGGCCCAACACTATTTAAGGCCCAGCACTATTTAAGCCCAATAACTTGAAAACATGGGCTTGGCCCAATGATACCATTTTTGTGAACACAACTATACAATGGATACATATAAGACACGAAATTCAGCAGACTAGATCCGACTATACAACTCATTCATCGAATACACAGTTAACGAACAGTAAAGACATACAAGTCTTACACATATTGGAGACACAAGACTTGTACTCAAGTTCTTTACAAAGACCGAAGTGTCTAACAAAAATAAGAACATTTGTAGGTCGCAACGCTATTCAGGACGACCGCACGTGAGATCTTATTTACATCTATTCACAGGACGCGATACTGTGAGTTCATGTCCCCTATTCATTTAAATGTTTTACAACTTTACAACTATCGGGGAAGATACATGTTCAATCGTATGTTAAAGTTAGGGAATGAAACACCTTAGATCATGTGCGAATTAGGGTTATACATATAAGCACCATTAATCCAGTTTGGACCTAGGTACAAGGGGTTAGATCTAATGGGTTTTGGCGAGCCCCACTCTTGGTCGTGGACCCATACAGAAGAGTGCGTTTGTGTCCCAGTCGATAGGAGTCGACATAAAATCGTCTAGGGTTGGATTGCTTCCTTTTTCGTCACACATATTAATGTCCTTGCAAAACATTAATGATCAACGATTTCATTGACGCTTTACATACTACAACTCACATTTTAAATACATAGTTTACAACTAAATTGCATGAATTCACCAACTTTTGTTGATGTTTTCCAAACTTAACATGTATTTCAGGGAATTAAAGGACCATGTCGGATTTCCCAGTCAAGATAACAAGTACCGGAACTCCATGCCATCTTTTGGAGGGTTTAACTATTATATTCCGCCTCTTTGCGGAAATATGACGGTTTAAACCTTAGTAGTTTATTTCAATGTTAATGTATGAAACAATAACACTTTACTTTTATGTTAATGGTTTGTAACCGACACACTAAACTTATGTTGTAATCCTTTTGGAAACACTTATGTAATGGCAATGGCAATGGAGTATGTTTTATTCATATAGTTTGTTCATGTACATCGATATTTATGCAATGAAAACCATACAGATCACACCTTGCGTTTCCGCTACGAGCAGGTGTGACAGTTTGGTATCAGAGCATCGATTGTAGTGAACCAGGATTCTTTACCGAGTCTAAGTCTACAATCACTAGGGATCTCTCATGAAAACCATTTAAACACAAACACATGTTTTCATTTGCATAAACATTTTTCATGGTCCACTTTCAACAAGAATTCATCTCATACAAATCAAGCAAGGACATTAGTGTCTTAGTCATCTAAATGGTAGACATGCAACTTTAAGTTAATCCACACAACTCAAGTAGGATAACTTAAAATGAACTCTATGTGAAAAATACATTTCGTGTATATATGTAAAATAACAAATGCTCATACGTGTCGAACAACTTATTTCTCAGGATATCATGTCTTCCTCTGAAGGAAGCAACATATACGACGACGTAGACCCGATGGAGCTATCCTCCGACGACGAGTATGTACCGGCAGTCCAGGTCATTACGTCCGACAGCGAGTCGGCATCTGACGATGATTTGGATGACTTTCAGCCGTTCGCGATTGTTGATGACATTATCGACGCAGACGGGTTAGGAGACATTATTGATGATGATGTGCTAGTTATGCCCCCTCTACTTAACGAGATAGTTATCATGGGTCACCCGGAGGGTGAACATGTGGTCGAGGTTATACCCTGGGATGTCCTTCCTCTTGCTATTATGCCTTTTATTGGCGACTTCGACGAGGATGACGACGCTGTAGTTCCTGTGATTCCCGTGGAGCATTTAGGTGATGAGTTGGGAGACGGGGATGCTCATGACGTGGTTATTTTGGAGGTCGCTGCACCGGTAGTCCCGGTTATTGTCATTTCTTCTGACTCCGATACCGATTCAGATGCTTCATCTTATGCATCTGTTACTTCATCTGCACTGCAGGCCATTGGCCTACAGCGCAATGCAGACATTGAGATGGATGATGTCCTACCAGATGATCCAGTTGTCCCTGCACCTGATCATATTGCCCCTATTCTACCACATATAGACCATACTGACGAGGCAGGACCCTCTGGACATGCCCATATACTACCCGGGGACATGGACCTATACCCACATGATATGCCCATCACAGACCCATACCACCCATTGCATTACCTAGTTGCTACTACCGAGTTACCGGCTCGTGTGCTCACACTTGAGCATCAGATAGACTTTATTATCCGTCGAGTTAGTGAACTCGAGGATGAGCTTACCCACCTGCTTGGTTTGGTACTTCAGGCTCCACCACCACCAGCCCATTCACCACCCCATACTCCACCACCACCACCAGGGTCACTACCATTACCCCCACTACCACCTCAGATGCCACCAGCGGATCTACCGCCAGTTGATTTACCTGCTCGTGTACTGACGCTCGAGCAGCAGATTGTATTCCTGAACCGTTTGGTTCTAGATTTGGAGGGTAGGGTTTCTGATGTTCACAGGTTGTTGTTCCCGATTCCACCACCAGTTTTTCCCCCACCATAGACTATGTTTACCGGTAGTATACTTTTGGGACGGGTATTTATAGTCGTTTTGTGTACATATTGATGCTCCACCAAGTTTTGAAGACAGCCGACATACAGCGGATCACGCAGTTGGAAGGAAGATTTTGTTATCTCTTTTGTTGTACTAGACTAGTATGACCGGGTTATGTAGCCCGAGTCTATTTTTGTTCCTTTCAAACGATTATGTAACCGGTTGACTATATATATGAAAAACTTGGTGTTATCTATTAAATGCAATTGAGTGGTCTGGTTGGACATATCTTATTGTTTATGTTAACTTATTTACTCGCATTATATATTTCGTGTTGATATTGCTATTAATGTTATGAATATTTTTTTTTACAAACCAAATCAACGTCTAATCTTTATCCTATTTCTCCTTTGGAAGAATCATGCCACCGAGGAGAGGCTTACGTTCACGAACTAATCCACCCCCACCCCCACAAATGCCTACGACCGAGGCGGAACTGAATGCACTTATAGAACAGAGAATCGCTCAAGCTATCGCACTGTATGAGGCATCCCGTGTCGAACAAAGTGGTGGCACCGGCGGATCGGGAGGCCAGGGTCCAAGCGGTCCTTCAGGTGGAACAAATATTCCGGGTAACGTTTATTCGTTTTATTACAACACATCAAATTTCGTTCTAAATCTATTCGTGCGATTTACTATTTGCTCATTCAAAATCCGTTGTCCAATTTCAGGGTGCACATTCAAGCAGTTTCTGGACTGCAAGCCACTTAACTACGATGGCACAGGCGGTGCTGTGGCTTATGTGAGATGGACTGAGAAAACGGATTCCACTATCAGAATGAGCAGATGTTCTGCTAATCAGCAAGTCACTTTCGTTACTGGCTTGTTTCTCAACGAGGCCCTTACCTGGTGGAACCTACAAGTGCAAACTTTGGGTGATAACGCTGCTTATGCGTTGACTTGGGAGGAACTGAAGGAACGTATGAGGGAGAAGTACTGTTCTCGTGCTGAACTCCAGAAGTTGGAGAACGAGTTTTGGAACCTTACCATGGTCGGAGCTGATATCACGGGATATACGCAAAGATTTCACGATCTGTCCCGCGTGATTCCTTATCTTGTAACACCAGAATACAAGCGTATCGAACGCTACATCTGGGGACTTTCTGACAAGATTCGAAGTCTGGTTACTGCAGCTAAACCCACGACTATTACTCAGGCTGTGACTATAGCCGTGAGTCTTACTGAAGACGGGGTCAGGATGAAGATATTCACTGAGAAAGGTGATGACAAGAAGGAAACACATGTTGAGTCTTCCAACCGTGGGAAGAGGAGTTACTCGAATTTCAAGAAGGGAACCCGCAGTAATAACAACAACAACAGTAACAACAATCACAACAACAATAACAATAACCCCAACAACAACAATAACAACAACAACAACAGGCGACAGAATAACTCACAAAAGGATGCAAGGGCGTTTGTAGCCACAAACGACACTGGTCCTAAGAAGTACGCTGGTACTTTACCTAAGTGTGAGCGATGCAAATTTCATCACTTGGGTGATTGTCGGGTTGTCAAGTGTGACAAGTGTGGCAAGACTGGCCACCGTACTGAATCATGTTGGGGAACGGGAAATAACACTGGATCAGGAAGTGGTTTTGGTAACAAGAATGGGAACGGGAATGGTCGTGGTCAAGGATGCTTTGGATGCGGAAGCAAAGATCACTACAAGAAAGACTGTCCTAAAGAAATTCAAGCTCATGGTCGATCATTTGTGATTGGAGCCAAGGATGCGCGCCAAGACCCTAATGTGGTCACTGGTACGTTTCTCCTCAATGATCATTTCGCATCCATATTATTTGATACCGGAGCCGATTTTAGTTTTATTTCTATAGAATTTAAAAATATTCTGGGCTTGGAACCTAGTAAACTAGATGTTCCGTATTCTATAGAATTGGCTAACGGTAAACTAATAGAGACGAGAGAAGTTGTTAAGGAGTGTACCTTAGAACTTGGTGAACAAAAATTCAATATCGATCTCTTACCCGTTGAATTGGGTAGTTTCGACGTAGTGGTTGGCATGGATTGGCTATCCAACAATCGAGCCGAAGTCGTTTGCCACGAGAAGATCATTCGCCTACCACTACCGAACAAAGAGACACTTGTTATACATGGAGAGAAGCGTGACACCCCATTGCGGATCATCAATTGCATGAAAGCACAGAAATACTTACGGAAAGGTTATATTGCCTTTCTAGCGCATGTTGTAGACAAGAAGGCCGATGGGCCGAAGTTGACAGATATTCCGGTAGTAAAAGAATTTCCTGAAGTCTTTCCTGAAGACTTGCCAGGACTACCGCCTTATCGACAAGTCGAATTTCACATCGACTTGGTACCAGGAGCCGCACCCGTAGCTAAATCTCCATATCGATTAGCACCTTCTGAAATGCAGGAATTGTCCACACAACTTCAAGAGTTGTTGGATAAGGGATTCATCAGACCGAGTTTCTCGCCTTGGGGAGCTCCAGTTCTTTTTGTGAAAAAGAAGGACGGGACATTCAGAATGTGTATCGACTACAGAGAGTTGAATAAACTCACCATCAAGAATCGGTATCCACTACCGAGGATTGACGACTTATTCGATCAACTTCAAGGGTCGAGTTTTTATTCAAAGATAGACTTGCGATCGGGGTATCATCAATTACGGATTCAAGAAGAAAGCATACCGAAAACGGCTTTTCGGACTCGTTACGGTCATTACGAGTTTCTCGTTATGCCTTTCGGTTTAACGAACGCACCGGCGGTCTTCATGGATTTAATGAACCGCGTGTGCAAGCCGTATCTCGACAAATTCGTCAGAGTGTTCATTGACGACATCTTGATATACTCACGATCGGCAGACGAGCATGAACAACATTTGAGAACCATCTTAGAACTACTCAAAAAGGAGAATTTATACGCGAAGTTTTCCAAATGTGAGTTTTGGATTCGTGAAGTACAATTTCTCGGGCATATAGTGAACGAGAAGGGTATTCAAGTAGACCCGTCGGAGATTGAATCGATTAAGAATTGGGAAGCGCCCAAGACTCCTACTGAAGTGCGACAATTTTTGGGCTTAGCGGGATATTATCGGAGATTCATTGAGAATTTTTCAAAGATTGCTCAACCGCTAACTTCTCTTACACAGAAAGACAGGAAATTCGATTGGGGAGAGAAACAAGAAGCAGCATTTCAACATCTTAAAGACAAGTTGTGCATTGCACCAATCTTATCATTACCCGACGGTACCGATGACTTTGTAGTATACTGTGATGCTTCGCATCAAGGTTTGGGTTGTGTACTCATGCAACGTAAAAAGGTTATCGCGTACGCGTCCCGCCAACTGAAAGTTCACGAGAAGAACTATACCACTCACGACCTAGAGCTAGGCGCGGTGGTATTTGCTTTGAAAATTTGGCGGCATTACTTATATGGTACACAGTGCACTATTTTCACAGATCATAGGAGTCTACAACACATATTCAACCAAAAAGAATTAAATATGCGTCAGCGACGTTGGGTTGAATTATTAAACGACTATGATTGTGAAATCAAGTACCATCCGGGCAAGGCGAACGTTGTAGCAGACGCCTTGAGCCGCAAGGAACGAGTTAAAACACTAAGAGTGCGAGCACTAGAGATGACGATTCACACAGATCTTACCGCACGAATTCAAAATGCACAACAAGAAGCGCTCAAGGAAGAACATATTCTAGAAGAATCACTTCGAGGCATGGAAAAACAGTTAGTACCAAAGGAGGATGGAACTTTGTACTTTGCGGGTAGAATTTGGGTTCCATTCTTTGGAGGTCTCCGAGATCTCATTTTTGAGGAAGCACATAGGTCAAAGTACTCGATCCATCCTGGATCAGATAAGATGTACCAAGACTTAAAAGAGTACTATTGGTGGCCTAACCTCAAAAAGGATATTGCTAGCTATGTTGGAAAATGCTTGACCTGCGCGAAGGTCAAGGCAGAGTATCAGAAACCATCAGGTTTACTACAACAACCTGAGATTCCCGCTTGGAAATGGGAACAAATATCTATGGACTTCATTACGAAGTTACCCAGGACCTCGAAAGGTCATGACATGATATGGGTAATCGTCGATAGATTGACAAAGTCCGCACACTTCTTACCGATTCGGGAGAAGGATAGTACTGAGAAACTAGCGGATTTTTATCTCAAAGAAATAGTGGCTCGTCATGGAGTGCCTATTTCAATCATTTCGGACCGAGACGGTCGTTTTGTTTCAAGAATATGGAAATCATTTCAACAGGCCTTTGGATCTCAATTGAATCTAAGTACGGCCTTTCATCCACAAACTGACGGCCAGAGCGAACGGACTATCCAAACACTCGAAGATATGCTTCGTGCATGTGTTATGGATTTAGGTGGCAATTGGGATAATCATCTACCTCTAGTTGAATTTTCCTACAATAACAGCTACCATACAAGTATACGAGCTGCACCGTTCGAAGCTCTTTATGGTCGAAAGTGTCGCTCTCCGCTATGTTGGGCGGAAACAGGCGATAGTCAATTAATTGGTCCGGAACTAGTCCAAGATACTACGGATAAAATTTTTCAGATCCGAGACCGTATCAAGGCGGCTCGTGATCGACAAAAGATCTACGCTGATGGAAAACGAAAACAAGCATCTTTCGAGGTTGGAGAAAAAGTTTTGTTAAAAGTCTCACCTTGGAAAGGCGTAGTGAGGTTCGGTAAACGTGGAAAGCTTAACCCTCGTTACATTGGACCATTTGAAATCTTAGAAAAGATTGGCACTGTTGCCTACAAGTTGAAGTTACCAGATGAACTTAGCAGTGTACACCACACGTTTCATGTGTCGAATCTTAAAAAGAGTCCAATACAAGTAACCGTTACCATTCCTGTGGATGAAATTCACATTGACGACAAACTCCAATTCACTGAAGAACCTGTTGAGGTCACGGACTGGAAGGTCAATAAAACACGGAGAAGTCGTATCAAGTTAGTAAAAGTTCGTTGGAACTCTCGTCATGGACCCGAGTATACTTGGGAACGTGAAGATCGAATGAAGGAAAAATATCCTCACTTATTTCCGAAGACTCCTGCAAAGAATAACAAAGCTAGAATTTCGGGACGAAATTCTAAATAACAAGGGGAGAATGTGACAACTGCCACTTTCGGGTAATTTACTTACATTTAAAACGGTGATTTACAATATACAAGTATGTGTTTTGAATATTCGGACTGCATGATTACATGATATACATCTTAGAAAACTCATGGAATATTCGTTTATTATTACACATGATTCACTTTTATTGGGTACATTTGAAATAGTGCAAACAATTCACCGAAACAACTAGAGTAGTGCCTAGTGAACTAGAGTGCTGACGAAAACTCCGAATCTGCAGAAAACATCTAAAATGACATCTTTAGGACTCGGATGAGAGTCCAATATCAATTATATATTAAACCCTATATGGGAATATAAGGGTTTGGTTAATATTTTACCAATGCCCGGTAGCACTAAAAACTGTCCGAAATGCGCTAAAAATGACCATTTCATTATTTTTCCGCAAAATTCAGCAATTGTATTTTATTACTAGATGCAAAAATTGATGTTTAGGCACCAATTTCATATAAGAATACTTATTGAATATCAATTATACACATAACGGAAATTTTCCCTACAACTTCCTTAAGCGTACCTTTTGACTATCTACTTGCGAAACGAGCGCTACACATCTAGCCGAACTATATTTTGGCACATGTAGCGAAATAGTTAACATTATTTTTGATCTTATAAAGCTAGTTTATGGTCATTTCAAGTCAAGAAACATCTCGGAAAATTGCAAACCCTTAACACCAAAATACTTACATCTTTTTATTCTTTTGAAATCTAAAAAAATAACTAACATATTTTACCACACAAGACCCCCCCCCCCCCCACCTTATGACCGTGAACAAGGGGTCCCACCCCCTTGTTTATGTTGGTAAAATATCTAAGTAATTACTTTGTGTTACAAGTGGATAAGTATGGTGATTTATTTCAACACTTAACCATTAAGTCTTACAACCTCATTACTACACATTTTCATCTATCACCAACCAAGAACACTCCCACCATCTTCATCTTTTTCACAAGAACACCTTCAAAAACCCATTTATTTTTATCATCTCCTTCATGATCAAGATGGATTTCTTTGGAACATAAGGTGATCTAAAGCATTTGCAAGTAAAAGGAAGGGTTTTCATCCATACAAAAGTGTTCTACCATCAAGATTATCATCTTCTTAGTTCTTAATAATCATCTAAGATCATCCCTAGCCTAGTGCTAGAAGTAAGCTTCTATATCTATTTTTTTTATGCAAATGTATTAAGTTTATGATTGTTATTATTACTAATAATAACCAAGAGATCATACATAATAAGCATGAAAAAAAAAAATACAAAGAAGCAAAGATAAAAATCATGATATAATTATGTTTGTTTATATTGTGATCTAAGACTTGTTATATGCATATTTAGTCTTGTTATGATGATGATTATACAAATAAATTGTTAGAAGATGCTTTAAGATATGATCTAAAAATTATGCATGTTTATGTTAAAGGGTTTTTAACATAAAGGATTAAATGGATGATCATAACTATTGATCTTGTGAAAGTATTAAGGGTTTTTTTTTTTATTAAAAACAAGACTTTTACAAGATTATAAAAAGTAACATACAACTAGAGATTTTTATAAAAGTTGTTAAAACTAAAATGTAACTTGGTTTTTGAACTTGTTAGCATATGAAATGATCATGGTTAAAACCCTACATGATTTGGATATCATCTTGATAATTTCATGTTATAAAAGTCTCATATGTTTAGTTAAGATGTTGAGTAAATTGGTGGTGATTTGATAAAGAAAATGATATGTTTATAAAACATGGTTAGAATAAAATACAAAGGTTATATAGCCATTTTTCATAAAAACTTTATTTTATAAAGTAACAACATTTTTGGTTGATTTTAGACAAGAGAAATATATATTTTTTTTAGAAAATATATATTTGGTTATTTTTTTTTTGACAATTTTTGTGACATGTATTACTTGATGTATTAGTTACATATATCAAAGTAGGAAACTTGTATCTAATGTCACATTTAAACTCAAAACACCTCATAACGAAAGTCCTACAAGACTTCACATAATAACGCCTTAGAACGAGTTACGGACGATTCTAATAATCGGACACCAATTATGGTCAAAATGAACGACGGACGACTACATAAGTGAATTGCCAATCCGAAGAGTTACTACGACGTTTAGACGATTTTCCGACACGAAATATAAGTATCCTTTCGATAACAAATTTCGGATGTTTATAAACTTATAAAAACTAGTATGTTTTTATTTACTAACAAGTATACTTAGTAAATTTTTATAAAAAGGTTTTTATAAAAATAAATGGGCTTATTATACTAGTGGGCTATTTTTATAACAAATGGGCTTATATTACTTAATGGGCTTATCTTCATAATTGGCTTAACATAAATTCATGGGCTAAGCCCAAATACTAAACATATGGGCCAAAGCCCAACACTATTCAAGCCTAACACTATTCAAGCCCAACACTATTCAAGCCCAACACTATTCAAGCCCAACACTATTCAAGCCCAACACTATTTGAGGCCCAACACTATTTGAGGCCCAACACTATTTAAGGCCCAGCACTATTTAAGCCCAATAACTTGAAAACATGGGCTTGGCCCAATGATACCATTTTTGTGAACACAACTATACAATGGATACATATAAGACACGAAATTCAGCAGACTAGATCCGACTATACAACTCATTCATCGAATACACAGTTAACGAACAGTAAAGACATACAAGTCTTACACATATTGGAGACACAAGACTTGTACTCAAGTTCTTTACAAAGACCGAAGTGTCTAACAAAAATAAGAACATTTGTAGGTCGCAACGCTATTCAGGACGACCGCACGTGAGATCTTATTTACATCTATTCACAGGACGCGATACTGTGAGTTCATGTCCCCTATTCATTTAAATGTTTTACAACTTTACAACTATCGGGGAAGATACATGTTCAATCGTATGTTAAAGTTAGGGAATGAAACACCTTAGATCATGTGCGAATTAGGGTTATACATATAAGCACCATTAATCCAGTTTGGACCTAGGTACAAGGGGTTAGATCTAATGGGTTTTGGCGAGCCCCACTCTTGGTCGTGGACCCATACAGAAGAGTGCGTTTGTGTCCCAGTCGATAGGAGTCGACATAAAATCGTCTAGGGTTGGATTGCTTCCTTTTTCGTCACACATATTAATGTCCTTGCAAAACATTAATGATCAACGATTTCATTGACGCTTTACATACTACAACTCACATTTTAAATACATAGTTTACAACTAAATTGCATGAATTCACCAACTTTTGTTGATGTTTTCCAAACTTAACATGTATTTCAGGGAATTAAAGGACCATGTCGGATTTCCCAGTCAAGATAACAAGTACCGGAACTCCATGCCATCTTTTGGAGGGTTTAACTATTATATTCCGCCTCTTTGCGGAAATATGACGGTTTAAACCTTAGTAGTTTATTTCAATGTTAATGTATGAAACAATAACACTTTACTTTTATGTTAATGGTTTGTAACCGACACACTAAACTTAT
The DNA here is from genome assembly GCA_030545235.1 of Helianthus tuberosus. NCBI lineage: Eukaryota > Viridiplantae > Streptophyta > Magnoliopsida > Asterales > Asteraceae > Helianthus > Helianthus tuberosus. The sequence continues at coordinate 44,586,612 of CM060429.1, read as the reverse complement.
GTTGTAATCCTTTTGGAAACACTTATGTAATGGCAATGGCAATGGAGTATGTTTTATTCATATAGTTTGTTCATGTACATCGATATTTATGCAATGAAAACCATACAGATCACACCTTGCGTTTCCGCTACGAGCAGGTGTGACATTCAAGCACTAGAAGGTGATACATGGAGTTTGGAGCTTGAAGGTCTTGGAGAATCCTTACCACTTGCTTTCATTCACCCCTTTTCATCATCATTTTTCATCATCTTCTCACTAGTGTTCTTCCCTAGCCTTTGTGCTAGTTGTAAGTTCTTGTTTAACTCTTGTTCATCTTATTGTTATGATTAAAAGATGTACTATAATGAAATACAAGAACACTAAAGAACAAGAACTAAAAACTTGAACATAAAGTTTACATAAATATGAAAGATAGTGAAATATTGCTAGTATGATATTGTTTTGACTATGTTGACGAATACTTGTTGATTCTTGGTTATGTGATGTTAACCACCATATGGAACTTGTCAAATGATGTTTAGAAACATGATTTAACAAGACTAGGAGGTGATTATGTGATACATGAAATAATCATCTTCTAGTTTAAGCATGAACTTGAAAGAAAATGATTTTTCTTGAAATATAAGTGAACAAAGTAAGTTGATGATCATGTAGATCCGAGTTCTACAAAAGACTTTTCTAAATAAACCAAGTTCAAGAATCGTATTTTGGAAAATCATGACTTTTACATACACTTACACCATTTTTGGAAATAAAATAAGTGTGAAAACATTTTATCTACAAGAAGAGTTCAAAAGGTTAATTTTTGTAAAAATTGTTTGCAAGTTGTAAACACTTAACTCTTTTAAGAAAACGATTTTTAAAGAAGTGAATACACTTTGAAGGATAACTAAGACCACTAAACGCATTACCAAGTTACTACGTGTTTTCGGGATGTATCAAGTTCATGATTAATATGTAACGCATATAGTTTTTGCTCTTGGTGATATAAAATTGTTAAGAATTGATTGTTGATTGGTTTTTGAAAAGAAAATGATATGCTATATAGCATGGACACCTCCGTCTACAAAGGAAACTCTGGCGAAATTTCCTAAAATCCCAAGACTTAGAAATTATTTTCTAACAAGTGTTTACAAATGTGTTTTAACTTTGTTTTTCGAAAGTAAACTTCACCATAAGTTTTGTTACAAAATTTCAAAGTGTCGGAGGTGGGTTTTCGTAAATAAAAGTGGATAAATATATATTTAAAAAATATATTTTATACTAAAACGCTTGTGTGAATATTTGTTTGATTTGTGAACTAGATTATATTATTTTAGGGCAAAATAATATAACTTATCAAAACACCATTACCTTTACAACTCCAGAATAATACCAAAAATTACAAGGAAGAAATATTTAAGTTACACGCTTGTTATTGTGGAACCAAACGCTAAAACGTAACTTACGAATTATTCCGGAAAATACTTTTACGAATATATTTTTGGGTAAATATTATTTTGGATACAGGGAGTGGAAATATATTATCTTTGGGAAAAATATATATTTTGGGAATACATTATTTTTGACAAATATGTTAAATATATTATCTAAGTGGGACTTAAAAATATAATTCGAAACTACAAAATACATGTATAAATACCCCCATCCTTGGGAAGGAAATACAGAATTAAAATACTTGAGAAGTATGAATACGAAATAGTTGTCTAACTATTAATTCAAGACCTAAAAATATAATGTAAGTTAAAATAATTATTATTATTTTAACAAGAAGTTATAACTTGGAATAATTCCACAGAAACGTAACTCAAAAACATTGATACTAAACAAAGGCATGGCCGTTCGTCTGATAGACATTAGTACGTTGTAGGTTGTCGCGTAGCTGATCAAGTTTGAGTTACGGTACTGAAGACGCAATACTGTGAGTTCATGTCCCCTTTTTCTCTTAACTGTTTTTCAGTTTTATAACTTCGGGGGTGAAATACATGTTACAATTGTTACAGACATTTTATACATGGTATGGTTAGCTTAAGGAGAGTTACTACTTAGATCATGTGAGTGGGTAGGCGGATACTTGAGGCCATTAATCCTCATTGTAGGACCGAGGGACATGAGTGATAGATCTATTCGGGTGTAGCGAGCCCCACTCCTGAGTCCGCTGAGTGGACTATGAGGTGACTATGTCTTACCGACGAAATCTGCTAGGTTTGAGTCTTCCTGCATCACTTCACACATATCAATGGCCTTGCAAACCATTGGTGATCTCTTTTTCCTTATTGCTACATACCAGGGACTTTCATACATACAGACATATTTCAAAGGTTTATTCAAACACATATACACATGAACTCGCTCAACTTTTGTTGATTTTTCAAACTACATGTATTTCAGGGAACTAAACGGATCTGGCAGGTGTATGCATGTGTCTACAAGCTGCGTGTTAATTAAAGGATGTCATCCGTGGTCGTAGAGTTTAAAAGATGTTATGATTGATTGCTATGGTATTAAGAAGTCACACCAAATAACCACGCTTCCGCAAAAGTCTGGGTGTGACATTATCATCATTCAACAAACTAAGTTTCACAAACACCAGTGTACAATCATCATAAACAACCCTACTGTTCAGCTCATTACGTACACGACGAAACACCCTATGTTTTGTCGAGATGAGGGGTAACGAAACACCTAGTGTTTCGTCGAGGATATGGGTGACGATAGACCCGTGATTCGTCAACAGGGGTTTCGTCGACATTGATTGCTTGTCAATAGTCTTTCGTCGCTAACCCTAACGGATGCCATGATTATCAAACCCTAATCCAGTATCTAGTAAATTTCATCATCCAGATCTAGCATTAGCAGTTACCACTCATTACATTAATCAGTATTTCATCACTAATCGGTTTATATACAAAACATTATATCACAAGTTTATTTACACGTTATTGACTCTAGCTTATTCAATCCACATGCTCCCTATCAAATGTCATACATGAATGGCTCCAAATATGTTCCATACGAATTCAGACAAACAAAACACAATAGCATGTAGTTCACATATATTCAATTAATAATAACTACCAATATAATCAACCTAACAATCCATCACAACCAAACGTCAAGAACCCTTATCAATCGATTAAGTTAATTGCTATACATCAACTAATGTTCGCCCCCCCCCATCAACACAGTTTATAATACTACACTCAATCCATGTTTTCATCCATACTCATATACATGCGACTTAACAAGTAATCACACAAACTAACACAATCAATATTAACAATACACATACCGAATGTTAAACGAGGGAGATGAAGGCCTAGGATGTGTTGCCGTCGATCAAGAAAGAAGAGTGTGCATTAGGGTTTTCACGAATTATGGTTCGCGTACAAATATAACGTAAATGTGGCTGTTAACGATTGGGCTTCCCTTGGGCCTAAGCCCATCTGGCGAACAACCCAGTTTGACGAAATACTGTTGATGAAAGACCATTTTTCGTCGAGTGAAGGTTACGACAAAAAACCACTTTTTATTCTCTTCAAACAGATCAACACTTGAGCCGGCAACTGTTACTTAAAACATTTTGATTTGGCTGCTAATTTCTGATTGGGCCGATGCTTGTGAATCTTTAAATGCAATCAAGATAGTCACATGCACCTTACCATTGATTGGACCACTTTAACAATTATTGGGCCGATGACAGACTGGAATACATGAATGGCCGACAACCTTTACACTATTCAAACCACTATTGGGCCGATAACTTTTGAAAACAATTAATTCACATAATCTGATCACTTTTTAAAACATGGGCCGCCACTTATTGATATCACAAGGATATAGGTTAAGTCTATAACATAAAAAAATTCAATTGTTTCCACTACCAACCAAACAATAATACAAAATATCAATCATATATCAACCGTGCACAAGTTACAATGCAAATGAATTATGAACACGCAGTTGTGAAACAAGTAATACGTCGAGGAAAGACCTTGAAAACTCGGGTTGTCACATCAACCCCAACTTGAAAGAAATTTCGTCCCGAAATTTGATAAGCAATCCAAAACAGTACGGTGTTAGATCAGGATGACTGTGGATTTTTCCCAGGTGCCACATCATCTCCAACTCGAAAGGGAATTTCGTCCCAAAATTCGCCAACGATATCAGAAGTTGATACAACTGTTTGAACAACTGAGGATACTAGAGCTTACTCCGTTCATCGCGTTCCCACGTGAACTCTGGTCCACGTCTCGAGTTCCAACGAACTCTCACGATTGGAATTCGACTATGCTAAGGAATCATGATGTCCTGTCCATGATTTCAATAGATTCCCCAATAAACGCAACTTGTCATTAACCTCAGACTCTAATAAGGGTATCACAAGCGTTTCATCGGACAACCCTGCCTTAGATTCGAGACATAAATGATATCATGCACATTACCCAATTCGTCGGGTAACTCGAGTTTGTAAGCCATGTCACAGATTCTTTCCAGGATTCCGAATGTCCCAATGTGTCGTAAACTAAGCTTGCCACGTTTCCCATAGCGTACCGTACCCTCCCAGGGTGAGATTTTCGATTAAGACACGTTCGCCTACAGCGAACTCCCAGTGTTTCCTAAGCTTATCAGCTTTCCTAACGGTCACGCGTTGCTGTCAAACGATTTCCAATCTGAACAATCTTCCCAAGAGGTTCGAGTACAAGTCCTGGATCTGTGATTAGGTTGTCACCCACCTTAATCCAACAAGGATATTAGCGTTATTGTCCATGCAATGCCTCAAACAGAGCTGTCTGAATACTAGAATGGTAACTGCCACGGTAGAACTCAGCCAAAGGTAAATGTCCTTTTAACTCTTGCTAAAGTCAATCACACACATGCTCGCAGCATGTCTTCGAGTGTTAGGATGGTTTGTTTACTCTGACCGTTTATCCTATGGTGATAAGCAATACCCATTTCTAGACATGAGCCCAAGGTATCGTGTATTGCCTATCATAAATCAGGTATACCTCAAAATTAGAAGTAACGGGAGTTGGCACCTCGTGCCTAAAAGCCGCCTCTCTCAGAGGAACATTCACAGCTGTGAAGACTCGTCAGTTTCCTTGGTTGCAAGAAAGCGTGCTGGTAATGTGAGACAATCAACGATCACCCAGGTGTTATTGTTTCCGTTTCGATGCTTCTGGTTGCTGATACTCCATCTTGACTTTCCCACAAGCCAAACATTATTCACATACCTTGCCAGGTGGGCCTTCATGCCCGATCACCAGTACAAGATTCATAGACCCTAATATCTCTCATCAAAACTCAAACGACTGGAATATCGAGGCCGGTGTGCTTTGCTCAACACGAATTCCCTAAAGTTGCCGTATAATGAGATCCACATTCGTTCCATGAGGTAGCGAATATCATCCGACCTGCCAAAGGTTGCTTCTCCATGCCTCGCATGGACCCAGCTTGAAAATTTCTTCCTTCAGTACCTCGGGTTGAACAGGAAAAATCTGATCGTGTAGGCTAGAGTCGATGGTGAGCTGCCAGCTCATACGCGTTTAGGTTCCATAGTCGAAGTCATTCAAAGGTTCCATCCAGCGATGCCATCACCTGTTTAGCTCTCTTCAAAACCAGGGTACACGGGAGGCTCTTGTGATCGATCTAAGTAGTGCATCTGGTATCGTCCAAGTAATGCCTCCAACTTAAATCCAAAAAACGTGGTTTCCACCGCAGGTTGCGTGTCGTGCAGTTCCTCTTTGTAACTCCATTACGTAAGTCATCACTCTCTCGTGTTGCATCGGTGTGTATCTGGGACTCTGATTCAAACCATCATGGTGTACCACTAAATCACCTGTGCCCTCGGGTGAAGACGATGCTCAGTACATTGTAGTATCGGGTCTCAAAAGCTGAAAAGACGCTCTCCTGTTTGCCTCCCATGAATGCACAGCACCCTGCTGTGCTAAAGAGATTTAAGATGCGCGATCTTCAAAAATCCTGTGATGAATCCGCGATAGTATCTAGTGAGACCAAGAAATTACTGTATCCTATTCCACTAAAATGGTTCTTAGCGAGATCCATGTGTATCCCCACTTCAATGACTACGCGACCAAGAAAGTGTGCTCCTCGAATCCTGAAGTCACACTTAGGTAGATTTTGTATGGAGTTACTCCTCCCTCCGGAGCTCTACGATAAGATACAAATGCCGCCCATGGTGTTCCTTTCTCCTGGAAATGATTCAAAACGTCATCGATGAGCACGGTCAATTCATGTGATCCATAAAGCTGCTAGTGTGTTGATTAATCCAAAGGTCATGGAGTACAATGTCGCAATGGCCGCATTGCGTTCGATATGCCATTTTAGGAACTTTCCCCCCTTGGACTTCCATCAATACATGGTCGAGGCAAACGGTTCTTGATTGTCACCTTGCTGAGTTCTGGATAATCAGTACACATACGAAAAGGCTTTATCTTCCCGAATATAAGTGGGGCTCCCCAAAGCGAAAAACTATGTCCAATAAAACTCCTGTCCAATAGTTCCTGTAGATAGTTCTTGCAACCCTCCTGGTGCAAGACGGTATGTAGTACGAGTAATCAGGGCTGCCTCTGGCGTAAGGTCAAACTGAGGTTCCTCCTAACAGTTGTGGAAGTAAACTTGAAAGTTCCTCAGGTAACACACCGAGAGGAATCACGAACAATTGGTGGATCCTCGATCCTCTTCTCCTTAGCTTTAGCATTAGTAACGATTGCCATCATAGCGGGGTAGTCCCTCCGTAGACACTTCTGGGCTTTCATTGTTGAAATGATACTAACCTTTACACCATTCTCACATTTTAGGACAGACGACGATTTTTCCAGTAGGGAGAGGGGTACGCAAAATTTTCCCCTTACAGGGTATATCTGCGCGATATCCGGATAACCAATCCACACTACTGCATCAAAACTATCAAGGGTAGCGGAAGGAAGATTGATGTCGAACACTTGTCCCACAAGGTCGGGTTTGCATTCCAACAACCATATGAGGTTTCAGTTGACTTGCCATCAGTCGATTCTGCAACAGGTTCGGTTTCAAGAAGCATCAGGGGCAACCAGATCAGAGACGAAGCGAATAGCTACCCATCCAAGCTATCATGTTGCTATTATGCCTGGCATTGCCTATGCCAATCCTAAATGTCCTTCCATGAGCATCATTTCTAGTGTTGTTGTTTTCGTTACGATAATTTCCAGTACTGTCGTCATCCCCTTGGTTGTTGTCTTGAATTATCAACGGCCAATCCATGCCGTAGGCACCTTCATTTCCATACTGTAGGCTACGATTACAAGTACCTTGACGTTGCCGCGACTGTTGCCTCTAATGTTGTTTCCTGTAACGGTGTCCTGCGTCCTTTCACCAACCGGATCCATCTCTTCACATTCCGTGTCACATCCTAAGACACTACTTATGGTGCGGGCGGTTACACATTCCGCTTTACAGTCGATCGTCATCGATTATGTCCCAATTGATTCGTAAGAGTCGACTCCCATAAGTCGCTTACTAGGGTTAAGGGTTCGATTGAAGCCAATTCATTGGTGTTCGTCGCCGATAATCAGGGTTGTTCAAATACTGAGGTCGGTAAAGTACTACGCTCATCCTCCTGTCCTTCGTTCTTGCAAGTCGATTGAGTAACACACGGTATGTTGCGAGAGTGTTGCAGAAGTGATCGCACTTCGGGATCTAAGACGTCAATACGTTAAGTTCCAGTAAACGAAGAATGGTAAGAAAGGTATAGGCCAATCATTCGACGCTGCGACATCCAACACAGAGACATTCGCACAAGCACCTAACATCCTACACAGTTCGCTAGACGTCCAGATGTGTGTTCAGGTATACTCGATAGCTTCGAGATTCACAGGGATTTAGTGAGAAGTGAAAAGATCATGTTCGAGTAGGAGACAATCGCTGCTACGACTCCTATAGACTGTTGTGTTTCACATCAATCAAATAACAGAACGAAACCCCTTTTTCACTTGTTAAGCCTCACTGGGACTCGCATGCACCCCACATTATTATTATGTGTGCACCCACAATAATATTGCGGTTTGCATGCTCATCTCAGTTCCTCCTAACTCATGTCAAATGGTTCCTCAAACTCGAATGCCAGACAGAGGTTATCAAAACGATAAGATCACAAGAATCTAAGGACTATGACATGCTGTCAACTCATCATGATGTAAGCAAGCAATTCATGTAATCATGCTATAGTGATGAGTGTGTGTTTGTACGCTACATCATAAACAAATGTATACTACTCATGTAATGTATACCACAGATGAAAAGACGAACCTTGCAATCTGGAGCTGAGTGTCATGGTCGTATTCTTGTTTTCAGAAATGTTCGGTTATAGTCTGGTTTTATAAAAACGTTCTTAAAACCAAGTTCACTATAACCAGTGGCTCTGATACCAAACTGTCACACCCCCAAAATACCACTTGCGGAAACACCGCGGGGCGTGTGACGTACCAGGATCTTAGCCACCAATCACATTGAACTCATAAATATATTTAAATAAAATTTTCATTCATTAGCATAAAGTGTTACAAAACGATACATATAATTCATTGCACACAGCGGAAGCAAAACTCATTTGTTAAGGGTTTCATAAACCACACGTACGTAAACCATTAGACTTGTGTTGCGATTCCATGTATCTCGACCCATGACCACTCCAGCCTTCCAGACAGCAAGTTCCATGATATAACCCTACAGACCTGCAAGCATCCAGACAAGTGTGTCAGACGACGCTGGTGAGTTCAAAGTTTTGTTAACGCGTTTAGTTACCAGTTTCCAGTTTAAAACATTTCAATGATTTGATGTTGTTATTAACTCGATTACCGCAGATGGCTCTAGATTTATTTGCCCAAACCCCAATGCTCTATCACACATTGGTCAAGTGGTTAAGGTAATTAGTTCACGACCGTCCTCCCCGGTACGGTGTGAGGGTGCCAAACCTAATAGCGCTATCAACTAATAACCCCGTTGCCTCCCCGGCAACCAATCGGTATATGTAAGGGGACTTAATGATAGAAATGAGTGTAATAACCAACATCCCAATAACCCGACATTCCTCCCCGGAACGATTACCAGATGTCCCTCCCCGGGACGCATGCTTGGGAAAAGAGCAGTTAACTCACCTTAGATTTGCTCGGTATGTTACGTTACATTACCCGTTCCTAGTTGGTCAACCAAACCCTATCGTGGTTACCAATATACATCAGTCACATAGTCACAAGTCACGTATTTGTACATAGTGAGTCACGTAGCACATAGTAAGTGTTTAGTTTTCATACGCATTTACATCACAAGATCAAGTTCCCAACAATAGTCACTGATGACACCAGTTTCATAATAATCGATTCACGTGTTGTCACAGATTGCATTTGGTTAAGATCATAGTATAACACATATCAAGTACTCAGTTTCCAAACAAGTCTACATTCTGTGTTCATGATACATAACAATGTTTTACAGACACGTTGACTACCCACAACAGTTAAGTCAAGACTCTCATTTCTGGTTATCATTATCATCATTCAACAGATTAAGTTTCACAAACACCAATGTACAATCATCATAAACAACCCTACTGTTCAGCTCATTACTTACACGACGAAACACCCTATGTTTCATCGAAATGAGGGGTAACGAAACACCTAGTGTTTTGTCGAGGATATGGGTGACGAAAGACCCGTGATTCATCAATAGGGGTTTTGTCGACATTTATTGCTTGTCAATAGTCTTTCGTCACTAACCCTAACAGATGCCATGATTATCAAACCCTAATCCAATATCTAGTAAATTTTGTCATCCAGATCTAGCATTAGCAGTTATCACTCATTACATTAATCAGTATTTCATCACTAATCGGTTTATATACAAAACATTATATCACAAGTTTACTTACACATTATTGACTCTAGCTTATTCAATCCACATGCTCCCTATCAACTGTCATACATGAATGGCTCCAAAGATGTTCCATACGAATTCAGACAAACAAAACACAATAGCATGTAGTTCACATAGATTCAATTAACAATAACTACCAATATAATCAACCTAACAATCCATCATAACCAAACGTCAAGAACCCTTATCAATCGATTAAGTTAATTGCTATACATCAACTAATGTTCGCCCCCCCATCAACACAGTTTATAATACAACGCTCAATCCATGTTTTCATCCATACTCATATACATGCGACTTAACAAGTAATCACACAAACTAACACAATCAATATTAACAATACACATACCGAATGTTAAACGACGGAGATGAAGGCATAGGATGTGCTGCCGTCGATCAAGAAAGAAGAGTGTGCATTAGGGTTTTCATGAATTATGGTTCACGTACAAATATAACGTAAAAGTGGCTGTTAACGATTGGGCTTCACTTGGGCCTAAGCCCATCCGGCGAACAACCCAGTTTGACGAAAGACTGTTGACGAAAGACCGTTTTTCGTTGAGTGAAGGTTACGACGAAAAACCACTTTATATTCTCTTCAAACAGATCAACACTTGAGCCGACAATTGTTACTTAAAACACTTTGCTGGCCTATTACAATATTTGTGTGTGGTCATCACTTTGTGTGGGTATCGCGAATGAAGATTTTGCCAATCTGTTTTTGTAGATACCGCAAAGCGGAACACGCATTTGTAATAGAAAGGATAAACAATATTGTATTGAATTGTTCATTTATTTATTGTCACATGGCCTGCGGCCCGATAGGTTACATAGAAAATGTAAAACATGGCTTACATGTAACAGCATCGGAGTTGCTGTGCATTCCATGTGCGTGCGATAGGTTCGCCTTCTAATGTTTGTAGTTTATACGCTCCCTTGCCCAGGACCTCTTGGATGAGGTTGGGTCCTTCCCATTTGGGGGCAAGTTTCCCTGGGCGTTCGACATTAGACGCTTCATTGTCGCGAAGGACATAGTCTCCCAGGTTGAAGGTACAAATGCGAACGCGTGCATTGTAGTACTTTTCAAGTTTGGTTTTGTACTTGGCCTCGTTGATTGTTGCGTTTTCACGCCTTTCTTCTAGGAGGTCCAAGTCAAGCATGCGTTCATCGTTGTTGTCAATCTTGTTGATAGCCAACATTCGGGGTGAAGGGAGACCTACTTCAGTGGGGATCACCGCCTCAGAGCCATAGACCAGGCTGAAGGGTGTCTCGCCGTGACTTGTCTTCGGACTAGTCCTATGAGCCCATAGGATACCCAAATAATTTGTAATACTTAAAACTTAATTAAAAACTAAATACATCATAAAAATTGTGGACATTACGATATAAATTTTATTAAAAGGCAGTTTGTTTGAAAAAAGATATATTTTCTAGTATATTTTGTATATTAATTGTTAAACTTTTTAATTTTTATATTAAAAATAGAGTAAATTACTATTTTACTCCATGTGTTTTAACCAGTTTGACCCTTCAGTTCAGAAAGGAATCTTTTAATATATCAGAACTATGATTGTATTTCATAACGGTTTTGGCCCTAACAATAACTATGTTACTTTTTTCTAGTTAAGCCTAAGGGTATTATAGTCCTTTTATAGCTTAGGGGATGTTTATGTAAGTTATAAATTTCTTTTAATATTTTAATTTGTGTAATTACTTAATTTTTTTATTTCTTTCTTTCACGATTATTATGTGACAACCCGTAACTTCGAGGTAAAAACCGTTATTTTAGCTTTCATCATTAATGTCGTGTACGTATATTACTTTTATAAACGAGAGAACTTGTGTGACGAACTGGTTATATATTTATCTAATTTTTATAGTGTGCAAACATATGACTCGAAACCAAATCCTTATCGTGTTGAAACGACTCGAACCGAAGTACAGGTCTCACTTGTCGAACCATTTAAACCCTGGCATAACTCGCGTAACATTATATTAGTTTACTAATTATACTTATTATCATTATCATACATTATATAAGTTCCTAATTACAACTTTTAGATTAGTTGTTTAAAAAAAATAGAAAAGGATATTTGCAAGAAAAAAAAACAAAAGAAAGAATACTAACAGCAACCATTATTCTGCCATCGTGCGTCTCACATTCCTCTTTTTATTTTTCTTATACATGGATGCAGCCAACCCCCAAGCCCATTACCTTGTTCGGCCGTTTAACCCTCAAATCGCCCCAACTCCCTTCAGCATAATAAATTGACGTTTGCATGTTCTCTTGTATCATAACTTCCCTTAAACAAAACCCTAACACACACACACACACCAAAAAAAATCGGCGATCATATTCTATCTCTCTCTCTCCCTTTTGAGTTGACACAAGTGACAGTCAAGAACACTAGCAACATCAATTTTAAGTTCCCGGCGACTCCCCTCAAGCGTATACCTCGGTAATTCTATGTTGATAGTTGATATATTTTTTTTTAAGTTTGATGTTAAGTATTTTGGCTATGATCGTTTGGTGTGTATGATGTTTGTGATGTTAACTTGTGGATTTGGATGTTAGAAAACTGCTACTGAAAGAACTGCAAAATAAGTAGAAACAGAAATAAAGAAACAGTTAACGAGTGAACCGGGCTTGTGTTTGACACAATTCCCTTAAACAGATCCGTCGTCTGTTCCCAGGGTACGCCGATTCGAAGCAGCACCGCGCACTGCTGGACTTGAGCACTTGCCTGAAAAGAAACCGGAATGTTGCAGAGACCGAGATAGAAGAAAGAGAAGTTGTGTTTTCGGTGTGTGTCAACTGACCAGCCTAGCCTTCATTTTATAGTGCTAGAATCATAACCGAAACCGAAATCCTGCTCTTGATTGCAGTGAATTAAAGACCAAATAATGGTCATTAGTATATCGGTTACGAAACTAATAATCATGACCAAAACTGTTAGTATTTAAAACAGAAATAATGATCATTCATTTAAAACCGAAATAATGATCATTATTTATTTCAGTTTCAAAAACAAAACAGAACACTGGTCAAGAGTCTCTAGTGCAAAAACCGCTCCACGCGGACCCGGGTTTTCGGAACTACATTCGTGTCCGCAGGACGTGCGGGCACACGCGTGTTCAATTGATTCCGGTTCCATTTTTTTCACCCCCCTGCGTGCGCGGGTAGGACTTGTGGTAAAACATGTCTAAGACTACAATTGCTTGGTCAAGCTTTTCCCTTGTAAATAGCCTTTTCTTTTGTTCCCACACCAATGTGGGACAAGGTGGTTTTACCATTGAGACTTTCCATTCACACCAAACTTCCAACAATCCCCCACATGAATGGAGGTCAATCTCAGAAACAACATTATTCCAATTTGATTTCAGCAGTTGAGTTTTGCATACAATAGGTAGGTGTTACCCTTTGAACCTTCGCTCATGAAATGCACTTAGCCCACTAGCTCTGAGTAGAACTCGATGTCTTTGAACTCGTCTGCCGTTTGTGTAGACGACAATGCACTTCACACAAGACTCTCCCTCACAAAGTCAATTCCTCATCGTTATGTTCGTTATGGTCATGAACATGAGCCTGGTTCTGCGAGAGCCATTAGGTATTGTGCCCCAACAACACCCTTCGAAGCGACCCCACTTCTCTCTCACATAGGTGATTCACTATGTATGGTTACCTTAGTCGAATCATTAAAAGCCATAGGCTTAGCCTCACACTTGTCACTTTTAGGAATGGACTAGGAAGTTTACTAAGCTTTGCAATAAACTCCCTTATATATATACGTAGGGTTATCCCCCACAGTGACCTTACTAATTCATACAATAAGGTTTTCCTATTGAACTCAGCTCTTGGGATCTCAAGTCTACTGAGTTAGGTTTCCATCATATGAACTTATATTTTCAAGGGCTTCAGTCCCATTCCCATGGACGACTTCTGTACTAACTCTCTACTTAGGCCTTTTGTTAGCGGATCCGCAATATTATCCTTTGACCTCACATAGTCAACAGTGATAATTCCTGTAGAGATTAGTTGTCGTATCGTATTATGTCTACGTTTGATATGTCTATTCCTACCGTTATACATTGTGCTACGAGCTCTGCCAAGTGCCAATTGGCTATCACAATGTATACAAATGGCCGATGCTGGATTAGGCCATCTTGGTATATCCTCAACAAATTGACGTAGCCATTCTGCCTCTTCACCTGCTTTATCTAAAGCGATGAACTCTGATTGCATCGTGGATCTAGCGATAACCGTTTGTTTTGATGATTTCCACGATATAGCAGCACCTCCAAGTGTGAATACATACCCACTTAAGTAGCGATAACCGTTTGCTCTGGAATCATTCGTGTCAGATATCCAATTTGCATCGCAGTGTCCTTCTATAACTGCTGGATATCTGTTGTAATGCAACCCGTATTCCCGAGTGTATCTTAAGTAGCGAAGCAACCGAGTGATACAGTTCCAATGCATTGAACTTGGGTTGCTCGTGTACCTACTTAGCTTGCTCACAGCATATGCTATGTCTGGTCTAGTACAACTCATAAGATACATCAGGCTACCAATAATTCTTGAGTATTCCAACTGGTTTACGGGTTCACCTCTATTCTTGGCTAGATGTTGACTTGTGTCAAGTGGAGTTCTCGCTTCATTAGAGTCATTTGCATTGAACTTCTCAAGAATGTTGTCCACATAGTGGGATTGACTTAAAACAAGTCCACTTTGGGTTCGCGTGATTTTGACCCCCAAAATCACATCCGCAAGACCCATGTCTTTCATGTCATATCTTGCTTTTAGCATGTTCTTTGTAGATTTTATGATTTTGTTATCACTTCCAGCAATGAGAATATCATCTATATATAGACACAAAATGATATATTCATCAGATGTGTCCTTCACATACACACACTTGTCACATTCATTGATCTTGAACCCAGCATCAAGCATGACATGATCAAACTTTTGGTGCCATTGTTTTGGAGCTTGTTTCAATCCAAACAAGGATTTTACATGTTTACACACTTTCTTTTCTCGCCCAATAGTTGTGAAGCCTTCGGGTTGCTCCATGTAGATTTCTTCTTCTAGATTTCCATTCAAGAAAGCTGTTTTCACATCCATTTGGTGAACTTTCAAATCTCTAATGGCGGCAATGGCAAGCACCATCCTGATGGATGTTATTCGCGTAACTGGTGAATATGTATCAAAGTAATCTAAACCTTCCCGTTGTTTATATCCTTTGATCACCAACCTTGCTTTGTACTTATCGATGGTCCCATCTGGTTTCATCTTCTTCTTGAAGATCCATCGATATCCTAGTGGTTTACATCCTTGAGGAAGATCCACAAGTTCCCAAGTATGGTTTTGTAAGATAGAGTCTATCTCACTTTTGTTTGCCTCTCTCCACTGAGGTCCTTCTGAGGAATGCACCGCTTGTTGGTACGTTTGAGGTTCATCTTCTACCATATAGGTAAGAAACTCAGGGCCAAAGGATTTTTCAGTCCTTTGTTGTTTACTTTTCCTGATTTCAACTTCCTTAGTATTAGATTGTTCTCGAGGTTCATCGTTTTCAACTTCACCCTTGGGAACAATTTCCACAACCGGTCTAGAAGAACTCGGTTCACCTTTATCTAAGCATGGGAACATATGTTCAAACCATGATGCATCCTTAGATTCCATTATGGTGCCTTTGCATATTCCAGGATTCTTTGAATCATGCACAAGAAAACGATAAGGACCATAAGGACGAGTGTATCCTATAAATACACAATCCACCGTTTTGGGTCCTATTAGTAGGCGCTTAGGTGGTGTGACCACCACCTTAGCTAAACACCCCCACACTTTCAAGGATTTATATGGTGGTTTCTTTCTGGTCCATAATTCGTAAGGCGTTACATCCTGTTTCTTATTGGGTATCATGTTCAACACATAATTTTCCGATAAGATTGCTTCCCCCCACATGTTTTGGTTTACACCAGAACTTATCATCATGGCATTCATCATTTCTTTCAAAGTACGATTTTTCCGTTCCGCTATTCCATTTGATTGAGGGGAGTAAAGAGCCGTGAGTTCGTGGATGATTCCACTTTTTGCACATACGTCAATAAAAGGTGAAACATATTCACCTCTTCGGTCGCTCCTTACGATTTTGATTTTCCGATTTAGTTGATTCTCAACTTCGGCTTTGAACAAGATAAACTTGTCAATAGCCTCGTCCTTACTCTTAAGTAAGTACACATAGAAATACCTAGTACTATCATCAATGAACGTGATGAAGTACTTATTCCCACCACGAGTAGGAATTGCCTTTAGATCACACACATCACTGTGGATCATCTCGAGGGGCTCGGTGATTCGTTCCACCTTTTTGAATGACGATTTCGTGTGTTTTGCTTCTACGCAAGTTTCACATTTATTAATTGAGTCGATATCGAATGTTGGTATGCAATCAAGTTTGATTAAACGACGAATGGAATTATAATTTACATGACCTAGTCTACCATGCCAAAGATTAGAAGACTCAATCAACTAAGTAGAACTAGTAGCGTTTTCTTTCATTGCATTCACGAAAATTACATTTAGTTTAAACATTCCATTGAGTGCATAGCCCTTACCAACATACACACCATTTTTGGTCAACACGACATTGTCCGACTCAATCACTATTTTGAACCCAAATTTGTTCAACTGCCACCCTGACACAAGGTTCTTACGAATTTCTGGAACATACAACACGTTTGACAAGGTGAGTTCCTTTACAGAAGTCATTTTTAGAACCACGTTCCCCTCACCTTTAATTTCGGCCATGGTGGAGTTTCCCATAAAAACCTTTTCACCATTAGTCACCTCTTTGAAGGTGTTGAAAAGGCTCTTGTCGAAACACACATGACGGGTAGCCCCCATATCAACCCACCAATCCTTGTTATTTTGCCCGACCAAATTAACTTCAGTCACCAAAATCGAGAGATCCGTGACCATGGCAACCAGGTTGTCGACTTCATCAACCATGTTCACTTGTCGAGCATTTTCCTTCTTGGGAAGCTTGCATTCATTGGCCTTGTGGCCTTGCTTTTGGCAATTATAACAAGTTCCTTGGAACTTCTTTTTCCCAACTCCTCCCTTAGGACCAAGGTTGGAGCGTTTCCTATGACTTTTCTTTCCACCCTTTCCACTGTTTTTCCCTTTGAAGATTGACCATGTTCAACAAGATTGGCCTTCATTGTTTCAGGACCATCAACCTTTTTTAGGGCCACTTTGTTGTCTTCTTCAATCCGAAGACGAACAACAAGATCTTCAATGGTCATCTCCTTTCGCTTATGCTTGAGATAGTTCTTGAAATCAACCCAACTTGGTGGCAGTTTTTCGATCATTGCAGCAACTTCGAATGTTTTGCTGAGCATCATTCCTTCCGCATGAATATCATGAAGAATAACCTGCATTTCTTGGACTTGGCTCATGACCGTTTTAGAGTCTATCATTTTAAAGTCCAAGAACTTAGCCACCACGAATTTCTTAGTGCCCGCATCTTCTGTTTTGTATTTGCGATCCAAAGACTCCCACAATTCTTTGGCAGTCTTTGCTTTGCAATACACATTATACAATGTGTCCACCAAACCATTCAAAATAAAGTTGCGGCACAGGAAATCCGAATGATTCCAAGCATGCATCGCGCTCACAGATTGAGCATCCACATCCCCTTCATCAACATGGGGTTTGGGTTCAGTTAAGAACATTGCCAAGTTCAGCGTGGTCAGATAAAAGAACATCTTTTGCTGCCACTGTTTGAAATTCAGACCACTGAATTTCTCTGGTTTCTCAGCATGCGACACTGCATTAGGCAGTGGTGTCACCAGACCGGTAGTGACAGCAACAACGGAAGTCATGACCACAGAAACAAAACTGGTCATGACAACAGAAACAGCAGTAGTCATCGGCTGGGATGCCATTCTGAAAATAAAATTACAGAAACAATTAGTAAACTAAGTCTGTTTAAGTTTGTAAGAAAACTGCTACTGAAAGAACTGCAAAATAATTAGAAACAGAAACAAAGAAACAGTTAACGAGTGAACCAGGCTTGTGTTTGACACAATTCCCTTAAACAGATTCGTCGTCTGTTCCCAGGGTACACCGGTTTGAAGCAGCACTACGCACTGCCGGACTTGAGCACTTACCTGAAAAGAAACCGGAATGTTGCAGAGACTGAGAGAGAAGAAAGAGAAGTTGTGTTTAACTGATCAGCCTAGCCTTCATTTTATAGTGCTAGAATCATAACCGAAACCAAAATCATGCTCTTGATTACAGCGAATTAAAGACCAAATAATGGTCATTAGTATATCAGTTACGAAACTGATAATCATGACCAAAACTGTTTGTATTTAAAACCGAAATAATGATCATTCATTTAAAACCGAAATAATGATCATTATTTATTTTAGTTTCAAAAACAAAACAAAACACTAGTCAAGAGTCTCTAGTGCAAAAACCGCTCCACGCGGATCCGGGTTTTCGGAACTGCATTCGTGTCCGCATGACGTGCGGGCACACGCGATTTCAATTGATTCTGGTTCCATTTTTTGCACCACTCCTGCGCGCGCGGGGGTAGGACTTGTGGTAAAACATGTCATAAGACTACAATTGCTTGGTCAAGCTTTTCCCTTATAAATAGCCTTTTCTTTTGTTCCCACACCAATGTGGGACAAGGTGGTTTTACCATTGAGACTTTCCATTCACACCAAACTTCCAACATTGGATTCATAAAAATCATGTATGAGGATTTGTGTTACTACTTATGTACGTATGGAAACATATAGGTTGATTAGGGATTGGTGTACTTGAAAATCGTGAAGTTTTGTGTGATGAATCAGATATAAAAGTAACATATAACCTACCATGAATGATTAAAAGGGTACATGTAATGGCAAAACACGATAGAGAAACCCAGAAGACCGTTTTATAAAAGGATATGCGAAAACAGAACCTGTCAAGCTGTTCCAGCCGACTTGTATCGGCTGTAACTGGGTCATAACTTATCGAAAATTGAATTTTCTTGAGTCTATAACATGTTATTTCGAAATACGCTTCTAATGGTGCTAGAATCATGATTTTTGGACATCGTTTGCTATTTTAAACAAATTATTTTGTTTCAGCAATTAAAGCTGCGTTTTTCTGTAGAAAATGCAGCTCACGATTCGTGTAAAACTTGGTATGTGTTTACTTTTTACACATGAAAATTGTACTGTAGATGCTCCTAAGTGATCGTGTAAACCTCCAACTAGAATTTCGTCAATCCGATAAAGGTAGATTTTTAAATAAATAATTCGGCAAACATGGTCAGATTACGACGAATCTGATCACTGTTTGGCGCATGATTTGTCACGAAAACATGGTCAGATTACGACGAATTTGATCACTGTTTGGCGCATGATATTTTGTATTGTATGATAAAATGTGCTACGTGCTAGATACGTGTAGGATTCGTGTCTCCGCGTAAGCACACCCACTAACCCTTAAACCGTAATCATGTTAGGACGTGATTGACCGGTTCCACCTCGCGTATTTCTTTCCATAACCTAATCTGCCGAGCTAATCTAAGGTGAGTTCACACTTTCTATAAAGCATGGGATTCCCGGTGGTTTGGGAATGGGTGAAGGAATAATATTGAAACCTGCGTGTCCTCCTTGGGTAGGATGCGTACCTCCATCCTCCTTGGGAAGGATGACAACATTGAAACCTGCATATTCTCCTTGGGTAGAATTCGTACCTCCATCCTCCTTGGGAAGGATGACAACATAGAAGTTACTAGATAAAACTCTATCATGAAGTCTCTCATTTTTATATCGACTTAATCGCCGGGTCATTGGCGAACGGGTCATTAGTTAAATAGCGCTATTAGGTCTGACTAGCCTCACACCATACCGCAGAGGACGGGAGTGGACTAATGTACTTGGGCAATTAGTCAATGATGATAGACATTGATGCAGGGCACATAAACATGACTCCAGTCAGTAGTCGATATGGTAACGGGTCTAGTGGTTTACAACATGGGGTAGCCCCCACGGTATATGGTTTGGGAAACAAGGAACTGGGTAACTTATGGTTTTCGAAATATCTTATGGTTTTTGGAACAACTTTAAAACAGACAACCAACTGTGAACTCGCTCAACATTTTTGTTGATTCATTACTACATGCTTTGCAGGTCGTTAGGTACTTAGCTGGAGCTTGCATAGGGAAGGAGTTGTTGTGGAACATGGGCCGTTGTGTGTTCATGATAAACTTATGAACTTTAAATTTATAATTTTGGGTTTTGAACTTAATGCTTTCACTGATAACTTAGACTTTGTTAAGTTGTTTTGACACCAATTATATTGTTTGGTTTGGATTTTATTTATTTATTTATATTGTTCAATATGATTGGTGGCTTGATCATGGTAAGTCACGCTCCCTGCGGTGATACTCCGCTTGTGGATTTTGGGGGTGTGACATATTATCTAAAAAATATGTTTTAAGTATACAAAGAACTACATAGGGTAGGGTTCATGAACCACTTTTATTGCGAGAACCACAAGAACCAATGTGAACACAACAAAATAAACCCACCCACCACCACCGAAAACCTAAACATCCACCCCCATCCTACAACAACCCAAAAACCTAACCCCCCTCCAAACCTAAAAAAAACCTAACCCCCTCCTCCACCTCCCACCCACCAAAAACCTAAAAAAACCTAACCCCCACCCCCCACCCCCCAAAAACCTAAAACCCCACCCACCCTACCCAAGCTAAATGCTAAAAACTAAACCCCACAACTACATGCTAAAAATGGTTTTTTAATATTTTTATTAGAAATCACTAAATTTCGTCACTAAAAAAATAAAATAAAAAAATGAACAACAGTACCGATGCACATGTGCAACTGTACTTTTTGTTCAATTTTTTTTATAAGAAATGCTAAATTTCGTCACTAAAAAAAGAACTGTTAGGCCCTTAAGGTTTATACATTAGTTTATTAATTAGTGTTGGGCTAGATTGTTTATTTTATTAAAGTTAGCTTGTATTAGAATGGGCTTAAGGGGCTAATGGGCTTAGGGTTTAGGGGAGATGTGGACTAATCCCTCCCTATAAATAGTTAATGATGTTTAGGGTTTTGGTGGCTCTTTGGGTTTTTGTGATAACTTGTAGTAGACAATTCTAATTGTATGCAAGTTGATCTTTGAGTCATCTTCTACTTCATCTTCATCTTCATTTCTATTGCTTGAATCAAGTTTGATTGTGTGATTCCGCCACCAATCAAACTTCGTGTGATATCGTTGTGATCTCGTTTTGGGACTTATAATTGGTATCAGAGCCTATTAAACATGTTTCTAGGCTCATATTCGATGTCACACAGATTCAGGTTGTTTCGGTTTGCAGCTATGTCACTGTTTCGATGTTATTTGAGTTCAGAAACGTCTTCGGCTTGTTTTTCGGATCATCTACTTGAATTTCGGATAGAATTCGGATCATCCTGTCAGATTTCGGATCATTTGTTTGAATTTCGGATAGATTTCGGATTATCCTGTTGACTTTCGAATAATCGGCTATTGAAGATTGTCTGTTTTTTGGATCATCAGTCAAGTATTTCGGATCTTCTAGAAGGATTTCGGATAAATCCTCAAGCATTTCAGATAAATCATCAAGAGTTTCGGATCATTTTGGATATTCCCTGTTTCGAATTGTCACCTGATTCGAATATCGAATTCGGATAACCTTTCGAGTTGACCAGTTTTGAATCAGACCTTTGCTTTTCGGATTGGACCTTTGCTGTTTTCAGACTGTTCACTTTTATTAAAAAACAAATTAAATTACCGTTGGGTAAAGTTAAAAATGATGAACACTAACGGTGTAAGGACTGCTGCGGATCTTGCTAATGCTACTTTGGCTGCCATCTAGACTCAATCTATGGCCTTCATCAGGAACTCGATCAGATTATTGGCACGTCTACCAAAATTCCTAGGCTTGTTTGTGGAGACGATTACTACAGGTTGATATGGCGGTTTGAGCAGTATTGTAAGGCAAAGGAACCTTGGGTTTTGAGGTGTATTAGAGATGGACCTCGTACCATTATGTATGCTACAAAAGATGACCCTCTAACTCAGATTCCTAAACCTGATAATTTATAGACAGATGATTACCGAATAATTAAGGATGTGGATGATAAAGCTATGGCAAATCTCACCATGGCTCTTGGTCCAGAAATTTCAATCACCGTTAGGAACTGCACGAATGCGAAGGAAATTTGCGATGTGCTTAAAAACTTGTATGAGGGTAATAGAAACATTAAGGCAAGCAGGGGGTGAATATGTTAAATCAATGGTTTAGTTCATTCAACCACATTTATGGTGAAACTGTAGAAAATCAGATCAGAAGATTCGTCAAACTTGTCTAACAAATGATAAGTGCAAGTATCACCATCACAAACAGTGGGATGAATCGTCAACTTCTGAATTTGTTGCAAAAATGCTGGGATGTTGATGTTTCTGTGATCAAACGTACAAAGAATTTGAACGAAGTCACACTTACCTAGCTGATTGCTACAATCAAGTAGTGTGAGATTGACAATCAGCAAAGAGGGATTAATCATAAAAATTCAATGATTGCTGTCGGGATGAGCAGTTCTAACAATGCTTTAATGTCATCCCAACCCCAACATTTTCAATACTGCATGGAATGCCAAACAATAATCCGAATGTTGTTTTCAGTCTGATAACACAAGCCCAGTTGCAAGCTCAAAAGACCAACTATATGTACGACATGTCACTTCCTACACCACAAATTTCTGTTAACACCTCTGCCGCACCCACATCAGCTCAACAATACCCTCAGCATGCCAATGTGGTTTTCAGTCCAGCAAACCCTTCATCATCTCAAAATATTCCATCCACACCCTCTGCAGAAAACATAGCCTTTCTGACGAATCAAAATGAAGAAAATTGGCCCTTGCAGCTTTTATGCTTAACAGTTTGAATGCTTTCTTAGCAGGTGATCTTTTGCCCCCATCTGTTTTAGCATCTTAAATCAATCAAGTGGTCGAAGAAGATAAAGAAGAGCTGGATGCATCCTGGAACTTGGCAATAGCAGCATTTCGAGCTGAAAAGTTTCAGAAAAATTTTGGTCGTCGTCCTATGTCAAATCTTCTCACTGGATCTTTGAGAGACAAACAAAGATGCAACAAATGTTATGAGCCAGGACACTTTGCAAGGGATTGTAAAAAGACAACAGTGGGGTATGAGGCTACTCAGGCAGCTGCTGCTCAGAACACTGAAAGGTCTATGGTCGCTGTTACACTTGCTCAAACTTCAACAAGCCAGGGAGATACAGAAGCAGGAAAGGCTTTGATGACACAAGAACAACATGGTTTTAATTGGGCAGATGTTGTGGAGCACGTGAAGTTGCTCAAGATCTCTAAAGTTGTTGAAGTAAATCATCAATGCTGATGGCACAAACTAAGGAACCTAAATCACTCTTTGAAGCAGTAAACTCTCATTTATGTTCTGAACAATGTAGAAATAAGATTGCATAGATAAGAGCGCGTAATTCTGCTTTAATCAATGATTACAATAGTGCCATGTCAAAGTGCATCAGCCTTCGAGAGAACAATAAGATACTCTATGAAAAGATTGACGCACTAAAGAATGGCATAGCTCAGCTCCACTTGGATGTAAATCAACAGCAATGTTGGGTCCATGATTACAAAAATAGACTTAATGTATAAACTTTGGAACGCGATTCTGTCACACCCCGTGTCACACCCCGACCACGTAGGACAACCAAACGTGGCGGAAACGTCGGGGAGTGTTGTAACAGAATCATTGTTTCATAACACATGGAAATTGAAATATTGTTTTATTGATTAAAGTAGTTACAATGTCTTGACAATCAAAGAAACATAACATAAATAACTAGTCTTGCATCTTTTATTGTCGCTAAGGCCCAAGTCCGCCTAAGTGTGTCTTGATAAATCCTATGCATCATATCCTGAAACACATGTGAAAATATGTACGTCAACATAAAAATGCCTGTGAGATACATAGGTTTATGAAAATAAGATTCATGACTTATTGTTTAAGAAAATGTTTAGTCATGAACCTTGTAATTTGATTTGTCTTGTAAATCTTTTGAAAAACGATAAGATCAGATGATATGTATAAATAAGAGAATAAGGTATGGTTAAATGAATAACCATATAAATATGAGTTTGTATAATTTAAGTTGTTTGTAAAACAATGTATTGTGAAAAGTATGTTATTTGTATAAAATGTTATATGTCCAAATTGAAATGATTCAAATAACGCTACGATATGTAATACCATACAATCACTTATATATAGGAAGTACCAGCGGCATATCCACCATGCTTGTATCATATTACACACGCCTCGTTACTTAAATCACTTACTCAAACCAAACCAACAATGTAGGATGTCTATGTTTAAACCAATTGTCAAATGTATTGAATAATATACCAAAATGTTTATGTCAAGATGTAAATCATGCAACGTATAACCAATGTTGAAAATGTTTATGTGTCAAATGTAAATCATGTAATGTGTAACCAAAATGATATGTATGGCTAGTTAAATGCATCAACTAAACCATAAGTGAAATGCACAAAACAAAGTATTGAAGTAAAACTTGGTTTAAATCAAAGTTATGTTTTGTGTAGTAAATACATGCTATACTGATATAGACATTTATGCGGTATTGTGAAAATTCATACATCCAAGCCTTGCGACAGTCGGATAACCATGTAAAAATGGGTTATCAAAAGAATATGTATTCGGATTCGGTCATTCCTTCCATCCAAACAAACCCGAGATTACAGGAATGGGATTTGTCAAGTCCTATGGTACCACTACCTACTACCGAGCGGCATGATCGGTGTTAATGAATGTATAGTATAGTTTAAACAAACTGTCACACCCCGAATTTCCACGTGTCACCGGTGGGCCCGGTGGGGAGTATCGTGACGTCATGGTTGGCAACATAATAGTCAAACAACACAATATATAGGAATGCACAGCGGAAGCAAACGATAATCATTATTACATTCCGAATATAAAGTAATATTCAGTATTACAACGGAAAGTAAAGGATCTACAGGCGGATCTTTAAAACATATCATTTGTTCAACAGACTTTAGACGCCTAGAACTGGCAAGATTCCTTATTAACGCCCTGAGCTTCCAGCCAATTTCGTTTAGTACCTGTCACTTAACCTTTTTGGAAAATACGTCAGTTTTCACTGGTAAATACACTCAACCGACTCATTTGAAAAGAGTTTAAGAAAATTGATTTAGATGCACCAGGCACAAAACCTTTTGACACTTTGATTAAAATGCACAGAGGCAAAATTAATCTTTTATAACTTGATTAAAATGCACAGAGGCAAAATTTATCTTTTATAACTTGGGAAAATTATTTGTATATAATCTTGTATACAGTTTTACTTATTTGTCATCCATTCAGGGCCGGTTTGTAGGGCCGGACTCGATTAACTGACACGCCACAGGTATAATGCCCACAGGCTATCATCCCCTAAGTGGATTACCAGTTCCGGTATAATGCCCACAGGGATGATACCTTCGAGTGGATTACCAGTTTTTACATAATGCAGCTGCCAGGTGTATGCCTACACCCCGTGCTTAGGTCGTGGCCATTTCGTAAAATGATGCCAAGGATATCCGGGACATGGTCATTAACCCCCAAAGGCCATACACCAAATAATAATAAAATAATACATATTAAACAGGTTATGTAAGTACATCAATCACAATCCGATTTAATGACTACATACACCCGACCAAGCGGTACTTTTATAGTACCGTATCCCAAGCCCGTATAGGGAAAATAAGTTAAGAGTATTTACCTGAGCTAGCTCCTGTCTTAAATATCAGAAATTAATAACTCAGTCGTATTCACTTAAGTAAGCGTAGGTACCATTTACCGGAAAGCTCTAGTCTGGAATGATGGTATAAATAATTAATTAGAATGCTAACGGGTCTTTAATTAAGTCTAAGCTTAGACCGGTTAGTCTTACAGGAAGATACGGTTCAGACGCATGATTAAGCGAAGACCGGATAGAATGTGATTTAGACCCGACAAGTTTGAAGACTTGTTTAATATGGGTTTATTATTCACATTCTGGATTTTGAGATAAAACTGATAAGGTTTGACCCGTTTCGGCTAATTTATGTAAACGTGTTACATAAACCGAACCGAACGCGAAATAAGCGTAGCGGGTATCCGTAAGAGCCATATACAGGTTTCCTAAGTTAATATGCCTTAAATATGTTGTGATATCAGTAGGATACCTTCCATTATGCCCAAAACGAGTTTAATCTCAATCTAAGCCCCGTAGGGGTATTTTGGTCATTTACCTAAGGCATATATACTACCTGTCATACAACTACTCGAACGATGTGACCATAAGGTCACTTAATGTATTTGGTCGGATCCTAAAGATCGACCAAATGGGTCGGGTTCGAAGGTATAAGCGATTCATTAGATTGCTTACCCTTACGACCCTAGACAAGCACTAAACTAAGAGTGACGAGCTAAGCATGTTGAAACATGCTTAACCAAACAAGTTTGGTATCAAAACAAACGGTTTTGATACCTAAGGGTAGTTTGGTTACAAAATACGCAAGAATACGTATTCTGCCCGAAACTACGGCTCGTCACTGAGCCTAGATAACGTGGTAATCAGTAGGTATAGTCACTAGGGACTATGACCATCGTGATTACGCTCACGTTATGAAGTTCAAACGAACTTCTTATTGACCATAACCTGGTCAATGCCGAAAGTCAAATATAGTTGACTTTCGGACTTGAAAAGCGATAAAAGAACGAAGGAACACTTACGAAGGGTCCCCGAATGCTAATCGTGATCGAATAGCTCAGGTATGAAACGAAGGTTCCAACTTAGAGCCCAAATGATCAGATTTGTGGGTTTTTGAGTTGTGAGGGGTTGGGTATTTATAGTAAATGGACAACCGTTAAGATCGTTTATCGAATAACGTGCCTTGATCTCACCCGTACAAGTGTCGGAATGTTATGGTAGGTTGATTGGCCACTCACCATAAGAGTTAGACACATGGCAAGGGATTAAGGAGTGGTTTGCAGCTGTTAACAGCTGGTTTAGAACATTCTGTTGTGCTGGGGACTGCTTTACGGACCTCAAAGCTGGCAATGTTGAGGTCCGTAAGGTAACAACTTTGGCAGAATGTCAGTTTTGGTCCCTGCAACCCCTAAACTTGGTTTTCGATGCATTTTTGACACGTTTAAGCCCCGTTAACCCCATTTCAAAGCTCTAAAATGAAGTTAAAGTATAGGGAACTTAAAATGTGCTCAAAAATATCTTGGATGTCGGTTCGTTTGGCCGTACGATCGCGATGTTCGGTTAATTACGACGGAATGCGCACATGCGCGGAAAACGATCCAAATGACGCGACGAATGGATTTTTGGCAAGCGAAACCCTAAAGCATAATATAGTCATGCTTACATAAATTTTTGGATGTCCGGATGTATTCAGAACGTATGTTATGCGCGAAAATGCAAACTTATGCACTTTTTGACGCTTTTAGTCCCTGATCCTTCTACACTTGATCTTAACATGACTTCTTGCACTTTGAGCCCTCTAACTTGACTTTTAAGGACCTTAAGACATAACCAAACTTTGTTAAGTCCTTGGGTAACTTTATGGTTACCTGAAAAGTCATAATTTCCAATGTTTACGCTTTAACCTCTCGCACACGAATTTGATCACAACTTTCTCATACGATAACGAAACTTTATGAAATTTTAATCGTGCATTCTAGTGAGCATAATTTACATTTACAAAGCTTCGGGTTTGTCAAAAGGTTACTCAGAGGTATATTTTTAACATGTTGACACATTTAACCCCTGTAGTTTGTAATCTCTCACTTTTAGCTTCGTATGATCCATGATTCATTCGTTTGAAGGTATGAACATTGTGTAGGGTTATTATAAAGTATATTTATTCACTGTTGACATTTTGAACTCGTATATTTACATACTTTCCATGTTTGTCAACTTTAGTCCTTTCAGAACATTCTTTTCACACGTTCAAACTTATGACACGTGTCAGCACATTATAGGACGTGAATTTTCGAGGTGTTACATCCTCACCCCCTTAAAAGAAATCTCGACCCGAGATTTACTGAACTAAGTAAGGGTACTTTTTGTCCTATACTGAACTTAACCTTCCTCAGTACATTTGGGCCTCTATGGCACTCCAGCTGACCTCTATAATAGGTCATGTATCCTTTTGGAGTTTCTTAACCTGCCGATCCTAAATCGATACGGTTTGCTCAACATATTATAAATACGCATATCATTATATGATAATGCTTCTCAACTTATTGGTGAAACACATCCTTAAATCATTAGTGTGTTATTGTGTCGCGAGCTCCGCCAAGCTCCTTAAACAGGTTTTAGCTTATAAGCTATTTGATCTCGATACATTCGATTTTCCTTCGAATGATTCTACATATTCAGAGCTTAACTAGCCTGATAATTTAACAAATTTGCACACCCTTCCTGGTGATCACTTTTGTTAAACCTTATTCCTTAACAAGAACTTAGGAGGGTTACTACTTTTATTAATTCTTGATTTTCTGCCGAATACTGGCATCTTATAGATGACTAGGGATTTGTATGATCTTATTCGTTGTTTCCAATGTAACTTCCAGATCCTGATAAGTGGACTTCCCAAAGTCTCGTCCATCAAGCGGATGTTTTGATATT
This sequence comes from Helianthus tuberosus, assembly GCA_030545235.1. Lineage (NCBI taxonomy): Eukaryota > Viridiplantae > Streptophyta > Magnoliopsida > Asterales > Asteraceae > Helianthus > Helianthus tuberosus. The sequence goes on along the minus strand of CM060429.1, from coordinate 44,557,876 downwards.
TCATCTATACAAGGTCTCCAAAAGAGCCACCTTGATACTTATATAACGACTATTATAAAAAGCTTATCTTAAGGTGCAATGGTTATTCCAACCACTGCTTAGAACAAATCCCAAGGAATAGTTAATCCTTGCGTTAGTCGATCAAATCGACGATTCTGGGCAGCTGATGGCAAATTCTTAATCGTTGCCTAAGTAGGGTTGCGGTAACAATGCACAAGCAAAAATGAACCGTCTTTCTTACCCAACCATATCAAACTCTTAGAATATCGAGTTAGGATATATGAATCTATATCTTACAATTTTCTTAATCAGGTTTTCGGTTGTTCCATATTAAACATGGAGTTCTTACAACACTCTAACCCAAAGCGGGATGTTAATCGTAACTCCACCTGTCTCAAGGGGGTAAGCAGGGTAAACTTAGAAGAAGATAATCAATGTACAAGAGGTTGCAGAGATTTTCATATCTCAGGCTCCAGTTCACTCATCGTTGCTTATGACGAATAAGTGACACATTTATGTTACTAGTCCACGAATTCCTTAATCGGGAATATTTACTTGGACAATTCCATGCTGGATATCTCTTTTGAATACTTTTAGTTGACTTTAGTACCATATGATTATTGAGATATCCTTGTGGTTCCATGCATTAAACCTCCATACTGATCAGGCATGGAAGCAATCTATGGAACTTATTAAGATACACCAATCCTCATATAGCGCTTTTGTCATATCATTTGGTATTCGAAATCTTTAGAGATTAAAGAGATACCATCAACATGTGTTTATATTTAATCAGAATGGAGATTTTCACAAACTAGGCACCTAGCTCGGTTGGTTAGGCGCGCGAAGGGTGCGGCCTAGACCCAGGTTCGATTCCGGGGACGGCCGGTTATATATTGATTAATATTAATTAATCACACGGATATATATAATTTATGAGGATTGTCTTATAAGGAGTCTTGATAGTTATTTGCTTCTTTATTACCCACAATATGGGTTTGGTCACAAGACGACCAATCCTTTCCTATTACTATATCGGTCCTCTTATTAACGAAACAAGGACAGCGGAGACAACCACACTCAATATTTATCATTCATAAAAATGTTTGCCAGTATCAAATAAGTTTCTTCATAAACTGTTTGATAAGGAAAGGTACATATTATACTATTATTATTCTGCATCATCTCTTGGGCGTTCCTCCTGATAACTCGTGCGTTTGTTCTCTTGGCCTACTTGGGCTTCCTTGCGTACTTAGGGCAGTTGGTCTTTATGTGCCCCTTCTCGTTGCAGTTGTAGCATGTAGCATCTTTTAACTTCTTGCAATCCAGGGTTTTATGTTCCTTAGACTTGCAAATTCCACACGGTAGAGGCTGAGACTCAAATCTGCATTTCCCAAGATGGTATTTCTTACAGGTTTCGCACCTGGTCTTTTCACTGGCCTGTAGTTTGACTTTCAAATCCTTCCCAGACTTAGTTGCTCTTTCCTTGGCAGCCTTAGGGCAATTAGTACTGATGTGGCCCTTTTCGCCGCAGCTGAAACAGTTTGCATTCTTTATGTCCCTACATTCGTGGGACTGGTGGCCAGCTCTTTTACAGATGCCACATTGCTTTATCTTTTGTTTTGATCGACACTGTCCCCAGTGTCTTCTTTTGCAGGTTTTACATTCGGGTTTTGCCTCCTTTGGTTTGGACTGGTTATAGCTTGAACCGGTCTTACCCTTCTTGTAACCTTTATTTGGGGTATCATCGCACTTTCGCTTAAGATCCTTCAACACACGGTCCGCAGCGTTGCTTACGGCTATTTCGATCATAGCCTGTAACCCGGTGCTTATTAATTTCAGTCTTGCATCATCTTCCTGATTAACTGGATGATTGCGAGCTTCGGAGGAGTCAGCCATGGTGAAGCTTTGAGGGCTACAAACCAAGTAGCAATAATGGGTTTAAGTATATGACGAATTGTCCAATTTTGATAAATTAATAGCCATGATTCCCATTGATCGCTTTTGCTAAAAAGGGGTTTGGAAAAATTTCCTAATATAAAGATGACAAGTGTGATTTTATCGCATCACTGTTGCCAGGAGTGTTAACATATTTACAATGTTACAAGGATTTGAATCCTTTGAATAGGTTCTACCATCTTGGCCTTGTCTGGAATGACATATAGGCTAGGTCGTACCTTTAAGATTCTTTTTAATAATTAACGCAGAACAATCCTAATTTAGGTGTTAAATATGGATCTGAATCTAATTATGGAACTACCATCTTGGCCCGATCTCAAAATGACACGTGGCTAGGTCTTATCCTTTTTAGATTTTTGCCATTTTATTATAATGGTAGATCTTATAATATAGGAATGATAATTTAAACATAATCGTTCCTTTAAAAATTTAACAAGTATATGGTTGTCCTAAACGGGACTTCTAATAAAAATTTGATTTGCCCATGCAAGAGCTCAATCAGAAAAATAACAAAGGACTCCAAAAACAAAATAGAACTTGTCCTATGTTCTTGTCTAGACTCAAGAATGTGCAATTGTGTAACTGAGATTAAACACAAAAGACTAGTGTTTAATTCACTCAGTGTTGGCTCTGATACCAACCTGTCACACCCCGAATTTCCACGTGTCACCGGTGGGCCCGGTGGGGAGTATCGTGACGTCATGGTTGGCAACATAATAGTCAAACAACACAATATATAGGAATGCACAGCGGAAGCAAACGATAATCATTATTACATTCCGAATATAAAGTAATATTCAGTATTACAACGGAAAGTAAAGGATCTACAGGCGGATCTTTAAAACATATCATTTGTTCAACAGACTTTAGACGCCTAGAACTGGCAAGATTCCTTATTAACGCCCTGAGCTTCCAGCCAATTTCGTTTAGTACCTGTCACTTAACCTTTTTGGAAAATACGTCAGTTTTCACTGGTAAATACACTCAACCGACTCATTTGAAAAGAGTTTAAGAAAATTGATTTAGATGCACCAGGCACAAAACCTTTTGACACTTTGATTAAAATGCACAGAGGCAAAATTAATCTTTTATAACTTGATTAAAATGCACAGAGGCAAAATTTATCTTTTATAACTTGGGAAAATTATTTGTATATAATCTTGTATACAGTTTTACTTATTTGTCATCCATTCAGGGCCGGTTTGTAGGGCCGGACTCGATTAACTGACACGCCACAGGTATAATGCCCACAGGCTATCATCCCCTAAGTGGATTACCAGTTCCGGTATAATGCCCACAGGGATGATACCTTCGAGTGGATTACCAGTTTTTACACAATGCAGCTGCCAGGTGTATGCCTACACCCCGTGCTTAGGTCGTGGCCATTTCGTAAAATGATGCCAAGGATATCCGGGACATGGTCATTAACCCCCAAAGGCCATACACCAAATAATAATAAAATAATACATATTAAACAGGTTATGTAAGTACATCAATCACAATCCGATTTAATGACTACATACACCCGACCAAGCGGTACTTTTATAGTACCGTATCCCAAGCCCGTATAGGGAAAATAAGTTAAGAGTATTTACCTGAGCTAGCTCCTGTCTTAAATATCAGAAATTAATAACTCAGTCGTATTCACTTAAGTAAGCGTAGGTACCATTTACCGGAAAGCTCTAGTCTGGAATGATGGTATAAATAATTAATTAGAATGCTAACGGGTCTTTAATTAAGTCTAAGCTTAGACCGGTTAGTCTTACAGGAAGATACGGTTCAGACGCATGATTAAGCGAAGACCGGATAGAATGTGATTTAGACCCGACAAGTTTGAAGACTTGTTTAATATGGGTTTATTATTCACATTCTGGATTTTGAGATAAAACTGATAAGGTTTGACCCGTTTCGGCTAATTTATGTAAACGTGTTACATAAACCGAACCGAACGCGAAATAAGCGTAGCGGGTATCCGTAAGAGCCATATACAGGTTTCCTAAGTTAATATGCCTTAAATATGTTGTGATATCAGTAGGATACCTTCCATTATGCCCAAAACGAGTTTAATCTCAATCTAAGCCCCGTAGGGGTATTTTGGTCATTTACCTAAGGCATATATACTACCTGTCATACAACTACTCGAACGATGTGACCATAAGGTCACTTAATGTATTTGGTCGGATCCTAAAGATCGACCAAATGGGTCGGGTTCGAAGGTATAAGCGATTCATTAGATTGCTTACCCTTACGACCCTAGACAAGCACTAAACTAAGAGTGACGAGCTAAGCATGTTGAAACATGCTTAACCAAACAAGTTTGGTATCAAAACAAACGGTTTTGATACCTAAGGGTAGTTTGGTTACAAAATACGCAAGAATACGTATTCTGCCCGAAACTACGGCTCGTCACTGAGCCTAGATAACGTGGTAATCAGTAGGTATAGTCACTAGGGACTATGACCATCGTGATTACGCTCACGTTATGAAGTTCAAACGAACTTCTTATTGACCATAACCTGGTCAATGCCGAAAGTCAAATATAGTTGACTTTCGGACTTGAAAAGCGATAAAAGAACGAAGGAACACTTACGAAGGGTCCCCGAATGCTAATCGTGATCGAATAGCTCAGGTATGAAACGAAGGTTCCAACTTAGAGCCCAAATGATCAGATTTGTGGGTTTTTGAGTTGTGAGGGGTTGGGTATTTATAGTAAATAGACAACCGTTAAGATCGTTTATCGAATAACGTGCCTTGATCTCACCCGTACAAGTGTCGGAATGTTATGGTAGGTTGATTGGCCACTCACCATAAGAGTTAGACACATGGCAAGGGATTAAGGAGTGGTTTGCAGCTGTTAACAGCTGGTTTAGAACATTCTGTTGTGCTGGGGACTGCTTTACGGACCTCAAAGCTGGCAATGTTGAGGTCCGTAAGGTAACAACTTTGGCAGAATGTCAGTTTTGGTCCCTGCAACCCCTAAACTTGGTTTTCGATGCATTTTTGACACGTTTAAGCCCCGTTAACCCCATTTCAAAGCTCTAAAATGAAGTTAAAGTATAGGGAACTTAAAATGTGCTCAAAAATATCTTGGATGTCGGTTCGTTTGGCCGTACGATCGCGATGTTCGGTTAATTACGACGGAATGCGCACATGCGCGGAAAACGATCCAAATGACGCGACGAATGGATTTTTGGCAAGCGAAACCCTAAAGCATAATATAGTCATGCTTACATAAATTTTTGGATGTCCGGATGTATTCAGAACGTATGTTATGCGCGAAAATGCAAACTTATGCACTTTTTGACGCTTTTAGTCCCTGATCCTTCTACACTTGATCTTAACATGACTTCTTGCACTTTGAGCCCTCTAACTTGACTTTTAAGGACCTTAAGACATAACCAAACTTTGTTAAGTCCTTGGGTAACTTTATGGTTACCTGAAAAGTCATAATTTCCAATGTTTACGCTTTAACCTCTCGCACACGAATTTGATCACAACTTTCTCATACGATAACGAAACTTTATGAAATTTTAATCGTGCATTCTAGTGAGCATAATTTACATTTACAAAGCTTCGGGTTTGTCAAAAGGTTACTCAGAGGTATATTTTTAACATGTTGACACATTTAACCCCTGTAGTTTGTAATCTCTCACTTTTAGCTTCGTATGATCCATGATTCATTCGTTTGAAGGTATGAACATTGTGTAGGGTTATTATAAAGTATATTTATTCACTGTTGACATTTTGAACTCGTATATTTACATACTTTCCATGTTTGTCAACTTTAGTCCTTTCAGAACATTCTTTTCACACGTTCAAACTTATGACACGTGTCAGCACATTATAGGACGTGAATTTTCGAGGTGTTACACAAACCAAATGTCATACCAAAATGTAAGCATATGATGAATAAGAAATGTACTAAGTATGCTAAGTTAACATACAAAGCAGAAAAGTCATGTAAATCAATGTGCTAGCATGCTATCAGTTAACATACATAGCAGAAATGTAATGTAGAACCATGTACTAAGTATGCACACAATGGACATACATAGTATAAAATGAAATGAAATCATGTACTATAATGTACTAATGAACATAGGAGGTATATGATGTGAAAACAGGAAAGCATGAAAGTAACAAGTAGGCACATGTGTTTCACCCCAAAACAGTTTGGAAAACAGTAAAAGAGGTGTCTATGTACTCACTTGAGATTGCTCAGAAGTCTTAAGATAACCACCAAGCAACGCTAGAGATCACGGAATCAAACGGCACCTACTATAGGTAACTACATTAATAAACCGGACCTAAATCGGAAGATCGGATAGAATGAGGGTTCGTAAACCAAACGAGTATGGGAACTCGTGTAATATGGTTTAACAAAGCCCACATACTAAAACGAAACTTAACCTAAGTGTTTGTGACCCATTACGACCCGTTTAGGTAGCTTATGCTACTTTAACGCGCCGTTCGTGTAAAACGCGTTTGGACTGCCTAACTAGTCCTATGACAAGTAACATATGCCTTAACATGTCTAATATTGTTGTCAAATCAGTTTAGATGTCAAAAGTTATGTTACATATGTTTAAAATTAATTTTGGCATCAAAGGGGTATTTTGGTAATTTACCTAAGGCATATAAACTACCTATCATACAACTAACTAAACGTCGTGACCATAAGGTATAACCTCGGAAGGTTATTCCCTATATACTATGGTCACCTAATGTGTTTGGTCGGATCCTAAAGATCGACCAAATGAGTCGGGTTCGAAAGTATAAGCGATTGTTTAGATCGCTTACCTTACGTCCCTATATAAGCACTAAACTAAAAGTGATGAGCTAAGCATGCTAAAACATGCTTAACCTAGTTTAGAAAACAGGTTTGGTATCAAAACAAACGGTTTTGATACCCATAAGTAGTTTGGTTACAAAATACGCAAGAATACGTATTCTGACCCAAACTACGGCTCGTCACTGAGCCTAGATAACGTGGTAATTAGTAGGTATAGTCACTAGGGACTATAACCATCGTGATCACGCTCACGTTATGAAGTTCAAACGAACTTCGCATCGACCATAAACTGGTCAATGCAGAAAGTCAAACAAAGTTTGACTTTCGGACTCGAAAAGCAATAAAAGAACGAAGGAACACTTACGAAGGGTCCCCGAATGCTAATCTAGATCAAAATAGCTCAGGTATGAAACAAAGGTTTCAACTTAGAGCACAATTGATCAGATTCTAGTGAGAAATGAAGTGAAGTGTGTTGGGTATTTATAGTATTTCCCGAACCGTTAAGATCATTTCTTGAATAACGTGATTTAATCTTGTGCGTACATTTGTCAAAATGTTGTGGTAACTAAAAATGGCCTTTTATGAGCTGAAAGGGCAAGTTAGAATGTGTGGATGACGTTTAATCAGCTGAATTATGCTGACTAATCGATCTTATCTGTTCTGGGAGGCTGATGCGGCCCGCTTCAGGATCAGACAAAACTCAGGCGGGCCGCCTGGAGCTTCTGATCAGAAAACAAGTTTCAAAAGTGACAGTTTTGGTCCCTGTTGTGTTTTAAGCCCATTTCTGGCACTTCTAAGGCCCGTAAAGCCAACTTTAAGGCCCTAAAATGATGCCTAAACATTGTGGACATGAAACATGCTCAAAAATATGTCGGATGTTGGTTCGTTTGGCCGTACGAACGCGATGTTCGCTTAATTACGACGGAATGCGCATAAGCGCGAAAAACGATCCAAAATGCGTGACGAATGGATTTTTCTTATTCCAAACACTAAAATAAAATATTTTAGTGCTTACATAAATTTTTGGATGTCCGGATTTATTCAGAACGTAAGTTATGCGCGAAAATGCAAACTTGTGCACTTTTTGACACTTTTAGTCCCTGAATGACCCAAAAGTATATTTTAGCACACCGAACCCCTCAAAGCTTATTTCTAAGTTATGTAAAGGTTATTTAAGGTATGTTAAGCCTATTTCACTATTCCGGAGTGTTTGTTGCGTTAAACTGGTTATATTTACGCATCGGTGCGCGTATAACCTTCCAGAAAGCGATTTAGAGTTTGGAATTGAACAAAAAATGATATGTGCAAATGATACACATATTTTTACAAATCCCAAGTATGAAATATAATATTTAATTGGTTCGGTATTTGTTTGATGGCCGTGGAGGCACAGGTGTTACAGTCTCCCCTACTTTAGGAAATTTCGTCCCGAAATTTTATCTAGAGGAAACTTGTGTGAGTTTGAAAACATTAAGTTGAAAAGATCGAACAACATTGGTTAGGGTTCTGAACTTCTAGTAACTTTAATAACATCATGCTTGCAATGTAAGAGGGATACTTATATACAAGTATATGAAGCGTCCGCCGTACCTCCATTACATCGTTCTCATTTCGTTATTGTTGTCACTATCGGTTCTTACACATAATAAATCTTACTGTGGTTACCGTGCACTAAATTTCATAATTATGTACGCGTCCATAATTAGACAATTCCTTGCACAGTTCACACAGTCTATTTTATAATGTGTAGGGTAAAACCAAATGAACAATCCTGTGATGAGTGTGACTAGACCGCCATAGAGTCCTTTTAATTAAATCAATAAATGATCTAAATAGACTATCAAGGAGTCTATTCAGCTACATCACTAGATGTCGTTCTTTAACCAAATTGTGAATCAATCTTTTTGACTAGACCACTAAAGGGTCTCTTATGAATCATGGAGTGATACTATATAATCCAAGGGTCTTAACTATTACATAGAAGCCCATTAAGGATTTAAGGTAGTACCTTTTTGAATATCCTACTACGAATCCCTCATATGAAGATATGAAAGATTCTACGAGGATTTGGATAACGAATATCCAGAGTATACAAAAACACAAAATGCATAAAAGAAAACACAAGATGCATAAACACATAGTCATATAACCACAAAGATTGTTTATCTAGATATTTAATTTGTTGATTTGTTTTGCTAACAGAGCACATGTATTTAAAGCACACTAGGAATCCATTCCTTGGATTTCATTTGGTACTTTAAACATTATCAAGAATCTAACTATAAAGATAGAAAGATTTTAAAAGAAAAATTCGATTTCGATTATAAGGAACCGAAATGTTCGAATTTAGGTACACAAGGAATCCAATTAAGGACTCTGATTTGAATGATAATTATCCACAAGGGTCTAAATGTGAAGACAAAAAGATCCCTTATGGATTTTAGAAGTTGAAGATGTTTTGAAACCTTGCACTTGATGTGCTTAGGTCAAAATATGAAGTAAAATGCTTATGAAGTTGAGATGCCAGATATGCCAAGGCGACATATGAAGCGAATTTTGAAAGTTAAGTCAATGTATGAAGAAAATATTTTTGAAAACTATGCATGGGGTTCTTAAAAAAATGTGTTCAATGTTTTTGAAACCTTATATAAAATACTTTTGAAATCATGAAGTAAGCGTATTAGGTAGATATATTTACAAAAATGTTTTAAAATCATGCAAGATAAATTTTGAAATTATGTATAAGGTTTTTGAAAAACATGAATGATGCTTTTCGAAATCATGCACTTGATAAGAAAATGTACTGTGTTAATATTGCCTTCAGACTATATGAAATATTTTGAAATTAGGAAGGTTGGTTTTGAAAACATGGCCACTGTTTTTTTTGAAATAACATAGACAATGCATTTAGAAAAAATGTTTTCAAACTATATGAAATGTTTTGAGATCATGAAGATTGTTTTTGAAATACTTGTACTGTATATGTTGAAAAATCAAAACGTAATGGGTATGAGATTTGGAAATACCCTTAGTTATTTAACCAAGGATTCAAAGGTACAGATGTGCAGAAGCATGATTACTCATAATGTCACTTTATTTTCTGTACTTTGTTTCTTAGAGTGAAACGAGTACTTAAAATTTTCGAGGGAATCATGAGCGATCATTTGAAAGAGAGAAATCACAAGATTAGTTTGTAGGGTACATAGTTTCTTGATGTAGGTATCATAGGAAAAGTAATACACACATGTAACTACACTTGTATATCAGAATTATGAACAAGAATTTATTTATAAACAAAACAGATTGTTTCACATTACAAGAAAATAGATAAACAAAAGCATAAGACAACAACATCTTCTAGTCAGCCAACTGCTCATCCGTGGGTTGGATTTGCATTAGCAAGCTTTGGGCAATCCCTTAGGAAATGGCCCATCTCGCCACAGTTGTAGCAAGACCCTGGTGAGAAATGAACTTGAGCAGAGTCGGCTTGTGGTTGATCTGGACCACCTTGGTTCGGGTTACATCGACAAGCACTTACCAGGTGACCAACTCGCCCACATGATACACACAGACGACACGGTAAGTGAGCTTGGTGATGCCCATTACATTTGTCGCATATTGGTGCCGTTCCCTTGTATTGCTTCTTAGCAGGTGGTGTTGCCACCCGGATGGGTCCTGTTTGATTTGGTACTGCTGTAGTTGGGCAAACCCTTGCCGTATGACCTATAAGTCCACAAATTTGGCATTTGCGGCACTTCACACTAGTCTGATGATGAAGGCTACATTGGTTGCACAAGGGTGCAGTTCCGTTGTATTGCTTCCTAGCAGGGGGTTGAGCTGGTTGGTTGGGGATGGCTTGACCATTGTGAGCGACTACGGTGAAGTTCTGAGAAGCCTTTCGCTTCTTTGACTTCTTAGGGGATCGTTCATCCATGGTCTTTGATTCCTCGATTGGTTTCTTGCCTGGTGGTGCTGTCTCCTGACTAGGTCCTGCCTGTCTTGGTGACTCTTGAGTGGCTTCATCCTGGAGATGATACATGGCAGTAGCTAATTCAACAGTCTTCAGGACTACTTTGCCTATTCGCTGAGCGAATTTGGCTGTTTGCTCGGACATTTGACCAATGCTGAGAGGAAGAGACATTCTAGAAGGAAATGAAAGACATAGGAAGAAACAAGTGAAAGATTATTGGACAAATAAAACAAAATGACAACGCATAGAAATTGCGATCACTTGTTTGTTACCTAAGGCAAACAAATGAGACGGTGACAAATCAAAGTAAGCGGATCATATTAATGTATCACTGAAGACATGCTCGCCTATAAGTGAACACTCATCCCAAGAATTCCCAGGTAAGCACAACTGGTCTCGCGTCTGATGAGATATATACGAAGTGCTTGCCTAGACAGATAACCCAGAATACAGGCATTCACCCTTCCAGTTTGCACATGTTCACATTATAAGACCCAAACTTTGACGATGTCACACCCCCAAAATCCACCATGCGGGGTATCACCGCTTGGAGGCGTGACGTGACCAGGATCGAGCCACCAATCATATTGAACAACACAATTAAGTAAATAAAACCAAACACAATGCGATTGGTGACCAAAAGGAAGTAAACCGATTTTAGGTTAACAGCGGAAGCATAAAACGTAAGTTCAAAAGCATAAGTCCATAGTTTATAAGTTAAAGTTCAAACATAAGTTCCGTAGGTTTATAAAGTTCAGTTATTAAGTATGGGATATAACAACCCATATTCCACAACAACCTTCTCCTCGTGCAAGCTCCCAAAAGCATCTAGCGACCTGTAAGGCATGTAACAACTAGTCAACAACAAAGTTGAGTGAGTTCACGTTTGGTTGTTTAGTTTTAAGTTGTTTCTGAAAACGTGGTTTGACTTTCGTTGGCTTATTTGCCGTGGGGGTTACCCCGTAGTTGAAAGTATGTTTAACCATTTCTCTTTTTCTTTACCCAATCCATAACCATGATCAGTGGGGGTTTTCCCCGTTTGAACTACTAGACGGAATGATATCGACTGCTACGCAAATAAGTTGTGCCCTATATCAGTGTCTATCATCACTGACAATCTGCCATAGTCCATTGGCCTCGGCGATTAAGTCGATATAAATTGAGGGACTTCATGATAGAGTTTTGTCTAGCTAGTTTAAAGGTTGTTGTCCTGCACCAGGAGGACGAACGTACGTATTCTGCACCAGGAGAATTCGTAGGTTTAATAATGGCATCCACTCTATGGAGGATGGCCGTACATATCCTACCCAAGGAGGATATGTAGATTTAGTTTTAATTCTTTAACCCATTCCCAAACCACCGGGAATCCCATGCCTTAGAAAGTGTGTGAACTCACCTCGGTTTGCTCGGTTAGATTCTCAATATAGTTAACAGTCAAGGTCGGTCAATCGCGTCCTAATAAGGTACGGATAACAATCAGTTTCTCATGCATAACACGTATCCTACGTACGGTTTATTTGCATATTACTTCTACCACATAACAGGCACACACTTTAACGATTTACGCCCATATATACTTCCCATCCATTCCCCACTCATAAGCAAACATACAATAATGCATATAACACATATAACATGCCAAATCATTCATAGATAGCATACTCGACATTTAGACGCGCAAATCACAACTTATGTTATTTCAGCATTAATATTCAAAACCGGCTGTTTTCGGGCATTTAAATAAAATAGTTAGATTATTTCAAAAATTCCCAAATTTTTATAGAATGTCATAAACATTCCATATTTTATTATGTAAAAATATCAGGGTCCGGTTCATTACTCACATTTTATAAAAATTCATATTCGGGACCGAACTCAGATTTATGCATTTCTGACCACAGCCCACGAAACAATTTATTAAAAATTCATCGTAAGTCCGATTTGCGAAATTCCAGTGGGGTAATTACAAATACTTCAGTTATCATCTACAGTAAAATTTTCATGGCCCGATTCATCACAAAACTCCGGTTATGACTGAAAGTACGACACCCATTTATTGCTGTCAAAATTCAGCTTAAGTAGCTGTTACAAATTAACACTTTAAAAATAGTAAACGGAGTCCAAAAATTACGATTCCGGTGCCATTAGAACCGTATTTCATAATAACATATTTTAGATTCAAAATATCGATTTTTCGTTGAGGTTAAGACCTGTTTACAGCCAACAGAAGTGGGCTGTAAAAGTTAGACAGATTCTGATTCTTTTGTGTTTAACCTTCTAAATCGTGTTCGATCGATTCCTTTAACAAGTTTAGTGACCACAACAACATCATATACTAATATTATTCAGTAAAGCATCAGATAATCACCCAATCATCATAACCACACAAGATCTACATGATTTACACACATATTCATCCATTAACCACCTTGTTCATCACTTTAGTAAACTTTTAGACTTTGATCTTATATGCTCGTAATTTTTAACCGACGAAACTTTTATTAACCACTCTAGACAAGATCAAGAAGAGGTTTAGAGTCACTTACTACTAGCTCGAGGCTAGGGAAGATTCTAGTCGAAAATCGAGTGGATAAAAGCTAACGGAAGTGGTCCTTCGTGTTCCGAGTGCACCAAAGCTCCTAATATGCAACCCTTGATGTATGTATGATGTTGGAATGTGAAGATGGAAATCGAAATGATGGATATAGAGGGGTGGGGTGTTCGGCCGAAACTAGAGCAAGAGAGGGAGAGGTGTGTTGTTGGTTGGTGTTATGTAAAAAAAATCACAATGTAAACCTTGTTACTTATAGGCAAAATTAGTGTGGATTAACCAAAGGTTAATATGCCACTTAGATATTAGACAACTTAGGTTTTAATAATCTCATAAAGTACAAGCTTGTCCCCCTTAGTTGGGGCCGGTTATGGCATGGGGGGGGGGGGGGTTAGTTCAATCTAAACTAGGTAGTTAGGTGATTAGTTAAGGTTAAATAGATAAGTTAAGTGTTTAACCTCGTTAGTTGTATGTTGCATGTTATGGCGGGTGTTAGGGTAATCAGGGACCCTAACTGGCTCAGAAAATATAAATAGTGAAAGTAATAATATTTTCATGTTCCGGATAAAGTCCGGTTGTTCGGTTTGACACTGTTCCGCTAAACTGCTTAATTAATCCGCAAAGCGTCCTATATGTATATTTTTGTAACGTTTTTAATTTCTAACACTTAGGAAGTTTACACAGGACTATTTAGTAACTTTTCTGTACACTATTAGTATATTAACAAGTACGTGTAAGCATAACATGGATATCAGAAAGCAGTTAAGTGATTCCACACAGTCGTCAAGCACATTAATTATTATTAATAATTTGTACGGAATACATGGGATTTTGAGGGTTGTCACAGACGAGATTTTGAAAATTCAAAGGGGTTCAAAACCATATAACAGAGAGTTCAAAACCTTACAACAGAGGGTTCAAAACCTAGTAATCAATCATCCTAGAACAGATGATTAGTTTTCAAAGCGGTTTTGAAATTTATGTTCTTGTTGTGGTCGTCTCCTAAGGATAGGTGACGGTATTGTTTTATGACTAAACGCAAGTAAACTCGCGTTAGGGTCCTAGAAAGGTTATAGACTAGGTCAAAGTATTACTAATAACCTAATTCCCTATAACCATGAGCTCTGATACCAACTTTTCTGTCACACCCGACCACGTAGGACAACCAAACGTGGCGGAAACGTCGGGGAGTGTTGTAACAGAATCATTGTTTCATAACACATGGAAATTGAAATATTGTTTTATTGATTAAAGTAGTTACAATGTCTTGACAATCAAAGAAACATAACATAAATAACTAGTCTTGCATCTTTTATTGTCGCTAAGGCCCAAGTCCGCCTAAGTGTGTCTTGATAAATCCTATGCATCATATCCTGAAACACATGTGAAAATAGGTACGTCAGCATAAAAATGCCTGTGAGATACATAGGTTTATGAAAATAAGATTCATGACTTATTGTTTAAGAAAATGTTTAGTCATGAACCTTGTAATTTGATTTGTCTTGTAAATCTTTTGAAAAACGATAAGATCAGATGATATGTATAAATAAGAGAATAAGGTATGGTTAAATGAATAACCATATAAATATGAGTTTGTATAATTTAAGTTGTTTGTAAAACAATGTATTGTGAAAAGTATGTTATTTGTATAAAATGTTATATGTCCAAATTGAAATGATTCAAATAACGCTACGATATGTAATACCATACAATCACTTATATATAGGAAGTACCAGCGGCGTATCCACCATGCTTGTATCATATTACACACGCCTCGTTACTTAAATCACTTACTCAAACCAAACCAACAATGTAAGATGTCTATGTTTAAACCAATTGTCAAATGTATTGAATAATATACCAAAATGTTTATGTCAAGATGTAAATCATGCAACGTATAACCAATGTTGAAAATGTTTATGTGTCAAATGTAAATCATGTAATGTGTAACCAAAATAATATGCATGGCTAGTGAAATGCATCAACTAAACCATAAGTGAAATGCACAAAACAAAGTGTTGAAGTAAAACTTGGTTTAAATCAAAGTTATGTTTTGTGTAGTAAATGCATGCTATACTGATATAGACATTTATGCGGTATTGTGAAAATTCATACATCTAAGCCTTGCGACAGTCGGATAACCATGTAAAAATGGGTTATCAAAAGAATATGTATTCGGATTCGGTCATTCCTTCCATCCAAACAAACCCGAGATTACAGGAATGGGATTTGTCAAGTCCTATGGTACCACTACCTACTACCGAGTGGCATGATCGGTGTTAATGAATGTATATTATAGTTTAAACAAACCAAATGTCATACCAAAATGTAAGCATATGATGAATAAGAAATGTACTAAGTATGCTAAGTTAACATACAAAGCAGAAAATTCATGTAAATCAATGTGCTAGCATGCTATCAGTTAACATAAATAGCAGAAATGTAATGTAGAACCATGTACTAAGTATGCACACAATGGACATACATAGTATAAAATGAAATGAAATCATGTACTATAATGTACTAATGAACATAGGAGGTATATGATGTGAAAACAGGAAAGCATGAAAGTAACAAGTAGGCACATGTGTTTCACCCCAAAACAGTTTGGAAAACAGTAAAAGAGGGGTCTATGTACTCACTTGAGATTGCTCAGAAGTCTTAAGATAACCACCAAGCAACGCTAGAGATCACGGAATCAAACGACACCTACTATAGGTAACTACATTAATAAACCGGACCTAAATCGGAAGATCGGATAGAATGAGGGTTCGTAAACCAAACGTGTAACACCTGTGGCATTTCAACCATCAAACAAATTCCAAACCAATGAAATATTGTATTTCATACTTTGTACTTGTATAAATATGTGTATCTTTTGCACATATCAACTCTTGTTCGATTTCAAACTCTAAATCGCTTTCTGGAAGGTTATACGCGCACTAATGCGTAAATATAACCAGTTTAATGCAACAAACACTCCGGAATAGTGAAATAGGTTTAACATACCTTAAATAACCTTTACATAACTTAGATATAAGTTTTGGAAGGTTTGGTGTGGTGAAATCAAAGTTAAATCGCTTACAGGGACTAAAGTTGACAAACTGCGAAAGTATGCCAATTTGAACTGTAACAGACCTTCCGGAACATGACCATAAGTTAAACATACCATAAATATCCTTTACATAGCTTAGAAATAGGCTTTGAGGTGTTCGGTATGCTAAAATAAACTTTTGGGTCATTCAGGGACTAAAAGTGTCAAAAAGTGCACAAGTTTGCATTTTCGCGCATAACTTACGTTCTGAATACATCCGGACATCCAAAAATTTATGAAAGCATGACTATATTATATTTTAGTGTTCGCCATAAGAAAAATCCATTCGTCGCGTCATTTGGATCGTTTTCCGCGCTTGTGCGCATTCCGTCGTAATTAAGCGAACATCGCGTTCGTACGGCCAAACGAACCGACTTCCGACATATTTTTGAGCACATTTTAAGTTCCCTATACTTTAACTTCATTTTAGAGCTTTGAAATGGGGTTAACGGGCCTTAAACGTGTCGAAAATGGGCTGAATGCATGACAGGGACCAAAAGTGTAAATCTGCCAAACTTAAGCCTAGCGGTGCGCTACACTTTTAGCGTAGCGGTGCGCTAGGGGTCTCCAGACCAGGTGCAATGTTTTAACAGCCTGTTTGCAGCTGTTACCCACTCCTAATCACTTTGCCACATGTTGATCTCTTATGGTGAGTGACCAAATGAGCCACCATAAGCTTCCGACACTTGTACGGGTGAGATCAAGGCACGTTTCCCGATAAACGATCCTAACGGTGGTGCATTTACTATAAATACCCAACCCCCCTTCCATTCAAAACCCACCAAAGCTGATCCAAATGCTCTAAGTTGAGGCCTTCGCTTCATACCTGAGCTATTCGATCACGATTCACTAGCGGGGACCCTTCGTAAGTATTCTTTCGTTCTTTCCTTATTTTTACTGCTTTTCGAGTCATAAAGTCAAACTTTGTTTGACTTTCAGCGTTGACCAGTAATGGTCAATGCGAAGTTCGTTAGAACTTCGCAACGTGATTGTAATCACGATGATCATAGTCCCTTGGGACTATGCCTACTGATTACCACGTTGTCTAGGGTCGTAGGGTAGGCGATCTAATAAATCGCCTATACCTTCGAACCCGACCCAGTTTGGTCGATCATTAGGATCCGACCAAACACATTAGGTGGCCATAGTAGGTAGGGAATAACCTTCCGAGGTTATACCCTATGGTCACATCGTTTAAGTAGTTGTATGATAGGTAGTTTATATGCCTTAGGTAAATTACCGGAATACCCTTTTCATGTATAATTGGTAATTAAGCATATGTAACCTAAACCTTTGTCACATAACTAATTATGTAATATGTTTAGGCATATAACACTTGTCATAGGGCTAGTTAGGCGGTCCAAACGCGTTTCACGCGAACGACGCGTTAAAGTAGCATAAGCTACCTAAACGGGTCGTAATGGGTCGAAATCACTCAGGTTAAGTTTCATTTAGTATGTAGGCTTTGTTAAACCAAATGACACGAGTCTCTACACTCGTTTGGTTTACAAACCCTAATGCTACCCAATCTTCCGATCTAGGTCCGGTTTATTAACATAGTTACCTATACTAGGTGCCGTTTGATATCCGCGATCTCTAGTATTGTTTAGTTGTCACTCCAGAACTACTGAGCAATCTCAGGTGAGTACATAGACCCCTCTTTTACTGTTTTCCAAACTGTTTTGGGGTGGAACACATGTGCCTACTTGTTACTTTCCTGTTTTCCTGTTTTCACATCATATACTGCTATGTTCGTTAGTACATTATAGTACATGATTTCATTACATTTCATGCTATGTATTGCCATTGTGGGCATTACTTAGTACATTGTTTTACATGACATTTTGACATAGACATATCGACATAGACATTTTAACATGATTGACATTGATCATGTATTTTCCACAAAACATAACTTTGATTTAAACCAAGTTTTACTTCAATACTTTGTTGTTGTGCATATGGTTTAGTTGAGACATTTCACTTGGCATACATGGATATTTGACATAGACATTTGACATGGATATTTGACATAGTCATTTGACATGGATATTTGACATAGACATTTTGACATAATTTACATCTTGACATGAATACTTTGACATATTATTCAATACATTTGACAATTGATTTAAACATAGACATTTTACATTGTTTGGTTTGGTTTGATTAAATGATTAAGTAACGATGCGTGTGTAATATGATACAAGCATGGTGGATACGCCGCTGGTACTTCCTATATATAAGTGTTTGTATGGTATTACATATTGTAGCGTTATTTGAATCATTTCAGTTTGATACATATAACATTTTATACAAATAACATACTTTTCACAAGACATTGTTTTACAAACAACTTATTTTATACAAATCCATTTTTACTATGGTTATCCATTTAACCATACATTATTCATTTTTTTATACATATCATCTGAACTCATTGTTTTTCAAATGATTTACAAAACAAAGCAAATTACAAGGTTCATGACTAAACATTTTCTCAAACATAAGTCATGGAACCTATTTTCACAAAACCTATGTATCTCACAGGCATTTTTATGCTGACGTACCTATTTTCACATGTGTTTTTCAGGAACTGTTGCATAAGATGATCAAGATACATATAGGCAGACTTGGGCTTTAGTGACAATAAAAGATGCAAGACTAGTTAAATTTTGTTGTATTTCCTTGTTTGATTAGACATTGTAACACTTTTAATCAATAAAACGAAACTTCAATTACCATGGATTTGAAACGATTAATTCTGTTACAACACTCCCCGATATTTCCGCCACGTTTTGTATGTTCCACGTGGTCGGGGTGTGACAGATAAGATGGTATCAGAGCCAATGGTTATAGGGAATTAGGTTATTAGTAATGCTTTGACCTAGTCTATAACCTTCTTAGGACCCTAACGCGAGTTTACTTGCGTTTAGTCATAAAACAATACCGTCACCTATCCTTAGGCGACGACCACAACAAGAACATAAATTTCAAAACCGCTTTGAAAACTAATCATCTGTTCTAGGATGATTTATTACAAGGTTTTGAACCCTCTATTGTAAGGTTTTGAACCCTCTGTTATATGGTTTTGAACCCCTTTGAATTTTCAAGAATCTCGTCAAGGTTTTGGGTTTTAAATAATGTGAACACGTGCGAACTGGAAGGGTGAATGCCTGTATTCTGGGTTTTCTGTCTAGGCAAGCACTTCGTATACATCTCATCAGACGCGAGACCAGTTGTGCTTACCTGGGAATTCTTGGGATGAGTGTTCACTTATAGGCGAGCATGTCTTCGCGATACATTATTTTTGACCTATTTACTTTGATTATTCACCGAGGTCGTTTGTTGCTTTGTAGTAACAAACAAATAACCACTATCCTTGCTTTCATCAGATTTGCTTCATCTCATTCTTTTGGTCTAATTCTCTCACTCGTTTCCTTTCATGTTTCCTCTTTTAGAATGCCTCCTCGACGCGAAAGCCAGATAGCGACTGCCGAACTGGCAGAGATCATCGCGCAGCAAATGGCTGCTGCCTTCCCAAATCTTTATGCTCAAATGATGCAGGCCATCAACAACAACAATGCTCCCTGCAACTTCAAGAGTTTCAACTCGGCTAAACCGCTCAAGTTTAGTGGTTCAGAGGGAGCAACTGGGCTTCTTCAATGGTTCGAGAGCATTGAGAATACGTTCCGTCATGTTCAGTGTCCTGAAAATCGCAAGGTCGAGTTTTCTTCGAGTGTGTTTCAGAAGAGGGCTCTTACATGGTGGAACGGGATTATGAGAGACCGGGGTGCTGAAGTTGCACTAGCACAGACTTGGGCTGAGCTCAGAGCTCTTATGATGAGGGAGTTCTGTCCTCGTCATGAACTGCGAGCGTTGGAGAAAGAATTTGATGATTTGAAGCAAGACAGTGGTGAACATCGAGCCTATACTGACCGTTTTGAAGAATTGAGTCTGTTGTGTCCTGCTATGGTTACTCCTGTGGATAAGGCGATCGAGAAATATACTGATGGTCTTCCTGACCTAGTTCAGGATATTGTTACTGGCAGTAACCCTACTACTGTCAGACAAGCCATTGAATTGTCAGCTACTCTAACTGAATCCCACATCATAAAGAAAAAGCTTTTTCGGAAAGGCGACAAGAAACCAGAAGCAAATGTTCAGGAGGAAACCAAGGAAAGCAAAACCGAACCTTCTAAGAAGCGTAAGGCTTCGCAGAATTTTGCGATTGCTGCTCAACCCAACCAAAACATCCGCCACCAACCAGCTCAGCCTCCTGCAAGGAAACCTTATGCCGGTACTGCACCGATATGCGACAAATGTAATGCACACCACTTAGCTCACCTACAGTGTCGTTTGTGTGCATCATGTGGGCGACTCGGTCACCTGGCAAATGCTTGTCGTTTTACCCCGAACCAAACTGGTCCAAACCAACCTCAAGTAAATCCTGCTCAAGCTCGTCTTCCACGAGGTCCTTGTTTCAACTGTAACGAGATGGGCCATTTCCGAAGAAATTGCCCAAAGATTTCTAACGCGAATCCAGCGCAAGGATGAGCATCGGACCAACTAGAAGACAATGTTGTTTAGAAATAATCAAGCCTTATGTATTATTTTCTTTTGTTGTCAGGGTCCATGAAACAGTTGTTGTTGTGGTTGTTTATAAATAAATCTTTTTATTTTGCATTGCAATGTACAAATATGATGGCATGTATAAACAACGTATCCCCTACAATACCGACAATCAAGGGAATCGTATTCCTTGAAGAACGGACTACCCCGAAATTTCCTCCATTTTATTATCTCTTGCGTTTTCCACGGAAATCCTTAGTACCCGTCTCTTGCAAAGAAACGAAGTACAAGGCGCAAGTTACAACTCTGTGTGAATACCCAACGTACCACTATAAATTCTTAATAGGGTACCTAAGGGTATTTCCGTATCTTCAAATTTTTTTGTGTTCCTTAATTCGAATATTACGTTTTCTTGAAAACGAAATCGAATTTTTGGAAGATCTTTCCATCTTCATAGTTAGATTCTGGTTAATGTTTAAAGTACCAAATGAAATCCATGAAATGGATTCCTAGTGTGCTTTAAATGCATGTACATAATTAACAAAACAAAACTTACAAATTAAAGATCTAGATAAACAATTTTGTGGTTATGTGACTATGTGTTTATGCATTTTGTGTTTTTGTATACTCTGGATATTCGTTATCCAAATCCTCGTAGAATCTTTCATACCTTCATATGAGGGATTCGTAGTAGGATATTCAAAAAGGTACTATCTTAAATCCTTAATGGACTTCCACGTTGTAGTTAAGTCCCTTGGATTATAAAGTACTATTCCAAAGTTTAAGGGAAACATGTGTTGAAAAATTAAAGAGATCCTACGTCGATCTAAAGTTAAATAGATCCTCCGTCGATCTAAAGTTAAATACATCCTACGTCGGTGTAGTTAAATGTTTCTCTTAGATAGTTGAGTTAAAGAGATCCTACGTCGATCTAAAGTTAAATACATCCTACGTCGGTGTAGTAGTTAAAGAGATCCTACGTCGATCTAAGTTAAATAGATTGGTTCGACAATCTAGTTAAATACATCCTACGTCGGTGTAGTAGTTAAATACATCCTACGTCGGTGTAGTAGTTAAATATTCCTCTTGGGTAGTTTAGTTGAATAGATTGGTTCGACAATCTAGTTAAATGTATCATGTGTTTATGTAGTTAGATAGACCCTCGTGAGGTCTAGTTCAAGAGATTATTCGTTTAATTTTTCCCCATACGCATTATGAAATAAACTGTGCGGACTGTGCAAGGAACTACGTAATTATGGAGGCCTACATAATTATGGAGTTCAGTGCATAGGAACCACAGGGAGTTTTGTCATGTGTTAAGACCATCAGTGGCAAGAGTAATGATACGGGAGAAGTCTTGGACTTTGACCAATGTCATTTATTCTCACACTACCCAATTCGGATTTCAAGCACACACAAGTTTCCTTTGATAATTCTTCACGGGAACTGTTCTCCTGTCTATAGTTCAAAACTCCATGTTTTGTTACTACAATGACTTCAATTTGAGGGTTGACATCTTTGCTAAGAATCCTAACATGGCCCAGAGTTTTACTTAAGGGCTCAATGGATTGTCTGAAGGCAAAACCGTCACAGCTGCCTCCACAAGTTTCCTCTAAAACTAAATTTCGGGACGAAATTTCCTAAAGTAGGGGAGACTGTAACACCTGTGGCATTTCAACCATCAAACAAATTCCAAACCAATGAAATATTGTATTTCATACTTTGTACTTGTATAAATATGTGTATCTTTTGCACATATCAACTCTTGTTCGATTTCAAACTCTAAATCGCTTTCTGGAAGGTTATACGCTCACTAATGCGTAAATATAACCAGTTTAATGCAACAAACACTCCGGAATAGTGAAATAGGTTTAACATACCTTAAATAACCTTTACATAACTTAGATATAAGTTTTGGAAGGTTTGGTGTGGTGAAATCAAAGTTAAATCGCTTACAGGGACTAAAGTTGACAAACTGCGAAAGTATGCCAATTTGAACTGTAACAGACCTTCCGGAACATGACCATAAGTTAAACATACCATAAATATCCTTTACATAGCTTAGAAATAGGCTTTGAGGTGTTCGGTATGCTAAAATAAACTTTTGGGTCATTCAGGGACTAAAAGTGTCAAAAAGTGCACAAGTTTGCATTTTCGCGCATAACTTACGTTCTGAATACATCCGGACATCCAAAAATTTATGAAAGCATGACTATATTATATTTTAGTGTTCGCCATAAGAAAAATCCATTCGTCGCGTCATTTGGATCGTTTTCCGCGCTTGTGCGCATTCCGTCGTAATTAAGCGAACATCGCGTTCGTACGGCCAAACGAACCGACATCCGACATATTTTTGAGCACATTTTAAGTTCCCTATACTTTAACTTCATTTTAGAGCTTTGAAATGGGGTTAACGGGCCTTAAACGTGTCGAAAATGGGCTGAATGCATGACAGGGACCAAAAGTGTAAATCTGCCAAACTTAAGCCTAGCGGTGCGCTACACTTTTAGCGTAGCGGTGCGCTAGGGGTCTCCAGACCAGGTGCAATGTTTTAACAGCCTGTTTGCAGCTGTTACCCACTCCTAATCACTTTGCCACATGTTGATCTCTTATGGTGAGTGACCAAATGAGCCACCATAAGCTTCCGACACTTGTACGGGTGAGATCAAGGCACGTTTCCCGATAAACGATCCTAACGGTGGTGCATTTACTATAAATACCCAACCCCCCTTCCATTCAAAACCCACCAAAGCTGATCCAAATGCTCTAAGTTGAGGCCTTCGCTTCATACCTGAGCTATTCGATCACGATTCACTAGCGGGGACCCTTCGTAAGTATTCTTTCGTTCTTTCCTTATTTTTACTGCTTTTCGAGTCATAAAGTCAAACTTTGTTTGACTTTCAGCGTTGACCAGTAATGGTCAATGCGAAGTTCGTTAGAACTTCGCAACGTGATTGTAATCACGATGATCATAGTCCCTTGGGACTATGCCTACTGATTACCACGTTGTCTAGGGTCGTAGGGTAGGCGATCTAATAAATCGCCTATACCTTCGAACCCGACCCAGTTTGGTCGATCATTAGGATCCGACCAAACACATTAGGTGGCCATAGTAGGTAGGGAATAACCTTCCGAGGTTATACCCTATGGTCACATCGTTTAAGTAGTTGTATGATAGGTAGTTTATATGCCTTAGGTAAATTACCGGAATACCCTTTTCATGTATAATTGGTAATTAAGCATATGTAACCTAAACCTTTGTCACATAACTAATTATGTAATATGTTTAGGCATATAACACTTGTCATAGGGCTAGTTAGGCGGTCCAAACGCGTTTCACGCGAACGACGCGTTAAAGTAGCATAAGCTACCTAAACGGGTCGTAATGGGTCGAAATCACTCAGGTTAAGTTTCATTTAGTATGTAGGCTTTGTTAAACCAAATGACACGAGTCTCTACACTCGTTTGGTTTACAAACCCTAATGCTACCCAATCTTCCGATCTAGGTCCGGTTTATTAACATAGTTACCTATACTAGGTGCCGTTTGATATCCGCGATCTCTAGTATTGTTTAGTTGTCACTCCAGAACTACTGAGCAATCTCAGGTGAGTACATAGACCCCTCTTTTACTGTTTTCCAAACTGTTTTGGGGTGGAACACATGTGCCTACTTGTTACTTTCCTGTTTTCCTGTTTTCACATCATATACTGCTATGTTCGTTAGTACATTATAGTACATGATTTCATTACATTTCATGCTATGTATTGCCATTGTGGGCATTACTTAGTACATTGTTTTACATGACATTTTGACATAGACATATCGACATAGACATTTTAACATGATTGACATTGATCATGTATTTTCCACAAAACATAACTTTGATTTAAACCAAGTTTTACTTCAATACTTTGTTGTTGTGCATATGGTTTAGTTGAGACATTTCACTTGCCATACATGGATATTTGACATAGACATTTGACATGGATATTTGACATAGACATTTGACATGGATATTTGACATAGACATTTTGACATAATTTACATCTTGACATGAATACTTTGACATATTATTCAATACATTTGACAATTGATTTAAACATAGACATTTTACATTGTTTGGTTTGGTTTGATTAAATGATTAAGTAACGATGCGTGTGTAATATGATACAAGCATGGTGGATACGCCGCTGGTACTTCCTATATATAAGTGTTTGTATGGTATTACATATTGTAGCGTTATTTGAATCATTTCAGTTTGATACATATAACATTTTATACAAATAACATACTTTTCACAAGACATTGTTTTACAAACAACTTATTTTATACAAATCCATTTTTACTATGGTTATCCATTTAACCATACATTATTCATTTTTTTATACATATCATCTGAACTCATTGTTTTTCAAATGATTTACAAAACAAAGCAAATTACAAGGTTCATGACTAAACATTTTCTCAAACATAAGTCATGGAACCTATTTTCACAAAACCTATGTATCTCACAGGCATTTTTATGCTGACGTACCTATTTTCACATGTGTTTTTCAGGAACTGTTGCATAAGATGATCAAGATACATATAGGCAGACTTGGGCTTTAGTGACAATAAAAGATGCAAGACTAGTTAAATTTTGTTGTATTTCCTTGTTTGATTAGACATTGTAACACTTTTAATCAATAAAACGAAACTTCAATTACCATGGATTTGAAACGATTAATTCTGTTACAACACTCCCCGATATTTCCGCCACGTTTTGTATGTTCCACGTGGTCGGGGTGTGACAAAACGAGTATGGGAACTCATGTAATATGGTTTAACAAAGCCCACATACTAAAACGAAACTTAACCTAAGTGTTTGTGACCCATTACGACCCGTTTAGATAGCTTATGCTACATTAACGCGTCGTTCGCGTAAAACGCGTTTGGACTGCCTAACTAGTCCTATGACAAGTAACATATGCCTTAACATGTCTAATATTGTTGTCAAATCAGTTTAGATGTCAAAAGTTATGTTACATATGTTTAAAATGAATTTTGGCATCAAAGGGGTATTTTGGTAATTTACCTAAGGCATATAAACTACCTATCATACAACCAACTAAACGTCGTGACCATAAGGTATAACCTCAGAAGGTTATTCCCTATATACTATGGTCACCTAATGTGTTTGGTCGGATCCTAAATATCGACCAAATGGGTCGGGTTCGAAAGTATAAGCGATTGTTTAGATCGCTTACCTTACGTCCCTATATAAGCACTAAACTAAAAGTGACGAGCTAAGCATGCTAAAACATGCTTAACCTAGTTTAGAAAACAGGTTTGGTATCAAAACAAACGGTTTTGATACCCATAAGTAGTTTGGTTACAAAATACGCAAGAATACGTATTCTGACCCAAACTACGGCTCGTCACTGAGCCTAGATAACGTGGTAATCAGTAGGTATAGTCACTAGGGACTATAACCATCGTGATCACGCTCACGTTATGAAGTTCAAACGAACTTCGCATTGACCATAAACTGGTCAATGCAGAAAGTCAAACAAAGTTTGACTTTCGGACTCGAAAAGCAATAAAAGAACGAAGGAACACTTACGAAGGGTCCCCGAATGCTAATCTAGATCAAAATAGCTCAGGTATGAAACAAAGGTTTCAACTTAGAGCACAATTGATCAGATTCTAGTGAGAAATGAAGTGAAGTGTGTAGGGTATTTATAGTATTTCCCGAACCGTTAAGATCGTTTCTTGAATAACGTGATTTAATCTTGTGCGTACATTTGTCAAAATGTTGTGGTAACTAAAAATGGCCTTTTATGAGCTGAAAGGGCAAGTTAGAATGTGTGGATGAGGTTTAATCAGCTGAATTATGCTGACTAATCGATCTTATCTGTTCTGGGAGGCTGATGCGGCCCGCTTTAGGATCAGACAAAACTCAGGCGGGCCGCCTGGAGCTTCTGATCAGAAAACAAGTTTCAAAAGTGACAGTTTTGGTCCCTGTTGTGTTTTAAGCCCATTTCCGGCACCTCTAAGGCCCGTAAAGCCAACTTTAAGGCCCTAAAATGATGCCTAAACATTGTGGACATGAAACATGCTCAAAAATATGTCGGATGTTGGTTCGTTTGGCCGTACGAACGCGACGTTCGCTTAATTACGACGGAATGCGCATAAGCGCGAAAAACGATCCAAAATGCGTGACGAATGGATTTTTCTTATGCCAAACACTAAAATAAAATATTTTAGTGCTTACCTAAATTTTTGGATGTCCGGATGTATTCAGAACGTAAGTTATGCGCGAAAATGCAAACTTGTGCACTTTTTGACACTTTTAGTCCCTGAATGACCCAAAAGTATATTTTAGCACACCGAACCCCTCAAAGCTTATTTCTAAGTTATGTAAAGGTTATTTAAGGTATGTTAAGCCTATGTCACTATTCCGAAGTGTTTGTTGCATTAAACTGGTTATATTTACGCATCGGTGCGCGTATAACCTTCCAGAAAGCGATTTAGAGTTTGGAATTGAACAAAAATTGATATGTGCAAATGATACACATATTTTTACAAATCCCAAGTATGAAATATAATATTTCATTGGTTCGGTATTTGTTTGATGGCCGTGGAGGCACAGGTGTTACACCCGGTCCGCGTTAAAACAACAAACCACGACGGAAACGTCGGGGAGAGTCGTAACAGAATCATTGTTTCATAACACATGCATTGAAGTTCAGTTTTATTGAATTAAATGTATTACATTGCGTTAAATTAGAAACAAAACATGAACAAATAGACTTTCATTGTTATTAAGTCACTAAGGCCTCGTCCATTCCTATGTAAGCATGCACCAAAATCATCATCAATTATGGTACCTGAAACATATGTGAAAATACGTCAGCATAAAAATGCCGGCGGGTACTAAAACGACCCACGAGTCATGACTAGAAAGAAATAGATTATAAGGACCTCGCCTTAAAGAGGTGAAGGTCTAATAAAATAACCCATAGGCTAAGTGATAAAACCTACGGGTTAATTAGACAAGGCGAAGGAATAAATTGAAAATCCTAGCATAAAATAAAGACTGTAAAAGAATAAATTTTAGACAGTCAATATCCCGGTATGGATAATTGACAAAAGTTAAAGAGAAGACGCTAAACTAAAACTTCGGTTTTGGTAAGAAATAACATTTTTACAAATATGAATTCTGATAGACGTATAAATAGTAAACATGAAAGATATAAGTCTTGACACTGACAGGTGCGAGACGATATTTTCGAAAAGGGATATATTCGATAATGAAAAGTCGACATAAACTTAAACAAGACGTGATGTGATATGATCACTGTCACAAAAAGTGATACAGAATATAACCATGTCATAACGTGAGTTACGAGATATGAAATCAGAAAACACGCAAAAGGCCGGGTTGGCAATAGGATATACCCGAATGACGGGGTATAAAGTGACGGCGACTAATCAGTCTAGCCGGTAAAACCTTTCAAGGTCAGAATAGTGCTACTACTTATACAAAGTGATAAGATTAACTTGAAGTAAACAAGTCAGAAAAAAATGCAACCGAGTGATCAGAGGACAACTCGGTCAATTAAGTGACTAGAATAAGAAATACAAGATGAAAGTATCGGCCTATGAGGCCATACACGTAAAAGGCGCATACGCTTTAAAACCAAACACATATAACCACATTAGAGCTGAGTAATGAATATTGCTAAGTAAATTAAACTAGTGGAAATAACGAGATTACGTTATTTCAAGTTGCATTATGTCGTATAAGATATGTAGATGATTAATAACCAAAAAGATATTACCATACTTTTCGGGTAATACTAACAATTGGTTAAAATATGAGCAATGCTCAATTGATTATCGAGAGCAAATGCATGGAGTTAAACTCGATAAATTATGTAAGAAAAGGTTTTGAGGACGAAACCTCCTAAAGGGGGGTAGACTTGTAACACCCCAAAAACGGGTTTGGTGACCAAACCCCGTTAATGCTAAAAGATGGGTAAAATACCGTTAGCGGTAAAGATTAACCCGAAAATATTAGGATTTAAACAAATAATCCTAATATTAAATACAACGTGAATAAAAGCTTTTAAGGGAGTAAGTTTATAAGAAGTCCGAGTTAACGGGACTTAAAATAAAACAGGTTATAACTCCCGGAACCCGCTAAATAACTAGGAATATCAACCTAGTTAGTCTAGTGTTTTAAAATAATGAGGGAACTTGATGTAGTAACCTTTATAAACCTGGGTAAAGTTGAGGGACTAAAATGGTTAAAATGAGAAAATGGGTTTTTATTAATTAAAACTAAAAACACCAAAACACACACCTTTGTGTGTGTTCTGGTCGCACAAAGCACAGTAGCCAAGAAGGGCTCTCAAGCTCAAACCCTAACAAGCATAAAATCAACAAACTGAAGGGGTAAATCCAACCCAAATCGAAATCCAAGCACGAATTCGTGATCACCTCGATGAAGGGATCATAAGGTATGCCAAATTTCATTATATAGTTCCATCTTGAATTCTTGGTGAACATATGAAATCGAAAATTTGGCTTGCATGATTGAAGTTTGGATGAAATCATGTCTAGGAGCAAACCCTAGTCAATAATTTATTGAATTAGTGTTCATAGATACGAAGTTCATAACCATCCATTTATGTGTTAAATGGGTTTTTGTAGAAATATGATGAACACTTGAATTAAGGTGTTAAATGGATGAACATTGAAGTAGTGATGCTGGTTCTAGGTGTAGTTCATGTACACTAGACATAGAGGCATGATTTTGATACTAAAACTTGGTTAAAATGATGACCATAATTAGATAAAATATGTGTACAAAATCGCGCCTACAAGATGTTTGTTAAAATGCCCGAATGAATATTGAAAAGAAGATTTTATGAGAGACATGCGTAATTGGCTAGTTTAACTAATTACGTGAAATATGGGTTAAAACGGATTCTAATCATAACAATGATTTAACTTAATTATGCCTACGGTATGATTAAAGGTAGTTGACTTCTAAAAGTCAAACTAACCAATGATGAAGTCGAATAGTAGTTTCGGCATGAAATCTGTAAAATGAAATAGTCATAAGTAATGATGACTAATCTAATCGTCTTACGGATTATGATAATAGTTTGACACTTGAAAGCTAGATGGAAGCTTGTGAAGGAAGCGGGTCAAACGAGTCAAGTATGAAGGAAAGCGCATTTAGGATGCGAGGTAAGTCAAAACTTACACCTTTTATTTAATACCTATTTGTTTTATAGGTTATGAATCATAGAAAGTCATGTTTGAATTATGATGTTCCGACACGACATGTGCGGTTCAGAACAAAAGACAAGGGTAATAAACCATGTATAATGGTTAAAAAGAGCTAAAACGATTAATTTGGTCATGCAATGACTAAATGGTAATGAGTTTTAAATGGTTACCTTATAAGGTAAACCATTGCAAATAATAAGGGTAAAACGGTATTTTGGTCACTTGTTGATAATAACCGTTACTCGTGAAAGACACTTTATAGCGTAAGTTATAATGGGTCAAAAGAATCAATAAATGATTTATAAGTAAAAAGACTATATGGTATAAACCTAAGCGAGTCTTGTAGACGAGATGGTAATAAATAACATCTCGCAAAGATAAACGGTCACTTAGACCAAACGGGTCGAATGGTGAAAATATCACCATTTGAAAATATTGACTAATGAATATTGTCGAGTTGTGTGTTCACAGGAGTAAATACGGAAGGATAACTTGTATCGCTATTAAGTAGCGAGTATTAAAGCAAGGTATTAAAACTGGTCAATATAATGATCCGAGCCAGGTATGTATAATGATTCAGCTCATTGTTTAGAACTCGAGATTCTATAAGTGTTAGACAAGGTCAAAATGAATATTCGGTTATCTTTTAGGTAAACCGAATAATTTGAGTCATAAACATGGTGTTTTAGAAACATAATGGTTTCTAAACAAAATCATAGTTAAAAGGGTCGGATTTTAAGTCAAACAAGTATTTAAAAGTCCCTCGTCGTAAAAGAAGGACTAAAATTGACCAAAACGCCCTTGTAAGCTAAATCGAGCTAACGACCCTTAAAGGTTGTTTGGAAATGAGTGTTACAAGCAAATAGATACTTAGAATAAGTACAAAAAGCGAAAGAGGTAATTCTTGGGTCAAATGACCCTATATGAGTCTTTGCCGTAAAATGATAATCCGAGGAGTCAGACTCGAAAAAAAATATATCTCCACATTAAATCCTCCACACATATAGTTGTGGTGGAAGATCATTTGCTAAATATTGCGAAAATAAGATGCTAGAAATAAACGAGTATGAATTATGCGGAAAAGTGCTTAAATACCCTTAACGGGTCAAAAGAAGCATTTAAGTACAAACGGGTTTAAGAATATACATAAACTCGTGAATTGAACCTAATATGATAGACAACATTGAAATTATAAGATTCATGTGAATTTGGGATCAAACAAACATGTTTGTTTGATAAACGCATGAACGGGTCAAAACTTTGTAAAAAGGTATTAAGTCGAAGACTTAAAGGTCTGAAATTTTGTTATGCCGGATGTTGGATATTAACTTCATAAGATGGAGAATTAAATTACGGACGCGTAGGAAAAAGAATCGGGTAAAACGGATTAAAAACGAGAGAGTTATGCTCGTTTCCGTGAAATCGGGTTATGCTGATAATATGCAGCACCATCAATCAACAGTCTGTCGAAACAAGACCGTGGCGTACGCCACGGCAAGGCATGAAACCCTTCGCGTGACGCGACGGGTGGTGGCGTCACGAGAGCACCCCCGTGGCGTAGCGCCACCGCCCAACAGCGTGGATTTTTCTTGTTTTGTTACGTTTAAGCTTGGAACTTGTTTATACTCGATTATTAAAGTGTCAAAACAAATTATTTACATGGTTTTGACCGTAGGTGAAGATGGACCAAATCCGGATGAAGATCAAGCGGCGAGCAAGAACCGAACACACGTTAAATGAAGCTTTCGCGTCAAATCTTGATTTGTGTTGTTATAAGTGAATTATGTAAACACTTATAAATTGTTTTTGAAATGTTGTAAACATTTGGGAATGTTGGTATAACAAGTTTTTGTAAAGTCACATTTTAGCATAAAAATGTGTATCTTATTATTAAAATATTAATAAAACTAGACGGGCGTTACTAGTTGGTAATCAGAGCTCAAGGTTAAAGAGTGAAGTGTGTTCGGTTCGAGGCTTGATCGCAAATCCGGTAAGTACAATGGTTTAGTATGATTAAAGTGTTGAGAACAACACATATGGTTATCGTGCAATACACGTTACACCAATAAAAACGATATAGAGTAGATTTAGTCAACAAGATTACACGCGTTGATGCGTATAGTAGAAAAGCCTTGTATTATAATACGGGCATCCATTAATGTCGAAATTACTAACTGTTGTAAATGTTTTAGTTGAAGGACACTCGCATATGGAGATAGCGAGAGTTAACAAATCGTGGATTTGACAAAGGAACGGTCCAAAGAACATGCTCACCAAGGACCTAAATCGCGTGGTGATAGCAAACAAGATTAATGGCAAAAGAAGCCCGTTAGGGCAAGCATTACCAGGTGCACATTTCAAATTTAATTGCACAAATAATAATATGCAACAAATACATAGAGATTGAAAGTTGCATATGTAGATTAAAAAACTTGGAAAAACCCGATTAGAAAATCTATCCGGGATATTGTTTCCAAGAGAAACAATTAGAGGCATTACTTACATGGGGTGTAATGTGAAAATTCTAAAAAGGTCATGTATACCAGGTATTGATCGCTTACTCTGGACAAGTAAGTGGTGAGCATGTGGTACCGTGAACTTTTTTATGATGGAGATGCTTACATCCGATGTAGTAAGGACGGGGTGAGTGGGACAAATTAAAAGTACCCAACCGAATCAAATGAGCAAAATACTTGATAATAATGTAAACGCATAGCCGGGTGATGGAAGCATATTACATTAGGATAATGAGCCTGAGTGAAGGGACAAAGAAACATGTAAAATGATTAAAGTACGCACTGGGAGGGGGTGTACTTACACTCGAACCCGGAGAATGCAAACATGTAAAACGATTAAAGTACGCACTGGGAGGGGGTGTACTTACACTCGAACCCGGAAAATGCAAATATGCCTCTTAACGGGCCGTTTTTGGTAAAACATCAAACTTGAGGACAAAGTCGGAATATAAAAATGAAGCGAGGTCTTAATGCATACCGGGAGGGTGCAATAATAACGACTTCGGTAAAACACCCGGTTGATGGGTAAGAATTAAACACATGCGTAGACCGAGAAACGGGAACACGGATGGAAAGTTAAAAGACTCGGGTTTTGAGTCATAACTAAAAGACGACAAGATAATGTAAATAGAAATTTTGAATAAATTATGTTCAACTATTTTAAAGTTGAACGGGTCGAATATAATATCATGCCGGACGGCATGAGTTAACGCAAGCGGGATAATGGTAGCGTTAAAAGCAAAAGAATAATGAGCCCGGTAATGGGACATAATCAAATACAAATGTATGTAAACTGGATGATGGTGAGCATAAGATAAACCGACACATAAATGACGTGAGATGTCATAAAGTCAGAAAATTTGTCCGAAAGGAAACGAATGTAGCCTTAGACTATGGTCAAGGTCAAAGAAAATACGAAGGCGAAAATAAATAATTTAAAAAAAAAAAAACAGGATGCCTTGACACCAAACACGTATTTTAAGAATGACATGAGTAAGGAATGATCTACGGGATCAACCTAACCCTTGGGGTTCTAAACAATGGAAAGGTCTACGAGACTAAAACGACCCACGAGTCATGACTAGAAAGAAATAGATTATAAGGACCTCGCCTTAAAGAGGTGAAGGTCTAATAAAATAACCCATAGGCTAAGTGATAAAACCTACGGGTTAATTAGACAAGGCGAAGGAATAAATTGAAAATCCTCGCATAAAATAAAGACTGTAAAAGAATAAATTTTAGACTGTCAATATCCTGGTATGGATAATTGACAAAAGTTAAAGAGAAGACGCTAAACTAAAACTTCGGTTTTGGTAAGAAATAACGTTTTTACAAATATGAATTCTGATAGACGTATAAATAGTAAACATGAAAGATATAAGTCTTGACACTGACAGGTGCGAGACGATATATTCGAAAAGGGATATATTCGATAATGAAAAGTCGACATAAA
This sequence comes from Helianthus tuberosus, assembly GCA_030545235.1. NCBI lineage: Eukaryota > Viridiplantae > Streptophyta > Magnoliopsida > Asterales > Asteraceae > Helianthus > Helianthus tuberosus. Next base: position 44,523,686 of record CM060429.1, on the reverse strand, counting down.
CTTAAACAAGACGTGATGTGATATGATCACGGTCACAAAAAGTGATACAGAATATAACCATGTCGTAACGTGAGTTACGAGATATGAAATCAGAAAACACGCAAAAGGTCGGGTTGGCAATAAGATATACCCGAATGACGAGGTATAAAGTGACGGCGACTAATCAGTCTAGCCGGTAAAACCTTTCAAGGTCAGAATAGTGTTACTACTTATACAAAGCGCTTGTCGATATAAGATTAACTTGAAGTAAACATGTTAGAAATAAATGCAACCGAGTGATCAGAGGACAACTCGGTCAATTAAGTGACTAGAATAAGAAATACAAGATGAAAGTATCGGCCTATGAGGCCATACACGTAAAAGGCGCATACGCTTTAAAACCAAACACATATAACCACATTAGAGCTAAGTGATGAATATTGCTAAGTAAATTAAACTAGTGGAAATAACGAGATTACGTTATTTCAAGTTGCATTATGTCGTATAAGATATGTAGATGATTAATAACCAAAAAGATATTACCATACTTTTCGGGTAATACTAACAATTGGTTAAAATATGAGCAATGCTCAATTGATTATCGAGAGCAAATGCATGGAGTTAAACTCGATAAATTATGTAAGAAAAGGTTTCGAGGACGAAACCTCCTAAAGGGGGGTAGACTTGTAACACCCCGAAAACGGGTTTGGTAACCAAGACCGTGGCGTAGCGCCACGGCAAGGCATGAAACCCTTCACGCGACGTGACGGGTGGTGGCGTCACGCGAGCACCCCCGTGGCGTAGCGCCACCGCCCAACAGCGTGGATTTTTCTTGTTTTGTTACGTTTAAGCTTGGAACTTGTTTATACTCGATTATTAAAGTGTCAAAACTAATTATTTACATGGTTTTGACCGTAGGTGAAGATGGACCAAATCCGGATGAAGATCAAGCGGCGAGTAAGAACCGAACACACGTTAAATGAAGCTTCCGCGTCAAATCTTGATTTGTGTTGTTATAAGTGAATTATGTAAACACTTATAAATTGTTTTTGAAATGTTGTAAACATTTGGGAATGTTGGTATAACAAGTTTTTGTAAAGTCACATTTTAGCATATAAATGTGTATCTTATTATTAAAATATTAATAAAACTAGACGGGCGTTACACTTTCACGCTTAAAAACGCATAAAAGCATGAAAGAGACTTACAAAGGGTCCAAGCAATGGAGAATTGATTCAAGTTGCTCAGGTATGATGTGTGGAAACCGCAACTTAGAGCAGAATTGAATCAAGGTGTGAGGATTGAAATGAGCCAAAGGTGGGTATTTATAGATTTCCGACCACCGTTAGGATCGTTTCTCGATTTACGAGCTTCAATCTTGGCCTTCCATGTGTGCCCATTGTTTTACAAACCTATGGGTGCCCCAAAACAAGCTCATGGTATTGAAAAACCAAGATCCAAAGCCAGAAACCAGCTGCTGATTGCAGAAACTGGTTTTTGCAGATCTAGGCAGCTCTCACGCCCCGCATAAGAGATAGCCTCTGCTTACGCGCCCTGCCTGAGCTATCTTTGACAGATTTGCAGTTTAGGTCCCTGAATGTGTAAAACATGGTTTTCGATGCATTTTCGGCACATTTAAGCCCCGTTAACCTCATTTCAAGGCTCTATAATGAAGTTAAAGTATAGGGAACATGAAACATGCTCAAAAACATTTCAGATGTCGGTTCGTTTGGTCGTACGGTTGCGTTGTTCGGTTAATTACGACGAAACACGAACGGACGCGAAAAACGATCTAAATTACACGACGAATGGAATTTTATCATGCCAATCACTAAAATAAAATATTTTAATGATTACATAAATTTTTGGATGTCCGGATATATTCAGAACGTAAGATATGCGCGAAAATGGAAACTTATGCACTTTTTGACGCTTTTAGTCCCTATTGATCAAAAAGTTTATTTTTGCGCACTAAACACCTCAAAGCCTATTTCTAAGCTATGTAAAGGATATTTAGGGCATATTTAACTTATGATCAAGTTACAGAATGTTCGTTATCTTTCGATTCGGTATGCTTTTGCAGTTTGACGCAATTAGTCCCTATGATCGAATAAACTTGATTTCGCCACACCAAACCCTCCAAAACTTATTTCTAAGTTATGTAAAGGTTATTTAAGGTATGTTAAGCCTATGTCACTGTTACGGAGTGCTTGTTGCATTAAACTGGTTATATTTACGCATCAGTTCGCGTATAACCTTCCAGAAAGCGATTTAAAGCTCGAAATCGAACAAGAATTGATATGTGCACATGATACACATATTTATACAAATCCCAAGTATGAAACACAATATTTCATTGATTTGGTATTTTTTTGATGGTCACAGAAGCACAGATGTCACAGTCTCCCCTACTTTAGGAAATTTCGTCCCGAAATTTATTCGTAGGAGTCTGTCTGTGACGCTGTGTTAAATAATTGTCTTGCATGGAATCTAGGGTGCCATCTATTTGCATAGAGTAACCCATCAAAGATTTTTATGCAAGGCATAACCCTGTCATTCCCCAGTGGATATACTTCGAAGTGAAAATGAATGGACGATTCACTTTCTCCAATGGGTTCTTTGTCAGGTGTAGAAAGGATATTCATTTCCCTCGACGGATATTCTTCAGAAGCAAAAATGAATGGATGATTCATTTTCCCTCAACGGATATTCTTCAGAAACGAAAGTGAACAGATTGAGTCATTTTCCTTAACAAGTATTCTTCAGAAATGGAAATGAAGGAATAATCAAAAGGATATTCATTTCCCTCAACGGATATTCTTCAGAAACGAAAATGAAGAGATTGAGTCATTTCCTCAACGGGTATTCTTCTGAAATGGAAATGAAGGAATAATCAAAAGGATATTCATTTCCCTCAACGGATATTCTTTCTGAAGTGAAAAATGAATAGCTAGTTCATTTTTCCTCAACGGGTGCTTCATCAGAAATGGAAATGAATAGAGTTAACTCTAGACACATGACAAAACTTGCTGTGGTTTCTGTGCACTAAATTCCATAATTATGTATGCATCCTTAATTACGTAATTCCTTGCACAGTCCGCACAGTTTGTTTTATAATGTGAAGGGGATAGAATTTGAACAAGCTCAAGATAACTATGATTAGGTCAACACATAAACACATAAGCACATAATTGTTTTCTTGGTTATAAATTTGTTATCAGTTTGTTATTAATTGTTATTTACTTGTTGTCGATTTGTACATTGGTATTTAAGGTACACCAGGAACCCAGTCGATGGACTTCAACGTCCTCAAGAATCTATCAGTAAAGATAGGATGATCTTAAAAAGAAAATTCGATTTTCGATTACAAGGAATCGTAACATTTGAATTAAGGTACACAATAATTAAGGACTTACGGAAATACCCTTAGGTACCCTATTAAGGATTTATAGTGGTACTCTGGGTATTCGTCCAGAGTTGTAACTTGCGCCATGTATTTCGTTTCCTTGGAAGAAACGGGTACTTAGGATTTTCGTGGACATCGCAAGTGATCATAAAATGGAAGAATTTTGGGAGTAGTCTGTCCTACAAGGAACACGGTTCCTTGGTTGTCGGTATTGTAGGGGATTTGTTGTTTATACATGCAACCACATTTGTACATTGCAATGTAAATAAAAGATTTATTTATAAACAACAACAACAACTGTTTCATAGACCATGACAACAAAAGAAAACACATAAGGCTTGATTATTTCTAAACAGCGTTGTCTTCCAGTCGGTCAAATGCTCATCCCTGCGTTGGATTTGCATTAGCAAGCTTTGGGCAATTCTTTCGGAAATGGCCCATCTCGCCACAGTTGTAGCAAGACCCTGGTGGAAAACGAGCTTGAGCAGGATTGTTGTCAGCTTGATTTGGTGCAGCTGCAGCTCGGCAAACCCTAGCTATATGACCTATAAGTCCACAAATTAGGCATTTGCGGCACTTCACACTAGCATGATGATGAAGGCTACATTGGTTGCACAAGGGTGCAGTTCCGTTGTATGGCTTCCTAGCAGGGGGTTGAGCTGGTTGGTTGGGGATAGCTTGATCATTGTGAGCGACCACGGCGAAGTTCTGAGAAGCCTTTCGCTTCTTGGACTTCTTGGAGGATTCAGTCTGCTCATCCTTTGGTTTCGATTCATCGGTCGGTTTCTTATCACCTTTTCGGAAAAGTTTACCTTTCCTGATCTAGGATTCAGTCAAGGTAACGGATAGCTTAATGGTCTGTCTAACCGTAGTGGGGTTGCTACCAGTAACAATATCTTGTACTGAGTCAGGGAGGCCATCAATGTACTTTTCGATTGCCTTATCCAAAGGCGTAACCATGTTCGGGCATAACAAACTTAACTCCTCATAACGGTCCGTGTAGGCTCGATGCTCACCGCTATCTTGCTTAAGATCGTCGAATTCCCTTTCCAATGCCCTGATTTCATGACGAGGACAGAATTCCTTCATCATCAGAGCTCGAAGTTCTTCCCAGGTTTGAGCCAGTGCTACCTCGGCACCCCTATCTCACATCACACCATTCCACCATGTTAAAGCTCGTTTCTCAAAGACACTAGATGCAAACTCTACCTTTCGCTCGTTTGGACATTGAACATGTTTGAAGGTGCTCTCTAGACTCTCGAACCATTGCAGAAGTGCAGTTGCTACTTGAGACCCAAAAAATTATGATGGCTTAGCTGAGTTGAACGTCTTGAAGTTACAAGGAGCATTATTGTTGTTATTGAAGGCTTGGTTACATTGAGCAATGAAGTTTGGGAGTGCAGCAGCCATTTGCTGCGTAATGATAGCTGCCAGTTCTTCATTAGGTATTTGATTGTCGCGTCGTGGAGGCATTCTAAAAGCGGAATCATGAGAGAAAACAAGTGAAATGGCATTGGGTAAGAATAGGATGTTACGATTACAGACCAAAAAAAAACATGGATGATGGTCATTTGTTCGAACCACGAAGCAAACAAACGACGCACAAAAGCTGAATCAAAGTAAATAGGTCCTCATAATGTATCGCGAAGACATGCTTTAGCCTATAAGTGGACACTCACCCCAAGAGTTCCCAGGTAAGAGTGACTAGTCCGATTATGTGGATTTGTACGAACACTCTAGCATTAGATAGAAAACTCAGGATATAGGCATCCACCCTTCCGGATTGCACGTGTTCACATTAATAAGACCCAAACTTTGACGAGATCTTGCAAACTTTGAAGGTTCAAAACCTTATAATAAATCATCATAGAACAGATGATTGGTTTTCAAAGCAGATTTGAAATTTGTGTTCTTGTTGTGGTTGTCACCTAAAGATAGGCGACGGTATTGTTTTATGACTAAATGCAAGTAAACTCGCGTTAGGGTCCTAGGAAGGTTATAGTCTAGGTTAAAGCATTACTAATAACCTAATTCCCTATAACCATGGGCTCTGATACCAACTTTTCTGTCACACCCCGACCGCGTTAAAACAACAAACCGCGGCGGAAACGTCGGGGAGTGTCATAACAGAATCATTGTTTCATAACACATGGATTGAAGTTCAGTTTTATTGAATTAAATGTATTACATTTCATTGAAATTAGAAACAAAACATGAACAAATAGACTTTCATTGTTATTAAGTCACTAAGGCCTCGTCCATTCCTATGTTAGCATGCACCAATATCATCATCAAACATCATCAATTATGGTACCTGAAACATATGTGAAAATACGTCAGCATAAAAATGCCAGCGAGTACATAGGTTTTGTGTGAGTGTCAGATTCATGGCTCGTTTACATTTTTGAAATAACTTGAACAACTTCGTTAATTAATATTTAGAAAATCTAGTTTGTAAAACGTTTGTAATGTAAATTGAAATAACCAAGTCAAAACAGATTAGTTATATTTTATAAAACCTCGATGCCATAAATCTTAACTCAAAACATTTGTTTATGTAAACCCAGATTGTAAATCGTTTTTGTAAAAACTTGAATGGTTTATATTGTTAGAAAAACCTTGTAATGTAACTTTGTTTTGAAAACACTTGCCCAAGTGATCTAGATAACGCAACGAAATATAATGTGTTAAAAGCACTTATATATAGGAAGTACCAGCGGCGTATCCACCATGCTTTAATCACATTATACCCGCCCCGTTACCTAATCACTCCCCTAACCCAATGGTTCAAACATAGATCAAACAGTTCCAAATGGTCCAAACAGTTCAAATAATTCACATAGATCAAACAGTTCCAAACGGTTCAACAGTTCAAAATGTAAAACAATGTGTCCATATACTGGATGAACATATGCAACAAAATGTAATATATGAAAATCAATGTGCTAGCATGCTAAGTAAACATACATAGCAAAACATAATGAAATCATGTACTATATGCATACTAATGAACATAGCAAGTATATGACAAAAAAGCAAGAAAAGCACGAAAGTAACAAGTAGGCACATATGTTTCACCCCAAAATGTTTGAAAACACTAAAAGAGGGGACTATGTACTCACTTGAGAATGCTTAGATGTCTTGAATAACAACCAAGCAAAGCTAGAGGGATCACGTAAATCAAACGACACCTAATATAAGTAACTATGTAAGTAAACCGGACCTAAATTGGAAGATCGGATAGGATGAGCTTTCGTAAACCAAATGAGTATTGGAACTCATATGATATGGTTACATATGCTTAAAATGAATTTATGCATAAAAAGGGCATTTTGGTCATTTTCCTAAGGCATATAAACTACCTATCATACAACTACTTAAACGAAGTGACCATAAGGTATAACCTCGGAAGGTTATTCCCTATACAACTATGGTCACAATATATGCTTGGTCGGATCCTAATGATCGACCAAACGGGTCGGCTTCGAAAGTCTAAGCGGTTGTTTAGACCGCTTATCTTACGACCCTATATAAGCACTAAACTAAGAGTGACGAGTTAAACATATTAAAACATGTTTAACGAAGTTAGAAAACAAGTTTGATATAAAAAAAAGGGTTTTGATACCCAAGAATAGTTTGGTTGCAAAATACGCATAAATACGTATTTTGACCGAAACTATGACTCGTCACTACACCTAATCAACGTGGTAATTAGTAGGTATAGTCACAAGAGACTATGACCATTGTGATTACGCTTACGATGCGAAGTTCAAACGAACTTTGTGTTGACCATTGACCGGTCAAAGCAGAAAGTTAAACATTGCTTGACTTTCATGCTTAAAAACGCATAAAAGCATGAAAGAGACTTACAAAGGGTCCAAGCAATGGAGAATTGATTCAAGTTGCTCAGGTATGAGGTGTGGAAACCCCAACTTAGAGCAAAATTGAATCAAGGTGAGAGGATTGAAATGAACCAAAGGTGGGTATTTATAGATTTCCGACCACCGTTAGGATCATTCCTCGATTTACGAGCTTCAATCTTGGCCCTCCATGTGTGCCCATTGTTTTACAAACCTATGGGTGCCCCAAAACAAGCTCATGGTATTGAAAAACCAAGATCCAAAGCCAGAAACCAGCTGCTGATTGCAAAAACTGGTTTTTCCAGATCTGGGAAGCTCTCACTCCCCGCGTAAGAGATAGCCTCTGCTTACCCGCCTCGCCTGAGCTATCTTTGACAGATTTGCAGTTTAGGTCCCTGAATGTGTAAAACATGGTTTTCGATGCATTTTCAGCACATTTAAGCCCCGTTAACCTCATTTCAAGGCTCTATAATGAAGTTAAAGTATAGGGAACATGAAACATGCTCAAATACATCTCGGGTGTCGGTTCGTTTGGTCGTACGGTTGCGGTATTCGGGTAATTACGATGAAACACAAACGGACGCAAAAAACAATCCAAATTACGCGACGAATGGAATTTTATCATGCCAATCACTAAAATAAAATATTTTAATGATTACATAAATTTTTGGATGTCCGGATATATTCAGAACGTAAGATATGCGCGAAAATGCAAACTTATGCACTTTTTGACGCTTTTAGTCCCTATTGATCAAAAAGTTTATTTTTGCGCACCAAACACCTCAATGCCTATTTATAAGCTATGTAAAGGATATTTAGGGCATATTTAACTTATGATCAAGTTCCGGAATGTTCGTTATCATTCGATTCGGTATACTTTTGCAGTTTGACGCAATTAGTCCCTGTGATCGAATAAACTTGATTTCGCCACACCAAACCCTCCAAAACTTATTTCTAAGTTATGTAAAGGTTATTTAAGGTATGTTAAGCCTATGTCACTGTTTCGGAGTGCTTGTTGCATTAAACTGGTTATATTTACGCATCAGTTCGCGTATAACCTTCCAGAAAGCGATTTAAAGCTCGAAATCGTACAAGAATTGATATGTGCAAATGATACACATATTTATACAAATCCCAAGTATGAGACACAATATTTCGTTAATTTGGTATTTGTTTGATGGTCGCAGAAGCACAGATGTCACAGATTCTGTGAGAGCTGAGCTAGAACTTCTCACTGGTAAGTATCAACAAATTGAGTTAAACTTAAAGAAGTTTGATACTTCCAGTGACACTGTTCATAATTTGTGCAATGTACAAGTGGCATTCAAAGAAAATAAGGTTAAGGGTTTTGGTTATAAGCAGGTTCCACCGCCATACAATCATAATTATTCTAGAATGCCCACTACTGAGCAGGAGATCGAAAACTATGATAAAATGACTTATGGAAAACCAAGCAATTATACTCCATGGGAACCTTTCAAACCAAAGAATGCCAGACCCACTGATTTTCAAAGGCCCATGAGTTTTGTTAAAAACATGGACTTGGATGAAAAATGTTCGAATAAACCAGTTGGTAACTCAAAACAAGAAAAGGAGTCTGTGAAAACGTCATGTAATAGGGTTTTAATGTTAGAATTTGAAGTTTTTACATGTGTTTTGTAACACTTCGTATGAGGTGATGCTCCTTTGTACGAAGTGTTGAGTCCTATAAATAGGGTTTGGGTCATTTCATGTATAGAACTTTTGCATGACAGACGGCAAAGCTCTGTCGGATTTCAGGCTCGTTGTAAACGTTTGACAATTGAATAAAATCAATGAACTAATGAAATATACGTGTAAATTGTCACTATTCTATGATAATTCCGCAATCATGGACTAGATACAAATTAGGTACCTTTGCATAAGGAGAATCGCGACCCTACAAGTGGTATCAGAGCTCAGGGAGCCTGATTTGAAGATGATTACACGAGAAGACTTCTATTTCTACTCTTTTTTTTTGGGTAAAGGGTTACCCCGGTTAAAATTCATTCAACAACCAAATAAAACAAGTGAGGAACAAAGTACCCCTCAGTTCTCTAGAATGACATGCCATTGCTAGAGTACTTCTAATTTTCACTTTTAAAACAAACTAATGGCTAAAATGGACTAATTTTTTAAATGTGTAAAATCAACATAAGATAAACCCTTGAAAAGATCAGATCCTAAAACACACGATTTCATGTGGAAAATGTCAAAAAGCAGTATTTTGTGAACACAACTCGCACGAGTTGTAACATCACCTCGTACGAAGAGCCCATTCACCTCGTACGAGGAGACCTTGTTTCATCCGTTTTTCAAACACCTCGTACGAGGAGACAATTAACTTGTACGAAGAGAGCATTTTTCACTTGATTTCTAAGACGCCTCATACGAAGAGTCATCAACTCGTACGAAGTGATCCTTGTTCATCAATCTACTAATCAAGTTTTCAAGTTTCGTGTTTCAGATTACGCATTCTCAAGTTTCGGGAACGAAGGAGAACAAATTTTTCAATGTTGCCACCTCTGCTGTGAATTCGTCGGCTGAAGTAGCTCAGAACATCAAGATGGAGAACGAGATGGGTACGATGGTCAAGCCACCGAAGTTGATGAGCCTTGACGAATACGACAGTTGGAGTGAAAAAAAAATTTCAAACTGGGTTCAGGCGAATCACTTTGCGTGTTGGTGTGCTATTGAAGAGAAGTATGACTTGCCATCTGGAGAGAATGGCTTGGAGAAAACAATGTCTCAACTTTCGGGACCGGAAAAAGACAAATTCGTTAATGAAAAGAAGATGATGAGCATTCTTCAGCAATCAATTAAAGAAGATATTATGTTGCTCTTACAACACCAAGATAATTCTCAATCTATATGGAATGCTTTGAGGATAAAATATCAAGGTAGCTCGGAGATGAGAAAAAGCAAGAAAGCATTGCTTCGGAAGGAGTTTGATATCTTTACTTTGTTGAAAGGAGAGAAAATGAAGCAGTTAATCGAATGCTACTGTCATCTGGTGGTTCAAATGAAAAGACTGGGAATCTTGAAAACAAATGAAGAACTGGTCGATAAACTCATTGATGCTTTACCTGATGGAGAATGGTCCCACATATCTAACCATCTTGAAGAACAGAAATGAATACAGTGGATACACTCTTTCAAAGTTCATCCAGAAATTGGAAAGACACGAGTTAGAAATGCAGAAGACAACGAAGATGAAAAGCGCACAAGTGCAACAAGACGTGGTTTGTACTACAAAAGTAGCACTGCGGGTGTTCAAGGCCCTAAAGTACAAACAACATTTAGTGCCGACATGTCTGTAAGTTCTTCCTCAAAACAACAAACTGGGTGTCGATCATTCCCAAGTTACGATCCAAACACACCACAGACACCAAATTCTTCACAAGAATGTTTTGAAAATGAAACTTTTGATCAAATTCCACACATGATAGCCAAGACCAAAAAGGCTTGGGCAGATCTATTCAAGTGATTACTTTCCCATGTGCGTAGGGGCTCCCAAGGTCGGTTATATCGATGTGGATTATGGACAGTTGAGCTTCCCGCCACATGCCAGGGATGCTAGCCTTGTTATACGATGTGAAATCTATTCGAGGAGGCTACATGGGTTTTGTAGGGAACTAAGGTGGACGAATCGTTGGTGAAGGAAAATTGTCTAACGGAGTGGTTTCTTTCGACAAGGTGAATTACATCACTGATCTCGAGAATAATTTGCTGAGTATCTCAGAAATTTGTGACAAAAAGTTCACTACCCATTTCAATGATAAGGAGTGTTTAATTCTGAAACTGGGTTTTAATATTCCTAAGGAATGGATCCTGATGAGAGGGTCGCGAGAGAATGATCTTTACGTATTCGATATGAGTGTGGCATCTACAAGGTCAAAGTGGGCACAATGTTTTGTTTCTAAGGCAACGGAGAAAGAGTCAATTCTGTGGCATTGAAAGATGGGCCATATACATCTGAGGAAAATGAATTATCTCGTCCAAAATAACCTGGTGGAGGGTGTTAACCTGAAAAACTTTCATCTTAACGACGATTGCTTGAGCTGCAGAAGGGGAGGCAACAGAAGAAATCACACCCGCGAAAGCTACTCAATTCTATCAAGCTTCCACTAGAACGGCTTCATATGGATCTCTTCGGACCGGTGAATGTTAAAAGCATATCAGGAGATCTTTATTGCCTAGTTGTTACCGATGATTATTCTAGATTCTCTTGGGTCGTATTTCTAGAAAGTAAAGAAGAGACGTTCGAGAATCTTATGATCTTATTCAAGAAGCTCGAGAACCTATATCACCTTCCTATCCGCAGAATTAGAAGTGTTAACGGTACAGAGTTCAAGAATAACAGAATGCTTGAGTTTTGTAACGAGAAAGGCGTTCTTCATGAATTTAGCGCCCCCTACATTCCACAACAAAATGGAGTGGCTGAGCGTAAGAATCACACATTAATCGAAACAGCTCGAACTATGCTTGCAGATTCAAAACTCCCTGTGAGTTTTTGGAGTGAGGCTGTAGCATCTGCCTATTATACTTTAAATCGAGTTCTCACCATGAAGGCATAAAAAAGACATGCTTTGAGTTGATTAACCAGAGGAAACCGAACTTAGAGTTCTTAGAACCTTTTTGTAACACCCTGAAAACGAGTTTGGTAATCAAACACGTTAATATTAAAAGACGACTAAAGTACCGTATGTGGGAAAAGTTAACCCGCAAACAAAATAACTAGGAATGCATTTACCTAGTTATTTAATATGTAAATAAATAATGAGAACATGGAGTTGTGGTCATAACTAATTAAAACTAAACTTGAGGGACTAAGGTTGCCAAGAGGTGAACTTATGTTTTAAAACATAAAATTAACTCATAACACACACATAGTGTGTGTATACGGTCGATCATTAGAGGTGAAGAAAAAGGGGTAACCCTAATTCACTCAAAATCACCAAATTGAAGGTCAAATTTAGCTTCAATTCGATGCATGAACACAAATTTGTGATCACCCAAGCTAGGGGATCGTAAGGTATGTCAAATTTTTGATGTTGATGAAGTTGTGAAATTTGGTTTACATTGCCATGTTTCGATTTATGTATGAATCGTAGAAGCTATGGCCACATTAGTGAAGTATGATTGTTTAGGAGCAAACCCTAGTTTATTAATGTTGAAAACTAGGAATTTGATGAACATCCATATATGTGTTAAATGGGTTTTTATAACAATGTGATGAACACATGAATTTGAATGTTAGTTTGAGAAAAATTGATGTTATAATTCAAGTTCTTGATGTCGTTCATGCACCCTAGACATAAGGGCTTGATTTTGATGCTAAAACTTAGTGACATATGTGTGTTTGTAATGATATGTTGGTAAAATTTGGGGTAAGGTGTTCAAGAGATAGGTTAGAGACTAATCTTGAATGCGAAACCCGCCAAGTGTTCGATGAAATGCTTAAATAATATGGTTCAGACCTGAATTTTGAAAATTCACAATAAATCACAGAAAAATCGTATAGGCGTGTACTTTATATGCCTAGAAAGGTCTCTAAGTAATCTGCATTTCGTTAGTTAACATGATGACTTGGTTAAGATGTTAAATGGGTCAAAAACGTCGAATTCAGTGGCTATTTCGAAAAGACAGCATGCTGTTTGGGCTAAAAATAAGCTGTTGTCCTGATTTTGTAAAAATCATATAAAATCATAGAAACATCGTTAGAATATGTATCATACATGCTTGGAAAGATATTTGAGAGTTCTACGATCCATCTTTGAACATGTTAATCTAATTCAGATTTTAAATAGGTCAAAATGGTCAATTACAGAAACTAAATAGAAAATCGCTGCATAGTAATAATGTTCTTATTTACCAAGAAAAAGGCATAGGATCGTATATTCTTGCTTTAGGCATGAAGTATTGATTTTTGGGAACAAATCGCACTTTATGTGACATGCTTAAAGTGTTTAGAATCACTTACTAACTAGTTTATATAAGTAACTTCACTAACGGGGGTCAAACAGTTAGTGAATGAAAAGATTTATGGTATAAAACTAGTTGTTGAATATATGGCATGCATGATTGATAAATGTGTAAAAAAAGGGTCCATCGGGTGATGGCCATTGTATAGAATGACCAATCTAACCATCTTATGGATGTTATGATATAGTTTGACTCAAAACAAGCTAGATGGGGGATTGGAAAGGAACGGGTCAAATGGATCATGGATGCGAAGAATGTTTGCGCGGACGCGAGGTAAGTAAAGCTTACACCTAATTTAAGTGTACGTATTTATTTTATAGGTGATAAATATGACAACAGATTGTATCCGAATATGGGTTCCGACACGAAACAATATGAGTCGGAATGATTGAAAACGATCAAAACCATAGTTAATGGAAAAAGGGGCAGAATGGTAATTTAGATATGAATTGACTATGAATTAATAAGTTTCCTTTAAGGTTACCTTATAGCGTAACTAGTAATGGGAAAAAGGGGGTAAAATGGTAATTTAGTCACGTGATGACTAAATGTAAGTTGAGATTAAAAAGATACCCATGGTATAAGCCAAAACGGGTTATATACGTAAGAAAAAGGATCTTGTGGTAAAAAATCAAAATGGGCCGGATGTGTGAATGGGTAGTTAAAACCATGTTTTGTCATAAATGTAAATGTTTGGTCATATAGGCCAAACGGGTCAAATGGTGGTGATAACACCATTTGACAATATCGACTAACGTTTGGTTGTCAAGTCATATGTTCACAGGAGTGAACGGGAAGTGGATAATTGCGTAGCTATTAAGTAGCGGCTAAATAAAGTAAGGCATAAAACAGGTCTATATGTTGACCCGAGCCAGGTACGTATAAATATGTTTATAGTTAAAAATGCGATTTTGGTCAAATAATTAGTAAAGTCCTTCGTCGTAAAATGAGGGACTAAAATTGACAAAAAAACCTTTGATGGGTAAACTAGGTAAACGATCCCTAGAGGTTGTTTAGGAACTTGTATTATGATTTTATAACCCTTAGATACGTATAAGAGTTATAGGCATAAACTTTCGTGAGTCAAATGCCTATAAATGGGTCATTAGCGTAAAATGACTAACCGAAGGGTAAAACTTAGGATAATGGATTTGATATGTTAAATCCACCACAAAAATAGTGGTGGCGGAATATAAGTAAAATATCGGAATGCGAAGTGTGAGATGAGAGGTGCGATTTAGATGCTTAACTAAACGGGTCAAAACGGATTACGCGTATATCTTGGATATTTGTCGTGTAATTCACAAATGTTATGAATCCGAGTTAAAGATTTTGAGTTAAATACATTAGTGTATGTATTTTGATAATTTAGAAACAAGTTGGTGGTTTTACACTTGAATGGGTCATAAGTCTTTATAAATTAATTTCAAGCCGAGGGCTTGGAATCTAATATTTTAGTACGGTTTATAACTCCATGGGATGGAGAATCAAATTGCGATCATATAGGACAAAGAATCACGCTAGAATAAAAGTTATGGCAATTTGAAGTTGAATTTTTGGTAAAAAAATAGAGCTGGGCAAAATGCAGGTCCAGAAAACGGACCTGCTGGAAAACAGTGACCCTCGTGCCACGCGAGGGAGTAAAATGGTCCGGGCGTGCCACGCGACGCGGGTCACGGTCCGCGAAGAAGTTTGCTCAGTCTCTCGCAGCCCGCGAGAGACACAACAGCTGGCAAAATTGGATTTTATTTGTTGTTTGATGCTTAGACTTGTTTAAACTATTATTTAAGTTATCAAAACTAACTTTCAAGTTGGTTTTGATCATAGGTGAATATCAGGAGTACCCGGATAAAGATCAAGCGACGTACAAGAACCGAACACATGAAAATAAAGCTTTCGCACGTTGTTTCGTCGTTATTTTTTAAATGATGAACCCAATCACATTGTGTTGTATTATTTTTTTCTTAAATTGTAAAATTTTTAATTTACACGTATTTTTCAACTTATATGTAATCATAATTACATGTTTATTTTCGTAAACTATACGAAAACCGTCAATTAATAGTATGGGTCTTACACTTTTGGATCCCCTGCACTGTTATTGATCCAGACGGGAAGTTTGGGGCAAAATATTTGGAGAGTTTCTTCGTTGGTTACGCTAGTCCAATTAGACGAGTATATCTATCTAGTGTTAACCAGGTGGTACTAGCTCAACACGTTGATTGTCAAAAGTATACAATACCTACATAGAAGCCTAGTGAAACTTGGATGTTCAACTATGAAAGTTTGTAGAACTCGTTCGACTTGCCAGCTGAGCCAAGTGAAGATGAACTTGCATACTTATACCAGCAACAACAAGCATCTAGTCAAACTCAAATTCAAAGACCGATTGTAGTTAATCAACTACCAATTGGTACAAACGACGCTGAAGCAGGTCCGAGTAACACACAATAAGATCCAGTTCCTGAACCGAATGTTGATACAACACCATCGTTTGATTAATAAGAGGATCCAGACTCAGATGCCGAGCCAACTTTCGACAATGATGGATCCAGTTCTGATGAAGGAATTGAAGAGATAACTAGCTTGTTGAATCAATCTGCGACTTACGGTACTCGGAATGCACCTGTTACAGACACAGTGGTTGCTGAACAGAACGTCACGAACCAGCAGAATGAATTGAATGTTCTGGATCAAGTGATGCCATGAACCTTGTCATACCATCCGTCAAATAATATCATTGGAGAATTACGAACAGGAGTCAAAACGCGAAATCAACTCAACAAAGATCTTAGTTGTTTCTATACTAAAATTGCACCAATTCAGGATTTATGCTTACATCGTTGCTTTATTTCGCAGATTGAGCCTAAAACGCCAAAAGAAGCGCTTGTCGATGAATGCTGGGTAAACGGAATGCAGGAGGAGCTGCAACAATTCGAGAAATTAGGCGTTTGGAAGCTTGTTGACCTGCCAGCAAATCAGAAAGCTATAGCGACTAAATGGGTCTTCAAGTGTAAAAGAGATGATCGAGGGATGATTGTTCGCAATAAAGCTCATCTCGTTGTTAAAGGTTTTCATCAGCTGGAGGGCATTGATTACACGGAGGTCTATGCTCCGGTTGCTTGCTTAGAGGCCATCCGCATTTTCCTGGCGTTTGAGTCATGGAAAGGTTTCAAGGTGTACCAGCTCGATGTGAAGTCTGCTTTTCTATACGGAAAGGTGGAAGAGCTCGCGTATGTCGGCCAACCATCGGGGTTTGTCGATCCGGTGCACAAAGATAAAGCTTACTTTCTCAAAAAAGCTTTATATGGGTTGCATCCTGAGAGCCTAGTATTAGACACTCTCTCAGCACCTGTTAGACAACGGTTTTATCCGAGGAACTGTCGATAACACACTCTTCACTAAGGAAGTAGATGGACACTTGCTGATAGTACAGATCTATGTGGATGACATCATTTTTGGGTCTACGAACGATGCACTATGCAAAGAGTTCGAGATAGTCATTAAAAAGAAGTTTGAAATGAGTTCGATGGGAGAAATGCAGTTCTTTCTAGGACTTCAAGTTGATCAGCTTCCTGATGGCATCTTCATTCATCAGACGAAGTATGTTCACGACATTTTGGAGAAATTCTAGATGATGGGAACAAAACCTATATCAACCCCATTAGCACAGAATCATGGCATCTGCCCAGACGAGCAAGCAATCAAGATCGATGAAACTTTATACAGATCGATGATTGGATCATTGATGCATCTCACAGCATCTAGGCCGGATATTATGTATTCAACATGCCTTTGCGCCCGATATCAGTCAAGTCCTCGAGTTTCGCACCTTATGATCGTGAAGCGGATTTTCAGATACTTGAAGGGTTGCCCAAGCACCAACTTGTGGTATCCGCGAAACGATAACTTCGATCTCGTTGGATATTCGGATTCTGATTTCGAATGTTGCAAACTTAATGCCAAATCTACAATGGCCAGTTGCCAGTTCTTCGGAACACGATTAGTAACGTGGCAATGCAAAAAGCAAACCATGGTCGCTCTCTCTACTTGCGAGGCTGAATACGTTTCGACTTCCATTTGTTGTTCCCGAATCTTGTCGATACAACAATAGTTGAGAGATTATGGATTGCAGTTTCTTGATACACCTATATAGGTAGATAATAAGGCAGCCATAGATATCACTAAAAATCCGGTTCAACACTCTAAGACTAAACATATTGAAATTTGATATCACTTTATCCGTGATTGCAACGAGAAAAAGTTGATTCGAATTGAAAAGATCCACACTGATGAACAAAAGGCAGATTTTTACACTAAACCATTTGATCGAAAATGGTATAAATATCTTTTAGAATTAATGGTATGAAAAATCTGACATCAGATGGGAAGAGGTTGAATACGGATCGGATGACGAGTTTTCGTGATCCTCATTGGTTTTTGTCATTTTTATAGCTTTTAGAATTTCTTTATTTAAAAACAAAATTCCAAAAAATATGTTTTTGATTCTAGGGGGAGAAATATTGGAGAAAATACAAAAACATTTAAAAATTCAAAAAGTACAAAAACATGAAAAAGACAAAAAGAGTTTTCGTGTGATAAGAGGAAATGATAGTACGTTAGTGGACTATCACAGTACGCTAATGAAATGTAGTGTCAAA
The DNA here is from genome assembly GCA_030545235.1 of Helianthus tuberosus. Taxonomy (NCBI): domain Eukaryota; kingdom Viridiplantae; phylum Streptophyta; class Magnoliopsida; order Asterales; family Asteraceae; genus Helianthus; species Helianthus tuberosus. The sequence continues at coordinate 44,505,777 of CM060429.1, read as the reverse complement.
AATTTAAACGAATCTCACTGTGGATTTGCTAGTAGGCTTCGCACATTCAGTAGATTGTTTCCGGGATATAAACATAAAGATAAACTTACTTAATCTAGTGGCTTAACATCTCTTAGATATACGGACTTGGTACTCTGAAATTTCGTTTGAGAGATTGTCGGATTCTGAGATACTAGATCTTTATAGAGAATTGATATCTGGGGTAATACAAGTTCTTCTGATATTGTGTTGGCAATGACCTAGAACTTGTAGAATACTTTTGCTTTAAACCTGAACAATTGCATGAAATTGAAAGTATCGAAAGATCTAACAATTGCAATGAAAAGAATCCAAATTGGAACACACCTTAACTCGAGCCTTCATCTCTTTGTCGGTACAATGGTACTAACTTGAGCTCTTAAGGTCTCGCACTACCCAGATACAGATATCAGTTAGCTATATTCACCTGTAAGATGAAATCCAGGGAATCTTGATACGAAAGTATATTCTGAGGTGGGAAACACTGTTAAGTCGAAGTTATTAAATTTTCCTAACGTATCTTGGAACAATTGAGAATGTAATGAAGTTTAAGAGGGATCGATATACTGACAATCTAAGTGAATTGGTTTAAAACTTAGAGTCTTAATCAAGGTCAACGGTACTGGTGATTTGTCTCAAAAACTGATATGATCCTCTAACACAAACTCACAAAAAATATGTCTGTGAATATGTTTGTACATAGTGCATTTCATTTCATTTCATTTCATTTCAGAAAACCCAAAAAGATTTTCGGTGTGTTTTAGTATAAACTTTGGAAAAATCAAAAAGATTTTGTGTCTATCTTAATTTCGACAAACCGATGATGGAAAGCGGATCTTCAAAATCCAGAGATGCTGAATGCTGAGGAAATCTTGATGACAACGGGATGGGTGCTAATCTGAAGTGATAAAATGCTTCGAAAATTTTAAAAGTTCACTAATTTGAGACTTTACACTGCCGGAAACATCAGTTTGTTCACACAATGGTCAACTAAGGTCATTAACTTGGACTTGGTAGGCAAATAAGTTAACCGGGGTCATTAACTTGGACTTGGTCTATTGGGTGGGTCATTAAAACTTATAATTGAACGAAAGTTTGAAAAAGTTTGAATTTTTCTGGCACACCTCGTACGAAGAGGCCAGATCGCAGAAGGAAGGAGACACCTCGTACGAGGTGAAAGCCAACTCGTACGAGGTGACACATCCTATATAAAGACACAACTCATACGAGTTGCTCATTATTGTCTGGTGCGATCTGTGAGTTCCCTCTGTGCGATTTGAGTGACTTGCAAACCAAACCAAACAATGAAGTGTTGTTAAAATTTTCATTGGGGAGGTTGATTTGCACACCTCTTGCAATGGTGAAGGTATTAGATCATGCTTTAATAGACAAATTTGATCGATTATAAACAGTCGGACCTTTGAACTTAGATCTAGGAAAATTGGACCGATAAAACTTAAAATTGTACATAGATAATTGTTAATCGGCGTTGTTAGAAGCTTATTGGGCAATCAATTTCATGAAAACACATGGTTTAAAATTTCATATTCATAACAGTTCCGTTTGTACAAGGAGTCACCTCGTCCGAGGTGTTATACATACCTCATACGAAGTGCTTCAGTTTTAAAGAAATGAATATCTAGGTCAACTCGTACGAGGTGATCTGTAAAATGTTTTTCTATCATAAGACAACTCGTACGAAGTGTTTCATAGACAACTCGTACGAGGAGAACTTGATTGTAATATGGATGTACAACTTGTACGAGGAGATCATGTAATTAAATGTCATTGTTATCAGTTTAACTCGTACGAGGTGAATAAATGGTAACTCATATGAAGTGCTTTAATATGTTGAAATTTTTGTCGAATTTTCTAAGTCTTGATTGATTTTGTGATTATGCAGGAAAAGAAAACTTCGTTCTCATCGATTCATAACATCTGCTGCTTGATTAACAAAGATACTAAAGTGATCACACCATTCAAGGATATTCTGGAATTCAAGGGACGTATTCAAGTTACAAAAACATTGACACATAAGCATACGACCTATAGATCCCATGTTGAACGCTTTTGGAGTGCGGCTAAGTACGACGAAGAAGAAAAAGTTGTTTGTTCAGCAGTGAAGATAGATAAAGAAGAATTCGAAATAAAGATCAAAGAAGCTGACATACGCAGAGTGTTGGAATTTAAAGACAACGAAAAAGATCCAATGGGATACCCTGAACGTATGGTCAAGGGATTCTTTTACAGAATGGGTTATAGAGGAATGGTGAACGCTACGACATTCAAGAAGGAGAATTTCGGTCTTCCTTACAAATTCTTTGTTCATTCTCTCGTACATACACTAAGCCATAGAAAGGGAGGCTTTGACGATATTGTTGATTATCAGATGTGCATGTCTATTGCGCTTAATCTGATTCTGCCATACAATTTTTCACGTGTGATTTTCGAGCAGATGGTTCAGAACATTGACCGAGAGAAATTCCTACAGTATCCTCGATTTATCCAGATGTTATGTTACTAGATGACAAATATCCTAATCTGGCAAAGGATGAAGCCGATCTTCTGAAGCTTGAGCATATGGATGTCGAAATGATAAAGATATTAGAACCTGTTGCAAGTCCGATGTTTGGGGCCATAGTAAACAAAGGTGGTGTTGGTTTTTTTAGGAAAAGTACTTCATAACCTCTTTTGTCTTCCCCACACAGACCACACTCAGACGTAGAGGTCTGCAACGTGTTTGTTTTTTAAGAAGAGAATTCATTAATAAAGGTCTTCAGGAGCACTTCCTCGCTCAGATGTGGCCTTACCTCTTCAGACCTCTTCAAAATACAAAACTCTTAACCCTAGCTCCCTTCTACAGGATCCTCAGCCTCACCTCCACTCCTCCTCCACCTACAGCCGCTCCCACGCCGACCTCCACCCTCTCCAGCCGCCCCCACGCTTACCTCCACCCTCTCCAGCAGCCCTTCCACCTCCGCAGAACCCTCGATCTCTACCCCCTCCAGTCGTACCTCCACTCCTCCTCCACCTCCGCCGCTCGATCTCTACCCCCTCCACCGCCGCAGATGGTCGATCTCCACCCCCTCCACTGCTGCAGACCGTCAATCTCCACCCCCTCCACCACCGCAGACCTGAAACTTGAATCACGGCCGCAGATCTGAAACTTGGGAAATTGATAAAAAGAAGGTTGCAGTGCCTCTTGGGTGACATGGACATTCACGGCCGGTGGTTGATTTGTTCTACAGTCCGGTCACTCCAGATGGATATTTTCTCATCAGTGCTAGCAAAGGTTTGTTGTGTATTTCAGTTTTGAATTTATGCTTTCAGTATAATGTTATTTGATTATGATTATGAATGTGCTGTTTATGAAAATGTATGTTTTTAACTTTTAAGTGTTGGAATTGTCATGCTCGAATCATTTAAAAATATATGAAATGATTTTAGGTTTGTTTTCCCTAATTTTGTGGGTATTTTGTTGATTTTATGTGTTAAATTTCAGAAATTTGGTGGTATTTTGATGATTTTGGTGTTAAATTTCATAAATTTGGTGGTATTTTTCTGATTTTAGGTGTTAAGTTTCATAAATTTATTAGCAGCTTGCAGAAGTTAAAAAACAAACAGTCTTCTCCCTGCAGACTGCAGAGGTTTGGTCCACCTCTTCTGCTATATATGTCTACAGATGTGATCCGCAGACTCCAGACGTTTTACCTTTTAAACAACAAACAACACCAAAGACTACGTCGCACCCGAGAAAGGCAAATGGCGAAAATATTCTAGTGGTGAGGAAAAGGATGAATTAGAATGTTTAAGAGGTTTTATTGCAAAAAAGAAGCAAATGGTACAAAAAGGAGAATGAAAAGAAGAAGAGACGACGTACGCCTACAAAGAAGCCAACTCCTAAAGCATCTTCTTCTACATCACAGAAGAAGAAAGTGGCTAGAACATTATTGGTTGATGATGTCACACCCTGACTTTTGCGGAAGTGTATGATCTGTGACTTGTTTAATACCATTGCATTCAATCATAATAAACAACTATATGATCAAAACGATGTTCATCCATTCATTAAGCTTAAAGTATTACAAACACCAGTTATCTAAGTTTCAAACAACACAACCTTCGACTAAGTTACAAATCAACAAAAGTGGATGACATCTAAACTTGGAATTGACTTCTAGAAACAACACCAGCGCCCAAGATCCAACTTGTTTCCTAAAATGCATGTAATTTTGAAAACATCAACAAAAGTTGAGCGAGTTCATGCGTTTTGTATAAATACTGATAAACTTGTAAACGTTTAAGAGACTCCTTTGAAAACAGGTATGAAAAGCATCTATGAACAGATCAAATTAATGTTTTGCAAGGACATTAATGCATGTGAAGACATAGGGAGTACTCAATATGAGTAGGCTTATACCCTCGTCGAATTCCCTCGACTATGTCGAATTCCTCTCGACTGTGTCAAATTCACCTTGACTGTGTCAAATTCCCTTGACAGTATCAAATCACCTTGACTGTGTCAAATCACCCTTGACCATTGTTGAATCACCTCGACTGGGACACCAAAGCACTCAAGTGGTCACATAAGGACCATGAGTGGGGCTCGGTCGTACCCGTTAGATCTAACATTCGTCCATATTTCTTATGAGAGTTAGTGGCATTTCAATTTCAATCAATGCTCACATGATCTAATAGTTCATTACATAGCCCAATCATACCATTTAAACATTCATAACATGTATTCCACCCCCGAGAGTTATAAATCCGAAAACAGAAAAAGAAAAGGGGGACATGAACTCACAGTTTTGCGTTCTTCAATTCGACGTAACTCAAGCTACTACAAGTGTGCACGACTACCTACAACGTACTACAGTGTAACTCAAGCTGCTACTAGTGTGCACGACTGCCTACAACGTACTACGGTCTATTAGGCGAGCGGGTCGTGCCTTGACTTAGTATTAATTAGTGTCTTTGAGTTACGTTTCTTTGTGTTTTTAATATTATTCCAAGTTATATAATTATTTGTTAAAACAATAAATATTTTAACTTAAATTATATTGATGAATTTTGGAATATTAGTTAAAGTAATACATTTTAACTTGTCAAGTTTATGTATTTGTACTTGTATAACTTTCCAAGGATGGGTGTATTTGTATTCTTATCCTTCTATATTTTTGCCAAGTATCGATGGCGTATTCCGGTGTGTAATTATACGTACGAGAATACGTATTTTTATTGTGTTTATTAAGTATCTCATACTTAATTTTTGTATTAACTTTTCCGGAATAATATTTCTAATAAAAATACATCAATATATATTCCCAAAATATATATTTTAAGAAATATTACATAGAAAAATTATTTATAATTTTTCCTTGGCAAAAATATTTATACTTTTCATATAATCTAAAAAATAATATATTTTCAAGTCTAACTTAGAAAATATATATATAAATCTATTTTCACCCAAAAATAATATGTCCAAAGTTTATTTAAGAAAATATATATTTTCTACCAAAAATAATATATCTTCTAATAATTCCAAGAAAATATATATTTTTACTTACCCAAAAATAATATATTTTCTCCTTATAAAAAATATGATATATTTTGTAATTATTGTAAAAATCATATTTTTGTTTTCTTGGTGTCAAAAATACTAATTACCAAATATACTTAAGAATTTATTTCCGGAATATTTTTGTGAGTTATATTCCTTGTTCGGTTTCTTCCAATATTTTGGATATATTTTGTATATTCATTCTCTTGGAATTTTGGTAATATTTTGGATTATAATTTCTTGGTATTTTGGTGAGTTATATTATTTCAAGTCCTAAAATAATATAACTAATACACATAATATACAAATAATCACACACATGGTGACATCTAAATATATATTTCCCAAATACATATTTAGTCACCTTTGTTTACAAAAACCAACCTCTAATATTTACAATCTTGTAACAAAAATTATGGCAAACTTTAAATAAAATTTCATGGTTTAAAATATACTTGTAATTATTTGTTTGAAAATAATTTTTCTAAGTGTTATATTTTTAGAAAATTTTGCCATTGTTTCCCCTTAAAAATGGAGGTTTTCATGCTTTCAAAGCATATCATTTTCTTTTATAAATCACTACAATCAACAATAAACCAATCAACACTTACCAATTTGCCAAAATCAAGCACAAATCACTACTTCATGAACTTGAAAATTCATAAAAATTTGTAGTAACTTACTATTGTGTTTAGTAAGCTTAGTTACCCTTTAAAGTGTGATTGTTTATTTAAAAACATCATTATTAAAGAAGTTATATGTTTACAACTTGTAAATAAATTTTCTAAAAATATTTCTTCTTGAGATTCTATACTTCAATAAATTTTCTAAAAATATTTCTTCCTAACTATGCTTCTTACACCTTATGTTCACCTTGGAATGCATTGAATGGGTTGAAAAATGGGGAGGTGTGTGGGTGTTATGTGAGCCGTAGGTATGGGGAAAGGAAGGAAAGAAGAAGTGTTGTTGAAGATGATGAATGGAATGTGAAGTAAGTCTTATGGTTTTTATAAATATTCTCCAACATTAAATGGCATAAGGCATATCATGTTGGTATATTCTTTAACATGATCTAATAAATTAATCAAAGAAAATCTTCATGTGGGACCCATGTTGGCCGTGAACTAGATGGGGGGAGGGGGTGTGACACCCCAGGAAAACCAGTAAACTACACAACACAACTAGCTTCCTCCGTAACCGCATGCTAAATTTCGGAATGAAATTTCTTTCAAGTTGGGGATAATGTGACAACCCGAGTTTTCAAGGTCTCTATTTGATTTAATAACTGTTCACTAAGTGTTGTTTGTATATTTATATTTGGTGTGCATCATAGTGTGTTTATATATTTATAGATTGTTAATAACATGCCTTGTATTAATATTGTGTTTGTCTAATTAAGAACAATAAAATGGACACCCCAAATGAAACTAAGTGTTTTCGCCCACTTTGGGGCCAACGAAAATAGGAATGGGCTTTGGCCCAGTGACAATCTATTATATGTTTGAGTTCCAATCTGTACGTAAGAAGTTTAATCCGAGAACCCTAGTCATCCTCCACCCTGCGACGGCAAACTTGAAGCCCTTGAAGCCTTTCACTTTGTTTGATTCATTGCTTCTCCTGTTCGGGTTAGTTATCAAATAGTGATAGGTATTTAATGGAGATCATTATAGATTATTGGTGATATCATGAGTTAACTGCTATGTTGTATAATGGTAGATTGAATAGATAGAGTAGATAGAAATTCCTATAATCTGATGTAAAAATCGGTTGTGTTATGCATACGATCCGTGCTTGATAATGTTGATCTGATATATTTAACAGATTAGGGTTTTATGTTAATTATTATGACAAAACTTAATGATCACAACACCCTGCTAATGTTGGATGATTGAATAATAATTGAGTGATAATCATGATTGTTTGGTGATTTGGTAAATTATATGATTACATAGTTTGGTCTGATTGAATGATTTCTAGATGATGCGTTAGAGTTTTGGAACATGTAACTGCTGTTAATGATGATGACCCAGACGAAAACACAAGGTGTTTTCGCCAAGCCTTATGTCCAACGAAAACCCTTGGGTTTTCGTCATATATGTTTTCGCCAGTTAAGGGGTTTTCGGCCGACGTGTTTTCGCCCCAAGCGATTTTGCCAAGAATGTGATTTCGTTGAATGTAATTTCGTCTAGTGTGACAGCAGTAACCCGGTTTAGTATATTGACGGAATTAAGTGTATTAACCCTGTTAACTTTATTAACTAAGTTAAGTATGTTAACTTTGTTAAGTGTTAACCTTGCTACGTATGTTAACTCTATTAATTCTGATCCAACCCTGTTATGGCACAGTAACTATGTTAAGTGAGTTAACTACGTTAAGTGTGTAACTTTATTATGTATGTTAAATCTGTTAATTCTGATTAACGCTGATAACATTGTTAAGCTTACCATGATTGTTAATGAATAATCTTGTTAAAGTAGACTGGGAAATCTACTATGTGAAGCGTGAATTATGTGAACTTGATTAACTGCTTACGCGTTACGTGATGTTAACCATCCAGTACACTTAGTGACTTAGATTGCATGTGAAACTTTACCAACATGTACTGATTGTGTATACGTGCATAACTATAGGACTTGATTGATTACTTGTGAGCACATAAGTTAGCATACCGAGCAAACCAAGGTGAGTTCACACTCTATCCAAGGCATGGGATTCCCAAGGGTTGGGAATGGGTTAAAGAACTGAACGGTAACTACAAACTTGCGTATTCCCCATACAACAGGATACGTACGACCATAAGACCATCACTCTATCATTTTAAGTCCCTCATTTATCGACTTAATCGCCGAGGCCTATGGCGAGCGGGTCATTAGTAGATAGCGCTATTAGGTTTAACAAACCTCACACCGTGTCATCCGAACGGGCGTGTACTAATGGACTATGGGCAAAGGGTCAATGCTGATAGACATTGACTTAGGGCACCTCTTACATTTTCGTAGCAGTCGATACGCGTGGTCTAGTAACACATGGGAAGCCCCCACCAATCTTCGCAAACATGTCTGGGAGACCGCGATACGAATTAATACGATACATGGTTCACAAAACGAACATATGATTTACGAAACGAATACTATAAGTAAACAACCAATTGTGAACTCGCTCAACTTTGTTGTTGATTCGTTGCTACATGCCTTGAAGGTCGTTAGGTACTCATGGAGCTTGCACAGGGAGGCGTAGTCGTTGTGGGACATGGCAGTGTGTGCCATGTTAGAAACATTGCTTATTTCATACTTACTACTTATATTGGGTTTTACACTTATGCTTCCGCTAAACACTTAACTACGTTTTTGATTTGAAACACCTTTCATATTGTGTGGTTGAATTTTACTTATTACCTGTTATGTTCAATATGATTGGTGGCTTGATCCTGGTCAGTCACGCCTCCAAGCGGTGATACTCCGCGTGTGGATTTTGGGGGTGTGACAGGGGGGGTAAAGTGTAACATTCTAATGGTAAGTTAAGTGTTATAGTTAGATTTCAAGTATACTAGTTAGGGTTATATGTGTTATATGTTTATAGGATGTGTTATGATGTTCGGTGACCATAACTAGCTTTGTAACACTAAAACAATGCTTCTAGTAAGAATTTGATGTTTCGGGTAGTGTCCGGTTGTTCATTTCGTTACTGTTTGTTAAAGCGCTAAATTGCGCAGTTTAGTGAGCTTTATGTCATGTTTTATGACAGTTTTGATTCCCGACACTAAGGAAAGTATTCTGGACCGTTATATAATAATTCTGCATTATATTTAGATGTTAAAAGCTGAATTTTTGCTGAATTTGTTTATTTTCTGCAGAATTTTGCAGTTTTAGTGTGTTTCTGGCACTTTCCGGTACCTATGTCATCACTAGGGAGGCAGTTTTGTAATCCCTACTTTCCTACATACTATACTAGTGTAACACTTGGTCCTGGGGCTTATTTTGTGTCTTAACATCATGTCTGTCTAAGTACTGAACTCCCGTCAGTACTTCTAGTTTGTCTGATAATTGTGCCAACTCTGCTCAGTGCATTAATAGAACTATATTGTGTTGCATGTAGTAGTGATAAAAGTCTTGCAACATGAAATGCCATTGTATGTATATAACAGTAATCATAATTTCATTTGTCTTGTAAACTAAATCATGCACAGTTATTAAAGCACATATTGTTGTTTAATTATTGTACGGAATGCATGGAAAAGTGCCAGTTGTCACATTCTCCCCCCGTTAAAAGAATTTCGTCCCGAAATTCAAGCTATGCCATTGGTCGCAGGGGAGTTGTGAATCAAATGTGGTCACTTAGGCTTAATTTGGTCTTCATGTTCCCAAGTAAACTCTGGGTCATGATGTGAATTCCAACGAACTTCAACAATTTAATTACGACTTCTTCGTGTTTCGTGGGCTTCCAGTACGCAACCTTAACAGGTTCTTTAATACATTGAAGTTTGTCGTTGACGTGAATCTTTTTTGCGGGAATAACGATTGTTCCTGAAGTCAGGCTCTTCTAAAGACTAGACACGTGAAACGTGTCGTGATCACTGCTAAGTTCTTCTGGAAGTTTCAGCTTGTGAGCAATGGTCCCGATCCTTTCCAGGATCTCGAAAGGTCTAATATACCGTGGGTCCAACCTCCCACGCTTTCCAAATCGTACCATGCCTTCCCAAGGAGAGACTCTCGTTAAAACCATACCTCCTATCTCAAACTCTAACAGTTTCCGCCGCTTATCAGCGCAACCTTTCTGTATACCACGTGTTGACTTGATACGTCCACGTATCTGAACAATCTTGCCTATAATTTCCTGAATCAACTTGGGGCCAATAAATCGTTTATCTCCGGTCTCCGCTCAACACGAAGGGGGACCGATACTTACGTTCATATAAAGCTTCGCACGAAGCGGCCTAAACAGTAGTGTGATATCTAATATTGTAGGAAAACTCCACTAAAGGCAAGTGAGTATTCCAACTTTTCATCAAAGTTCATCACACAAGTACGTATCATGTCTACCAAAGTCTGTATCGTTCGTTTGCTCTGGCCGTCCGTCTGGGGGTGTAATGTAGTACTAAGGTCCAATCGTGAGCCGAACGCCTTCTGAAATGTCTACCATATCCTTGGCACAAAACGACCATCTCGGTCAGACAAGATAGAAACAGGCACTCCATAACGTGCCACAATTTCTCTAAGGTAAATCTCTGCTAATTTCCTTGTGCTGTCCTCCTCACTGATCGGTAGGAAATGTGCAGGCTTGGTGAGTTGATCAATACTCACCCAAATCATATCGTGAACCTCTTTGGGTTCTTGGTAGCTCGTAATGAAATCCATTAAGGTTTGTTCCCACTTCCACATGGGAACCTCAGGCTGTTGCAGCAGCCTTGATGGTTTCTGATATTCTGTCTTAACTTCGACACGAGTAAGACAGTTACCCACTTATGTAGCTATATCAGCTTCCATCTTGGGCCATCCATACTAATCCTTCAAGTCTTGGTACATCTTGTCGGATCCAGGATGGATCGAGTACCTTGACCTATGAGCCTTGTCCCAAATCAAGCGTACGTAAATTGTCACAAAACAGAACCCCAAGTCGTCCCATGAAGTATAATGTTCCGTTTGCCTTAGGCAATAATTGCACTTCATTTTTAAGTAACGCTTCAGCTTGTAGGTTCTCTGGGTTGAGCGCCTCTTGCTCAGCTTCACAAATCCGAGTAGCAGAATTTGTCTGTATGGCCATCTCTAAGGCTTGCACCCTTAGAAGCCTTGCGCGATCCTTGCGGCTCAAGGCGTCTTATTACAACGCATGCCTTGTTTAGGTGATACTTAATCTCACAATCATAACCATTCAGTAGCTCAATCCATCTTCATTATCTCATATTTAAGTCCTTATGATCAAAGATGTGCTGCAAACCCTTGTGATCAGTAAAGATCGTGCAGCGTTTTCCCATACAAGTAATGACGCTAAATCTTCAACGCGCAAATACTGCCCCAGTTCAAGGTCTCTTCTCATGATCCTTTTATCAATCGTGACGCGTACGCGATGACTTGGTCTCGTTGCATCAACACCAATCGAGACCTTGTCGAGAAGCGTCACGAGAACCGCATTTCTATTGGCACTGTTAGGTAAAGACAAGATAGGTGTCGTCTGGGCTGGGGTGGTTAGCAGTTGTGCAATCCTTGAAAAGTTTTCTAGGAGTCGTCTGATACAGCCTACAATTGTCACACCCCCAAAATCCACATGCGGAGTATCACCGCTTGGAGGCGTGACTGACCAGGATCAAACCACTCATCATATTGAACAAGTAAATAATTAAATGTAAAAGTCCAACCAACACGATTAGTGTCCAAAACAACCATGGTTAAGTTATAAGCGGAAGCATAATGTTCAAAACCAAATCAAAAGTTTAATTGTCCAAATGTTTAACATGGCACACAGCTGTCCATGTCCCACAACGACTCTTCCTTGTGCAAGCTCCAGCTAAGTACCTATAGACCTGCAAAGCATGTAGTAACGAGTCAACAACAAGTTGAGTGAGTTCACGGTTGGGTGTTCGTTTTAAGTTGTTCTAAAAACAGTTTCCTTTAACTGGCATCCTGCCGTGGGGGTTACCCCATAGTTGAAAACGTGATTTGTTTAACCCTTTGTTTAACCCATTTACTCTGGCAATCATGCCGTGGGGGCTACCCCATGATAGTTATCTGGCATTTCGGCCGTGGGGGCTACCCCATGTATCCACTAGACTCGTTACCATATCGACTACTGACTGAAGTCATGTTTATGTGCCCTGAAACTGTCAATGTCTATCAGCATTGACGTGCCCCAGATCCATTAGTTCACGCCCGTCCTCTGCGGCATGGTGTGAGGCTTGTCAGACCTAAATAGCACTATCTAACTAATGACCCGCTCGCCATTGGCCCGGCGATTAAGTCGATATAAAAAGGAGGGACTTCGTGATAGAGAGTTTTGGTCTAGTATAGTTATCTGTCCGTGAGGACGAGGAATTACATTCCTGAACCATTACTGTCCTACCCAAGAAAGGACGAGGAATCCATATTCCTTAACCCCATTCCCAACCCCTGGGAATCCCATGCTTTGTAGAGTGTGAACTCACCTTGGTTTGCTCGGCAGATTACACAGAAAGGTCAAGTCTAGCAGCTAGTGGTCAACCACGTCCTAACAGGGTTATCATACAAGTCAGGTTTTGGTGTCAAGTAGTGCACACAAGTATCACATTGATAACATATAATCTAACAGATTGTGAACACGTATTGATCATAGCATCACATTAACACATTAGCAGTCAAAACGTATCCAACTTGTGCGATCCGGAAGATATAGCCCAATAACAGTCGGCCCAACATGTTGTGCGTTCAGCACAGTCTTGTGCGATCCACAACATGTTGTGCGATTTAGTTAATATACCCGGCCCAAATAACAAAAATAGTCTAACATGTATACGGCCCAATCAAACGAACAATTAAATAATCTTGTGCGGTCCAGTTCGTCTTGTGCGACTGGACAATTCTTGAGCGACCGAATTTTGAGCTTCAAGGCCCAGCTAAACAATACTTTGGTCTTGTGCGGTCCGGATCTCTTGTGCGATCCGGAAAACTTGTGCGTTTGACTAACTTATACGATTGGTTAAATGATTTCCTAATTTCATGCAATATTGTTTCTAGTTCCAACCGATTTCGTTTGACCAATTTAACAGTTTCCAAAGTTACGATTTATCAATCAACAATTAACAGTTTCCAACCCAAACACTATTCGATCAAAACAGCCATTCATCATGTGATTCGTATAAACCCTAATTATCATCATCTACAAGATCAGTTACACGACGTACTCAGGACCCTAATGATCGCATAACAGTTACATCGGTTATCACTACATATGACCCTAATACTCTATGTATGACTAAACTATTATTATCCACCAATAAAAATCTCATCACAGTTATATCAATGAATCACGATTAAACAATTATATGTGACAAATCAATCATCAGGCAAAATCATGAGGTCATCGGTCATCGATTAACTTGAGCACTTGTCTGATTTCATTTAATCCAATAATACATATACCATTAACAAGTCACACACACACATATGAAATATGACAAATCCACATGCACTAAAGACAATAGTAGCCGCCATTTTACATGTATATCCTATGAAATCCCATGCAATTTGAAGCACAGTGGCCGACCATATGATGTTTATTTATTCATCATTTACAAGTAGTCACATGCATGCCTTATATCACAACCATGTGCCATTAAGAAAGCATGTGTAATCTCAGAAAGAATTCAGTGGTACCATCATTATGTCTAGAATCGATATGCTTGCAACAATCCCTAGGATCCTATAGACACCCATGTTTAATCGAGATCTCACATATTCAATATCATCACATGGAGACACGGTTCAGTTAACAATTTGCATACATTTATATATATCTTTTCATAAATAACACTAACCGAAGTTAAGAGGACACGATTGAAAGGCTTCGAGTGTGAAGGGGGTCTCCTGTTGCCGTCGCACAACTATAGAGAGAGAGACCTAGGGTTTTCCGAATAAATGTTTCACGTAAGGGTTTGAATGAGATAAATAATGAATCGCTACTGGGCCCAAGGCCCAATCTTGTTTTCCTTAAACCCATGTTGGACGAAAACACTTTGTGTTTTCAGCCATGTATTGTTTTCGTTGGAAGTTTGTTTGGCAAGGTTCCATGTTTCAAATAATCATACAATTCAAATATATCTAACATATTCACACATTATTTACACATCACAATATACACTTATATTGCACCTTAAATCATTATTAAACACGCTTAGCAAATAAATACAAGTCGAATCGGATAGAGACCTTGAAAACTCGGGTTGTCACATTATCCCCAACTTGAAAGAAATTTTGTCCCGAAATTTAGTACGCGGTTACTGAGGAAGCTAGGTAAGTTGTATCGTTTACTGGTTTTCCTGGGGTGTCACATCATCCCCCCATTGATTTGGAATTTCGTCCCGAAATTCTGTAGTAGCTTCAGCCTCAGTAGTGGTTGCACTGGTTGCGAACAGTTGGGGATACTTTTGTTTCATCTTATCTTCGCGTTCCCATGTGAACTCTGGGCCGCGACGTGAGTTCCAACGAACTCGAACGAGAGGTATCCTAGTACGCTTGAGGACCTTAACATCCCGGTCCGTGATTTCAACAGGTTCCTCGACGAATCGTAACTGCTCGTCGATCGTGAGCTCCTTCAAAGGAACTACGTGGGTCTCATCTGACAGACATTTCTTCAGATTCGACACGTGGAAAACATCGTGAACTACACTGAGTTCCGCTGGTAAGTTCAATCTGTAGGCCACTTTGCCTATCTTCTCAATGACTTCGAAAGGTCCAACGTATCGTGGGTTAAGTTTGCCCCGTTTACCAAAACGAACCACACCCTCCCAGGGTGAAACCTTGAGTAGTACACGCTCCCCAACCTGGAGCTCTAGTGGTTTTCTGCCCTTATCGGCGTAGACTTTCTGACGGTCACGAGCTGCCGCCATTCGTTGTCGTATCTGAGCAATTTTCTCTGTTGTGTCCACCACATGTTCTGGACCAGTAATCTGACTATCCCCCACCTCTGCCCAACAAAGAGGTGACCGGCATTTATGCCCGTACAATGCCTCAAACGGGGCAGCTTTAATGCTGGTGTGGTAGCTATTGTTGTACGAAAATTCCACAAGTGGCAGATGCTTTTCCCAGCAATTGCCAAAATCAATTACACATGCCCTAAGCATGTCTTCGAGGGTCTGGATGGTGCGTTCAGACTGCCCATCCGTTTGCGGGTGATAAGCTGTGCTCATTTCTAGCCTTGAGCCAAAGGACTTGTGCATTGCTTGCCACAGTTCTGATGTAAAACGTGCATCTCGATCCGAGATGATAGAGGTGGGCACCCCGTGCCTCGAGACAACTTCTTTGAGGTATACTTCTGCTAGGGTGGAGAACTTATCCGTTTCTTTGATAGCCAGGAAGTGAGCAGACTTTGTGAGTCGATCCACGATCACCCAAATAGTATCATTACCACGTTGAGATCTAGGCAGGCCAATAACAAAATCCATGGAAATTTGCTCCCATTTCCATTGTGGTATCTCTGGTTGTTGAAGTGGGCCTGAAGGTTTCTGGTATTCCGCCTTGACTCTCGCACAAGTCAAGCACTTGCTAACATAAGTTGCTATGTGGGCCTTCATGCTAGGCCACCAATATGTGGTTTTGATATCATGGTACATTTTATCCGAACCAGGGTGCACTGAGTAGCGAGACTTGTGTGCCTCATCCATCACAAGCTCTCGTAGGTTGCCATAAAGTGGGACCCAAATGCATCATGTTACGTAGTAAGCACCGTCCTCCTTCTGTTCTAAGCATTGCCTTGAGCCGCGTAGGGCTTTAGCCCTGACATTCTCTGGTTTCAATGCTTCTACCTGAGCATTTCGTATTTGAGAAGGAAGACTAGACTGGATAGTGAGTTATAAAGCTCGTACGCGCTTAGGCGTAGTGTCCTTTCGACTGAGGGCGTCAGCCACAACATTGGCTTTGCCTGGGTGGTACCTGGTCGCGCATTCGTAATCATTCAATAGCTCAACCCATCATCGTTGTCGCATATTCAGTTCCTTCTGTTTGAAGATATGCTCGAGACTCCTGTGATCGGTGTAGATGGCGTACTTGGTACCATACAGGTAATGTCTCCATATCTTAAGTGCAAAAACAACAGCTCCCAGCTCTAAATCGTGTGTAGTGTAATTCTGTTCGTGAATCTTAAGTTGGCGCGAAGCATAAGCAATGACTTTATCCCGTTGCATCAACACACATCCAAGACCTTGGATGGATGCGTCGCAGTAGACTACAAAATCGTCCGTGCCCTCAGGCAATGAGAGGATAGGTGCGCTACAAAGTCTATCATTTAAGTGCTGAAACGCTGTTTCCTGTGTATTACCCCAACGGTAAGCAACACCTTTCTGTGTCAGTAGTGTAAGCGGCTGTGCAATCCTTGAGAAGTCTTTGATGAACCGTCTGTAATAACCCGCCAAACCCAAGAATTGGCGTATTTCGGTTGGTGTGCGAGGTGCGGGCCAGTTCTTGATCGAATCTACCCTGGGATGGATCGACATGAATCCCATCCTTGTTTACCACGTGGCCTAGGAAGTGGACTTCACGAAGCCAGAAGTCGCATTTTGAAAACTTGGCGTACAGCTGTTCCGTTCGAAGAAGTTCCAAAATAAGTCGTAAATGTTGCTCGTGCTCCTCCTGACTCTTCGAATAGATCAGGATGTCGTCGATGAATACGATAACAAACTTGTCTAGGTACGGCTTGCACACTCGATTCATCAAGTCCATGAAGACCGCTGGTGCGTTTGTCAGCCCAAAAGGCATTACCAAAAACTCATAGTGGCCATATCGAGTTCTGAAGGCTGTTTTGGAGACGTCCTCTTCTCGGACTCTCAGCTGGTGATATCCTGATCTCAAATCATTCTTTGAATAGTAGCTCGACCCTTGCAGCTGGTCGAACAAGTCGTCAATACGTGGAAGAGGGTAGCGGTTCTTCACAGTCACCTTGTTCAGTTCACGGTAGTCGATGCACATTCTGAATGTACCGTCTTTCTTCTTCACAAATAGCACTGGAGCTCCCCAGGGCGAAGAGCTAGGACGAATAAAACCCTTATCTAAGAGTTCTTGTAGTTGCGTAGATAGCTCTTTCAACTCTGATGGAGCTAAGTGATACGGTGCACGAGCTATGGGTGCTGCTCCAGGAGCTAGCTCGATCTGGAACTCGACCTGGCGATGAGGCGGGAGGCCAGGTAGTTCCTCAGGAAATACCTCAGGATAATCACGTACAATCAGAAAGTCTTCTATCTTTCTCTTTCTTCGAGGTGTTGGTAACGAGAGCCAAAATGGCAGTGTGGCCCTTTCTCCAACATTCCTGGGCCTTAAGTAAAGAGATGATGCTCATCACAGCACCACCCTTATCGCCACGAATCGTAAGAGGTTCATCACCTGTTCGAGAAACACGAACGACCTTCTCATTGCAGAGAACCTCTGCTCGATATTGAGGTAGCCAATCCATACCAATAACGATGTCGAAACCATCACAACGTTGGGGTCATTCCTAGCATTACCCTGACCAATCACGAACACTCGACCCCTGGCACCATTGCCGTTGTCATTACTCCCGTTGCTGCCTCCATTATTATTCCCGTTTCCTTGGTTGTGGTTCTGATTCTGGTTCAGTCGTGGGTAGCGTCTCATGAAATGATTCTTTAGCACCACACTGATAACATCCCTTGTTATCCTGCTGTTGCTGCTGATTCTGTGGAGCTTGTGGCTGCTATTGTCGGTTCTTGTTTGCAGGATGTCAGATTCTTAAATCTTTGGCTCCATGACCAAGCTCGTTGCATCTCTGACAACGATCTCTGTTGCATTGCCCGCTGTGGTGCAAATTACATCGATTGCACTTAGGGTGGTTTCCCCTGTATCCACCCTGACTTCGATTACCAAAAGACTGCTGACTGAGGCTCCTGTGCTGCGACTGAGACTGAACCGAAGTGGGACCCTTGCTCGAATTTCCATTCCACTTGCGTTTGTTGTCACTGGGAGCATCCGAAGTAGTTGTAGCAGCATTAATATGCTTCGGCAGTTTGTTCTGTCCTATCGCCTGATCTGAGAGACGTTGAGCAAGACGAGTAATATCCTGAATGGTTGCATGGTTGGCCTATGTCACATGACTTTGAATCTCTGGTACTAAGCCTTTGAGGTACAACTCAATGCGCTTGATGAGAGGATCCACCATTGTTGGACATAACACTGTCAGTTCGTTGGATCGTTTCGTGTACGCTTCTATCTCTGACCTTGTCATCTTCAGGTTTAAGAACTCCACTTCCAGTTTGCGGATGTCATCTCGACTAAGGCATTCACGTTTGGATCAGTTCCTGAAGAATCATTCCATGGGGTGGCATTTGCAGCCGCCAGCCCCAGCATCTGAACTTGCGCGTTCCACCAAGTTAGCGCAGTGCCTTCGAGAGTACCAGTGGCGTAATTTCACCCTGCGAGCCTCAGGGCATTCCCACATCTCTAAGACAAACTCGAGCTTTTCAAACCAATGGAGGAGTCCAACAGCTCCTTTAGTGCCACTGAAAGTACTAGGACAACAGTCCATGAACGTCTTGAAGGTGCATACAGGCGGCTGAGCGTTCTAACCTTGTTACGCGAGGAAGAAAGACCGGGTTAAGCGCGAGAGCTGGATCATGAGAGTAGGATCTAACATCCTAGGGTAGGTTCGTAATAGCAGGTTATACCTCCTGCCTGAGCGGCCGCGAGTGCTGCCGTAACTTGTTCGTTGATAAGAGCCGCCAGCTGGCTTGAGTTAGGTTCACACGTTCCCTCATGATCTCACATCGAAGGAAACACAAGTAGGAAAGGTGTCGCGAATGTGTGTAAGTGTGGAGTGACAGTAGGGAGCAAGCACAAATGTGTTTTCAAACTATAGTTGCTACGTTCATCTAAGCATACAATAAGCAAAGTTCTATGCAATCTAGCAAGTAGGCAATATAAAACGTAAACCATATCACCTAGAATGTCGAGTCTTGCACGTGGAGTGAAGCGTCGTTGTGGATCGTAGAGCACTGTACAGGTTATAGTCTGATTTTAACAAAAACGTTTTCCTTTATTAAAACCAAGTTCTCTATAACCAATGGCTCTGATACCAATCTGTCACACCCCCAAAATCCACATGCGGAGTATCACCGCTTGGAGGCGTGACTGACCAGGATCAAACCACTCATCATATTGAACAAGTAAATAATTAAATGTAAAAATCCAACCAACACGATTAGTGTCTAAAACAACCATGGTTAAGTTATGAGCGGAAGCATAATGTTCAAAACCAAATCAAAAGTTTAATTGTCCAAATGTTTAACATGGCACACAGCTGTCCATGTCCCACAACGACTCTTCCTTGTGCAAGCTCCAGCTAAGTACCTATAGACCTGCAAAGCATGTAGTAACGAGTCAACAACAAGTTGAGTGAGTTCACGGTTGGGTGTTCGTTTTAAGTTGTTCCAAAAACAGTTTCCTTTAACTGGCATCCTGCCGTGGGGGTTACCCCATAGTTGAAAACGTGATTTGTTTAACCCTTTGTTTAACCCATTTACTCTGGCAATCCTGCCGTGGGGGCTACCCCATGATAGTTATCTGGCATTTCGCCGTGGGGGCTACCCCATGTATCCACTAGACTCGTTACCATATCGACTACTGACTGAAGTCATGTTTATGTGCCCTGAAACTGTCAATGTCTATCAGCATTGACGTGCCCCAGATCCATTAGTTCACGCCCGTCCTCTGCGGCACGGTGTGAGGCTTGTCAGACCTAAATAGCGCTATCTAACTAATGACCCGCTCGCCATTGGCCCGGCGATTAAGTCGATATAAAAAGGAGGGACTTCGTGATCGAGAGTTTTGGTCTAGTAAAGTTATCTGTCCGTGAGGACGAGGAATTACATTCCTGAACCATTACTGTCCTACCCAAGAAAGGACGAGGAATCCATATTCCTTAACCCCATTCCCAACCCCTGGGAATCCCATGCTTTGTAGAGTGTGAACTCACCTTGGTTTGCTCGGCAGATTACACAGAAAGGTCAAGTCTAGCAGCTAGTGGTCAACCACGTCCTAACATGGTTATCATACAAGTCAGGTTTTGGTGTCAAGTAGTGCACACAAGTATCACATTGATAACATATAATCTAACAGATTGTGAACACGTATTGATCATAGCATCACATTAACACATTAGCAGTCAAAACGTATCCAACTTGTGCGATCCGGAAGATATAGCCCAATAACAGTCGGCCCAACATGTTGTGCGTTCAGCACAGTCTTGTGCGATCCACAACATGTTGTGCGATTTAGTTAATATACCCGGCCCAAATAACAAAAATAGTCTAACATGTATACGGCCCAATCAAACGAACAATTAAATAATCTTGTGCGGTCCAGTTCGTCTTGTGCGACCGAATTTTGAGCTTCAAGGCCCAACTAAACAATACTTTGGTCTTGTGCGGTCCGGATCTCTTGTGCGATCCGGACAACTTGTGCGTTTGACTAACTTATACGATTGGTTAAATGATTTCCTAATTTCATGCAATATTGTTTCTAGTTCCAACCGATTTCGTTTGACCAATTTAACAGTTTCCAAAGTTATGATTTATCAATCAACAATTAACAGTTTCCAACCCAAACACTATTCGATCAAAACAGCCATTCATCATGTGATTCGTATAAACCCTAATTATCATCATCTACAAGATCAGTTACACGACGTACTCAGGACCCTAATGATCGCATAACAGTTACATCGGTTATCACTACATATGACCCTAATACTCTATGTATGACTAAACTATTATTATCCACCAATAAAAATCTCATCACAGTTATATCAATGAATCACGATTAAACAATTATATGTGACAAATCAATCATCAGGCAAAATCATGAGGTCATCGGTCATCGATTAACTTGAGCACTTGTCTGATTTCATTTAATCCAATAATACATATACCATTAACAAGTCACACACACACATATGAAATATGACAAATCCACATGCACTAAAGACAATAGTAGCCGCCATTTTACATGTATATCCTATGAAATCCCATGCAATTTGAAGCACAGTGGCCGACCATATGATGTTTATTTATTCATCATTTACAAGTAGTCACATGCATGCCTTATATCACAACCATGTGCCATTAAGAAAGCATGTGTAATCTCATAAAGAATTCAGTGGTACCATCATTATGTCTAGAATCGATATGCTTGCAACAATCCCTAGGATCCTATAGACACCCATGTTTAATCGAGATCTCACATATTCAATATCATCACATGGAGACACGGTTCAGTTAACAATTTGCATACATTTATATATATCTTTTCATAAATAACACTAACCGAAGTTAAGAGGACACGATTGAAAGGCTTCGAGTGTGAAGGGGGTCTCCTGTTGCCGTCGCACAACTATAGAGAGAGAGACCTAGGGTTTTCCGAATAAATGTTTCACGTAAGGGTTTGAATGAGATAAATAATGAATCGCTACTGGGCCCAAGGCCCAATCTTGTTTTCCTTAAACCCATGTTGGACGAAAACACTTTGTGTTTTCAGCCATGTATTGTTTTCGTTGGAAGTTTGTTTGGCAAGGTTCCATGTTTCAAATAATCATACAATTCAAATATATCTAACATATTCACACATTATTTACACATCACAATATACACTTATATTGCACCTTAAATCATTATTAAACACGCTTAGCAAATAATACAAGTCGAATCGGATAGAGACCTTGAAAACTCGGGTTGTCACAACAATCCCCAAAAATTCTTAGTTGTGTCTTAGGGGCTCCTTAGTTCTTGCTTGTAGGGTCGACATGAATCTCATTCTTATTCACCACGTGTCCTAAGAATCTTACCTCATGAATTCCAAATTTCGCACTTCGACATCCTAGCACATAACTGTTCTTTCTCTAAGAATCCCAAGATAAATTGGAAATGTTGCTCATGACCTTCCTTGGTCTTTGAGCATATAAGAATGTAGCAATAAATATTATCACGACCTTATCTAGGTACGGCTTATACACCCTATTCATGATATCCATGAATACTGTTGGTGCGTTTGTTAAGCCATACGGCGTGACAAGGAACTCTAGATGTTCATATCGAGTCCTAAAGGCCGTTTTAGGGATACTTCCTTCTTGTATTCGCAGTTGAGGACATCTTGACCTCAAGTCGATCTTCGAGTAGTAACTAGAACCTTACAATTGGTTGAACAAGTCATCAATCCTTGGCATAGGATACCGGTCCTTGATATCCAATTCTCTAAAGTTGATGCAAAGTGGAAAATGCCATCTTTCTTCTTAACGAATAATACTGGGGCTTCCCAGGGTGAGAAGCTCGTCCTGGTAGATTTCCTCTGCCTAGCAGCTCTTGCAGTTGCATCGGAGGCTCCTGTGTATCGGACGGAGTTAGTCGGTAATGTGCCATTCATCACTGGTGCCACCCCTGGCACTAGGTTTATCCTAGACTCCTCTTGTCATTGTGGAGGTGACCCAGCCAAGTCTTTGGGAAGGGCTTCTGGAAATTCCTTCATAACGGGGTTGTCTTCTAGCTCCAGCTCCTTGGTCTCCTTATCGGCAACATGAGTAAGGAAGGCCATGCAGCCCATTCGGAGGCGCTTTTGTGTCTCTATGGCCAGTGTGAGGTGTCGCAATTCCACCGCCTTATGGGGCCTAGTGCCCTCGCATCTATTGCTAGAAGGTTGTGTACTATAAGTGTCTCATCATTCGCAAAAGGGATGCGGATGATTTTCTTTATGACAAAAAACTTCAGCTCTATCCTTGGATATCTGATCCAAGCTAACTACAATGTCATGACTTCCCAAGTCAATGGTAATAGGAGGTTCTTGCCTTCTAAGTTCCAAAATACAGTCTTTAACCGCCTCATCTGCTCTAACTAACCTTCTAGTTGCCAATTCTAAAGAATACGGGGCGTCTATCCTACTTGAAACTAGGCCAAGTAGGTTCTTAATTCCATAGGATACAAGGTTAAAGTTGGTGCCAGAATCAATAAAAAATGGATGCATAGAGTTGGTTAATAGGGAACGTACCCGTAATCGCATCTGGATCCTGGCGTGCTTCACGAGCTCCGATCGTGAAGACCCTTCCTCGCTTGGTTCTTCCTAGGGCAATCTTTCCTAAAGTGCCCCACATCCCCACATTTGAAGCAACCTGGAACTCTACCATTATCGTGTCCATTTTGGTTGCCGTCATCATTTCCTCCTTGTTTGGGATACTTCGCCCAATAGGCATCCTTGCTGTGCCCTTCTTTTCCACACCTATCACACTTAGGCCTCAGACATCGACCTTCATGGTGAAACTTGCACTCATCACATCTCGGTTTAGTCCCTAAGTAAACCTTGCCACCGGCCTTATTGGTGGCTCCATAAGCTTGCATGCCATGGGGCGGGTCCACTTCCCTTCTTTTGTTTGCTTTAGAGTTTTCATTAGTGACTTGGGTGCCTATCACCTAAGTTCGAAGACTTTTTTTTGTTATTGCCCGAAGACTCCACATGAGTCTCTTTCTTGTTTGTCTCAGATCCCGGAAACCTTCCCATACGAAGAGCTTCTTCAGTAAGTGCGACACTCAAATCGATAGCCTCTGTGATGGTTGGAGGCTTTGAGGCAGTAACCATGCTTAGGATTTGAGGTGCAAGTCCCCAAATGAATCTTTCAATCCTCTTGAATTCCGGCTCGACTAGGTAGGGAACAACCCTAGAGAAGTCGTGAAAGCGTTGGATGTACTCAGAAATCTTTGGCCCGTCCATTTTCAAATTCCAGAACTCAGTCTCAAGCTTCTGGATTTCGGCCCTAGAACAGTATTTCTTCTGCATCAATTCCTTGAGCTCGTCCCAGCTCAGTGCATTAGCAGTAGCTTCACTAAGGGTCTGAACCTGAAGGTTCCACCAGGAGAGTGCGCCATCCAAAAACAACCCTGAGATATAGGTAACTCTGTGCTCGGGCGAACATTTACTTATTCTCAGGACGGAGTCAGTCTTTTCTGCCCAACGAACAAAAGCAACGGCACCTCCTGTGCCATCAAAATTCAATGGCTTGCAGTCCAGGAACTGTTTATAGGTGCAGCCAGTTGGAGGGTTACTTCCGGGAGTGCCACCGCTGTGTTCAGAGCGGAGGGCTTCATGCTGCGCTATAGCTTGGGAAATGCGCTCATTGAGTTCGGCCTTAGTTAATGTAATGGTCTCCGTGTCACGTCTGGGCGGCATTTTCTTCCGTCAAAAGGTATGGGGTAGGTTAGATAATATTCCATAATTGTCTATGAGGTATATATTACCACAGCAAACATGTAATCACCCAATATCACATGCATATATAATCAACAATGTATAAGTAAGGAAACAACTACTGAGCTTTCATATAGGCTGGATAACTTGACTTATTGTTTGTAACGGGGAAAACAAAATGAACTCGAAGTTACATCACCTCGGTCATACAAGTTTCATAATATGAAAGTAGTAGTTATTTTCCTTCTACATTGGTTTTCTTAGGTCTTTAGCTTCACAAAGACGGGTATACTTCCCCAGATATGGGGGTTGTACATATAGTGGTGATAGAAGTGTACAGTTACTGAATCTTTCCGCGTGTTAGCCATCTTCACTTTCTTAGACATCGATTCCCAAACGACTCGTATATGGGTAGAAGTGTCAGACGCGAAGTAGGCAAAGACAGGTTTCCTACTTTGTAGAGTGCTAAAGCAATTGTCTAGGTATTGTTCTACTAGATGAAGGTGTGAACACCTAGAGATTATTTTTGGATGGGTGGTGATCATTAGCATGACCCGCAGAGTCCACCAGGATTTCCATGCACTACAAGTCGTTATTACGTGGGCCCCCATAATAATAAATTGTCTTGCATGGTCACCCCAATTTTCCCTCATTCAAAGCAGATGATCAACCAAAGAGGGGACACTACTGTCCTTATACCTCCGACATGGAAAGGACCATTGAGGTGGTCCACGTGCTAACATTCGTTATCGTTAGACGCGAATAGGCACGATGATTAAACGTAATAGGAATAAGGAGAGTTCCTAGTAGTTGGAGGGGCACCTTCAAGATGAGTACTTCATCTTCCTTGTCTGGTCAAGTGTGTCGTCAATCTTGTTTCACAAAAGCCAAAGGTGTCACACCCCGACCACATAAAACAACAAATCGTGGCGGAAACGTCGGGGAGTGTCGTAACAGAATCATTGTTTCACAACCATGGGTTAAATAATTTTGTGTTATTGCATTATTGAACTCTTTGTTTTATTACAAATCAAATAAATACAAATATTGTCTTTCAAGTTTTAAAGTCGCTAAGGCACGAGTCCATCCTAAGTATAGCATGTATCAACAATCATCATATAGCAGCACCTGAAACATGTGTAAAAATAGGCACGTCAGCATAAAAATGCCTGTGAGATACATAGGTTTTATTAATGCATGATTCATGACTTGTAAGTTTAAAAGAATGTTTAACAAAAAGTAGTTATGAACTTGAAAAAATGTTTTCTTTATAAATCATGCGAAAATTTATAAGAATTTTGATGATATAAAAGAATAATGCATAGATAATTAAATAACCAAGTAAAATGAGTTTGCAAAAAAAAATATGTTGTTTGTAAAACAATGTTTTGATAAAAAGGTTTATAGTATATATAAAAATATACTTTGGTTTTAAGAAAGTCGAGTAAGAAATATATTAAAATATATTTCAGTTCCAAAATCGTTAAACAGATAGTATATTAAATATACTTTAGTGTCAAAATAATAGTTTTCAGTAGTATAAATAACATATTAAACTATGCTTTGGTTTTGTAAATAACATATCAAACTATGTTTTAATAATTAACAAAATATATGTTGTTTTGTACAATATCACACATGAGAGCATATTAAACTATACCTTTAGGAGTATAACTAAATATACAACAAAAATGTGATTTGGAATTCATTCAAACCATAGTGTATCAAAATACACTTTGGAGACTATAAAAATACCATAAAGGCAATCCCTATTTGGATAAAATATCGGTTTCTGACATTCCTTACAACCGAAATGGGGTGTCTAATCCTATAGCGCTATATCATACTACCAATCGGTCTGGTGAATGTATAAAATAAGTACAATCCAACAACTAATTTTATAATCTTTGAAAAATTAGTGTTTAAACCATAAATAATCATTCAGTTTGTCAAAAGATAAGTACTAACATGTATAATCAATTTACACTTTGAAATCATGAACATAACAAATAGGTATACATGTTTCACCCCAAAACATTGAAAACAGTAAAAGAGGGGACTATGTACTCACTTGAGGATGCTTAGAAGTCTTGAATAACAACCAAGCAAAGCTAGAGGGATCACTGAATCAAACGGCACCTAATATAGGTAACTATGTAAATAAACCGGACCTAAATCGGAAGATCGGATAGAATGAGGTTTCGTAAACCAAATGAGTATCAGAACTCATGTAATATGGTTTAACAGAGCCTACATCCTAAAACGAAACCTAACCTAATTGCTTATGACCCATTACGACCCGTTTAGGTAGCTTACGCTACTTTAACGTGTCATTCGCGTAAAACGTGTTCGGACCGCCTAACTAGTCCTATGACAAGTAATATATGCCTTAACATGTCTAATAATGTTGCCTAATTAGTTTAGATGTCAAAATTTATATTACATATGCTTAAAATGAATTTATACGTAAAAAGTGCATTTTGGTCATTTACCTACGGCATATAAACTACCTATCATACAACTACTTAAACGAAGTGACCATAAGGTATAACCTTGGAAGGTTATTCCCTATACAACTATGGTCACAATAAATGCTTGGTCGGATCCTAATGTGTGACAACCGTCACTTTTTCGTACATTCCGTACACTAGATGAACAGTAATTTGTGCTTAAATGATTGTGCACGATCTGGTTTACCAGACAAATAAATTTCTGAATTCCATACAAGTGAATTCATGCATGATATATGATACAAGAATTACTTCATGATAGCGTTGCGTCAAAAATACTAGTAAACTCACCGGTAAGACACATCGTGTCAACAAAACTGCAGAAAGCAGTCAGGCATTAGAATTGGAGCCTAGGTGTAGGTCCAACGTCAAGAATGCACTAAAACCCAAGAGTACATACAAGGGTTTTATTATAGGCTTTCCAGAAGCTAAAATACGCACTAAAAAGCACCCGAAACGCACTTTAAGTGCAGAAATTCATAAAATTTAGCTATAAAACAGCTGTTAACACATAAATTTCATGCAGAATTTATGTTTTATCATCCAAGATACTTCCCTAAGTGTCGGGGATTGAAAGTGTTACTAAAGGACACTTAAAAGACACTAAAAAGTGTAATTTAGCACTTTAACGAACCGGTGCCTAACCGAACAACCGGATATTACTCGGAACACCAAAATAATGCTAGAAGCATTGTTTTTATTTTTCTACGCCAGTTAGGGTCCCCGAATACCCTAACACCCGCCACAAGACACTATACTCTAGTAACTAACTTAAGGGTCCTACTTAACATAACTAATGCTTAACCAGCTAGTTGGAATCGAACCAAACCCCCTCCCTTGTAACCGAGTTCGGTCACCATGTAGGTGACACCAATTGTACTTGCTAGATTATAATAATCCATGTGCTTAGAATCAAGTGGACATAATTTCCATTGGATAATCTTGCTTGATGGTTTATAAATATATCTCATGGTTTTCCTAAACACTTAACCACCAACAACAAAAATCAACACTCCTCTCTCCTCTCCTTGCTCCTCTCGGCCGAGAACACCCACAAGCATCCATCCATCGTCGAGCTTTGATCATCTCATATCAAGAGCATACAAGTGTTGAGGATCACATACGAGGAGGCTTGGTGCATTCGGAACGCGAAGGACCTCACCCTATTGCTTTTATCCACGCATTTTTCGACTAGTTTCTTCCCTAGCCTAGAGCTAGTTGTAAGTGCTTCTAATCACCTTCTTGATCTTGTCTAAGGTGGTTAATAAGAGATTTGTGGGTTGAAAATTATGAACACTAGAGATCAAAGTTTAAAGTCTTGTAAAGTATGATAAACTTGGTGGTTAAAAACTAAATAATAGTGTAAAACTTATGGAACTTGTTTTGTTATGGTTATTTATTGTTGTTGGATGCTAGTAGGGGAACGGATCGTCATCTAACCACGCTAGGTCATGTTCATGGAACATGAACTAGCACTATGTTTAGTGTAAAAATAACTAGATGACGAACCCTTTCACTCATAAACATGAACTTGTGTAAAAACGATTTTACTTGTAAAATAGAGTTTTAAACTAGTAGATCTAAAGATCTACAAGTGGTATTTTCGAAGAACCAAGTAAAATATACACAAGTCTTATTTTAAGCCGGATCTTACACAACTAAAAATATTTTTGAGAACCAAAAAGTGTGTAGACACTTGTGTAACGAAAGGATCTAACCAAGAAATATTTTCATAAATACCGACTAGAAGTTGTAAAACTTCATATTCTTTAAAAATAAAGTTTTTGAGATAATGATTTTATTTTAAAGATGGAAAGACTTACTAAATGTGCTAGTAAGTTACTACACATTTTTGTAAATATTCAAGTTCATGAAAGGGAGAAACTAGCGATTATTGTTGATGATTATTGTTGATAATGGTTATTGATGATTGTTGACAATTTAAAAGAAAATAAACACATGTTTTGAAAACATGGGAAACCTCCATTTTTAGGGGAAACTCTGTCAAAATTTTTATAAATTTTGACACTTAGAAAAATATAAGTTTTTGAGAAACTTATTCCCTAAAAATGTATTTAAAAGTATTACCAAGGTTTCCCTAATTTTTGGTGATAAGAAATGAGGATTTCTTCAAGAATAAAAATGGATATAAGTATGTATATTTTTGAGAGAACAATATATATTATTTTATCACCAACTTTTGTGCTAAGTGTATATAGTATGTGTTATACGTGCTAGTGTATTAAGACTTAAAAATACACTGAATACTCATGAGAAGTAAACACAAAAATACACATACAACATACAAGATACATAATTCGGGTGCAAAGTGCAAAACACGAGATACCTATATTAATTTTTGAGAAAATAATATAAGTAAGATACTTAGTTAAAAATATAAAATATTTTTAACACAAGAATATATATACAAAAGAGAGTGACTGTACTTGTGCGACGCAAGTCTAGTGACTAACGTTAAGAAAACGCGTATAGGTTACGACGTTAATTAAGCAAATCCGGTGAAGTTTACGACGCAAGGAACGCAAAGTTGTGAGTTCATGCTCCCCCTTTTCTCTAACTGTTTTTGGTTTTATAACTCTCGGGGGTGAAATACATGTTACAAATATTATAATTTTTTCAAAGGGTAAAAATACAAGAAGCACTCTTGGTGAGAACGAGAACCGAGTGCAATATGATTTGAGAATACGAGAAGCACTCGTGGTGAGTGCAATATGATGAGCTTTAAGAAAAGCCTAGAAAATACTAGATCATGTGAGCTTAAACTAGATATTGAGATGCCATTAATACTTAATTAGGGACGAGGGTTAGATCTAACGGGTACGGCCGAGCCCCACTCATGGTCCTTATGTGACCTCTTGAGTGCTTCGGTGTCCCAGTCGAGGGAAATCGACACAGTCGAGGTTAATTGACACAGTCGAGAGTAATCGACACAGTCAAGGGAAATTGACACAGTCGAGGGTAATCGACACAGTAAAGGAGCCAACACTAATGCTCCATATGCTCACATGCCTTAAAGGAGCCAACACTAATGCTCCATATGTCCTCACATGCCTTAATGTCCTTGTATAAACAATCATTTAAAACGTGGGGTACACAAGAAAACTTGAATGATACTTGAGTACGTGGGGTACTCAAGAAAACGGGAATTATACTTGAGTACGTGGGGTACTCAAGGAAGACTTGAATTATACATGACACATACTATGTCTTCATACAAAGTATAAAAACGTGAAATACAAAAACGCATGAACTCGCTCAACTTTATGTTGATGTTTTCCAAAACTACATGTATTTCAGGTGACAGGATGGATCTTGGGCGTAAGTGTCGTAACTAGAAGTAGACTACAAGTTTAGATGTCATCCACTTTTGTTGAATTGTAACCTTGTCGAAGGTCATGTTTTGAAAACTTAAACCACAAGTGTTTGTAATACTCAAATTTTCATGAATAGACGAACATCGTTTTGATCATGTAGTTGTTTATTACGATTGAATGCAATGATAACAAGCTAGTCACACATCATACGCTTCCGCAAAAGACAGGGTGTGACAGTTTGGTATCAGAGCTTCGATTGTAGTGAACTAGGATTCTTTCTCGAGTCTAGACTACAATCACTAGAGTTCTCTCACAAAAACATTTTACAAAAAGGTTTTCATTGCATTCACGAAAGCGCCAAGATCCACAAGTCATACACTTTTCAAAAAGTGACAAGGCAAGGACATTAGTGAGGAATACCTTTAAAATAAGGTGCCAATCAAAGCGTAGTCTACACGAGTTAGACTTGCCAAAAAACAAAATGATCCCCAAAAAACGAGAGTTATACGTAATATAATGCATTAAATTGCTTGATTATGCTAAGTAGCATATATGTTATTGATATACATACATACAAATAAGTGTACGGAATAATTATTGACGTGAATGAGATACTTTCGACTCTGACTCCTATTACTGTACGTGACTCGCACGATGAAGCTACCGACCTCGCATCCTTTGCAAAGCTCATGGCTGGGAGTGATTACCAAATAAGATGCTGAGCTTACTTCCGTAGGAAATGGCTGCTCTTCCCTCTCGAACGTGAAGATGCCAGACTACGGCGATGATGACGAGGCAGAGGCGGCAACCTTGAACAAATTCTTGACCAACGGGACGAGATCCCTGCGGCTTATGAGAAGCAAGATTGACGACGCACTTGACCAGAAAAGGAAGATGAAGTATTCATCTCGAAGGTGCCCCTCCAACTACTAGGAATTTCCTCTATTCCTATTCCATCTAATCATCGTGCCTATACGCGCGTAACGATAACGAATGTTAGCGTGTGGACCATCGCAAAGGTCCTTTCCATGTCAAGAGGTATAAGGACAGTAGTGTCCCCTCCTTGATTGATCATCTGCTTGGACGAGAGAAAACTGGGGTAACTGTGCAAGACAATTTATTATTACGGGGGCCCACGTAATAACGACTTGTAGTGCACAGAAATCCTGGTGGACTCTGCGGGTCAAGCTAATGAAAACCATACAAAATTAACTTATAGGTGTCCTCACCTTCATCTGGTAGAACAACACATAGATCAGTGCTTTAGCACGTTAGAAAGTGGGAAGCTTGTCTGAGCCTACTTCGTGACTGACACTTCTACCTGCATACAAGACGTTTGAGAAAACGATATTTAAGCAAGAGAGGTGGAATGACATTCAGGAAGAATCAGTGACGATACACTCTCTACCACCTCTACACAAACAACCCCATCAAAGGGGAAATATACGCACCAGTAAAGCTAAAGACCTAAGAAAACCAATGTAGCAGGAAATAACTAAAACTTGAATGACCAAGGCGATGTAGCCTCGAGTTCATTTCAAACAATAAGCCAAGTTGGCAAGCCTATGTGAAGGCTCAATAACTGTTTCCTCGCTTATACACTGATCATATATATACGTGTGAAATTGGGAGGCTTATGGTGCTATGTATATCATAGACAATTGAAATGTTGTCTAACCTACTTCATACCATTTTGGCAGAAGAGAATGCCGCCCAGGCGAGACACAAACACCAGTACGTTGCCAAGGACAGAAGCCGAGCTGCAAGAACGCATCTCACAGGCAATTGCGCGACATGAAGCCCTCTAAACACAGCGATGGCACTACTGAAAATAACCCTCCAACTGGTTGCACCTATAAACAATTCCTGGACTGCAAGCCATTGAATTTTGATGGTACAGGAGGTGCCGTTGCATTTTTTCGTTGGTCAGAAAAGACTGACTCCGTTCTAAGAATGAGTAACTGTTCGCCCCGACAGAGTGTTACTTATATCTCAGGGTTATTCGTAGATGGCGCACTCTCCTGGTGGAACCTTCAGGTTCAAACCCTTGGTGCGGATGCTGCTTATGCACTAAGCTGGGACGAGCTCAAGGAAATGATGGGAAAGAAATACTGTTCTAGGACTGAAATCCAGAAGATTGAGGTGGAGTTCTGGAACTTGAAAATGGACGGACCAAAGATTCCTGAATACGTCCAACGATTTCACGACTTGTCTAGGGTCGTCCCCTACTTAGTCAAACCGGAATTCAAAAGGGTTGAACGATTCATTTGGGGACTTGCACCTCAGATCAGGAGCATGGTTACTACCTCAAAGCCCTCAACCATTGCAGAGGCTATCGATATGAGTGTCACTCTTACTGAAGAAGCTCTACGTGAGGGAAAATTTTCGGAATCTGAGGATAACAAGAGAGAGACTCATGTGGAGTCATCAGGCAATAAGAAAAGGAAGTCTTCGAACCTAAAGGTGGGCACACGAGTCAGCTATGGAAGCTCTAAAGCAAACAAAAGAAAGAAAGTGAATCCGCCACATGACAGGAAAACTGATAGAGCCACTAATAAGGCTGGTGGTAAAATATACTCGGGGACTAAGCCGAAGTGCGGAGAATGCAATTTTCACCATGAAGGTCGATGTCTGAAGCCTAAGTGCGGAAAGTGTGGAAAAGAAGGGCACAGCAAGGATGCCTGTTGGGCGAAGGACCCAGGTGGAAGAAATAAGAGAATACCAGGCTGCTACAAATGTGGTGAACCAGGGCACTTTAGGAAGAATTGCCCTGAGAAGAAACAAGCAAGGAAGGGTTTTCACGATCGAAACTCGTGAAGCACGCCAGGATCCAGATGCGGTTACGGGTACGTCCCCTATTAACCAACCCTATGCATCTACTTTTAATTAATACTGGCATCAACGTTAACCTTACATGCTTAGAACTTAAGAAACTGCTTGGCCTAGTTTCAAGTAAAATAGACGTCCTGTATTCTTTAGATATGGGCATATAGAAGGCTAGTTTAAACAGTCAAAGCGAGTAAGGATTGTATTTAGGGACTCAGAAGGCCGGAACCTTCTGTTACCATTGACTCGCGAAGTCATAAAATGATAGTCAGCATGGACCAGAAATCCAAGTACAGCTGAAGTCGTTCGACATGAGAAAATCAGACGCAACCCTCTTGCGGATGATGAAACCCAACTTTCCTACAATAGGTGTAAGAATGCTAGACCCCACAAGGCGGCAGATCTACGACATCCCTCATTGGTCGAAGAGGCATGGAAACGCCTCCAAGTAGACTGCAGAGACTGGGAACATCCCTGCAACGGAAGAAGTCCCAGTAGCCTTTTCGGAAGACTTGCCAGGAACGCCTCTCCGTAGCGATGAGAGGAGTTCAGGATAAATCGCGTGCCAGGAGCAGCACCAGTAATGAATGACGCCATACCGACTAGCTTCACCAGCGAAGCATGAACCTCTGATATGACGGCAAGAGCTGCCAGACAGGGGAAATTAAAGACATGACATCCTTAATTAAGGAGACAAGGAGAAAGTTGGTAGTCTCCACTTTACATAAACTTCAGAAAATTGAGAATCAGAATCCTTTGCCAAGGATCAACTTGAGGACAAGAGGTCCTCCACTGTGAATACAAGAGGAAATATCCCTAAAACGACCTTTAGGACTCGCTTCGAGCATTACGAGTTCCTTGTCGTACCATTTGGCTTAACACATGCATCGACAATATTCATGGACCTCATGAATCGAACGTGTAAGCCATGCCCGGATGGATTGCGATCATACTTATTGGCTACATTCTTATATGGCCAACGTCCAAGGAAGGTCGTAAGCAACAGCTGCAATTACCTTGCAACTCTTAGAGAAGAGAACAGTTATATGCTGTAATAACGAAAAAGCGGATTTCGAATTCGCAAAGTGAAAACTTTAAGGTACATGATGAATAAGAACGAGATTCACGCCAACCCTGCAACCAAGAGCTAAGGAGCTAGAATTTCAATTATGTGACGTCTCTCGACAAAGTCTCGATTGTACGTCAATGCAACGAGACCACAACATTGCATACACAGCACATTGATTAAGGAATCAGGAGAAGAAATCTTGAGATAGATACAATAATTGCGCGCCGCAAACTAGACGTCACTACCTGAAAGAAAACGTTGCACGATCTTTATTGATCACGAGGGTTGCAGCACACCGATGATCGTAAGAACTCGAATATGAACTGAGCTGCTGAACGATGCAGACTGTATGAACACAATACGTGCTTGTGTGATAAACTTTGATGAAAAGTCGGAACACTCACTTGCCCTTAGTGGAGTTTTCCTACAACGGTATCTATCACACCGCCGTCTAAACCGCTTCGCGTAAAGCTTTAGACGGAACATAATGAGTAAATTTCCGTCATGTTGAACGGAGACCAGAAATAAACAATCAATTGGCCCGATATGGCCCAAGAAAACTAGAGGCCAGATCGTTCAGATATGTGATCATATCAGGACAGCCCGCAGAATACAGAAAGATTACTCCGATGAGCAGCAGAAATCGTACGAATTTGAGACAAGAAGTATGACTAAAATAAGAGCCTCGCCTAGAGAAGGCGTAGTGTGTTTTGGAAAACGAAAAGATTGAATCCCCGGTGTAGGGATCAGAACCATTGCTCACAAGATGAAGCTCCCAGAAAAAGATCAGTAGTGATCGCGACACATTCATGTGTCTAGTCTGTAGAGGAGTCCGACTTAAGGAACATACGTTGTTCCCACAAATAAGATTCACGTCAATGACAAACGACAAGAAATACTATAGAAACCTGTTGAGGTTTTGGACCAAGAGTCCGTGATACTATAGAAACCTGTTGAGGTTATGGACCAAGAGTCCACAAGATACAGAAAAGTCATGATCGACTTACAGGAGTACGATAGAATTCATGACATGACCCAGAGATTTCATGGGAACATAAAGAAAATCATGAATCTAAGTGACCATATTGGTTTCACAACTCCCCTGCGACCGATGGCATCGCTTGAATTTCGGGACGAAATTCTTTTAACGGGGGGAGACTGTGACAACCGTCACTTTTCCGTACATTCCGTACACTAGATGAACAGTAATTTGTGCTTAAATGACTGTGCACGATCTGGTTTACCAGACAAATAAATTTCTGAATTCCATACAAGTGAATTCATGCATGATATATGCTACAAGAATTACTTCATAATAGCGTTGCGTCAAAAATACTAGTAAACTCACCGGTAAGACACATCGTGTCAACAAAACTGCAGAAAGCAGTCAGACATTAGAATTGGAGCCTAGGTGTAGGTCCAACGTCAAGAATGCACTAAAACCCAAGAGTACATACAAGGGTTTTATTATAGGCTTTCCAGAAGCTAAAATACGCACTAAAAAGCACCCGAAACGCACTTTAAGTGTAGAAATTCATAAAATTCAGCTATAAAACAGCTGTTAACACATAAATTTCATGCAGAATTTATGTTTTATCATCCAAGATACTTCCCTAAGTGTCGGGGATTGAAAGTGTTACTAAAGGACACTTAAAAGACACTAAAAAGTGTAATTTAGCACTTTAACGAACCGGTGCCTAACCGAACAACCGGATATTACTCGGAACACCAAAATAATGCTAGAAGCATTGTTTTTATTTTTCTACGCCAGTTAGGGTCCCCGAATACCCTAACACCCGCCACAAGACACTATACTCTAGTAACTAACTTAAGGGTCCTACTTAACATAACTAATGCTTAACCAGCTAGTTGGAATCGAACCAAACCCCCTCCCTTGTAACCGAGTTCGGTCACCATGTAGGTGACACCAATTG
The DNA here is from genome assembly GCA_030545235.1 of Helianthus tuberosus. Classification (NCBI taxonomy): domain Eukaryota; kingdom Viridiplantae; phylum Streptophyta; class Magnoliopsida; order Asterales; family Asteraceae; genus Helianthus; species Helianthus tuberosus. Next base: position 44,469,608 of record CM060429.1, on the reverse strand, counting down.
TACTTGCTAGATTATAATAATCCATGTGCTTAGAATCAAGTGGACATAATTTCCATTGGATAATCTTGCTTGATGGTTTATAAATATATCTCATGGTTTTCCTAAACACTTAACCACCAACAACAAAAATCAACACTCCTCTCTCCTCTCCTTGCTCCTCTCGGCCGAGAACACCCACAAGCATCCATCCATCGTCGAGCTTTGATCATCTCATATCAAGAGCATACAAGTGTTGAGGATCACATACGAGGAGGCTTGGTGCATTCGGAACGCGAAGGACCTCACCCTATTGCTTTTATCCACGCATTTTTCGACTAGTTTCTTCCCTAGCCTAGAGCTAGTTGTAAGTGCTTCTAATCACCTTCTTGATCTTGTCTAAGGTGGTTAATAAGAGATTTGTGGGTTGAAAATTTTGAACACTAGAGATCAAAGTTTAAAGTCTTGTAAAGTATGATAAACTTGGTGGTTAAAAACTAAATAATAGTGTAAAACTTATGGAACTTGTTTTGTTATGGTTATTTATTGTTGTTGGATGCTAGTAGGGGAACGGATCGTCATCTAACCACGCTAGGTCATGTTCATGGAACATGAACTAGCACTATGTTTAGTGTAAAAATAACTGGATGACGAACCCTTTCACTCATAAACATGAACTTGTGTAAAAACGATTTTACTTGTAAAATAGAGTTTTAAACTAGTAGATCTAAAGATCTACAAGTGGTATTTTCGAAGAACCAAGTAAAATATACACAAGTCTTATTTTAAGCCGGATCTTACACAACTAAAAATATTTTTGAGAACCAAAAAGTGTGTAGACACTTGTGTAACGAAAGGATCTAACCAAGAAATATTTTCATAAATACCGACTAGAAGTTGTAAAACTTCATATTCTTTAAAAATAAAGTTTTCGAGATAATGATTTTATTTTAAAGATGGAAAGACTTACTAAATGTGCTAGTAAGTTACTACACATTTTTGTAAATATTCAAGTTCATGAAAGGGAGAAACTAGCGATTATTATTGATGATTATTGTTGATAATGGTTATTGATGATTGTTGACAATTTAAAAGAAAATAAACACATGTTTTGAAAACATGGGAAACCTCCATTTTTAGGGGAAACTCTGTCAAAATTTTTATAAATTTTGACACTTAGAAAAATATAAGTTTTTGAGAAACTTATTCCCTAAAAATGTATTTAAAAGTATTACCAAGGTTTCCCTAATTTTTGGTGATAAGAAATGAGGATTTCTTCAAGAATAAAAATGGATATAAGTATGTATATTTTTGAGAGAAAAATATATATTATTTTATCACCAACTTTTGTGCTAAGTGTATATAGTATGTGTTATACGTGCTAGTGTATTAAGACTTAAAAATACACTGAATACTCATGAGAAGTAAACACAAAAATACACATACAACATACAAGATACATAATTCGGGTGCAAAGTGCAAAACACGAGATACCTATATTAATTTTTGAGAAAATAATATAAGTAAGATACTTAGTTAAAAATATAAAATATTTTTAACACAAGAATATATATACAAAAGAGAGTGACTGTACTTGTGCGACGCAAGTCTAGTGACTAACGTTAAGAAAACGCGTATAGGTTACGACGTTAATTAAGCAAATCCGGTGAAGTTTACGACGCAAGGAACGCAAAGTTGTGAGTTCATGCTCCCCCTTTTCTCTAACTGTTTTTGGTTTTATAACTCTCGGGGGTGAAATACATGTTACAAATATTATAATTTTTTCAAAGGGTAAAAATACAAGAAGCACTCTTGGTGAGAACGAGAACCGAGTGCAATATGATTTGAGAATACGAGAAGCACTCGTGGTGAGTGCAATATGATGAGCTTTAAGAAAAGCCTAGAAAATACTAGATCATGTGAGCTTAAACTAGATATTGAGATGCCATTAATACTTAATTAGGGACGAGGGTTAGATCTAACGGGTACGGCCGAGCCCCACTCATGGTCCTTATGTGACCTCTTGAGTGCTTCGGTGTCCCAGTCGAGGGAAATCGACACAGTCGAGGTTAATTGACACAGTCGAGGGTAATCGACACAGTCAAGGGAAATTGACACAGTCGAGGGTAATCGACACAGTAAAGGAGCCAACACTAATGCTCCATATGCTCACATGCCTTAAAGGAGCCAACACTAATGCTCCATATGTCCTCACATGCCTTAATGTCCTTGTATAAACAATCATTTAAAACGTGGGGTACACAAGAAAACTTGAATGATACTTGAGTACGTGGGGTACTCAAGAAAACGGGAATTATACTTGAGTACGTGGGGTACTCAAGGAAAACTTGAATTATACATGACACATACTATGTCTTCATACAAAGTATAAAAACGTGAAATACAAAAACGCATGAACTCGCTCAACTTTATGTTGATGTTTTCCAAAACTACATGTATTTCAGGTGACAGGATGGATCTTGGGCGCAAGTGTCGTAACTAGAAGTAGACTACAAGTTTAGATGTCATCCAATTTTGTTGAATTGTAACCTTGTCGAAGGTCATGTTTTGAAAACTTAAACCATAAGTGTTTGTAATACTCAAATTTTCATGAATAGACGAACATCGTTTTGATCATGTAGTTGTTTATTACGATTGAATGCAATGATAACAAGCTAGTCACACATCATACGCTTCCGCAAAAGACAGGGTGTGACATAATGATCGACCAAACGGGTCGGGTTCGAAAGTCTAAGCGGTTGTTTAGACCGCTTATCTTACGACCCTATATAAGCACTAATCTAAAAGTGATGAGTTAAAAATGTTAAAACATGTTTAAGGAAGTTTGAAAACAAGTTTGATATCAAGACAAAGGGTCTTGATACCCAAAAATAGTTTGGTTGCAAAATACGCATAAACGCGTATTTTGGCCGAAACTATGACTCGTCACTATGCCTAAATATCGTGGTAATCAGTAGGTATAGTCACAAAGGACTATGACCATCGTAATTACGCTCACGTTGCGAAGTTCAAATGAACTTCCTGTTGACCAAAGACTGGTCAAAGCAGAAAGTCAAACACTGTTTGACTTTCATGCTTAAAAACGCATAAAAGAACGAAAGAAGCTTACAAAGGGTCCACGCTAGGAAGATATGATCTATAAATTCTCAGGTATGAAGCATTTGAGCTTCAACTTAGAGAATTATTCAGATCATGAGTGAATTGAAATGAAGTGGGGTGGGGTTTATATAGTTTTCATAGAACCGTTAGGATCGTTTCTCGTAAACCGAGCTTGAATCATGGTCTTCCATGTGGGCACATGGTTTTCAAAACCATGGGAATTTTAAAAACCATCAAATAACAGCCCATAGCATCCAAAATCAGCCATTAAAACCCATCAAAACTTCAAAAATGGACCAGATTCAATGAATCTGAACTGAGTTTCCAGAAATGTCAAAAATGGTCCCTGCATGTTAAAAAGTCAGTTTTTGGCACGTTTAAGCCCCGTTAACACCATTTCAAGGCTCTAAAATGAAGTTAAGGTATAGGGAACATGAAATGTGCTCAAACACATCTTGGATGTTGGTTCGTTTGGTCGTACGGTTGCGTTATTCGGGTAATTACGACGGAAGTCGTAACGAACGCAAAAACGATCCAAATTAAGCGACGAATGGAATTTTATCATGCAAATCACTAAAATAAAATATTTTAATGATTACATAAATTTTTGAATGTCCGGATATATTCAGAACGTAAGATATGCGCGAAAATGCAAACTTATGCACTTTTTGACGCTTTTAGTCCCTGAATGACCAATAAGTTTATTTTAGCATACCGAACCCCTCAAAGCCTATTTCTAAGCTATGTAAAGGATATTTAAGGTATGTTTAACTTATGATCAAGTTCCGGAATGTTCGTTACTATGCAAATCGACATAGTTTCACAATTTGACACAAATAGTCCCTGCGATCGAACAAACTTGTTTTCAACACACCAAACCATCCAAAACTTATTTCTAAGTTATGTGAAGGTTATCTAATGTATGTTAAGCCTATGTCACTATTCAGAGTGTTTGTTTCATTAAACTAGTTATATTTATGCATCAGTTCGCGTATAACCTTCCAGAAAGCGATTTAAAGCTCGAAATCGAACAAGAATTGATATGTGTATGATGGTTGAATTGACACAGGTGTCACAGTCTCCCCTACTTTAGGAAATTTCGTCCCGAAATTTAATTTTAGAGGAAACTTGTGAAGAAAACTGTGATTGTTTCGCTTTCGATTGAATCCCTCGAACCATAAGTAAAACTCTGAGTCATGTTTGGATTCTTAGCAAAATTGTCAACTGTCAAAGTGAAGTCCTTGTAGTAACAAAACATGGAGTTTTGAACTACGGACAGAAGAACGTTTCTTATGAAGGCTTATCATGGGAAACTTATGTGTGCTCGAAATCAGAGTCGGAGAGTGTAAGATAAAATGACATTGGTCAAGGTCCTGGAGTTCTAGTAACTTAAATAACGCTACGTTCGCAATGTAATAAGGAACACTTATATATAGGAAGTACCAGCGGCGTATCCACCATTCCCCTTTTTACATTGTTCCCGTATCGTTATTCTCATCACTATAGGTCTTAACACATGACAAAATTTGCTGTGGTTTCTGTGCACTGAATTCCATAATTATGTATGCATCCATAATTACGTAATTCCTTGCACAGTTCGCACAGTTCATTTCATAACGTGTAGGGGAAAAATCAGTCGAATAAACATGAAGTGACTTGACTAGACCACCAAAGGATCTTTTTAACTAGATCAATGAACGATCTTTTTAACTAGATCAACACATGATCTCCTTAACTAGACCGTTGTACGATCTCCTTAAATAGACCACTTAAGGGATCTTTTCAGCTAAATTATCACATGATATTCCTAACTAGATTTTTAAATCAATCTGTTTAACTAGACCACTCAAGGGATCCAATTATAGAGTAGTACTTTATAATCCAAGGGACTTAACTATAATGTAGAAGTCCATTTAGGATTTAAGGTAGTACCTTTGGATACCCTACTATGAATCCCTCATATGGAGATATGGAGGATTCTACGAGGATTTGGATGTGACACCTAGGTCACTGCGACCATCAAACAAATACCAAACCAATGATATATTGTATTTCATACTTGGGATTTGTACAAATATGTGTATCAATTACACATATCAATTTTTGTTCAATTTCAAGCTCTAAATCGCTTTCTGGAAGGTTATACGCGCACCGATGCGTAAATATAACCAGTTTAATGCAACAAACACTCCAGAATAGTGACATTGGCTTAACATACCTTAAATAACCTTTACATAACTTAGAAACAAGTTTTGAAGGCTTTGGTATGGCAAAATCGAGTTAAATCGCTTACAGGGACTAAATTTGACAAACTGCGAAAGTATGCCAATTTGAACTGTAACAGACATTCCGCAACATGACCATAAGTTAAACATACCATAAATATCCTTTATATAGCTTAGAAATAGGCTTTGAGGGGTTCGGTGTGCTAAAATAAACTTTTGGGTCATTCAGGGACTAAAAGTGTCAAAAAGTGCACAAGTTTGCACTTTTGCGCATAACTCATGTTCTGAATACATCCGGACATCCAAAAATTTATGTAAGCACTAAAACATTTTATTTTAGTGTTTGGCATAAGAAAAATCCATTCGTCGCGTCATTTGGATCGTTTTTCGCGCTTATGCGCATTCCGTCGTAATTAACCGAACATCGCGATCGTACGACCAAACGAACCGACATCCGAGATATTTTTGAGCACATTTTAAGTTCCCTATACTTTAACTTCATTTTAGAGCTTTGAAATGGGGTTAACGGGCCTTAAACGCGTCGGAAATGAGCTTATTACACAACAGGGATTGAAACTGACATTCTGCCAAAATAGGTGCTTGCGCACCGCAACAATATGAGTGTTACGGTGCGCAAGGGGTCTGCAGACCAGATGCAGTGTATTAAACAGCCTGTTTTCAGCTGTTAACCACTCCCAAATCCTTTGCCACATGTTGATACCCTATGGTGAGTGGCCAATTTAGTCACCATAACATTCCAACAAGTGTACGGCTTTGATCGTGCCCCCTTTTCCAAGAAACAATCCTAACGGTGAACCGAAAACTATAAATACCCCTTGCCATCCATTCCTAAACTCACTAGAATTTTGATTTGAGAAACTCTAAGTTGAAACCATTGTTTCATACCTCAGATTCTTGAATCGAGATTAGCATTCGGGGACCCTTCGTAAGTATTCTTTCGTTCTTTTATTGCTTTTCGAGTCTTTTCGAGTCTGAAAGTCAAACTTTTTTTGACTTTCTGCATTGACCAGTTTATGGTCAATGCGAAGTTCGTTTGAACTTCGCAACGTGAGTGTAATCACGTTGGTTATAGTCCCTTGGGACTATGCCTACTGATTACCACGTTGTCTAGGGTCGTAGGGTAAGCGATCTAATAAATCGCTTATACCTTCGAACCCGACCCATTTGGTCGATCATTAGGATCTGACCAAACACATTAGGTGACCATAGTATATAGGGAATAACCTTCCAAGGTTATACCTTATGGTCGCTTCGTTTGAATAGTTGTATGATAGGTAGTTTATATGCCTTAGGTAAATTACCAGAATACCCTTTTCATGTATAAATGGTAATTAAGCATATGTAACCTAAACTTTTGTCACATAACTGATTATGTAACATTTTTAGGCATATAACACTTGTCATAGGGCTAGTTAGACGTTCCGAACGCGTTTCACGCACACGATGCGTTAAAGTAGCATAAGCTACCTAAACGGGTCGTAATGGGTCGTAAGCACTTATGTTAGGTTTCATTTAGTATGTAGGCTTTGTTAAACCATATGACACGAGTCTCTATACTCATTTGGTTTACGAACCCTCACTCTATCTAAATCCTCCGATTTAGGTCCGGTTTATTAACATAGTTACCTATATTAGGTGCCGTTTGATATCCGCGATCTCTAGCATTGTTTGGTTGTTACTCAAGGACTACTAAGCAATCTCAAGTGAGTACATAGACCCCTCTTTTACTGTTTTCCAAATATTTTGGGGTGGAACACATGTGCCTACTTGCTACTTTCATGCTTTCCATGTTTTCACATCATATACTTGCTATGTTCATTAGTACATTTATAGTACATGTTTTACATTACATGTCATGCTATGTATGTCTATTGTTGCATACTTAGTACAGGTCACATGCTATGTATGTCTATTGTTGCATACTTAGTACAGGTCACATGCTATGTATGTCTATTGTTGCATACTTAGTACAGGTCACATGCTATGAATGTCTATTGTTGCATACTTAGTACAGGTCACATGCTATGTATGTTCATTTGTTGCATACTTAGTACAGTTGTTTTCATCACATGCTTACATTTTGATATGATATTTGGTTTGTATAAATGGAACAATACATTCATTAACACCGATCACGCCGTTCGTTAGTAGGTAGTGGTACCATAGGAATTGAAAACTCCCATTCCTGAAATCCTGGGTTTGTTTGGATTGGAAGGAATGACCGAATTCGATATACATAACTTAGATAAACCTTTAATTTATTTAAAGGTTTATCGCCACAGTCTCAAGGCTTGGATGTATGCATTCTCACAATACCGCATAGATATTTGTATCAGTATAGCATGCATTTCCACAAAACATAGCTTTGATTTAAACCGTGTTTTACTTCAATACTTTGTTTTTGTGCATATGGTTTAGTTGATATATTTCACTAGCCATACATATCATTTTGGTTACACATTACATGATTTACATTTGACACATAAACATTATTGACATTGGTTACACATTACTTGATTTACATATTGACATAAACATTTTGGTATATTATTCAATACATTTGACAATTGGTTTAAACATAGACATCTTACATTGTTGGTTTGGTTTGAGTAAGTGATTTAAGTAACAAGGCGTGTATAATATGATACAAGCATGGTGGATACGCCGCTGGTACTTCCTATATATAAGTGATTGTATGGTATTACATATCGTGGCGTTATTTGAATCATTTCAATTTGGACATATAACATTTTATACAAATAACATACTTTTCACAATACATTGTTTTACAAACAACTTATCTTATACAAACTCATTTTTACATGGTTATTCATTTAACCTTACATTTATTTATACATATCATCTGATCTTATCGTTTTTCAAATGATTTACAAGACAAAGCAAATTACAAGGTTCATGACTAAACATTTTCTCAAACCTAAGTCATGAATTCTATTTTCACAAAACCTATGTATCTCACAGGCATTTTTATGCTGACGTACCTATTTTCACATGTGTTTTCAGGATATGATGCATAGGACTTGTCAAGATAAACTTAGGCGGACTTGGGCCTTAGCGACAATAAAAGATGCAAGACTAGTTATTTATGTTATGTTTCTTTGATTGTCAAGACATTGTAACTATTATATTCAATAAAACAATATTTCAATTTCCATGTGTTATGAAACAATGATTCTGTTACAACACTCCCCGACGTTTTCCGCCACGTTTGGTTGTCCTACGTGGTCGGGGTGTGACATTGGATAATGAATATTCGGGTCACATAAGAACACAAAACATATAAGAAAACCCATAAGAATATAATCACATAATTGTTTAACTTGATCTTTAATTTGTTATCTTTGGACACGGGTATTTAAAGCACACCAGGAATCAAATCCATGGATTTCATTTGGCACTTTAAACATAAGAATCTAACTATGATGATAGGAAGATCTTAGTAGGAATTCGGCATTGTCCTTATTGATTTGTAATGTATGTATTAAGGCATACGAATAATTCAATTAAGGGCTCCGATTTGAGCGATAATCATCCACAAAGATCTAATTGTGAAGATAAGAAGATCCTATATGGATTTTTGGAATTTGAATAACGGGAGATGTTTCGAAATCTTGCACTAGACGTGCCTAAGTCGATACATGAGGTAGAATGTTCATGAGGTTGAGGTGCTAGATATGCCAAGGCGACATATGAAGCAGAGTTTGGAGGTTGAGCAGCAGCAAGATTTGCAACAGCTTTGCTTTGGATTGCAGAGCGGCACATGTTAACCAAATGTCCCCATCGTCCATCGTGGGTACATTTGAAACAGGGTATCTGATTCGGATGATGACGGTTGCATTGATTGCTCCAAGGAGCGATTCCCTTGTACGGCTTCATCCCTGAGGCGAGTCATGGTGATAGCTAAATCAACGGTCCTCTGGAGTACGACGCCTAATTGTTGGGCAATTGTAGCACCTAGTTCGGACATTGTTGTTGCGATGAAGAGGCATCATGAAGATAATGAAAGATATGAGAGGAAACAAGTGAAATGATATCGGATAATCAAAACAGAATGACAACGCATAGAAATTGCTATCATTTGTTTGTTACCTAAGACAAACAAATGAGACGGTGACTAATCAAAGTAAATGGGTCAATATAATGTATCACGAAGACATGCTTTAGCCTATAAGTGGACACTCACCCCAAGAGTTCCCAGGTAAGAGTGACTAGCCCGATTATATGGATTTGTACGAACACTATAGCCTTAGACAGAAAGCTCAGACTACAGGCATCCACCCTTCCAGATTGCACGTGTTCACATTATAAGACCTAACTTTGACGAGATTTTGAAAACTATGAGGGTTTAAAACCTTATAATAAATCATCGTAGAAAAGATGATTGGTTTTCAAAGCGGATTCGAAATTTGTGTTCTTATTGTGGTTGTCACCTAAGGACAAGTGAGGGTATTGTTTTAAGATATAAACACAAGATAACTTGTGTTAGGGTCCTAGGAAGGTTATAGTCTAGGTCAAAGCATTACTAATAAGCTAATTCCCTATAACCATTGGCTCTGATACCAACTTTTCTGTCACACCCCGACCACGTAAAACAACAAATCGTGGCGGAAACGTCGGGGAGTGTCGTAACAGAATCATTGTTTCACAACCATGGATTAAATAATTTTGTGTTATTACATTATTGAACTCTTTGTACTATTACAAATCAAATAAATACAAATATTATCTTTCAAGTTTTAAAGTCGCTAAGGCACGAGTCCATCCTATGTATAGCATGTATCAACAATCATCATATAGTAGCACCTGAAACATGTGTAAACATAGGCACGTCAGCATAAAAATGCCTGTGAGATACATAGGTTTTATTAATGCATGATTCATGACTTGTAAGTTTAAAAGAATGTTTAACAAAAAGTAGTCATGAACTTAAAAAATGTTTTCTTTATAAATCATGCGAAAATTTATAAGAATTTTGGTGACATAAAAGAATAATGCATAGATAATTAAATAACCAAGTAAAATGAGTTTGTAAAAAAAAATGTTGTTTGTAAAACAATGTTTTGATAAAAAGGTTTATAGTATATATAAAAATATACTTTGGTTTTAAGAAAGTCGAGTAAGTAATATATTAAAATATATTTCAGTTCCAAAATCGTTAAACAGATAGTATATTAAATATACTTTAGTGTCAAAATAATAGTTTTCAGTAGTATATCAAAAGTATACTTTGGTTTTATAAATAACATATTAAACTATGCTTTGATTTTGTAAATAACATATCAAACTATGTTTTAATAATTGTAGGATCGTTTTCAGACCTGAACGAGTCGATCAGAAGAGTTTTGCTCAGTACGAAAGGTGGAAACAGACGTAATGAGGTCAATTCAGCTAGAATGTCACTTTAAACTGTCGTTATATTGATTTCACAATGATTTACAGCGAGACGACACTTCGGCAGCACTTCGTTGCTCTGACCGGAATCGTTACAAATGAAATGACACTCAAGATATATATAGGTGTGTTGATTTTGTTTGAAGCTGTCTCAAACGAAATCAGTGATTTCGTCTGATTTCGTTTGAAGCACACTCAAACGAAATTAACAATCTTGATTTCGTTTGAAATGGTCATGTACCATTTCAACCGAAATTACCTTTATACACTTTCTCGTTTTTCGTGTCCTGATCATTCTATACAACACAAGACTCGATACAAGACGAAGTCGACAGACGCATGCACCAACAGACTCCCCCTCGAATGTTGACGAGTCTTAAAGTGTCGAGTCTTCGCATCTTCAGTCTTTATCAGTCCTCTGGAATTTTTTTAAAGTATCTGACACTGTAAGTATCCTCAAATATTCTCTTCTTCTCTTTTCATCACCAACAGACTCTCCTCGAACAAATAATCTTTCAGATCTCTTGATTCCTTAAGTTCATCAGCATCAGCAGTTTGCGTGAACTCCAAGATCAGAACTTGGCTCTACAGCTTACAGACTCCCCCTCTCAGTCAGCTGGGATTGTAGTCTGGCTTCTACATGTTCAAGATCGAGATGTCTCACACTCTTTCCACACAGATTTACAGGTTCAGGATCAATTCCTGGCTCACCTGCATAATTCTCAACCCAATAATAAATTTCTGTTTACCACTTGTAAAATTAATTCTCAAAATGATTTAACATTTAAAATGTTACTGATGATCACTTGTGGATATATTCAATCAATAAATGATTTTAAAATATTAATCTCTGATGATCCACTCGAAGAAATATAATTTTTCTTTTCAAACACACTCTCCCAAACCAATTGTCATCATGTCTAGCACTTGGAATTTTGAAAATCAGCTCTCCAACACCAGTTGTCGAATATCTTTTTGAATTTTTCAAAAATTTATGCTAAAACACACTAAAAATCTTTTTGGATTTTTGAAATAACAGAAATGAAATGCAATAAAGAAATATTTACAGACAATATTTTTGTGAGTTTGTGTAAGATGATCATACCAGTTTATGACAAGTAACAAGTACCTTTGAGCTTAATTACACATTAAGAATTAAACAATTCACTTAGATTGCCGATATACTGATCCACTTAAATTCTCACACAAATTTCAACTGATTCAGGATATGAGTTAGGTGAATTAAGAACTTAAACTCATTCATGTGTCCCACCTCTTGAATTTACTACCGTATCCAGATCCCAATATTCAGTCTTACATGTGAGTATACCACAGATGATATCTGTAAGGGGTTAAATTGCGAAACCGTGAGAGCTCAGGTCAGAACTTCCGTTCAGCAGAGAGATGACGGCTCAACTTTTGGTGGGTCCCCTTTAGAGGATCTTTTTTACAACAGCATTGATTAGCAATTTTATTGTCTCATCATTTTATGCTGAGGGCGGCGCTATATTTCAAGCAAGCAGTAAAGTATTCTCCGGGGACTAGGCCATCCGCAAAATCAGAAGTCCCGGGATAATACCCCAGATATCACTGAGCATAAAGACCTAGTATCTCAGAAAGTGGGACCTTTCAAACGAGATTTCAGGGGTTACCTATATATCCAAGTAGTGTTCCCCACGAAATAAGTAAGTTTGAATTTAAGTTTATATCCCGAAAAAGCTTACTAAATGTGTAAAAACCTATCGGCATATCATCAGTGAGACTGTTTAACACTATTTAAACATTACATTTCTTTAGCATACTATAACTGTCTACTGATGTACTATCATTTTCTCTTCTTTGACACCAAAACTCATTTTGAATTTTATCATGTTTTTGCCTTTTTCAAATTTTCTAATGTTTTTGGATTTTCTGAAAATTCTTACTCCCCCTAAAATGCAAACACATTTAAAGAAATTTGAAAACAAACTGTACAAGTAAATTGACAACTGATATCGAATCGCTTCAAATCGCTTCAAATCGCCATCCACTTGGCATAAACAATCAGAACTCCCCCTCACAACAAACTATTTTCCCATTGTGATTTCAAAACACTTAAGTTTGTTTTAATCAAATGGTTTTTCCGGAAAATAAGTTTTGTTGACTGATTTTACCACTTGTAGGTTAGGGGTTCACCATATTGTTTCTCAAAATACCACTTGTAAGAAAGATAAATCAAGTACAAGTTAATGTCCCTGATTAATCTTGAAAATTAAGTACCACTTGTAAGAATAGTCCAATCAAGTTCAACCTAATAACCTTGATTAACCTTCTAATAAAATCACAAACCTCTTTTTCAACCACATGGCTTACCAACCAATACCACATGTAGATTGAATTCTCAAGATGCCGATACCTACTCCTCACTTACCAACCTGGGAGTTCCAGCAAGTCATACTAGTGAGCAATTTTTAGTTTTTCAAGCAAAACAATATAAGAATGATGCCGATTCATGCTCCGCGATTACCAACTTGGGAGCTACGGCAAGTCCAGAATTTTACTGTTCGTAATAGGTGCCATCCCAGTCACAAACCAGGGATGATACTTTACCTTGCTTCTTTGTTTTCTTCTCGTAAAATTCCTTAACTCCTTTTACCTTCCTGTCAACTATTTTTCCAAAAATGTTATGAACTGTAGAGTTAAAGGCCTTTTCAATATCAAATTCTTTCTTTTCAGAAAAGAATTGATTTGAAATTTCTACTTTACCAATTTTCTTTTTAAAATTTTCAGCCCGAAGTGGTGGAAAATTCACATCATCTACAATCGGCACTGATTTTTCACATGTTGGTTCAACTTGTGGCTCATCTGACTTTGTGGAATCAGATTCATCGCCAGAAGATAGCTCCTCTGATTTTGAAGATTCAGAATCATTGCTAGAACTATCATCAGACTTCTTAACAACCCATTTTTGGTTGTCAAGATTTGCCTTTTTCTTGTAAAATCTGTTTGAACATTCACCAATCTCAAAAGTTGAATTTTTGAAAAGTTTAGTTCTCTCAATTGGTGGTTAAAACACAATCTCTTTATCTTTCAGTTTACGAGAAACTCCCTGTTTTGATTTTATTGCCTTGGAACAATACTTGGGAATATGACCAACAATGTTGCATTGGAAACAGGTTCTCGTTTCTTTCATCTGATTATCAGTCTTCATCTCTTCTTGCTTCTTCGCAAGGAATTCTTTGTTTGACTGATTTATGAACAGATTTTCTTTCTCTTCTTCAGAAGATGTACCTGAAACAAATATCATTTTTGATTTAAAATCTCGAACATATTTTTCATTTTTATGATTTTCTGGTGGAATAAAACCGAGGCCTTTCCTTTTGAAATTACCGTTATGGTTTGGTTTCTTTCGATAACCTGAACCAGAACTGTAACCCATTTTCTTGTTTAAACGTTGTTGAACTCTTGAGGTGTAAGTACTTGGTTTTTCAGAAAGATTTACATCTTTTATTTCAGAAATATTAATTTCTGTCAGTTTGAAAACCTTTTTTATCATTTCAATTTTCACACCTCTTATTGGAAATTCCTCATCAAAATATAATTTGTCAGAATCATTCAAAGTATATTCAACTTTGAATGTTTCGTCTTTCAAATTAGATTTTGATAACATGAATTCTTTATTGTAAACCCTTTTGTCCTGTTTGACGGATTGACTCGGAGTGCTGGACTCTGACTTTGACTCTGACATAGACTCCTACTTTGACTCCTCGGATTCAACTTTATCCAACACCTGATCGACCACTTTCTTTATTAACTCAGACTCATGATCAGTTTCAGATGATGTAAACGTGACATCAATATTATCTGGCAAGTTAACTGAAGACTCCGACTCCCACTTTAAGTTTGTTGCCTTTTCGACTCTTTCTGAATTTGGATTTCTCGGAGAATATCCATTTTTAAGCGGGGGTGGACACTTGTTGTAACTGAAACCTTGTTTCTTACCAGAATTATTTTATTTAGTATTCTTCTTCTTTTCTTTCTTCTTTTCAGGAGTCTTTTCTTCAGAAGCCTTTTGTTCTTCAGTTACTTCATCATCTTCAAATGCCTTCATGCCTTCAACAGTTGGATAAATCTTGTCAATGACATAAGAAGTACATGAGTAACTTTTTAACAAACGGTTTACTCTTTCTGTCTCAATCCTTTGTGTCTCTAGTTTTTGTTCAAGCACAGCACACATCTCAATGTAATTATTCACCACTTTCTGCTTTATCATGAAAGCTCCCTGAAGTGTCTTCATTGCTGTTGCCTGTTCATCACTTGATTGATTATACTGATTCATAGCTTTGTTCAGAACATCATAAGACTCCTTCAGCCTGTTCATGTTGTTCATCAACTCACTGTTTTTCTTCTTTATAATCTCACAGTTTTCACAAATCACCGGACTCTTCTTAGCATCAACTTCTTCATCAACTTTGAATTTTGGAACTTCCTTTACCTTTTTCTTTATCACACGAACTTCCTCATCATCACTACTGACTGGTGTTTTGACCTTTTTCTTTTTCTTTTTAGCTTTATCGTCATCACTATCACTTTCTGCCATCATTTTAAAATAATCTACCATTCGTTTTGCATAATACTCTCTATCATCATCACTATCTTCTTCAACTCTAGCAACATACGCTTTGTGATTTGAATCTTTGTTTGGATCATAATCATCCCAATTGAAATTTGCCCAGCTAAAACCTTCAGGCAATTTTTCATCATCTTGGTTTATCAGGCATGCTTTGTTATCAGCCGAAATATATTTGTCCCAGCTGAAACCTTTTGTTGGCTCTGTGTCATCCTGATTCACCATACAAGCTCTCTTTGAAGACTCTTCAATCACTTTTCTTCCATGTGCCACTTGTGGTTCTTGTTGTTTTTGTGCAACTTGATGATAGATGGCCTTCCGGTAGTAATCATTGTTGTTGTTGAACGGATTTTGAGCTCCACTTGCTTCGCGGTTTTTACACTCCCTCTTGAAGTGTCCTTTTTCCCTGCAACGAAAACAAGTGACTTTAGATTTATCAAAACCTAAAGTAGAAACATTAGCTTCTCGTAAATCATCTCTTCCTGTGATCTGCTTAAATTTCTCAGCCCGTCTTAACACACTTGCCAAACACCACTTTATGTCCATCAATTCCATCTCTTCAGCATCAATCTGATCGTAATCCTCTTTAGTAAGCATTGGATTCCTGATCCGGCCTGCCACAAAACTACCATATGATTCCAGCGCAGTTCCCAACAAAGACATGTGACTCTTAGCAATTTCTGCTGAATAATCCTCATCATTCTCCAGATTCAGTACAATGTTGCATTGTAGCTTCTTTCCATTCTTTGTTGCTGAAATGTTCGGAACAAATGATGGATATGATGAAAAACTTGTGTTGCTGCTTGATCCTTTTGATGAACTTCCAGATGAACTCTTTGCATTGAATGTTGTTTCAACCTTCGGTGATATGTTGGTGGATTTATCACTGATCCCACCTTTGTAATAAAGTCCGATGTCTTGTTCACCATCGAAATCTTTCATTCTTAAAACCTTTCTTTGTTCCATCTCCTGAGCCTCAATCTTTTCAATGAATTTGCTCAATGTCAGACTGCTAAAACCTTTCTTGTTTCTCAACATCATGAGATATGTGCCCCAAGTCTCATATGGCAATGCATCAGCTAGCTTCTCACTTAACTCCTCATTATCTTTCTCGATGCTCAACCTCTTCATGTTAGCTAGCAAATTGCAGTATCTCTCAATGATTTGCTTTGTACTTTCGTTTTTCAAACCACGAAACAGATCAAACTCTTTCTTCAAAAGTGATTTCTTGTTCTTGACCATCTCTTGGCTTCCAACAAACTTCGATCTTAATGCTTTCCAAATCGAATAAGAAGTTCCATTGTGTTGTAATAAAACCAAGATATCTTCTTTCACAGCTTGTTGAAGTAGACTTAGCATCATTTTCTCATCTTTGTATTTCTTTCTATTTTCAGCACTCAGATCTTTAATTGCAATAATCTCTTCGTCATCATTCATCGGTCTAATGTATTTCGTCTCGACACATTCCCAAGCATCCAGATAGTTTGCTTGTACCCAGTTTTCAAAACGTCCTTCCCAACCCTTATACTCCTCGATGTTCAAGAGCTTAGGCGGTTTTTGCATAGTCCCCGTTTCGTTTTCTAACATAGTGTTCTGTGCAAGAGTAATCGGGGTAACCGGGGTAGCGAATACGTTGTAAAATTCCTCTTCCATGTTTCGGTTTTTCAAAGTTCACAAAACAGACTGTTCAAACGAAATTACAAACTTCAAGCGAAATTCCCTCAAGCGAAATTAGACAGTTCAAACGATATAACCCTTGAAGCGAAATTACCCTAATTTCGCTTGGACCACTCAAACGGAATTATCACTTTGAAGCGGAATTAGCTCTTTCAAACGAGATAACTCAAGCGGAATAACACCTTGAAGCGGAAATACTAATTCCGTTTGAACTTTCAAGCGGAATTATCCAAATCTCAAGCGAAATTACCGGGTT
This sequence comes from Helianthus tuberosus, assembly GCA_030545235.1. Taxonomy (NCBI): domain Eukaryota; kingdom Viridiplantae; phylum Streptophyta; class Magnoliopsida; order Asterales; family Asteraceae; genus Helianthus; species Helianthus tuberosus. Next base: position 44,452,312 of record CM060429.1, on the reverse strand, counting down.
CAAGCGGAATTACGAGCTAATTCCGTTTGAAGAGCTGCTGATGTCATCAGTCTCGCATTGATTTTGAAACGGAATTATGGAATTTACCAGTTTTAGATCGATTTTAGGCCTGAAACTTTCAAGGTTTTTTTAAAACACAAAAGTGCACAAGATGTGTGAAAATCAGTACATTTTGACTGTGAAAAGTTGTAAATTTTGAAAAAGAAGGTGTAGAAATCAGAATTTGCAGCTGAATTGGTATGAACTCTTCCTCCTGAGCTCTGATACCACTTGTAGGATCGTTTTCAGACCCGAACGAGTCGATCAGAAGAGTTTTGCTCGGTATGAAAGGCGGAAACAGACGTACTGAGGTCAATTCAGCTAGAATGTCACTTTAAACTGTCGTTATATTGATTTCACAATGATTTACAGCGAGACGACACTTCGGCAGCACTTCGTTGCTCTGACCGAAATCGTTACAAATGAAATGACACTCAAGATATATATAGGTGTGTTGATTTTGTTTGAAGCTGTCTCAAACGAAATCAGTGATTTCGTTTGAAGCACACTCAAACGAAATTAACAATCTTGATTTCGTTTGAAATGGTCATGTTACATTTCAAGCGAAATTACCTTTATACACTTTCTCATTTTTCGTGTCCTGATCATTCTATACAACACAAGACTCGATACAAGACGAAGTCGACAGACGCATGCACCAACAGACTCCCCCTCGAATGTTGAGAGCATATCAAACTATACCTTTGGGAGTATAACTAAATATACAACAAAAATGTGATTCGGAATTCATTCAAACCTTAGTGTATCAAAATACACCTTGGAGACTATAGAAATACCACAAAGGCAATCCCTATTTGGATAAAATATCGGTTTCTGACATTCCTTACAACAGGAATGGGGTATCTAATCCTATAGCGCTATATCATACTACCAATAGGTCTGGTGAATGTATAAAATAAGTACAATCCAACAATTAATTTTATAATCTTTGAAAAATTAGTGTTTAAACCATAAATAATCATTCAGTTTGTCAAAAGATAAGTAGTAACATGTATAATCAATTTACACTTTGAAATCATGAACATAACAAATAGGTATACATGTTTCACCCCAAAACATTGAAAACAGTAAAAGAGGGGACTATGTACTCACTTGAGGATGCTTAGAAGTCTTGAATAACAACCAAGCAAAGCTAGAGGGATCACGGAATCAAACGGCACCTAATATAGGTAACTATGTAAATAAGCCGGACCTAAATCGGAAGATCGGATAGAATGAGGTTTCGAAACCAAATGAGTATGGGAACTCATGTAATATGGTTTAACAAAGCCTACATCCTAAAATGAAACCTAACCTAAGTGCTTATGACCCATTACGACCCGTTTAGGTAGCTTACGCTACTTTAACGTGTTGTTCGCGTAAAACGCGTTCGGACCGCCTAACTAGTTCTATGACAAGTAATATATGCCTTAACATGTCTAATAATGTTGCCTAATTAGTTTAGATGTCAAAATTTATATTACATATGCTTAAAATGAATTTATGCGTAAAAAGGGCATTTTGGTCATTTACCTAAGGCATATAAACTACCTATCATACAACTACTTAAACGAAGTGACCATAAGGTATAACCTCGGAAAGTTATTCCCTATACAACTATGGTCACAATAAATGCTTGGTCGGATCCTAATGATCGACCAAACGTGTCGGGTTCGAAAGTCTAAGTGGTTGTTTAGACCGCTTATCTTACGACCCTATATAAGCACTAATCTAAAAGTGACGAGTTAAACATGTTAAAACATGTTTAACGAAGTTTGAAAACAAGTTTGATATCAAGACAAAGGGTCTTGATACCCAAAAATAGTTTGGTTGCAAAATACGCATAAACGCGTATTTTGGCCGAAACTATGACTCGTCACTATGCCTAAATATCGTGGTAATCAGTAGGTATAGTCACAAAGGACTATGACCATCGTGATTACGCTCATGTTGCGAAGTTCAAATGAACTTCATGTTGACCAAAGACTGGTCAAAGCAGAAAGTCAAACACTGTTTGACTTTCATGCTTAAAAATGCATAAAAGAACGAAAGAAGCTTACAAAGAGTCCACGCTAGGAAGATATGATCTATAAATTCTCAGGTATGAAGCATCTGAGCTTCAAATTAGAGAATTATTCAGATCATGAGTGAATTGAAATGAAGTGGGGTGGGGTTTATATAGTTTTCATAGAACCGTTAGGATCGTTTCTCGTAAACCGAGCTTGAATCATGGCCTTCCATGTGGGCACATGGTTTTCAAAACCATGGGAATGTTAAAAACCATCAAATAACAGCCCATAGCATCCAAAATCAGCCATTAAAACCCATCAAAACTTCAAAAATGGACCAGATTCAATGAATCTGAACTGAGTTTCCAGAAATGTCAAAAATGGTCTCTGCATTTTAAAAAGTCAGTTTTCGGCACGTCTAAGCCCCGTTAACCCCATTTCAAGGCTCTAAAATGAAGTTAAGGTATAGGGAACTTGAAATGTGCTCAAAAATATCTTGGATGTTGTTTCGTTTGGTCGTACGGTTGCGTTATTCGGGTAATTACGACGGAAGTCGTAACGAACGCAAAAACGATCCAAATTAAACGACGAATGGAATTTTATCATGCCAATCTCTAAATAAAATATTTTAATGATTACATAACTTTTTGGATGACCGGATATATTCAGAACGTAAGATATGCGCGAAAATGCAAACTTATGCACTTTTTGACGCTTTTAGTCCCTGAATGACCAATAAGTTTATTTTAGCATACCGAACCCCTCAAAGCCTATTTATAAGCTATGTAAAGGAAATTTAAGGTATGTTTAACTTATGATCAAGTTTCGGAATGTTCTTTACTATGCAAACAAGAATTGATATGTGCAAACGATACACATATTTATACAAATCCCAAGTATGAAATACAATATTTCATTGGTTTGGTATTTGTATGATGGTTGAAGTGACACAGGTGTCACAAAAGGGACCTTGTCCTGTTGATAAGGTTGTTATCCAAGGTTGCCTCCTCCGCCTCGCTGTCACTATCGTAGTCAGGCACCTTCACATTCGAGAGGGAATAACAACCGTCTTCTACAAAAACCAGCTCAGGATCTCGTTTGGTAATCACTCCGGTCATGAGCTTCGTAATAAACACGAGGTCGATAGTTTCATCTTGCGAGCCAAGAACAATAATAGGATTCAGAGTCGAAGGTATCTCGTTCACGTCAATAATTATCCCGTACACTTATACACATATATTAATGAAAATTATATTACTTAGTATACACAGGCAAATAATTGCATCATGTCACATATAACTCTCGTTTGTCCTTTCGGATGAGGGGGGGGGGGGGTCATTTTGTCTTTGGCAAGTCTATCTCACGTAGACTATACCTTAATTGGCACTTTAATTCGGGGTATTCTCCTCCTTATTAATGTCCTTGCCTTGTCTTTTCTTTGAAAAATGTTTGACTCATGGATCTTGGCGCTTTCGTGAATGCAGTGAAAAACCTTTTTGTGAAAATGTTTTCGTGAGAGAGTCCTAGTGATTGTAGTCTAGACTCGTGAAGGAATCCTAGTTCACTACAATCGAAGCTCTGATACCAAACTGTCACACCCTGACTTTTACAGAAGCATATGATGTGTGACTTGTTCAATACCATTGCATTCAATCATAATAAACAACTATATGATCAAAACGATGTTCATCCATTCATTAAGTTTAAAGTATTACAAACACCAGTTATCTAAGTTTCAAACAACACAACCTTCAACTAAGTTACAAATCAACAAAAGTGGATGACATCTAAACTTGGAATTCACTTCTAGAAACAACACCAGCGCCCAAGATCCAACTTGTTTCCTGATGTCACACCCCGACCATGTAGAACTTACAAAACGTGGCGGAAACGTCGGGGAGTGTTGTAACAGAATTAATCGTTTCAAATCCATGGCAATTAAAGTTTCGTTTTATTAATCAAACATGAGAGTTTACATTGTTTAAACAAGAAACAAAGGGTACATAACATAAATTAACTAGTTCTTGTCTCGTTTTAAGTCACTAAGGCACAGGTCCGCCTAAGTATGGCTTGATAAGTCCTATATATCATCTCCTGAAAAACACATGTGAAAATAGGTACGTCAGCATAAAAATGCCTGTGAGATACATAGGTTTTGTGAAAATAGGATTCATGACTTATGTTTGAGAAAATGTTTAGTCATGAACCTTGTAATTTGCTTTGTCTTGTAAATCATTTGAAAAACGATAAGATCAGATGATATGTATAAATAAATGTAAGGTTAAATGAATAACCATGTAAAATGAGTTTGTATAAGATAAGTTGTTTGTAAAACAATGTCTTGTGAAAAGTATGTTATTTGTATAAAATGTTATACGTCTCAAATTGAAATGATTCAAATAACGCTACGACATGTAATACCATACAATCACTTATATATAGGAAGTACCAGTGGCGTATCCACCATGCTTGTATCATATTACACACGCCTCGTTACTTAATCACTTACTCAAACCAAACAATCAATGTAAGATGTCTATGTTTAAACCAATTGCCAAATGTATTGAATAATATGCCAAAATGTTTATGTCAAGATGTAAATCATGTAATGTGTATATAAATGTCAAAATGTAAGCATGTGATGAATAACAAATGTACTAAGTATGATGAACAATGCAACGATTGGGCATACATAGCATGTGAACTGTACTAAGTATGCAACAATAGACATACATAGCATGAAATGTAATGTAAAACAATGTACTAAGTATACACACAATGGGCATACATAGCATAAAATGTAATGTAAAACAATGTACTAAGTATGCACACAATGGACATACATAGCATAAATGTATTGAAATCATGTACTATAAATGTACTAATGAACATAGCAAGTATATGATGTGAAAACATGGAAAGCATGAAAGTAACAAGTAGGCACATGTGTTCCACCCCAAAACGTTTGGAAAACAGTAAAAGAGGGGTCTATGTACTCACTTGAGATTGCTCAGAAGTCCTAAGATAACCACCAAGCAATGCTAGAGATCACGGAATCAAACGGCACCTAGTATAGGTAACTATGTTAATAAACCGGACCTATATCGGAGGATCGGATAGAATGAGGGTTCGTAAACCAAACGAGTATGGGAACTCGTGTAATATGTTTTAACAAAGCCTACATACTAAATGAAACCTAACATAAGTGTTTACGACCCATTACGACCCGTTTAGGCAGCTTATGCTACTTTAACGCGTCGTTCGCGTAAAACGCGTTCGGACTGCCTAACTAGTCCTATGACAAGTAAAATATGCCTTAACATGTCTAATATTGTTGCAGAATCAGTTTAGATACCAAAAGTTATGTTACATATGCTTAAAATGAATTTTGGCGTAAAAAGGGCATTTTGGTAATTTACCTAAGGCATATAAACTACCTATCATACAACTACTTAAACGAAGCGACCATAAGGTATAACCTCGGAGGGTTATTCCCTATATACTATGGTCACCTAATGCGTTTGGTCGGATCCTAATGATCGACCAAATGGGTCGGGTTCGAAGGTATAACCGATTTATTAGATCGCTTACCCTTACGACCCTAGACAACGTGGTAATCAGTAGGCATAGTCCCAAAGGACTATAACCATCGTGATTACAATCACGTTGCGAAGTTCAAACGAACTTCGCATTGACCATAAACTGGTCAACGCAGAAAGTCAAACAAAGTTTGACTTTCGGACTCGAAAAGCAATAAAAGAACGAAAGAATACTTACGAAGGGTCCCCGAATGCTAATCGTGATTCAAGTAGCTCAGGTATGAAACAATGGTTTCAACTTAGAGCTTCTCAAATCAGATTCTAGTGAGTTTAGAAGCAAATGGGGGTGGGGTATTTATAGGATTTCCCGAACCGTTAAGATCGTTTCTTGGAAACCGTGCTTTGATCTTGGCCATACACCTCAAGATAATGGTTTTTCAAAACCATGTGAGCCCATGGTATTTCCCAAAACCATGTGCACATCAAAACCAGCCCATAGATTCCCCAAAACCATTTGCAACAAGTGGAATGGACCAGATTCGATGTATCAGCAAACATCCTTCAGAAATGACAGTTTTGGTCCCTGTTGTGTGGTTAAGCCATTCCCGACATGTTTAAGTCCCGTTAAGCCAACTTTAAGGCCCTAAAATGATGACTAAACATTGTGGACATGAAACATGCTCAAAAATATGTCGGATGTCGGTTCGTTTGGTCGTACGATCGCGATGTTCGCTTAATTACGACGGAATGCGCATAAGCGCGAAAAACGATCCAAAAGACGCAACGAATGGATTTTTCTTATGCCAAACACTAAAATAAAATATTTTAGTGCTTACATAAATTTTTGGATGTCCGGAAGTATTCAGAACGTAAGTTATGCGCGAAAGTGCAAACTTGTGCACTTTTTGACGCTTTTAGTCCCTGAATGTCCCAAAAGTAAATTTTAGCATACCGAACCCGTCAAAGCCTATTTCTAAGCTATGTAAAGGATATTTGTGGTATGTTTAACTTATGGTCATGTTCCGGAATGTCTGTTATAGTTCAAATTGGCATACTTTCGCAGTTTGTCAACTTTAGTCCTTGTAAGCGATTTAACTTGATTTTGCCATACCAAAGCCTTCAAAACTTATTTCTAAGTGATGTAAAGGTTATTTAAGGTATGTTAAGCCTATTTCACTATTCCGGAGTGTTCGTTGCATTAAACTGGTTATATTTACGCATCAGTGCGCGTATAACCTTCCAGAAGGCGATTTAGAGCTTGAAATCTAACAAGAGTTGATATGTGCAAACGATACACATATTTTTACAAATCCCAAGTATGAAATACAATATTTCATTGGTTTGGCATTTGTTTGATGGTCGCAGTGACACAGGTGTCACAGTCTCCCCTACTTTAGGAAATTTCGTCCCGAAATTAATTCGTAGGAGTCTATCTATGGCTTAGTGTTAAGTAACAATCAAAGATAAGCAAGGCATAATCCTGTTATTTCTATTTAACGTACATTTTTCAGAAATGAAAAATGAACGGAGTTATTTTCAACAGGCATTCTTCAGAAACGAAAAAAGAACGGAATGAGTCATTTTCCACAACCTCTTCAGAAACGAAAATGAACAGAACGAGTCATTTTCCACAAATGATTTCTTCAGGAACAAAAATGAACAGAATGAGTCATTTTCCACGATTTCTTCAGGAACAAAAATGAAAGAATGAGTCATTTTCCATGATTTCTTCAGGAACGAAAATGAACAGAATGAGTCATTTTCCACGATTTCTTCAGGAACGAAAATGAACAGAATGAGTCATTTTCCACGATTTCTTCGGAAATGAAAATGAACAGAACGAGTCATTTTCCACAGTTCTTCAGAAACGAAAATGAACGGAACGAGTCATTTTCCACAAACGATTTCTTCAGGAACGAAAATGAACAGAAGGAGTCATTTTCCACGATTTCTTCAGGAACGAAAATGAACGGAACGAGTCATTTTCCACAATTTCTTCAGAAACGAAAATGAACAGAACGAGTCATTTTCCATAATTTCTTCAGAAACGAAAATGAACGGAACGAGTCATTTTCCACAACTTCTTCGAAAACAAAAATGAACGGAACGAGTCATTTTCCACAAGTTCTTCAGAAGCGAAAATGAACGGAACGAGTCATTTTCCACAACTTCTTCAGAAACGAAAATGAACGGAACGAGTCATTTTCCACAATTTCTTCAGAAACGAAAATGAACGGAACCAGTCATTTTCCACAATTTCTTCAGAAACGAAAATGAACGGAACGAGTCATTTCTAAACACACAACCAAACTTGCTGTGGTTTCTGTGCACTGAATTTCATAATTATGTATGCATCCATAATTACGCAATTCCTTGCACAGTCCGCACAATTTGTTTGTAATGTGAAGGGGAGGAAAAATCAAACCTGTGATGAGTGTGACTAGACTACCATAAGGTCCTTTTAATTAGATCGACAAATGATCCTTTTAATTAGGCCACCAAGGAGTCCTTTCAGCTATCTCATCACATGATATTCCTAACCAGATTTTTGGATCAATCTGTTTAACTAGACCTCTCTAGGGGTCTAATTATGGAATAGTACCATATAATCCAAGGGTCTTTACTATTACGTAAAAGCCCATTGAGGATTTAATATAGTACCTTTGGATATCCTACTTTGAATCCCTTATACGAAGATATGGAAGATTCTACGAGGATTTGGATAACAAAGCTTGGATTACACAAAAACATAAAAGGAAACACATAAGCACATAATCACATAATTGTTTAATTGTTATTATCTTGTTATTGATTGCCATTAACTTGGCACCTCGTACTTCGTTTCTCTTGGAAGAAACGGGTACTTAGGATTTTCGTGGAAAACGCAAAAGATCATACAATGGAAGAAATTTGGGGGTAATCTGTTCTTCAAGGAATATGGTTCCTTGGTTGTTGGTATTGTAGAGGATATGTTTATACATGCAACCACATAAACATATTAAAATGTAAATGAAAGATTTATTTATAAACAATGATAACAATTGTTTCATGGACCTTGACAACAAAAGAAAATAATACATAAGACGTGATTATTTCTAAAGGGTGTTGTCTTCTAGTCGGTCAGATGCTCATCCCTATGCTGGATTTGCATTAGCAAGCTTTGGGCAATTTCTTCGGAAATGACCTATCTCGCCACAATTGTAGCAAGAACCTGGTGGAAAGCGAGCTTGAGCATGATTGTTGCCAGCTTGATTTGGTGCAACTGCTGCAACGCAAACTTTTGCTGGATGACCTTTACGTCCACAAATTTGGCATTCACGGCACATCACATTAGCATGATGATGAAGGTTACATTGGTTGCACAAGGGTGAAGTCCCATTGTATGGCTTCCTAGCAGGGGGTTGAGCTGGTTGTTTGGGGACGGCTTGACCATTGTGAGCGACCATGGCGAAGTTCTGAGAAGCCTTTCGCTTCTTTGACCTCTTAGGGGATCCAGTCTGCTCATCCATGGTCTTTGATTCCTCGATTGGTTTCGATTCCTCGACCGGTTTCTTGTCACCCTTTCGGAAAAGCTTACGTTTCCTGATCTGAGATTCAGTCAAGGTTGCAGATAGCTCAATGGCCTGCCTAACCGTAGTGGGGTTACTACCAGTAACAATGTCCTGAACTGAGTCAGGGAGACCATTAATGTATTTTTCGATCTCCTTATTCAAAGGCGTAACCATGGTAGGACACAACAGGCTCAGCTCCTCATATCGATCAGTGTATGCTCGATGTTCGCCGCTGTCTTGCTTAAGATCGTCGAATTCCCTTTCCAAGGCCCTGATCTCGTGACGAGGACAGAATTCCTTCATCATAAGTGCTCGAAGTTCTTCCCACGTTTGCGCCAGTGCCACTTCGGCACCCCTATCTCTCACTACACCGTTCCACCACGTTAAAGCTCGTTTCTCAAAGACACTAGATGCGAAATCTACCTTTCGCTCGTTTGGACATTGAACATGCCTGAAGGTGCTCTCTAGACTCTCGAACCATTGCAGAAGTGCAGTCGCTCCTTGAGACCCAGAAAACTTTGATGGCTTGGCTGAGTTGAACGTCTTGAAGTTGCAGAGGGCATTATTGTTGTTGATAGCTTGGTGACATTGGGCAACGATGCTCGGGATTGCAGCAGTTATTTGCTGTGTAATGACAGCTGCCAGATCGTCAATAGATACCGGATTTTCGCGTCGTGGAGGCATTCTAAAAGGGAAACAAGAGAGAAAATAAATGAAATGGCAGTGGGTAAGAATAGGATGTTACAATTACCAACCAAAATCACGGGTGATGGTCATTTGTTTGAACCATGAAGCAAACAAACGACACACAAGGGCTGAATCAAAGCAAATAGGTCCTCATAATGTATCGCGAAGACATGCTCGCCTATAAGTGAACACTCATCCCAAGAATTCCCAGGTAAGCACAACTGATCTCGCGTCTGATGAGATGTATACGAAGTGCTTGCCTAGACAGAAAACCCAGAATACAGGCATTCACCCTTCCAGTTTGCACGTGTTCACATTATTTAAAACCTAAAACCTTGACGAGATTTTGAAAACTCAAAGGGGTTCAAAACCATATAACAGAGGGTTCAAAACCTTACAATAGAGGGATCAAAACCTAGTAATCAATCATCCTAGAACATATGATTAGTTTTCAAAGCGGTTTTGAAATTTATGTTCTTGTTGTGGTCGTCGCCTAAGGATAGGTGACGGTATTGTTTTATGACTAAACGCAAGTAAACTCGCGTTAGGGTCCTAAGAAGGTTATAGACTAGGTCAAAGCATTACTAATAACCTAATTCCCTATAACCATTGGCTCTGATACCATCTTTTCTGTCACACCCCGACCATGTAGAACTTACAAAACGTGGCGGAAACGTCGGGGAGTGTTGTAACAGAATTAATCGTTTCAAATCCATGGCAATTAAAGTTTCGTTTTATTAATCAAACATGAGAGTTTACATTGTTTAAACAAGAAACAAAGGGTACATAACATAAATTAACTAGTTCTTGTCTCGTTTTAAGTCACTAAGGCACAGGTCCGCCTAAGTATGGCTTGATAAGTCCTATATATCATCTCCTGAAAAACACATGTGAAAATAGGTACGTCAGCATAAAAATGCCTGTGAGATACATAGGTTTTGTGAAAATAGGATTCATGACTTATGTTTGAGAAAATGTTTAGTCATGAACCTTGTAATTTGCTTTGTCTTGTAAATCATTTGAAAAACGATAAGATCAGATGATATGTATAAATAAATGTAAGGTTAAATGAATAACCATGTAAAATGAGTTTGTATAAGATAAGTTGTTTGTAAAACAATGTCTTGTGAAAAGTATGTTATTTGTATAAAATGTTATACGTCTCAAATTGAAATGATTCAAATAACGCTACGACATGTAATACCATACAATCACTTATATATAGGAAGTACCAGTGGCGTATCCACCATGCTTGTATCATATTACACACGCCTCGTTACTTAATCACTTACTCAAACCAAACAATCAATGTAAGATGTCTATGTTTAAACCAATTGCCAAATGTATTGAATAATATGCCAAAATGTTTATGTCAAGATGTAAATCATGTAATGTGTATATAAATGTCAAAATGTAAGCATGTGATGAATAACAAATGTACTAAGTATGATGAACAATGCAACGATTGGGCATACATAGCATGTGAACTGTACTAAGTATGCAACAATAGACATACATAGCATGAAATGTAATGTAAAACAATGTACTAAGTATACACACAATGGGCATACATAGCATAAAATGTAATGTAAAACAATGTACTAAGTATGCACACAATGGACATACATAGCATAAATGTATTGAAATCATGTACTATAAATGTACTAATGAACATAGCAAGTATATGATGTGAAAACATGGAAAGCATGAAAGTAACAAGTAGGCACATGTGTTCCACCCCAAAACGTTTGGAAAACAGTAAAAGAGGGGTCTATGTACTCACTTGAGATTGCTCAGAAGTCCTAAGATAACCACCAAGCAATGCTAGAGATCACGGAATCAAACGGCACCTAGTATAGGTAACTATGTTAATAAACCGGACCTATATCGGAGGATCGGATAGAATGAGGGTTCGTAAACCAAACGAGTATGGGAACTCGTGTAATATGGTTTAACAAAGCCTACATACTAAATGAAACCTAACATAAGTGTTTACGACCCATTACGACCCGTTTAGGCAGCTTATGCTACTTTAACGCGTCGTTCGCGTAAAACGCGTTCGGACCGCCTAACTAGTCCTATGACAAGTAAAATATGCCTTAACATGTCTAATATTGTTACCGAATCAGTTTAGATACCAAAAGTTATATTACATTTGCTTAAAATGAATTTTGGCGTAAAAAGGGCATTTTGGTAATTTACCTAAGGCATATAAATTACCTATCATACAACTACTTAAACGAAGCGACCATAAGGTATAACCTCGGAGGGTTATTCCCTATATACTATGGACACCTAATGCGTTTGGTCGGATCCTAATGATCGACCAAATGGGTCGGGTTCGAAGGAATAAGCGATTTATTAGATCGCTTACCCTTACGACCCTAGACAACGTGGTAATCAGTAGGCATAGTCCCAAAGGGCTATAACCATCGTGATTACAATCACGTTGCGAAGTTCAAACGAACTTCGCATTGACCATAAACTGGTCAACGCAGAAAGTCAAACAAAGTTTGACTTTCGGACTCGAAAAGCAATAAAAGAACGAAAGAATACTTACGAAGGGTCCCCGAATGCTAATCGTGATTCAAGTAGCTCAGGTATGAAACAATGGTTTCAACTTAGAGCTTCTCAAATCAGATTCTAGTGAGTTTAGAAGCAAGTGGGGGTGGGGTATTTATAGGATTTCCCGAACCATTAAGATCGTTTCTTGGAAACCGTGCTTTGATCTTGGCCACACACCTCAAGATAATGGTTTTACAAAACCATGTGAGCCCATGGTATTTCCCAAAAACATGTGCACATCAAAACCAGCCCATAGATTCCCCAAAACCATTTGCAACAAGTGGAATGGACCAGATTCGATGTATCAGCAAACATCCTTCAGAAATGACAGTTTTGGTCCCTGTTGTGTGTTTAAGCCATTCCCGGCATGTTTAAGGCCCGTTAAGCCAACTTTAAGGCCCTAAAATGATGAATAAACATTGTGGACATGAAACATGCTCAAAAATATGTCGGATGTCGGTTCCTTTGGTCGTACGATCGCGATGTTCGCTTAATTACGACGGAATGCGCATAAGCGCGAAAAACGATCCAAAAGACGCAACGAATGGATTTTTCTTATGCCAAACACTAAAATAAAATATTTTAGTGCTTACATAAATTTTTGGATGTCCGGAAGTATTCAGAACGTAAGTTATGCGCGAAAGTGCAAACTTGTGCACTTTTTGACGCTTTTAGTCCCTGTATGTCCCAAAAGTATATTTTAGCATACCGAACCCGTAAAAGCCTATTTCTAAGCTATGTAAAGGATATTTGTGGTATGTTTAACTTATGGTCATGTTCCGGAATGTCTGTTATAGTTCAAATTGGCATACTTTCGCAGTTTGTCAACTTTAGTCCCTGTAAGCGATTTAACTTGATTTTGCCATACCAAAGCCTTCAAAACTTATTTCTAAGTTATGTAAAGGTTATTTAAGGTATGTTAAGCCTATTTCACTATTACAGAGTGTTCGTTGCATTAAACTGGTTATATTTACGCATCAGTGCGCGTATAACCTTCCAGAAGGCGATTTAGAGCTTGAAATCGAACAAGAGTTGATATGTGCAAACGATACACATATTTTTACAAATACCAAGTATGAAATACAATATTTCATTGGTTTGGCATTTGTTTGATGGTCGCAGTGACACAGGTGTCACACCTGAAATACATGTAATTTTGAAAACATCAACAAAAGTTGAGCGAGTTCATGTGTTTTGTATAAATACTGATAAACTTGTAAGCGTTTAAGAGACTCCTTTGAAAACAGGTATGAAAAGCATCTATGTACAGATCAAATTAATGTTTTGCAAGGACATTAATGCATGTGAAGACATAGGGAGTACTCAATATGAATAGGCTTATACCCTCGTCGAATTCCCTCGACTGTGTCGAATTCCCCTCGATTGTGTCAAATTCACCTTGACTGTGTCAAATTCCCTTGACCATATCAAATCACCTTGACTGTGTCAAATCACCCTTGATTGTTGTCGAATCACCTCGACTGGGACACCAAAGCACTCAAGTGGTCACATAAGGACCATGAGTGGGGCTCGGTCGTACCCGTTAGATCTAACCTTCGTCCATATTTCTTATGAGAGTTAGTGGCATTTCAATTTCAATCTATGCTCACATGATCTAATAGTTCATTACATAGCCCAATCATAACATTTAAACATTCATAACATGTATTCCACCCCCGAGAGTTATAAATCTGAAAATAGTAAAAGAAAAGGGGGACATGAACTCACAGTTTTGCGTTCTTCAATTCGACGTAACTCAAGCTGCTACTAGTAACGTACTACGGTGTAACTCAAGCTGCTACTAGTGTGCACGACTACCTACAACGTACTACGGTCTATTAGGCGAGCGGGTCGTGCCTTGACTTAGTATTAATTAGTGTCTTTGAGTTACGTTTCTTTGTGTTCTTAATATTATTCCAAGTTATATAATTATTTGTTAAAACAATAAATATTATAACTTAAATTATATTGATGAATTTTGGAATATTAGTTAAAGTAATACATTTTAACTTGTCAAGTTTATGTATTTGTACTTGTATAACTTTCCAAGGATAGGTGTATTTGTATTCGTATTCTTATCCTTCTATATTTTTGCCGAGTATCGATGACGTATTCCGGTGTGTAATTAGACGTACGAGAATACGTATTTTTATTGTGTTTATTAAGTATCTCATACTTAATTTTTGTATTAACTTTTTCGGAATAATATTTCTAATAAAAATACATCAATATATATTCCCAAAATATATATTTTAAGAAATATTACATAGAAAAATTATTTATAATTTTTCCTTGGCAAAAATATTTATACTTTTCATATAAGTCTCAAAAATAATATATTTTCAAGTCTAACTTAGAATATATATATATATATATATATATATATATATATATATATATATATATATATATATATATATATATAAATCTATTTTTCACCCAAAAATAATATGTCCAAAGTTTATTTAAGAAAATATATATTTTCTCACAAAAATAATATATCTTCTAATAATTCCAAGAAAATATATATTTGTACTTACCCAAAATAATATATTTTCTCCTTGTAAAAAATATGATATATTTTGTAATTATTGTAAAAATCATATTTTTGTTTTCTTGGTGTCCAAAATACTAATTACCAAATATACTTACGAATTTATTTCAGGAATATTTTTGTGAGTTATATTCCTTGTTCGGTTTCTTCCAATATTTTGGATATATTTTGTATATTCATTCTCTTGGAATTTTGGTAATATTTTGGCTTGTAATTTCTTGGTATTTTGGTGAGTTATATTATTTCAAGTCCTAAAATAATATAACTAATACACATAATATACAAATAATCACACACATGGTGACATCTAAATATATATTTCCCAAATACATATTTAGTCACCTTTATTTACAAAAACCAACCTCCAATATTTATAATCTTGTAACAAAAATTATGGCAAACTTTATATAAAATTTCATGGTTTAAAATATACTTGTAATTATTTGCTTGAAAATAATTTTTCTAAGTACTATATTTTTAGAAAATTTTGTCATAGTTTCCCCTTAAAAATGGAGGTTTCCATGCTTTCAAAGCATATCATTTTCTTTTATAAATCACCACAATCAACAATAAACCAATCAACACTTACCAATTTGCCAAAATCAAGCATAAATCACTAGTTCATGAACTTGAAAATTCATAAAATTTTTTAGTAACTTACTAGTGTGTTTAGTAAGCTTAGTTACCCTTTAAAGTGTGATTGTTTATTTAAAAACATCATTATTAAAGAAGTTAGATGTTTACAACTTGTAAATAAATTTTCTAAAAATATTTCTTCTTGAGTTTTTCTAGTTAAACACATGATTCTATACTTGATTAACCACTAAAAATGTGGTTCATTTGTTTAAGAACCAAGTTTATGTAAATCTTGTATTTTATTCTTGGTTTCTTGAAAAATATTTCTTGAAATCATATACTTACAAGATTCTCATTACACTTTGATCATCTTTATTCAAGAAAACAATTTATACTTCAAGTTCATGCTTAAACATAAGGATGATCTCTTGAGCTTTAACATAATCATCCTCTTATCTTGCTAGATTATGTCTTTAATCATTATCCAGCATGATCATATGATGTTTAACATCATTAACATAAACAATCAACAATCAAGTAGCATAACAACACTTAACAACATGTATTCTTATGATTTTTAAGCTTATGTTTAAGATTTATGTTCTTGATCATTAGTGTTCTTCATGTTAAGTTACTTGTAATATCTTTTAACCAACTAAATAAGATGTAAAATGGGATGTAGATGATCTTACTACTAGCTCAAGGCTAGGGATGACCACAAGATGAAGATGAGGTGGTTAAAAGCACTTGTAAGAGGTCCTTCAACATCCAAAGCTTCCTAGCTTCCTAACTATGCTTCTTACACCTTATGTTCACCTTGGAATGCATTGAATGGGTTGAAAAATGGGGAGGTAAAAATGTTGATACGTCTCTTGAAACAGAGAAAGTTGTTGAAGATGAAGTGTTTTCTGCAATTTCTGACCACGAGAAAGAGGCAGCTGGTGACAGTGGTGAAGAAAGTTCCGAAACAAGCCTTGATAGACGAATTAAATAAGGTAAAAAGGCAGATGAGGAATCTGCAAAAGCTAAAGCCTTGAAGAGGCAGGCTAGAGGTGACAACGACGATGTCTATGTACCGCCAGGGAATGAATCTGAGGAAGAAAGGCCAAAAAGAAAGCTGGTCGCGTAAAAAGCAAACCAGTGGTTCAGAAGAAGAAAACTGGTTCTCGTGCAGTAAAGTCAAGGCGAAAGTATTTGAGGAAAACACGTGAGGCTGAAAGTGCTATTCCACCACCCCCAACATCACCTATTCTACATCACCTATTTCATCTCCCGTCACAACCTCACAACCACCCATTACACCATCACAACCACCTGTATCACCACAACCACAACCACAACCTCAAACATAACTACAACCACAACCACAACCACAATCTCAACCACAATCACAACCATCACCACATTCAACCCCTAAATAGCCAACACCTCCAGCACGTCAAAGATCTACACCTCGTCCTGAACCAAGGGTTTCTTTTTCTTGTCAATTCCCTAATATAGAAGATATTCCGTATAACGAAGGTTTCGATCATGATATTTTCAATGATATGAAAGCTGCTGAATTGGAGAGTCGAATCAAAGTGTTGGAAGATAAGAACAAAGTGCTTGAAGAGCAGAATGCAGTGTTGGATGGTAGAATGAAGTTTATTGAGAATGGTCATGAGTAAAGAAGACTATGATAGAATTTCTGGCAATTGATAATGAATTGTGAAAAGTGATGAATGAATTAGAAGATGAAAGAGCCAAGAGCAACAAACGTTTTGATATGCTTCAAAAGGTACTTGCCAACAACTTAGGGATTGACTTTGCTGCCGAATATGAAAGAATTAAAGTACAAGAGGCAAGATAAAGAATTGCTAAGTGAGAAAAGAAAGCCGAAGAAGAATCAAGGGCTCTGGGAAAGGGAAAAGGTGTTACTGAACTGTGACTATTGAACCTACGCTAGAAGCTAAATCTGAGCTAGGTACAAGTACCATTGTTGAAGATCATCCGTACAACTATGTGCTTATTGGTAAACCTATTGATCTATCTGATAACGCAATGAAACAAAAGATAGACGAACGAAAGAAAGAGTTAGAGAAAAGGAGGGCTAAAGTAGAGACTGAGAAAGAGGATGATGAAAAATATGATGAAGATAAGGATGATCAATTAAAGAAAGATGATAAAGACGATGATGACAAACGAAATGACGGAGATGATAATCAAGGAGGCACAAGGCTTATAGTTGTATCAGCAAAGATTAATGAATCGTTTGATTATGATGTGGAAGAAGGTGAATTTGTCCATAACTACACAAAGGAGGAGATAGCAGTGATGTTTGGAATCGATGAAAGCTCATTTGAATTTGATTTTGAAGAGGAGTTAAGCAATATCAGTGCTTTCGAGTCGAACAACTATGTCTACAAACACATACTAGAAGCTGACAATTATGACCGTGTGATAGTCGAAGATGCTTCTGATTTTGATGATGATGGGGCTAAGTATTCTGGAGTTGATGCTGATAGTTTTCCTACTTTTGAGGAACTATTCAGCGAGTCAAATCAAGATATGTTGAAAAGAAAGATTGATGAAACGATTTCTGAAGGAAATGTGCCGAAACATTTATCAAGAGAAGAAATAGCAGAAGCAAAGAAGACATGGTTTAAAGAATTGCTGAAGGAAAGAAAGTTTAAGCGACCACTAGCTTTCTTCACACGAGACAAAGACTAATCTCTTGGAGATATCTTAAGCTAGGGTTGGCTACCAGACTTGGATGTTTATGCAGTAAAGCGTGAATTCGAATTTTAATACTTCCGATATTTGAATGATTTGAAGAGTCTGCCTTCTTGGGATATCGAGGAACTTGTGCAGACGAGAAGCATTCACTTTCAAATGAAATTCCATGATCAAAGGCTGTGGAGGTTGATCAAGTTTGAAGCTACTCACGGTTTTAGAAGATGGAAACCATTCATCCCTAAACGAAGAATCAAGTTCGACAAAGTCACAAAAGAAAAAGATGTTACGTTAGTAATGAAGCGTCCGAGAGTGATGAAGAACTTGCCCCTGATGAAGATAGAACATGATTTTCATGAATTCTTTCGGTGGTGGCAAATGGATCCCGAAATAAGTGATGTTGTTATTGTGCTTAAAGCTAAAGACACTAGGGAGTTCATTGAAGAATTAAATCCAAAAAATGAAAGAAAGACATAGAATATGGGGCTTGTGGAGAATAATCAGAATACTAGACCTGATGTGGCTAGTTAACTGCTCTAAAGACGATGTCAAATGTCTGTTCTTCAACAAGATATGCTTTGATGAAAAGGAGAAGACTCAGGCAATGCAATACCAAGGCGTAATCAACATATGTTATGCGCACGATATTAATTGTGGAAAGATGTGGGAATCGAAATGGAGAGAGCTTGAACGTGAAGAATTCTTGAAAGAGCAGAAGAGATTGGAGAAGACTGAAGAGAAAGGAAAAGAACCTCGTCTTCGAAGGTTTTAGTTTATGAAGTGGGCGCCAGCAACAGATCAGACACTGATACCTTCAGAAGAGTGAAGAAAAACAAGAAAGAACTTCTTTGGACGCTGAATGTTTATTTGTTAATGTTATTGCAGGATTTTGAAGGCTGACCAAGACTACGACAACATCCAAGGAGAAGTTTGTTGATGCAAGATGTTTATTGTCTACTTCTTAAGTCTAGTCGAGTCATGTAATAGGGTTTTAATGTTAGAATTTGAAGTTTTACATGTGTTTTGTAACACTTCATACGAAGTGTGCTCACCTCGTACGAAGTGATGATCACTTCGTACGAGGTGATGCTCCTTTGTACGAAGTGTTGAGTCCTACAAATAGGGTTTGGGTCATTTCATGTATAGAACTTTTGCGTGACAGACGGCGAAGCTCTGTCGGATTTCAGGCTCGTTGTAAACGTTTAATAATTGAATGAAATCAATGAATTAATGAAATATACATGTAAATTGTCACTATTCTATGAAAATTCCCCAATCATGGACTAGATACAAATTAGGTACCTTTTCATAAGGAGAATCACGATCCTGCAGTTATCTTGCGTTTAGATTCCTAATACAATACCATCACCTATCCTTTGGTGATTACCAAAAACAAAGCATAATCCATTCTTAAAAGCCTAAAACAAATCATCAGCCTTTTTAAGCCTTTAATTTTTCAAAATCTCATCAAATTTTGGGTTTTAATAATGTGAACATCTGCAATCTGGAAGGGTGGATGCCTGTACCCTGAGTTTTTAGTCTAAGGCTAAAATGTTCGTACAAATCCACTTAATCGGACCAGTCACTCTAACCTGGGAACTCTTGGGGGGGAGGGTCCACTTATAGGCTAAATCATGTATTCGCGGTACATTATAAAGACCCATTTACTTTGATTAGTTACTGTGTGTCGTTTGTTTGTTTTAAGTAACGAAAAAATGATCACAATCCTTATGTTTCGTCGATATTTTTAACATTTCTTTTTTACTATCCTTTATCAATTTCACTCGTTTTCTCCCATATTTCCCTTCTCTTTTAGGATGCCTCCTCGTTGCAACGCTACTCAAGACGCCGAAATGGCAGCTCTAATTTCTCAGCAGATAGCTACTGTACTCCCAAACCTTGTGACCTAACAAAACCAAGCCAACAACAACAACAACAATGCACCTGCTCTGTGCAACTTTAAACAATTCAATTCGGCTAAACCACTCAACTTAATTGGTTCTAAGGGAGCTACTGGGCTCCTACAGTAGTTTGAGAGTCTTGAGAGCACATTCCGTCATGTTCAATGTCCGAACAAGCGCAAAGTAGAGTTTGCATCGAGTGTATTCCAAAAGTGGGCACTTACATGGTGAAACAGAGTTGTGAGAGATAGGGGTGCTGATGTAGCAATGGCTCAGACGTGGGAGGAGCTTAGAGCTCTCATGATGAAGGAATTTTGCCCACGCCATGTGACGTGATGTCATAGTCTCACGCAAATTAAAACCAATTACAGCTAATAGATAGCAGTAAGTGGGTGTCGAACACAGGGAGTCTATGGAATATTTGTTGATTATGTAGCTTTGTGAATTAACTAAAATTAAACTAAATTGCAGAAATTAAAATCTAGAAGTTGATTGTTTGGTTATTAAGAACTAAATTACTAACTAACTGCAATTCAAGATTGGTTGTTAAAACAGATTAAGAGAGAATGATCATCTTAGGTTTCCGGTTTCCTTTAACAATTATGTCTAAATCCAACTAGAAAGAGTCACATAGACATGACTCATGCATAAACGTTTGTTATGATAAAAGGGAACTAAGTACTCGGATTAGAGAAATGCGAGGTTGTTACACGATGACCAATAAACCAATATCCAACCCTAACCCCTCTCGTGATATCTCGATTGTCAACGACACCAAGAACGTACGGTTTGGACTAAGATCAAAACATCAATTAACAATTTACAATCAAACATTCATGCATCATAATAAACATAGCAAACATACCAAGTTCATTATTCTAGAAATAAAGATAAACACACAAAAGTCATAGATAAAACCTTCAACCTAAGATGATCACCAAAGTTTAGCCGGACATTGTTTGGTGGATCATCATAACATAAAGATTAAAGTTCATAAGAATCAAAACACAAACCGAAATGTTTAGAATTGTTCACCAACACTTTCACAAGCCAAAAATCGCCCCTAGCACTTTGAGAAACGTCTCCAATGATGAGATATGTGAAAAGACACTTGAAAATGGATTAATAATGGGCAGTTACACATTTTGCGTCAGAGTCTACCGTAACTTACGGTAGCTACTGTAAGTTACGGTACCAACAAAATGTTTACGCTGGTGAGCTACTGCCATACGGTGGGAAATGGAACATTCAGGGGCTACCGTAAATTACGTTAGCCACCGTAATTTACGGTAGGGCCTTGAAACTCTCCTTTGTTTCTTCATTTCAATCCAAGTGAAACTCGTTCCAATCCATTCCCATCCAAAGCAGTATTTTCCTCGTTTTAGGCTCTGAACACACCTGAAACACAAACAACAGTAGTTATCTAATTCAAGATAATTACATAATTAAATGGGGGATTAACTCATATTTTAACACACTTAAGGGTTGTCCCATGGACCACCCGTCACATCCCCACACTTAACCGTTGCTTGCCCCCAAGCAACCCATCAAAAACTATTTTCAAGTGCACAAGCGATCAACGTAAACCAAGCAAAAACATGTCATCCTTTTACTAATCTTTTCCTAACACCCATGCAACACACCCCTCACTATATCTCTCCTCTCGGTGACAAGTAAAAACTAGCAAAGCTAAGCTAGACACACACAAGGCAAATGGGTGATTGCACAACTATATGCTTGTACTTAAATCGATCCTCCGCCTAAACATCACCAAAACATGAATGCAAATCAAAGGGACTTGAGGGTTGTAACATGGCTAGGCATACGGGTAGGAAATGGAAATATATATGTATAGTAGCGAATGACTTAACCCGGTCTTTTTTTACACATTAAACAAACAAAACAAAAGCAACTATATACGAACTAACTCATGCATCATTTTTTTTTCATTTTTCATTGCTTTTTCACTTTTTTTTTCTTTTCTTTTTTTCTTTTTTTAACATAGCAAACATAGTGCATAAACAAATACATACTAAAACAAGCTACTAACACTTACAAGACCGGGTCAAATCGGGTAAATTTTTTTGGGGAACTAGGTATGGGTTAACAATTGATTGGCTTTAGGCTCAAAATGGGCAACTAAATGTGCAAACCCCCGCCCCTCTCACTACCAAGCTTATATATATAACTTATCAGGTCCAACCCCCCAAATCCCACACTCGCACACACATGACGAGGCTACCTAAACGCCCTTATCCTTTCCACATTCATGTTTAACTAAAGCCTCAAACCGTATTTAAGCACAAGTTCTATTGCACCCCCACCCATTGCCACTCTCATCAAAGATAGAAATTATTTATTTACATTAGTGGATTCAACTCTCACCAAGAAAAAGGGTAAACAAGGGTTGCCGGTGTGTCACTCGGGGTTAGTACAAAGTGTTCAAATTTAAACAATGTTTCGCTTGATTTAAAAATTTTAAATACCATCAAAATTTTCCCCATCCCCACACTTGGAATACATTGACCCCAATGTATGGCTTTGGAAGGAAATGATCGCTAAAAACCCATTCAACATTAACAATAGCTTAGACACTCAAACCCCAAATTTCTTTTTGGTATTTTCTCATTTTTATATATTTTTTTCTATATAAACACACATTAACACCACCAACTAACACAACCCGACACATAACATCAAAAACCAGTACAACACCCATCCTCCCAACCATGAACATAAGCAAACGAATATCTACAAAAATGTACAAGAAAGAGCACCACCTGGCTAGTAGTAACGCGGCTGAGGAGGCCCGAAGATGGAAGTCATCATCTCCGAAAATTCCCCAAAAGCAAACGAACCGCTTCCACTACCACTTCATCCTTGTTGTGTGGTGCCACGCTGTTGATCCTGTCAGGGGTCCACCCATTGTGAATGATATAGCGGCGGTGTCGGATATGAAACGCTACCATCATAAGGTGGCAATGACGAATAATCCACCGGAGGTGGATCCACAACTACCGGCCGCCCCGCATGCCAATCATCATGCATGCGCCGACTTTGATCATCAATATACCTATTGTTCATTTCTTACTCAAAGGCGTAAGAATGAGTGCGGTTCCATGACTCCTGTCGATCAAAGCTATGCTTCAATGCCCGCTCCATACTCGCTCCCATCCAAGTTTGATGATCAAAGAATGTTCGCTCGGACCCCGACCAAGTATCAAATACCGATGATGGTGGACGTTGATTTTCAATAACCTCTTGCATGGTTCCCTGATACGCCTAATTTGGCTCATAAGAGCGCTCCGTGTAATCAAAGAACCGTCCACCATGCACATGGCTCCCACTCGGACCCCCTCGGTCCACATTCATGTGCTCCACATGCGGTTCATCAGTATAATCATCATCCCTACTCCGGGGCTCATCATCACTTTCGGGCTCATCCTCCTCGCCCGGTAACAATGCTCTCGCATCAACCTTCAATGCACGCCACCGCTGACCTTCCGACTTTAACTTATGATATCTTTCCGATTCATCATAAGTCCACCCAATTCCCATTCTTCGAATGTCAAACGGTCTATGTCTCTTCATGGCCCCCTTATCCTCCGGTGTAATAGCTTTAAACATTTTAAGCAACCCCGTGATTATGCGACAATAAGGGATTATGTTTCTTCCAACTTTATTTCGGCATATCCACACATTGTTAATCACCAAGTACCAGAACGGAAAACAGGGTGACCCATTAAGCAAAGAGTAGAGAATGGGCACCTTGGGAAACCTAACTTCTTGTTTATCCCCTTTCCTCGGGATCACATTGTAAATGCAAATCATCAGCAACAATTTAGCCTCAATCTTCAATTTTTTTCTATAAAGCGTGCCATGATAAGTACCCGGTAAAAACAACGCTTCCAACATGCCGTTCCATCTTGGGTGAGCTTCCGGCTTAAGAAGTAAATCGTCGAGACTTGGGATCATATAATCTAGTGCGGGCAAACTATCATACTTTGCCAACTTCCTCAAAGTATCAAACGACATCTCCACTTCAATACCGTTCACGGTGCCGGTAAGCTTCATTTGTTGCGGCTTGTTATACTTGTTACATGTTAGAGTGGCCATCCACTCTTGAATTTCATCCTTGAACAAGTTCTTGCTATCTTTATCATAGCAATTCAGCGCCGCCTCCCAACCCAAAGCTCGGAATCTAGCAAACACATTGAAAGGACCAAACTCCACCTCCTTAACTTCTTTTTCACAAATGAATGTAGCTGCTTTGTCTTTAAACGATTCATACGGACATTGAACAATGTTGGCTGCCACTCTATCGGTTGGTCATCTAATGGACCCGCTTCCCATACCGGCTTGTCCGCCGGATCCAAATATAGCTCTTCCTCTTCATCGCTATCATCATCTCTTCCAAGATACCTCCGCTTGTTTTGTTGACTCTCCGCTGGCTGGCTTGATGATCCAGCATGCTCTTTTCCTCTTCGACCCATGTTCCTGCACATCACAATCACAACAAACCAACAAACAAAATCAACTCCCCTTTTTATCCTAAAATCCCCACACTTCCTTGTTACTATGGTTGTAGATGCTAATACACAAAATGTTTCATATTATATTTTCACAAAAATTGGGCATGATGCCTCTACAATGTAAAGGTTCCCAAAAGTTCAAAAATGTAGCATCAACCTAACATCTAAAACCATAACAATCTTCCAAACTACAATTTCATGACATAAACTAAGAACAAGCAAGTGTGTGTTGTAACAAGTAGAACATTAACCTTCAATCTTACAATGCATCATCAAAAACAGTAAAAACATTACATACCTTGAGTTTATAGATGCAAAGACACAATGAAACACCAAGAAACAAGAAACCTTCAAAAGCCCCAAAAATTTCGGACCTAGGGCTTGAAATTCGGCCAAGAAAACGAGGTTTTCTTCCAAATCTCTACCCAAAATCAGAAATCTTGTGAAATTTTAGTCAAGTTAGACCCAAAATCACTCGATTTGGCCAAGAATTGAGAGAGATATGAAGGATTGAAGGTTTGAAGAAGTGGGGTTTCTTGAGAGATTTTGTGGGGAAGATGAAAGTGATAGATGAAATGTATGGATGGGGATTATACATAAATTTTGTGTGGCTAGGGTTGAGTTCACATGATTGATTAGAATATGTATTTTTTTTATTTATTAATTTGTCACACCCCGAATTTCCACGTGTTACCGGTGGGCCCGGTAGGGGAGTATTGTGACGTGGTTGGCAACATAATAGTCAAACAACACAATATTTAAATGCACAGCGGAAGCAAAGTATAGATTCATTTCAACCAAAAGATATTGTAATATTAAGTATCACAAATAGTCGAATATAAATCCACAGGTAGATCAAAATAAAAAGGAAACAATTGTTCAACAGTTTATGACATCCAAGCTGGCGAGACTTATTGTGGATGCTAGGAGACAAGCCAGCCTATTTCGCGTAGTACCTGCACTTAACCTTTTTGAGAAAATACGTCAGTTTACACTGGTAAATACAATCAACCGACTCATTTTTAAAAGAGTTTAAGAAAATGCATTTAAGGCACAAGGCACAAATAATATTTTATAACTTGGGATAATTATTTAAATATAATACTTGTAAACGAATTACATGTTTCTTATGCGTTCAGTAGTCCGATCCGTAGACCGGATTAAAGATCAATAGACACACCACTTTATATAATGAGACACTGACAGGTGTACGCCTACACCTGAGTGCTAAGGTCGTGGCCATTTCGTAAAATGATGCCAGGGATATCCGGGACATGGTCATTAACCCCCCAAAGGCTTTAAGCAAACAAAACATTTCAAAACGTAGCATATCAATGATTTAACCTCTATTCGATTAAAGATTCAATGCCGGACCAAGCGGTATTTTATATACCGTACCCCAAGCCCGTATAGGGAAAATAAGTTAAAAGTATTTACCTGAGCAAGTATAGTTCAAAATCAGCGAGTGCAAGTATCTTTTACTGGTTCTCCTAATCTGGAACGAAGGTTTATAATAACCTATTAGAATCCTAACGGGTCTTTAGTTAAGCTTACGCTTAGACCGGTTAGTTTTAAAGATACGGTTCGTACGCACGATTAAGCGAAGACCGGATAGAATGTGATTTAGACCCGACAAGTTTGAAGACTTGCTTAATATGGGTATATGATACACATTCTGGATTTTTGAGATAAAACCGATAAGGTTTGACCCGTTTCGGCTAATTTATGTAAACTAGTTACATAAACCGAACCGAACGCGTATGAAGCGTAACGGGTAACCATAAGAGTCCTAAACAGGTTTCCTAAGTCAACATGCCTTAAATATGTCATGATATCAGTAGGATACCTTCCGTTATGCCCAAAACGAGTTTAATCGCATATTAAGCCCCGTAGGGGTATTTTGGTCATTTTAAAGATTATAAAAGGGATTAATTACATTTCTGTGAACCGGGTCTGAATACATCAGTAAATTTGTTTATTTTAACAGGTTATAACATTTGGTTATAAGTCTTATATGTCAAAATAGTTTTAAACTCAAACTATGCGTATAATACGCGTATAAAGCCGTTTTAAGCGACGTACGGGTTAAAATACGATTCTGAGTTTCCTGATCAGTTAAATAGGTTCAAAACACTCTATTTAATATTTAAAATCAGTAGCAATTGGATTGGTGTCAAAAGGATTTGTAAAACTCATTTTATGGCCGAAAAGGGTAAATTCGGTATTAACCGAATTAAGGCACTAATCCTAGCTTATGATCAGTTTAAAAATAATTAAAAATCTTCAAAATTCCCAAAATATTATATTACATCAGTGGGAAAAAGGTTTGGTGTCAAAAATGGGTTTTAGATAGGCGTTACGCTAATGACGTCATTTAATTACTAAGAATCGCTATAATTACGTCATTAAGCATAACTCCTAATCTGGACCTCCGCTTGATGTGATAATTTACAGACATGTCTAATAATCAGTAACTAAGATTATTTTACTTTCATATCTCCAAAAATCTCGTTTTATGATCATAAGGGCATTACGGTCAATATTTAGGCGATTAACGGAAACATCGGACAATTAAGGATTCATGTGGTATAAACGCAGAGGGTTATACCAACATGTAACTAGGTCCTAATGGAACTTTAAGGCATGTCTAAAACTATCTAAACCGGGTCAGAACTGAGGTCAAAGCAAAAGTCAAACTTTTGCGTCTTTCGGCTCCGAATCGGTTCAAAACAGAAAGTTGTCGAATCAAACAAGTGTAGACAAGTTCTTATACTTATTATCAGTTTATAAGAATGATAAAATAGGTTATACACTATTTACATCGTTAATCATGCATTAAATCAAACATAACAATTCTGTTGACTTTTTCGGAAGAAGTTTGACTCGACAAACGACATAGTTAGGATTGAAATCAGTGGGTGCCCTTTTAAGGGTTTAAAGCCTACATGATTACCAACTTATAACAACTTTCGATTCGACAAAACTCTGGACCATTTGTGTTTTATCGTGAAGTCAAACCGTAGTTACGACGGTTTGATTTCTAGGCTATAAACTAAGCATAACTGAATTAGAGAAGATCAAGGGTACTTACACTTGTCTAATGGATGATTTGGAATGCTTGGAATCTGCTTGTATGCTCTGGAAATGACCAGGAGGTGAATGCAAGATGAATGCAAAGAATGTGGTCTTTTATGTGAATTCAAACATCTTAGATCATCAACACATAAGTCTAGGAGTGTTACCAAATGACCAACATGTGTCCTACATGCTAAAAACCACCTTAGGCAGCCCAAGGTATCGAAAAACTTGCATGTAAGTCGGTTAGAAGCTGAAAACAGCCACCTGCCATTATTTTCTGCAACTGGCAGTCGTAGGCGGCCCGCGTGGCCTTTTTTTATCTGTGAGGCGGGCCGCGTGGCCCTTCTGGTCAGGTCACACATGATTTTCGTTATTGCATTTTGGTCCTTGGTCCCCCGAAAGGTCGTTTTCACTTGTTTTCCAGAGTTCTTATCCTATAATATTAACATATGGGGGCTTTAAGACTTATACCCACTTTGTTAAGTCCTCGGGTAACTTTGTGATCACCCGAAAAGCCCTAAATTTCAATGTTAACGATTCTAACCCTCACACACGAATTTTATCACAACTTTCTCATACGGTAACGAAACTTGGTGAAATTTTTATGGTACATTCTAGTGAGCATATTTAATCGTTACAAGGCTTCGGGTTTGCTAAAAGGTCACTCAGAGGTATATCTTAAACATGTTGACACATTTAACCCCTGTAGTTTGTAATCTCTCACTTTCTTTCACAATTCGCTTCGTATGATCCATGATCCATTCGTTTAAGGTTATAAACATCATGTAGGGTTATTGTAACGTATATTTATTCATTGTTGACACTTTGAACCCTTATATTTACACAGTTTCACTGTTTGTCAACTTTAGTCCTTCAAGAACATTCTTTCACACGTTCAAACCTATGACACGTGTCAACACATTATAGGACGTAAATTTTCGAGGTGTTACATCCTCACCCTCTTAAAAGAAATCTCAACCCGAGATTTACTGAAACAAGTAAGGGTACTTTTCTTTCATCATGGATTCAATCTCCCACGTGAATTCGGGACCTCTACGGGCATCCCATTTGACCTTTACAAAAGGTATATGCTTCCTTCGAAGCTTCCTTACCTGTCGATCTTCGATCGACAAAGGTTTTTCTACAAATTTCAAGCTCTCATCTATATGCACATCTGTATGGGGTATAACCAGTGATTCGTCAGCGAAACACTTCTTCAGATTGCAGATGTGGAACACATTGTGTATACTACTGAGCTCTTCAGGTAAGTTTAACTTATAGGCAACTGGCCCGACACGTTCGATAATCTCGAAAGGTCCTATGTATCTCGGGCTTAGTTTACCTTTCTTACCAAATCGCATCACTCCCTTCCAGGGTGACACTTTAAGTAGGACTTTGTCACCTACTTCGAAATGAAAATCCTTATGACTTGGATCAGCGTAACTCTTCTGCCTATCCCGGGCAGCTTTGAGACGGTCACGAATCTGGGCAATCTTGTCCGTCGTCTCGAACACTATCTCCGGTCCAGATAATTGGACATCTCCAACTTCTGCCCAACAAACGGGCGATCTACACTTTCTACTGTATAATGCCTCAAAAGGCGCAGCCTTGATGCTGGTATGGTAGCTATTGTTGTAGGAGAACTCAACTAATGGTAGGTGCTTATCCCAGCTACCACCCAAGTCAATTGCACATGCACGAAGCATGTCTTCCAACGTTTGAATAGTACGCTCACTCTGACCGTCTGTCTGTGGATGGTAAGCCGTACTAAAGTTCAAACGTGTGCCCAAGGATTGTTGGAAGCTTTTCCAAAAATGTGATGTGTATCTAGTATCTCGATCAGAGTTAATAGACACAGGTATGCCATGTAAAGCTACAATCTTATCCACGTACAGTTGGGCTAACATATCGGAGCTGTAGGTCTCCTTAATGGGTAGGAAATGTGCTGACTTTGTCAGTCGGTCAACTATCACCCAGATGGTGTCATTTCCTTTCCTTGTCTTGGGTAACTTGGTGATAAAATCCATAGTTACCATTTCCCACTTCCAAGTAGGAAGTTCAGGCTGTTGTAGCAAACCTGACGGTTTTTGATGTTCTGCCTTGACTTGCGCACATGTCAAGCATTTGGCTACATGAGTGGCTACAGACTTTTTCAAGACTATCCACCAATAATTTGCCCTAAGATCCTGGTACATTTTGTCAGCTCCAGGATGAACAGAATATTTAGAGCTGTGGGCTTCCTGGAGGATAACATCTCGGAGTCCTCCATAAATTGGAACCCATATCCGTCCATTCAATCTAAGAATTCCATCCTTACTAAGAGATAACTGCTCCTCAGTTACTCCTAGCTTTTCTTTAGGATAGTTAGCTTCCAACACAGCTTCCTTCTGTGCAACTAACAACATTTCTATCAAATTGTTCTTTATTTCCATGCGCTTGGCATTGATTCGGATGGGTTTCACCTTCTCCTTCCGACTCAAGGCATCGGCGACTACATTCGCCTTGCCGGGATGGTATCTTATTTCACAATCGTAATCATTCAGAGTTTCCATCCAACGGCGTTGCCTCATGTTCAAGTCCTTCTGGTTGAACAGATGTTGAAGGCTTTTGTGATCAGAATAGATCACACATTTTATTCCATATAAATAGTGCCTCCACAGTTTTAGTGCGAATACAACGGCACCCAACTCTAAGTCGTGGGTGGTGTAATTCTTTCCGTGCACCTTTAACTGACGTGAAGCATAGGCAATGACTTTGCCTTTCTGCATAAGCACACATCCCATCCCTGTGTGTGATGCATCACAATAAACTACAAACTCCTCTATTCCATCAGACAATGTCAGTACTGGAGCATTGCTCAACTTTTGTTTCAGAATATCGAAGGATTTCTGCTGCTTAGGACCCCAGTCAAACTTAATCTTCTTACGTGTCAGCGAAGTCAGGGGTGCAGCAATCCTTGAGAAATTTTCAATGAATCGCCTATAGTATCCTGCCAACCCTAGGAAGCTACGTATTTCTGTAGGCGTCTTTGGCTCATGCCAATTCATGAAAGCTTCAACTTTAGCGGGATCTACTTGGATACCACGCTCACTAACAACGTGTCCAAGAAACTGGACTTCCCGAAGCCAGAATTCACACTTTGAGAACTTGGCATAGAGCTTTTCTTTATGAAGTAGTTCCGGAATGTAGTGAAGATGCTTTTCATGGTCAGCTTGGTTCTTTGAGTAAATGAGAATGTCGTCGATGAAGACGATGACGAATTTATCTAAGTGCGGCTTGCAAACGCGATTCATGAGATCCATGAATGCGGCCGGTGCATTAGTGAGCCCAAAAGGCATCACTAGGAACTCGTAATGACCATAACGAGTCCTAAATGCTGTTTTGTGCACGTCTTCATCTCTAACCTTCAATTGATGGTAGCCTGACCTCAAGTCAATCTTCGAGAAGAAACTTGCCCCTTGAAGTTGATCGAACAGATCGTCGATTCTAGGCAAAGGATACCTATTCTTGATAGTAACCTTATTAAGCTCATGGTAGTCGATGCACAGACGCATCGATCCATCCTTCTTCTTGACAAATAGAACTGGTGCTCCCCAAGGAGACGAACTAGGTTTGATGAAACCTTTGGCTAGCAAATCATCTAGCTGCGTCCTCAATTCCTTCATCTCTGTTGGTGCCAACCTATAAGGCGCCCTTGCAACTGGTGCTGATCCAGGAATAATGTCAATTCTGAATTCTACTTGCCTATTTGGTGGCAAACCAGGTAGTTCTTCAGGAAATACTTCGGGGTATTCAGAAATGACTGGGATATCTCCAATCTTGGGTTTCGGTTCATCAATAATCACCTGTGCCATGTAGATGACACAGCCCTTCTTCAAACACTTTGAGTCTTTGAGTATAGACATTTTCTCGGGCAGCCCATACTGGGTATCTCCCTGGATAGTAAGTGATTCACCAGACGAAGTCTTGATCATCACTTGCTTCTTATTGCAAATAATCTGGGCCTGGTTATGTGATAACCAGTCCATACCCAAAACTATGTCGAAACCGGCTAGTTTTAAAGGAAGTAGGGACAAAGGAAAAGAGTGGTTCTTAATGGATATGAAACATCCATCTAATAAGGTTGAAGCGGTTTCTAAAGTGCCATCTGCTAGTTCCACCTCATACTTCACACTTAAAGTTTTAACAGGTAATTTCAACAATTCACAAAACTTATTATCTACGAACGACTTATCAGCACCTGAATCAAATAACACTCTCGCATAAACATCATTTACGAGAAAGGTACTTGTTATCACATTGTCGTCCTTGACGGCTTCCTTAGCATCCATCCTGAAGACCCTCGCATTGGTCTTCTTCCCCTCTTCATTCTTCCTTGTAAATTTTGGGCAGTTGGATTTGATATGCCCCTTTTCATTGCAACTATAACACGTTGCATCCTTTATCTTCTTGCACTCCAGGGTCTTATGTTCCGTAGACTTGCAAATCCCACAAGGCCTCGGCTGATATTGGGATTTTGAGTCAAGTCTGCACCTTCCAAAGTGGTGCTTCTTGCAAATTTTACATCTGGGTTTTTCACCCGACTGCTGACCATCCTTTCTAAATCCTGAC
Organism: Helianthus tuberosus; assembly: GCA_030545235.1. Lineage (NCBI taxonomy): Eukaryota > Viridiplantae > Streptophyta > Magnoliopsida > Asterales > Asteraceae > Helianthus > Helianthus tuberosus. The sequence continues at coordinate 44,419,958 of CM060429.1, read as the reverse complement.
CCCTTCTTTTGGTCATTGTTTCCCTTCTGCTTCTTGTCTGAACGTCGTGAGTTGTCATCCTCACGCTTCCTTTTTTCGTAATCAGTTTTCCTCTGTGACCTCAGCCTGACAGCATCCAAGGTAAGGGACAATGATATGTCCGCTACTGACCGAAAAGTAGTTGGTCTGGAGGCCTTCACATTTGCTTTGATCTCCGGTTCCAAACCCCCGATAAAACGAGCTATACGTTTAGGCTCCTGAGTTACCAAATATGGGACCAACCTTGACAAAGTATTGAAAGTGGTAAGGTAGGCCTGACAGTCTAGGTTTTTCATGAGCAGCGCCAGGAAGTCAGATTCAATTCTCTCAACCTCATGTTGAGGGCATAAATTTTCCTTGATTAGTGCCATGAACTGTTCCCAGGTCATGTTGTATAACGGGACTTTCCCTGTGGCTTGGATCAAAGATCTCCACCAGGCTAAGGCTTCTCCTTTGAAAGACTGTGAGACAAACTTCACGATATCCCTATTATGACAACCACTGATATCCACCACAGTATCCATTTCGTCCATCCAAGTCATGCAATCAACAGCTCCTTTTTCCCCAGTGAAGTCCCTGGGTTTGCACGAAACAAAGTACTTATAGGTGCAACCCCTATTACGGGGTTCTTGATCCTGTATGACTCTTTGGGATGGAACACTCCTTCGGTTTGACGAGTGGTGAGAATTACTGTTGTGGGCAGTGTGGGTCCTGGAGGGTGTTCTAGAGTGTGGTGCAGATTGGGTCCTTGCATGGGTACCACCTGATTCATGGAGCTATCTATCCATAGCTCTATTAACCGCATTATCTATCATTGCTTGTAATTCTGCACCCGCTACGTTTACTCGGGCATTATCATTCACTATCCCTGGGTGACTGTTGACCTCGTTTGAGTCTGCCATGTATCTTGAACTATAACATATCGACAATAATTTATTGGTGAATTTATTATAGAATTGTCTTTTATGGCAATTTTATTAACCATGGTAAACATAGACCATATATGGTTAATTTATTACTCACATAAATTTAGGATTTCTAATATAGTTTATCCTAATTATAAAACAATAACAGTTTTATTAGCACATAAGGCCTAGTCACAGGGACAATTTAGATTATAAGCTATGATTTCAGAGAATCAAAGCATGAAGGTTTGAACAAAGTTCATTACCTTTATCAGACAGGGTCACAGACTAATACTGTCTTTTGTCTCATATGAAAATGAGAAGGGCCCGTAGTCATTCTATTACCAATGGATGGTAAAAAGAACTGATCATATTTATTAATGATTTAACCCATGATTCAGAGATCATTTATTTGGGTTTAGAATCTTTGAAAAGATCCATATATAATAATAACACGTGTGTTTTTAACGAATCATGTCTGCCAGGAGTGTTAACATGTTTTCAGATGTTAACAGGGATTTGAATCTTTTTAACTCGCTTTACCATCTGGGCCAGGTCTTATAATGACATGCAGGCTAGGTTATACTTTTAAGATCCTTAATAAAATAACATAGGCAGATAGATTTTTAAAAGGAATGATTATGATTTATTTATTTCATATATAATTTAATTATGCATAACATAGCAAAGATGAAATTTATAAACTTACATTCCATTAAAACTAAAAGTAGTACATTTTGCCCTAAACGGGACTTTTCACATAAACACATGCCCACGCAAGAGCTATACAAATAATACATGTCCTCACAGGGACTGTTTACAAAAGTAAATGTCCACGCAGGGACTAATAGAGACAAGTCCACGTAGGGACTAAGTACAAAGGTAGATGTCCACGCAGGGACTACATACACACATAAATAAATGTCCACGTAGGGACTTGATTTAAACAAGGAAATACAACATATATATTGGGATTTAACGATCCCGTTTCTTCTTTCCCTTCAGCAAGTTTGCCAAACCACTCATAAATCCCTCATTCTTCTTACGCTCTTTCTGGAGGTCTCGCTCAACCTTGCCCAGTCTTTGACGGAGATCCTCCTGCTCTGGTGGAGAAAACCGTGGTGGCTGGTACTGTGGCGGCGGCTGCGCAGGTACTTGATATCCACGAGCTGGATTTCCTATTCCCCAAGGGGTTCCACAAGGTCCTTCTGGGTGAAAGGCATTGTAGTTCGCTGCTACTTGGTAAGGATCCTCAGCATAGTTATAGTTATGGTATGCCGGCGGTCCGTATGGGTTGTATGCTGCTGGGGCGGTATAAGCAGGGATAGGGTGGCCAAAACCCTGTGATGGTGGTGCAATAGGTGCCGAATTCACCTCTGAAACTGGAACTGAAGGTCCACCCATCTGTGGGCCTTCATATATAGGCGGGTAGTGGCTGCCGCTCGAGTGTTGAGGGGTGTTGAGACGAAAATCAACTTCTCGTGCTGAGATCCGTGCACCAGTCCTCCTACGTCTTGGTGGTTCTGGAGGCTCTAGATGAACTGGCGGTGGTGGAGGCGGTGGCGTGACTGCCTCATTACGTGGATCCCCAGAGGGATTTTGCTGCACGAAACGTGGATCCCCGGAGGGATCTTGCTGCTGCTGTGGCGGCTGTTGGTGAGGTGATGAGTGTTCAGATGGTGTATAGTATCACTCACAACGTTCGAACCGTGCCATGTGACTATCCGGTCCCTGGTATGGTGTTCCGTGAAAAGACGAACCGTCTGAGATCACGAAAGGATGGTTCAAGGATCCGGTTGAAGCCTCGACGAGATCTGTGTCCTCGTCCATATCTTGATCACCTGAAAAGTGATCCTCCGGTCCTAGTGGGTTAAAGCCCACGTGCTCTGGTAGGTACTCTGCTGGGTTAAACTGACCCTGAAAGACAGGAGTAGGGTCGTCGAAGGAACGGTGCGATGCTGATCGTTGCAAAGGTATGTATGAAGGTGGCGGATTGTTGGGCTCATTCTCGGACTGAGGCCCATATGAGTGATAATATGGAGGCGTGGAGCTATGTGAAGTAGATCGTCTGGAAGGCTCCTCGTAAACCCTCCAAGGTTCTTGTGGACCTGCACTCCTTGTAGATGAAGGAGTTCGTCGGCCCAAAGGCCCGGCCTCGTGGTCGTTAGGGGCTATCATTGGCTCCTTTCCTCGACTTCCTCGCCTGAATCTTGGCGGCATTTTTAAACCTGTCCATATAAACAAAGGTAATAATAAGGAAAAATAAAGGACAAAGTTAAAAGTAAAATAAAAACATTTTGGATTATTCCTAAGTTCTTTGTCTAGACTCGAAGATTTAGGAATGTGCAATTGTGTAACTGAGATTAAACACAAAAGGCTAGTGTTTAATTCACTCAGTGTTGGCTCTGATACCAACCTGTCACACCCCGAATTTCCACGTGTTACCGGTGGGCCCGGTAGGGGAGTATTGTGACGTGGTTGGCAACATAATAGTCAAACAACACAATATTTAAATGCACAGCGGAAGCAAAGTATAGATTCATTTCAACCAAAAGATATTGTAATATTAAGTATCACAAATAGTCGAATATAAATCCACAGGTAGATCAAAATAAAAAGGAAACAATTGTTCAACAGTTTATGACATCCAAGCTGGCGAGACTTATTGTGGATGCTAGGAGACAAGCCAGCCTATTTCGCGTAGTACCTGCACTTAACCTTTTTGAGAAAATACGTCAGTTTACACTGGTAAATACAATCAACCGACTCATTTTTAAAAGAATTTAAGAAAATGCATTTAAGGCACAAGGCACAAATAATATTTTATAACTTGGGATAATTATTTAAATATAATACTTGTAAACGAATTACATGTTTCTTATGCGTTCAGTAGTCCGATCCGTAGACCGGATTAAAGATCAATAGACACACCACTTTATATAATGAGACACTGACAGGTGTACGCCTACACCTGAGTGCTAAGGTCGTGGCCATTTCGTAAAATGATGCCAGGGATATCCGGGACATGGTCATTAACCCCCCAAAGGCTTTAAGCAAACAAAACATTTCAAAACGTAGCATATCAATGATTTAACCTCTATTCGATTAAAGATTCAATGCCGGACCAAGCGGTATTTTATATACCGTACCCCAAGCCCGTATAGGGAAAATAAGTTAAAAGTATTTACCTGAGCAAGTATAGTTCAAAATCAGCGAGTGCAAGTATCTTTTACTGGTTCTCCTAATCTGGAACGAAGGTTTATAATAACCTATTAGAATCCTAACGGGTCTTTAGTTAAGCTTACGCTTAGACCGGTTAGTTTTAAAGATACGGTTCGTACGCACGATTAAGCGAAGACCGGATAGAATGTGATTTAGACCCGACAAGTTTGAAGACTTGCTTAATATGGGTATATGATACACATTCTGGATTTTTGAGATAAAACCGATAAGGTTTGACCCGTTTCGGCTAATTTATGCAAACTAGTTACATAAACCGAACCGAACGCGTATGAAGCGTAACGGGTAACCATAAGAGTCCTAAACAGGTTTCCTAAGTCAACATGCCTTAATTATGTCATGATATCAGTAGGATACCTTCCGTTATGCCCAAAACGAGTTTAATCGCATATTAAGCCCCGTAGGGGTATTTTGGTCATTTTAAAGATTATAAAAGGGATTAATTACATTTCTGTGAACCGGGTCTGAATACATCAGTAAATTTGTTTATTTTAACAGGTTATAACATTTGGTTATAAGTCTTATATGTCAAAATAGTTTTAAAATCAAACTATGCGTATAATACGCGTATAAAGCCGTTTTAAGCGACGTACGGGTTAAAATACGATTCTGAGTTTCCTGATCAGTTAAACAGGTTCAAAACACTCTATTTAATATTTAAAATCAGTAGCAATTAGATTGGTGTCAAAAGGATTTGTAAAACTCATTTTATGGCCGAAAAGGGTAAATTCGGTATTAACCGAATTAAGGCACTAATCCTAGCTTATGATCAGTTTAAAAATAATTAAAAATCTTCAAAATTCCCAAAATATTATATTACATCAGTGGGAAAAAGGTTTGGTGTCAAAAATGGGTTTTAGATAGGCGTTACGCTAATGACGTCATTTAATTACTAAGAATCGCTATAATTACGTCATTAAGCATAACTCCTAATCTGGACCTCCGCTTGATGTGATAATTTATAGACATGTCTAATAATCAGTAACTAAGATTATTTTACTTTCATATCTCCAAAAATCTCGTTTTATGATCATAAGGGCATTACGGTCAATATTTAGGCGATTAACGGAAACATCGGACAATTAAGGATTCATGTGGTATAAACGCAGAGGGTTATACCAACATGTAACTAGGTCCTAATGGAACTTTAAGGCATGTCTAAAACTATCTAAACCGGGTCAGAACTGAGGTCAAAGCAAAAGTCAAACTTTTGCGTCTTTCGGCTCCGAATCGGTTCAAAACAGAAAGTTGTCGAATCAAACAAGTGTAGACAAGTTCTTATACTTATTATCAGTTTATAAGAATGATAAAATAGGTCATACGCTATTTACATCGTTAATCATGCATTAAATCAAACATAACAATTCTGTTGACTTTTTCGGAAGAAGTTTGACTCGACAAACGACATAGTTAGGATTGAAATCAGTGGGTGCCCTTTTAAGGGTTTAAAGCCTACATGATTACCAACTTATAACAACTTTCGATTCGACAAAACTCTGGACCATTTGTGTTTTATCGTGAAGTCAAACCGTAGTTACGACGGTTTGATTTCTAGGCTATAAACTAAGCATAACTGAATTATAGAAGATCAAGGGTACTTACACTTGTCTAATGGATGATTTGGAATGCTTGGAATCTGCTTGTATGCTCTGGAAATGATCAGGAGGTGAATGCAAGATGAATGCAAAGAATGTGGTCTTTTATGTGAATTCAAACATCTTAGATCATCAACACATAAGTCTAGGAGTGTTACCAAATGACCAACATGTGTCCTACATGCTAAAAACCACCTTAGGCAGCCCAAGGTATCGAAAAACTTGCATGTAAGTCGGTTAGAAGCTGAAAACAGCCACCTGCCATTATTTTCTGCAACTGGCAGTCGTAGGCGGCCCGCGTGGCCTTTTGTTATCTGTGAGGCGGGCCGCGTGGCCCTTCTGGTCAGGTCACACATGATTTTCGTTATTGCATTTTGGTCATTGGTCCCCCGAAAGGTCGTTTTCACTTGTTTTCCAGAGTTCTTATCCTATAATATTAACATATGGGGGCTTTAAGACTTATACCCACTTTGTTAAGTCCTCGGGTAACTTTGTGATCACCCGAAAAGCCCTAAATTTCAATGTTAACGATTCTAACCCTCACACACGAATTTTATCACAACTTTCTCATACGGTAACGAAACTTGGTGAAATTTTTATGGTACATTCTAGTGAGCATATTTAATCGTTACAAGGCTTCGGGTTTGCTAAAAGGTCACTCAGAGGTATATCTTAAACATGTTGACACATTTAACCCCTGTAGTTTGTAATCTCTCACTTTCTTTCACAATTCGCTTCGTATGATCCATGATCCATTCGTTTAAGGTTATAAACATCATGTAGGGTTATTGTAACGTATATTTATTCATTGTTGACACTTTGAACCCTTATATTTACACAGTTTCACTGTTTGTCAACTTTAGTCCTTCAAGAACATTCTTTCACACGTTCAAACCCATGACACGTGTCAACACATTATAGGACGTAAATTTTCGAGGTGTTACATAATTCGTAACCGCTGCGCCCTTTAACTTTCCAGAGGCTACCGTAAGTTACGGTAGCTACCGTAGCTTATGGTAGCTCCTGGACAAAAATACCCAGCGTAAGACAGTAGCAAACGGGCGTAAAGGAATTGTTTTCCCCAGGCTACCGTAAATTATGGTGCCTACTGTAAATTACGGTAGCACCTGGGGATTTGCACTTCGCCAAAAACAGCCAAAAACATGTGTTTTTTTTATTTTTTTTATTTTTTACGTTATTAAGTTTTATAATTTTTATGGTTTTTGTATTTTTTGAAACATGAAAATTACCCTGCCCCCTCGAAAAACCCGTGTTGTCCTCAACACTATGTTAGAGCCATTCGTACAAACGTCCCCACACTTGTTTCAAACACAAGTTTAAAGAGGATACGGTAATTATACTAAACAAAACAACTAAACTAAACTACTTATGTACACTACCAAACCTAGGCCTCTCATGCTTGTTCCTCATCCACCGGGCATAGGATGTAGCCCACCTTGTCAAGCTCTAGATTGTTGATGTCATTGCCTTCCAAGTATGGTTTAAGCCAATGCCCGTTCACCGTTTGTTTCTTGTTAGTGTGAACATCTTGGATATCAACATCACCAAATCGCCCCACTCGCCTTTGACATAGGGACCCATCCATTTGCTTTTTAACTTGCCCGCGAATAATTTCAATCTCGAATTGTATAGCCACACTTTCTGGCCCACTTCAAAGGTTTGCTTTTTAATCTTCGCGTCATGAACCTTTTTAAGCTTATCCTTGTATGCCGATGCACACTCATAAGCTTTATCTCGTATCTCTTCTATTTCACTTAACTGCAACTTCCGCATCTTACCCGCTTCATCGTAATCCGCGTTCATCGTTTTAATTGCCCAATATGCCCGATGAGCTAACTCCATTGGTAAGTGACATCCCTTCCCATACACCATCCGGTAAGGTGTTGTACCAATTGGAGTTTTGTAGGCCGTCCGATATGCCCACAATGCATCGTCTAGTTTACTTGACCAATCTTTCCTATCCGTTCGCACCGTCTTCATGAGAATTTCTTTGATTTGACGGTTGGAAACTTCGACTTGCCCACTTGTTTGCGGATGGTACGGTGTAGCGATTCGGTGGTTCACATTGTATCGCTTCAACAATTTTTCGAAGTTAAAATTCTTAAAATGCGAACCACCATCACTAATAATAACCCTTGGAATATCGAAACGAGCAAAGATGTTAGATTGAACGAATTTGCATACAACCAAATGATCGTTTGTTCTTGTAGGAATAGCTTCAATCCATTTCGAGACGTAGTCCACCGCCACTAAGATGTACAAAACCCCATTCGAACTCGGAAAAAGGACCCATAAAGTCTATGCCCCACACATCGAATATTTCAACCACCAAAATCGGTTGCAAAGGCATCTCGTCCCTCTTTGAAATACTTCCCATCTTTTGGCAATTAACACAATTTCTTGCAAACTCACATGCATCTTTAAAAATCGTAGGCCAATAAAACCCACATGTAAGCACCCGGTAGCCCGTTTTATGGCCACTAAAATGACCCCCACAAGCGGATGAATGGCATGTGTCAAAATCTCCAACACTTCCATTTCGGGCACACATCTTCGTATCACTTGATCGGGCCCAATCTTGAAAAGGTCCGGCTCATCCAAAATATATTGCTTGACTTAGACCATGAATTGTTGCCTTCTTTTCTTGGTCCAATGACTTGGGATGGCACTCGTGGCTAGATAATTCACATAATGGGAATACCACGGTGCAACAAAGGTAGACACGGCCAACAATTGCTCATCGGGAAACCGTTCGTTAATCTCACTCAAATCATCAACCCCCTATACCGGAATTCGGGATAAGTGATCCGCCACTACGTTTTCACTTCCTTTTTTATCCCGAATTTCTAAGTCAAATTCTTGCAACAACAACACCTAACGGATCAAACGGGGCTTTGCATCTTTCTTCTCCATTAAATACCGAACCGTGCTATGGTCCGAATACACAATCACCTTGCTTCCCCATATGTATCCCGTTTTATGGCCACTAAAATGACCCCCACAAGCGGATGAATGGGCATGTGTCAAAATCTCCAACACTTCCATTTCGGGCACACATCTTCGTATCACTTGATCGGGCCCAATCTTGAAAAGGTCCGGCTCATCCCAAATATATTGCTTGACTTGGACCATGAATTGTTGCCTTCTTTTCTTGGTCCAATGACTTGGGATGGCACTCGTGGCTAGATAATTCACATAATGGGCATACCACGGTGCAACAAAGGTAGACACGGCCAACAATTGCTCATCGGGAAACCGTTCGTTAATCTCACTCAAATCATCAACCCCCTCTACCGGAATTCGGGATAAGTGATCCGCTACTACGTTTTCACTTCCTTTTTTATCCCGAATTTCTAAGTCAAATTCTTGCAACAACAACAGCTAACGGATCAAACGGGGATATGCATCTTTCTTCTCCATTAAATACCGAACCGTGCTATGGTCCGAATACACAATCACCTTGCTTCCCCATATGTACGACCGGAACTTGTCCAAGGCATACACCACCGCTAATAACTCCTTTTCGGTTGTGGTGTAATTCAGTTGCGCCTCGGACAATGTTTTGCTTGCATAGTAAATTACCACCGGCTTTTTATCGATTCTATGACCCAAAACCACACCAATTGTTGTGTCACTTGCATCACACATGATCTCGAAAGGCTTTGACCAATCCGGTGGTTGCAAGATGGGAGCTTTCACCAATTGTTCCTTCAAAACATTGAAAGCTTGCAAACATTCATTAGTAAAGTCAAAGGGAACATCTTTTAATAATAAATTACATAAAGGTTTAGTAATGACACTAAAACCTTTAATGAAGCGTCGATAAAAACCTGCATGTCCCAAAAATGACTTTACCCCTTTTACATTCTTTGGGGGAGGCAAAGATGATATTACCCGAATTTTTGCCTTATCTACCTCCATCCCCCTTTCCGAAATAACATGGCCTAACACAATACCCTCTTGCACCATGAAATGACTTTTCTCCCAACTTAGCACCAAATTTTTATCAACACATCTTTGTAAAACTTTTTTCAATTCGTCGAGACAAGATTCAAAACTAGTGCCAAAAATGGAAAAGTAATCCATAAATACCTCAAGCGACTCCCCAACCATGTCCGCGAAAATGCTCATCATACATCGTTGGAAAGTTGCTGGTGCATTACACAAGCCAAATGGCATTCCCCGAAAGGCAAAAGTGCCATATGGACAGTGAAGGTGGTCTTGTGTTGGTCATCCGGGTGAATTGCAATTTGATTATAACCCGAGTAACCATCCAAAAAGCAGTATTATTTTTGACCCGATAATTTTTCAATAATTTGGTCAATGAAAGGTAGCGGGAAATGGTCCTTAGAAGTGGCAGCATTCAATTTTCGGTAGTCAATACAAATACGCCACCCGGTGACCGGTCGGGTAGCTATTTGTTCACCATTCTCATCTTTTATTACTTAAATGAAGGCCTTCTTAGGCACTACTTGGGTAGGACTTGCCCAAGCACTATCCGAAATAGGATAGATAATACCAGCGTCTAACCATTTAATTACCTCCTTTTTTACCACTTCTCGTAGATTCGGGTTTAATCTCCGTTGTGCCTCCCTTGTTGGTTTTGCATCCACGGTGGTGAGGATTTTGTGCATAACGATTGATGGACTAATTCCTTTCAAGTCGGCAATCGTCCACCCTATAGCTCCTTTATTTGCCTTCAACACTTCCAACAAGGTTTGCTCTTGAGCCATCTCCAAATTAGAGGCAATAATGACCGGTAAAGTATCATTATTCCCTAAGAATGCATACTTCAAATAGCTTCGCAAATCTTTCAACTCCAATTTAGGTGGTTCCTCCAAAGATGGTTTGGTACCCGAATTGATTTCCACCGGTAAGATCTCAAATTGATGGATCCATGGCGGTCGACCCTCTTTAAGTGCCATAGCATCTTTCTCTTGCTCTTCAACCCTCAATGCTGTTCAGAAAAATCACAAACACAAGTATCCACACTGTCTTCCTCATACTCATGCGGGTCGCATCCATCAACTAAATCTGCCAAAAAACACTCATCAACACCAATAGAATTAGAATTGTTAGTAAACACATTCAATCTCATTTTTCTATTTCCGAATGTCATGTCGACCGTATCAAATCGGCAATCCATCACGGCATGCGCGGTGCTAAAAAATGGCCGACCCAAAATAACATTTTGTTGTTGTTTCGGGTCCGCGGATGAGTAATCTAAGACTCAAAAGTCAACCGGATAATAAAACTCATCAATTTTTACTATGACATCTTGCACCATCCCCCGAGGTAACTTATGAGACAAATCTGCTAAAACAACCGTTGTCTCCACCCGTGCTAATGGACCAAAATCATATTGGTCATATAAGCTCCCCGGTAAAATACTCACTACGGCTCCAAGATCTATAACGCCTTTGACATTTGAAAATTACCAACTTGAATATTTATTAATGGCGTTCCCGGATCTTGGAGCTTAGGAGGAAGCTCCCCATTAAGCAACGCACTAACTTGCCTGGTTAAATCGACCCGCTTAGGCATCTTTTTCTTTTGTTGCCTCTTTTGTGTGCATTATTCTTTTAAAAATTTAGCGTAAGCGGGTACTTGTTTAATTGCATCAAGAAACGGGAGGTTAACTTTTACTTGTTTGAGAATGTCCCCCAACTCCTCTTTTTGAGGACCCCTTGTTGAAATAAAATTTTTCCTACCCGGGTCAAGTATAGCCGATGGAAACGGGACTTGATTTGGCCCCCCTTCATCATTCTTATCTTTTAAAATTTCACCCAACCCCGGTTTTTGAACTACTTTTTCAACATTAGAGTCCTTAGAGCATTCTCATCCAAACCATCAAAATATGTGAGGGGTAGTTTTTATATTATAAAGGGTATAAAAAATGGTTGTGAGTGGAGGAGAGAGAAAATGTTACTGTTCATCTGTATATTTGGGGGGGGGACACTGTTCACCCAGTATAATTTTTTTAATATATATTGAAAGTGGTTGTGAGTGAAGGAGAGAGAAAAATGTAATGATAATATTATTTAATTGCAAAGGAGAGAGAAAAAATATTTGTTTTTAGTGAAAATATATTGATATAGGAGTTGTTTTTTAGTGGAATGTATGTATAATTTGATGGATTGGATGAGAATGCTCTTAGACACAATAGGTGGTGAGACTTCATCCTCATCACTTTCATTCCCCGTAATATCCTCAACCACCCCATCAACCAAACTCGGTGACAAGTTTGCTTTAAATTCTTTTCCACTTCTTAAAACACTAACATGGTTAATAGGAATATTACGTGATGAGTTATGAGAAGGATTTACCTTAGTGTCACTAGGAAGTTGACCTTTACCTTTCTTCAACTCCGCCACCTCTGTTGCTAATTGACCCATTTGAGTTGTCAACGTTTGAATGCTCTTGTCACGAACCTCATCCTTTTGCATCAGAACCTCATCAAGTTGATACCTCTTTTGCATATCTTGTTGCATTACCCGAAGCATATCCATAACTTCATTCCCGCTTGATGAAGTTTGACCCGAAGAACCACTTTGACCACCCGATTGTTGAAATTGACCTTGGTAGCCAAAATTGTTTCCACCTCGATAATTACCTTGGTTGTATTGTTGTTAACGAGGCGCGAAATTCCCTTGAGTTCCTTGGAAATTTGGGTTAGCTTGGTTCACCGGGTTCCCATAACAGAAGTTAGGATGATTTCTTAACCCGGGGTGATATGTATTCGAATTCATATTGAAGTTACGACCACCCCCTTGAATAGCATTCACCTCTTCCACTTGCTCTTCAACCACTCCTACCAAACACACTTCCGCCGTATGGGCTATTTCATTGCAATTAGTGCACACGTTGTACACTTGATTCGTGGTTTGCACACCTCCATTCTCTACCCCATGAACTTGTGGTCTCGTAATAACATGTCTTGCCCGTCTCGAAGATTGAGCCTTCCTTTTTGAAGTGACCGCCATATGCTCTAAAAATGCCTAATCATCATGCTCAAAATTGGTACCAAACGTACCATTAGTGATTGACATTAATTCACGAGCATCCTCCGAACTCAACCCCTCATGAAACGCATTCAACAACTCCCAAAGTTGTATACCATGATGAGGACAATTTTTCAACATCATGTTGAACCATTCAAAAGCATCATGAAACATCTCCCCCGGTTGTTGTTGGAAGCTTCGCAAGCTTCTCCTCACATCATTCGTCTTTTGGGCCGTGAAAAACTCTTCTAAAAATATTTGTTTGCATTTCAGCCCATGTGTAAATTGACGGGGAGGACAAAGTATGAAACCACCTCTTTGCTTTGTCTTCCAATGAAAATTGAAAGGGAACCAACTTGACATCATCCGATGAAAAAACTTGACCTCCAATAGTGTTGCAAATGGAATCGTATGTATCCAGGTGAAAATAAGGTTCTTCCATTGCTAACCCCATAAACTTTGGCAAACTTTGGAGTGCGGTTGTTCTAACCTCAAAAGTCCTTCCATCCAGGTGATGAGGAATCATTAACGGAGAAGGATTATTGGTTTTAACCGGTCTAAAATGAGTTTCAATACCCCGCACCGCCTCTCGATGATGTCTACGCGGAGCACCCAATGGTACTCTTGGTTCACCCATTTGCCCTTGCATTGGCCCTTGAGGTGCAAACGGTTGCTGAAATTAAGGTTGATGCATTGGTGGTTGTTGCACCGGCCTTTGAAATTGGGGTTGTTGATATTGTGGACGAGCTTGTTGTAACGGCATTGGTCTTTGAAACTGTGGCCCATGTGGCCGAATTTGTTGTACCCCCGTTGGTGGCCTACCCAAATCTTGAATTTGTTGCAATGGTTGACTTTGTTGATGAACTGTTCCTCCTTGAGGTCCCAAATTACCTCCATCACCTCCATAATAAAATCCCTCTTCTTCGTATCCTCTAAATTCTTCTTCATATCCATCATCATATCCATCTCGTCCTATACCCGAAGATTACCCAAACGGAAAGGATGAATATTGGAAACCCGGTTGGTTCGGTGGTCGATAGGTAGAAGTAGTATGAATGATAGTTGAACTTAGTGGTACTGGGTAGGTAGAGGATGATTGACCAGAAGCTGGAAAAAAGTGTGAAAGTGGTGGAATTGTTGAAGAATGGCTATAGGTGAGGGTGGGTTCGATTTAGGTAGTAGTAGGTGATGTGGTGTTGGTTGAGCTAACTTCATGTGGTGGAGTATGATTGGTAGTGGAATTTGGAATGGTGGTATTTGGTGAAGGTTGTGTTGATGAAGGAATGAAAGATGATGTAGGTTGACCCGTAGTGGGTGGTACTTGTGATTCATCCATGATGTTTCTAGGTGTAATGGGTGAAGTGGGTGAACCAATGATTTTGTTTTCTCGTACCAAAACTCAGTTTTGCCGCAAAGTTCTTTCAATTTCCGGATCAAACGATAGTGGTGATGACTTGTGAGAGCCCCTAGTATGCATACACCTGAAGTACCTGCACACTAAACACAACCAGCGTAAACCCGAAAATAACAAACAAAAGCTACTAAATTAACACACATTGCGCACTACTCCCCGACAACGGCGCCAAAATTTGACGTGATGTCGTAGTCTCACGCAAATTAAAACCAATTACAACTAATAGATAGCAGTAAGTGGGTGTCGGACACAAGGAGTCTATAGAATATATGTTGATTATGTAGCTTTGTGAATTAAGTAAAATTAAACTAAATTGCAGAAATTAAAATCCAGAAGTTGATTGTTTGGTTATTAAGAACTAAATTACTAACTAATTGCAAATCAAGATTGGTTGTTAAAACATATTAAGAGAGAATGCCCATCTTAGGTCTCCGGTTTCCTTTAACAATTGTGTCTAAATCCAACTAGAAAAAGTCACATAGACATGACTCATGCATAAACGTTTGTTGTGATAAAAGGGAACTAAGTACTCGGATTAGAGAAATGCGAGGTTATTACCCGATGACCAATTAACCAATATCCAACCCTAACCCCTCCCGTGATATCTCGATTGTCAATGACACCAAGAACGTACGGTTTAGACTAAGATCAAAACATCAATTAACAATTTACAATCAAACATTCATTCATCATAATAAACATAGCAAACATACCAAGTTCATTATTCTAGAAATAAAGATAAACACACAAAAGTCATAGATAAAACCTTCAACCTAAGATGATCACCGAAAGTTTAGTCGGACATTGTTTGGTGGATCATCATAACATAAAGATTAAAGTTCATAAGAATCAAAACACAAACCGAAATGTTTAGAATTGTTCACTAACACTTTCACAAGCCAAAAATCGCCCCTAGCATTCTGAGGAACGTCTCCAACGATAAGATATACGAAAAGACACTTGAAAACGGATTAATAATGGGCAGTTACACATTTTGCGTCAGAGTCACCGTAAGTTATGGTAGCAACAAAATGTTTACGCTGGTGAGCTACTGCCATACGCTGGGAAATGGAACATTCAGGGGCTACCGTAAATTACGGTAGCCACCATAATTTACGGTAGGGCTCTGAAACTCTCCTTTGTTTCTTCATTCCAATCCAAGTGAAACTCGTTCCAATCCTTTCCCATCCAAAGCAGCATTTTCCTCGTTTTAGGCTCCGAACACACCTGAAACACAAACAGCAGTAGTTATCTAATTCAAAATAATTACATAATTAAACGGGGGATTAACTCGTCTTTTAACACACTTAAGGGTTGTCCCATGGACCACCCGTCACCATGAACAAAGGGCGCTTAAGAATGAATTCCACGATCTTAAACAAGGTAGTGCGGAGCATCATGCCTATACAGGCCGTTATGAGGAGCTGAGTATGCTATGTCCTACCATGGTCACGCTTTTAGATAAGGCAATTGAAAAGTACATTGATGGCCTTGCTAACCCAGTTCAGGACATAGTCACTGGTTGCAATCCTGCTACAGTTAGACAGGCTATTGAGCTAGCAGCTACCCTGATTGACTCTCAAGTTAAAAAAGGCAAGATCTTTCTCAAAGGCGACAAAAGAACATCTGTCAAGACCACACAAGAGAAATAGAAGGAAACCAAGACCGAACCCTCCAAGAAATCACGGAAGCGCAAGGCTTCTAAGAATTTCGCTGTCGTTGCACAACCTAAACAAATTGCTCCTAATCAGCCAGCACAACCTCCTGCAAAGAAACCGTATACTAGCACCGCACCTTTGTGCAACAAATGAAATTTTCATCACCAACCTCATTTACCATGTCGACATTGTACCAATTGTGGACGGTCTAGGTATCTGGCCAACACTTGTCGTTCTGCTCTTGGCCCGAATCAAGTGGTTCAAAACCTGTTCAACCACAAACAAATCCTGCACGACCCCATTACCCACATGGATCCTGCTACAATTGTGTTAATCATTGTAGAAACAACTGCCCGAAGCTAGTTAATACAAATCCAGCCCATGGACGAGCATTTAACATCAATGCTAACGAGGCTCGTGCCGACAATGACGTTGAACAGTACATTCTTTGTTAACAATCATCCTGCTTCTGTTCTTTTTGAGTCGGGTGCCAATAAAATCTTTGTATCCCTAGCCTTTGAACCTTTGCTTTCAATACCTAGAACTAAACTAAGGAAGCCCTTGACAGTAGAGATAGCTAGTGCTGAACCGCTTGTACTTGATTCTGTCATTCGTAGTTGCCAGTTAAACCTCAATAATCATCTGTTTCCCATTAACCTCATGCCAATGAAACTTGGGAGTTTTGACATCATAGTAGGAATGGACTGGTTAACCAAACACCATGCTGAAGTGATCTGTTTTAATAAGATCATTCGTGTGCCTCTTTCGTTTGGTGAAATCTTAGAAGTTCGTGGAGAGATACCATCTAGTAACCTTAAACTCATGACTTGTACCCAATCCAAGAAATACCTTCGAAAGAAATATGTAGCCTTCTTGGCACTTATCGTAGAGGAGAAAGCTAAGAGTAAGAGTATTCGAGACATCTCCATTGTTCTAGATTTTCCCGAGATGTTTCCTGAAGAACTACCTGGCTTACCTCTGATACGCCAAGTGGAATTTTGCATAGACCTTGTACCTGGTGCCAACCCAATTACCAAATCCCCTAACCGTCTTGCACCGTCTGAAATGCAAAAGTTGCCAAAACAACTCTAAGAACTTTCGAACAAAGCTTTCATTCGTCCGTGGTTTTCACCTTCGGGGCGCTCCTGTCCTATTCGTCAAAAAGGAAGACAGATCATTTTGCATGTGCATCGATTATTGTGTGCTCAACAAACTCACGATTAAAAATCGATGTCCCCTACCTCGTATTGATGATCTCTTCGATCAACTACAAGGTGCTACATGTTTCTAGAAGATCGATATGTGTTCTGGGTATCATCAGCTTCGTGTACTCAAAGAAGATATTCCCAAGACTGCTTTTCGCACTCGATACGGCCATTGTGAGTTCACTGTCATGCCTTTTGGTTTGACTAATGCTCATGCCTTCTTCATGGACTTAATGAATAGGGTTTGTAAACCTTATTTAGACACGTTCATCATTGTTTTCATTGACGACATCTTGATTTATTCAAAATCCCGAGCTGACCACGCACACTATCTCCGTCTAATGATGAAACTCTTAAAGAAAGAACAAATTTATGCCAAATTCTCCAAGTGCGAATTTTGGCTAAAGGAAGTTTAATTATTGGGACACATTGTCAATGAACTAGGTATACATTAGGATCCTTCCAAAATCATTGCGATTAAGGATTGGAATACACCCACTACTCCTATCGAAGTTGATTATTTTCTCGGTCTTGCTGGATATTACCTTCGATTTATCGAAAACTTCTCCAAAATTGCGGTTCCCCTCACTGCTTTAACTCAAAAGAATAAACCTTTTGAGTGGGAACCCAAACAAGAAGAAGCTTTTCAGACCTTGAAACAAAAGCTTTATAATGCTCCTATTTTGTCCCTACCTGATGGTAACGACGACTTTGTCGTATATTATGATGCTTCAAATCTAGGCCTTGGCTGTGTTGTCTTGCAAAGAAACAAAGTCATAGCCTATGCATCAAGAAAATTAAAAATCCACAAGAACTACACAACTCATGATCTTGAGTTAGGTGCTGTAGTTTTTGCTCTCAAAATTTGGAGACACTACATCTACGGTACAAAATGTGTGGTTTTAACTGATCACAAAAGTCTCCAACACATTTTCAATAAAAAGGAGCTAAACTTGAGGCAACGACGTTGGGTCAAACTTCTAAATGACTACGACTGCAAGATTCGCTACCATCCTGGTAAGGAGAATGTCGTAGCTGATGCACTTAGTCGTTAAGAACGTGTCAAACTGCATTGTGTTCGAGTTCCATATGATATCCAAACACATATTCTCGAAGCCCAACACACTTGTGTAACCCAAGGTTTGTTGAAAAACGAACTACCCCATCATCTTGAGCTTCTACTTGAATCAAAAGACAGTGGGTTACTCTACTTCTTGAATCGATTGTGGGTTCCAAACCAAGACAATCTCCGCACCCTGTTAATGAACGAGGTCCACAAGTCTCATTATTGTATCCATCCTGGTGCAGACAAAATGTACATGGACCTGCGTACCTAGTATTGGTGGCCGGGTCTGAAGAAGGATATAGCCTTATACATGTCTAAATGCCTTACTTGTCTAAAGGTTATGGCAGAACATCAACATCCGTCTAGTTTATAAATGGGAGAACATTGCTATGGATCTCATCACCAAACTATCACGTACTTCTAGAGGTCATGATGCCATTTGGGTAGTCATTGAGCATCTAACAAAGTCAGCACACTTGCCGATTCGTGAGGATCTATCTGCTGACAAACTTGCTAAGATCTATGTTGATGAGATTGTATTTTGTCATGGTGTTCCTTTGAACATCATATCGGATGGTGATGCTCGATTCTCATCACGGTTTTGGAAGACCATGCAATCTACCATGGGAATCAAACTCAACTTGAGCACTGCTTATCACCCTCAAACGGATGGACAATCCAAAAGGACGATCAAAACACTTGAGGATATGCTTTGAGCATGTGTGATCGACTTTGGTGGTAGTTGGGATTCGCATCTACCTTTGATCGAATTCTCCTACAACAACAGTTATCACTCCAACATCAACATGGCTCCTTTCGAAGATCTATACAGTCAAAAATGTCATTCACCTATCTGCTGGAATGAAGTTGGTGAAGCTCAGCTCACCGAACCTGAACTTTTTCTAGAAACAACAGACAAATTCAAGAAAATTCGCAATAACCTTTTGACAGCTAGAAGCCGTCAAAAGAGTTATGAGGACAAACGATGCAAGCCTTTGGAATTCCAAGTTGGTGATCATGTCCTTCTCAAAGTATCCCCTTGGAAAGGCGTGGTTAGATTTGGAAAGAAAGGAAAACTTGCAACTCGATATGTTGGACCATTTATGATCGTTGAGATGATCGGAAAGGTAGCCTACAAACTTGATCTACCTCCTGAACTTGGGAACGTTCACGCAACTTTCCACGTGTCCAATTTGAAAAAGTGTTTAGCTGATGAAAACCTCCACATCCCTCTTGACGAAATTCACGTTGATAACACAATGCACTTTGTCGAGAAACCTGTGGAAATATTGGACCGTGAAGTCAAGAAACTCAAGCATAGACAAATACGAATTGTTAAAGTTCGCTGGATACCAAACGTGGCCCATAATTTATTTGGGAATGAGAGGATCAAATGAAAGCAAAATACCCACATTTTTTCTCACAAATTTCCTCTAATTAAATTTCGGGATGAAATTTCCTAAAGTAGGGGAGACTGTGACATTTGCATTGTTTACACATTTCCAATCACTATACAATTCCGATCATTTTCGTATTCAATAAAGTCTTGTATTTTATTTACGAAATACGTAATTGAATGATCGAGCGAAACGATATTGCTGACATTTCTGGACAAAAATCCGAGACACACATGCCTTAACACCTTTATATAACCTAAATATTTGGTTAAAGGGGTTAAAAATGGCTAAAAAGTAGTAATACAAGTTCATGGGCCAAAACTGCCAAAAAGCAAACTTTTTGTGCTTCAGGGGTCTTACGGACCGTAAGACAGGACCCCATACGGTCCATAAGAAACTACTAGTGACATCAGAATGCTAGCTGTCATTCCCAACTGCTTTCCTTGGCCCCCAAGTCATGATTTTTTCCACTAATCTTCTCCTTTGGACACCTGGGAGGACACTAAGCATGTCATAACACCTGTAGGGACACTTGGTGTGACAACTGTGCTCTGTAATCGATGAACAATGAGAACAATGTTAATTATCAATAAAAAAATGTGTTTTGGTGTTATTATATGATTGGTGTTTGATGATTTTACGATTTGATTCGATTTCCGATTTCAAGCTTTAAATCGCTTTCTGGAAAGTTATACGCAAACTGGTGCGTAAACGCAGTCAGTTTAATGCGAAAAACACTCCGGAATAGTGTAATAGGCTTAACATACCTTAAATAACCTTCACATAACTTAGAAATAAGTTTTGGATGTGTTGGTGTGTCAAAATCAAGTTTGTTCGATCGCAGGGACTATTTGTGTCAAACTGCGAAACTATACCGATTCATATGGTATCGAAGAATCCGGAACTTTATCATAAGCTAAACATACCATAAATAACCTAAACATAGCTTAGAAATAAGCTTTGAGGGGTTCGGTGTGCGAAAACATGCTTATTTGATCTTACAGGGACTAAAAGTGTCAAAAACAACGTAAGTTTGCATTTTCGCGCATATCTTACGTTCTGACCACATCTGGACTTCCAAAATTTTTGTACACACTAAAATATTTTTATTTTAGTGATTGGCTTGATAAAATTCCATTCGTCGCGTAATTTGGATCGTTTTTGCGTTCGTTACGACTTCCGTCGTAATTAACCGAACAACGCAACCGTACGACCAAATGAGCCGACATCCGAGATATTTTTGAGCATGTTTTGAGTTCCCTATACTTTAACATCATTTTAGAGCCATGAAATGAGGTTCGCGGGGCTTAAACGTGCCAAAAATGCATCAAATTCCAAGTTTCTGAAGTGCAGGGACCATTTTGTCATTTCTGGAAACATAGCCACGCGGGCCGCGTAAGATCAAGCCTTATCTTACGCTGGCTGCCTAAAAGTGCCAGTTCTGCAGAAACTTCACAGCAGCCTCCCAGCTCGTTCTTGAGGCCCTTGCACTCAATTTTCATGTTTTGGGGACCAAGTTAACACCTCCCAAAGGCTTCCTAGCTGCTCATAATACTTGGATGGTTAGGATTTATTGCTTCTTGGCCACACAAACACTTGTCTTGATCTTGTTCATCATGTACAAGTATAAATAACAACCGCCACTTCACTCTCAAAACACATTTGATCTGAGAATTCTCTAAGTTGTTGTGATTATTCACTACATACCTAAGAATACTTGGAATCAAATCTCTTTGGACCCTTTGTAAGTCCTCTTTCATTCTTTTATTGCTTTCCTAGCTTGAAAATCAAACAGTGTTTGACTTTCAGCTTTGACCACGAGTTGGTCAACGAGAAGTTCGTTTGAAATTCGCAACGTGAGCGTAATCACGATGGTTATAGTCCCTAGTGACTATACCTACTGATTACCACGTTGACTAGGCGTAGTGACGAGTCGTAGTTTCGGTCAAAATGCGAATTTAAGCATATTTTGCAACCAAACTACTCTTGGTATCAAAACACTTTGTTTTGATATCAAAACCTGTTTTCTAACTTAGTTAAGCATCTTTTAACATGCTTAGCTCGTCACTTTTAGTTTAGTGCTTGTTTAGAGTCGTAAGTCAAGCGGTCTAAACCACCGCTTAGACTTTCGAACTCGACCCGTTTGGTCGATCATGAGGATCCGACCAAGCATGTTTAGTGACCATAGTTGCATAGGGAATAACCTTTCGAGGTTATACCTTATGGTCACCTAGTTTAAGTAGTTGTATGATAGGTAGTTTATATGCCTTAGGTAAATTACCAAAATACCCTTTTCATGCATAATTGGATTTTAAGCATATGTAACCTAAACATTTGTCACTTAACTGATTATGCAACTTAATTAAACATGTTTAGGCATATAATACTTTTCATAGGACTAGTTAGACGCCTCGATGGCGCTTTTGCGCGCACGACGCGTTAAAGTAGCGTAAGCTACCTAAACGGGTCGTAACGGGTCGAAAGCACTTAGGTTAGATTCCGATCTAGAATGTAGGCTTTTTTAAACCACATCACATGAGTTCCAACACTCATTTGGTTTACAAGACCTCATTCTATCCGATCTTCCGATTTAGGTGTCGATTTATTTACTAGTGATCCGATTACTAGGTACTACATGAATTTCCTTGGTTTGCCTGAGCTTCGCTAAGTTCTTTAGATCAAGGATACCCTTCCATTCAATGTGAGTACATAGTTCCCCTATTTTACTGTTTTCAATTGTTTTAGGGTGATTCATATGTATCTAAACGATTTCGATATTTAAACGATGGTTTCAAAAACGATTAAGATGGTTTATATTAAACTAATAACGATTTCGATAAAGTGAACGAACTTGTTGGTTGTAGTTACATAACGAATGACATTCATTAGCATTGATCAAGCTGACCAGTATTAGGTTATGGTACCATAGGATCTGACAAATCCCGTTATCGTACTGCACCCATGGTTATGTGTGGGGGTTATATAGGTAACGACCGAATCTGATGATTGTTAACTTACCCTTTGGTGGTTTGTTAATGCGAGAAATGAGATAGTTGAGTCACGAAGGTTTGAATGTTATTAGCGAGACAACCAAAAGTAGTTTCACAATTAAAACGAATACGATTTTGGGACGAGTTAAACGATTTGATACGACTTAAACGAGATAAACGATTGGTTTTGGGTAGTGATTAGATAATGGGACGGGGGTAGCATGATAAAAGAATGGTAGATACGCCACTGGTACATCTTATATATAAGTGCTTTTATCATATTACATTGCGTGTCATTATTTAGTTCACTTGGGAGACGAATTTTGAAACGATGTCACACAACGAGGATTTCGAAATGATATAAACCATACGAGTTTTATTAACGAGTTTTTACGAGTTGGTTTACTAAAACAAATGTTTTGGGGTTAAGAATCATGGCTACGAGATTTTATAAACTATAACCATCTTGATTTGAGTTGGTTAATTATGTTGCAATACTCTTTTCAAAACGAGGTTTGTACTTTTGACTCTTGTAGTCTAATAAGGTACTGCAACATATAAACGAGCCATGAATCCGACACTCTTATAAAACCTATGTGCTCGCCAGCATTTCTTTGCTGACTTTGTTTTTACATATGTTTCAGGTGGTGTTGCTTGATGTTGATTGCTAGGATGCATGAGTTACATAGGAACTGGATGAGGCCTTAGTGACTTAATAACGATAATCGACGATGTTTAATTTGTTTGTTTGGTTAAAGACAATGTAATTTACTTAATGAATCAATAAAACGAAACTTTTAATTACCATGGTTGTGAAACGATGATTCTGTTACAACACTCCCCGACGTTTCCGTCGCGGTTTCGTTGTTTTAACGCGGTCGGGGTGTGACACTTGGCTTGAATTGGTGAACTCAAGATCACTATAAATAGCCATGTCCTTTGTTCATTCCAGCTTGCACATTTCCAAATTTTTTCTCTCATCTCTTTGGAGCTTATTTCCAGCTTTTGGAAGCCTCCTACTGAGTTCTAAAAGTGTTCTTCAATACAAGTAAGTGCTCTCTCCTAGTCTCTTTCATTATTTAGCTATTTTGAGCTAAAAGTCAAACAGTTTGACTTTCTGTTTGACTTTCGGTTCTGACCATTTTTTGTCAAGTCAAAGTTCAATTGAACTTTGCAACGTGATCGTAATCATGAAGGTATTAATCCCTTGCGATTGCACCTTCTGATTACCACGTTTAATAGGCGAGATTACGAATTAAAAGTAAAAAATGCATAAAAGTGCATTCTACGACAAAAACGTTTTTGGGTATTAAAACATAAAGTTTTGACACCAAATCAGTTTATAACATTATTAGGCATGTTCAAACATGTCTATCTCTTCATTTCTATTTTAGTGCTTTTTATTTAGTCGTAAGTCGAGCGGTTTGACCACTGCTTTAACTTTCGAATCTGACCCATTTGGTCAATATTTGGATTCGACCAAGTGCATTTTTATGACCATAGTAATATAGGGAATAACCCTCTAAGGTTATACCTTATGGTCATATAGTTTGGTTAGTTATATGATGAGTAGATTTTATGTACTTTTAAAATGCCGAAAACGCCCTTTTGGCGCATAAAATGGTTTTAAAGATGTAAGACCATAGTTTTGACATCTAAACTAATATTATAACATAATCAAACTTGTTTTGACATATAGGACTCATCATAGGATTTATTTAACAATCCGAACCCATAGTTACGCTTGCGACCCGTTAAAGTGGCGTAAACCACTTTAACAAGTCGTAACTGGTCAAAGCACTTAGAAACTCTTCCAAATCAGAATGTTAGGTATTATGAACCATATTATACAAGACCCAACACTCGTTTGGTTTTTAGACTTCATTTTATCCGATTCTTCCGTCAAAGTCTCTTTATGCACTAACACATAGACATCCGACATATTAGGAAACCCTTGAACCTTTGAGCTTTGCTTAAACATTTGACAAAACATATACGTAATCCCAAGTGAGTACATAGCTCCCCTCTATTACGTTTTCAAATGTTTTGGGGTGATTCATATGTGCCTATCACTACTCTCATGTTTTCAAGACATTATACATGGTTTAATTACCTAATATACCTAGTACGTGGTTTAAAAGACATTATACATGGTTTCAAAACATTATACGACATGCTTACATTGTACTAGACATATTGGTTCTTTGAACTCGACAATGATACATTCGTTAACGTTGATCATGCCTGTCACACCCTCAAAATCCACATGCGGAGTATTACTTGCGAGGCATGTGACTGACCAGGATCATGCCACCAATCATATTGAACAATATAAGAAAGTAAATAAAACCAAACACAATCAATATGATTAGTGTCCAACAGTTCAAACAAAGTCTAAATTAACAGTGGAAGCATTAAGTTCAAAACCAAAGTAAAAGTTTAAAATTTATAAAGTTTGTCATGAACCCCACAACGGTTCATTTCCCACAACGACCACTCATCCTTGCAGGCTCTAGCAAATAACTTAACAACATGCAAAGCATGTAGTAACGTATCAACAAAAATGTTGGCAAGTTCACAGTAGTTAGTGTTGTTCCAAAAAAAATAAGTTTGTTAAATTACTCTATTCTTATTAAACATGTCATGGGGAGCTACCCCACCTTTTTAAGCTACTAAACCCGTTACCATATCGACTACTAACTGTGGTTATATTTAGTGCCCCGCGTCAATGTCTATCGTCATTCACTAATGCCCAAGTATATTAGTCTACGCCCGTCCTCTGCGGCATGGTGTGAGGCTTGTTAGACCTAATAGTGCTATTCAACTAATAACCCATTCGCCATTGGCCCGACGATTAATCGGTATAAAATGTGTAGGGACTTTCAGATAGAGTTTCTGTCTAATATGTCACACCCCGACGGCGTTAAAACAACAAAACCGTAGCGGAAACGTCGGGGAGTGTCGTAACAGAATCATTGTTTCACAACACATGGATTGAAGTTTCGTTTTATTGAATTATTAAGTGTTTAGCATAGTCTTAAAAGTAAAACAAACAAGTTCAACATATTGTCTTTCTTATTTTAAGTCACTAAGGCCTCATCCATTCCTATGTGAGCACGCATCCTAGTCATCAAACAACAACACCTGAAACATATGTGAAAATAAAGTCAGCAAAGAAATGTCGGCGAGCACATAGGTTTTGTGAGTGTGTCAAATTCAAGGCTAGTATACTTATTGCAATACCTCGTACGACTACAAGATTCGATAATTGAAAACCTTGTTTTGAAAAAGTGTTTTGTATTGCAATATAATTAACCAACTTAAAACAAGTTGGTTATAGTTTGTAAAATCTCGTTGCTATGAATCTTGACTAAAACATTTGTTTTTGTAAACCAAATTGTAAATCGTTCTTGTAATAAAACTCATATGGTTTATATCATTTAGTAAACATCGTTGCGTGTCATCATTTGAAACAATTCATCCAAAAATCGTTCAAAATCGTTCAATTCGTTCGTGTTATCAATCGTTCATGTTATCAAAACCAATCGTTCAAATCGTTCAACTTGTTCATGTTAGAAACCATCATTGAATCGTTCAAAATTTTCAGATCGTACAAATCGTTCGTGTTTTAATTGTGAAAAATAAATTTCCGTCGTCTCGTTGAAAACATTCAAACCTGTGTGGCTCATCCATCGTTCAATCGTATTAACAAACCACCAAAGGGTTAGTTAACATTCATCAGGTTCTATCGTTACCCACATTACCCCATAACCATGGCGATAGTCCGATAACGGGATTTATCAGATCCTATGTTATCATAACATGCTACTGGTTGGCTTGATCATAGTTAATGAATGTCATTCGATTGTCTTTCGACCAACGCCCCAACAAGTTCGTTCACATTATGGAAATCGTTATGTTTAATATAAACCATAGTATTTGTTTTGAAAACTCAAAATCGTTTAGCACATATGAATCACCCCAAAACAATTGAAAGCAGTAAAATAGGGGAACTATGTACTCACTTGAGATTGCAAGGTATCCTCGATTAAGTGAACTAACAAGCTCGGGTAAATCAAGGAATTCAAGTGGCACCTAGTAATCGGATCACTATGTTAATAAATCGGTACCTAAATCGGGAGATCGGGTAGAACGAGGTCTTGTAAACCAAATGAGTGTTGGAACTCATACAATATGGTTTAACAAAGCCTACATTCTGAATTGGAACCTATCCTAAGTGCTTACGACCTGTTATGACCCGTGAAGGTAGTCTACACTACTTTAACGCGTCATTTGTGCAAAAGCGCATTCAAATAGCCTAACTAGTCCTATGACAGGTATTATATGCCCTAACATGTTTATTATTGTTGCATAATCAGTTTAAGTGTCAAAATTTAAGTTATATATGCTTAAATTCAAATTATGCGCAAAAAGGGCGTTTTGGTCATTTTCCTAAGGCATATAAACTACCTATCATACAACTAATTAAACTAAGTGACCATAAGGTATAACCTTGGAAGGTTATTCCTTATACAACTATGGTCACAAAATATGTTTGGTCGGATCCTAATGATCGACCAAACGGGTCAGGTTCGAAAGTCTAAGCGGTTGTCGAGACCGCTTGACTTACGACCCTCAACAAGCACAAAACTAGAAGTGACGAGTTAAACATGTTAAAATTTTTTTAACTAAGTTAGAAAACTGATTTGATATCAAAACAAAGTGTTTTGATACCCGAAAATAGTTTCATCGCAAAATGCACATAATCGTGCATTTTGACCGAAACTTTGACTCGTCACTTCGACTAGTCAACGCGGTAATCAGTAGGTATAATCGCAAGGGATTATAACCATCGTGATTACGCTCACGTTGCAAAGTTCAATTGAACTTTGACTTGACCAATTCTTGGTCAAAACCGAAAGTCAAACGGTAGTCAAACTGTTTGACTTTCAGCTTTTAATTGCTGAAATAAAAGAACTAGCCATGAAAGAACACTTACAAGTGCTCTAAGGCTGAAAGATTAACTAGAAAACTCCGATGGGAGGCCTCGTAAGAAGGTAGCAACTCCACTTTGAGTGTTAAAGAAAGAAAATGAGGAATGAGGAATGAGAAATGAAATGGGCAGATTAAGGGGGTTTATATAGGATTCTTGAACCCTTGGTTCATTACCATGTGTATTTTGTGGTCTCCAAGCAAGTGTAGGATGATTACAAGTGTTTGGACAGGATTTAAGCCTTAATTACCACTTAAAACACCCACAAGATTGATAAACAATGGCAAAAAACAAGTGCAGCTGCTGAATTAGAACATTCTGTCCAGATCATGCCGTCGCGTCATGCCACAGCCATGGCCCTCTACTGTCGCGCCCCGTGAGCCCTCAACCATACTTTCATAATTGACAGTTTTGGTCCCTGTAGCCTTTTAAGTGCATTTTCGAACGTTTAACCCCCGTTAACCCGTTTTCAAGGCTCTATAAGGATGTTAAAGCATAGGGGACTTGAAATGTGCTTGGAAATATCACGGATGTCGGTTCGTTTGGTCGTACAGTCGCGTTTTTCGGTTAATTACGACGAAACTCGAACGAATGCGAAAACGATCCAAATTATGCTACGAATGATATTTTGGCATTTCTATCACTAAAATATAATATAATATTTTAGTGATTACTAAAATTTTTGGTTGTCCAGATACGGTCAGAACGCAAGATATGCACGTATATGCAAACTTATGCAGTTTTTGACGCTTTTAGTCGCTATGATCAAATAAGCGCATTTTCGCATACCGAACCCCTCAAAACTTATTTGTAAGTTATGTTAAGGGTATTTAAGGTATGTTTAGCTTATGATCTTGTTCCGGAGTGTACGTTTCTATAAGAATCGACAAACTTTTGTAGTTTGTCGCAAATAGTCCCTGTGATCGAATAAACATGTTTTTGACACACCAAACCCTTCAAAACTTATTTATAAGTTATGTAAAGGTTATTTAAGGTATGTTAAGCTTGTGTCACTGTTCCGGAGTGTTTGTCGCGTTAAACTATTTACGTTTACGTAACAATTTTCGTATAAATTTCCAGAAAGTGATTTAGAGCTTGAAATCGAACAAGAATTGAAACGTGAAATTGTCAAACACAAATAAACAAATATTTAGACCAAAACACATTGTTTCATTGATAATTGATATTTTTCTACATCGTACAGTGTTTACAGAGCACAAATGTCACAGTCTCCCCTACCTTAGGAAAATTCGTCCCGTCATTTTAACTAGAGGAAACTTGTGAAAACAAATGTGGATATTTCTCTTTCATTTGGTCCTCGCGTTCCCAAGTAAACTCTGGGCCATGTTTGGACTCCCAACAAACTTTGACTATCGGTATTCGCTTGTTCTTTAATCTCTTGACTTCACGGTCCATTATCTCCACAGGTTTCTCGACAAAGTGCATTGTGTCATCAACTTGGATTTCGTCGAGTGGAATGTGAAGATCAGTATCGGCTAAACACTTTCATAAATTAGACACGTGGAATGTTGGGTGAATATTCCCAAGTTCAGTAGGTAGTTCAAGTCGATAGGCAACCTTTTCGATTCTTTCAACAATCTTAAATGGTCCAACATATCGCGGTGCAAGTTTTCCTTTCTTTCCAAGTCTCACCACTCCTTTCCAAGGGGATACCTTGAGTAGGACATGGTCACCGACCTGAAATTCCAAGGGCTTGCGTCGCATGTCCGCATAACTCTTTTGACGGCTTCTAGCTGTCAGAAGGTTATCGCGAATTTTCTTGACTTTGTCTGTCGTTTCCAGAATGAGTTCAGGTCCAGTAAGCTGAGCTTCACCGACCTCATTCCAACAGACAGGTGAACGACATTTTCGACCATATAAAGCTTCGAAAGGTTCCATATTGATGCTAGCATGATAACTATTGTTGTAAGAGAACTCGATCAACGGTAGATGCGAATCCCAATTACCACCAAAGTCTATAACACATGTTCTAAGCATATCCTCCAGTGTTTGTATCGTCCTCTTGGATTGCCCATCCGTTTGGGGATGATAAGTAGTGCTCAGATTTAGTTGGGTTCCCATAGCAGATTGCATGGTCTTCCAAAAGTGAGATAAGAATCGAGCATCACGGTCAGATATGATGTTCAAAGGAACACCATGTCGAGATACAATCTCATCAACATAGATCTTGGCGAGTTTATCAGCAGATAGATGCTCGCGAATCGGTAAAAAGTGTGCTGATTTTGTTAGACGATCAATGACTACCCAAATGCCATCATAACCTCTGGATGTGCGCGGTAATTTAGTGATGAGATCCATCGCAATGTTCTCCCACTTCCATACCGGTATCTCTAGTTGTACAAGCAAACCAAATGGTCGTTGATGTTCTGCCTTGACTTTGAGACAAGTTAGGCATTTTGATACATACAAGGCAACATCCTTCTTCATACCAGGCCACCAATATTGAGAATGAAGATCCTTATACATTGTCAGCACCAGGATGGATAGAATAACGAGACTTATGAGATCCGTCCATCACTAAAGTGCGAAGATTGTCTTGTTTCGGAATCCATAATTGGTTATTGAAATAAATTAACCCATTGTCTTTCGTTTCTAGTTTAAGCTATAGTTGACGTGGTAATTCCTTACCCATCAAGTCTTGTGTAACACAAGTACGTTGAGCTTGAGAGATGTGAGTTTGAATATTAGATAGAATTCGAACACAGTGAAGCTTAACTCGTTCCTTTCGACTTAGTGCATCAGCTACGACATTCGCCTTACCAGGATGGTAGCGAATCTCGAAGTCGTAATCGTTCAAGTGTTCAACCCAGCGTCATTGTCTCATGTTTAGCTCCTTCTAATTAAAAATATGTTGGAGACTTTTGTGGTCTGTGAAAACCACACACTTCGTGCCATAAAGATAGTGTCTCCAGATTTTGAGAGCAAAAACCACAACGCCTAACTCAAGATCATGAGTTGTGTAGTTTTTCTCGTGAGTTTTCAATTGTCTCGACGCATAAGCTATGACTTTACCGCGTTGCATGAGAACATAACCAAGGCCTAGATTCGATGTGTCACAATAGACAGTGAAATCATCATTGCCATTAGGTAAAGATAAGATAGGAGCATCACAAAGTTTTTGTTTCAGTGCTGGGAAAGCTTCCTCTTGTTTGGGTCCCCACTCAAAAGGCTTATTCTTTTGAGTCAAAGCAGTAAGAGGAACCGCAATCTTGGAGAAGTTCGCAATAAACTGTCGATAGTATCCAGCGAGACCAAGAAAAGAGCAAACTTTTGTGGGTGTAGTAGGTGTGTTCAAATTCTTAATAGCTGCGATTTTGGAAGGATCCACGTGAATACCTTGCTCATTGACAATATGGCCCAAAAACTGAACTTCCTTAAGCCAAAATTCACACTTGGAGAATTTGGCGAAGAGTTGCTCCTTCTTCAGGAGTTCCATTGTCAGACGAAGGTGTTGTTCGTGATCGGCTCGGGACTTCGAATAGATAAGAATATTGTCAATGAACACACCGATGAACTTGTCTAATTAAGGCTTACAAACCCTATTCATTAAGTCCATGAAAACAGCAGGGGCATTCGTCAAACCAAAAGGCATGACAGTGAACTCGTAGTGACCATATCTCATACGGAAAGCAGTTTTGGGAATATCTTCTTCGAGTACACGAAGCTGATGAATGATGATACCCAGAACGCAAATCGATCTTGGAAAAATATGTAGCACCTTGCAGCTGATCAAAGAGATCATCAATTCATGGTAGGGGATATTGATTCTTGATGGTGAGCTTATTGAGCTCACGATAATCGATACACATACAGAAAGATCCATCTTTCTTTTTCACAAACAGGACTGGAGCGCCCCAAGTTGAATAACTCGGATGGATGAATCCATTATCAGATAATTATTGAAGCTGTTTTGATAATTCTTGCATCTCAGTCGGTGCAAGACGGTAAGGTGTTTTAGCAATCGGGTTGGCATTAGGTACAAGATCGATATGAAATTCGACTTGATGAACTGGTGGCAAACCAGGCAGTTCATCAGGAAACACCTCTGGATAATCTTGAACAATCGGAATATCTTGAATACTTTTGTTCTTACCTTTCTCCTCTACGACATGTGCCAGAAAGGCCACATAACCTTGTCTTTGGTATTTTTGGGTTTTAGTACACGACATGAGTTTCAAACCATTCAAAGGTTTCTCGCCATGAATTTCTAGGATTTTACCAGACGAAAGAGGAATACGAACGATCTTGTCGAAACAAACCACCTCAGCATGATACTTGGTTAATCAATCCATTCATACGATAATATCGAAGCTTCCAAGTTGCATTGGCATGAGGTCAATAGGAAAAAGATGGTTATCGAGGTTCAATTGACAATTTCAAATGACAGAATCGAGTACAAGAGGTTCACCAGTAGCAACTTCGACAGATAAAGGCTTTCCTAGTTTCTCTCTAGGCATCGCAAGTAAAGGCTCAAAGGCTAACGATACAAAGCTTCTATCGGCACCAGAATCGAAAAGAACAGAGGCAGGTTGATGGTTAACAAGGAACGTACCGTTAACGACTTCGTTATCAGCACGGGCCTCGTTACCGTTTATGTTGTATGCTCGTCCACGAGCGGGATTTGCATTGGCGTTCGCATTTGCAAGCTTCGGACAGTTGTTCCTAAAGTGACCCATTTCTCCACAGTTAAAACATGAACCAGGTGGGAATGGAGGCCTAGCAGCGTTTCCCTGAGCTTGTGCTGGGTTATGTGCAACTTGGTTAGGAACAACTCAACAAATATTGGCCGTGTGGCCAAGTCTCCCACATGATGTAGATTGTTTACATACTTGCTGAGCCGCATGATGACCATTGCATCGATTACAATAAGGTGCAGTACCAGCATAAGGCTTCCTCGCAGGAGGCTGTGCTGGTTGGTTTTGTTGGTTCTGGTTAGGTTGTGCGGTGACAGCAAAGTTTTGGGAAGTCTTACGCTTCCTCGACCTCTTCGAAGACTCTCATCTTTCTTGCCTTTTCCCTTGTCTTGAGTGGTGTCGGCTGACTGTTTCTTATCACCCTTGCGGGTTAGTTTACCCTTCCTGACCTGTGACTCAGTCAGGGTTGCAGCCAACTCGATGGCCTGACGTACAGTGGTAGGGTTGCTACCAGTAACAATGTCTTGTACGGGGTCAGGTAAACCATCGATGTACCTCTCAATCGCTTTATCCAACGGGGTAACCATGGTAGGACAGAGCAAACGCAACTCCTCATAATGATCTGTGTAAGCACGGTGTTCTCCCCCATCTTGTTTTAGATCATCGAACTCCCTTTCTAATGCCCTTATTTCGTGTCGGGGGCAGAACTCTTTCATCATGAGAGCCCGTAGCTCTTCCCAAGTTTGTGCCATCGCCACATCCGCACCCCTATCTCTCATCACACCATTCCACCATGTCAAAGCACGTTTCTCAAAAACACTGGATGCAAACTCAACCTTTCGCTCATTTGGACACTGAACATGTCGGAAAGTGCTTTCTAGACTCTCGAACCATTGTAGGAGCGCAGTTACTCCTTGAGACCCAGAAAATTTCAGTGGTTTAGCCGAATTAAACGTCTTAAAACTGCACTAAGCATTGTTATTGTTGTTGTTGTTATTCGCTTGATTTATCTGAGTTATGAGGTTCGAAATCACAGTAGCTATCTGCTGAGCGACTAGGGCTGCGAGTGCAGTATCCTGTGTTTGATCACGTCTAGGAGGCATATTCTAAAAAGAACAAGGAAACATGAGAAACGAGTGAGATTGACATTTGAATAGATAAAAGAGGTATTGCAAAACATCGACGAAACATAAGGAAGGTGATCATTTGTTTGTTACCTCAAACAAACAAATGACACACAGTGACTTATCAAAGTAAATGGGACATAATAATGTATCGCGAAGACATGTTTTAGCCTATAAGTGGACACTCATCCCAAGAGTTCCTAGGTAAGAGTGACTGGTCCGATACTGCGGATTTATACGAACACTCTAGCCTTAGACAGAAAACTCGGGATACAGGCACCCACCCTTCCAGATTGTACGTGTTCACATTATAAAACCAAAACTTTGACGAGATTTTGAAAACTTTGAAGGCTTGAAGCCTTAAAACATATCATCTAAGAATAGATGATTGATTTTCAAAACGGATTTGTAATTTGTGTTCTTGTTGTGGTTGTCACCTAAAGATAGGTGACGGTTTTGTTTTAAGATCTAAACACAAGATAACTTGTGTTGGGGTCCTAGAAAGGTTATAGTCTAGGTCAAAGCATTACTAATAACCTAATTCCCTATAACCATGAGCTCTGATACCAACTCTTCTGTCACACCCTGACCGCGTTAAAACAACAAAACCGCGGCGGAAACGTCGGGGAGTGTCGTAACAGAATCATTATTTCACAACACATGGATTGAAGTTTTGTTTTATTGAATTATTAAGTGTTTAGCATTGTCTTAAAAGTAAAAAAACAAGTTCAACATATTGTCTTTCTTGTTTAAAGTCACTAAGGCCTCGTCCATTCCTATGTAAGCACGCATCCTAGTCATCAAACAACAGCACCTGAAACATATGTGAAAATAAACTCAGCAAAGAAATGCCGGCGGACACATAAGTTTTGTGAGTGTGTCAAATTCATGGCTTGTATACTTATTGCAATACCTCGTACGACTACAAGAGTCGATAATTGAAAACCTTGTTTTGAAAAAGTGTTTTGTATTGCAATATAATTAACCAACTTAAAACAAGTTGGTTATAGTTTGTAAAACCTCGTTGCCATGAATCTTGATTAAAATATTTGTTTTTGTAAACCAAATTGTAAATCTTTCTTGTAATAAAACTCGTATGGTTTATATCATTTAGTAAACATCGTTGCGTGTCATCATTTGAAATCATTCGTCCAAAAATCGTTCAAAATCGTTCAATTCATTCGTGTTATCATTCGTTCGTGTTATCAAAACCAATCTTTCAAATCATTCAACTCGTTCATGTTATAAACCATCGTTCAATCGTTTAAATTTTTCAGATCATTCAAATCGTTCGTGTTTTAATTGTGAAAACTAACTTTTGGTCATCTCGTTGAACACATTCAAACCTGTGTGACTCGTCCATCATTCAATCGTATTAACAAACCACCAAAGGGTTAGTTAACATTCATCAGGTTCTGTCGTTACCCACATTACCCCATAACCATGGCGATAGTCCGATAACGGGATTTGTCAGATCCCATGGTACCATAACATACTACTGGTCGGCTTGATCATAGTTAATGAATGTCATTCGATTGTCTTTCGACCAACGCCCCAACAAGTTCGTTCACATTATTGAAATCGTTGTGTTTAATATAAACCATAGTATTTGTTTTGAAAACTCGATATCGTTTAGCACATATGAATCACCCCTAAACAATTGAAAGCAGTAAAATAGGGGAACTATGTACTCACTTGAGATTGCAAGGTATCCTCGATTTAGTGATCTAACAAGCTCGGGTAAATCAAGGAATTCAAGTGGCACCTAGTAATCGGATCACTATGTTAATAACTTGAGATTGCAAGGTATCCTCGATTAAGTGAACTAACAAGCTCGGGTAAATCAAGGAATTCAAGTGGCACCTAGTAATCGGATCACTATGTTAATAAATCGGTACCGAAATTGGGAGATCGGGTAAAATGAGGTCTTATAAACCAAATGAGTGTTGGAACTCATACAATATGGTTTAACAAATCCTACATTCTGAATTGGAACCTATCCTAAGTGCTTACGACCCGTTATGACCCGTTAAGGTAGTCTACACTACTTTAACGCGTCATTTGCGCAAAAGCACATTCGAATAGCCTAACTAGTCCTATAACATGTATTATATGCCCTAAAATGTTTATTATTGTTTCATAATCAGTTTAAATGTCAAAATTTAAGTTACACATGCTTAAATTCAAATTATGCGTAAAAAGGGCGTTTTGGTCATTTTTCTAAGGCATATAAACTACCTATCATACAACTAATAAAACTAAGTGACCATAAGGTATAACCTCGGAAGGTTATTCCTTATAAAACTATGGTCACAAAATATGTTTGGTCGGATCCTAATGATCGACCAAACGGGTCAGGTTCGAAAGTCTAAGCGGTTGTCGAGACCGCTTGACTTACGACCCTAAACAAGAACTAAACTAGAAGTGATGAGTTAAACATGTTAAAACATGTTTAACTAAGTTAGAAAACTGATTTGATATAAAAAAAAGTGTTTTGATACCCGAAAATAGTTTCGTCGCAAAATGCACATAATCGTGCATTTTGACCGAAACTTTATCTCGTCACTTCCACTAGTCAACGTGGTAATCAGTAGGTATAATCGCAAAGGATTATAACCATCGTGATTACGCTCACGTTGCAAAGTTTAATTGAACTTTGACTTGACCAATTCATGGTCAAAATAGAAAGTCAAATGGTAGTCAAACTGTTTGACTTTCAGCTTGTAATTGCTGAAATAAAAGAAATAGCCATGAAAGAACACTTACAAGTGCTCTAAGGCTGAAATATTAACTAGAAAACTCAGATGGGAGGCCTCGTAAGAAGGTAGCAACTCCACTTTGAGTGTTAGAGAAAGAAAATGAGGAATGAGCAATGAAATGGGCAGATTGAGGGGGTTTATATAGGATTTCTTGAACCCTTGGATCATTTCCATGTGTATTATGTGGTATCCAAGCAAGTGTAGGATGATTACAAGTGTTTGGACAGGATTTAAGCCTTAATTACCACTTAAAACACCCACAAGATTGATAAACAATGGCCAAAAACAAGTGCAGCTGTTGAATTAGAACATTCTGTCCAGATCATCCTGTCGCGTCATGCCACAGCCATGGCCCTCTGCTATCGCTCCCCGTGAGCCCTCAACTAAACTTTCAGAATTGACAGTTTTGGTCCCTGCAGCCTTTTAAGTGCATTTTCAACGCGTTTAACCCCCGTTAACCCATTTTCAAGGCTCTATAAGGATGTTAAATTATAGGGGACTTGAAATATGCTTGGAAATATCACGGATGTCGGTTCGTTTGGTCGTACGGTCGCGTTTTTCGGTTAATTACGACGAAACTCGAACGGACGCGAAAACGATCCAAATTAAGCTACGAATGATATTTTTGCATTACTATCACTAAAATATAATATTTTAGTGATTACTAAAATTTTTGGATGTCCGGATATCGTCAGAACGCAAGATATGCACGTATATTCAAACTTATGTAGTTTTTGATGCTTTTAGTCCCTTTGATCAAATAAGCGCATTTTCGCATACCGAACCCCTCAAAAATTATTTCTAGGCTATGTTAAGGGTATTTAGGGTATGTTTAGCTTATGATCTTGTACCGGAGTGTACGTTGCTGTCACACCCCTTTCTGCGGCGGAAGCACGAGGTGTGATCATGAAAGGTTCTCATTGCATACGAAAGGTAAACATACTACATGCTCATAAAATAACCTCAAAATGCCAAACATTACATAACCGAAAACATGTTTTAGGTGTTTACATCACAAGACATCATTTTGTCTGATAAGTTTACAACTTTATTCAAAGATAAACAAAAGCGACATCCAAGAGCATGAGTAAAACCGCGCGCACATCCACTAGTTACCTGAAATACATGTGAGTTTTGGAAAAACGTCAACATAATGTTGGTGTGAATTCATGCAATTTTTGTATTTCATGTTTGTATAATTTGTATGAAACATAATTTGTGTCTTGTATAAGTCAAGTCTTTTGTGTACACCACGTACTCATGTAAAAATCAAGTATTCTTGTGTAAATCAAGTATTTCTGTATGTATCAAGTGTTAATGGGTTGCAAAGCCATTAACATGTGACACGACATAGGAAGTCACCAAACCATAGGCATTTTTCTAGTAGTCGTTTCATGACTGAGACACAAAAACACTACTCGGTTCTAGTGGTCACCAAGAGTGGGGCTGCCCTGAAACCCGTTAGATCTAACCTTTTGTTCTGCGGTCTTAGTATGTACACGATTAATGGTGCTTATGGTACCCTATTCGTGACACGATTTCTCGTATCATTCCTCAATTCTTGTATCCATCATACCATTTGTAAACATTGTAATATTTGTAACATGTATTTCACCCCCGAAGTTATAAAACTGAAAACAGTTAAAAGAAAAGGGGGATCATGAACTCACAACTTTGCGTTCCTTGCGTCGTAAACTTCACCGGATTTGCTTAATTAACGTCGTGACCAATACGTGTTTTCTTAATGTTAGTCACTAGACTTGTGTCGTACAAGTACAAGTCACTGTCTTTTATGTATATGCTTTCTTGTGTTAAAAATAATTCATATTTTTAACTAAGTGTCTTACTTATATTATTTTCTCAAAAATACATATAAGTTTCTTGTATTTTGCACTTTGCACCCGAGTTATGTATCTTGTATGTTGTATGTATATTTTTGTTACAAAAATTATGGCGAGGTTTATATTCGAAAAGCATAGTTTAGAACATACTAGCAAACATTTGTCTAGAAAATATTTACCAAGTGTTAGGATTTTCAGAAAATTTCGCCATAGTCTCCTTTGTAAATGGAGGTGTCCATGCTATAACACATAAGATCGTTCTCAAATAATCAACCCGACATTATGACATGCAAGATACCACTTTTGTCGTTTCAGTTTTAATATATATAAAACTGGACTGTTTTCGGACATTTTAATAAAATGGTTAACTTATTCCAAAAATTCCCAAATTTTTAAAAATATCGTGGTCCAGTTCATTACCAATATTTTATAAAAATTTATTTCCCGGACTGCAATCAGATTTGTCGCTTTCTGATTGCAGTTTACGGATTAATTCGTCTAAAATTTATCGTGAGTCCGATTTACGAAATTCCAGTGGAAGAATTACTACGACAACAGTGATCATCTACGATATAAATTTCAGGGGCTGGTTCTACTCAGGTTTCAAGTTATGATGAAGAACATAACACATGTTTTTGGCAGTAAAAATGCAGCTTGAGCTGCTGTCCAAAAATGGCCCTTTAAAAATAGTAAACCACTTCAAAAAATTACGATTCCAGTGCCATTTGATCCGTTTTTCGAAAATACATAGTTTAGGCTTCAGAAATTCTGTTTTTCGATTTATTATGGTCGGTTTACAGCCCTTTGAAGTTGGCTGAAAATGTAAATCAGCATGTTTCTTAGTAGTTTAAACGTTACTAAATCGTATCAACAAATGTCCGAACAACGGGTTTATCAAGAAACCAACGATCAATTATCATGCATGATTTAACCAACCCTCATCCAACAAGATTTCAACTTCAAGTGAACTTTTTATGTAGGATTTCATGTAAAGTTTCATGCTCAACTCTTTAGTGTTCTTGTTTCTTTAGTGATTTAGACAACATCATCATACTACATATTTTGACTAAGAACAAGATGAAACAAGGTGTAAAGAGACTTACTACTAGCACAAGGCTAGGGTAGAAATTCTAGTGCAAAGATGATGAGAAAAGATGATGAAAAAGGCTAAAACAAAGCTCCTTTGAATGCCCTTCAAGATGCAACCTCCATGGATCAACTTTGTAGCTTGAATGGAACTTGATATTGATGAAGATGATGATGTTAAGTGGTGGTGATGGTTTCGGTTTGGGGGAGGCCGAAAATGAGAGAGAGAGGGTAAATCTTGTGAATGATGGTTGTGATCTTTGGCCTTGCTTTTATAAAGATACTTCATATATTTTGATGAGTTCTACAAGTAAAGATCTAATAAACAAATGGTTTAAAATCTAAGCAAGATATGAGAACATGGTGGATGATTTGTGGGTCCACCTATGGACCGAAAATCGGTTTAGGGGGGGGGGGGTTATGTAAAATTTGTGACCAAATGGTAAAGACAAGTTAGAATCCAAGTAATTTGATTACATATGTTAGTTATTTGATTTTTAGTGGGTGTTAGGGTGTTCGGGGATCACGACAAGCCAAAAATAATAAAACAAAGTATTTGACCAAAAATTTGGTGTCCCGGGTAATGTCCGGTTGTTCGGTTGAAAACCGTTCCGTTAAAGTGCTTAATTATTCCGCAAAGTGTCTTTTTGTAACCCTTTTAATTCCCAACACTTAGGGAAATATTCTGGGCGATAAAACATAAATTCTGCATGGTATTTTATTGTTTAAAAGCTGGTTATAGCTGAATTTACTAAAATTCTGCACTTAAAGCGCGTTTCGGGTGCTTTTTAGTGCGTATTTTAGTCTCCGGAAAGTCTATAAATAAACCCTTGTATGTATTCTTGGGTTTAAATGTATTCTTGTCATTGGACCTACACCTAGGCTCCAATTTTAGTGTCTGACTGCTTTCTGCAGAGTTGTTGACACATTGTGTTTTTCCGGTGAGTTTACTAGTATTTCTGACGCAACGCTCTCGTTAATGCATAAAACAATATTTTGTAGTATTAATCGTGCATGAATTCACTTGTATAGTATGTTATCAGACAATGTTGACGTTTAAGCACATAATTGTAGTCATTAAATAATAATTAAAGTGTACGGAAATTACCGGTTTGGTGCCAGTTGTCACAGTTGCTATATGAATCGGCAGACTTTTGTAGTTTGTCGTAAATAGTCCCTGTGATCGAATAAACTTGTTTTTGACACACAAAACCCTTCAAAACTTATTTCTAAGTTATGTAAAGGTTATTTAAGGTATGTTAAGCTTGTGTCACTGTTCCGAAGTGTTTGTCACGTTAAACTGTTTACGTTTACGTAACAGTTTGCGTATAACTTTCCAGAAAGTGATTTAGAGCTTGAAATCGAACAAGAATTGAAACGTGAAATTGTCAAACACAAATAAACAAATATTGAGACCAAAATACATTGTTTCATTGATAATTGATATTTTTCCACATCGTACAGTGTTTACAGAGCAGAAATGTCACATAATACGCTTAAGACATGTGATATAATAGTAATTTAACTTGTTGTCCCACCCAAGGGGGACAAGGTTTCCCGTATTCTACCTAAGGAGAATACGTAGTTGTTGTTTTATTCCGTTCCCAAACCACCGGGAATACATGCTTTTATAAAAGTGTGAACTCACCTTAGATTAGCTCAGCTGATTAAGTTATGGAAAGAAATACGTGAGGTGGAACCGGTCAATCACGTCCTAACATGATTACCATTTAGTTTATTAGTGTGCTCATGAAAGACACAAAATCCTTAGACGTATCATGCAATCACGTTGACAGCTTACATATATATTCCACATATATATTTTCATTCAAACGGTATATGTATATGAATATATGGATGGTCATAGCATATAACAACTTAAACAACATTTAATGTTGACATTAAACCTGTTCGATCATTCTCAAATAACACAACTAACAATCAAATGCACACATTGCGACTTAATACGTTTCAGCTTTAATACTCAAAACTGGGCTGTTTTCGGGTATTTTTATAAAATAGCTACAGGTCACGATAAATTCCCAAAAAAATATATGACATGTGAAAAGATCTCGGCATGTTTCTGTAAAATTTTCAAAGTCTAATTGTTTACAGATATTACGTAAAAGTTCAAGCAATGGGCAGTGGTCTGAATTGTTACGATTCCTACCCCTGCCACCATTTATTTTATTTAAAAATCACCGAGTCTCCAAACGAGGCGATTCCAGTTGGAGAACTTCATTTTACTCGCATGCTTTCTACAATTTAAATTTCGTAACTTATGTCCAATTATACCCTTAGATATGATTGAAATCGTGACCTGCAATTTCTGCAGAAAATGGACAGCCTAGCGCACTGTAACGAAAATTCCATTTAAAATAGTAAACGACGTCGAAAAAATTATGATTCCAGCGCCGTTTGAATCGTATTTCGAAACTCTACTTTGTGGACTCAAGAAAACTCAGTTTTCGATATGTTATGACTCAGTTACAGCCAACGGAAGTTGGCTGCAAATTTCAGACATAATCTTTTTTCAGTATTTTTAACATTTTAATGCGAGTTATATTGATTCTGTTAACATATTTAGCGAACAATAACAACACGTTTGATAAGTGGTAAAATACACATATTTGTCTCGTGCAAATTGTATAATTATTGTATAGGTTTTATTTATTTTTATTTAGTTTTAGTGTTTTATTATATTATTTTATGTTGGGTCAGGTCCTGGTGCAAATGGAGCGAAAAAGAGTAACAATTAAATGACCAGCCAGTTGGGCAGAGTAGAACGCCAGTGCCCGAAAGAAAATTCGTCGCTATTTTCTGTAAGTGAGCCGAGCCCGCTATCCCTATGTTATCTAAAAAAGGCCAATCTATATATTATTATTACTATAGTTGGAGTTGAGAAAAGAAAATATAAAAAAAGGGCCATGGAATCCTTATAGCCCACCAGTCCGTGAAGTAAGAGGATGATTGGCCAATAATATTCGAAACATACACTTCAACAATTGGTGAACAAGGCCCATTTTGTGAGGGATCGAATAGAAGAACAAGAGACGGCTGGAGAAGTATTGGGCCGCCAAAAAGAGAACAATTGCCCATCCCTATTATTTTCGAACATTAGTGGGACGGCAGTGAGGGAAACTATACAACCTAATAAAAGCCATAACTAGGGGACACATGTCCCCCTCCTAGGGCCTCTAAACCTCATTTTCTCGTCAAAAAATCCTATCTCTTCATTTTCCTTGAGTGAAACCCGACACGGGATCCACTAACTCAATTCGGGTCCTCATTTTTTGATCCATATTTAAACCAATAAACCGATAAATTTTCCCATTTACTCTTCTTCTCTCATACTCTTTTGGATTTTAGGGTTTTTTTTCCTTTCTATCGTTCTTCTTCAGCAGCTCTTATACTGATTCTTCGAACATCGACGGTATGTATTTTATTCCCCTATTACGACATCGTTGAATCGGTGATTTTTTTGTTCTTATCACTGAAGAATCAAATAGCTAGGGTACAAGTTCAAAACCATTAATCATCATATTGTAAATGAATATCAATTTCTATTAATATACTGTGAAGTTTATCGATTTTGTTAATATATTTTTGTTTATAACAACTCCATCACATTGTTGTTTTCTTTTTCTTTTGAAATTTGAATTTTTGTAATATATAATTTGATTCGTTTTTTTTTTTGTAACCGTTGTTTGTAGGTTTTGAATATGACGGAAAGTTCATCAAGGTAATTTATGTTTAATTTCTTCATTATGTTTTGTATTATAACTTTTAATTTTTGTGTTTGATATATAGATTCTCTATAAATTTTTGAAATTATGTAAATTTTGTTGATTGTTATGATTTGTTTATTATTTTTTCTGTTTAATATGTTTATTAGAACTTCTTCATGTTAATTTTTTTTAGTTGTTTATTTTTTGTTATTATTGTATAAAATATGTTTTCTTATGTTTGTTTAATCTATTATTGTATATCATCTGTTTTGTTATCTTCATTTAATCTGTCTTTGTAATCGTTGTGTCTTTATTGTTTATGTTTTCTGTCTGTCTTACATGATTGTTATTTTGTAAAATTGTTTATGTTTATTTTAGATTTTTTATTTGTTATCTTAATTTTTAGGATTTCTTTATTAGATTTCCTGTTATATATGTTATGTGTTTGCTATAAATTGTTTATCATATTTGCTACAAGTCATGTTTTTAGAATTTTAGAATTGTATTCGATTCCTTCTTATCATGTTATTGTTTATTAATTTCTTATTTTTTTAATCAGTATCAGAGAGCCATCTTTCTGTAGGCATATGAATAGAGCCGATGAAGTTCTTATGCTAATTGATAACTTCTAACATCAATTATATATATATATTTTGTTTTCATTAAATTCAATTTATTATTATTGTGTTGTTTATATATTATAATAATAATTATAATTATAATTTATTTTGAATTATTTGCTTTATAAGGCACTTCCATCTGACGCCGCGGCTAAATTGTGGGGTGTCGATAAAGTGCCTACCAATGTTCTGATAGAAACAGAAGACGGGCAAACATTTATTGTTTTCATAAGTGAAGCAAAAGGAAAGTTTTTTTTCTTTTCAATGGTTGGTCGGATGTCGTTGCACATTTAGGACTTAAAACAGGCTGTTTGGTAATCTTGAATCCTTTAGATTCTACTAGATTCAAATTAACATATTTTCTTAATGGTGTGAGTCCTATCTGTTTCTGGACATCAATGGTACCTACAGCTTCTCATTTTAGTGTAAAATTATTTTTTAATTTATGTTTATTTTTCTTATTATATTTACTTTTTCAGAACTGTTTACAAGTCTAATCTTTTAATTTTTTTCTTATCATTCCTACAGGTCATACCTGAGTGTATCCTGCCAAAGTCCCATGATTATACATTTAGTGATTTAATTTCAACTATCTATTTAGGCAACAAAACGTTTCACGTTAAGATTGAAACGATTGATGGTAAAGTCGGTTTTACCAATGGTATTGATGTAATTGTTAGTCGATATCAATTGGAGGCCGGTTCTTATTTTTTATTTACAAAATGGTTTGGTAATTCTTTCCATTTAAGAATATTTGGTAAAAATGGTGTTGAAATGAATTTTGCTGATGTACATGTCGACGAGGTAAGTATAAATTTGGTTGACTCTTTATATTTAATTACTATATTTTTTATTTAATAAATCTAATAAATTTTATATGTAACTTTCAGGCTGTTATTGCACCTGGTGATTCTATACAAGATGTGGCTCCGCCTGCTGTTGCTGAACAACCCAATGGACATAGTATTCGGTTTGTTCGTATGGCTGTTGAATATTTTGTAAGTTGTAATATGTTTTTAGTAACTACTAAATTATAAATATTATATTTTTTTTTGACATAATACATAAATATTTTAAGATTGATGTTCTTATTACTTTTAT
This sequence comes from Helianthus tuberosus, assembly GCA_030545235.1. Classification (NCBI taxonomy): domain Eukaryota; kingdom Viridiplantae; phylum Streptophyta; class Magnoliopsida; order Asterales; family Asteraceae; genus Helianthus; species Helianthus tuberosus. The sequence continues at coordinate 44,375,541 of CM060429.1, read as the reverse complement.
TGTTTAAAACAATACAGCGGCTGCCTGATGATGTTTCAAGGATGGCTAAACTGGATTTGAGTTTAAAAAGTATCACAATCAGACTTCTGCATCTTAATCCTCAGAAGGAGTTTCCTAACGGTACCAGATGTGAAAAGAAAGAGAAAGGTTATCGTTATGCGTTAACGAGGTGGTCGAGATTCATGAAAACTGCTGGCATTAAGGTGGGTGACACTGTTTATTTTTGTTTTGATGAAATTGATCGAGTTTTGAGTGTTGAAAGGGTTGTTCCTCACGTGAGGCGTAGTTAGCAGTTCTTTGACATTTAGGTTTGGTTTTTTTGGTTTTCATATGATATATATTAACTTAGTTATGTTTATTATTTTTAACCATAAAATTTATGGTTTTGAAGTTTAAGTTATCACAATTTATATTATCTTACATGTGGTCTCAACAACTATACGGACAACATATTATTTAATATATGATATCAAATATGCCATGTGTAAAAAGTTTTATATTTTTTAAAGTACTTTGTATTCCCATTATCGCATAGCTAATTATCGTAATATCAAAGTATATTAAAATTTGACTGTGTATTATTATAATAGAATTACAATGTTAAAAAGATAGATCAAAATAAACCATATAGAAAAAAAATTTTAAAATATTAAACCATATTACTATATCTTACATTAGGTGACAACTACATTTAACAATCATAGTTAATAAGTATAAATTAAGATATTAAGATATATTACCATGGCTGTTTATATTATGGTTAAAAATATAATAATAATAATAATAATAGTCAATATAAATTTTTTTATTTAATATTGTAGCATTGTTTATAAACCTAAATCTTTCTTATATTATATATACAAAATTAAAATGTAAAACAGAAAACTGATTCATATATATGTGTTATTGATACTGTTCCTTGAAATATCTAAGCTCACCTAAAATAGGTTTATTTATTTTTAGAAATAATATGTAATTGTTTTGAATTTCAGTTACTATATTTTTTAAATTCTATAACAACCGTAAATGATGTTGATGTTGTTAATAATATGTAAATAGCTTAATCTATTTTTGGAAAGAATCTACAAATTGATACTATCAATTTTTGAATTTCGAACTAAAAGATATACTAAAAAATAGGTTAATCTATTTTTTGAAAGAATATGCAAATTGATACTATCCATTATTCATATGTTTTAATTTTGTTATTGATTCTTGATTGTTGATATTGATTGTTGATTATTGAGTCTTGATGGTGTTGATTATATTGATATATTCATATTGATGATGTTGATTATAATTATTAATGTTTTCCTTATATACCTTTTCATATTGGTCCTATAAGTATTCTTTCAAAACTCCATTCATTTCCGCATTGTGTCATTCATATTACTGCATTGTTTTGGTGACGTGTTAATCTTATATCTTACAATTCTTATATATGATAGCATTATATGATAACCTTTTTCCAATAAACACTAATTTTTTAAACTCTGTTTTCCGTCCAAAATGTTTCTGCATTTTGTTTGTTTTAATATTTTGCATTGGTCTTTGGTTTTCCTGATTCGTATATTGAAATACGTTTTGTGCCGTGTCATAGTTATAATGGAGAACCATAACATCACTATGTTGAGAGCTGTTGATGCATTTCAAGAGCAATTTTCTGCCAAGGTTAGGGTGATCAGGGTTTGGGAACACCCTGAAAGGAGAAATCCCAGTCAATTATACTCATTGGACATGATTCTAATTGATGAAGAGGTTTATTTATTTTTTATCAATTTATATATATTTTTTAAAATTTGTACTTTAGTATACTATAATACTATTTGATTAATATTTATTTTATTATTTTATTCATACATTATACAGGGGACAATGATGGAGGCAACATGCTTGAATCGAGTGTTACCACAATTTCTTCCGTCATTAGTGGAAAAGAAATGTTTGATTATCAGGAATCTAACTATAGGTTTTAATAACTCTACGTACAAGTATGTTGACAATCAAAACAGGATATGTTTCCAGGGTACAACCCAAGTTATTCAATGTGAAGATATTGGTGGATCACCGTACGACTTTGATTTCTTGAGTTTTGCAGACATCTTGAACAGTAATGCTATTTCAAACTCTACAGTTGGTATGTATACGAAATATTGTTTTCAAAATATGTTATTTTGTTTTTCATTAATTTTTTTTACTTACTAACCACATCTTATTGATCGATATTGTATTGTTGTAGATGTTATTGGTTATTTGACTCGATCATTTCCAAAAGAGACTGTAACTAACAAAGCAAGTGGAAAGCAATCTGTTAAAGTTACCGTAGAGATTTCTGATCTGGAGTAAGCATCCTAAGAATTATCTTAGAATCCAGTATACATATTATTGTTACAATTGATAGGAAACTTATAGTAGTAGTGTTTTACCATAATTATATAATGAAACTTATGAAACTTATTTTATACCAATTTTTGATGAATTACTCAGGTGTCGGACAGTATTTCTTACTCTGTGGGATCAATACTGTGATCAAGTTTTGTCGTTTTTTTGAGAGAATCAAAGGGAAAAATGTTCATGCAATCATTATATTACAGTTTGGCAAGGTCAAGTGGTTGAATGGTTTGTTTTCTTTCCTTAGTCATTTCTTTTGTCTATTGTTTCCCTGTAACTGAATTATTGGAGTGTAAAGTTTATATTTACATTTATTATATTATTTTTTTTTATTTTTAATTTCCCACTGTTTGTTACTAGGGGTTGCGTATGTTAACAATTCATACACGGTTAGTCGTCTTTTTTGCAATCATGATTGTCCTAAAGTCGATGAGTTCATAAACAGGTATGAAAAAAAGATTCTACATATTATTTCTTATTTACCTTATCATTATTTCAATTTTAATATTTATCAATATTATGATGAACATATACTTTATTATAATATACATTCATTTTTTTTCTTCAACAGTTTGTTTGCAAATTCTGTTGAGGTTAGTGAATCCACGAGCCTTGGTTCCATGGCAAAATCTGTTGAAGAGGAATTCTTGGAGGGCAAAGATTTTTTCAATATTTCTGATGTATTTTCGCTTACGACGGTATACTTTTTTGTTAATGCAAAATTGTACACTACAAATTAACTGTATAGATTTTTATCTTATCATATAAATATGCAGGTTTGCAAGGTCATTGTTCTGGGGAATATAATGGGTGCTTACAAAGATGAAGGATGGTTCCATGAGGGTTGCAATAGATGTAACAAGAAGATCAACAAAGTTGTTAATTTGAATGATGACACATAGGAATCAGGTTCAGCTGTAACAAAGGAGGTTCTTACCTGTCTCTCTGATCGTTGTGCTTTTAAAACTGTAACTTCTTCGCTCAAGTAAGTCAATATACCTTGCGAACCTTTTTTTACATGCACGACCTTTTTTTTGTTTTATAATATGAACATTCCCACATTCACTAGGTTTAAGATTCAACTTAGAGTTCAAGACCCTTCTGCCTCTGTTACACTTACTTTGTTTGATCGTGAAGCAGGGAAGTTGGTAGGAAAGTCTGTTAAAGATATTCTTACTGCCAACCCTGAATTTGTAAGTTTTCATTTCATAGCCATATTGGTTATGTTTTATATTTACTTAAAAGTTAATATTTCTTGATTAATGATAAATACTGTATTTTTTCAGCGTTCTGATTCCATGAAGATTCCTGCTGAAGTAGATGCGTTGGTTGGCCAGACGGTTGCTTTTAAAATAGACGTTACCGGCTATGTCTTGAAGTATAACATCCATAAGTATGGTATAACCAAGCTGACTGTGGATCCTAACGTTATATCTCAACTTCAAGACAAGCAATCTTCTTCACAGATAAGTGTACGTTATATAAATTTTCCGACCTTATTGGTTTACGTTTTAAACATTTTACTTTCCTGAAGTTTAGATATCGTTTTTTTAATTATTTAAAAAAAATATGAAGTCTTCTTAGAATTTTTCTCTGAATATTGGTGCTTCAGAATATCATTCTCAGACATCTGATGGTTTGAAGGTATTCGTGTGAATTTGTGTTTTGTTAGCGTTTGTTTTATTTCATATATGTTCAAGTATGAGTTGCGTTTGTAACCTTTTAAATTTGTCTTTTGTTAGTGTCACACCCCCAAAATACCACATGCGGTAATCCCGCTAGGCGTGTGACGTACTAGGATCTAGCCACCAATCACATTGAACTAACCATAAGATGTTTAACAAAATTCCCATTCATTAAGTAAAACATTCATAAAACATACTCCAACTTAAATAGTGTCAGCGGAAGCAAATAGTAAAACACTGTTCAAATGTTTCAAAAACCAATGTATGCGAAATCAGTAAACAAGTCTTGCAAATCCAAGCAACACGACCCATGACCACTCCAGCCATCCAGATAGCAAGTTCCCCATCCAAAGTACCTAACGACCTGCGAGCATGCAACAAGTATATCAGATCACGCTGGTGAGTTCATAGTTTTACGAAAACGTTAGTTACCAAGTGTTTAGCTTAGTTCACTGATTTCAATGTTGATAATACCCCGGATACAAGACGGCTCCAGATTTATTTTGCCCGTTCCCTAATGTTCCTATCAAAGCATTGGGCATGACTGAGTCATTAGTTCACACCCGTCCTCTCAGGTACGGGGTGAGGGTGCCAAACCTAGATAGCGCTACCAACTAATACTCCGTTACCTCTCAGGTAACAAACAAGATGGGACTTAAAGGTGATAGGACGAGTGTATTATCCAACATTCCAGATTTACCCACAAGACATATTCCTCTCAAGAATACCCATTTGATTTACCCAAAACCTATCCCTCTCAGGGATACCCAATGACTGTCCCAACCACCGGGACGCATGCTCAAGAGAAATGAACTCACCTTTGATTTGCTCGGTATGTTTAATTACCCGTCCAAGTTGGTCAACCCAAACCCTACCATGGTTACCAGACAATATCAGTTTCATAATCATTTAAATCACATATATGCACACAGTAAGTCACGTAAGGTTACACAGTTTGCATCTAGCATTAAGTTCACTGTTATCATGTAGCACATACCGAATTATCATACCAGTCCATATCTCATGCACATGTCACTTAACGTTAAACAGTATGGTTAGCATGCAACTACCGCATTTCATAAACGAGGTAATCAATACATACTTTCAAACTATTTACTGTTCCCATCTATTAACTCCTTCGGTGAAACACCCCAGTGACGAAAGACTATCTTTCGTCGAACTGATATGTGACGAAATATACATATTTCGTCGAGATGGGATTCGGCGAAATACCCGACCTTCGTCGATACACGGTTTGACGAAACACCACATCTTTCATCGGGTTACAGGTGTGACGACGTAACACTGTGTTTCGTCGAGATCAGTTACAGGCCTTGATTTCATAGCATCAGTTACACATTTTCAACGCAAACAATGGATCAAACGACGGTTACATTTTGATGTTCATAGAAATCTTACTCATTGTTCGTCATGACAACTAATAGACCTCAATATTAACATTGATATACATTAACATGGATTCAATTAGGATAACAGACATTGATCAAGACCCATTACCGATTCAAAATCACAAATTTCTATTGCTAACCCTAATCCATCACGTGTATCATATACAATCACGATTTCAATGCAATCATCAACTTTCTCATGTAATTCAAACTATCACTCTTATTATAATCAGCACTGTCATCAAGAATATTCATACAAAATGTCTGGATTTACAATAACAATCACAAACCCTAATCACATAAAATCATACAAAACAGCCTAAAGATCATAACACACCATTAATGAGAGGACACTAACCGTGATTAGCTTAACCGAGACAGAAAGTTTCGTGATCTTATGATTGCCATTGCACAAGGAATATGGAGATGGAACTTTAGGGTTTTCTGGTTTATGGTTACTAAACATGAGGTTATAACATAACAGGTTGGGCCGCGAACTAAACGGGGCCGAAGGCCCCTTTCTCGGCGAAATACGTGCTCGGCGAAAAACCCTCGGGTTTTTCGTCAGGACTAAGGGTGGCGAAAGACTCCTTTTTCGTCGAAGGAATCTTGTGGCGAAGAACTATATTAGCAACCCTTAAATAATTCATAATTTATATACTAAACACTCAACATCATAATAGTTCAACAATTAAACAACTATGCACAAGTTACAACACAAACAATTATGAAAAGACAGTGTGAAATAAATAACTTGTCAAGGAAAGACCTTGAAAACTCGGGTTGTCACATCATCCCTAACTTGAAAGAAATTTCGTCCCGAAATTTGTCAAGTAATCCAAAACGGCAAGATGTTAACTCAGGATGACTGTGGATTTTCTACGGGTACCACATCATCCCCAACTTGAAAGGGAATTTCGCCCCGAAACTCACCAGTTACATCAGATTTAGACTTGTCAGTTGGGAATAAGTGAGGGTACTTGAGCTTCATTTGATCCTCGCTCTCCCACGTGAACTCCGGTCCACGTCTTGAGTTCCAACGAACTCTCACGATTGTAATTCGACTATGCTTACGAACCTTGACCTCCTGATCCATAATCTCTATTGGTTCTTCGACAAACTGCAACTTTTCGTCGATTTTCAGCTCTTGAAATGGTACCACCAGTGTTTCATCAGACAAACACTTCTTTAGTTGCGACACGTGGAAAACATCATGAACGTTACCCAATTCAGCAGGTAACTCTAGCTTATAGGCCACTTTACCAATTCTTTCTAGAACTTTGAAAGGCCCAACATATCAAGGATTAAGTTTACCACGCTTCCCAAAGCGCACCACACCCTTCCAGGGTGAAACTTTCAGCATAACACGATCGCCTACAGCGAATTCCAAGGGTTTCCAATGCTTGTCAGCGTAGCTTTTCTGACAGTCGCGCACTGCCGCCATACGGTTCCTGATCTGGACAATCTTTTCAGAAGTTTCAAGAACATGTTCCGGACCTGTGACCTGGCTGTCACCCACCTTAGCCCAACAGAGAGGAGAACGACATTTCCGGCAGTACAATGCTTCAAACGGAGCTGCCTGGATGCTAGTGTGGTAACTGTTGTTGTAGGAGAACTCGATCAACGGCAAATGTTTCTCCTAGCCCTTACCAAAATCAATCACACATGCTCGCAGAATGTCTTCAAGTGTCTGGATGGTTCACTCACTTTGACCATCCGTCTGTGGGTGATAAGCAGTACTCATGTCGAGACGTGAGCCGAACGATTTATGCATCGACTGCCATAAATCAGATATGAAATGCGGATCACGATCAGAGATAATAGAGGTTGGCACCCCATGCCTAGAAACCACTTCTTTCAGATAAACAGCAGCGAGTTGAGAGAACTTATCCGTTTCCTTGATCGCAAGGAAGTGCGCAGATTTCGTGAGGCGGTCTAGGATCACCCAAATGGTATCGTTTCCGTTTTGAGTTCTTGGCAGACTAGTGACGAAATCCATAGCAATCTGCTCCCATTTCCACATGGGTATTTCTGGTTGTTGAAGCATGCCTGAGGGGTTCTGATACTCTACCTTGACTTTCGCACAAGTCAAACATTTGCTCACGTACGTCGCGATGTTAGCCTTCATCTTCGGCCACCAATACAAAACTTTGAGGTCCTGATACATCTTATCTGAACTCGGATGAACAGAGTATCGAGACTTGTGCGCTTCGTCCATCACAAGATCTCTAAGGTTACTAAACAAAGGAATCCAGATCCATTCCATAAAATAATAAATGCCGTCAGATCTCTTCTCAAGTCATTTCTCCATGCCCCGCAAATACTCGGCTTCCAAGTTTTCTTCCTTAAACGCTTCAGCCTGAGCCGAACGAATCTGATTAGGAAGATTTGAGTGAATAGTGAGCTGTAAGGCTCACACACGCTTAGGTTTCGTTTCCTTTCTACTAAGGGCATCAGCTACAATGTTAGCTTTACCCGGGTGATACTTGACGTGCAGTCGTAGTCGTTCAAGAGTTCTACCCAGCGACGCTGTCGCATATTCAATTCCTTCTGGTCGAAAATATGATGAAGGCTCCTGTGATTGGTGTAGATAGTGCATTTGGTACCGTACAGATAATGCCTCCAGATTTTCAACACAAAAACCACGGCCCCCAACTCTAAATCGTGAGTCATATAATTCCTCTCGTGAACCTTCAACTGTCGAGAGGCATAGGCTATCACCTTCTCGCGTTGCATCAACACACAACCGAGACCCTGAATAGAAGCATCGCAATATACCACGAAATCCTTGGTACCTTCAGGTAGAGACAAGATCGGTGCACTGCAGAGTTTCTGTTTCAAAAGTTGGAAAGCATCCTCCTGCTTTGTTCCCCAAGAATACACCACGCCTTTCTGTGTCAACGAAGTAAGAGGTTGAGCGATCTTCGAGAAATCCTTAATAAATCTCTGGTAGTACCCAGGGAGACCAAGAAATTTCGCAACTCCGAGGGATTCTTCTGTGCCACCCAATTCCTGATAGCATCAATCTTCGTAGGATCCACGTGTATCCCTGATTCATTAACAATGTGGCCAAGGAAGTGCACTTCTCATATCCAGAAGTCACACTTAGAAATCTTCGAGTAAAGCTGCTCCTTCCTCATTAGTTCCAAAATAAGACGCAAGTGTCGCTCGTGGTCCTCCTTTCTCTTTGAGTAGATCAAGATGTCATCAATAAACACAATGATGAAATCATCAAGATACGGTTTGCACACCCGATTCATGAGGTCCATGAAGACTACTGGCGCGTTTGTCAACCCGAATGGCATAACTAGAAACTCATAATGGCCATACCGTGTTCGAAAAGCCGTTTTAGGAACATCCTCCTCTCGAACTCTCATCTGATGGTAGCCCGACCTTAAGTCGATTTTTAAGTAAAAACATGACCCTTGCAACTGGTCAAACAAGTCTTCGATACGCGGTAAGGGATAACGGTTCTTGACTGTCACCTTGTTGAGTTCTCGATTGTGACAACTGTGTTCTGTAATCGATGTATATTGTAAAACAATGTCAGTTATCAATAAAACAATGTGCTTCGGTATTATTATATGTATTTTGGTGTAATTGTGTTTGATGATTTTACAATTTAATTCTATTCCGATTTCAAGCTTTAAATCGCTTTCTGGAAGGTTATACGCAAACTAGTGCGTAAACGCAGTCAGTTTAACGCAACAAACACTCCGGAATAGTGACATAGGCTTAACATACCTTAAATAACCTCCACATAACTTAGAAATAAGTTTTGGATGGTTTGGTGTGTTGAAATCAAGTTTGTTCGATCACAGGGACTATTTGTGTCAAACTGTGAAACTATATCGATTTGTATACTAACGAACATTCCGGAACTTGATCATAAGTTAAACATACCCTAAATATCCTTTACATAGCTTAGAAATAGGCTTTGAGGGGTTCGGTATGCTAAAACAAACTTTATTGGTCATTCAAGGTCTAAAAGCGTCAAAAATTGCATAAGTTTGCATTTTCGTGCATATCTTACGCTCTGAATATATCCGGACATCCAAAAATTTATGTAATCCTTAAAATATTTTATTTTAGTGATTGGCTTGATAAAATTCCATTCGTCGCTTAATTTGGATCGTTTTTGCGTTCGTTACGACTTCCGTCGTAATTAACCGAACAACGCAACCGTACGACCAAACGAGCCGACATACGAGATGTTTTTGAGCATGTTTTGATTTCCCTATACTTTAACCTCATTTTAGAGCTTTGAAAAAGGCCATAAACATATGCAGGGACAATTTCTACCATTTTGGCAAAATCTTTGGAACTGGCACCTGGTGGCGCTACGCCACCACCATCTGTCTCTGCCGTGGCACAACGCCACGGCCTGATCTGGACAGAAACTTGTTTTTCTGCATTTTTCAGCAATGGGATTGAACTTGGGGGTCTTTTTGTAACTTTTGCAAAACCTTGAGCTGGTTTTCGGCCCCCATTGTATTCTAATACCATGTACCCACATGTATGGCCAAGATTACACCCTCAAAACACATGGAATGATCCTATTGATCCTAACTTCCTATAAATCGCAAGCTTCCTCATTTGGGTTTTTCACACCTTGATTCAACTTCTGCTCTAAGTTGAAGTTTTAACACCTCATACCTGAGTAACTTTGAATCAAAACACCTTCTTGGACCCTTTGTAAGTCCTCTTCTTGCTTGTTCTTGTATTTCAAGCATGAAAGTCAAACGGTGTTTGACTTTCAGCTTTGACCAGTCAATGGTCAACACAAAGTTCAATTGAACTTTGCAACGTGAGCGTAATCACGATGGTTATAGTCCCTCGTGACTATACCTACTGATTACCACGTTGACTAGGCGCAGTGACGAGTCGTAGTTTCGGCCAAAATGCGCATTTGTGCGTATTTTGTAACCAAACTACTCTTGGGTATCAAAACCGTTTGTTTTGATACCAAAACCTGTTTTCTAACTTAACTAAACATGTTTTAGCATGTTTAGCTCGTCACTTTTAGTTTAATGCTTGTGTAGAGTCGTAAGTCAAGCGGACTAAACACCCGCTTAGAATTTCAAACTCGACCCATTTGGTCGATCATTAGGATCCGACCAAACATGTTTAGTGACCATAGTTGCATAGGGAATAACCTTCCGAGGTTATAACTTATGGTCACTTAGGTTTAATTAGTTGTATAATAGGTAGTTTGTATGCCTTAGGTAAATGACCAAAATGCCCTTTTCATGCATAATTGGTAATTAAGCATATGTAACATAAACTTTTGTCACATAACTGATTATGCAACATATTTAAACATGTTTAGGCATATAATACTTGTCATAGGACTAGTTAGACGTCTCGAACGCGCTTATGCACGCACGACGCGTTAAAGTAGCGTAAGCTACCTTAATGGGTCGTAATGGGTCGAAATCACTTAGGTTAGGTTCCAATCTAGAATGTAGACTTTTTTAAACCATATCACATGAGTTCCAACACTCATTTGGTTTACAAGATCTCATTCTATCCGATCTTCCGATTGAGGTGTCGATTTATTTACTAGTGATTCGATTACTAGGTGCTGCTTGATTTCTCTGGTTTACTTGAGTTTGTTGAAGTTCTATTGATTGAGGATTACTTTGCACTTCATATGAGTACATAGTTCCCCTATTTTACTGTTTTCAATTGTTTTGAGGTGATTCATATGTATCAAAACGATTTCGATATTTTAACGAGGGTTTCAAAAATGATTAAGATGGTTTATACTAAACTAATAACGATTTCGATAATGTGAACGAACTTGTTGGTTGTAGTTACATAGCGAATGACATTTATTAATTTTGGCCGAACCGACCAGTTTCGATAATATGCATGAGTCACGTAGGATCTGGACGAGGCCTTAGTGACATAATAACAGTGATAGTCGATATGTAACTTGTTTGTTTCATGTTAAAACAATGTAAATTACTTATTGAATAAATAAAACGAAACTCTTTTTGTATCCATGGTTGTGAAACAATAATTCTGCCACGACACTCTCCGACGTTTCTGCCACGGTTTGTTGTTTTACGTGGTCGGGGTGTGACAGAAGAGTTGGTATGAGAGCCAATGGTTATAGGGAATTAGGTTATTAGTAATGCTTTGACCTAGACTATAACTTTCTAGGACCCCAACGCAAGTTTTCTGCGTTTAGATTTTTAAAAACAAAACCGTCACCTACCCTTAGGTGATAACCACAACGAGAACACAAATTTTGAATCTGCTTTGAAAATTAATCATCCGTTCTAGGATGATTGATTACTAGGTTTTGAAGCCTTCCAGTTTGACTCATATTTGGCTTTGTGCCTTCTGAGTTTTCAAAATCTCGTCAAGGTTTGGGTCTAAATAATGTGAACACGTGCAAACTGGAAGAGTGAATGCCTGTACCCTGAGTTTTCTGTCTAAGGCTAGAGTGTTCGTACAAATCCACATAATCGGACCAGTCACTCTTACCTGGGAACTCTTGGGGTGAGTGTTCACTTATAGGCGAGCATGTCTTCGCGATACATTATGTTGACTCATTTACTTTGATTAGTCACCGCGTTTCGTTTGTTTGTTCGAGGTAACGAACAAATGATCACCTTCCTTGTGTTTTGTCGAAATTTTCAATACCTCTTTTGTTTTTCCTAATTGTCGACCTCACTCATTTCTCATATTTCCTTTTAGACAATGCCTCCTCGACGTGATGCACAATCTTTTACTGCTGAAGAAGTCGCAGCCCTTGTCTCTCAGCAAATGGCTGCTGTGCTTCCAGGCGTTGTGACCCAAATCCACGAGTTATACAACAACAATAATAATAACAATGCTAGTGTAATTTTAAGAATTTCAATTCTGCTAAGCCGCTAAAGTTTTCTGGGTCGCAAGGAGCAACTGCGCTCCTGCAGTGGTTCGAGAGTATCGAAAGCACATTCAGACATGTGCAATGTCCGAATGGGCGTAAGGTTGAATTTGCATCAAGTGTGTTTGAGAAGCGTGCTCTTACGTGGTGGAACGGAGTGATGCGCGATAGGGGAGCCGAAGTGGCATTGGCACATACATGGGAAGAGCTTCGAGCTCTCATGATGAAAGAGTTTTGTCCCCGTCATGAAATACGAGCTTTGGAACGAGAGTTTGACGATCTAAAGCAAGATGGGGGAGAACACCGTGCGTATACGGATCGTTTTGAGGAACTCAGTCTTTTGTGTCCTACTTTGGTTACCCCGTTGGAGAAAGCGATAGAGAGGTATATTGATGGTTTACCCGATTCCATACAGGATATTGTGACTGGCGTTAATCCTACTACTATTCGTCATGCGATCGAGTTATCTGCTACCCTGACCGAGTCTCAAGTCAGGAAGGGTAAACTTACCCGCAAGGGTGATAAGAAGAAGTTGACCGATTCTGTCAAGGAAAAGAGTAAGGGTAAGAAAGGTGAGTCGTCAAAGAAGTCGAAAAAGCGAAAGGGTGCTCAGAATTTTGCAGTAACAGCTCAGAACCCACCGGCTTAACCGCCTGCAAAAAAAGTGTATGCTGGTACCGCGCCTCATTGTGCTCGCTGCAACGGTCATCATGTTGCACAACAAGCTTGCAAGCAATGCACAACGTGTGGTAAGCTTGGGCATCTGGCCAACATTTGTCATCTGGGTCAGAATCAGGTTGCTCAGAATCCAACACAGGTTCAGGGGAATGCTGCGAGATTCCCACCTGGTTCGTGTTATAATTGCGGTGAAATGGGTCATTTCCGCAAAAACTGCCCGAGATTGGTGAACGCGAATGCGAATGCAAATGCAAATGCAAATGCAAATGCAAATGCCAATGCAAACGCGAATGTGAATCCCGCTCGTGGACGAGCATTCAATCTGAACGCTAACGAGGCTCGAGCTGACAACCTCATTGTCAATGGTACGTTTCTTGTTAACAATCGACCTGCATCTATTCTTTTTTATTCTAGTGCCGATAGAAGTTTTGTTTCATTATCATTTGAGCCTTTGCTTGCGATACCTAGAACTAAACTGTGACAATTGGCAAATAACTGGTAATTCCGTACAATCTAATCACTATTTATATTTCTTAATCTCATGCATTTAGCGTAATTTAATTACGTAACTGTGTCGTATACTGAATAACAGCCTTGGGACAAGAAAACAAAGCTAAAACATATGATAGTTTTCGTCGTATGGCGAAACCAAACAAATAATGTCCTAAAAGTGTTGGTAGAAAGTGCTGCGTGCACTATTCACGGTTACACTATTCATGCCAGCAAACCGTGAAATTAGACCGAAAAACTGAAAAACGACACTCAGATAACATAATTGAGTCCATTTATATAAGAAAACATTATTTTGAAAACATGTCTTGCCAAGAAACAAGACTTTCCGGTATAACGTCCTAATCTCAAAAATGTCCGTTTCGGCTTAAAATATGGTATTTTAATGAGTCCGATGTTATAACAAAGCATTTTAGGGACTTCGGAATAATGTCAATTGATGAAAAACATACTAAAACAATAAGATGATACCAACGGATGATACATAATCACAAGTTTCCGGCGTTACGTCGCTATGCGCTAAACTAGTCCGTTAGCGGTTCGACGAACTAGTAGGCGACATTTTTGGTCATGAAACAAGCAAACGAAGAGTCTAGAGAACTAGTTAAGCTAAATTTGGAACTCGGAATCACCACATACAACCTTCGGATGCAAGAAAACAACTTGCGGAATTTCTTGTCGGTACGACATAAAAGTACCGTAAGCGAGCCGACGACGAAACGAAAAGCGTTTTAAGTATCAAGACATAATTTTTACTACTTTGGGGAACTAGTTAAAAATAATTTTAATTCTAAGAACCTTAATTACCCTCTAATGGTGTGATTTAAACCCTAATCACCCTACACCTTTTATTTACCAAAATATCTAGTTTTTAAGTATGTTTTTATAAAAAAAAAATAAACATCATACCCCCCCCCCTTCCATGACCGAAAATAGGTGGGTCCCACCCACCATAACCTTGTTGAAAAATGAAGATATGAGGTATGGGAAATGATGGAAGTTGTTGTTGAAAATCTTGAGCTTATAACTTATGTACACCATACTTGTAAGAACATTATCATCCATCCTTTCTTACCATACTTTCAAAGCAACAAAACTTCTCTAGTCTCTCTCTCTTCTCACGGTTCAAAGGAAGCACCAAAGAACCACCTTCAAACTTCCATAAACACTCCATTTCACACCAAAAATAGCCATTTCAAGACCTTCTAATAACATCTCAACATGGTTTAAGCTTGGAGGATTGTTGGGAGCATCTTTGGAGCTTATATTTCTTCTTATTTAGCTTGTGCACTTTGTGAGTCTTCTAAACACAATTTTTATGCTTCTTATTACTAGTTAATCATAGAGGTACAAGTTGTTAATCTTGAAATTAAAGCTTAACATAATCAAAAACCCTAATCACAAAGCTGATGAACACTAAATATAAATAAATTATGTGTTGATTTATGTTGTTTAGTGTTAATATGTTCATGTGATCTTGTTGTTTATGTTATTTTTGTTGAGATTAGTAGCTTAAAGTTTACTTTTATGATGATCATGTTGTTAGTTTCATGTAGTATTTCATATTTGTGTTCATCTTATCATGATGAACATAAATATGTGATTTAAACATGGTTATGTTTAAATCAAGAAAGATCATCATGCTTATTTCATGAACTAATCATATAAATTTTTGGATTACATAAAGAAACAAGGGTTTGAATAGGTTTACAACTTAATCTTGGGAAGTTAGTGAACTTTGTTTTTACAAGATAAATTAAACAACTTGTTTACTATGAAGATTACCTTAAAAAGCCTAACTTTTTATGTATAAAAAGTGTATTATGGAAGTTCATGAAATGTGGAGATTATATTAACATATAAACATGTATAAAAAGTCGATTAGTGAAGTTTGGAAAATTGATTGTGATTATTGATTTAAACGCGTTTTTGTAACGTGGGAAACGTCATAGTTTAGGGGAAACTATGGCGAATTTTTTTAAAAAAATCTAATCACGATTAAAGAAGGGATTAAAGGGTGATTAACAAGGTTAAACGTGATTAGTGGTCTTAAATGTCATTATGGAAACTTTGATGAGAATCTTTAAGGTTTAAATATTCAAGAAGTTCTTATGAACTTTAACTTATATTTTTACAAAGATAAATGGGTAAAAATATAACAAAGTGTAAATATAATTTTTGGTAAGAAAAAAATTATATATTTTCGGAAACTTGCTAAGTGCTTGCAATGTGTGCTATATATGTGTGTGTATTAGATACCTATAGGGTGATCAAAATAAATATACATACATGTTCCTACATGGTCCAAGAAATGCTAGTAAAATCGGACAATTAATTAAATTGGCCGAAATGGAAATACATAACACTTGATGACGACAATTTGGACGCATCGACATCGTAAACAAGTTATTACAATGTCGAGTCTAAAAATAACGTATTTTTAGACACTAAAGCGAACGCATAACTAAGTGGTCAAAAACAAGAATCCGGAAAGTCGAAAACTATAAAAGTTACCAAGTATTTTCATGTGAAAAACGAACTTATTAAGTTACATGCTTGGTAAATTCTTGGTAAAAATTTCAAGAGTACATTTAATGGAATCACAAGAAAACTAGGGATAGGCCCAATAACAAGAAAACTAGGGCTAGGCCCAATAACAAGAAAACTAGGGCTAGGCCCAATAACAAGAAAACTAGGGCTAGGCCCAATAACAAGAAAACTAGGGCTAGGCCCAATAACATAATAAAGAATTCAAGATGTACAACTTGTACGAGGTCCAAGAGACCTAGTGTCTAACGAGATTAGTACACATGTAGGTTATTGACACGTACGGATGCTTACTTCGATATCATATTTCACGGAACGCAAACTTGTGAGTTCATGACCCTCCTTTCACTGTTTTCAATGTTTTGTTTTCAAAAACATCGAGGGGAAATACATGCTAAAACTATTGGTATGTTAGTTACGGAGTAGATGGCATGATCAATCTGCATAAGTAGGGAGACTACATTAATAACCATTAATCACTTAGTGACCAAGGTGCAAAAGGTGTAGATCTATTGGGTTTGAGGCACGCCCCACTCCTAGTTGTTAACCGTGGAGTACTTTTGTGATCCCAATGTGGACAAAGTGTTCTCGGTTTGGTTATTTTGCTTATGGCGCATTATGTCAGGGGGCTCGCTACCCACTGATAGATCTTTAACAGACTCCATGATTTAATCAGAACATACCATGATTACAAGATAACAAGTACTAGATTTCATATGATATCAAATACTGCATGAACTCGCTCAACTTTTTGTTGACTTTTTAAAACTACATGTATTTCAGGAAACAGGTCTTGAGCCGGTGATTTCACTTTGGGATTCGGGAAAACAAATGACAACGATGGCCACTTTTGGGAGGGTTTGTCTTTTATATCCCAACTTCGTATGGGTATATAGGGGACAAAACCTCAATACGTTTGGTGTCAAAAACTATCTTTTGTTATGTGTAAAATAACTTAGAACTATGCTATGTCAAAACGTTGTTGAACTTGGAAACTATGTTAAAAACTTGTAATCTTTTGTTGAAAACTATATAGATATGGCATCGTTGTTGGTTCATGTTGTTAATACATTTGGATGCAATGATTACCTTTCTTACGTCACACACAATACGCTTCCGCTACTAGCAGGGTGTAACAGATTGGTATCAGAGCTCCGATTGTAGTGAACCAGGGAAAAACTTTTATTAAAAGTTTGGTCTACAATCACCGAAGGGCTCTCATATGAAAACAAAGTCGATAACATTACAAAAGTGATTTCAAAAGTATGACAAAAATGACAAAAGGTTTTCATTGTGTCACTATAACATGAGGATCTATCACACGGGCTCATTCACTAGTAACGAATATGGATCAATACATGGATAGTCGATAAGGAATAGACTTGAAAACATTAAGGCTTACATGTGAAACATGAGAACAAAATATTGCATGAGATATATAGTGATTGCATGGAATGTATCATGAGTAGTAATACATTTTTCTTTCTAACAAACATACATATATATTGTACGGTTTATTTGCCAGGATCGATGTCTTCATCTGCTTCTTCGGACCTTTCAGAGGTGGATCCGATGCCTGTAGTGTCGGATGACGAGTATGAGCCAGACATCATTATCATATCGTCGGACGACGAGTCCGGGCATGAAGTATCCTCAGACGATGACTACATGTTGGACGATTTCCAACCTTTTGCTCTTGCAGCTTTCGGGGAGGATCCCGTCCCACCTGAGGACGACGTGCTGGCTATGCCGCAGCTCCTCCATGGTATTATTATTTACGGCCACCCGGAGGGTGAGCATATGATTGTGCATCTGGTTGAGCCACTAGCTGCTGTTCCATTTGTTGATCTTGAGGACGATGATGTCGTCCCAATAGTACCTGTTGAGCACCTTGACGATGAGATAGGTGACGGGGAGATCCATGATGTTGTTATACTCGAGTTACCCTCTCCGGTCGTGTCTGTTGTTGATATTTCGTCTACCGCGTCTAGTATTGCTCCCTCTACTCACACCCCTGCATCATCCCCTGATACCGTACTACCCACCCAGACTGCTGTACCACCTACCCCTACTACTGACCCCATGCACTTACCAGGATTTCCACACCCCATGTATTCCCCACCTCATTACCAGTCTGGACCGTCATCATATCAGCCATTATCTAGTACACCCCAGGACCCCTATGCTGCGGGACCATCTCAGCCCGCCGGACTTGCCTCTGACTATGCTAGACTATATGCCGGGATACCCCCACCGGGCATGGACCCATCGGACCCTTATCATCCTTCCCACTTTCCTCCGACTACCATGGTGGATAGGATGATATCCTATGACATTCAGTTTACCATACTCTTTCGTAGGATTCGAGAGCTTGATGCCCAGTTAGCTGCGGTCCTTGCCGCTATCGCACCACCACCACCCGCATCACCACAGCCACCATTGCCAGCGTCACCCCCTCCATCACCACCACCACTACCACAGTCACCACCCCCGCCATCTCCACACTAGTAGTCTGCCGGTTGTAGGTTGGTCTTATGTTAGTCATATGTATATAGCTATCTTTTGGGGAGACTATCACTTTTATGAAGACCAAGGCTTATGAAGATCAAGACTTTTGAAGACAACCAGAAGACATGAAGATGCAATGTAGTAGAAATCTTACTTTTGTATTGTAACTTGTACTGACTAGGGGTATGTATCCCTATGTCCTTTTGATCTTCATGAACAAATGTAACAAGTTGTCGTTATGTATAAAAGTATGTTTTTTGTATCACACATTGTATTTTTTTTTATGTTGTGGTTGATATTATGGTGATGTGATGATGTTGTGCTTAATATTGTTATGACATGGTGGATTTATGGTTGATGTTATGTTATGGTGTGGTGTTATTCTACATGTTGAGTTATACGACCATTGTGATGACGTTGTGTTTATGCATGCTTGTGATTGTGTAGCTATGTCATGTATACGTGTGTATGCATTTCTTATCTATATAAACCCGATGTGTTTATATATATATACTTGACAATATTTATTATTAAATACTTGTCTAATGGAGATCGATATTTTATTTAGAAGACAATGCCACCCCGCCGTGGAAAAACAAAAACGAACCCGCTGCCGACAACACAAGAAGAATTGAACGAACGCATTTCCCAAGCGATTGCTCAATACGAAGCTAACCGCTCTGAACAAAGCGGTGGAACAGGAGGTACTTCTGGAGGCAATCATCGGACTGGTAATGCTTAGTTAATCATTAATCTACGCGATACTCTCATCCATTCTAATCGTGCTCCTGATACTCACTCTTGAATTTGTGTATATGATAATTTCAGGTTGCACTTATAAGCAGTTCTTAGACTGCAAACCTCTAAATTTTGACGGTACGGGAGGTGCCGTTTCCTTCATTCGCTGGACTGAGAAGACCGACTCAGTTATTCGAATGAGCAAGTGCCCTGCTGAACAAAGGGTTACTTATGTCACCGGACTATATGTTGATGGGGCACTATCGTGGTGGAACCTCCAGGTCCAAACGAAGGGCGAAACTGCTGCGTATGGCCTGACCTGGGAGGAACTAAAAGAATTGATGAGGAAAAAGTATTGCTCAAGGTCAGAAATCCAGAAGCTAGAAACGGAGTTCTGGAATTTAAAAATGATTGGTGCGGATATTGCGGGTTACACTCAGCGATTTCACGATTTATCCCGTGTAGTCCCATACTTGGTGGATCCTGAATACAAGAGGATCGAGAGGTACATTTGGGGACTAGCCCCCCAAATACTAAGTCTGGTTACTGCTTCTAAACCTACGGAGATCGGCGAAGCAATCGATTGGCTGTAGCACTTACCGAGGAAGCACTACGTCAAGGAAAGTTTGATGAGTCTGGGTCGAACAAAAAGGAAACTGCTGTGGAAGCTTCGGGCTCCAATAAAAGGAAGTTTTCCCATTTTAAGAAAGGTTCGCGGGGAAGGAACAACAAGAATAACAATAACAGAGGAGAACCCGCGAAGGAAACTAGGGATGCAAAAGCTTATGTTACCACCACCACAAATAACCCCGACAAGAAATCTTACACTGGAACTGCACCCAAGTGCAATACATGCCCCTTCCACCACTACGGGGAGTGTCGTAGCTTCACGTGTAGCAAATGTAATCGGTTTGGGCACCGCACCGAAGTGTGCCGGGGTACGAATACCAGGGATCAAGGTTGCTTCAATTGTGGTGACAAAGGACACTTCAAGAGGGATTGCCCGAAAGAAATTCAAGCTCGGGGAAGGGCATTCGTGATTGGAGCTAAGGATGCGCGCCAGGACCCGAATGTGGTCACCGGTACGTTCCCTATCAATAATCACTTTGCATCTATTCTTTTTGATACTGGAGCAGATTATAGTTTCATTTCTAAGGAATTTAGAGACATACTTGGGGCAGAATCGAGAAAATTGAATATTCCATACTCGATTGAATTAGCTAACGAGGAATTAGTAGAATCAAGGGAAATCATAAAGAAATGTACCTTAGAGCTGGGTGAACGGAAGTTTGACATAGACCTCTTACCAGTTCCGTTAGGTAGTTTCGATGTCGTAATTGGTATGGATTGGTTATCCGATAACCGAGCCGAAGTCATATGTCATGAGAAGATCATACGCATTCCCCTACCCGATGGAGAACATTTGCTAGTGCACGGGGAGAAACAAGACACGCCTTTACGAATTATTAGTTGCATGAAGGCTCAAAAATGTCTGAGGAAAGGATACATCGCCTTTCTTGCTCATGTCGTTAACAAGAAGGCCGAGGAGCGCAAGGTGGAAGACATCCCTGTGGTAAGGGAATATCCCGAAGTCTTCCCAGAAGACTTGCCGGGACTGCCACCACAACGACAAGTGGAATTTCATATCGATCTGGTGCCAGGAGCAGCACCGGTGGCAAAAGCTCCATATAGACTCGCGCCCTCGGAGATGCAGGAATTATCTACTCAGCTTCAGGAGTTGCTTGACAAGGGATTCATTAGACCGAGTTTCTCACCTTGGGGAGCTCCGGTGCTATTTGTCAAGAAGAAGGATGGAACCTTTCGAATGTGCATCGATTACAGAGAACTAAACAAGCTAACTATCAAAAATCGGTATCCTTTACCGAGGATTGATGACTTGTTAGATCAGTTACAAGGTTCCAGCTTCTACTCCAAGATCGATCTAAGATCCAGATACCATCAACTGAGGGTTCTGGAGGAAAGCGTTCCTAAGACAGCGTTTAGGACTCGCTATGGGCATTATGAGTTCCTTGTTATGCCTTTCGGCTTAACGAACGCTCCCGCCGTATTTATGGACTTGATGAATCGGGTGTGTAAACCATACCTGGACAAGTTCGTGATTGTATTCATTGATGACATTTTAATATACTCACGAACAAAGGCGGAACACGAGCAACACTTGAGAACTATTCTGGATTTACTTAAGAAGGAACAATTGTACGCCAAGTTCTCAAAATGCGAATTTTGGATTCGTGAAGTACAGTTCCTCGGTCATGTGGTGAACGAGAACGGAATACATGTTGATCCAACTAAGATAGAAGCCATAAAGAGCTGGAACACTCCAAGGACCCCAACGGAAGTAAGACAATTTCTGGGTTTAGCGGGGTACTATCGAAGATTCATAGAGAATTTTTCTAAAATTGCTCAACCGTTAACCTCGCTCACTCAAAAGGATAGAAAGTTCGATTGGGGTGGAAAACAGAAAATGGCATTCCAAACGCTCAAAGATAAACTATGCCAAGCGCCAATCTTATCACTCCCTGACGGCACCGATGACTTCGTGGTGTACTGTGATGCATCGCGTCAAGGCTTAGGTTGCGTGTTAATGCAACGTGAAAAAGTCATCGCGTACGCGTCGCGACAGTTAAAAGTTCATGAAAGGAACTATACCACTCATGACCTGGAATTAGGTGCAGTGGTATTCGCTTTAAAGATTTGGCGTCACTATCTCTATGGTACTAAGTGTACCATATTCACTAATCATAGAAGTCTTCAACACATATTCAATCAAAAAGAATTAAACATGCGCCAGCGGCGATGGGTAGAATTATTGAACAACTATGACTGTGAAATCAGATACCATCCAGGGAAAGCAAACGTTGTAGTGGATGCTTTGAGCCAGAAGGAACGAGTTAGAACATTACGAGTACGGGCTTTAGAGTTGACAATCCAGACAAACTTTACAACTCGAGTGCGCGACGCACAACGGGAAGCCCTAAAACCAGGAAATATACGAGCAGAATACTTGTGAGGAGCAAGGAAACACATGGAAACAAATAAGGATGGCACTTTATATTTCGGAGGAAGAATCTGGATTCCCTATTTTGGTGGCTTACGAGACTTAGTGCTGGATGAAGCACATAGGTCCAGATATTCAATACACCCAGGATCTGATAAGATGTATCAGGATCTGAGAGAATATTATTGGTGGCCTAAACTCAAGAAAGATATTGGGATCTACGTTAGGAATTGCCTAACTTGTGCAAAGGTCAAGGCCGAATATCAAAAGCCATCTGGGTTATCACAACAACCCGTGATTCCTGTTTGGAAATGAGAGCAGATATCAATGGATTTTGTTACAGGACTCCCACGGACCTCTTGAGGTCATGACATGATATGGGTTATCGTTGATCGATTAACCAAGTCGGCTCACTTCCTTCCTATTCGTGAAAAAGACAGTACCGCGAAGTTAGCCGAAATCTACCTCAACGAGATTGTGGCACGTCATGGAGTGCCTACTTCGATAATCTCGGATCGTGATGGTCGCTTTGTATCAAGAATATGGCAATCATTTCAAGAATCGCTTGGATCTCGTCTGGATCTGAGTACCGCATTTCATCCGCAAACCGATGGGTAAAGCGAGCGAA
Source organism: Helianthus tuberosus (assembly GCA_030545235.1). Classification (NCBI taxonomy): domain Eukaryota; kingdom Viridiplantae; phylum Streptophyta; class Magnoliopsida; order Asterales; family Asteraceae; genus Helianthus; species Helianthus tuberosus. The sequence continues at coordinate 44,352,548 of CM060429.1, read as the reverse complement.
CCATCCAAACGATGGAAGACATGCTTCGTGCCTGTGTGATGGATTTGGGCGGAAATTGGGATAATCATTTACCGCTGGTAGAGTTCTCATATAATAATAGTTATCACACAAGCATTAAAGCCGCCCCATTCGAAGCACTATACGGACGTAAGTGCCGATAACCGCTGTGTTGGGCGGAAGTCGGAGATAAACAACTCGTTGGCCCTGAACTAGTCCAAGATACTACTGACAAGATAGCAAAAATATGAGACCGTATCAAAGCGGCTCGTGAGAGACAAAAGAGGTACGCGTACGAAAAACGTAAACCATTCTCCTTCGAGGTCGGAGACAAAGCCTTACTGAAAGTCTCACCTTGGAAAGGCATAGCTAGATTCGGGAAGCGCGGGAAGCTAAACCCGAGATACATTGGGCCGTTTGAGATTCTAGAAAATATCGGTACCGTCGCGTACAAGTTGAAGCTGCCAGAAGAACTCAGTAACGTACATGACACATTTCATGTGTCGAACCTCAGGAAAAGTCCGATAGTTGATACAGTTATCATTCCAGCGGATGAAATTCATGTAGACGACACGCTTCAGTTTACCGAAGAACCCGTTGAGGTTATGGATCGGAAGGTCCACAATACAAGGAGAAGTACTATCGAACTGATCAAGGTCCGCTGGAATTCACGTCACGGACCCGAGTACACATGGGAACGTGAAGATCAGATTAAGGAAAAATATCCCCACCTGTTTAAGAAGACTCCTGCAAAGGGTGGCTCAACTTGAATTTCGGGACGAAATTCTTTTTAACAGGGGGAGAATGTGACAATTGGCAAATAACTGGTAATTCCGTACAATCTAATCACTATTTATATTTCTTAATCTCATGCATTTAGCGTAATTTAATTACGTAACTGTGTCGTATACTGAATAACAGCCTTGGGACAAGAAAACAAAGCTAAAACATATGATAGTTTTCATCGTATGGCGAAACCAAACAAATAATGTCCTAAAAGTGTTGGTAGAAAGTGCTGCGTGCACTATTCACGGTTACACTATTCATGCCAGCAAACCGTGAAATTAGACCGAAACACTGAAAAACGACACTCAGATAACATAATTGAGTCCATTTATATAAGAAAACATTATTTTGAAAACATGTCTTGCCAGGAAACAAGACTTTCCGGTATAACGTCCTAATCTCAAAAATGTCCGTTTTGGCTTAAAATATGGTATTTTAATGAGTCCGATGTTATAACAAAGCATTTTAGGGACTTCGGAATAATGCAATTGATGAAAAACATACTAAAACAATAAGATGATACCAACGGATGATACATAATCACAAGTTTCCGGCGTTACGTCGCTATGCGCTAAACTAGTCCGTTAGCGGTTCGCCGAACTAGTAGGCGACATTTTTGGTCACGAAACAAGCAAACGAAGAGTCTAGCGAACTAGTTAAGCTAAATTTGGAACTCGGAATCACCTCATACAACCTTCAGATGCAAGAAAACAACTTGCGGAATTTCTTGTCGGTACGACATAAAAGTACCGTAAGCGAGCCGAAGACGAAACGAAAAGCGTTTTAAGTATCAAGACATAATTTTTACTAGTTTGGGGAACTAGTTAATAATAATTTTAATTCTAAGAACCTTAATTACCCTCTAATGGTGTGATTTAAACCCTAATGACCCTACACCTTTTATTTACCAAAATATCTAGTTTTTAAGTATGTTTTTATAAAAAAAAAATAAACATCATACCCCCCCCCCCCTTCCATGACCGAAAATAGGTGGGTCCCACCCACCATAACCTTGTTGAAAAATGAAGATATGAGGTATGGGAAATGATGGAAGTTGTTGTTGAAAATCTTGAGCTTATAATTTATGTACACCATACTTGTAAGAACATTATCATCCATCCTTTCTTACCATACTTTCAAAGCAACAAAATTTCTCTAGTCTCTCTCTCTTCTCACGGCTCAAAGGAAGCACCAAAGAACCACCTTCAAACTTCCATAAACACTCCATTTCACACCAAAAATAGCCATTTCAAGACCTTCTAATAACATCTCAACATGGTTTAATCTTGGAGGATTGTTGGGAGCATCTTTGGAGCTTATATTTCTTCTTATTTAGCTTGTGCACTTTGTGAGTCTTCTAAACACAATTTTTATGCTTCTTATTACTAGTTAATCATAGAGGTACAAGTTGTTAATCTTGAAATTAAAGCTTAACATAATCAAAAACCCTAATCACAAAGCTGATGAACACTAAATATAAATAAATTATGTGTTGATTTATGTTGTTTAGTGTTAATATGTTCATGTGATCTTGTTGTTTATGTTATTTTTGTTGAGATTAGTAGCTTAAAGTTTACTTTTATGATGATCATGTTGTTAGTTTCATGTAGTATTTCATATTTGTGTTCATCTTATCATGATGAACATAAATATGTGATTTAAACATGGTTATGTTTAAATCAAGAAAGATCATCATGCTTATTTCATGAACTAATCATATAAATTTTTGGATTACATAAAGAAACAAGGGTTTAAATAGGTTTACAACTTAATCTTGGGAAGTTAGTGAACTTTGTTTTTACAAGATAAATTAAACAACTTGTTTACTATGAAGATTACCTTAAAAAGCCTAACTTTTTATGTATAAAAAGTGTATTATGGAAGTTCATGAAATGTGGAGATTATATTAACATATAAACATGTATAAAAAGTCGATTAGTGAAGTTTGGAAAATTGATTGTGATTATTGATTTAAACGCGTTTTTGTAACGTGGGAAACGTCATAGTTTAGGGGAAACTATGGCGAATTTTTCTAAAAAATCTAATCACGATTAAAGAAGGGATTAAAGGGTGATTAACAAGGTTAAACGCGATTAGTGGTCTTAAATGTCATTATGGAAACTTTGATGAGAATATTTAAGGTTTAAATATTCAAGAAGTTCTTATGAACTTTAACTTATATTTTTACAAAGATAAATGGGTAAAAATATAACAAAGTGTAAATATAATTTTTGGTAAGAAAAAAATTATATATTTTCGGAAACTTGCTAAGTGCTTGCAATGTGTGCTATATATGTGTATGTATTAGATAGGGTGATCAAAATAAATATACATACATGTTCCTACATGGTCCAAGAAATGCTAGTAAAATCGGACAATTAATTAAAATGGCCGAAATGGAAATACATAACACTTGATGACGACAATTTGGACGTATCGACATCGTAAACAAGTTACTACAATGTCGAGTCTAAAAATAACATATTTTTAGACACTAAAGCGAACGCATAACTAAGTGGTCAAAAACAAGAATCCGGAAAGTCGAAAACTATAAAAGTTACCAAGTATTTTCATGTGAAAAACGAACTTATTAAGTTACATGCTTGGTAAATTCTTGGTAAAAATTTCAAGAGTATATTTAATGGAATCACAAGAAAACTAGGGCTAGGCCCAATAACAAGAAAACTAGGGCTAGGCCCAATAACAAGAAAACTAGGGCTAGGCCCAATAACAAGAAAACTAGGGCTAGGCCCAATAACATAATAAAGAATTCAAGATGTACAACTTGTACGAGGTCCAAGAGACCTAGTGTCTAACGAGATTAGTACACATGTAGGTTATTGACACGTACGTACGCTTACTTCGATATCATATTTCACGGAACGCAAACTTGTGAGTTCATGACCCTCCTTTCACTGTTTTCAATGTTTTGTTTTCAAAAACATCGAGGGGAAATACATGCTAAAACTATTGGTATGTTAGTTACGGAGTAGATGGCATGATCAATGTGCATAAGTAGGGAGACTACATTAATAACCATTAATCACTTAGTGACCAAGGTGCAAAAGGTGTAGATCTATTGGGTTTGAGGCACGCCCCACTCCTAGTTGTTAACCGTGGAGTGCTTTTGTGATCCCAATGTGGACAAAGTGTTCTCGGTTTGGTTATTTTGCTTATGGCGCATTATGTCAGGGGGCTCGCTACCCACTGATAGATCTTTAACAGACTCCATGATTTAATCAGAACATACCATGATTACAAGATAACAAGTACTAGATTTCATATGATATCAAATACTGCATGAACTCACTCAACTTTTTGTTGACTTTTTAAAACTACATGTATTTCAGGAAACAGGTCTTGAGCCGGTGATTTCACTATGGGATTCGGGAAAACAAATGACAACGATGGCCACTTTTGGGAGGGTTTGTCTTTTATATCCCAACTTCGTATGGGTATATAGGGGACAAAACCTCAATACGTTTGGTGTCAAAAACTATCTTTTGTTATGTGTAAAATAACTTAGAACTATGCTATGTCAAAACGTTGTTGAACTTGGAAACTATGTTAAAAACTTGTAATCTTTTGTTGAAAACTATATAGATATGGCATCGTTGTTGGTTCATGTTGTTAATACATTTGGATGCAATGATTACCTTTCTTACGTCACACACAATACGCTTCCGCCACTAGCAGGGTGTGACATAAACTGAGGAAACCCTTATCTGTCGAAGTTGCTACTGGTAAACCTCTTGTTCTTGATTCTGTTATTCGTGATTGTCAGTTGAACCTTGATGACCATCTTTTTCCTATTGACCTCACACCGATGCAACTTGGGAGTTTCGATATTATCATTGGGATGGATTGGTTAACCAAACATCATGCCGAGGTGGTTTGTTTCGATAAGATTGTTTGTATTCCTCTTCCGTCTGGCGATGTTTTAGAAGTTCGTGGCGAAAAGTCATCTGGTGGATTGAAACTCATGTTGTGTACAAAAGCCCAAAGTTATTTGAGAAAAGGATATGTTGCTTTTCTAGCACATGTCACCAAGGAGAAAGGCAAGAGTAAGCGTATTAAAGATATTCCGATTGTCTGAGATTACCCAGAGGTGTTTCCGGATGAACTGCCTGGTTTGCCTCCAGTTCGTCAAGTCGAGTTTCATATTGACCTTGTACCCAATGCCAACCTGATTGCGAAAGCACCTTATCATCTTGCACCGTCGGAGATGCAAGAGTTATCAAAACAGCTTCAAGAATTGTCTGATAAAGGATTCATCCGTCCGAGCTTTTCACCTTGGGGAGCTCCTGTCCTCTTTGTGAAAAAGAAAGATGGATCTTTTCGAATGTGTATCGATTATCGTGAGCTTAATAAGCTTACCATCAAGAATCGATATCCCCTACCTCGAATTGATGATCTCTTTGACCAGCTGCAAGGTGCTTCATGCTTTTCCAAGATCGATCTGCGTTCTGGGTATCATCAACTTCGTGTTCTCGAAGAAGATATTCCCAAAACTGCCTTCCGCACAAGATATGGGCATTAGGAGTTCACTGTAATGCCTTTTGGTTTGACAAATGCCCCAGCTATCTTCATGGACTTAATGAATAGGGTCTGTAAACCTTATTTAGACAAGTTCATCATTGTGTTCATCGACGATATTCTCATTTATTCGAAGTCTCGAGCCGATCACGAGCAACACCTTCACTTAACATTGGAACTCCTTAAGAAGGAACAACTTTTTGCTAAATTCTCCAAGTGTGAATTCTAGCTTAAAGAAGTTCAGTTTCTAGGTCATATAGTCAACAAGCAGGGTGTTCATGTGGATCCATCCAAAATAGCTGCTATTAAGGTTTGGAATACACCAACGACACCTACAGAGATTCGATCTTTTCTTGGTCTTGCTGGATATTATCGACGTTTCATTTCGAATTTCTCGAAGATTGCGGTTCCACTCACTGCTTTGACTCATAAGAATAAGCCTTTTGAGTGGGGACCTAAGCAAGAAGAAGTGTTCAGAACGCTGAAACGGAAGCTCTGTGATGCTCCTGTTTTATCTCTGCCTGAGGGAAACGATGATTTTGTTGTCTAGTGTGATGCGTCCAACTTAGGCCTTGGTTGTGTTCTTATGCAACGAGGTAAAGTTATAGCTTATGCGTCTAGGCAGTTAAAAGTTCACGAAAAGAACTACACAACTCATGATCTTGAGTTGGGAGCTGTGGTTTTCGCGCTTAAAATCCGGAGACACTACCTCTATGGAACGAAGTATGTGGTTTTCACCGACCACAAAAGTCTCCAGCATATTCTTAATCAGAAAGAGCTGAACATGAGGCAACGACGCTGGGTTGAACTTTTAAACGATTATGATTGCGAGATTCGCTACCATCCTGGTAAGGCGAATGTCGTAGCCGATGCGCTTAGTCGAAAGGAACGAGTCAAGCTTCATTCTGTTCAAATTCTATCTGATCTTCAATCTCGTGTCCTTCAAACTCAACGATCTTGTGTGATCAAAGGCTTATTGAAAAATGAGCTACCGGTTCAACTCGAGCTTAAACTCGAAAGGAAAGACGATGGTTTACTCTACTTCAAGGATCGTTTGTGGATTCCGAAACAAGACGATCTCCGCACTTTAGTGATGGACGAATCTCACAAGTGTCGATATTCTATCCATCCTGGTGCTGATAAAATGTACAAGGATCTCCGTACTCAGTACTGGTGGCCTGGTATGAAAAAGGATGTTGCCTTGTATGTATCAAAATGCCTAACTTGTCTCAAAGTCAAGGCTGAACATCAACGATCTTCTGGTTTACTTGTACAACCAGAGATACCGGTTTGGAAGTGGGAGAACATTGCAATGGATCTCATCACTAAGTTACCGCGTACGTCTAAAGGTCATAATGCTATTTGGGTTGTTATCGATCGTTTAACGAAGTCAGCTCATTTTATTCCGATTCGCGAGGATCTATCTGCTGATAAACTTGCAAAGATTTATGTTGATGAGATTGTATCTCGACATGGTGTTCCATTGGAAATCATTTCTGATCGTGATGCTCGATTTTCATCTCATTTCTGGAAGACCATGTAATCTGCTTTGGGAACCCAACTAAATCTAAGCACTGCTTATCATCCCCAAACAGATGGACAATCTGAGAGAACGATTCAAACTTTGGAGGATATGCTTAGAGCATGCGTAATAGACTTTGGTGGTAATTGGGATTCTCATCTCCCATTGATCGAGTTCTCTTACAACAATAGTTATCATGCTAGTATTAATATGGCACCATTCGAAGCTCTCTATGGTCGAAAATGTCATTCACCTGTCTGTTGGAATGAGATTGGTGAAGCTCAGCTTACTGGACCTGAGCTCATTCTAGAAACAACAGACAAAATCAAGAAAATCCGCGATAATCTTGTGACAGCTCGAAGCCGTCAAAAGAGTTATGCGGATATGCGACGCAAGCCCTTAGAATTTCAAGTTGGAGACCGTGTCCTACTCAAGGTGTCACCTTGGAAGGGAGTGGTGAAATTTGGAAAGAAAGGAAAACTTGCACCTCGATATGTGGGACCATTTAAGATTGTGGAAAGGATTGGGAAAGTTGCCTATCGACTAGAGCTACCTCCAGAGCTTGGAAATATTCATCTGACTTTTCACGTGTCCAATTTGCGAAAGTGTTTAGCTGATTCTGATCTTCACATCCCTCTCGACGAGATCCGAATCGATGAAACGATGCATTTTGTCGAGAAACCCGTGGAGATAGTGGACCGTGCATTTAAACAGTTGAAGAACAAACGGATTCGATTGGTCAACGTTTGTTGGGAGTCCAAACGTGGCCCAGAGTTTACTTGGGAACGTGAGGACCAGATGAAGACGAAGTATCCGCATTTGTTTTCACAAGCTTCCTATAGTTAAAATTTTGGGACAAAATTTCCTGAAGTAGGGGAGACTGTGACAAATGTGTTCTGTAATCGATGTATAATGTAAAACAATGTCAGTTATCAATAAAACAATGTGCTTTGGTATTATTATATGTGTTTTGGTGTAATTGTGTTTGATGATTTTACAATTTAATTGTATTCTGATTTCAAGCTTTAAATCGCTTTCTGGAAGGTTATACGCAAACTGGTGCGTAAATGCAGTCAGTTTAATGCAAAAAACACTCTGGAATAGTGACATAGGCTTAACATACCTTAAATAACCTCCACATAACTTAGAAATAAGTTTTGGATGGTTTGGTGTGTTGAAATCAAGTTTGTTCGATCACAGGGACTATTTGTGTCAAACTGTGAAACTATATCGATTTTTATAGTAACGAACATTCTGGAACTTGATCATAAGTTAAAAATACCCTAAATATCCTTTACATAGCTTAGAAATAGGCTTTGAGGGGTTCGGTATGCTAAAACAAACTTTATTGGTCATTCAGGGACTAAAAGCGTCAAAAAGTGCATAAGTTTGCATTTTCACGCATATCTTACGTTCTGAATATATCCGGACATCTAAAAATTTATGTAATCATTGAAATATTTTATTTTAGTGATTGGCTAGATAAAATTCCATTCGTCGCTTAATTTGGATCGTTTTTGCATTCGTTACGACTTCCGTCGTAATTAACCGAACAACGCAACCGTACGACCAAACGAGCCGACATCCGAGATATTTTTGAGCATGTTTTGAGTTCCCTATACTTTAACCTCATTTTAGGGCCTTGAAATGGGGTTAACGGGGTTTAAACGCATCGAAAAAGGCCTTAAACATGTGCAGGGACCATTTCTGCCATTTTGGCAAAATCTTTGGAACTGGTACCTGATGGCACTGCGCCACCACCATCTGTCTCTGCCATGGCACGACGCCACGGCCTGATCTGGACAGAAACTTGTTTTTCTGCATTTTTCGGCAATGGGATTGAACTTGGGGGTCTTTTTGTAACTTTTGCAAAACCTTGAGCTGGTTTTCGGCCCCCATTGTATTCTAATACCATGTACCCACATGTATGGCCAATATTACACCCTCAAAACACATGGAATGATCCTATTGATCCTAACTTCCTATAAATAGCAAGCTTCCTCATTTGGGTTTTTCACACCTTGATTCAACTTCTGCTCTAAGTTGAGGTTTTAACACCTCACACCTGAGTAACTTTGAATCAAAACACCTTCTTGGACCCTTTGTAAGTCCTCTTCTTGCTTGTTCTTGTATTTCAAGCATGAAAGTCAAACGGTGTTTGACTTTCAGCTTTGACCAGTCAATGGTCAACACAAAGTGCATTTGAACTTTGCAACGTGAGCATAATCACGATGGTTATAGTCCCTTGTGACTGTACCTACTGATTACCACGTTGACTAGGCGTAGTGACGAGTCGTAGTTTCGGCCAAAATGCACATTTGTGCGTATTTTGTAACCAAACTACTCTTGGGTATCAAAACCGTTTGTTTTGATACCAAAACCTGTTTTCTAACTTAACTAAACATGTTTTAGCATGTTTAGCTCGTCACTTTTAGTTTAGTGCTTGTGTAGAGTCGTAACTCAAGCGGATTAAACACCCGCTTAGACTTTCGAACTCGACCCGTTTGGTCGATCATTAGGATCCGACCAAACATGTTTAGTGACCATAGTTGCATAGGGAATAACCTTCCGAGGTTATACCTTATGGTCACTTAGGTTTAATTAGTTGTATGATAGGTAGTTTATATGGCTTAGGTAAATGACCAAAATGCCCTTTTCATGCATAATTGGTAATTAAGCATATGTAACATAAACTTTTGTCACATAACTGATTATGCAACATATTTAAACTTGTTTAGGCATATAATACTTGTCATAGGACTAGTTAGACGTCTCAAACGCGCTAATGCACCCACGACGCGTTAAAGTAGCGTAAGCTACCTTAATGGGTCGTAATGGGTCGAAAGCACTTAGGTTAGGTTCCGATCTAGAATTTAGACTTTGTTAAACCATATCACATGAGTTCCAACACTCATTTGGTTTACAAGACCTCATTCTATCCGATCTTCCGATTGAGATGTCGATTTATTTACTAGTGATTCGATTACTAGGTGCTGCTTGATTTCTCTGGTTTACTTGAGTTTGTTGAAGTTCTATTAATTGAGGATTACTTTGCAATTCATGTGAGTACATAGTTCCCCTATTTTACTGTTTTCAATTATTTTGGGGTGACTCATATGTATCAAAACGATTTCGATATTTTAACGATGGTTTCAAAAACGATTAAGATGGTCTATACTAAACTAATAACGATTTCGATAATGTGAACGAACTTGTTGGTTGTAGTTACATAACGAATGACATTTATTAATTTTGGCCGAACCGACCAGTATTAGGTTATGGTACCATAGGATCTGACAAATCCCGTTATCAGACAGCACCCATGGTTATGTGTGGGTTAGGTGGGTAACGACTGAATCTGTGATTGTTAACTTACCCTTTGGTGGTTTGTTAATGCGAGAAGCGAGATTGTCGAGTCACGAAGGTTTGAATGTTATTAGCGAGACGACCATAAATAGTTTTCACAATTAAAACGAGAATGATTTAAACGACTTAAACGAGTTAAACGAATTGGATAAACGATTGGTTTTTGGTTAAGTTTTTAGATAACGGGACGGATGTAATGTGGTGAAAACATGGTAGATACGCCGCTGGTACTTCTTATATATAAGTGTTTTCAACATATTACATACCGTGGCGTTATTTAGTTCACTCGGGTAAACGATTTTGAAACGATGTCACATAACGATGTTTTCGAAAAGATATAAACCATACGAGATTTATTAAACGAGTTAATACGAAATGTTTTACAATTTGGTTTACTAAAAAAAATGTTTTTGGGTTAAGAATCATGGCTATGAGGTTTTATAAATTATAACCCGCTTGATTTGAGTTGGTTAATTTCGTTGCAATATTATACTCTTTTCAAAACAAGGTTTTTAATAAGGTATTGCAATATGTAAACTAGCCATGAATCTGCCACCTTCATAAAACCTATGTGCTCGCCAGCATTTCTTTGCTGACTTTGTTTTTACATATGTTTCAGGTGATGTTGTTTGATGTTGATTACTAGGATGCATGAGTCACATAGGATCTGGACGAGGCCTTAGTGACATAATAACAGTGATAGTCGATATGTAACTTGTTTGTTTCGTGTTAAAACAATGTAAATTACATGTTGAATAAATAAAACGAAACTCTTTTTGTATCCATGGTTGTGAAACAATAATTCTGCCACGATACTCCCCGACGTTTCCGCCACGGTTTGTTGTTTTACGTGGTCAGGGTGTGACATCGATAATCTATACACATACGAAAGGACCTGTCTTTCTTCTTCACAAACAAAACTGGGGCTCCCCAAGTCGAAGAACTAGGTCGGATAAAACTTCTATCCAACAGTTCTTGGAGTTGATTTAACAACTCTTGCAACTCTCCTGATGCAAGGAGCACGAGCAATCGAAGCTGCTCCTGGCATACGGTCAATCTGAAATTCCACCTGGCGATGTGGAGGTAAATCAGGTAACTCTTCAGGAAACACGTCAGAAAACTCATGAACATCTGGAAGGGCCTCGATCTTCCTTTCTTCAGGTTACGAATCGGTAACAAGAGCTAGAATAGCAGGGTAGCCCTTTCGTAGACACTTCTTGGCTTTCATAACTGAGATGATGCCGACCATGGCACCACTACAATGACCCTGAACCGATAAAGATTCCCCACTGGGGAGAGGGATACGTACGATTTTCTCTTTACAGAGAATTTCCGCTTGATGCTTAGACAACCAATCCATGCCAATGACCACATCAAAACTTCCAAGAGTAACGGGGAGTAGGTCAATGTCGAACACTTGACCCATGAGATCAAGTTTACAACCAAAAAGAACATGAGAAGCTTCAATCGATTTACCATCAGCTAATTCTACTACATACTTATTTACAAGAGGTGTGGGACTCAACCCTAATTGATGACTGAATCCTAATGACACATAACTCCAATCGGCACCAGAGTCGAATAAAATAGAAGCAAATAGATTGTTCACAGAAAATGTACCGGTCACAACATTGCCATCAATGCGAGCTTCCCCAGTACCAATAGTAAATACTCTTCCACGCGCCCCGTTCCCACCATTGTTCCCATTATTGTTATTCCCCGTGTTGTTGTTATTACCCGCATTCTGATTCAGTTGAGGGCAATCCCGCTTAAAATGACCCTCATCACCACACTGAAAGCACCCCTTACGATTTCCCTGATTTTGTTGAGGCTGCTGCCTCCCCTGTTGCTGTGGCTGCTGTTGCTGTGGAGGTTGCTGCTGCTGCTGTCCTGGGAGTGAGACCCTGCAGTCTCTAGCCATGTGGCCCACCTTGTTGCACCTGTGACAGACTCGGGTGCATGGCCCACGATGATGAAAGTTACACTTGTTACACATAGGCTGCTTCCCTGTGTATGAGCCCTGATTCGAATTGTTGCTCTGGTTCTGATTCACAGAAGACGACTGGCTAAAACTGCGGTTGATACTGTTGTCTGGCCTCTTATGTGACTGATTCGAGTTGGACGCCTTGTCCACCTCATTCCACTTGCGTTTACTGTCAGTAGCAGGTGTAGCTTAGCAGTAGTGGCAGTAATAGAAACACGTGGTGGTAGCGAACCACGCTCCACCTCCTGGTCTGTGATCTTGTGAGCTAAGCAGATGATCTGAGCTAAGTTATTGAGGTTCGCGGCAGTAACCAGGCCTTTAACCTGTGGGGCAAATCCTTTGATGTATAGCTCGATTCTTCGGTGTGGAGGTCGTGATAAATTCGGGCACATATTAGCTAATTCGTGCGACCGTTTCATGTATGCCTCGATCTCAGACCCCACCATCTTCAGATCATAATACTCGTTCTCAAGTTTCTGCACCTCATCGCGAGGACAGTACTCCTCATGCATCAGCTCCTTAAAATCATCCCACGTAGTGGCATTTGCCATCTCAATACCCAACATCTGGACCTGGGCATTCCACCATGTCAAGGCACCGTCCTCGAGTGTGCCCGAAGCATACTTCACTCTGCCCCCAACAGGACAGTTACAAATCGTAAATACCGATTCTGCTTTCTCAAACCAACGCAGTAGTCCCACAACCCCTTCAGTCCCACTGAATTTCTGTGGCTTACAATCCATGAACATCTTGAACGTATAAGCAGGGGGATTGTTTTGATTCGGATTAGCTTGCTGACCTAACGACGAAAGAAAACACAGCACACGGGTAAGAGTTATGTACGTGGCACAAGAATAAAGGGTAATTGTCACATATTGTACCAGCTTGATAGGCTGCCAAAGCCTCAGCCACACGGGTGTTGATCAGGTCAGTCAACTCTGCCTGAGTCATAGCAATGTGTCCACGTCTGTGACCTCTTCCGCTCATGATTCTATATAAGAAGATGAGAAGGGTTAAGTGTCGGGATAAGGTAGGAGTCAAACCCCACGATGACTTCTACGGACTACTAGTTTACACCAAACAACAGGGTGGAACCCTTTCACACTCGTTAGGCCTCACTGGGACTTACATGCACCCCACATTATTATTATGTGTGCACCCATAATAATAATGCGATTTGCATGTTTATCTCAGCTCCTCCCAACTCATGCTAAAAGGTTCCTCAAATTCTCGCAGCAAGACAATACCCCACAAACATAAACCACGAAAATCTATCAGAATATCGCATTGTGACTCTATCAATCACATAACTCAGGTAAATACACATGAATTTAGTCTGAAATGCTAAGTGTGTGCAATCGCATGAAACATCATACATAAGTGTATACTAGATATACTAGGCAATAAGTAAACGAGAGACGAACCTTGCAATCTGGAGCTGAGTGTCATGGTCGATTTCAAAGCTATTCGGTTATAGACTGGTTTTATAAAAAACGTTTTAAAACCTAGTTCACTATAACCAGTGGCTCTGATACCAAACTGTCACACCCCCAAAATACCACATGCGGTAATCCCGTTGGGCGTGTGACGTACCAGGATCTAGCCACCAATCACATTGAACTAACCATAAGATGTTTAACAAAATTCCCATTCATTAAGTAAAACATTCATAAAACATACTCCAAGTTAAATAGTGTCAGCGGAAGCAAATAGTAAAACACTGTTCAAATGTTTCAAAAACCAATGTATGCGAAATCAGTAAACAAGTCTTGCAAATCCAAGCGACACGACCCATGACCACTCCAGCCATCCAGATAGCAAGTTCCCCATCCAAAGTACCTAACGACCTGCGAGCATGCAACAAGTGTATCAGACCACGCTGGTGAGTTCATAGTTTTATGAAAACGTTAGTTACTAAGTGTTTAGCTTAGTTCATTGATTTCAATATTGATAATACCCCTAATACAAGACGACTCCAGATTTATTTTGCCCATTCCCCAATGCTCCTCTTAAAGCATTGTTCATAACTGAGTCATTAGTTCACACCCGTCCTCTCAGGTACGGGTTGAGGGTGGGTGCCAAATCTAGAGAGCGCTACCAACTAATACTCCGTTACCTCTCAAGTGACAAACAAGATGGGACTTAAAGGTGCTAGGACGAGTGTATTATCCAACACTCCAGACTTACCCACAAGACGTATTCCTCTCAGGAATACCCATTTAATTTACCCAAAACCTATCCCTCTCAGGGATACCCAATAACTGTCCCAACCACCGAGATGCATGTTCAAGAGAAATGAACTCCCCTTTGATTTGCTCGGTATGTTTAATTACCCATCCAAGTTGGTCAACCCAAACCCTACCATGGTTACCAGACAATATTAGTTTCATAATCATTCAAATCACATGTATGCATACAGTAAGTCACGTATGGTTACACAGTTTGCATCTAGCATTAAGTTCACTGTTATCATGTAGCACATACCGAATTATCATACCAGTCCACATCTCATGCACATGTCACTTAACGTTAAACAATATGGTTAGCATGCAACTACCGCATTTCATAAACGAGGTACTAATCAATATATACTTTCAAACTATCTACTGTTCCCATCTATTAACTCCTTCGGCGAAACACCCAGTGACGAAAGACTATCTTTTGTCGAACTGATATGTGATGAAATATACATATTTCATCGAGATGGGATTCGGCGAAATACCCGACCTTCGTCGATACAGGGTTTGACGAAACACCACATCTTTCGTCGGGTTACAGGTGTGACGCCGTAACACTGTGTTTCATCGAGATCAGTTACAGGCCTTGATTTCATAGCATCAGTTACACATTTTCAACGCAAACAATGGATCAAACGACGGTTACATTTTGATGTTCATAGAAATCTTACTCACTGTTCGTCATGACAACTAATACACCTCAATATTAACATTGATATACAGTAACATGGATTCAATCATGATAACAGACATTGATCAAGACCCATTACCGATTCAAAATAACAAGTTTTTATTGCTAACCCTAAGCCATCACGTGTATCATATACAATCACGATTTCAATGCAATCATCAACCTTCTCATGTAATTCAAACTATCACTCTTATTATAATCGACTCTGTCATCAAGAATATTCATACAAAATTTCTGGATTTACAATAACAATCACAAACCCTAATCACATAAAATCATACAAAACAGCCTAAAGATCATAACACACCATTAATGAGAGGATACTAATGTCACACCCCGACCACGTAGAACATACAAAACGTGGCGGAAACATCGGGGAGTGTTGTAACATAATTAATTGTTTCAAATCCATGGCAATTGAAGCTTCGTTTTATTAATCAAACATGAGAGTTTACATTGTTTTAAACAAGAAACAAAGAGTACATAACATAAATTAACTAGTTCTTGTCTCGTTTTAAGTCACTAAGACACAGGTCCGCCTAAGTATGTCTTGATAAGTCCTATGCATCGTCTCCTGAAAACACATGTGAAAAGAGGTACGTCAGCATAAAAATGCCTATGAGATACATAGGTTTTGTGAAAACAGAATTCATGACTTATGTTTGAGAAAATGTTTAGTCATGAACCTTGTAATTTGCTTTGTCTTGTAAATCATTTGAAAAACGATAAGATCAGATGATATGTATAAATAAGAGAATAATGTATGGTTAAATGAATAACCATGTAAGATGAGTTTGTATAAGATAAGTTGTTTGTAAATCAATGTCTTGTGAAAAGTATTTTATTTGTATAAAATGTTCTATGTCTCAAACTGAAATGATTCAAATAACGCTACGATATGTAATACCATACAAACACTTATATATAGGAAGTACCAGCGGCGTATCCACCATGCTTGTATCATATTACACACGCCTCGTTACTTAAATCACTTACTCAAACCAAACCATCAAGATGTAATGTTTAACAATTGTAGAAATGTTTATGTATGATCAAATACGGTTCACACGGTTCACAAATACAAAAGGTTCACAGATACAAACGGTTCACAGATACAAACGGTTCACATAGTCAAATGATTACAACGGTTCACATAGTCAAATAGTTATAAACGGTTCAAAATGTAATATAATGTGTTCATATGCTGGATGAGCATATGCAACAAATTGTAATGTAAAACAATGTACTAAATATGTACTAAATGGACATACATAGCATAAAATGTATTGAAATCATGTACTATAAATGTACTAATGAACATAGCAAGTATATGATGTGAAAACAGGAAAGCATGAAAGTAACAAGTAGGCACATGTGTTTCACCCCAAAACATTTGGAAAACAGTAAAAGAGGGGTCTATGTACTCACTTGAGATTGCTCAGAAGTCCTAAGATAACCACCAAGCAATGCTAGAGATCTCGGAATATCAAACGGCACCTAATATAGGTAACTACATTAATAAACCGGACCTAAATCGAAAGATCGGATAGAATGAGGGTTCGTAAACCAAACGAGTATGGGAACTCGTGTAATATGGTTTAACAAAGCCTACATACTAAATGAAACTTAACCTAAGTGTTTGTGACCCATTACGACCCGTTTAGGTAGCTTATGCTACTTTAACGCGTCGTTCGCGTAAAACGCGTTCGGAACGCCTAACTAGTCCTATGACAAGTAAAATATGCCTTAACATGTCTAATATGGTTGTCAGATCAGTTTAGATGTCAAAAGTTATGTTACATATGTTTAAAACGAATTTTGGCATCAAAGGGGTATTTTGGTAATTTACCTAAGGCATATAAACTACCTATCATACAACTACTTAAACGAAGCGACCATAAGGTATAACCTCGGAAGGTTATTCCCTATATACTATGGTTACCTAATATGTTTGGTCGGATCCTAAAGATCGACCAAATGGGTCAGGTTCGAAGGTATAAGCGATTTATTAGATCGCTTACCCTTACGACCCTAGACAACGTGGTAATCAGTAGGCATAGTCACAAGGGACTATAACCATCGTGATTACAATCACGTTGCGAAGTTCAAACGAACTTCGCATTGACCATACACTGGTCAACGCAGAAAGTCAAACAAAGTTTGACTTTCGGACTCGAAAAGCAATAAAAGAACGAAGGAATACTTACGAAGGGTCCCCGAATGCTAATCTAGATCAAAATAGCTCAGGTATGAAACAAAGGTTTCAACTTAGAGCACAATTGATCAGATTCTAGTGAGAAATGAAGTGAAGTGAGTTGGGTATTTATAGTATTTCCCGAACCGTTAAGATCGTTTCTTGAATAACGTGATTTAATCTTGTGCATACAATTGTCAAAATGTTGTGGTAACTAAAAATGGCCTCTTATGAGCTGAAAGGGCAAGTTAGAATGTGTGGATGAGGTTTAATCAGCTGAATTATTCTGACTAATCGATCTTATCTTTTCTAGGAGGCTGATGCGGCCCGCTTCAGGATCAGACAAAACTCAGGCGGGCCGCCTGGAGCTTCTGATCAGAAAACAAGTTTCAAAAGTGACAGTTTTGGTCCCTGTTGTGTTTTAAGCCCATTTCCGGCACTTCTAAGGCCCGTAAAGCCAACTTTAAGGCCCTAAAATGATGCCTAAACATTGTGTACATGAAACATGCTCAAAAATATATCGGATGTTGGTTCGTTTGGCCGTACGAACGCGATGTTCGCTTAATTACGACGGAATGCGCATAAGCGCGAAAAACGATCCAAAATGCGTGACGAATGGGATTTTCTTATGCCAAACACTAAAATAAAATATTTTAGTGCTTACATAAATTTTTGGATGTCCGGTTGTATTCAGAACGTAAGTTATGCGCGAAAATGCAAACTTGTGCACTTTTTGACGCTTTTAGTCCCTGAATGACCCAAAAGTTTATTTTAGCACACCGAACCCCTCAAAGCCTATTTCTAAGCTATGTGAAGGATATTTATGGTATGTTTAACTTATGGTCATGTTCCGGAATGTCTGTTACAGTTCAAATTGGCATACTTTCGCAGTTTGTCAAGTTTAGTCCCCGTAAGTTAATAAACTAGATTTTGCCATACCAAAGCCTTCAAAACTTATTTCTAAGTTATGTAAAGGTTACTTAAGGTATGTTAAGCCTATTTCACTATTCCGGAGTGTTCGTTGCATTAAACTGGTTATATTTACGCATCAGTGCGCGTATAACCCTCCAGAAAGCGATTTAAAGCTTGAAATCGAACAAGAGTTGATATGTGTAAACGATACACATATTTTTACAAATCCCAAGTATGAAATACCATATTTCATTGGTTTGGCATTTGTTTGATGGTTGAAGTGACACAGGTGTCACAGTCTCCCCTACTTTAGGAAATTTCGTCCCGAAATTTATTCGTCGGAGTCTATTTGTGACTTTGTGTCAAATAACCACCAGGGATATGTAAGGCATAATCCTGTCATTTCCTTAACGGACATTCTTCAGAACGAAAATGGACAGACGGAGTCATTTTCCTCAACGAGTATTCTTTAGAAGCGGAAATGAAGGAATAACCAAACGGGGATTCATTTCCTCAACGGGCAATCTTCAGAAACGTATAAATGAACTTACGGAGTCATTTTCAACGGGTGCGTCATTAGAAATGGAAATGAAAAGGAGAAACAAACGGATATTCATTTCCTCAACGGACAAATCTTCAAAAACGAAAATGAACAAACAGAGTCATTTTCAACGGGTGCTTCATCAGAAATGGAAATGAAAAGGAGAAACAACCGGATATTCATTTCCTCAATGGACAAATCTTCAGAAACGAAAATGAACAAACGGAGTCATTTTCAACGGGTGCTTCATCAGAAATGGAAATGAAAAGGAGAAACAAACGGATATTCATTTCATCAACGGACAAATCTTCAGAAACGAAAATGAATAAACGGAGTCATTTTCAACGGGTGCTTCATCAGAAATAGAAATGAAAAGGAGAAACAAACGGATATTCATTTCCTCAACGGACAAATCTTCAGAAACGAAAATGAACAAACGGAGTCATTTTCAACGGGTGCTTCATCAGAAATGGAAATGAAAAGGAGAAACAAACGGATATTCATTTCCTCAACAGACAAATCTTCAGAAACGAAAATGAACAAACGGAGTCATTTTCAATGGGTGCTTCCTCAGAAATGGAAATGAATAGAGTTAACTTCTAGGCACATGACAAAACTCGCTGTGGTTTCTGTGCACTAAATTCTATAATTATGTATGCATCCATAATTACGTAATTCCTTGCATAATCCGCACAGTTTGTCTTGTAATGTTCATAAGAACATAATCACATAGTTGTTTAACTTGGTTATTAATTTGTTATTAATTTGTTATCGATTGAGAACGGATATGGAAACCAGTCGATGGACTTCAATGTCCTCTGGGATCTATCTGAAGAGATAGGAAGATCTCCCAAAAATTCGATTTTGTTTTCAAAGAAATGTAATATTCGAATTAAGGAACACAACAATTTTAGGATTTGCGGAAATACCCTTAGGTACCCTATTAAGGATTTATAGTGGTACTTTGGGTATTCGTCCAGTGATGTAACTTGCGCCTTGTACTTCGTTACCTTAGAATAAACGGGTACTTAGGAATTTCGTGGAAACGCAAGAGATCATAGAATGGGAAAATTTTGGGGGTAGTTTGTTCTTCAAGGAATACGGTTCCTTGATTGTCGGTATTGTAAGAGATATGTTGTTTATACATGCAACCACATAAATACATTGTAATGTATATAAAAGATTTATTTATAAACAACGATAACAACTGTTTCTTGGACCTTGACAACTAAAGAAAATAATACATAAGGATTGATTATTTCTAAACAGCGTTGTCTTCCATTCGGTCAGATGCTCATCCCTGTGCTGGATTTGCATTAGCAAGTTTTGGGCAATTTCTTCGGAAATGACCCATCTCGCCATAGTTGAAGCAAGAACCTGGTAGAAAACGACCTTGAGCAGGATTGTTGCTAGCTTGGTTTGGTGCAGCTGCAGCTGGGCAAACTCTTGCTGTATGGCCTATAAGTCCACAAGTTTGGCATTTGCGGCACTTTACATTGGCATGATGATGGAGGCTACATTGGTTGCACAAGGGTGCAGTTCCATTGTATGGCTTCCTAGCAGGGGGTTGAGCTGGTTGGTTGGGGACGGCTTGATCATTGTGAGTAACCATGGCGAAGTTCTGAGAAGCCTTTTGCTTCTTTGACCTCTTAGGGGATCCAGTCTGTTCATCCATGGTCTTTGATTCCTCGATTGGGTTCGATTCCTCGACCGGTTTCTTGTCACCTTTTCGGAAAAGTTTACCTTTCCTGATCTTTGATTCAGTCAAGGTTGCAGATAGCTCAATGGCCTGTCTAACTGTAGTAGGGTTGCTGCCAGTCACAATGTCTTGTATTGAGTCAGGGAGGCCATCAATGTACTTTTCGATTGCCTTATCCAAAGGCGTGACCATGTTTGGGCATAACAGGCTTAACTCCTCATAACGGTCCGTGTAGGCTTGATGCTCACCGCTGTCTTGCTCAAGATTGTCGAATTCCCTTTCCAAGGCCCTGATCTCATGATGAGGACAGAATTCCTTCATCATAAGGGCCCTAAGTTCAGCCCATGTCTGTGCTAGAGCAACTTCTGCACCACGATCTCTCATAACCCCGTTCCACCACGTAAGGGCCCTCTTCTGGAACACACTCGAAGCAAACTCGACCTTGCGATTGTCAGGACACTGCACGTGGCAGAAAGTATTCTCAATGCTCTCGAACCATTGAAGAAGCCCAGTCGCTCCCTCAGAACCACTAAACTTGAGTGGTTTAGCCGAGTTAAAACTCTTGAAATTTCATGGACCATTGTTGTTGTTGTTGGCTTGGTTCCATTGAGCAAAGAGGTTTGGGAATTGAGCAGCCATTTGTTGCGCAATGATTTCTGCCAGCTCGGCAGTCGCTATCTGGTTCTCGCGTCGAGGAGGCATTCTAAAAGAGGAAACATGAAAGGAAACGAGTGAGAGAATTAGACGAAAAGAATGAGATGAAACAAATCTGATGAAAGCAAGGATAGTGGTCATTTGTTTGTTACCACAAGGTAAACAAACGACACCCAGTGACTAATCAAAGTAAATGGGTCAAAAATAATGTATCGCGAAGACATGCTCGCCTATAAGTGAACACTCATCCAAAGAATTCCCAGGTAAGCACAACTGGTCTCGCATCTGATGAGATGTATACGAAGTGCTTGCCTAGACAGAAAACCCAGAATACAGGCATTCACCCTTCCAGTTTGCACGTGTTCACATTATTTAAAACCCAAAACCTTGACGAGATTTTAAAAACTTAAAGGGGTTCAAAACCATATAACAGAGGGTTCAAAACCTTACAATAGAGGGTTCAAAACCTAGTAATCAATCATCCTAGAACAGATGATTAGTTTTCAAAGCGGTTTTAAAATTTATGTTCTTGTTGTGGTCGTCGCCTAAGGATAGGTGACAGTATTGTTTTATGACTAAACGCAAGTAAACTCGCGTTAGGGTCCTAAAAAGGTTATAGACTAGGTCAAAGCATTACTAATAACCTAATTCCCTATAACCATTGGCTCTGATACCAACTTTTCTGTCACACCCCGACCACGTAGAACATACAAAACGTGGCGGAAACATCGGGGAGTGTTGTAACAGAATTAATTGTTTCAAATCCATGGCAATTGAAGCTTCCTTTTATTAATCAAACATGAGAGTTTACATTGTTTTAAACAAGAAACAAAGAGTACATAACATAAATTAACTAGTTCTTGTCTCGTTTTAAGTCACTAAGGCACAGGTCCGCCTAAGTATGTCTTGATAAGTCCTATGCATCGTCTCCTGAAAACATATGTGAAAATAGGTACGTCAGCATAAAAATGCCTGTGAGATACATAGGTTTTGTGAAAACAGAATTCATGACTTATGTTTGAGAAAATGTTTAGTCATGAACCTTGTAATTTGCTTTGTCTTGTAAATCATTTGAAAAACGATAAGATCAGATGATATGTATAAATAAGAGAATAATGTATGGTTAAATGAATAACCATGTAAGATGAGTTTGTATAAGATAAGTTGTTTGTAAATCAATGTCTTGTGAAAAGTATGTTATTTGTATAAAATGTTCTATGTCTCAAACTGAAATGATTCAAATAACGCTACGATATGTAATACCATACAAACACTTATATATAGGAAGTACCAGCGGCGTATCCACCATGCTTGTATCATATTACACACGCCTCGTTACTTAAATCACTTACTCAAACCAAACCATCAAGATGTAATGTTTAACAATTGTAGAAATGTTTATGTATGATCAAATACGGTTCACAGATACAAACGGTTCACAGATACAAACGGTTCACAGATACAAACGTTTCACAGATACAAACGGTTCACATAGTCAAATGATTACAATGGTTCACATAGTCAAATAGTTATAAACGGTTCAAAATGTAATATAATGTGTTCATATGCTGGATGAGCATATGCAACAAATTGTAATGTAAAACAATGTACTAAATATGTACTAAATGGACATACATAGCATAAAATGTATTGAAATCATGTACTATAAATGTACTAATGAACATAGCAAGTATATGATGTGAAAACAGGAAAGCATGAAAGTAACAAGTAGGCACATGTGTTTCACCCCAAAACGTTTGGAAAACAGTAAAAGAGGGGTCTATGTACTCACTTGAGATTTCTCAGAAGTCCTAAGATAACCACCAAGCAATGCTAGAGATCTCGGAATATCAAACGGCACCTAATATAGGTAACTACATTAATAAACCGGACCTAAATCGAAAGATCGGATAGAATGAGGGTTCGTAAACCAAACGAGTATGGGAACTCGTGTAATATGGTTTAACAAAGCCTACATACTAAATGAAACTTAACCTAAGTGTTTGTGACCCATTACGACCCGTTTAGGTAGCTTATGCTACTTTAACGCGTCGTTCGCGTAAAACGCGTTCGGAACGCCTAACTAGTCCTATGACAAGTAAAATATGCCTTAACATGTCTAATATGGTTGTCAAATCAGTTTAGATGTCAAAAGTTATGTTACATATGTTTAAAACGAATTTTGGCATCAAAGGGGTATTTTGATAATTTACCTAAGGCATATAAACTACCTATCATACAACTACTTAAACGAAGCGACCATAAGGTATAACCTCGGAAGGTTATTCCCTATATACTATGGTTACCTAATATGTTTGGTCGGATCCTAAAGATCGACCAAATGGGTCGGGTTCGAAGGTATAAGCGATTTATTAGATCGCTTACCCTTACGACCCTAGACAACGTGGTAATCAGTAGGCATAGTCACAAGGGACTATAACCATCGTGATTACAATCACGTTGCGAAGTTCAAACGAACTTCGCATTGACCATACACTGGTCAACGCAGAAAGTCAAACAAAGTTTGACTTTCGGCTCGAAAAGCAATAAAAGAACGAAGGAATACTTACGAAAGGTCCCCGAATGCTAATCTAGATCAAAATAGCTCAGGTATGAAACAAAAGTTTCAACTTAGAGCACAATTGATCAGATTCTAGTGAGAAATGAAGTGAAGTGAGTTGGGTATTTATAGTATTTCCCAAACCGTTAAGATCGTTTCTTGAATAACGTGATTTAATCTTGTGCGTACATTTGTCAAAATGTTGTGGTAACTAAAAATGGCCTCTTATGAGCTGAAAGGGCAAGTTAGAATGTGTGGATGAGGTTTAATCAGCTGAATTATGCTGACTAATCGATCTTATCTGTTCTGGGAGGCTGATGCGGCCCGCTTCAGGATCAGACAAAACTCAGGCGGGCCGCCTGGAGCTTCTGATCAGAAAACAAGTTTCAAAAGTGACAGTTTTGGTCCCTGTTGTGTTTTAAGCCCATTTCCGGCACTTCTAAGGCCCGTAAAGCCAACTTTAAGGCCCTAAAATGATGCCTAAACATTGTGGACATGAAACATGCTAAAAAATATGTCGGATGTTGATTCGTTTGGCCGTACGAACGCGATGTTCGCTTAATTACGACGGAATGCGCATAAGCGCGAAAAACGATCCAAAATGCGTGACGAATGGATTTTTCTTATGCCAAACACTAAAATAAAATATTTTAGTGCTTACATAAATTTTTGGATGTCCGGTTGTATTCAGAACGTAAGTTATGCACGAAAATGCAAACTTGTGCACTTTTTGACGCTTTTAGTCCCTGAATGACCCAAAAGTTTATTTTAGCACACCGAACCCCTCAAAGCCTATTTCTAAGCTATGTGAAGGATATTTATGGTATGTTTAACTTATGGTCATGTTCTGGAATGTCTGTTACAGTTCAAATTGGCATACTTTCGCGGTTTGTCAAGTTTAGTCCCCGTAAGTTAATAAACTAGATTTTGCCATACCAAAGCCTTCAAAACTTATTTCTAAGTTATGTAAAGGTTACTTAAGGTATGTTAAGCCTATTTCACTATTCCGGAGTGTTCGTTGCATTAAACTGGTTATATTTACGCATCAGTGCGCGTATAACCCTCCAGAAAGCGATTTAAAGCTTGAAATCGAACAAGAGTTGATATGTGTAAACGATACACATATTTTTACAAATCCCAAGTATGAAATACAATATTTCATTGGTTTGGCATTTGTTTGATGGTTGAAGTGACACAGGTGTCACAACTAACCGTGATTAGCTACAGAAAGTTTCGTGATCTTATGATTGCCGTCGCACAAGGAATAGGGAGAAGGAACTTTAGGGTTTTCTGGTTTATGGTTACTAAACATCAGGTTATAACACAACAGGTTGGGCCGTGAACTAAACTAGGCCGAAGGCCCCTTTCTCGGCGAAATACGTGCTCGGCGAAAAACCCTCTGGTTTTTCGTCGGGACTAAGGGTGGCGAAAGACCCCTTTTTCGTTGAAGGAATCTTGTGGCGAGGTGTGACAACCCGAACTTTCAAGGTTTGCGCTGTTTAATCTAGTGATCCTAACTTCTCGTTATCCATCCCTCTTTAATGTGTTGAACATTCTGTGCTATTATAACTTTGTTAAACCTGGCGTATATGATTACTCTGTTAAACAAACATACTAGTATAATTGGGCCGCACATGTATTGGGCCACATTAATAACCAGATCCGAATCACCTAAGCCTAGCTCACCCTTGTGTCAACTTCGGCTCAGTTCTTTCGAAGCCCAAATAGAAATAAAACTCAAGTGGGCCGAACTCACTTGTTCCGAATCTATATATGTATATGTTTCCATGCATCTCTCATTTTAACACAAGAGATAAAACCCTAGCGCACCCCCCTCTTGCAACCTCGGTGATCGGCGACAGGAAGCACCCCCCCCTCGAAGCTTCGGGTGCTCGAACACCTCTCTTCACCTTTCGGTTAGTAACATCATTATTCACGTGGAATCTGTTGGTTGCGTTTGATTGTGTGCAACTTGCTAATGTCTTATATGTGCAATAATAGATCTGTATGATCTAGGTTGGTTTCTAGAAAACTTGGATGATAATATGAAAGTAATACATACCAAGGAAACATGAGTATACTTGTTATAATATATTTAGATTGGATGTAATCTGTTAGTATCGATTGGATTGTATTGATCATATGAATGGTAATTAGGGTTTGTTTGAAAGTGAATGATTTCTGAACTATTTGCACTGTTTGATCTAGATTGAAAACAAAACTGTCAATAATTCTGTTTGCGAGAGTTTAGGGACTAGTGAATGAAACTTGTGTAACGGATGCTATGTGACACGGCCCGGTTAACTGACCTCACGAAACTTAGTAGTGTTTCGTCATAAGTAATCTCGATGAAACTTAGTGGTGTTTCGCCATAGGTGAACTCGACGAAACTCAGTGGTGTTTCGTCATGCATGGTTGCGACGAAGAGCCACCCAAGTCGACGACGAAACATGGTTTTTCGTCGGAAACTTTCGCCATGGTAGTCGACGACGAAACATGATGTTTCGTCGGAATGCCAATTGAGAATGAATTAACAGACTGATTATTACAATATGAAACGTGTTTGATGTGAATTATTGTTTATACGATTTCATTGGTACTTGATGACATACTAACTGTTTTGGGCTAATGAGTTAATCGGGTGTCATACAAAGATAAAGTGGGCTGTACATTCTATTGGGCTGCGTTAACAAGTCAAATAACACACCTCTGGTTGGGCCGGGCTGCGTAACGGATCAGAATAAGGTTGGGCCTGAAATCATTGGGGTCGCACCTTACCTTGTTAGGCCTAACATCAACTGGGCCGTACCTTGTTTTGATTTCCGGACTGGGCTGCCAAGTTATGGCGGGCTTTATACAGTTTCGATACAAGATTTTTGTAACCAAATGACTATTGAGTGTTATGAGTTATTGTTATTACATGCATGTTCATTTGAATAAGGTTTGAGCTGTTAATGTGTGCTATTGTGATAGATGAACTTGTAATGTGAAAATACATATGGCCCGAATACTCATTACAACTTGTGTGATAATATGTGCCATACTTGCTTACCACCTGTGGAATATATGTAAAGAATATGTGATTTATGTGTAAACGAAACTGACTGTCATTGGAACCATAATAGGGTTTGGGGTATCCAACGATAAACAAGTAATTAATCTTACTGAGCAAAACTAAGGTGAGTTCACTGCTCTTTTTCCAAGCATGTGTCCCGGGGTGGGACATCTGGTAAACGTTCCGGGGAGGAATGTCGGGTAATGGGTTTGACTGGAATGTTAAACCTGGGTTGTTGGTTAATACACGTATATCTATCACTCAAGTCCATCCTACCGATTGTTGTCGGGAAGGCAACGGGGTATTAGTTAATAGCGCTATTTAGGTTTGGCACCCTCACACCGCACCGGGGAGGTCGGGAGTGAACTAATGACCCCAGTCTTGACCATTGCTCTGATAGAGGCATTGGGGAATAGGGCAAATAATCTGGAGCCATCGGCGGTAAGCGTGTGATTAACAACATCAAATCTGTGAAACGTTTTAATCTGGTAACTGGTATCTAAACACGTTAACAAACATTGAACTCACCAGCGTCATCTGACACACTTTTTCTGCATGCTTGCAGGTCTATAGGTACACTTAATTGCAACTTGCAGTCTGGGATGCTGGAGTGGTCATGGGTCGAGATACATAAATCGCAAGACAAGTCTAATGGTTTTTGTACATATGGTTTATGAAACATTTAACAAATGATTTATGCTTCCGCTGAATACGATGAATTACATTAAACGTATTGTAACACTTTATGTTAATGAATGAAAGTTTTTATTTAAAATATTGTTATGAGTTCAATGTGATTGGTGGCTAGATCCTGGTACGTCACACGCCTCGCGGGGTTTCCGCATGTGGTATTTTGGGGGTGTGACAGTTTGGTATCAGAGCCACTGGTTATAGTGAACTTGGTTTTAAAACGTTCTTGTAAAACCATACTATAACCGAACAGTTCTGAATACGCGAATACGACCATGACACTCAGCTCAAGATTGTAAGGTTCGTCTTTCTCACTTGTTGCATACCTCACATGACTAGTACACATTTGTTTATGACGTAACATACGAACACACACTCGTCACTATAGCATGATGGCATGAATTGTTTGCTTGCATTATGATGTGTTGATAGTATGTCATAGTCCATGGATTTCTGTGATCTTATCATTTTGATAACCTCCGTTTGATACATGAGTTTGAAGAACCATTTGACATGAGTTAGGAGGAACTGAGATGAACATGCAAATCACAATATTATTGTGGGTGCACACATAATAATAATGTGGGGTGCATGTGAGTCCCAGTGAGGCTTAACAAGTGAAAAAGGGGTTATGTTCCGTTATTCGAACAGTGAGAAACATAACAAATCTATAGGAGTCCTAACAGTGGTTGCCTCCTACTTGAACGTGATCTTTTCACTCCTCTCTGAATTCTTATGAATCTCGATGCTATCGAGTATTACCTGGACACTTATCTGAACGCCTAGCGAGCAGCGTAGAATGTTAGGTGCTAGTACGAATGTCCCTGTGTTGGAGGTCGCAGCGTCGAATGATTGGTCTATACCTTTCTCACCTTTCTTCGTTTGCTGGAACTTAGCATATGGACGCCTTAGAACCCAAAGTGCGATCACTTCTGCAACACTCTAGCAACATACCGTGTATTACTCAATCGACATGCAAGATCGATGGACAAGAAGATGAGCGTAGTACCTCACCGACCTTAGTATTAGGACGACCTTGATTACCGGCGACGAACACCAGTAAATTGACTTTAATCAAATCCTTAACCTTAGATAGCGACTTATGGGAGTCAACTCTTACGAATCAATCGGGTCATAAAACGGAGACAATTGACTATAGTGTGGTATGGTGTGTAACTGCCAGCACGAGTAGTGCCTTAGGTCGTGACACAGAATATGAAAAGATGGACCTGGTTGGTGAAAGATCGCAGGAATCTGTTACAAACAACGACATTAGATGCAACAGTCACGGTGACATCAAGGTACTCATAATCATAGCTTACAGTACGGAAACGAAGGTGACCTCGACAAGGAGTGACTGTGTTAAGTCAAAGTGTTAACAACCAAGGGAACAAAGACGGTATTGGAAATTCTCGTAATGAAAACAACAGCACTGGAAATGATGCTCATGGAAGGGCATTTAGGATTGGCATAGACGACGCCAGGCATAGTAGCAGTATGGTAGCTTGTATGAGTAGCCCTGTTTTGGGTAACTCTGATGCTTCTTGAAACTGAACCTGTTGTGGAATCGGCTGATGGCAAGTTAATTGAAACCTTATATGTTCGTTGGGATGCAAACTCGACCTTGCAAGACAAGTGTACGACATCGACCTTCCTTCACCTATCCTTGGTAGACACGATGTAGTAGTTAGTGTCGATTGGTTATCCAGATATCGCCCAGATATACCCTGTGAGAAGAAAACTTTGCGTATCCCTCCCCCTAGTGGAGAATCGTTGTCCGACCTAAGGTGTCAGAGTGGGGTAAGGGTTAGCATCATTTCAGCAATGAAGGCCCAGAAGTGTCTACGGAGGGATTACCCCGCTATGTTAGCAACCGTTACTGATGTTAAGGCTAAGAGAATCGAGGATCCACCAATTGTTCGTAACTCCTCTCGGTGTGCTACCCGAGGAACTTTCAGGCTTACTTCCACAACTGTTAGGCAGAATCTCAGTTTGATCTCACGCCAGAGGCAACCCTGATTACTCATACTCTCACCGTCTTGCACCAGGAGGGTTACAAGAGCTGTCTAATCGACTACAGGAACTGTGGAACAGGAGTTTTGTCAGACCTAGCTTTTCGCTTTGGGGAGCCCCAGTGATAACCGTGAAGATAAGCCTTTTTGTATCTGTACTGATTACCGAGAACTCAACAAGGTGACGGTCAAGAACCGTTTGCCTCGATCATGTATTGACAACCTGTTGACCAGTCACGAGGGTCAAGCTCCCATTAGAGGATTGACTAACGGACGAACTATCATTAGATGGAAGTTCAAGGGGAGAATGTTCCTAAAACAGCATACAAAACGCAACACGGCCATTGCAAATTTGTATTCCAAGACCTTTGGGCTAATCATCACACCAACAGCTGTATGGATCACATGAATCAACTATGCTTATGGACGTAGTGTTGAATCATTTCCAGGAGAAAGGAACATCATGGACGACATCTGTATCTTATTTTAGAGTTCCTGAGGGAGGAGCCATTCCATGTGAAGTCTTGTCACATGTAACATTTGGATTCGAGAGATACATTTTGAGCATGTAACCAACGAAGTGGGAATATACAAGGATCTCGCTAAGATCTATTTTGTTAGAAACTGATCGACACCAAAGATTCCTTCAGGGATACAGCAATTTCTTGGTCTCACTAGATACTATCGCAGATTCATCATAGGATTTTCGCAAATCGCGCAGCTTAAATCTCTTTAGCACAGCAGGAGGACGTCTTTTCAGCTTTCGAATCCCAACTCTGCAATGCATTGAGTATCGTCTTTACCTAAGGGTACGAGTGATCTAGTGGTATACCATGATGCTCCAAATCAGAGTCCCAATTACGCGCCTATGCAACACGAGAGAGTGATGACTTACGTAATGGAGTTACAAAGAGGAACTGTACGACGCACAACCTGAGGTGGAAACCGTGGTCTTTGGATTTGAGTGGAGGCATTACTTGGACGGTACCAAATGCACTACTTAGACCGATCACAAGGGCCTCCCATGTACCGTTGTTTCGGAAGAGCTAAAACGTGTAATGACATCGCTGGATGGAACTTATGAATGATTACGACTGTGAGACCTGAGCGTGCACGAGCTTTGCAACTCGCTATCGACTCTAACCTACCTGATCAGATTCGCCCTGCTCAAACCGAAGAACTGAAAGAGGAGAATTTTCAAGTTAGGTCCATGCGGGGCATGGAGAAGTGATTTTTGGCAAGTCGAATGATATTTGCTACTTCATGGAACGAATATGGATCCCACTGTACAGCAACCCAAGGGAACTTGTGTTGAGTGAAGCACACCAGCCTCGATATTCTAGTCGTCTGGGTTTTGATGAGAGATATTAGGATCTATAAATCTTGTACTGGTGAACAGGCATGAAGGCCCACCTAGCAATGCTTGTGAATGATGTTTGACTTGTGGGAATGTCAAGGTGGAGTATCAGCAACCAGAAACACCCATATGGAAATGAGAACAGACTGCCATGGATTCTGTCGCTAGTCTACTCACAACTCAAAACGGAAACAATATCACCTGGATGATCGTTGATTGTCTCACGTAACCAGCACACTTTCTTGCAATCAAGGAAACTGACGAGTCTTCACAGCTTGTGAATGTTCCTCTGAGAGAGGCGGCTTTTAGGCATGAGATGCCAACTCCTATTACCTCTGATTTTGATCTATGCTTGATTTATGACAGGCAACACAACACCCTTGGCTCACGCCTAGACATGAGCATTGGACAAACGGGCGGGGTAAACGAACCATTCTAACACTCGAAGACATGCTGCGAGCATGTGTGTGTAATTGGCTTTAGTAAAGATTGGAAGGACACTTACCTTGGGATGAGTCCTACTGCAGCAGATACCATTCTAGTATTCAAACAGCTCTGATGAGGCATTGCATTGACGATAATGCCAATCTTCTTGTTAGACTAAGGTAGGTAACAACCTGTACTCGAAACTCTTGGGAAGATTGCTTGGATCAGAAATCGCTTGGCGGTAACGCGTGACCGTCAGGAAAGTTTGTAAGCTTAGGAAACACTGGGAGTTCGTTGTAGGCGATCGTATCGTGTTGAAAGTCTCACCCTGGGAGGGTGTGGTACGCTTGGGAAGCGTGGCAAGCTTAATTTACGTCACGTTGAGCCATTCAAATATTTTGGAAAGAATCAGAGGCATGGCCTTCAAACTCGAGTTACCCGACAAATTGGATAACGTGCACAATGTCATTTAAGTCTCGAATCTAAGGCAGTGGTTATCCGATGAAACGTTTGTGATACCTTTGTTATACAAGTTGCAGTGGTCAAGGAGTCTATCGAAGACATGGACTAGCAAGTCAAGGTTCGTTAACATAGCCGAATTCCAATCGTGAGAGTTCGTTGGAACCCAAAACGTGAACTGGAGATCCGGTGAGAACGCGAGGGTCAGATGAGACTCAAGGATCCGTAATTGTTCAAACTGTGGAATCAAATTCTGTTGTGACCGGTGAATTTCGGGACAAAATTCCCTTTCAAGTTGGGGATGATGTGGCACCTGAGGAAATCCACAGTCATCCTAGTCTGTCACTTCACTTTCTTGAGAATTGATTATCAAATTTCGGGACGAAATTTCTTTCAATTTGGGGATGATGTGACAACCCGAACTTTCAAGGTTTGCGCCGTTTAATCTAGTGATCCTAACTTCTTGTTATCCATCCCTCTTCAATGTGTTGAACATTCTGTGCTATTATAACTTTGTTAAAACTGGTGTATATGATTACTCTGTTAAACAAACATACTAGTATAATTGGGCCACACATGTATTGGGCCACATTAATAACCAGATCCGAATCACCTAAGCCTAGCTCACCCTTGTGTCAACTTCGGCCTAGTTCTTTCAAAGCCCAAACAGAAATAAAACTCAAGTGGGCCGAACTCACTTGTTCCGAATATATATATGTATATGTTTCCATGCATCTCTCATTTTAACACAAGAGATAAAACCCTAGCGCACCCCCCTCTTGCAACCTCGATGATCGGCGATAGGAAGCACCCCCCCTCTTCGAAGCTTCGGGTGCTCGAACACCTCTCTTCACCTTTCGGTTAGTAACATCATTATTCACGTTGAATCTGTTGGTTATGTTTGATTGTGTGCAACTTGCTAATGTCTTATATGTGAAATAATAGATCTGTATGATCTAGGTTGGTTGCTAGAAAACTTGGATGATAATATGAAAGTAATGCATCCCAAGGAAACATGGTTATACTTGTTATAATATATTTAGATTGGATGTAATCTGTTAGTATCAATTGGATTGTATTGATCATATGAATGGTAAATAGGGTTTGTTTGAAAGTGAATGATTTCTGAACTAATTGCACTGTTTAATCTAGATTGAAAACGAAACTGTCAATAATTCTGTTTGCGAGAGTTCAGGGACTAGTGAATGAAACTTGTGTAACTGATGCTGTAACACCCCAATCGCGTAATATAACAACACGCGGTGGAAATATTTGGGAGTCACGTTACAAATTGCTCACAACTACTGGTACTAAATTGTTTCAATATCATTAACAACGTTTTACAAACAAAGAATACATGTAATTGTTCTTTTGTTTTAGAAGTCTAAGGCCCATATGCAGTCCTATGCGTTGCATGCTTGAACAGTAGAAAACCTGAAACATATGCGAAAACAGTCAGCATAAAAATGCTGGCGAATACATAGGTTTTATTAGCCAAATAAATGGCAAAACATTTGGTATGTATCTTAATTGTGAAAACTCATGACAAAATAGGTTTGTATATGGCAATATGATATTTACTAAGTCATTTTATGCCTTACATTGAAATCTCGATTAAACCATCGTAAAAACTTGTTAATATGTTATTAGGAATCCAATCAAAGATTAATAATAACTGTTTTGAAATAAATCAAAACTTATATAAGTATTATATAAATCAAATCAATGAGTCATGATAATACTTCAGATATCTTTCTAAGAATCTAACATATAAAAGTATGGGAGATTTTACAAAGATTTTAATAATCAAACATTGAAACAATTGTACACAAAATCCTAAAGTGATCCAGATAACGCTACAAGAATAATAAAATAAGAGCACTTATATATAGGAAGTACCAGCTGCGTATCCACCATGTTCTTATTTTATTACACCAGTTTCGTTATCTAAATCACAACTACCACATAAACACATAATCGTCAACTTGTTCCACCTCATAAACACGATTTAAAGTACACAATGAATCCAAACAGGGGCTCCAATATTAGTACTCTAAACATCCCATATATGTCTAACTATGAAGATAGGTAGATACTACAGGGATCGGGTCCTCGCCACATCGTCTCGTCAAACTCGCATTAAAGTACACAATGAATCCAAACAGGGGCTCCAATATTAGTACTCTAAACATCCCATTTATGTCTAACTATGAAGATAGGTAGATACTACAGGGATCGGGTCCTCGCCACATCGTCTCGTCAAACTTGCATTAAAGTACACAATGAATCCAAACAGGGACTCCAATATCAGTACTCTAAACATCCTACAAGAATCAACCTATAAAGATAGATAGATGCTTTAAGGATTTTGGGTTCTGTCACATTGAATCGAAAGAATCCTAAATCCTAATGGTGATTCGGGATAACGCCACGAAAGGTAATACAATAAGCACACTTATATATAGGAAGTACCAGCGGCGTATCCACCATGTGCTTATTGTATTATCTAGTTTCGATATCTAAATCACCAATAAACTACCCAAAAACCAACCATCGAGTTGTAAAGTACTTCTTAAAAATCTTACTATGAAGATAGGAAGTTCTAAGACGGTACTTCAAATATCCTGCATGAATCTAACTATGAAGATAGGCAGATCACTTAAGGATAAAACATTACATTTGCATAATCAGAATAATACACATAAAAGCACTTAGTGAACACAAATATGCCATATATTTTTAAAACAGATCGATTACACATATGAATGACCCCAAAACATTTGAAAACACTAAAAGAGGGGAACTATGTACTCGCCTGGGGTTGCGTATAGTCCCGGTTCAAAGGGTATAACAAAGCTCAAAAGACCAAGAGTTCAAGTGTTGAAGCGGCTCCTAGGGTAACAGATTCTATGTTAGCGAATCGACACCTAAATAGGAAGATTGGATAGAATGAGGTCTTGTAAACCAAACGAGCATTGGAACTCATGTGATATGGTTTAACAAAAGCCTACATTCTAAATCGGAACCTATCCTAAGTGCTTACGACCCTTTACGACCCGTTAAGGTAGCTTACGCCACTTTAACGCGTCGTTCGTGCAAAAGCGCATTCGAGACGCCTAACTAGTCCTATGACAAGTATTATATGCCTTAACATATCTAATTATGTTACATAATCAGTTTAGATGTCAATACATGTGTTACATATGCTTAAAATGAATTTATGCATAAAAAGGGCATTTTGGTCATTTACCTAAGGCATATAAACTACCTATCATACAACTACTTAAACAAAGTGACCATAAGGTATAACATCAGAAGGTTATTCCCTGTACAACTATGGTCACAAAATATGTTTGGTCGTATCCTACTATTTGACCAAACGGGTCGGGTTCGAAAGTCTAAGCGGTTGTTTAGATCGCTTATCTTACGACCCTATATAAGCACTAATCTAAAAGTGACGAGTTAAACATGTTAAAAAATGTTTAACGAAGTTTGCAAACAAGTTTGATATCAAGACAAAGGGTCTTGATGTAACATCTGTGTCTGAAATCATTGTGAACAGTTCAATTATCAATAAAACAAAGTTATTTGATCCCAATGTTTGTTTGGTTATGTTTTACATTTTTCATGTTTTGACTTTTATTCAATTTCAAACTCTATATCGCTTTCTGGAGAGTTATACGCAAACTGGTGCGTAAACGTAATCAGTTTAATGCGACAAATACTCCGGAACATCAACATATGCTTAGCATACCTTAAATAACCTTTACATAACTTAGAAATAAGTTTTGAAGGCTTTGGTATGGCAAAAAACAAGTTAATTCGCTTACAGGGACTAAACTTGACAAACTACAAAAGTATGCTAATTTAAACTGTAACGAACATTCTAGAACATGACCACAAGTTAAACATACCATAAATATCCTTTACATAGTTCGGTGTGCTAAATTAAACTTTTGGGTCATTCAGGGACTAAAAGTGTCAAAAAGTGCACAAGTTTGCACTTTCGCGCATAACTTACGTTCTGAATACATCCGAACATCCAAAAATTTATGTAAGCACTAAAACATTTTATTTTAGTGTTTGGCATAAGAAAAATCCATCCGTCGCGTCATTTGGATCGTTTTTCGCGCTTATGCGCATTCCGTCGTAATTAAGCGAACATCGCGATTGTACGGCCAAACGAACCGACATCTGAGATATTTTTGAACACATTTTAAGTTCCCTATACTTTAACTTCATTTTAGAGCTTTGAAATGGGGTTAACGGGCCTTAAACGTGTCGGAAATGGCCTTATTACACAACAGGGACCAAATCTGCCAAAAATCAAACTTTCTGGTCTGCAGGTCCTTGCGCACCTCAACACTCTGAGTGTTACGGTGCGCAAGCAGTCCCCAGACAGCAGAAACTTGCAGAAACATTGCATCTGGTCCCTTTCACTTGTGCACATGGTATTGGGCAATACTAGGGGCTCAAATGGTTTTCAAAAACCAGGGTCTTGAGGTGGAGGGTTGAGATTTGATCACGGTTTCCAAGAAACGATCTTAACGGCTCTCCGAAAACTATAAATACCCCCCCCCATGCCATTGCAAAACCCACTTGATTTCTTGAAATTTCTCTAAGTTGGAGTGAAAACACTTCATACCTGAGAATATTTGAGAGATCAAAGCTTTCGGGGACCCTTTGTAAGTATTCCTTCGTTCTTTTATTGCTTTTCGAGTCCGAAAGTCAAACTTTGTTTGACTTTCTGCGTTGACCAGTTTATGGTCAATGCGAAGTTCGTTTGAACTTCGCAACGTGATTGTAATCACGATGGTTATAGTCCTTTGTGACTATGCCTACTGATTACCACGTTGTCTAGGGTCGTAAGGGTAAGCGATCTAATAAATCGCTTATACCTTCGAACCCGACCCATTTGGTCGATCATTAGGATCCGACCAAATACATTAGGTGACCATAGTAGGTAGGGAATAACCTTCCGAGGTTATACCTTATGGTCACGACGTTTAAGTAGTTGTATGATAGGTAGTTTATATGCCTTAGGTACATTACCAAAATACCCCTTTGATGCCAAAATTCATTATAAACATATGTGACATAACTTTTGACATCTAAACTGATTTGGCGACAATATTAGGCATGTTAAGGCATATTCTACTTGTCATAGGACTAGTTAGGCGGTCCGAACGCGTTTCACGCGAACGACGCGTTAAAGTAGCATAAGCTACCTAAACGGGTCGTAATGGGTCGTAAGCACTTATGTTAGGTTTCATTTAGTATGTAGGCTTTGTTAAACCATATTACATGAGTTCCCATACTCATTTGGTTTACGAGCCCTAATTCTATCCGATCCTCCGATATTAGGTCCGGTTTATTAACATAGTTACCTATATTAGGTACCGTTTGATTTCCGTGATCTCTAGCATTGTTTGGTTGTTACTCAAGGACTACTAAGCAATCTCAAGTGAGTACATAGACCCCTCTTTTAACTGTTTTCAAACTGTTTTGGGGTGAAACACATGTGCCTACTTGTTACTTTCATGCTTTCCTGTTTTCACATCATACACCTGCTATGTTTGTTAGTACATTATAGTACATGATTTCACTACATTTCATGCTATGTATGCCCATTGTGAGCGTACTTAGTACATCATTTTATATTACATTTCATGCTATATATGCCCATTGTGTGCATACTTAGTACATTGTTTTACATTACATTTCTGCTATGTATGTTGACTAATAGCATGCTAGCACATTGATTTACATGACTTTTCTGCTGTGTATGTTAACTTAGCATACTTAGTACATTGTTTTCATATGACATGCATAGAATTGCTATAACATTTGGTTTGCACAAACGAGACTTATATACGTTCATTAACATTAGCTACGCCGCTCGGTAGTAAGTAGTGGTACCATAGGACTTGACAAATCCCATTCCTGACATCTCGGGTTTGTTTGGATGTAAGGAATGACTGAATCCGAAAACATTTCTTTTGATAACCTTGACTGAAAGGGTTATCCGACTGTCTCAAGGCTTGAATGTATGCGTTAACTTACCACATAAATGTTTGTATCAATGTAACATGCATTACTTTGCAAAACATAACTTTTTGATATATTCAAAATACTTTGTTTTGTACATGTCTACATTTGGATTATGTGACAATACTTGGGACAACTCGTATTTCCGAACTTATCAACGTACTTGATATAACGTATTTGAACTTGGTGTAATTAATTGATATGTGGAATTAATGAGATTATATGTGACTTTGTGTGAAATGTTATGTGAATATATGTTGTGTTGTATGTATGTATGTATATGAACGACTCAAACGCACAACGCTCACCCGATCGTACAAGCCCATTTGGGCTACACCTTGGATCCGGATCGATGGGGCAGCCCATTGAGGGTTCGGCCCACTCTGTCTCTTTGTCGCATAACCCTTTGGAGATTGGGTTTATTCCTCACAACTTGCTAAACACAACACACACACACAAAACCCTAGTACTCTCTCTCTCTCTCTCACGAGCTCGACGGCAACCGCAAACACATCCTCTCTAGCGAAGATCTTTCTTGATTCGGATCAATTGCCTATTCCGTTCTCTTCTTAATCGGTTAGTGTGTTATGAATAATGTTATGATTTCACGATTTGATTAAATGATTAAGTATTGAGTGTATGATGAACAATGATGTTTACGTGTATGATAATATTAATCGGCTGCCATGATATTTACGTGGATGCTAATATAAATCGGCTGCCATGATGTTTATGTGTATGATGATGTAATGTGACATGCTAATTGATGAGTAATGGTTCTCATGTTTGGTCCAATAGAAATAAGACTAGGGGCTTGGTGGTCGGCTACTTTAGATAAACCTCTTTGACTATCTTGATGAAGACATGTGCAGCCAAACAAATAGAAAACATAAACACAATCGGTTGCATGTGGGTGTCAGTATCATGTGATATTGTTGTGGGTGGAATGATGATTTGTTTTGTTGATGGTCATGATTATTATAATAAACATTTAGGTGGTATTCGAATTATAATCATAATTGTATAATAATTTCCGATGACTGATTGACGATTTAAGGATGATATGATATAACCGATGATGATGATTTGCACATGAATTGTCAGTATGTTTTGTGGTTGTAATTGAATAGATCTTGGTGCATGTTTAAATTAATAGATGATAATGCTGATTTGTATGTATGAAATCGGCTGGACACTTATGAGATAGGAACATATGATAATATTTAATAAGATGTCGGCCATTTGTTGTTTATTTAGATGATGATAAGGTCATATGAAACAATTGTCAAAAGCAATGATTTGATCGATATTATTGATATGAAAACTGTTAGAGTTGATTATGACAATAAAGGAATGTAACTGATTTCCTTAAAGTTAGAGATTTCCTTATCTACTCACACAATGGCAATCACACAAGACATCTAGGTCGTACAAGAGGTTTAATCGCATAAGTCTTGTCAGTCGCACAAGTCTGTCCATCGCACAAGATATATACAGTCGCACAAGGGTACCTGAGTCGCACAAGATAGTTGTTGTTTGTTGTTAATGGACCGTAGGTTTATATGTGTTGGGCCTACTTGTTGGGCTGGACTAGTTGTTTGTTGTTGTTATTTGAACCGTATTTATGTATATGTTGGGTTCTTGTTATTGGGCCGGGTATTAGTGGGCTTCAACGTATGACTCGCACAAGGCCATTAGACTTGTGCGAGCCCAATCTGTTGATCGCACTAGTGGAATATGTTTAACTGTTGAACGTGATGTTGCATGTTGCCATGATTCGTAGGTGTTTCTTATATGCTATCTATGTGATACTTGTGTGCACTACATGAAACCAAAACCTGACTTTGTATGGTAACCATGTTAGGACGTGGTTGACCACTAGCTGATAGACTTGACCTTTCTGTGTAATCTGCCGAGCAAACCAAGGTGAGTTCACACTTCGTTACAAAGCATGGGGTTCCCAGGGGTTGGGAATGGGTTAAGGAATATAGATTCCTCGTCCTGTTGAGACGTAATCAGGAACATAGATTCCTCGTCCTGTATGAGACGGGTTTAACTATACTAGACTAGAACTCTATCAACGAAGTCCCTCCTTTTATATCGACTTAATCGCCGAGGCCAATGGCGAACGGGTCATTAGTTAAATAGCGCTATTAGGTTTAACAAACCTCACACCGTGCCGCAGAGGACGGGCGTGGACTAATGGACTATGGCACGTCAGTGATGATAGACACAGACGTTAGGGCACTTAAACATGACGAACGTTAGTAGTCGATATGGTAACGAGTCTGGTGAATTAAACATGGGGTAGCCCCCACGGCCACAGAGCCGGGCTGGAATAGCCAACGTAAGAACGGGTAACCAATAAACGTTTTTCGAACTATGGGGTAACCCCCACGGCTGGATAGCTGGTAAAGGACAAACTGTGTTTTCGGAATAACTATAAACTGGACAACCAAACGTGAACTCACTCAACTAGTTGTTGACTCGTTACTACATGCTTTGCAGGTCTATAGGTACTTAGCTGGAGCTTGCACAAGGAAGAGTCGTTGTGGGACATGGACAGCTGTGTGCCATGTTGAACATTGGATAATTAAACTTTGGATTTGGTTTTGAACATTATGCTTCCGCTCATAAGTTAACTATGTTTGTTTTGGATATTAATCGTGTTGGTTGAACTTTTACATTAAATATTTACTTGTTCAATATGATTAGTGGTTTGATCCTGGTCAGTCACGCCTCCAAGCGGTGATACTCCGCAGGTGGATTTTGGGGGTGTGACAGATTAACATGACTCAAGCCCAGTTGACGGCTCTGAAGATCATGTCTGGACGCATTAACATGACTCAAGCCCAGTTGACGGCTCTGATCAACGAACAGGTTGCTGCGGCACTTGCAGCAGCACTGGCAGGAGGTATACCCTGCAGTTTATAACTCATTCTAGGATCTTTAGATCCTACTCTCGTGAATCTATCCTTGTGTTAAATCTTGTCCTTTCTTATACCCACAACAGGTCAACATGCTCAGCCACCTGGTTGCACCTTCAAAACTTTCATGGACTGCCGACCCACTACTTTTAGTGGCACTGAAGGAGCAGTAGGTCTCCTCCACTGGTTTGAGAAACTAGAGTCTGTATTCGAGATGTGCGAATGCCCTGAGGCACGCAGGGTGAAATATGCTACCGGCACTCTTGAGGGTTTAGCCCTCACATGGTGGAACGCCCAAGTGCAAATGCTGGGGTTGGTTGCTACTAACGCCACCCCATGGAACAATTTTAAGGAAATGATCAGAGAGGAATACTGCACTCGTGACGACATTCATAAGCTGGAAGTCGAGTTTTTCAACCTCAAGATGACGGGGTCAGAAATTGAGGCGTTTACTAAGAGATCGAATGAGCTTGCACTACTGTGTCCTACTATGGTGGACCCTCCAATTAAGCGTATCGAACTATATCTTAAGGGCCTAAAGCCGGAAATCCAAAGTCATGTGACTTCAGCAAATCTCGCTACCTATCAGCAGGTTGTGCAGTTGGCTCACCGTCTCACTGATCAGGCGGTGGAGCAAAACAGGTTACCAAAACGCATTAGTGCTACAGCTACTTCTGAACCTCCCAGTGATAACAAACGTAACTGGGATGGAGCTTCAAGCAGAGGTTCGACTTCTGTTCAATCCCAGTCGCAGCAGAGAAGAACTGAAGAGTATAAGAGTCCGAGTCAGCAATCGTCAGGTAGCCAAAGTCAGGGTGGATACAAAGGAAATCACCCCAAATGTAATCGTTGTAATTTACATCACAGTGGGCCATGCACTAGAAGTAACTGTCATCGGTGCAACAAGCCTGGTCATATTGCAAGAGAATGTAGGAGTCAGTTTCCAGCGAACCAAAACCGGCAACAACAGCGAGCCCCACAAAATCAACGACAGCAGCAGCAACAACCGGGTAACAACAGAGGGTGCTTTCAGTGTGGAGCTGAAGGCCACTTCAAGAAAGACTGTCCCCAGCTGAACCAGAACAACAACAATAACAATAACAATCAGGGGAATGGAAACAACCGGGGTAACAATGGCAATGGTGCAAGGGGCCGTGTGTTTGTTATTGGCAATGGAGAAGCAAGGAACGATCCCAATGTTGTGACGGGTAAGTTCCTTCTTGACGACTTTTACGTTACTGTCTTATTTGATTCGGGTGCTGATACTAGTTAT
Organism: Helianthus tuberosus; assembly: GCA_030545235.1. Classification (NCBI taxonomy): domain Eukaryota; kingdom Viridiplantae; phylum Streptophyta; class Magnoliopsida; order Asterales; family Asteraceae; genus Helianthus; species Helianthus tuberosus. Next base: position 44,310,622 of record CM060429.1, on the reverse strand, counting down.
GTGTCTCAAAACGTTAGTCAACTGCTTAAGTGTACCCCAACACCTTTGAATCCCAAACATGCTGTAGAGTTAGCTAATGGTAAAAGTATAGAGGTCACACATGTAGTTAAAGGTTGTAACCTAGTACTTGCTGATCACACTTTCTCGATCGACCTTCTTCCTATCACTCTGGGTAGTTTCGATGTTGTCATTGGGATGGACTGGTTATCCCAACATCAAGCCGAGATCCTTTGCAACGAAAAGATTGTCCGTATTCCGTGCCCAGGTGAGGAACCTCTTATGATTCGTGGCGACAAGAGTGGTGCTGTTACAAGCATCATTTTTTCCCTTAAGGCTCAAAAGTGTTTGCGTAAGGGCCACACTGCCTTTCTGGCTCTTGTTACTGACACCTCGAAGAAAGAGAAAAAGATAGAAGACTTTCCAGTTGTACGCGATTATCCTGAGGTATTTCCTGAGGAACTACCTGGCCTCCCGCCTCATCGTCAGGTCGAGTTTCAAATCGAGCTAGCTCCTGGAGCAGCGCCTATAGCCCGTGCACCGTATCGCTTAGCTCCATCAGAGCTGAAAGAGCTATCTACGCAATTACAAGAACTCTTAGATAAGGGTTTTATTCGTCCTAGTTCTTCGCCCTTAGGAGCTCCAGTGCTATTTGTAAAGAAGAAAGACGGTACATTCAGAATGTGCATCGACTACCGTGAATTGAACAAGGTGACTGTAAAGAACCGCTACCCTCTTCCACGCATTGATGACTTGTTCGACCAGTTGCAAGGGTCGAGCTACTATTCAAAGATTGATTTGAGATCAGGGTATCACCAGCTGAGAGTCCGAGAAGAGGACGTCTCCAAAACAGCCTTCAGAACTCGATATGGCCACTATGAGTTCTTGGTCATGCCTTTTGGGATGACAAACGCACCGGCGGTCTTCATGGACTTGATGAATCGAGTGTGCAAGCCTTACTTAGACAAATTCGTTATTGTCTTCATTGATGACATCCTGATCTATTCGAAGAGTCAGGAGGAACATGAGCAACATTTACGACTTATTTTGGAACTCCTTCGAAAGGAACAGTTGTACGCCAAGTTTTCAAAATGTGACTTCTGGCTTCGTGAAGTCCATTTCTTAGGCCATGTAGTGAACAAGGATGGGATTCACGTTGATCCATCCAAGGTAGAGTCAATCAAGAGCTGGCCTGCACCTCGTACACCAACGGAAATTCGCCAATTCTTGGGATTGGCAGGTTACTACAGGAGATTTATCAAGGATTTTTCTAAGATTGCTCAGCCTCTTACTTCACTAACGCAGAAGGGCGTGGTTTATCGTTGGGGAAACGCACAGGAGTTAGCGTTCCAGCACTTAAAGGATAGACTTTGCAGTGCACCTATCCTTTCATTGCCAGAGGGCACAGACGACTTCGTGGTTTATTGCGACGCATCTATTCAGGGTCTTGGTTGTGTTTTGATGCAGCGGGATAAAGTTATAGCATACGCTTCACGACAACTCAAGGTACATGAGAAGAACTACACTACACACGATCTAGAGCTGGGAGCGGTTGTTTTTGCACTTAAGATATGGCGACACTACCTGTACGGTACCAAATGTGCCATCTACACTGATCACAGAAGCCTCGAGCATATCTTTAAACAGAAGGAACTCAATATGAGACAACGACGATGGGTCGAACTGCTGAACGATTACGAATGCTCGATCAGGTACCACCCGGGCAAAGCCAATGTTGTGGCTGACGCCCTCAGTCGTAAGGACACCGCGCCCAAGCGCGTACGAGCTTTACAACTTACTATACAGTCTAGCCTTCCTTCTCAAATACGAAATGTTCAGATAGAAGCATTGAAACCAGAAAACGCCAGGGCTGAAGCCCTACGCGGCTCGAGGCAACGCTTAGAACAGAAGGAAGACGGTGCTTACTATGTAACAGGACGTATTTGGGTCCCACTTTATGGCAACCTACGAGAGCTTGTGATGGATGAGGCACACAAGTCTCGCTACTCAGTGCACCCTGGTTCGGACAAAATGTACCACGACATCAAAACCACATATTGGTGGCCTAGCATGAAGGCCCATATAGCAACGTACGTTAGCAAGTGCTTGACTTGTGCAAGAGTCAAGGCAGAGTACCAGAAACCTTCAGGCCCCCTTCAACAACCAGAGATACCACAATGGAAATGGGAGCAAATTTCCATGGATTTTGTTACTGGCCTGCCTAGATCGCAACGTGGTAACGATACTATTTGGGTGATCGTGGATCGACTCACAAAGTCTGCTCACTTCCTGGCTATCAAAGAAACGGATAAGTTCTCCACTCTAGCAGAAGTATACCTAAAGGAAGTTGTCTCGAGGCACGGGGTGCCACCTCTATTATCTCGGATCGAGATGCACGTTTTACATCCGAATTGTGGCAAGCAATGCACAAGTCCTTTGGCTCAAGGTTAGACATGAGCACAGCTTATCACCCGCAAACGGATGGGCAGTCTGAACGCACCATCCAGACCCTTGAAGACATGCTTAGGGCATGTGTTATTGACTTTGGCAACGGCTGGGAAAGGCATCTGCCACTTGTGGAATTTTCGTACAACAATAGCTACCACACCAGCATTAAAGCTGCTCCGTTTGAGGCATTGTACGGGCGTAAGTGCCGGTCACCTCTTTGTTGGGCAGAGGTGGGGGATAGTCAAATTACTGGTCCAGAATATGTGGTTGACACAACAGAGAAAATTGGTCAGATACGACAACGAATGGCGGCAGCTCGTGAGCGTCAGAAAGTCTACGCCGATAAGGACAGAAAACCACTAGAGCTCCAGGTTGGGGAGCGTGTATTACTCAAAGTTTCACCCTGGAAGGGTGTGGTTCGTTTTGGGAAACGGGGCAAACTTAATCCACGATATGTTGGACCTTTTGAAGTCATTGAGAAGATAGGCAAGGTGGCCTACAGATTGAACTTACCAGCGGAACTCAGTGCAGTTCACGATGTTTTCCACGTGTCGAATCTGAAGAAATGTCCGTCAGATGAAACCCACGTAGTTCCTTTGAAGGAGCTCACGATCGACGAGCAGTTACGATTCGTCGAGGAACCTGTTGAAATCACGGACCGGGATGTTAAGGTCCTCAAGCGTACTAGAATACCCCTCATTCGAGTTCGTTGGAACTCACGTCGCGGCCCAGAGTTCACCTGGGAACGCGAAGATCAGATGAAACAAAAGTATCCCCAGCTGTTCGCAACCGGTACAACCACTACTGAGGCTGAAGCTACGGAATTTCGGGACGAAATTCCAGATCAACGGGGGGAGGATGTGACACCCCAGGAAAACCAGGAAAACCATGCAACTTAACTAGCTTCCTCAGTGAGTACGTGCTAAATTTCGGGACGAAATTTCTTTCAACTTGGGGATAATGTGACAACTCGTATTTCCGAACTTATCAACGTACTTGATATAACGTATTTGAACTTGGTGTAATTAATTGATATGTGGAATTAATGAGATTATATGTGACTTTGTGTGAAATGTTATGTGAATATATGTTGTGTTGTATGTATGTATGTATATGAACGAGTCAAACGCACAACGCTCACCCGATCGTACAAGCCCATTTGGGCTACACCTTGGATCCGGATCGATGGGGCAGCCCATTGAGGGTTCGGCCCACTTTGTCTCTTTGTCGCATAACCCTTTGGAGATTGGGTTTATTCCTCACAACTTGCTAAACATAACACACACACACAAAACCCTAGTACTCTCTCTCTCTCTCTCACGAGCTCGACGGCAACCGCAAACACATCCTCTCTAGCGAAGATCTTTCTTGATTCGGATCAATTGCCTATTCCGTTCTCTTCTTAATCGGTTAGTGTGTTATGAATAATGTTATGATTTCATGATTTGATTAAATGATTAAGTATTGAGTGTATGATGAACAATGATGTTTACGTGTATGATAATATTAATCGGCTGCCATGATATTTACGTGTATGCTAATATAAGTCGGCTGCCATGATGTTTATGTGTATGATGATGTAATGTGACATGCTAATTGATGAGTAATGGTTCTCATGTTTGGTCCAATAGAAATAAGACTAGGGGCTTGGTGGTCGGCTACTTTAGATAAACCTCTTTGACTATCTTGATGAAGACATGTGCAGCCAAACAAATAGAAAACATAAACACAATCGGTTGCATGTGGGTGTCAGTATCATGTGATATTGTTGTGGGTGGAATGATGATTTGTTTTGTTGATGGTCATGATGATTATAATAAACATTTAGGTGGTATTCGAATTATAATCATAATTGTATAATAATTTCCGATGACTGATTGACGATTTAAGGATGATATGATATAACCGATGATGATGGTTTGCACATGAATTGTCAGTATGTTTTGTGGTTGTAATTGAATAGATCTTGGTGCATGTTTAAATTAATAGATGATAATGCTGATTTGCATGTATGAAATCGGCTGGACACTTATGAGATAGGAACATATGATAATATTTAATAAGAGGTCGGCCATTTGTTGTTTATTTAGATGATGATAAGGTCATATGAAACAATTGTCAAAAGCAATGATTTGATCGATATTATTGATATGAAAACTGTTAGAGTTGATTATGACAATAAAGGAATGTAACTGATTTCCTTAAAGTTAGAGATTTCCTTATCTACTCACACAATGGCAATCACACAAGACATATAGGTCGTACAAGAGGTTTAATCGCATAAGTCTTGTCAGTCGCACAAGTCTATCCATCGCACAAGATATATACAGTCGCACAAGGGTACCTGAGTTGCACAAGATAGTTGTTGTTTGTTGTTAATGGACCGTAGGTTTATATGTGTTGGGCCTACTTGTTGGGCTGGACTAGCTTCAATCATACAAGCTCACTAGGATCGCACAAGATTGTTTGTTGTTGTTATTTGAACCGTATTTATGTATATGTTGGGTTCTTGTTATTGGGCCGGGTATTAGTGGGCTTCAACGTATGACTCGCACAAGGCCATTAGACTTGTGCGAGCCCAATCTCTTGATCGCACTAGTGGAATATGTTTAACTGTTGAACGTGATGTTGCATGTTGCCATGATTCGTAGGTGTTTCTTATATGCTATCTATGTGATACTTGTGTGCACTACATGAAACCAAAACCTGACTTTGTATGGTAACCATGTTAGGACGTGGTTGACCACTAGCTGATAGACTTGACCTTTCTGTGTAATCTACCGAGCAAACCAAGGTGAGTTCACACTTCGTTACAAAGCATGGGGTTCCCAGGGGTTGGGAATGGGTTAAGGAATATAGATTCCTCGTCCCGTTGAGACGTAATCAGGAACATAGATTCCTCGTCCTGTATGAGACGGATTTAACTATACTAGACTAGAACTCTATCAACGAAGTCCCTCCTTTTATATCGACTTAATCGCCGAGGCCAATGGCGAACGGGTCATTAGTTAAATAGCGCTATTAGGTTTAACAAACCTCACACCGTGCCGCAGAGGACGGGCGTGGACTAATGGACTATGGCACGTCAGTGATGATAGACACAGACGTTAGGGCACTTAAACATGACGAACGTTAGTAGTCGATATGGTAACGAGTCTGGTGAATTAAACATGGGGTAGCCCCCACGGCCACAGAGCCGGGCTGGAATAGCCAACGTAAGAACGGGTAACCAATAAACGTTTTTCGAACTATGGGGTAACCCCCACGGCTGGATAGCTGGTAAAGGACAAACTGTGTTTTCGGAATAACTATAAACTGGACAACCAAACGTGAACTCACTCAACTAGTTGTTGACTCGTTACTACATGCTTTGCAGGTCTATAGGTACTTAGCTGGAGCTTGCACAAGGAAGAGTCGTTGTGGGACATGGACAGCTGTGTGCCATGTTGAACATTGGATAATTAAACTTTGGATTTGGTTTTGAACATTATGCTTCCGCTCATAACTTAACTATGTTTGTTTTGGATATTAATCGTGTTGGTTGAACTTTTACATTAAATATTTACTTGTTCAATATGATTAGTGGTTTGATCCTGGTCAGTCACGCCTCCAAGCGGTGATACTCCGCAGGTGGATTTTGGGGGTGTGACAATACTTTACTTACAATACATAACATTTGTTACACATTACTTGACTACTTTTGGACTTCTTAACATTTGACATGGTTTATACAAGGACTCTTTGACAATTGGTTTAAACATAGACTTATTACATTGGTGGTTTGTTTTAGTGACTTAAGTAACGAGATGTGAGTAATATGATACAAGCATGGTGGATACGCCGCTCGTACTTCCTATATATAAGTGTTTGTATTATATTATATATCATAGCGTTATTTAGATCATTCAATTTGGACTTATACATTTTACACAAGTAACACGATTTTCATAAGACTTTGGTTTACAAACAATTTTCTTTATACAACTCATTTTACTTGGTTATACATTTAACCATACATTATACTTTTATTTATACATATCATTTGATCTTATCTCTTTTTAAATGACTTACAAAACAAAACAATTTACAAGGTTCATGACTGACTTTTACTAAACAACTTTTTCTTAAACTTAAGTCATGAATCCTATTTTCACAAAACCTATGTATCTCACAGGCATTTTTATGCTGACGTACCTATTTTCACATGTGTTTTCAGGAGCTTTTGCATAGGATGATGATCGTGACACTAGGGCGGACATGTGCCTTAGAGACTAAAAATAAAGATAGAACTAGTTTAATTATGTTCTGAACTCTCTATTTCCTGTTTGAGACAATGTAACACTCTTGTTTGATAAATAAATTATAACTTTGTATGCCATGGTTGTGAAACAATTAATTCTGTTACAACACTCCCTGACGTTTCCGCCGCGGTTGCATGTTATACGTGGTCGGGGTGTGACAGAAGAGTTGGTATCAGAGCCAATGGTTATAGGGAATTAGGTTATTAGTAATGCTTTGACCTAGACTATAACCTTTCTAGGACCCTAACACAAGTTATCTTGTGTTTAGATTTTTAAAACATGCATTTCACCTATCCTTAGGTGTTTATCAAAACAAAAACCAAATTTTCCGAAATGATTTTTGAAAAACAATCTTCTGTTTTTGAATGACTTATTACAAGGTTTTGAACCCTCTGTTATAAGGTTTTGAACCCCTTTGAGTTTTCAAAATCTCGTCAAGGTTTTGGGTTTTAAATAATGTGAACATGTGCAAACTGGAAGGGTGAATGCCTGTACCCTGGGTTTTCTGTCTAAGGCTAGAGTGTTCGTACAAATCCACATAATCGGACCAGTCACTCTTACCTGGGAACTCTTGGGGTGAGTGTTCACTTATAGGCGAGCATGTCTTCGCGATACATTATTTTTCGCCCATTTACTTTGATTAGTCACAATGTGTCGTTTGTTTACCTTGTGGTAACAAACAAATGACCACCATCTTTGCCATTATCAATTTTTGCATCATCTAATTCTTTTCACCCAAACATCTCACTCGTTTCCTTTCATGTTTCCTCTTTTAGAATGCCTCCTCGACGCGAAAATCAGATAGCGACTGCCGAACTGGCAGAAATCATTGCGCAGCAAATGGCTGCTCAATTCCCGAACCTCTTTGCTCAATGGAACCAAGCCAACAACAACAACAATGCTCCTTGCAATTTCAAGAGTTTTAACTCGGCTAAACCACTCAAGTTTAGTGGTACGGAAGGAGCAACTGGGCTCCTTCAGTGGTTCGAGAGCACGGAGAGCACATTTCGTCATGTTCAGTGTCCGGATAATCGCAAGGTCGAGTTTTCTTCGAGTGTGTTTCAGAAGAGGGCTCTCACATGGTGGAACGGGGTTATGAGAGACCGTGGTGCAGAAGTTGCTCTAGCACAGACATGGGCTAAACTTAGGGCCCTTATGATGAGGGAGTTCTGTCCTCGTCATGAACAGCGAGCTTTGGAGAAGGAGTTTGATGACTTGAAACAAGACAGTGGCGAGCACAGGGCGTATACTGATAGGTTTGAGGAGTTGAGTCTGCTTTGCCCAACAATGGTTACCCCACTCGATAAGGCTATCGAAAGGTACATCGATGGTCTACCTGACTCAGTACAAGACATCCTTATTGGTAGTAACCCTACCACACTCCGTCAGGCGATCGAGTTAGCAGTGATATTGACCGAGTCGCAGGTTCGAAAGGGGAAGCTGCATAAAAAGGGTGACAAGGGTAAGAAGCAGGCATCTGATAAGGATGATAGCAAGAAAGGTCAAAACAAGAAGGGAAAGAATTCTGGTTCCTCAAAGGGTTCTAGGAAGCAAAAGGCTTCCCAAAATTTTGCTGTCACTGCCCAAGCTAACCAGGCAGCTCCCAACCAACCCGCACAGCCTCCAGCGAAGAAGCCCTATACAGGGAATGCACCTTTGTGCAATAGATGCAACAGTCACCATCAGCCGCATCATCCGTGCCGTTTCTGTACTAACTGTGGGAAGTCAGGTCATCTTGCCGATGTTTGTCGGTTTGCTCAGAATCGGGCAGTTCAGAACCCGGGTCAATGAGTTGCTCAGCCTCCTGCTCAGCAACAAGGTCAAGCTGCACGACCACACTACCCGCCAGGTTCTTGTTACAACTGTGGGGATCTGACCCACTACCGTAATCAGTGTCCAAGATTGGTGAATGCGAATCCAAATCAGAATCAGGCTCAGGCTCGAGGGCGAGTCTTCAACATGAATGCACAAGAGGCACAAGCAGACAATGAAGTGGTGAACGGTACGTTCTTTATTAATAATCAGCCGGCATCTGTTCTTTTTGATTCGGGTGCCGATAAGAGTTTTGTGTCATTATCTTTTGAGCCATTACTTGCGTGTCTTGAACGAAACTAGGTAAACCTTTGACAGTAGAGGTTGCTAGTGGTGAACCCATTGTTCTTGATTCTGTTCTTCGCAACTGCAAGTTGAACCTTAACGACCATCTTTTTCCTATTGACCTCATGCCTATGCAACTTGGAAGCTTCGACGTTATTGTGGGTATGGATTGGTTAGCCAAGCATCGCGCAGAAGTAGTTTGTTTTGAGAAGATTGTTCGTGTGCCGCTTTCGACAGGCGAGATCCTACAGGTTCGTGGTGAGAAACCTGCTGGTGGTCTCAAACTCATGTCTTGTTTTAAAGCTCGGAAGTATCTGCGAAAGAATTATGTGGCCTTCTTGACACATGTCACAACAGATAAAGGCAAAGGTAAGTCTATTCAGGATATTCCTGTTGTTCGGGATTATTCTGAAGTATTCCCTGAAGATTTACCTGGTCTACCCCCAGCACGCTAAGTCGAGTTCCGTATTGATCTCGTACCTGGTGCAAATCCCATTGCCAGAGCTCCATACCGTCTTGCACCGTCTGAGATGCAAGAGTTGTCTAAGCAGCTTCAGGAACTCTCTGACAAAGGTTTTATCCGTCCTAGCTTTTCACCTTGGGGTGCTCCCGTTCTTTTTGTCAAGAAGAAGGATGGATCTTTTAGGATGTGTATCGATTATCGTGAGCTTAACAAGCTTACCATCAAGAATCGATATCCCCTACCTCGCATTGATGATCTCTTTGATCAGTTACAAGGCGCTTCTTCTTTTTCGAAGATCGATCTGCGATCTGGATATCATCAACTTCGTGTGCATGAAGAAGATATTCCCAAGACAGCGTTCCGCACTCGTTATGGGCATTATGAGTTCACAGTCATGCCATTTGGTTTGACTAATGCTCCTGCTGTTTTCATGGACTTAATGAATAGGGTCTGCAAGCCTTATTTGGATCAGTTCGTCATTGTTTTTATTGATGACATCTTGATATACTCTAAGACGCGAGCTGATCACGAGCAACATCTTCGTCTTACTCTGGAACTCCTAAAGAAAGAGCAACTTTTCGCCAAATTCTCCAAGTGTGAATTCTGGCTTAAAGAAATTCAGTTCTTAGGACATATTGTCAACGAACGAGGTATTCATGTAGATCCCTCCAAGATCAGTGCGATCAAGGATTGGGATACGCCTACTACTCCTACTGAAGTTCGTTCTTTTCTTGGTCTGGCGGGTTATTACCGCCGCTTCATTAAGAACTTTTCAAAGATTGCAGTTCCTCTAACTGCTCTAACTCAGAAGAACAAGCCCTTTGATTGGGGATTCAAACAAGTGGAAGCTTTTCAAAACTTGAAGCAAAAGCTTTGTGACACGCCTGTTCTGACTTTTCCTGAGGGCAATGATGATTTCGTCGTTTATTGCGATGCATCTAAATTGGGTCTTGGCTGTGTTCTGATGCAAAGGAACAAAGTTATAGCATATGCATCGAGGCAGTTGAAGATACATGAGAAAAACTACACCACTCATGATCTTGAGTTAGGTGCAATTGTCTTCGCTCTTAAGATCTGGAGACACTATTTGTACGGAACAAAATGTGTGGTTTTCACTGACCACAAAAGTCTTCAGCATATCTTCAACCAGAAAGAACTCAACATGAGGCAACGACGTTGGGTTGAGCTTCTAAACGACTATGACTGCGAAATTCGCTACCATCCTGGTAAGGCGAATGTCGTAGCCGATGCATTGAGTCGTAAGGAACGTACTAAGCTTCATTGTGTTCGTGTTCAATCTGTTATTCAAGCTCGATCCTATATCCAAGCACGCATTTCTCAGGCTCAACACACTTGTGTTTCACAAGGTTTGATGGATAAGGAATTTCTCTATCACATAACACCTGGTCTAGAACTGAAGGACAATGGATCGTACTACTTCATGGACCGTTTGTGGGTCCCAAGCCAAGATAACCTTCGCACCTTGCTTATGGATGAAGCCCATAAGTCTCGTTATTCTGTTCATCCTGGCTCAGATAAGATGTATAAGGATCTTCGTATTCAGTATTGGTGGCCTGGTATGAAGAAAGACATTGCCTTATATGTATCAAAATGCCTTACTTGTCTTAAGGTTAAGGCTGAACATCAACGTCCTTCGGGTTTATTGGTGCAACCAGAGATCCCAGTTTGGAAATGGGAAAACATTACTATGGATCTCATTACCAAACTTCCGCACACAAAGAAAGTTCATGATGCCATCTGGGTAGTTGTTGATCGTCTTACTAAGTCAGCGCATTTCTTGCCAATCCGTGAGGATTTTCCTGCTGACAAGCTTGCTAAAATCTATGTGGATGAAATTGTAGCTCGACATGGTGTTCCTTTGAACATCATTTCTGACAGAGATGCTCGTTTCACTTCTCATTTTTGGAGAACCATGCAATCTGCTATGGGGACCCAACTTAATCTAAGCACAACTTATCATCTGCAAACGGATGGTCAATCATAAAGAACAATCCAGACTCTGGAGGATATGCTTAGAGCTTGTGTGATCGACTTTGGTGGTAGTTGGGATTCACATCTTCCATTGATTGAATTCTCCTACAACAATAGTTATCACACCAGCATCAAAATGGCTCCTTTCGAGGCTCTCTATGGTCGAAAATGTCGTTCACCAGTCTGCTGGAATGAGATCGGCGACGCTCAACTTACTGGACATGCCCTCATTTTAGAGACAACAGATAAGGTTAAGAAAGTTCGTGATAACCTTCAGATAGCTAGAAGCCGTCAAAAGAGTTACGCGGACCCAAAACGCAAGCCCTTGGAATTTCAAGTCGGTGATCGTGTATTACTTAAGGTCTCACCTTGGAAAGGTGTGATCAGATTTGGAAAGAAAGGAAAACTTTCACCTAGATACGTTGGACCATTCAAGATCGTCGAAAGAATCGGTAAGGTAGCCTACAGACTTGAGTTACCTCCTGAACTTGGAAATGTTCATCCAACCTTTCACGTGTCCAATCTCAAGAGGTGTTTAGCTGATGAGAATCTCCACATACCACTTGACGAAATTCGTGTTGATAAAACACTGAAATTTGTTGAGAAGCCAATGGAAATCATGGAACGTGAAGTCAAGTGGCTCAAACGCAAGCGCATTCCTTTGGTCAAAGTTCGCTGGGAAGCTAAACGTGGACCTGAGTTTACTTGGGAATGCGAAGATCAAATGAAGGCGAAGTATCCGCATCTATTCCCACCAGTTTCCTCTAAATAAATTTCGGGACGAAATTTCCACAAGTAGGGGAGACTGTAACATCTGTGTCTGAAATCATTATGAACAGTTCAATTATCAATAAAACAAAGTTATTTGATCCCAATGTTTGTTTGGTTATGTTTTACATTTTTCATGTTTTGACTTTTATTCAATTTCAAACTTTATATCGCTTTCTGGAGAGTTATACGCAAACTGGTGCGTAAACGTAATCAGTTTAATGCGAAAAATACTCCGGAACATCAACATATGCTTAACATACCTTAAATAACCTTTACATAACTTAGAAATAAGTTTTGAAGGCTTTGGTACGGCAAAAAACAAGTTAATTCGCTTACAGGGACTAAACTTGACAAACTGCGAAAGTATGCCAATTTGAACTGTAACGAACATTCCGGAACATGACCATAAGTTAAACATACCATAAATATCCTTTACATAGCTTAGAAATAGGCCTTAAGGGGTTTGGTGTGCTAAAATAAAATTTTGGGTCATCAGGGACTAAAAGTGTCAAAAAGTGCACAAGTTTGCACTTTCGCGCATAACTTACGTTTTGAATACATCCGGACATCCAAAAATTTATGTAAGCACTAAAACATTTTATTTTAGTGTTTGGCATAAGAAAAATCCATTCGTCGCGTCATTTGGATCGTTTTTCGCGCTTATGCGCATTCCGTCGTAATTAAGCGAACATCACGATTGTACGGCCAAACGAACCGACATCTGAGATATTTTTTTAGCACATTTTAAGTTCCCTATACTTTAACTTCATTTTAGAGCTTTGAAATGGGGTTAACGGGCCTTAAACATGTCGGAAATGGCCTTATTACACAACAGGGACCAAAACTTCCAAAAATCAAAGTTTCTGGTCTGCAGGTCCTTGCGCACCTCAACACTCTGAGTGTTACGGTGCGCAAGCAGTCCCCAGACAGCAGAAACTTGCAGAAACATTGCATCTGGTCCCTTTCACTTGTGCACATGGAATTGGGCAATACTAGGGGCTCAAATGGTTTTCAAAAACCAGGGTCTTGAGGTGGAGGGTTGAAATTTGATCACGGTTTCCAAGAAACGATCTTAACGGCACTTCGAAAACTATAAATACCCCCCCCCATGCCATTTCAAAACCCACTTGATTTCTTGAAATTTCTCGAAGTTGGAGTGAAAACACTTCATACCTGAGAATATTTGAGAGATCAAAGCTTTCGGGGACCCTTTGTAAGTATTCCTTCGTTCTTTTATTGCTTTTCGAGTCCGAAAGTCAAACTTTGTTTGACTTTCTTCGTTGACCAGTTTATGGTCAATGTGAAGTTCGTTTGAACTTCGCAACGTGATTGTAATCACGATGGTTATAGTCCCTTGTGACTATGCCTACTGATTACCACGTTGTCTAGGGTCGTAAGGGTAAGCGATCTAATAAATCGCTTATACCTTCGAACCCGACCCATTTGGTCGATCATTAGGATCCGACCAAATAAATTAGGTGACCGTAGTAGGTAGGGAATAACCTTCTGAGGTTATACCTTATGGTCACGACGTTTAAGTAGTTGTATGATAGGTAGTTTATATGCCTTAGGTAAATTACCAAAATACCCCTTTGATGCCAAAATTCATTATAAACATATGTGACATAACTTTTGACATCTAAACTGATTTGGCGACAATATTAGGCATGTTAAGGCATATTCTACTTGTCATAGGACTAGGTAGGCGGTCCGAACGCGTTTCACGCGAACGACGCGTTAAAGTAGCATAAGCTACCTAAACGGGTCGTAATGGGTCGTAAGCACTTATGTTTGGTTTCATTTAGTATGTAGGCTTTGTTAAACCACATTACATGAGTTCCCATACTCATTTGATTTACGAGCCCTCATTCTATCCGATCCTCCGATATTAGGTCCGATTTTTTAACATAGTTACCTATATTAGGTACCGTTTGATTTCCGTGATCTCTAGCATTGTTTGGTTGTTACTCAAGGACTACTAAGCAATCTCAAGTGAGTACATAGACCCCTCTTTTAACTGTTTTCAAACTGTTTTGGGGTGAAACACATGTGCCTACTTGTTACATTCATGCTTTCCTGTTTTCACATCATACACCTGCTATGTTTGTTAGTACATTATAGTACATGATTTCATTACATTTCATGCTATGTATGCCCATTGTGAGCGTACTTAGCACAACATTTTACATTACATTTCATGCTATATATGCCCATTGTGTGCATACTTAGTACATTGTTTTACATTACATTTCTGCTATGTATGTTGACTGATAGCATGCTAGCACATTGATTTACATGACTTTTCTGCTTTGTATGTTAACTTAGCATACTTAGTACATTGTTTTCATATGACATGCATACAATTGCTATAACATTTGGTTTACACAAATGAGACTTATATACGTTCATTAACATTAGCTACGCCGCTCGGTAGTAAGTAGTGGTACCATAGGACTTGACAAATCTCATTCCTAACATCTCGGGTTTGTTTGGATGTAAGGAATGATTGAATCTGAAAACATTTCTTTTGATAACCTTGACTGAAAGGGTTATCCGACTGTCTCAAGGCTTGAATGTATGTGTTAACTTACCACATAAATGTTTGTATCAATGTAACATGCATTACTTTGCAAAACATAACTTTTTGATATATTCAAAATACTTTGTTTTGTACATTTCTACATTTGGATTATGTGACAATACTTTACTTACAATACATAACATTTGTTACACATTACTTGACTACTTTTGGACTTCTTATAAATTTGACATGGTTTATACAAGGACTCTTTGACAATTGGTTTAAACATAGACTTATTACATTGGTGGTTTGTTTAAGTGACTTAAGTAACGAGATGTGAGTAATATGATACAAGCATGGTGGATACGCCGCTGGTACTTCCTATATATAAGTGTTTGTATTATATTATATATCATAGCGTTATTTAAATCATTCAATTTGGACTTATACATTTTACACAAGTAACACGATTTTCACAAGACTTTGGTTTACAAACAATTTACTTTATACAACTCATTTTACTTGGTTATACATTTAACCATACATTATACTTTTATTTATACATATCATTTGATCTTATCGCTTTTTAAATGACTTACAAAACAAAACAATTTACAAGGTTCATGACTGACTTTTACTAAACAACTTTTTCTTAAACTTAAGTCATGAATCCTATTTTCACAAAACCTATGTATCTCACAGGCATTTTTATGCTGACGTACCTATTTTCACATGTGTTTTCAGGAGCTTTTGAATAGGATGATGATCGTGACACTAGGGCGGACCTGTGCCTTAGAGACTAAAAATAAAGATAGAACTAGTTTAATTATGTTCTGAACTCTTTATTTCCTGTTTGAGACAAATTAACACTCTTGTTTGATAAATAAATTATAACTTTGTATGCCATGGTTGTGAAACAATTAATTCTGTTACAACACTCCCTGACATTTCCGCCGCGGTTGCATGTTATACGTGGTCGGGGTGTGACACTTGATACCCAAGAATAGTTTGGTTGCAAAATACGCAAGAATACGCATTTTGACCGAAACTACGACTCGTCACTACGCCTAAATAACGTGGTAATCAGTAGGTATAGTCATAAGAGACTATAACCATCGTGATTACGCTCACGTTACGAAGTTCAAACGAACTTCGTGTTAACCATAGACTGGTCAAAGGAGAAAGTCAAACACTGTTTGACTTTTCCGCTTAAAAACGCATAAAAGAATGAAAGAATACTTACAATGGGTCCAAGAAATGGAGGTTTGATCTAATTATTCTCAGGTATGAAGTGTAAAACTTCAACTTAGAGAACAAAATCAGATCAAAGGTGAGTTTGCAAATGAAATGGAAGGGGTATATATAGATTTCGGAGAACCGTTAGGATCGTTTCTCGCAATTCGTGCTTTAATCTTGACCTTACAAGTGGTTTTCAAAACCATGGGAATACTTAAAACCATAAAATTCCAGCCCATAGAGTGGAAAACCTTGGGTTAAAACCATCCAAACCTCAAAAATGGACCAAGTTCAATGTATCTGCCAGAAATTTCAAAAATGGTCCCTGCACTTGTAAAACTTGATTTTTGGCACTTTTAAGCCCCGTTAACCCCATTTCAAAGCTCTAAAATGAAGTTAAAGTATAGGGAACTTAAAATATGCTAAAAATATCTCGGATGTCGGTTCGTTTGGTCGTACGGTTGCGTTATTCGGTTAATTACGACGGAAGTCGTAACGAACGCAAAAACGATCCAAATTAAGCGACGAATGGAATTTTATCATGCCAATCACTAAAATAAAATATTTTAATGATTACATAAATTTTTGGAAGTCCGGATATATTCAGAACGTAAGATATGCGCAAAATGCAAACTTATGCACTTTTTGACGCCTTTAGTCCCTATTGATCAAGAAAGTTTATTTTTGTGCACCAAACACCTCAAGGCCTATTTATAAGATATGTAAAGGATATTTAGGGCATATTTAACTTATGATCAAGTTTCAGAATGTGCGATACTATGTGAATCAGTAGACTTTCGCAGTTTGACGCAAATAGTCCCTGAGTGTGAATAAACTTGTTTTTGACACACCAAAGCTTTCAAAACTTATTTCTAAGTTATATAAAAGTTATTTAAGGTATGTTAAGCCTATGTCACTGTTCCGGAGTGTTTTCCGCATTAAACTGATTACGTTTACGCATCAGTTCGCGTTTAACTTTCCAGAAAGTGATTTAAAGCTTGAAAATGAACTAGAATCAAAATGTGAAATTGTAAAACCAAAATAAATAAATTTTTGAGACCAAAACACATTGTTTCTTTGATAAAAGATAGTGTCCTATATTGTGTGTGTTTACGGAGCATAAGTGTCACAGTCTCCCCTACTTCAGGAAATTTCGTCCCGAAATTTATTCGAAGTAGACCGTAGAGTGGAATTGAAACAACTAATGGATAAGCAGATTGCTAGATCCCAAAGATGCGGAGCATCATTTGGAAGGGAATTCAAAATGTGATTTGGGATATTCAAAGTATCTCAAGGTTTCCAACCCTTTGAAACTTGTGATAGTCGACTAGTGTTCAAAAATCATTTAAGTATGGCACTATGTTATACTAAGCTCCTAGTGTAATTCCTAGCAAACAAAGGGGTGTACATTCAAGCCCTACACGTACACGGTTTATAACATCCCACGAGGTACATCCAATCCACCATGAGCATCTCATGCATAGGAGACGGGTCAACATACCTATGGCATCAAGATCGTGACCTTTAACACCATAATATACTCCCGGTCGGCTCGATTTGAGTTAATGAATGTACTCGTCGTCTTCCATCGGAAATAACCACACAAATAACGCTAAAACACATAATCACATAATGGTCCAAGATAGCATAAAATCACCAAATGATCTCAGCAACGTTCTGAAGAATAACACAATAAGAACACTTATATATAGGAAGTACCATCGGCGTATCCACCATGTTCTTATCGCATCATACTTCTCCCGTTACCTCAATCACTCTAGAGTTTATGCCACCATACTTAACAAGGCTTACTATGATTCTCATGCGTCGAAACTCATAATTAAGTATGCACCCATAATTACTTGTTCCGTCACATGGTCCACATAGCTCCTCTTGTTAAGCAAGGGTAAACAAATAATAAGGTCGAACTATCGTCTAAATCAAATAAACATCACTATAACATAATATCTGTCAAATCGAATCGTATTCTATACCAGCAATGATAACACTACTTATTTTGCATACAGCAAATTTAGTAGTAGGTATTTTATTCTAGTACAAATATTTATATATGTTTCATACTTAACCATACAGGTAAAATGCAACATATACAAATCATACATTGTCATCATAATAGAATCATATCGAGGAAAATATTTTCAAATCATGCGCTAGGTATGCTAAGTTAATACACTAGTCAAAATGCATTTGAAAATTAGGGTACTAAGTACGTTAAATCAACATACGAAATAAATTGTATTTATAATCATGTATTATACATATTAGATAAACAAATCATGCATGTATTGTTATGATCATAAAACAGTATTAACTTATTCATAGTATTCGTATCGATCATGTCACCACGTTCGTACGAAGGCACCGGAGTGCAATTTATATTATGCTAATATTATAAGATTTAGTTCCTAAAGAACGGAATCTTCAAAATCAGCATGAAATTTGAAACCACCAATAGTGTAATCACATTAGAGTTTGAAATTTGGAAAATGAATAACATGGATAAAGATAAACTTCTTGAAATTTACATTGTTTTCGAAATTTAACAGAAAATATAGAGGTTCTAATGATCATAAGGGCTTGATCATTAGCTTGAGCCTTATTGGCGTTGAACACTCGTCCATTAGCATTGGCAAGCTTGGGGCAGTTTCGCTTGAAATGATTTAAATCACCACAGTTGAAACATGCTCTTGGGCGAGTCTGAGTAGGGGTTACTCTACTCTGGACACGGCAGGTTGCAGCTAGATGTCCAAATAAACCATAGATTGTACACTGGCGACAAGGAGAATTTGTTGCATGATGATAATCGTAATGGTTGCACCGAGGTTGCTTTCCATGATAAACTCCTTTAAAGGGTACTGAATTTAGTGGAACAGGTGTAGGAATTGCAAAACTCTTTGAAGTCTTGCGCTTCCTAGAATTTTTAGAAGATTCGGCCTTTGTTCTTTTCGAATTCTCATTAAAAGTTTTGGCGTTTCGTTTCTTGTACTTAGAAAATTTAGCGTTAACTTTGATTTAGTCAAATCTTGTTTATAAGTCTCGTTTTTTTTTTTGTATTTAGATTATACCATGTTGTGGATTTTGTTTTGAAATAAGAATTGTTTGAGAAATAGATTTTTGTAATATTTTTGGAAGAGAGAATATAAACCGAGTTAATTGTTCGTATTATAAAATTCTTTACCTGTTAAAAAATTTATTTTTTTTAAAACAAAAACGTTTTGAATAAAATTTTTTAAAAACAAAGAAACTTTGTGTTGAAATTTTGAAAATTCTCATCCAGATGGTAAAAATTTAAAATTTTAAAAGACAAAGGTAGTATTTTGAAAATAAAATAAGATCTTATGGAGTCGTGAAATGAAATGAGATTCATTTCAACTATATTGAATCAAATATATCACCGAAGGTAATATGATGAAATGTTATTGGGAAAGAAAGGATGCTTCGATTGTCGCGAAGAGCAAACACATTGTCGAGGGTAACACGAATGAGTAGGGTTACAAAGGTCGTTTAAAAATCATTCGATAGGTTCAAGATGGATAGGTTTTTATAATGCTTCACGAAGACATGTTTTAGCCTATAAGTGGACACTCACCCTAAGAGTTCCCTGGTAAGAGTGACTGGTCCGAAAATGCGGATTTGTATGAACACTCTAGCCTTAGACAGAATACTCGGGGTACAGGCATCCACCCTTCCAGATTGCATGTGTTTACATTATTAAAACCCAAGATTTCGATGAAAAACGTTTGAGAAAACATTTGAGAAACCTTTTGATACAAATCGTTTGAGATAAAACATGTTGTAAAATATTTTGACAAAAACATTTAAGAAAAACATTTTGAAAGATATTTTAACGAAAACGTTTTGAGAAAAACAATTTGAGGAATACCCCAAGGCATAAAGCCTAAGGTTCAGGATAAATCATCTAAGGTTAGATGATTCGAAAATCACAGAGTAGTCGTGGCACGAATAAGGATGAGGATTAGGAAAGAGCCTAAGTCTACTCATGTTTGGGTCCTAGGAAGGTTATAGACTAGGTTCAAGGCATGCTAATAACCTAATTCCCTATAACCAGTGCTCTGATACCAATCTGTAACACCCCAATCGCGTAATATAACAACACGCGGCGAAAATATCGGGGAGTCGCGTTACAAATTGCTCACAACTACTGGTACTAAATTGTTTCAATATCATTAACATCGTTTTACAAACAAAGAATACATTTAATTGTTCTTTTGTTTTAGAAGTCCAAGGCCCATATGCAGTCCTATGCGTTGCATGCTTGAACAGTCGAAAACCTGAAACATATGCGAAAACAGTCAGCATAAAAATGCTGGCGAATACATAGGTTTTATTAGCCAAATAAATGGCAAAACATTTGGTATTTATCTTAATTGTGAAAACTCGTGACAAAATAGGTTTGTATATGGCAATATGATATTTACTAAGTCATTTTTTGCCTTACATTGAAATCTCGATTAAACCATCGTAAAAAATTGTTAATATGTTATTAGGAATCCAATCAAGGATTAATAATAACTGTTTTGAAATAAATCAAAACTTATATAAGTATTATATAAATCAAATCAATGAGTCATGATAATACTTCAGATATCTTTCTAAGAATCTAACATATAAAAGTATGGGAGATTTTACAAAGATTTTGATAATCAAACATTGAAACAATTGTACACAAAATCCTAAAGTGATCCAGATAACGCTACAAGAATAATAAAATAAGAACACTTATATATAGGAAGTACCAGCGGCGTATCCACCACGTTCTTATTTTATTACACCCGTTTCGTTATCTAAATCACAACTACCACATAAACACATAATCGTCAACTTGTTCCACCTCGTAAACACACATTAAAGTACACAATGAATCCAAACAGGGGCTCCAATATTAGTACTGTAAACATCCCATATATGTCTAACTATGAAGATAGGTAGATACTACAGGGATCAGGTCCTCGCCACATCGTCTCGTCAAACTCGCATTAAAGTACACAATGAATCCAAACAGGGGCTCCAATATTAGTACTCTAAACATCCCATTTATGTCTAACTATGAAGATAGGTAGATACTACAGGGATCGGGTCCTCGCCACATCGTCTCGTCAAACTTGCATTAAAGTACACAATGAATCCAAACAGGGACTCCAATATCAATACTCTAAACATCCTACAAGAATCAACCTATAAAGATAGATAGATGCTTTAAGGATTTTGGGTTCTGTCACATTGAATCGAAAGAATCCTAAATCCTAATGGTGATTCGGGATAACGCCACGAAAGGTAATACAATAAGCACACTTATATATAGGAAGTACCAGCGGCGTATCCACCATGTGCGTATTGTATTATCTAGTTTCGTTATCTAAATCACCAATAAACTACATAAAAACCAACCATCGAGTTGTAAAGTACTTCTTAAAAATCTTACTATGAAGATAGGAAGATCTAAGACTGTACTTCAAATATCCTGCATGAATCTAACTATGAAGATAGGCAGATCACTTAAGGATAAAACATTACATTTGCATAATCGGAATAATATACATAAAAGCACTTAGTGAACACACATATGCCATATATTTTTAAAACAGATCAATTACACATATGAATCACCCCAAAACATTTGAAAACAGTAAAATAGGGGAACTATGTACTCGCCTAGGGTTGCATATAGTCCCGGTTCAAAGGGTATAACAAAGCTCAAAAGACCAAGAGTTCAAGTGTTGAAGCGGCTCCTAGGGTAATAGATACTATGTTAGCGAATCGACACCTAAATCGGAAGATTTGATAGAATGAGGTCTTGTAAACCAAACGAGCATTGGAACTCATGTGATATGGTTTAACAAAATCCTACATTCTAAATCGGAACCTATCCTAAGTGCTTACGACCCTTTACGACCCGTTAAGGTAGCTTACGCCACTTTAACGTGTCGTTCGCGCAAAAGCGCGTTCGAGATGCCTAACTAGTCCTATGACAAGTATTATATGCCTTAACATATCTAAATATGTTATATAATCAGTTTAGATGTCAAAACATGTGTTACATATGCTTAAAATGAATTTATGCGTAAAAAGGGCATTTTGGTCATTTACCAAAGGCATATAAACTACCTATCATACAAGTACTTAAACGAAGTGACCATAAGGTATAAACTCGGAAGGTTATTCCCTATACAACTATGGTCACAAAATATGTTTGGTCGAATCCTACTGATTGACCAAACGGGTCGGGTTCGAAAGTCTAAGCGGTTGTTTAGACCGCTTATCTTACGACCCTATATAAGCACTAATCTAAAAGTGACGATTTAAACATGTTAAAACATGTTTAATGAAGTTTGAAAACAAGTTTGATATCAAGACAAAGGGTCTTGATACCCAAGAATAGTTTGGTTGCAAAATACGCAAGAATACGCATTTTGACCGAAACTATGACTCGTCACTACGCCTAAATAACGTGGTAATCAGTAGGTATAGTCACAAGAGACTATGACCATCGTGATTATGCTCATGTTACGAAGTTCAAACGAACTTTGTGTTGACCATAGACTGGTCAAAGCAGAAAGTCAAACACTGTTTGACTTTTACGCTTAAAAACGCATAAAAGAACGAAAGAATACTTACAACGGGTCCAAGAAATGGAGGTTTGATCTAATTATTCTCAGGTATGAAGTGTATAACTTCAACTTAGAGAACAAAATCAGATCAAAGGTGTGTTTGCAAATGAAATGGAAGGGGTATATATAGATTTCGGAGAACCGTTAGGATCGTTTCTCGCAATTCGTGCTTTGATCTTGACCTTACAAGTGGGCACATGGTTTTCAAAACCATGGGAATACTTAAAACCATAAAATTCCAGCCTATAGATTGGAAAACCTTGGGTTAAAACCATCAAAACCTCAAAAATGGACCAAGTTCAATGAATGTGCCAGAAATTTCAAAAATGGTCCCTGCACTTGTAAAACTTAATTTTTGGCACTTTTAAGCCCCGTAACCCCATTTCAAAGCTCTAAAATGAAGTTAAAGTATAGGGAACTTAAAATATGCTCAAAAATATCTCGGATGTCGGTTCGTTTGGTCGTACGGGTGCGTTATTCGGTTAATTACGACGGAAGGCGTAACGAACGCAAAAACGATCCAAATTAAGCGACGAATGGAATTTTATCATGCCAATCACTAAAATAAAATATTTTAATGATTACATAAATTTTTGGAAGTCCGGATATATTCAGAACGTAAGATATGCGCGAAAATGCAAACTTATGCACTTTTTGACGCCTTTAGTCCCTATTGATCAAGAAAGTTTATTTTTGCGCACCAAACACCTCAAGGCCTATTTCTAAGCTATGTAAAGGATATTTAGGGCATATTTAACTTATGATCAAGTTCCGGAATGTGCGATACTATGTGAATCAGTAGACTTTCGTAGTTTGACGCAAATAGTCCCTAAGTGTGAATAAACTTGTTTTTGACACACCAAAGCTTTCAAAACTTATTTCTAAGTTATATAAAAGTTATTTAAGGTATGTTAAGCCTATGTCACTATTCTGGAGTGTTTGCCGCATTAAACTAATTACGTTTACGCATCAGTTCGCGTTTAACTTTCTAGAAAGTGATTTAAAGCTTGAAAATGAACTAGAATCAAAATGTGAAATTGTAAAACCAAAATAAATAAATTTTTGAGACCAAAACACATTGTTTCTTTGATAAAAGATAGTGTCCTACATTTTGTGTGTTTACGGAGCACAAGTGTCACAGATGCTATGTGATAAGGCCCCGTTAACTGACCTCACGAAACTTAGTAGTGTTTCGTCATAAGTAATCTCGACGAAACTTAGTGGTGTTTCACCATAGGTGAACTCGACGAAACTCAGTAGTGTTTCGTCATGCATGGCTGCGACGAAGAGCCACCCAAGTCGACGACGAAATATGGTTTTTCATCGGAACCTTTCGCCATGGTAGTCGACGACGAAACATGATGTTTCGTCGGAATGCCAATTGAGAATGAATTAACAGACTGATTATTACAATATGAAACGTGTTTGATGTGAATTATTGTTTATACGATTTCGTTGGTACTTGATGACATACTAACTGTTTTGGGCTAATGAGTTAATCGGGTGTCATACAAAGATAAAGTGGGCTATACATTCTATTGGGTTGCGTTAACAAGTAAAATAACACACTTCTGGTTGGGCCAGGCTGCGTAACGGATCAGAATACGGTTGGGCCTGAAATCATTGGGGTCGTACCTTACCTTGTTGGGCCCAACATCAACTGGGCCGTACCCTGTTTTGATTTCCGGACTGGGCTGCCAAGTTATGGCGGGCTTTATACAGTTTCGATACAAGATTTTTGTAACCAAATGACTATTGAGTGTTATGAGTTATTGTTATTACATGCATGTTCATTTGAATAAGGTTTGAGCTGTTAATGTGTGCTATTATGATAGATGAACTTGTAATGTGAAAATACATATGGCCTGAATACTCGTTACAACTTGTGTGATAATATGTGCCATACTTGCTTACCACTTGTGGAATATATGTAAAGAATATGTGATTTCTGTGTAAACGAAACTGACTGTCATTGGAACCATAATAGGGTTTGGGGTATCCAATGATAAACAAGTAATTAATCTTACCGAGCAAAACTAAGGTGAGTTCACTGCTCTTTTTCCAAGCATGCGTCCCGGGGTGGGAAATCTGGTAAATGTTCCGGGGAGGAATGTCGGGTAATGGGTTTGACTGGAATGTTAAACCTGGGTTGTTGGTTAATACACGTATATCTATCACTCAAGTCCCTCCTACCGATTGTTGCCGGGAAGGCAACGGGGTATTAGTTAATAGCGCTATTTAGGTTTGGCACCCTCACACCGCACTGGGGAGGTCGGGAGTGAACTAATGACCCCAGTCTTGACCATTGCTCTAATAGAGGCATTGGGGAATAGGGCAAATAATCTGGAGCCATCGGCGGTAAGCGTGTGATTAACAACATCAAATCTGTGAAACATTTTAATCTGGTAACTGGTATCTAAACACGTTAACAAACTTTGAACTCACTAGCGTCGTCTGACACACTTTTTTCTGCATGCTTGCAGGTCTATAGGTACACTTAATTGGAACTTGCAGTCTGGGATGCTGGAGTGGTCATGGGTCGAGATACATGAATCGCAAGACAAGTCTAATGGTTTTTCTACATATGGTTTATGAAACATTTAACAAATGACTTATGCTTCCGCTGTATACGACGAATTACATTAAACGTATTGTAACACTTTATGTTAATGAATGAAAGTTTTTATTTAAAATATTGTTATGAGTTCAATGTGATTGGTGGCTAGATCCTGGTACGTCACACGCCTCGCGGGGTTTCCGCATGTGGTATTTTGGGGGTGTGACATGAAGAACTATATTAGCAACCCTTAAATAATTCATAATTTATATACTAAACACTCAACATCATAATAGTTCAACAATTCAACAACTATGCACAAGTTACAACACAAACAATTATGAAAAGACAGTGTGAAACAAATAACGTGTCAAGGAAAGACCTTGAAAACTCTGGTTGTCACAGTTAGGACTATGGTGCCAAAGGAAGCGAAAACACGACTCCTGTATCTAACATAGCGAGCACCGTTTCACCTGTTGCTTTGGATGTCACTGATACTCCTGCTTCCATGTTAGCTAAGGATGAAGTGAAGCGAAACTTGGTTCAAGTCTATGATGTTGAGGAAGATTCTCAGACATCTGCAACGAAGGTCCTTAAATCTGGCGAGGTTAAGGATGTCAATAGTGCAGAGAAGAGGAACCTCATAATTCCTAAAATCGAGAAATAGTTTTGAAGGTTTCATAACATTTAGTTATTGGTTGTTTTTTAAAATTGGTTTTGGTTGGTTTCGTCTAAAACAATTCATGGTTTGAATGCGTGGTTTTGGTTTATGGTTTTTATTGGTTTCATCAGGACAATACATTGTTTGAATTCGGAGACTTTTGATATTTGGTTTTGAATAATAAGCATTATTTTAATGTAGCTGTTAATTTTAATTCCATTTTAATGTCTTTTGTTTACATTTCACTTAAATCCCAAGCATAGTATATTTGTGTTTTGTATTATAACTATTCATGTAACTTGAACATGTATTATGATAAGATAAATCGAATTCTTTCATTGTTTAAAAAAATTAAACAAAAGATTGTTAAACATATTTTTGAGAGAAATTAATACTGTCCACTTATAGTTCATAACATATTTTATTTAAATTAGTTAAGGTGTAATAATTATAGAAAGTCTACCTATCCGATACAAAATTTTTTGTCTTTCCATATATATTTTATGTGTCAAATAATAATTATTTTTTAAAAACCTTTAATTACCTTAAATACAGATTTCGTAAATTTAGTGAATAAAATAAGCCATTATTTTTTAATTGGTATCAATTAAATTTATATCCATAATTAAGGTTATTTCCTTTTCAGTTCTTTATTATACTCTCATATAATGTTATTTATATGGACATCATTTCTTCTCACAACAAAGAAGTCACTGGTCGAGTTTGATAAAGTATAATATTATACACACCGCTTTCACGTCATATAAGGTACGTGTTCTATCCTCAGTATACATTTTGTGTATATAACTTTATTTATTTATTTTTGTGTAACATTATTTGACAAGTAATTATACTTTGCATTATAAAAAATGTCTCAAATTCGTAAAGGTACATCCGTATCAAGTCCCGACTTTCGTAACATAAATGTGAATTCAACAAATCCTTTGTCTGATATATCTAACGGTATGTCCTTTAATTATCTGTTATGAAGTAGTATTTATTCATTTATTTTTTCATTTCATTTCATTTATTACTAATTCATATGTCATCTCAGTTGATATATGCAGCAATCCTGACAAATCTGAAGCTGTTGAAAGAACAAAAGCTAGAAGAATATATTCCAATAGTAAAAGATTCAATACAATCTCATTGCAGAGTCAATCCACACTAAATTATTCAACTCCTAATAATAAAGAGAATTTAAGTGCATCCACATCTCCCATGTATAACAGATCATTTTCTACCCGTGGTATAAACATCAATTTTTCTTGCAGTTTATCATCTTCGGAAATTCATATGACGAATGCTTCTTCAACATATCGTTTGCATGATATTTCGAATGTTATTTTGAAATCTATATTTGTTACTTTATTACAAATATTTTATTGATATATATTTTAATAATGGATATGTCATTTTAGTTGATATACGGAATGTAGACAAGGATGAGGCTGCTAAAAGAAGGAAGGCTAGACGGATATATTTGAATAGCAAAAGATTAAATAAAATCTCATCAGAGACTCAATCGACATTAACTTCTTATACTAAAAATAAAGAGAATATTAGTCCGAACACAACTTTTACGTTGAACAGATCATCTTTTAGCGTCCTATCAAGCATCAATGTATCTTCCAGTTCATCTAAATTCAATTCAGGTAACACTTTATTTTTTTATCTTTATCAAATTATCAAATTAGATTTTTTTCGTCTATCATCAAGTGTCGTTGTTAAAGACATAAAAACTTTAAGTCTCTCTAATTTTACTAATCCATGTCATTTCTGTACATTAATTTTGTTTGATGAAGCATTACTTTAATGAAACTTATTTTTATATATCTAAAGATATTATATATTTTTTTTTCAGTTTCTTTTTATTTATATTATATAATTTTCTATCATTTGTTATAATTATTTTATAGGAAACATTGCATCTTCCAGTGGTATTCTAACAAACATTACAAGCAACTCAACATCAAATTTAAGTGTTGACATCATACCTTCGTCATCATCTAGAATTCCACCAAATACTATTCTCGCATCAGACGAAGCTTCACCATTGACAAGAATGTCATCAGGAAAGCGTAAATTAGTAAGAAAACGACGAAACTTAACACCTATACCTATTATTGATTTGACAACAGATGATGATAACGAGGTTCCTGATATCATAGATCAACATTTAAAAGGTGTTTCAAAAGGTAAAGCTGATCCTCTTTTATTTATTACTGCTTCACATATTCCTTTTTATATTTACTCTAAAAAACGTTGATTTATTAGTTTAATATTAATCTTTTAACTGAAATACAAGAAAAAACATACAGACTACTTGGATCATGGTGACCAGATCATCGTTTGTCGATCGTGTAACGCAAAGATATGGAAAGCAGAGTCGGATAGGGGGGAACATAAGCCAAATAAAGTTAACTATTCTATTTGCTGTTCGTACGGTAAAGTTTTGTTACCTGATTTAAAACAGCCTCCAGATATTTTGAAAGATCTATATTTTGGCGTCAGTGCGAAGAGCAATTTTTTTTTAAAAAACATTCGGCGTTATAATTATATGTTCTCATTTACATCTATGGGAGGAAGGATTGACAAAACTATCAACCATGGAAATGCGCCTTATGTCTTTCGATTAAGTGGTCAAAATTATCATACTATAGGTAGTCTGTTACCTGATGATGGAAATGAGCCAAAATTCAGCCAGTTGTATATATATGACACAGATAATGAAATATTTAATCGACAAAATGCTGTTGGGTGTGTCTTTATTTCTTAATCTTTATATTTAGCTATATATATTATTTATTTCATATGCTATTAATGTTAGTAATACAGATATAAACATTATTAATCCATACATTTTGTTAATTTTACAGGGGCTCAAACACTTCTTTTACGATAACTGAGTCAGCTTTTGATGTTCAGATCATTGAGGAACTTACACTTATGTTAGACACTAACAACGCTTTGGTTAAAAGTTATAGACAATCTAGAAACTGTTTAAATGAAAACCCTTACATCGACTTGAAGCTTTGACTTATTGGTAAAAGATCCAAAGATGGTAGAACATATAACCTTCCTGAAGCTTCTGAAGTTGCTGCATTAGTTATTGGAGATCTGACTCAAGCTGTTGAAAATCGTGATATAGTTGTGAAAACAAAATCTGGTCGGGTTGAGCGCATTAGTGAATTACATCCTTCTTATCTTTCTCTACAATACCCTCTTCTATTTCCATATGGAGAAGATATGTACAGGGTTGACATTCTTCATAGAGGTCTCAATCTAGACACGAAGAGCAAACGTCCAATGTGTACTATGCGTGAGTTCTTTGCATATAGATTACAAGATCGTGTCGATAAGTTTTCTGTTATTCATAATGCAAAACGACTTTTCCAACAATTTGTTGTTGATGCTTACACTATGGTGGAGAGTGAAAGGTTGTTTTACATACGGCGTCAACAAACGCATTTGAGGTCAGAAACTGTTGAGAATATAGAAAAATGCAAATAATGCTAGGAAAAAAAGATATGTCAAAAATTGGAACACGTGTCTTTATTCCTTCTTCGTTCACTGGCGGTTCTCGATATATGATGCAAAATTACTTAGATGCAATGTCTTTGTGCAAATGGTTTTGGTATCCAGATTTTTTCATTACTATTACATGTAATCCAAAATGGCCGGAAGTTCAAAGGTTTTTAAAAGATACGACGATAAGGCCTGAAGATAGACCGGACATTTTGTGTCGAATTTTCAAGATAAAACTAGATTCCATAAGAAAAGACTTGAAAGAAGGAAAGTTGCTGGGCAGAGTTAATTCTGGTATGTTTATTTTATACGTTAACATTTAAAGGCTAAAGTTTTTAAATAATGTTACTTTACTTTTTATTAATAGTATTATTATTAATCTATGTATATTGTTGATAATATAAGTTAGTTATATATTTTTTTCTAATATATGATTTTTTTTATTGTACTCTGTAGTTGTCTATACTGTTGAATTTCAAAAACGCGGACTTCCTCATGCACACATATGTGTATTCATGCATGCTGACAGCAAGATACTATCGGTTGACCAACTAGATCCAATCATTTCTGCCGAAATTCCAGACATAGCCGAGGACTCAGAGTTAAAAAAACTTGTGGCAGACTACATGATTCATGGTCCGTGTGGTGCTCTCAATATGAATTGTCCTTGCATGGTCGTTCCAAGAAGTTTCCTAAAAAATTTGTTAACAAAACATGTTTGGATAAAAAAGGATTTCCAGTTTATCGTAGAAGGGATTCTGGCCTATCTGTTGTTAAATCACTCGTGAACGTAGACAATAGATATGTTGTTCCATATAGTAAAGTGCTGTTAAAAATGTGACAACTGTCAAAATTCCAGGTATCCGTACAACTATTAAACCATGATTAGTGCTTAATGACTGTGCGGAATTATAATTAATGACTTGCATTGCCTTCTGATTATTGCTATGATACATACATGTGCATCACATATTGCTCAATGACATATCATCATTTCATGTAAACTTTTTGATTCAATTGATGCACGAAACACAGTTAGCACAGTTATCAGATAAATCAGAAATATGCTGATGGAGTTCAGCACATAGACAGACGTTGTATTGAGACATCGAATGAGCTAGAAACCAAGTATTACACTAGTATAGTGTGTAGGAAAGTAAGGATCACAAAACTGCCTTCGTAGAGATAGTTTAAGTGCCGGAAAGTGCCTAAAACTCATGTAAACTGCAGAATTCTGCAGAAAATCAGCAAATTCAACATTTAAACAATCTAATATCATGCAGAAATTTGGTTAAATGGTCCTGAATGCTTTCCTAGGTGTCGGGTATCAAAACTGTCACAAAATGTAACATAAAGCACACTAAACTACATAGTTTAGCACCTTAACGAACCGGTAACCAAGCGAACAATCGGACACTACCCGAAACACCAAATTTTCACTAAAAGCATTGTTTTAACATTACCAAGCTAGTTATGGTTCCCGAACATCATAACACACTAAATAAACATCTAATAACTAAACACCTAACCAAATACTTGATTTCTAACCATAAACTAACTATTTAGTTAAACCTAAGCCTATACCCCCCCCCCCCACCTAGTAATTGGCCCAAACAAGGACCCCACCTTGTGATTTTATCTTAATATTAAAATAGATCTTGTTTCTACTTTTTTGAGCATATTAACCAATGGAGAATGTGAAGTTAGTGGATTATAACTAAACCTTCAAGACTTAACCCCTCATTCTCAACATCACACAACACACACACTTCTCTCTTCCTTTCTTCTTTGAGTTCGGCCGAGAACAACAACAACAACAACAACATCACCATCATCAACCAATCTTCATCCAATTCTACATATACTCAAGGGTGTTAGAAGGTGTATAAAGAAGCTTGGAGCTTTCGAAAGCTAAAGGACCTTCACCATTTGCTTTTATCCACTTCATTTCTTCCATTGATCATCCCTAGCCTTGAGCTAGTAGTAAGAACATCATACTCTTCATTTTACATCTTGTTTAAGTGGTTAAAAGATGATACATGTTGTTAATCGTAAAGAACACTAAGAATCAAGAACATGAAACATGAACATAAGCTTGAAATCTTAAAGAAATCATGTTGTTTAGTGTTGTTGTGGTACTTGATGATTGATTGTTTATGTTAATGATGTAGATCATCATATAATCTTGCTAGATGATGATTAAAAACATAATCTAGCAAGATGAGAGGATGAGAATGTTAGAGATCAATAGATCATCCTCACATAAGTCATGAACTTGAAAGAACAAATTGTTTTCTTTTTTAGTGATGATTAAAGTAAGTGTAAAGTCTTGTAGATCTAAGATTTCAAGGATGGTTTTTCAAGAAATCAAGTTAAAAATACAAAGTTTACTTAATCTTGGTTCTTAAAGAAATCAACCATGTTTTTAGAGGTTAAACAAGTGTAGGATCATGTATTTAATAAGAAAAATCCAAGAAGAAGCATTTTTAGAAAATGTGATCACAAGTTGTAAAGAACTATTTTCTTTAAAAATGTTGTTTTTAAAGAAACAACCATACTTTAAAGGGTAACTAAGCTTATTAAACACCCTAGTAAGTTACTACAAATTTTTGTAAATTTTCAAGTTCATGAAGTCGTAGTTATGCTTGATTTTGGCAAGATGGTAAGTATAGATTGATTTGTGTTTGATTGTGTTGATTTACAAAACATGGTTTATTTCTGTACATTAATTTTGTTTGATGAAGCATTACTTTAATGAAACTTATTTTTATATATCTAAAGATATTATATATTTTTTTTCAGTTTCTTTTTATTTATATTATATAATTTTCTATCATTTGTTATAATTATTTTATAGGAAACATTGCATCTTCCAGTGGTATTCTAACAAACATTACAAGCAACTCAACATCAAATTTAAGTGTTGACATCATACTTTCGTCATCATCTAGAATTCCACCAAATACTATTCTTGCATCAGACGAAGCTTCACCATTGACAAGAATGTCATCAGGAAAGCGTAAATTAGTAAGAAAACGACGAAACTTAACACCTATACCTATTATCGATTTGACAACAGATGATGATAACGAGGTTCCTAATATCATAGATCAACATTTAAAAGGTGTTTCAAAAGCTAAAGCTGATCCTCTTTTATTTATTACTGCTTCACATATTCCTTTTTATATTTACTTTAAAAAACTTAGATTTATTAGGTTTAATATTAATCTTTTAACTGAAATACAAGAAAACACATATAGACTACTTGGATCATGGTGACCAGATCATCGTTTGTCGATCGTGTAACGCAAAGATATGGAAAGCAGAGGCGGATAGGGGAGAACATAAGCCAAATAAAGTTAACTATTCTATTTGCTGTTCGTACGGTAATGTTTTGTTACCTGATTTAAAACAGCCTCCAGATATTTTGAAAGATCTATATTTTGGCGTCAGTGCGAAGAGCAAATTTTTTTTAAAAAACATTCGGCGTTATAATTCTATGTTCTCATTTACATCTATGGGAGGAAGGATTGACAAAACTATCAACCATGGAAATGCGCCTTATGTCTTTCGATTAAGTGGTCAAAATTATCATACTATAGGTAGTTTGTTACCTGATGATGGAAATGAGCCAAAATTCAGCCAGTTGTATATATATGACACAGATAATGAAATATTTAATCGACAAAATGCTGTTGGGTGTGTCTTTATTTCTTAATCTTTATATTTAGCTATATATATTATTTATTTCATATGCTATTAATGTTAGTAATACAGATATAAACATTATTAATCCATACATTTTGTTAATTTTACAGGGGCTCAAACACTTCTTTTACGATAACTGAGTCAGCTTTTGATGTTCAGATCATTGAGGAACTTACACTTATGTTAGACACTAACAACGCTTTGGTTAAAAGTTATAGACAATCTAGAAATTGTTTAAATGAAAACCCTTACATCGACTTGAAGCTTTGACTTATTGGTAAAAGATCCAAAGATGGTAGAACATATAACCTTCCTGAAGCTTCTGAAGTTGCTGCATTAGTTATTGGAGATCTGACTCAAGCTGTTGAAAATCGTGATATAGTTGTGAAAACAAAATCTGGTCGGGTTGAGCGCATTAGTGAATTACATCCTTCTTATCTTTCTCTACAATACCCTCTTCTATTTCCATATGGAGAAGATATGTACAGGGTTGACATTCTTCATAGAGGTCTCAATCTAGACACGAAGAGCAAACGTCCAATGTGTACTATGCGTGAGTTCTTTGCATATAGATTACAAGATCGTGTCGATAAGTTTTCTGTCATTCATAATGCAAAATGACTTTTCCAACAATTTGTTGTTGATGCTTACACTATGGTGGAGAGTGAAAGGTTGTTTTACATACGGCGACAACAAACGCATTTGAGGTCAGAAACTGTTGAGAATATACAAAATGCAAATAATGCTGGGAAAAAAGATATGTCAAAAATTGGAACACGTGTCTTTATTCCTTCTTCGTTCACTGGCGGTTCTCGATATATGATGCAAAATTACTTGCAATGTCTTTGTGCAAATGGTTTTGGTATCCAGATTTTTTCATTACTATTACATGTAATCCAAAATGGCCGGAAGTTCAAAGGTTTTTAAAAGATACGACGATAAGGCCTAAAGATAGACCGGACATTTTGTGTCGAATTTTCAAGATAAAACTAGATTCCATAACAAAAGACTTGAAAGAAGGCAAGTTGTTGGGCAGAGTTAATTCTGGTATGTTTATTTTATACGTTAACATTTAAAGGCTAAAGTTTTTAAATAATGTTACTTTACTTTTTATTAATAGTGTTATTATAAATCTATGTATATTGTTTATAATATAAGTTAGTTATATATTTTTTTCTAATATATGATATTTTTTTTATTGTACTCTGTAGTTGTCTATACTGTTGAATTTCAAAAACGCGGACTTCCTCATGCACACATATGTGTATTCATGCATGCTGACAGCAAGATACTATCGGTTGACCAACTAGATCCAATCATTTCTGCCGAAATTCCAGACATAGCCGAGGATTCAGAGTTATATAAACTTGTGGCAGACTACATGATTCATGGTCCGTGTGGTGCTCTCAATATGAATTGTCCTTGCATGGTCGTTCCAAGAAGTTTCCTAAAAAAATTGTTAACGAAACATGTTTGGATAAAAAAGGATTTCCAGTTTATCGTAGAAGGGATTCTGGCCTATCTATTGTTAAATCACGCGTGAACGTAGACAATAGATATGTTGTTCCATATAGTAAAGTGATGTTAAAAATGTGACAACTGTCAAAATTCCAGGTATCCGTACAACTATTAAACCATGATTAGTGCTTAATGACTGTGCTAAATTATAATTAATGACTTGCATTGCCTTCTGATTATTGCTATGATACATACATGTGCATCACATATTGCTCAATGACATATCATAATTTCATGCAAACTTTGTTGATTCAATTGATGCACGAAACACAGTTAGCATAGTTATCAGATAAATCAGAAATATGCTGATGGAGTTCAGCACATAGACAGACGTTGGATTGAGACATCGAATAAGCTAGAAACCAAGTATTACACTAGTATAGTGTGTAGGAAAGTAAGGATCACAAAACTGCCTTCGTAGAGATAGTTTAAGTGCCAAAAAGTGCCTAAAACTCATGTAAACTGCTGAATTCAGCAGAAAATCAGCAAATTCAACATTTAAACAATCTAATATCATGCAGAAATTTGGTTAAATGGTCCTGAATGCTTTCCTAGGTGACGGGTATCAAAACTATCACAAAAGGTAACATAAAGCACACTAAACTGCATAGTTTAGCACCTTAACGAACCGGTAACCAAGCGAACAATCGGACACTACCCGAAATACCAAATTTTCACTAAAAGCATTGTTTTAACATTACCAAGCTAGTTATGGTTCCCGAACATCATAACACACTAAATAAACATCTAATAACTAAACACCTAACCAAATACTTGATTTCTAACCATAAACTAACTATTTAGTTAAACCTAAGCCAATACCCCCCCCCCCACCTAGTAATCGGCCCAAACAAGGACCCCACCTTGTGATTTTATCTTAATATTAAAATAGATTTTGTTTCTACTTTTTTGAGCATATAAACCATTGGAGAATGTGAAGTTAGTGGATTATAACTAAACCTTCAAGACTTAACCCCTCATTCTCAACATCACACAACACACACACTTCTCTCTTTCTTTCTTCTTTGAGTTCAGCCGAGAACAACAACAACAACATCACCATCATCAACCAATCTTCATCCAATTCTACATATACTCAAGGGTGTTAGAAGGTGTATAAAGAAGCTTGGAGCTTTCGAAAGCTAAAGGACCTTCACCATTTGCTTTTATCCACTTCATTTCTTCCATTGATCATCCCTAGCCTTGAGCTAGTAGTAAGAACATCATACTCTTCATTTTACATCTTGTTTAAGTGGTTAAAAGATGATACATGTTGTTAATCATAAAGAACACTAAGAATCAAGAACATGAAACATGAACATAAGCTTGAAATCTTAACGAAATCATGTTGTTTAGTGTTGTTGTGGTACTTGATGATTGATTGTTTATGTTAATGATGTAGATCATCATATGATCTTGCTAGATGATGATTAAAAACATAATCTAGCAAGATGAGAGGATGAGAATGTTAGAGATCAATGGATCATCCTCACATAAGTCATGAACTTGAAAGAACAAATTGTTTTCTTTTTAAGTGTTGATTAAAGTAAGTGTAAAGTCTTGTAGATCTAAGATTTCAAGGATGATTTTTCAAGAAATCAAATTAAAAATACAAAGTTTACTTAATCTTGGTTCTTAAAGAAATCAACCATGTTTTTAGAGGTTAAACAAGTGTAGGATCATGTATTTAATAAGAAAAATCCAAGAAGAAGCATTTTTAGAAAATGTGATCACAAGTTGTAAAGAACTATTTTCTTTAAAAATGATGTTTTTAAAGAAACAACCACACTTTAAAGGGTAACTAAGCTTATTAAACACCCTAGTAAGTTACTACGAATTTTTGTAAATTTTCAAGTTCATGAAGTAGTAGTTATGCTTGATTTTGGCAAGATGGTAAGTATAGATTGATTTGTGGTTGATTGTGTTGATTTAAAAAAGAAAATGATATGCCTTGAAGGCATGGAAACCTCCATTTTTAGGGGAAACTATGGCAAAATTTTTTCTAAAAATTAAACACTTAGAAAAATATTTCTAAACAAATATTTACAAGTATATTTTTAACCATGAATTTTCATGTAAAGTTTGCCATAATTTTTGTTACAAAAATAATAAATATTGGAGGTTGGTTTTTATAAATAAAAGTGACTAAATATGTATTTAGGAAAATATATATTTAGATGTCACCACGTGTGTGATGAATTGTATATTATGTGTATTAGTTATATTATTTTAGGACTTGAAATAATACTACTCACCAGAATACCAAAAATTACAATCCAAAATATTACAAAAATCCCAAGAATATGAATATACAAATTATATCCAAAATATGAGAGGAACCGAACAAAGGAATATAACTTACAAAATATTCCAGAAAGTTTATTCGTAAGTATATTTTGGTAAATAATATTTTGGACACCAAGATAACAAAAATATGATTTTTACAATTATTACAAAATATATCATATTTTTGACAAGGAAAAATATATATTATTTTTGGCAAATAAAAATATATATTTTCTTGGAATTATTAGAAGATGTATTATTTTTGGAAGAAATATATATTTTCTCAAACAAACATGAAATACATTATTTTTGAGAGAAATTGTATTTTCTTAAATAAACTTGAAATATACTATTTTGGATGAAAAATGGTTCATATATATTTTATAAGTTAGACTTGAAAATATATTATTTTTGAGACTTGTATGAAATTTATAAATAATTTTGCCAACGGAAAATTTATAAATAATTTTTCTAAGTAATATTTCTTAAAATATATATTTTGGAAATATATATTAATGTATTTTTACTAGAGATATTATTCCGGAAAAATTAATACAAAAATTAAGTATAAGAATACTTAATAATTACAAGAAAATACGTATTCTCGTACGTATAATTACACACCGGAATACGCTACCGATACTTGGCAAAAATATACAAGTATAAGAATACGAATACAAATACACCCATCCTTGGGAAGGATACACATGTATAAATACATAAGTATAACAAGTTAAAATATATTATTTTAACTATTATTCCAAATTTAATAAATATAATTTAAGTTAAAATATTTATTATTTTAACAAATAATTATATAACTTGGAATAATATTGAAGACACCATGAAACGTAACTCAAAGGCACTAATTAATACTAAGTCAAGGCACGACCCGCTCGTCTAATAGATCATAGTACGTTGTAGGTAGTCGTGTACTCCGGAGGAAACTTTGAGTTACAGTCGGATTGAAGAACGCAAAACCGTGAGTTCATGTACCCCTTTTCTTTTAACTGTTTTCAGCTTTATAACTTCGGGGGTGAAGTACATGTTACTGTCACACCCCCAAAATCCACACGCGGAGTATCACCGCTTGGAGGCGTGACTGACCAGGATCAAGCCACCAATCATATTGAACATATAAGTAAGTAGTAAAATCATTCATCAATACGAAAGGTGTTTTCAAAACCAAACATTAACAAGTGTGTAGCGGAAGCATAAGTATGTAACCCAATGCAAATAGTAAATTCAAGTGTTTAGATAGATAACATGGCATCATCGATCCATGTCCCACAACGACCTGCTCCTCCCTGTGCAAGCTCCATATGTACCTAAGGTCCTGCAAGGCATGTAAGAGAGAGTCAACAACTAGTTGAGCGAGTTCACAGAGAGTAAATGCGTAATAGTAAGTTCGTATGTAACATGTGGCGCTACTGGGCCGTTAGTACGTTCTATTGGTGGGGGCTTCCCATAATGTATATTTACTAGACTAGTTGTATTCGTAAGTATCCTTCCCAATCCGAGGATAGTAATAAGTATGAGTATATGTATAAGTATCCTTCCCAACCGAGGATAGTACGTATCGAGTACGTAGGTTTTAGCGCTGGCGTCCTTCCCAATCCGAGGACGGTAGTACGTAGGTTTAGCACTGGCGTCCTTCCCAATCCGAGGACGGTAGTACGTAGGTTTTACGTAGGTTTAGTGCTGGTGTCCTTCCCAATCCGAGGACAGTAGTACGTAGGATTTACTTAGGTTTAAACACTAGTGTCCTTCCCAAACCGAGGACAGTACGTAGGCTTTACGTAGAGTTTGGCACAGGCATCCTTCCCAATCCGAGGACCGTGGTGAGTAGTCTAGTAATGATGTAAGTACAAGTAAACATTCAATCCAATTCCCAACCCACCGGGGAATCCCATGCCTTGGTAAGGGTGTGAACTCACCTTGGTTTGCTCGGTATGCTAGGTATGTAAGTGCTCGCAAATAATCAATCACGTCCTAAGGTATGCACGTATACATAATCAGTTTGTGTTCAAGTATAGACACATAGTTGGTAAGCAAGTAGCACGTAGTACGTATTTCAGATCATACACAAGATGGTTACACTTAACGGCAGTTAACTAACCAGGTTAACACTTAAACAGAATATAAACAGGTTACTGTTGCTGATTACCCACTTGGCGAAACACCCCTGTTTCGCCATAAATCCCTTCGACGAAACACCCCGTTTCGTCTACCTTGTGATTCGTCGTTGAGGTCTCGACGAAACAGATTCCTGTTTCGTCGTTACCTGCGTTTCGTCAAAAACAGTTTGATTCGTCACACATCAGTTACGTCATGGAATCAGTTACGTATCATACATGAAACCCTAATCATCAACATAGACAACAGTTATCTAATAATGATTCCAATCGTACCAACCATCTACACATATTATCAATCTATTGGACCGAGACAATGAACCGACGCTATTTCTAAATCAATTGATATAAGAATCCTCATGATATGACTCTACCATTTTGATTGGACCAAAATAAATCATGTTAGCCGACAAGTCAATTAACAATTTACTTCAATTATTCATGAAATAAGTACTGACAAATCAATATATAAATCACATGGCTTGATCAGATTCACATGCCTACAATTCCCAAATTAACAATATGCATAGCACATACATGATCCTTCACATCGATCATCATCATTAAAATAACCATAATGGCTGACAATCCACATACTTTCACATGCAATATATATTCTAACAGCTTTTAATTACATCAGATAATACATGTGATATATGGGGACTTGAACAATTACAATTTGAAAGTCAATATTGTCATCGACATTACATCATCATCAACAGTTACATATGCATTCCTATAACTTATTATAATTGCTATCATCATTATCCAACAGTTTATAGCATGTGACATTTTGATAAAAGTGGAACCATCATAGAACCATAATCTGTTAGTGGCTGCAACAATCATGCACACATATGTTTAATTAATTAGTTCCTGACAAGGCGCACGTAAACATGTATGTTCAATTACTCAAACATGTAAAACTAACCGGGATGATGATTGAATCACACAAGAGTTTCCGGTGGTTGCTAGTTTGCCGTCACAAGTCTCTAGGGTTTTCGATTGTGGTGATGAGTTCCACGAATGAACGGTTTTGTGAGATATAACTCACGTAACAAGGTTGGGCCCGTAACTGGGCTTCGGCGTAACAGTTGGGCCGGCGAAACACTTGTTTCGTCAAAAGTGAAATGGCGAAACAAATCTTTGTTTTGTCGAGTTGTTATTGGCGAAACACAACTTGTGTTTCGTCGAGTTGCACAAGTCTTAAACAGTTTACAATATTCATGCAGTCAAGTACTTACACATCATCACCCAAAAGTAAAAATAATCATCTCAACTTATCATTCAGTGTGCACAATTACAAGGTAAATCATTCATGTAAACAATTATCTAGACAGTCAACGTGCATTAAATGCGAATAGAGAATGTCGGAAATTCGAGTTGTCACATTATCCCCAACTTGAAAGAAATTTCGTCCCGAAATTTAGCATGCAGTTACTGAGAAAGCTAGTAGTGTGACGTTGTTTACCTGTATTGTATCGCGGCTCCCCTGAGCATGTTTGCGAAGGTTACTGGTTTTCTTGGGGTGTCACAGTTACAAACTGTTTATATATGATACATTTGGTATGGTTAGCTAAGGAAAGGTACTGCTAGATCATGTGAGTGGTAGGTATAACGCTTAAGACCATTAATCGTCGTTGTAGGACCGAGGGACATGAGTGATAGATCTATTTGGGTGTAGCGAGCCCCGCCCATGTGGACCAGGGTTTGGCCCATGAGGTGACTATGTCTTACAGCCGGAAGCCCGGTGCAAAATCTCCTAGGTTTGAGCAATCCTGCATCGCGTCACACATATTAATGGCCTTGCAAACCATTAATCGATCTGTTCTTTGTTTCCTTGTTTGCTTTCATACCAGGGTTTACAAACATACATACTTACAATGATTTCAAAGGTTTATTCGTGCACACATACAAACACATGAACTCGCTCAACTTTTGTTGATGTTTTCAGACTACATGTATTTCAGGGAATTAAATGTGGATCTGGCGGGCGTTTGGAGGTTTCAAGTGATGTCAAGAATAAAAGATGTCATCCATAGTCTAAGGGTTTGGATAATGTGTCTAATCCTAGATAAGACACATCTTTCAAAGCCTGGTTTTATTTAATGTCTTTTGTCGAGTCCTTGTGGAACTCTAAAACAATTTGCATGGTTTGTATTCGGATTTGAAGTCTATGTTTTAAGACAATGTTGTTTGTGATGTTTTAAACTATGTTAATGGATGAACATCTTCAGTTTTATCATATAGATGTTTGTTATGATTGAATGTAATGATATTAAGCAAGTCACACATAATCACGCTTCCGCAAAAAGTCAGGGTGTGACAGTTTGGTATCAGAGCTTCGGTTGTAGCGAACTAGGATTCCTTCTCGAGTCTAGACTACAATCATTAGGGCTCTCACGAAAATATTTTTACAACATGTTTTTCATTGCATACACAAAACGCCCAGATCCAAGAAAACAAACACTTTTACAAACGAAAAGACATGAAACACGATAGTAAGGTTACATTTGTGATTTAGTCTGGGAGACTAGGAAGAATGGAAAGGATTTGTAAGGATACATGATTTCATGATACATTGTCTTTGATTGCATACTAAATGGTAGTGGTTAATATATGTGCATATGTTATGATTGCTCTGTTACAGAAACTATGTCTTCATCCGAGAGCGGATTGTCCGATACCGATGACCCTATGGCTATTGTGTCCGATGACGAGATCGCACCAGAGCCAGAGATCTTTAAATCCGATACTGAGAGCGACCCAGATATGCTATCAGACGACGACGACGACTTTCAGCCGTTTACGTTGCCTGATTTTTGAGATGACTTACCGCTTGCTGATGGTATTCCAGACGAGGATCCTTTTGTTGTTCCCATTCCAGTCCATGATCATCTTATCATCGGGCATCCCGATGGTGAGCATATTGTGGCACCGATCCTCGCTCCTGTTCCTTTAGTGGTCATGCCTCCTGAGGATTGGCCTTTTGATAATCTGTTTGATGATGACTTTGATCTGTTTGTTGATGGTCCTCCTGATGACGCCCATGGTGATGGGGAGCTAGATGAGGACGTTGTTGCTATTCCACTTCTTGAGATTCCCGTTATTGAGATTTCCTCTGACACTAGTTTACACTCTGTCTCAGATTCCTTTGAGTCTGTGACGCCTTCCGCCTTACAGGCAGTTGTATTACGACGTTATGCCACTGATTCTGATGATGATACGGCCATGTTAGCTGCACCATCTCCTCCACACGATCTCGAGCCTGGTCTTGAGCTAGATTTTGCTCCTGTTGATCAGCCCGATGTTGCACCTGCTGATCCTGAGCCCTTACCTGATCATGACCCTATTCCTTTTGGCATACCTGACATTGCACCCCTCATACCTGATCCAGTCACCCGTTGACCCTCCTGTTGTTGAGCCACTTATTCCTCCACCTGCACCCGCACCCGCTGATGTTGCTCCTTTTCATCCTGTGGAGTCTGATGTTCATCGTCTTGATTTACCTATTGTTTTCTAGCAGGACATACCTGCACCCTGTCCAGGGGAAGGTACTTCAGGCCAGCAGCCTAGTCATGACCCTCATGCTTCAGCAGATTTTCCACATATCCCTCAGTCTGCACCTTCTGCTCCTTTCACTTCTTCGCCACTTGATGAGCCATTCCGATGGTTCCCACCGTACACCATGCTGATTTCGGATCCCTACCATCCCTCTCATTTTGTTGGTTATACATGGGATGAGTTACTTTTATCACTTCAGCTCCAGTTTGAGGTTATGAGTCGTAGGATCTTGGAGCTTGAGATG
This sequence comes from Helianthus tuberosus, assembly GCA_030545235.1. Lineage (NCBI taxonomy): Eukaryota > Viridiplantae > Streptophyta > Magnoliopsida > Asterales > Asteraceae > Helianthus > Helianthus tuberosus. Next base: position 44,267,945 of record CM060429.1, on the reverse strand, counting down.
ACACCACGCCCTTTACCATGTCCTTGTCTGTGACAACCGGCACCAAACCGGTAAATTCCGTACACTTTAATTATTAATTATTGACTGCAATTATGTGCTTAATTGTCAGCAATGTCTGATTTCTTACTAAACAAGTGAATTCATGCATGTTGTATACTACAAAATATTGCTTTATGCATAAACAAGAATGTTGCGTCAAATATACTAGTAAACTCACCGGTAAGGCACTTTGTGTCAACAATACTGCAGCAAGCAGTCAGGCAATAAAATTGAGGCCTAGGTGTAGGTCCGACAACAAGAATACCTTAAAACCCAAGAGTACATACAAGGGTTTAATATATATGCAATACGAAAGCAAAAATAAGCACTAAAAAGCACCCGAAACGCACTTTAAGTGCAGAATTTATATAATTCAGCAATAATTCAGCATTTAGACATATGAATATTTTGCAGAAATGTCGTTTTATTATCCAGAATATTTCCCTAAGTGTTGGGAATTGAGCGGGATACATAAAAATACTTAAAAGACACTAACAAGTGTAATTTAGCACTTTAACGGATCAGTATCCAACCGAACAACCGGGCCCTACCCGGAACATAAAAATATTGTCATTGACATTGTTTTTCTTTTTCTAAGCTAGTTAGGGTACCCGAACACCCTAACACACTAAATATTTAATAACACACATAAACCACAAACTAAATACTTTTAGAACTAATTACGACAAAACTGCGAAACGAACGTTGGCGGCCGCCCGGATAATATTTAATCCCACAAATATTCTGTTATGATTAAAATTTTATTTTAATCAGGTTCGTGTTGAAAAATAAATTAAAACGCTTAAAAACGTTATTTTTCAAGTTTAAGCGCGTACCGTGTGTTCCTACGCGACACAATGCTTACACTGCAAAACGCAGACAACGCAGCAAACCCAGGAATATGCCAGGAATATACCAGGAATATACCAGTAATATGCCAGGAATATGCCAGGAATATACCAGGAATATGCCAGGAATATGCCAGGAATATGCCAGGAATATGCCAGGAATATGCCAGGAATATGCCAGGAATATGCCAGGAATATGCTATATGGAAGGTCTATAAATACCACCATTTCATCACTCCATCTTCACTTCCCTCTCTCCCTCCCTTGTTCTCGGCCCAACCAAGCACCACCGCCACCCTCATTTTCCAACTCATTCATCCATTCCAAGGTGATATTGAGGAGTAAGAAGGCCACTAACGAAGCTCGGTGCAAGCGGATCTTGAAGGACCTTCTTCATTTGCTTTTATCCACCTCTTTTGTCCTCTTGAACTCCCCTAGCCTTATGCTAGTAGTAAGTGCTTCTAAACATCTTCTTGTTCTCGTTTATGATGGTTAATAGATGATTTAATGGCAAAAAAATCATAAACACTAAAGATCACCAACTAAAAGTCTTGTAAAATGATGAACCTAATGGATAAAAGGAAAGTAATGGTGTAAAATTTGTTAAACTTGTTTTGTGATGATTATTTTGTGTTGTTTAATGCTAGTAGTAGTTCGGATCGTCATCTAACCCGGCTAGGTTATGTTCATAGAGCATAGACTAGTGTATGTTAAAATATAAAAAGGGCAAGATGATGAACACTACTACATAATAACATGAACTTGCGTAAAAGGAATTTTTCTTGTAAAATGAAGTTCTATACTAGTAGATCTAAAGATCTACAAGTGGTATTTTTGAAAAACCAACTGTAAGACGAAACCATGTTTTAAAACCGGATCTTTCATGAAATAGAGGTGTTTTTGTGAACAAACAAGTGTGTGGACACTAGTGTAACAAAAGTTTTAACAAAGAAATAATTTTCGCAAAAACCGACTAGAAGTTGTAAAACTTCATATTCTTTAAAAATAAGATTTCCAAGAAACCGACTTTATTTTTAGAGATGGAAAAACCTACTAAATTTGTTGAAGAGTTACTACATAATTTTACACAACTTGCAAGTTCATGTGTACGCGATTTGTGTGTATTTTGACTAGTTTGATATTTGAAGATGGTATTTTGATGATGGAAAAATTGATTGGTTGAATTTTAAAAGAAAATGATACGCTAGTAAGCGTGGCCACCTCCAGTTACAGAGGAAACTCTGGCGAAATTTTTCCAGAAAATAACACTTACAATATTTTTGGTAACAAGTGTTATGAATATATTTTTGACTTGTTTTCCAAACAAACTTCGCCATGATTTTTATTACAAAATTTCCAAACATCGGAGGTGGATTTTCATAAAAAAAAAAACTTGTTAAATATATATTTAGAATATATATTTATCGCTTGTGTGATTATGTGATTATTTTGTGAACTAGGTATATATTATTTTTAGAGTAAAAATAATATGACTTGGAGATACTCGTAACGAGTAAAAATACAAAAATACACATACAACATACAAGATACATAATTCGGGTGCAAAGTGCAAAATACAAAAAGCTTATATTTATTTTTGAGAAAATAATATAAGTAAGACATTTAGTTAAAAATATAAAATATTTTTAACACAAGAAAATATACACAAAAGAGAGTGACGGTACTCGTGCTTTACGAAGCAAGACTAGCGACTGACGTTAAGAAAACACGTTTAGGTCACGACGTTCTATAAGCAAAATCCGGTGAAGTTTACGACGCACAGGAACGCAAAGTTGTGAGTTCATGCTCCCCCTTTTCTCTTAACTGTTTTCAGTTTTATAACTTCGGGGGTGAAATACATGTTACAAATTCTTCAATATTTACAAAATGGTATGATATGTACTAAAACGAGAAGTACTCTTGGTGACAACTAGTGCCAAGAATTGATACGAGAAATCGTGTCACGAATAGGGTAACATAAGCACCATTAATCGTGTACATACTTAGACCGCAGAACAAAAGGTTAGATCTAATGGGTTTCAGGGCAGCCCCACTCTTGGTGACAACTAGAACCAAGTAGTGTTTTTGTGTCTCAGTCGTGAATCGACTATAGAAAAATGCCTATGGTTTGGTGACTTCCTATGTCGTGTCACATGTTAATGGCTTTGCAACCCATTAACACTCGATACATATGGAAATACTTGATTTATACTTGAATACGTGATTTAACAAATACATACCATGATTTTTATACAAAGTATACAAGCGTTAAAAACGAAAACTGCATGAATTCACACCAACTTTATGTTGACGTTTTTCCAAAACTCACATGTATTTCAGGTAACTAGGATGGATGTGCGCGCGGTCTCGCTTATGCTTGTGGATGTCGCTATTGTTTATCTTTAAATAAAGTTGTAAACTTTTTAAGACAATGTTTTATGCGACTTAGCAATGTAAACGCTAAACTTATGTTTTCAAATTATGGTATTTGATGTTTTTACGAGCATATAGCATGTTTACCATTTGTATGCAATGAGAACCTTTCATGATCACACCTCGTGCTTCCGCCGCAGAAAGGGGTGTGACAGATTAGTATCAGAGCTGCGATTGTAGTGAACCAGGATTCCTTCTCGAGTCTAGTCTACAATCTCTAGGATCCTTTCACGAAAACAATTTTCAAAGAGTTTTCATTGCATTAAACGTCCCGCGACATCCACTACCTGAAACTGTCTACATAAGTCTAGAAAAGACACTACGAGACTTAGAATGCACTTGAGTAGCACTTGTCGTTGACTAGAAATTACTTGAATTTATGTGTGATAATTAGCATGTACTAGAAGTAGAATGTCACAAGTATACGTGACTTTAGCTGAAAGCAATGGCCCATCTGAAGGAAGAAATACGAGGATGAAACGAACTGTGCGGACTGTGCAAGGAGTTACGTAATTATGGATGCATACATAATTATGGAATTCAGTGCACAAAAATCACAGCAAGTCTTGTCACGTATAGACTCCCTCAGTGCAAGCCTACTAAGTACTCTGCTAGAGTAATAATTGTTTGATGTCACTTATGTGGTATATACCTATGAGTATATATACTACTACTGTCTAGTAGGACGATATCAAACAAATGTCTGACCCTGTTGTGTTATGTTCTGTCAGAACATGGCACCCAGGAAAGCTGTGAATGCTCGCAATGACGATCAACCTCCTCCTCCCCCACTGCCAAGAACTGCTGAAGAGCTGAACGCTCTACTGGAGGAAAGGATCTCCGCTGCTATCGTCCAATACGAGGCGAACCGTACTCAAGACAGTGGAGGACCAAGCAACGCTAGGCGTAATGGGAATGGAGATTCGTCTGGAGGAAACGCAGCTCAAGGCTGCACTTTCAAGCAGTTCCTCGACTGCAAGCCGATGAACTATGATGCCACAGGAGGTGCAGTAGCATTTGTGCGCTGGACGGAGAAGACTGAAGCTACTATCCGCATGAGCAAGTGTACCGCGGATCAACAAGTCACCTTTGCTACTGGGTTGTTTGTCGATGAAGCTCTGACTTGGTGGAACTTGTAAGTCCAAACCTTGGGCGATGATGCCGCTTATGGCCTAACTTGGGATGAACTAAAGGAAAGAATGAGAGAGAAGTACTGCTCTCGTGCAGAACTCCAAAGGCTGGAAACGGAGTTCTGGCACTTGACCATGGAAGGTGCTGACATCAATGGCTATACTCGAAGGTTCCACGATCTGTCTAGAGTGCTTCCCTACATGGTGACTCCCGAATTCAAGCGCGTTGAACGCTACATTTGGGGACTGGCCTCAGAGTTTCGTGGCATGGTGACGTCGGCCAAACCACAAACAATCACCGAGGCTGTAACTCTGGCTGTCAGCCTTACTGAAGACTGTATTCGGATGAAGAAGCTGTCACTGAACCCAACAGAAAATGTCGAGACGCATGCTGAGTCGTCTGGCGACAAGAAGAGGAAACATGCAAACTTGAATCAAGCAACTCGTAACAACAAAGGTTCCAACAAGAAGCATGACCTTAACCCGCCTCAGGGGGCGAAATCTCTTGCAGCCATGAATGACGCTCCAGCTAAAGGATACCTGGGCACCCTGCCCAAGTGCAATCAGTGCAAGCGTCATCACGAAGGGGTATGTCGCGTTCCAAGATGCGACAAGTGTGGAAAGTTGGGTCACCGCACTGAAGACTGCTGGAGTAAGGGAAATAAGAACGGGAATGGAAATCGTGTCGGGGCTGGTAATAGAAACAATGGTGGAAATGGAAATGGTGCTGGTAACGGGAACGGTAACGAAAATGGGCGAAACCAAGGATGCTTCAGATGTGGAAGTAAAGATCATTTCATGAAGGATTGCCCAGAGGGAAACAATGCTCAGGCCCGAGCATTTGTAATTGGAGCAAGGGACGCACGCGAGGACCCTAATGTGGTCAACGGTACGTTCGTCATTAACAATCACTTTGCATCCATATTATTCGACACTGGCGCCGATTATAGCTTCATGTCTGTGGAATTTAAACGCATACTTGGAATAGAATCTAGTAGATTAGAAATTCCTTATTCCATAGAACTAGCCAATGGTAAACTTGTTGAATCGGGCGAAGTTGTTAGAGGCTGCACGCTAGAACTTGGTGAACGAAGATTTAACATCGACCTCTTACCTATTCAATTGGGTAGTTTAGATGTAGTAGTCGGCATGGACTGGTTGTCCAAGAACAAAGCTGAGGTTATTTGTCATGAGAAAATCATTCGCATCCCTCTGGCGAATGATGAAACTCTCATAGTACATGGAGAAAGACGAAACGCGCCTCTACGAATCATCAATTGTATGAAGGCACAGAAGTGCTTAAGGAAAGGATGTGTTGCTTTCCTAGCACACGTTGTAGATAAGAAGGTTGTGGAGCCAAAACTCGAAGACATTCCTGTGGTGAAGGAATTTCCTGATGTGTTCCCTGAAGATCTGCCAGGACTACCTCCGCAACGACAAGTCGAATTCCACATAGACTTGGTTCCAGGAGCCGCTCCTGTAGCCAAGGCTCCCTATCGACTTGCACCATCCGAAATGTAAGAATTATCTACACAACTTCAGGAGCTGTTGGATAAAGGATTCATAAGGCCAAGCTTCTCACCCTGGGGAGCTCCAGTATTGTTCGTGAAGAAGAAGGATGGATCACTGCGGATGTGTATCGATTACCGGGAACTGAACAAGCTCACGATCAAGAATCGGTATCCGCTACCGAGGATTGATGACTTATTTGATCAACTGCAAGGATCAAGCTACTATTCCAAGATCGACCTTCGATCTGGATACCATCAGCTGAGAATCCAAGATGAAAGCGTGCCAAAGACTGCATTCGGAACACGCTATGGGCACTACGAATTTCTTTTTTTTTTTTGGGTAAAGGGTTACCCCGGTGAATTTTATAAAAATTAAAAAATACGAGTGAGCCAGAGCGACACACTAGGGCCAATATTGGCATACCAAGACAAGCAAAAAAACAAACAAAAAACAAAACAACCCCAAACAACCAAACTACAAAACCAACTAACGAAACACTACCAAAGCCGAAACAATGGCTACAAAACTAGACCTACGACTACCCCTCTAGCCCGGATCAACAATCATAGTCCTCACTTGGGTCTTCCACCTCTCTAACATCAAAGGATTCTTCGCATGCCTCCCTTTTCTAAGAGTCATCAGTTTAAGCCGCACCATATGTAAAACAATATTGGCAATCATATGAGCATTTCGATGAGTAGAAGTAAATAATCTATTATTCCTCTCTTGCCAAATGTAATAAGTAGAAGCCGCCACTACCAGTTTACTAACAATGTTTTCAGCCGTTTTAGATCTCATCCGGTGAGCAAACCAATCCATGATAGCGTCCCAACTGGCATCTACTGTATCCATATAAGCCATTCCTTTTACCTGGTTCCAAACTTGCACCGCAAATGAACATTGGAAGAACAAATGATCACGAGAGTCTTTACCATGATGGCAAAGAGGACAACACATAAGATTGAGATTAGTTGCACTACCTGCGTCCCATACTCCCATACGATCCTGGGTTTTTAGCTTGTTTTTAATGACCAGCCACAAGTGGAATGAGTGTCTTGGGATGCATTGGCTAAACCACACCAGCTCCACCCAATCCACCTCATCACCTCGACATCGAATGTTTTCCCAAACTTCACTAGAACTAAAAAACTTTTGACTACCATACCTATCCTTCCAAACCAGTTTGTCTTCGGCATTCTGATCCAGAATTGGAGGAATTAAATTAATCAGCACTGGGAAGAGATCGAACCAAGCTATCGGCCATTTCCAAATATTTTGATGATCCACCAGTTCTGAAACAGTGGATTGCATGCTAAAACCCGCTCCATGAATACGTCTAGGGGTGATAAAATCTCGGAGAGGACTACACTCGCACCAGTTATCATTCCAAGCGTTAGCTTTTCGGCCATCACAAATAATATACCATATAAAAGGACGTATGTATGGACGAATAGCTAAAATTTTCCTCCACCCCCAAGTTACACTACCTCGACACGGAATATCCCAGAAATTCTTTCCCTTGATCCTGTAAGAATGAACCCACTTAACCCAAAGCGACTCTCTCTTAACAAGGATGCTCCAAACATGGTTAGCGAGAAGAGATTTGTTCACATCTGAAATCCTTCTAATTCCCAACCCACCTTCATACTTTGGAAGACAAACATTTTTCCAAGCCACCTTATGATTAGCAACTTTAACCGGGCCGCCACTCCACAAGAAATTTTCCTCATTCTTTTTTCAATATCATTGATAACACGAGCCGGAAGCATAAATACAGAAGCCCAATAAACGTGCATAGCTGAAACAACTGAATTAATCAACTGAAGCCTACCCGCAAAGGATAACGACTTATTCATCCAATGGTCAATCTTTTTATCAACACGGTCCACAAGAACTTTGCAATCTTTGTACATAAGTTTGGAGGAGATTAACGGAACTCCCAAGTACCGGACCGGCAGCTCTCCCTCTTTAAACGGCAATAGAGACATAATTGACTGTTTGTCATGTTGTGTGACATTACTAAAAAACGCCGTACTCTTCGCCAAGTTCGGTTTTAAACCCGAAACTCTAGTGAATACCTCCAAAGCATCTCACATGACTTTAACTGAGAATGAATCCGCATTTACAAACAAAAACAGGTCATCAGCAAAAGAAACATTAAGAATTTTCTGTTGCTTACACTTGGCATGGTATTTAAAAGCAGGATTTCGGTCAGCAGCTTGATGTAACAGCAATGATAGGACTTCCATTACTAATGTGAACAGGTAAGGGGACATAGGATCTCCCTGTCTAAGATCCCGTTTGCCTCTAAAAATAACCACACAAATTCCCATTAATACTAATCGAATACGACGCCGTAGAGACACATGTCATAATCCAGTCTACCATTCTTTGATGGAAACCAAAACCAATCAGAATAGTTTTTAGAAAAGACCAGCTAACCGTATCATAAGCTTTCTGAATATCAATTTTGAGAGCACACCTTGGTTGGCCTCTACCGAGATGATAATTGTGCATAAGCTCTTGTGTAAGGAGAATGTTATCAGAAATTCTCCTACCAGGCACAAAGGCAGATTGATTTATATCAACCAGTTTATTCAAGCTACCCTTAATTCTGTTTGTCACAATTTTGCTGATGCATTTAAATATGACATTACAACAAGAAATAGGTCTATAATCTAGAACCGAGCTCGGCGTCTGGACTTTCGGGACAAGAGCGATAATCGTATGGTTCACTTGTTGGAGCAACTTCCCATTCTCAAAAAACTGAAGAATGGCAGCCGAAACCTCTTCACCCACTATATTCCATGCTTTCTTGAAAAATACCGACGTGTATCCATCAGGACTAGGAGCTTTGTTGTCTCCAATGCTGAACATCGCAGCCTTAATTTCATCATAAGTCACCTGTCGAACCATATAATCAGCCTCGGCTGGACTAATACTATTTACAAACAAATTCTCGGTTACCAGGTGATCCACACTATCCTCGGTTCCCAAAAAATTGGCATAATGATCAACCAACGCTGATTCAATACCCGGACCCTCAATAAGATTTCCATTTGCATCCTCAATGCTATGGATCTTACTTCTAGCATTCCTGGATTTAACAAAATTATGGAAATAGGAAGTATTACCATCACCCGCACAAAGCCATTCAAGCTTTGCTTTCTGCTTTAAGAATGATTCCTCATCATAAGCTGCAGTATGAAAATCTTTGATGAGTTTTGCCTCCTTATCACGAAGAGCTGCATCAAACGGATTCGAATCAATCAGCTTATGAACATCATCCAGCTTGCTTCTTAAATCATTCACCTTGACGTGTAAGTTACCCTGTTGTTGAAGTAGCTTCCTCAGCGGAGACTTGAGATTACGCATCTTTTTAACAACCGATAGCATATGAATGCCTTCCACCGTTTTACCCCATTCAGTCAAAACACAGTCTTAAAAATCATCTTTAGAAGCAATGAAGTTTGCAAACTTGAATGGTCTTGGCTTCACAAAAGAAGACCTCGCTAATTTAAGAATGCAAGGTGTATGATCCGATATACGGTAAGGGTGATAAATAACATGAGCATCATGAAATCCATCTAACAAACTAACATTTCCCATAACCCGATCTATTTTCTTTAGAATGCCAACCCCTTTAGTTGGTTTTTGATTCCAAGTAAAGTGAAGGCCATGACCAGGAATATCGAGAAGCTCGTTTTGTTGAACGCATTCAAAAAATTCTCTCATACCTATGGAAGGTGTGGAAGAACCATGAAGACAATCATCCATATAAATAGCTGAATTAAAATCACCCATTACAATCCACGGCTTGTTCCCCGTAATCAGCTTATGTTTGCACAAATCCTGCCATAGAATCCTTCTTTCCAGATACGTATTTTTAGCATAGACAAAAGAAACCTGCACAACTTTCAAATGCCATTTGGATTGACGAACGCGCCAGCGGTCTTCATGGATCTGATAAACCGCGTTTGCAAACCATATCTCGATAAATTCGTGATTGTATTTATCGACGATATCCTGATTTACTCGCGAACGAAAGAAGAGCACGAGCAACATCTCAGAACCATCTTGGAACTACTGAAGAAAGAGAAACTTTATGCAAAGTTCTCGAAATGCGAATTCTGGATTCGCGAAGTACAATTTCTTGGTCACGTTGTGAATGAGAAGGGCATTCATGTAGACCCGTCCAAGATAGAAGCAATAAAGAATTGGGAAGCTCCCAAGACCCCAACCGAAGTTCGACAGTTTTTGGGCTTAGCGGGCTATTACCGACGTTTCATCGAGAACTTCTCGAAGATAGCTCAACCGCTAACGACCCTTACTCAGAAAGACAAGAAATACGACTGGGGTCACAAACAAGAAGAAGCCTTCCAGCTACTTAAAAACAAGCTCTGCGATGCACCAATACTATCATTACCCGAAGGCACTGAAGACTTCGTGGTATACTGCGACGCCTCAAGACAAGGCTTGGGTTGCGTGCTCATGCAACGCCAAAAAGTCATCGCTTATGCTTCAAGACAACTGAAGGTTCACGAGAGAAACTATACCACTCACGACCTGGAGCTGGGTGCAGTGGTATTCGCCTTGAAGATCTGGCGACATTATTTATATGGTACTCGATGTACAATCTTCACAGATCACAAAAGCTTACAACACATATTTGATCAGAAGGAATTGAATATGCGCCAACGACGTTGGGTCGAGCTGCTGAATGATTACGACTGTGAGATCAAGTACCATCCTGGAAAGGCAAACGTCGTAGCGGACGCGTTGAGCCGAAAAGAAAGGGTTAAGACCCTAAGGGTTCGAGCATTGGAAATGACGATTCGAACGAACCTCACTGCACGCATTCGGAATGCACAACAAGAAGCTCTTAAAGAAGAGAACCGTAAAGCTGAATACCTACGGGGTATGCTGAAATACATGGTGCCAAACGAAGAGGGAGCCTTATACTTCAAGAAGCGTATTTGGGTTCCACTCTATGGTGGCATACGAGAAGTCATCCTTAATGAAGCCCACAAATCGAGATATTCGATCCATCCAGGATCGGACAAGATGTATCAAGACTTGAAGGAATATTACTAGTGGCCGAGACTTAAAAGCGACGTTGCTGTCTATGTTGGAAAATGCCTAACCTGTGCTAAGGTTAAGGCCGAATATCAGAAACCGTCTGGCCTATTACAACAACCAGAGATTCCCGTGTGGAAGTGGGAACAAATCTCGATGGACTTCATAACAAAATTACCCAGGACCCCGAGAGGGCACGATATGATATGGGTAATAGTTGATCGATTAACGAAGTCTGCGCACTTCCTACCGATCCGAGAAAAAGACAGCACTGGAAAGCTTGCTGAAATATACTTAAGAGAAATTGTGGCACGTCATGGAGTGCCAATCTCAATCATTTCAGACAGAGATGGACGCTTTGTCTCAAGAATCTGGCAATCATTTCAGGAAGCCTTTGGATCTCAGTTAGATCTAAGCACGGCATTCCATCCACAAACAGACGGCCAGAGCGAACAGACTATACAAACGTTAGAGGATATGCTTCGCGCATGTGTCATGGATCTAGGCGGCAGCTGGGATACTCATCTACCTTTAGTTGAGTTCTCCTACAATAACAGCTATCATACGAGCATAAAAGCCGCACCGTTCGAAGCTCTGTATGGCCGCAAATGCCGATCGCCCTTATGTTGGGCAGATGCCGGAGATAAACGTATGGTTGGTCCTGAACTTGTACAAGAGACAACCGACAAGATTGCGCAGATCCGAGAGCGCATTAAGGCGGCTCGAGATCGACAAAAGACCTACGCTGATCCGAAAAGAAAATCAGTAGAATTCAAAGTGGGAGACAAAGTGTTGTTAAAAGTCTCACCATGGAAGGGCGTAGTCAGATTTGGAAAGCGTGGAAAGCTGAATCCACGATACATCGGACCATTCAGAATATTGAAAAGAATTGGTACCGTGGCATACAAGTTGGAGTTACCGGAAGAACTTAATGGAGTACATGATACGTTTCATGTATCCAACCTGAAGAAGAGTCCAACACAAGAAAACGTGATCATCCCGATGGATGAAGTGCATATTGATGAAGCCCTCCGATTTACAGAGCAACCCGTTGAGGTTACCGACTGGAAAGTCAACAAGACCAGGAGGAGCAGTGTGAAGCTTGTCAAAGTACGTTGGAGCTCTAAGCACGGACCCGAGTACACATGGGAACGTGAAGACCGGTTCAAATAAAAGTATCCCCACCTATTCAAGAAGACTCCTGCGAGAGTTAGTTCAGCCTAAATTTCGGGACGAAATTCTTTTAACGGGGGGAGACTGTGACAACCGGCACCAAATCGGTAAATTCCGTACACTTTAATTATTAATTATTGACTGCAATTATGTGCTTAATTGTCAGCAATGTCTGATTTCTTACTAAACAAGTGAATTCATGCATGTTGTACACTACAAAATATTGCTTTATGCATAAACAAGAATGTTGCGTCAAATATACTAGTAAACTCACCGGTAAGGCACTTTGTGTCAACAATACTGCAGCAAGCAGTCAGGCAATAAAATTGTGGCCTAGGTGTAGGTCTGACGACAAGAATACCTTAAAACCCAAGAGTACATACAAGGGTTTAATATATATGCAATACGAAAGCAAAAATAAGCACTAAAAAGCACCCGAAACGCACTTTAAGTGCAGAATTTATATAATTCAGCAATAATTTAGCATTTAGACATATGAATATTTTGCAGAAATGTCGTTTTATTATCCAGAATATTTCCCTAAGTGTTGGGAATTGAGCGGGATACATAAAAATACTTAAAAGACACTAAAAAGTGTAATTTAGCACTTTAACGGATCAGTATCCAACCGAACAACCGGGCCCTACCCGGAACATAAAAATATTGTCATTGACATTGTTTTCCTTTTTCTAAGCTAGTTAGGGTACCCGAACACCCTAACACACTAAATATTTAATAACACACATAAACCACAAACTAAATACTTTTAGAACTAATTACGACAAAACTGCGAAACGAACGTTGGCGGCCGCCCGGATAATATTTAATCGCACAAATATTCTGTTATGATTAAAATTTTATTTTAATCAGGTTCGTGTTGAAAAATAAATTAAAACGCTTAAAAACGTTATTTTTCAAGTTTAAGCGTGTACCGTGTGTTCCTACGCGACACAATGCTTACACTGCAAAACGCAGACAACGCAGCAAACCCAGGAATATGCCAGGAATATACCAGGAATATGCCAGGAATATGCCAGGAATATGCCAGGAATATGCTAGGAATATGCTATATGGAAGGTCTATAAATACCACCATTTCATCACTCCATCTTCACTTCCCTCTCTCCCTCCCTTGTTCTCGGCCCAACCAAGCACCACCGCCACCCTCATTTTCCAACTCATCCATCCATTCCAAGGTGATATTGAGGAGTAAGAAGGCCACTAACGAAGCTCGGTGCAAGCGGATCTTGAAGGACCTTCTTCATTTGCTTTTATCCACCTCTTTTGTCCTCTTGAACTCCCCTAGCTTTGTGCTAGTAGTAAGTGCTTCTAAACATCTTCTTGTTCTCGTTTATGATGGTTAATAGATGATTTAATGGCAAAAAAATCATAAACACTAAAGATCACCAATTAAAAGTCTTGTAAAATGATGAACCTAATGGATAAAAGGAAGGTAATGGTGTAAAATTTGTTAAACTTGTTTTGTGATGATTATTTTGTGTTGTTTAATGCTAGTAGTAGTTCGGATCGTCATCTAACCCGGCTAGGTTATGTTCATAGAGCATGGACTAGTGTATGTTAAAATATAAAAAGGGCAAGATGATGAACACTACTACATAATAACATGAACTTGCGTAAAAGGAATTTTTCTTGTAAAATGAAGTTCTAAACTAGTAGATCTAAAGATCTACAAGTGGTATTTTCGAAAAACCAACTGTAAGACGAAACCATGTTTTAAAACCGGATCTTTCATGAAATAGAGGTGTTTTTGTAAACAAACAAGTGTGTGGACACTAGTGTAACAAAAGTTTTAACAAAGAAATAATTTTCGCAAAAAACGACTAGAAGCTGTAAAACTTCATATTCTTTAAAAATAAGATTTCCAAGAAACCGACTTTATTTTTAGAGATGGAAAAACCTACTAAATGTGTTGAAGAGTTACTACATAATTTTACACAACTTGCAAGTTCATGTGTACGCGATTTGTGTTTATTTTGACTAGTTTGATATTTGAAGATGGTATTTTGATGATGGAAAAATTGATTGGTTGAATTTTAAAAGAAAATGATACGCTAGTAAGCGTGGCCACCTCCAGTTACAGAGGAAACTCTGGCGAAATTTTTCCAGAAAATAACACTTACAATATTTTTGGTGACAAGTGTTATGAATATATTTTTGACTTGTTTTCCAAACAAACTTCGCCATGATTTTTATTACAAAATTTCCAAACATCGGAGGTGGATTTTCATAAAAAAAAAAACTTGTTAGATATATATTTAGAATATATATTTATCGCTTGTGTGATTTTGTGATTATTTTGTGAACTAGGTATATATTATTTTTAGAGTAAAAATAATATGACTTGGAGATACTCGTAACGAGTAAAAATACAAAAATACACATACAACATACAAGATACATAATTCGGGTGCAAAGTGCAAAATACAAAAAGCTTATATTTATTTTTGAGAAAATAATATAAGTAAGACATTTAGTTAAAAATATAAAATATTTTTAACACAAGAAAATATACACAAAAGAGAGTGACGGTACTCGTGCTTTACGAAGCAAGACTAGCGACTGACGTTAAGAAAACACGTTTAGGTCACGACGTTCTATAAGCAAAATCCGGTGAAGTTTACGACGCACAGGAACGCAAAGTTGTGAGTTCATGCTCCCCCTTTTCTCTTAACTGTTTTCAGTTTTATAACTTCGGGGGTGAAATACATGTTACAAATTCTTCAATATTTACAAAATGGTATGATATGTACTAAAACGAGAAGTACTCTTGGCGACAACTAGTGCCAAGAATTGATACGAGAAATCGTGTCACGAATAGGGTAACATAAGCACCATTAATCGTGTACATACTTAGACCGCAGAACAAAAGGTTAGATCTAATGGGTTTCAGGGCAGCCCCACTCTTGGTGACAACTAGAACCAAGTAGTGTTTTTGTGTCTCAGTCGTGAATCGACTATAGAAAAATGCCTATGGTTTGGTGACTTCCTATGTCGTGTCACATGTTAATGGCTTTGCAACCCATTAACACTCGATACATATGGAAATACTTGATTTATACTTGAATACGTGATTTAACAAATACATACCATGATTTTTATACAAAGTATACAAGCGTTAAAAACGAAAACTGCATGAATTCACACCAACTTTATGTTGACGTTTTTCCAAAACTCACATGTATTTCAGGTAACTAGGATGGATGTGCGCGCGGTCTCGCTTATGCTTGTGGATGTCGCTATTGTTTATCTTTAAATAAAGTTGTAAACTTTTTAAGACAATGTTTTATGTGACTTAGCGATGTAAACGCTAAACTTATGTTTTCAAATTATGGTATTTGATGTTTTTACGAGCATATAGCATGTTTACCATTCGTATGCAATGAGAACCTTTCATGATCACACCTCGTGCTTCCGCCGCAGAAAGGGGTGTGACAGATTGGTATCAGAGCTGGGATTGTAGTGAACCAGGATTCCTTCTCGAGTCTAGTCTACAATCTCTAGGATCCTTTCACGAAAACAATTTTCAAAGAGTTTTCATTGCATAAAACGTCCCGCGACATCCACTACCTGAAACTGTCTACATAAGTCTAGAAAAGACACTACGAGACTTAGAATGCACTTGAGTAGCACTTGTCGTTGACTAGAAATTACTTGCATTTATGTGTGATAATTAGCATGTACTAGAAGTAGAATGTCACAAGTATACGTGACTTTATCTGAAAGCAATGGCCCATCTGAAGGAAGAAATACGAGGATGAAACGAACTGTGCGGACTGTGCAAGGAGTTACGTAATTATGGATGCATACATAATTATGGAATTCAGTACACAAAAATCACAGCAAGTCTTGTCACGTATAGACTCCCTCAGTGCAAGCCTACTAAGTACTCTGCTAGAGTAATAATTGTTTGATGTCACTTATGTGGTATATACCTATGAGTATATATACTACTACTGTCTAGTAGGACGATATCAAACAAATGTCTGACCCTGTTGTGTTATGTGCTGTCAGAACATGGCACCCAGGAAAGCTGTGAATGCTCGCAATGACGATCAACCTCCTCCTCCCCCACTCCCAAGAACTGCTGAAGAGCTGAACGCTCTACTGGAGGAAAGGATCTCCGCTGCTATCGCCCAATACGAGGCGAACCGTACTCAAGACAGTGGAGGACCAAGCAACGCTAGGCGTAATGGGAATGGAGATTCGTCTGGAGGAAACGCAGCTCAAGGCTGCACTTTCAAGCAGTTCCTCTACTGCAAGCAGATGAACTATAATGCCACAGGAGGTGCAGTAGCATTTGTGCGCTGGACGGAGAAGACTGAAGCTACTATCCGCATGAGCAAGTGTACCGCGGATCAACAAGTCACCTTTGCTACTGGGTTGTTTGTCGATGAAGCTCTGACTTGGTGGAACCTGTAAGTCCAAACCTTGGGCGATGATGCCGCTTATGGCCTAACTTGGGATGAACTAAAGGAAAGAATGAGAGAGAAGTACTGCTCTCGTGCAGAACTCCAAAGGCTGGAAACGGAGTTCTGGCACTTGACCATGGAAGGTGCTGACATCAATGGCTATACTCGAAGGTTCCACGATCTGTCTAGAGTGCTTCCCTACATGGTGACTCCCGAATTCAAGCGCGTTGAACGCTACATTTGAGGAGGAGTGTCACACCCCGACCGCGTAAAACAACAAATCGCGGCAGAATCGTCGGGGAGTATCGTAACAGAATCATTGTTTCATAACACATGGAAATTTAAGTTTTGTTTTATTGAATTAAAAGAGGTTACAATGTCTTAAAAACAAATAAACACAACATAATTAACTAGACTTGCATCTTTTATTGTCACTAAGGCCCAAGTCCACCTACGTGTATCTTGATTAATCCTATGCATCAGCTCCTGAAAACACATGTGAAAATAGGTACGTCAGCATAAAGATGCCTGTGGGATACATAGGTTTTATTAAAATAGGATTCATGACTTGTAAGTTTAAAGAAAATGTTTAACAAAAGTTAGTCATGAACCTTAAAATATTTTCTTTTAGAAATCATACGAAAATTGATAAGAAAACAGATGATATAAAAGAATAATACATAGATGAGTAAATAATCAAGTAAAATGAGTTTATATAAAAATATGTTGTTTGTAAAACAATGTTTTGTAAAGATATGTTAATTGTGTAAAATGTAATATGTCAAAATTGAAATGGTTTAAATAACGCTACGATATGTAATATAATAAAATCACTTATATATAGGAAGTACCAGCGGCGTATCCACCATGCTTTTATCATATTACACACGCCTCGTTATTTAAATCACTTACTCAAACAAACCACCAATGTAAGAATGTTCATGTATAACCAAATGTAATGTATAGTGAATAAAAAGCATTTACTCAACCCTATAAGAAAGAAATGTACAAAACAATGTATTTGATAAATCATAATTTAAATCAAAAGTTATGTTTTGTGAAATGCATGCTTTATTGATACAAACATCTACAAGGTAATGTTCTAACGTCTACATTCAAGCCTTGCGACTGTGGCGACAAACCCTTAAACAAATTAAAGGTCTATCTAAATTTTGTATATCTAATTCGGTCAATCCTTCAACCCAAACAAACCTAGGATTTCAGAAATGGGGGTTGTCAATTCCTATGGTACCACTACCTATAACGAACGGCATGATCGGTGTTAATGAATGTATAATTGACACGTTAAACATGTAACACCTATGCCTCCACGGCCATCAAACAAATACCGAACCAATGAAATATTATATTTCATACTTGGGATTTGTAAAAATATGTGTATCATTTGCACATATCAATTTTTGTTCGATTCCAAACTCTAAATCGCTTTCCGGAAGGTTATACGCGCACCAATGCGTAAATATAACCAGTTTAATGCAACAAACACTCCGGAATAGTGACATTGGCTTAACATACCTTAAATAACCCTTACATAACTTAGAAATAAGTTTTGAAGGCTTTGGTATGGCAAAAACAAGTTAATTCGTCTACAGGGACTAAATTTGACAAACTGCGAAAGTATGCCAATCTGAACTGTAACAGACATTCCGGAACATGGCCATAAGTTAAACATACCATAAATATCCTTTACATAGCTTAGAAATAGGCTTTGAGGGGTTAGGTGAGCTAAAATAAACTTTAGGGTCATTCAGGGACTAAAAGCGTCAAAAAGTGCACAAGTTTGCACTTTCGCGCATATCTTACGTTCTGAATACATCCGGACATCCAAAAATTTATGTAAGCACTATAATATTTTATTTTAGTGTTAGGCATAAGAAAAATCCATTTGTCGCGTCATTTGGATCGTTTTTCGCGCTTATGCGCATTCCGTCGTAATTAAGCAAACATCGCGTTCGTACGACCAAATGAACCATCATCCGGCATATTTTTGAGCATGTTTCATGTCCACAATGTTTAGGCAACATTTTAGGGCCTTAAAGTTGGCTTTACGGGCCTTAGAAGAGTCGAAAATGGCTTAAAACATCAACAGGGACTGAAACTGTAATTCTGCAAACATATATCTGATCTGCAACTCTCAGGCGGCCCGCCTGAGTTTATGTACATCCTGAAGCGGGCCGCGTCCGACTTCCTGACCAGATTAAATGCATTTAACAGCAGATTGTAGCTGTTTGATCCACAACCACACATTCTCAATTGCCTAGTCAGCTGATAAGGATCATTTTTAGCTACCATAAGGTTCCGACACTTATACGGATGCGATTAAAGCACGGTTTCCATGAAACGATCTTAACGGTTACCCGAAAACTATAAATACCCCACCCCCCATTGCTTCAAAACCACTAGAATCTGATCTTAAAGACTCTAAGTTGGAACCTTTGTTTCATACCTGAGTTATTTCGATCTAGATTAGCATTCGGGGACCCTTCGTAAGTATTCTTTCGTTCTTTTATTGCTTTTCGAGTCTTTTCGAGTCTGAAAGTCAAACTTTGTTTGACTTTCTGCATTGACCAGTTTATGGTCAATGCGAAGTTCGTTTGAACTTCGCAACGTGAGTGTAATCACGTTGGTTATAGTCCCTTGGGACTATGCCTACTGATTACCACGTTGTCTAGGGTCGTAGGGTAAGCGATCTAATAAATCGCTTATACCTTCGAACCCGACCCATTTGGTCGATCATTAGGATCCGACCAAATACATTAGGTGACCATAGTAGGTAGGGAATAACCTTCCGAGGTTATACCTTATGGTCGCTTCGTTTAAGTAGTTGTATGATAGGTAGTTTATATGCCTTAGGTAAATTACCAGAATACCCTTTTCATGTATAATTGGTAATTAAGCATATGTAACCTAAACTTTTGTCACATAACTGATTATGTAACATGTTTAGGCATATATCACTTGTCATAGGACTAGTTAGACGGTCCGAACGCGTTTCACGCGCACGACGCGTTAAAGTAGCATAAGCTACCTTAATGGGTCGTGATGGGTCGAAAGCACTTAGGTTAGGTTTCATGTAGTATGTAGGCCTTGTTAAACCATATCATATGAGTTCCAATACTCATTTGGTTTACCAAGCCTCATCCTATCCGATCTCCCGATTTAAGTCCGGTTTATTTATATAATTTTAGATTGCCGACTGATTCCGTGCTCCCTCTAGCTTTGTTTGGTTGTTGTTCAAGACCTCTAAGCATTCTCAGGCGAGTACATTATTCCCCTCTTTTACTGTTTTCAACTATTTTGGGGTGACTCATATGTGCTAAATATCTTAACAATGATTTCAAGAACGATTACAATGGTTTCAAAAACAATTACAATGTGGTTTCAAGAACAATTACAATGGTTTCAAGAACGATTTCAATAAAGTGAACAAACTTGTTGGTTGTAGTTACATAACCAATGACATTCATTAGCAATGATTAAGCCGACCAGTATTAGGTTATGGTACCATAGGATCTGACAAATCCCGTTGTTCTCTATACCCATGGTTATGTGTGGGTATTTTGGGTAACGACTGAATCTGTAATTATTAATTTACCCTTTGGTAAGGGTTTGTTAAGAACGAGAACGAGAACGAGTTGGAACGATGAACGTGTCAAGAAGGTTTGAATGTTATTAGAAAATCGACCATAAAGTAGTTTCACAATTTAAAACAAGAACGATTTGAACGATTAAAACAACAAGAACGATTTGAACGATTTCACAAAATGTTTTAACGATTGGGTAAACATTTGGACATGATTTACATTTGATCATGCATTTCCACGAAACATAGTATTGATTTAAACCAAGTTTTACTTCAATACTTTGTTTTGTGCGTTTCACCTATGGTTTAGTTGATGCATTTCACTAGCCATACATATCATTTTGGTTACACATTACATGGTTTACATTTGACACAAACACTTTTGACATTGGTTATACATAACATGATTTACATCTTGACATGAACATTTTGACATATTATTCCAATACATTTGGCAGTTGGTTTACACATAGACATCTTACATTGTTGGTTTGGTTTGAGTAAGTGATTAAGTAACGAAGCGTGTGTAATATGACACAAGCATGGTGGATACACCGCTGGTACTTCCTATATATAAGTGTTTGTATGGTATTACATGTCGTAGCATTATTTGAATCATTTCAATTTGAGACATATAACATTTCATACAAATAACATACTTTTCACAAGACATTGTTTTACAAACAACTTATCTTATACAAACTCATTTTACATGGTTATTCATTTAAACATGCATTATTCTCTTATTTATACATATCATCTGAACTTATTATTTTTCAAGTGAGTTACAAAGACAAAGCAAATTACAAGGTTCATGACTAAACATTTTCTTAAACAGAAGTCATGAATCTTATTTTCACAAAACCTATGTACTCGCCAGCATTTCTTTGCTGACCTCGTTTTCACATGTGTTTCAGGTATTGTTGAAAGATATCGATTGATAGGATGCATGCTCACATAGGACTGGACAAGGCCTTAGTGACTCAATAACAATGATAGACTATGTTTAAATTGTGTATTTAGATTTCCAGACGATGAAATTTTTCAATGTTTAATAAAACGAAACACTTTTTGGTATCCATGGTTATGAAACATTAATTCTGTTGCAACACGCCCCGATGTTTCCGCCGCGATTTGTTGTTTTACGCGGCCGGGGTGTGACAGAAAAGATGGTATCAGAGCCAATGGTTATAGGGAATTAGGTTATTAGTAATGCTTTGACCTAGTCTATAACCTTCTTTGGACCCTAACGCGAGTTTACTTGCGTTTAGTCATAAAACAATACCGTCACCTATCCTTGGGCGACGACCACAACAAGAACATAAAATTCAAAACCGCTTTGAAAACTAATCATCTGTTCTAGGATGATTGATTACTAGGTTTTGAACCCTCTATTGTAAGGTTTTGAACCCTCTATTGTAAGGTTTTGAACCCTCTATTGTAAGGTTTTGAACCCTCTGTTATATGGTTTTGAACCCCTTTGAATTTTCAAAATCTCGTCAAGGTTTTGGGTTTTAAATAATGTGAACACGTGCAAACTGGAAGGGTGAATGCCTGTATTCTGGGTTTTCTGTCTAGGCAAGCACTTCGTATATATCTCATCAGACGCGAGACCAGTTGTGCTTACCTGGGAATTCTTGGGATGAGTGTTCACTTATAGGCGAGCATGTCTTCACGATACATTATTTTCGATCCATTTACTTTGGTTAGTCACTGTGTGTCGGTTGTTGCTTTGTAGTAACAAACAAATGACCACTATCCTTGCTTTCATCAGATTTGTTTCATCTCATTCTTTTCGTCTAATTCTCTCACTCGTTTCCTTTCATGTTTCCTCTTTTAGAATGCGTCCTCGACGCGAAAGCCAGATAGCGTCTGCCGAATTGGCAGAAATCATTGCGCAGCAAATGGCTGCTCAATTCCCAAACCTCTTTGCTCAATGGAACCAAGCCAACAACAACAACAATGTTACATGCAAATACAAGGATTTTAACCAGGCTAAACCACTCAAGTTTAGTGGTTCTGAAGGAGCGACTGGGCTTCTTCAATGGTTCGAGAGCATTGAGAATACTTTCCGCCACGTGCAGTGTCCTGACAATCGCAAGGTCGAGTTTTCTTCGAGTGTGTTTCAGAAGAGGGCTCTCACATGGTGGAACGGGGTTATGAGGGATCATGGTGCAGAAGTTTCTCTAGCACAGACATGGGCTGAACTTAGGGCCCTTATGATGAGGGAATTCTGTCCTCGTCATGAGCAGCGAGCTTTGGAGAAGGAATTTGATGAGTTGAAGCAAGATAGTGGTGAGCACAGGGCGTATACTGATAGGTTTGAGGAGTTGAGTCTGCTTTGCCCGACAATGGTTACCCCACTCGACAAGGCTATCGAAAGGTACATCGACGGCCTACCTGACTCGGTACAAGACATCCTTAGTGGTAGTAGCCCTACCACACTCCGTCAGGCGATCGAGTTAGCTGCGACATTGACTGAGTCGCAGATTCGGAAGAATAAGTTACACAGAAAGGGTGACAAGGGTAAGAAGCAGGAGTCTGACAAGGAGGATAGCAAGAAAGGTCAAAACAAGAAGGGTAAGGAAGGTGAGACGTCAAAGAAATCAAGAAAGCGAAAGGGTGTTCAGAACTTTGCTGTTACAGCACAGACTGCTCAGAACCCGCGGAACCCACCAGCTCAGCCACCTGCAAAGAAAGCATATGCCGGTACCGCACCTCATTGTGCACGCTGCAACGGTCATCACGCGGTATAACAAGCTTGCTGGCAATGCACGACGTGTGGTAAACTTGGGCATTTGGCCAATGTTTGTCGTTTGGGACAAAATCAGGCTGCTCAGGTTCAAGCTCCGGTTCAAGGGAATGCTGCGAGATTCCCACTGGGGTCATGTTTCAACTGCGGAGAGATTGGTCACTTCCGCCACAACTGTCCGAGACTGGTAAATGCGAATGCTAACGCAAACCCAAATGCGAACGTCAACGTCAATGTGGATCCAGCACGTGGTCGAGTGTTTAACATCAATGAGGCACTCAATGATGAAGGAGTGAACAATTAGCATTTTGTATTTCCTCTGGTTGTTATCTTGTAACATTTAAAGACAATGCGGTTGTTATATAAATAAAAATTTGTGGTTTTATTTTTTTTAACTAATGCAATTGCATGAATGTTTGATCCAACCTTATGATGTCAACACAAAGACAAAACTACTTGTGTGGTTCTGTCATTTTTATAATCACTTGTGATCTCCCTAAGAACCTCAAACACTTGTTTCTTTTAAATCTAAAGTATCTTATCGTCTTGCACCGTTCGAGATGCAAGAATTATCAAAACAGCTTCAATAGTTGTCTGATAAAGGATTCATCCGTCCGAACTTTTCACCTTGGAGAAACTCCTGTCCTCTTTGTGAAAAGAAAAATGGATCTTTTCGAATGTATATCGATTAACGTAAGCCTAGTAAGCTTACCATCAAGAATCGATATCCCCTACCTTAAATCAACGATTTCTCCGATCAACTGCATAGCGTTTCATGCTTTTCCAAGATTGATTTGCGTTTTGGGTATCATCAACTTTGTATTCTCGAAGAAGATATTCCCAAAACGGTTTTCTGCATGAAGTATGGCCATTACGAGTTTACAGTCATGCCTTTTGGGTTGACAAATGCTCCAGCCATCTACATGGACTTAATAAATAGAGTCTGCAAGCCTTATTTGGATTAGTTCATCATTGTTGTTATTGATGACATCTTGATCTATTCATGTCCCGAGCCGATCACGATCAACACCTTCGTTGACATTGGAACCCCTAAAGAAGGAACAAACTTTTCGCTAAATCCTCCAAGAGGAAATTTTGGCTTAAAGAAGTTCAATTTTTGGGTCATGTAGTCAACAAGCAGGGTATTCATGTGGATCCATCCAAATTGATGCAATTAAGGATTTGATTCCCAGTATGCTTTAAATACCCGTGTCCAAAGATAACAAATTTAAAGGTCAAATTAAACAATTATGCGAGTATGCGATTATGCGATTATGTGATATGTATTTATGTGTTCTCCTCTATGTTTTTGTGTGATCCGATTTCCAAATCCTCATAGAATCTTTCATATCTTCATATGAGGGATTCATAGTAGGATATTCAAAAGGTACTACCTTAATCCTTATGGGCTTCTACGTGGTAGTTAAGACCCTTAGGTTATATAGTACCATTCCATGATTCGATGAGAGACCCTTGAGTGGTCTAGTTAAAGATTGATTCAAGACCTGGTTAAGAATGGCATGTGATGATACAGCTGAAAGGGCCCTATGGTGGTCCAATCACACTCATCACAGGTTTGTTCATTTGGTTTTACCCTACACATTATAAAATAGACTGTGTGAACTATGCAAGGAATTGTCTAATTATGGACGCGTACATAATTATGAAATTTAGTGCATAGAAACCCAGTAGGATTTATTATGTGTAAGAACCGATAGTGATAAAAATAACAAAATGAGAACGATGTAATGGAGGTACGGTGGACGCACCAATGACACTTCATATACTTGTATATAAGTGTCCCTCTTGCATTGAAAGCATAATGTTATTTAAAGTTACTAGAAGTTCAGAACCCTAACCAGTGTTGTTTTGTCTTTTCAACTTCATGTTTTCAAGCTCTCACAAGTTTCCTCTGATTAAATTTCGGGACGAAATTTCCTAAAGTAGGGGAGACTGTAACACCTGTGCCTCCACGGCCATCAAACAAATACCGAACCAATGAAATATTATATTTCATACTTGGGATTTGTAAAAATATGTGTATCATTTGCACATATCAATTTTTGTTCGATTCCAAACTCTAAATCGCTTTCTGGAAGGTTATACGCGCACCAATGCGTAAATATAACCAGATTAATGCAACAAACACTCCGGAATAGTGA
This sequence comes from Helianthus tuberosus, assembly GCA_030545235.1. NCBI lineage: Eukaryota > Viridiplantae > Streptophyta > Magnoliopsida > Asterales > Asteraceae > Helianthus > Helianthus tuberosus. The sequence continues at coordinate 44,242,787 of CM060429.1, read as the reverse complement.
CATTGTCTTAACATACCTTAAATAACCCTTACATAACTTAGAAATAAGTTTTGAAGGCTTTGGTATGGCAAAAACAAGTTAATTCGTCTACAGGGACTAAATTTGACAAACTGCGAAAGTATGCCAATCTGAACTGTAACAGACATTCCGGAACATGGCCATAAGTTAAACATACCATAAATATCCTTTACATAGCTTAGAAATAGGCTTTGAGGGGTTAGGTGAGCTAAAATAAACTTTAGGGTCATTCGGGGACTAAAAGCGTCAAAAAGTGCATAAGTTTGCACTTTCACGCATATCTTACGTTCGAATACATCCGGACATCCAAAAATTTTAGTGTTAGGCATAAGAAAAATCCATTCGTCGCGTCATTTGGATCGTTTTTCGCGCTTATGCGCATTCCGTCGTAATTAAGCAAACATCGCGTTCGTACGACCAAATGAACCATCATCCGGCATATTTTTGAGCATGTTTCATGTCCACAATGTTTAGGCAACATTTTAGGGCCTTAAAGTTGGCTTTACGGGCCTTAGAAGTGTCGAAAATGGCTTAAAACATCAACAGGGACTGAAACTGTAATTCTGCAAACATATATCTGATCTGCAACTCTCAGGCGGCCCGCCTGAGTTTATGTACATCCTGAAGCGGGCCGCGTCCGCTTCCTGACCAGATTAACTGCATTTAACAGCAGATTGCAGCTGATTGATCCACAACCACACATTCTCAATTGCCTAGTCAGCTGATAAGGATCATTTTTAGCTACCATAAGGTTCCGACACTTGTACGGATGCGATTAAAGCACGGTTTCCATGAAACGATCTTAACGGTTACCCGAAAACTATAAATACCCCACCCCCCATTGCTTCAAAACCACTAGAATCTGATCTTAAAGACTCTAAGTTGGAACCTTTGTTTCATACCTGAGTTATTTCGATCTAGATTAGCATTCGGGGACCCTTCGTAAGTATTCTTTCGTTCTTTTATTGCTTTTCGAGTCTTTTCGAGTCTGAAAGTCAAACTTTGTTTGACTTTCTGCATTGACCAGTTTATGGTCAATGCGAAGTTCGTTTGAACTTCGCAACGTGAGTGTAATCACGTTGGTTATAGTCCCTTGGGACTATGCCTACTGATTACCACGTTGTCTAGGGTCGTAGGGTAAGTGATCTAATAAATCGCTTATACCTTCGAACCCGACCCATTTGGTCGATCATTAGGATCCGACCAAATACATTAGGTGACCATAGTAGGTAGGGAATAATCTTCCGAGGTTATACCTTATGGTCGCTTCGTTTAAGTAGTTGTATGATAGGTAGTTTATATGCCTTAGGTAAATTACCAGAATACCCTTTTCATGTATAATTGGTAATTAAGCATATGTAACCTAAACTTTTGTCACATAAATGATTATGTAACATGTTTAGGCATATAACACTTGTCATAGGACTAGTTAGACGGTCCGAACGCGTTTCACGCGCACGACGCGTTAAAGTAGCATAAGCTACCTTAATGGGTCGCGATGGGTCGAAAGCACTTAGGTTAGGTTTCATGTAGTATGTAGGCCTTGTTAAACCATATCATATGAGTTCCAATACTCATTTGGTTTACCAAGCCTCATCCTATCCGATCTCCCGATTTAAGTCCGGTTTATTTATATAATTTTAGATTGCCGACTGATTCCGTGCTCCCTCTAGCTTTGTTTGGTTGTTGTTCAAGACCACTAAGCATTCTCAGGCGAGTACATTATTCCCCTCTTTTACTGTTTTCAACTATTTTGGGGTGACTCATATGTGCTAAATATCTTAACAATGATTTCAAGAACGATTACAATGGTTTCAAAAACAATTACAATGTGGTTTCAAGAACAATTACAATGGTTTCAAGAACGATTTCAATAAAGTGAACAAACTTGTTGGTTGTAGTTACATAACCAATGACATTCATTAGCAATGATCAAGCCGACCAGTATTAGGTTATGGTACCATAGGATCTGACAAATCCCGTTATTCTCTATACCCATGGTTATGTGTGGGTATTTTGGGTAACGACTGAATCTGTAATTATTAATTTACCCTTTGGTAAGGGTTTGTTAAGAACGAGAACGAGAACGAGTTGGAACGATGAACGAGTCAAGAAGGTTTGAATGTTATTAGAAAATCGACCATAAAGTAGTTTCACAATTTAAAACAAGAACGATTTGAACGATTAAAACAACAAGAACGATTTGAACGATTTCACAAAATGTTTTAACGATTGGGTAAACATTTGGACATGATTTACATTTGATCATGCATTTCCACGAAACATAGTATTGATTTAAACCAAGTTTTACTTCAATACTTTGTTTTGTGCGTTTCACCTATGGTTTAGTTGATGCATTTCACTAGCCATACATATCATTTTGGTTACACATTACATGGTTTACATTTGACACAAACACTTTTGACATTGGTTATACATAACATGATTTACATCTTGACATGAACATTTTGACATATTATTCCAATACATTTGGCAGTTGGTTTACACATAGACATCTTACATTGTTGGTTTGGTTTGAGTAAGTGATTAAGTAACGAAGCGTGTGTAATATGATACAAGCATGGTGGATACACCGCTGGTACTTCCTATATATAAGTGTTTGTATGGTATTACATGTCGTAGCGTTATTTGAATCATTTCAATTTGAGACATATAACATTTCATACAAATAACATACTTTTCACAAGACATTGTTTTACAAACAACTTATCTTATACAAACTCATTTTACATGGTTATTCATTTAAACATGCATTATTCTCTTATTTATACATATCATCTGAACTTATTATTTTTCAAGTGAGTTACAAAGACAAAGCAAATTACAAGGTTCATGACTAAACATTTTCTTAAACAGAAGTCATGAATCTTATTTTCACAAAACCTATGTACTCGCCAACATTTCTTTGCTGACCTCGTTTTCACATGTGTTTTAGGTATTGTTGAAAGATATCGATTGATAGGATGCATGCTCACATAGGACTGGACAAGGCCTTAGTGACTCAATAACAATGATAGACTATGTTTAAATTGTGTATTTAGATTTCCAGACGATGAAATTTTTCAATGTTTAATAAAACGAAACACTTTTTGGTATCCATGGTTATGAAACATTAATTCTGTTGCAACACGCCCCGATGTTTCCGCCGCGATTTGTTGTTTTACGCGGTCGGGGTGTGACAAAACAAACCAAATGTCATACCAAATGTAAGCATGTTATATGAAAATAATGTACTAAATATGCTAAATGAACATACAAAGCAGAAATGTAAAACAATGTGTCCATATGCTGGATGAACATATGCAACAAAAATGCAATGAAAATCAATGTGTCCATATGCTGGATGAACATATGCAACAAAATGTAATATATGAAAATCAATGTGCTAGCATGCTAAGTGAACATACATAGCAAAACATAATGAAATCATGTACTATATGTCTACTAATGAACATAGCAAGTATATGTCATGAAAGCATGAAAAACATGAAAGTAACAAGTAGGCACATGTGTTTCACCCCAAAATGTTTGAAAACAGTAAAAGAGGGGAACTATGTACTCACCTGAGAATGCTTAGAGGTCTTGAATAACAATCAAGCAAAGCTAGAGGGATCACGGAAATCAAACGACACCTAATATAGGTAACTATGTTAATAAACCGGACCTAAATCGGAAGATCGGATAGAATGAGGTTTCGTAAACTAAATGAGTATAGGGACTCATGTAATATGGTTTAACAAAGCCTACATTCTAAATCGAAACCTAACCTAAGTGCTTACGACCCATTACGACCCGTTTAGGTAGCTTACGCTACTTTAACGCGTCGTTCGCGTAAAATGCGTTCGAACCATCTAACTAGTCCTATGACAAGTATTATATGACTTAATATGTCTAATAATGTTACCTAATCAGTTTATATGTAAAAATTTAGGTTTCATATGCTTAAAATGAAATTATGCGTAAAAAGGGAATTTTGGTCATTTTCCTAAGGCATATAAATTACCTATCATATAACTAACTAAACGAAGTGACCATAAGGTATAACCCCGGAAGGTTATTTCCTATACAACTATGGTCACAAAGTATGTTTGGTCGGATCCTAATGATCGACCAAACGGGTCGAGTTCGAAAGTCTAAGCGGTTGTTTAGACCGCTTATCTTACGACCCTATATAAGCACTAAACTAAAAGTGACGAGTTAAACATGTTAAAACATGTTTAACGAAGTTAGAAAACAAGTTTGATATCAAAACAAAGGGTTTTGATACCCAAGAATAGTTTGGTTGCAAAATACGCATAAATGCGTATTTTGACCGAAACTATGAATCGTCACTATGCCTAATCAACGTGGTAATCAGTAGGTATAGTCACAAGGGACTATGACCATCGTGATTACGATCACGTTGCGAAGTTCAAACGAACTTCGTGTTGACCACTGACTGCTCAAAGCAGAAAGTCAAACACTGTTTGACTTTCATGCTTAAAAATGCATAAAAGATGAAAGAATACTTACAAAAGGTCCAAGCTTGAAGATTTGAACTCAAAATTTCTCAGGTATGAAGCCCCACAAGGAGAGCTTCAACTTAGAGAATAATTTGAGAGCAAATGTGCAAGTGAAGGTGATGAAGATGGTGGGTTTATATAGAGTTTGAAGAACCGTTAGGATCGTTCCTCGATAATTGAGCTTCGATCTGGACCATATATGTAAGGCACATGGTTTTGGAATACTAGGGGTGTCCAAAACCATCACACGGTATTGAAAAAGTTACACCAAAGCCCCTGAAATTCAACCTGGGTGTCAAAAATGAGTTTTTTTGTCCAGATGAGGTTGTGGCGTGCCGCCACAGCACAGCTATTAGGCTGTGGCACAGCGCCACCACATGCCAGCTACCAGAAAGTTTGCCAAAATGGCTGAAATGGTCCCTGCAACACTTTTAAGCCATTTTCGACGTGTTTAAACCCCGTTAACTCATTTTCAAGGCTCAATAATGAAGTTAAAGCATAGGGAACATGAAATATGCTTGAAAATATCTCAGATGTCAGTTCGTTTGGTCGTACGGTTGCGTTGTTCGGTTAATTACGACGAAACACGAACGGACACGAAAAACGATCCAAATTACACGACGAATGGAATTTTAACATGCCAATCACTAAAATAAAATATTTTAATTATTACATAAATTTTTGGATGCCCGGATATATTCAGAACGTAAAATATGCGCGAAAATGTAAACTTATGCACTTTTTGACGCTTTTAGTCCCTGTTTGACCAAAAAGTTTATTTTTGCACACCGAACCCCTCAAAGCCTATTTCTAAGATATGTGAAGGATATTTAGGGTATGTTTAACTTATGATCATATTCCAGAAGGTTCGATACCATACGAATTGGCAGACTTTCGCAGTTTGACGCAAATAGTCCCTGCGATCGAATAAACTTGATTTCAACACACCAAACCTTCCAAAACTTATTTCTAAGTTATGTAAAGGTTATTTAAGGTATGTTAAGCCCATGTTACTATTCCGGAGTGTTTTTCGCATTAAACTGATTACGTTTACGCATCGGTTCGCGTATAACTTTCAAGAAAGCGATTTAGAGCTCGAAATCGAACAAGAATTGATATGTGCAATTGATGCACACATTTATACAAATCCCAAGTAAGAAACACAATATTTCATTGGTTTGGTATTTTTTGATGGCCGTGGAGGCACAGATGTCACAGTCTCCCCTACTTTAGGAAATTTCGTCCCGAAATTTATTTAGAGGAAACTTGTGAGAGCTCGAAACATGAAGTCGAAAAGATAAAACAACACTGGTTAGGGTTCTGAACTTCTAGTAACTTTAAATAACATTATGCTTGCAATGTAAGAGGGACACTTATATACAAGTATATGAAGCGCCATTGGTGCGTCCACCGTACCTCCATTACATTGTTCATATTTCGTTATTGTTGCCACTATCGGTTCTTACACATGATAAATCTTACTGTGGTTTTCGTGCACTGAATTTCATAATTATATATGCATCCATAATTACGTAATTCCTTGCATAGTCCACACAGTGCATTTTATAATGTGTAGGGGAAGAAACACAATGAACGAACCTGTGATGATTGTGACTAGAGCACCATAGGGTCCTTTTAATTAAATCAATAAATGATCTCTTTAAATAGACTACCAAGGGGTCTTTTCAGCTATATCATCACATGCCATTCTTAACTGGATTCTGAATCAATCTTTTTAACTAGACCACCCAAAGGGTCTCTTTTGAGTTATGGAATAATACTATATAATCCAAGGGTCTTAACTATTACGTAGAAGCCCATTTAGGATTTAAGGTAGTACCTTTGGATATCCTACTATGAATCCCTCATATGAAGATATGGAAGATTCTACGAGGATTTGGATAACGAAAAAAAATCAGATTACACAAAAACAAAACACATAAAACATAATCACGCAATCACATAATTGTTTAACTTGATCTTTAATTTGTTATCATTTTGTTAATTTGTTTGTTAACTTGAACACGAGTATTTAAAGCACACCAGGAACCCAATCCGTGGATTTCATTTGGCACTTTAAACATTTTCAAGAATCTAACTATGAAGATAGGAAGATCTTAAAAGGAATTCGGCTTTGTCCTTATTGAATCGTAATGTACGTATTAAAGCATACAATGCATTCAATTAAGGACTCCGATTTGAGTGATAATCATCCACAAGGATCTAATTGTGAAGATAAGAAGATCCTATATGGATTTTGGAATTGAATAACGGGAGACGTTTCTAAATCTTGCACTAGATGTGCTTAAGTCGATAACGAGGTCGAATGCTCATGAAGTTGAGGTGCTAGATATGCCAAGGCGACATATCAAGCAGAGTTTGGAGGTTGGGTACTACGTATGTTAAGTCAATCATACGATCAGAATATTTTTGAAAGAAATGCATGGGGTTCTTTGGAAATGTGTTTAATGTTTTTAAAACCTTACGTAATACTTTTGAAATCATGTGGTAGTTGTATTTGGTAAATATGTTTATAAATTGTTTTAAAATCATGTGAGATGAATTTTGAAATTACGTATAGGGTTTTTGAAAACATGGATAATGCTTTTAAAATCATGCACTTGATATATTAAGTAAATATAGTATGTTAAAAATGTTTTCAAACTATATGAAATGTTTTGAAATCATGAAGGCTGTTTTTGAAAAACATATACTAGAATGTAATGATATGGGTATGAGATTGAAAAATTTCCTTAGTTATCTAACCAAGGATTTAAAGTGATATTTTGAATAATCGTCTATAAATTGTCACTTATATTATGTACTTTGTTTCTTAGACTGAAACGTGTACTTAGAATTTTTCGAGGAAATCATGAGCAATCACGTGAATGGGAGAACTACAAGAGTAGTTTGTAAAGAACATAGTTCTTTGGTGTAGGTATCGTAGGGGTATGCCATACACACATGTAACTACACTTGTACATCAGAATTGTGAACAATGATTTATTTATAAACTAAACACATTGTTTCAGAGTTCAAGAAAAACAAAAGAAGCAAAAACATAAGATTCAAATTATTCAAAGCAACAACATCTTCTAATCAGCCAAATGCTCATCCGTGGGTCAGATTTGCATTGACAATCTTTGGTCATTTTTTCCTGAAATAACCCGTCTCGCCACAGATGTAGCAAGTACCAGGAGGAAAACAAGCTTGTGCTGGATCTGCTTGAAGTTGAACAGGGTTCTGAATAGCTTGGTTTAGCACAGTGACTGAATGACAGACTCTTGCCGTATGACCAATAAGTCCACAGTTGAAACATGTTCGGCATTCGACACTGGCATGGTGATGGAGGTTACACTGATTGCACAAAGGAGCAGTTCCCAAGTACGGCTTCTTGACTGGTGGTGTTGCCACCTGGCTAGGTCCTGCTTGATTTGGTGCAACGGCTATAGGATACTTTGAAGCTTTACGCTTCTTTGATTTTGGTGAAGGCTTGGATTCTGTTTCCTTTGGTGATTCTTGAGTAGCTTCATCCTTGAGACGGGACATGGCGACAGCTAATTCAGCAGTCTTCTGGCTTACTACGCCTATTCGTTAGGCAATTTTGGTAGCCTGCTTGTACATTTGAGTGTCGCTGCGATGAAGAGACATTCTAGAGGAACTGGAAGACATAGGAAGAAACAAGTGAAATGTTATCGGATAATCAAAACAGAATGATAACGCATAAAAATTGTGATCATTTGTTTGTTACCTTAGGCAAACAAATGAGACGGTGACTAATCAAAGTAAGCGGGTCATATTAATGTTTCGCGAAGACATGCTTTAGCCTATAAGTGGACACTCACCCCAAGAGTTCCCAGGTAAGAGTGACTGGTCTGATTATGTGGATTTGTACGAACACTCTAGCCTTAGACAGAAAGCTCGGGATACAGGCATCCACTCTTCCAGATTGCACGTGTTCACATTATAAGACCCAAACTTTGATGAGATTTGAAAACTTTGAAGGTTCAAAACCTTATAATAAATCATCATAGAACAGATGATTGGTTTTCAAAGCGGCTTTGAAATTTGTGTTCTTGTTGTGGTTGTCACTTAAGGATAAGTGACGGTATTGTTTTAAGATCTAAACACAAGAATCTTATGTTAGGGTCCTAGGAAGGTTATAGACTATGTCAAAGAATTACGAATAACCTAATTCCCTATAACTATGAGCTCTGATACCAACTCTTCTGTCACACCCCGACCGCGTAAAACAACAAACCGGGGCGGAATCATCGGTGTCACACCCCGACCGCGTAAAACAACAAATCGCGGCGGAAACATCGGGGCGTGTTGCAACAGAATTAATGTTTCATAACCATGGATATCAAAAGTGTTTCGTTTTATTAAACATTGAATAGTTACATCGTTTGGAAATCTAAATACACAATTTAAACATAATCTATCATTGTTATTGAGTCACTAAGGCCTTGTCCAGTCCTATGTGAGCATGCATCTTATCAATCGATATCATTCAACAATACCTGAAACATATGTGAAAACGAGGTCAGCAAAGAAATGCTGGCGAGTACATAGGTTTTGTGAAAATAAGATTCATGACTTCTGTTTTAAGAAAATGTTTAGTCATGAACCTTGTAATTTGCTTTGTCTTTGTAAATCATTTGAAAAATAATAAGTTCAAGTGATATGTATAAATAAGAGAATAATGCATGATTAAATGAATAACCATGTAAAATGAGTTTGTATAAGATAAGTTGTTTGTAAATAATTGTCTTGTGAAAAGTATGTTACTTGTATAAAATGTTCTATGTCTCAAACTGAAATGATTCAAATAACGCTACAATATGTAATACCATACAAACACTTATATATAGGAAGTACCAGCGGCGTATCCACCATGCTTGTATCATATTCCACACGCATTGTTACTTAATCACTTAGTCAAACCAAACCACCAAAGTAATGTTCATGCCCAATGTAAATCATGTAATATGTATAACCAAAACCCAATCGTATATCGCTTTGAAGCCAATCGTTTACCCAATCGTTAAAACATTGTGTGAAAACCAATTGTTTACCCAATCGTTAAATTCGTTTTAGGTCGTGAAACTACTTAAATGGTCGTCTCGCTAATAACATTCAAACCTTCTTGACTCGCATTAATAAACCCTTACCAAAGGATAGATTAACAATTCGCATTAATAAACCCTTACCAAAGGATAGATTAACATCTCGCATTAATAAACCCTTACCAAAGAGTAAATTAACAATTACAGATTCAGTCGCTACCCACAACACCCACACATAACTACGGGTGTAGTAAACAACGAGATTTGTCAGATCCTATGGTACCATAACCTAATACTGGTCGGCTTGATCATTGCTAATGAATGTCATTTGTTATGTAACCCAACCAACAAGTTCGTTCACATTATCGAAATCGTTATTAGTTTTGTATAAATCGTCTTAATCGTTTTTGAAACCATCGTTATAACATCGAAAATCGTTTTGATACCATCGTTAAAACCTTGAAAACATTTAGCACATATGAGTCACCCCAAAACAATTGAAAGCAGTAAAATAGGGAAATAATGTACTCGCCTGAGAATGCTTAGAGGTCTTGAACAACAACCAAACAAAGCTAGAGAGAGCACGTAATCAGTCGACAATCTAAAACTATATAAATAAACCGGACTTAAATCGGGAGATCGGATAGGATGAGGCTTGGTAAACCAAATGAGTATTGGAACTCATATGATATGGTTTAACAAGGCCTACATACTACAATGAAACCAAACCTAAGTGCTTTCGACCCATCGCGACCCATTAAGGTAACATACGCTACTTTAACGCGTCGTGCGCGCAAAGCGCGTTCGAGACGTCTAACTAGTCCTATGACAAGTATTTATATGCCTAAACGTGTTTAATTATGTTGTATAATCAGTTATGTACAAAAGTTTAGGTTACATAAGCTTAATTACCAATTATACATGAAAAGGGTATTCTGGTAATTTACCTAAGGCATATAAACTACCTATCATACAACTATTCAAACGAAGCGACCATAGGGTATAACCTCGGGAGGTTATTCCCTACCTACTATGGTCACCTAATGTATTTGGTCGGATCTTAATGATCGACCAAACTGGGTCGGGTTCGAAGGTATAAGCGATTTATTAGATCGCTTACCCTACGACCCTAGACAACGTGGTAATCAGTAGGCATAGTCCCAAGGGACTATAACCAACGTGATTACACTCACGTTGCGAAGTTCAAACGAACTTCGCATTGACCATAACTGGTCAATGTAGAAAGTCAAACAAAGTTTGACTTTCAGACTCGAAAGACTCGAAAAGCAATAAAAGAACGAAAGAATACTTACGAAGGGTCCCCGAATGCTAACTTCGATTCAAAAATCTCAGGTATGAAACAATAGTTTCAACTTAGAGTTTCTCAAATCAAAGTTCTTGTAATTTTGAAGCATGGGGGGTGGGGTATTTATAGGATTTCCCGAACCGTTAGGATCGTTTCTTGGAAAAAGTGCTTCAATCTTGGCCATACACTAGCACCCATGGTATTGTAATACCATGTGCCCAAAATACCAGCCCATAGATTCCCAAAACCATGTGCAACAAGTGGGAAGGACTAGATTCGATGTATAAGCAAACATCTTTCAGAAATGTCAGTTTTGGTCCCTGTTATGTGTTTATGCCATTTCCGACACTTCTAAGGCCCGTAAAGCCAACTTTAAGGCCCTAAAATGATGTCTAAACATTGTGGACATGAAACATACTCAAAAATATGCCGGGTGTTGGTTCGTTTGGTCGTACGAACGCGATGTTCGCTTAATTACGACGGAATGCGCATAAGCGCGAAAAACGATCCAAATGACGCAACGAATGGATTTTTGGTAATCCAAACACTAAAGCATAATATAGTCATGCTTACATAAATTTTTGGATGTCCGGATGTATTCAGAACGTAAGTTATGCGCGAAAATGCAAACTTGTGCACTTTTTGACACTTTTAGTCCCTGAATGACCCAAAAGTTTATTTTAGCACACCGAACACCTCAAAGCTTATTTCTAAGCTATGTAAAGGATATTTATGGTATGTTTAACTTATGTTCATGTTCCGGAATGTCTGTTACAGTTCAAATTGGCATACTTTCGCAGTTTGTCAACTTTAGTCCCTGTAAGCGATTTAACTTGATTTTGCCATACCAAAGCCTTCAAAACTTATTTCTAAGTTATGTAAAGGTTATTTAAGGTATGTTAAGCCTATGTCACTATTCCGGAGTGTTTGTTGCATTAAACTGGTTATATTTACGCATCGGTGCGCGTATAACCTTCCAGAAAGCGATTTAGAGTTTGAAATTGAACAAGAATTGATATGTGCAAATGATACACATATTTTTACAAATCCCAAGTATGAAATATAATATTTCATTGGTTTGGTATTTGTTTGATGGCCGTGGAGGCACAGGTGTTACAGTCTCCCCTACTTTAGGAAATTTCGTCCCGAAATTTATTTAGAGGAAACTTGTGAGAGTTTAAAACATGAAGTTGAAAAGACCGAACAACATTGGTTAGGGTTCTGAACTTCTAGTAACTTTAATAACATCATGCTTGCAATGTAAGAGGGATACTTATATACAAGTATATGAAGCATCATTGGTGCGTCCACCGTGCCTCCATTACATTGTTATCATTTTATTATTGTTGTCACTATCGGTTCTTACACATAGTAAACCTTACTGGGTTTCTGTGCACTAAATTTCATAATTATGTACGCGTCCATAATTAGACAATTCCTTGCACAGTTCACACAGTCTATTTTATAATGTGTAGGGTAAAACCAAATGAACAAACCTGTGATGAGTGTGACTGGACCACCATAGGGTCCTTTCAGCTGTATCATCACATGCCATTCTTAACCAGATCTTGAATCAATCTTTTTGACTAGACCACTAGAGGGTCTCTCATCGAATCATGGAATGGTACTATATAACCCAAGGGTCTTAACTACCAGGTAGAAGCCCATAAGGATTTAAGGTAGTACCTTTTGAATATCCTACTATGAATCCCTCATATGAAAACATGAAAGATTCTATGAGGATTTGAAAATCGGATCACACAAAATCATAGAGGAGAACACATAAACACATATCACATAACCACAAAATTGTTCGTTAATTTGTCTTGTAAATTGCGTACATACATTTAAAGCACACTAGGAATCCATTCCGTGGATTTCATTTGGTACTTTAAACGTTATCAAGAATCCAACTATAAAGATAGAAAGATTCAAAAAGAAAATTCGATTTCGATTATTAGGAACCGAAATGTTCGAATTAAGGTACATAAGGAATCCAATTAAGGACTCTGATTTGAATGATAATCATCCACAAGGATCTAATTGTGAAGATAAAAAGATCCCATATGAATTTTTGAAGTTGAAGATGTTTTGAAACCTTGCACTGGATGTGCTTAGGTCAAAACATGATGTAAAATGCTTATGAAGTTGAGATGCTCGATATGTCAAGGCGACATATGAAGCAGAATTTTGAAGGTTAAGTCAATGTATGAGGAAAGTATTTTTGAAAACTATGCATGGGGTTCTTTTAAGAAAAATGTGTTTAACGTTTTTGAAACCTTATATATAATACTTTTGAAATCATAAAGTAGGTGTATTAGATAGATATATTTACAAAAATGTTTTAAAATCATGCGAGATGAATTTTTAAATTATGTATAAGGTTTTTGAAAGACATGAATGATGCTTTTCGAAATCATGCACTTGATAATAAAATGTATTGTGTTAATATTGTCTTCAGACTATATGAAATATTTTGAAATTAGGAAGGTTGGTTTTGATAACATGGTCAATGTTTTTGAAATAACATAGACAATGCATCTAGAAAAAATTTGTTTTCAAACTATATGAAATGTTTTGAGATCATGAAGATTGTTTTGAAATACTTGTACTGTATATGTTGAAAAAAATCAAAACGGAATGGGTATGAGATTTGAAAATACCCTTAGTTATCTAACCAAGGATTTAAAGGCACAGATGTGCGAAAAGCACGATTACTCATAATGTCACTTAATTTTCTGTACTTTGTTTCTTAGAGTGAAACGAGTACTTAAAAATTTCGAGGGAATCATGAGCGATCATGGCGAAGTTCTGAGAAGCCTTTCGCTTCTTTGACTTCTTAGGGGATCGTTCATCCATGGTCTTTGATTCCTCGATTGGTTTCTTGGCTGACGGTGTTGTCGCCTGACTAGGTCCTGCCTGTCTTGGTGACTCTTGAGTGGCTTCATCCTGGAGATGATACTTGGCAGTAGCTAATTCAACAGTCTTTAGGACTACTTCGCCTATTCGCTGAGCGAATTTGGCTGCTTGCTCAGATATCTGGGCGTCATCGTGATGAAGAGACATTCTTGAAGAAAAAGAAAGGCATAGGGAGAAACAGGTGAAAGATTATTGGACATTCAAAACAGAATGATAACGCATGAAAATTGCGATCATTTGTTTGTTACCTAAGGCAAACAAATGAGACGGTGACTAATCAAAGTAAATGGGTCAAAAATAATGTATCGCGAAGACATGCTCGCCTATAAGTGAACACTCATCCCAAGAATTCCCAGGTAAGCACAACTGGTCTCGCGTCTGATGAGATGTATACGAAGTGCTTGCCTAGACAGAAAACCCAGAATACAGGCATTCACCCTTCCAGTTTGCACGTGTTCACATCATTTAAAACCCAAAACCTTGACGAAGTTTTGAAAACTCAAAGGGGTTCAAAACCATATAATAGAGAGTTCAAAACCTTACAATAGAGGGTTCAAAACCTTACAATAGAGGGTTCAAAACCTAGTAATCAATCATCCTAGAACAGATGATTAGTTTTCAAAGCGGTTTTGAAATTTATGTTCTTGTTGTGGTTGTCACCTAAGGATAGGTGACAGTATTGTTTTATGACTAAACGCAAGTAAACTCGCGTTAGGGTCCTAAGAAGGTTATAGACTAGGTCAAAGCATTACTAATAACCTAATTCCCTATAACCATTGGCTCTGATACCATCTTTCTGTCACACCCCGACCGCGTAAAACAACAAATCGCGGCGGAAACATCGGGGCGTGTTGCAACAGAATTAATGTTTCATAACCATGGATATCAAAAGTGTTTCGTTTTATTAAACATTGAATAGTTACATCGTTTGGAAATCTAAATACACAATTTAAACATAATCTATCATTGTTATTGAGTCACTAAGGCCTTGTCCAGTCCTATGTGAGCATGCATCTTATCAATCGATATCATTCAACAATACCTGAAACATATGTGAAAACGAGGTCAGCAAAGAAATGCTGGCGAGTACATAGGTTTTGTGAAAATAAGATTCATGACTTCTGTTTTAAGAAAATGTTTAGTCATGAACCTTGTAATTTGCTTTGTCTTTGTAAATCATTTGAAAAATAATAAGTTCAAGTGATATGTATAAATAAGAGAATAATGCATGATTAAATGAATAACCATGTAAAATGAGTTTGTATAAGATAAGTTGTTTGTAAATAATTGTCTTGTGAAAAGTATGTTACTTGTATAAAATGTTCTATGTCTCAAACTGAAATGATTCAAATAACGCTACAATATGAAATACCATACAAACACTTATATATAGGAAGTACCAGCGGCGTATCCACCATGCTTGTATCATATTCCACACGCATTGTTACTTAATCACTTAGTCAAACCAAACCACCAAGGTAATGTTCATGCCCAATGTAAATCATGTAATATGTATAACCAAAACCCAATCGTATATCGCTTTGAAGCCAATCGTTTACCCAATCGTTAAAACATTGTGTGAAAACCAATTGTTTACCCAATCGTTAAATTCGTTTTAGGTCGTGAAACTACTTAAATGGTCGTCTCGCTAATAACATTCAAACCTTCTTGACTCGCATTAATAAACCCTTACCAAAGGATAGATTAACAATTCGCATTAATAAACCCTTACCAAAGGATAGATTAACATCTCGCATTAATAAACCCTTACCAAAGAGTAAATTAACAATTACAGATTCAGTCGCTACCCACAACACCCACACATAACTACGGGTGTAGTAAACAACGGGATTTGTTAGATCCTATGGTACCATAACCTAATACTGGTCGGCTTGATCATTGCTAATGAATGTCATTTGTTATGTAACCCAACCAAGAAGTTCGTTCACATTATCGAAATCGTTATTAGTTTTGTATAAATCGTCTTAATCGTTTTTGAAACCATCGTTATAACATCGAAAATCGTTTTGATACCATCGTTAAAACCTTGAAAACATTTAGCACATATGAGTCACCCCAAAACAATTGAAAGCAGTAAAATAGGGGAATAATGTACTCGCCTGAGAATGCTTAGAGGTCTTGAACAACAACCAAACAAAGCTAGAGAGAGCACGGAATCAGTCGACAATCTAAAACTATATAAATAAACCGGACTTAAATCGGGAGATCGGATAGGATGAGGCTTGGTAAACCAAATGAGTATTGGAACTCATATGATATGGTTTAACAAGGCCTACATACTACAATGAAACCAAACCTAAGTGCTTTCGACCCATCGCGACCCATTAAGGTAACATACGCTACTTTAACGCGTCGTGCGCGCAAAGCGCGTTCGAGACGTCTAACTAGTCCTATGACAAGTATTTATATGCCTAAACGTGTTTAATTATGTTGTATAATCAGTTATGTACAAAAGTTTAGGTTACATAAGCTTAATTACCAATTATACATGAAAAGGGTATTCTGGTAATTTACCTAAGGCATATAAACTACCTATCATACAACTATTCAAACGAAGCGACCATAGGGTATAACCTCGGGAGGTTATTCCCTACCTACTATGGTCACCTAATGTATTTGGTCGGATCTTAATGATCGACCAAACTGGGTCGGGTTCGAAGGTATAAGCGATTTATTAGATCGCTTACCCTACGACCCTAGACAACGTGGTAATCAGTAGGCATAGTCCCAAGGGACTATAACCAACGTGATTACACTCACGTTGCGAAGTTCAAACGAACTTCGCATTGACCATAACTGGTCAATGTAGAAAGTCAAACAAAGTTTGACTTTCAGACTCGAAAGACTCGAAAAGCAATAAAAGAACGAAAGAATACTTACGAAGGGTCCCTGAATGCTAACTTCGATTCAAAAATCTCAGGTATGAAACAATAGTTTCAACTTAGAGTTTCTCAAATCAAAGTTCTTGTAATTTTGAAGCATGGGGGGTGGGGTATTTATAGGATTTCCCGAACCGTTAGGATCGTTTCTTGGAAAAAGTGCTTCAATCTTGGCCATACACTAGCACCCATGGTATTGTAATACCATGTGCCCAAAATACCAGCCCATAGATTCCCAAAACCATGTGCAACAAGTGGGAAGGACTAGATTCGATGTATAAGCAAACATCTTTCAGAAATGTCAGTTTTGGTCCCTGTTATGTGTTTATGCCATTTCCGACACTTCTAAGGCCCGTAAAGCCAACTTTAAGGCCCTAAAATGATGTCTAAACATTGTGGACATGAAACATACTCAAAAATATGCCGGGTGTTGGTTCGTTTGGTCGTACGAACGCGATGTTCGCTTAATTACGACGGAATGCGCATAAGCGCGAAAAACGATCCAAATGACGCAACGAATGGATTTTTGGTAATCCAAACACTAAAGCATAATATAGTCATGCTTACATAAATTTTTGGATGTCCGGATGTATTCAGAACGTAAGTTATGCGCGAAAATGCAAACTTGTGCACTTTTTGACACTTTTAGTCCCTGAATGACCCAAAAGTTTATTTTAGCACACCGAACACCTCAAAGCTTATTTCTAAGCTATGTAAAGGATATTTATGGTATGTTTAACTTATGTTCATGTTCCGGAATGTCTGTTACAGTTCAAATTGGCATACTTTCGCAGTTTGTCAACTTTAGTCCCTGTAAGCGATTTAACTTGATTTTGCCATACCAAAGCCTTCAAAACTTATTTCTAAGTTATGTAAAGGTTATTTAAGGTATGTTAAGCCTATGTCACTATTCCGGAGTGTTTGTTGCATTAAACTGGTTATATTTACGCATCGGTGCGCGTATAACCTTCCAGAAAGCGATTTAGAGTTTGAAATTGAACAAGAATTGATATGTGCAAATGATACACATATTTTTACAAATCCCAAGTATGAAATATAATATTTCATTGGTTTGGTATTTGTTTGATGGCCGTGGAGGCACAGGTGTTACAATCGGGGAGTGTCGTAACAGAATCATTGTTTCATAACACATGGAAATTTAAGTTTTGTTTTATTGAATTAAAAGAGGTTACAATGTCTTAAAAACAAATAAACAAAACATAATTAACTAGACTTGCATCTTTTATTGTCAATAAGGCCCAAGTCCGCCTACGTGTATCTTGATTAATCCTATGCATCAGCTCCTGAAAACACATGTGAAAATAGGTACGTCAGCATAAAAATGCCTGTGAGATACATAGGTTTTATTAAAATAGGATTCATGACTTGTAAGTTTAAAGAAAATGTTTAACAAAAGTTAGTCATGAACCTTAAAATATTTTCTTTTAGAAATCATACGAAAATCGATAAGAAAACAGATGATATAAAAGAATAATACATAGATGAGTAAATAATCAAGTAAAAATGAGTTTGTATAAAAATATGTTGTTTGTAAAACAATGTTTTGTAAAGATATGTTAATTGTGTAAAATGGAATATGTCAAAATTGAAATGGTTTAAATAACGCTACGATATGTAATATCATAAAAGCACTTATATATAGGAAGTACCAGTGGCGTATCCACCATGCTTTTATCATATTATACACGCCTCGTTATTTAAATCACTTACTCAAACAAACCACCAATGTAAGAATGTTCATGTATAACCAAATGTAATGTATTGTGAATAAAAAGCATTTACTAAATAAAAGCATTTACTCAACCCTATAAGAAAGAAATGTACAAAACAATGTATTTGATAAATCATAATTTAAATCAAAAGTTATGTTTTGTAAAATGCATGCTTTATTGATACAAACATCTACGTGGTAATGTTCTAACGTCTACATTCAAGCCTTGCGACTGTGGCGACAAACCCTTAAACCAATTAAAGGTCTATCTAAATTCTGTATATCGAATTCGGTCTTTCCTTCAACCCAAACAAACCTAGGATTTCAGAAATGGGAGTTGTCAATTCCTATGGTACCACTACCTACTAACGAACGACATGATCGGTGTTAATGAATGTATAATTGACCCGTTAAACAAACCAAATGTCATACCAAATGTAAGCATGTTGTATGAAAATAATGTACTAAATTTTCTAAATGAACATACAAAGTAGAAATGTAAAACAATGTGTCCATATGCTGGATGAACATAGGCAACAAAAATGCAATGAAAATCAATGTGTCCATATGCTGGATGAACATATGCAACAAAATGTTATATATGAAAATCAATGTGCTAGCATGCTACGTGAACATACATAGCAAAACATAATGAAATCATGTACTATATATGTACTAATGAACATAGCAAGTATATGTCATGAAAGCATGAAAAACATGAAAGTAACATGTAGGCACATGTGTTTCACCCCAAAATGTTTGAAAACAGTAAAAGAGGGGAACTATGTACTCACCTGAGAATGCTTAGAAGTCTTGAATAACAACCAAGCAAAGCTAGAGGGATCACGAAAATCAAACGACACCTAATATAGGTAACTATGTTAATAAACCGGACCTAAATCGAAAGATCAGATAGAATGAGATTTTGTAAACCAAATGAGTATAGGGACTCATGTAATATGGTTTAACAAATCCTACATTCTAAATCGAAACCTAACCTAAGTGCTTACTGTTATGGGTGAAATTCTGAGCCCATATCCTGACACTATATCTTGATTTTATGATAGCCGATTACGATCAGGATACCGGACCAGGATATTGGTAACATCCTGAGGCAGTATCCTGAGTATTACTAACAATTTGCTTGTAAACGTTGGTTACAAGGGACTAACGTTCATGAGGACCAAGTCATCCTGAAAACCCGCTCAAATTGGTTAGGATCAGGACGTTGATGGCGGGAAAATAGCTCTTGTAATGGACAACATTGAAGAAAGGCATATTTTATGGGAGTTACGGATGCTGGTCAAAGCTATTAATGTTGTAACGGTTATGGAAGCTTAAATCCCGGATTTATAGTTAATATGCACGTGGAGAACGAGTTGAAACAGCCCCCCAACATTCAGAAGGGCATATTCCAAGTATCTTGGATTTTTAGCATAATATCCCGGATTTTTAGCATAGTTAGTTATTTTCTCTTGCTATATATAGGATTGATCTATCAGATAGGACACACACAATTTATCAACCACTCTTGCTCTCTACTAGCTGCAATCACTCACAAACACTCATACTTGTATTCAAATCGCATTGTAACACCTAGTCGATCCGTATCATATCCAGCACTGTATCCTGGTTATTCAAGCAATAAGAAGAACAAGGCAGCCGATGATTGTCAGCTCCCGAGGTTTTATGCCGGAGATATAGATTGATCAAGGGCTTTCCTCGTACATCACGTGTCAACCTTTATATTTTTGCTCATTGTTTGATTATTGGTATAGTCTGATATCCTCGGGCTATATCCTGAAACTGTTTTTGCAAACTAACAAACCTATATATTTTTCACAAAGTATTACTAGCACACTACCTCACAAAACTAATTTGATCACTAAATTGCTTCGGTAATTTTTGACCAAAACAATTTGGCGCCCACCGTGGGGCAAGTGGTGTTATTTCTACTAAAAGCTTTTGCAAAATCATTACTTGGTTTTCTATTTTCAAAAATTTTTGCTACACTATTTTCAATGGCCTCGAGATCAAACATGAGCTCTTCCACCATGTCTGCTACAACCTCTGCAACAATTGGTTTGGTGCTTCCACCACCTCCTCCGAGAACGCAAGCCTCTTCACAGGGAACTGAAATTCATGTGGCTCGGGATGTTATCCCTGCTCGCAATATTCAGGGATCCGCTCCTGTTTTGGCCTCTAATGAAGAAATTCTAACTTTGTTTGGTAGTATACAGGAACAGATGAGGCAACAACAAGAGACCAACCAAATGCTGATGAGAGAGATACAACTCTTGAAATCCAGCTCAAGCAGGCCCGCTGAGGATACTGTCACTCCCTCGCAGCCCATAGCTTTGAACTTCAGTTCTGCAGTATATACTGAGGATAACAGGGGGAATATTGTGCCTAGCCATTCCCAGAGTCATATTCTTGAGATACCCTCTTCGGTTAGGGTGTCAACTGTGAGAAGTTCAGGATATGCTTCAGGATATGGCCAGAATCCTCAGACTGGTAACATATCTAATAATAATAATAATACTCTTGCTACTAACAATCTTGGATCTTCGCAGGATACAGGTGTGACGTCGGCACTCTCTAGAGAACTTCAAAAGCTGAAGGATATGATATCAAGTGTGCCTGGGATAGTGCAGCATATACCGAAAGTATCACGGGATAGTCACAACATATCCCGCTTTGCTCACCCCATTTGTGATGGGGAAATCCCAAAGAGATTCCAGACTCCTAACATGAAGCTGTATGATGGGACGACGGATCCTAAGGAGCATATTGCCCAGTATAGGGAGAGGATGGGGATTAACCCTATCCCGTTGGATCTTAAAGAAGCATGCTTGTGCATGGGTTTCGGTTCTACCCTAACAGGATCAGCCTTGAAATGGCTTCTAAATGTTCCACCTCATTCAATTACATCGTTTGCTCACTAAGTCAATTTATTTAACAGTCAATTTTCTTATAGTCGAAGTTTTGAAAAACTGATCAGTGATCTCTACAGGATAACTCGAGGACCTCAGGATTCCTTAATTCCTTAAGAGATTATGTGAACAAGTTTAGCCGGGAATCCTTAGATATCCCACATCTTGATGTTGCAATAGCTGTGCAGGCTTTCAAGATGGGATTACAAAAAGATTCTCAATTTTACCAGGATCTTGTAATGAATCCCTGCAGGAACCTGGATGAAGCTCGGAACAGAGCTTTAAGATATATTCGACTGGAGGACGACAAAAAGATGCAAGAGAGGATGAATTCATCCACAACCTATGAATCAACCAACAGGAAGTCAGAATCCTCGTACAAACCATATCGCTCTAAGACATATGGCAGGAATGACAGCAAGAAAGTGAATGTTGTTGAAGACGAGGATCCTGAGTTGTCAGAATATTGTTTTTCTGTTAATATACCTGAACTGATATATGCTATGCAGGGTTTAGGAGACAAAGCGAGATGGCCTAGAAAGAACCAACAGAAAGCTGATTGGAAGGATAAGTCCAAGTGGTGTGCCTTCCATGAGGATTTCGGACATGTTACGGAGGATTGCATTGCTCTAAGGAAGGAAATAAGCTATCTCTTGAGCAAGGGATATCTGAAGGACCTCCTGGGCAAAAAGAAGAATAAGGAAGAGGATACATGGGCACCCTGCCCAAATGTGATGTATGCTAGTTTCATCATGCCGGCCAGTGTAGGTTTAGGAAATGTGAAACCTGTGGAAAGAATGGTCATTCGAAGGAAACGTGCTGGGTTGGTAATGGTCGTGGGAATGGCTGTCAGAGAGGAAATGGAAATGGCAGTGGCAATGGTAACCGTGGTGGAAACTGTTATGGGAATAGGAATAACCAGGGAGGTAATGGAAACCGGAATGGAAACTGAAACCAGGCAGGAAATGGAAACCGCGGAGGAAATAATAACAACAATCAAGAAAGACGCAACCAAAACAACAATCAGGGTGGTACTGGGAATGGTCAAGGTTGCTTTAGCTGTAGTGATGTAGGGCACTTTAAGCGGGATTGCCTAAAGAACAACCAAGCCCAGGGAAGAGTCTTCAACATTGGAGCTAGAGAAGCTCGTCAGGATCCAAACGTAGTCACTGGTACGTTCCCTATCAATCACCATTTTGCATCTGTGCTATTTGATACCGGTGCCGACTATAGTTTCGTATCCCTAGAATTTAAGAATATACTTGGGTTGGTTGCAAGTAAGTTAGATATCCCGTACTCGATAGAACTAGCTAATGGGAAGCTAGTTGAAGCTAGTGAAGTAATTAGAGGCTGTGTGATAGAGCTTGGAGAGTGTGAGTTTACGCTTGATCTGCTGCCAGTTGAGTTGGGAAGCTTCGACGTAGTAGTTGGGATGGATTGGTTGTCAAGTAATCAAGCTGAGATCGTATGTCATGAGAAGATTATCCGCATCCCGTTGGCGAATGAAGAGACGATCGTGATTCATGGGGAGAAGCAGGATACACCTCTTCAGATCATTAGTTGTTTGAAGGCCCGAAAGTTTTTGCGTAGAGGATGTGTTGCCTTCTTAGCTCACGTTGTTGATAAAGAAGCCGAAGAACCGAAGCTCGAAGATATCCCTGTGGTGAGGGAATATCCTGAAGTCTTCCCCGAAGACTTGCCAGGATTACCGCCCCAATGACAAGTCGAATTCCATATTGACTTGGTTCCAGGCGCCGCACCTGTAGCCAAAGCACCTTATCGACTTGCGCCGTCAGAGATGCAAGAGTTATCAACGGAGCTTCAGGAGCTTCTGGACAAGGGATTCATTAGACCCAGCTTCTCGCCTTGGGGAGCTCCAGTTCTGTTCGTCAAGAAGAAGGACGGTAGTTTTTGTATGTGCATTGACTACCGAGAGCTGAACAAGCTAACCGTCAAGAATCGGTATCCTTTGTCGAGGATTGATGATTTATCCGATCAACTTCAGGGTTCGAGTTACTACTCCAAGATCGATCTTCAATCAGGTTATCACCAGCTACTGATACAAGAAGAGAGTGTACCTAAGACTGCCTTCAGAACTCGTTATGGACATTACGAGTTTCTAGTAATGCCGTTTGGTTTAACAAACGCACCAGCAGTATTTATGGACTTGATGAACCGAGTTTGCAAGCCATATCTCGATAAATTCGTGATTGTATTTATCGACGATATTTTGATTTATTCGCGGACAAAAGAAGACCATGAACAACACCTTAGAGCCATCTTAGAGCTGCGAAAGAGGGAGAAGCTCTATGCTAAGTTCTCGAAGTGCGAGTTCTGGTTACGCGAAGTACAGTTCCTCGGTCATGTGGTAAACGAGGATGGAATTCATGTGGATCCCACCAAGATCAAAACGATTAAGAATTGGGAAACTCCGAAGTCGCCAACTGAGATCCGTCAGTTTTTGGGTTTAGCAGGGTACTATCGCAGATTCATTGAGGATTTTTCCAAAATCGCTCAACCGCTGACCTCCCTTACTCAAAAGGATAAGAAGTATGAATGGGGAGATAAACAAGAAGAAGCTTTTCAGCTGCTTAAGAATAAGCTTTGCAATGCACCTATTTTATCCCTACCCGAAGGAACCAACGACTTCGTGGTATACTGTGATGCCTCGCATCAGGGATTGGGCTGTGTGCTTATGCAGCGACAAAAGGTTATCGCTTATGCTCGCGCCAGTTAAAGGTTCATGAGAAAAATTACACTACACATGATTTGGAAATAGGCACAGTGGTGTTTTCTTTGAAGATTTGGTGACATTATCTGTATGGTACTCGCTGCACTATATTTACAAATCACAAGAGCCTTCAGCACATATTCGATCAGAAAGAGCTTAATATGAGACAGCGACGTTGGGTTGAGTTGTTAAATGATTATGATTACGAAATCAAATATCATCTAGGGAAGGCGAATGTGGTGGCAGACGTGTTGAGTCGCAAAGAAAGGATTAAGCCCATAAGGGTTAGGGTTTTAGAGATGATTATCCAGATAGACCTCTCGTTGTGAGTTCGTGCTGCACAAAGAGAAGCTCTCAAGAAAGAAAACTTAAAGGCTGAATATCTCCGTGGGATGGAGAAAAAGTTGGTACCCAATGAGGAAGGAACCTTGTATTTTATGGGATGAATTTAGGTTCCGCTTTTTGGTGGTCTTAAAGATGTTATTTTCGATGAAGCTCATAAATCGAGGTACTCGATCCATCCAGGATCTGACAAGATGTACCAAGATTTGAAGGATTATTACTGGTGGCCAAGACTTAAGGGCGATGTGGCTACTTATGTTGGAAAGTGTTTGACTTGTGCCAAGGTGAAGGCCGAGTATCAAAAGCCTTCAGGTCTTCTGCAGCAACCTGAGATACCTATGTGGAAATGGGAACATATCTCAATGGATTTCATAACAAAGTTCCCCAAGACTCCTAGAGGTCATGATACGATTTGGGTAATCGTGGACCGTTTGACAAAGTCTGCGCACTTCTTGCCGATCAGAGAAAAGGATAACACAGGTAAGCTAGCTGAGCTGTACCTAAGGGAGATAGTCGCACGTCATGGAGTGCCTATCTCGATTATATCGGACAGAGATGGAAGATTTGTGTCAAGGATTTGGCAATCCTTTCAAGAAGCTTTTGGTTCTTAGTTGAATCTGGGTACAGCTTTTCATCCACAGACAGACGGTCAAAGTGAGAGATCGATTCAGATGCTTGAAGATATGCTACGTGCTTGCGTAATGGACTTGGGTGGCAGCTGGGATACTCACCTACCTTTGGTTGAGTTTTCCTATAACAACAACTACCATACAAGCATCCAAGCTGCACCGTTCGATGCTCTCTACGGACGCAAGTGTCGATCACCGTTGTGCTGGGCAGATGTAGGTGATAGACAGCTGGTTGGTCCCGAACTGGTCCAAGAGACAACTGATAAGATCATGCAGATCCGAGAGCGCATCAAGGCGGCTCATGATCGATAGAAGAGTTATGCGGACCAAAGACGAAAACCTTGGGAATTTGAAGTGGGTGATATGGTTTTGTTGAAAGTATCAACTTGGAAAGGTGTAGCACGCTTTGGGAAGCGTGGTAAGTTGAACCCACGTTATATCAGACCGTTCAAAATCCTGGAAAGGGTTGGTTCTGTAGCCTACAAGATGGAGTTACCGACAGAACTTAATGGTGTTCATGATGCATTCCATGTATCTAATTTGAAGAAAAGTCCAACTCAAGAGACAGTGGTTATCCCTGCTGACGAAGTTCACATAGAAGATACACTCCACTTTACCGAAGAACCCGTTGAGGTTACTGATTGGAAGGTTAACAAGACTCGGAGGAGTAGTGTTAAACTCGTCATGGTTCGATGGAATGCGCGTCACGGCCCAGAGTTCACTTGGGAGCGTGAAGACCGTATGAAAGCTAAATACCCGCATTTGTTCCCCAACTCCCCTACAGCTAGTAGTAAAGCTTAAAATTTCGGGGCGAAATTTTCTTAATAGGGGGAGAATGTGACAACTGTCAAAATTCCAGGTTTCCGTACAACTATTAAACCATGATTAGTGCTTAATGACTGTGCTGAATTATAATTAATGACTTGCATTGCCTTCTGATTATTGCTATGATACATTCATGTGCATCACATATTGCTCAATGACATATCATCATTTCATGCAAACTTTGTTGATTCAATTGATGCACGAAACACAGTTAGCACAGTTATCAGATAAATCAGAAATATGCCGATGGAGTTCAGCACATAGACAGACGTTGTATTGAGACATAGAATGAGCCAGAAATCAAGTATTACACTAGTATAGTGTGTAGGAAAGTAAGGATCACAAAACTGCTTCCCTAGAGATAGTTTAAGTGCCGGAAAGTGCCTAAAACTCATGTAAACTATAGAATTCTGCAGAAAATCAGCAAATTCAGCATTTAAACAATCTAATATCATGCAGAAATATGGTTAAATGGTCCTGAATGCTTTCCTAAGTGTCGGGTATCAAAACTATCACAAAAGGTAACATAAAGCACACTAAACTGCATAGTTTAGCACCTTAACGAACCGGTAACCAACCGAACAACCAGACACTACCCGAAACACCAAATTTTAATTAAAAGCATTGTTTTAACATTACCAAGCTAGTTATGGTTCCCGAACATCATAACACACTATATAAACATCTAATAACTAAACACCTAACCAAATATTTGATTTCTAACCATAAACTAACTATTTAGTTAAACCTAAGCCTATACCCCCCCCCCCCCACTTAATAATCGGCCAAAACAAGGACCCCACCTTGTGATTTTATCTTAATATTAAAATAGATCGTGTTTCTACTTTTTTGAGCATATAAACCAATGGAGAATGTGAAGTTAGTGGATTATAAGTAAACCTTCAAGACTTAACCCCTCATTCTCAACATCACACAACACACACACTTCTCTCTTCCTTTCTTTTTTGAGTTCGGCCGAGAACAACAACAACATCACCACCATCATTAACCAATCTTCATCCAATTCTACATGTATCAAGGCTGTTAGAAGGTGTATAAAGAAGCTTGGAGCTTTCGGAAGCTAAAGGAACTTCACCATTTGTTTTTATCCACTTCATTTCTTCCATTGATTATCCCTAGCCTTGAGCTAGTAGTAAGAACATCATACTCTTCATTTTACATCTTGTTTAAGTGGTTAAAAGATGATACATGTTGTTAATCATAAAGAACACTAAGAATCAAGAACATGAACATAGGCTTGAAATCTTAAAGAAATCATGTTGTTTAATGTTGTTGTATACTTGATGATTGATTGTTTATGTTATTGATGTATATCATCATATGATATTGCTAGATGATGATTAAAAACATAATCTAGCAAGATGAGAGGATGAAAATGTTAGAGATCAATGGATCATCCTCACATAAGTCATGAACTTGAAAGAATAAATTGTTTTCTTGTTAAGTGATGATTAAAGTAAGTGTAAAGTCTTTTAGATCTAAGATTTCAAGGATGATTTTTCAAGAAATCAAGTTAAAAATACAAAGTTTACTTAATCTTGGTTCTTAAAGAAATCAACCATGTTTTTAGAGGTTAAACAAGTGTAGGATCATGTATTTAACAAGAAAAATCCAAGAAGAAGCATTTTTAGAAAATGTGATCACAAGTTGTAAAGAACTATTTTCTTTAAAAATGATGTTTTTAAAGAAACAACCACACTTTAAAGGGTAACTAAGCTTACTAAACACACTAGTAAGTTACTACAAGTTTTTGTAAATTTTCAAGTTCATGAAGTAGTTATGCTTGATTTTGGCAAGATGGTAAGTATAGATTGATTTGTGGTTGATTGTGTTGATTTACAAACGAAAATGATATGCCTTGAAGGCATGGAAACCTCCATTTTTAGGGGAAACTATGGCAAAAAATTTTCTAAAAATTAAACACTTAGAAAAATATTTCTAAACAAATATTTACAAGTATATTTTTAACCATGAATTTTCATGTTAAGTTTGCCATAATTTTTGTTACAAAAATAATAAATATTGGAGGTTGGTTTTTATAAATAAAAGTGACTAAATATGTATTTAGGAAAATATATATTTAGATGTCACCATGTGTGTGATTATTTGTATATTATGTGTATTATTTATATTATTTTAGGACTTGAAATAATATAACTCATCAAAATACCAAAAATTACAATCCAAAATATTACAAAAATCCCAAGAATATGAATATACAAATTATATCTAAAATATGAGAGGAACCGAACAAAGTAATATAACTTACAAAATATTCTGGAACGTTTATTCGTAAGTATAGTTTGGTAAATAATATTTTGGACACCAAGATAACAAAAATATGATTTTTACTATTATTACAAAATATATGATATTTTTGACAAGGAAAAATATATATTATTTTTGGCAAATAAAAATATATATTTTCTTGGAATTATTAGAAGATGTATTATTTTTGGAAGAAATATATATTTTCTCAAACAAACATGAAATACATTATTTTTTACAGAAAATGCATTTTCTTAAATAAACTTGAAATATACTATTTTGGATGAAAAATGGGTTCATATATATTTTCTAAGTTAGACTTGAAAATATATTATTTTTGAGACATGTTTGAAATTTATAAATATTTTTGCCAAGGGAAAAATTATAAATAATTTTTCTAAGTAATATTTCTTAAAATATATATTTTGGAAATATATATTAATGTATTTTTACTAGAGATATTATTCCGGAAAACTTAATACAAAAATTAAGTATAAGAATACTTAATAATTACAAGAAAATACGTATTCTCGTACGTATAATTACACACCGGAATACACTATCGATACTTGGCAAAAATATACAAGTATAAGAATACGAATACAAATACACCCATCCTTGGGAAGGATACACATGTATAAATATATTTTAAGTTGTTATACTTATGTATAACAACTTAAAATATATTATTTTAACTATTATTCCAAATTTAATAAATATAATTTAAGTTAAAATATTTATTATTTTAACAAATAATTATATAACTTGGAATAATATTGAAGACACCATGAAACGTAACTCAAAGTCACTAATTAATACTAAGTCAAGGCACGACCCGCTCGTCTAATAGATCATAGTACGTTGTAGGTAGTTGTGTACTCCGGAGGAAACTTTGAGTTACAGTCGGATTGAAGAACGCAAAACCGTGAGTTCATGTCCCCCTTTTCTTTTAACTGTTTTCAGTTTATAACTTCGGGGGTGAAGTACATGTTACAAACTGTTTATATACGATACATTGGTATGGTTAGCTAAGAAAAGGTACTGCTAGATCATGTGAGTGGTGGGTATAACGCTTAAGACCATTAATCCTCGTTGTAGGACCGAGGGACATGAGTGACAGATCTATTTGGGTGTAGCGAGCCTCGCCCATGTGGACCAGGGTTTGGCCCTTGAGGTGACTATGTCTTACAGCTGGAAGCCCGGTGCAAAATCTGCTAGGTTTGAGCCTTCCTGCATCACGTCACACATATTAATGGCCTTGCAAACCATTAATCGATCTGTTCTTTGTTTCCTTGTTTGCTTTCATACCAGGGTTTACAAACATACATACTTACAATGATTTCAAAGGTTTATTCATGCACACATACAAACACATGAACTCGCTCAACTTTTGTTGATGTTTTCAAACTACATGTATTTCAGGGAATTAAATGTGGATCTGGCAGGCGTTTGGAGGTTTCAAGTGATGTCAAGAATAAAAGATGTCATCCGTAGTCTAAGGATTTGCATAATGTGTCGTATCCTAGATAAGACATATCTTTCAAAGCCTGGTTTTATTTAATGTTTTTTGTCGAGTCCTTGTGGACCTCAAAAAAATTTGCATGGTTTGTATTCGGATTTGAAGTCTATGTTTTAAGACAATGTTGTTTGTGATGTTTTAAACTATTTTAATGGATGAACATCTTCAGTTTTATCATATAGATGTTTGTTATGATTGAATGCAATGATATTAAGCAAGTCACACATAATCACGCTTCCGCAAAAAGTCAGGGTGTGACAAAAAAGATACCAGGCGCATATTAATGTTGAATGGTGCAATCAAGTTGGTTCTATCAAATATTTGTTCAAGTACATTAACAAAGGTCCAGATAGAACTACTCTTAGAGTTGTTGAATGTCACACCCGGACTTTTGCGGAAGTGTGATTATGGTGTGACTTTCTTAGTATCATTGCATTCAATCATAACATCAACTATATGGTAAAACCATAGGTTTGTCATCCATTAAATAAGTTTAAAACATAACAACATGGTTTTGAAACATAGACTACAAATTCAAATTTTACAAACCGTACAAATTGTTTATGAGTTCATTAAGGACTCTTCAAAAGATACTGAATAACACCAAGGTTTGGAAGACGTGTCTCGTCCAGGAATAAGACACACTAACCAAACTCAACACCATGGTTGACATCTTTATTCTTAACGCAGCATAAAAACTTCCAACGCCCGCCAGATCCATTTACAAATTCCCTGAAATACATGTAGTTTGAAAACATCAACAAAAGTTGAGCGAGTTCATGTGTTCGTTTGTGTGTATGTATAAACCTTTGAAAACGTTGTAAGTATGTATGTAAGTCCATGGTATATAGCAATAAGGAAAAAGAGATCACCACTGGGTTGCAAAGCCAATGGTATGTCTGAAGTGATGCAGGAAGACTCAAACCTAGCAGATTTCGCATCGGGCCTCCGGCTGTAAAACATAGTCACCACATGGTCCACTCAGCGGACTCAGGGGTGGGGCTCGCTACACCCAAATAGATCTATCACTCATGCCCCTCGGTCCTACTATGAGGATTGATGGCCTTAATCGCCCTACCCATTCACATGATCTAGCAGTAAACCCTCCTTAAGCTAATCATACCATGTATAAAACGTTGTAGTAATTGTAACATGTATTTCACCCCCGAAGTATAAAACTGAAAACAGTTAAAAGAAAAAGGGGGACATGAACTCACAGTATTGCGTCTTCGGTACTCGTAACTCAAACCTCCTCAGCAAACACGACTACCTACAATGTTCTAACGTCTATTAGACGGACGGGTCGTGCCTTGTCTTAGTATTTACGTTTTTGAGTTACGTTTACTTCATGTCTTCAATATTATTCCAATTTATAATTATTTGTTAAAATAATGATTATTTTAACTTTAAATTATGTTTAATTTTGGAATAATTGTTTAAACAGTATCTTCGTAATAATACTTCTCAAGTATTTCCTTCCCAAGGATGAGGGTATCTTATACATGTATGTCCGTATTCTTGTATTGGTATATCTTGCCATGTGTTGGCGTCGTATTCCGGTGTGTACGTATTTTCTTAATAAATATCCAATATATTCCAAAAACAATATATTTTCAAGTCTCACTTAGAAAATATATATAAACTTATTTTGTCCAAAAATACTGTATTTCCAGAAAATATATATTTTTCCCAAAAATCATATATCTTCTAAGTACTCTAGGAAAATATATTTTTACTTCCAAAAATAATATATGTTCTCTTTTTCGAAAATATGATATACTTTGTAATAATAACAAAAATCATATTCTCATTTCTTTCGTATCCAAAATAGTATTTACCAAAAATATACTCATAACGTATTTTCAGGAATGTTTTGTAAGTTACGTTCTATCATTCGGTTCCACAATACTATGTGTGTAACTTATATATTTATTCCTTGATATTCTTGGTATTATTTTGAATGGTATTTTGTTAAGTTATATTATTTTACCCTAAAATAATATAACTATTTCACCAAGTATACAAATATTCACACAAGTGTCTTTAATGTAAATATATATTCTAAATACATATTTATCCATTTTTATTTATACAAACCAACCTCCAATATTTGTATTTTTTGTTACAAAAATTATGGCAAAGTTTATATTGAAAACTTATGATCAAAATACACTTGTAAATATTTATTAGAAAATATTTTTCTAAGTGTTTATATTTTTAGAAAATTTTGTCATAGTTTCCCTTAAAAATGGAGGTGTCCATGCTATCAAAGCATATCATTTTCTTTTCAAAATCATCACAAACAATCAACAATCAATCTTAAACAACTTATACTTACCCAGTGCCAAAATTCATAATAATCATGAACTTGATCTTTCACAAAAACTTGTAGTAACTCGGTAGCATGTTTAGTAGACTTAGTTACCCTTTAAAGTGTGTTTATTACTTTAAAAATCTCATTCTTGAAAGATTTGTGTGTTTACAACTTGTTAGATGATTTTTCCAAAAATCATTCTTTTGAACTTTTCTTGTAAACAAAGTGCTCTTACACTTATTTCATCACCAAAAATAGTGTATATTTAAGTAAGCATCAAGATCTTTTAAAAATCACATTTTGAACTTGATTCTTTTGGAAGACCACTATAAATCTTAGATTCATAAGATTACTAGCTTACTTTGTTTATTATTTTTGAAGAAATCATCTTATTATTCAAGTTCATGCTTATATATGAGGATGATCTTCTTGTGTTAACACATAATCATCCTCTAACTTGCTAGATCATGTGTTTAATCACAATCTAGCAAGCTCCTTATGATGATCAACATCATAATCTCAAGTAAATAACAAGCAAACATCATTCACACACTAAACAACATAGTTTCATCACTATTTCATCATATGTTAGGCTTATGTTCAAGATTCAAGATTATGTTCTTTAGTGTTCTTGTGATTTACAACATATATCATCTTTTAACCATCTAAACGAGATGTAAAAGGGTGTGTAGAAGATCTTACTACTAGCTCAAGGCTAGGGATGAACAAGTGGAGAAATGAAGTGGATAAAAGAAAACGGTGAAGGTCCTTCGACTTCCGAAAGCTCCAAGCTTCCTAACTTATCCTTTTACACCTTAATATCACCTTAGATTGCTTGTTAGTGGGATGAAAATGGTGGAGGTGGGAGGAGGGTGTTGGGCCGTGAGGAAGAAGAGAGGAGGGAGGAAGAAGAAGGTGTTGGTGAGAATGAGATCTAATGGTATCTTATAACCAAGTTTTAGGTGTTTATCCAATGGGTATAATGTTCCCTAAGTACCATTCATAATCTTTATCCAATCTAAACAAGATCAAGGAAGATTTGGAGATCAAGAGAAGATTATGTAAGAGATCATGTAAGATATGGGTGGTGGGGTCACCCTTGGTGCCGTGAACAACCATGGGGGGGGTCTAGTTAGGCCTTAACCATGGTTAAGTTAAGTATGTTAAGTGTTTGAAACATGTAATAAGATGTTCGGGGGTTATAACTAGCCCAGAAATATTAAAACAATGCTTCTAGTATAATTTTGGTGTTTCGGGTAATGTCCGGTTGTTCGGTTAGATACCGGTTCGTTAAAGTGTCAAACTATTCCGTTTAGTGATCTTTAAGTACCCTTTTGTGACACTTTTAATCCCCGACACTTAGGAAAGCATTCAGGACCATTTAGTCATATTTTTGCATGTAATTAGCTTGTTAAAATGCTGAATTTTGCTGAAATATGCAGAATTCTGCACTTTAAGTGGGTTTTAGGCACTTTCCGGCACTTTAACTATCACTTAGTAAAGCAGTTTTGTGGTCCTTACTTCCCTACACACTATACTAGTGTAGAAATTGGTTTCCGGCTTATACTGGGTCTCAAGACACTGTCTGTCTATGTACTGAACATCGTCAGCATTTTTCTGAGTTATCCGCTAACTGTGCTTTGTGCATCATTTATGTCACTAAAGTCTGTATGTGAAATGATGTGACAGTATGTAATATGTGATGCACATGTATGTATGATACAGAAATCAGAAAGCAGTTTAAGTCACAATTTGTAATTCAGCACAGTCATTAAGCACTAATCAATATTAATTAATTGTACGGATACATGCAAATTTGACAGTTGTCACATTCTCCCCCTGTTAAGAAAATTTCGTCCTCGAAATTTATACTACCTTAACTCCTTAGGGTTACATTATGCGTGTATCTATATGAATAACACTGAGGTAGGTAACCACAACACCGAATCGATTCTTATTCATATCAGGTGAGTCCAGAGATATATTTCAACAAGGACCCAGTAGTTAAAAGGTATGTATTCTAGCATTTGATATCAAAGGACACGAGATGTGTAGATGTATAATCTAGTGTAATTCAGTTAACAGGGTTTCCATAAAAGAGGAGTTTGACCAATAGGATTTCAACAATCGATCACGATGAGTTTTCACGAACCATAGCATCCACTATATGATCTCAAAATCAACAACTTGAATATGAAAATGATCTGTCAACTTTCAAAAAATTAAATGGTAAGGATTAGTGTGTTGACATTCTTGGATTGCGAAAATACATCGAATGAAATACAAGCGAATCTGGTGTATTATTGTCTTAATTCGTAGTTGCATTAGGAATGTTTAAATGATAAGTCAAACAAAAGTATGTGTAGTTTCGTGTGAAACGGTTGACCATGATTAGCACAAGCTGCAAGTTTGTAATTACACCACAAGGTGTCGTAATGACATAATTCAATAATAGTGGTGACTGAACAAGTTCACCGTGTTTGAAATCAAATGAAAGTGTACTAAGACAATCTGAAGGTTTGATTTACACAATGTCGTAAAGTTTTCAGTTGAATACGGAACATCAAAGAGCCACTGTTTTTTATTGAAGATGAAAAAGCAATAAGTACTGCAAGGTATTCAATTTATAACGAAAGAATCGTTGGGAGGTACACCGTGGTATGAAATGAATCTATGTACCGTTGTCTTAACACACAACTGTGTTGAGACCGCTTAAAACGGATTTTAGAGCAAGTAAATGAATAAACAATCAAGTCCGTGTATGAAGTGAGTACCCAAATTAGCGCAAGCTTCAATTTTGTGAAAGTATCACCGTAAGGTATCGAAACCAATCAAACGATTTAGTGGAGTCGTACACCAACCAAGTCTACTATGACTCGAAATGAAAGAATCTTTCCAAAAAATATTTGAATATGATGCTCTCAATACATCATATGACGTCTTAAACTGAATATGTGACAATAAACGTACGTATCAACAAGGGGATCTCAGCATGGTTACGAAGATAAACCATGAGTGTAACTTGAAAGAAAAGAAGTCTCAAGAAAGTGTGTTGACTTGGTAACAAAAGAGCCAACAATTACAA
This sequence comes from Helianthus tuberosus, assembly GCA_030545235.1. NCBI lineage: Eukaryota > Viridiplantae > Streptophyta > Magnoliopsida > Asterales > Asteraceae > Helianthus > Helianthus tuberosus. The sequence continues at coordinate 44,207,653 of CM060429.1, read as the reverse complement.
TAATGCAGGTCATTCGAATCACAAATCGTTAACTAGATTTAGCAAAATAATATTTGAATTTCAATGAAGCGTTTGTTCGAATCGAAACCACATGCGTAGCAAATGGTGCATGTGTGCCATAAAAGTTTCCGAGTCCTGAAACAATGAGTATTTGCTAAAATGAAGAAATGACCAAGTATCGAAGCAAATGTGTGTTCGCTCTCAGCGAAGAAAATTGGCGTGATGCAACTACCATCAGGGGAGTAGAGATGCAAACATCTACTAGCTAGAAGCAAAAGTGAAGATTTCAACAAAAGAAATTTGAGTACTTTCTGTTTGGTTAACTGAAATGGCATGTATGTCAGGTTAATGGTGTTTGATTGAATTAACAGATGTGGTCCCTAAGTAACAACCTTTACGAGTTTGGACCCGGGGTTCCCAAAGACCCTAAGTACATGTTTTCTAGATTCTCAAAGTCTCGTATTCTGTGTAAAGCTGTTTTGTGCATCGTGTAGTAAACACCATTTTTGTGTACGTTTAAAACAAGTTATTGTCCCACAATTTCCTCGGTATACTTTCTTCCTGAATTCACAGCTAATGACACTCGATCATCGATCGGTCATGAAATAGTAGTTGGATCCTCATAGTTAGTAAAATAAATAATTCGTTAATCCTTAGCAAGAGTTACCGACTCTTGTTGGTTAGCTTGTTCGGCTCCTGGTAGTTGATGCCCATACGAAAGCTATCGTCCTTCTTCTGGACGAGCAAAACTGGGGTTACTCAAAGCAGGAAACTTGGTCTGTTATCTTCCTTCTCTATCAACTACCGAGATTACACTGTCAGTCCTTGCATCTCCGAAGGTGTAAGTCGCTAAGGTGCATTGACTACAGGGGTGGCGCCTGGAATCAAATCGATGCGAAATTCGACTTGTCGTTGAGGAGATAATTCTGGCAAGTCTTCGGGGAAGATTTCAGGATATTCCCTTATCACATAGGTATCTTCGAGTCTTGGTTCTTCGGCTCCCTTGTCCCCGAAATGAGCCAAGAAAACCACACATCCTTTACGCAACAACTTTCGTGCCTTCAAGCAATTAGTAATTTGTAGAGGCGTATCCTGTTTCATGAATCACGATCGCTTCTTCGTTTGCCATCGGGATGCGGATATCAATCTCCGCTTGATCGCTCGGCAACCATTTCATCCCAATTACCTCGTCGAAGCTTCCCAACTCAACTGCTAGTAGCTCAAGCGTAAACTTATGCTCTCCGGGCTCTATCTTGCCGATTCCAATTACTTCGTTGACTTCCACTAGCTTACCATTAGTTAGTCCTATCGGGTACGAGTTATCTAACTTACTTGCTACTAAACCAAGTATACTTTCACATTCTAGAGATGCGAAGCTAAAATTTGCAACAGTAACTAGCAGCACAGATGCATAATGTTGCCTAATATGGGACGTACCGATATCCACGTCGGAATTCCTGGCGTGTCTCCCTAGCTCCGGTGTTGATCCTTCATTCTTGTGCCTGATTGTTTTTAGGACAATATTTTCTGAAATGCTTTTTGCTTCCACAGTTAAAACAACCTTGAGCACGTTTCTGTTTGTCACTCGTTCTGCCTTGATAACTGTCATTGTCGTTGTTTCCTCCGTGATTCTCGCTACCATCTTGGCCTCCATTTCTACTTTCAGTATCTTGTCTACAAGTTTCCTTGGGATGCCCCCTCTTGCCACAGTTATCACATTTTCCATATTTACATCGCCCGACATGATAACGTAAACAATTGTCCCACTTAGGTAGTATACCCATGTAGTCTTTTCCCTTTGTGTCCCTCTTCTTGCTACTCGCCCGAGTAACCATCTTGAAATTTGCGAGCTTTCTCTTGTTATCTCCAGATGACTCTACAGGAGTCTCCTTTTTCTAATCCGTAGTGGAAAATTCTCCTAGTCTAACCGCTTCTTCAGTAAGCGCCACGCTTATGCTGATAGCTTCGATGATCGTTAGGGGTTTAGATGTTGTTACCAGGCTTAAAATCTGAGGTGCCAATCCCCCGATGAAGCGTTCGATCTTCCTAGATTCTGGTTCCAAACGCGAAGCAACTTGTGATAAATCGTCAAATCTCTGCACATACTCATTTATCTTTGAGCCTTCCATTTTCAAGTTCCAGAGTTCAGTCTCCAACTTCTGGACTTCTGCCCTAGAGCAATATCTTTTACGCATTAGTTCTTTCAGTTCATCCCACGTCAAAGCATATGCAGCACTCTCGCCCATTGTCTGAACCTGAAGGTTCCACCATGACAGAGCCCCATCTAAAATAGTCCAGCTATGTACGTGACCTGATGTTCTGGGGCACATTTGCTCAATCATAAAACATAATCCGTCTTCTCAACCCAGCGCACGAAGGCTAAAGCACCCCCAGTGTCGTCGAATTCTCGAGGTGTGTGGTCCAAGAACTGCTTGTAGGTGCAGCCTTCGCTGCATTCGGAACGAAGGGCCTCGAGCTGTGCAATGGCCTGTGAGATGCGCTCTTGTAGTTCTGCCGCTGTCACCGGCAGAGGGTGGTTGGTAGCGATGTTCCCTTGTATCGACATCTTCTAAGAAGAAGATTGGTTAGGTCAGGTTGTATTTGTTCAGGGAGTGCATATAGTTGTTTATAGGTCATATGTACATACACGTATTTGATTTTTATATCAACCAATCAAGCAATAGCATAATCATAGCATAACCAAGTAATTTGGGAATTAAGTTTAATGAGAGCATAGCAAACAAGCACGTAGAATTATAATTATAGCACACACATAAAGATCAACAACGTGCTTAACAAATACAAAGCGACTGAGCTTTCATTGGTTATTGGCCACAAAGTATTGTCGCATGTTTAATGATGATTGGGCTCTCATTATTCTCCGACCACAATTGCATTGTCTTACAAAATCTGTAACATCAAAAGGGACACAGGGTCACCCTACCCTTGTCCATTGAGTATGTCAGTGTATTAAAATCATGTAGTCAGAAGTGGTCTTCAAAAGTCTCCACAATCTCGACTTTATCATTAGTGTCTTTACCCAAATGTAATGCAATCCGCATAATCCAGAAACCAATTATACTGGTGACCGAGGTAGAGGAGGAAAGAAAAGTAAACTGCTAACATGCGTGAACTCCTCCTCGAGCTTGTATATACGTCGAAGTAATTAACTGATCTGCCGCTCGACAGTAAAGAACGAGCATCAATAACCTGGGAAAGGTGTAATAGCGGTAGGTGAGAGCACAAAAGGAATCTTTGATAAATGTGGAGGACCAAAGTATACTGGCAACAGACAGGGTGGAGGACGTGGTATCAGCTCAAGCTCTAAAACTCTGCGACTCGTATGTGACACCCGTGTCACTGCGACCATCAAACAAATGCTAAACCAATGAAATATTATATTTCATACTTGGGATTTGTAAAAATATGTGTATCGATTTCACATATCAACTCTTGTTTCGATTTCAAGCTCTAAATCGCTTTCTGGAAGGTTATACCCGCACTGATGCGTAAATATAACCAGTTTAATGCAACGAACACTCCGGAATAGTGAAATAGGCTTAACATACCTTAAATAACCTTTACATAACTTATATATAAGTTTTGGAAGGTTTGGTGTGGTGAAATTAAGTTTAATCGCTTACAGGGACTAAAGTTGACAAACTGCGAAAGTATGCCAATTTGAACTGTAACAGACCTTCCGGAACATGACCATAAGTTAAACATACCATAAATATCCTTTACATAGCTTAGAAATAGGCTTTGAGGGGTTCGGTGTGCTAAAATAAACTTTTGGGTCATTCAGGGACTAAAAGTGTCAAAAAGTGCACAAGTTTGCATTTTCGCGCATAACTTACGTTCTGAATACATCCGGACATCCAAAAATTTATGTAAGCACTAAAATATTTTATTTTAGTGTTCGCCATAAGAAAAATCCATTCGTCGCGTCATTTGGTTCGTTTTTCGCATTCGGGACCAGATTCGATGTATTAGCCGTTGTTTAATTCACAACCACACATTCTAAACTTGCTTAGTCAGCGGATAAGGATGGAATTTTGGTACCATGACATTTCAACACATGTATGGATGGAATTTAAACACCTAAACACCATGACATTTCAACACATGTATGGATGGAATTTAAACACCTAAACACCATGACATTTCAACACATGTATGGATGGAATTTAAACACCTAAACACCATGACATTTCAACACATGTATGGATGGAATTTAAACACCTAAACACCATGACATTTCAACACATGTATGGATGGAATTTAAGCACCATAACTTTCCAACACATGTACGGATGGGATTAAGGCACGTTTTCCATGAAACGATCTTAACGGTTCAGGTATTCCTATAAATACCCCATACCCCCCATTGCTAAAATCACTAGAATTCTGATTTGAGAACCTCTAAGTTGAAACCATTGTTTCATACCTGAGATTCTTGAATCGGGATTAGCATTCGGGGACCCTTCGTAAGTATTCTTTCGTTCTTTTCCTTATTTTATTGCTTTTCGAGTCCGAAAGTCAAACTTTGTTTGACTTTCAGCGTTGACCAGTAATGGTCAATGCGAAGTTCGTTTGAACTTCGCAACGTGAGTGTAATCACGTTGGTTATAGTCCCTTGGGACTATGCCTACTGATTACCACGTTGTCTAGGGTCGTAGGGTAAGCGATCTAATAAATCGCTTATACCTTCGAACCCGACCCAGTTTGGTCGATCATTAGGATCCGACCAAACACATTAGGTGACCATAGTAGGTAGGGAATAACCTTCCGAGGTTATACCCTATGGTCACATCGTTTAAGTAGTTGTATGATAGGTAGTTTATATGCCTTAGGTAAATTACCAGAATACCCTTTTCATGTATAATTGGTAATTAAGCATATGTAACCTAAACCTTTGTCACATAACTGATTATGTAATATGTTTAGGCATATAACACTTGTCATAGGGCTAGTTAGACGGTCCGAACGCGTTTCACGCGAACGACGCGTTAAAGTAGCATAAGCTACCTAAACGGGTCGTAATGGGTCGTAGACACTTAGGTTAAGTTTCATTTAGTATGTAGGCTTTGTTAAACCAAATGACACGAGTCTCTACACTCGTTTGGTTTACAAACCCTAATGCTACCCGATCTTCCGATTTAGGTCCGGTTTATTAACATAGTTACCTATACTAGGTGCCGTTTGATATCCGCGATCTCTAGCATTATTTAGCTGTCACTCCAGAACTACTGAGCAATCTCAGGTGAGTACATAGACCCCTCTTTTACTGTTTTCCAAACTGTTTTGGGGTGGAACACATGTGCCTACTTGTTACTTTCATGCTTTCCTGTTTTAACATCATATACTGTTATGTTCGTTAGTACATTATAGTACATGATTTTATGACATTTCCTGCTAGGTGTGCCCAATTGTGTGCATTACTTAGTACATCGTTTTACATGACATTTTGACATAGACATTTGACATAGACATTTCGGCATAGACATTTTAACATGATTGACATTTGATCATGCATTTCCCACAAAACATAACTTTGATTTAAACCAAGATTTACTTCAATACTTTGTTTTTGTGCATATGGTTTAGTTGAGACATTTCACTTGCCATACATGACATCTTGACATAGACGTTTGACATGGATATTTGACATAGACATTTGACATGGATATTTGACATAGACATTTTGATATGATTTACATCTTGACATGAACACTTTGACATATTACCTAATACATTTGACAATTGATTTAAACATAGACTTCTTACATTGGTTGGTTTGGTTTGATTAAGTGATTAAGTAACGATGCGTGTGTAATATGATACAAGCATGGTGGATACGCCGCTGGTACTTCCTATATATAAGTGTTTGTATGGTATTACATATCATAGCGTTATTTGAATCATTTCAGTTTGAGACATAGAACATTTTATATAAATAACATACTTTTCACAAGACATTGATTTATAAACATCTTATCTTATGCAAACATATTTTACTTGGTTATTCATTTAACCTTACAATTATTTATACTTATCATCTGATCTTATCGATTTTCAAATTATTTACAAAGCAAAGCAAATAACAAGGTTCATGACTAAACATTTTCTCAAACATAAGTCATGAAACCTATTTTCACAAAACCTATGTATCTCACAGGCATTTTTATGCTGACGTACCTATTTTCACATGTGTTTTTCAGGAACTGTTGCATAAGATGATCAAGATACACATAGGCAGTCTTGGGCTTTAGTGATAATAAAAGATGCAAGACTAGTTAATTATGTTGTATTTCTTGTTTGTTAAGACATTGTAACACTTTTTATCAATAAAACGAAACTTCAATTGCCATGGATTTGAAACAATTAATTCTGTTACAACACTCCCCGACATTTCCGCCACGTTTTGTATGTTCCACGTGGTCGGGGTGTGACAGAAAAGATGGTATCAGAGCCAATGGTTATAGGGAATTAGGTTATTAGTAATGCTTTGACCTAGTCTATAACCTTCTTAGGACCCTAACGGGAGTTTACTTGCGTTTAGTCATAAAACAATACCGTCACCTATCCTTAGGCGACGACCACAACAAGAACATAAATTTCAAAACCGCTTTGAAAACTAATCATCTGTTCTAGGATGATTGATTACTAGGTTTTGAACCCTTTATTGTAAGGTTTTGAACTCTCTATTATATGGTTTTGAACCCCTTTGAGTTTTCAAAATCTCGTCAAGGTTTTGGGTTTTTAAATAATGTGAACACGTGCAAACTGGAAGGGTGAATGCCTGTATTCTGAGTTTTCTGTCTAGCAAGCACTTCGTATACATCTCAACCAGACGCGAGACCAGTTGTGCTTACCTGGGAATTCTTGGGATGAGTGTTCACTTATAGGCGAGCATGTCTTCGCGATACATTATTTTTGACCTATTTACTTTGATTAGTCACCGTCTCATTTGTTTGCCTTAAGTAACAAACAAATGATTGCAATTTTATGCATTGTTATTCTGTTTTCATTTCCCTTGTTCCCTCCCATATCTCCTATGTTCTTCATGGTGTCTCTTCATCGCAACAAGACTCGAGTGTCCGGACCAGGTGCTACAACTGCCCAACAAATAGGCGTAGTACTCCAGAAGACCGTTGATTTAGCTATCACCATGAGTCAGCTCAGGAATGAAGCCGTGCAAGGGAACTGCTCCTTGGTGCAATCAATGCCATCGTCATTATTCAAATCAAATACCATGTTACAAATGTACCCACGGTGGACGATGGAGACATTTGGTTAACATGTGTCGCTTTGCTGTTCAAAGCAAGGCAGTAGCAAACCCTGTTGCTGCTTAACCTTCAAGTTCTGCTTCATATGTCGCCCTGGCATATCTAGCGCCTGAACCTCATGAACTTTCTACCTTGTGTATCGACTTAAGCACGCCTAGTGCAAGGTGTCGAAGCACCTCTCGTTACACAAATTTCAAAATCCATAAAGGATCTTTCTATCCTCATAATCAGATCCTTGTGGATGAATATCACTCAAATCGGAGCCCTTAATTGAATTATTCGTATGCCTTAATACGAACATTACCATTCAATAAGGACAAAGCCGAATTCTTATTTAGATCTTCCTATCTTCATAGTTAGATTCTAATGATTTAAGTGCCGCATGGAATCCATGGATTGGATTCCTGGTGTGCTTTGAGTATCCGCGTCCAAAGATAACAAATTAATAACCAAGTTAAACAATTATGTGATTATGTGCTTATGTGTTCCCTTTTATGTTTTTGTGTGATCCAAATTCTTGTCATCCAAATCCTCGTAGAATCTTCCATATCTTTGGGTGCTATATTAAATCCTCAACGGGCTTGTACGTAATAGTAAAGACCCTTGGATTATATTGTACCATTCCATAATTAGACCCTGAGAGGTCTAGGTAAACAGATTGATCCAAAAATCTGGTTAGGAATATCATGTGATGATATAGCTGAAAGGACTCCTTGGTGGCCTAATTTAAAAGGATCCTTTGTCGATCTAATTAAAAGGACCCTATGGTAGTTTAGTCACACTCATCATCAGGTTTGATTTTTCCTCCCCTTCACATTTCAGACAAATTGTGCGGACTATGCAAGGAATTGCGGAATTATGGATGCATACATAATTATGAAATTCAGTGCACGGAAACCACAGCAAATTTTGTCATGTGTCTAGAGACTATTCCGTTCATTTTTGTTTCTGAAGATGTAAAATGACTATTCCGTTCATTTTTGTTTCTGAAGATGTAAAATGACTATTCCGTTCATTTTTGTTTCTGAAGATGTAAAATGACTATTCCGTTCATTTTTGTTTCTGAAGATGTAAAATGACTATTCCGTTCATTTTTGTTTCTGAAGATGTAAAATGACTATTTCGTTCATTTTTGTTTCTGAAGATGTAAAATGACTATTCCGTTCATTTTTGTTTCTGAAGATGTAAAATGACTATTCTGTTCATTTTGTTTCTGAAGATGTAAAATGACTATTCTGTTCATTTTTGTTTCTGAAGATGTAAAATGACTATTCTGTTCATTTTTGTTTCTGAAGATGTTGTGGAAAATGACTATTCTGTTCATTTTTGTTTCTAAAGAATGCCTGTTGAGAATAACTCTGTTCATTTTTCATTTCTGAAAAATGTTTGTTAAAGAGAAATTACAGGATTACGTCTTGTTCATCTTTGATGGTTATTTAACACAAAGTCACAAATAGACTCCTACGAATTAATTTCGGGACGAAATTTTCTAAAGTAGGGGAGACTGTGACACCCGTGTCACTGCGACCATCAAACAAATGCCAAACCAATGAAATATTATATTTCATACTTGGGATTTGTAAAAATATGTGTATCGATTTCACATATCAACTCTTGTTTCGATTTCAAGCTCTAAATCGCTTTCTGGAAGGTTATACCCGCACTGATGCGTAAATATAACCAGTTTAATGCAACGAACACTCCGGAATAGTGAAATAGGCTTAACATACCTTAAATAACCTTTACATAACTTATATATAAGTTTTGGAAGGTTTGGTGTGGTGAAATCAAGTTTAATCGCTTACAGGGACTAAAGTTGACAAACTGCGAAAGTATGCCAATTTGAACTGTAACAGACCTTCCGGAACATGACCATAAGTTAAACATACCATAAATATCCTTTACATAGCTTAGAAATAGGCTTTGAGTGGTTCGGTGTGCTAAAATAAACTTTTGGGTCATTCAGGGACTAAAAGTGTCAAAAAGTGCACAAGTTTGCATTTTCGCGCATAACTTACGTTCTGAATACATCCGGACATCCAAAAATTTATGTAAGCACTAAAATATTTTATTTTAGTGTTCGCCATAAGAAAAATCCATTCGTCGCGTCATTTGGTTCGTTTTTCGCATTCGGGACCAGATTCGATGTATTAGCCGTTGTTTAATTCACAACCACACATTCTAAACTTGCTTAGTCAGCGGATAAGGATGGAATTTTGGTACCATGACATTTCAACACATGTATGGATGGAATTTAAACACCTAAACACCATGACATTTCAACACATGTATGGATGGAATTTAAACACCTAAACACCATGACATTTCAACACATGTATGGATGGAATTTAAACACCTAAACACCATGACATTTCAACACATGTATGGATGGAATTTAAGCACCATAACTTTCCAACACATGTACGGATGGGATTAAGGCACGTTTTCCATGAAACGATCTTAACGGTTCAGGTATTCCTATAAATACCCCATACCCCCCATTGCTAAAATCACTAGAATTCTGATTTGAGAACCTCTAAGTTGAAACCATTGTTTCATACCTGAGATTCTTGAATCGGGATTAGCATTCGGGGACCCTTCGTAAGTATTCTTTCGTTCTTTTCCTTATTTTATTGCTTTTCGAGTCCGAAAGTCAAACTTTGTTTGACTTTCAGCGTTGACCAGTAATGGTCAATGCGAAGTTCGTTTGAACTTCGCAACGTGAGTGTAATCACGTTGGTTATAGTCCCTTGGGACTATGCCTACTGATTACCACGTTGTCTAGGGTCGTAGGGTAAGCGATCTAATAAATCGCTTATACCTTCGAACCCGACCCAGTTTGGTCGATCATTAGGATCCGACCAAACACATTAGGTGACCATAGTAGGTAGGGAATAACCTTCCGAGGTTATACCCTATGGTCACATCGTTTAAGTAGTTGTATGATAGGTAGTTTATATGCCTTAGGTAAATTACCAGAATACCCTTTTCATGTATAATTGGTAATTAAGCATATGTAACCTAAACCTTTGTCACATAACTGATTATGTAATATGTTTAGGCATATAACACTTGTCATAGGGCTAGTTAGACGGTCCGAACGCGTTTCACGCGAACGACGCGTTAAAGTAGCATAAGCTACCTAAACGGGTCGTAATGGGTCGTAGACACTTAGGTTAAGTTTCATTTAGTATGTAGGCTTTGTTAAACCAAATGACACGAGTCTCTACACTCGTTTGGTTTACAAACCCTAATGCTACCCGATCTTCCGATTTAGGTCCGGTTTATTAACATAGTTACCTATACTAGGTGCCGTTTGATATCCGCGATCTCTAGCATTATTTAGCTGTCACTCCAGAACTACTGAGCAATCTCAGGTGAGTACATAGACCCCTCTTTTACTGTTTTCCAAACTGTTTTGGGGTGGAACACATGTGCCTACTTGTTACTTTCATGCTTTCCTGTTTTAACATCATATACTGTTATGTTCGTTAGTACATTATAGTACATGATTTTATGACATTTCCTGCTAGGTGTGCCCAATTGTGTGCATTACTTAGTACATCGTTTTACATGACATTTTGACATAGACATTTGACATAGACATTTCGGCATAGACATTTTAACATGATTGACATTTGATCATGCATTTCCCACAAAACATAACTTTGATTTAAACCAAGATTTACTTCAATACTTTGTTTTTGTGCATATGGTTTAGTTGAGACATTTCACTTGCCATACATGACATCTTGACATAGACGTTTGACATGGATATTTGACATAGACATTTGACATGGATATTTGACATAGACATTTTGATATGATTTACATCTTGACATGAACACTTTGACATATTACCTAATACATTTGACAATTGATTTAAACATAGACTTCTTACATTGGTTGGTTTGGTTTGATTAAGTGATTAAGTAACGATGCGTGTGTAATATGATACAAGCATGGTGGATACGCCGCTGGTACTTCCTATATATAAGTGTTTGTATGGTATTACATATCATAGCGTTATTTGAATCATTTCAGTTTGAGACATAGAACATTTTATATAAATAACATACTTTTCACAAGACATTGATTTATAAACATCTTATCTTATGCAAACATATTTTACTTGGTTATTCATTTAACCTTACAATTATTTATACTTATCATCTGATCTTATCGATTTTCAAATGATTTACAAAGCAAAGCAAATAACAAGGTTCATGACTAAACATTTTCTCAAACATAAGTCATGAAACCTATTTTCACAAAACCTATGTATCTCACAGGCATTTTTATGCTGACGTACCTATTTTCACATGTGTTTTTCAGGAACTGTTGCATAAGATGATCAAGATACACATAGGCAGTCTTGGGCTTTAGTGATAATAAAAGATGCAAGACTAGTTAATTATGTTGTATTTCTTGTTTGTTAAGACATTGTAACACTTTTTATCAATAAAATGAAACTTCAATTGCCATGGATTTGAAACAATTAATTCTGTTACAACACTCCCCGACATTTCCGCCACGTTTTGTATGTTCCACGTGGTCGGGGTGTGACATCATATCCTCAAACTGTAGCTGATGTTACAGGAGTAACTCATCCTGTGGGTATCCTCCATAATGTGAGGGATGGTAAGGGTCTAATATCAGCATAGTGTATGGTAGGAACCATAGAAACAGCTCGTCCAGCGGTGTAAAGGTGAAAGTAGCAGGCGGTGCTGCCTGTGAGGTCGGGGAAAATGCAGCTGTAGCAAAAGGATCGTCATGCGGGTGCTGACCTGGAGTACCTTTCCAGAGTGCGGGTAGGTCCTGAAAGAAACCGATAGGCACGTCAGTGCAATGAACGTCGGTCTCCATATGAGCAACATCAGCGGGTGCAGGGGCAGGAACAAACGTCTCAACCAATAAGAAGATCGTCAGGTGCAGGTATTGGGTCATATATAAGGGTGTAATGTCTGGTAAACCAAAAGTAACATGGTCAGGATCAAGAATCGGCTCAAGATCATTAGGCGCAATATCAGGCTGACCCAAAAGGAACAGGAGCTGGCTCAGGAGCTGGCTCTGGGTCGTGTAAAGGTGTGGCATCTCAGGCATGTGATGGTGCAGCAGTCATACCGGCGTCGTTGTCTGAGTTAGTAGTAAAAAGCTGCAATCCGGTCGTCTGTAAGGCTGCAGATGTCACAGACTCAAAGGAGTATGAAAGCGAGTGTATACTAGGATCAGAGGATAGCTTGATAACAGGGGTCTCAAGAAGTGAAATTAGTAATAATGTTCTCGTCTAACTTTCCGTCATCATGGGCGTCATCAGGAGGACCATCAATAAACATGTCAACGTCATCATCAACTACTCGTCGGGTAGCCCACTTTCGGAAGGAACGTCCATGGGAGACGCACCATCGAGGATCGGGGCCATGGTGTGCTCACTATCGGGATGACCAATGATGAGGTGGTCATGGACTGAAACTAGGATGACAAAAGATTCTTGACAAATGATTCTGGTACCGCGAATGGTTGAAAGTTGTCCTCGCCCTTGGTCAGCATGTCAGGGTCACTCTTAGTGTCTGACGTAAACATCTCTGGCGCAGGTGCAATCTCATTATTTGTGGCGGTGGCCATAGGGTCGTCAACGCCTGTTAACTCGCTTTTTGAGTAAAGTGACATGTGTGCTGGTACATAATAATCATATCCATAGTAATCACTAACACTTAGTGTATTGCAAGCAAAGACAATTCATTTCTTGTTCGATTTCGAACTCTAAATCGCTTTCTGGAAAGTTATACGCGAACTGATGCGTAAACGTAATCAGTTTAACGTGACAAACACTCCGGAACAGTGACATAGGCTTAACATACCTTAAATAACCTTTACATAACTTAGAAATAAGTTGTGGAGGGTTTGCATTTTCGCGCATATCTTACGTTCTGAATATATCCGGACATCCAAAAATTTATGTAATCATTAAAATATTTTATTTTAGTGATTGGAATGATAAAATTCCATTCTTCGCGTAATTTAGATCGTTTTTGCGTTCGTTACGATTTCCGTCGTAATTAACCGAACAACGCAACCATACGACCAAACGAACCGACATCCGAGATATTTTTGAGCACATTTCAAGTTCCCTATACTTTAACTTTATTTTAGAGCCTTGAGATGGGGTTAACGGGGCTTAAAAGTGCCAAAAATCAAGTTTTACAAGTGCAGGGACCATTTTTGAAATTTCTGGCAGATACATTGAACTTGGTCCATTTTTTAGGTTTTGATGGTTTTAACCCAAGGTTTTGCACTCTATGGGCTGGAATTTGATGGTTTTAAGTATTCCCATGGTTTTGAAAACCATGTGCCTAAGTGGAGGGCCAAGATCGAAGCACGAAATGCGAGAAACGATCCTAACGGTTTACCGAAATCTATATAAACCCAACACCGTCATTCTCATTCCTCACAATCTGATTCAAATAGCTCTAAGTTGGGGTTTAACACTTCATACCTGAGCAATTTGAATCAAGATCTTCTAGCTTGGACCCTTTGTAAGTATTCTTTCGAGCTTTTATGTGTTTTAAGCGTAAAAGTCAAACAGTGTTTGACTTTCTGCTTTGACCAGTCTATGGTCAACACGAAGTTCGTTTAAACTTCATAACGTGAGCATAATCACGATGGTTTTAGTCCCATGTGACTAAACCTACTGATTACCACGTTGATTAGGCGTAGTGACGAGTCGTAGTTTCGGCCAAAATGCGTATTCATGCGTATTTTGTAACCAAACTACTCTTGGGTATCAAAACCCTTTGTTTTGATATCAAAACCTGTTTTCTAACTTAACTAAACATGTTTTAACATGTTTAGCTTGTCACTTTTAGTATAGTGCTTGTATAGAGTCATAAGTCAAGCGGTCTTATCAACCGCTTAGACTTTCGAACTAGACCCGTTTGGTCGATCATTAGGATCCGACCAAGCATGTTTAGTGACCATAGTTGTATAGGGAATAACCTTCCGAGGTTATACCTTATGGTCACTTCGTTTAGTTAGTTGTATGATAGGTAGTTTATATGCCTTAGGAAAATGACCAAAATGCCCTTTTACGCATAAATTCATTTTAAGCATATGTAACCTAAATTTTTATATCTAAAATGATTAGGTAACATTATTAGACATGTTAAGGCATATAATACTTGTCATAGGACTAGTTAGGCGGTCCGAACGCGTTTTACGCGAACGACGCTTTAAAGTAGCGTAAGCTACCTAAACGGGTCGTAATGGGTCGTAAGCACTTAGGTTAGGTTTCAATTTAGTATGTAGGCTTTGTTAAACCATGTCATATGAGTTCCAATACTCACTTGGTTTACGAAACCTCATCCTATCTGATCTTCCGATTTAGGTCCGGTTTATTTACGTAGTTACTTATATTAGGTGCCGATTGATTTCTGTGATCCCTCTAGCTTTGCTTGGTTGTTGTTCAAGACTTCAAAGCATTCTCATGTGAGTACATAGTTCCTCTATTTTATTGTTTTCAAATGTTTTGGGGTGATTCATATGTGTTAAATGATTTCGATGTTTTTAACGATGGTTTCGAAAATGATTAAAATGGTTTATATTAAATTAATAACGATTTCGATAATGTGGATAAACTTGTTGGTTGTAATTACATAACGAATAACATTCATTAGTTTTGGCCGAACCGACCAGTATTAGGTTATGGTACCATAGGATCTGACAAATCCCGTTATCAGACTGCACCCATGGTTATGTGTGGGTTAGGTGGGTAACGACTGAATCTATGATTGTTAATTTACCCTTTGGTGGTTTATTAATGCGAGTTTCGAGATAGTCGAGTCACGAAGGTTTGGATGTTATTTGCGAGACGACCAAAAGTAGTTTTCACAATTAAAACGAGAATGATTTAAACGACTGAAGCGATTTTAACGAGTTAAACGATTTGGGTAAACGATTGGTTTTTGGTTAGTGTTTAGATAACGAGACGGGTGTAATGTGATGAAAGCATGGTGGATACGCCGCTGGTACTTCCTATATATAAGTGTTTTCATCATATTACATACCGTGGCGTTATTTAGTTCACTTGGGTAAACGATTTTGAAACGATGTCACACAACGATGTTTTCTAAAAGATATAAACCATATGAGTTTTATTAACGAGTTTTTACGAGATGTTTTACAATTTGATTTAATTAAATAAATGTTTTGGGGTTAAGAATCATGGCTACGAGATTTTATAAATTATAACCAACTTGATTTGAGTTGGTTAATTATGTCGCAATACTATATTTTTCAAAACAAGGTTTTTAATTAAGTATTGCAACATGTAAACTAGCCATGAATCCGACACTCTCATAAACCTATGTACTCGCTAGCATTTCTTTGCTGACTTTGTTTTTACATATGTTTCAGGTGTTGTTGAATGATGTTGATTGCTAGGATGCATGCTCACATAGGACTGGACGTGGCCTTAGTGACTTAATAACAATGATAGACTATGTTTAACTTGTTTGATTAGATTTCAAGATGATGTAAATGTTTAATGTTTAATGAAACCAAACTTCAAATTTCCGTGTGTTTTGAAACAATGATTTTGTTACAACACTCCCCGACGATTCCGCCGCGATTTGTTGTTTTACGCAGTCGGGGTGTGACAGAAAAGTTGGTATCAGAGCTCATGGTTATAGGGAATTAGGTTATTAGTAATGGTTTGACCTAGTCTATAACCTTCCTAGGACCCTAACACAAGATTCTTGTGTTTAGATCTTAAAACAATACCGTCACTTATCCTTAGGTGACAACCACAACAAGAACACAAATTTCAAATCTGCTTTGAAAACC
Organism: Helianthus tuberosus; assembly: GCA_030545235.1. NCBI lineage: Eukaryota > Viridiplantae > Streptophyta > Magnoliopsida > Asterales > Asteraceae > Helianthus > Helianthus tuberosus. The sequence goes on along the minus strand of CM060429.1, from coordinate 44,191,523 downwards.
AATCATCTGTTCTAGGATGATTTATTATAAGGTTTTGAACCCTCTAAGTTTTCAAAATCTCGTCAAAGTTGGGTCTTATAATGTGAACACGTGTAAACTGGAAGGGTGAATGCCTGTACCCTGAGTTTTCTATCTAAGGCTAGAGTGTTCGTACAAATCCGCAGTATCGGGCCAGTCACTCTTACCTGGGAACTCTTGGGGTGAGTGTTCACTTATAGGCGAGCATGTCTTCAGTGATACATTAATATGACCCGTTTACTTTGATTAGTCACCGTCTCATTTGTTTGCCTTAGGTAACAAACAAATGATCGCAATTTCTATGCGTTGTCATTCTGTTTTGATTTTCCGATAACATTTCACTTGTTTCCTCCTATGTCTTTCATTTCCTCCAGAATGTCTCTTCATCACAGCGATACTCAAATGTCCGACCAAACTACCAAATTTGACCAGCTAATAGGCGAAGTAATCCCAAAGTCTGTTGATTTAGGTGTCGCTATGTCTCGTGTCACACCCCCAAAATCCACAAGCGGAGTACCACTGCAGGAGGCGCAGGATCAAGCCACCAATCATATTGAACAATATAGTAATTTAAATAAAAGTTCAACCACACAATATAATTGGTGTTCAAAAACCAGTTAACCAAGTTCAAGTTTAACAGCGGAAGCATAAAACGTAAAAACAAAACATAAGTTCAATAAGTTTAAATGTCAACATGGCACACAACGGTCCATGTCCCACAACGACTCATTCCACTCGTGCAAGCTCCATAGATACCTAACGACCTACAAGGCATGTAACAACGAGTCAACAACAAAGTTGTGCGAGTTCACAGTTGATTGTTCAGTTTAAAGTAGTTCCAAAAATCAAGAGTTTGTTTGCAACTATAGGTTAACCAGCTTTCCTTGTTTTCCAAACCATAATTAGTGGGGGCTACCCCATGTTGTGAACCACTAGACTAGTTATATATTGGCGTCCTTCCCAATCCGAGGACGGAGGTACGTATTCTTCCCAATCCTAGAATACGCAGGTTTGATGTAGGCGTCCTTCCCAATCCGAGGACGGAGGTACGTATTCTTCCCAATCCGAGAATACGCAGGTTTAGTATAGGCGTCCTTCCCAATCCGAGGACGGAGGTACGTATTCTTCCCAATCCGAGAATACGCAGGATTAAATGTAGTCTATTAGTGGTGAATAAACAGGTTTCATCTTAGCTACTTAATCCCATTCCCAACCCACCAGGAATCCCATGCCTTAAGAGTGTGAACTCACCTTTGATTTGCTCGGTATGTTATGTTTCACTATCTGTTCAAAATTGGTCAACCAGATCCTAGTGTGGTTAGCATTTACAGTTAGTTCGTGTACACGTGACGCATGTGTTCTTTGCATTTATCACATAGATTACAAATAAACAAAACACATATCATAATGCAAGTCATGGCAAGTGTTCACGCAAGTTATAACCAAACATCATGCAACACAAAAATTCGTATCATCACACACTGTATCATCATATGGTAAATGTTTGATTTATATAAAATCCATGTCACTAGTTCACACTTTACAAAACTCATAATCACTAAATCAGATATTTCCCTATGGTGCGGCCCAATCGAGTTAACAACCCAATAGTTACTAGTTTCCGTTAAGTGGCCCACGAAACATGTAGCCTAGTTGATGCACCCAAACCAGTCCCCCTAATGAGCGGCCCAGGTAAGAAATTATAGCACAAACTGATTTATAAATGTTAGTTCACAATTAAGGTGATAGCAGCCCATGTAGGTTTCGGTCCAAAAGCTATGTTGACCCAAAGACTTCCTGACCTGTTTTCCTAAACATTTTACCCGGCCCCTTAACCCTCGTGCAGCCCAAGAAGTGCCAGCCCGTGAAAGAAACCCAACCAACAAGCAACCGGACACAGTTTGTGCAATGGCCTTTACCCGCGCTGCCCACACATCTCGGCCCATCCTTTGCACAGCCCACTTGAGGTGCCCGTTAATTAACACATGTTTGACCCATACTAAATTTATGTGATCATAATGTTAGTGTATTATTCTAAAGATAAATTATTCTTTACCCTCACCTCTCAATCAATAACATAAATACACCTACCCTTAATTGATTCTTATCGATAACTTATTATTATAAAATTAACAATAATGGCCGACCACTGATTATTGCTTTCATGCTATGATTGGACCGATTTTTAGTAGTGGGTTTGTAGTTTTTAAATCTTGATATTTGAATTCAACTAACATTAAATTCCCTGGCCTATAAAACTTTTGTTATATTACATGCGATTAGACCAAATACAAGAACTCACATGGCATGGATCAGACAAACATAAATTAAATCACATGCAATCCTTGAATGTTATGATATCAATTAAGGCTAAGAAACTAACAAGCAATACCCATGCCATCATCATGAACAATAAGCAAATAATCAATAGTAATTTATCATACTAACCGAAGTCAAGAAGACACGATTGAAAGGCTTCGAGTGTGAAGGGTGTCTCCTGTTGCACGTACTTTTGGAAGCAGTAGGGTTTGCTTTAGTTTAGAGTTTAATCTAATCATATTATGTATCCCTAATTAATACATGTTTGGGGCGGTTCCTTCATTGGCCGATAATGGGCTCAAGCCCAACAATTAGTGCCGAGATAAATAGTGCCCAATCATAATATTGTCACAAAGTTCGGCCCAATTTATACACGTATACTCGAGCATATAAAACATTTAGTAATTATATAACCATCACAGGTGTTTACTAATTTTTATCGTCGTAAGAAATGTGAAAGAGGAATAACAAGAAACAGGATCACGTGACGAAGAGATACTGACCTTGAAAGTTCGGGTTGTCACATCATCCCCAACTTGAAAGAAATTTCGTCCTGAAATTTAGCACGTGGTTACTGAGGAAGCTAGTTAAGTTGCGTGATTTCCTGGTTTTCCTGGGGTGTCACATCATCCCCCCGTTGGTTTGGAATTTCGTCCCGAAATTCCTCAGTAGCTTCAGCCTCAGTAGTGGTTTCACGTTTCTCGAACAATTGGGGATACTTGTGTTTCATTAGGTCTTCTCGTTCCCAGGTAAACTCTGGGCCACGACGGGAGTTCCAACGAACTCGAACAAAGGGGCATTCTGGTACGCTTGAGAATCTTAACGTCTCGGTCTATAATCTCTACAGGTTCCTCGACGAATCGCAGCTGATCGTCGATAGTGAGCTCTTTGAGAGGAACTATGAGGGTCTCATCTGACAGACACTTCTTAGATTCGACACATGGAATACGTTGTGAACTCCGCTGAGTTCTGCAGGTAGATTCAGCTTGTAGGCCACCTTGCCAATTTTCTCAATAATTTTGAAAGGTCCAACATATCGCGGGTTGAGTTTACCTCGTTTGCCAAAACGAACTACGCCCTTCCAAGGTGAGACTTTAAGTAGAACTCGATCCCCAACCTGGAACTCGAGTGGTTTCCTTCGCTTATCAGCGTAGCTTTTCTGACGGTCACGAGCTGCCGCCATTCATTGTCGTATCTGAGCAATCTTCTCTGTTATATCTACTACAAGTTCTGGGCCAGTGATTTGACTATCGCCTACCTCTGCCCAACAAAGAGGTGATTGGCACTTTCGTTCGTACAATGCCTCAAACGGAGTGGCCTGGATACTGGTGTGGTAACTGTTATTATACGAAAACTCCACCAACGGGAAATGTTTTTCCTAGCCGTTACCAAAGTCGATCGCACATGCCCTAAGCATGTCTTCAAGGGTTTGGATGGTGCGTTCAGACTGCCCATCCGTCTGTGGATGATACGCTGTGCTCATGTCTAATCGAGAGCCAAAAGACTTATGCATTGCTTGCCACAATTCGGATGTAAAACGTGAGTCACGATCAGAAATAGTGGAGGTTGGCACTCCGTGCCTTGATACTACTTCCTTTAGATAGATGTCTGCGAGAGTAGAAAACTTATCCGTTTCCTTGATAGCCAGAAAATGTGTAGACTTGGTCAGTCGATCCACGATCACCCAAATAGTATCATTTCCGCATTGAGATCTAGGCAGGCCAGTAACAAAGTCCATGGAAATTTGCTCCCATTTCCATTTCGGTATCTCTGGTTGTTGAAGTAGGCCTGATGGTTTCTGGTACTCGATTTTGACTCTCGCACAAGTCAAGCATTTACTGACGTATGTTGCTATGTTGGCTTTCATACTAGGCCACCAATACGTAGTCTTGAGATCGTGGTACATCTTATCCGAACCAGTATGTACCGAGTAACGAGACTTGTATGCTTCATCCATCACAAGCTCACGTAGATTACCATAGAGTGGAACCCAAATGCGACCTGTCAAGTAATAAGCGCCGTCTTCCTTTTGCTCTAACCGTTTCCTCGATCCTCGTAAAGACTCAGCCCTGATGTTCTCTGCCTTCAATGCTTCAACCTGAGCATCTCGTATCTGTGCGGGAAGACTAGAGTGAATGGTAAGCTGTAACGCACGTACACGCTTAGGTTTAGTCTCTTTCCGGCTGAGGGCATCGGCCACAACATTGGCTTTTCCCGGGTGATACTTGATCGCGCATTCGTAATCATTTAGGAGTTCGACCCATCGACGCTGTCGCATGTTCAGCTCCTTCTGCTCGAGGATATGCTGGAGACTCCTGTGATCAGTGTAAATAGTGCACTTGGTACCGTACAGGTAATGCCTCCATATATTGAGTGCAAAAACAACAGCTCCCAGCTCCAGATCGTGAGTAGTGTAGTTCCTTTCGTGAACCTTAAGTTGGCATGATGCATAAGCAATGACTTTCTCACGTTGCATCAACTCACAACCAAGTCCTTGGATTGACGCATCGCAATAAACCACAAAATCGTCGGTGCCTTCAGGTAATGAGAGAATAGGCGCGCTACAAAGTCTCTCCTTTAAGTGCTGAAATGCGGATTCCTGTGCATCACCCCAACGATAGGTGACGCCCTTCTGAGTTAGTGAAGTGAGAGGTTGCGCAATCTTCAAGAAATCCTTGATAAACCTTCTGTAGTAACCCGCCAAACCCAAGAATTGGCGGATTTCTGCTGGTGTACGGGGCGCAGGCCAGTTCTTGATCGAGTCAACCTTGGATGGATCCACGTGTATCCCATCCGCATTTACCACATGGCCTAAGAAATGGACTTCACGAAGCCAAAAGTCGCATTTTGAAAACTTAGCATACAGCTGCTCTGCTCGGAGAAGTTCCAGAATAAGACGCAGATGATGTTCGTGCTCCTCCTGACTCTTAGAATAGATCAGGATGTCGTCGATCAAAACAATAACGAACTTATCCAGGTAAGGTTTGCACACTCGGTTCATGAGATCCATGAAGACCGCAGGTGCGTTTGTTAATCCAAAAGGCATGACCAGAAACTCGTAATGCCTGTAACGAGTTCTGAATACTGTCTTGTAGATATCCTCGTCTCGAACTCTCAACTGATGGTAGCCCGATCTCAGATCAATCTTTGAGTAGAAGCTCGACCCTTGTAACTGGTCGAACAGATCATCAATACATGGAAGAGGATAATGATTCTTCACGGTCACCTTATTGAGCTCACGATAGTCAATACACATTCTGAAAGTACCGTCTTTCTTCTTCACAAACAAGACTGGAGCTCCCCAGGGCGAAGAGCTAGGACGTATGAAACCCTTGTCCAAGAGTTCTTGCAATTGAGTGGAAAATTCTTCTAGTTCTGATGGAGCTAAGCGATAAGGTGCATGAGCTATGGGCGCTGCTCCAGGAGTTAGCTCAATTTGAAACTCGACTTGACGATGAGGCGGAAGACCAGGTAATTCCTCAGGAAATACCTCAGGGAAGTCACGTACAATCAGAATGTCTTCTATCTTCTTCTCTTTCGTTGAGGTGTCAGTAACAAGGGCTAAAATGGCAGTGTGACTCTTTCGCAAACACTTCTGGACCTTAAGAAAAGAGATGATGCCCACGACAGCACCACACTTATCACCACGAATAACGAGAGGTGCACTGTCTGAACGGGGACTACGAACGATTTTCTCCTTGCAAAGAATCTCCGCTTGATCTTGAGATAACCAATCCATCCCAATGACGACGTCGAAACTACCAAGTGCGATGGGAATAAGGTCGATAGAGAAAGTCTGACCAGCTAAGACGAGATTACAACCCTTAACTATGTGTGTGGCCTCGAGACTTTTACCGTTTGCTAGTTCTACAACATGCTTGGTGTTCAAAAGTGTTGGGGTACGCTTAAGCATCTGACTAACTTTTAAGGACACATAACTGGTATCGGCACCTGAATCAAATAAAACAGTAACATAAAAGTCGTCCAGTAGGAACTTACCCGTCACAACGTTGGGATCATTCCTGGCTTCACCCTGACCAATCACGAAAGCACGACACTTGGCACCATTGCCACCATTGTTGCCCCCATTGTTTCCATTTCCTTGGTTGTTGTTGTTGTTGTTCTGATTCTGATTCAACTGTGGACAGTATCTCTTGAAGTGACCCTCAGCACCACACTGATAACATCCCTTATTACCCTGCTATTGCTGTTGCTGGTTCTGTGGAGCTTGTGGCTGCTGTTGACGATTCTGATTCGCAGGACGTAAGCTCCTACAATCATTGGCTTCATGACCAAACTTGTTACATCTCTGACAACGACCCTTGTTGCACGGCCTGATGTGGTGCAAATTACATCAATTGCACTTAGGGTGATTTCCCCTGTATCCACCCTAACCCTGATTCTCATTACCTGAAGATTGCTGACCAGGGCTCTTGAAGTCGTCAGTCCTTCGCTGCTGAGACTGAGACTGAACCGAAGTGGAACCCTTGCTCGAATTTCCATCCCAGTTGCGCTTGTTATCACTAGGAGTATCTGAAGTAGTTGTAGCACTAATGCGCTTGGGCAGCCTGTTCTGCTCAACTGCCTGGTCAGTGAGGCGATGGGCTAGTCGAATAACTTGCTGAATAGTACCAAGGTTAGCCGCAGTCACATGGCTCTGGATTTCTGGCAATAGACCCTTGAGGTATAACTCGATACGCTCGATGGGAGGATCCACCATAGTAGGACACAAGATAGCTAATTCGTTTGATCTCTTTGTATATGCCACGATTTCAGACCCTGTCATCTTCAAATTGAAAAACTCCACCTCTAGCGTGTGGATGTCGTCATGATTACAGTACCCTTCCTTGATCAAATCCTTGAAGTCGTTCCATGGGGTGGCATTAGCAACTGCCAGCCCTAGCAATTGAACCTGTGCTTTCCACCAGGTTAACGCAGCACCTTCGAGTGTTCCAGTAGCAAACTTTACCCTACGAGCCTCAGGGCATTCACACATCTCAAAAAACAGACTCGATCTTCTCAAACCAGTGAAGAAGACCTACAGCTCCTTCTGTGCCGCTGAAGGTACTAGGTCGACAGTCCATAAAGGTCTTGAAGGTACATACGGGAGGCTGAGCATGCTGACCTCCTGCAGGGACTGCTGCGAGTGCCTCAGCCACTCGTTCGTTGATTAGAACCGTCAGCTGGGCTTGAGTCAAGTTCAAACGTCCACTCATGATCTTGACATCAAAGAAACCACAAATGAGAGAGGTGTCGCGGAAGTGAATCAGTGTGGGATGACAGAAGAGAGTACATAGGGTTTCAAACAATAGTCGTTACGTTGACTAAGCATACAATAAACAATGCAGTTAAGAAAACTAATAGATAGGCAAAATAAACATAAACCATATCACCTATAGTGTTGAGTCTTGCACGTGGAGCGAAGCGTCGTTGTGGATCGTTGAGCACTGTACAGGTTATAGTCTGGTTTTGTTAGAAAGCTTTTTCCCTTTTTAAAACCGAGTTTACTATAACCAATGGCTCTGATACCAATCCGTCACACCCCCAAAATCCACAAGCGGAGTACCACCGCAGGAGGCGCAGGATCAAGCCACCAATCATATTGAACAATATAGAAATTTAAATAAAAGTTCAACCACACAATATAATTGGTGTTCAAAAACCAGTTAACCAAGTTCAAGTTTAATAGCGGAAGCATAAAACGTAAAACCAAAACATAAGTTAAATAAGTTTTAATGTCAACATGACACACAACGGTCCATGTCCCACAACGACTCCTTCCACTCGTGCAAGCTCCATAGGTACCAAATGACCTGCAAGGCATGTAACAACGAGTCAACAACAAAGTTGAGCGAGTTCACAGTTGATTGTTCAGTTTAAAGTTGTTCCAAAAATCATGAGTTTGTTTGTAACTATAGGTTAACTAGATTTCCTTGTTTTCCGAACCATAATTAGTAGGGGCTACCCCATGTTGTGAACCACTAGACTAGTTATATATTGGCGTCCTTCCCAATCCGAGGACAGAGGTATGTATTCTTCCCAATCTGAGAATACGCAGGTTTGATGTAGGCGTCCTTCCCAATCTGAGGACGGAGGTACGTATTCTTCCCAATCCGAGAATACGCAGGTTTAGTATAGGCTTCCTTCCCAATTCGAGGACGGAGGTACGTATTCTTCCCAATCCAAGAATACGCAGGATTAAATGTAGTCTATTAGTGGTGAATAAACAGGTTTCATCTTAGCTACTTAATCCCATTCCCAACCCACCGGGAATCCCATGCCTTAAGAGTGTGAACTCACCTTTGATTTGCTCGGTATGTTATGTTTCACTATCCGTTCAAAATTGGTCAACCAGATCCTAGTGTGGTTAGCATTTACAGTTAGTTCGTATACACGTGACGCACGTGTTCTTTGCAGTTATCACATAGATTACAAATAAACAAAGCACATATCATAATGCAAGTCATGGCAAGTGTTCACGCAAGTTATAACCAAACATCATGCAAGACAAAAATTTGTATCATCACACACTGTATCATCATATGGTAAATGTTTGATTTACATAAAATCCATGTCACTAGTTTACACTTTACAAAACTCATAATCACTAAATCAGATATTTCCCTATGGTGCGGCCCAATCGAGTTAACAGCCCAATAGTTACTAGTTTCCATTAAGTGGCCCACGAAACATGTAGCCTAGTTGATGCACCCAAACCAATCCCCCTAATGAGCGGCCCAGGTAAGAAATTATAGCACGAACTGATTTATAAATGTTAGTTCACAATTAAGGTGATAGCAGCCCACGTAGGTTTCGGTCCAAAAGCTATGTTGACCCAAAGACTTCCTGACCTGTTTTCCTAAACATCTTACCCGTCCCCTTAACCCTCGTGCGGCCCAAGAAGTGCCAGCCTGTGAAAGAAACCCAACCAACAAGCAACCGGACACAGTTTGTGCAATGGCCTTTACCCGCGCAGCCCACACATCTCGGCCCATCCTTTGCACAGCCCACTTGAGGTGCCCGTTAATTAACACATGTTTGACCCACACTAAATTTATGTGATCATAATGTTAGTGTATTATTCTAAAGATAAAGTATTCTTTACCCTCACCTCTCAATCAATAACATAAATACACCTACCCTTAATTGATTCTTATCAATAACTTATTATTATAAAATTAACAATAATGGCCGACCACTGATTATTGCTTTCATGCTATGGACCAAATACAAGAACTCACATGGCATGGATCAAACAAACATAAATTAAATCACATGCAATCCTTGAATGTTATGATATCAATTAAGGCTAAGAAACTAACAAGCAATACCCATGCCATCATCATGAACAATAAACAAATAATCAATAGTAATTTATCATACTAACCGAAGTCGAGAAGACACGATTGAAAGGCTTCGAGTGTGAAGGGGGTCTCCTGTCGCACGTACTTTTGGAAGCAGTAGGGTTTGTTTTAGTTTAGATTTTAATCTAATCATATTACGTCTTCCTAATTAATACATGTTTGGGGCGGTTCCTTCATTGGCCGATAATGGGCTCAAGCCCAACAATTAGTGCCTAGATAAATAGTGCCCAATCATAATATTGTCACAATGTTCGGCCCAATTTATACACGTATACTCGAGCATATAAAACATTTAGTAATTATATAACCGTCACAGGTGTTTACTAATTTTTATCGTCGTAAGAAATGTGAAAGAGGAATAACAAGAAACAGGATCACGGACAAACCCTAGTTTTCTCTCTCTCTAATGGAGAAAATCGACCCTCTTGATTCCTTGACCTAAAACTCGTTTTTCTTGATGATTGTAGAGATTGTTTTGTGTGATTAGAGTCTCATCAATTCTGATTACACTTACGATTCAATATAATCATTCTTTGATTCGTTTTTGTTCAAGATTAGGGTTGGTTTTTCGGTTTTTTCTACACTTGGCTGCCGCAGGTTGTTTGCTTTCGTTGTTAATCTGGATTGGGTATACAAAGAGAGATTGTTTTGCTGCTTTTGTAATCTGAATCATCCCTTCTTGATCGATTTGTTCTTGACGGCTGCTAGGGTTTTTCAGCTCTGCGGAGTGGTTGATTGTTCCAGCAACATCCATTCGCTGATTATTATGTTCGCTGGTTAAGTTTGATGCGAATTAAGCTTTTTTTCGCTGATTAGTTGGCTGATTAAGTTCGTTTCGCTGATTGTTTATGTTCGCTGATTATTCAGCAACATCTCGGTAGGGTTCCAGCAACAATGGATGGCCAAGATGCTGAAAATTCTAATGTGTTTGTGAAAAAGATTAAGAACATTGATGGTAAACCTTTTGAGCCTAGACAAATTTCACTTATGCCGGCTAGGGTTGCTGAATTGCCGAATAAGAAGGTATGTTTTATGATGCCGCTTAATGATTCTGAGCATGTTATTGGCAGCTCTGATTCTCCTAATCAGAGTTATGCAAAGGTGTTTGACAAACGTAAGGTAGCATTTGTGCTACCGTTGAAGGATGTTAGTCCTCCTCGTGTTCAAGATCAGATACAAGATGATAATGCTCATGTCCAATCTTATGCGGATGTGGTCCTAAATGAACAGGTCGAGCATGGGGATATTAAGCGTGGTAGTGATTTAATTCAGAAACAGAATGATGTTAAATTTGCTAGGAAGGCCAATGATGCGGCTGAACAAGTTCCTAAAGTCAACTTTCGTTCGCTAAACTCAGACGTCTTAATGGATGGAGTGGATGTAGTGCTTCCGATTGATTCTGTTCGCCAGGTTAACGACAGGTTAGCTAACACTCTTTATGGTTATTTTCTGGGGGATAGAATTGCGTATCCAGTAGTTGAACACTTTGTGAGAACAAATTGGAAGAAACATGGTCTTCAGAAAACTATGATGAATTCGAATGGTTTCTTTTTCTTCAAGTTTGAAGACAGAAAGGGTATGGATGTTGTTCTTGAAGGGGATCCCTGGATGATCCGTAACAAACCTATGTTTCTCAACATTTGGTCCCCTACAAACACTCTTAAAGAAGAAGAAGTTAAAAAGGTTGCAGTTTGGGTTAAATTGCATGATGTCCCTCTAGTGGCATATTCTGATGATGGTTTAAGCATGCTGGCTTCAAAAATTGGGAATCCTGTGCGGCTGGATTCGTATACTATTGATATGTGTAATGAGGCTTGGGGAAGGAGCAGCTATGCTAGGGCTCTTATTGAAATTTCGGCTGATCAGGATTTGAAAGAGACTCTTACCATGGCTATTCCTGATTTGGATGGGAATAAATATGTTACTGAGACTATTAGGGTGGAGTATGAATGGGAACCACCGAGATGTGCCCATTGCTGTGTTTTTGGGCATAGTTATGAGGAGTGTCCTAAAGGCATTCGATCGATAGTGAAACCTCCTACAAACAATCAGAAAGTAGATGAGGATGGTTATACGGAAGTCAAGACAAAGAAGAATGTAAAGAAGAGCGGTTTTCAAGTTAACAATCAAAAGCCCAAGTTTGAATATAGACCTGTGGATAAGAAGAAAAAGGCAGTGACTAGCTCGTCAAAGGTTCAAACACACAATTCTTTTAGTGCTCTTGGGTTTGTTGAGGGGGACGGGGGTTCCTTCCAAGGGAGATCTAAAGGGGGACATGAGCTAAATGCGGAGTCTGACGATGATGAGGTAGAGAATGTATATGATGAAACGAAGGAGTTTATGACATCGGGTATACATCCTACATCTTCCAGTACAGGGGCAAGCACCTCTCACATAAAGGTGTCCAATGGATAGGTGGCTTTTGTTTCATGCTAAGGGGCTGCCGGATGGTAGCAATTTCATTTTTGATGATGGTGGTTGACGTCGTTTGTTTGTTATTTTCGTTTGTCTACTAGTTAGTCATTATCATGATTGTAGTAGGCTAGGTTGAGGTGGTAACTTGTTTTGTTTTGTTTTTTTGTTTACATATACGGGGCATGTCCTGTATATGAACTAGTGGGGAACTCATCCTCACTACTTGTTCTTATTTGGCGGTTGTCTATAATAGAATCACCGGGGTAACCCTTTACCCAAAAAAAAAGAAACAGGATCACGTGACGAAGAGATTCTGACCTTGAAAGTTCGGGTTGTCACATCTCGTCTCAACAATGAAGCCACCCAAGAAGCATCAAAAGAAGCAGAAGCCGAGCCTTTGAAAAAGTCAAAGAAGCGAAAAGCTCCAAAGGATCCCATAGCTGTGGCACCAAATCAAGCAGAACCTAGCCAGGTGGCAGCACCACCAGCCAAGAAGCCGTACTTGGGAACTGCTCCCTTGTGCAATCAATGCAATTGTCATCATCCAGTTCGAACACCATGTTTCAAAAGTACCCACTGTGGATGATGGGGACATTTGGTCAAAACATGCCGTTTTGCGATCCAAAATAAAACTGTTGCAGATCCTGCTGCTGCTCAAGCAGATCCAGCACGAGCTCATTTTCCTCCTGGTACTTGCTACACCTATGGCGAGACGGGTTATGTCAGGGACAAATACCCAAAGTTTGTCAATGCAAATCTGACCCACGGATGAGCATTTGGCCGATTAGAAGAAGCTGCTGCTTTGAATAATCTGAATCTTATGTTTATGTTTCTAGTGTTTTTCTTTGAACTCTGAAACAATCGATTTTGTTTATAAATAAATCTTTGTTTGCAATTGACGTACAAATGTAGTTGCATGTGTGTATGGCATACCCCTATGATACCTACACCAAAGAACCATATTTGTAATTCTCTCGTTCATATGATCGCTAATGATCTCCTCGAAAATTCTAAATGCTCGTTTCATTCTAAGAAAAACGAAGTATAGAAAATGAGTGATATCTTGAGTAATCACGTTAAATCCTTGGTTAGATAACTAAGGATACCTTTCTTCAATCTCATATCATTTCATTCTGGTTTTTCATAACAATATACATAGTATAAGTTTTCAAAACAACCTTCATGATTTCAAAATATTTCATATAGTTTGAAAACGATTTTAACACAGTATATTTACTTAATGTATCAAGTGCATGATTTCAAAAGCATTATTCATGTTTTTAAAACCCTTATACATAATTTCAAAATTTATCTCGCATGATTTTAAAACATTTTTTAAATATACTTACCTAATACACCTACTTTATGATTTCAAAAGTATTGTGTAAGGTTTCAAAAACATTAAACACATTTCGAAAAGAACTCCATGCATAGTTTTCAAAAACATTTTTCTCATACATTGACTTAACCTCCAAATTCTGCTTTATGTGTCGCCTTGGCATATCTAGCACCTCAACTTCATGAGGATTCTACCTCGTGTGTTGACTTAAGCACGTCTAGTGCAAGGTTTCGAAGCGTTTCCTGCTATTCGAATTCCAAAATCCAAATAGGATCTTCTTATCTTCACAATTAGATCCTTGAGGATGATTATCGCTCAAATCGGAGCCCTTGATTGGATTCTTTGTACGTTTTAATACATACATTACGATCCAATAAGGACAAAGCCGAATTCCTATTAAGATCTTCCTATCTTCATAGTTAGATTCTTGATATGTTTAAAGTGCCAAATGAAATCCACGGATTGGATTCCTGGTGTGCTTTAAATACCCGTGTCCAAATATAACAAATTAAAGGTCAAGTTAAACGATTATGTGATTATGTGTTTTCTTTTATGTTTTTGTGTGATCCGAATTTTTGTTATCCAAATCCTCATAGAATCTTCCATATCTTCATATGAGGGATTCATAGTAGGATATTCAAAAGCTACTACCTTAAATCCTTAATGGGCTTCTACGTGGTAGTTAAGACCCTTGGGTTATATAGTACCATTCCATGATTCAAAAGAGACCCTTTGAGTGGTATAGTTAAAAAGATTGATTCAAAATCTGGTTAAGAATGGCATGTGATGATATAACTGAAAAGACTCCTTGGTGGTCTATTTAAAGAAATCATTTATTGATTTAATTAAAGGGACCCTAGGGTGGTCTAGTCACACTCATCACATGTTTGTTCATTTGGTTTTCCCCTACACATTTTAAAAATGCACTGTCTAGACTATGCAAGGAATTACGTAATTATGGACGCGTACATAATTATGAAATTCAGTGCACAGGAACCCTAGTAAGATTTATCATGTGTAAGAACCTATAGTGGCAACAATAACGAAACGTGAACAATGTAATGGAGGTACGGTGGACGCACCAATTGCGCTTCATATACTTGTATATAAGTGTCCCTCTTACATTGAAAGCATAATGTTATTTAAAATTACTAGCAGTTCAAAACCCTAACCAATGTTGTTTTATCTTTTCGACTTTATGTTTCGAGCTCATACAAGTTTCCTCTAAATAAATTTCGGGACGAAATTTCCTGAAGTAGGGAAGACTGTGACATCTGTGCCTCCACAGACATCAAAAAAATACCAAATCAATGAAATATTGTGTTTCAATCTTGGTATTTGTATAAATATGTGTATCGTTTGCACATATCAATTCTTGTTCGATTTCGAGCTCTAAATTGCTTTCTAGAAAGTTATACGCGAACTGATGCGTAAACGTAATCATTTTAACGCGACAAACACTCCGGAACAGTGAAATAGTCTTAACATACCTTAAATAACCTTTACATAACTTAGAAATAAGTTGTGGAGGGTTTGGTGTGTCGAAATCAAGTTTATTCGCTTACAGGGACTAATTTCGACAAACTGCGATAGTATGCCGATTCGTACTGTAACGAACATTCCAGAATATGATCATAAGTTAAACATGCCCTAAATATCCTTTACATAGCTTAGAAATAGGCTTTGAGGTGTTTGGTGCGCAAAAATAAACTTATTTGATCAACAGGGACTAAAAGCGTCAAAAAGTGCATAAGTTTGCATTTTCGCGCATATCTTACGTTCTGAATATATCCGGACATCCAAAAATTTATGTAATAATTAAAATATTTTATTTTAGTGATTGGCATGATAACATTCCATTCATCGCGTAATTTGGATCGTTTTTGCGTTCGTTACGATTTCGATCGTAATTAACCGAACAACGCAACCGTACGACCAAACGAACCGACATCTGAGATATTTTTGAGCACATTTCAAGTTCCCTATACTTTAACTTTATTTTAGAGCCTTGAAATGGGGTTAATGGGGCTTAAAAGTGCCAAAAATCAAGTTTTACAAGTGCAGGGACCATTTTTGAAATATCTGGCAGATACATTGAACTTGGTCCATTTTTGAGGTTTTGATGGTTTTAACCCAAGGTTTTACACTCTATGGGCTGGAATTTGATGGTTTTAAGTATTCCCATGTTTTGAAAACCATGTGCCCAAGTGGAGGGCCAAGATCGAAGCACGAAATGAGAGAAACGATCCTAACGGTTTACCGAAATCTATATAAACCCAACACCTTCATTCTCATTCCTCATAATCTGATTCAAATAGCTCTAAGTTGGGGTTTAACACTTCATACCTAAGCAATTTGAATCAAGATCTTCTATCTTGGACCCTTTGTAAGTATTCTTTCGTGCTTTTATGCGTTTTAAGCGTAAAAGTCAAACAGTGTTTGACTTTCTGCTTTGACCAGTCTATGGTCAACACGAAGTTCGTTTAAACTTCATAACGTGAGCATAATCACGATGGTTTTAGTCCCATGTGACTAAACCTACTGATTACCACGTTGATTAGGCGTAGTGACGAGTCGTAGTTTCGGCCAAAATGCGTATTCATGCGTATTTTGTAACCAAACTACTCTTGGGTATCAAAACCCTTTGTTTTGATATCAAAACCTGTTTTCTAACTTAACTAAACATGTTTTAACATGTTTAGCTTGTCACTTTTAGTATAGTGCTTGTATAGAGTCATAAGTCAAGCGGTCTTATCAATCGCTTAGACTTTCGAACTAGACCCGTTTGGTCGATCATTAGGATCCGACCAAGCATGTTTAGTGACCATAGTTGTATAGGGAATAACCTTCCGAGGTTATACCTTATGGTCACTTCGTTTAGTTAGTTGTATGATAGGTAGTTTATATGCCTTAGGAAAATGACCAAAATGCCCTTTTACGCATAAATTCATTTTAAGCATATGTAACCTAAATTTTTATATCTAAAATGATTAGGTAACATTATTAGACATGTTAAGGCATATAATACTTGTCATAGGACTAGTTAGGCGGTCCGAACGCGTTTTACGCGAACGACGCTTTAAAGTAGCGTAAGCTACCTAAACGGGTCGTAATGGGTCGTAAGCACTTAGGTTAGGTTTCAATTTAGTATGTAGGCTTTGTTAAACCATGTCATATGAGTTCCAATACTCACTTGGTTTACGAAACCTCATCCTATCTGATCTTCCGATTTAGGTCCGGTTTATTTACGTAGTTACTTATATTAGGTGCCGATTGATTTCCGTGATCCCTCTAGCTTTGCTTGGTTGTTGTTCAAGACTTCAAAGCATTCTCATGTGAGTACATAGTTCCTCTATTTTATTGTTTTCAAATGTTTTGGGGTGATTCATATGTGTTAAATGATTTCGATGTTTTTAACGATGGTTTCGAAAATGATTAAAATGGTTTATATTAAATTAATAACGATTTCGATAATGTGGATAAACTTGTTGGTTGTAATTACATAACGAATAACATTCATTAGTCTTGGCCGAACCGACCAGTATTAGGTTATGGTACCATAGGATCTGACAAATCCCGTTATCAGACTGCACCCATGGTTATGTGTGGGTTAGGTGGGTAACGACTGAATCTGTGATTGTTAATTTACCCTTTGGTGGTTTATTAATGCGAGTTTCGAGATAGTCGAGTCACGAAGGTTTGGATGTTATTTGCGAGACGACCAAAAGTAGTTTTCACAATTAAAACGAGAATGATTTAAACGACTGAAGCGATTTTAACGAGTTAAACGATTTGGGTAAACGATTGGTTTTTGGTTAGTGTTTAGATAACGAGACGGGTGTAATGTGATGAAAGCATGGTGGATACGCCGCTGGTACTTCCTATATATAAGTGTTTTCATCATATTACATACCGTGGCGTTATTTAGTTCACTTGGGTAAACGATTTTGAAACGATGTCACACAACGATGTTTTCTAAAAGATATAAACCATATGAGTTTTATTAACGAGTTTTTACGAGATGTTTTACAATTTGATTTAATTAAATAAATGTTTTGGGGTTAAGAATCATGGCTACGAGATTTTATAAATTATAACCAACTTGATTTGAGTTGGTTAATTATGTCGCAATACTATATTTTTCAAAACAAGGTTTTTAATTAAGTATTGCAACATGTAAACTAGCCATGAATCCGACACTCTCATAAACCTATGTACTCGCTAGCATTTCTTTACTGACTTTGTTTTTACATATGTTTCAGGTGTTGTTGAATGATGTTGATTGCTAGGATGCATGCTCACATAGGACTGGACGTGGCCTTAGTGACTTAATAACAATGATAGACTATGTTTAACTTGTTTGATTAGATTTCAAGATGATGTAAATGTTTAATGTTTAATGAAACCAAACTTCAAATTTCCGTGTGTTTTGAAACAATGATTCTGTTACAACACTCCCCGACGATTCCGCCGCGATTTGTTATTTTACGCGGTCGGGGTGTGACATTTACATCCACATCGCCAGGTGTCACACCCCGACCACGTAGAACATACAAAACGTGGCGGAAACGTCGGGGAGTGTTGTAACAGAATTAATTGTTTCAAATCCATGGCAATTAAAGTTTCATTTTATTAATCAAACAAGAGAGTTACATTGTTTTAAACAAGAAACAAAGAGTATATAACAAAAATTAACTAGTTCTTGTCTCGTTTTAAGTCACTAAGGCACAGGTCCGCCTAAGTATGTCTTGATAAGTCCTATGCATCATCTCCTGTAAAACACATGTGAAAATAGGTACATCAGCATAAAAATGCCTGTGAGATACATAGGTTTTGTGAAAACAGAATTCATGACTTATGTTTGAGAAAATGTTTAGTCATGAACCTTGTAATTTGCTTTGTCTTGTAAATCATTTGAAAAACGATAAGATCAGATGATATGTATAAATAAATGTCAGGTTAAATGAATAACCATGTAAAAATGTGTTTGTATAAGATAAGTTGTTTGTAAATCAATGTCTTGTGAAAAGTATGTTATTTGTATAAAATGTTATATGTCTCAAACTGAAATGATTCAAATAACGCTACGATATGTAATACCATACAAACACTTATATATAGGAAGTACCAGCGGCGTATCCACCATGCTTGTATCATATTACACACGCATCGTTACTTAATCACTTAATCAAACCAAACCACCAAAGTAATGTTTAAAAATTGTAGAAATGTTTATGTATTGTCAAATGTCTATTGTTAAATGTAAATCCTGTCAACAGATACAAATGGTTCACACGGTTCAATAGTTACAAACGGTTCATATAATCAAATGGTTACGACGGTTCACATAGTTAAAAGGTTACAACGGTTCAAAATGTAGTATAATGTGTTCACATGTTGGATGAGCATATGCAACAGAAATGCAATGTAAAACAATGTACTAAGCATGCACACAATGGACATACACATCATAAGTGTACATAGCATAAGTGTAATGTAAAACAATGTACTAAGTATGAACTAATTGGACATACATAGCATAAAATGTAATGTAAAACGATGTACTAAGTACGCACACAATGGGCATACATAGCATGAACACAATGAAATCATGTACTATAATGTACTAACGAACATAGCAGGTATATGATGTGAAAACATGGAAAGCATGAAAGTAACAAGTAGGCACATGTGTTCCACCCCAAAATGTTTGGAAAACAGTAAAAGAGGGGTCTATGTACTCACTTGAGATTGCTCAGAAGTCCTAAGATAACCACCAAGCAATGCTAGAGATCTCGGAATATCAAACGGCACCTAATATAGGTAACTACATAAATAAACAGGACCTAAATCGGAAGATCGGATAGAATGAGGGTTCGTAAACCAAACGAGTATGGGAGCTCGTGTAATATGGTTTAACAAAGCCCACATACTAAAACGAAACTTAACCTAAGTGTTTGCGACCCATTACGACCCGTTTAGGTAGCTTATGCTACTTTAACGCGTCGTTCGCGCAAAACGCGTTTGGACCGCCTAACTAGTCCTATGACAAGTAACATATGCCTTAACATGTCTAATATTGTTGTCAAATCAGTTTAGATGTCAAAAGTTATGTTACATATGTTTAAAATGAATTTTGGCATCAAAGGGGTATTTTGGTAATTTACCTAAGGCATATAAACTACCTATCATACAACTACTTAAACGAAGCGACCATAAGGTATAACCTCGTAACGTTATTCCCTATAAACTATGGTCACCTAAAGTGCTTGGTCGGATCCTAATGATCGACCAAACGGGTCGGGTTCGAAGGTATAAGCGATTTATTAGATCGCTTACCCTTACGACCCTAGACAACGTGGTAATCAGTAGGCATAGTCACAAGGGACTATAACCATCGTGATTACAATCACGTTGCGAAGTTCAAACGAACTTCGCATTGACCATACACTGGTCAACGCAGAAAGTCAAACAAAGTTTGACTTTCGGACTCGAAAAGCAATAAAAGAACGAAGGAATACTTACGAAGGGTCCCCGCAAGATTCGAACCCGATTCACTCTCAGGTTGGAAGCATATACTTCCACTTAGAGAGTGTAGAATCAGATTCAAATGTGAGGGAAATGGGTAAAACAAGGTGGGTATTTATAGTTTTCGGTTCACCGTTAGGATCGTTTCTTGGAGAAGAGGGAATGATCTAGCCCGTACACTTGTCGGAAGGTTGTGGTAACTGATATTGACCCACCACAAGAGTTGGACACATGGCATTGGCCTTTGGAAGGGGTTAAGGGCAGGAAACAGCAGCTGAAAAACAAGTTGCTTCATCTGACCTATGCTTGCGCACCGTAACAAATAACCCTTACGGTGCGCAAGGGCCAAGTTTGGCAGATTTACCATTTTGGTCCCTGTTGTGCTATAAGGTCATTTCTAACGCGTTTAAGGCCCGTTAACCCCATTTCAAAGCTCAAAAATGAAGTGAAAGTATAGAGAACTTAAAATGTGCTCAAAAATATCTCAGATGTCGGTTCGTTTAGCCGTACGATTGCGTTGTTCGGTTAATTACGACGGAATGCGCATAAGTGCGAAAAACGATCCAAATGGCGTGACGAATGGATTTTTCTTATGCCGAACACTAAAATAAAATGTTTTAGTGCTTACATAAATTTTTGGATGTTCGGATGTATTCAGGACGTAAGTTATGCGCGAAAATGCAAACTTGTGCACTTTTTGACGCTTTTAGTCCCTGAATGACCCAAAAGTTTATTTTAGCACACCGAAACCCTCAAAGTCTATTTCTAAGCTATGTAGAGGATATTTATGGTATGTTTAACTTATGGTCATGTTCCGGAATGTTCGTTACAGTTCAAATCGGCATACTTTCGCAGTTTGTAAAATTTAGTCCCTGTAAGCGAATTAACTTGTTTTTGCCATACAAAAGCCTTCAAAACTTATTTGTAAGTTATGTAAAGGTTATTTAAGGTATGTTAAGTATATGTCACTATTCCGGAGTGTTTGTTGCATTAAACTGGTTATATTTACGCATTAGTGCGCGTATAACCTTCCAGAAAGCGATTTAGAGCTTGAAATCGAACAAGAGTTGATATGTGCAAAAGATACACATATTTATACAAGTCCAAAATATGAAATACAATATTTCATTGGTTTGGATTTTGTTTGATGGTTGAAGTGACACAGGTGTCACACCAGGTAAAATTCCTGTAGGATTGGTTTTCGACTCCGAACGATTGCGTATCGACACGTGTGACGTGCGGAATCCGTAGACATGCGTGGACCGAACACGAGAACGTACTAAATTTGTGATTCTATTGATGATATGAAAAGTACAAATGAACTGTGAATCTCGTGGACATCACTTTCTCTCTCTAGACTTTCTCTCTCTAGCCTCTAGCTCTCCAAGTCTCCAAATGAGCAAAAGTCTTGAACTCTATCCATAAGAGTTCTATTTATAGGCCAAGGGGATTAATGAGATTTCTCATTAATTACATAAATGCCACCTTGCCTTTTCCCTAAATATTACAATATAAGCGCTAGAATTAAACTGTTTCAGCTACGATCTGTATTGACGGAGGCGATAGACATTACTGCACCAACAGACCCCCCTTGGATATTGCTGCAGTCAATCTCGTAGCGTCTTGTCTTTCTCTCTCTCTCTCTCTCTCTCTGAGTCTTCTTAAAAGTTTAACACGTTTTCAGCAACACAGACTTCCTCTTGCTTGAACAGAATCCCCGTGGATCTGTCTTCAGCTTCAGCTCCCCCTTTCAGTAAACTCTTCCTTCAGGCTCCCCCTTTCATCAAGCTTCCGTGCTTTTGGGATCGACACCTGGCTTTCCGGATACAAGCTCTTTCAGGATAAATACCTGGCTCCTTGAATGCACGCTCCCCCTTGCGTTGAGCTCGTCTTCAAACTCCCCCTTAGACTCAGCTATTGGGATCGTAGTCTGGTACTTTCATCTGCAAAATCTTAAACATTTATAAGTGAAAATGTTTTGATTTTCCAGGATTGAAAAAACCTGGCTCTTTTAGCATAAGCTGAAATATTTCAAATATGCGACAATGAAAGCTTTTTCGATTGTCCAGGAATCGTGACCTGGCTCTCAAAAACTTTTAATCAAGATCCTGGCTCTAAGATATAATAATATCAATATATCCAGGATTACTTGATTCTCTCCCCCTCTCAACAATCTTTATAAATATGGCAGTTTCAGCGACAAAGATCGAACACTGACTCTTTACAACAGATTTTAACAATTTCAGAATCCAAATCCCTCACAGTTAATCTTCCAAGTCCAATTTAATGACCTTAGAGATTTCACAGACTGTTTTTGATTTTTGATTTTAAAACATTTCAAGTTTCAACTTAATGAACTTGTTTATTTTCAGAAACACGATCAGCATACTTAGATTTTGAAACTCAGCTCTCAGACATCGGTTGTCGAAAATAAAGTGAAAATCAAAATCCTTTTGAATTTTTCTGAAAATGTAAAGCAATAAGGAAATATTTACAGACATATTTTTGTTTGAGTTTGCGTCAGAGGATCATATCAGTTTATGACAAATCACAAGTACCGTTGAGCTTCAAACACTTTAAGTTCTAAACGATTCACTTAGATTGTCAGTATACCGATCCACTTAAATTTTCACACAAAGTTCAATTGTTTCGAGATACGAGAATTAGTGTTTTAAGCACTTAACTTATTCGCGTGTCCCACCTCAGAATATACTCCTGTATCAAGATTCCCTAGATTCAGTCTTACAGGTGAGTATACCAATTTGATATCTGTTCTCTGGGTTAGTGCGAGACCTTGAGAGCTCAGGTATGAACTTCCGTTCAGTCAAAGAGATGAAGGCTCGACTTTAGGTGTGTTCCCTTTAGGGAATCTTTTCTTCAACTGCAATTGATTCATATCTTTCGATATTTTTCAATTTTTATGCAGAGGGTAAGCTTTTAAAGCGCATAAAGTATTATGCGAGGTCTAGGATATTGCTTCCGCAATATCAGAAGACCAGGTATAATACCCCAGATATCAAACAGTATAAAGACCTAGTATCTCAGAATCAGGTAATCTCTCAAACAAGATTTCGGGGGTTACCCATATATCCGAGAGATGTTCCCCACGAGATAAGCAAGTATTTGATATTTAGGTTTATATCTCGAAAACAATCTACTAAGCATGTAAAAACCTAGTGGCATATCATCATTGAGACCGTTTATCACATTAAAACATTCCATTTCTTTAGCGTACTGTGATTGTCTACTGATGTACTATCATTTCCTCTTTTTACACAAAACTCATTTTTGAATTTTATCATATTTTTAGCTTTTTCAAATTTTCTAATGTTTTTGGATTTTCTGAAAATTTCTTAATCCCCCTAAAATTCAAAACATTTAAAGAAAAATTTGACAACCTGATACTGATAGCTTCGTCTCACCGTCCATTTTCTGCTTCTCATGCACTGATTTGCAGAAAATATAATGTACCCCCATGATTTACAACACATTGATATTTTACAGTTTGAAAACCATTTTTCAATCTTGTGAAATTAATCATGTTTGTTCAGCCGTGAGGGTTTCGGCGTATTCACTCAACATATTTTTGTAAATTTTTGAGTTTTTTGACAAAAATTTAAAAACAAACATATTTTTGATTTTTCAAATTTTTGACAAACTAAAAACAAATTTTTGGTTTTTAAATTTTCAAATTTTTAGGGTTTTTGAAATATGATTTATTTATGTACAGAAATGAACAAACTCCCTGATTAGCAGTCACAGGGTTCAGCAGCCTCCTCTCCTCGTGCCAGGCTGCTTCCTTCGTTGATTTTGCTTTCATCTTCTTTCTGAAGCACCTGCACATTCAAACTATTCAATTACTTGAACAAGTTAGCCCAGGTCTGTTTGACCTAAGGCATTTCAATACAATACGTTTCATTCAACTTCGGAAAATTTTTATCATTTTTTACAAATGAATTTTCATTCTGATTATCACTCACTGAAATCGTTTGTTTCTTTTCAACCCAAGTTTGTCCTTTCGAAGCACTTCTTTTGTAAAAATGTGAATCTTTTTGAACATTTTGATTTTGAACAACAACTTTTGGTTTCCAAAACTGGTTTGGTTTTGTTGCATCAACAGTTGTTTTCCAACTTTGTGTTGTTCTAAGTCTGGGTGTCTCTGGTTTCCATGCTTGTTGTGAGTCAACCTTTGACATTTTTAGCTTCCAAGTTTGCTTTGAATCAAACTTGGTTGACTTCTGATTCACAACATCAGACTTCTTTTTCATTTCAACACCAACAGGTTTAATATTTGGACAATTTCGACTGAGATGTCCAATTTAATCACACTTAAAGCATGTTCTCTTGGATACATCTTTAACCTGTTGTTGTTGCTTTTTCTTTTGAGCATAGAACTCTTCATTAGACTGTCGTCTAAATTGGAGTTCTTTCTCTTCTTTAGAACTTGTTCCGTGAACAAAGTTCATCCTTTCCTGATAATTTAGTGTTTTATTTCTTTTCCAATTTTGTTTCTTTTTATAACCCAACCCAGCCTTCATGTTTTTCTTTTTGCAACCAGGTTTGTTATAAAAAGTTTTGTGACTTCTTTTAGCAAACTTTGAAACTTCAGACTTTTGAATCTCTACCAGTTTGAAAACTTTGTTGATTTTATCTGAAATCACATTTTGAATTGGGAATTCATTATCCGAAAATAGTTTGTCCGATCCAATCATGGTGTAAACCAATCCTTTTGAATCATCATTCACAACTTTTTCAGATTTTGAGTGTTTAAGATAACTATCATGAAAACTTCCCTCATTTTCATCTTGTGATTCAGACTTATTTGTTTTGGTAGACTCCTCTGCTAGAACACTTTCAACAACCTTGCCAACCAACTCTGAATCACTGATGTCATCAGATGGTGTAAGTCACATCGATGTTGTCGGGTAACTGGTCAACCATGTATATTGCTTTTTCCACCTTCTCGCCATCATAGAATGTATACTTATTCTCCAACGGTGGTGGAACTTGATGGTATTCAGAACCAATTCCCTTTTTGTTCTTTTCTGACTCTTTCCCATCAGGTGTGATGTTGAAAATACGTTCCAGAATGTATGAAGACGCATGATAACTTTGCAGTTTATTGACCAACTTTTCTTTATCTGCCAATTCTTGTTTAAGCTTAGCGACATCATCAATATATTGATTTAAAACCATTTGTTTTCCTTCAAATCTGGCTTCAAGAAATTTAGTGTTTTTCTGACATGCATACAATCTATCATCTAAACTTTTGACTTTAATTTTCAAAGTTTCATAAGCTTCTTTTACAGTATGATATGACAATTTCATTCCATCATATTCTTTTTGCAACTCTTGAATTGTTTTATCTTTTGGAACACATTCGTTGCAAACAGCTGAACACTTTTCTTTCAATATTTTGTTTTCTTTTTCAAGATCATCACACTTTTGTTTCAGCTTATCATTTTCTTGTTTCAAAAACTTTTCATTTTCAATCATTTCATAAATTTTATTTTTGAAAATCTTTTCTATTTTGGTGAATTCAATGTCTCCGATTTTAAGTTTTTCATCCTTTTCAGTACAAGCACTGCACGTTTCCATGCATTTCTTGCACTGTTCGTTAGTTTTATTATTAGATTTATTTTCATTTTCATCAATTTTATTGGTGTTAGATGACTTAATAGATTCAGTTTGAATGTTTCCTGTTGTCACACCTTCTTCTGACGCCTGCTTCAACTCATTCACCAACTTATTGCTTTCATCAACAATTTCCTCTACAGTTTTCTTCTTCTTTTCTAAACTCGCATAGATCACCTTCTTTATTCCTTCCTCTACCTTTTGTCCATATCTCGGAATCTCTTCGAGACCTTTGCACCAAACCCCTACAGTTGGTATCGCGGCAACTAGTGCTTCAAAATCTACCTTATCAGGATCAACTGTCGGGTTTCCTTGAGGATCAACAAAACATTCTCTCTCTTTACACCATCTATTTGCATGCCTCGCTTCATTGAAAGCATCATACACATCACTCAGATAACCTCGTGTCTGTTTTTCCTCTCGGCTCTCAGTAACCAACACCCTTCTGTTCATGATTGACATTTTCGAATCACGTCTTTGATTTTCGCACCTTGTTTATCTTGTTTATCACCTCGAATCACCTTAACATTAACAAACAAGATCAGTTCAATCACTTACAATCAACTGAAACGAACAGGTATCCGATCGAGTGAGTCAACAAAAGTCAATAGAATGAATTTGTGATAATGAATCGGGTGGTTGTCCGCTCGAGCTGCTGTTCGATCGAGTCACACAAACCGTTTGAGCTGTTGTTCGATCGATGGCACTACACAACAATCAGTGAATAGGGTGGCAACTCGTTCGACCCACTGTTCGATCGAGTAGCCTATTGACTTTTTGACCACAACAATGAACTTAATTCTTACATGCAACCTGACATGTCACATGCACACAACAATCAATGCCGACAATTCTAATTCAATATGACACATGCAAACTGACAGCTTTATATCGTGTGAAAATCTGATATTCTACAATTAAAGTGGCCGACAAATTTCATTTCTCATGCAACAAAATTAGATTCAATTGGGCCGCGAATATACGAAGTCACATGGGCTTACAAACTTAAACAACTTTGATTGGACCTCCAATAGTTTGACAGATAACTGTTGTATGGTTACTTTGTTGACTAAACAATTTGACTTTAATGAAATGAATAGAGTGAGGTGATATGAATCGAACTACTGCCTGATCGGGTTGTAGTCCGATCGGGTGACAGTCAAAGTCAACATATTAATGCAATGCAGTGAAATTGAATAAGTTTTCTTTGAATCGAACTACCGCCCGAGCGAGTTGTACTCCGATCGGGTAGCAGTCAACAGGTCAACTACTTTAAAGAATTGCAATAGAACGTGTGGGACAATGGATCGGACTACTATCCGATCGGACTGTAGTCCGATCGGGTGACACCAAGAACAATGACATTAACAATTACCATGTTATAACAACTTTTTCAAACAAAAAAAATTTAGATTTCTCCCAAACGGATTAGAATTAAGATCTGAAAATTTGTAGGCTTGTAGATCAAATGTTTTTGCACAACATATCCAAAAATTAGCCGATTTTAACCGTAAAAACCATGTTAATTTTGCAATTTTCAGACAGAAAGTGTAGAAGATAGAAAAATGATGAAATTTGACAAATCTGGATGAAATATGGATCTGAATATGATGATTTTCCGTGCAAAATTGTGTGTTTGATCGGTGCAATCGAGCTCCTGCTCTGATACCACTTGTAGGATCGGTTTTCAACTCCGAACGATTGCGTATCGACACGTGTGACGTGCGGAATCCGTACACGTGCGTGGACCGAACACGAGAACGTACTAAATTTGTGATTCTATTGATGATATGAAAAGTACAAATGAATCGTGAATCACGTGGACAGCACTTTCTCTCTCTATACTTTCTCTCTCTAGCCTCTAGCTCTCCAAGTCTCCAAATGATCAAAAGTCTTGAACTCTATCCCTAAGAGTTCTATTTATAGGCCAAGGGGCTTAATGAGATTTCTCATTAATTACATAAATGCCACCTTGCCTTTTCCCTAAATATTACAATATAAGCGCTAGAATTAAACTGTTTCAGCTACCATCTGTATTGACGGAGGCGATAGACATTACTGCACCAACAATTCCAGATTGACCTTATGCCAGGAGCAGCTTCGATTGTCCGTGCTCCTTATCGACTTGCACCAGGAGAGTTGCAAGAGTTATCTAATCAACTTCAAGAACTGTTGGATAGAGGTTTTATCCGACCCAGTTCATCGCCTTGGGGAGCCCTAATTTTGTTTGTGAAGAAGAAAGACGGGTCTTTTCGTATGTGTACTGATTATCGAGAACTCAACAAGGCGACAGTCGAGAACCGTTTGCCACGACCATGTATTGATAATCCGTTGACCAGTTGCGAGGGTCAAGCTCCCATTCGAGGATTGATTAAAGAACGAGCTATCATCAGATGGAAGTCCAAGGGGAGAATGTTCCTAAAACGGTATATCAAACGTAGCACGACCATTACGACTTTGTATCCCATGACCTTTGGGTTAATCAACACACCAGCAGCTTTATGGATCACATCAATCGACCGTGTTTTGATGACGTTTTGAATCATTTCCAGGAGAAAGGAACAACATGGGTGCCATATGTATCTTATTTTAGAGTTCCTGAGGGAGGAGCCACTCCGCGCGAAGTCTTATTAAATGGGACTTCTGGATTCAAGAAGTACATTTTGGTCATGTAATCAACGAAGTGGAAGTTCACGTGGATCTCGCTAAGATCCATTTCATTAGAAGCTGATCGACACCAAAGAGTCCTTTGGGGATAAAGCAATTTCTTGGTTTCGCTAGAGACTATCGCAGATTCATCGTGGGATTTTTGAGGATTGCGCATCTTTAATCTCTTTAGCACAGCAGGGTGCTGTGTATTCGTGGGAGACAAAACAGGAGAACGTCTTTTCAGCTTTTGAAATCTGACTCTACAATGCACTAAGAAACGTCTTTACCCGAGGGTGTGGGTGATCTAGCGGTATACCATGATGGTTCAAATCGGAGACCCAGTTACACGCCGATGCAACACGAGAAGACAATGACGCACGTTGTGGATTTATGAAGGAGAATTGCATAAGTCACAACCTGCGGTGGAAACCGTGGTCTTTGGATTTAAGTTGGAGGCATTACTTGGATGGTACCAAATGCACTACTTAGACCGATCACAAGGGCCTCCCGTGTACCCTTGTTTCAAAAGAGCTAAACATGTGATGGCATCACTGGATGGAACTCTCGAGCGGTTACGACTATGGAACCTAAACACGTATGAGCATGCAGCTCACTATCGACTCTAGCCTACCCGATCGAATTCGCCCTGTTCTAACTGAAGCATTAAAGGAAGAGGAATTTCAAGTTGGGTCCATGCGGGGCATGGAAGAGCAACTTTCGGCAAGTTGGACGATATTCGCTACTTCATGGAATGCATAGGTGTCACACCCCGACCACGTAAAACAACAAATCGTGGCGGAATCGTTGGGGAGTGTTGTAACAGAATCATTGTTTCATAACACATGGAAATTTGAAATTTTGCTTTGTTGATTAAAAGAGTTACAATGCCTTAATAACAAAGAAACATAACAAAATTAACTAGTCTTGCATCTTTTAATGTCACGAAGGCCCAAGTCCTCCTAAGTGTATCTTGATCAATCATATGCATCATTTCCTGAAACACATGTGAAAATAGGTACGTCAGCATAAAAATGCCTGTGAGATATATAGGTTTTATTGATTTAGGATTCATGACTTATAAGTTTAGAAAAAGTTGTTTAACAAAAGTCAGTCATGATCCTTGAAAAATGTTTTGTTTCATAAATCATTTGAAAAGCGATGATAAAGTAGATGATATGTAAAAGAATAGTGTAAGGTTAAATGAATAACCAAGAATAATGAGTTTGTATAAAATAAGTTGTTTTGTAAAACAATTGTTTAGAGAAAATATGTCATTTGTGTAAAATGTAATATGTCAAATACTGAAATGGTTTAAATAACGCTACGATATGTAATACTATAAAAGCACTTATATATAGGAAGTACCAGCGGCGTATCCACCATGCTTTTATCTTATTACACACGCCTCGTTATTTAAATCACTTACCAAACCAAACCATCAATGTAGAAATGTTTATGTATAGTCAAATGTCAAATGTTTATGTAAAAACCATCATATATAAATCATGTAATGTGTAAACAAATGTTATGTAGAGTGAATAAAAGCATTTATTGATTAAAAGCATTTATTCAACCCAATAAGAAAGTAATGTACAAAACAATGCATTTGATAAAATATAATCAAAAGTTATGTTTTGTAAGATAATGCATGCTTTACTGATACAACCATTTATGCGGTAATGTTAAACGCCTACATCCAAGCCTTGAGACAGACGGATAACCTTAGAGTGAAGGTTATCAAAAGAAATGTTTTCGGATTCGGTCATTCCTTCCACCCAAACAAACCTAGGGTTTTAGGAACGGGAGATGTCAAGTCCTATGATACCACTACCTACTACCGAGCGGCATGATCGGTGTTAATGAATGTAATTTAGTTCCGTTAAACAAACCAAATGATATATCAAATGTAAGCATGTTTTATGAAAATAAAGTACCTAGTATGCTAAGTGAACATACAAGGTAGAGATATAAAACAATGTGTCCATATGCTACGTGAACATATGCAACAGAGATGCAATGTAAAACAATGTACTAAGTATGCTAAGTTAACATACAAAGCAGAAAAGTCATGTAAAATAATGTGCTAGCATGTTAAGTAAACATACATAGCAAAAGAAATGTAATGTAAAACAATGTGCTAGCATGTTAAGTAAACATACATAGCAAAACATAATGAAATCATGTACTAATAGTGTACTAATGGACATAGCAAGTATATGATATGAAAACATGGAAAGCACGAAAGTAACAAGTAGGCACATGTGTTTCACCCCAAAACGTTTGAAAACAGTAAAAGAGGGGACTATGTACTCACTTGAGGGTGCTTAGAAGTCTTGAACAACAACCAAGCAAAGCTAGAGGGATCACGGAATCAAACGGCACCTAATATAGATAACTACATAAATAACCGGACCTAAATCGGGAGATTGGATAGAATGAGGTTTCATAAACCAAATGAGTATAGGAACTCATGTAATATGGTTTAGCAAAGCCTACATTCTAAAATGAAACCTATCCTAAGTGCTTTTGACCCATTACGACCCGTTTAGGTAGCTTACGCTACTTTAACGCGTCGTTCACGTAAAATGCGTTCGGACCGCCTAACTAGTCCTATGATAAGTAATATATGCCTTAACATGTCTAATATTGTTGTTTAATCAGTTTAGATATCAAAATTTATGTTACATATGCTTAAAATGAATTTTGACGCAAAAAGGGCACTTTGGTAATTTTCCTAAGGCATATAAACTACCTATCATACAACTAACTAAACGTAGTGAACATAAGGTATAACCTCGGAAGGTTATTCCCTATACAACTATGGTCGCCTAGTGTGTTTGGTCGGATCCTAATGATCGACCAAATAGGTCGGGTTCGAAAGTATAAGCGATTGATTAGATCGCTTACCTTTACGACCCTAGACAAGCACAAATCTAAAAGTGACGAGCTAAACATGTCAAAACATGTTTAACGAGGTTTAAAAATAGGTTTGGTATCAAAACAAACGGTTTTGATACCCACAAGTAGTTTGGTTACAAAATAAGTAAGAATACGCATTTTGGCCGAAACTACGACTCGTCACTGAGCCTAGATAACGTGGTAATCAGTAGGTATAGTCACTAGGGACTATAACCATCGTGATTACGCTCACGTTATGAAGTTCAAATGATCTTCGCATTTGCCATAAACCGGTTAATGCAGAAAGTCAAACGCAGTTTGACTTTAACGCTAGAACGAATGAAAAGAACGAAAGAAAACTTACAGAAGGTCCCCGCAAGTTTGATTTTCTAAGTATTTCTCAGGTATGAAGTGTTTCACACTTCAACTTAGAGAAAATCTCAGAAATCAAGTGAGTTGCAACAAAAACATGGGGGGTATTTATAGATTTAGTAGAGCCATTAAGATCATTCCTCATAATCCGAGATTCAATCACAACCGTACACATCGAGCCCATTGATTTATAAAACCATTAGAGCCCCTAGATTATGCCCATGGACTCCAAAATACCAGTTGCACCACTCACAAACAGCTGGAACAGCTGGAAGCAGGCTGTAAAACACATTCTGCACATCTAGGAGGCTAACACGACCAGCGTAAGGGTCCTGCATAACTCTACGCGGCCCGCTTGAGGTCTTCAGGTCAGCAACCAGTTTGTAGATTTACAGTTTCAGTCCCTGTATGTGTTTTAAGCTCATTTCGACACTTCTAAGGCTCGTTAAGCCAACTTAAAGGCCCTAAAATGATGCCTAAACATTGTGGACATGAAACATGCTAAAAAATATGCCGGATGTCGGTTCATTTGGTTGTACGATCGTGATATTTGCTTAATTACGACGAAATACGCATAAGCGCGAAAACGATCACAATTGCGCGACGAATGGATTTTTCTTATGCCAAACACTAAAATAAAATATTTTAGTGCTTACATAAATTTTTGGATGTCCGGATGTATTCAGAACGTAAGTTATGCGCGAAAATACAAACTTATGCACTTTTTGACGCTTTTAGTCCCTGAATGACCAAAAGTTTATTTTAGCACACTGAACCCCTCAAAGCCTATTTCTAAGCTATGTAAAGGATATTTAGGGTGTTTTTAACTTATGATCAAGTTCCGGAATGTTCGTTACAGTACAAATTGACATACTTTCGCCGTTTGTCGAATTTAGTCCCTGTAAGCGAATAAACTTGATTTCGGCATACCAAACCTTCTAAAACTTATTTCTAAGTTATGTAAAGGTTATTTAAGGTATGTTAAGCCTATGTCATTGTTCCGGAGTGTTTGTTGCATTAAACTGGTTATATTTACGCATCAGGGCGCGTATAACCCTCCATAAAGCGATTTAGAGCCCGAAATCGAACAAGAATTGATATGTGCAAATGATACACATATTTATACAAATCCCAAGTATGAAATACAATATTTCATTGGTTTGGTATTTGTTTAATGGTTGAAGTGACACAAGTGTCACAGTCTCCCCTACTTCAGGAAATTTCGTCTCGAAATTTATTTTAGAGGAAACTTGTGAGAGCTTGAAACATGAAGTTGAAAAGATCAAACAACACTGGTTAGAGTTCTGAACTTCTAGTAACTTTATATAACATCATGCTTACAATGTAGGAGGGACACTTAGATATAAGTCTATTAAGCGTTATTGGTGCATCCACCGTACCTCCATTACATCGTTCACATTTTGTTATTGTTGTCACTATTGGTTCTTACACATAATAAATCTTACTGGGTCTCTGTGCACTGAATTTCATAATTATGTACGCGTCCATAATTACACAATTCCTTGCATAGTTCACACAGTATATTTTATAATGTGTAGGGGAAAACCAAATGAACAAACCTGTGATAAGTGTGACTAGACCACCATAGAGTCCTTTTAGTTAAATCAATAAATGATCTAAATAGACTACCAAGGAGTCTGTTCAGCCATATCACCACATGTCATTCTTTAACCAGATTCTGAATCAATCTTTTTTACTAGACCACTCAAAGGGTCTCTTATGAAAGATGGAATGGTACTATATAATCC
This sequence comes from Helianthus tuberosus, assembly GCA_030545235.1. Classification (NCBI taxonomy): domain Eukaryota; kingdom Viridiplantae; phylum Streptophyta; class Magnoliopsida; order Asterales; family Asteraceae; genus Helianthus; species Helianthus tuberosus. The sequence continues at coordinate 44,158,218 of CM060429.1, read as the reverse complement.
AAGGGTTTTAACTATCATGTAGAAGCCCAATAAGGATTTTAAAGTAGTACCTTTTTGAATATCCTACTACGAATCCCTCATATGAAGATATGAAAGATTCTATGAGGATTTGGATAATGAATATCCAGAGTATACAAAAACACAAAAATGCATAGAAGAAATCACAAAATGCATAAACACATAATCACATAATTGTTTAACTTGATTTTAAATTTGTTATCATTTTGTTAATTTGTTCTGTTAATTGGGCACATGCATTTAAAGCACACTAGGAATCCATTCCGTGGATTTCATTTGGTACTTTAAACATTATTAAGAATCTAACTATGAAGATAGAAAGATCTTAAAGAGAAGATTCGATTTCAATTATAAGGAACCGAAATGTTCGAATTAAGGTACACAAGGAATCCAATTAAGGACTCTAATTTAAATGATAATCATCCACAAGGGTCTAATTGTGAAGATAAAAAGATCCCATATGGATTTTAGAAGTTGAAGATGTTTTGAAACCTTGCACTGGATGTGCTTAAGTCAAAACATGAAGTAAAAATGCTTATGAAGTTGAGATGCTAGATATGTCAAGGTGACATATGAAGCAGAATTTGAAGGTTAAGTTAATGTATGAGAAAAATGTTTTTGAAAACTATGCATGGGGTTTCTTTTAAAAACGTGTTTAATGTTCTTGAAATCTTACATAATACTTTTGAAATCATACATAGGTGTATTAGGTAAAAATGTTTTAAAATCATGCTAGGTAAAATTTTTGAAATTATGTATAAGGTTTTTGAAAATATGAATAATGCTCTTTGAAATCATGCACTTGATAAGAAAATATACTGTGTTAATATTGTTTTCGGACTATATGAAACATTTTGAAATCATGAAGGTTGTTTTTGAAAACATAGATAATGTTTTTGAAATCATGGAGGTTGTTTTTGAAAACATAGACAATGCTTTTGAAATCATGGAGGTTGTTTTTAAAAATATAGACAATGCTTTTGAAATCATGCATTTGATATGTTAAGTAAATACACTATATTAAAAATGTTTTCGAACTATATATAAAATGTTTTTGAAATCATGAAGGTTGTTTTTGAAAGCTTATGCTATGCATGTTGAAAAATCAGAACGTGATGGGTATGAGATTTGAAAATACACTTAGTTATCTAACCAAGGATTCCAAAAGCACAGATGTGCAAAAACACGATTACTCATAATGTCACTTTATTTTCTGTACTTCGTTTCTTAGAATGAAACGAGTACATAGAATTTCCCAAAGGAATCATGAGCAAACACAAGAATGGGAAATTCACAAGAGTAGTTTGTAAGGAACATAGTTCCTTAATGCAGGTATTATAGGGAAATGCCATACACACCTGTAACTACACTTGTATATCAGAATTGTGAACAATAATTTATTCATAAACTGAACACATTGTTTCCGAGTTCAACAAAAGAAACAAAAGCAACAGATACAAATTATTTAAAGCAGCAGCTTCTTCTAATCAGCCAAATGATCATCCAAGGGTTGGATTTGCATTGACAATCTTCGGGCATTTGTTCCTAAAATGGCTCGTCTCGCCACAGTTGTAGCAAGTACCAGACGGAAAACGAGCTTGAGTAGGGTTGACTTGGAGTTGGGTAGCAGCAAGGTTTACAACAGCTTTGTTTTGGATAGCAAAGCGGCATATGTTAACCAAATGTCCCCACCGTCCACAGTATGTACATTTGGAGCAGGGTATGAGGTTTAAATGATGACGGTTGCATCGTCTGCACCATGGGGCAGTTCCTAAGTACGACTTCCTAGCTGGTGGCGTCGCCACTTGGCTAGGTCCCGCTTAATTAGGTGTAACTGCTGCGGGTTTCCTTGAAGCCTTACGCTTCCTTGATTTTGGTGCAGGATTGACTTCTGCTTCCTTCGGTGACTTTTGAGTGGCTCCATTTTTTAGACGAGACATGGCAATGCCTAGATCCACAGACTTCAGAATCACTTCGCCTATTTGCTGGGCAAATTTGGCTGTTTGCTCGGACATTTGACCGTTGCTGAGTTGAAGAGACATTCTAGAAGAAATGAAAATCATAGGAAGAAACAAGTGAAATATTATCGGATAAACAAAACAGAACGGCAATGCATAAGAATTGCGATCATTTGTTTGTTACCTAAGGCAAACAAATGAGATGGTGACAAATCAAAGCAAGCGGGTCATAATAATGTATCGTTGAAGACATGCTTGCCTATAAGTGAACACTCACCCCAAGAGTTCCCAGGTAAGAGTGACTGGTCCGATACTACGGATTTGTATGAACACCCTAGCCTTAGACAGAAAACTTAGAGTACAGGCATTCACCCTTCCAGTTTGCACGTGTTCACATCAAAAGACCCAAACTTTGACGAGATTTTGAAAACTTAGAGGGTTCAAAACCTAGTAATTAATCATCCTAGAACAAATGATTGGTTTTCAAGGTGGTTTTGAAATTTATATTCTTGTTATGGTTGTCGCCTAAGGATAGGTGACGGTATTGTTTTATGACTAAACGCAAGTAAACTCGCGTTAGGGTCCTAGGAAGCTTATAGACTAGGTCAAAGCATTACTAATAACCTAATTCCCTATAACCATGAGCTCTGATACCAACTTTTCTGTCACACCCCGACCACGTAAAACAACAAATCGTGGCAGAATCGTCGGGGAGTGTTGCAACCGAATCATTGTTTCATAACACATGGAAATTTGAAATTTTGCTTTATTGATTAAAAGAGTTACAATGTCTTAATAACAAAGAAACATAACAAAATTAACTAGTCTTGCATCTTTTAATGTCAATAAGACCCAAGTCCTCCTAAGTGTATCTTCATCAATCCTATGCATCATTTCCTAAAACACATGTGAAAATAGGTACGTTAGCATAAATATGCCTGTGAGATACATAGGTTTTATTGATTTAGGATTCATGACTTATAAGTTTAGAAAAAGTTGTTTAACAAAAGTCAGTCATGATCCTTGAAAAATGTTTTGTTTCATAAATCATTTGAAAGATGATAAAGTAGATGATATGTAAAAGAATAGTGTAAGGTTAAATGAATAACCAAGAATAATGAGTTTGTATAAAATAAGTTGTTTTGTAAAACAATTGTTTAGAGAAAATATGTCATTTGTGTAAAATGTAATATGTCAAATACTGAAATGGTTTAAATAACGCTACGATATGTAATACTATAAAAGCACTTATATATAGGAAGTACCAGCGGCGTATCCACCATGCTTTTATCTTATTACACACGCCTCGTTATTTAAATCACTTACCAAAACAAACCATCAATGTAGAAATGTTTTTGTATAGTCAAATGTCAAATGTTTATGTAAAAACCATCATATATAAATCATGTAATGTGTAAACAAATGTTGTGTAGAGTGAATAAAAGCATTTATTGATTAAAAGCATTTATTCAACCCAATAAGAAAGTAATGTACAAAACAATGCATTTGATAAAATATAATCAAAAGTTATGTTTTGTAAGATAATGCATGCTTTACTGATACAACCATTTATGCGGTAATGTTAAACGCCTACATCCAAGCCTTGAAACAGACGGATAACCTTAGAGTGAAGATTATCAAAAGAAAAGTTTTCGGATTCGGTCATTCTTTCCACCCAAATAAACCTAGGGTTTTAGGAACGGGAGATGTCAAGTCCTATGGTACCACTACCTACTACCGAGCGACATGATCGGTGTTAATGAATGTAATTTAGTTCCGTTAAACAAACCAAATGATATATCAAATGTAAGCATGTTTTATGAAAATAATGTACCTAGTATGCTAAGTGAACATACAAGGTAGAGATATAAAACAATGTGTCCATATGCTACGAGAACATATGCAACAGAGATGCAATGTAAAACAATGTACTAAGTTTGCTAAGTTAATATACAAAGCAGAAAAGTCATGTAAAACAATGTGCTAGCATGTTAAGTAAACATACATAGCAAAAGAAATGTAATGTAAAACAATGTGCTAGCATGTTAAGTAAACATACATAGCAAAACATAATGAAATCATGTACTAACAGTGTACTAATGGACATAGCAAGTATATGATAAGAAAAAATGGAAAGCACGAAAGTAACAAGTAGGCACATGTGTTTCACCCCAAAACGTTTGAAAAACAGTAAAAGAGGGGACTATGTACTCATAAGTCTTGAACAACAACCAAGCAAAGCTAGAGGGATCACGGAATCAAACGACACCTAATATAGATAACTACATAAATAACCGGACCTAAATCGGGAGATTGTATAGAATGAGGTTTCGTAAACCAAATGAGTATAGGAACTCATGTAATATGGTTTAGCAAAGCCTACATTCTAAAATGAAACCTATCCTAAGTGCTTATGACCCATTACGACCCGTTTTGGTAGCTTACGCTACTTTAACGCGTCGTTCGCGTAAAACGCGTTCGGACCGCCTAACTAGTCCTATGATAAGTAATATATGCCTTAACATGTCTAATATTGTTGTCTAATCAGTTTAGATATCAAAATTTATGTTACATATGCTTAAAATGAATTTTGACGCAAAAAGGGCACTTTGGTAATTTTCCTAAGGCATATAAACTACCTATCATACAACTAACTAAACGTAGTGAACATAAGGTATAACCTCGGAAGGTTATTCCCTATACAACTATGGTCGCCTAGTGTGTTTGGTCGGATCCTAATGATCGACCAAATAGGTCGGGTTCGAAAGTATAAGCGATTGATTAGATCGCTTACCTTTACGACCCTAGACAAGCACAAATCTAAAAGTGACGAGCTAAACGTGTCAAAACATGTTTAACAAGGTTTAAAAATAGGTTTGGTATCAAAACAAACGGTTTTGATACCCACAAGTAGTTTGGTTACAAAATACGTAAGAATACGCATTTTGGCCGAAACTACGACTCGTCACTGAGCCTAGATAACGTGGTAATCAGTAGGTATAGTCACTAGGGACTATAACCATCGTGATTACGCTCACGTTATGAAGTTCAAACGATCTTCGCATTGACCATAAACCGGTTAATGCAGAAAGTCAAACGCAGTTTGACTTTAATGCTAGAAGGAATGAAAAGAACGAAAGAAAACTTACAGAAGGTCCCCGCAAGTTTGATTTTCCAAGTATTTCTCAGGTATGAAGTGTTTCACACTTCAACTTAGACAAAATCTCAGAAATCAAGTGAGTTGCAACAAAAACATGGGGGGGTATTTATAGATTTGGTAGAGCCTTTAAGATCGTTCCTCGTAATCCGAGATTCAATCACAGTCGTACACATCAAGCCCATTGATTTATAAAACCATTGGAGCCCCTAGATTATGCCCATAGACTCCAAAATACCAGTTGCAACACTCACAAACAGCTGGAACAGCTGGAAGCAGGCTGTAAAACACATTATGCACATCTGGGAGGCTCACACGGCCCGCGTAAGGGTCCTGCATAACTCTACGCGGTCCGCCTGAGGTCTGCAGGTCATTAACCAGTTTGCAGATTTACAGTTTCAGCCCCTGTATGTGTTTTAAGCTCATTTCGACACTTCTAAGGCCCGTTAAGCCAAATTTAAGGCCCTAAAATGATGCCTAAACATTGTGGACATGAAACATGCTCAAAAATATGTCGGATGTCGGTTCGTTTGGTCGTACGATTGCGATATTTGCTTAATTACGATGAAATGCGCATAAGCGCGAAAACGATCCAAATTGCGCGACAAATGGAATTTTCTTATGCCATTCACTAAAATAAAATATTTTAGTGCTTACATAAATTTTTGGATGTCCGGATGTATTCAGAACGTAAGTTATGCGCGAAAATGCAAACTTATGCACTTTTTTGACGCTTTTAGTCCCTGAATGACCAAAACTTTATTTTAGCACACCGAACCCCTCAAAGCCTATTTCTAAGCTATGTAAAGGATATTTAGGGTGTGTTTAACTTATGATCAAGTTCCGGAATGTCCGTTACAGTACAAATTGACATACTTTCGCCGTTTGTCGAATTTAGTCCCTGTAAGCGAATAAACTTGATTTCGGCATACCAAACCTTCTAAAACTTATTTCTAAGTTATGTAAAGGTTATTTAAGGTATGTTAAGCCTATGTCACTGTTATGGAGTGTTTGTTGCATTAATCTGGTTATATTTACGCATCAGGGCTCGTATAACCCTCCATAAAGCGATTTAGAGCCCGAAATCGAACAAGAATTGATATGTGCAAATGATACACATATTTATACAAATCCTAAGTATGAAATACAATATTTCATTGATTTGGTATTTGTTTTATGGTTGAAGTGACACAGGTGTCACAATAGGTTTCCCATTATACGACAACCGTAGGGAACTTGAGTGGAGCAAAGCACACCTGCCTCGATGTTCTAGTCGTCTTGGTCTTGATAGGGGATATTAGGAGTTATAAATCTTTTACTGGAAACCGGGCATTAAGGCCCACATAGTCGAGTATGCAAACGATATTTGACTTGTGCGAAAGTTAAGGTGGAATATCATAAACCCTCTACTTTGTGCCAGCAACGGGAAACACCCATATGGAAATGGAAACAGACTACCATGGATCTTGTCACTGTCCTACTTGAAACCCAAAATGGAAACAATATCACATGGGTGATTGTTATTTGTCTCACGTATCCAGCACACTTTCTTGCAATCGAGGAAACTGAAGCGTCTTCACAGCTTGTGATTATTCCTCTGATAGAGGCGGTTTTTAGGCATGAGGTGCCAACTTCTGATACCTTTGATTTTGATCTATACCTGATTTATGTCAGGCAATACACCACACCCTTGGCTCACGTCTAGACATGGGCATTACTTATCACAGTAGGACAACCGAACAGAGCAACGAACCATCCTGACACACGAAGACATGCTGCGAGCATGTGCGTGATTGACTTTAGTAAACACTTGGAAGGACACGTATCTTTGGGGTGAGTTCTACTGCAGCCGTTATCGTTTTAGTGCGCATACAGCTCTATTTGAGGCACAACATGGATGATAATGCCAACCTCCTTGTTGGACTGAGGTGGATGACAACCTAATCATGGGTCCAGGACTTGTACTCGAAACTCTTGAAGATTGCTTAGATCGGAAATTGTTTGACTGGGAGTTCGCGGTAGGCGAACATGTCATAATTGAAAGTCTCACCCTGGGAGGGTGTGGTACGCTATCGAAAAACATGGCAAGCTTAGTTTACGATGCGTTGGGACATTCGGATATCTGGAACGAATCGGTGACATGGCTTAAAAACTCGAGTTACCCGACAAATTGGGTAACGTACACGATGTCAATTGTGTCTCGGATCGACAAATTGGCAGTGTTTGTCCGGTGAAATGCTTGTGATAACCTTGCTAGAGCCTAAGGTTAATGACTAGTAGCGGTATTAGGGGATCTATCGAAAGCATGGACCAGGAAGTCAAGGTTCGTTAGTATAGTCGTGTGACAATCGTGAGAGTCGTTGGAACTCAAGGCATAGACCGGAGTTCACGTGGGAACGTAAAAGTCTGATAAAACTCTAACATCCTCAATTTGTTCAGGTGGTTGAACCAACTTTTGCTGTCATTGGTGAATTTCAGGACGAAATTCCCTTTCAAGTTGGGGATGATGTGGTACCCGCGGAAAATCCACATTCATCCTGAGTTAACGTAACGTCTTGCGGTTTCGGATTGCTTATCAAATTTCGGGATGAAATTTCTTTCAAGTCGAGGATGATGTGACAACCCGAACATTCAAGGTTAGTGTTGTTTAGTTTCATAATTCTGATCTTTCATTGTTCCTCTTTCACATCCTTGCTATGATAAATTTGTTAAACGTAAACGTAACTGGGTATGATTGAATCTGTTGTTGGGTTATTCTAAGTGTCAAGTGGTAGGCACGGGCCGCACATGTAACTAGGCTGCAAACCACACTCTTTAAACTATCATATCACTTCTAATTCATCTTGGCCCACACTTGTTGTCCCATCTCGGCCCACACATGTAGTCAGGCCCGAATCATTTGAGCCTAACCCCATGTATTATGTATATTAGTAGAGATAGGGATACGTAATTATAGTTTTGGAAAAACAATTACAAACCCTAATACACCCTCTTCTGATTGACGACAACACACCTCCGAAGAAGTTTTCTCCTCTACGAAATCCTTCATCTCTCTCGTTCTAATAATCGGTATGTATGCTTATCAGTTTGGTTGTGTTAGATTATGTGAATACATGTTGAGTCGCATGTGTATGAGTAATATTAAATCATGGTTTGAGTCTTATTTATAACTGAGTTTGTTAGAGTCGAACATCAGTATGTATTTAACGGTTAACATGAACGAATTATAATGGTTCTTGGTGATTGTTTGCTAGGATTATGAACCATAGATGATTGTTGTTTCTGATTTGATAGTGGTAATAGGAATGGTGGCATGATAAGTAAATGTAGTTTTAATCAATCTAGTAGTTACTGTCGATGATAATGATGACATAGTCATTAGGTGATGATTTGGGCCGATTATTTTGAAATAGGGATGGGTTATGTTGTGCATTCATGATGTCTGTTGTATGATAATATGTATATTATGTTTTGACAACTTTTATGTGTTAATTTAATTAAGAATCTGCCATGATGATTGAGTTGGTGGGTTGGAATGGTTAGGATATACCATGTTGATATTGGTATTTGATAATCGATGAATGATTATTTTGATTAAGAGATTGCCATGTTATTAAATCTGAATAATAAGATTTGGTGTGATGATTATATTGTTCGCGATCATTAGGGGAATTAAATGGAAATTCGTATAATTAATAGATGAATATTATGGGAATGAATAACTGAAAAAGAAGCTATGCATTGAATGAATGGACAACTGATTGGCGGTCGTACCGGTGGCCCAACATCACCCCCTCAAATGGGCTTTGCAAACTGATTTGGGCCGCACCAACTAATGGGATTTGAACTTGATTGGTTTGGGCACTAGGGGATGGGCCACAAGATAATTATTAAACAGTATACTAGAACTACGGGTCGCTCGATTCTTGGATGGATCATTAATTCAAGTAATCGACATATTTTGTGTTGGAAGGTTAAGTGCATGTGTATAGTAAACTTGGGATTATGAGGGGGGATCTGTTTGTGAATCGAATGAATGCTAAGGGACTATATGTTGACATTAGGTTGATGTATTAACTGATTATGACTTGAACTACATGTGTGTACTACTTGTGTATTAAATGTGGGGTATGTGAACAAGGAATACATGAATTAATCATACGTAAAATACGTGGATTATGTGCACATGAAACTGAATGTTGTCGGTAACCATGTTAGGACGTGTTTGATCAACTGATAAACAAGTAATTAATCTTACCGAGCAAACCAAAGGTGAGTTCATTCCTCTTGAGCATGCGTCCCGGTGGTTGGGACAGTCAGTGGGTATCCCTGAGAGGGATAGGTTTTGGGTAAATCATGGGTATTCCTGAGAGGAATACGTCTTTTGGGTAAATCTGGAATGTTGGATAATATACTCATCCTATCACCATTAAAGTCCCTCCTTGTTGTTTGTTACCTGAGAGGTAACAGGGTATTAGTTGGTAGCGCTACTTAGGTTTGGCACCCTCACCCCGTACCTGAGAGGACGGGTGTGAACTAATGACCTAGTCATGACCAATGCTTTGATAGGAGCATTGGAGAAAGGGCAAAATAATCTGGAGCCGTCTTGTATTCGGGGTATTATCAACATTATATTCAATGAACTGAACTAAACACTTGGTAATTAACGTTTTCACAAACTATGAACTCGCCAGCTTTGTCTGATACACTTGTTGCATGCTCGTAGGTCGTTAGATTTCTTGGATTTGGAACTTGCTGTCTGGAGTGGCTGGAGTGGTTATGGGTCGAACTGAGTGGATACATGTGATGGAATTATTGATATTACACATTTGCTTTGAAACATTTAAACTATGATTTACTTATTCCTTCCGCTGAACTTGTTGGATTTTTATTAAACTTATTGTTGGTACATTGCATTAATAATTGGAAATTTTATTTGAAAACCTGTTATGAGTTCAACATGATTAGTGGCTCGTTATTGGTACGTCACACATCTACGGGGTATTCGTAGGTGGTATTTTTGGGGGGTGTGACACCTAAACTCTTCTCGCTATACGAATTCCAAATCCTTAGAGGTTCTTCTTCATAATTAGATCATCGTGGATGTTCAAAGAGCAGAATCAAAGTCCTTAATTGGATTCCTTGTGTACCTTAATTCGAATGTTATGATTCCTTGTAATTTAAATCGAATTCTTATCAGATCATCCTATCTTTACAGATAGATTCTTGAGGACGTTGAAGTCCATTGACTAGGTTCCTGGTATACCTTGAATACCCATGTTCAAATCGACAACAAGTTAAATAACAATTAATAACAAACTGATAACAAATTAATAACCAAGTGAACAATTATGTGCTTATGTGTTATGTGTTGACCTAACCAAAGTTATCTCGAGCTTGTTCTAACAAATTCTATTCCCTTCACATTACAAAACAAACTGTGCGAACTGTGCAAGAAATTACGTAATTATGGATGCATACATAATTATGGAATTTAGTGCACAGAAATCACATCAAGTTTTGTCATGTATCTAGAGTTAACTCTATTCATTTCCATTTATTACGAAGAACCCGTTGAGGAAAATGAATCATCCATTCGTTTTCGCTTCTGAAGAATATCCATCGAGGGAAATGAATATCCGTTTGAATATTCCTTCATTTCCATTTATGACGAAGAACCCGTTGAGGAAAATGAATCATCCATTCATTTTCGCTTCTGAAGAATATCCATCGAGGGAAATGAATATCCTTTTTATTATTCCTTCATTTCCATTTCTGACGAAGAACTCGTTTAGGAAAATGAATCATCCATTCATTTTCGCTTCTAAAGAATATCCATCGAGGGAAATGAATATCCTTTTGATTATTCCTTCATTTCCGTTTCTGATGAAGAACCCGTTGAGGAAAAAGAATCATCCATTCATTTTCGCTTCTGAAGAATATCCATCGAGGGAAACAAATATCCTTTTGATTATTCCTTCATTTCCATTTCTGACAAAGAACCCGTTAAGGAAAATGAATCATCCATTCATTTTCGATTCTAAAGAATATCCATCGAGGGAAATGAATATCCTTTTGATTATTCCTTCATTTCCATTTCTGACGAAGAACCCGTTGAGGAAAATCAATCATCCATTCATTTTCGCTTCTGAAGAATATCCATCAAGGGAAATGAATATCCTTTTGATTAATCCTTCATTCCCACTTCTGACGAAGTACCTGTTGAGGAAAATGAATCATTCATTCATTTTCTCTTCTGAAGAAATATCCTTTGGGAACGAATAACCTATTCATCTTGTATTTCCTCATCTAACGAAGAATCCATTGGTGAAAATGAATCATCCATTCATTTTTCGCTTTTAAGTATATCCACTGGGAAATGACAAGATTATTCCTTGCATATCTTTGATGGGTTACTCTACGCAAAGAGACGACACCCTAGATTCCATGCAAGACAATTATTTAACACAACGTCACAGACAGACTCCTATGAATAAATATCGGGACGAAATTTCCTAAAGTAGGGGAGACTTTGACATCTGTGCCTCTACGACCATCAAAAAAATACCAAATCAATGAAATATTGTGTTTCATACTTGAGATTTGTATAAATATGTGTATCAATTGCACGTATCAATTCTTGTTCGATTTCGAGCTTTAAATCGCTTTCTTGAAGGTTATACGCGAACTGATGCGTAAACGTAATCAGTTTAATTCAACAAACACTCCGGAACAGTGACATAGGCTTAACATACCTTAAATAACCATAACATAACCTAGAAATAAGTTTTGGAGGGTTTGGTGTGTCGAAATCAAGTTTATTCGATCGCAGGGACTATTTGCGTCAAACTGTAAAACTATACCGAATCGAATAGTAACGAACATTTTGGAACTTGATCATAAGTTAAAAATGCCCTAAATATCCTTTACATAGCTTATAAATAGGCTTTGAGGTGTTTGGTGCGCAAAAATAAACTTTTTGATCAATAGGGACTAAAAGCATCAAAAAGTGCATAAGTTTGCATTTTCGCGCATATCTTACGTTCTGAATATATCCGGACATCCAAAAATTTTTGTAATCAATGAAATATTTTATTTTAGTGATTGGCATGCTAAAATTCCATTCGTCGCGTAATTTGGATCGTCTTTCGCGTCCGTTCGTGTTTCGTCGTAATTAACCAAACAACGCAACCGTACGACCAAACGAACCGACATCCGAGATGTTTTTGAGCATATTTCATGTTCCCAATACTTTAACTTCATTATAGAGCCTTGAAATGAGGTTAATGGGGCTTAAACGTGTCAAAAATGCATCGAAAAGCAAGTTTTGGACATGCAGGGACCTAAATTGACATTCTGTGAAACCCAGCTCTCGCGGGGCGCTTAAGAGAGAGCCCATTCTTACGCGGGGTGCGACCAATGCCCAGTTCAGCAATTCTGTTTTCTGATTCAGCAGCTGGTTTCCTGGGTTTTGCACATGGTTTCTTCATACTTGGAACTTGTTTTGGACACCCATAGTATTATAGATCAGTGGGCACACTTGTAAGGCCAAGATCGAAGCTCACAATCCAAGAAACGATCCTAGCGGTTGTCCCAAATCTATAAATACCCACCTTGAATTCTTGCAATCCTCACACCTTGATTCAATTTCTACTCTAAGTTGGAGTTTCCACACTTCATACCTGAGCAACTTGAATCAAATCTCCATTGCTTGGACCCTTTGTGAGTTTCTTTCATTCTTTTATGCGTTTTTTAAGCACGAAAGTCAAACAGTGTTTGACTTTCTGCTTTGACCAGTCAATGGTCAACACGAAGTTCGTTTGAACTTCGCAACGTGAGCATAATCACGATGGTCATAGTCCTTTGTGACTATACCTACTGATTACCACGTTATTTAGGCATACTGACGAGTTATAGTTTCGGTCAAAATGCGTATTTATGCGTATTTTGCAACCAAACTATTCTTGGGTATCAAAACCCTTTGTTTTGATATCAAAACCTGTTTTCTAACTTAGTTAAACATGTTTAACTCGTCACTTTTAGTTTGGTGCTTATATAGGGTTGTAAGATAAGCGGTCTAAACAACCGTTTAGACTTTCGAACCCGACCCGTTTGGTCGATCATTAGGATCCGACCAAACATATTTTGTGACCATAGTTGTATAGCGAATAACCTTCTGAGGTTATACCTTATGGTCACTTCGTTTAGTTAGTTGTATGATAGGTAGTTTATATGCCTTAGAAAAATGACCAAAATGCCTTTTTTGCGCATAAATTCATTCTAAGCATATGTAACTTAAATTTTGACATCTAAACTGATTAGGCAACATTATTAGACTTGTTACGGCATATAATACTTGTCATAGGACTAGCTAAGCGGTCCGAACGCGTTTTACACGAACGACGCGTTAAAGTAGCGTAAGCTACCTAAACGGGTCGTAATGGATCATAAGCACTTAGGATAGGTTCCGTTTTAGAATGTAGGCATTGTTAAACCATATTATATGAGTTCCAACACTCATTTGGCTTACAAGACCTCATTCTATCCGATCTTCCGATTTAGGTCCGGTTTATTAACATAGTTACCTATATTAGGTGCCGATTGATTCTGTGATCCTTCTAGCTTAGCTTGGTTGTATTTCAAGACTTATAAGCATTCTTAAGTGAGTACGTAGTTCCCCTCTTTTACCGTTTTAAACTGTTTTTGGGTGATTCATATGTGCTAAACGATTTCGAGTTTTCTAAATAAATGCTATGGTTTATATTAAACTATCTGAACTATTTGAACTGTTTGAACCATTTGGAACTGTTTGATCTATGTGAATTAATTGAACTATTTGAACCATTTGGAACTGTTTGATCTATGTGAACTATTTGAAATGTTTGAACCATTGGGTTAGGGAAGTGATTAGGTAACGAGGTGGGTGTAATGTGATAAATGCATGGTGGATACACCGCTGGAACTTCCTATATATAAGTGCTTTTAACACATTACATATCATTGCGTTATCTAGATCACTTGGGCAATATTTTCAAAACAAAGTTACATTATAAGGTTTTTCTAACAATATAAACTATTCGAGTTTTATTACAAAAAAAAAAAAATGATTTACGATCTGGGTTTACATAAATAAATGTTTTGAGTTAAGATTCATGGCATCAAGGTTTTATAAACTATAACTAATCTGTTTTGAGTTGGTTATTTCAATTTACATTACAAACATTTTACAAAACTAGGTTTTCTAATATCAATTAACGAAGTTGTTCAAGTTATTTCAAAATGTAAACGAGCAATGAATCTGACACTCACACAAAACCTATGTACTCGCCGGCATATTTATGCTGATGTATTTTCACATATGTTTCAGGTACCATAGTTGATGATGTTTGATGATGATATTGGTGCATGCTCACATAGGAATGGACGAGGCCTTAGTGACTTAATAACAATGAAAGTCAATTTGTTCATGTTTTGTTTCTAATTTCAATACAATGTAATAAACTTAATTCAATAAAACGAAACTTTAAACCTTGTGTTGTGAAACAATGATTCTGTTACGACATTCCCCGACGTTTCCACCGCGGTTTGTTGTTTTAACGCGGTCGGGGTGTGACAATTAAACATTGTCTTTGAAACAGAACAAACAAGTTAACATAGTCTATCATCGTTATTAAGTCACTAAGGCCTCGTCCAGTCCTAAGTGAGCATGCATCCTATTCGCAATCAACATCATTCAACACCACCTGAAACATATGTAAAAATAAAGTCAGCAAAGAAATGCCGGCAAGCACATAGGTTTTGTGAGAGTATCAGATTCATGGCTCGTATACATGTCATAAAAACTCATACAACTACTTGAGTTGTTATTTGAAAACCTTGTTTTATAAAACATTTGTATTGTAAAATGAATAACCAAGTCAAAACAAATTGGTTATAGTTTATAAAACCTCGATGCCATGAATCTTAACCCAAAACATTTGTTTATTGATGCACTCTAATTTACACATATTTTAGTCCCCCGTTTTACCCCTATTTTATGCGTTTTTGGCTGTAAAACCGTCATTCGGATACTTATTTATCTACATTTATGTTTACAGGCCTAAAACTGCATTCCAGACAAGATGATAGCAAAAACGAGGACTTTCCGGACAAAACGACGAAGCTGCGGACATTCTGTTAAGGATTCTGAACTGGGCCTGTGGAACGACTGTTCCACCTGATGCACGGTCGTGCATCTCCGATAAACTTGCTCAGCTCGGTAATGAACGACCTGTGCGACTGGGCGTTCTAGGAAACAAGGCGGCTCGGTGAAGAACGGTCGTTCCATCTGAAGAACGACCGTGCATATCCGATGAACAAACTGTGTCTCGGTGATGAACGACCTGTGCGACTCGGCGTGCAACAAATAGCCCGGAACTGAACGACCGTTCCACACAAAGAACGGTCGTGCCATTTTGAATCTGGTCAACGATCTGATGACGTATGCAGTATGGTGACCCATCCCCAATAATTGAATAAAGTGAACGGTCGTTCCATATGGAGAACGACCGTGCAACAGCAAAAAGTATAAAAACACAGCAGAAACCTTCTGTTCGATATTCTGGATTTTTGGAGAGCTTCTCAGGCGATTTTCAGGCTCCGGAGGCTTCTGCTTTCACCCGGATTCAAGCCACATTGTCTCGTTTAGCTCGATTACTACCCGGATCCTTAGTCTGGTACTTGTTTATGGTTTGATTTTCTAATCTTTCCATGTTTTTGTTAATCTTTCAAGTACTTAGATTATTGTTTATGTATTATTGTAGCCTTTGGGCAAAAACACAAACAATCCCTTGCTAGATTATTGCCATTAGTGTGTTAAACTTTGTTTGTAATGACACTTGAAGTATTTTCTATGATTATCTTTGATGATTAGTTTGCAACCTTGTTATTGATATTGAATTCTTGATTATAAGTAATTATGTTGGATGATTGATGCTTGGTTAGTTAAGATAGTTGAAAAATGAAGCTTAATTAATCTTGTATTAGTAAACTTTGAATTTGGTTAACTAGTTTAACTTGGTTTAAATGTATGCATCATGATACTAGAAATGGTTAGTGATTTAATAAAATGTAATTATTGTTAATCAAGAGAGCTTGCCGTCACGTAAGGGCCTAAACGGGTTAGATGGTGTCGTTATAAATTCTTGCCATGATTTGTTAGCTTAGTTAGTAGTTTAGGCCAAAATTGCTATCTTAGTGAATTGTGTAAGATTTGTAAAATGAACTCGGTTGTGATTTAATCTAGTTTATGCTTATCTCGGTGGTTGCATTGTGTTTATCGGTGTCGCTTTCCTTGTTTAAGTGAGGTTAGAACAATCCTAACGGCTGACTAACTTATTTTTAAGAGATTTTCATAGACATTTATCAATTGCACGTTAAAGAACAATTTTAGGTGGTTAAAGTGTGTTTATCGTTTTAGCTTTCCGAATGATTGTCATGTTAGGATTCCCGAAAGGGATACTAATTGTCTTAAATTGGAATATTGACCGAATGCTTTTAGTGCCAAAACAGACTTAGTTGACATGCTGTGGTTGTGTATTTAGCAAGGCTTTTTATCTACTTTCTATTATGTTTTTATTATGTATTTGGTTATGCTTACTTTAGTTTAATTAAAATCAAACCAAACTTATGTTTTTACCGGTAGTTTAGTGACAAAGGTCTAGTATTATTTCTCCGCCCATTTCCTTGGATCGATACTTGGTTCTTACCGATACTTTATTACATATGTGACGGGGTACACTTGCCTCTTTCGTGTGTGTTTTGATGTAAAAGTAATAATCACTTTTATAAATTTAAAACCCAATCGTGTGTAAATTCATTGCAAAATTATGTATATATACGCACACGTCATTTATGTAAACCAAATCGTACATCGTTCTCGTAATAAAACTCGTATGGTTTATATCGTTTAGTAAACATCGTTGCGTGTATTGTTTGATAATCGTTCGTCCGTGTGAACTAAATAATGCTACGGAATGTAATATGATGAAAGCACTTATATATAAGAAGTACCAGCGACATATCTACCATGCTTTTATCACATTAAACCCGTCCCGTTATCTAATCACAAACCAAAAACCAATCATTCGTTCAATTCGTTTAACTTGTTCAAATCGTTCAAATCGTTTAATCGTTCAATCGTTCAAAAATCGTTCAATCGTTCAAAATCGTTCAATCGTTCAAATCGTTCTCATTTTAATTGTGAAAACTACTTTTGGTCATCTCGTGGAATACATTCAAACCTTTGTAACTCGTCCATCATTCAACTCGTATTAACAAACCACCAAAGGGTAAGTTAACAATCAACAGGTTCAGTCGTTACCCACATAACCCCCACACATAACCATGGGTGCAGTCCGATATAAGGATTCGTCAGATCCTATGGTACCATAACCTAATACTGGTCGGCTCGGCCAAAGCTAATGAATGTCATTCATTATATAAATACGTCCAACAAGGTCGTTCACATTATCGAAATCGTTATTGTTTAATATAAACCATAGTATTCGTTTTTGAAATCGTCGAAATCGTTTAACACATATGAATCACCCCAAAACAATTGAAAACAGTAAAATAGGGGGACTATGTACTCACATTGAATTGCAAACTATCCTTGATCTAATGAACTTAACACAGCTCGGGCAAATCAAGGAAATCAAATGGTACCTAATAATCGAATCGCTAAGTTAATAAATCAACACCTAAATCGGAAGATCGGGTAGAATGAGGTCTCGTAAACCAAATGAGTATTGGAACTTATGTGATATGGTTTATCAAAGCCTACATTCTAAATCGGAACCTATCCTAATTGCTTATGACCCGTTACGACCTATTAAGGTAGCTTACGCCACTTTAAGGCGTCGT
The DNA here is from genome assembly GCA_030545235.1 of Helianthus tuberosus. Taxonomy (NCBI): domain Eukaryota; kingdom Viridiplantae; phylum Streptophyta; class Magnoliopsida; order Asterales; family Asteraceae; genus Helianthus; species Helianthus tuberosus. The sequence continues at coordinate 44,140,182 of CM060429.1, read as the reverse complement.
TCGCGCGAATGCGCGTTCGAGACACCTAACTAGTCCTATGAAAAGTATTATATGCCCTAACATGTTTAAATATGTTGCATAATAAGTTTAAGTGACAAAATTTAAGTTACATATGCTTAAATTCAATTTATGCATGAAAAGGGCATTTTGGTCATTTTCCTAAGGCATATAAACTACCTATCATAACAACTAATTAAACTAAGTGACCATAAGGTATAACCTCGGAAGGGTATTCCCTATACAACTATGGTCACAAAACATGCATGGTCGGATCCTAACGATCGACCAAACGGGTCGGGTTCGAAAGTCTAAGCGGTTGTCAAGACCTCTTGACTTACGACCCTAAACAAGCACTAGACTAAAAGTGACGAGTTAAACATGTTAAAGCATGTTTAACTAAGTTAGAAAACATGTTTGATATCAAAACAAAGTGTTTTGATACCTGAAAATAGCTTCTTCGCAAAATACGCATAAACACGTATTTTGACCGAAACTTTGACTCGTCACTTCGACTAATCGACGTGGTAATCAGTAGGTATAGTCACAAGGGACTATAACCATCGTGATTACGCTCACATTGCAAAGTTTGAACGAACTTTGTTGTTGGATCGTCGTGTGACCCGAACGAGTCAATCAGAAGAGTTTACAATCCATATCAAAGGCAGAATCAGTGATATAGACGTGATAACAGCTTGATTCTCCTTAATTATCTTTCTTTTATTGATTTCAAAGCAATTCTGATCGTTTGACAAACTGGCAGCACCTCGGCTCTGAAATCTCGAATGTTACAAATGAACTAGCAAGCTTGGTATTTATAGACGTGGTATTTCGTACGAAATAGCCAAAGCTCATTTTGTGCGAAATAGCCTTTGGCTATTTCGTGCGAAATGAACCATTCACACTTAAACACTAATTTCCTACATACCAAGCTCCATTCTATCCTATCTAGACACACGACTCGATACAAGACGAAGTTAACAGACATTTATACACCAACAGACTCCCCCTTGGATGTTGACGAAGTCTTCGGAATCGAGTCTTGTCTTTCTTTCCAAATTGATTTGACACTGTAAGCATCCTTCAATCTCTTTATCTTTTTAATTCTCTTGATCAGATTTCTTCATTCTTTTGACTTTAACAACATCAGCAGCTAGCACTTGAACCTTGCTTTGACAATCGTCAAACTCCCCCTCGAATATTGATCCAAATTAAGTCTTTAGACTCCCCCTCTCAACAATCTAGAGTTACAGTCTTCACAGGTTCAAAGCTTTTTCCTGCTTCTCAGAAATTTGACATTATAATCTATTCTCCTTTTTCACTTCATTTGTTGTTTTTATCAGTTTATAGTGATCCACTTAAGTATCTAGGTCCAAGTTAATGACCCTAGGCACTTAATTTGTCTACCAAGTCCAACTTAATAACCTTGGTTGACCTGAGACAAAACAAAAAAACTGATTTTGTTCAATCAAATTTCAAACCATTTTTTTTTTAAATTTACAAGTTTCAACTTAATGAACTTGTATTGACTTTTCAAGTTTCACAGTTTTTATCATGATTAGCTCCCAACTCATCTTCCTGCTCAGAAACTTCCTGCATCTTCTTCAAACTATGAGTCTGAAGATCAGCTTTCCACTTTGGTTTGTCATAAAAATAAAGCAAAAATGTAAAATCTTTTTGGATTTTGAATAAAGTTTCTATACTAGAATGCTACACAGAAATAAAATGCAGTAAATGTAAACTATTTACAAACATATTTTGGTGAGCGTGTTAGGGAATCATATCAGCTGTCGACAAGTCACAAGTACTGTTAAGCTTTGATTTCATACTCAGAATTAAACAATTTGCTTAGATTGTCGATATACTGATCCACTTAAATTCTCACACAAATTTCAATCTGTCCAGGATACGAATTAGGTGTATTAAGAACTTAAACTCATTCATGTGTCCCACCTCTTGAATATACTCCCGTATCCAGATCCCAATATTCAGTCTTACAGGTGAGTATACCACAGATGATATCTGTAAGGGGTTAAATGTGAGGGCCATGAGAGCTCAGGCTATTGCTTCCGCAAAATCAGAGAGATGATGGCTTCGACTTTAGGTGTGTCCCCTTTAGAGGATCTTTTTTACAACAGCACATGATTAGCATTTTTCAATGTTTCATCATTTTTTATGCTGAGGGCAGGCTTTTATTTCAAGCAGCAGTAAAGTATTATACGGGGACTAGGCCATTGCTTCCGCAAAATCAAAAGTCCCGGGATAATACCCCAGATATCACTGAGTATAAAGACCTAGTATTTCAGAAAGAGGGGTCCTTCAAACGAGATTTCAGGGGTTACCTATATATCCAAGTAGTGTTCCCCACGAAATAAGCAAGTAATGATTTAGGTTTATATTCCGAACAAACCTACTAAATGTATAAAAACCTATCGGCACATCATCAGCGAGACTGTTTAACACATTTAAACTTTACATTTCTTTAGCATACTGTAACTGTCAAGCCAATGTACTATCATTTTCCCTTTTTACACAAGCTCTTTTTCCATTTTCTATTGTTTTTGGATTTTGAAAATATCTCATGTTTTTGGATTTTAATTTTTTTTTACTGTTTTTGTATTTTCTAAAAATATTAACCTACTACCCCCCCCCCCTAAATACCAAAACAAGTAAAAATTTGACAAACCATTGCAGATTGCTTTTCAACATCATCTACAGTGGTACCTTCATCTACGCCAAGAATCTCCTCCAACACCGATAAAAGCTTCATACCGTTGAGTTTTAAAAGATATTGAAACCGAGTTTTATCAAACGCTTTGGTATGTAAATCAACTTTTTGTTCATCAGTGTGGATTTTCTCAATTCGTATCAACTTCTTCTCGAAACAATCTCGAATGAAGTGATGACGAATTTCAATGTGTTTCATTTTAGTGTGATGAACAGGATTTTTAGTAATGTTTATCGCTGCCTCACTATCAACAAAGATAGGGGTGTTAAGAAATAACAAATCGTAGTCTCGCATCTGTTGCTGGATCCACAAGATCTGAGAGCAGCAGCTGCTAGCAGATACATACTCGGCTTCACATGTGGATAAAGCTACAGACGTCTTCTTCTTGCATTGCCAGGTGACCAATCGTGGTCCGAAAAACTGGCACCCCGCTGTTGTTGACTTAGCGTTAACTTTGCAGCATCCGAAATCAGAATCAGAATATCCTTCGAGCGTGAAATCGCCTTCTCTTGGATACCACAACCCCAATGATGGAGTTCCTTTCAGGTAGCGTAATATCCATTTCACAATCACCATATGCGAAGCTCTGGGGCTTGACTAAAACCGCGCTGCGAGGCAGGTTGGATACATGATATTGGGTCTTGAAGCTGTCAAATACATCAGCGATCCGATCATGGAACGATACAACGTTTCATCTACCTTTTCTCCGGTGAGATCAGGATTTATCCCATGATTCGTTGCTAACGGGGTGGAAGCTGGAGTAGTCCTGGACATCCCAAATTTCTCTAAGATATCATGAACATACTTCGTCTGATGTATGAAAATTCCCTCGGGCAATTGATCAACCTGAAGTCCCAAAAAGAATTTCATCTCACCCATTGATGACATTTCAAATTTTTGCTTCATAACTCGTTCAAAATCTTTGCACAGATTTTCATTTGTTGACCCAAATATGATGTCATTCACGTATATTTGAACTATCAGAAGATGTCCGTCGACTTCTTTGGTGAAGAGAGTGGCATCCACTTTTCCACGGATGAAGCTGTTGGCAAGCAAATGTTGAGACAATGTCTCGTACCAGGCTCTCGGGGCTTGGTGTAAACCATACAGCGCTTTATCCAGTAAATAGACCTTGTCTTTGTGGATTGGGTCGGTGAAGCCCGGTGGCTGTCCGACATATACCTCCTCTTTTACCTTCCCATAGAGAAAAGCCGATTTAACATCTAGCTGATAAACTTTAAAACCTTTCCAAGATGCAAATGCTAGGAAGATTCTGATCGCTTCAAGTCTAGCAACCGGAGCATACACTTCAGTGAAATCTATACCCTCCTGCAGACTAAAGCCCTGGACTACGAGTCGAGCTTTGTTACGAATAATAACCCCACGATCATCCCTCTTGCACTTGAACACCCACTTGGTGTTTATCTTCCTGTGACCATCAGGCAAGTCTACCAATTTCCACACTCCTAACTTCTCAAACTGACTCAGCTCCTCTTGCATCGCGTTGACCCAAGAATCTTCAGTTAGTGCTTCTTTATATGTTCTCGGTTCAATCTGTGAAATAAAACAACTATGTGAAAATTCTGTTTGTAAAGGAGCAACTGTAGAATAAAAACAAGTAAGGCCTTGGTCAATTTGTCATCTTGTGCGGACGCCTGATTGCAATTCTCCAATTATTAGCTCTTCTGGATGGCACGAAAGAGTTCTTGGCATCACTTCGCCTGAAACATCTACCTCGCCTTCCAAATTTGTGACATTCTAATTTGCACCTTGTTCACTGACTGGAATTGTTTGACTTGAAATGTGGATCTGCTCCCCCTCAGAATCTGAATCACCATGATCAAATACAGGCCTATTATCATATTCTAGATTATCATTGACTGCCGTCTGATTGTCAAGAGTTTGCTGAATATCATCATGTTCTCCAGCATTACTAGGACCGGCTTGATCGTCATTGGAAGCTCGATATTAACGTCTAGAAGACTCAGCTGGGAATCTTTCTTGAGATGTTTCATATTCTCTCAGAATATCCAACTCATCAAAGAAATCTGGTTCTTCTTCTATGTCAAACGAATCCCACAAAGTATCGTAATTAAAATGCCATGAGTCGCCAGGATTCTGAGGTGGCATGGTATAACTTTGACACTCAACATTATGTGCTTCGATGATCCGCTTCAAGCTTGGAACAAAGATTCTTTTCAATAGACTTGCATAACCCACGAAAATTCCTTCAATGATCTTTGCACCAAATTTTCCATAAGGTTCTAGAACCGTACAGGGAGACCCAAACGGTTCCAGATACTTCAGGTTAGGTTTGCGGTTGTTGATCAGCTTGAAACATGTCTTGTTGAATTTCTTCACTGTAAGAACCCGGTTGAGTGTATAGCAAGCGGCTGACACTGCTTCTGCCCAAAAATTGATTGGTAATTTCGAATCAGCAAGCATCGTCCTGGCCGTTTCAATTAGCGTCATGTTCTTTCTTTCAGCTACTCCATTTTGTTGCAGAGTGTAAGGAGCACTAAATTATTGCAATATACCTCTCTCATCACAATACTCTTCCATCTTGTTGTTCTTAAACTCTGTACCGTTGTCACTCCTGATTCTTCTGATTCGAGTTTGGTACAAGTTTTCAATTTTTCTGAATAACGTCATCAAACTTTCAAAAGTCTCATCTTTTGACTTCAGAAATGATACCCATGAAAATCTCGAGTAGTCGTCTGTTACTACTAGACAGTAGAGATCACCAGTTATGCTTTTGACGTTCACTGGACCAAAAAGATCCATATGAAGTCTCTCTAACGGTCTCAAGATCGGGTTTTCCTTCTTCCCAGGGTGAGATTTCTTTCTCTGTTTGCCTTTGATACAGCTAATGCACTCCCCCTCAAGATGAAAACCTTTGACATGAACACCAGTTACTAAATCATTATGCACCAGGTGATTCATTTTTCGCAGGTGAATGTGGCCCATCTTTCGATGCCACAATTGCGATTCTTTTTCCGTTGCTCTTGACATGAAACAGTGAGCCTGACCCGTGGTAGTGGTTGCTACACTCATGTCCAAAACGTACAAATCATTGACTCTGGGTGCTCTCATGATAACCCACTCTTCGGGAACAACAAATCCTGGTCTCAATATCAAACATTCCTTATCCATAAAGTGCGTTGTATACATACGATCACAAATCTGAGAAATACTCAGAAGATTGTTTTCAAGCTCGGCGATGTAGTTTACTCTTTCAAACGTAACAATTCCATTAGATAGAGTTCCTTCACCAACTATTCGACCACCTTGATTACCTGCAAATCCCACATATCCTCCATTAAACCCTCGAACATCGTAGAGTAGGGTTTTCTTCCCCGTCATGTGCCGAGAAGCTCCACTATCCATAATCCAACGTGAAACGGATCTTGGAAGCTCCTACACATATCACAAACACTTAGTTAGTTTTTGATGCCACCCAAGCCTCTTTTGACTCAGGTAGCTTGACGTTGAGGTGACTTTTTGCAGTGTATAGTGGTGGAAAATTCTTGTCATTCATCTTTAAGCTCTCTTCAGACCCAATCTCAACCTCTTTGTATAAAAAGAAATCATTTTTAGGAGGTTGACCAGATGATTGGTCTTTCTTTGGTACATACTTCTTCTCAGAAGCAGTAGACTTTTGTTCCTCAAGTTTCTCATAGTAATCCAAAGGAACATTCATCTTTACCGGAGTGGTAGAAGATGATTGTTTTTCTGTCTCAAAAACCTTTGGTTTTGGAGAACTTGATTTCTTTTCAACTGATTTTGGTTTCCATGCTTGTTGAGGCGAAGCAACCCGTTTGTAAAATTTGTCAGTTTTAGTTACCACATTCTTTACGGATTCAGTTTTGAATTTTGTGTTTTCATTTCTCAAAACTTTCTTCTCAACAATCATTTGAGCTTTGCCTTTTGCATCAGCTTTCCTTTTCTGACTCTCACCAACTTCAGACTTAGGCTTTAAGTTGGTGCACTTTCGTGCAATATGTCCAACTTTGTTGCACTTAAAACATGTACGAGTATCAACTACCCGACTTGTGCCTTTGGTCTAAGGCTGTGATGCCCTTTCTTCAAAAAACTCTTCATTTGATTTTGAAAAAATCTCAGATTCTTGCTCGGAATGAGTACTCGAGCTTTTCACAAACACCTTTTTCTCAACAAACTTCTTGTTTTGAAAGTTCCTTATTTGATAATTCTTACCACCCTTATAACCACCCGACCATTTGTTTTGATTGTTATTAGAAAAACGTGGCGGTACAATAGGTTTTTTGTAGTAAGCTTTATCTTTTCCAAAGTTTAATTGCCTTTTGGAACGTTTCAAACCTTCGATCTCACAGACATCAATCTCAACCAACTTGAACACATTTTTCAATTTGTCGACATTCACATTTTCCAATGGAAATTCAAGATCCGAATACAACTTATCCGATCCTGACATCTTGTACATCACAAGATTAGGTTCTTCACTTAAGTTGTTTTTGGATGTTGATTTCGGAATATATTTGTCCAAGAAACATTCTTCATCCTCAGTTGAGTCACTTTCAGATTTCAAAACACTTTCAACCATACTTTTAACAACTTCGGACTGAACACTGTCTTCATTGGATGATGAAGTGAATGTGATGTCAATTGATTCTGGAAGTTTAACCTCATGTGTTTCTTCATCATTAACCAACCCGGACTTTTTCTTTGAAAAATTATTTAATACTGGCGGTGGAACCTGATGATACCCAACCCCAGTTCCATCCGAGTAAACATCTTCGCCAGCTTTGTTCTTCCCAATGGGTTTGGGAACAATGTGTTGAAGAACAAAACTTGCGGAGTTGTAATTGTTTAGTTTCATATTGATGCGTTCATTCTCAATCTTAGCTTCCTGAAACTGAGGCTTCAGATTAGCAATTTCATCCAACTGTTGGTTGATTTGCTTCTCTTTTGACTGAAGTACTCCTGTCAGTTGAAAATTTTCTTTGCTTGTTTTAGCATTTCTTTCATCAGAATCTTTTACCGTTCTTTTTAATTTCTCGTAATTTTCAGAAAGTTGACAGTTTTCAAGAATTAACTTTTCGTTTTCTTTCCTGAATCGTTCTTCGTCAATTTTATCATTTTCAATTTTATCAGTTAATTCTTTTATTCGATCATTTGACGCTTTTACCAACTTGTCACGACTCAAAATCTGATTTTCAAGTTCTCTGACTCTATCAGTCAGTTCTTCAGTCTTCTTACCATTGACATAAGCATGTGTACTACAAACTTTGCAGTTTTTCGTGCAATTTTTGTAGTTGCTTTCACTTTTGGCTTTATCAGCCTTACCTGACTCATTTGCTGAATCATTAGAACTGACCTTGCTCTTTGACTCAGAACTAGACTTAGAGTCTACCTCTAACTCTTTTGCTGCTAGAACTTTGTCTGCCATTTTCTTCAGATTTTCTGCTGTGAACTCTTTTGACGTGTCAATTATTCCATCATCGATCTTTTTCAACTCTTGCTCCTTCTTATTCTCTTCTTCTTCAGCTTCTCCTTCCCACCACATTCTTTGTCTAGCTTGTTCCTCTTCGGTTATTTGCTCTATAAGAGTTTCAACACTGATTGATGAAGGTTCAACAACAATGTTTCCTTTCGGATCCAAATAACATTCCCTATCAGCATCCCATTTCTTCGCGCTTTTTGCCTCTTTCCATGCTCGATAGATTTTCTCTTTCATGAATTGGGCTGTCATCTTTCTGTTGATATACTTCACTTCTTCAGATCGGGTATCTTTGAAAGGAATGATTTCTGTCATAAAGGCATAGCCCACTGCATCTTCTTCCGGCAACACGTCACTCCAATCATATCCCTCATCGTCATGGATAACAGCTAATGCTCTCGATTTTTCTTTGGGTGCATCTTCTATCTGCTTCATTCTGGGAGATTCTGCTTTGTTTTGATGATAGATGGCTCTTTTGTAATAATCTTCATGGAAAGGGTTGGCTGTTTCATCAGCGGCTGCATTTCGACATTCTCGTTTAAAATGCCCTTTTTGTTTGCACTTAAAACAGGTAACCTTCGATTTATCAAAACCAAGCTTTGTTGAAGGTCCACCAATGGAGTGTCTGCCTGTTATCTCCATGAATCTCTGAGCCCTTCTAACTGCACTTGCCATACACCATCTGATATCAATTAACTCCATCTCCTCTGGGTCTATCTGATCATAATCTTCCTTGGTGAGATTGGTATTTCCAATCTTTCCAGCAACAAGGCTTTCATATGATTCCAAGACAGATGCTAAAAACACCATTTGTTGCTTTGCGGATTCTTCACTGAAGTTTTGAGCATTCTTCAGATCTACAGCAATATTGCACTAAAACAGATTTTTCGGAACTGATTGACTTGGAATAGTTGACGATGATCCTCCATGATAACCACTGTTTGAAGTTTCTTGACTTGACATGTTTGAATTTTCTGCTGAAAATGTAGTTTTTGGTGATACAGTTTTCGGGATCATACTTCCTCGATAATACAAGTCAACATTTTGCTGATACGAGGAATTGTTGACTTTGTTGATTTTCCTGATCTCCAATTCATGACTCTCCAACCTTTCGATTAACAGATCAACTGTCAGTTTGGTCGGCTCCACTGAGTTTTTCAGCATCAATGCAAAATACTGCCAATCTTTCTCGTCAGGCAGTGAGTCAAACAGTTTATCAACCAATTCTTCCTGAGTATACACAATATTATATCTTGTAAGTTCCAGCTTTAAAAGCCCGAATCTCTCTATCATCTTAGACACGGACTCATTTTTCAGACATTATTCAATATGAAGCTTCGTATTTTTGCTTCGTATAGCAAAAATTGGTATGCTAGGTAAACACACGAAATACATTCACACGAAAACACATTCACACGAAATAAGCACCTTCAAACGAAATAGAGGACTTTTCAAACGAAATAGGTGTATTTCGCACGAAATTAAAGACTTTTCAAGCGAAATAGGTGTATTTTGCACGAAATTAAGGACTTTTCAAGCGAAATAGGTGTATTTCGCACGAAATTAAGGACTTTTCAAGCAAAATAGGTGTATTTCGCGCGAAATAGGTCTGACGTCACGCGATTTCGGACCGAAAAACTCAGATTTCTCCCAAATGGCTTTGAATTAAGATCTGAAACTTGGTAGGGTTGTAGATCAGGTGTTTTCGCACAACATATCAAAAAATCATGTAATTTGGACCATAAAAACCCGTTTAATTTTGCACAATTCAGTTGAAAACGTGAAAGAATGAGTAGAAGTCAGAATTTTCCAGTGAAAACAAGCTAAATAGTAAGAACTCTTCCTCCTGAGCTCTGATACCACTTGTAGGATCGTTTTGGTGACCTAACGAGTCGTTCAGAAGAGTTCTCAGACTAAATCAGAGGCGGAATTCATTGATTTAGTCTTCGTTCAGCTTGTTATACACTTTAATTGTCTCTTGTATTGATTATACAACGTTACAATGGTTGGAGACACTTTGGCAGCACTTCGGCTCCAAAATCACAAGGTTACAAATGAATTGGCACAACACCTATTTATAGGTGAGGGTATTTCGCACGAAATAGGCATTTGCTATTTTGCACGAAACTGCTATTTCGCACGAAACTGCTATTTCGTGTGAAATGACTTTTTCAGCCTATTTCCCATTTTCCTCGTACTCTGTGACCTAGATCTATCATTTCTATTACAAGACTTGATACAAGATGAAGTCAACAGACATATGCACTAACACGTTTGATTATCAAAGCTGGAATAGTATGATAAATGGTTTTGATCTAGGAAGAACTGATTTTCAAAATCTAAATGAATTTGAATTAGGAAGGTTTGTGGCAGATCAAAAATGCATTGCTTTACTTCACCAATCAGAAAGAGATGACATCATATCTCTAATTGACTATAAAGATGCTAAAGATTTATGGGCAAAACTAAAAATGAAATGTGTGGGGGTGCCGAAATTGTTAAAAACAAAAAGAAGTTGTTAAGAAAAGAATTTAATCTATTTGGATGTCTGAAAAATGAGTCCGTGTCTAAGATGATAGAGAGATAATGTACTTGGTATGCTAGGTAAACATACGAAGCAAAAATTTATTTAAAATCAATGTGCTAGGCATGCTAGGTAAACATACGAAGCAAAAAAATGTATTTGAAATCAATGTGCTAGGCATGCTAGCTAAACATGTAGATGCATATGTCTGTAGCTTTTGCCTGTATCAAGTCTTAGTTTTATTTTTCTGTGGTCTATGTATAGTTTAAAGTATGTTTTATATTGAATCCGGGATGAAACATGGTGTTTGTGACAACTCGAGTTTCCAAGATTTCCATCTTCGCATTAATTGCGCGTTAATTGTTTAAGTTGTTTGTTTACACGACTTATTTGTTTCACAACTGTACACGTTTGCAATATGTTAAATCGTATTATGGTTGATATGTTATATATGGTGTGCCTTATAAGTGTGTTTTATATATTGTGCCATATAAGCATGCATGTTAATAATAATGTATTGTATTAATATTGTGTTTGTGAACTTTAAAAACAACAAACATGGAACCCACGAAAACACTCCCATCCATGAAAACACTCTTGGACGAAAACACCTTAATGTTTTCGTCAAGAGCAGGCCGGCGAGAAAACCAAATGGGCTTTGGCCCAGTAAGGATTAGTTAAACGTTTGTTCTTAACCTTTACGCGTAAACGATAATTGGAAAACCCTAATCACCTCTCACTTTCTCTCACTCGCTCCTTTGAAACCCGACGGCAGTCTTGAGCATTCAAGCCCATACATCAATCGATTTGTTATCTCTTCTGTTTAGGTTAGTAATCGACTATCGATGATTGTTTGATCGAATTCATTATAGATTGTTTGTTTGTCATTCTGTCATGAGTTATGATTGTGAGCATATGATTGAATCGATTTGTATGTAATGCTAGGTCCAATGGTTTTCAAGTAATCACGTGAATGTCAGTGTACATCGATTTTAAAAAGTCAATTTCATTAACTTTGTGTGCACATGTAATCAGATTTTTAAATGGCCCAATCATTCTTTTTCATTCAAATATTTGTTGTCATATCATCACGTTAAAGGTTTAATGAATTGAAAGTATATTGTGGTGTGTCGATTCATTTGAGTTCATCGGTCATCGTGATTAATTTTGGTCCAATAGAAACATGAAAACAATATATACTTGTCGGCCATTGTTGGTGGTATTAATTTTGAACATTATCATGACTTTGGGGGCATACATAAACTGACAAACGTATGTGCAGGCTAGTGGGGATTTCGAGTATTAGGGTTCTGAGTGTTAACTGTTGATGATGAAAACCCTACCTCACGAAATCACAACCCAGACGAAAACACCTTCACAACGAAAACACAAAGGGTTTTCGCCACAAGTGTTTTCGCCACATAAGGGTTTTCGCCAGAAAGGGGGTTTTCGGCTAATGATCTGTTACCTTGTTAACTTTGTTAGTTTGCTATCTGTTAGTCCGTTAACTCTATTAGTTATTAACTCAGTTAGTTGATTAGCTTTGTTAGTTTATTATTCCTGTTAAGTGTGTTAACTCTGTTTAGTTTATTAACTTTGTTAAATATGTTAACCTTGTTAAACCAGTTAACCCTGTCAAGCATACTAATGAATAACCATGTTATAGCAAACTGTGAAAGACACTTATGTGAATGTGAAGCATGAATTTAATGAAATTGATTAAGTGCTTATGTGTTACATGATGTTAACTGTCAAACACACTTTGTGACATGGAGTGTATGTGAAACCCTACAAACATGTACTGATTGTGTATACGTGCATAACTATAGGACTTGGCTGATTTCTTGTGAGCACATAATTTAGCATACCGAGCAAACCAAGGTGAGTTCACACTCTATCCAAGGCATGGGATTCCCAAGGGTTGGGAATGGGTTAAAGAACTGAACGGTAACTACGAACTTGCGTATTTCCCATACAACAGGATACGTATGACTATAAGACCATCAACTCTATCACTTTAAGTCCCTCATTTATCGGCTTAATCGCCGAGGCCTATGGTGAGCGGGTCATTAGTTAATAGCGCTATTAGGTTTAACAAACCTCACACCGTGCCAGTCGGACGGGCGTGTACTAATGGACTATGGGCAAAAGGTCAATGCTGATAGACATTGACTTAGGGCACCTCTTACATTTTCGTAGAAGTCGATACGCGTGGTCTAGTAATACAAGGGAAGCCCCCACTAATCTTCGCAAACATGTCAGGGTAACCGCGATACGAACTAATACGATACATGGGTTACAAACGAACATACGATTTACGAAACGAATGCTATAACTAAACAACCAACTGTGAACTCGCTCAACTTTGTTGTTGATTCGTTGCTACATGCCTTGCAGGTCGTTAGGTACTCAAGGAGCTTGCACAGGGAGGCGCGGTAGTTGTGGGACATGGTAGTGCGTGCCATGCTAGAAACTTTACTTTATTCATACTTAACACTTACATTGGGTTTTTACAATTATGCTTCCGCTAAACACTTAACTATGCTTTGGTTTTGAACACCTTTCATATTGTTTGGTTGAATTATATTTACTACATACATTGTTCAATATGATTGGTGTTTTGATCCTGGTCATGTCACGCCTCCAAGCGATGATACTCCGCGTGTGGATTTTGGGGGTGTGACAGTGTTAGGATGTTTTGTAAGTCATCCGGACGGATGGAGTCCATCCGGACGGATGGACATAACCCCATCCGGACGGATGGGCTAGATAGTGTTTCATCCGGATGGTTGAGTCTATAAATAGGGTGCTTGGGTCTTCATTTGTAGTTAGTTCTCTTGGCACCTAAGGCGAAGCTCTGTCGATTTCTCTCTGGAACTTGTAACTGTTGCTGATTATCAATGAGAATGATGATGTTAAACGGTGTCTGCGTTGTTTCTCTCTCTCCTACTACATTCTTGGATTCCGCACGAGTTTGTAGTTGCTAATCCGGTCTGAGCGCGTTCGAGTAATCGAACTGCCGGTCCTCACAAGTGGTATCAGAGCTTGGAGGCTGGATTCGGAGGAGATTTACAGCGAACTACCAGAGATTCTTGCCATTTCTCAGATCTACACTTCTTATTTCTACTCCATTTCTCATTTTCTTAACTTTCACATAGAAAAACTCAAAATTGACACTGAATTCATGGAGAAAATTACATAAAATTTGGACATAACGTGTGTAATGTGTTAGTGATTAATCCTACAAAGTTTCAGAACTTAATTCGGACTAAAACACATCAAAATCATTGAAAAACTATGAACTTTCGAACAAGTTTTGCTGACATCATCATCCATCCGGACGGGTAGGTTAGCCCATCCGGACGGATAGACTGATTTTTGCTTGAAGATTAGCTTACTATTCTTGGCCATCCGGACGGATAGACATCCATCCGGACATATTGTGTGTTTTTGTTCATCCGAAAGATAGCCATCCAAAAGAGTTCATCCGAACAAGTCCATCCGGACAGGTTTTACTAGCTGTTATTGTCCATCCGAAAACTAGTCCATCCGAACCAAGTTCATTCAGACATTTGTTATACTTTGCCCGTCCGGACCATTGGCCATCCGGATCATCAGTGTTTGTGTTTACTTTGTATTCAAACAAGTTTGACTTTTGTTGACTTCTCAGGTACTTTCAATCATGTCTGACGAATTCATGAATCCATTCTTCGACACGTATGCTTTCAACAGTACTAAATCAACTTCTTCTGACGGTAATCCAAAAACCACAACGAAGGCAATTTCCGAATAGCTAAGTGTTGATAATGCCTACGGAACGTACAACAAACCGATAAAGTTGATGAATATAGAAGATTACAATCGACGGGAAAAGCAATTTGACAATTGGTTGAGGGCGTTCGCGTATGATAGTTGGAAGTTAGTTCAAGTGGGTTACACGAGTACTAATCCAGTGTTTACAAATTTGGGTTCTGATGAGCAAGAACTATTTATCGCCGAACAGAAAGCAATAGCACTACTTCATCAATCGGTTCGGGATGACATTATTTCACTACTCGAATACGAAACATCAAAAGAGTTGTAGGAAGCTCTAAAGAAGAAGTGTACGGGAGGAGAAGAAATTGTGAAGAATAAGAAATCTCTACTCAAGAAGGAATTCGATCTCTTTGCATGTATAAAGGGCGAAAGTGTTCGACAGATGATCGAGAAATTCTGTCATCTGAAGGTTGAGCTTGATAGGTTTGGGATAAAAAAGGATCAAGATAAAATCGTCGAGAAAATGTTTGAAGCATTGCCAAATGAACATGATTGGCAATATTACGCAATAGTTCTGAAGAATACCAAACCAATGAGTGACATAACTTTGAACTGGCTAATTGAAAAATTAGAAGGTCACGAACTTGAAATTAGAAAGCAAAATAAAATGAACAATGCCACTTATCAACAAAATGTAAACATATATTACCGTGGTAGCATGATTTCAAACACTTCGTCACCCAAAACAGCATTTAGTGCCGAGAATTCTGTTAGGATCTGAGGCTTTCATGATTATGTTTGTTTGTATGTTTTGAACAATTAGTGAATATGAAAACATGTAAAGTGCAGCGGAAATAGATACAAACTTTGTAAACACAATCAATGGAGAAAATAGTTTGATAGCATTTGCTTCTCATAGAGTCAAAAGATTACAAATCAAAGCAAAAGATTACAGACATGCTTACAAACTAAACTCCCCCTCAGCCTGATGCCCTAAGGTTGGTTGAACACAAGATGAAAGGATTAGACATGAGGAGAAGAACCCGCTCAGTCAATCAAATGTAACAGTACAGGGTACTGTTACATTTATAGGCAAACCAAACCACTGAGGCATCTTAGCTGACGTCACCATGAAAGTGACATCTAACAAACTAACAACCTATAAGCACTGATCTATAACTACTGATCATACAGACACTGATTACATACTAACTACTGATGTATAAACACTGATTCTTCATTCCACTGATGTAGTCAACCACTGATGTCTAAGCATTAGTGCTTTCTTCAACGGGTGATCAGACCTTGAATGGGCAGTGCTTTAACTCTTCAGCAGTGCTTGAATTCCGTCTGTAGATTGAGCTTCAGCCTTTAATCTTCATCAGTACTTTAGTGTGGTCAGCAGTTGCAAGGCGGCAGTTGTACAGGACAGTGGTTTGGCCATCAGATGTTCTTCAAATCACTTCCAAGGGGAAAGTCTAATGTAATCAGCTGCTTATTATGGATTCACTGCCCTGATCCGGTTTTGGCTTTACATCATCTGTTCCTCTGGTAGGGTTCAATCCCAACAATCTCCCCCTGGAACAGATGATGCCAAAACCCTTCATTATTCTGGATCTTTATTACCTCATCAGAAGTTCCTTAGCTTGTCTTTTAAATTCTGCTTCAAAGTCCTTGGAACTTGAGTCTTCCTCATCCCTGCAAAGTGTAAGCTCAAGGAGATCTTGCAGATCTTCAACACCCAGGCCCAGTGCTTGTTCCCTTGATATGTGCTTCACTACACCATTAGATCTGAGCAAAGTCAATACATGGGTCTTTTGATCAGACATCCATTTTAGTATTTTTGAACCCAATGGGTTTCTTGGGAGAGGTTTATTTTCTTATGAGTTTGGAGATGGTGGCCTGGTAAGAACTGCATGGGCAGAGTCTGCAACCTTTGATGATACAGGATTTTCAGCCAGCATTTGTTGAAGAATCATTTTTATAATGTAATCTTCTGCTGCTTTATCCTGTTTTGTCTCTTCATCCATCTGTTTTTGAATCTTCCTTTGTCTGAAGATAACAGCAGTTGGAACAGTGTTTTGAATAACAGTGTTTGAGGAAATAGGTGATTGACTAACGGTTATTGAAACAACTTGTGTTTCAACCACTGTTGCCATTACAACAGATGTTGTAACATCTGTTGTCTTCTGCTTTTTAGCAGGGGATGATGGTAGTGTTGAGGTGGTTTTTGGTGGTGATGGTATATTTGGTGGCTTAAGTGATTTTTCTAACAGGACTCTTCTTTAATGAAGTACTAACCTCTTCTTTTCTTTTTGCAGAACTATCCTTTTCACAACCAAAGCTCTGCTCTGTGACAACCCGCACTAAACCAGGTATCCGTACGACTTAACTAATGATTAATTACTGCTTAATTACTGTGCTTGTTTGAACTAGCTGATGAACTGCTACTTGAATACTGATACATGTACTTACTTGCATCATACTTACTTATCGTCACTACATTATTTACATGTTGAACCCTAGTGACAAACATGATGCACAAAAGCACAGTAGCACATGAACGGATAACCTATTGAACATGCTGATAAAGCCAGCATCAGGCAAACACTGCCTCTAAGGCCTGTACGAGCCATAAACGTTTTGCTACACTAGTAGTGAGTGTAGGGATATAAGGGTTGTGGAACTACGTCTCTAGGAATAAGTCACTATGACTGGATGTGCCTAAAACGTACTCTAAGTACAAAACTCAGCACTTTACATAACAATTCAGCTTTTAGCTAACTAATAAAGTGCCAAAACATGAGAAAAATATTACTTGACACTTTCCAAAGTGTCGGAAATAAGTTGTGTCACTAAAAAGAGTAATAACGACACTTTAAAGCTTTATTAAGCGCTTTAACGGATTACTATACAACCGAACAATCGGACTATACCCGGGACATGAAAATATTGTTATTTTCATTATTTTTCTTTTTCTAAGCCAGTTAGGGTCCCCGTATACCCTAACACCCGCTTTAAAGCACTAAACATAACTAACCAAGTTAGCACTTAACTAACCTGTTTAACCTAACTAATTACCTAACTACTAGTTGGATTTGAACCGGATTACCCCCCCCCCCCCCTTAACCGAAACCGTCCCCAAGGGGACATACCTTGTACTTGTTGATTATTTAATTCCCAATTGCTTAATATCTAGGAAGCACACTAACCATTGGATAATGCACACTTAATTTGCCTATAAGATCTTGGTTTAACACAACATAACTTACATTATCACAACACCACTCAAAAGCTCTCTCTCCCTCTCTACCACTTTCGGCCGAACCCCCCTACAAGCACCCATCCATTTTCGAGCTCCATCTTGCAAGTTCCAATCACCTACAAGCATCAAGGGTCGTATACAAGGAGTGTTGGAGCAAGCGGAACGCGAAGGACCTCTCTACTTAGCTTTTATCCACCTCTTTTGCGCGTAGATTCTTCCCTAGCCTCGAGCTAGAGGTATAATGCTTAAAACTCATACTTGAACTATTCTAAAGTGGTTAAAAGGATTTGTATCGGTTAAAACTCGTTAACATGCAAGATGATGCTTTAAAGTCTACTTAAAACACTAAAAATGGTGGTTAATAACCTATATGTTGTGTAAATGATGTAGTATTCGAAATACATGGTTATTTAGGCCCGATCTATGATGTGGTAGCTCAGATCATCGTTTAACCCGGTTTGGTAAGATCATGGATCTTAACATAAGCTTGTTTTGAATAATACAAGGGTTAAAAGGTGAAACTCTACCACACGCGAACCATGAACTTGTGTAAAAGAGTTTTACTTGTGAAATTGTGTTTAAAACTAGCAGATCTACGCATCTGCAAGTGGTATTTTCAAAGAACCACGTATCAAAGAAATCATGTATTTTAAAAGATGGATTTTACACTAACACGCATGATTTTTATAAACCACAAGTGTGTAAACACTTGTGAAATGAAAAGATCCGACAAAATAACAGTTTTTGTAAATGATGACGGAAAGTTGTAAAAATGGATTTTCTCTAAAAACGAGGTTTTTACAAGATCAAATTACCTTACATGAGGATCTACTAAATTTAAGGAGATTTACACCACAGTTTTGGGAAAACTGCAAGTTCATGTAATTTTTGGCAATTTACACATATGTTGATTAGTTGTTGTGATGAAAGTTGTTCTGATCTAATAAAGAAAATTGTTGAGTTGATTTGTTAAAGAAAATGATACGCTTGAAAGCGTGGCAACCTCCAGTTACAGAGGAAACTCTGGCGAAATTTTTCTAAAAACCTAACACTTAGAACTATTTACACTACAAGTGTTAGAATTATTTTTGACATGTTTTCGAAATATAAATTTCGCCATGGCTTTATTTACTAAATATTCGGAGGTGGGATTTTCACAAAATTTAACGTGATAAATATATATTTTCACACACTGTTTATGATTATTTTGTGAAAATACATAGATATTATTTTTAGAGTAAGAATAATATTTACGAACATTAACGATCCCAAAATATTACGAACGCTTTAACCATAAATATATAAGTTACACCGGTAACTATATTACCACTCGATTGTTAAACGTAACTTACGCACTTACGGAAATATTTATGAACGCACATGTATTGAATCCCCCATCCTTGGGAAGGAGATTAACTACCAAGTATATACCGAATGTAAACACGAAATAGTTGTCTAACTATTTCCCAAAGACTTAAACTATAAAGCTAAGGCACGGCCGTCCGTCTAATAGAAATTAGCACCTGTAGGTCGTCGCACAGCTGCGTGAGCAGGAGATACTTGGTAGAGACGCTTCACTGTGAGTTCATGTCCCCCTTTTCTCTAACTGTTTTCAGTTTTCTTAACTGCGGGGGTGAAATACATATTACTTTGATTACAAGTACTTTATACACGGTATGGTTAGCGTAAGGAGGTTTACTACTTAGATCATGTGAGTGGGTAGGAGCAATATGAGGCCATTAGTCCTCATACCGGGACCGAGGGACAGGAGCGGTAGATCTATCTGGGTGTAGCGAGCCCAGCCCCAGGCCAAACTAGAAACGGACCTTGGGGTGACTTTGTCCACATACAAATGCCGTGGCGAAATCTGCTAGGTTTGAGTCTCCCTATTTGCACTTCACATATATCTGTGGCCTTGCAAACCATTGGTGATCTCAATTCCCTTATTTGCTACATACCAAGACTATTTTTATACTCACAAAGGTTTACTTACTCACTTACACATGAACTCGCTCAACATTATTGTTGATTTTTCAACTTACATGTATTTCAGGAAATTAAAGATCTGGCGCGGTATGTTATGTTTTCCCGCTGCATATGGGTTCCGAGGTCATCCGGGTTTAGGAAATGTGACTTTTTCCTGGACGAGTCACAAATCTTAAACTGCGTTTATTTCATGTTGATGTTTATGTTTTTCAAGACAATGTTTTATGTTATGAGGTTGTAAGTCCCTAAGACAATGTTATGTCACTCTGGTTTTAAAACTTATTCGAATGGATGATCTTGCATGATTTTATTTCATATAGCTTTGTTATGGTTAAGCTATGGTATTAAGAAGTCACACCCAAATTAACCATGCTTCCGCAAAGCCAGGGTGTGACAGCTTGGTATCAGAGCTCTGATCATAGCGAACTAGGATTCTTTCTCGAGTCTAGACTATGATCACTAGGGCTCTCACGAAAACATTTTGCTGCATACCACTTAAGTCCAGATCCAAAACTTTTTACAAACAAATGTTGAGCACATTTTATTATTTATAGGCTCAGCCTGGAGGGCTGAGGCTCGGTCTGGAGGATCGAGGCTCGGTCTAGGTGACCGAGGTAGTTGAGCACGTTGATTTATTATAGGCTCAGCCTGGAGGGCTGAGGCTCGGTCTGGAGGATCGAGGCTCGGTCTAGGTGACCGAGGTAGTTGGCTAGTGAGGCTAGGAAGAGTAGGCTCAGTCATGAAGGCTGAGGCTCGGTCAAGGGGACCGAGGCTCGATCTAAGAGGTCGAGGTGGAGGATAGAGCAGTCTTAAAGACTGGGAGAAATTGGCTAGTGAGACTAGGAGAATTATGTGATATCTTCCTTGGTGACTTATGTGATTATCTGATTGTATGACTGATTATTTGAGCATATTTGTGTTTATGTTACAGACTCATGGATTCAGCCGGTACTGGCGTTTGGGACACCACTGGACCCATACCTATCGTATCTGATGACCCCACATCCTCCGAGCATGAGGTGCACACATCTGACTATACCAGTACTGACGAGGATGATTTCCATCCTTTCGCACTACCCGATGGTGCTGATGAGCCTGCAGATGACCCTCCCGCTGAGTACCTACCTCTAGTAGAGATTCCGGCCCCTATACCCTTAGCCGTTTATCCAGCATATGATCTTCTTCTTGATGCCGAGGCTGATGGCGATATTGACCTGTTTGAGGATGAGCCCTTTGAGGATGAGATCCAGGGCGAGGCCCTTCTTCCTGCGGACGATCTTCTGATGATCGCTGACGTTCCCGCTGAGGATTCGCCTGCACATTCTCCTGTCCCAGACTCCTTCGAGTCTGTGGCATCCGCACCTTCTCACACATTGAGCGCACAGCACTTTGCGCATGATTCTGATCCTGACCAGGCATCCTCTGTTGCACCCATTCCCAGTTTTGCGTTTGACCATGATGACATAGAGGATTCTGATCCTATCTTTCCCCCGGGATACGACCCGGATCGTGATATCGAGTTTATACCTATGGATCAGCCCATGGAGGATCCAGCTGACCCAGTAGACCCTATCGACCCCGAGTTTGACTTCGAGATGGCTTTTAATGATCCCGAGCCTGTCGTCGCTCCTGAGCAGGCAGCCGCTCTAGACCCCATACTTGAGCATGACCCCGTACATGCTGGCATCCCTATTGAGCCTGTTATAGCAGACCCACCTGTTGATGATCTCCCCGTGGATGTTCCTTTGATAGAGGGCGATCATGTTGTTGTTGATCTTGTCGTTCCTCTACCTGTTGTTGATATACCTGTTGACCATCCTGTTGAGCACATTGCACCTATTCACCCTTTTGTTGCTCCCCCACCTGATCCCATCCCACTAGGGCCCGAGCATGCACTGTTCGCGGCACACATGGATCCACCAGATGAGCATGCACAGCACGGTTGGATACCTGCTGATGAGGATGTTCCACCTTTTCCCCCTCAGATCCCTGATACACGACATGTTGATTTTTCTTTTCAGATTCCTCAGTTTGTACCTCCAGCGAGGACTGGAGAGGGTTCTTCAGCCCATCCTTTTGGGCATGTACCGATGTCTATCCCTTTCATGCCCCAGATGTCATCTGTTCCACCCTCTGTTGCTCCATTTCATGTGGCACCTTTTGATCCCACCAGTGAGCCGTTCCTTTGGGCACCAGACTCTGCTATGCCACCTACCGACCCCTACCATTCTTTCCACATGGGGTATACTATCGAGGACGTTTTGATGTCTTTTGTCGCCCAGCACGAGTCACACACGCAGCGCATCCAGGAGCTTGAGAGAGCTCAGCTGCCACCATACCAGTGCCATGGTCAGACACACTCTCCTCTGCAGCCATTTCGACCCTTACCTCCAGATTATGCTACCCGTCTCTTTACACTAGAGCAGCAGGTTGCTTCTATCATTCGTACCCAGCGAGCCATGGAGGAGGACTGGCTCCAGTTACGTCGTTTGTTTTACACCCACTTTCCCCCTCCTCCACCGCCATCTGTATAGAGCTCATCAGTGCTGTTTGGGTAGACGAGGGTGAGAAGACGGCGATTGTTGGACTGCACAGCATTTTTGGAGACTACTTTATGATCCTGACTTTTGTTGACATGTATTTGACGTATTTGACACTGACATGATATAGTTTTTGGACAGGGGTGATGTAGCCCCTAGTTGACTGATGATTGTATGACACAAGGATGTACTGATACACTTACTATGTGGTCTCGATATATGGCAATCGCAGTATTCTCACCATATTTGATTCGCTTGATTGCTTATTTATATTTTTATGATATGGGATGTTGTGTGATTGATATTTGTGATGTATTGATAACATGAGATGTTATGTGCTATTACTATTACTATATACGTACGTTTCACTATGGCCTGACCAACGTAAACCATCTTTTAGAAGATGCCGCCGAGACGTGAGACACACATGCCTACTAATGAGGCAGAACTCCAGCAGATTATCGCTGCTGCCATTGCACAATACGCCGCCTCTCAAGGAGGGACTAGTGGAAGCAACTCTGGCAACACTAGCAACAACAATAATCCACCTCATGGTAATACTAAGTCATTTAGACATACCATGACCTAATTGGATATCTTTAGCAATGATGCTAATGCCCAACGTATGTTATAACGTATGTACAGGATGCACCTACAAGCAGTTCTTAGACTGCAAGCCCGTAAACTTTGATGGCACAGGAGGTGCTGTCGCCTTTGTTCGTTGGGCTGAGAAAACCGAATCTGTTCTTCGCATGAGCAAGTGCGCGCTGGATCAGCAAGTCACCTATATCTCAGGGCTATTCTTGGATGGAGCCCTCTCTTGGTGGAATCTACAAGTACAGACACTAGGAGAAGCTGCTGCCTACGCGCTGACCTGGACCGAACTGAAGGAACTTATGCGCAAAAAGTATTGTTCCCACGCAGAAATCCAGCGATTGGAGACCGAGTTCTGGCACTTGAAAATGGACGGTCCAAAGATAGCAGAATACGTTCAAAGGTTCCATGGCTTATCGCATGTGGTACCCTACATGGTCACTCCTGAGTTCAAGAGAATTGAACGCTTCATTTGGGGACTAGCTCCTCAAATCATAAGCATGGTAACCTCATCCAAGCCTGCGACCATTACTGAGGCGATTGATTTGAGTGTGGCTCTCACAGAGGAGGCCATTCGCCTGAACAAGTTTGATGATGCCGAGCATAAGAAGAAAGAGACTCACGTCGAGTCATCAGGAGGTAGCAAAAGGAAGTTCTCAAACTTCAAGCAAGGCGCCAGTGTGGCGGTTAAGAAAGGAGGATCAGCTGGCAGTGGAAAGAAAGGAAAAGGATACCAGGGCACCCAGCCCAAGTGTAATACCTGTCAACGCCACCATACTGGCCATTGTAATGTGAAAATATGTGAAGCGTGTGGAAAGCCGGGCCACTTGAAGGATTCTTGTTGGGCTAGTGCTGGCCGGGGAGGCCAGGGAGGATTTGGGAATAGAAATAATAACCGTGGTGGTATTGGAAATCGCCCACAAGGAAACTATGGAGGAAACGGGAATTGAGGCAACTTTGCGAACCAAGCTGGCAATGAAAACCAGAACAACAACCAAGCTGGAAATGGAGGTGGAAACGGGCAAAGACTTGGATGTTATAACTGCGGTGATATCAGGCATTTTAAGAAGAACTGCCTAGAGCTAAACCAAGCCCGTGGAAGAGTGTTCCAAATCGAAGCTAGGGAAGCGCGCCAGGACCCCAATGTTGTTACTGGTACGTTCCCTGTAAATCAACGCTATGCATCCGTTTTATTTGATACTGGTGCCGATTATAGCTTCGTGTCGTTAGAATTTAAGAATATGCTTGGTTTAGCCGCTAATAAGTTAAATATTCCGTACTCAATCGAACTGGCCAATGGGAAGTTAGTAGAAGCCAATGAAGTTATAAGAGGTTGTGTGATCGAATTAGGAGAGCGCGAGTTTGCTTTAGATCTACTACCAGTCCAGTTGGGAAGCTTCGACGTGGTGGTAGGAATGGATTGGTTATCAAGAAACAAGGCAGAGATAGTTTGTCATGAGAAGGTTGTTCGTATCCCAACCGAAGATGGCGAAACGATTGTGGTTCACGGAGAGAAGCGTGATACGCCGTTAAGGATTATCAGCTGCCTGAAAGCGCGAAAGTGTTTGCAGAAAGGATGTGTTGCCTTCCTGGCACACGTTGTGGATAAAAAGGCTGCTGAGCCAAGAATCGAAGACATCCCTGTCATGAGGGAATACCCAGAAGTCTTCCCAGAAGACTTACCTGGACTGCCACCTCAGAGACAAGTAGAGTTTCACATCGATCTAGTCCCAGGCGCCGCGCCTGTGGCTAAGGCACCTTATAGACTTGCTCCGTCTGAGATGCAAGAACTGTCGACACAACTTCAAGAGTTGTTAGACAAGGGTTTTATCCGACCAAGCTTCTCGCCTTGGGGAGCTCCGGTCCTGTTTGTCAAAAAGAAGGACGGTAGTTTTCGAATGTGCATCGACTACCGGGAGCTGAACAAGCTGACGATCAAGAATAGGTACCCTCTACCAAGAATCGATGATCTGTTTGATCAACTGCAAGGCTCAAGCTTTTACTCGAAGATCGATCTTCGATCTGGATACCATCAGTTAAGGATACAAGAGGGAAGTATCCCAAAGACAGCCTTCAGAACTCGTTATGGACACTACGAGTTCCTTGTTATGCCGTTTGGTTTGACAAACGCACCTGCAGTCTTTATGGATTTGATGAATAGAGTTTGCAAGCCGTACTTGGACAAGTTCGTGATTGTATTCATCGATGACATTTTAATTTATTCAAAGACGAAGGCTGAACACGAGCAGCATCTTAGAGCCATTCTAGAGCTGCTGAAGAAGGAACAGCTGTATGCCAAATTCTCCAAGTGCGAATTTTGGCTACGTGAAGTCCAATTCCTTGGGCACGTGGTAAATGGAGATGGAATCCACGTGGATCCAACCAAGATCGAGGCGATCAAGGATTGGGAAACGCCAAAGACGCCAACCGAGATTCGACAATTCTTGGGTTTGGCTGGCTACTATCGAAGGTTCATTGAGGATTTTTCAAAAATCGCTCAACCTTTGACGCTCCTCACCCAGAAAGATAAGAAGTTTGATTGGGGAATCAAACAGGAAGAAGCGTTCCAGATACTAAAGGATAAGCTCTGCAATGCGCCAATCTTAGCACTACCGGAAGGTACTGATGATTTTGTGGTATACTGTGACGCATCGCATCAAGGATTGGGTTGTGTGTTGATGCAACGCCAAAAGGTTATTGCTTACGCATCGCGTCAGTTAAAAGTGCATGAAAAGAACTATACCACACACGATTTGGAGCTCGGCGCAGTGGTTTTTGCTTTAAAGATCTGGAGGCACTACCTTTATGGTACAAAGTGTACAATCTTTACAGATCACAAGAGCCTACAGCATATATTCAACCAGAAGGAGTTGAATATGAGGCAAAGACGATGGGTTGAATTGTTGAACGACTACGACTGCGAGATAAAGTATCATCCAGGGAAGGCGAACGTGGTCGCCGATGCCCTAAGTCGTAAAGAGAGAATCAAGCCCATAAGGGTTAGAGCTTTAGAAATGATTATCCAAACCGATCTTTCCTTGCGCATTCGTGCCACGCAAAAGGAAGCTCTCAAGGAAGGAAACCTTGAAGAAGAATATCTCCGTGGGATGAAGAAGCTACTTGTACCAAACGAGGAAGGAACGTTATGTTTTGAGAAAAGGATTTGGGTTCCTCTGTTTGGTGGTTTAAGGGAAGTTATTTTTGATGAAGCTCACAAGTCGCGGTACTCTATCCATCCTGGAGCGGATAAGATGTACCAGGACCTCAAAGATTACTATTGGTGGCCTAGGATGAAAGGTGATGTTGCTGTTTATGTGAGCAAATGTTTAACGTGTGCTAAGGTTAAAGCGGAATACCAGAAGCCTTCAGGACTTCTGCAACAGCCTGAAATTCCCAAGTGGAAATGGGAACAAATCTCCATGGATTTTATTACGAAATTGCCAAGGACGCCAAGAGGCCATGATATGATTTGGGTGATAGTTGACCGCCTAACAAAGTCCGCACACTTTCTGCCAATCAAAGAGAAAGACAGTACTAGTAAACTTGCGGAAATTTACATGAGAGAGATCGTCGCACGCCATGGAGTACCTCTTTCAATCATCTCTGATAGAGACGGAAGGTTTGTGTCAAGAATATGGCAATCCTTCCAAGAAGCCTTTGGCTCACAATTGAATCTGAGCACTGCGTTTCATCCGCAAACTGACGGCCAGAGCGAGCGAACGATACAGACTTTGGAAGACATGCTGAGAGCGTGTGTAATGGATTTGGGCGGTAGCTGGGATAAACATTTACCTTTGGTCGAATTTTCATACAACAACAGCTACCACACCAGTATTGGTGTCGCGCCATTTGAGGCCCTTTACGGACGCAAGTGCCGATCACCCCTATACTGGGCTGACGCAGGTGATAGGCAGCTTGCTGGTCCCGAAATCGTCCAAGAGACGACAGACAAGATCGCACAGATTCTTAAACGCATCGAAGCAGCTCGCCACAGACAGAAGGCCTATGCGGATCCAAACCGGAAACATGTGGAATTCCAAGTTGGAGAAATGGTGTTATTGAAGGTTTCACCCTGGAAGGGTGTGGCACGCTTCGGAAAGCGTGGGAAGTTAAATCCGCGCTACATTGGTCCTTTCAGAATTCTGGAAAGAATAGGACTAGTAGCATACAGGTTGGACCTACCTGCTGAACTGAATGGTTTTCACGACACCTTTCATGTATCTAATCTAAAGAAAAGTCCAACTCAAGTCACCGTTGCCATTCCCACCGACGAGATTCATGTTGACGACACGCTCCACTTCGTTGAAGAACCTGTTGAGGTCACGGATTGGAAAGTGAACAAGACCCGCCGGAGCAGTGTCAAACTCGTCAAAGTTCGTTGGAATGCCAGACATGGTCCTGAATACACCTGGGAACGTGAGGACCGGATGAAAGAGAAATACCCCCACCTTTTTCCTAAGAACCCTGCATCTTCAAGCAGAACTTAAATTTCGGGATGAAATTTATTTAACGGGGGGAGAATGTGACAACCCGCACTAAACCAGGTATCCGTACGACTTAACTAATGATTAATTACTGCTTAATTACTGTGCTTGTTTGAACTAGCTGATGAACTGCTACTTGAATACTGATACATGTACTTACTTGCATCATACTTACTTATCGTCACTACATTATTTACATGTTGAACCCTAGTGACAAACATGATGCACAAAAGCACAGTAGCACATGAACGGATAACCTATTGAACATGCTGATAAAGCAAGCATCAGGCAAACACTGCCTCTAAGGCCTGTACGAGCCAGAAACGTTTTGCTACACTAGTAGTGAGTGTAGGGATATAAGGGTTGTGGAACTGCGTCTCTAGGAATAAGTCACTATGACTGGATGTGCCTAAAACGTACTCTAAGTACAAAACTCAGCACTTTACATAACAATTCAGCTTTTAGCTAACTAATAAAGTGCCAAAACATGAGAAAAATATTACTAGACACTTTCCAAAGTGTCGGAAATAAGTTGTGTCACTAAAAAGAGTAATAACGACACTTTAAAGCTTTATTAAGCGCTTTAACGGATTACTATCCAACCGAACAACCGGACTATACCCGGGACATGAAAATATTGTTATTTTCATTATTTTTCTTTTTCTGAGCCAGTTAAGGTCCCCGTATACCCTAACACCCGCTTTAAAGCACTAAACATAACTAACAAAGTTAGCACTTAACTAACTTGTTTAACCTAACTAATTACCTAACTACTAGTTGGATTTGAACCGGATTACCCCCCCCCCCCCTTAACCGAAACCGTCCCCAAGGGGACATACCTTGTACTTGTTGATTATTTAATTCCCAATTGCTTAATATCTAGGAGGCACACTAACCATTGGATAATGCACACTTAATTTGCCTATAAGATCTTGGTTTAACACAACATAACTTACATTATCACAACACCACTCAAAAGCTCTCTCTCCCTCTCTACCACTTTCGGCCGAACCCCCCTACAAGCACCCATCCATTTTCGAGCTCCATCTTGCAAGTTCCAATCACCTACAAGCATCAAGGGTCGTATACAAGGAGTCTTGGAGCAAGCGGAACGCGAAGGACCTCTCTACTTAGCTTTTATCCACCTCTTTTGCGCGTAGATTCTTCCCTAGCCTCGAGCTAGAGGTATAATGCTTAAAACTCACAGTTGAACTATTCTAAAGTGGTTAAAAGGATTTGTATCGGTTAAAACTCGTTAACATGCAAGATGATGCTTTAAAGTCTACTTAAAACACTAAAAATGGTGGTTAATAACCTATATGTTGTGTAAATGATGTAGTATTCGAAATACATGGTTATTTAGGCCCGATCTATGATGTGGTAGCTCGGATCATCGTTTAACCCTGTTTGGTAAGATCATGGATCTTAACATAAGCTTGTTTTGAATAATACAAGGGTTAAAAGGTGAAACTCTACCACACGCGAACCATGAACTTGTGTAAAAGAGTTTTACTTGTGAAATTGTGTTTAAAACTAGCAGATCTACGCATCTGCAAGTGGTATTTTCAAAGAACCACGTATCAAAGAAATCATGTATTTTAAAAGATGGATTTTACACTAACACGCATGATTTTTATAAACCACAAGTGTGTAAACACTTGTGAAATGAAAAGATCCGACAAAATAACAGTTTTTGTAAATGATGACGGAAAGTTGTAAAAATGGATTTTCTCTAAAAACGAGGTTTTTACAAGATCAAATTACCTTACATGAGGATCTACTAAATTTAAGGAGATTTACACCACAGTTTTTGGAAAACTGCAAGTTCATGTAATTTTTGGCAATTTACACATATGTTGATTAGTTGTTGTGATGAAAGTTGTTCTGATCTAATAAAGAAAATTGTTGAGTTGATTTGTTAAAGAAAATGATACGCTTGAAAGCGTGGCCACCTCCAGTTACAGAGGAAACTCTGGCGAAATTTTTCTAAAAACCTAACACTTAGAACTATTTACACTACAAGTGTTAGAATTATTTTTGACATGTTTTCGAAATATAAATTTCGCCATGGCTTTATTTACTAAATATTCGGAGGTGGGATTTTCACAAAATTTAACGTGATAAATATATATTTTCACACACTGTTTATGATTATTTTGTGAAAATACATAGATATTATTTTTAGAGTAAAAATAATATTTACGAACATTAACGATCCCAAAATAATACGAACGCTTTCACCATAAATATATAAGTTACACCGGTAACTATATTACCACTCGATTGTTAAACGTAACTTACGCACTTACGGAAATATTTATGAACGCACATGTATTGAATCCCCCATCCTTGGGAAGGAGATTAACTACCAAGTATATACAGAATGTAAACACGAAATAGTTGTCTAACTATTTCCCAAAGACTTAAACTATAAAGCTAAGGCACGGCCGTCCGTCTAATAGAAATTAGCACCTGTAGGTCGTCGCACAGCCGCGTGAGCAGGAGATACTTGGTAGAGACGCTTCACTGTGAGTTCATGTCCCCCTTTTCTCTAACTGTTTTCAGTTTTCTTAACTGCGGGGGTGAAATACATGTTACTTTGATTACAAGTACTTTATACACGGTATGGTTAGCGTAAGGAGGTTTACTACTTAGATCATGTGAGTGGGTAGGAGCAATATGAGGCCATTAGTCCTCATACCGGGACCGAGGGACAGGAGCGGTAGATCTATCTGGGTGTAGCGAGCCCAGCCCCAGGCCAAACTAGAAACGGACCTTGGGGTGACTTTGTCCACATACAAATGCCGTGGTGAAATCTGCTAGGTTTGAGTCTCCCTATTTGCACTTCACATATATCAGTGGCCTTGCAAACCATTGGTGATCTCAATTCCCTTATTTGCTACATACCAAGACTATTTTTATACTCACAAAGGTTTACTTACTCACTTACACATGAACTCGCTCAACATTATTGTTGATTTTTCAACTTACATGTATTTCAGGAAATTAAAGATCTGTCGCGGTATGTTATGTTTTCCCGCTGCATATGGGTTCCGAGGTCATCCGGGTTTAGGAAATGTGACTTTTTCCTGGACGAGTCACAAATCTTAAACTGCGTTTATTTCATGTTGATGTTTATGATTTTCAAGACAATGTTTTATGTTATGAGGTTGTAAGTCCCTAAGACAATGTTATGTCACTCTGGTTTTAAAACTTATTCGAATGGATGATCTTGCATGATTTTATTTCATATAGCTTTGTTATGGTTAAGCTATGGTATTAAGAAGTCACACCCAAATTAACCACGCTTCCGCAAAGCCAGGGTGTGACATGCTCTCATCCCTTACCCTTTTAATATCAGCAGTGGTTTTGAGACCAGCTGAATTGACTGGTTTTGAGACCAGCTGAATTGACTTGACTTTGAACGACCCTCATTTGTGTATCTTCATCATCTGCTTGATATTTCAGGGTTTCATCACCTCCCTTTTCCTTTTCTTTGACAGATGTTTCAGCAGAAGTTTCTGAAAGATTATCCTCAGAGTCATTTTTCTCCCCCTTTTTGGCATCATCAACTCTTTCGAAGATAGTGCAGGAGTTGACACAAATTCCACAGCTCATCTGGAGTAGGAGCAGATGATGGAGTAGCTGTTGAAGGTGGTGTAGCAGTGGATGGTACCCTTTGTGCTTTCAACAACTGTTGCATCATGTCTTTTATTTCTGCAACAGATGTATCCAGTTTATCAATTCTAGCCGTCAATTCTTGGTAAATTAAATCATCACCCAACTTAATGGGGTCATCTGATTTCCTACCAGCAGTGGTTGTAACAGTGGTTGATTGAGGAAGTGTATCCCAAAAATCATCCATTGTTGCCCCTTTGTCTTGGTACTGGGGACTTCTTTCTTCATAATGAGAAACACTTTTTAGTGAACCAGTCAAGACTGGATACACAAGAGTTTCTAGTGAAGAAATTGCCTTCAAGGAAGTCTTACTGATGAAACTACTGTCCAAGTGCAAACCAGTGGGTTCAGCACTTGTAGCAGCTGCTTCACTTGAACTACCACCAAGAGTTACTTGTAACTCAAGGGGTGTAACCTCCTCAGTTGTTGCTGGGATAGCAGAGGTATAAGCATCAGACTCAGTCACTTGTTGGAGTGTACTCTCAGTGATAGGTGGTTGAGAGGAACTGATTTATGTCTGAGTTATATCCAAAGCATGCAACAAGGTCATTATTGATGGTGGTATATTTGTGAAGTGAGGATATGGGATGAAAGAGAGTTTGCCCTGGGAGGAGGGCTGTGGAAGTTAGATTCAAGTGAATCCATTGCTTCATAAGATGGCGTCCCTGTGCTTACAACCTGTTCTTTTTGTGAAGAAGCAAGAGGAGTTTTAGGCATGGGTTGAGACCTCTCTACTAACTGCTGTGAGGAAGTAGCAGCAGTGGTTTCTAGTGACTTTTGTGTTGTCACTGGCAGTTGCTCTGGGATCTCATCTTCCAGAGTTGCCTTTATTGTAGGTTTGGTGGGCTTTTTGGATTTTCTTTTGTTTTGATCTTTTGGTGAATTTAGGTGTGGGTTTCACAGTAGCTGTGTTACTGCTGTGATCACCTTGAGCAGTGGGCTCAGCAGCAGGTGCCTGAGGAGCAGTGATAGCTGCCAAAAATCTGCTCAAGAACCTCTGCTTTTGTTTTGGAAATTTTTGATAGCCTTGTAAATGTTTCGGGTGTAAGGCCATTTATTTGAAAAATTGATCATGGCATCTGATGCACACAACTGTTGAATAACATCTGTCCATGTGTAACCTCTGTTGTAAATCAGTGTTTTGCACAATCAGAGGGTACACTTTGGCAGTGGATAGATTTTACTATTTAACAGAGTTTTAATGCCATCAGTGCTTTGAACAGACTTTGAGGATTCATTGAAAAATTCAATTTTAAACTATTTTTAAGGTTATTTTTGTTTTTTCTAAAAACATTTTTATTCTATTTACACATGGAACACAAAAAAGCTTGCTTTAATCCATGTTTAGCACTCCAATCATAGGGATCAAGTTTTAATAGTAGATTAATCCAATTTTCAAGTTTGTACCTCTCTCGACTGATCTTTAGGATGGACATGTTAAAGATGAAATCAAACCTTTTTATAGCAATCCCTCACAAAGTGATGTCTGATAATGAATGATGGTGAATTAATGAGATATTGAATTTTTGATGATATATATCAGCTACTTGACTGCCCTGCATAAAAACAATCTTTTGAGCATTTTATATCAAAATCCAATAACATATTGTGAGATGAGGGATATTTGGGTTGTTTAGCATGTAGTATTTTCATAGTAATCTTCAGAGCAGTGGTTCTGCAACAATTGCCTGCTTATGCCCTTTTTGAGTATCACACATCTTGACAACAATGCTCCAACATATGCAATGTTTTTGAGGACCCACTTTTCGCCAAAAAAGATTCTCATCCTTTGGCTTGTGGCACAAGATTTTCAAACTTGTTGTCACTGAACTGTTGAAGCTCCTCTTCCTTGTCAATTACCCAACTTTCTGTCTTTAAGTGCCCCAAAGGTACATGACATGTTGATGGAATGGTAGATAGTCAAGAAGAAGTCAATGGTTTTGGGATAAACTCTTTTTATAAGAATCCCTTTCAATTGATGTTGTCAAGAGAATGGAAACATGAATGAATTTTAAAATGGCATTGGTGTTGAAAAGGTGAGGCTGCAGATGTGAGTCATCTAAGCTAACAACTGTTGGTGACTTTAATGATCCAACAGCTGTTTGAAGGTGAAAGTGGAGGAATAAAAGGAATTGGTGCTAACCAGTGTTGACTTTTATCCACTGTTAGCAGATTTTTATCAACAGTGGTTGAGGATGTGGAATCAAGGGTGGAGAGCTACTTTGGTCAACAGCTGTTGAGGTAGCAAACAAGTGATATCTATCCACTTTTGATGGATTTTTATCGACAGTGGTTAGAGGAGGGTTAATGGTAAGGATTTGAAGGTTAATTTTGGTCAGCAACTGTTGGTATATCAGTGGGTGAGCTATAACAACTGTTTTGTACATCTGCTGCTCAGATGAAGTAAATGATTTTGTCCTGAACTTCCCTGAATCATTGAGTGCACACATTTGCTTGATGACCTTTGTTAACTAAATTTGTGGACCCTTAAGTGTTTTATATTTATACTCTTTTCTTTTGAACTTTAAAAGTTTTGAGATAAACACACTTATGAGTTTTTGTAATTTATCTTCTTCCCTTTTTAACCTTTCCATTTATAAGCTTTGAAATTCTTACTAGAATGCTTTTAAGGAAGGAATACTCAAATCCAACATCATTTCTCAGCAATGTTTTGAGAGATTTGGACATTTTTGCACATGCTTATGCCAAATGTCACATTACTCATGATTTGGATATTTTGACTACTGATTTTCTTAATGTATTTTTAACACAATTGATTTGGTCCTTTTGGAGGATTCTCAACCTGTTTTTCAATACATAAGATCTAAGACTAAAGTTTTAATTTCCCTCTTTCAATGTTAACAAAAACACTAATGCTACTATTTGAGCATAGATCTCTATTGACATGAGGTAAATACCTTAGCA
The DNA here is from genome assembly GCA_030545235.1 of Helianthus tuberosus. Lineage (NCBI taxonomy): Eukaryota > Viridiplantae > Streptophyta > Magnoliopsida > Asterales > Asteraceae > Helianthus > Helianthus tuberosus. The sequence goes on along the minus strand of CM060429.1, from coordinate 44,106,226 downwards.
GCAGTCATGATGGAAACTACACAAACTTCATAATAACATTTGAAATCATATTTGTAAAGAGGATAATCAAACCAAAGTTACTAGATATATTTTCAGATATGAAACTTTTGGTGGTTTATGTATGACATCACTGTTACGTGAATTTTGTGTGTCTTATGACATCCTGGTTGTTTTACAGAGTTTTGAACAATCAACTTTGAACGTTGATTAGTCGTTACTCTGTTTTTCAACTGAATACAATCAACCTTGGTATCAATGAATTTTGAGCTGAACTGTTATGTCAAATTGACTGTTAGATCGAATCTGACTGTCCAAGCTCTGATACCAATTGTTAGTGTAACACCTGTGTCACTTCAACCGTCAAACAAATGCCAAACCAATGAAATATTGTATTTCATATTTGGGATTTGTAAAATTATGTGTATCTTTTACACATAACAACTCTTGTTCGATTTTAAGCTTTAAATCGTTTTCTGGAGGGTTATACGCGCTCAGATGCGTAAATATAACCAGTTTAATCCAACGAACACTCCGGAATAGTGAAGTAGGCTTAACATACCTTAAATAACATTTACATAACTTAGAAATAAGTTTTAAAGGCTTTGGTATGGCAAAAACAAGTTAATTCGCTTACAGGGACTAAACTTGACAAACTGCGAAAGTATGCCAATTTGAACTGTAACGAACATTCCTAAACATGACCATAAGTTAAACACACCTTAAATATCCTTTATATAGCTTAGAAATAGGCTTTGAGGGGTTAGGTGTGCTAAAATAAACTTTTGGGTCATTCAGGGACTAAAAGCGTCAAAAGTGCACAAGTTTGCATTTTCGCGCATAACTTACATTCTGAATACATCCAGACATCCAAAATTTTATGTAAGCACTATAATATTTTATTTTAGTGTTTGGCATAAGAAAAATCCATTCGTCATGCCATTTGGATCGTTTTTCGCGCTTATGCGCATTCCGTCGTAATTAAGCGAACATCGCGTTCGTACGACCAAACGAACTGACATCCGACATATTTTTGAGCATGTTTCATGTCCACAATGTTTAGACATCATTTTATGGCCTTAAAGTTGGCTTTACGGGCCTTAGAAGTGTCGGAAATGGCATAAACACATAACAGGGACCAAAACTGTCATTTCTGAAAGATGTTTGCTTATACATCGAATCTAGTCCTTCCCACTTGTTGCACATGGTTTTGGGAATCTATGGGCTGGTATTTTGGGCACATGGTATTACAATACCATGGGTGCTAGTGTATGGCCAAGATTGAAGCACTTTTTCCAAGAAACGATCCTAACGGTTCGGGAAATCCTATAAATACCCCACCCCCCATGCTTCAAAATTACAAGAACTTTGATTTGAGAAACTCTAAGTTGAAACTATTGTTTCATACCTGAGATTTTTGAATCGAAGTTAGCATTCGGGGACCCTTCGTAAGTATTCTTTCGTTCTTTTCCTTATTTTATTGCTTTTCGAGTCAGAAAGTCAAACTTTGTTTGACTTTCAGCGTTGACCAGTAATGGTCAATGCGAAGTTCGTTTGAACTTCGCAACGTGATTGTAATCACGATGGTCATAGTCCCTTGGGACTATGCCTACTGATTACCACGTTGTCTAGGGTCGTAGGGTAAGCGATCTAATAAATCGCTTATACCTCGAACCCGACCCAGTTTGGTCGATCATTAGGATCCGACCAAATACATTAGGTGACCATAGTGTATTGGGAATAACCTTCCGAGGTTATACCCTATGGTCACATCGTTTGAGTAGTTGTATGATAGGTAGTTTATATGCCTTAGGTAAATTACCAGAATACCCTTTTCGTGTATAATTGGTAATTAAGCATATGTAACCTAAAATTTTGTCACATAACTGATTATGTAACATGTTTAAGCATATAACACTTGTCATAGGACTAGTTAGACGATCCGAACGCGTTTCACGCGAACGACGCGTTAAAGTAGCATAAGCTACCTAAACGGGTCGTAATGGGTCGTAAGCGCTTAGACTAGGTTTCATTTAGTATGTAGGCTTTTGTAAACCATACTACATGAGTTCCAAAACTCATCTGGTTTACGAGCCCTCATTCTATCCGATCCTCCGATTTAGGTCCGGGTTATTTATGTAGTTACCTATATTAGGTACCGTTTAATTTCCGGGACTCCTCTAGCTTGCTTGGTAGTTGTGCAAGACTCCTAAGCACTCTCAGGTGAGTACATAGTTCCCCTATTTTACTGTTTTCCAAACTGTTTTGGGGTGAAGCATGTGTACCTATCTGTTACTTTCATGTTTTCCAAAAGTATAATTGATTATACATGTTATTGCTTATCATTTGACAAACTGAATGACTAACTATGGTTTAAACATTGATTTCTCAAAGAACATAAAATAAATTGTTGAATTGTACTTATTTTATGTTCACCAGACCGATTGTTAGTATGATATAGCGCTATAGGATTTGACACCCCATTCCTGTTGTCATGGAATGTCTGAAACCAATTTGTTTCTCCATCCAAATAGGGATTTCCTTTGTGGTATCCCTATAGTCTCAAAGGTGTATTTTGATGCACCAGGTCTGAATGAATTCTCAAATCACACTATTAAAGTATAGTTTGATATACTCTCATGTGTGGTATTGTACAAAACCAACATATATTTACAAAACCAAAAACATAGTTTAATATGTTATTTATCACATCTAAAGCATATTTTGATATGTTATTTATGAAACCAAAACATAGTTAAACATGTTACTTACAAATCCAAAGTATACTTTTAATATGCTAATATAGGGTTATTCGTTTAACCTTACATTTATTTATACAAATCACATTGGTTACACATTACATGATTTACATTGGACACATAAACATTTTGACACATTATTCAATACGTTTGGCAATTTGTTTAAACATATACATCTTACATTGTTGGTTTGGTTTGAGTAAGTGATTAAGTAACGAGGCGTGTGTAATATGATACAAGCATGGTGGATACGCCGCTGGTACTTCCTATATATAAGTGTTTGTATGGTATTACATATTGTATCGTTATCTGAATCATTTCAATTTGAGACATATAACATTTTATACAAATAACATACTTTTCACAAGACATTTATTTACAAACAACTTATCTTATACAAACTCATTTTATATGGTTATTCATTTAACCATACATTATTCTCTTATTTATACATATCATTTGAACTTATTGTTTTTTTTAACGATTTACAAGACAAAACAAATTACAAGGTTCATGACTAAACATTTTCTTAAACATAAGTCATGAATCCTATATTCACAAAACCTATGTATCTCACAGGCATTTTTATGCTGACGTACCTATTTTTACACATGTTTCAGGTACTGCTTTGCAATGATTGTTGATACATGCTACATTTAGGATGGACTCATGCCTTAGCAACTTTAAAACTTGGAAGATCATAGTTGTATTTATTTGATTGTATTAAAACAATGAGTTCATTTATTCAATAAAACAGAATTTATTTATGCCATGGTTATGAAACAATAATTCTGTTACAACACTCCCCGACGTTTCCGCCACGTCTAGTTGCTTTACGTGGTCGGGGTGTGACAGTTAGGATCTGAGGCTTTCATGATTATGTTTGTTTGTATGTTTTGAACAATTAGTGAATATGAAAACATGTAAAGTGCAGCGGAAATAGATACAAACTTTGTAAACACAATCAATGGAGAAAATAGTTTGATAGCATTTGCTTCTCATAGAGTCAAAAGATTACAAATCAAAGCAAAAGATTACAGACATGCTTACAAACTAAACTCCCCCTCAGCCTGATGCCCCAAGGTTGGTTGCACACAAGATGAAAGGATTAGACATGAGGAGAAGAACCCGCTCAGTCAATCAAATGTAACAGTACAGGGTAGTGTTACATTTATAGGCAAACCAAACCACTGAGGCATCTTAGCTGACGTCACCATGAAAGTGACATCTAACAAACTAACAACCTATAAGCACTGATCTATAACTACTGATCATACAGACACTGATTACATACTAACTACTGATGTATAAACACTGATTCTTCATTCCACTGATGTAGTCAACCACTGATGTCTAAGCATTAGTTCTTTCTTCAACGGGTGATCAGACCTTGAATGGGCAGTGCTTTAACTCTTCAGCAGTGCTTGAATTCCGTCAGTAGATTGAGCTTCAGCCTTTAATCTTCATCAGTACTTTAGTGTGGTCAGCAGTTGCAAGGCGGCAGTTGTACAGGACAGTGGTTTGGCCATCAGATGTTCTTCAAATCACTTCCAAGGGGAAAGTCTAATGTAATCAGCTGCTTATTATGGATTCACTGCCCTGATCCGGTTTTGGCTTTACATCATCTGTTCCTCTGGTAGGGTTCAATCCCAACAAATTCCAATGATACATCTAAAGGTAACTCAGGTGGGAGATCAGCGGGTACAAGTGGCTTTGGTTATCCGAGTTCGAGTTCAAGCACGCCAGCACAGTCTACTCAGAATACTCAACAGAATCAAAGCGCTCCTAATCCAAATGTTATCCAGTGTAACATTGCGGTGAACCTCAACAATGCTCAAAACTTCAATGCTGAAACTGCAAAGCAGCAAATGGTCTTTTTGGCTTCAATCCTCGAGTCGTACGAGAGTTTAGTCGCCAGAAAGATTGGGAATACCAACCTGACCAAAGAGGATTACGACCATATTGATCCTGAAGAAATGGAGCATATTGATATCAGGTGGTGTATGGCCAGCATCATTCGTCGTGCTCAACGCTTTATGAAAATTACCGAGAGGCAGTCTATCGGTGGGCCATCTACAAAATTGGGTTTTGATAAATCAAAAGTGACTTGCTTTAAGTGCAAGCAAAAAGTTCATTTTAAACGGGAATGCAAGAATTCTGCTGTTGATGAAACTGCCAATCCATTTCAAGACGATTACTATCGAAAGGCGGTGTATCATCGAAACAGACAGGAACCACCGAAGATGAGGCAAATTGAAGATAATCCGGTGAACGAAAAATCAAGGGCGTTAGCAGTTATACAAGATGATGAGGGCTTTAACTGGAATGATTTTATTCCAGATGATGATCAGATAGGTTCAGCATTCGTTGCTGATGTCAAACCGGTGATGTTCAATAGAGAAAGGGTGATCGCACACATGAGAATGACCAGAATTCATCGAGCATACAAAGAAGCTGTAAAGGTAAAAAGATGGGATGCTGAGAGAGAGTGTTATCTGGATCCGAAAGGAAATGTTTGTACAGATCCGACAATGATCGATTTTGATGCTCTCGTGAAGTCGATTCCTACTGCAGAAGAGGAGAGATTAAAGTGAGAAGCTGAAGAAAAGGCTGAGAAGGAGAGAAAAGAAAATTCTGAGAAGGTGGTTAAGGAAATCATTGATGTTAATGTAGAGATGACAGCCGAGAACTTGAAGAAAATGGCTGATGAAGTATTGATGGAAAAAGCGCTTGAGGTAGATACCAAATCTACATCTGAGTCTGAGTCATATAACAAGGTCAGTTCGGTTGGTCAAAAGATCGAGACAGGTAAGTCTCAGGATACTACAACTGAAAGTGATTGCAGAAATTGCATGAAGTCATGCAAGGTCTGTAATACGAATGAGTTTGTGCTAAAATCTAACATCAAAGACTTAATCGTTAAAATCAATAATTTGAAAAACGATATGGTTTTGAAAGACAGAATTGTGAAAAGTGCTAAAGAGAGAATCGATTAATTGACATAAAAAATAAAGAATGATGAAAAAGATGTTGATAATTTTCGAAAAGAAAATGAGAAACTTGTTCTTGAAGATAGAAAATTAACCGAGGCTTTTGAAAAACTAAAACGAACAATTAAAGATTCAGATTCAAGAGATTTTCAAACTCGACAAGAAAACATACAATTAAAATCTATCATTCAAGAAAAGGAGAAACAAATTAACAATCAGCTAGATAAGATCACAAACTTAAAACTTCAGATTGAAGAAGTCAAGATTGAGAATGAAAGAATCAATCTGAAGTTGAACAGTTATCATTCTGCCAGCTTTGTTCTTCAACATATTGTCTCGAAACCCATCGGGAAGAACAAAGATGGTGAAGATGTATAACAAAATGGAACTGGGGTGGGGTATCACAAAGTTCCACCACCCATGAACAATAACTTTACTAAGAAACAGTTTGGGGTGGAAAAGAGTTAAATCTAAATGTAAAGGGTGAAGTTGACAACTTGACTGAAAATATAGATGTCACATTTAGTGCACAATCCGATGAGGAAAGTGTTGAATCTGAGGTTGTGAAAAATGTGGTTGAAAATGTTTTGAAAACCGATAGTGACTCCACTATTTAAAATGAGGATGATGATTTTTTTCTGAACAATTATCTTCCAAAATCCAAGTCCAAGAACAGCTTAAAGGACAAATCTACCCTGGTCATGTGCCAGGTGAGTGGTTCTGATAAGTTGTACTCGGATGAGGAATTTCTAATTGAAAATGTAAATGTTGATAAACTAGAGAAAGTTTTTAAACTTGTGGAGATTGATGTGTCCGAAGTTGATAGGTTGTCAAGTTCAAAAAGATTTTTGAATTTTCAAAAGGATAAGTCTTACTATAACAAGCCCAAAATTCCACCAAGTTTTCAAAACAACAATCAGAATAGAGGGTTCAACGGGCAGAGGGATGGTAAGAACTATCAGAGAAGAAATTTTCAAAAGTCGAAGTTCGTTAAGAAAACAACATTTGTGAAAAGTTCAAGTTCTATGAATGAACAAGAATCGGAAATTTTTTCGAAATCAAATGAAGAATTCTTTGCGAAGAAGGCATCACAAACATAGACTGAAGGTCCAAGTCAGGTTATTGACAACCAGACATGCTTTAAATGTAACGAGATTGGACACATTGCACGAAAGTGTACCAACACAAAACCTAAGTCTGTGATTGTTGAAAACACCAAGAAACCTAATGATGCTAAAGGCAAGGCACCAATGTTTGTTGAAAAGAAGATTTAAAAACCTGAAATTGTTAAAATCAATGTTAAACCAGTAAAACAACCTGTTAAGAAAACTGGTGAATCTTCAAAACGATTTATTCCAAAACAAAAAACTTGGAAGCCAAAATCTCAAGCTAAAGCATCGGTTGAATCAAAGCCAAAGGTTTCTGTTAAATGTTCCAAAAGAGAAACAAACTCCTCCAACCAAACCGGTTGAGAAGTCTGTTCCTTTGGATTTCTATTATAAACTGGAGAAACAAACTTCTCCGATCCCTCAGGTCAAGAAGTATGTTCCCAAATCTGTTCAACCAACCAAAGATGAATTTTTCTTATACAAAGAGGTTGAGGTTGGAATAGAAAAGGATTTGGAAGTAAATGATAAGAACTTCCCTGCTCTTTACACAACTACAACTCGCCTAAACGTCAAGCTACCCGAGTCAAAAGAGGCTTGGGTTGCTTCAACTAACTAATAACGTCTGAAATGTGCAGGAGCTCCCGATATCGATCTCTAAATGGATAATGGATATCGGAGCATCCAGGCACATGACAGGGAGAAAAACCCTGTTGTACGATGTTCGTGGTTTTAATGGAGGTTATATGGGTTTCACTGGTAACCAGGGAGGTAGAATAATCGGGAAGGGACGTTATCGAATGGTCTAGTATCCTTTGAAAGAGTGAATTACATTCCGGAGCTAGAGAACAATTTACTTAGCATATCGCAAATCGGTGACAGGATGTACACAACTCATTTCACCGATAAGGAGTGTCTGATCCTAAAGCCAGGATTTGTTGTGTGACAACCGGTAATTAACGGCTTCTAATTACACGATTAGCGAACGTTTAAGGCGATAATTAATAGTGTTTAAGGCACAAATTAGCTTAATTAGGCTTTTGGAATGCCTAGGATCGCCTATCTAACATTACAGTGCGTATGATGATCTGCGGAAAAATCTGCGAAACGTTAAATGGTAATGAACTGAAACCGAACAAAATACTGACAACGCCGACAAATATGGATTTTCTACAAATATTTTATAATTACGAATTTAGTTTCGCATGATTTTATAGTGTTTCCGTAAGCCACAAAGCGCAAACATAAACGAAAAACGCGACTGTAGGAACGCACCGGAAACGAAACGGAAGCATCGGACACACGTAATACCTTCAAAAATAAAATTTTACGATGTTTTTAGCTTCATAATTAAATTCTAATATCCGTAGTTGAAACCGGATTAAAATGGCAACGACGCGAATTTACGTGATTATTATCGTAAACGACAAACCAACGCGCCAATCGCGACAACCGACTCTAATTTTCATAATTCGATACTAAAATTTTGATTTACGACGTTTCGCGGAGCTCAGGTTTGAAAACGGGTTCGTAAGTATTACGGGCCACTTAAACTCGGGGATTGGACTTGTGGGCCTTGGGCCCAAGCCCAAAGCCCACTAACTAAAAACCCTAGATATATAAGGGTAGTAACCTTATCTCCTCATTTGTAAACTCATACCAAAACTCACGCACACACACCCTGTTCTGTCTTCTCCTGCACTTGAAGAAACCCTAATTTGAGTAATTTCCATAAACTCCACACAAGACCCTTCCCTCTCATCTCTCTGTCTGATCTCGGCAACAAACACACAGGAACCGACGCTAACTGCCGTCGGCATTTTGATCAGACGCACACCCACACAACCTCACCTACAGCTTGTTCTCTCTCTCCCACGCGACTGATCGGTGGCGACGGGTTTCTCCGACAACAGCCGCACCCCCACAACAACCTGCAACCCTATCGCTCCCTTTCGTTATCAAATCCGATGAACAACCGGGAGGAGCCGCCGCTACTGCGACGGTGGTGGTGAGTCTTGACTTCGATTCCGGCGTCTCTTCGTCTCCGACAAGCACACCCGTAACCCCTACCTTCCTGTTTTACCGGTCGCACACACCCCTCGGTCATTCTGACGACGGCGACGTTGAGGTTTCCCGTCGATGATGATGACGATGATACAAGATGATGATGCTGATGACGTCCTTGCTCGGTGGTGGGCGTAGTGACGTCCGACGACGGTGCACGGCGGCCTGTGGTGGCCGGCGATGGTTCCGACAACGCGTATCCACTCTCAATAAACTCCGGTGAGTAAAGATTTTGTGTGATATTCCTGGTTTCATTCAGAATTATAACATTTTCAGTATGACACACTCTTATCAGTTAGTTTTTGGTGGTGATTTGTGTGGACCATGGTGGATGACGATGGTGATTGCTCGTTTTTGCGACGATTGGAGGTGTTTGACAACTGAACCGTGTGGGTTAGGGCTGTTTGGGTCAGTTTTGATCTCGGTCAGGCACGGGTAGTTCGGTTCAGTCAAGTCGGGTCACGGTTCATAGGGTCAGATTGGGCATCGGTCTCAAGGCTTGGTACGAGTCAACTCAGCTGCGTTTCGGGTCAAACCCGGTTGACTCGGTCAACACCCGAGTCAACTCGGGTCAACAGATGGTTAACTAAGGTCAAACTCAGTCAACATAAGGCTCGATAAAGTTTAAACGTAGCAAATTTTTAGTACACTATTTTTAGATTGTTAGAAATACGTGAACCGAGCTCGAACCATCGTTTATTTAGTGAGTATACACGTTTAATTTTTGGCGAATTTTGATGAAAATTATATATACATATATTGTTTGATTGACAATTGTTGAGTTGTTGATAAGATAATGACAACTTGGGTTGTCGGGGTTATTCCAAAAACAGAGGAAACTCTGTCCGTTTTTCCTAAAAACCCGTGACACGAAACATAATTACGTTCTAAAAACGACATTTATCAACAATTCGAGTTTCTCCCAAGATAAACTATAGTGATATATTATTTTTGACGACGTTATAAGATTACGAAACCGATACGTAGTAAAATAAATGTAACACCTATAGTTATTTCAAACATTGATATTTCCGATATTTATTTAAAATAAACATAATTCTTTATGTTTATTTCAAACCTCGATATTCCGAACACTTTCTACAAGATAGATATAATGTTACATTTATCTCAAACATCTATATTTCCGAACGTTTTTTTTTACAAACAAACATAATGTTAATATTTATTTCAAACGCCCAACAACTCGGAAATGTTTTATAAAATAAATACATGTTTTCTATTTATTCCAAACGTCAATGATTCGGGATTTACACTTCAAACGTGTAGTATTTGAAAATCGTGTAAATAAATATAATTGTTTACGTTTATCTCAACTATTTAAAGTTCGAATATTCTTATAAAAAAGAATATATTTGTTTATGTTTGTTTCAAACATTAAGTTTTCATATATATATATATATATATATATATATATATATATAGGGTAGGGCTATATAGAAAACCCTATCTATATAAAAAACCCTAGAAAACCCAACCTCCCGACATTTTTTTTTTGAAAAAAATAACACATGTAATATACATGTTTTTAAGAGTTTTGGGCCAAAAAAATCAAAAAAGCGCCGAAGGGATAATTTTAAAAAAAAAATTTCAGCAATTTCTGTCTTTTGTGCCTAACACATGTTAGGCAACCGGACATTGCTGAAATTTGTTTATTTTTTTTTAAAAAATCCCTTCGGCGCTTTTTTGTTTTTTTTTTGCCCAAAACACTCTAAAACATGTATATTACATGTGTTATTTTTTTCAAAAAAAAAAAATGTCGGGAGGTTGGGTAAAAATGGGGGGAGATTTGGGTTTCCAGAGTTTTCTAAGAAAATGAGGGTTTTCTGTTATATGTATATATATATATATATATGTATATATATAGGGCAAGGATAAATTGAAAACCCGGTTGAGTTGACTAAACCCTGAAAACCCATTAACCACCATTGATTAAGCTTGATGGATGGCTGAGATTCATTTTGTGACAACTGGCAAATAACTGGTAATTCCGTACAATCTAATCACTATTTATATTTCTTAATCTCATGCATTTAACGTAATTTAATTACGTAACAGTGTCGTTAATTGAATAACAAGGTTAGGACAAGGAACAAAACTAAAACATATGTTGGTTTTTGTCGTATGGCGAAACCAAGCTAACAATGTCCTAAAGACGTTGGTAGAAAGTGCTGCGTGCACTATTCACGGTTACACTATTCATGCCAGCAAACCGTGAAACTAGACCAAAACACAGAAAAACGACACTCGGATAACATAACTGAGTCCATTTTTATGAGAAAACATTATTGTGAAAACACCTCTTGCCAAGAAACAAGACTTTCCGGTATAACGCCCTAATTTTCAAAATGTCTATTTCGGCTTAAAATATGGTATTTTTAATGCGTCCGAACCTAAAACAAAGCATTTCCGGGACTTTGGAATAATGTCAATTTATGAAAAACATACTAAAACCCTAAGATAATACCAACGGAAGATTCATAATCACAAGTTTTCGGCGTTGCGTCGCTATGCACTAAACTGATCCGTTAGCGACTCGACGAACTAGTAAGCGATATTTTTGGTCACGAAACAAGCAAACGGAGAATCTAGTGAACTAGTTAAGCTAAATTTGGGACTCGGAATCATTTCATACAACTTCCGAATGCAAGAAAACAACTTGCGGAATTTCTTGTCGGTACGACACAAAAGTACCGTAAACGAGCCGACGACGAAACGAAAAGCATTCTAAGTATCAAAATGCAATTTTTACTAGTTTGGTAAACTAGTTAATAATAATTTTGGTTCCGAAACACTAATCACCCCTTAACGACGTAATTAAACCCCTAATCACCCTACACCTCCTAATTACTAAAATATCTAGTTCTTTAATAAATTTTTATAAAAATTTACAAAATACCCCCCCCCCCTTCCATGTGGGCCGAAAATGGTGGGTCCCCACTCACCATATCTTGGTTGAAAATTTGATACTAGAAGCATGGTTTTGATAAGAGTTGTTGTTGAAAAACTTTATTAATATACCATACCTTCATCCATACTTATCCTACCATTTCTTCTCATAAAATTCAAGCAAAAGAAACCCTCATTTGGTCCCTTTGAAATCGGCTCCAAGAACACACACTTGAACCACTTTCAATCTTCCATAAACACTACATTTTACTCTAAATCTAAGCCTTTCAACCTCATCTAAGCATGGATTAAGCATGGAGCTACATTAGGAGCTTTCTTTGGAGCCTAATCATCTTCTAATCTTCTTATTTAGCTTGGGTGCTTTGTGAGTCTTCTAATCACCATATTTATGGTCTATATTACTAGTAGATTACCAAAGTACAAGTTGATTATCTTGAGATTAAAGATTAACATAATCTAAAACCCTAAATACAAAGTTAATAAACACTAAATATAAATATATTATGTGTTGATTTATGTTGTTTAGTGTTATAATATTCATGTGATCTTGTTGATTATGTTATCTTTGTCTAGATTAGTAATTAAAAGTGTATGCTTATGATGATCAAGTTAATAGATTCATGTAGTATTTGGTATTTGTGTTCATCTTACCAAGATGAACATAAATAGGTGATTTAAACATGATTATGTTTAAATCAAGAATGATCATCTACTTCAAAGATTATGAGCATTTATATATAAACTTGATTTAGTGATTTTTGAAAGGATAAACCAAGAATAATCATGTTAACAAGACTTTTGGAAGACACTAATAAACTTGATTTTGGACATGAAACAAATTACAATGTTTTACTTTAAAAAGTAAAGTATAAAAAGTCTTGGAAATCTTCATAAAAATGTGGTAATTTTTATGAATGAAAAACAAGTTTAAACAAGTTCATATACATAATTTACTTGAAAAATGGCTAACTTTAAAGTGTTAAAAGATTTACCAAAGAAATGCTCATAATAAGCTTTGAAGGATAAAGTGTGAAATTGTTGTTATAAAATGACATTTAGTGAAACTTGGTAAATTGTGGTGATTTGAGAAAATTGATTATTGATTTTAAACGCGTTTTTGTAACGTGGGAAACGTCATAGTTTAGGGGAAACTATGGCGAATTTTTCTAAAAATCTAATCGCGATTAAAAATGGGATTAAAGGGTGATTAACAATGTTAAACGCGATTAGTGGTCATAAACGTCATTATGGAAACTTTGATGGGAATATTTAATAGTTAAATATTCAAAGAAGTTCTTATGAACTTAAACATATATTTTTACAAGATTAAAGTGAGTAAAAATATAACAAAGTATAAATATAATTTTTGGTAAGAATTATATCTATTCGGAAACTTGCTAAGTACTTGCAATGTGTGCTATATATATGTGTATGTATTAGATACCTATAGGGTGATCAAAATAAATACACGCACATGTTCCTACATGGTCCAAGAAATGCTAGTAAAATCGGACAATTAAATAAAATAGCCGAAATGGAAATACATAACACTTGATGATGACAAATTGAGCGTATTGACATCGTAAACAAGTTACTACAATGTCGAGTCTAAAAATAACATGTTTTTAGACACTAAAGCGAACGCATAACTAAGTGGTCAAAAACAAGAATCCGGAAAGTCGGAAACTATAAAAGTTACCAAGTATTTTCATGTGAAAAACAAACTTATTAAGTTATATGCTTGGTAAATTTTTGGTAAAAATGTCAAGAATATATTTTACGGAATCACAAGAAAACTAGGGCTAGGCCCAATAACAAGAAAACTAGGGCTAGGCCCAATAACAAGAAAACTAGGGCTAGGCCCAATAACAAGAAAACTAGGGCTAGGCCCAATAACATTGATGACAAGCGAAAACATAATAAAGAATTCAAGATGAACAACTTGTACGAGGTCCGAAAGACCTAGTGTCTAATAAAGTTAGTACACATGTAGGTTAATTACACGTACGGACGCTCGCTACGGTATTACATACAAGGAACGCAAATTTGTGAGTTCATGTCCCTCCTTTCACTGTTTTCAATGTTTTGTTTTCAAAAACATCGAGGGGAAATACATGTTAAACTATTGGTATGTTAATTACGGAGTAGGAAACAGGGTCAATGTGCATAAGTAGGGAATACACACGAATAACCATTAATCACGTAGTGACCAAGGTGCAAAAGGTGTAGATCTATTGGGCTTGAGGCACGCCCCACTCCTAGTTGTTAACCGTGGAGTGCTTTTGTTGATCCCAATGCGAACTAAGTGTCTATGGGTTGGTTATTCTGCTTATGGCGCATTATGTCAGGGGGCTAGCTACCCACTGATAGATCTTAAACAGACTCCATGATTTTAAACCAGGACATACCATGATTACAAGATAACAAGTACTATATTTCATATGATATCAAATACTGCATGAACTCGCTCAACTTTTTGTTGACTTTTTAAAACTACATGTATTTCAGGAAACAGGTCTTGAGCCGGTGATTCACTATGGGATTCGGGAAAACAAATGACAACGATGGCCACTTTTGAGAGGGTTTGTCTTTTATATCCCAACTTCGTATGGGTATATAGGGGACAAAACCTCACTATGTGTTGTGTCAAAAACAATCTTTTGCTATATGTAAAATAACTTAGAACTATGCTTTGTCGAACGTTGGTGAACTTGGAAACTATGTTAAAACTTGTAATCTTTTGTTGAAAACTAGATATATATGGCATCGTTGTTGGTTCATGTAGTTAATACATTTGGATGCAATGATTACCTTTCTTACGTCACACACAATACGCTTCCGCTACTAGCAGGGTGTGACAGATTGGTATCAGAGCTCCGATTGTAGTGAACCGGGGAAAAACTTTTATTAAAGTTTGGTCTACAATCACCGAAGGGCTCTCACATGAAAACAAAGTCGATAACATTACAAAAGTGTTTTCAAAAGTATGACAAAAATGACAAAAGGTTTTCATTGTGTCACTATAACATGAGGATCTATCACGCGGGCTCAATCACTAGTAACGAATATGGATCAATACATGGTTAGTCGATAAGTAATAGACTTGTAAACACTAAGACTTACATGTGAACCATGAGGACAAAATATTGCATGAGATATATAGTGATTGCATGAAATATATCATGAGTAGTAATACATTTTTTTTTCTTTCCTAACAACATATATGCATATTGTACGGTTTATTTGCCAGGATCGATGTCTTCATCTTCTTCTTCGGACCTTTCAGAGGTGGATCTGATGCCAGTAGTGTCGGATGACGAGTATGAGCCCGACATCATTGTCATATCGTCGGACGACGAGTTCGGGCATGATGTATCTTCAGACGATGACTACATGTTGGATGATTTCCAACCATTTGCTCTTGCAGCTTTCGAGGAGGATCCCGTCCCACCGGAGGACGACGTACTGGCGATGCCGCAGCCCCTTCATGGTATTATTATCTACGGCCACCCAGAGGGTGAGCACCTGATTGTGCATTTCGCCATACCACTAGCTGCTGTTCCGTTTGTTGATCTTGAGGACGATGATGTTGTCCCAATTATACCTGTCGAGCACCTTGACGATGAGTTAGGTGACGGAGAGATCCATGATGTTGTTATACTCGAGTTACCCTCTCCAGTCGTGTCTGTTGTTGATATTTCATCTACCGCGTCTAGTGTTGCTTCCTATGTTCATACCCCTGCATCATCCCCTGATACTGTACTACCTACTCCCACGGCTGTGCCACCTACCCCTACTACTGATCCTATGCATGTGCCAGGATTTCCACACACTATACATCCCTCGCCTCACTTTCAGCCTAGACCATCCTCACAGCAGCCATTCCCCCACACTTTTTATGACCCTTATGCTGCTGGACCTTCGCATTATGCTGGATCCCCATTCCCAGTTAGACCACCCTACCCGGATACCCCTACACCTCCATCTGGCATGCACCCTACTGATCCCTATTATACCCCGCCCATCTCTCTGCCCGTTATGGCGGACATGACTATATCTCATGAGGTCCAGATCTCTATCATTTTCCGTAGACTCGGTGAGATGCAGACTGATATGGCCGCGATCAGAGCTGCCGTTGCTCCACCCCCACCACCTGCATCACCACAGCCACCATTACCAGCATCTCCCCCTCCATCACCACCACCACTACCACAGTCACCACCTCCACCATCTCCACACCAGTAGTCTGTCAGTTGTATGTTGGTCTTATGTTGGCCGTATGTATATAGCTATCTTTTGGGGAGACTACCACTTTTGTGAAGACTAAGGGTCACGAAGATCAAGACTTTTGAAGACAACCAGAAGACATGAAGATGCAATGTAGTAGAAATTTTACTTTTGTATTGTAACTTGTACTGACTAGGGGTATGTATCCCTATGTCCTTTTGATCTTCATGAACAAATGTATCAAGTTGTTGCTATGTATAAAAGTATGTTTCCTGTAATTCACATTGTATTTCTTTTATGTTGTGGTTGATCTTATGGTGATGTGATGATATTTTGATTGATATTGTTATGACATGGTGGACTTATGGTCGATGTTATGTTGTGGCATGGTGTTTTCTACATGTTGAGTTATACGACCATTATGATGACGTAGTGTTTATGCGTACTTGTGATTGTGTGGCTATGCCCTGTGTATGTGTGTATGCATTTATTATCTATATAAACCCGACGTGTTTATATATATATACTTGACAATATTTATTATTAAATACTTGTCTAATGGAGATCGATATTTTATTTAGAAGACAATGACGCCCCGTCGTGGAAGAACAAAAACGAACCCGTTGCCGACAACACAAGAAGAATTGAACGAACGCATTTCCCAAGCGATTGCTCAATACGAAGCTAACCGCCCTGAACAAAGCGGTGGAACAGGAGGTACTTCTGGAAGCAATCATCCGACTGGTAATGCTTAGTTAATCATTAATCTACGCGATACTCTCATCCATTCTAATCGTGCCCTTGATATTCACTCTTAAATTTGTGCATATGATAATTTCAGGTTGCACGTATAAGCAGTTCTTAGACTGCAAACCTCTAAATTTTGACGGTACGGGAGGTGCCGTTTCCTTCGTTCGTTGGACTGAGAAGACCGACTCAGTTATTCGAATGAGCAAGTGCCCTGCTGAACAAAGGGTTACTTATGTCACCGGACTATACGTTGATGGGGCACTATCGTGGTGGAACCTCCAGGTCCAAACGAAAGGCGAAACTGCTGCGTATGGCCTGACCTGGGAGGAACTAAAAGAGTTGATGAGGAAAAAGTATTGTTCAAGGTCGGAAATCCAGAAGCTAGAAACTGAATTCTGGAATTTGAAAATGATTGGTGCGGATATCGCGGGTTACACGCAGCGATTTCACGATTTATCCCGTGTAGTCCCATATTTGGTGGACCCCGAGTACAAGAGGATCGAGAGGTATATTTGGGGACTTGCCCCTCAAATACTAAGTCTGGTTACTGCTTCTAAGCCTACGGAGATTGGCGAAGCAATCGATTTGGCTGTATCACTTACCGAGGAAGCACTACGTCAAGGAAAGTTCGATGAGGCTGGGTCAAACAAAAAGGATACTGCTGTGGAAAATTCGGGCTATAATAAAAGGAAGTTTTCTCATTTTAAGAAAGGTTCGCGGGGGAGGAACAACAAGAATAACAACAACAAAGGAGCACCCGCGAAGGAAACTAGGGATGCAAAAGCTTATGCTACCACTACCACCAACAATCCTGATAAGAAACCTTACGCTGGAACTGCACCGAAGTGCAATACATGCCCTCTTCACCACTACGGAGAGTGTCGTAGCATCAGGTGTGACAAATGTAATAGGTTTGGGCACCGCACCGAAACATGCCGAGGTACGAATAACAAGGATCAAGGTTGCTTCAATTGTGGTGACAAAGGACACTTCAAGAGGGATTGCCCGAAAGAAATTCAAGCTCGGGGAAGATCATTTGTGATAGGAGCTAAGGACGCTCGCCAGGACCCGAATGTGGTCACCAGTACGTTTCCTATCAATAACCACTTTGCATCTATTCTTTTCGATACTGGAGCAAATTATAGTTTCATTTCTAAGGAATTTAGAGACATACTTGGGGTAGAAACGAGCAAATTGAATGTTCCATACTCGATTGAATTGGCTAACGGGGAATTAGTAGAATCGGGGGAAATCATAAAGAATTGTACCTTAGAACTGGGTGAACGAAAGTTCGACATAGATCTCTTACCAGTTCCGTTAGGTAGTTTCGATGTCGTAGTTGGTATGGATTGGTTATCCAATAACCGAGCCGAAGTCATATGTCATGAGAAGATCATACGCATTCCTCTAGCAGATGGAGAACATTTACTAGTACACGGGGAGAAACAAGACACGCCTTTACGAATTATTAGTTGCATGAAGGCTCAAAAATATCTAAGGAAAGGATACATCGCCTTTCTTGCTCATGTCATTAACAAGAAGGCCGAGGAGCGCAAGGTGGAAGACATCCCTGTGGTAAGGGAATATCCCGAAGTCTTTCCGGAAGACTTGCCGGGACTGCCACCACAACGACAAGTGGAATTTCATATCGATCTGGTGCCAGGAGCAGCACCGGTGGCAAAAGCTCCATATAGACTCGCGCCCTCGGAGATGCAGGAATTATCTACTCAGCTTCAGGAGTTGCTTGACAAGGGATTCATTAGACCGAGCTTCTCACCTTGGGGAGCTCCGGTGTTATTTGTCAAGAAGAAGGATGGAACCTTTCGAATGTGCATTGATTACAGAGAACTAAACAAGCTAACTATCAAAAATCGGTATCCGTTACCGAGGATTGATGACTTGTTCGATCAATTACAAGGTTCCAGCTTCTACTCCAAGATCGATCTAAGATCCGGATACCATCAGCTGAGGGTTCAGGAGGAAAGCATTCCTAAGACAGCGTTTAGGACTCGCTATGGGCATTATGAGTTCCTTGTTATGCCTTTCGGCTTAACGAACGCTCCCGCCGTATTCATGGATTTGATGAATCGGGTATGTAAACCATACCTGGACAAGTTCGTGATCGTATTCATTGATGACATCTTAATATACTCACGAACTGAGGCGGAACACAAACAACACTTGAGAACTATTCTGGAGTTGCTTAAGAAAGAACAATTGTACGCCAAGTTCTCAAAATGCGAATTTTGGATTCGTGAAGTACAATTTCTCGGTCATGTGGTGAACGAGAACGGAATACATGTAGATCCCACTAAGATAGAAGCCATAAAGAGCTGGAACACTCCAAGGACCCCGACGGAAGTAAGACAATTTCTGGGTTTAGCGGGATACTATCGAAGATTCATAGAGAATTTTTCTAAAATTGCTCAACCGCTAACCTCGCTCACTCAAAAGGATAGAAAGTTCGATTGGGGTGAAAAACAGGAAATAGCATTCCAAACGCTCAAAGATAAACTATGCCAAGCGCCAATCTTATCACTCCCTGACGGCACCGATGACTTCGTGGTGTACTGTGATGCATCGCGTCAAGGCTTGGGTTGTGTGTTAATGCAACGTGAAAAAGTCATCGCGTACGCGTCGCGGCAGTTAAAAGTTCATGAAAAGAATTATACCACTCACGACCTAGAGTTGGGCGCAGTGGTATTCGCTTTAAAGATTTGGCGTCACTATCTCTATGGTACCAAGTGTACCATATTCACTGATCATAGAAGTCTTCAACACATATTCAATCAAAAAGAATTAAACATGCGCCAGCGGCGATGGGTAGAATTGTTGAACGACTATGACTGTGAAATCAGATACCATCCGGGGAAAGCAAACGTTGTAGCGGATGCTTTGAGTCGAAAAGAACTGTCACACCCCGACCACGTGGAACATACGAAACGTGGCGGAAACATCGGGGAGTGTTGTAACAGAATTAATTGTTTCAAATCCATGGCAATTGAAGTTTCGTTTTATTGATTACAAGTGTTACAATGTCTTAACAAACAAAGAAATACAACATAATTAACTAGTCTTGCATCTTTTATTGTCACTAAAGCCCAAGTTTACCTATGTGTATCTTGATCATCTTATGCAACAGTTCCTGAAAAACACATGTGAAAATAGGTACGTCAGCATAAAAATGCCTGTGAGATACATAGGTTTTGTGAAAATAGGTTTCATGACTTATGTTTGAGAAAATGTTTAGTCATGAACCTTGTTATTTGCTTTGTCTTGTAAATCATTTGAAAAACAATGAGTTCAGATGATATGTATAAATAAGTGAATAATGTATGATTAAATGAATAACCATGTAAAATGAGTTTGTATAAGATATGTTGTTTGTAAAACAATGTCTTGTGAAAAGTATGTTAGTTGTATAAAATGTTCTATGTCTCAAACTGAAATGATTCAAATAACGCTATGATATGTAATACCATACAAACACTTATATATAGGAAGTACCAGCGGCGTATCCACCATGCTTGTATCATATTACACACGCATCGTTACTTAATCACTTAATCAAACCAAACCAACCAATGTAAGAAGTCTATGTTTAAATCAATTGTCAAAAGTATTGGGTAATATGTCAAAGTGTTCATGTCAAGATGTAAATCATATCAAAATGTCTATGTCAAATATCCATGTCAAATGTCTATGTCAAATATCCATGTCAAATGTCTATGTCAAGATGTCATGTATGGCAAGTGAAATGTCTCAACTAAACCATATGCACAAAAACAAAGTATTGAAGTAAACTTGGTTTAAATCAAAGTTATGTTTTGTGGGAAATGCATGATCAAATGTCAATCATGTTAAAATGTCTATGCCGAAATGTCTATGTAAAACGATGTACTAAGTAATGCACACAATTGGGCACACCTAGCATGAAATGTCATAAAATCATGTACTATAATGTACTAACGAACATAGCAGTATATGATGTGAAAACAGGAAAGCATGAAAGTAACAAGTAGGCACATGTGTTCCACCCCAAAACAGTTTGGAAAACAGTAAAAGAGGGGTCTATGTACTCACCTGAGATTGCTCAGTAGTCCTTGAGTAACAACTAAACAATGCTAGAGATCGCGGATATCAAACGGCACGAAGGGTCCCCGAATGCTAAACTCGATTCAAAAATCTTAGGTATGAAACAAATGTTTCAACTTAGAGTTTCTCAAATCAAGTTTCTAGTCATTTTAGCAATGGGGGGTATGGGGTATTTATAGGAATACCCGAATCGTTAAGATCGTTTCATGGAAAACGTGCCTTAATCCCATCCGTACATGTGTTGCAAAGTTATGGTGT
Source organism: Helianthus tuberosus (assembly GCA_030545235.1). Classification (NCBI taxonomy): domain Eukaryota; kingdom Viridiplantae; phylum Streptophyta; class Magnoliopsida; order Asterales; family Asteraceae; genus Helianthus; species Helianthus tuberosus. Next base: position 44,085,052 of record CM060429.1, on the reverse strand, counting down.
TTAGGTGTTTAAATTCCATCCATACATGTGTTGCAAAGTTATGGTGTTTAGGTGTTTAAATTCCATCCATACATGTGTTGCAAAGTTATGGTGTTTAGGTGTTTAAATTCCATCCATACATGTGTTGCAAAGTTATGGTGTTTAGGTGTTTAAATTCCATCCATACATGTGTTGCAAAGTTATGGTGCTAAAATTCCATCCTTATCCGCTGACTAAGCAAGTTAGAATGTGTGGTTGTGAATTAAACAACGGCTAATACATCGAATCTGGTCCCGAATGCGAAAAACGATCCAAATGACGTGACGAATGGATTTTTCTTATGGCGAACACTAAAATAAAATATTTTAGTGCTTACATAAATTTTTGGATGTTCGGATGTATTCAGAACGTAAGTTATGCGCGAAAATGCAAACTTGTGCACTTTTTGACACTTTTAGTCCCTGAATGACCCAAAAGTTTATTTTAGCATACCGAACCCATTAAAGCCTATTTCTAAGCTATGTAAAGGATATTTATGGTGTGTTTAACTTATGGTCATGTTCCGGAATGTCTGTTACAGTTCAAATTGGCATACTTTCGCAGTTTGTCAACTTTAGTCCTTGTAAGCGATTTAACTTTGATTTCACCACACCAAACCTTCCAAAACTTATATCTAAGTTATGTATAGGTTATTTAAGGTATGTTAAGCCTATTTCACTATTCCGGAGTGTTTGTTGCATTAAACTGGTTATATTTACGCATTAGTGCGCGTATAACCTTCTAGAAAGCGATTTAGAGTTTGAAATCGAACAAGAGTTGATATGTGCAAAAGATACACATATTTACACAAGTCCAAAGTATGAAATACAATATTTCATTGGTTTGGCATTTGTTTGATGGTTGAAATGACACAAGTGTTACAGTCTCCCCTACTTTAGGAAATTTCGTCCCGAAATTTAGTTTTAGAGGAAACTTGTGGAGACAGCTGTGACGGTTTTGCCTTCAGACAAATCCATTGAGCCCTTAAGTAAAACTCTGGGCCATGTTAGGATTCTTAGCAAAGATGTCAACCCTCAAATTGAAGTCATTGTAGTAACAAAACATGGAGTTTTGAACTATAGACAGGAGAACAGTTCCCGTGAAGAATTATCCTAGGAAACTTGTGTGTGCTTGAAATCAGAATTGGGTAGTGTGAGAATAAATGACATTGGTCAAAGTCCAAGACTTCTCCCGTATCATTACTCTTGCCACTGTTGGTCTTAACACATGACAAAACTTCCTGTGGTTCCTATGCACTGAACTCCATAATTATGTAGGCCTCCATAATTACGTAGTTCCTTGCACAGTCCGCACAGTTTATTTCATAATGCGTATGGGGAAAAATCAAACGAATAATCCTGTGGTGAATTAACTTGACTCAATAGAGTCTCTTTAACTAGGTCACCAAAGGATTAGATTAACAAACAATCTCTTGATTTAGACCACCCGAGGGCCTATTTAACTACATAAATACATGACATATTTAACTAGATTGTCGAACCAATCTATTTAACTTAGATCGACGTAGGATCTCTTTAACTAAACTACCCACGGGGAAAATTTAACCACATCGACGTAGGATGTATTTAACTAGATTGTCGGACCAATCTATTTAACTTAGATCGACGTAGGATCTCTTTAACTAAACTATCCACGGGGAAAATTTAACCACATCGACGTAGGATGTATTTAACTAGATTGTCGGACCAATCTATTTAACTTAGATCAACGTAGGATCTCTTTAACTAAACTACCTACGGGGAATATTTAACTACACCGACGTAGGATGTATTTAACTTTAGATCGACGTAGGATCTCTTTAACTCAACTATCTAAGAGAAACATTTAACTACACCGACGTAGGATGTATTTAACTTTAGATCGACGTAGGATCTCTTTAACTCAACTATCTAAGAGAAACATTTAACTACACCGACGTAGGATGTATTTAACTTTAGATCGACGGAGGATCTATTTAACTTTTCAACACATGTTTCCCTTAAACTTTGGAATAGTACTTTATAATCCAAGGGACTTAACTACAACGTGGAAGTCCATTAAGGATTTAAGATAGTACCTTTTTGAATATCCTACTATGAATCCTTCATATGAAGGTAAGAAAGATTCTTTGAGGATTTGGATAACGAATATCTAGAGTATACAAAAACACAAAAAAATGCATAAACACATAGTCACATAACCACAAAATTGTTTATCTAGATCTTTAATTTGTAAGTTTTGTTTTGTTAATTATGTACAAGTATTTAAAGCACACTAGGAATCCATTTCATGGATTTCATTTGGTACTTTAAACATTAGAATCTAACTATGAAGATAGGAAGATCTAAATAAGAATTCGGCTTTGTCCTTATTGAATGGTAATGTACGTATTAAGGCATACGAATAATTCAATTAAGGGCACCGATTTGAGTGATATTCATCCACAAGGATCTGATTATGAGGATAGAAAGATCCTTTATGGATTTTGAAATTTGTGTAACGAGAGGTGCTTCGACACCTTGCACTAGGCGTGCTTAAGTCGATACACAAAGTAGAAAGTTCATGTGGTTGAGGCGCTAGATATGCCAAGGCGACATATGAAGCAGAACTTGAAGGTTAAGTAGCAACAGGGTTTGCAACTGCTTTGCTTTGAACAGCAAAGCGACACATGTTAACCAAATGTCTCCATCGTCCACCGTGGGTACATTTGTAACATGGTATTTGATTTGAATAATGACGATGGCATTGATTGCACCAAGGAGCAGTTCCCTTATACAGCTTCATCCCTGAGGCGTGTCATGGTGATAGCTAAGTCAACGGTCCTCTGGAGTAAGTCGCCTATTCGCTGGGTAATTGCAGCACCTGGTTCGGACACTCGAGTCTTGTTGCGATGAAGAGACACCATGAAGAACATAGGAGATATGGGAGGGAACAAGGGAAATGAAAACAGAATAACAATGCATAAAATTGCGATCATTTGTTTGTTACTTAAGGCAAACAAATGAGACGGTGACTAATCAAAGTAAATAGGTCAAAAATAATGTATCGTGAAGACATGCTCGCCTATAAGTGAACACTCATCCCAAGAATTCCCAGGTAAGCACAACTGGTCTCGCGTCTGGTTGAGATGTATACGAAGTGCTTGCCTAGACAGAAAACTCAGAATACAGGCATTCACCCTTCCAGTTTGCACGTGTTCACATTATTTAAAACCCAAAACCTTGACGAGATTTTGAAAACTCAAAGGGTTCAAAACCTTATAATAGAGGGTTCAAAACCTAGTAATCAATCATCCTAGAACAGATGATTAGTTTTCAAAGCGGTTTTGAAATTTATGTTCTTGTTGTGGTAGTCGCCTAAGGATAGGTGACGGTATTGTTTTATGACTAAACGCAAGTAAACTCGCGTTAGGGTCCTAAGAAGGTTATAGACTAGGTCAAAGCATTACTAATAACCTAATTCCCTATAACCATTGGCTCTGATACCATCTTTTCTGTCACACCCCGACCACGTGGAACATACGAAACGTGGCGGAAACATCGGGGAGTGTTGTAACAGAATTAATTGTTTCAAATCCATGGCAACTGAAGTTTCGTTTTATTGATTACAAGTGTTACAATGTCTTAACAAACAAAGAAATACAACATAATTAACTAGTCTTGCATCTTTTATTGTCACTAAAGCCCAAGTCTGCCTATGTGTATCTTGATCATCTTATGCAACAGTTCCTGAAAAACACATGTGAAAATAGGTACGTCAGCATAAAAATGCCTGTGAGATACATAGGTTTTGTGAAAATAGGTTTCATGACTTATGTTTGAGAAAATGTTTAGTCATGAACCTTGTTATTTGCTTTGTCTTGTAAATCAATTGAAAAACAATGAGTTCAGATGATATGTATAAATAAGTGAATAATGTATGATTAAATGAATAACCATGTAAAATGAGTTTGTATAAGATATGTTGTTTGTAAAACAATGTCTTGTGAAAAGTATGTTAGTTGTATAAAATGTTCTATGTCTCAAACTGAAATGATTCAAATAACGCTATGATATGTAATACCATACAAACACTTATATATAGGAAGTACCAGCAGCGTATCCACCATGCTTGTATCATATTACACACGCATCGTTACTTAATCACTTAATCAAACCAAACCAACCAATGTAAGAAGTCTATGTTTAAATCAATTGTCAAAAGTATTGGGTAATATGTCAAAGTGTTCATGTCAAGATGTAAATCATATCAAAATGTCTATGTCAAATATCCATGTCAAATGTCTATGTCAAATATCCATGTCAAATGTCTATGTCAAGATGTCATGTATGGCAAGTGAAATGTCTCAACTAAACCATATGCACAAAAACAAAGTATTGAAGTAAACTTGGTTTAAATCAAAGTTATGTTTTGTGGGAAATGCATGATCAAATGTCAATCATGTTAAAATGTCTATGCCGAAATGTCTATGTAAAACGATGTACTAAGTAATGCACACAATTGGGCACACCTAGCATGAAATGTCATAAAATCATGTACTATAATGTACTAACGAACATAGCAGTATATGATGTGAAAACAGGAAAGCATGAGAGTAACAAGTAGGCACATGTGTTCCACCCCAAAACAGTTTGGAAAACAGTAAAAGAGGGGTCTATGTACTCACCTGAGATTGCTCAGTAGTCCTTGAGTAACAACTAAACAATGCTAGAGATCGCGGATATCAAACGGCACGAAGGGTCCCCGAATGCTAAACTCGATTCAAAAATCTCAGGTATGAAACAAATGTTTCAACTTAGAGTTTCTCAAATCAAGTTTCTAGTCATTTTAGCAAGGGGGGTATGGGGTATTTATAGGAATACCCGAACCGTTAAGATCGTTTCATGGAAAACGTGCCTTAATCCCATCCGTACATGTGTTGCAAAGTTATGGTGTTTAGGTGTTTAAATTCCATCCATACATGTGTTGCAAAGTTATGGTGTTTAGGTGTTTAAATTCCATCCATACATGTGTTGCAAAGTTATGGTGTTTAGGTGTTTAAATTCCATCCATACATGTGTTGCAAAGTTATGGTGTTTAGGTGTTTAAATTCCATCCATACATGTGTTGCAAAGTTATGGTGCTAAAATTCCATCCTTATCCGCTGACTAAGCAAGTTAGAATGTGTGGTTGTGAATTAAACAACGGCTAATACATCGAATCTGGTCCCGAATGCGAAAAACGATCCAAATGACGTGACGAATGGATTTTTCTTATGGAGAACACTAAAATAAAATATTTTAGTGCTTACATAAATTTTTGGATGTCCGGATGTATTCAGAACGTAAGTTATGCGCGAAAATGCAAACTTGTGCACTTTTTGACACTTTTAGTCCCTGAATGACCCAAAAGTTTATTTTAGCATACCGAACCCATTAAAGCCTATTTCTAAGCTATGTAAAGGATATTTATGGTGTGTTTAACTTATGGTCATGTTCCGGAATGTCTGTTACAGTTCAAATTGGCATACTTTCGCAGTTTGTCAACTTTAGTCCTTGTAAGCGATTTAACTTTGATTTCACCACACCAAACCTTCCAAAACTTATATCTAAGTTATGTATAGGTTATTTAAGGTATGTTAAGCCTATTTCACTATTCCGGAGTGTTTGTTGCATTAAACTGGTTATATTTACGCATTAGTGCGCGTATAACCTTCCAGAAAGCGATTTAGAGTTTGAAATCGAACAAGAGTTGATATGTGCAAAAGATACACATATTTACACAAGTCCAAAGTATGAAATACAATATTTCATTGGTTTGGCATTTGTTTGATGGTTGAAATGACACAGGTGTTACAAGAACGAGTTAGAACATTTCGAGTACGGGCTTTAGAGTTGACAATCCAGACAAACTTTACAACTCGAGTGCGCGACGCACAACGGAAAGCCCTAAAACCAGGAAATATACGAGCAGAATACTTGCGAGGAGCAAGGGAACACATGGAAACAAATAAGGATGGCACTTTATATTTCGGAGGAAGAATCTGGATTCCCTATTTTGGTGGCTTGCGAGACTTAGTGCTGGATGAAGCACACAAGTCCAGATATTCGATACACCCAGGAACTGATAAGTTGTATCAGGATCTGAGAGAATTTTATTGGTGGCCTAAACTCAAGAAAGATATTGGGATTTACGTTAGGAATTGCCTAACTTGTGCAAAGGTCAAGGCCAAATACCAAAAGCCATCTGGGTTATTACAACAACCAGTGATTCCGGTTTGGAAATGGGAGCAGATATCAATGGATTTCGTTACAGGACTCCCACGGACCTCTCGAGGTCATAACATGATATGGGTTATCGTTGATCGATTAACCAAGTCGGCTCACTTCCTACCTATTCGTGAAAAAGACAGTACCGAGAAGTTAGCCGAAATTTACCTCAACGAGATTGTGGCACGTCATGGAGTGCCTACTTCAATAATCTCGGATCGTGACGGTCGCTTTGTATCAAGAATATGGCAATCATTTCAAGAATCGCTTGGATCTCGTCTGAATCTGAGTACCGCATTCCATCCGCAAACCGATGGGCAAAGCGAGCGAACCATCCAAACAATGGAAGACATGCTTCGCGCCTGTGTGATGGACTTGGGCGGAAATTGGGATAATCATTTACCGCTGGTAGAATTCTCATATAATAACAGTTATCACACAAGCATTAAAGCCGCCCCATTCGAAGCACTATACGGACGGAAGTGCCGATCACCGCTGTGTTGGGCAGAAGTCGGAGACAAACAACTCGTCGGCCCTGAACTAGTCCAAGATACTACTGACAAGATAGCAAAAATACGAGACCGTATCAAAGCGGCTCGTGACAGACAAAAGTGGTACGCGGACGGAAAACGTAAACCACGCTCTTTCGAGGTCGGAGACAAAGCCTTACTAAAAGTCTCACCTTGGAAAGGCGTAGCTAGATTCGGGAAGCGCGGGAAGCTAAACCCGAGATACATTGGGCCGTTTGAGATTCTAGAAAAGATCGGTACCGTCGCGTACAGGTTGAAGTTGCCAGAAGAACTCAGTAACGTACATGACACATTTCATGTGTCGAACCTCAGGAGAAGTCCGACAGTTCATACAGTTATCATTCCAGCGGATGAGATTCATGTAGACAAGACGCTTCAATTTACCGAAGAACCCGTTGAGGTTATGGATCGGAAGGTCCACAATACAAGGAGAAGTACTATCGAACTGATCAAGGTCCGCTGGAATTCACGTCACGGACCCGAGTACACATGGGAACGTGAAGATCAGATTAAGGAAACATATCCCCACCTGTTTAAGAAGACTCCTGCAAAGGATGGCTCAACTTGAATTTCGGGACGAAATTCTTTTTAACAGGGGGAGAATGTGACAACTGGCAAATAACTGGTAATTCCGTACAATCTAATCACTATTTATATTTCTTAATCTCATGCATTTAGCGTAATTTAATTACGTAACAGTGTCGTTAATTGAATAACAAGGTTAGGACAAGGAACAAAACTAAAACATATGTTGGTTTTTGTCGTATGGCGAAACCAAGCTAACAATGTCCTAAAGATGTTGGTAGAAAGTGCTGCGTGCACTATTCACGGTTACACTATTCATGCCAGCAAACCGTGAAACTAGACCAAAACACAGAAAAATGACACTCGGATAACATAACTGAGTCCATTTTTATGAGAAAACATTATTGTGAAAACACCTCTTGCCAAGAAACAAGACTTTCCGGTATAACGCCCTAATTTTCAAAATGTCCATTTCGGCTTAAAATATGGTATTTTTAATGCGTCCGAACCTAAAACAAAGCATTTCCGGGACTTTGGAATAATGTCAATTTATGAAAAACATACTAAAACCCTAAGATAATACCAACGGAAGATTCATAATCACAAGTTTTCGGCGTTGCGTCGCTACGCACTAAACTGATCCGTTAGCGACTCGACGAACTAGTAAGCGATATTTTTGGTCACGAAACAAGCAAACGGAGAATCTAGTGAACTAGTTAAGCTAAATTTGGGACTCGGAATCATTTCATACAACTTCCGAATGCAAGAAAACAACTTGCGGAATTTCTTGTCGGTACGACACAAAAGTACCGTAAACGAGCCGACGACGAAACGAAAAGCATTCTAAGTATCAAAATGCAATTTTTACTAGTTTGGTAAACTAGTTAATAATAATTTTGGTTCCGAAACACTAATCACCCCTTAACGACGTAATTAAACCCCTAATCACCCTACACCTCCTAATTACTAAAATATCTAGTTCTTTAATAAATTTTTATAAAAATTTACAAAATACCCCCCCCCTTCCATGTGGGCCGAAAATGGTGGGTCCCCACTCACCATATCTTGGTTGAAAATTTGATACTAGAAGCATGGTTTTGATAAGAGTTGTTGTTGAAAAACTTTATTAATATACCATACCTTCATCCATACTTATCCTACCATTTCTTCTCATAAAATTCAAGCAAAAGAAACCCTCATTTGGTCCCTTTGAAATCGGCTCCAAGAACACACACTTGAACCACTTTCAATCTTCCATAAACACTACATTTTACTCTAAATCTAAGCCTTTCAACCTCATCTAAGCATGGATTAAGCATGGAGCTACATTAGGAGCTTTCTTTGGAGCCTAATCATCTTCTAATCTTCTTATTTAGCTTGGGTGCTTTGTGAGTCTTCTAATCACCATATTTATGGTCTATATTACTAGTAGATTACCAAAGTACAAGTTGATTATCTTGAGATTAAAGATTAACATAATCTAAAACCCTAAATACAAAGTTAATAAACACTAAATATAAATATATTATGTGTTGATTTATGTTGTTTAGTGTTATAATATTCATGTGATCTTGTTGATTATGTTATCTTTGTCTAGATTAGTAATTAAAAGTGTATGCTTATGATGATCAAGTTAATAGATTCATGTAGTATTTGGTATTTGTGTTCATCTTACCAAGATGAACATAAATAGGTGATTTAAACATGATTATGTTTAAATCAAGAATGATCATCTACTTCAAAGATTATGAGCATTTATATATAAACTTGATTTAGTGATTTTTGAAAGGATAAACCAAGAATAATCATGTTAACAAGACTTTTGGAAGACACTAATAAACTTGATTTTGGACATGAAACAAATTACAATGTTTTACTTTAAAAAGTAAAGTATAAAAAGTCTTGGAAATCTTCATAAAAATGTGGTAATTTTTATGAATGAAAAACAAGTTTAAACAAGTTCATATACATAATTTACTTGAAAAATGGCTAACTTTAAAGTGTTAAAAGATTTACCAAAGAAATGCTCATAATAAGCTTTGAAGGATAAAGTGTGAAATTGTTGTTATAAAATGACATTTAGTGAAACTTGGTAAATTGTGGTGATTTGAGAAAATTGATTATTGATTTTAAACGCGTTTTTGTAACGTGGGAAACGTCATAGTTTAGGGGAAACTATGACGAATTTTTCTAAAAATCTAATCGCGATTAAAAATGGGATTAAAGGGTGATTAACAATGTTAAACGCGATTAGTGGTCATAAACGTCATTATGGAAACTTTGATGGGAATATTTAATAGTTAAATATTCAAAGAAGTTCTTATGAACTTAAACATATATTTTTACAAGATTAAAGTGAGTAAAAATATAACAAAGTATAAATATAATTTTTGGTAAGAATTATATCTATTCGGAAACTTGCTAAGTACTTGCAATGTGTGCTATATATATGTGTATGTATTAGATACCTATAGGGTGATCAAAATAAATACACGCACATGTTCCTACATGGTCCAAGAAATGCTAGTAAAATCGGACAATTAAATAAAATAGCCGAAATGGAAATACATAACACTTGATGATGACAAATTGAGCGTATTGACATCGTAAACAAGTTACTACAATGTCGAGTCTAAAAATAACATGTTTTTAGACACTAAAGCGAACGCATAACTAAGTGGTCAAAAACAAGAATCCGGAAAGTCGGAAACTATAAAAGTTACCAAGTATTTTCATGTGAAAAACAAACTTATTAAGTTATATGCTTGGTAAATTTTTGGTAAAAATGTCAAGAATATATTTTACGGAATCACAAGAAAACTAGGGCTAGGCCCAATAACAAGAAAACTAGGGCTAGGCCCAATAACAAGAAAACTAGGGCTAGGCCCAATAACATTGATGACAAGCGAAAACATAATAAAGAATTCAAGATGAACAACTTGTACGAGGTCCGAAAGACCTAGTGTCTAATAAAGTTAGTACACATGTAGGTTAATTACACGTACGGACGCTCGCTACGGTATTACATACAAGGAACGCAAATTTGTGAGTTCATGTCCCTCCTTTCACTGTTTTCAATGTTTTGTTTTCAAAAACATCGAGGGGAAATACATGTTAAACTATTGGTATGTTAATTACGGAGTAGGAAACAGGGTCAATGTGCATAAGTAGGGAATACACACGAATAACCATTAATCACGTAGTGACCAAGGTGCAAAAGGTGTAGATCTATTGGGCTTGAGGCACGCCCCACTCCTAGTTGTTAACCGTGGAGTGCTTTTGTTGATCCCAATGCGAACTAAGTGTCTATGGGTTGGTTATTCTGCTTATGGCGCATTATGTCAGGGGGCTAGCTACCCACTGATAGATCTTAAACAGACTCCATGATTTTAAACCAGGACATACCATGATTACAAGATAACAAGTACTATATTTCATATGATATCAAATACTGCATGAACTCGCTCAACTTTTTGTTGACTTTTTAAAACTACATGTATTTCAGGAAACAGGTCTTGAGCCGGTGATTCACTATGGGATTCGGGAAAACAAATGACAATGATGGCCACTTTTGAGAGGGTTTGTCTTTTATATCCCAACTTCGTATGGGTATATAGGGGACAAAACCTCACTATGTGTTGTGTCAAAAACAATCTTTTACTATATGTAAAATAACTTAGAACTATGCTTTGTCGAACGTTGGTGAACTTGGAAACTATGTTAAAACTTGTAATCTTTTGTTGAAAACTAGATATATATGGCATCGTTGTTGGTTCATGTAGTTAATACATTTGGATGCAATGATTACCTTTCTTACGTCACACACAATACGCTTCCGCTACTAGCAGGGTGTGACAGATTGGTATCAGAGCTCCGATTGTAGTGAACCGGGGAAAAACTTTTATTAAAGTTTGGTCTACAATCACCGAAGGGCTCTCACATGAAAACAAAGTCGATAACATTACAAATGTGTTTTCAAAAGTATGACAAAAATGACAAAAGGTTTTCATTGTGTCACTATAACATGAGGATCTATCACGCGGGCTCAATCACTAGTAACGAATATGGATCAATACATGGTTAGTCGATAAGTAATAGACTTGTAAACACTAAGACTTACATGTGAACCATGAGGACAAAATATTGCATGAGATATATAGTGATTGCATGAAATATATCATGAGTAGTAATACCTTTTTTTTTTCCTTTCCTAACAACATATATGCATATTGTACGGTTTATTTGCCAGGATCGATGTCTTCATCTTCTTCTTCGGACCTTTCAGAGGTGGATCCGATGCCAGTAGTGTCGGATGACGAGTATGAGCCCGACATCATTGTCATATCGTCGGACGACGAGTTCGGGCATGATGTATCTTCAGACGATGACTACATGTTGGATGATTTCCAACCATTTGCTCTTGCAGCTTTCGAGGAGGATCCCGTCCCACCGGAGGACGACGTACTGGCGATGCCGCAGCCCCTTCATGGTATTATTATCTACGGCCACCCAGAGGGTGAGCACCTGATTGTGCATTTCGCCATACCACTAGCTGCTGTTCCGTTTGTTGATATTGAGGACGATGATGTTGTCCCAATTATACCTGTCGAGCACCTTGACGATGAGTTAGGTGACGGAGAGATCCATGATGTTGTTATACTCGAGTTACCCTCTCCAGTCGTGTCTGTTGTTGATATTTCATCTACCGCGTCTAGTGTTGCTTCCTCTGTTCATACCCCTGCATCATCCCCTGATACTGTACTACCTACTCCCACGGCTGTGCCACCTACCCCTACTACTGATCCTATGCATGTGCCAGGATTTCCACACACTATACATCCCTCGCCTCACTTTCAGCCTGGACCATCCTCACAGCAGCCATTCCCCCACACTTTTTATGACCCTTATGCTGCTGGACCTTCGCATTATGCTGGATCCCCATTCCCAGTTAGACCACCCTACCCGGATACCCCTACACCTCCATCTGGCATGCACCCTACTGATCCCTATTATACCCCGCCCATCTCTCTGCCCGTTATGGCGGACATGACTATATCTCATGAGGTCCAGATCTCTATCATTTTCCGTAGACTCAGTGAGATGCAGACTGATATGGCCGCGATCAGAGCTGCCGTTGCTCCACCCCCACCACCTGCATCACCACAGCCACCATTACCAGCATCACCCCCTCCATCACCACCACCACTACCACAGTCACCACCTCCACCATCTCCACACCAGTAGTCTGTCAGTTGTATGTTGGTCTTATGTTGGCCGTATGTATATAGCTATCTTTTGGGGAGACTACCACTTTTGTGAAGACCAAGGGTCACGAAGATCAAGACTTTTGAAGACAACCAGAAGACATGAAGATGCAATGTAGTAGAAATTTTACTTTTGTATTGTAACTTGTACTGACTAGGGGTATGTATCCCTATGTCCTTTTGATCTTCATGAACAAATGTATCAAGTTGTTGCTATGTATAAAAGTATGTTTCCTGTAATTCACATTGTATTTCTTTTATGTTGTGGTTGATCTTATGGTGATGTGATGATATTTTGATTGATATTGTTATGACATGGTGGACTTATGGTCGATGTTATGTTGTGGCATGGTGTTTTCTACATGTTGAGTTATACGACCATTATGATGACGTAGTGTTTATGCGTACTTGTGATTGTGTGGCTATGCCCTGTGTATGTGTGTATGCATTTATTATCTATATAAACCCGACGTGTTTATATATATATACTTGACAATATTTATTATTAAATACTTGTCTAATGGAGATCGATATTTTATTTAGAAGACAATGCCGCCCCGTCGTGGAAGAACAAAAACGAAACCGTTGCCGACAACACAAGAAGAATTGAACGAACGCATTTCCCAAGCGATTGCTCAATACGAAGCTAACCGCCCTGAACAAAGCGGTGGAACAGGAGGTACTTCTGGAAGCAATCATCCGACTGGTAATGCTTAGTTAATCATTAATCTACGCGATACTCTCATCCATTCTAATCGTGCCCTTGATATTCACTCTTAAATTTGTGCATATGATAATTTCAGGTTGCACGTATAAGCAGTTCTTAGACTGCAAACCTCTAAATTTTGACGGTACGGGAGGTGCCGTTTCCTTCGTTCGTTGGACTGAGAAGACCGACTCAGTTATTCGAATGAGCAAGTGCCCTGCTGAACAAAGGGTTACTTATGTCACCGGACTATACGTTGATGGGGCACTATCGTGGTGGAACCTCCAGGTCCAAACGAAAGGCGAAACTGCTGCGTATGGCCTGACCTGGGAGGAACTAAAAGAGTTGATGAGGAAAAAGTATTGTTCAAGGTCGGAAATCCAGAAGCTAGAAACTGAATTCTGGAATTTGAAAATGATTGGTGCGGATATCGCGGGTTACACGCAGCGATTTCACGATTTATCCCGTGTAGTCCCATATTTGGTGGACCCCGAGTACAAGAGGATCGAGAGGTATATTTGGGGACTTGCCCCCCAAATACTAAGTCTGGTTACTGCTTCTAAGCCTACGGAGATTGGCGAAGCAATCGATTTGGCTGTATCACTTACCGAGGAAGCACTACGTCAAGGAAAGTTCGATGAGGCTGGGTCAAACAAAAAGGATACTGCTGTGGAAAATTCGGGCTATAATAAAAGGAAGTTTTCTCATTTTAAGAAAGGTTCGCGGGGGAGGAACAACAAGAATAACAACAACAAAGGAGCACCCGCGAAGGAAACTAGGGATGCAAAAGCTTATGTTACCACTACCACCAACAATCCTGATAAGAAACCTTACGCTCGAACTGCACCGAAGTGCAATACATGCCCTCTTCACCACTACGGAGAGTGTCGTAGCATCAGGTGTGACAAATGTAATAGGTTTGGGCACCGCACCGAAACATGCCGAGGTACGAATAACAAGGATCAAGGTTGCTTCAATTGTGGTGACAAAGGACACTTCAAGAGGGATTGCCCGAAAGAAATTCAAGCTCGGGGAAGATCATTTGTGATAGGAGCCAAGGACGCTCGCCAGGACCCGAATGTGGTCACCAGTACGTTTCCTATCAATAACCACTTTGCATCTATTCTTTTCGATACTGGAGCAAATTATAGTTTCATTTCTAAGGAATTTAGAGACATACTTGGGGTAGAAACGAGCAAATTGAATGTTCCATACTCGATTGAATTGGCTAACGGGGAATTAGTAGAATCGGGGGAAATCATAAAGAATTGTACCTTAGAACTGGGTGAACGAAAGTTCGACATAGATCTCTTACCAGTTCCGTTAGGTAGTTTCGATGTCGTAGTTGGTATGGATTGGTTATCCAATAACCGAGCCGAAGTCATATGTCATGAGAAGATCATACGCATTCCTCTAGCAGATGGAGAACATTTACTAGTACACGGGGAGAAACAAGACACGCCTTTACGAATTATTAGTTGCATGAAGGCTCAAAAATATCTAAGGAAAGGATACATCGCCTTTCTTGCTCATGTCATTAACAAGAAGGCCGAGGAGCGCAAGGTGGAAGACATCCCTGTGGTAAGGGAATATCCCGAAGTCTTTCCGGAAGACTTGCCGGGACTGCCACCACAACGACAAGTGGAATTTCATATCGATCTGGTGCCAGGAGCAGCACCGGTGGCAAAAGCTCCATATAGACTCGCGCCCTCGGAGATGCAGGAATTATCTACTCAGCTTCAGGAGTTGCTTGACAAGGGATTCATTAGACCGAGCTTCTCACCTTGGGGAGCTCCGGTGTTATTTGTCAAGAAGAAGGATGGAACCTTTCGAATGTGCATTGATTACAGAGAACTAAACAAGCTAACTATCAAAAATCGGTATCCGTTACCGAGGATTGATGACTTGTTCGATCAATTACAAGGTTCCAGCTTCTACTCCAAGATCGATCTAAGATCCGGATACCATCAGCTGAGGGTTCAGGAGGAAAGCATTCCTAAGACAGCGTTTAGGACTCGCTATGGGCATTATGAGTTCCTTGTTATGCCTTTCGGCTTAACGAACGCTCCCGCCGTATTCATGGATTTGATGAATCGGGTATGTAAACCATACCTGGACAAGTTCGTGATCGTATTCATTGATGACATCTTAATATACTCACGAACTGAGGCGGAACACAAACAACACTTGAGAACTATTCTGGAGTTGCTTAAGAAAGAACAATTGTACGCCAAGTTCTCAAAATGCGAATTTTGGATTCGTGAAGTACAATTTCTCGGTCATGTGGTGAACGAGAACGGAATACATGTAGATCCCACTAAGATAGAAGCCATAAAGAGCTGGAACACTCCAAGGACCCCGACGGAAGTAAGACAATTTCTGGGTTTAGCGGGATACTATCGAAGATTCATAGAGAATTCTTCTAAAATTGCTCAACCGCTAACCTCGCTCACTCAAAAGGATAGAAAGTTCGATTGGGGTGAAAAACAGGAAATAGCATTCCAAACGCTCAAAGATAAACTATGCCAAGCGCCAATCTTATCACTCCCTGACGGCACCGATGACTTCGTGGTGTACTGTGATGCATCGCGTCAAGGCTTGGGTTGTGTGTTAATGCAACGTGAAAAAGTCATCGCGTACGCGTCGCGGCAGTTAAAAGTTCATGAAAAGAATTATACCACTCACGACCTAGAGTTGGGCGCAGTGGTATTCGCTTTAAAGATTTGGCGTCACTATCTCTATGGTACCAAGTGTACCATATTCACTGATCATAGAAGTCTTCAACACATATTCAATCAAAAAGAATTAAACATGCGCCAGCGGCGATGGGTAGAATTGTTGAACGACTATGACTGTGAAATCAGATACCATCCGGGGAAAGCAAACGTTGTAGCGGATGCTTTGAGTCGAAAAGAACTGTCACACCCCGACCACGTGGAACATACGAAACGTGGCGGAAACATCGGGGAGTGTTGTAACAGAATTAATTGTTTCAAATCCATGGCAATTGAAGTTTCGTTTTATTGATTACAAGTGTTACAATGTCTTAACAAACAAAGAAATACAACATAATTAACTAGTCTTGCATCTTTTATTGTCACTAAAGCCCAAGTCTGCCTATGTGTATCTTGATCATCTTATGCAACAGTTCCTGAAAAACACATGTGAAAATAGGTACGTCAGCATAAAAATGCCTGTGAGATACATAGGTTTTGTGAAAATAGGTTTCATGACTTATGTTTGAGAAAATGTTTAGTCATGAACCTTGTTATTTGCTTTGTCTTGTAAATCATTTGAAAAACAATGAGTTCAGATGATATGTATAAATAAGTGAATAATGTATGATTAAATGAATAACCATGTAAAATGAGTTTGTATAAGATATGTTGTTTGTAAAACAATGTCTTGTGAAAAGTATGTTAGTTGTATAAAATGTTCTATGTCTCAAACTGAAATGATTCAAATAACGCTATGATATGTAATACCATACAAACACTTATATATAGGAAGTACCAGCGGCGTATCCACCATGCTTGTATCATATTACACACGCATCGTTACTTAATCACTTAATCAAACCAAACCAACCAATGTAAGAAGTCTATGTTTAAATCAATTGTCAAAAGTATTGGGTAATATGTCAAAGTGTTCATGTCAAGATGTAA
Source organism: Helianthus tuberosus (assembly GCA_030545235.1). Lineage (NCBI taxonomy): Eukaryota > Viridiplantae > Streptophyta > Magnoliopsida > Asterales > Asteraceae > Helianthus > Helianthus tuberosus. The sequence continues at coordinate 44,068,096 of CM060429.1, read as the reverse complement.
ATCATATCAAAATGTCTATGTCAAATATCCATGTCAAATGTCTATGTCAAATATCCATGTCAAATGTCTATGTCAAGATGTCATGTATGGCAAGTGAAATGTCTCAACTAAACCATATGCACAAAAACAAAGTATTGAAGTAAACTTGGTTTAAATCAAAGTTATGTTTTGTGGGAAATGCATGATCAAATGTCAATCATGTTAAAATGTCTATGCCGAAATGTCTATGTAAAACGATGTACTAAGTAATGCACACAATTGGGCACACCTAGCATGAAATGTCATAAAATCATGTACTATAATGTACTAACGAACATAGCAGTATATGATGTGAAAACAGGAAAGCATGAAAGTAACAAGTAGGCACATGTGTTCCACCCCAAAACAGTTTGGAAAACAGTAAAAGAGGGGTCTATGTACTCACTTGAGATTGCTCAGTAGTCCTTGAGTAACAACTAAACAATGCTAGAGATCGCGGATATCAAACGGCACGAAGGGTCCCCGAATGCTAAACTCGATTCAAAAATCTCAGGTATGAAACAAATGTTTCAACTTAGAGTTTCTCAAATCAAGTTTCTAGTCATTTTAGCAATGGGGGGTATGGGGTATTTATAGGAATACCCGAACCGTTAAGATCGTTTCATGGAAAACGTGCCTTAATCCCATCCGTACATGTGTTGCAAAGTTATGGTGTTTAGGTGTTTAAATTCCATCCATACATGTGTTGCAAAGTTATGGTGTTTAGGTGTTTAAATTCCATCCATACATGTGTTGCAAAGTTATGGTGTTTAGGTGTTTAAATTCCATCCATACATGTGTTGCAAAGTTATGGTGTTTAGGTGTTTAAATTCCATCCATACATGTGTTGCAAAGTTATGGTGCTAAAATTCCATCCTTATCCGCTGACTAAGCAAGTTAGAATGTGTGGTTGTGAATTAAACAACGGCTAATACATCGAATCTGGTCCCGAATGCGAAAAACGATCCAAATGACGTGACGAATGGATTTTTCTTATGGCGAACACTAAAATAAAATATTTTAGTGCTTACATAAATTTTTGGATATCCGGATGTATTCAGAACGTAAGTTATGCGCGAAAATGCAAACTTGTGCACTTTTTGACACTTTTAGTCCCTGAATGACCCAAAAGTTTATTTTAGCATACCGAACCCATTAAAGCCTATTTCTAAGCTATGTAAAGGATATTTATGGTGTGTTTAACTTATGGTCATGTTCCGGAATGTCTGTTACAGTTCAAATTGGCATACTTTCGCAGTTTGTCAACTTTAGTCCTTGTAAGCGATTTAACTTTGATTTCACCACACCAAACCTTCCAAAACTTATATCTAAGTTATGTATAGGTTATTTAAGGTATGTTAAGCCTATTTCACTATTCCGGAGTGTTTGTTGCATTAAACTGGTTATATTTACGCATTAGTGCGCGTATAACCTTCCAGAAAGCGATTTAGAGTTTGAAATCGAACAAGAGTTGATATGTGCAAAAGATACACATATTTACACAAGTCCAAAGTATGAAATACAATATTTCATTGGTTTGGCATTTGTTTGATGGTTGAAATGACACAGGTGTTACAGTCTCCCCTACTTTAGGAAATTTCGTCCCGAAATTTAGTTTTAGAGGAAACTTGTGGAGACAGCTGTGACGGTTTTGCCTTCAGACAAATCCATTGAGCCCTTAAGTAAAACTCTGGGCCATGTTAGGATTCTTAGCAAAGATGTCAACCCTCAAATTGAAGTCATTGTAGTAACAAAACATGGTGTTTTGAACTATAGACAGGAGAACAGTTCCCGTGAAGAATTATCCTAGGAAACTTGTGTGTGCTTGAAATCAGAATTGGGTAGTGTGAGAATAAATGACATTGGTCAAAGTCCAAGACTTCTCCCGTATCATTACTCTTGCCACTGTTGGTCTTAACACATGACAAAACTTCCTGTGGTTCCTATGCACTGAACTCCATAATTATGTAGGCCTCCATAATTACGTAGTTCCTTGCACAGTCCGCACAGTTTATTTCATAATGCGTATGGGGAAAAATCAAACGAATAATCCTGTGGTGAATTAACTTGACTCAATAGAGTCTCTTTAACTAGGTCACCAAAGGATTAGATTAACAAACAATCTCTTGATTTAGACCACCCGAGGGCCTATTTAACTACATAAATACATGACATATTTAACTAGATTGTCGAACCAATCTATTTAACTTAGATCGACGTAGGATCTCTTTAACTAAACTACCCACGGGGAAAATTTAACCACATCGACGTAGGATGTATTTAACTAGATTGTCGGACCAATCTATTTAACTTAGATCGACGTAGGATCTCTTTAACTAAACTATCCACGGGGAAAATTTAACCACATCGACGTAGGATGTATTTAACTAGATTGTCGGACCAATCTATTTAACTTAGATCAACGTAGGATCTCTTTAACTAAACTACCTACGGGGAATATTTAACTACACCGACGTAGGATGTATTTAACTTTAGATCGACGTAGGATCTCTTTAACTCAACTATCTAAGAGAAACATTTAACTACACCGACGTAGGATGTATTTAACTTTAGATCGACGTAGGATCCCTTTAACTCAACTATCTAAGAGAAACATTTAACTACACCGACGTAGGATGTATTTAACTTTAGATCGACGGAGGATCTATTTAACTTTTCAACACATGTTTCCCTTAAACTTTGGAATAGTACTTTATAATCCAAGGGACTTAACTACAACGTGGAAGTCCATTAAGGATTTAAGATAGTACCTTTTTGAATATCCTACTATGAATCCTTCATATGAAGGTAAGAAAGATTCTATGAGGATTTGGATAACGAATATCTAGAGTATTCAAAAACACAAAAAAATGCATAAACACATAGTCACATAACCACAAAATTGTTTATCTAGATCTTTAATTTGTAAGTTTTGTTTTGTTAATTATGTACAAGTATTTAAAGCACACTAGGAATCCATTTCATGGATTTCATTTGGTACTTTAAACATTAGAATCTAACTATGAAGATAGGAAGATCTAAATAAGAATTCGGCTTTGTCCTTATTGAATGGTAATGTACGTATTAAGGCATACGAATAATTCAATTAAGGGCACCGATTTGAGTGATATTCATCCACAAGGATCTGATTATGAGGATAGAAAGATCCTTTATGGATTTTGAAATTTGTGTAACGAGAGGTGCTTCGACACCTTGCACTAGGCGTGCTTAAGTCGATACACAAAGTAGAAAGTTCATGTGGTTGAGGCGCTAGATATGCCAAGGCGACATATGAAGCAGAACTTGAAGGTTAAGTAGCAACAGGGTTTGCAACTGCTTTGCTTTGAACAGCAAAGCGACACATGTTAACCAAATGTCTCCATCGTCCACCGTGGGTACATTTGTAACATGGTATTTGATTTGAATAATGACGATGGCATTGATTGCACCAAGGAGCAGTTCCCTTATACAGCTTCATCCCTGAGGCGTGTCATGGTGATAGCTAAGTCAACGGTCCTCTGGAGTAAGTCGCCTATTCGCTGGGTAATTGCAGCACCTGGTTCGGACACTCGAGTCTTGTTGCGATGAAGAGACACCATGAAGAACATAGGAGATATGGGAGGGAACAAGGGAAATGAAAACAGAATAACAATGCATAAAATTGCGATCATTTGTTTGTTACTTAAGGCAAATAAATGAGACGGTGACTAATCAAAGTAAATAGGTCAAAAATAATGTATTGTGAAGACATGCTCGCCTATAAGTGAACACTCATCCCAAGAATTCCCAGGTAAGCACAACTGGTCTCGCGTCTGGTTGAGATGTATACGAAGTGCTTGCCTAGACAGAAAACTCAGAATACAGGCATTCACCCTTCCAGTTTGCACGTGTTCACATTATTTAAAACCCAAAACCTTGACGAGATTTTGAAAACTCAAAGGGTTCAAAACCTTATAATAGAGGGTTCAAAACCTAGTAATCAATCATCCTAGAACAGATGATTAGTTTTCAAAGCGGTTTTGAAATTTATGTTCTTGTTGTGGTAGTCGCCTAAGGATAGGTGACGGTATTGTTTTATGACTAAACGCAAGTAAACTCGCGTTAGGGTCCTAAGAAGGTTATAGACTAGGTCAAAGCATTACTAATAACCTAATTCCCTATAACCATTGGCTCTGATACCATCTTTTCTGTCACACCCCGACCACGTGGAACATACGAAACGTGGCGGAAACATCGGGGAGTGTTGTAACAGAATTAATTGTTTCAAATCCATGGCAATTGAAGTTTCGTTTTATTGATTACAAGTGTTACAATGTCTTAACAAACAAAGAAATACAACATAATTAACTAGTCTTGCATCTTTTATTGTCACTAAAGCCCAAGTCTGCCTATGTGTATCTTGATCATCTTATGCAACAGTTCCTGAAAAACACATGTGAAAATAGGTACGTCAGCATAAAAATGCCTTTGAGATACATAGGTTTTGTGAAAATAGGTTTCATGACTTATGTTTGAGAAAATGTTTAGTCATGAACCTTGTTATTTGTTTTGTCTTGTAAATCATTTGAAAAACAATGAGTTCAGATGATATGTATAAATAAGTGAATAATGTATGATTAAATGAATAACCATGTAAAATGAGTTTGTATAAGATATGTTGTTTGTAAAACAATGTCTTGTGAAAAGTATGTTAGTTGTATAAAATGTTCTATGTCTCAAACTGAAATGATTCAAATAACGCTATGATATGTAATACCATACAAACACTTATATATAGGAAGTACCAGCGGCGTATCCACCATGCTTGTATCATATTACACACGCATCGTTACTTAATCACTTAATCAAACCAAACCAACCAATGTAAGAAGTCTATGTTTAAATCAATTGTCAAAAGTATTGGGTAATATGTCAAAGTGTTCATGTCAAGATGTAAATCATATCAAAATGTCTATGTCAAATATCCATGTCAAATGTCTTTGTCAAATATCCATGTCAAATGTCTATGTCAAGATGTCATGTATGGCAAGTGAAATGTCTCAACTAAACCATATGCACAAAAACAAAGTATTGAAGTAAACTTGGTTTAAATCAAAGTTATGTTTTGTGGGAAATGCATGATCAAATGTCAATCATGTTAAAATGTCTATGCTGAAATGTCTATGTAAAACGATGTACTAAGTAATGCACACAATTGGGCACACCTAGCATGAAATGTCATAAAATCATGTACTATAATGTACTAACGAACATAGCAGTATATGATGTGAAAACAGGAAAGCATGAAAGTAACAAGTAGGCACATGTGTTCCACCCCAAAACAGTTTGGAAAACAGTAAAAGAGGGGTCTATGTACTCACCTGAGATTGCTCAGTAGTCCTTGAGTAACAACTAAACAATGCTAGAGATCGCGGATATCAAACGGCACGAAGGGTCCCCGAATGCTAAACTCGATTCAAAAATCTCAGGTATGAAACAAATGTTTCAACTTAGAGTTTCTCAAATCAAGTTTCTAGTCATTTTAGCAATGGGGGGTATGGGGTATTTATAGGAATACCCGAACCGTTAAGATCGTTTCATGGAAAACGTGCCTTAATCCCATCCGTACATGTGTTGCAAAGTTATGGTGTTTAGGTGTTTAAATTCCATCCATACATGTGTTGCAAAGTTATGGTGTTTAGGTGTTTAAATTCCATCCATACATGTGTTGCAAAGTTATGGTGTTTAGGTGTTTAAATTCCATCCATACATGTGTTGCAAAGTTATGGTGTTTAGGTGTTTAAATTCCATCCATACATGTGTTGCAAAGTTATGGTGCTAAAATTCCATCCTTATCCGCTGACTAAGCAAGTTAGAATGTGTGGTTGTGAATTAAACAACGGCTAATACATCGAATCTGGTCCCGAATGCGAAAAACGATCCAAATGACGTGACGAATGGATTTTTCTTATGGCGAACACTAAAATAAAATATTTTAGTGCTTACATAAATTTTTGGATGTCCGGATGTATTCAGAACGTAAGTTATGCGCGAAAATGCAAACTTGTGCACTTTTTGACACTTTTAGTCCCTGAATGACCCAAAAGTTTATTTTAGCATACCGAACCCATTAAAGCCTATTTCTAAGCTATGTAAAGGATATTTATGGTGTGTTTAACTTATGGTCATGTTCCGGAATGTCTGTTACAGTTCAAATTGGCATACTTTCGCAGTTTGTCAACTTTAGTCCTTGTAAGCGATTTAACTTTGATTTCACCACACCAAACCTTCCAAAACTTATATCTAAGTTATGTATAGGTTATTTAAGGTATGTTAAGCTTATTTCACTATTCCGGAGTGTTTGTTGCATTAAACTGGTTATATTTACGCATTAGTGCGCGTATAACCTTCCAGAAAGCGATTTAGAGTTTGAAATCGAACAAGAGTTGATATGTGCAAAAGATACACATATTTACACAAGTCCAAAGTATGAAATACAATATTTCATTGGTTTGGCATTTGTTTGATGGTTGAAATGACACAGGTGTTACAAGAACGAGTTAGAACATTTCGAGTACGGGCTTTAGAGTTGACAATCCAGACAAACTTTACAACTCGAGTGCGCGACGCACAACGGAAAGCCCTAAAACCAGGAAATATACGAGCAGAATACTTGCGAGGAGCAAGGGAACACATGGAAACAAATAAGGATGGCACTTTATATTTCGGAGGAAGAATCTGGATTCCTTATTTTGGTGGCTTGCGAGACTTAGTGCTGGATGAAGCACACAAGTCCAGATATTCGATACACCCAGGAACTGATAAGATGTATCAGGATCTGAGAGAATTTTATTGGTGGCCTAAACTCAAGAAAGATATTGGGATTTACGTTAGGAATTGCCTAACTTGTGCAAAGGTTAAGGCCGAATACCAAAAGCCATCTGGGTTATTACAACAACCAGTGATTCCGGTTTGGAAATGGGAGCAGATATCAATGGATTTCGTTACAGGACTCCCACGGACCTCTCGAGGTCATAACATGATATGGGTTATCGTTGATCGATTAACCAAGTCGGCTCACTTCCTACCTATTCGTGAAAAAGACAGTACCGAGAAGTTAGCCGAAATTTACCTCAACGAGATTGTGGCACGTCATGGAGTGCCTACTTCAATAATCTCGGATCGTGACGGTCGCTTTGTATCAAGAATATGGCAATCATTTCAAGAATCACTTGGATCTCGTCTGAATCTGAGTACCGCATTCCATCCGCAAACCGATGGGCAAAGCGAGCGAACCATCCAAACAATGGAAGACATGCTTCGCGCCTGTGTGATGGACTTGGGCGGAAATTGGGATAATCATTTACCGCTGGTAGAATTCTCATATAATAACAGTTATCACACAAGCATTAAAGCAGCCCCATTCGAAGCGCTATACGGACGGAAGTGCCGATCACCGCTGTGTTGGGCAGAAGTCGGAGACAAACAACTCGTCGGCCCTGAACTAGTCCAAGATACTACTGACAAGATAGCAAAAATACGAGACCGTATCAAAGCGGCTCGTGACAGACAAAAATGGTACGCGGACGGAAAACGTAAACCACGCTCTTTCGAGGTCGGAGACAAAGCCTTACTAAAAGTCTCACCTTGGAAAGGCGTAGCTAGATTCGGGAAGCGCGGGAAGCTAAACCCGAGATACATTGGGCCGTTTGAGATTCTAGAAAAGATCGGTACCGTCGCGTACAGGTTGAAGTTGCCAGAAGAACTCAGTAACGTACATGACACATTTCATGTGTCGAACCTCAGGAGAAGTCCGACAGTTCATACAGTTATCATTCCAGCGGATGAGATTCATGTAGACAAGACGCTTCAATTTACCGAAGAACCCATTGAGGTTATGGATCGGAAGGTCCACAATACAAGGAGAAGTACTATCGAACTGATCAAGGTCCGCTGGAATTCACGTCACGGACCCGAGTACACATGGGAACGTGAAGATCAGATTAAGGAAAAATATCCCCACCTGTTTAAGAAGACTCCTGCAAAGGATGGCTCAACTTGAATTTCGGGACGAAATTCTTTTTAACAGGGGGAGAATGTGACAACTGGCAAATAACTGGTAATTCCGTACAATCTAATCACTATTTATATTTCTTAATCTCATGCATTTAGCGTAATTTAATTACGTAACAGTGTCGTTAATTGAATAACAAGGTTAGGACAAGGAACAAAACTAAAACATATGTTGGTTTTTGTCGTATGGCGAAACCAAGCTAACAATGTCCTAAAGATGTTGGTAGAAAGTGCTGCGTGCACTATTCACGGTTACACTATTCATGCCAGCAAACCGTGAAACTAGACCAAAACACAGAAAAATGACACTCGGATAACATAACTGAGTCCATTTTTATGAGAAAACATTATTGTGAAAACACCTCTTGCCAAGAAACAAGACTTTCCGGTATAACGCCCTAATTTTCAAAATGTCCATTTCGGCTTAAAATATGGTATTTTTAATGCGTCCGAACCTAAAACAAAGCATTTCCGGGACTTTGGAATAATGTCAATTTATGAAAAACATACTAAAACCCTAAGATAATACCAACGGAAGATTCATAATCACAAGTTTTCGGCGTTGCGTCGCTACGCACTAAACTGATCCGTTAGCGACTCGACGAACTAGTAAGCGATATTTTTGGTCACGAAACAAGCAAACGGAGAATCTAGTGAACTAGTTAAGCTAAATTTGGGACTCGGAATCATTTCATACAACTTCCGAATGCAAGAAAACAACTTGCGGAATTTCTTGTCGGTACGACACAAAAGTACCGTAAACGAGCCGACGACGAAACGAAAAGCATTCTAAGTATCAAAATGCAATTTTTACTAGTTTGGTAAACTAGTTAATAATAATTTTGGTTCCGAAACACTAATCACCCCTTAACGACGTAATTAAACCCCTAATCACCCTACACCTCCTAATTACTAAAATATCTAGTTCTTTAATAAATTTTTATAAAAATTTACAAAATACCCCCCCCCCCTTCCATGTGGGCCGAAAATGGTGGGTCCCCACTCACCATATCTTGGTTGAAAATTTGATACTAGAAGCATGGTTTTGATAAGAGTTGTTGTTGAAAAACTTTATTAATATACCATACCTTCATCCATACTTATCCTACCATTTCTTCTCATAAAATTCAAGCAAAAGAAACCCTCATTTGGTCCCTTTGAAATCGGCTCCAAGAACACACACTTGAACCACTTTCAATCTTCCATAAACACTACATTTTACTCTAAATCTAAGCCTTTCAACCTCATCTAAGCATGGATTAAGCATGGAGCTACATTAGGAGCTTTCTTTGGAGCCTAATCATCTTCTAATCTTCTTATTTAGCTTGGGTGCTTTGTGAGTCTTCTAATCACCATATTTATGGTCTATATTACTAGTAGATTACCAAAGTACAAGTTGATTATCTTGAGATTAAAGATTAACATAATCTAAAACCCTAAATACAAAGTTAATAAACACTAAATATAAATATATTATGTGTTGATTTATGTTGTTTAGTGTTATAATATTCATGTGATCTTGTTGATTATGTTATCTTTGTCTAGATTAGTAATTAAAAGTGTATGCTTATGATGATCAAGTTAATAGATTCATGTAGTATTTGGTATTTGTGTTCATCTTTCCAAGATGAACATAAATAGGTGATTTAAACATGATTATGTTTAAATCAAGAATGATCATCTACTTCAAAGATTATGAGCATTTATATATAAACTTGATTTAGTGATTTTTGAAAGGATAAACCAAGAATAATCATGTTAACAAGACTTTTGGAAGACACTAATAAACTTGATTTTGGACATGAAACAAATTACAATGTTTTACTTTAAAAAGTAAAGTATAAAAAGTCTTGGAAATCTTCATAAAAATGTGGTAATTTTTATGAATGAAAAACAAGTTTAAACAAGTTCATATACATAATTTACTTGAAAAATGGCTAACTTTAAAGTGTTAAAAGATTTACCAAAGAAATGCTCATAATAAGCTTTGAAGGATAAAGTGTGAAATTGTTGTTATAAAATGACATTTAGTGAAACTTGGTAAATTGTGGTGATTTGAGAAAATTGATTATTGATTTTAAACGCGTTTTTGTAACGTGGGAAACGTCATAGTTTAGGGGAAACTATGGCGAATTTTTCTAAAAATCTAATCGCGATTAAAAATGGGATTAAAGGGTGATTAACAATGTTAAACGCGATTAGTGGTCATAAACGTCATTATGGAAACTTTGATGGGAATATTTAATAGTTAAATATTCAAAGAAGTTCTTATGAACTTAAACATATATTTTTACAAGATTAAAGTGAGTAAAAATATAACAAAGTATAAATATAATTTTTGGTAAGAATTATATCTATTCGGAAACTTGCTAAGTACTTGCAATGTGTGCTATATATATGTGTATGTATTAGATACCTATAGGGTGATCAAAATAAATACACGCACATGTTCCTACATGGTCCAAGAAATGCTAGTAAAATCGGACAATTAAATAAAATAGCCGAAATGGAAATACATAACACTTGATGATGACAAATTGAGCGTATTGACATCGTAAACAAGTTACTACATTGTCGAGTCTAAAAATAACATGTTTTTAGACACTAAAGCGAACGCATAACTAAGTGGTCAAAAACAAGAATCCGGAAAGTCGGAAACTATAAAAGTTACCAAGTATTTTCATGTGAAAAACAAACTTATTAAGTTATATGCTTGGTAAATTTTTGGTAAAAATGTCAAGAATATATTTTACGGAATCACAAGAAAACTAGGGCTAGGCCCAATAACAAGAAAACTAGGGCTAGGCCCAATAACAAGAAAACTAGGGCTAGGCCCAATAACATTGATGACAAGCGAAAACATAATAAAGAATTCAAGATGAACAACTTGTACGAGGTCCGAAAGACCTAGTGTCTAACAAAGTTAGTACACATGTAGGTTAATTACACGTACGGACGCTCGCTACGGTATTACATACAAGGAACGCAAATTTGTGAGTTCATGTCCCTCCTTTCACTGTTTTCAATGTTTTGTTTTCAAAAACATCGAGGGGAAATACATGTTAACCTATTGGTATGTTAATTACGGAGTAGGAAACAGGGTCAATGTGCATAAGTAGGGAATACACACGAATAACCATTAATCACGTAGTGACCAAGGTGCAAAAGGTGTAGATCTATTGGGCTTGAGGCACGCCCCACTCCTAGTTGTTAACCGTGGAGTGCTTTTGTTGATCCCAATGCGAACTAAGTGTCTATGGGTTGGTTATTCTGCTTATGGCGCATTATGTCAGGGGGCTAGCTACCCACTGATAGATCTTAAACAGACTCCATGATTTTAAACCAGGACATACCATGATTACAAGATAACAAGTACTATATTTCATATGATATCAAATACTGCATGAACTCGCTCAACTTTTTGTTAACTTTTTAAAACTACATGTATTTCAGGAAACAGGTCTTGAGCCGGTGATTCACTATGGGATTCGGGAAAACAAATGACAACGATGGCCACTTTTGAGAGGGTTTGTCTTTTATATCCCAACTTCGTATGGGTATATAGGGGACAAAACCTCACTATGTGTTGTGTCAAAAACAATCTTTTGCTATATGTAAAATAACTTAGAACTATGCTTTGTCGAACGTTGGTGAACTTGGAAACTATGTTAAAACTTGTAATCTTTTGTTGAAAACTAGATATATATGGCATCGTTGTTGGTTCATGTAGTTAATACATTTGGATGCAATGATTACCTTTCTTACGTCACACACAATACGCTTCCGCTACTAGCAGGGTGTGACACATTTTGGGCCATTAATGGATTTTGAATCCCTTTATGTCTATTTTTTAATATATTTGATGTACGTAGAGGGCAATATGGGAAATGTTTAATATAATCTCTTAGAAGAGACAAAACTCTGCATGGGTGTAAGAAACTTTACATCAGCTGCATCATTACCCCTAATCCTAAAACCCTACATCAGTCTACAAAATTTCAAAAAACACAAAAATCACTAGAGACTCACAGACCCTCATAGTCTTCAAAATTTCCTAAAACTCTCTCATAGTCTTCAACAACCCCTCTCAAATTAACCCCAAAATCACCGGAGAGTCACTCTCTCTCATCATCTTCATCAAACGTATAACTTCAACAACTACCGAAACACTGACTCTCTCTCGTAATCTTCATCGGCTGATCCTGATTCAACAATCACCGAACTCTCACTCTCTCATAATCTTCATCAAACCCCCTCAATATGCAGACAAAAAGCATAAATCGAGTGAAAAAGCTGTTAAGATATTGAACAATCGACGCAGATTTTCAACAATCACCGAAGAAATCAACAGTCGTCGGAAATTTTAGGGCTCCGGTGCGTCGGTTCAGGTGCGTCGCTCCGTTCCTTTAATCAGTTAAGTTAGGGTTTTTACTTTCTTTTCAATAATCTCAAAATAGTTAGTTTTCAATAATGTCTTCACCTCATCTGGTGCAATTGAATTAAGTTAGGGTTTTTTACTTTCTTTTGATTATCTAAGGGTAAATTAGAGTTACAGTTTGCCCTAGTTTTTTAGTCTGGTGCGTCATAACACTGAACGATGTAAAAGGAATGGACTTTTTCGGGTTTATGTTCTAGAAATAACATCTGGGTTTTCTTAATGACAGGGTTCCTTCCCAAAGATTTCTACCATTTGCATAGCCTGTGTGTCGACTAAACTGGTTTGTTTTGGGGGGTAAAAAGAAGGGGTTTTTTTTATAGTTTTTGGGGCTTTGTTTATGTAGAATCCGGGCTTTTATATACAGGTTTGGGTTTAAAAAAATTACATACAGTTGTAGATAAAACTATAGATTTGTTGTTTGTATATTTTTTATAAGGGTTATGATTTGTTGTTAATGTTGAATAACAAAAAGTGTTTGTGTGTGGTTTTAAAGGTGTTACAAGAAAATATTCTATTGAAAAAAAGATTTTGCTTTTGTTCATAATGGATTTCGATTGGAAACAAAAGGAAAAAAAACATTTAATTATGGTGTGGATGGTGTGGATATATGTCATAACACTGAACGATGTAAAAAGGAATGGACTTTTTCGGGTTTATGTTTGTAAGTACTGAACATTACATTTTTTTGTAGTATGTGTTTCTTGCTTTTATTTGATTGAGAATAAATTACACTAATAGTCTGTAATTAGAAAAAAAACGGCTATTCACGGTTTATCAATACATAAATGAGAAATCATAAATAAAATATCAAGAATTTTGGGGATAATAAAAACTAAATAGCATAAATATTGTCTGAAGAATGTTCGTCTGGGGAAAAAATCTTTGCTTGCTATAAATTGAAATGGGCCATAGTGATTTATTAGTGAATGTGGTCCGGTATTTATTACCTATTGGATGTTTGTCTGGGTTATAAAAGTGAACTGGAGTATAAATAGTTAGCCTCTTAAACTGATGCTTTTTGGATTACGTGATAATTTGCAGGCATCCGCTGTTACAACTAAAGATCCAAGTAAAAAAAGAGCCCAGGTGTTTATAATTACAAAACCTGTGATAAATTATGCTTACGCATTAAATTAGATGTTAGTTTATTAATGTTGTTTACAATTAACAAAATGCAGCTAAAAAGACTCGTCGTACGCCGGTTGTCGATAAGCGCATAAACAGGCAACAACACATGATGAGATGTGGTTAGATGAGGCACTTTTTGATGTTGACTGGGGATCATTTTACTTCACTACACAAGTTACCCCTGTCAAGAACTCTTCATCTGTAGTGCTCGCTGACCAAGCTAAACCAGTCAATGCCACCCAAGAGAACCCCCCAGCAGTTGATCCAAAGACTACCGATGATCCCGAAGATGATCCTATAGATGATGATTACTCTTGTTACTCTCCAAACACTCTTGTCTCGTGGGCCAACCACAACCCGTGGGAGAGTGAGCTTAGCCCAGAACCACTCAGCACTGAAATTGAATATGGCACTCCAAGATTGTTTCTTGACTAAAAAGTGGTGTTTACGTGAAGTTACTAGTATGTGTGTGAAAAAAAATGTGCCCCAATTTTCCCTCTCTCATGCAATATAGGGGCTACTTTCCTTATCCTATGTTGTTTACCATATCTAGTGTTAAAGTTATTATGTACTCAACTATTGTGTTAAATCTATGTTTTTCCAATCTATGTTATTCAAAAACTCGTGTCGTTATTATATGATTCAAACAAATACTGACTTCTAAGATAACGAAAAACTAAAAAAAAAAGTTGATATCTTAAAAAAAGCTTACATAAGTTACACACTTTAGGAAAAAATAATAAATAAAAAAGAGTCACGTGATGAAATCTAAAAAACATACAACGTTGTCATGAAAAAAAAAAGATATTCAAGCAACCATCAACAAAAGCACATGATCAAACACACATAGAGCAAAAATGTACAAAAATCTCAGTGAAAAAAAAATGTAACACGCATACAGCAAAAATGTACAAAAATCTAAGGCAAAAATAAAATGTAACATGGTAAAAACAACCAAAAAATCCGTAACATATAAAATTCTCAGATTCAACACAGCAAAAATGTACAAAAATCTCAGTGAAAAAAAAATGTAACACGCATACAGCAAAAATGTACAAAAATCTGAGGCAAAAATAAAATGTAACATGGTAAAAACAAAACCAAAAAATCCATAACATAGAAAATTCTCATATTCAACCAAACATCAACAAGTACATACTACCGAAAATGTCATTAACATACTAACAAGGATAATCCAACTAAGTACCACCTATTTCTTAATCACAACAAACAATGCTAACAACTAAGCTGCCAATCACTAACGCTAATATCAGTAACCATATAACCCTCTTCTTCTTCAAAATTTCTTGCTCACGGGTAAACAGTTCAGCTTGCAGGTTGTTGATGTTCCTCAAAAGACCTGGTATGATCCTAGTTGACCGTAAGCACATCGGTGGGTGGACCCAACCAATGAAAGGGCAGTTGCTGGGCTACATTAAAATAACGGGGATAAAACACGATTAGAACATACATTTACTTATTAAATCAGGGTTCGAATTTTTTACCTTAAACGGACATGAATAGAACATTAGGACACCACGTTCTAGTGCCATTGGGTGTGTGGTGAACATAAAATTCCTCGTCCGCATGAACACCTACAAAAAAAGGTATTGTTTAATAAATTTTAACACGTATAGGTTAAAAAACAAATTTACTTGTAACATGAAACCTAACAAACTGATGCATATTACTGTATTCTCAAATACAACTTTAACACGTTTTCCTAAAATGCAAAAAAAACGTGGTGGTACATTTTTTTGATGTCGCCAAAAAGTGTAGATGCTGGTGCATTTTTTTTATGTAAGCCAAAAATGTAATCTCGAATGTTTTCCCCTTCCAAAAAATATAAAAACTTAATACAAGTGTAACGGCATGTTTTTACCTTCTACAAAATATAAAAGCTTGTTTCATAAAAATAAAAATGGTTACACTTGTTTTTACCTTGTAAAAGATTACCACATTAATAATAATAATAATAATAATAATAATAATAATAATAATAATAATAATAATAATAATAACAAACTACAAACATTAAAACTAGGGGTGTTACAATAACCCTATAGATAAAAATTCATGGTTTCACATAAACAATGACCTGTGGATAGCAAATGTGTAAAAGTACAATTATGAACACCATCTTCATCATCATTTGTGCCATTTTGATTCAGAAGTGAGGCTACACATAAAAAAAACAAAAAAAAAATTATGCAAGGAGAATCCAATGAACATCTAAACAAGAAATCCTTAATTTACACAACAGAAAAAAAACAAAGAAAATGAAGCAAGAAGAATCCAACGAAAATCTAAACAAGCATTTAAAGTTGTACATTTAATAAAACAGAAAAAAAAAATTATCACTCACCTGGAAACTCTGAAGAAATAGGTTCAGGATCTTGTGTAACTCTACTCTCACCCAATGCATCTTCATCTTCATTAAATGCAAAATGAGGTGAAAGATTATGTGGGACAACATTTAAGGGTGAACCAGGATCATCATTGAGTGTCCCCGTACCACCGACAACAGTCCGAGGTTGTTGGCTATTCGAATCAGCCATCTTAAATGCAAAAACTCTTCAATGGTGAGTAAGGTTTCTTTCTTTCACTCCACTCTCTGGTTCGAATAAATGAGAGGTGAAATGAGAGATATGAATATCTAAAAAGAACAAAAGAGAAGATATTAGAAAGATGTGAGAGAAAAAGCAAAGTTGAAAAGTCTACACAAGTACAAATGCATTAATGAAAAGGATGTCAAGTAAAAGCAAAGTTCAAAAGTCTGCTTGTGCAGACACATCGCATAACCTCAAAAGTCAGAAGGTAAGAAAGAAAATGACAATCATGCCCTTATTTCCTCTCAACCTAAATTAAAACGTGGATCAATCTTAGCCACATGTGTGAGTTTTCAGGGTTTAGTCAACTAGAGTGAGTTTTCTCCTTATAATTAGCCTATATATATACATATATATATATGTATATATATATATATATATAATTATTTCT
This sequence comes from Helianthus tuberosus, assembly GCA_030545235.1. Lineage (NCBI taxonomy): Eukaryota > Viridiplantae > Streptophyta > Magnoliopsida > Asterales > Asteraceae > Helianthus > Helianthus tuberosus. The sequence continues at coordinate 44,051,460 of CM060429.1, read as the reverse complement.
ATCCTACAAAAACTACGACAGTATATTACCGAATCATACGACATTTCGAATACGCTCCATTATCCGTCTACGTAATTCTAATTCACGGCGACTAACACAACTTCGTAAGTATATTTATATTTTTTTATATAAATATATATATATATATATATCATAAATTACCCGAAAACTAAGTCGTTTTTGAGACTTAGTTTTGTCCCGATTAATGGGATCAAATAACCATTGATTGGTTATTACAAACCAAAATAATAACACCCTCTTAGAATCGTTTAGTTAACGATTCGGTAGAGCTTGAACACGTAGTTTAGCTACGTTTAATTAGAAACATTTAATTATTCCTTGATTAGGAATGCTTTAGTTGCACGCTAGCGAGTTCACATTCTTGGAATGACATCACGGAATCACGTTAAGCTAGCTTTGCACAAGAATGTCAAGGTGAGTTCATAACCCCCACTTTTTACTGTTTTACATTTTTATAATTGTTTTCGGGGGTGGAAAGACATGCAAGTTTTGCAAAAACATAATGTTTCGATAAACAAAAATCACATGTTTCTAAACCATTTTGCAACAAGATTTTAAAGAACTCAAATGGTTTACGAAAAGGTTTAAGCTAAACTTACCGGTTCTTACAACAATACAACGTTTTCGAAACATGGATGAGTTTCAATGACGTGGGCAAAGGCCCAATGACATGGGCAAAGGACCAATGACATGGGCAAAGGCCCAAGGACATGGGCGGAGGCCCAATGACATGGGCAAAGGCCCAATAACACACATATTTTAACACTAGGTATATAGCTATTGAGTTAGATGATAACAGATCACTGTGCGTAAGTAGGAGGATGACATTAGTAACCATTAATCACATAGTGACCAAGGTGCAAAAGGTATAGATCTATCGAGTTTGAGGTGCGCTCCACTCCGGGATTGTTAACCCTTTATGAGTGCTTTTGTGATCCCAATTGATAACAAAGTTGTCTCAGTTTGGTTACTTACTTATGGCATAGGTCAGTGTATTAGCCACACACTGATTGATCCTTAGATTCCATAGGTATCCTACATACTATGATTTCAATACCAGTTTACAGATACGACAGAAAGCATTTCATTATTGGTTTACGAACTCAACAGTTACATGTATCGGTTTATAAACATAACAAGAAACATTTCGTTACCGATATACAAAGACGACATTTTAAATGCTTTGAGATATTGAGATCTCACAAACCGGTTTTTCAAATGCAAGATTTCAAGTGTTTTAAAATGCATTTGATACAAAACAAACAAACCATGAACTCGCTCAACTTTATGTTGATTTTTCTCGCATGTTCTTTCTCAGGTCACAATTTCACACTATGGAACGGTTGGAATAGGAGAACCCATGGGGATTCGAGTACTTAGCGGGCGTTCAACTGTTTAGAAGTCTTAGCTCAAATACTTCCGCTGTGCAATGAAGATACCGGTCCACTCACGCCAGCTCTGATATTTTGGGGTGTGACAGATTGGTATCAGAGCTATATGTTTCAGCGAATTAGGCTTCTGTAGAGATACCTAGGCTTTAACCTCACTATCCTCTGGGGACTTAGATATCAAGACTTGAACACATACAGAACGCCTAGGACTCGAATATAGGTTCCAACCGTTGCCAAGAACAATGAGTCAACTATTTTGATTTTAAGCATGCACAAGAGTTGTGTTTGATACACGATACACGAAACGATTAAATACGGTAAGCAAAACCTTGAGAGTTTGGATAACATGCATTTAGGACCTTTGGAAAGCTTATGTCAAAATTCATTAAAGGTCCTCACTTAGAAACCGTGACTAACGACTCGGGCAAACGCCTTTATCTATATTGTCTATGCTCTTTTAATTACCTGAACAGGTAATCTACGTGGAACGAAACGCGATTGCGCAACTATACATAAAACTTAGACTATACGTCAGCGAACATCGAAGTATATCACACACAACTTTCGAGGCAAGGCCTTGGGGAAAACACAAATGGACACGACAACAACGATGTTAAGTTCGTCAGCTGGAGAACAACAACCGAAATGTGGTACTTTGCCACGTGATCCTGCAAATGACACTTGTCACGCTAAGGTACGTTAAAATAAGATTTCACAACAGTCGCTACTTAGTCTAAAGAGACTCACAGTTATTGGCGCTGCAAAAGAAGTCACATGCTTTCGCAATTCCCCCTATTTCATTTATGCCGAATACACTATGTTCGACATTCCATGGTATGAAGGTGGCCTGGGTATTCGACGTATTGGTGAGGTCAATAAATCTTTAATTGCGTCGCATGTTTGGAGCATTTTGACTAGACGTGAGTCTTTATGGGTTGATTGGATATATTCCTACCGGTTAAAAAATACCAAATTTTGGGTTTGTAGAGTCCCTTCGACTGCTGTTGGAGTTGGAGAAAGATCTTACAACTTAGGCCGCTCCTTTGAAGTTTTATTTGGTCCAAAATTGGCGATGGTAAAACTACTTCAGTATGGTATGATTACTGGTGTGAAACTGGGCCCTTAGGTAGTTTTTTATCTCCCAGAACCATTACTAATGCGGGTTTCTCGCTTCATTTTTTTGTTTCGGATCTTTTGAGTAATGGGAATTGGTTGTGGCCTGATGCTTGGAGATATTTGTTCCCCGTTCTAAATCAGATTAATGTACATCTTCATCAGGGTGTGAATGATCGGATTGTCTGGAAGGATGGTAATGAGTTTCAGGCTCACTCATCGGCTACGGTTTGGGATTGTATTAGGACAAGGGAGCCAGAGGTCTCGTGGGTGAATATTGTGTGGTTTTCTCAGTGTATCCCAAGGCACACCTTTCTTATGTGGTTGATTATGAGGCGTAAACTGTTGACGCAAGATAAAATCTTGCAGTGGGGAGCCGAGAGGAGAGGAAACATGAATATGATGTGTTGCTTGCTGTGCTATGCCGACTATGACTCGCACAATCATCTGTTCTTTGAATGTCATTATTCTACTCAGGTTTGGAATTTGGTCAGGAGCAAAGTGGGGATGTCGAATGTAGATGCGAGATGGAGCAGTATTGTCGATTGGTTAGTGACTCGTGCTCGGTCCAAATCCGCTGCTAAGTATGTTTCTCGGCTGGTCGTTGCTGCTTCAGCTTATATTGTTTGGCAGGAACGTAACACTCGTTTATTCAGGAATCATGCGAGACCTTCAGATACGGTTGCTGATACTATTATCAATATAGTCCGCTATAAGCTGATGGGAGCTAGATTCAAGAATACAGCCAAAGTGAGGAGGTTGTTGGAAGACTGGGAGATTCACGGGGATGAGCTTATTGACGATGGTGGCTGATTGATGTGTTTTATGTTTTTTTCTAGATTGATAGTCTAGTTGTGATTTTCTTTGGTTCTCCTTGTTTAGCGGTTGCTTGTTCTGTTTTGCATACTTTCATGGGGCCTGTCCCATGTCTGAACTAGTGGGGGCTTCTCCTCACTACTTGTTTTATTTCATTGTGGATATATAGAATCACCGGGGTAACCCTTTACCCAAAAAAAAAAAACAACCAGTCTTCACACGAAATTCCAGGTGAAGTCCTTAAATTTCCTTTATTGAACTTCCGATTTTTGCATATAGTACGTAGATTTTTGCATCTCTACTCCACCTAAGGATCATTGCATCGTGAAAATTTTATTTCATGATAGCGAACACTCATTTGTTTCATTTATTGACAAATTCACACGTTACGCATGCATTGTTTGGTGCGCATGTGGTTATAATGATTTTTGAAGACCATTGGAGGGCTTCACTCTAAATTGTTGTTTTAACAAAGCCCAAATATCATTTCGCTATACTTGATCTTTGAATTGTGATCTAGATGAACCGCATTATTGCAAAGCGTTGACTCTTTGATATCGAGTCGACAAATTTCTTGGAAAACTCATTTTCTTTTGAGTGGTATACATGGTTTTTTCGTTGTGGCCATGTCGAAACTATCTTATTGATACATGAATTTATTGTTGGATTGTGTTTCTACCAAGTTCAATTGATTGAACTTACTCGTAATATATATTCGATTCAAGATTCCATATGATGGATTGAGGCCATCATATTATCCCAACAAGCACTTCATTTGCTTTGAACCATAACAGGCTTGTTTGGTCTTCGACTTCATTGAATCGTTTCTTTGATCACGATCACCTTGTGGTGGCGTTTTTCTCAAGTTTGAAGCTTGCGCTAATCTCGTTGCTCACATCATGTACGGATTTAATTATTTATTTATTTGTTTATTGATATTAAATCCGCTTTGTTGGTTTATCATATTAAAGCAATCTTAATACAATCGTGTGTTAAGATAATGGTACACAAATTCATGTCATATTTCGGTGTACCTCATAACGGTTCTTTCAGCACCGATCGAACATTTTGTGATATTCATTGCTCTTTCATTTTCGATCGAAAAACATTAATTATTTGTTTCATTATCAAATGAAAATCATATGAGATTTGTTGGAACGAGCATTCAAATTTACTTCGTTGAGCCTTCATTTGACTTCAAACACGGTGATATTTGTTTGATCACCGCTATTATTGAATTATTTCAATCACTACAACACCTTGTGGTGTCGGTATAAACTTGTAGCTTGGGCTAACCATCATCGAGCGTTTCATGCAAAAAACCGGTGATGCTTGTTCGATCACCTCTATTTTTGAATTGTTTCATTCACTACGGCACCTTATGGCGTCGGTATAAACTTGAAGCTTGTGCTAATCACGATCAGCCGTCTCATGTGAAACTGTATATGCTTTTCGTTTGACACATCATTTAAGTAGTCTTAATGCAACTATGTATTAAGACGATGATACACCAGGTTCGGTTGTATTTCATTTCGGTGTATCCTTGCAACTTAACAATGTCAACACGTTGATTTTATCTTATTCATTTATTGGTTTAATAGTTGACAAATCATTTCATGATGCTATCCATTTGAGCTTATTGATTCAAGATTCAATCATACAACAACCGACGCAAGTTTCCGTTGGTCGTAAATACTATTGTTTCAAAAATTGATTTGCAGTTTGTGAACGTTCATTTGGAATTCAATTGGTTGAATTTCCTCTTTTGTTGAACCCAGTAAACTTAGTCATATTGGTGATAGTATCACAACGTCTCATTCACTTGACATCGATTTCTAAAACAAACTCAGTTAAACCGTTGGGTTCCTATTGATGCAAAATGTTCTTGCAATCACGTAATCTGAACACGTCTTGGTTCGATTACACGGTCATTCACTTGGGTATTATTCGGACTTACCTAGGAACGTTATAACTCTAAGGAGATGACATAGTCTAAATTTCGAGGACGAAATTTCTGCAACAGGGGGAGAATGTGACAACCGGTAATTAACGGCTTCTAATTACGCGATTAGCGAACGTTTAAGGCAATAATTAATAGTGTTTAAGGCAAGAATTAGCTTAATTAGGCTTTTGGAATGCCTAGGATCGCCTATCTAACATTACAATGCGCGTATGATGATCTGCGGAAAAATCTGCGAAACGTTAAACGGTAATGAACAGAAACCGAACAAAATACTGACAACGCTGACAAATATGGATTTTCTACAAATATTTTATAATTACAAATTTAGTTTCGCATGATTTTATAGTGTTTCCGTACGCCACAAAGCATAAACATAAACAAAAACGCTACTGTAGGAACGCACCGGAATCGAAACGGAAGCATCGGACACGCATAATACCTTCAAAAATCAAATTTTACGATGTTTTTAGCTTCGTAATTAAATTCTAATATCCGTAGTCAAAATCGGATTAAAATGGCAACGATGCGAATTTACGTGATTATTATCATAAACAACAAACCAACGCACCAATCGTGACAACCGACTCTAATTTTCATAATTTGATACTAAAATTTTGATTTACGACGTTTCGAGGAGCTCAGGTTTGAAAACAGGTTCGTAAGTATTACGGGCCACTTAAACTCGATGATTGGACTTGTGGGCCTTGGGCCCAAGCCCAAAGCCCACTAACTAAAAACCCTAGATATATAAGGGTAGTAACCTTATCTCCTCATTTGTAAACTCATACCAAAACTCACGCACACACACCCTGTTCTCTCTTCTCCTGCACTTGAAGAAACCCTAATTTGAGTCATTTCCATAAACTCCACACAAGACCCTTCCCTCTCATATCTCTGTCTGATCTCGGCAACAAACATACAGGAACCGACGCTGACTGCTGTCGGCATTCCGATCAGACGCACACCCACACAACCTCGCCTACAGCTTGTTCTCTCTCTCCCTCGTGACTGACCGGTGGCGACGGGATTCTCCGACAACAACCGTACCCTCACAACAACCTGCAACCCTATCGCTCCCTTTCGTTATCAAATCCGGTGAACTACCGGGAGGAGCCGCTGCTACGGCGAGGGTGGTGGTGAGTCTTGACTTCGATTCCTGTCACACCCCTAAAAATACCACAAGCGGAACCCCACGCGAGGCATGTGACGTACCAGGATCTAGCCACTAATCACATTGAACCATAGGTATATAAAATAAAATAAAACCTTTTATTAAATGAAATTGTCAAATTCAGCGCCATTTAGTAAAGTCAACATGTTCGGCGGAAGCATAATAGTTGTTTAAATAAAAGTGTTCAACATTGTAAGATTAAGAAGCGTCCAAGTGCCACGACCCATGACCACTCCAGCTTCCCAGACGGCAAGTTCCATAATAGTGTACCTAAGGACCTGCAAGCATGCAGAAAGAAGTGTATCAGACACGCTGGTGAGTTCACAGTTTGCTTAAACCGTTTAATACCAAGTAGTGATTTATGATTTGTTAAGTTGATAATAACTCAATACCGCAGACGGCCCTTTTTTCCCTTCCCTAATGCTCTATCAAACATTGGTCATGATTTAAAGTTATTAGTTCACGCCCGTCCTATCCAGGTACGTCGTGAGGGTGCCAAACCTAATAACGCTATCAACTAATAACCCCGTTGCCCTACAAGCAACTAACCCGGTAGTATGATGGGACTTAAGTGATAGAGAGTGAGTGTATTATCCAACATTAACATTTACCGAAAACCATTGCATATCCCCTGCAAGGATATGCGTATGTGAAATCCACCTCACATCCCCTGCAAGGATGTGGGTATTTGAAAACCGCCTCATATGACAAGGATATGGGTTTACGAAAATCCGTTTACAAATTTTGTCAGGTTGATTGTCCCCACCGGACGCATGCTTGTTTTGAGAGTAGTGAACTCACCTTGGTTTGCTCGGTATGATTAGTTACTTGTTCACAGTTAATCAATCAAGCCTATGTATTCATGTATACATAATCAGTTTATGTTCGCATTGTACACGTATAAGTTTATAGTCGCAGTGTGCATTTAGAACAACAATCACTAGATAACACAAAACAGTTATTCAAGCCCATGCAAAATCATACTTCACATATATGATTCATAACAACACTTAACAGTTAAATGTGCCGCCCATAAAAGTTAATTCAATGTTCCTCAGTCTTCACTAACATCATTAACAGACAGTGACATAGTTATTCATTATCTTACGTGATCTAAACTACAGTCTGTTGTGAACTACTCACTGGGCGGCGAAACTCCAAACAATGAAACACTAGGGTGTTTCGTCGGCAGAATGAGTGGCGAAAGTCTGGGGTGTTTCGTCGACAATGTGAGTGACGAAATACTAATGTGTTTCATCAAGATGTTAACAGTTTCATACATTTGCCCTAACTACTCACTGTAATTCCCGTAAACACAACCCATAATCTGAAATCGATCGAACCATAATATTCAATTAATTACCAATCGTGATCATACTATATTCGTAGTAACAGTTTCCCTTCATCCTCATAAATCAATCTTAGACAATTCTAGGCATCACCAATTTCAATGTCACCATCTCACTTAACCATATACAATAATTAATACAATATAGATCCAACAAAAAGGATTTTGATTCACGCAGTGAACATGTGCAAATGCAAACTATCAAACCCTAGTTTAAAGAATATGAAAGTATGATTTCTGACAAACCCTATATCCCCAATAAGTCGCAATCAACACAAAACAATCAAACAGTGAAACAAGCAGGTCTAGTCGAATGATCACATACTAACCGGTCGCAAGATGGGACTTGAAAGTGCTTCGAAAAGAATGATGTTTGCCGTCGAGTGCAAGGAAAGGGGAGGAGAGTCTAGGGTTTCGTTTAGGGTAACCGTTGTTTACCAATAAGTGCAAATACAAGGTAATTATAATTAAGTCACCACTGGGCCTCACTTTGGCCGATGGCCCACCTTGGAGAAACCCCACTTCGACGAATGATGTATTCTTCGTCGGCTAGAGGTGTGACGAAAGTCCAATCTTTCGTCGAGAAGAGGTGTTGGCGAAATCCCTATATTTCATCGAGCATGGCTTGTGGCAAAACACTAATGTTTCGTCGAGTATGGTTTTTAACGTTTAAACAGTTCAAAACTAAACACATTAATCATATACTAAACCATAATGCAACACATTAATCATATATTAAACATGTACAAGTTATAATGCAATATGAATTATAAAAACACCGGTGCGAAACAAGTATCACGTCGAGGGAAGACCTTGAAAGTTCGGGTTGTCACATCATCCCCAACTTGAAAGAAATTTCATCCCGAAATTTGAGATGTACTCCGAAAGCAGCGAAATGTCAAATCAGGATGACTGTGGATTTTCCCCAGGTGCCACATCATCCTCAACTTGAAGGGGAATTTCGTCCCGAAATTCATTGGTTGCACCAGGTTTAGACTGCTTCTTTGGAAAAAGGTGAGGATACTTGAGCTTCATCTGATCCTCGCGTTCCCACGTGAACTCCGGTCCACGTCTTGAGTTCCAATGAACTCTCACGATCGGAATACGGCTGTGCTTACGAACCTTGACTTCCCGGTCCATAATTTTAATTTTTTCTTCGATAAACTGCAACTTGTCATCAATTTTCATCTCTTGAAATGGTACTAAAAGTGTTTCATCTGATAAACACTTCTTCAACTGTGACATCTATGCCTCCGCGTCCATCAAAGAAATACCAAATTAATGAAATATTGTGTTTCATACTTGGGATTTGTAAAAATATGTGTATCGTGTGCACATATCAATTCATGTTCGATTTCGAGCTTTAAATTGCTTTCTAGAAGGTTATATGTGATCTAATGCGTAAATATAACCAGTATAATACAACAAACACTCAGGAACAGTGACATAGGCTTAACATACCTTAAATAATATTTACATAACTTAGAAATAAGTTTTTGAGGGTTTGGTGTGGCGAAATCAAGTTTATTCGCTCACAGGGACTAATTTCGACAAACTGTGAAAGTATGCCGATTCGTACTGTAACGAACATTCCAGAATATGATCATAAGTTAAATATTCCCTAAATATCCTTTACATAGCTTAAAAATAGGCTTTGAGGTGTTTGGTGCGCAAAAATAAACTTTCTTGATCAATAGGGACTAAAAGCGTCAAAAAGTGCTTAAGTTTGCATTTTCGCGCATATCTTACGTTCTGAATATATCCGGACATCCAAAAATTTATGGAATCATTAAAATATTTTATTTTAGTGATTGGCATTATAAAATTCCATTCGTCGCTTAATTTGGATCGTTTCTGCGTTCGTTACGACTTCCTTCGTAATTAACCGAACAACGCAACCGTACGACCAAACGAACTGACATCCGAGATGTTTTTGAGCACATTTCAAGTTCCCTATACTTTAAATTTATTTTAGAGCCTTAAAATGGGGTTAACGGGGCTTAAAAGTGCCAAAAATCAAGTTTTACAAGTGCAGGGACCATTTATGAAATTTCTCGCAGATACATTGAACTTGATCCATTTTTGAGGTTTTGATGGTTTCAACCCAAGGTTTTGCACTCTACGGGCTGGGATTTGATGCTTCTAAGTATTCCCGTGGTTTTGAAAACCATGTGCCCACTTGTAAGGTCAAGATCAAAGCACGATTTGCGAGAAACGATCCTAACGGTTCTCCAAAATCTATATATACCCCTTCCATTTCATTTGCAAACTCACCTTGATCTGATTTGGTTCTCTAAGTTGAAGTTATACACTTCATACCTGAGAATAATCGGATCAAAACTTCCATTTCTTGGACCTTTTGTAAGTATGCTATCGTTCTTTTACGCATTTTAAGCACGAAAGTCAAACTGTGTTTGACTTTCTGCATTGACCAGTTTATGGTCAACACAAAGTTCGTTTGAACTTTGCAACATGAGCGTAATAACGATGGTTATAGTCCCTAGTGACTATACCTACTGATTACCACGTTGATTAGGTGTAGTGACGAGTCGTAGTTTCGGTCAAAATACGCTTTACCGCGTATTTTGTAACCAAACTACTCTTGGGTATCAAAACCCTTTGTTTTGATATCAAACTGTTTTCTAACCTCGTTAAACATGTTTTAACATGTTTAGCTCGTCACTATTAGGTTTAGTGCTTATATAGGGTCGTAAGGTAAGCGGTCTAAACAACCGCTTAGACTTTCGAACAAGACCTGTTTGGTCGATCATTAGGATCCGACCAAACATGTTTAATGACCATAGTTGTATAGGGAATAACCTTCCAAGGTTATACGTTATGGTCACTTCGTTTAAGTAGTTGTATGATAGGTAGTTTATATGCCTTAGGTAAATGACCAAAATGCCCTTTTTACGCGTAAATTCATTTTAAGCATATGCAACCTAAATTTTTACATCTAAACTGATTAGGAAACATTATTAGACATGTTAAGCCATATAATACTTGTCATAGGACTAGTTAGACGGTCCGAACGCGTTTTACGCGAACGACGCGTTAAAGTAGCGTAAGCTACCTAAACGGGTCGTAAGCACTTAGGATAGGTTTCGTTTTAGTATGTAGGCTTTGTTAAACCATATCATATGAGTTCCAACACTCATTTGGTTTACGAAACCTCATCCTATCCGATCTTCCAACTTAGGTCCGTTTATTAACGTAGATACCTATATTAGGTGCCGTTTGATTTCCGTGATCCCTCTAGCTTTGCTTGGTGGTTAGTCAAGACTTCTAAGCATCTCAAGTGAGTACATAGTCCCCTCTTTTACTGCTTTCAACTGTTTTGGGGTGAAACACATGTGCCTACTTGTTACTTTCATGTTTTTCATGATTTTAATATATATACTTGCTCTGTTCATTAGTACGCTTATAGTCATGATTTCGTTATGTTTTGCTATGTATGTTCCGTTAACATGCTAGCCTGCTGTTTTACATTTTTGAACTGTTTGAATCGTTTGTAACCGTTTGATTTATGAGAACCGTTTGTAACCGTTTGATGTATGTGAACCATTTGTAACCTTTTGATTTATGTGAACCGTTTGTAACCGTTTGATTTATGTGAACCGTTTGTAACCGTTTATTTTATGTGAACCGTCTGATTTATGTGAACCGTTTGTAACTGTTTGATTTATCTGAACCGTTTGTAACTGTTTGAACCGTTGGGTTAGGGAAGTGATTGGGTAACGGGGCAGGTGTAATGTGTTAAAAGCATGGTGGATACGCTGCTGGTACTTCTTATATATAAGTGCTTTTAACACATTATATATCGTTGCGTTATCTAGATCACTTTTGTAAACGATTTTGAAACGATGTCATACAAGATGTTTTACAATTTGATTTAATAAAACAAATGTTTTGGAGTTAAGAATCATGGCTACGAGATTTTATAAATTATAACCAACTTGATTTGAGTTGGTTAATTATGTCGCAATACTATACTTTTCAAAACAAGGTTTTTAAATAAGTATTGCAACATGTAAAACGAGCCATGAATTTGACACTCATATAAAACCTATGTACTCGCCGGCATTTTTATGCTGACGTATTTTCACATGTGTTTCAGGTACCATAGTTGATGATGTTTGTTGATGATATTTGTGTACGCTCACATAGGAAGGGGCGAGGCCTTAGTGACTTAATAACAATGAAAGTCTATTTGTTCATATTTTGTTTCTAATTTCAATGTAATGTAATACATTTAATTCAATAAAACGAAACTGTTTAATCCATGGTTGTGAAACAATGATTCTGTTACAACACTCCCCGACGTTTCTGTCACATTTTGTTGTTTTACGTGGTCGGGGTGTGACAGAAAAGTTGGTATCAGAGCCAATGGTTATAGGGAATTAGGTTATTAGTAATTCTTTGACCAAGACTATAACCTTCCTAGGACCCAAACGTGAGTTTACTTGCGTTTAGTCATAAAACAATACTGTTGCCTATCTTTAGGAAGCAACCACAATAAGAACACAAAATTCGAATATGCTTTGAAAACTAATCATCTGTTCTAGGATGATTTATTATAAGGTTTCGAACCTTCGAAGGTTTCAAATTCTCGTCAAAGTTTGGGGCTAAATAATGTGAACACGTGCAAACTGGAAGGGTGGGTACCTGTACCCTGAGCTTTCTGTCTAAGGCTAGAGTGTTCGTACAAATCTGCAGTATCAGACCAGTCACTCTTACCTGGGAACTCTTGGGGTGAGTGTCCACTTATAGGTGAGCATGTCTTCGTGATACATTATGAGGACCTATTTACTTTGATTCAGTCTTTGTGTGTCGTTTGTTTGCTTCGTGGTTCGGACAAATGACCATCACCCATACCTCTTTGGTCAGTAATTGTAACATCCTTACCCAATGCCATTTCACTTGTTTTTCTCTTGTTTACCCTTTTAGAATGCCTCCACGATGCGATAATCAGGTACCTAATGAAGAACTGGCAGCCATCATTACGTAGCAAATGGCTGCTGCAATCCCGAACATCATTGCTCAATGTAACCAAGCTCTCAACAACAATAATGCTCTCTGCAATTTCAAGACGTTCAACTCAGCTAAGCCATCAAAGTTTTCTGGGTCTCAAGGAGCGACTGCACTTCTGCAATGGTTCGAGAGTCTAGAGAGCACCTTCAGACATGTCAAGTGTTCAAACGAGCGAAAGGTAGAATTCGCATCTAGTGTTTTCGAGAAACGAGCATTAACGTGGTGGAATGGTGTGATGAGAGATAGGGGTGCCGAGGTAGCACTGGCTCAAACCTGGGAACAACTTCGAGCTCTAATGATGAGGGAATTCTGTCCTCGTCATGAGATCAGGGCCTTGGAAAGGGAATTCGACGATCTTAAGCAAGATAGCGGTGAGCATCGAGCCTACATGGACCGTTATGAGGAGTTAAGTCTGTTATGCCCGAATATGGTTACGCCTTTGGATAAGGCAATCGAAAAGTACATTGATGGCCTCCCTGACTTAGTACAAGACATTGTGACCGGTAGTAACCCCACTACAGTTAGGCAGGCCATTAAGCTATCTGCTACCTTGACTGAATCTCAGATCAGGAAAGGTAAACTTTTCCGAAAGGGTGATAAGAAACCAATCGAGGAATCGAAACCTAAGGATGAACAGACTGGATCCCCCATGAAGTCAAAGAAGCGAAAGGGTTCCCAGAACTTCGCCGTGGTTGCTCACAATGATCAAGCTGCCCCCAACCAACCAGCTCAACCCCCTACTAGGAAGCCATACAACGGAACTGCACCCTTGTGCAACCAATGTAACCTTCATCATCATGTTAGTGTGAAGTGTCGCAAATGCCAAATTTGTGGACTTATTGGTCATACAGCAAGAGTTTGCCAAGCTGCAGCTGCACCAAATCAAGCTGACAATAATCCTGCTCAAGCTCGTTTTCCACTAGGTTCTTGCTACAACTGTGGCGAGATGGGTTATTTCCGAAGAAATTGCCCAAAGCTTGCTAATGCAAATCCAGCACAAGGATGAGCATCTGACCGACTAGAAGACAACACTGTTTAGAAATAATCAAGTCCTATGTATTATTTTCTTTTGTTGTCAAGGTCCATGAAATAGTTGTTGTTTATAAATAAATCTTTTATTTACATGGCAATGTGTTTATGAGGTTGCATGTATAAACAACATATCCCCTGCAATACCGACAATCAAGGAAATCGTATTCCTTGAAGAACAGACTACCCCCAAAATTTTCCCATTTTATGATCTCTTGAGTTTTCCACGAAAATCCTAAGTACCCGTTTCTTCCAAGGAAAACAGAGTACAAGGCGCAAGATACAACTCTGGACGAATACCCAATCCTTAATAAGGTACCTAAGGGTATTTCCATAAGTCCTTAATTGTTGTGTAACTTAATTCGAATGTTATGATTCCTTGTAATCAAAAATCGAATTTTTGGAAGATCATCCTATCTTTTCAGATAGATTCTGGAGGACGTTGAAGTCCATCGGTTGGGTTCCTGGTATACCTTGAATACCCATGTTCAATCGATAACAAGTTAATAACAATTAATAACAAACTGATATCAAATTAAAGGTCAAGATAAACAATTATGTTATTATGTTTATGTCTGGGGTATTTGTGTAATCCGAATTTTCGTTATCCAAATCCTCGTAGAATCTCCCATATCTTCGTATGAGGGATTCATAATAGGATATCCAAAGGTACTACCTTAAATCCTTAATGGGCTTCTACGTAATAGTTAAGACCCTTGGATTATAAAGTACTATTTCATAATTAGACCCCTCGAGTGGTCTAGTTAAACAGATTGATCCAAAAAAATCTGGTTGGAATGCCTTATAGCTGAAAAGACTCCTTGGTGGTATATTTAAAGAGATCATCTATCGATCTAATTAAAAGGGCCCTATGGTAGTCTAGTCACACTCATCACAGGCTTGATTTTCTTCCCCTACACATTATGAAATGCACTGTGTGGACTATGCAAGGAATTACATAATTATGGATGCATACATAATTACGGAATTTAGTGCACAGAAACCACAACAAGTTTTGTCATGTGTCTAGATTTGACTCAATTCATTTCCATTTCTGAAGAATACACATTGAGGAAAATGACTCATTCCGTTAATTTTCGTTTCTGAAGAATATCCATCGAGGGAAATGAATATCCTTGATTATTCCTTTATTTCCATTATGAAGAATACCCATTGAGGAAAATGAATCATTATTTCGTTTATGAAGAATATCCATCGAGGGAAATGAATATCCTTGATTATTCCTTCATTTCCATTCTGAAGAATACCCATTGAGGAAAATGACTCATTCCGTTCATTTTCGTTTCTGAAGAATATCCATCGAGGGAATTGAATATCCTTGATTATTCCTTCATTTCCATTCTGAAGAATACCCATTGAGGAAAATGACTCATTCCGTTCATTTTCGTTTCTGAAGAATATCCATCGAGGGAAATGGATATCCTTAATTATTCCTTCATTTCCATTCTGAAGAATACCCATTGAGGAAAATGACTCATTCCGTTCATTTTCGTTTCTGAAGAATATCCATCGAGGGAAATGAATATCCTTGATTATTCCTTCATTTCCATTCTGAAAAATACCCATTGAGGAAAATGACTCATTCCGTTCATTTTCGTTTCTGAAGAATATCCATCGAGAGAAATGAAAATCCTTGAGAATTCCTTCATTTCCATTCTGAAGAATACCCATTGAGGAAAATGACTCATTCCGTTCATTTTCGTTTCTGAAGAATATCCATCGAGGGAAATGAATATCCTTGATTATTCCTTCATTTCCATTCTGAAGAATACCCATTGAGGAAAATGACTCATTCCATTCATTTTTCATTTCTGAAGAATATCCATCGAGGGAAATGAATATCCTTGATTATTCCTTCATTTCCATTCTGAAGAATACCCATTGAGGAAAATGACTCATTCCGTTCATTTTTGTTTCTGAAGAATGTCCATCGAGGGAAATGAATATCCTTGATTATTCCTTCATTTCCATTCTGAAGAATACCCATTGAGGAAAATGACTCATTCCGTTCATTTTCGTTTCTGAATAATATCCATCGAGAGAAATGAATATCCTTGATTATTCCTTCATTTCCATTCTGAAGAATACCCATTGAGGAAAATGACTCCGTCCGTTCATTTTCATTTTTGAAGAATGTCCGTTGAGAGAAATGACAGGATTATGCCCTGCGTATCTTTGATGGGTTACTCTACGCAAATAGATAAGCACCCTAGATTCCATGCAAGACAATTATTTAACACAACGTCACAGGCAGACTCCTACGAATAAATTTCGGGATGAAATTTCCTAAAGTAGGGGAGACTGTGACACCTATGCCTCCGCGACCATCAAACAAATACCAAATTAATGAAATATTGTGTTTCATACTTGGGATTTGTAAGAATATGTGTATCGTGTGCACATATCAATTCATGTTCGATTTCGAGCTTTAAATTGCTTTCTGGAAGGTTATACGCGATCTAATGCGTAAATATAACAAGTATAATACAACAAACACTCAGGAACAGTGACATAGGCTTGACATACCTTAAAAAATATTTACATAACTTAGAAATAAGTTTTGGAGGGT
Organism: Helianthus tuberosus; assembly: GCA_030545235.1. Lineage (NCBI taxonomy): Eukaryota > Viridiplantae > Streptophyta > Magnoliopsida > Asterales > Asteraceae > Helianthus > Helianthus tuberosus. Next base: position 44,034,987 of record CM060429.1, on the reverse strand, counting down.
TTGGTGTGGCGAAATCAAGTTTATTCGCTTACAGGGACTAATTTCGACAAACTGTGAAAGTATACCGATTCGTACTGTAACGAACATTCCGGAATATGATCATAAGTTAAATATGCCCCAAATTTCCTTTACATATCTTAGAAATAGGCTTTGAGGTGTTTGGTGCGCAAAAATAAACTTTCTTGATCAATAGGGACTAAAAGCGTCAAAAAGTGCTTAAGTTTGCATTTTCGCGCATATCTTACGTTCTGAATATATCCGGACATCCAAAATCTTATGGAATCATTAAAATATTTTATTTTAGTGATTGGCATGATAAAATTCCATTCGACGCTTAATTTGGATCGTTTCTGCGTTCGTTACGACTTCCGTCGTAATTAACCGAACAACGCAACCGTACGACCAAACGAACCGACATTCGAGATGTTTTTGAGCACATTTCAAGTTCACTATACTTTAACTTTATTTTAGAGCCTTAAAATGGGGTTAACGGGGCTTAAAAGTGCCAAAAATCAAGTTTTACAAGTGCAGGGACCATTTTTAAAATTTTTGGCAGATACATTGAACTTGGTCCATTTTTGAGGTTTTGATGGTTTTAACCCAAGGTTTTGCACTCTATGGGCTGGGATTTGATGCTTTTAAGTATTCCCATGGTTTTGAAAACCATGTGCCCACTTGTAAGGTCAATATCAAAGCACGATTTGCGAGAAACGATCCTAACGGTTCTCCGAAATCTATATATACCCCTTCCATTTCATTTGCAAAATCACCTTGATCTGATTTGGTTCTCTAAGTTGAAGTTATACACTTCATACCTGAGAATAATCGGATCAAAACTTCCATTTCTTGGACCTTTTGTAAGTATTCTTTCGTTCTTTTACGCATTTTAAGCACGAAAGTCAAACTGTGTTTGACTTTCTGCATTGACCAGTTTATGGTCAACACGAAGTTCGTTTGAAGTTCGCAACGTGAGCGTAATCACGATGGTTATAGTCCCTAGTGACTATACCTACTGATTACCACGTTGATTAGGAGTAGTGACGAGTCGTAGTTTTGGTCAAAATACGCTTTAGCGCGTATTTTGCAACCAAACTACTCTTGGGTATCAAAACCCTTTGTTTTGATATCAAACTATTTTCTAACCTCGTTAAACATGTTTTAACATGTTTAGCTCGTCACTATTAGGTTTAGTGCTTATATAGGGTCGTAAGGTAAGCGGTCTAAACAACCGCTTAGACTTTCGAATTAGACCTGTTTGGTCGATCATTAGGATCCGACCAAACATGTTTAGTGACCATAGTTGTATTGGGAATAACCTTCCAAGGTTATACGTTATGGTCACTTCGTTTAAGTAGTTGTATGATAGGTAGTTTATATGCCTTAGGTAAATGACCAAAATGCCCTTTTTACGCGTAAATTCATTTTAAGCATATGCAACCTAAATTTTTACATCTAAACTGATTAGGCAACATTATTAGACATTTTAATCCATATAACACTTGTCATAGGACTAGTTAGACGGTCCGAACGCGTTTTACGCGTACGACGCGTTAAAGTAGCGTAAGCTACCTAAACGGGTTGTAATGGGTCGTAAGCACTTAGGATAGGTTTCGTTTTAGTATGTAGGCTTTGTTAAACCATATCATATGAGTTCCAACACTCATTTGGTTTACGAAACCTCATCCTATCCGATCTTCTAACTTAGGTCCGTTTATTAACGTAGATACCTATATTAGGTGTCGTTTGATTTCCGTGATCCCTCTAGCTTTGCTTGGTGGTTAGTCAAGACTTCTAAGCATCCTCAAGTGAGTACATAGTCCCCTCTTTTACTGCTTTCAACTGTTTTGGGGTGAAACACATGTGCCTACTTGTTACTTTCATGTTTTTCATGATTTTAATATATATACTTGCTATGTTCATTAGTACGCTTATAGTACATGATTTCGTTATGTTTTGCTATGTATGTTCCCTTAACATGCTAGCCCGTTGTTTTACATTTTGAACTGTTTGAACCGTTTGTAACTGTTTGATTTATGAGAACCGTATGTAACCGTTTGATGTATGTGAACCATTTGTAACCTTTTGATTTTTGTGAACCATTTGTAACCGTTTGATTTATGTGAACCGTTTGTAACTGTTTGATTTATGTGAACCATTTGTAACTGTTTGATTTATGTGAACCGTTTGTAACTGTTTGAACCTTTGGGTTAGGGAAGTGATTGGGTAACGGGGCGGGTGTAATGTGTTAAAAGCATGGTGGATACGCCGCTGGTACTTCCTATATATAAGTGCTTTTAACACATTATATATCGTTGCGTTATCTAGATCACTTGGGTAAACGATGTCATACAAGATGTTTTACAATTTGATTTAATAAAACAAATGTTTTGGAGTTAAGAATCATGGCTACGAGATTTTATAAATTATAACCAATTTGATTTGAGTTGGTTAATTATGTCGCAATACTATACTTTTCAAAACAAGGTTTTTAAATAAGTATTGCAACATGTAAAACGAGCCATGAATATGACACTCATATAAAACCTATGTACTCGCCGGCATTTTTATGCTGACGTATTTTCACATGTGTTTCAGGTACCATAGTTGATGATGTTTGTTGATGATATTTGTGTACGCTCACATAGGAAGGGACGAGGCCTTAGTGACTTGATAACAATGAAAGTCTATTTGTTCATATTTTGTTTCTAATTTCAATGTAATGTAATACATTTAATTCAATAAAACAAAACAGTTTAATCCATGGTTGTGAAACAATGATTCTGTTACAACACTCCCCGACGTTTCCGCCACGTTTTGTTGTTTTACGTGGTCGGGTTGTGACATCAACTGTGAAACATGGAACACATCATTAACGTTACCCAACTCGGCAGGTAACTCGAGCTTGTATGCCACCTTACCGATTTGTTCCAGAATTTTGAATGGTCTGACGTAACGTGGATTAAGCTTGCCGTGTTTCCCAAAACGTACCACACCCTTCCAGGGTGAGACCTTTAACATCACGCGATCGCCCACAGCAAACTCCAAAGGTTTCCTACGCTTGTCAGCGTAGCTTTTCTGACTGTCACGCGCCATCGCCATACGATTTTTGATTTGAACTATCTTCTCAGAAGTTTCGAGCACAAACTCCGGGCCTGTGATTTGGCTGTCACCCACTTCAGCCCAGCAGAGAGGAGATCGACATTTCTGCCCGTACAAAGCCTCGAACGGAGCTGCCTGGATACTGGTATCGTAACTGTTATTGCAAGAAAACTCCACCAAGGGCAAGTGTCTCTCCCATCCTTTACCAAAGTCGATAACACATGCTCGCAGCATGTCTTCCAATGTCTGGATGGTTCGCTCACTCTGACCATCCGTTTGTGGGTGATAGGCAGTGCTCATGTCAAGTCGTGAGCCAAATGATTTGTGCATCGCTTGCCACAAATTGGATATGAAACATGGATCACGATTGGAGATAAAGGAGGTTGGAACTCCGTGCCTGGAAACCACTTCCTTTAGATAGATAGCAGCCAGCTGCGAGAACTTGTCAATTTCTTTGATTGCGAGGAAGTGTGCAGATTTTGTGAGATGGTCCACGATCACCCAGATGGTGTCATTTCTCTAGGATCGTTTTACCGACCAAACGAGTCAATCAGAGGCAATACACAACTGTTTGAGAGCCGGAAACAAACAAACAATCTAGAATCAGTAAGAAATTGAGTAGAAAACAGAGTATATCACTTTAAACTAGCTTCTCATTCAATAATAGACTTGATTACACGGCGGAATTTCAGCAGCACTTCGTGACACACTATGTAATTCCGTTTGAAATGAGAAGCACACATCACCTATATATAGGCTAGGTGATTCCGTTTGAAATGACACTTTGTCATTTCAAGCGGAATTAACTTGTTAATTTCGTTTGAAATGACAAAGTGTCATTTCAAGCGAAATTACCACAAAACTTCATAAAATTACATTCAGATCCCTAAACTTTACATATTTGACACTTTTGACCCCAATACATCATGACCTAGACTTAAGACGTAGGCTATAGACATCGTGCACCAACAAACTCCCCCTTGGATATTGCTGGAGTCTTCAGTCTGGTCTTCAGCACTTGTTCACAGCGACTTGAACTTCTCTTCCCTCTGCTTAGGCTTTTGCAGCAACATCTTCCTAAGCTTATCGTTCTCATCAACTCTTTTCTTTTCCTCAGCAGCCATTCTTTGATTAACTGTATGTCTCAGCATATTATCTTTGTCTTCACGAGCCTTTCGTTCTTTCTCAGCTTTCAACTTTTCTTCTTCTTTAATCTTTCGCCACTTAGAATTCCATTTGTTGTCAGCATTGATACCCTTTTGAAAGCATATAGAAACAACTTTCTGGAACTGCATCGCTTGATCCCTATCTTCAGCTTTAAACCATATCTTGTTCACAAACAAACATTCTATGTCTTTCACAGAACAATTTACCAGCCATAGAGGATCATACACAAAGATTTCTCTAACTTCATTTTCAGCCTTGTAAGTGATTACAGCTTCAGTCGACAAACAACTGTAAACCCAACATATAAAACCTTTATAAAAATCTTGTTCCATTTTCGGCACAGGGATATTCTTGATCACTCTAGGCTTCTTCACATGTAAAATTGTCTCTTCAACTCCAGTTACTGGAGCTACCCTTTTAACTTTCTTCGGGTAATGAGGATTCCAGTGCTTGAAGTTTTTCAACGATTCATACTTTATTAAACCCCACATAGGCACATCGTTCTTTCTGATTGGAAAGTTCAATGTTCTAACCTTTGACAACTCTTCTACATCCCACCAGGGTAGGGACATAATATCATAAAGACGTTCAAAGTATTGCACACCATATTCTCTCTGAATAGCATACGCATTAACTTGAGGCAGAAAGCCCCAGCTAATGATGTCACCAAGTGACACATTCCTGTCTCTCTTATAGAACTTCAATGGACGCTTGAACTTTCTTTCACTGTCTTTGCAGAACCATTTCTTGCGTTCTTCTTGCTGTGGATCTTTCGTAGTACCATCAAAGTTCTTATCTTTCAGAATTTCAGCAACTTTCCTTCTCAATTCATCTCTGTTCTCTTGACTGAAGAACTCAACCAGAGTTGGAAAGTTTGAAGTATCTTCATTCACACTTTCTTCATCAGTACAATCTTCAACCTCAACCCTATCATAGACGTCTGCCTCTTCAACATACTTGTACTCATAGACAGGTTGTTGGTTGATATCAAACGCATTCAATTCATCCTCAAAATTAAACTTGAAATCAGGATCACCAATACGCGTCATTTCAATAATATCCTTCATGGTGTAAGTGTGCCTAATCTCTCCTTCTTCAACATCAGGCTCCAGACACAGAATTAACTTCTCTACTTCATCAACGTTTTGATCAACATTCTCCCCCTCACCATCAGCATTTTCATGTTCTTCATTCGCATCATCATGCATATAATCATCGACATTCTGTTCATTTGACGCTTCAGTAAGTTTAACACCAGTACCTCCCTGATCATCGTCATCATCATCATTATCATCATCACTATGACTGCTTGCAGAAAATACATCATCATCTGCATCATCCTTTTCAAGATCATCATCTTCCTCATCTTCATCATCTTCCTCTATATCTTCCTCAGCATTAAAAACATCATCAAGTAATACCTCCTCTTCAAATATAGCAGAAATTGCAGATATCGGACGGGGATTCGGAATAGATGATTGAGAAGCAGTGGACAGAACAATCGCCCTCTCAAAAACATCTTCAAGGCTTTTACCCTTATCTTTCATCTGAGCATCAATTTCAGCTTGATGTTGAGCTCTAACTTCCTCAATCTTTATTTCATCGAACTTCTGTTCAACAGATTTTCCAAGCATACTCTCTAACACTTTGTTCAACATGTACATCTCGTGTTCTTTCTGTGCCTTCACAGCCTCAAGCTCTTTGTTTTTCAACTCAAAATATTTATTCTGCTCATCACGTCGTGCTTTCTCTTCTTCTAGTTCTGCAACTTTGACGTTCAAAATATCAATCTCTGTCTGATCTGCTTCAATTTTCTTCAGCAACGCAGAGTTTTCAGCTTCCACAGATTTAACACGCTTTTCCAATTTCTTTTCACGATCTACCAATCTTTTATTCTCTAACAACACATCATCTACTTTCTTTTACAAAATCTTAACTTGCACATCAGTTGCAAAATTGAAATCACCAATGTCTTCAAGATTAATATTTTCAGGAACACGTGGGAAATGTTTGAATTCAGAAGAACCTGGAGTGGTTTGTATTTGTGGTTGTGGTTGTGTGGATGATGGTGTTTGAAGAAAATGAGGTGAAGTGATAATCGGTTGTTCATGTTGTGGTGATAGATGTGGTGGTGGTGATGATGGTTGTGGTGGTGATTGATGTGGTGTAGGTTCAGGTGGTGGTGAAGGTGGTTTACTGGGTTCCTGGATAGGTTTCTTGTTCAACAAGATCTTCAAACTTTTTGCTGCCTTTGGAGTTACCACACTTTTTCTTGCAGAAGCTTTCTTTCTGCCACCAGAAGTAGGTGTCGTTTGAACATCTTCTTGTGAAGGAGTATACTCATCATCATCCTTTTCTTTTCTCTTTCTTCTCCTTAACTGTTTCTCCTTCTCTATCTCAGCTCTAATACGTTCTGCACGTTCATTTTCGTCAATCTCAGACTCAGATGAACTTGTTGTACTCTTGTTTACATCGTCACCTTCTTCATCACCAGCTGCTTTCTCTTTTTCCAATTCATAATCAATATTTTCCAACACCTGTTCTATTGTAGGAGTTTCTGGATCTTGTACTTTTTCAACATTAACTTCAGTTTCAGCTTCAGCTTCCTCCTCTGATTCATCAACAAGCAATGTCTTAGCGGCTTTCTTTTGTCGTTTCTTAGGTTGTGATGAAGAACCCTCCTCCTTTTGAGCTTTCGGAGTTGCTTTCCTGCTCCTCTTTTTCTTTTCTTTCAAGAACCACTCATTTCTAGTTTCTTTGAATCCTTCAAGTGCTTTTAGTTCATCTGCATATCTTTTCTCTTTCATTTCTTCCTCATTTCTCCAGTTCTGATGATTTACTGGATTTGGATCTTGATAATAGTTATCTTTGATGAAACCGAAGAACTCAGCTTTTGTAGTTGGCTCTGGATGATTAGGATGATATCTGGCCAATTGCTTCACAGATTCATTATCCATATGAGATAATACCAACAGATTATTGTTTTCATCTCGTTCCAGGTCAGGATATGCATGATCCAACATCATTTGTACAAAACGTGGATATAACCAAGTCTTCCTCTTTGAAGTAACTTCATCTACCAAGTAATGAAACACAATATGCGAAAAGTTATACTTCTTGTTCAGAACGAGAGCTATCACCATATTCATATGATAATCTCTCACTGCATCATATCCTCCCTTTTGGTGACTTAGAGCCTGTAACACTGAGTGGATAAGAAACTTGTATGGCTTTGTAAACTTTGATTTCAAGTAATTTGCGCTATTCAGTGCACCATTATAACCCATTCGCAGCATACAACCTTTGACCATTCTCTCTGGGAATTTTGTTGGAGAGTTTTCATCATCCGGAAAATCCAACACTTCACGTACAAGCGCCTCTGAAATGATAATCGGCTTTTCTTCACCATTATGCTCAACAACTGAATTAATCACTTTGCTTGCTTCGTCATAAGTGGCATTCTCCCAAAAACGTTTGATATGAGATCTAAACACCAGGTGTTGATTTGTCAAGGCTTTTTGTATAGGCAATCTCCTCATAAATTCCAAAATACTCCTGAATTCTGACAGCTTTGGAATCTTCTCTTCATCGAAATCACAACAAGTGTTGTGTAGTGCATTAAACAACACGTTCGAAGGCTGAAAACAACATCAAACAATCAAATCAGACACTTAGAAAATTTTCCTACTCAAAGCACCATTCAAACGAAATCACAAAAAAAAATACACTTCAAGCGGAATTACAATTCATGCGGAATCATACATTGAAGCGAAATCACAGAATTGTTTCAAACGGAATTATATTCAAACGAAATACCCTGTTTTCAAACGGAATTAACATCAAACGGAATTAGTTATTTCGTTTGAATGTCACATTCTCAAAAGACGCTCTTTCAAGTGGAATTAACCAGTTATTCCGTTTGAAATTACACATCTCCAAAACATGAACTTTTGATAAAATTGATTTAAGGGTTTTGTTCTATGATGAATTCCGAGCATGTAGATATGATTTTTATCCATTTTGACCCTCAAATAAAACCTAGATCTAAGTTTGAAAAAATATGTTGAACGTCATTCAAACGGAAACATAGATCTGGTACAATTCAAGACTCTAAGACAGTTATACAACATATTCCGACCACACATGTAAGATTATCGTTCATTTTATGTCAAAGATAAACCCTAGATCTACGTTTTTGTTCAAGTTCATCGCCGACATACAAAATCGGACAAGATCTGGTTCAAATCAACCAAAGTTCTCACCTTTACCATGTTTATAGTTGAACAAACCAACTAAAAACAAGATTCTAACAACAATCGGGCAGTATAACGGCTGTAAATCAAAGGTATTGGGATTTCGCTTGAAATCGCTAGAGAAGTGCTTTGAAAGGGAATCAGGAATAAATGAGCTGTTCAAGCGGAATCCCCCCGCTATTTATAGACGGACTAATTCCGTTTGAAAGTGTCACAAGCCGGTTCAAGCGGAATCACCACTCAAGCGGAATTACATGTTGAAGCGGAATTAGTGTTTTTCAAGCGAAATTATCTTTTCAAAATTTCAAATTTTTAACTTTTTCAGATTTTACCGACACACCCAGTTAACCAAGTCCAAGTTAATGACCCTGGTCAACTGTTCAGTCTACCAAGTCCAAGTTAATGACCCCGGCTGACTAAATTATGAAGTTGCTGACTTTTTGAAGCTGATTTAAGTTCAAATTAATGAACTTTTGAACTTTCAAGCAAATACCAATCACTTTTTCACAATCTTCTGCTTACCTAACCCTCATGATCCAGACATGTTCAGCACACAAGACTTTGATCCTCTGATTTCCAACGTTCGTTGTCGAAAATAAGATGAAAAGCAAATCTTTTTGGATTTTTGATAAGCAAGAGATTGTACACACAATACTTTTGTGAGTGTGTTAGGGGATCATATCAGCTGCCGACGAGATACAAGCACCGTTAAGCTTAGATTACATTTTCAGTATTAAACAGTTTACATTGATTGCCGATATACTGATCCTCTTAAATTTTCACACAAAATTCAATCTGTTCAGGATACGGATTTAGTGTTTTAAGGCTTAACTTTTATATGTGTACCACCTCAGAATATACTCCCGTATCCAGATCCCAATATTCAGTCTTACAGGTGAGTATACCTAGTTGATATCTGTAAGGGGTTAGTTGCGAAGGCCGTGAGAGCTCAGGTCAGAACTTCCGTTCAGCAGAGAGATGACGGCTTCGACTTTTGGTGGGTCCCCTTTAGAGGATCTTTTCTTCAACAGCACATGATTAGCATTTTTCAATGTTTCATCATTTTTTATGCTGAGGGGAGGCTTTTATTTCAAGCAGCGTAAAGTATTCTCCGGGGACTAGGCCATTGCTTCCGCAAAATCAGAAGTCCCAGGATAATACCCCAGATATCACTAAGCATAAAGACCTAGTATCTCAGAAAGAGGGACCTTTCAAACAAGATTTTGGGGGTTACCGATATATCCGAGAGATGTTCCCCACATAAAAGCAAGTAATTATTTATGTTTATATCCCGAACAAACCTACTAAATGTGTAAAAACCTATCGGCATATCATCTGCAAGACTGCTTAACACATTTTTACTTTACATTTCTTTAGCGTACTGCACCTGTCTAGCTGATGTACTATCATTTCCCCTTTTTACACAAACTCATTTTTACTTTTTCAAATGTTTTTGGATTTTGAAATTTTATCATGTTTTTATATTTTTCTGCAAACTTTCTCCCCCTAAAAACAAAAACATATTTTTGTGTTTTTGGTTTTTATCAAAAGCAGAAAATAAACTGTACAAAAAACTTGACAACATAATGTGGATCACATCAGATCGCCGTCCTCCTCGGCTTCACACTCAATTACCCTCCCAGAAAACAGATTTTTCATCCCGTTTAATTTCAAAAGATAATTAAATCTTTTTCTATCAAAAGGTTTAGTGTAGAAATCAGCCTTCTGTTCATCGGTGTGTATATGTTCTATTCGGATCAACTTCTTTTCATAGCAATCACGGATGAAGTGATGCCGAATTTCAGTATGTTTAGTTTTCGAGTGGTGAACCGGGTTTTTCGTTATGTTAATAGCCGCTTCATTGTCCACAAAAATCGGCGTGTCCAAGAACTGCAAACCAAAGTCTCGCATCTGCTGTTGGATCCAAAGGATCTGAGAGCAACAGATCGAGACCGAAACGTATTCTGCCTCGCAAGTAGAGAGCGCTACTGAGGTTCATTTCTTGCACTGCCAAGTGACTAATCGAGTTCCGAAGAACTGACAGCCTGCAGTGGTGGACTTAGCATTTTGCTTGCAACTACCAAAGTCCGAATCAGCAAAACCTGTGAGTGAGAAATAGCAAGACTTAGGATACCACAAGCCGATGCTTGGGCAGCCTTTAAAATATCGTAAGATGTGTTTCACGATCGTCAAGTGTGACTGGCGTGGGCTAGACTGATATCGGGCGCACAAACACATAGGATACACGATGTCCGGGCGGGAAGCAGTAAGATACATCAAAGATCCAATCATTGACCGATACAGTGTCTCTTCCACTTTCTCTCCACTCTCGTCTGGGCAAATCCCATGATTCTGAGCTAAGGGGGTTGATGCTGGACTAGATTGAGCCATGTTGAACTTTTCCAGAACATCGTTCTCGTATTTAGTTTGATGAATAAAGATTCCTTCGGGCATTTGCTCCACCTGCAGCCCTAGGAAGAACTTTATCTCCCCCATCGAACTCATCTCAAACTTCTTCTTCATAACATTCTCAAATTCTTTACACAAGTCGTCATTTGTCGAACCAAAAATGATATGATCGACGTAGATCTGCACGATTAAGAGATGGCCTGCAACTTCCTTTGTAAACAGAGTGCTATCAACTGTCCCTCTGGTGAACCCGTTGGCCAACAGATGTTGGGAAAGCGTCTCATACCAGGCTCTCGGGGCCTGATGAAGTCCGTAAAGTGCTTTATCCAGAAGATAGACTTTGTTCTTGTGTAGTGGATCAGTGAAACCCGGTGGTTGTCCCACATACACTTCTTCTTTGATTTTTCCATACAGGAATGCAGATTTCACATCAAGTTGGTAGAATTTGAATCCTTTCCATGACGCGAATGCCAGGAAGATCCTAATAGCCTCAAGTCTAGCAACAGGCGTATAAACCTCATCATAGTCAATGCCTTCTTGCTGACTGGATTCCTGTACTACCAATCGTGCTTTGTTTCGAACAACGACTCCTCTATCATCTTTTTTGCACTTGAATACCCACTTTGTCTTTATAAGCTTTTGATTTTCAGGAAGGTCTACTAATCTCCAAACTCCCAGCTTCTCAAACTGCTGCAGCTCTTCCTGCATAGCATTCACCCAGCTGTCTTCAGTCAAAGCTTCCTTATATATTCTGGGTTCAATCTGCAAGATAAAACACTTAAGTGAGAATTCTTCCTGTAACGGAGCGACAGAAGTATAAAAACATGTAAGAGATTTGTTGATCTGGTCGCGTGTTTTCACTCCACTGTAAAGATCTCCAATAATTTGCTCCGAAGGATGATAAGAAAGAGTTCTTGGCATGACTTCGTCAGGCACGCTCACTTCCGATTGCAAATTCGTGATGTCTAGATCACCGGTGTGATCCTCAGCTTCCGTCGTAGCAACATTTGGTTCCTCGTAAAAAATCGGACTGTTTTCTGATTCTGAGTCGTCAGAATTATCAAACGTTGGAGCTGGTTCCTCTGGTGGTTCGTGAGCTGTTCCACTCGGACGACCTCGTGATCGTTTGTACCATTTGTAGGAATGTTTGTACCCACTTCAGGCTGAGAAACTACCAACGGTCTTGGCACCTGTTCTTGTACCATAGATTGCTGCTGTTGGTATAAGTAAGCGAGTTCCTCTTCAGTTGGCTCTGTCGAAAGTTGGAAAGACTCCCAGAGTTTGTCGTAATCGAAAAGCAATCTGTGTCCGGGAAGTTACGATGGAGCAGTATCCTTCTGACAGTCTACATGTTGAACTTCAATTACCTTCCTTAGGCATGGAACGAACACTCTTTTCACCGGACTCGCATATCCTACAAAGAAACCCTCATTGTTTTTTGCACCAAATTTGCCATCTGGATCTATAAAAGTACACGGAGATCCAAACGGTTCTAAAAACTTCAGATTCGGTTTATAACGGTGCAAAAGTTCAAAACACGTTTTCTTGAATTTCTTCACGGTGAGCACTCGATTCAGTGTATAGCAAGCTGATGCAACTGCTTCACTCCAGAAAAATATTGGCAACTTGGAATCGGCAAGCATTGTTCGAGCTGTTTCAATCAAGGTGCGATTCTTTCTTTCAGCTACACCGTTCTGCTGTGGAGTGTATGGTGCACTGAATTCATGAAGAATTCCTTTATCGTTACAGAACTCGAGCATTCTATTATTCTTGAACTCCGTTCCATTATCGCTTCTTATTCTTCTGATCGGCAGCTTATACAGCGTTTCCATCTTCTTGAATAATATCATCAACGACTTAAAAGTTTGGTCTTTCCTTTCCAGACACACCACCCATGAAAACCTTGTAAAGTCGTCGGTGACCACAAGACAGTATAAGTCTCCACTAATGCTTTCCACATTGACAGGTCCAAAAAGGTCCATGTGGAGCCTTTCGAGCGGTACCCTGATTGAATTCAACAGCTTCTGTGGATGTGACTTCTTCGTCTGCTTTCCTTTCTTGCATTCTACACAATCATCATTTAAATGAAAATTTTTCAAATTTACACCTTCAACTAAATCATTTTGTACAAGAAAGTTCATTTTTCTGACATGAATGTGGCCCATCTTTCGATGCCACATTATCGACTCTTTTTCAGTTGCTTTAGATTTTGAGACAAAACATTGTTTTTGATAATATGTTGTTGTTGCGACACTCATATCAAGAATATATAAATTATTTTCTCGTGGAACTCGCAACAACACCATATCCTCAGGAATTTTAAAACCAGGTTTTAAGACAAGACATTCATTTTTAGTGAAATGTACGGTAAAAGACTTGTCACAGATCTGTGAGATACTCAGCAGATTGTTTTCAAGTTCTATTATGTAGTTCACTTTTTCAAACGATATAACTCCATTCGTCAGAGTTCCTTGACCAACTATTCTTCCACCGTGATTCCCAGCAAATCCCACATATCCTCCATTGAGAGATTTGACGTCATAGACCAATGCTAGCATTCCGGTCATGTGCCTTGAAGCTCCGCTGTCCATGATCCATTTCTAGATAAACGACCTCGGCAGCCCCTTCAACCATTAAAGCAATTTATTCAAACAATGACGCCCATGATTTCTTTACATTCGGAATACTCCCAAACACAAAATCACAATCTTCTTCAACTTTCGGAATACTAAAAATGACATTTGGGACCACAGGTTTGACTTTTGATTTTAAATCTTCCTTCTTAATCGGTGGAAATTCTTCAAGTAACTTATCAAGTTCAAATTCAAGTTTATCCACATCATTTTCAAAAACTTTTGGTTTAGTTTTCAAAACACTTTCCATCTTTTTCTCTTCAACTGATGATTTTGGTTTCACCACCCAAGATTGATTCTCAAAAACTTTCATTTTTGGATAAATCTTTGAAGTCTTTTGGACTTTCGAAGATTCGCCAACCTCAAAAGTTGATTTTGGTTTTTCTTCGGACTTTAGAGATTCACCTCTTTTTAGAATACAAACCGGTGAAATCATTGGTTTTTTATCCTTATCATCAGTTGGAGTTTTAGGTTTTGGTTTTTCCAAAACAGGTTTCTTGAAAATGGGTTTTTCAATCTTTTTGGTGCATTGTTTCGCCATATGACCTATTTCATTGCAGCGGTAACAAACTCTTTTGTCATACTCAACAAAAGTAGATTTGTAGGTCTCTTCTTTCAGCTTTTTCGCTGCATTGAAATCGTCAATAGCTTTTTGACTGAAAATATACGCCTTTTCATCAACAAAGTTCATTCCTGCCACAAAAACATCATTCATCTTTTCCTTTGGCTTTACCTCCTTTTTAGCCATTTTCTTTTCAAAACCAATACCTTTTTTTTTTAAATTGTTTCCATTTCTCTTGTTAGACCCATTGTTACCCACCCAATTTTTCTTTCCAGAGTTGTTAGGTTGTTGAGTTACACAAGACTTTTTAGGTTTTGAAAATAACTCTTTGTTGTTTACCTCAGAAATGTCAATCTCAACCAATTTAAACACCTTCTTAACATTCTCAATTTTGGCATTTTGAATTGGATACTCAAAATCAGAATAGAGTTTGTCAGTTCCGATCATTGTGTACACCACCATGATCGAATCATCATTCACAACTTTATCTGATTTTGGTATAAACTTGTCTAAGAAATTGCCATCTTCTTCAGAATCAGAAATGGAGTTTTCAAAATGAGTTTTTACAGTATCAAACTCCGAGTTATCACTTTCTTCATCTAACACTTGGTCAACGATGGTTTTGATTACCTGTGACTCATTATCAGTGTCGGACGGAGAGAATGTAACATCAATATTCTCAGGCAACTCATTCTCAATGGTTCTCAATTTGAGGTTCAAAGTGGCTTCCACCCCATCTGGATACTTCTGTGTGTAATGATTCCACATTAGGGGTGGAACACTGTTAAAGGCAGGTGTTGCATCTGGTTGTCGCGGGACAATCTGATCAATCACATATGAAGATGCAACATAACTCATCAATTTCTTATCAATTCTTTCATTCTCAATTTTTGTTAATTCTAATTCTTTTTTCAATGAAGCAATTGTGTCCAAATGAAAGTTGATTTCCTTTTGTTTATCTAAAACTGTTGATTTTAACAATCTTGTGGCTCTATCGTTTTCAAGACTCTCCTTTTGAATCATTTTGATAGATCTAGCCAACGTGTCATAAGCTTCTTTTGCTTCACTTAGATCAAATTTAATCGCATCAGTGTATTGTTTCATTTCCTGAAACTTTTTGTCTTTTTCAAGACATTCCATGCATGGTTTTGAATAGTTTTTGCATGAAGTTTCAGAAATTGAATCAATCTTTTCAATAGTCTTTTCCTCTTGATCAATTTTAACATCCTGTTTACTGACACCATCAGACTCTGACTCAGACACTGCTTCTGATTTGATCTCCTCCTTTTCGGATTTCCCGTCAGACTCCTTTTGACCTAACTCTATTTGACCGACACGTTTTCAACTGACTCAGTATCAACAGACTCTGGTTTTACAGATTCTATGTCTACCTCTTTCAATTTTGCCATTAATGCTTTGTCAGCAATCTCTTTCAGTGTCTCTTCAGTCATTTCTTTGGAGACATCAATAATCTCTTCAACCGGAGCTTTATCAACGTCATACTGTGGGCAAAATCCGGTTGTTGGTTCACTGAAAAAACCTGCAAAAGAATCAAACACATTAGGAGGCATAATTGATTTTAAAGAACTAGCTAAAACCTCCTGTTCAGATTGATAATAATAGACTTCTGCAGCAATTTCTTCGAGATCAACCGAACTTTCTTCAGACACATCTTCACTAACAACCTCTGTTTCAACAACACTCTCAGACACCTCCACAATCTCAGCCATCATTACTCTACCCTCACTGCCCGGGATATACTTGTCCCAACTGAACCCTTCAGATACCTTCTCATCATCTTGGCTGACAATAAGAGCTTTTTCCGGCTTATTTTCGATCTGAGGTCTTTGAACAACAGGTTGTTGATTTGTCTTGTGATAGATCGCCTGTCTGTAGTAATCATTTGTAAATGGATTTTGGTTGTTGTTGACCTCTCTATTCGGACAATCCCGCTTAAAATGCCCCTTCTCTTTACATCTGAAACAAGTCACTTTGGACTTATCAAAACCAAGCTTTTGATCCGGTCCTGACAAACTGTTTCGACCCGTAATTTCCATAAACCTTTGGGCTCTTCTTACCAAACTAGCCATTCCCCATTTTATGTCAATCAGCTCTAGCTCCTCTGGATCGATTTGGTCGTAATCCTCCTTTGTCATGTCTGGATTACCGATCCTTCCAGCTACCAAACTCTCATATGACTCAAGAACGGAAGCTAACAGTGCGATGTGTTGCTTTGCAGCTGCTTCTGTAAACTCTTGTCCATTTTTGATGTTTACAGCAATGTTACACTTTATCCCAGAAACATAACCCTGATTGTTCGAGCTTGATGAACTTTGTGGAGACATATGTTCTGAAGTCTTGGGATTTGGCTCATAACTTGTAAACGGTGAAGGCTTGTTGTTGCTTGATGTACTAGACGAAGCACCGGATGTTAAATCTGCACTAAACCCTATTTGAATCTTTGGGCTTAGATTCGTTGTTGCCGGAGAACTGCCTTTGTAATATAGTGAAACATCCTGTTGAACATTTGCAGAATTCATCTTTCTGATCTTCACCAGTTCAAGCTCATGTGCCTCGATCTTCTCAATGAACGAACTAAGGTTGAGATTAACATAATCTGAATTGTTTTTCATCACCAGTAAATAAGTACCCCATTCATCATATGGCAATGCATCTGCCAATTTATCGATCCACTCCTCATTAGTCTTGGTTATCTCCAATCTCCCCATCTCCACAACTAGATGGCAGTATCTTTCAATCAATTGTTTTGTTGTTTCACCCTTTATACCAGTGAAGATGTCAAACTCTTTCTTTATCAAAGCCTTTTTACTTTTGATCATGGACACACTCCCGAGAAACTTTATTCTCAACGACTGCCAAATGGATTGTTAATTATCCTCATGCTGCAACAATACCAAGATATCTTCTTTAATGGCCTGTTGTAGAATACTCATCATCTTCTTCTCTGCCTTAAAATCTTCTTGTTCAGTTTGTGTCAAACTGCCAATCGACTTCACAAGATTTAAACCATCTTTCGGAGGAACATATTTTGATTCAATCTTCATCCAGCATTCAAAGTGATCTGCTTGAACCCATGTCTTAAACCTTCCAGACCAACTTGAATACTCGTCAATATTCATCAACTTAGGAGGTTTCTGCATCGTCCCAAGTTCATTCTCCATATTCACGTTTTGCACAATACTGGCCGGGTTTTGTGCTGCTGTCATTCCCCCACCGGCAAAGAAGTTATAAAAATCTTGATTGTCCATTTTACGAATTTTTTTTTCAAGTTTTCAAAACAGGTCACTTTCAAACGAAATTAGCTTTTCACACAAATCAGACTTTCAAACGGAATTACGAACAATATGGACTTTCAAACGAAATTAGATCTTCAAGCGGGATTACTTTTCAAACGAGATTACACCTTCAAGAGAAATCAGGTGTCATCTCAAACGGAATTAACCAAAAACCTATTTTCAAGCGGAATTAGCCAAGTTTTTCAAACGGAATTACCTTTTCAAAAGGAATAAGTAATTTCGTTTGAAATTACATCAATTTTTCAAGCGGAATCAGTTATTTCAAGCGAAATAACATCATTTTTTCAAACGGAATCACTTGGCTCGATCAAACGGAATTAGGTTTTTGGTCCATTTTTGTCACTTTTACTTTGAATTTTGATCTTATTCTCTCAAGGGTTTGTTAAAACAGTATTTTACACACAATATCATAAAATCATCCATTTTGTCCGTTAAATTGTCCAGAAGTCCAAGAAAGTGTAGAAAAAGGCACTGATTCAAGTGTATTGGCTCATAACTGGCTCTGATACCAATTGTAGGATCGTTTTACCGACCAAATGAGTCAATCAGAGGCAATACACAACTGTTTGAGAGACGGAAACAAACAAACAGTCTAGAATGAGTAAGAAATTGAGTAGAAAACAGAGTATATCACTTTAAACTAGCTTCTCATTCAATAATAGACTTGATTACACAGCGGAATTTCAGCAGCACTTCGTGACACACTACGTAATTCCGTTTGAAATGAGAAGCACACATCACCTATATATAGGCTAGGTGATTCCGTTTGAAATGACACTTTGTCATTTCAAGCGAAATTACCACAAAACTTCATAAAATTACATTCAGATCCCTAAAATTTACATATTTGACACTTTTGACCCCTATACATCATGACCTAGACTTAAGACGTAGGCTATAGACATCGTGCACCAACAATTTCCGTTTTGTGTTCTAGGTAGCCCAGTGACAAAATCCATGGCGATTTGTTCCCATTTCCACATAGGTATTTCTGGTTGCTGAAGTAGGCCTGAGGGTTTTTGATACTCCACCTTGACCTTTGAACAAGTCAAACATTTACTTACATAAGTTGAGATGTGGGCCTTCATCTTCGGCCACCAATACAAAACCTTGAGATCCTGATACATTTTATCCGAACCCGGATGAACAGAGTACCGAGACTTGTGCGTTTCGTCCATCACAAGCTCCCTAAGGTTACCAAATAAAGGAATCCATATACGCTCCATGAAGTAGAGAATACCATCCGATCTCTCTACAAGCCGTTTTTCCATGCCCCTTAAGTATTCTGCTTCGATGTTTTCCTCTTTCAACGCTTCAGTTTGTGCAAAACGTATCTTATTTGGGAGGTTCGAGTGAATGGTGAGCTGCAAGGCGCGAACACGTTTGGGTTTTATTTCCTTTCGACTAAGGGAATCAGCTACAACGTTAGCCTTTCCTGGATGATACTTGATTGCACAGTCGTAGTCATTTAGGAGTTCTACCTAGCGACGCTGTCGCATATTCAATTCCTTCTGGTCGAATATTTGCTGAAGGCTCTTGTGGTCGGTATAAATAATGCATTTAGTACCATACAAGTAATGCCTCCAGATTTTGAGCGCAAACACCACGACCCCCAACTCCAAGTCGTGAGTCATGTAATTCTTTTCATGGACCTTCAACTGTCGAGAGGCGTAGGCTATAACTTTCTCGCGTTGCATTAGCACACAACCTAGACTTTGAATAGAGGTGTCACAATACACTACAAAATCTTCAGTACCCTCTGGTACAGACAAAATTGGTGCACTGCAAAGCTTCTGCTTTAGAAGCTGAAAGGCGTCTTCTTGTTTCGTCCCCCAGGTATAAACTACACCCTTCTGTGTCAGAGCAATGAGAGGTTGAGCGATCTTTGAAAAACCCTCAATAAATATTCGATAGTACCCAGCTAGACCAAGAAATTGTCGTACCTCCGAAGGGTTCTTTGGTGTTGCCCAATTCTTGATTGAGTCGATCTTAGCAGGATCCTCATGTATCCCCATTTCGTTAACGATGTGGCCGAGGAAGTGTACTTCTCGAATCCAGAAGTCACACTTAGAAAATTTCGCTTAAAGCTGCTCCTTCCTCAGAAGCTCCAAGATAAGACGCAAATGCCGCTCGTAGTCCTTCTTGCTCTTAGAATAGATCAGAATGTCATCGATAAACACGATGACAAAATCGTCAAGGTAAGGTTTACATACGCGGTTCATGAGATCCATAAATACCGCTGGTGCGTTAGTTAACCCAAATGGCATGACTAAAAACTCGTAATGGCCGTACCGTGTGCGGAAAGCTGTTTTTGGAACATCCTCCTCTCGGACTCTCATCTGATGATAGCCCGATCTTAGATCAATCTTCGAGTAAAAGCTCGACCCTTGCAACTGGTCGAACAGGTCGTTAATGCGAGGCAAATGATAACGATTCTTGACCGTTACCTTGTTGAGTTCTCGATAGTCAATACACATGCGAAAAGACCCGTCCTTCTTCTTCATAAACAGAACTGGGGCTCCCCAAGGTGAAGAACTAGGTCGGATAAAGCCCCTATCCAACAGTTCTTGAAGTTGGTTTGATAACTCTTGCAACTCCCCCGGTGCAAGACGATATGGTGCGCGAGCAATTGGAGCTGCTCCTGGTGTAAGGTCAATGTGGAACTCCACCTGACGATGTGGAGGTAAACCTGGAAGTTCCTCGGGAAAAACGTCAGGAAACTCCCGTACGACTGGTATATCATCGACTTTCTTCTCTTCAGGCCGAGTATCAGTAACAAGCGCAAGAATAGCAGGGTAGCCCTTTCGTAAACATTTCTGGGCTTTCATGGATGAGATGATGTTGACGGTTGCACCGCTTTGTTGACCCTGGATAGATATTGGTGCCCCGCTAGGGAGGGGTACACGCACAATCTTCTCCTTGCAAAGTATGTCTGCTCCGTGTTTGGACAACCAGTCCATACCAATGACTATATCAAAACTACCAAGGGTGATGGGAAGAAGGTCAATGTCGAACACTTGACCTAGGAGATCGAGTTTACAACCTAAGAATACATGTGTGGCTTCTATCGATTTGCCATAAGCTAATTCCACTACATGCTTGTTTACAAGAGGCGCAGGGGTCAACCCTAGCTGACGACTAAATCCCAAAGATACATAACTCCAGTCGGCACCAGAGTCGAATAATACAGAAGCAATAATACCATTAACAGAGAACGTACTGGTCACGACGTTGCCATCGTTCCTTGCATCGCCTGCCCCAATAGTGAACGCCCTACCGCGAGCGCCATTCCCACCGTTATTCCCATTGTTGTTGTTTCCCGTGTTGTTGTTTTGTTCTGGTGATTACCCCCATTGTTAGTGTTGGCATTCTGATTCAATTGCGGGCAATCCTTCTTGAAATGTCCTTCACTACCGCACTGATAGCATCCCCTATTATTGCCGCGATTCTGCTGAGGTTGCTGCCTCTGTTGCTGTTGTTGAGGTTGTTGTTGTTGCTGCTTGGGATGTGGAGCCCTACAATCCTTCGCCATGTGACCCAGCTTGTCACACCTTTGACATGCCCGACTACACTGGCCATAGTGATGGAAACCACACTTATTGCACTTCGGCTGTTTCCCTGCGTAACCGGAAGTCTGGCTGTGGTTCTGATTCTGATTAACTGAAGACGATTGACTAAAGCTGCGGCTGTTGTTGTTATCGGGCCTCTTTTGCGACTGATTCGAGTTTCTTGACTTATCTGCGTCGTTCCACTTACGCTTGTTGTCAGTGGTGGGGGTGGCAGCAGTAGCAGTAATAGCAGTAGTAGCAGCAATACGGGGTGGCAGCGAGCCACGCTCCACCTCCTAATCAGTAATCTTGTGAGCCAATCTGATAATCCGGGGCAAGTCGTTGAGATTTGCTGCAGTGACTAACCCCTTAACTGCTGGTGCCAATCCCTTAATGTAGAGCTCGATCCTGCGAGGTGGTGGTCGAGATAAGTTCGGACACATGTTTGTCAGCTCGTGAGATCGTTTCGTATAGGCCTCGATCTCAGATCCTTCCATTTTCAGGTTATAGTACTCGTTTTCCAACTTTTGAATTTCATCCCGAGGGCAGTACACTTCCCGAATCAGCTCTTTAAAATCATCCCAAGTGGCGTGTTTGCGATTTCGACGCCCAACATCTGCATCTAAGCATTCCACCAGGTCAAAGCACCGTCCTCCAAGGTTCCAGAAGCAAACTTCACCCTGTCCCCCTCTGGACAGTTACACATAGCAAAAACAGATTCGGCTTTCTCGAAACAACGGAGTAGTCCCACGGGACCTTTAGCTCCACTGAAAGTTTGGGGCTTGCAATCCATGAAAGTTTTGAACATACACACATGCGGATTGTTCTGGTTTTGATTCGCTTGGAGACCTAAGGATGAGAGAAAATACAGTACACGGGTAAGAATTGGGTACGCGACACGAGAATAATGAATAATTGGTACATATCGTACCAGCTTGATAGGCTGCCAAAGCCTCAGCCACATGGGTGTTAATGAGGTTTGCCAACTCAGCCTGAGTCATAGCAACGTGTCCACGTCCATGGCCTCGTTCGCTCATGATTCTATATAAGAAGAGGGAACAAGTTTAAGAATCGAGATAAGGTAGGAGTCAAACCTCACGTTGACATCTACAAACTACAAAGTTTACACCAAACAACAGGGCAGAACCCTTCTCACACTCGTTAAGCCTCACTGGGACTCACATGCACCTCACGTTATTATTATGTGTGCACCCGTAATAATAAGGCAATTTGCATGCTTATCTCAGTGCCTCTTAACTTGCGCTAAAAGTTTCCCCACATTCAAAAAGCAATAACGGAAGAGATTACAGGACTAAAGATCACAAAAGTCGAAGAGTAGTGTCACACTATCGAACTTTACTAAAGCATGCAGAACAGGTAATCACATCATGGTATCTAGTATGTAGTTTCATGCAAATCATGAGTGTGTGACTGCTAAACAAGTAATGCATAAAGTAAACAGAGAAGGAACCTTGCAATCTGGAGCTTAGTGTCATGGTCGTTTTCAATACTGTTTGGTTATAGTCTGGTTTTATGAAAACGTTTTAAAACCTAGTTCACTATAACCAGTGGCTCTGATACCAAACTGTCACACCCCCAAAAATACCACAAGCGAAACCACCCGCAAGGCGTGTGACGTACCAGGATCTAGCCACTAATCACATTGAACCATAGGTATATAAAATAAAATAAAACCTTTTATTAAATGAAATTGTCAAATTCAAACACCATTTAATAAAGTCAACATGTTCAGTGAAAGCATAGTTGTTTAAATAAAAGTGTTCAACATTGCAACATTAAGAAGCGTCCAAGTGCCACGACCCATGACCACTCCAGCTTCCCAGACAGCAAGTTCCATAACAGTGTACCTAAGGACCTGCAAGCATGCAGAAAGAAGTGTATCAGACACGCTGGTGAGTTCACAGTTTGCTTAAACCGTTTAATACCAAGTAGTGATTTATGATTTGTTAAGTTGATAATTACTCGATACCGCAGACGGCCCTTTTTTTGCCCTTCCCCAATGCTCTATCAAACATTGGTCATGATTTAAAGTTATTAGTTCACGCCCGTCCTATTCAGGTACGTCGTGAGGGTACCAAATCTAATAGCGCTATCAACTAATAACCCCGTTGCCCTACAAGCAACTAACCCGGTAGTATGATGGGACTTAAGTGATAGAAAGTGAGTGTATTATCCAACATTAACGTTTACCGAAAACCGTTGCATATCCCCTGTTGTAACACCTGTGTCATTTCAACCATCAAACAAATTCCAAACCAATGAAATAATGTATTTCATACTTTGGACTTGTATAAATATGTGTATCTTTTGCACATATCAACTCGTGTTCGATTTCAAGCTCTAAATCGCTTTCTGGAAGGTTATACACGCACTGATGCGTAAATATAACCAGTTTAATGCAACGAACACTCCGGAATAGTGAAATAGGCTTAACATACCTTAAATAACCTTTACATAACTTAGATATAAGTTTTGGAAGGTTTGGTGTGGTGAAATCAAAGTTTAATCGCTTACAGGGACTAAAGTTGACAAACTGCGAAAGTATGCCAATTTGAACTGTAACAGACCTTCCGGAACATGACCATAAGTTAAACATACCATAAATATCCTTTACATAGCTTAGAAATAGGCTTTGAGGGGTTCGGTGTGCTAAAATAAACTTTTGGGTCATTCAGGGACTAAAAGTGTCAAAAAGTGCACAAGTTTGCATTTTCGCGCATAACTTACGTTCTGAATACATCCGGACATCCAAAAATTTATGTAAGCACTAAAATATTTTATTTTAGTGTTCGCCATAAGAAAATCCATTCGTCGCGTCATTTGGTTCGTTTTTCGCATTCGGGACCAGATTCGATGTATTAGCCGTTGTTTAATTCACAACCACACATTCTAAACTTGCTTAGTCAGCGGATAAGGATGGAATTTTGGCACCATGACTTTGCAACACATGTATGGATGGAATTTAAACACCTAAACACCATGACATTGCAACACATGTATGGATGGAATTTAAACACCTAAACACCATGACATTTCAACACATGTATGGATGGAATTTAAACACCTAAACACCATGACATTGCAACACATGTATGGATGGAATTTAAACACCTAAACACCATGACATTTCAACACATGTATGGATGGAATTTAAACACCTAAACACCATGACATTTCAACACATGTACGGATGGGATTAAGGCACGTTTTCCATGAAACGATCTTAACGGTTCGGGTATTCCTATAAATACCCATCCACCCCCATTGCTAAAATCACTAGAACTTTGATTTGAGAAACTCTAAGTTGAAACTATTGTTTCATACCTGAGATTTTTGAATCGAGGTTAGCATTCGGGGACCCTTCGTAAGTCTTCTTTCGTTCTTTTCCTTATTTTATTGCTTTTCGAGTCAGAAAGTCAAACTTTGTTTGACTTTCAGCGTTGACCAGTAATGGTCAATGCGAAGTTCGTTTGAACTTCGCAACGTGAGTGTAATCACGTTGGTTATAGTCCCTTGGGACTATGCCTACTGATTACCACGTTGTCTAGGGTCGTAGGGTAAGCGATCTGATGAATCGCTTATACCTCGAACCCGACCCAGTTTGGTCGATCATTAGGATCCGACCAAACACATTAGGTGACCATAGTAGGTAGGGAATAACCTTCCGAGGTTATACCCTATGGTCGCATCGTTTAAGTAGTTGTATGATAGGTAGTTTATATGCCTTAGGTAAATTACCAGAATACCCTTTTCATGTATAATTGGTAATTAAGCATATGTAACCTAAACCTTTGTCACATAACTGATTATGTAATATGTTTAGGCATATAACACTTGTCATAGGGCTAGTTAGGCGGTCCGAACGCATAAGCTACCTAAACGGGTCGTAATGGGTCGAAATCACTCAGGTTAAGTTTCATTTAGTATGTAGGCTTTGTTAAACCAAATGACACGAGTCTCTACACTCGTTTGGTTTACAAACCCTAATGCTACCCAATCTTCCGATCTAGGTCCGGTTTATTAACATAGTTACCTATACTAGGTGCCGTTTGATATCCGCGATCTCTAGCATTGTTTAGTTGTCACTCCAGAACTACTGAGCAATCTCAGGTGAGTACATAGAACCCCCTCTTTTAAATGTTTTCAAGGTGTTTATGTGAGTACATAGACCCCTCTTTTACTGTTTTCCAAACTGATTTGGGGTGGAACACATGTGCCTACTTGTTACTTTCGTGCTTTCCTGTTTTCACATCATATACCTGCTATGTTCGTTAGTACATTATAGTACATGATTTCAATACATTTTATGCTATGTATGTCCATTATGTGCATACTTAGTACATTGTTTTACATTGCTTTTCTGTTGCATATGCTTATCCAGCATATGAACACATTATACTACATATTGAACCGTTGTAAACATTTGACTATGTGAACCGTTGTAATCATTTGACTATGTGATCCGTTGATATCTGTGAACCGTTTGTACCTGTGAACCGTTTGTATCTGTGAACCGTTTGTACTCTGTGAACCGTCTGTATCTATGAACCGTTTGTATCTGTGAACCGCGTGAACCGTATTTGACCATACATAAACATTTCTACAACTGTTAAACATTACTTTGGCGTTTTGGTTTGATTAAGTGATTAAGTAACGATGCGTGTGTAATATGATACAAGCATGGTGGATACGCCGCTGGTACTTCCTATATATAAGTGTTTGTATAGTATTCCATATCGTAGCGTTATTTGAATCATTTCAGTTTGAGACATAGAACATTTTATACAAATAACATACTTTTCACAAGACATTGTTTTACAAACAACTTATCTTATACAAACTCATCTTACATGGTTATTTATTTAACCATACATTATTTACTTATTTATACATATCATCTGAACTCATTGTTTTTCAAATGATTTACAAAACAAAGCAAATTACAAGGTTTATGACTAGACATTTTCTCAAACATAAGTCATGAAACCCATTTTCACAAAACCTATGTATCTCACAGGCATTTTTATGCTGACGTACCTATTTTCACATGTGTTTTTCAGGAGCTGTTGCATAAGATGTTCAAGATACACATAGGCAGACTTGGGCTTTAGTGACAATAAAAGATGCAAGACTAGTTAATTATGTTGTATTTCTTTGTTTGTTAAGATATTGTAACACCTTTAATCAATAAAACGAAACTTCAATTGCCATGGATTTGAAACAATTAATTCTGTTACAACACTCCCCGACGTTTCCGCCACGTTTGGTTGTCCTACGTGGTCGGGGTGTGACAGAAAAGTGGTATCAGAGCCAATGGTTATAGGGAATTAGGTTATTAGTAATGCTTTGACCTAGTCTATAACCTTCCTAGGACCCTAACGCGAGTTTACTTGCGTTTAGTCATAAAACAATACCGTCACCTATCCTTAGGCGACGACCACAACAAGAACATAAATTTCAAAACCGCTTTGAAAACTAATCATCTGTTCTAGGATGATTGATTACAAGGTTTTGAACCCTCTATTGTAAGGTTTTGAACCCTCTATTATATGGTTTTGAACCCCTTTGAGTTTTCAAAATCTCGTCAAGGTTTTGGTTTTTAAAAAATGTGAACACGTGCAAACTGGAAGGGTGAATGCCTGTATTCTGAGTTTTCTGTCTAGGCAAGCACTTCGTATACATCTCAACCAGACGCGAGACCAGTTGTGCTTACCTGGGAATTCTTGGGATGAGTGTTCACTTATAGGCGAGTATGTCTTCGCGATACATTATTTTTGACCTATTTACTTTGATTATTCACCGAGGTCGTTTGTTGCTTTGTAGTAACAAACAAATGACCACTACCCTTGCTTTCATCAGATTTGCTTCATCTCATTCATTTCGTCTAATTCTCTCACTCGTTTCCTTTCATGTTCTCCTCTTTTAGAATGCCTCCACGACGCGAAAATCCAGTATCTGTTGACGAGCTGGCAGCTGTCATTACACAGCAAATGACTGCTGCAATCCCGATCATCGTTGCCCAATGTCACCAAGCTATCAACAACAATAATGCCCCATGCAACTTCAAGACGTTCAACTCGGCTAAGCCATCAAAGTTTTCTGGGTCTCAAGGAGCGACTGCACTTCTGCAATGGTTCGAGAGTCTAGAGAGCACTTTCAGGCATGTTCAATGTCCAAACGAGCGAAAGGTAGATTTTGCATCTAGTGTCTTCGAGAAACGAGCTTTGACATGGTGGAACGGTGTGGTGAGAGATAGGGGTGCCGAAGTGGCACTGGCCCAAACTTGGGAAGAACTTCGAGCACTGATGATGAAGGAATTCTGTCCTCGTCACGAGATCAGGGCATTGGAAAGGGAATTCGATGACCTTAAGCAAGACAGCGGCGAACATCGAGCATACACTGATCGATATGAGGAGCTGAGCCTGTTGTGTCCTACCATGGTTACGCCTTTGGATAAGGCGATCGAAAAGTACATTGATGGTCTCCCTGACTCAGTTCAAGACATTGTTACTGGTAGTAACCCCACTACGGTTAGGCAGGCCATTGAGCTATCTACAACTCTGACTGAATCTCAGATCAGGAAACGTAAGCTTTTCCGGAAGGGTGACAAGAAACCAGTCGAGGAATCGAAACCAATCGAGGAATCAAAGACCATGGATGAGCAGACTGGATCCCTTGAGCGGTCAAAGAAGCAAAAGGCTTCTCAGAACTTCGCCATGGTCGCTCACAATGGTCAAGCCGTCCTCAACCAACCAGCTCAACCCCCTGCCAGGAAACCCTACAACGGAACTGCACCCTTGTGCAACCAATGTGGCCTACATCATCATGCTGGGGTGAAGTGCCGCACATGCCAAGTTTGCGGACTTATAGGTCATACAGCTAGGGTTTGCCCAACCGCAGCTGCACCAAATCAAGCTGGCAACAATCCTGCTCAAGCTCGTTTTCCACCGGGATCTTGCTACAACTGTGGCGAGATGGGCCATTTTCGTAGGAATTGCCCAAGGCTTGCTAATGCAAATCCAGCGCAGGGATGAGCATATGATCAACCAGAAGACAACATCGTTTAGAAATAATCACGTCTTATGTATTATTTTCTTTTGTTGTCAAGATCCAAGAAAACAGTTGTTATCGTTGTTTATAAATAAATCTTTTATTTACATTACAATGTATTTATGTGATTGTATGTATAAACAACATATCCCCTACAATACCGACAATCAAGGAACCGCATTCCTTGAAGAACAGACTACTCCCAAAATTTCTTCCATTGTATGATCTCTTGCGTTTTTCACGAAAATCCTAAGTACCCGTTTCTTCCAAGAGAAACGAAGTACAAGGTGCCAAGTTAATTGCAATCAATAACAAGACAATAACAATTAAACAACTATGTGATTATGTGCTTATGAACATTACAAGACAAAATGTGCGGACTATGCAAGGAATTACGTAATTATGGATGCATACATAATTATGGAATTTAGTGCACAGAAACCACAGCGAGCTTTGTCATGTACCTAGAAGTTAACCCTATTCATTTCCAATTCTGATGAAGTATCCGTTGAGGAAAAATGAACTAGCTGTTCATTTTTCACTTCTGAAGAATATCCGTTGAGGAAATGAATATCCGTTTATCCTTCATTTCCAATTCTGAAGAATAACCGTTGAGGAAAATGACTCCGTTTGTGCATTTTCGTTCTGAAGAGTATCCGTCGAGGGAAATGAATATCCGTTTATCCTTCATTTCCAATTCTGAAGAATAACCGTTGAGGAAAATGACTCCGTTTGTGCATTTTCGTTCTGAAGAGTATCCGTCGAGGGAAATGAATATCCGTTTATTTAATCCTTCATTTCCAAACCTGAGGAAACAACCGTTGAAAATGACTCCGTTAGTTCATTTTCGTTTCTGAAGATTATCCGTTGAGGAAATGAACATCCGTTTGTCTATCATTTTCATTTCCGTTTCTGAGGAAGCAACCGTTGAAAATGACTCCGTTAGTTCATTTTCGTTTCTGAAGATTATCCGTTGAGGAAATGAACATCCGTTTGTCTATCATCTTCATTTCCGAACCTGAGGAAACAACCGTTGAAAATGACTCCGTTAGTTCATTTTCGTTTCTGAAGATTATCCGTTGAGGAAATGAACATCCGTTTGTCTATCATTTTCATTTCCGTTTCTGAGGAAGCAACCGTTGAAAATGACTCTGTTGTTCATTTTCGTTTCTGAAGAATTGTCCGTTGAGGAAATGAATATCCGTTTGTCTATCATCCTTCATTTCCGAACCTGAGGAAACAACCGATGAAAATGACTCTGTTAGTTCATTTTCGTTTCTGAAGATTTTCCGTTGAGGAAATGAATATCCGTTGTTTAATCCTTCATTTCCGTTTCTGAGGAAGCATCTGTTGAAAATGACTCCGTTTGTTCATTTTCGTTTCTGAAGATTTTCCGTTAAGGAAATGGATCCCCGTTTGTTTATTCCTTCATTTCCGCTTCTGAAGAATACTCGTTGAGGAAAATGACTCCGTTTGTTCATTTTCGTTCTGAAGAATATCCGTTAAGGAAATGACAGGATTATGCTTTACATATCTCTGGTGGTTATCTGACACAAAGTCACAAATAGACTCCTACGAATTAATTTCGGGACGAAATTTCCTAAAGTAGGGGAGACTGTAACACCTGTGTCATTTCAACCATCAAACAAATTCCAAACCAATGAAATAATGTATTTCATACTTTGGACTTGTATAAATATGTGTATCTTTTGCACATATCAACTCGTGTTCGATTTCAAGCTCTAAATCGCTTTCTGGAAGGTTATACACGCACTGATGCGTAAATATAACCAGTTTAATGCAACGAACACTCCAGAATAGTGAAATAGGCTTAACATACCTTAAATAACCTTTACATAACTTAGATATAAGTTTTGGAAGGTTTGGTGTGCTGAAATCAAAGTTTAATCGCTTACAGGGACTAAAGTTGACAAACTGCGAAAGTATGCCAATTTGAACTGTAACAGACCTTCCGGAACATGACCATAAGTTAAACATACCATAAATATCCTTTACATAGCTTAGAAATAGGCTTTGAGGGGTTCGGTGTGCTAAAATAAACTTTTGGGTCATTCAGGGACTAAAAGTGTCAAAAAGTGCACAAGTTTGCATTTTCGCGCATAACTTACGTTCTGAATACATCCGGACATCCAAAAATTTATGTAAGCACTAAAATATTTTATTTTAGTGTTCGCCATAAGAAAAATCCATTCGTCGCGTCATTTGGTTCGTTTTTCGCATTCGGGACCAGATTCGATGTATTAGCCGTTGTTTAATTCACAACCACACATTCTAAACTTGCTTAGTCAGCGGATAAGGATGGAATTTTGGCACCATGACTTTGCAACACATGTATGGATGGAATTTAAACACCTAAACACCATGACATTGCAACACATGTATGGATGGAATTTAAACACCTAAACACCATGACATTTCAACACATGTATGGATGGAATTTAAACACCTAAACACCATGACATTGCAACACATGTATGGATGGAATTTAAACACCTAAACACCATGACATTTCAACACATGTATGGATGGAATTTAAACACCTAAACACCATGACATTTCAACACATGTACGGATGGGATTAAGGCACGTTTTCCATGAAACGATCTTAACGGTTCGGGTATTCCTATAAATACCCATCCACCCCCATTGCTAAAATCACTAGAACTTTGATTTGAGAAACTCTAAGTTGAAACTATTGTTTCATACCTGAGATTTTTGAATCGAGGTTAGCATTCGGGGACCCTTCGTAAGTCTTCTTTCGTTCTTTTCCTTATTTTATTGCTTTTCGAGTCAGAAAGTCAAACTTTGTTTGACTTTCAGCGTTGACCAGTAATGGTCAATGCGAAGTTCGTTTGAACTTCGCAACGTGAGTGAAATCACGTTGGTTATAGTCCCTTGGGACTATGCCTACTGATTACCACGTTGTCTAGGGTCGTAGGGTAAGCGATCTGATGAATCGCTTATACCTCGAACCCGACCCAGTTTGGTCGATCATTAGGATCCGACCAAACACATTAGGTGACCATAGTAGGTAGGGAATAACCTTCCGAGGTTATACCCTATGGTCGCATCGTTTAAGTAGTTGTATGATAGGTAGTTTATATGCCTTAGGTAAATTACCAGAATACCCTTTTCATGTATAATTGGTAATTAAGCATATGTAACCTAAACCTTTGTCACATAACTGATTATGTAATATGTTTAGGCATATAACACTTGTCATAGGGCTAGTTAGGCGGTCCGAACGCGTTTCACGCGAACGACGCGTTAAAGTAGCATAAGCTACCTAAACGGGTCGTAATGGGTCGAAATCACTCAGGTTAAGTTTCATTTAGTATGTAGGCTTTGTTAAACCAAATGACACGAGTCTCTACACTCGTTTGGTTTACAAACCCTAATGCTACCCAATCTTCCGATCTAGGTCCGGTTTATTAACATAGTTACCTATACTAGGTGCCGTTTGATATCCGCGATCTCTAGCATTGTTTAGTTGTCACTCCAGAACTACTGAGCAATCTCAGGTGAGTACATAGAACCCCCTCTTTTAAATGTTTTTAAGGTGTTTATGTGAGTACATAGACCCCTCTTTTACTGTTTTCCAAACTGATTTGGGGTGGAACACATGTGCCTACTTGTTACTTTCGTGCTTTCCTGTTTTCACATCATATACCTGCTATGTTCGTTAGTACATTATAGTACATGATTTCAATACATTTTATGCTATGTATGTCCATTATGTGCATACTTAGTACATTGTTTTACATTGCTTTTCTGTTGCATATGCTTATCCAGCATATGAACACATTATACTACATATTGAACCGTTGTAAACATTTGACTATGTGAACCGTTGTAATCATTTGACTATGTGATCCGTTGATATCTGTGAACCGTTTGTACCTGTGAACCGTTTGTATCTGTGAACCGTTTGTACTCTGTGGACCGTCTGTATCTATGAACCGTTTGTATCTGTGAACCGCGTGAACCGTATTTGACCATACATAAACATTTCTACAACTGTTAAACATTACTTTGGCGTTTTGGTTTGATTAAGTGATTAAGTAACGATGCGTGTGTAATATGATACAAGCATGGTGGATACGCCGCTGGTACTTCCTATATATAAGTGTTTGTATGGTATTCCATATCGTAGCGTTATTTGAATCATTTCAGTTTGAGACATAGAACATTTTATACAAATAACATACTTTTCACAAGACATTGTTTTACAAACAACTTATCTTATACAAACTCATCTTACATGGTTATTTATTTAACCATACATTATTTACTTATTTATACATATCATCTGAACTCATTGTTTTTCAAATGATTTACAAAACAAAGCAAATTACAAGGTTTATGACTAAACATTTTCTCAAACATAAGTCATGAAACCTATTTTCACAAAACCTATGTATCTCACAGGCATTTTTATGCTGACGTACCTATTTTCACATGTGTTTTTCAGGAGCTGTTGCATAAGATGTTCAAGATACACATAGGCAGACTTGGGCTTTAGTGACAATAAAAGATGCAAGACTAGTTAATTATGTTGTATTTCTTTGTTTGTTAAGATATTGTAACACCTTTAATCAATAAAACGAAACTTCAATTGCCATGGATTTGAAACAATTAATTCTGTTACAACACTCCCCGACGTTTCCGCCACGTTTGGTTGTCCTACGTGGTCGGGGTGTGACACCTGTAAGGATATGCGTATGTGAAATCCGCCTCATATCCCCTGCAAGGATGTGGGTATTTGAAAACCCCCTCATATCCCCTACAAGGATATGAGTTTACGAAACTCCGTTTACAAATTTTGTCAGGTTGATTATCCCCACCGGACGCATGCTTGATTTGAGAGAAGTGAACTCACCTTGGTTTGCTCGGTATGATTAGTTACTTGGTCTCAGTTAATCAATCAAGCCTATGTATTCATGTATACGTAATCAATTTATGTTCGCATTGTACACGTATAAGTTTATAGTCGCAGTGTGCATTTAGAACAACAATCACTAGATAACACATAACAGTTATTCAAGCCCATGCAAAATCATACTTCACATATATGATTCATAATAAAACTTAACAGTTAATTGTGCTGCCCATAAAAGTTAATTCAATGTTCCTCAGTCTTCACTAACATCATTAATAGACAGTGACATAGTTATTCATTATCTTACGTGATCTAAACTACAGTCTATTGTGAACTACTCACTGGGCGGCGAAACTCCAAACGACGAAACACTAGGGTGTTTTGTCGGCAGAATGAGTGGCGAAAGTCTGGGGTGTTTCGTCGACAATGTGAGTGACGAAATACTAATGTGTTTCATCAAGATGTTAACAGTTTCATACATTTTCCCTAACTACAAACCGTAATTCCCGTAAACACAACCCATAATCCGAAATCGATCGAACCATAATATTCAATTAATTACCAATCGTGATCATACTATATTCATAGTAACAGTTTCCCCTCATCCTCATAAATCAATCTTAGACAATTCTAGGCATCACCAATTTCAATGTCACCATCTCACTTAACCATATACAACAATTAATACAATATAGATCCAAAAACAGGATTTTGATTCACACAGTGAACATGTGCAAATGCAAACTATCAAACCCTAGTTTACAGAATATGAAAGTATGATTTCTGACAAACCCTATATCCACAATAAGTCACAATCAACACAAAACAATCAAACAGTGAAACAAGCAGGTCTAGTCGAATGATCACATACTAACCGGTCGCAAGATGGAACTTGAAAGCGCTTCGAAAAGAATGACGTTTTCCGTCGAGTGCAAGGAAAGGGGAGGAGAGTCTAGGGTTTCGTTTATGGTAACCGTCATTTACCAATAAGTGCAAATACAAGGTAATTATAATTAAGTCACCACTGGGCGACCTCGGCGAAACCCCACTTCGACGAATGATGTATTCTTCGTCGGCTAGAGGTGTGACGAAAGTCCAATCTTTCGTCGAGCAGAGGTGTTGGCGAAATCCCTATATTTCGTCGAGCGTGGCTTGTGGCGAAACACAAATGTTTCGTTGAGTATGGTTTTTAACTTTTAAACAGTTCAAAACTAAACACATTAATCATATACTAAACCATAATGCAACACATTAATCATATACTAAATATGTACAAGTTATAATGCAATATGAATAATAAAAACACCAGTGCGAAACAAGTATCACGTCGAGGGAAGACCTTGAAAGTTCGGGTTGTCATAATTCCGGCGTCTCTTCGTCTCTGACAAGCACACCCGTAACCCCTACCTTCCTGTTTTACCGGTCGCACACACCCCTCGGTCATTCCGACGACTGCGACGTTGAGTTTTCCCGTCGATGATACAAGATGATGATGCTGACGACATCCTTGCTCGGTGGTGGGCGCAGTGACGTCCGACGACGGTGCACGGCGGCTTGTGGTGGCCGTCGATGGTTCTGACAACGCGTATCCACTCTCAATAAACTCCGGTGAGTAAAGATTTTGTGTGATATTCCTGGTTTCATTCAGAATTGTAACATTTTCAGTATGACACACTCTTATCAGTTAGTTTTTGGTGGTGATTTGTGTGGACCATGGTGGATGACGATGGTGATTTCTCATTTTTGCGACGATTGGAGGTGTTTGACAACTGAACCGTGTGGGTTAGGGCTGTTTGGGTCAGTTTTAATCTTGGTCAGGCACGGGTAGTTCGGTTCAGTCAAGTCGGGTCACGGTTCATGGTGTCAGATTGGGCATCGGTCTCAAGGCTTGGTACGAGTCAACTCAGCTGCGTTTCTGGTCAAACCCGGTTGACTCGGTCAACACCCGAGTCAACTCGGGTCAACAGATGGTTAACTAAGGTGAAACTCAGTCAATGGAAGGCTCGGTAAAGTTTAAACGTAGCAAATTATTAGTACGCTATTTTTAGATTGTTAGAAATACGCGAACCGAGCTCGAACCATCGTTTATTTAGTGAGTATACACGTTTAATTTTTGGCGCATTTTGACGAAAATTATATATACATATACTGTTTGATTGACAATTGTTGAGTTGTTGATAAGATAACGACAACTTGGGTTGTCGGGGTTATTCCAAAAACAGAGGAAACTCTATCCGTTTTTCCTAAAAACCAGTGGCACGAAACATAATTACGTTCTAAAAATGACATTTATCAACAATTCGAGTTTCTCTCAAGATAAAATATAGAGATATATTATTTTTGACGACGTTATAAGATTACAAAACCGATACGTAGTAAAATAAATGTAACACTTATAGTTATTTCAAACATCGATATTTCCGATATTTATTTAAAATAAACATAATTCTTTATGTTTATTTCAAACCTCAATATTCCGAACACTTTCTACAAGATAGATATAATGTTACATTTTTCTCGAACATCTATATTTCCGAACGTTTTTTTTACAAACAAACATAATGTCAATATTTATTTCAAACGCCCAAAAACTCGGATGTAATAACCCAAAATTTAAAAATCATTATTCTAGAAATAAAAGAATAATAATAATATATAATTATATTATGATCTATCTTTCTGCATATCAACCAAAACTATTATTATTATTTATAAATTATCCAATAGGAAACCCTAATTAAGACACCCAAGTAATTCTGCACAAACCTTAGAAATTTCAGAATTTTTAGAATCAGGATTAGGGCCCCTAAAACTCAGGGGGGGTATTTCCTACTTGATGATTATCCTAATAACTTGCTGTCGAAGTTAAAATTTTAAAATCTGTCGACTCAGCTAGGCTAGTCCCACACGTGGCCACCCTATACGGAGTTCATGACCCTTACGGGCCGTAAGTATTATTTGTTACGGTCCGTAAGCAAGGGCAAAATTCGGGTATAAATAGAGCAGTTTGGCACTCAATTTCTGGTGTTCATTCGACGAAGAAATTCGTTTCAGGCTTCGAGTTATCGTCTGATTATCACAATTTAGTATAGCGGGGTGCTGCAGAACAGGGTATTAATTCAATCGCTATTACGATTCAATGTCCGATCGATTAAAACTATCCGATAGATGTTTAAGTGCTGCTCAAATTGGGTTTATACTTTGTCATTCATTGTGATTTCGACTTGAATGTTTGAGTGCTGTTCGAAATCGGACTATACTCTGTCATTCGTTGTGAATCCGCTGGATGTTTAAGTATCGCACTTTGTCATTTGTTGTGAGGGTTTGATCTCGTGAGTTATCGTAAAAGCTGTATTAAGTTACTAACCCAGTCTGTGTGCATATTGTTTAAATTAGGTTAAAAGACTAATCAGTAGTCTAAACTCTGCCCGTATAAATCTGAAATATTATCACAAGGTAGCATCACTTTGAAATTACTAAGGTACGGATCCTTACCCCACTCCTTATTACTTCATATTCAAATTGTTATAAACCCATTAAATTCGTACACTCCTCACGTCTTTGATTATCGATTCATTTGACAGTCCGTTGAATTCTTATTCTAATCACAACTTTGGATTTAGCTTTAATGTCATGCGATAGTTTTCTGTTAATTGTACTCATTATCGCATGTTCCGATATATGTTAAGTTTTGTTATGAAAAATTATTTTGATAAGTTATGTGAATAAGACCATTTGTACTCTGTTACCCTGAGTATCGCTTCTCGTGGAGTGTCCCACGAGCATGTTGTTGCGGCATCGACATCATGTGCTCCACCCGTGACGGAGACATCAGTTCACGGCGTCTCTTAAGTACAAGTGTGGTACATAAGGCTATTAGGAGGCGTATGGATCGATCCTAGGATTTAAGTATAAGGAGGTGGATCACGGGTATGCCAACTCGCCATCTCATGTGATAATTATGTAGGAGTAGCTACCTGTGTATTGTCACGTTTTAAGTTTGCTCATGGGTACATCCGTATGATATGATTATGAAATTATGTTCTTGCATCGTATCCTTTTCGAATAAGGTTCCATCCGGATAACATTTCATATAAAGCGTTATTTGTTATTTGAGCCTATTATTCCATACTGAGCATTCGGCTCATTCCGTAAAATTTTTGTATATACAGGTCCGCATGTTACTTTGGGCAGGGAAAAGAGAGAAGAATAAAGCCTAGGAATAAATAGGAAGATGTTAGTAAAGCAAGTCGAATGTGTTCGCTTGTATATTAACCTTAAGTTTAGTTGTTATGTGGTTGTATCCTTGTCAAATAAATAAATGGAATTATGACTTTTGTTTATGATACTACTGTTATTGTGACACGTCAGCCCTTCCGGGTTGGGGTGTTACAACTATGGTATCAGAGCAAAGGCTCTTTCCTGTAGAAAAACTTGAAGATAGTAATTAAAACCTGTGAGGAATGGGTAGATATCTATGATAGGATTCAACTTGGTCTCTTATTTGGTTTAACTCCTATGTCTATTCGTATAGATATGCCTCCTCGTCGTCCACTACGTAGGAGTACTCGTACTAACCATGTACATAACAACACTTTTTCGAATGAGACTCCAGTTGATCCAAACGTAATTAATGCTATCAACCAGGCTGTTGCCGGGTTGCTTCCAAACCTGGTTGCTCAAACAGCTGAGGCCGTTATTCAACAAACTCGTCATCCAGAACGTAATAACACGAATCCAACCTCTGGTGAAGAAACTCGTGAGAATACCACGAACCATACTACTTATAGTATAGACATATGGATCGCTAAATTCCAAAAAAAAAGCCGAAATCCTTTAGTCATGCTACTAATCCAGTCGAAGCAAGAAACTGGATAGCTCATGTTGAAAAGATCTTCGGAGTTCTTGGAGTTCCGGAGCAATACAAAGTTAGATTGGCTACCTACAAACTTGAAGATGATGCACAAACTTGGTGGGAAGGATATAAGCAAGTCAAAGGAGGGGATGATTTTGACGCTAATCTTTCATGGGTCGACTTTCGTACTATCTTTTATGACAAGTATTTTTCTACCGCTGATAAAGAAGCTTATATCAGGGAGTATGCAGTGATTCGATAGAGGAGTGATGAACCAGCTTCTGAGTTCATTACTCGATTTTCAAGGTTAGCTAGTATTGTAGGAGACGTTGAAGGATCGGTAGAAGCCCAGGCAGAGAAATGCAAGTGGGCAGTCAATGATCGAATTCGGAAGTCGATCATGTACATGAAATTTAAAGATATCACCGAAGTTGCCGATGCAATCAAAACTTTTGAGTTCGAGAGGAAAGAATTTTTATCTCGAACTGAGGATAATAAGAAGAGAAATAGGGAAGGACAATTTAAGCAGGCAATCGGCCAATCATCCACTACGCCACAGCATCAAGACCGTAAAGTGCAAGGAAATCAAAACTCTGGAAATCAGGCACGTCCATGGCAACCTAGAACGCAAAACCCGAGGCCTACTCAAAACCAGATTCAGTTGTATACAGAACCTATTAGAGCTCAACCACTGAATCAACATGTAAGCCCGAATCAAACTACATACCCTCTATGCAATACTTGTGGTAAGAGACATCAAGGCGTATGTCACCGGAGTACAGGAGCATGCTTTAGATGTGGCCAAACTGGACACATGATCAAGGAGTGTACAAAGAAAGACACTAAGAAGAATAACCAACCCAATGTAGGAGGAAGAGTTTTCGCACTTTCTGCTACTAATGCTGCTAATGCCCCAGGTACTGTATCTGGAACCCTTCAGCTTGGTGAACGTAGTATCTATGTGTTATTCGATACAGGAGCGACCCATTCTTTAGTATCCCATTCGTTTACTAAGTACCTTCCGATAAGACCAACTCTCTTAAATCATACTTTAACCATTTCCACTCCCACGGAAAATTCATCCGTAATCACTTACGTATATAAAGATTGTCTGATCCATATTGAATCTATTGTGTGTAAGGCAGACCTATTTCCAATACATATGTGTGACTTTGATGTTATTCTAGGAATAGATTGGTTGTCTAGACATCATGTAACTATAGATTGTCATTTCCGCCGTGTTATTTTCGGCAATCTTCATCATCCTGATATTATATATCAGGGAACTCAAGCTCATAAATCTCTTAAAATTATTTCTGCGCTCAAAGCTCGAAAATTCATATCAAACGGTTGTGCTGGATTCCTAGCATCGATTAAGGATACTTCTGCTAGTGTTAAGAGTATTGATAACCACTCCGTTGTTCGTGAATATCCTGATGTATTTCCGGATGAACTCCCGGGATT
This sequence comes from Helianthus tuberosus, assembly GCA_030545235.1. NCBI lineage: Eukaryota > Viridiplantae > Streptophyta > Magnoliopsida > Asterales > Asteraceae > Helianthus > Helianthus tuberosus. The sequence continues at coordinate 43,995,709 of CM060429.1, read as the reverse complement.
ACCAACCGACCGTCAGGTAGAATTCACCATCGACTTGATCCCTGGTGCCGAACCTATTTCTAAAGCTCCATACCGTATGGCCCCAATGGAACTGAAGGAGTTGAAGGAACAATTGCAAGAATTGTTAGATCTGGGATTCATAAGACCCAGTGTTTCACCTTGGGGTGCTCCGGTCTTATTTGTGAAGAAGAAAGACGGTAGTATGCGTTTATGTATTGATTACCGAGAGTTGAACAAGATTACTATTCGTAATCAGTATCCTCTGCCTCGCATTGATGATCTCTTTGATCAACTTCAGGGGGCTCAGTTCTTTTCAAAAATCAACCTAAGGTCCGGGTACCATCAGCTAAAGATAAAAAATGATGATGTTCCCAAGACCGCCTTTCGTACTCGTTATGGTCATTACGAATTTTTGGTTATGCCTTTCGGGCTAACTAATGCACCCGCAGTCTTCATGGATTTGATGAATCGCGTATTTCACAAATTCCTAGACAAATTCGTTATTGTCTTTATCGATGACATTCTGGTGTATTCTAAGAGTCGCGAAGAGCATGAAGCACATCTACATGTAGTACTTGGAACCTTGCGGCAAGAGAAGTTATACGCTAAGTTTTCCAAATGTGACTTTTGGCTTAGCCAAGTGGCATTTCTAGGTCATGTCATATCAGCAGAGGGAATTATGGTAGACCCAACAAAGGTTGAAGCTATTACAAAATGGCCAAGACCCACTTCTGTTACCGAAATACGAAGTTTCTTGGGTCTTGCTGGCTATTACCGAAGATTTGTTGAAAGATTCTCGGTAATTGCTTTACCACTCACAAAACTCCTAAGGAAAGGGGTGAAGTACTCATGGAATGAGGAACAAGAGAAAAGCTTTGAAGAATTGAAGAAACGACTCGTATCCTCTCCGATACTCACTCTCCCTTCTGGATCAGGAGGTTACCAAGTCTATAGTGATGCCTCAAAGAAAGGATTAGGTTGTATGCTAATGCAACATGGGAAGGTTATCGCTTATGCCTCCCGTCAGTTAAAGCCTTATGAAGTTAACTACCCTACACATGATTTAGAACTAGCCGCAGTCGTCTTTGCACTTAAGATTTGGCGACACTATCTGTATGGTGAGAGTTGTGACATCTTTACTGACCACAAGAGTCTCAAGTACATATTTACGCAGAAGGAGCTAAATATGAGGCAAAGAAGGTGGTTAGAAGTTTTAAAAGATTACGACGTTAATATTCAATACCATCCAGGTAAAGCCAATGTTGTAGCTGACGCGTTGAGCCGAAAGAATTCAGGGACTATATCTTGCTTACAAATTCAGCCTCGTATTATGAGGGATCTCGAAAGGATGAACATTTGGCTTCAGGTTAGTAAATCTGATGGATATCTAGCTAGAATGCAGATTGAACCCGACCTCATATCACGGATCAAAGATGCACAGAAGCAAGATGGAGAACTTTGGGCAATTGTGCAAAATCTTGAGGTGGGTAAGCAATCTGAATTTCGTATAGACCATCATGGGGTGATTTGGTGCGGTAAAAGACTTTGTGTACCCGATGACTCCACCCTTCGTGAGTCATTGTTAGCCGAAGTTCATAGCTCACCATTTTCAATTCACCCAGGATCTACCAAGATGTATAGAGACTTAAGACAGAACTTCTAGTGGAATGGCATGAAGGAAGACGTTGCTCGATACGTAAGTAAATGCCTCACTTGCCAACAAGTGAAAATTGAAAACAAACGAGCAAGCGGTCTGTTGCAGCCATTGGATATTCCCATATGGAAGTGGGATGAGATCACAATGGATTTTGTTACTGGTTTACCTAGGACATTCAAGAAGAATGATGTTGTATGGGTTGTTGTCGATAGATTGTCAAAGTCAGCACATTTTTTACCGATTCAGCAAGGATTTTCGGTTAATAAGTTATCCGAAATATTTCTTCAAGAAATTAGTCGACTCCATGGCACACCATCTTCCATTGTTTCCGATAGAGACCCACGTTTCACCTCACGATTTTGGAAAGGTTTTCAGGCAGCTTGGGGTACACGACTGAAGTTTAGTACGGCTTTCCATCCACAAACAGATGGGCAGTCGGAACGCACGATTCAGACCTTGGAAGACATGCTCCGAGCATGTGCACTCGAATGGTCTGGAAACTGGGATGAATATCTATGCCTTGTTGAGTTCGCTTACAACAATAGTTGGCAAGCAAGTATTGGCATGGCACCTTTTGAGCTTTTGTACGGACGGAAATGTCGCGCACCGATCTGCTGGGATGAAGTGGGAGAAAAAATTATTGAAGGGCCAGAACTAGTTCAGATTACAAACGAAAAAGTCACTATGGCACGAGAAAAACTGAAAGAAGCTCAGAGCAGACAAAAGAGTTATGCAGATCAAGATAGACGACCACTCGAATTTAAAATTGGTGACCACGTATTCTTAAAGGTATCACCTTGGCGTGGCGTTCGTAGATTTGGAATTAAAGGGAAGCTTAGTCCTCGTTTCATTGGTCCGTTTGAAATCCTTGAAAGAATTGGAGAAGTATCATATCGACTAGCTCTACCGCGTCAACTTTCTCACGTTCATAACGTTTTTCATGTCTCCTCGTTAAGAGGATATAATTATCATCCACTCCATGTCATTAGTTATCCGTTACTTACAATTCACGAAGATTTGTCCTATGAAGAGGAACCGGAAGCCATCTTAGATTGACAAGAAAAGGTTTTGCGTAAGAAAGTAATTTCGTTTGTTAAAGTCCTTTGGAAAAATCACTCTGAACACGAAGCAACATGGGAATCTGAAGAATCTATTCGCTCTTTATACCCTAATCTATTCTAACAATAGAATTTTAGTCGAAGTAACGGTAAATCTTGCTTTTTGATATATGTTCAATTGCTTCTGTTTACGGTTATTCATGCTTTCCTTATGTGAATATATCTTAGTTATGATTAAGCCTAATTATGTAGGAGATATCAGTACCAATAGTCACTCTTGTTATCTGTAAGTTTATGTTGATTTTCTGCATGCTTAAATATATTATTAAGATACATAGAGGAAGAACCATTAGGACATGGTGGTAAGGTAATTATGAATTTTCAGATACACCTGTGTTTTTAGGAAATTTTTTAAGATTAGTAACTCTGCTATGAAAGTCCCGTTTCCGTTACTTATGCGATAAGTTATATTCTTATTTGAAAAATTTCGAGGACGAAATTTCTTTTAAGGGGGTAATAGTTGTAATAACCCAAAATTTAAAAATCATTATTCTAGAAATAAAAGAATAATAATAATATATAATTATATTATGATCTATCTTTCTGCATATCAACCAAAACTATTATTATTATTTATAAATTATCCAATAGGAAACCCTAATTAAGACACCCAAGTAATTCTGCACAAACCCTAGAAATTTCAGAATTTTTAGAATCAGGATTAGGGCCCCTAAAACTCAGGGGGGGTATTTCCTACTTGATGATTATCCTAATAACTTGCTGTCGAAGTTAAAATTTTAAAATCTGTCGACTCAGCTAGGCTAGTCCCACACGTGGCCACCCTATACGGAGTTCATGACCCTTACGGACCGTAAGTATTATTTGTTACGGTCCGTAAGCAAGGGAAAAATTCAGGTATAAATAGAGGACTTTGGCACTCGATTTCTGGTGTTCATTCGACGAAGAAATTCGTTTCAGGCTTCGAGTTATCGTCTGATTATCACAATTTAGTATAGCGGGGTGCTGCAGAACAGGGTATTAATTCAATCGCTATTACGATTCAATGTCCGATCGATTAAAACTATCCGATAGATGTTTAAGTGCTGCTCAAATTGGGTTTATACTTTGTCATTCATTGTGATTTCGACTTGAATGTTTGAGTGCTGTTCGAAATCGGACTATACTCTGTCATTCGTTGTGAATCCGCTGGATGTTTAAGTATCGCACTTTGTCATTTGTTGTGAGGGTTTGATCTCGTGAGTTATCGTAAAAGCTGTATTAAGTTACTAACCTAGTCTGTGTGCATATTATTTAAATTAGGTTAAAAGACTAATCAGTAGTCTAAACTCTGCCCGTATAAATCTGAAATATTATCACAAGGTAGCATCACTTTGAAATTACTAAGGTACGGATCCTTACCCCACTCCTTATTACTTCATATTCAAATTGTTATAAACCCATTAAATTCGTACACTCCTCACGTCTTTGATTATCGATTCATTTGACAGTCCGTTGAATTCTTATTCTAATCACAACTTTGGATTTAGCTTTCATGTCATGCGATAGTTTTCTGTTAATTGTACTCATTATCGCATGTTCCGATATATGTTAAGTTTTGTTATGAAAAATTATTTTGATAAGGTATGTGAATAAGACCATTTGTACTCTGTTACCCTGAGTATCGCTTCTCGTGGAGTGTCCCACGAGCATGTTGTTGCGGCATCGACATCATGTGCTCCACCCGTGACGTAGAGATCAGTTCACGACGTCTCTTAAGTACAAGTGTGGTACATAAGGCTATTAGGAGGCGTATGGATCGATCCTAGGATTTAAGTATAAGGAGGTGGATCACGGGTATGCCAACTCGCCATCTCATGTGATAATTATGCAGGAGTAGCTACCTGTGTATTATCACGTTTTAAGTTTGCTCATGGGTACATCCGTATGATATGATTATGAAATTATGTTCTTGCATCGTATCCTTTTCGAATAAGGTTCCATCCGGATAACATTTCATATAAAGCGTTATTTGTTATTTGAGCCTATTATTCCGTACTGTGCATTCGGCTCATTCCGTAAAATTTTTGTATATACAGGTCCGCATGTTACTTTGGGCGGGGAAAAGAGAGAAGAATAAAGCCTAAGAATAAATAGGAAGATGTTAGTAAAGCAAGTCTAATGTGTTCGCTTGTATATTAACCTTAAGTTTAGTTGTTATGTGGTTGTATCCTTGTCAAATAAATAAATGGAATTATGACTTTTGTTTATTATACTACTGTTATTGTGACACGTCAGCCCTTCCGGGTTGGGGTGTTACATCGGAAATGTTTTATAAAATAAATACATGTTTTCTATTTATTCCAAACATCAATGATTCGGGATTTACACTTCAAACGTGTAGTATTTGAAAATCGTGTAAATAAATATAATTGTTTACGTTTATCTCAACTATTTAGAGTTCGAATATTCTTATAAAAAAGAATATATTTGTTTATGTTCGTTTCAAACATTAACTTTTCATATATATATATATATACATATATATATATATATATATATATATATATAATTATTTCTATCCTACGAAAACTAGGATGGTATATTACCGAATCATACGACATTTCGAATGCGCTCCATTATCCATCTACGTAATTCTAATTCACGGCGACTAACACAACTTCGTAAGTATATTTATATTTTTATATATAAATATATATATATCCTAAATTACCCGGAAACTAAGTCGTTTTCGAGACTTAGTTTTGTCCCGATTAATGGGATCAAATAACCATTGATTGGTTATTACAAACCAAAATAATAACACCCTCTTAGAATCGTTTAGTTAACGATTCGGTAGAGCTCGGACACGTAGTTTAGCTACGTTTAATTAGAAACTTATAATTATTCCTTGATTAGGAATCCTTTAGTTGCACGCTAGCGAGTTCACATTCTTGGAATGACATCACGGAATCACGTTAAGCTAGCTTTGCACAGGAATGTCAAGGTGAGTTCATAACCCCCACTTTTTACTGTTTTACATTTTTATAAATGTTTTCGGGGGCGGAAAGACATGCAAGTTTTTCAAAAACATGATGTTTCGATAAACAAAAATCACATGTTTCTAAACCATTTCGCAACAGGATTTTAAAGAACTCAAATGGTTTACAAGACAAATTAACGAACAATTTTGTGGTTATGTGATATGTGTTTATGTGTTCTCCTCTATGATTTTGTGTGATCCGATTTTCAAATCCTCATAGAATCTTTCATGTTTTCATATGAGGGATTCATAGTAGGATATTCAAAAGGTACTACCTTAAATCCTTATGGGCTTCTACCTGGTAGTTAAGACCCTTGGGTTATATAGTACCATTCCATGATTCGATGAGAGACCCTTTAGTGGTCTAGTCAAAAAGATTGATTCAAGATCTGGTTAAGAATGGCATGTGATGATACAGCTGAAAGGACCCTATGGTGGTCCAGTCACACTCATCACAGGTTTGTTCATTTGGTTTTACCCTACACATTATAAAATAGACTGTGTGAACTGTGCAAGGAATTGTCTAATTATGGACGCGTACATAATTATGAAATTTAGTGCACAGAAACCCAGTAAGGTTTACTATGTGTAAGAACCGATAGTGACAACAATAATAAAATGATAACAATGTAATGGAGGCACGGTGGACGCACCAATGATGCTTCATATACTTGTATATAAGTATCCCTCTTACATTGCAAGCATGATGTTATTAAAGTTACTAGAAGTTCAGAACCCTAACCAATGTTGTTCGGTCTTTTCAACTTCATGTTTTAAACTCTCACAAGTTTCCTCTAAATAAATTTCGGGACGAAATTTCCTAAAGTAGGGGAGACTGTAACACCTGTGCCTCCACGGCCATCAAACAAATACCAAACCAATGAAATATTATATTTCATACTTGGGATTTGTAAAAATATGTGTATCATTTGCACATATCAATTCTTGTTCAATTTCAAACTCTAAATCGCTTTCTGGAAGGTTATACGCGCACCGATGAGTAAATATAACCAGTTTAATGCAACAAACACTCCGGAATAGTGACATAGGCTTAACATACCTTAAATAACCTTTACATAACTTAGAAATAAGTTTTGAAGGCTTTGGTATGGCAAAATCAAGTTAAATCGCTTACAGGGACTAAAGTTGACAAACTGCGAAAGTATGCCAATTTGAACTGTAACAGACATTCCGGAACATGACCATAAGTTAAACATACCATAAATATCCTTTACATAGCTTAGAAATAAGCTTTGAGGTGTTCGGTGTGCTAAAATAAACTTTTGGGTCATTCAGGGACTAAAAGTGTCAAAAAGTGCACAAGTTTGCATTTTCGCGCATAACTTACGTTCTGAATACATCCGGACATCCAAAAATTTATGTAAGCATGACTATATTATGCTTTAGTGTTTGGATTACCAAAAATCCATTCGTTGCGTCATTTGGATCGTTTTTCGCGCTTATGCGCATTCCTTCGTAATTAAGCGAACATCGCGTTTGTACGACCAAACGAACCAACACCCGGCATATTTTTAAGTATGTTTCATGTCCACAATGTTTAGACATCATTTTAGGGCCTTAAAGTTGGCTTTACGGGCCTTAGAAGTGTCGGAAATGGCATAAACACATAACAGGGACCAAAACTGTCATTTCTGAAAGATGTTTGCTTATACATCGAATCTAGTCCTTCCCACTTGTTGCACATGGTTTTGGGAATCTATGGGCTGGTATTTTGGGCACATGGTATTACAATACCATGGGTGCTAGTGTATGGCCAAGATTGAAGCACTTTTTCCAAGAAACGATCCTAACGGTTCGGGAAATCCTATAAATACCCCACCCCCCATGCTTCAAAATTACAAGAACTTTGATTTGAGAAACTCTAAGTTGAAACTATTGTTTCATACCTGAGATTTTTGAATCGAAGTTAGCATTCGGGGACCCTTCGTAAGTATTCTTTCGTTCTTTTATTGCTTTTCGAGTCTTTCGAGTCTGAAAGTCAAACTTTGTTTGACTTTCTACATTGACCAGTTATGGTCAATGCGAAGTTCGTTTGAACTTCGCAACGTGAGTGTAATCACGTTGGTTATAGTCCCTTGGGACTATGCCTACTGATTACCACGTTGTCTAGGGTCGTAGGGTAAGCGATCTAATAAATCGCTTATACCTTCGAACCCGACCCAGTTTGGTCGATCATTAAGATCCGACCAAATACATTAGGTGACCATAGTAGGTAGGGAATAACCTCCCGAGGTTATACCCTATGGTCGCTTCGTTTGAATAGTTGTATGATAGGTAGTTTATATGCCTTAGGTAAATTACCAGAATACCCTTTTCATGTATAATTGGTAATTAAGCTTATGTAACCTAAACTTTTGTACATAACTGATTATACAACATAATTAAACACGTTTAGGCATATAAATATTTGTCATAGGACTAGTTAGACGTCTTGAACGCGCTTTGCGCGCACGACGCGTTAAAGTAGCGTATGTTACCTTAATGGGTCGCGATGGGTCGAAAGCACTTAGGTTTGGTTTCATTGTAGTATGTAGGCCTTGTTAAACCATATCATATGAGTTCCAATACTCATTTGGTTTACCAAGCCTCATCCTATCCGATCTCCCGATTTAAGTCCGGTTTATTTATATAGTTTTAGATTGTCGACTGATTCCGTGCTCTCTCTAGCTTTGTTTGGTTGTTGTTCAAGACCTCTAAGCATTCTCAGGCGAGTACATTATTCCCCTATTTTACTGCTTTCAATTGTTTTGGGGTGACTCATATGTGCTAAATGTTTTCGATGTTATAACGATGGTTTCAAAAACGATTAAGACGATTTATACAAAACTAATAACGATTTCAATAAAGTGAACAAACATGTTGGTTGGGTTACATAACAAATGACATTCATTAGCAATGATCAAGCTGACCAGTATTAGGTTATGGTACCATAGGATCTGACAAATCCCGTTAGTTACTACACCCGTAGTTATGTGTGGGTGTTGTGGGTAGCGACTGAATCTGTAATTGTTAATTTACTCTTTGGTAAGGGTTTATTAATGCGAGATGTTAATCTATCCTTTGGTAAGGGTTTATTAATGCGAGTTGTTAATCTATCCTTTGGTAAGGGTTTATTAATGCGAATTGTTAATCTATCCTTTGGTAAGGGTTTATTAATGCGAGTCAAGAAGGTTTGAATGTTATTAGCGAGACGACCATTTAAGTAGTTTCACGACCTAAAACGAATTTAACGATTGGGTAAACAATTGGTTTTCACACAATGTTTTAACGATTGGGTAAACGATTGGCTTCAAAGCGATATACGATTGGGTTTTGGTTATACATATTACATGATTTACATTGGGCATGAACATTACTTTGGTGGTTTGGTTTGACTAAGTGATTAAGTAACAATGCGTGTGGAATATGATACAAGCATGGTGGATACGCCGCTGGTACTTCCTATATATAAATGTTTGTATGGTATTACATATTGTAGCGTTATTGGAATCATTTCAGTTTGAGACATAGAACATTTTATACAAGTAACATACTTTTCACAAGACAATTATTTACAAACAACTTATCTTATACAAACTCATTTTACATGGTTATTCATTTAATCATGCATTATTCTCTTATTTATACATATCACTTGAACTTATTATTTTTCAAATGATTTACAAAGACAAAGCAAATTACAAGGTTCATGACTAAACATTTTCTTAAAACAGAAGTCATGAATCTTATTTTCACAAAACCTATGTACTCGCCAGCATTTCTTTGCTGACCTCGTTTTCACATATGTTTCAGGTATTGTTGAATGATATCGATTGATAAGATGCATGCTCACATAGGACTGGACAAGGCTAAGTGACTCAATAACAATGATAGATTATGTTTAAATTGTGTACTTAGATTTCCAAACGATGTAATTATTCAATGTTTAATAAAACGAAACACTTTTGATATCCATGGTTATGAAACATTAATTCTGTTGCAACACGCCCCGATGTTTCCGCCGCGATTTGTTGTTTTACGCGGTCGGGGTGTGACAGTAACCATTAATCACGTAGTGACCAAGGTGCAAAAGGTATAGATCTATCAAGTTTGAGGCGCGCTCCACTCCGGGATTGTTAACCCTTTATGGGTGCTTTTGTGATCCCAATTGATAACAAAGTTGTCTCGGTTTGGTTACTTACTTATGGCATAGGTCAGTGTATTAGCTACACACTGATTTATCCTTAGATTCCATAGGTATCCTACATACTATGAATTTAATACCGGTTTACAAAGATAACAGAAATAATTTCAATACCAGTTTACAGATACGACAGAAAACATTTCATTATTGGTTTACAAACTCAACAGTTACATGTATCAGTTTATAAACATAACAGAAAACATTTCGTTACCAATATACAAAGACGACATTTCAAATGCTTTAAGATATTGAGATCTCACAAACCGTTTTTTCAAATTCAAGATTTCAAGTGTTTTAAAAAGCATTTGATACAAAACAAACAAACTATAAACTCGCTCAACTTTATGTTGATTTTTCTCGCATGTTCTTTCTCCGGTCACAATTTCACACTATGGAACGGTTGGAATAGGAGAACCCATGGGGATTCGAGTACTTAGCGGGCGTTCAACTGTTTAGAAGTCTTAGCTCAAATACTTCCGTTGTGCAATGAAGATACCGGTCCAGTCACGCCAGCTCTGATATTTTGGGGTGTGACATGTTGTCCCCGAGGAGTGGATCTTAATGCGAGCACTGAGAAAGAATAACTTGTATGTTCTAGACATGAGCACAGCGACTACAACAAATGGTCAACCTCAGTGTTTCGTTTCTAAGGCTACCAAAAAAGAGTCGATTCTTTGGCATCGCAAGATGGGCCATATCCACCTACGGAAGATGAATCATTTGGTCCACAATGACTTAGTGAGAGGCGTAAATTTGAAGAGTTTCCACTTGGAAGGTGAGTGCATCAGTTGCAAGAAAGGAAAACAAACCAAGAAGTCTCACCCTAGGAAGCTTGAAAATTCGATCACTAAACCGTTGGAAAGGTTACACATGGATCTTTTCGGTCCTGTGAATGTAAAGAGTCTTTCTGGAGATCTTTATTGCATGGTGGTGACTGATGATTATTCGAGGTTCTCGTGGGTAATGTTTCTGAAGTCCAAAGATCAAACTTTCGTGAGTCTGCTGAGTTTGTTCCGGAAATTAGAGAATCCGTACCATCGGCCAATTTTTCGTATTCGCAGCGACAATGGTACGGAATTTAAGAATAACGATATGTTAGAGTTCTACAACAAAATAGGTATCTTGCAAGAGTTCAGTGCTCTGTACACTCCGCAATGAAATGGAGTGGCAGAACGGAACAATCAGACACTAATTGAAACGGCACGTACAATGTTGGCTGACTCAAAACTTCCTGTGAATTTTTGGGCCGAAGCAGTATCTGCCGCTTGCTATACCTTGAATCAAGTACTGACTGTGAAAAGATACAACAAGACATGTTTTGAGTTGCTTAACAATCGGAAGCCGAATCTTGAATATCTTGAGCCGTTCGGGTCACCCTGCACGGTGATAGATCCTGACGCGAAATTCGGTGCTAAATGCTTAGAGGGATTCTTTATGGGATACTCTACTCCGCTTAGACGAGTTTATCTTCCATGTATCAAGAAAGTGATTGAAGCTCAACATGTAGAGTGCCAAGGTTATACAATGCCATTGAAAAAACCTGGTGACTCATGGTTATTCAACTATGAGATGTTGTGGGAATCATTCCATCTTCCTAAAGAACCATCTTTTGTCGATCAGATAAGGTTGTATCAGGAGTACGAGTCTTCTCAAGTGAACAAAGCTCCGACCAAGACTTCAAAAAGGCATCAAACTTCAAATGATCATGAAGCTGGTCCAAGTCAAACTCATCAAGATGATGCAGATGTACAACAAACTCAGACGACTTCAGGACAAGAACATGTTTTGGATAATCAAACAGCGGTGTTCGATGAATTAGAATCTGACTCAGATGGTCCTACCTTTGATAGGGGAGATTCAGAGTCTGAGGGGGAGCAGATCAAGTCTACAGGTCAGACAAACCAAGTTGATGATCAGGTTGCTGAACAGAATGTTACTAATCTTGATAGCAAAGTGATTGTTCCTGGCGAGGTAATGCCAAGGACGCTATCTTACCACCCCGAGGAGTTAATCATTGGAGAGATGTAAGTTGGAGTCATAACTAGACACCAGATTGACCAAGGCTTTTCTTGTTTTTATTCTCAAGTTGTTTCACTACAAAACAATTTTTCTCTCAGTTGTTTCATTTCGTAGGTTGAGCCTAGAACATATAAAGAGGCGTTGACTGAGGAATCGTGGGTGAATGCATTGCAAGAAGAGCTTAGCCAATTCAAAAAACTTGGTGTGTGGAAGCTTGTAGATCTGCCAGGCGGTCATAGAAAAATCAATACAAATTGGGTCTTTAAGTGTAAGAGAGATGATAGAGGCATGGTTGTTCATAATAAAGCTCGCCTAGTCGTTCAGGGCTTCAGTCAACAAGAGGGAATAAATTTCATAGAAGTGTAGACCCCAGTTGCTCGACTTGAAGCTATTCGTATCTTTCTCGCATTTGCATCGTGGAAAGGGTTCAAAGTATATCAGCTAGATGTAAAATCGACGTTCATATACGGAAAGGTGAAAGAGGAGGTTTACGTCGGTCAGCCACCGGGCTTCACTGACCCTATTCACAAAGATAAGGTTTATCTTCTAGACAAAGCCTTGTACAGGTTGCACCAGGCCCTGAGAGCCTGGTATGAGACGTTATCTCAGCACCTGTTATCCAACGGCTTCATACGAGGGAAGGTAGATGCAACTCTCTTTACGAAAGAAGTCGATGGTCATCTTCTGGTAGTACAAGTTTACGTTGATGACATTATTTTTGGGTCTACCAATGAAGAACTCTTCAAAGAATTTGAGGAAGTTATGAAGTAGAAGTTCGAGATGAGTTCAATGGGTGAGATGAAGTTTTTCCTTGGCCTGCAGGTCGATCAACTGCCAGAGGGGATCTTCATATATCAGACAAAGTACGTTCATGATGTTCTGGAGAAATTCAGTATGTCAGGGACCGCTCCAATGTCCACCCCATTAGCGACCAACCACGGTATTAATCCTAATCTCACGGGAGAGAAGGTCGATGAAACTTTATATCATTCGATGATTGGTTCGCTTATGTACTTAATTGCATCTCGACCCGATATAAAGTACCCAACTGGCCTCGCGGCCCGATATCAGTCGAGTCCAAGAGCTTCTCATATAGTCATTGTCAAGCGGATTCTATGTTACCTGAACGGAACTCCAATCTTGAGGTTGTGGTATCCAAAAGATGGTGATTTCAGACATGAGGGCTATTCAGACTCAGATTTCGGATGCTGCAAACTAAATTCAAAGTCTACAACTGCAGGCTGCCAATTCTTCGGTCCACGACTGGTAACTTGGCAGTGTAAGAAACAAACCACAGTCGCACTCTCTACCTATGAAGCTGAGTACGTCTCGGCTAGCAGTTGTTGTTCACAGATTCTGTGGATTCAGCAGCAGATGAGGGATTATGGTTTACAATTTCTTACCTCGCCTATTTTTGTAGACAACGAGGCAGCCATTAATATAACTAAAAACCCAGTTCATCACGCTAAAATGAAACATATTGAAATTAGACATCACTTCATCTGTGACTGTTACGAGAAGAAGTTGATTTTGAAAAAAAAATCCACACTGACGAACAAAAGGCCGACCTTCACACAAAACCGTTTGATAAAAATCGTTTTCATTATCTTTTGAAATTAAACGGGATGAAGCTTTTGTCGTCAGGGGGAGATGTTATTGGCTTTGATGAAAAATCCAAAGCAGAGGACGTTGGGAAGCAATTTGCTCTGGTTTGTCATTTCTTTAAATGTTTTGGTCTTTAGGGGGAGAAAATGTTGTGAAAATACAAAAACATTAAAAAATGTAAAAATACAAAAACAATAGACAAATCAAAAATGTAAAAAATATAGAAAAAACCAAAATGAGTTGGTGTAAAAAGAGGAATGATAGCACATCAGCTAGATTGTCACGGTACGCTAAAGATTTGGAAAGTTTAAAAGCGTTAAACGGTCTCAGTGATGATGTGTCGGTAGGTTTTTGCACGTTTAGTAAACTGAATTCGGGATATGAACCTAAAATCTATATCTTTCTTATCTCGCGGGGAACATCTCTTGGATATATAGGTAACCCCTGAAATCTTGTTTGAAAGATTGCCTAATTCTGAGATACTAGGTTTCTATACTTAGTGATATCTGGGTTATTATACAAGGACTTCTAATATTGTGGAATCAATGGCCTAATCCTCGTAAAATTCTTTACGCGCTTTTAATAAAGCTTTCCCTCAGCATAAAATTGATAAATATCGAAAGATACAAATCAAGTGTTGTTGTAAAGAAGATCCCTAAGTGGGACACACCTAAAGTCGAGCCATCATCTCTCTGTCTGAATGGAAGTTCTTGTCACACCCCAACCGATGGCGGAATCATCGGGGCGCGGCACTAGGCGAATCAGATTGCTCAAGAGAATCCATAACAACTATATTGCGATAGTATTTAATGCGTTCATTATCCCATACTAATAAACAATACATTCACATAAGTTATCACAGATTTCTTGTCCTCTCGAACAATACAAATCCGACAACATGGAATTTAGGTGAGTTTCTAGACTTCCAAGCTTGATTTGATGTAGACTTCGACTAAACCTGCAACATACGTTAAAACAACGTTAATAGAAAAGTATTGGCGAGTATACAAGTTTTGATAGTGTAGCGTAAACAGATAAAAAGTGCTGCGAATGACCAAATACATAAACGAGATACCTCAACATATATGTATATAAGACTGATACTACCAGCTAAGTCACTCGAGCTGCGATTGCGATTGCTATTCATCCTAACTAGACCCCGTCGGGAGCTATAGTACTATACTAGTTAAGGCGGGACCTCACGAGTATAAGTCCTAACACATATGTAACTAGCAACCCGTGTAAATATGCTTAACAGTTATTCGCAAGTGATAAGCAGTTTGATTGAATAATTCGTTTTGATAAATTCAATTTAATAGGAACGTATGTTACACCCAAAATGTGATAAAAAGGGTTCGAGTATACTCACAGTCGGTGTTCGGCAAGTAAGCACAACTTGGTTGGATTGAAGGGAGCGCGTCTGAGATTAGCCTGATTACAGATTGATAGCGTAAGCGCCCAACAATGCGTTAAACGGTGGCGGGGAAACAAGTGTCGAATGGTAGTCTGATCGGATAGATGTCCGATAGGATAGGACGGCTGTCCGATAGGATAGGACGGCTGTCCGATATGACGGATGTCCGACAGGATAGGATGGCTATCCGATAGGATATGATGGCTCTCTGATAGGACGACTATCCGATAGGATAGGAGGGCTGTCCGATAGGACGGCGGTCCGATAGGACGGCTGTCCGATAGGACGGCGGTCCGATAGGACGGCGGTCTGATAGGACGGCTGTCTGATAGGATAGGATGGCTGTTATATGTTGATGAGATTGTATCTCGACATGGTGTTCCTTTGAACATTATATCTGATAGAGATGCTCGATTCTCGTCTCGCTTTTGGAGAACCATGCAATCTGCCATGGGAACCCAACTTAATTTGAGCACAGCATACCATCCGCAGACAGATGGTCAATCTGAGAGAACAATCCAGACACTGGAGGATATGCTGAGAGCATGTGTGATCGATTTTGGTGGTAGTTGGGATTCGCATCTACCGTTGATCGAATTCTCCTACAACAATAGCTATCACACGAGCATCAAAATGGCTCCTTTCGAAGCTTTATACGGTCGAAAATGTCGTTCACCGGTCTGCTGGAATGAGATAGGTGAAGCTCAGCTTACTGGACCTGAACTCATTCTAGAGACTACAGATAAGGTCAAGAAGATTCGTGATAACCTTCAGGCAGCTAGAAGCCGTCAAAAGAGTTATGCGGATCTACGACGCAAGCCTTTAGAATTTCAAGTCGGTGATCATGTCCTACTCAAGGTATCTCCTTGGAAAGGTGTGATTAGATTTGGAAAGAAAGGAAAACTTGCACCACGTTATGTTGGACCATTCAAGATTGTTGAAAGAGTCGGAAAAGTAGCCTACAGACTTAAGCTACCTCCTGAACTTGGAAATGTTCATCCGACGTTCCATGTGTCCAATCTCAAAAAGTGTTTAGCTGATGAGAATCTCCACATACCACTTGATGAAATTCGTATTGATAACACGATGCACTTCATTGAGAAACCTTTGGAAATAGTGGACCGTACATTTAGGCAGTTGAAGAACAAACGGATTCATTTAGTCAAGGTTCGCTGGGAATCCAAACGTGGCCCAGAGTTTACTTGGGAACGTGAGGACTAGATGAAGACGAAATATCCGCATTTGTTCCCACAAGTTTCCTCTAAATAAATTTCGGAACGAAATTTCCTAAAGTAGGGGAGACTGTGACATCTGTGCTTGTACAGACTCTGAACAATACAATATTAATAAAACAGTGTGTTTTGATCTCAATGTTTGTTATTTATGTTTGATTTTATGCACATGTTAATTTTTGATCAATTTTGAACTCTATATCGCTTTCTGGGAAGTTATGCGCAAACTGATGCGTAAACGTAATCAGTTTAAAGCGACAAACACTCCGGAACAGCAACATAAACTTATCATACCTTAAATAACCTTTACATAACTTAGAAATAAGTTTTGAAGGCTTTGGTATGGCAAAAACAAGTTTATTCGCTCACAGGGACTATTTGCGTCAAACTGCAAAAGTCTATCGTTTCGTAAGTAAACGTACAGTCCGGAATATGATCATAAGCTAAACATTCCATAAATAACCTAAACATAGCTTAGAAATAAGCTTTGAGTGGTTCGGTGTGCGAAAACATGCTTATATGATCTTTCAGGGACTAAAAGTGTCAAAAACGGCGTAAGTTTGCATTTTCGGGCATATCTTACGTTCTGGCCGCATCTGGACATCCAAAATTTTTGTACACACTAAAATATTTTTATTTTAGTGATCGCCATGCAAAAATACCACTCGTCGCTTAATTTGGTTCGTTTTCACGTCCGTTTGAGTTTCGTCGTAATTAACAGAAAAACGCGATCGTACGACCAAACGAGCTGACATCCGAGAGTTTTCCGAGCACATTTTGAGTCCTCTAAACTTTATTGACCTTGTAGAGCCTTGAAAATGGCTTAACGGGGGTCAAAAGGGCCTGAAATGAGCTTATTCTAGTACAGGGACCAAAACTGACATTTGCTGAAAGTAGAAGACTTACGGACCGTAAGCCTTATCTTTACGGTGCGTAAGGGTCGCCCAGCGACAGAAACTTGGTTTTTGGCTGCTGTTTGATAATTCAGGGACTTTTATGCAAATCTCTTGTTTTGGGCTCCAAGTAAACGACTCTCTAAGGTTCCCAATAAGTCTTTAACACATGTAGGGCCATGATTTCATGCTTGTTGGCCACACAAAACTTGGCATGATCTTGTAGCTTTGCTACAGCTATAAATAGCCCAACAATTTCATTCATTCCTTGCTCATTCTCTCATTTCTCCTCTCTTATCTGCTTTGGAGCTCTCTCAACTGATTTTGGGACTTGTCTTCTTTGTAGAAAAGATAGCAAGGACTTTAGTGAGCATTCTTTCATTCTTTTTATTGCTTACTGGTTTAAAAAGTCAAACAGTGTTTGACTTTCAGTTTGACCAGTCAATTTGTCAAGTCAAAGTTCAATTGAACTTTGCAATGTGATTGTAATCACAATGGTTATAATCCTTAGTGATTATACCTACTGATTACCACATTAACTAGGCGTAGTGACGAGTCAAAGTTTCGGTCAAAATGCGTTTTAGCACGCATTTTGCAATGGAACTATTTTCGGGTATCAAAACCCATTGTTTTGATACCAAATCAGTAGGTTAAACATATTTTGACATGTTTAACTCGTCACTAATAGTTTGGTGCTTATTTAGGGTCGTTAGTTAAGCGGTCTAAACAACCGCTTAGACTTTCGAACCCGACCCGTTTGGTCGATCTTTAGGATCCGACCAAGTTTACTTAGTGATCATAGTTACATAGGGAATAACCCCTGAGGTTATACCTTATGATCACCTAGGATTGGTTAGTCTTTTGCTAGTTAGTTTGTATGCCCATAGTAAATGACTAAAACCCCCTTTTGAAGCATAAATCCGTATTTTGACTATGTGAACATATTTTTGACATATAATCTGATTTAGTAACATGTTTAGGCATGTAAGACTTGGCATAGCACATAGTTAACCAACCGAACATAGTCTTACGCTAACGACGCATTATAGTAGCTTATACTACCATAATGGGTCGAAACGGGTCAAAAGCACTTAGGTAGACTTTCAAATCAGAATGTAAGGTCTATTAAATCATGCCATATGAGTTTAAATACTCATTTGATTTATAGAACCTCATTCTATCCTATCTCCCGATTTAGGAGCCGATTATTAACATAGTTATCTATACTAGGTGCCAGTTGATTCCGTGATACTTGGAGCTTTTATTGGTCTTATTCTCAAGACTAATAAGCAATCCCAAGTGAGTACATAGTTCCCCTCTTTTACCATTTTCAAATACTTTGGGGTGATTCACATGTACATAATTGTTACTTTCTGGTTTTACATGTTTTTGTGACATAAACATGCTAGTTTCACTTAGTACATATTTAGTACATGTTTTCACTATGTTTTGCTATGTATGTTAAGCATGCTAGCACATTGATTTATTACACATTTGTTACATATGTTTACTTAGCATATGTACGCATTGTTTTACATGACATTTCTACTAGGCATGTTTACTTAGCATACCTAGTACATGGTTTTCATAGCATGCTTACATTGGTTATGACATTTGGTGTGTTTAATCGGGACAATAATACATTCATTAACATTGATCACGCCGCTCGGTAGTATGTAATGGTACCATAGGAATTGACAACTCCCGTTTCCAACTTCCTAGGTTTGTTTGGAAGTTGGAAATTACAGAATCCGACTACATAACTTAGATGAACCTTTAATTTGTTTAAAGGTTTATCGCCACAGTCGCAAGGCTTGAATGTATGCGATTAACATTACTGCATAAATGTTTGTAATCATAAAGCATTGTTTTTCTGCAAAACATAACATTTGATTTAAACTTAGGTTTACTCAAAAACATTGTTTTGTACATTTTTTCCTACGGGGTTGAGTAGATTCTTTTATTCACCGTACATGACATATGTTTCACATTGACATTTTTACATAGTCTAAGTAGATGATTTCCTACTTGCTATGTATTCCATTGGTTATACATAATACATGTTACACATGACGTTAAACATGGTTTATGCATAAACATTTTGACATTAAACATGACATTTTGTTGGGTAATGATAAGTGACTTATGTAACGGGGCTATGTGTTATACGATAAAAGCATGGTGGATACGTCGCTGGTACTTCCTATATATAAGCGCTTTTATTGTATTATACATTGTTGCGTTTCCTAAGCCATTTGACAAAAGACATGAAACATTTTTACAAGGACACGACATTTTTATACAAAGTACATATTTTATACAATTCACTTTTACTTGGTTATTTATTTAACCATGCATAATTCTTTTATATCATTTGACTTTCATATCGATTTTCACATGATTTTATAAAAGAAAACATTTGACAAGGTTCATGTCTATTTTTGTTAAACACTTCTTTTAAACTACAAGTCATGAATCTTGCATAAACAAAACCTATGTATCTCACAGGCATTTTTATGCTGACGTACCTATTTTTACATGTGTTTCAGGTGCTGATGCATGATGATGTTTGTGCTTCACTTAGGCGGACTCGGGCCTTAGTGACTTAAAAGACAATTAATATGTTATGTTTTATTTAATTTCCAAGACAATGTAAACTTTAAATTCAATAATACATAACTTTAATTACCATGGTTGTTGAAACAATGATTCTGTCACCTCACTCCCCGGCGTTTTCGCCGCGGTTTGTTGTTTTGACGCGGCCGGGGTGTGACAGAAGAGTTGGTATCAGAGCCAATGGTTATAGGGAATTAGGTTATTAGTAATGCTTTGACCTAGACTATAACTTTCTAGGACCCTAACACAAGTTTACTTGTGTTTAGATCTTAAAACAATACCTGTCACCTATCCTTAGGTGATTACCAAAACATGAACACAAATTCCAAAATGATTTTGAAATCAATCATCTATCCTTAGATGATTTCTCTTGGTCTTGTACCTTCCAAATTTTCAAAATCTCATCAAAGTTTGGGTCTAAATAATGTGAACACGTGCAAACTGGAAGAGTGAATGCCTGTACCCTGAGTTTTCTGTCTAAGGCTAGAGTGTTCGTACAAATCCGCATTATCAGACCAGTCACTCTTACCTGGGAACTCTTGGGGTGAGTATTCACTTATAGGCGAGCATGTCTTCAGTGATACATTATTATGACCTATTCACTTTGATTTGTCACTGTGTGTCGTTTGTTTGCTTTGTGGTAACAAACAAATGACCACCATCCTTGCATTTTGTCGATTTTATTAATATCTCATTTCTTTCATCACGTCATCTCACTCGTTTTCTCTCATGTTTCCTCTTTTAGAATGCCTCCTCGACGCGAAAATCCGCTATCGAATGCCGAACTGGCAGATATCATCGCGCAGCAAATGGCTGTTGCATTCCCCAATCTCATTGCTCAATGGAACCAAGCCAACAATAACAATAATCCTCCGTGCAATTTTAAAAGTTTTAACTTGGCTAAACCACTTAAGTTTAGTGGTTCTGAGGGAGCAACTGGGCTCCTACAGTGGTTTGAGAGTCTTGAGAGCACTTTTCGCCATGTTCAGTGTCCGAACAACCGTAAGGTCGAGTTTACGTCGAGTGTATTTCAAAAGAGGGCTCTTACCTGGTGGAATGGGGTAATGAGAGACCGAGGTGTTGAGGTTGCTTTGGGTCAGACATGGGAGGAACTTAGAGCTCTCATGATGAGAGAATTTTGTCCTCGTCACGAGAAGAGGGCACTTGAAGATGAGTTCCATGACTTGAAGCAAGATAGTGGCGAACACCGGGCATATACATACAGATATGAGGAGTTAAGCTTGCTATGTCCTACAATGGTCACGCCTTTGGATAAGGTTATTGAGAAATACATAGACGGTTTGCCAGATCCTGTTCAGGATATTGTCACTGGCAGCAACCCTACAACCGCCCGTCAGGCCATTGAGCCAGCTGTAACCCTTACTGAATCGCAAGTAAAAAAGGGTAAACTCCACAGGAAAGGTGACAAGAAGCAGAAACAGTCTGATAGCACCACTGAGAAAAAGGGCAAGAAGGCTGCTGAGTCTTCCAAGAAATCGAGGAAGCGTAAGGCTTCCAAGAATTTTGCTGTCACTGCTCAGACTAATCAGGCTGCTCCTAATCAGGCAGCACAGAATCAAGCTGCACAACCTGCTGCCAAGAGGCAGTATGCGGGAAATGCACCTCTGTGCAACAGATGTAACAGCCACCACCAGCCACAGTTGCAATGCCGCATCTGCACGAATTGTGGCAAATCTGGCCATCTTGCAAATACTTGCCGTTTTGCTCCTAACCAAAATCAGGCAGCTCAAAACCAAGCAGTGCAAAACCCTGCCCAGAATCCTGCACGACCTCACTTTCCACCTGGTTCGTGTTACAATTGTGGGGATCTGACCCACTACAGGAATAACTGCCCGAGGTTGGCAAATGCAAATCAGGCACTGACTCGTGGTAGAGTTTTTAATATGAATGCTAATGAGGCTCGCGCAGATAACGAAGTGGTGAACGGTACGTTCCTTGTTAACAACCATCTTGCTTCTGTTCTTTTTGATTCGGGTGCCGATAAGAGTTTTGTGTCCTTAGATTTTGAGCCTTTGCTTTCGATGACTAGAATAAAACTAGGAAAGCCCTTGACAGTAGAGGTAGCTAGTGGTGAACCCGTTGTACTCGATTCTGTTCTTCGAAACTGCCAATTGAACCTTAATAACCATCTTTTCCCTATCGACCTCACACCGATGCAACTCGGGAGCTTCGATGTTATAGTAGGAATGGATTGGTTATCCAAGTACCATGCTGAGGTGGTTTGCTTTGAGAAGATCGTCCGTATTCCGCTTTCGACTAGTGAGATCTTAGAAGTTCGTGGGGAGAAACCTGTTAAACTCATGTCTTGTACCCAAGCCCAAAAATACCTACGAAAGAAATATGTCGCTTTCTTGGCACATGTTGTAGAGGATAAAGGCAAGGGTAAGACTACCCAAGACATCCCTGTTGTTCGGGATTATCCCGAAGTATTTCCTGAAGACTTACCTGGTTTACCTCCTGTACGCCAAGTTGAGTTTCGCATTGATCTTGTACCTAGTTCAAATCCCATTGCTAAGTCACCTTACCGTCTTGCACCGTCTGAGATGCAAGAGTTATCTAAGCAGCTTCAGGAGCTATCTGACAAAGGATTCATCCGTCCGAGCTTTTCCCCTTGGGGCGCTCCTGTCCTATTTGTGAAAAAGAAAGATGGATCTTTCAGGATGAGTATCGATTACCGTGAGCTTAATAAGCTTACCATCAAGAATCGATATCCCCTACCTCGCATTGATGATCTCTTTGATCAGCTACAAGGTGCTACTTGCTTTTCAAAGATTGATCTACGTTCTGGGTATCATCAACTTCGAGTTCTCGAAGAAGATATTCCCAAAACTGCTTTTCGTACGAGATATGGTCATTATGAGTTCACTGTTATGCCTTTCGGTCTAACAAATGCTCCTGCTGTTTTCATGGACTTGATGAATAGGGTTTGTAAGCCTTATTTGGACAAGTTCATCATTGTATTCATTGATGATATTCTAATCTATTCTAAGACGCGAGCTGATCATGAACAACATCTTCGTCTTACAATGGAGCTTCTAAAGAAAGAACAAAGTTTCGCCAAATTCTCCAAGTGTGAATTATGGCTTAAGGAAGTTCAATTTTTGGGGCACATCGTCAATGAACAAGGTATACATGTAGATCCCGCCAAAATCAGTGCGATTAAGGATTGGGATACACCTACTACTCCTACCGAGGTTCGTTCATTTCTTGGTCTCGCGGGTTATTACCGCCGGTTCATTGAAAACTTCTCCAAAATTGCGGTTCCTCTCACTGCTCTAACTCAGAAGAGCAAACCTTTTGAGTGGGGATCCAAGCAGGAGGAAGCTTTCCAGACCTTGAAACAGAAACTCTGTGATGCACCTATCCTATCTTTGCCCGAGGGTAACGACGATTTTGTCGTGTACTGTGATGCATCCAACTTAGGCCTTGGTTGCGTTCTTATGCAAAGAAACAAAGTCATAGCTTATGCATCAAGACAGCTGAAGGTACACGAGAAGAACTAAACTACTCATGATCTTGAGTTAGGTGCAGTAGTCTTTGCTCTCAAAATCTGGAGACACTACCTTTACGGTACAAAGTGTGTGGTGTTTACTGACCACAAGAGTCTCCAGCATATCTTCAATCAGAAAGAACTAAACATGAGGCAACGACGTTGGGTTGAACTCCTAAACGACTACGATTGCGAAATTCGCTACCATCCTGGTAAGGCGAATGTCGTGGCTGACGCATTGAGTCGTAAGGAACGTGTCAAGCTTCATTGTGTCCATGTTCGAACTGACATTCAATCCTGCATAATTCAGTCTCAACATACTTGTGTTACACATGACTTGATGGGTAAAGAATTACCGTGTCATACAAATCCTGAGCTTGAACTGAGAGACTTTGGGATATTCTATTACATGGGCCGTTTGTGGGTCCCAAGTATAGACAATCTTCGCACCTTACTTATGGATGAAGCTCATAAGTCTTGTTATTCTATTCATCCTGGTGCAGACAAAATGTATAAGGATCTTCGAACCCAGTATTGGTGGCCGGGTATGAAGAAGGACATTGCCTTATATGTTTCCAAATGCCTTACTTGTCTTAAGGTTAAGGCAGAACATCAACATCCCTCTAGATTATTGGAGCAACCAGAGATTCCGGTTTGGAAATGGGAAAACATCGCTATGGATCTCATTACCAAGCTGCCACGCACTAAAAGAGGTCATGACGCCATTTGGGTTGTTGTTAATCGTCTTACAAAGTCAGCGCATTTCTTACCGATCCGCGAGGATTTATCTGCTGACAAGCTTGCTAAGTTATATGTTGATGAGATTGTATCTCGACATGGTGTTCCTTTGAACATTATATCTGACAGAGATGCTCGATTCTCGTCTCGCTTTTGGAGAACCATGCAATCTGCCATGGGAACCCAACTTAATTTGAGCACAGCATACCATCCGCAGACAGATGGTCAATCTGAGAGAACAATCCAGACACTGGAGGATATGCTGAGAGCATGTGTGATCGATTTTGGTGGTAGTTGGGATTCGCATCTACCGTTGATCGAATTCTCCTACAACAATAGCTTTCACACGAGCATCAAAATGGCTCCTTTCGAAGCTTTATACGGTCGAAAATGTCGTTCACCGGTCTGCTGGAATGAGATAGGTGAAGCTCAACTTACTGGACCTGAACTCATTCTAGAGACTACAGATAAGGTCAAGAAGATTCGTGATAACCTTCAGGCAGCTAGAAGCCGTCAAAAGAGTTATGCGGATCTACGACGCAAGCCTTTAGAATTTCAAGTCGGTGATCATGTCCTACTCAAGGTATCCCCTTGGAGAGGTGTGATTAGATTTGGAAAGAAAGGAAAACTTGCACCACGTTATGTTGGACCATTCAAGATCGTTGAAAGAGTCGGAAAAGTAGCCTACAGACTTGAGCTACCTCATGAACTTGGAAATGTTCATCCGACATTCCATGTGTCCAATCTCAAAAAGTGTTTAGCTGATGAGAATCTCCACATACCACTTGATGAAATTCGTGTTGATAACACGATGCACTTCATTGAGAAACCTTTGGAAATAGTGGACCATACATTTAGGCAGTTGAAGAACAAACGGATTCATTTAGTCAAGGTTCGCTGGGAATCCAAACGTGGCCCAGAGTTTACTTGGGAACGTGAGGACCAGATGAAGACGAAATATCCGCATTTGTTCCCACAAGTTTCCTCTAAATAAATTTCGGGACGAAATTTCCTAAAGTAGGTGAGACTGTGACATCTGTGCTTGTACAGACTCTGAACAATACAATATTAATAAAACAATGTGTTTTGATCTCAATGTTTGTTATTTATGTTTGATTTTATGCACATGTTAATTTTTGATCAATTTTGAACTCTATATCGCTTTTTGGGAAGTTATACGCAAACTGATGCGTAAACATAATCGGTTTAACGCGAAAAACACTAAGGAACAGCAACATAAACTTAACATACCTTAAATAACCATTACATAACTTAGAAATAAGTTTTGAAGGCTTTGGTATGGAAAAAACTAGTTTATTCGCTTACAGGGACTAATTGCGTCAAACTACAAAAGTCTATCGTTTCGTAAGTAAACCTACAGTCTGGAATATGATCATAAGCTAAACATACCATAAATAACCTAAACATAGCTTATAAATAACCTTTGAGTGGTTCGGTGTGCGAAAACATGCTTATATGATCTTTCAGGGACTAAAAGTGTCAAAAACGGCGTAAGTTTGCATTTTCGGGTATATCGTACGTTCTGGCCGCATCTGGACATCCAAAATTTTTGTACACACTAAAATACTTTTATTTTAGTGATCGCCATGCAAAAATACCACTCGTCGCTTAATTTGGTTCGTTTTCACGTCCGTTTGAGTTTCGTCGTAATTAACCGAACAACGCGATCGTACGACCAAACGAGCCGACATCCGAGAGTTTTCCGAGCACATTTTGAGTCCTCTAAACTTTATTGACCTTGAAAATGGCTTAACGGGGGTCAAAAGGGCCTGAAATGAGCTTATTCTAGTACAGGGACCAAAACTGACATTTGCTGAAAGTAGAAGACTTACGGACCGTAAGCCTTATCTTTACGGTGCGTAAGGGTCGCCCAGCGACAGAAACTTGGTTTTTGGCTGCTGTTTGATAATTCAGGGACTTTTATGCAAATCTCTTGTTTTGGGCTCCAAGTAAACGACTCTCCAAGGTTCCCAATCAGTCTTTAACACATGTAGGGCCATGATTTCATGCTTGTTGGCCACACAAAACTTGGCATGATCTTGTAGCTTTGCTACAACTATAAATAGCCCAACAATTTCATTCATTCCTTGCTCATTCTGTCATTTCTCCTCTCTTATCTGCTTTGGAGCTCTCTCAACTGATTTTGGGACTTGTCTTCTTTGTAGAAAAGATAGCAAGGACTTTAGTGAGCATTCTTTCATTCTTTTTATTGCTTACTAGTTTAAAAAGTCAAACAGTGTTTGACTTTCAGTTTGACCAGTCAATTGGTCAAGTCAAAGTTCAATTGAACTTAATAACTTTGCAATGTGATTGTAATCACAATGGTTATAATCCTTAGTGATTATACCTACTGATTACCACATTAACTAGGCGTAGTGACGAGTCAAAGTTTCGGTCAAAATGCGTTTTAGCACGCATTTTGCAACGGAACTATTTTCGGGTATCAAAACCCATTGTTTTGATACCAAATCAGTAGGTTAAACATATTTTGACATGTTTAACTCGTCACTAATAGTTTGGTGCTTATTTAGGGTCGTTAGTTAAGCGGTCTAAACAACCGCTTAGACTTTCGAACCCGACCCGTTTGGTCGATCTTTAGGATCCGACCAAGTTTACTTAGTGATCATAGTTACATAGGGAATAACCCCTGAGGTTATACCTTATGATCACCTAGGATTGGTTAGTCTTTTGCTAGTTAGTTTGTATGCCCATAGTAAATGACCAAAACGCCCTTTTGAAGCATAAATCCGTATTTTGACTATGTGAACATATTTTTGACATATAATCTGATTTAGTAACATGTTTAGGCATAATTGGGCATGTAAGACTTGGCATAGCACATAGGTAACCAACCGAACATAGTCTTACGCTAACGACGCATTATAGTAGCTTATACTACCATAATGGGTCGAAAAGGGTCAAAAGCACTTAGGTAGACTTTCAAATCAGAATGTAAGGTCTATTAAATCATACCATATGAGTTTAAATACTCATTTGATTTATAGAACCTCATTCTATCCTATCTCCCGATTTAGGAGCCGATTATTAACATAGTTATCTATACTAGGTGCCGGTTGATTCCGTGATACTTGGAGCTTTTATTGGTCTTATTCTCAAGACTAATAAGCAATCCCAAGTGAGTACATAGTTCCCCTCTTTTACCATTCTCAAATACTTTGGGGTGATTCACATGTACATAATTGTTACTTTCTGGTTTTACATGTTTTTGTGACATAAACATGCTAGTTTCACTTAGTACATATTTAGTACATGTTTTCACTATGTTTTGCTATGTATGTTAAGCATGCTAGCACATTGATTTATTACACATTTGTTACATATGTTTACTTAGCATATGTACGCATTGTTTTACATGACATTTCTACTAGGCATGTTTACTTAGCATACCTAGTACATGGTTTTCATAGCATGCTTACATTGGTTATGACATTTGGTGTGTTTAATCGGGACAATAATACATTCATTAACATTGATCACGCCGCTCGGTAGTATGTAATGGTACCATAGGAATTGACAACTCCCGTTTCCGACTTCCTAGGTTTGTTTGGAAGTTGGAAATGACAGAATCCGACTACATAACTTAGATGAACCTTTAATTTGTTTAAAGGTTTGTCGCCACAGTCGCAAGGCTTGAATGTATGCGATTAACATTACTGCATAAATGTTTGTAATCATAAAGTATTGTTTTTCTGCAAAACATAACATTTGATTTAAACTTAGGTTTACTCAAAAACATTGTTTTGTACATCTTTCCTACGGGGTTGAGTAGATTCTTTTATTCACCGTACATGACATATGTTTCACATTGGCATTTTTACATAGTCTAAGTAGATGATTTCCTACTTGCTATGCATTCCATTGGTTATACATAATACATGTTACACATGACATTAAACATGGTTTATGCATAAACATTTTGACATTAAACATGACATTTTGTTGGGTAATGATAAGTGACTTATGTAACGGGGCTATGTGTTATACGATAAAAGCATGGTGGATACGTTGCTGGTACTTCCTATATATAAGCACTTTTATTGTATTATACATTGTTGCGTTTCCTAAGCCACTTGACAAAAGAGATGAAACATTTTTACAAGGACACGACATTTTTATACAAAGTACATATTTTATACAATTCACTTTTACTTGGTTATTTATTTAACCATGCATAATTCTTTTATATCATTTGACTTTCATATCGATTTTCACATGATTTTATAAAAGAAAACATTTGACAAGGTTCATGACTATTTTTGTTAAACACTTCTTTTAAACTACAAGTCATGAATCTTGCATAAACAAAACCTATGTATCTCACAGGCATTTTTATGCTGACGTACCTATTTTTACATGTGTTTCAGGTGCTGATGCATGATGATGTTTGTGCTTCACTTAGGCGGACTCGGGCCTTAGTGACTTAAAAGACAATTAATATGTTATGTTTTATTTAATTTCCAAGACAATGTAAACTTTAAATTCAATAATACATAACTTTAATTACCATGGTTGTTGAAACAATAATTCTGTCACCTCACTCCCCGGCGTTTCCGCCGCGGTTTGTCGTTTTGACACGGCCGGGGTGTGACATCGCGAGTATAAGTCCTAACACATATGTAACTAGCATCCCGTGTAAATATGCATAACAGTTATTCGCAAGTGATAAGCAGTTTGATTGAATAATTCGTTTTGATAAATTCGATTTAA
This sequence comes from Helianthus tuberosus, assembly GCA_030545235.1. Classification (NCBI taxonomy): domain Eukaryota; kingdom Viridiplantae; phylum Streptophyta; class Magnoliopsida; order Asterales; family Asteraceae; genus Helianthus; species Helianthus tuberosus. The sequence continues at coordinate 43,966,973 of CM060429.1, read as the reverse complement.
TAGGAACGTATGTTACACCCAAAATGCGATAAAAAGGGTTCGAGTATACTCACAGTCGGTGTTCGGCAAGTAAGCACAACTTGGTTGGATTGAAGGGAGCGCGTCTGAGATTAGCCCGATTACAGATTGAAAGCGTAAGCGCCGAATAATGCATTAAACGGTGGCGGGGAAACAAGTGTCGAATGGTAATCCGATCGGGTGGCTGTCCGATAGGACGGATGTCCGATAGGATAGGATGGCTGTCCAAACGAAAATGAGAGAACAAAGATGATTAAACCCGTAATCTCTATTCCCGAACGCTCCAAAGTGTCACCCGATGATTCCCAGCAGTTCCAAGCCTTCAAACGCCTCTAATCAGCTCTCCAAATCGTCCAAAGATGTCTAAAATTCGTAATTGTGGTGTCTCCCCCGGCTGATGATCGATAATGATTATTTATATCCCAAAAAACCCTAATTCCCGTCGCTGTAATCATTCTGTGCACGTAATAAGCTTCCTCGCGGCCCGCCTCCACTTACACGAACATCTACGCGGGCCGCGCGCCACTTGTAATCCGGAAAACATATTGTAAGTTGATGCGGCCCGCTTTAAAATGTCTTAATGGTCATCTCGGCCCGCCTGGGCTCTCCAGATCTGCTTTTTCAACATATTTCCGCTCACGAGCTTCCGATTCTTGACCCGACACTTTCCCTTGTCACATTTTACTCGTTTATTGCACGTTTCAGCTCCAAACACCTGAAAACACAATTAAATCAAAATCAAATACAATCTAAACTAAAACGACACTAAATCTAACTAAAACCGAACAAACCTAGACGCGAATAATGATGTATTTTACAATACATCAATGTACTATATATATATATATATGTATAAGTGAACCGAAACCGTGAACCCGACTCGAGACCACTCGGTCTCGAGTGAACGATCGGGCCGGATGGGCCGTTCACCCCTAAGGCCCACTCGAATCCATTAGGGTGCACTAACTTGGATTGAGTATAAAACCTCACTAACCACCATTTGCATCAAACTTTCTCCCACACTTACCCACACTCTCCTACATTCACTAAACCCTAAAAGCTCCACCAACACTCTCCTTTTCTCTTCTCGGAACAACCATCGGCTAAGGAAGGAGCTATCGGATCTCGGTGAACCTCTACACACCCCCACGCTTTGGAACCGGTTAGTGTGTTATTGTGTGTTATGTGTACTTAATAAACAAGATGCATGAATAGTCTAAAGGTCTTGTTGTATGATTCTTGTATGATTAGTGAGTTTGTGATATGATGAATAAGGTGTGTGAGCTATTGTATGATCATGTCTTTCTAAAGTGTTTTTGTAGGATAAATGATTATGTTATCCGATTTATCTTAGATGTTTTGTTAGATGATGTTGCTATCCGATTTGTGTTATCCGATTTATGTTATATGATTTTGTTATCCGATTTTTTATTAGATGTTTTGGGACAAATGTGTGTTCAATAAGATGATGCAAGATTTACTTGATCTTTGATCCTAATAGTTCATGCTTGAATGATCTCATGAAGAACCTTATGAATATGTGTTAAATGTGATATGTAGGATGAACATGATAATGAATGATGAAAACCTAAAGATGAAGAACAAGTTTGAATGTGATTATGAATATTTGAAATCTGGTTGTTTGATCTATTTTGCTTAGTAAATTGACAAGAAAACATGTTTAACGGAATAGTACACAATTTTCATGAAATGGCAATCCTATTGGATAGTACCCTTAGACAGGTTCTGGAAGGTCTCCGGTCATCAGGTGTGCGAGTCGAGACCTCCTGTCTCGACTCGAGACTACGGAGATTGCTACTCGAGACCGCCAAGTGGACAACTCAGGACCAGGACATGCACCTCATGAGTCGAGACCAACACTATTGCGACTCGAGATCTCCTGATCTCGAGTCAAGGCTGAACTCGAGACCTTCGAGGTTGCGACTCATGCATGCACCACTCGAGATCTTTCGGTTGCGACTTGAGACCTTGCACTCTTGAGTCGAGACCACATGGTCTCGACTGGGCTGCCTGTTTTCGTTATTGGGCCAAAATGTACAAACTGTTCATGCTTGTTACTATTAAAGTGCACTATGTGTTAACTGCTACTGTTGACTGTGCAATTATTAGAGCAGGCCCAATACCCTAGTATGTTTTGTATGCTATGTGTTAAATACGTGTACCATATACGTGATTACTTGTACCCAAACCTGACCTATACTGGTAACCATTTAGGACGTGGTGACCAGTACACTTAACCAAGTAAACTAAACTGCCGAGCAACCCAAGGTGAGTTCACAACTTAAAGCATGCATTCCCAGTGGTTTGGGAAACGGACTTAAAAACAACACTATCCCCTTGTTACTGGGATACAAACTTACTTTTCTTCCCTTGTTACTGGGATACAAACTTAGTTAATTATTGTTTATACGGTAATGCAACAAGCAACACTAAACGAAACTCTATCACTTAAGTCCTCACTACTTAATACCGATTAATCGCCGGGGCCTGGCGAACGGGTTATTAGTTGATAGCGCTATTTAGGTGTAACCAGCCTCACACCGACCCTTGTTACTGGGAACGGGAGTGAACTAATGTACTCTGGCAAACCGTCAATGATGATAGAACATTGACAAACGGGGCACTGCGGAAACGTACGGTTAAGTAAGTATTCGGTATTGGAAAAACAGTTTAGTCGCTTACTTATGGGGTAGCTCCCCATCGCATGTATAAACGGATAAATTAACTGGTGAAACAAGCTTTTGGTAATTAAAACTGGACAACTCGTGGACTCACCAACATTTTTGTTGACACCCTACTGCATGCTTTGCAGGTACCTAGTGACTCAGGAGCTTGCAGCTTGGGAATGTGTAGTGGTCGTCTAGCCCATGTGTTGGGGTTCTAAATAAATTTGAACTATGAACTTTGTCTTGAAACTGTTTGGTTTATGCTTCCGCTGTTTACTCAAACTGTTAATTGAACTTAAACTTTTAGAACTTTAAAATATGGCATTTACTAACTATTGTGGTTGGTGAATACCTTTACTATTAATCAATGCTCAGTATAATTGGTGGCTGGATCCTGGTCAGTCACGACTCCAAGCGGTAGTACTCCGCATGTGGATTTTGGGGGTGTGACAGATTGGTATCAGAGCCATTGGTTATAGTGAACTTGGTTTTAAAAGGAAAGTCTTTTTGAGAAAAACCAGACTATAACCCGTGACTCGTGACGACACTACACTCCAAGGGCAAGACTCAGCTTGTTAGACCTTATAGCTCGGACTTGTGTTTACTTGCTTGTTTATCTTATGTTGACTGTTCTACTATACATACTAGTGTGCCTAATTAGTTAGATACGCATCCCTCTTCTATCTCATTCTCGCTACATTACGACATCACACTCATACTGTGTTTTCTGGTTATGAAGACAATGAGTGGACGCGGAAGAGGAAACGTCAACATGACTCAGGCTCAGTTCACCAACTTGCTCAACACGGTGGCTGCAGCTTTCGCAGCTCACCCTGGAGGTAAACTCGTTACTTTAGGATGTTTAGATCCTACCCCCGCATCGTCTTTTCACTTCTAAGCCTATTCGCTTTGCTTCTCACAATAGGTCAGCAAGCGCCTGCGCAACCACGTGTTTGTACTTTCAAAACCTTCATGGATGGCAAGCCTCTCCCTTTCAACGGCACTGAGGGTGCCATAGGCCTTCTACACTGGATTGAAAAGGCCGAAGCTGTCTTTGCTGTCTGCGAGTGTCCCCCTGCTAACTGGGTTAAGTTCGCGACTGGTACGCTTGAAGGAAACGCGCTTTCATGGTGGAAGGCACAGATTCAGATGCTTGGCCTGGAAACTGCTAATGCTACTGCGTGGGAAGATTTCAAGGACATGATCAAAGAGGAGTACTGTCACAGGGACGACATCCACAAACTCGAGAACGAGTACTATGCGCTCAAGATGGTTGGATCAGAGATTGAGACCTACACCAAGCAGTCCAACGACTATGCTGCACTTTGCCCAAACATGTCCCGACCTATGTATCGAAGGATCGAATTGTACATCAAAGGCTTAGTCCCAGAAATTCGGAGCCATGTAACCTCAGCCAACCTCAATACCATACAGCCCGTGGTTCGTCTTGCTCACAAACTCACCAATCAGGCTGTGGAGGAGGGCAAGTTGCCCAAGAGGATCAGTGCTACTGCTGGAACTTCTAGCGATAACAAACGAAAGTGGGATGGAAGTTAGGGAAAGGATGCTAACCCCACTCAGGCCCCAGTTCAACAAAGGAAGACTGAAAACAACAAGGGCCCTCAGCAACAGGGTGGTTATCGAGGAAACCACCCCAAGTGTAACAAGTGTAACCGACACCACAGTGGGCCATGTGGCAAAGGTCAATGTCAGCGATGCAACAATATGGGGCATGAAGCCAAGGACTGCCGAAGCCAGTTCCCAGCTAGGCAGAATCAGCATCAACCACAGCAACAGCAGCAGCAAGGAAACAATCGTGAATGCTACAAATGTGGGGCAATAGGGCACATGCGAAAGGATTGCCCCCAGCTGAACCAGAATCAGAACAACAAAAATCAGGGTGCTGAGAACAATAACAACAATGCTGGAAATGGTGCAAGAGGAAGGGCTTTTGTGATTGGAGCTGGAGAAGTAAGGAATGACCCCAACGTTGTGGCGGGTAAGTTCCTACTTAATGACCGTTATGTTTCCATATTATTTGATTCCGGAGCAGATGCTAGTTATGTATCCCTACGTATTAGTAAGAAACTTAAGTCCACTCTTACGCCGTTAAGCTCTAAGCACATCGTTGAGATAGCTAATGGTAGAAACCTCGAGGCCTCACATGTAATACGTAACTGCAAATTAGAGTTATCTGGTCAGACCTTCTGTATCGATCTCTTCCCCATCATTCTCGGAAGCTTCGACGTCATCATTGGTATGGATTGGTTATCCAAGCATCAAGCCGAAATCCTCTGCCAAGAGAAAGCTATTCGTATTCCCCGTCCTCCTGGCAAACCTCTTATAGTTCAAGGCGACAAGAGCGGAGAAGTCACAGGAATCATTTCATTCTTAAAGGCCCAGAAGTGTTTATGAAAGGGGCACACCGCTATCTTAGCACTTGTTGCCGACACGCAGAAAAAGGAAAACAGGATTGAAGATTTTCCTGTTGTACGCGACTATCCTGAGGTATTTCCTGAAGAACTACCCGGACTCCCTCCTCACCGTCAGGTCGAATTTCAAATCGAGCTAACCCCCGAAGCAGCGCCTATAGCTCGTGCACCTTATCGTCTAGCCCCCGCAGAACTCAAGGAACTATCTACTCAGCTACAGGAACTCTTGGACAAGGGTTTTATCCGTCCTAGCTCGTCACCCTGGGGAGCCCCAGTGCTCTTTGTCAAAAAGAAGGATGGCACATTCTGAATGTGCATTGATTACCGCGAACTGAACAAGGTTACCATCAAGAATCGTTATCCACTTCCCCGTATCGATGACCTGTTCGACCAGCTGCAAGGGTCGAGCTATTATTCCAAGATCGATCTGCGAGATGGTTATCACCAGCTGAGAGTCCGCGACGAGGACATCTCTAAGACTGCTTTCAGAACCCGCTATGGTCACTACGAATTCCTTGTCATGCCTTTCGGAATGACCAACGCACCTGCGATCTTCATGGATCTCATGAACCGAGTGTGCAAACCCTACCTCGACAAGTTCGTGATTGTGTTTATCGACGACATCCTAATCTACTCGAAGAGTCAAGAGGAGCATGAACAACACCTGCGTCTTATTCTCGAACTCCTTCGTAATGAGCAACTATAAGCCAAATTCTCAAAATGTGATTTCTGGCTTAGAGAAGTCCATTTCCTTGGGCACATAGTCAATCAGAATGGGATTTACGTCGACCCCGCTAAGGTCGAATCCATTAAGAATTGGCCCATACCTAAGACTCCGACCGAAGTTCGCCAATTCTTGGGATTGGCAGGATATTATCGAAGATTTATCAAGGGATTCTCTAAGATCGCTCAACCACTTACGACCCTCACCCAGAAGGGTGTTGCTTACAAATGGAGTAATGCTCAGGAATCTGCCTTCCAGGAACTAAAGAAGAACCTCTGCAGTGCTCCTATTCTTTCCTTACCTGAAGGTACCGACGACTTCGTTGTTTACTGCGACGCTTCTATTCAAGGGCTTGGTTGCGTGTTGATGCAACGCGAGAAGGTTATTGCTTACGCTTCGCGACAACTCAAGATCCACGAAAGGAACTACACGACACACGACTTAGAATTTGGAGCTGTGGTTTTTGCGCTCAAAATTTGGAGACATTATTTATACGGCACCAAGTGCACGATTTACACTGATCACAAGAGTCTCCAACACATAATGGAACAAAAGGAGTTGAATATGCGGCAACGCCGATGGGTCGAACTCCTAAATGACTACGAGTGTGCAATTAGATATCATCCGGGCAAGGCTAATGTGGTAGCTGATGCCCTCAGCAGGAAGGAAACCAAGCCTAAGCGTGTTCGTGCCTTACAGCTCACCATCCACTCAAACCTCCCTAAGCAAATCCGTAACGCTCAGGCCGAAGCATTAAAAGCCGAGAACGTCAAGGCTGAGTCCCTGCGAGGATCAAGGGAACGGCTAGAACAAAAAGAAGATGGTGCCTACTACGTAAATGGGCGCATATGGGTCCCACTTTATGGGGATTTGTGCGAGCTTGTAATGGATGAAGCCCATAAGTCCCGTTACTCAGTACATCCTGGTTCGGATAAGATGTACCACGACTTAAAGACTACATACCGGTGGCCTGGCATGAAAGCCCACATAGCAACCTATGTTAGAAAATGTTTGACTTGTGCAAGAGTCAAGGCTGAGTATCAGAAACCATCGGGCCTACTCCAACAACCAGAAATCCCGCAATGGAAATGGGAGCAAATCTCCAAGGATTTTGTCACTAGCCTGCCTAGGTCTCAACGCGGGAATGACACCATTTGGGTGATAGTGGACCGATTAACTAAGTCCGCATACTTTTTGGCTATTAAAGAAACGGACAAGTTCTCTACCTTAGCAGAGGTATACTTAAAGGAAGTGGTTTCGAAGCATGGAGTGCCAACCTCTATTATTTCCGATCGAGATGCGCGTTTTACTTCTGAGCTGTGGTAAGCTATGCACAAATCTTTTGGCTCACGTTTAGACATGAGCACTGCTTATCACCCGCAAACGGATGGGCAATCTGAACGCACCATCCAAACCCTCGAAGACATGCTTAGGGCATGTGTGATCGATTTTGGCAAGAATTGGGAGAAGCACCTACCGTTAGTGGAATTCTCCTACAACAACAGCTACCACACCAGCATTCAGGCGGCACCCTTTGAGGCATTGTACGGTCGTAAATGCCGGTCGCCTCTCTGCTGGGCGGAGGTTGGTGACAGCCAGATCACAGGCCCAGAACATGTAGTTGACACCACAGAAAAGATTGCCCAGATTAGGCAACGCATGGCGGCAACTCGCGACCGTCAGAAGAGCTACGCTGATAAGGATAGGAAACCGCTAGAGTTCCAGGTTGGTGACCGGGCTCTACTTAAAGTCTCACCCTGGAAGGGCGTGGTTCGTTTTGGAAAATGGGGCAAGCTAAATCCGAGATATGTCGGACCCTTTGAAATTACCGAAAAGATCGGTAAGGTCGCTTACAGATTGAATCTGCCTGAAGAACTGAGTGCTGTGCACAACGTCTTCCACGTGTCTAATCTGAAGAAGTGTCTGTCAGATGAAGCACTCATCATTCCTTTCAAGGAACTTACTATTGACGAACAGCTACACTTTACTGAGGAACCAATTGAGATCACGGATCGTGAGATCAAAACCCTCAAACGTAGCCAGATACCTCTCATGCGAGTTCGTTGGAACTCACGCCGTGGCCCAGAGTTTACCTGGGAGCGGGAAGACCAGATGAAGCGCAAGTATCCCCAGTTGTTCCCAGATGAAACTCCCAGCGCTGAAGCTACAACCGAATTTCGGGACGAAATTCCAAACTAACGGGGGGATGATGTGACACCCCGTTGAAACGTTCTCACTTACACTAGCTTGTCAGTGGCTGCCTTAACTTTCGGGACGAAAGTTCTTAAAACTTGGGGATAATGTGACACTTCGGGTTTTCCTGAGCAACCTCATTGTTTAGCTTTATGTGTACATATACTATTAAATGAATATTTGCGTATTATCCCGAAGTATTATGTGATGCTTGTGTTAAATTATGTGTATGTACTATATATATATATATATGTATAAGTGAACCGAAACCGTGAACCCGACTCGAGACCACTCGGTCTCGAGTGAACGATCGGGCCGGATGGGCCGTTCACCCCAAAGGCCCACTCGAACCCATTAGGGTGCACTAACTTGGATTGAGTATAAAACCTCACTAACCACCATTTGCACCAAACTTTCTCCCACACTCACCCACACTCTCCTACATTCACTAAACCCTAAAAGCTCCACCAACACTCTCCTTTTCTCTTCTCGGAACAACCATCGGCTAAGGAAGGAGCTATCGGATCTCGGTGAACCTCTACACACCCCCACGCTTTGGAACCGGTTAGTGTGTTATTGTGTGTTATGTGTACTTAATAAACAAGATGCATAATTAGTCTAAAGGTCTTGTTGTATGATTCTTGTATGATTAGTGAGTTTGTGATATGATGAATAAGGTGTGTGAGCTATTGTATGATCATGTCTTGCTAAAGTGTTTTTGTAGGATAAATGATTATGTTATCCGATTTATGTTAGATGTTTTGTTAGATGATGTTGCTATCCGATTTGTGTTATCCGATTTATGTTATATGATTTTGTTATCCGATTTTTGATTAGATGTTTTGGGACAAATGTGTGTTCAATAAGATGATGCAAGATTTACTTGATCTTTGATCCTAATAGTTCATGCTTGAATGATCTCATGAAGAACCTTATGAATATGTGTTAAATGTGATATGTAGGATGAACATGATAATGAATGATGAAAACCTAAAGATGAAGAACAAGTTTGAATGTGATTATGAATATTTGAAATCTGGTTGTTTGATCTATTTTGCTTAGTAAATAGACAAGAAAACATGTTTAATGGAATAGTACACAATTTTCATGAAATGGCAATCCTATTAGATAGTACCCTTAGACAGGTTCTGGAAGGTCTCCGGTCATCAGGTGTGCGAGTCGAGACCTCCTGTCTCGACTCGAGACTACGGAGATTGCTACTCGAGACCGCCAAGTGGACAACTCGGGACCAGGACATGCACCTCATGAGTCGAGACCAACACTGTTGCGACTCGAGATCTCCTGATCTCGAGTCAAGGCTGAACTCGAGACCTTCGAGGTTGCGACTCATGCATGCACCACTCGAGATCTTTCGGTTGCGACTCGAGACCTTGCACTCTCGAGTCGAGACCACAGGGTCTCGACTGGGCTGCCTGTTTTCGTTATTGGGCCAAAATGTACAAACTGTTCATGCTTGTTACTGTTAAAGTGCACTATGTGTTAACTGCTACTGTTGACTGTGCAATTATTAGAGTAGGCCCAATACCCTAGTATGTTTTGTATGCTATGTGTTAAATACGTGTACCATATACGTGATTACTTGTACCCAAACCTGACCTATACTGGTAACCATTTAGGACGTGGTGACCAGCACACTTAACCAAGTAAACTAAACTGCCGAGCAACCCAAGGTGAGTTCACAACTTAAAGCATGCATTCCCGGTGGTTTGGGAAACGGACTTAAAAACAACACTATCCCCTTATTACTGGGATACAAACTTACTTTTCTTCCCTTGTTACTGGGATACAAACTTAGTTAATTATTGTTTATACGGTAATGCAACAAGCAACACTAAACGAAACTCTATCACTTAAGTCCTCACTACTTATTACCGATTAATCGCCAGGGCCTGGCGAACGGGTTATTAGTTGATAGCGCTATTTAGGTGTAACCAGCCTCACACCGACCCTTGTTACTGGGAACGGGAGTGAACTAATGTACTCTGGCAAACCGTCAATGATGATAGAACATTGACAAACGGGGCACTGCGGAAACGTACGGTTAAGTAAGTATTCGGTATTGGAAAAACCATTTAGTCGCTTACTTATGGGGTAGCTCCCCATCGCATGTATAAACGGATAAATTAACTGGTGAAACAAGTTTTTGGTAATTAAAACTGGACAACTCGTGGACTCGCCAACATTTTTGTTGACACCCTACTGCATGCTTTGCAGGTACCCAGTGACTCAGGAGCTTGCAGCTTGGGAATGTGTAGTGGTCGTCTAGCCCATGTGTTGGGGTTCTAAATAAATTTGAACTATGAACTTTGTCTTGAAACTGTTTGGTTTATGCTTCCGCTGTTTACTCAAACTGTTAATTGAACTTAAACTTTTAGAACTTTAAAATATGGCGTTTACTAACTATTGTGGTTGGTGAATACCTTTACTATTAATCAATGCTCAGTATAATTGGTGGCTGGATCCTGGTCAGTCACGCCTCCAAGCGGTAGTACTCTGCATGTGGATTTTGGGGGTGTGACATTTATCTTTACCCAAACCGTATGAAAAATTAATGGGGGCTTTCCCCGTGTGAACTACTAGACGGTATGATATCGACTACTACGAACAATAGTTGTGCCCTACATCAGTGTCTATCATCACTGACAGTTTGCCATAGTCCATTAGTACACGCCCGTCCGAACGGCACAGTGTGAGGTTTGTTAAACCTAATAGCGCTATTAACTAATGACCCGCTCGCCATTGGCCTCGGCGATTAAGTCGATATGAAGAGGGACTTATTGATAGAGTTTTTGTCTAGCTAGTTTTAAGGTTGTTGTCCTGCACCAGGAGGACGAACGTACGTATTCTGCACCAGGAGAATTCGTAGGTTTAATAATGGCATCCACTCTATGGAGGATGGCCGTACATATCCTACCCAAGGAGGATATGTAGATTTAGTTTTAATTCTTTACCCCATTCCCAAACCACCGGGAATCCCATGCCTTAGAAAGTGTGTGAACTCACCTCGGTTTGCTCGGTTAGATTCTCAATATAGCTAACGGTCAAGGTCGGTCAATCACGTCCTAGTATGATTTACCAGTTAGTCATTTAGTGGCTTTCAAATAGAACACAAAGTTCCTACACGTATCTATCACACAACATGCATCATTTTAACGGTTTATGCCCATCTAAGTTTCCCATCCCTTCCCCACTCAAAATCAAACATACGATAATGCACATAACATATATAACATGTTATATCATTCACAGATAGCATACTCGACATTTAGACACGCGAGTCACAACTTATGTCATTTCAGCATTTATATTCAAAACCGGCTATTTTCGGACATTTTAATAAAATGGTTAAATTATTCCAAAAATTCCCAAATTTTTACAGGACGTCTTAAACGTTCCATATTTTATTGTGCAAAAATATCGGGGTCCGGTTCATTACCAATATTTTATAAAAATTCATATTCCGGACTGAACTCAGATTTATGTATTTCTGACCACAGTCCACGGAACAATTTATTACAAATTCATCGAGTGTCCGATTTACGAAATTCCAGTGGGATAATTACAAATGCATCGGTTGTCATCTACTGTACAAATTTCATGGTCCGATTCATCACAAAACTCAGGTTATGACTGAAAGTATGACACTCATTTATTGCTGTCAAAATTCAGCTTAAGTTGCTGTTACAAATTAACACTTTAAAAATAGTAAACGGAGTCCAAAAATTACGATTCCGGTGCCATTAGAACCGTATTTCATAATAACATATTTTAGATTCAAAATATCAGTTTTTCGTTGAGTTTATGTCTTGTTTACAGCCTGTTAAAGGCGGCTGAAAATACACATCAGCAAGCTGTTTTCAGTCTAAAGGCTACTAAAACGCACACATATGATTACCATTCATTCTAATAATGATTTACAACAGGTTATAAGTTATTTACAGCAGACTAATACTCATATATTTCAGATTCATCTTGTATTACCATGTTTCATCATTATTTACTCTTTAACCAACAAGTTCATCACTCTAGCAAGACTTTTTAGACTTTGATCTTATATGTTCATAATTTTTAACCGACAAATCTCTTATTAACCACTCTAGACAAGATCAAGAAGGCGTTTAGAGTCACTTACTACTAGCTCGAGGCTAGGGAAGAAACTAGTCAAAAAAACGGGTGGTTAAAAGCAACGTGGGGAGGTCCTTGTGTTCCCGAGTGCACCGAGCTTCCTTATGTGATCCCTTGCTTCAATGTTTGTATGAAAAATGGCTAGATAAAATTGCAAATTGGTGGTGGTGGTGCCTATGTCTTCGGCCGTAAGTAAACAAAGGGGAAAAGAGGATGAAATTTTGAGTTGAGGTTTGTGAATGAATGCCCTTGTCCCTTGTGTTATCTTATAACTCCTAATCTCCATTACCCACTAGTTAAAATGTCTTCTAGATTTTTAGCAAGGTCAATATAATATTCAAATAAATGAGGGTGTATGTCACCCATGAGGGAACCGATTGGTTCATGGGAGTGGGGTAATTAGTTGATTTTCAACCAAAAGATTAAGTGCTAGATAAGCTTAGTTAGGAAAATAAATAAATTATTGGTGTGTTGTAACTTATAACGGGTGTTAGGGTACTCGGGGACCCTAACTGGCTCAGAAAAGAAAAACAATGTCATTGACAATATTTTTATGTTCCGGGTAAAGTCCGGTTGTTCGGTTCGATACTAGTCCGTTAAAGTGCTAAATTAATTCGTAAGGCGTCCTATTTATATATTTTGTAACGTTTTTACTTACTAACACTTAGGAAAATATAACGGACTATTTAGTGACCTTTCTGTACACTATTAGTATATTAACAAATACGTGTAAGCATAACACAGATATCAGTTAAGTAATTCCACCCAGTCGTCAAGCAAATTAATTATTATTAATAAACTGTACGGTTACATGTAAATTTGAGGGTTGTCACATTCTCCCCCTGTTAAGAGAATTTCGTCCCAAAATTTAGCACGTGGTTACTGAGGAAGCTAGTTAAGTTGCGTTGTTTTCCTGATTTTCCTAGGGTGTCACACACAGGGTCACCCTACCCTTGCCCAACAAGTATATCAGCTTATCAAAATTACGTAGTCAGACGTGGTCTTCCAAAAGTCTTCACAATCTCGGCTCATCATCAGTGTCTTTACCCAATTGTAATGCAATCCGCATAGTCCAGAAACCAACTATACTGGTGACTGAGGTGGAGGGGGAAAGAAAAGTAAACTATTATCCTGCGTGAAATCCCCCTCGAGTATGTATATACGTTGAAGCAATTAGCTGATCTGCCGCTTGGCAGAAAAGAAACGAGCATCAAATCCTGGGAATGGTGTAATAACAATGGTCAAGAGCGCAAAAGGAACCTTGATGTACGTGGCGGATCAAAGTATGCTGGTAATAGACAGGGTGGAGGACGTGGTGTTTTACATAAACTTTTCAGACAATATGCTGTCTTGTGATGTAGACACGTAAATCATGTTTTCGGTTATGTAATGTTTTGCATTTGAAGTTGCTAATTGTGGTGTCAGCTCAAGCTCCAACATTCTGCGACTCATATCCCCAACTGTAGTTGACGTTATAGGAGCAACTCATCTTGTGTGTGGCCTCCATAATGTGAGGGATGGTAAGGGTCTAAAATTAGCATAGTGTATTATAGGAACCATCAAATCGGCTCGTCCAGCGATGTAGAGGTGAAAGTAGTAGACGGTGCGGCCTGTAAGGTCGTAGAAAATGCTGCTGTAGCAAAAGGATCGTTACGTGGGTACTGACCTGGAGTACCTTTCTAGGGTGCAGGTATGTTTTGAAAGAAAGTGATAGGCATATTGACGCAATGGACGTCGGTCTTTATAGGGGAAAAGAGCAACATCAGCGGTTATGGGTGCAAAAACAAACGTTTCAACCAAAAAGGAAGTTGTCAGGTGCTGGTACTGGGTTAGATAGTAGGGGTGAAATGTCTAGTAAACCAAAAGAAACAGGGTCATAATCAAGTAAGGGTGCAGGACCAGCAGTTGTAACATTAAGCTGACTCAAAGGGTGCAGAAGCTAGCTCAGGAGCAGGCCCTGGGTCGTGTAACGGTGTGGTGCCTCGAGCAGGTGATAGTGCAGCAGTCATGTCGTCGTTGTCTGCGTCAGTAGTAGAAAGTTGTACTCCGGCTGTCTGTAAGGCTGCAGATGTCACAGACTCAATGGAGTCTGGAATCGAATGCGTGCTAGAATCGGAAGATAGTTTGTTAACATGGGTCTCAAAAAGTGAAATTAGCAATAACGTTCTTGTCTAACTTTCCATCGTTATGGGCGTTATCGGAAGGATCATCAATATCACGTCAGTATCGTTATCAATTGTTCGTCGAGTAATCAACCTTCGGAAGGAATGTCCACAAGAGGCGCATTCTCGAGGATCGGAGCCATGGTGTGCTCATCATCGGGATGTCCAGTGACGAAGGGGTCATGGACTGAAATAAGAGTGACAGAAGGATTTCTTGTCAGAGAAACCATCCGCAATAGTAAAGTATCACCAAAATCTGGTAGCGTGGACTGTTGGAAGTCGTCCTCGTCCTTGGTCAGCATATCTGGATCACTCTCATGGTCTGACGTAAATGTCTCTGGCGTAGATGTAGTCTCATCATTTGTAACAGCGGCCGTAGGGTTATCAATGTTTGATAACTCGCCTTCTATATAGTGTGACGTGTGTGCTGGTTCATCATAGTCATAGCATGTATACCCATAGTAATTATTAACAATTAGTGTAGGCAAATATTCACCACATATGTACGTATATCAATGATCAGCAATTAAGCGTGTAAGTAATAATAATGTAAGTATGTAATCATCCTAGTCTTCCCCAGACTATCCTTCCCAGTCTCTCAGACTAAACTCCCTGGTCTCTAAGACCAACTCCCTGGTCTCTAAGACCATCCTCCCTGTCTCTAAGACTAAATCCCTGGTCTCTAAGACCAAATTCCTCCCAGTCTCTAAGACTAAATCATCCCTCAGCCTCTAAGACTGATCCTCCCTCAGTCTCTAAGATTGATCCTCCCTCAGTCTCTAAGACTGAATCCCTGGTCTTTAAGACTAAATTCCTCCCAGTCTCTAAGACTAAATCCTCCCTCAGCCTCTAAGACTGATCCTCCCTTAGTCTCTAAGACTGATCCTCCCCTAGTCTCTAAGACTGATCCTCCCCCAGTCTCTAAGACTGAAATATATAAATTCTGAAGAAAAGGTGTATGTGTGCCTTTTTGTTTGTAAGTAGTTTGTTTCCTGGATCTGGGTGTTTTGTGTATGCAATGAAAACATGTTGTGAAAACATTTTCGTGAGAGCCCTAATGATCGTAGTCTAGACTCAAGAAAGAATCCTAGTTCGCTACGACCGAAGCTCTGATACCAAGCTGTCACACCCTGACTTTTGCGGAAGCGTGGGTTTATTTGGTGTGACTTCTTAATACCATTGCATACGATCATAACAACACTATATGATAAAAACCAGTGGATGCACATCCGTTAATTGAAGTTTAAAAGTAGTACACCATAATTGTTTGAAATGTCGTTACAAAATTTAAGTTACAAATCATAACATATTTTAAGGAGTTCAAAAAGACTCAACAAAAATTTTTAAAACAAACCCGAGTTTAGGACCACGTATCTCGTCCAGGATTAAGATACGTCTCCTAAGCCCTAATGACTTGGATGACATCTTTATTCACAGCGCAGCTTAAAAACTCCAACGTCCGCCAGATCCATTACTAATTTCCTGAAATACATGTAGTTTGAAAAATCAACATAAAGTTGAGCGAGTTCATGTGTAAGTGAGTGTGTATAAACCTTTGTAATATGTCTGTATGTATGAAAATCCCTGGTATGTAGCAATTAAGGAAAAAGAGATCACCATTGGGTTGCAAAGCCAATGATATGTGTGAAGTGATGCAGGAAGACTCAAACCTAGCGGATTTATGCGTCGGGCACTCAGTCACCACCTGGCCCATTCGGCGGACTCAGGAGTGAGGGCTCGCTACACCCAATAGATCTATCACCATTATCCCTCGGACCTACAATGAGGATTAATGGCCTCAAGTGCCAGCCTACCCACTCACATGATCTAAGTAGTAAACCCTCCTTAAGCTAACCATACCATGTATAAAAATGTCTCTAATAATTGTAGCATGTATTTCACCCCCGAAGTATAAAACTGAAAACAGTTAAGAGAAAAGGGGGACATGAACTCACAGTATTGCGTCTTCGTACTCGTAACCCAAATCTCCGCGGCAAACACGACTACCTACAATGGTCTAATGTCTATTAGACGAACGGGTCGTGCCTTGTCTTAGTATGTATGTTTTTGAGTTACGATTCTGGTATTATTCCAAGTTATAATAATTGTATTTAGTTTTGGAATAATTGTTTATGCAGTGTTTCTGTATTAATACTTCTCAAGCATTTGAACTTTGTATTTCCTTCCCAATGGTGGGGGTATCTCACACATGTATTTTCGTATTTGTAATTGTATATCTTGCCAAGTAATGGCGTCGTATTTCGGTGTATTGTTCTAAATAAAAATATGTTAATATATTCCCAATATATATTTCCAAAACCATATATTTCAAGTCTTACATAAACATATAAATAAACCTTAATTTGTTTAATCATGTATCGTTTCAGAAAATATATATTCTTCTCAAAAATTATATATCTTCTAAATATAATAGGAAAAATATATTTTCATCTCCCACTTGGAAAAATATATTCAACTCACTTGTCCAAAATAATGTATTTCCAAAATATATGTATTTTTCCCAAAAATAACATATTTTACTTTATACATTTTCCAAAAATAATACCTATCAAAATATACGCGTAAGAGTATTTTCCGAAATATACATAAGTTACGTTTTAAAGTTCGCGTTGTAACAACAATTCTGGCGTAACTTAAATACTTAATCGTGATAGCGTTGGTATTATTTTGGAGTCGTAATTTCATAATATCTTCAAGTTATATTATTTTTATCCTAAAAATAATATGTCTAGTTCACAAAATAATCACATAATCACACAAGCATTTTATTATGAAATATATATTTAACAAGTTTTATTTACGAAAATCCACCTCCGATACTTGGTAATTTTTGGAAATAAAATCATGGCGAAGTTTATTTTGAAAACCAAGTTAAAATATATTTGTAAACCATTTGTTAGAAAAATATTTCTAAGTGTTATAATTCTAGAAAAATTTCGCCAGAGTTTCCTCTGTAAATGGAGGTGTCCACGCTTATTAGCGTATCATTTTCTTTTCAAAATTCACTCAAACAATTTACCAATCAACAACATACAATATTTATTCATCAAACTAGACAAAATATGAATAATCATAAACTCATGAACTTGAAGGTTTTGTAAACATATGTAGTAACTTTCTAACACATTTAGTAGATTTTGTTACTTTCTAAAAATATATTTAGTTCATGTAAGATCTGGGTTTTAAACAAGACTTGCATCTTTCACTTGGTTCTTCCGAAAAACCACTTGTAGATCTTTAGATCTACTAGTTTAGAACCTTATTTTACAAGAAAAATTACATTTACTCAAGTTTATGTTTCATGAATGGAAGGGTTCATCATCTTTTATAATTCTAACACTAACATACTACTAGTTCATGTTCTTGAACATGATCTAGTATGGTTAGATGATGATCCATCCCACTTTTAGTAACAAACAACATCAAATATTCACAACTATACAAGATTTATATGATTTACACACATATCTTCTCTTTATCCACCTTGTTCATCTTATGTTCAAGACTTTAAGTTATGTTCTTTAGTGTTCTAAATTTTTAACCATTAAATCAACTATTAACCACCATAAACAAGAACAAGATGATGCTTAGAAACACTTACTACTAGCACAAGGCTAGGGAAGAAACAAGGCGTAAATGAGGTGGATAAAAGAAATCTAGAGAGGTTCTTGAACTTTCGAGATCACCGGGCCTGTTTATGAAGCTCCTTGCACCTTTGAGTATGTAAGAAATGGTTGAACAAGATTTGGAAGTGGTGGTGGTGGTGTGGTGTAGAGGGGGCGGCCGTGAGGTGATGGTTATGGAGAGGAGATGAGTTGTTGGTTGAATGTTGAATGAAAGAGAATGGATGTCTAGCATACTTATTTATAATCCAACTTCACTAATATCCATTGTGTAGTATGTTGTTTAGATATCCAACATGTTAAATAAAATAATCAAGAAATAAGAAGTGGGCCACCCCCCTTGGGTGACCGTCAACTAGAGAGGGGGGGTATGGTTGGGTTGGTGATGATATGGTTAAGACTTAGTTGAAATCAAATGGTATTTAGTTAGGGTATTTGTGTGTTTATTACTATAAAGGGTGTTAGGGTGTTCGGGGACCCTAACTAGCTCAGAAAAGTGAAAACTATGTCTTTAAAGTACCCTGCTTCGGGTATAGTCCGGTTGTTAGGGTGTTCGGGGACCATAAATGTTCCGGGTATAGTCCGGTTGTTCGGTTGGATACTGATCCGTTAAAGTGCTAAATAAGCATTTAAAGTACCCTTTTATGTTGTTTTTAGTGACACAATAAATTACCAACACTTGGAATGTGTCTAGAATTATTTTACCAAGTTTTTACTCTTTACTAGCTTTGTTAAAAGCTGAATTTTGGTATATTAGTGCAGAATTCTGCACTTTAAGTATGTTTTAGGCACTTCCGGTCACTATACCTATCACCTAGTGACGTAGTTTAATAATTCTCACCTCCCTTCACTCCCTACTAATGTAGTAATCTACTACCGGCTCATACTGGCCTCAGAACAATGTCCGTTTTGGTGCTGGTAATGTCAGCATGTTTAACTGGGTTATCCGTTTAGAGTGCTAACTGTGCTTTTATGCATCAAGGTGTTCACTAATGTTTGTGTGTAAATAATAGAGTGACAGTATAAGATGTGATGCATGAGTATGTATGTATCAGAAATCAGGAAGCAGGTTAACCACAATTGTAAGCAAGCACAGTAATTAAGCACCAATTAAATATTAATTAATGTGTATGGATAAATGGATTTGTGAGGGTTGTCACAGTGATAGCGATAGAGTATGCGTAATATGCGAAAATACTGCGAAATAGCGATGTATGCGATATAGCTACATTATGATCCGAATCTCTGGTACTAGGCGTAACGAGTATAACGAGCAGTAACAACACACGAACGTGCGGGTTGTTACAGTTCTAACCTGAGCTCTCATGGTGTTGCACTACCCAGAGAACAGATATCATTATAGTATATTCACCTGTAAGACTGAATATGGGGAATCTGGATACGAGAGTATATTTTGAGGTGCGACACGCGAATAAGTTAAGTGCTTAAAACATTAATCTCGTATCTTGAATCAGTTGAACTCTGTGTGAGAATTTAAGTGGATCAGTATATCGACAGTCTAGGTGAATCATTTAAAACTTAGTGTGTAATAAGCTCAACGGTGCTTGTGACTCGTCGGTAGCCGATATGATCCTCTAACATAACTCACAAAAATATGTCTGTAAATAGCTTGTTTCTTTTTCAGATTAAAACACAAAAAGATTTTAAATGTGTTTTAATATAAAGTTTTTAAAATTCAAAAAGATTTTATCTCTGCATTATTTTCGACAAACCAGTGGTGGAGAGCTGATCTTCAGATTCTGAGATGCAGAGAAAGATCCTGAATTGACTAGGTTGGAGCTAATTTTAGAATGTTGGGAAACTGAAAAGCTATTCAAGTTCATTAACTTGAAACTTGTATTTCTGAAAAAGTTGAAAAATTTAATCAAAAATGTCAGATGGTTTGTAATCAAGTCAACCAACGTCCTTAACTTGGACTTGGTCGACAAATCGAGTAACCAGGGTCTTTAAATTGGACTTGGATACTTGAGTGGACGTTAAAATCTGATAAAACTGGTAAAAGTTTAAAAATTGAACAATTTTGAAAATTAGAAGTCCATCCAGACGAATGGACTTAGTCCATCCGGACGGATGGAGGAAAAGTCCATCCGGAGCTTAGCTCATCCGGACGGATGGACTTTGGAGAGTATAGAAGGCCATCCGGACATCAGTTTATTCATTCGAACCAAAATACTCATCCGGAACCCTATTTCTCTCTCAAATTTTTCGTCGATTCCTAAGTCGTTACTCTGCCCAAATTTTGTCCTGAGGGTGTTGGCCGGCTCAACATCCATCATGGTGAAGGTTAGATCTCAAAATTACATCTTTTTACCGTTCAATTTTATATACGGGTGTGTCGGCTATATAAAATCTTAGATCTAGGCCATTTTAGGAAGTTTTTGATAAAATTGAATTTAGATATGTGTTAATCGGCCATAGTTTTAATAGAAATTACCTTCAATTTGATAAAAACTCGTAAAAATTTCATTTATTCATATGTATGTTCTTGATTTTGTTCGTCCGAATAAGCTCATCCAGACAATATTTGGAGTTTGATCTCAATAGTTCTATGTTAGAGCTCATCCGGATGAAATAGTCCATCCGGAGAGTCCATCCGGATCATATGTTGTATTTGATTGTCCATCCGGATGTAAGTTAATCTGGACCAATTACTTGTTATACCCATCCGGACCATTTATTTGTTATATCCATCCGGACAATGTCCATCCGGACCAAGTCCATCCGGATTGAGTGTATGTTGTAAAAGTTCCAATGTGCACTATGTGTCGTGATAAACGTGCATGTTCTGATGATACTTGTTTTGCAGGCTAAGGGTTCAGATTTCCATAGCAAACACAACATCTGTTGTGTCTTGGATGAGAAGCTACCAAAGATGGATCCGTTCAAGGAGATACTGAAGTTTATCAGAGCCAGTCGAATTCATAAAGCACTAGCGGATCAGCATAAATGCTACGGGTCACACGTGAGGGCGTTATGGAATAGTGCACGCTATGAAGAAGCTGACAAAACTATCTATTCTGCTGTGAAAATAAAGGACGGAAATGGAAAAGATATAGACGTGGAGGTTAAAATTACAGTTGGCGATGTTCGAAGGGTCTTGGACTTCAAAGACAATGATGAAGATCCAATTATCGTTTCTGAAAGATTATGCAAGGGGCTTTGGATGAGAATGGGATATACTGGGTTCGTTAATGATCCAGCATATACAAAGTCAAAGCTTTCGAAACCGTACAAGTTCTTGGTTCATTCTGTGATACACGCACTAGGCCACAAGAAAGGTGCTTTCGATGAATCTGCAGATTAGATTATGAATATTATCACTTGTCTAATTCTTAACAGGATTTACAATATATCACAAGTGATTTTCAACCATATGTTAGACAACATCAAAGGAGAAAGGTTCGTGCAATATCCGAGGTTTGTGCAAATGTTACTTGATGATCAGATTCCTAACTTGCCGAAGGATGATGGTGACGAGTTGAAGTTGGAACATATGGATAATGAGACTTTGAAGTGGTTAGACGTCTACAGAGGGATTGGAAAGGGCAAAGAACCAAAGTTTAGAAAGAAGTTTGCGGCAATAGAGAAAGTTGACTATCAAGCTCCTGAAGATGACAATTGGAGGCATGATAATAGTGGTTCTGATGATGAAACAAAGAAGATGGATCCGTTTATACCCAAGAAGACTAGATGGTAGGTAAAGAAAGATGAGAAGTAGAAAAAGAAGACTCCAACACCACGAACTCCTAAAGTTGAACCAATGAAAAAGAAATCACCGCCGCGTTTGGTCGATGAACCAATTGATCTTCCTCCTGAAAACGTTGATATTACTGTTGCAGGTGATCCAGTTGCAAATGAAATCACAGTTGATGAAGTCATGAATATTGTAGACAAACAAGATGCTGCAAAAGCTGCTGAGAATGTTGAAACTGTAGCTGGTGGTGAAACAGTGAAAGAGACTTTGGTTGAAGGTGAGCTACATTCGGATTCTAGTGAAACTGAAAGAGATACTGGAGTTACAAAGTTGGCACCTACTTCATATGTTAGTGGAAAGTTCAGATTGAAAACAACTCCTAAGAAAAAGAAAGCTTCAGATGAAGAAGGAGTACCTTACGAGCCTTCGACTGAGAAACTGAAAAGGCATCTAAGAAGAAAGGTTTAAGAAAGAGGAAAGCTCAGCCAACTGGTGATGTTCCAAGGAGACAAAAAGTTAGAAAGATCACAACTACTATTCCGGAACAGATTCCAGAGATAGAAAGAGTTGAAGTAGAAATTCCAGTTCAAAGTGAGTTCAGAATGGCAACCCCTCCATCTTCTCCTATTCAACAGACTATTCCAGTTCAAGAAGAGTTTCGAGGAATAACACCTGAGCAACTGTTGGTACATAATGTATATCGCCTATGTCATCAGTCTAGGTCGTGTCAAGTAGCTTGTAGTAGGGGTTTAAAGTGTAAAAGTTTAATGTTATTTGTGTATGTACCATTTCGTACGAAATGGACTTGTAATGTCCATATCGCACGAAATGGAGTTTGCCATTTCGTGCGAAATGAACTTGTCATTTCGTGCGGAATGGATTCCCTATAAATAGGGATGTTGGGTTTTCCATTTGTAACGGTTCGGTGAAAGTTGTCACGAAGTGCTGTCAAATTCTCTGCATGTATTAACGTCTAAAATCAATGGAAAACCAGTTTAAAGTGTATTTCTCTGCTTCTACTAACATTCTAACACCGATTCACGGTTACTAGATTGTTTCCGCCTCTCTAGTGACCTAGATTTGACTCAGACCGACTCATTTAGGTCGAATATCGATCCTACAAGTGGTATCAGAGCTCAGGATGAGTCAAATCGGCTGAATCAGTGCTTTGAATGGTTTAGAAATCTTTACTTCTACTCATTCTTGGATTTTTGAACGATTCCACGGACAAAATGGACTGAGATTTAGATATAACATGTAAAACATCATTTTAATCAATCCTTCAAAGTTACAGACCTTAATTCGGATTAAAATTGATCAAAAAGTGAGAAAAACATCATTTTCGTGTGAACATGTATCATTTCGTATGAAAATTGTGTCCATTCCGTACGAAATGAACCATTTCGTGTGTTTTTTTACCATTTCGCTTGAAAATCCGAATTGTCTATTCATTTTGCACGAATTGGAACCTTGTTACTCATTTCGCACGAAATGGCATTCCAATTCGTTTGAAATTGTCATTTCGCTTGAAAGTTCATTTCGTTTGAATTCATTCCGTTTGAAATAGTTCATTCCGTTTGAAAATCCAAACCGTGTGGAAGTCATTTCGTTTGAAAAGTGAAATTTTCAAAAACTTAGAAAATTTTTCGAAACTGTTTTCATAGTTTAAAATGGATAACCAAGAATTTTATAACATCTTTTCCGTAGGGGGAATGACAGCATCTCAAACAACAGCAAGTATTGTTCAGAACGTAAACATGGAGAACGAGCTTGGTACAATGCAAAAGCCACCAAAATTAATGAACATTGACGAATATTCAGGGTGGTCAGAGAGGTTTAAAACCTGGGTACAGGAAAATCATTTTGAGTGTTGGATGAAAATTGAGTCAAAGTATGTACCTCCGACGAATGGAGCGGGTATTGAGAAAACACTTAATTAGTTAACTCCGGTTGAACATGATAGTTTTAAAGCCGAAAAGGAAATGATGAGTATCTTGCAACAAGCAATCAAAGAAGATATCTTGGTTTTGCTACAAAATCAAAGTGACTCGCAGTCTATCTGGAATTCACTAAAAGTCAAGTTTCTTGGAAGTGTTTCTATGATAAAGAGCAAGACGGCATTACTGAAAAAAGAATTTGATATTTTTACCGGTATCAAGGGTGAGTCAACAAAAGAGTTGATCGAGAGATATTGTTATTTGGTTGTAGAAATGAAGCGTTTGAGCAGTACCAAAACAGATGAAGAATGGGTTGACAAGCTGGCAGATGCTTTACCGTATGATGAATGGGGCACATATTTGTTGGTTTTGAAAAATAACTTGGAATATGTTGGTTTCAATCTTAGCACGTTTATCGAGAAAATTGAATCGCATGAGCTTGAACTTAAAAAGATCAGAAAAATGAAATCTGCTAATGTACAACAAGATGTTCAGTTGTACTACAAAGGAAGCTCATCAGCAACATCTACCCCAAGTCCAAAAATTCAGACAGCATTTAGTGCTGATTCTACATCAGGAGTTTCTCAAAGCACACCAAGCAACAGTCATTCACCGTTTACAAGCTTCGAACCAAATCCTAAGGTTCAAAGTTCACAAGAACAAGCTTATACTCAAAGTTCTTCAGGGTCAAACAATCAAAATCACGGTCAAGGGATTCTATGTAATATAGCTGTGAACATCAAGAATGGTCAAGATTTTACAGAATCAGCAGCAAAACAACATATAACACTACTTGCTTCAGTACTTGAGTCCTATGAGAGTCTTGTTGCCGGGAGAATTGGTAATCCTGACATGACGAAAGAAGACTACGATCAGATTGATCCAGAGGAGCTAGAACTCATAGATATCAAATGGGGTATGGCAAGTCTTGTAAGGAGGGCACAGAGGTTTATGGAAATAACCGGACGAAACAGTCTCTCAGGACCTGATTGTAAGCTTGGATTTGACAAAGCGAAGGTTACATGCTTCAAATGCAAAGAAAAAGGGCATTTCAAACGCGAGTGTCCAAATAGGGAAGTTAACAACCATCAGAATCCATTCACAAATGACTATTACCGACAAGCAATTTATCACAAAAATATTAAACAACCTTTCAACCCAAGACCTCAAATTGAAAACAAAGCAGAAAAGGCTCTTTTGGTTAATCAGGATGATGAGAAGATACCGGAAGGGTTTAGTTGGGATAAATATATTCCTGGTGAGGGTCTTGCTATGATGGCAGAGATTATTGAAGAGCCAGAATATGTTGTTGAAGCTGAGGAAGTCAGAGAAGTGATGAGTGAAGAGAGTCTGGCAGAACTTTAAGAGGCAGCATCAGAAGTTTATTATTATCAATGAGAACAGGAGGTTATTGCTAATTATTTTAAATCTATAATGCCTCCTAACATATTTGATTCTTTTACAGGTTTCTTCAGCGAGCCAACTACAGGATTTTGTTCACAATATGATGTCGAAAAAGCTCTGGTTGAAGAAATCATAGATGTTTCTAAAGAGATGAATGAAGAAACTCTGAAGGAGATAGCTGACAAGGCATTGATGGTCAAGCTGAAAGAGGTAGACAAAACTAAAGAGTCAGTGTTTGTCGAAACGGAGTCTGTCGAAACGGAGTCTGTCAAAATGGAGTCTGTTGAAACAGAGTCAATCGAGAAGGAGTCAGTCGAAAAGGAGTCCGAGTTCAAATCAGAAAATCTGGATATCAAATCTGGAGAAAAATCAGAGTCTGAGTCTGATGGGTTTGGTAAACCAGAAATTAAAACTGATAAAGAAGAAAAGGTTTTTGAAAAGATTGATCTAATTCCTGAAACACCATGCGAAAACTGTTTAAAACCCTGCATGGATTGTCTTGAAAAAGACAAACAGTTTCAAGAATTGAAGAAATATACTGATAACGTAAAATTTGATCTTAATGATGTGAAAGAAGCTTATGACACTTTATCACGTTCAATCAAAATGATTCAAAAGGAAAGTATAGAAAATGATAAAGCTACTAAGTTGTTCAAAGAAACTGTCATGGAAAAGCAGATGGAGATTAACATTCATCTGGACACAATCGCATCTTTGAAAAAGGAAGTTGAATTGATGCGTATTGAAAACGAAAGAGTTGATAAGAAATTGATCAGTTATATTGCTTCATCTTATGTGATTGATCAAATTGTTCCTCAACTACCTGATGTTAAACCTGCTTTAAACAATGTTCCACCCCCAATGTGGAATCATTATACACAGAAATATCCAGATGGGGTCGAAACAGCTTTGAATCTCAAGTTGAGAACTGTAGAGAATGAGTTACTAGAAAACATTGATGTTACATTCTCTCCATCTGACACTGACAACGAGTCACAAGTGATTAAAACTATTGTTGATCAAGTGTTGGATGAAGAAAGTGATAACTCTGATTTCGGAACGGTTAAAACTCATTTGGAGAATTCCAATTCTGATTCTGAAGATGATGGAAATTTTTTGGACAAATTCATCCCAAAATCAGATACAGTTGTGGATGACGATTCGATCATTGTGGTTTACACAATGACCGGAACTGACAAACTCTATACTGATTTTAAGTATCCAATTCAGAATGCAAAATTGGAAAATGTTGAAAAAGTGTTCAAACTTGTGGAAATTGACATTTCAGAGGTTAACAACAATGCATTTCTATCAAAACCGAAAAAATCCTTTGTGAAACAACAACCAAACAACTCGGGAAAGAAAGAATGGGTGGGTAACAATGGTCATAACAAAAGACATGGTAACAATTTCAAAAAGAAAGGTGTCGGTTTTGAGAAGAAAATGGCTAAAAAGGATGTTAAGCCAAAAGAAAAGTTGAGTGATGTATTTGTTGCAGGAAAGAACACAGTTGCTGAAAAAGATTATATCTTTAGTCAGAAAGCAATTGACGATTTCAATGCAGCGAAAAAGTTGAAAGATGAGACCAACAGATCCACTTTTGTCGAATATGACAAAAGAATCTGTTATCGCTGGAATGAAATTGGTCACATGGCCAAACAGTGTGTTGAGAGGATTGAAAAACCAGTTTTCCAGAAACCCAAACCTAAAACTTCAAATGATGTTAAGGGTAAAACACCGATGGTTTCCCCCGTGCGTATTCTGAAACGCGGTGAATCTTTGAAGTCTGAGGACAAGCCAAAATCAACCTTTGAGATTGGTGAATCTTCAAAATCTCCAAATACTTCCAAGGTTTATCCTAAAACGAAGATTTTTCAAAATCAATCATGGGTGGTGAAACCTAATCAATCATTTGAAGAAAACAAAATGGAAAAGATTTTAAAATCTGAGCCGACAGTTGTTGTAACTAACAATGAAAATCTTGGTTTTGAATTGGACAAATTAATTGAGGAATTCCCACCAATCAAGGAGGGAGATCTAAAATCAAAATCTGTACTTGAAATTCCAAATGTTATCTTTAATCTTCCAGAAGTTAATCAAGTGGCTTATGATCTTGTATTTGGTAGTATTCCAAATGTGAAGAAATCTTGGGCATCATTGTTTGAGTGAATGTCTTTGATGTGTGTAGGGGCTTCCGAGGTCGATCATCTCCAAGTGGATCATGGATAGCGGCGGCTTGAGGCATATGACTGGGATGTTAGCACTACTCTATGATGACAAATCAATTAATGGAGGATATGTTGGCTTTGCGGGAACTCAGGGAGGAAGAATCGTTGGTGAAGGAATTCTTACCAATGGAGTTGTAACGTTTGATAAAGTGAACTACATTGTTGAACTTGAAAACAATCTGTTGAGCATATCGCAGATTTGGGGCAAGTCGTTCACAGTTCATTTTACAAAAATGAGTGTTTGATCATTAAACCATGTTTTAAAATTCATGAAGATTTGGTGTTGATGCGAGCTCCTCGTGAAAACGATTTATATGTCCTAGACATGAGCATCGCAACAACATCAGACAAAAAGAAACAATGTTTTGTAACTAAAACAAAAGCAACTGAAAAAGAATCAAGAATGTGGCATCGTAAGATGGGTCACATTCGTGTGAGAAAAATGAATTTCTTAGTTCACAATGATCTTGTTGAAGGTGTTAATTTGAAAAATTTCCATCTGAATGATGATTGTGTAGAATGCAAAAAGGGGGAAGGCAAACAAAGAAGTCACACCCAAAGAAGCTCTTGAACTCCATCAGACTACCGCTCGAAAGACTCCATATGGATCTGTTCGGACTAGTAAATGTGAAAAGCGTAAGTGGAGACCTATATTGTTTAGTCGTTACTGATGATTTTTCAAGATTCTCCTGGGTGATGTGTCTTGAAAGAAAAGATGAAACGTTTGATTCGTTGATGATTTTGTTAAAAAAGATGGAGACGCTGTACAAACTGCCAATCCGAAGAATTCGAAGCGACAACGGAACAGAGTTTACAAACAATCGTATGCTCGAGTTTTGCAATGACAAAGGCATTCTTCATGAATTCAGCGCACCGTATACTCCACAACAAAACGGTGTCACAGAACAAAAGAATCGCACACTGATCGAAACAGCTCGAACTATGTTAGCCGATTCCAAATTGCCGATATTCTTTTGGAGTGAAGCAGTTGCTGCAGCATGTTATACGCTAAATCATGTTCTTACAGTAAAGAAGTACAAGAAAACCTGCTTCGAATTACTTCATCGCTATAAACCAAATCTGAAATTATTAGAACCTTTTGGATCACCTTGCACATTTATTGATCCAGATGGTAAATTTGGTGCAAAAGTTAACGAAGGTTTTTTTGTAGGTTATGCAAGTCCACTGAAGAGAGTATTTGTTCCATGCTTGGGGAAGATTATACAAGTTCAGCATGTTGACTGTCAAAGGTTTACTGCTCCGGAACAACTTCCCAGAAACAGATTGCTATTTGATTATGATAAACTCTGGGAGTTATTCCAATTGCCGACTGATCCAAGTGAGGATGAACTATTATTATTATACCAACATCAGCAATCTATGTCACAAGAACAAATGCCAAGACCGTTGGTAGTTTCTCCGCCCACCGAGGGTGCAAATGATCATGAGGCCGGTCCAAGTGGAACTGCACATGAACCCCCAAAAGAACCAGCTCCAACATTTGACCAATCTGACGACTCAGAATCGGAACCCGATCCGATTTTTGACGAAGAACCAAATGTTGAAACTTCAAAAGCTGTGGATTACACGGGTGATCAGGATATCACAAACTTGCAATCGGAAGTGAGCGTGCCAGACACAGTCATGCCGAGAACTTTGTCTTATCATCCTTCAGAACAAATCATTGTAGATCTTCAAAGTGGAGTGAAAACGCGAGATCAAATCAACAAAGGGCTTACATGTTTTTATTCATCTATCGCTCCTTTACAAGTAGACTTCTCATTGAAATGTTTTATCTCGCAGGTAGAGCCGAGAACATACAAAGAAGCATTGACCGAGGAAAGCTGGGTAAATGCGATGCAGGAGGGGCTACTGCAGTTTGAGAAACTTGGAGTGTGGAGGTTGGTGGATCTCCCGGAAGATCAAAAGCTGATCAAGACCAAGTGGGTCTTCAAGTGTAAGCGGGACGATAGAGGGGTCATGGTAAGGAATAAAGCACGTTTGGTAGTCCAAGGTTTTAGTCAGCAAGAAGGCATCAATTTTACAGAAGTATATGCGCCTGTTGCTCGACTCGAGGCAATTAGAATCTTCCTAGCATTCGCGTCTTGGAAAGGATTCAAGGTCTACCAATTAGATGTAAAATCTGCATTCCTTTATGGAAAGATCAAAGAAGAAGTGTACGTCGGACAACCACCGGGTTTTTACCGATCCAGTGCACAAAGACAAAGTCTATCTACTCGACAAAGCGCTTTACGGTTTACACCAGGCCTCGAGTGCCTAGTACGAGACGCTTTCCCAACATCTAATGAACAACGGGTTCATCAGAGGGACTGTCGATAGCACTTTGTTTACAAAAGAGGTTGTAGGACATCTACTCATCGTGCAGATTTATGTTGATGACATAATCTTCGGATCGACGAACGACGAATTGTGCAAAGAGTTCGAGAAGGTTATGAAGAAAAAGTTTGAAATGAGTTCGATGGGGGAGATGAAGTTCTTCCTAGGGCTTCAGGTTGAGCAAATGCCCGAAGGAATCTTCATACACCAGACAAAATACGTGAATGATGTGCTTGACAAGTTCAATATGTCTGAATCATCTCCAATCTCAACCCCCTTGGCTTAAAATCATGGGATATGTCCGGATGAAAGCGGTGAAAAAGTGGATGAGACGCACTATCGGTCGATCATTGGTTCAATAATGTATCTGACAGCGTCAAGACCGGACATCATGTATCCAACTTGCCTCTGCACCCGATATCAGTCAAGTCCGAGACAGTCACACATGACGATTGTGAAGAGAATTTTACGATATCTTAAAGGTTGCCCAAGCACCGGCTTGTGGTATCCTAAATCTGGTGACTTTTCTCTTACTGGTTATGCTGATTCTGACTTCGGGAGCTGTAAGCTTAATGCAAAATCCACAACTGCAGGCTGTCAGTTCTTTGGAACTCGACTAGTCACTTGGCAGTGCAAGAAACAAACCACAGTCGCTCTCTTAACCTGTGAGGCTGAATACGTTTCGGCTTCTAGCTGTTGCTCTCAGATCCTCTAGATCCAGCAGCAGATGAGGGACTATGGTTTGCAGTTCTTAGACACGCCAATCTTTGTGGACAATGAGGCAGCAATAAATATAACTAAAAATCCGGTTCTTCACTCTAAAACGAAACATATTGAAATTCGACATCATTTCATCCGTGATTGCTATGAGAAGAAATTGATTCGAATTGATCATATACACACCGATGATCAGAGAGCTGATTTTTACACAAAACCCTTTGATAAAACAAGATTTAACTATCTTTTAAAATTGAACGGGTTGAAAATTTTGTTTTCTGGGAGGGTAATAGAGTGTGAAGCCGAGGAGGACGGCGATCAGAAGTGATCTACGTCGTGTTGTCAAGTTTTTCTATACAGTTTTATTTTCTGCATTTGATAAAACCAAAAACACAAAAATATGTTTTTGATTTTAGGGGGAGAAAGTTTTCAGAAAATTCAAAAACATGATAAAATTTCAAAATACAAAAACATGATAAAATTTCAAAAATCCAAAAACAGTGAAAAAGGAAAAAAGAGTTTGTGTAAAAACGTGGAAATGATAGTACATCAACTAGATAGTTGCAGTACGCTAAAGAAATGTATAGTTTAATTGTGTTAAGTAGTCTCGCTGATGATATGCCAATAGGTTTTTACACATTTAGTAAGTTTGTTTGGGATATAAACCTAAATCATTTCTTGCTTTTACGTGGGGAACATCTCTCGGATATATAGGTAACCCCTGAAATCCTGTTTGAAAGGCTCTATTTCTGACATACTAGGTCTTTGTACGTCTTGATATATGGGGTATTATACCAGGACTTCTGATTTTGCGGGAGCAATAGCCTAGTCCTCGTATAATACTTTGCACTGCTTTAAATCTTAAAGCCCGCCCTCAGCATAAAAAATGATGAAACATTGAAAAATGCTAATCATGTGATGTTGTAAAGAAGATCCCCAAGGGGGACCCACCTAAAAGTCGAGCCATCATCTCTCTGATTTTGCAGAAGCAATAGCCTGAGCTCTCATGGCCTCGCATTAACCCAATTACAGATATCATTAGTGTGCACTCACCTGTAAGACTGAATATAGTGGTCTGGATACGGGAGTATATTCTGAGGTGGTACACGCGTATAAGTTAAGCCTTAAAACACTAATTCGTATCCTGAACAGATTGAAATTTGTGTGAAAATTTAAATTGGATCAGTATATTGGCCATCACTGTGAATTGTTTAATGCTTAGTATGAAATCAAAGCTTAACGGTATTTGTAGTTTGTCGGCAGCTGATATGATCCCCTAACACGCTCAACAAAAATATGTTTGTACAGTTTACTGTTTCTTAAAATCCAAAAAGATTTCCTGTTTGTTTAGCAAAACATTATAAAAACCAAAAAGATTTGTTTATTCATCTTATTTTTGACAACGGACGTTGGGGATCTGATGATCAAAGTCTTATAGTGCTAAACAAGTTGGATCATGAGGGTTGGATAAGCAAAAGTTTGTGAAAAGGTGTTGGTAATTGCTCGAAAAGTTTAAAAGTTCATTAATTTGAACTTAAATCTGTTTCAAAAAGTCAGCAAGTTCATAAATTGGTCAGCCAAGGTCATTAACTTGGACTTGGCAGGCTAAACAGTTGACCAGGGTCATTAACTTGGACTTGGTTAACTGGGTGTGGTGGTATATAATTCAATAAATAAAAAATTCAAAAAATTCAAAATTTTGAAAAAATGGAATTTCATACGAAATGACCATTTCGCACGAAATGGCCATTTCGTTTCAACTGACCATTTCGTGTGAAATGGATACACATTTCCTCTTTGTCCATTTCGTACGAAATGGACTCGTCTATATAAAGGATTCCACATCGCATGAAAATATCATTTTCTTCATTCCGCACCAAACAGAAACTTTGAAGCGATTTGAGGCGACTCACTGATTTCATCGATTTCAAGCAGAAATCTTGTTAAACTGTTGGTTTGCTCAACTTATAACATGGGAAAGTTAGGGATTGATGTTTATTTGAACCAGATCTATCGATTCCGCTTGAACTCGGAAGAACGGTCTTTTGATCTTAGATCTAGGTTGATTTTGTGGACCAAATTGAATGAAAAACACTTCAGTGTGTTCGGAATATGTTATAGATTAGATCTAGGGTTTTAATTTGGACCAGATATCTTGAATCGTATGAACTCGATGAACTCAGGAACTTTGAACTCAGATCTAAGATGATTTTGTGGATCAAAATGAAAATAAAACTCATCCATGTACTCGGAATCTGTTATAGAACATATCTTGAGTTTCAATTTCATCATAAAATCAAGATTTGAAATTTGTAATTTCACTGTTCATCACTGTAGATTCAAACGAAATGACAATGCATTTCGTACGAAATGGCATGTTGTTTAAAGTTTCCATATCATGCGAAATGGCCATTCCGTTTGAAATCCATTTCGTTTGAAACACCATTTCGTTTGAATGACCAATTCATTTGAAACTGCATCAATTCGTTTGAAATGTCAGATTGCATGAAATGGTCAATTCGCTTGAAATCCATTTCGTGTGAATGATATTTTGTTTTGAAAATTGTTCAAAGTGTTTAACTTGTGTTTATGTTGTACATTTCAGGCTTCGATTGTTGAGTTTGACCCTTCACATAACACTTGTTGTGTTTATGATGAAAAGCTTCCAAAGATGGCTGTATTCAAGGATATTCTGGAATTCATGAAGCGTTTACCTATCCATAAGGCATTGACGAATCAGCACAGAGTTTTCAGATCCCATATTGAACATTTCTGGAAGAATGCTACGTATGATGAAGAGAGTAAAGTGATAACTTCAAGTGTTAGCCTAAATGGTGAAGATAAAGAGATTGTCATCACTGAACAGCTTGTTCGTGAAGTGTTAGATTTTCCGGATGATGAAAATTCACCAACGAAGTTTCCAGAGAGAATGGTTATGGGATGTATGTTGAGGATGGGATATAGTGGTCCGCTGAACAGTGCAAACTATTCGAAAGCATGTTTCTCAAAGCCTTGCAAATTTTTCATTCATTCAGTGATTCACGCTCTTAGTCACAGAATGGGTGGATATGATGTGATGATGTTAGTACATAACGTCTGTAGCTTCCGTCAACATGTAGTCATATTTTGTATATTTGTGTTCTTTGTTATGTAAATGTATGTGTGTCAGTCAGGTCGACAGCTCAGGAAACGGTTTTGTCTAGATAATGTCTGATGGTTGTTTAGTGTCATCCGGTCGAATGGCTATCCGGCCGGATAGCAATTCGAGTGGATAACCACTCGCACGGATAGCAATTCGAGCGGATAACCACTCGCACGGATAGCAATTCGAGCGGATAACCACTCGCACGGACAGCATCACCTTCCTGAGACGTCTATAAATACCCCGTCCGGGTATCACTTTTAGGACTTTTGACTCTTGAGAGAACCTGATCTGTGTCTGTCTTCTACCGGAACTTTGAACTTTCAGAACGATCAATAGAAAGAACAGACCGTGTTTAATCGTTGAATTCTGTGTTGCTTTTCTGTGATTTGTCTTAATGGATTCCGCACATTAGACAAAGTCGATTCATCTTGTTCCTTACGATTAGATCCTGTGCAAAGGGACCTTCAAGTGGTATCAGAGCGTCCAGGGAGCTGAATCGAGATCAACGACACCGAATTCACCGGAATTCGAGTTTTACTTGCCGATCAGAGTCAAATTTCACCGAAGATTTGACATTTCTTGCCGATCAGTTTCAAATCTCACCGGAGATTTGACATATTTCTTATCTTTCTACTCATTTCTTGCATTATTTCTCTGTTTGTCACCTTAAAATCAGAAAAACTTAAAATTGAACGTGAATCTACGGTTAAAATTTGATAAAATCGATATCATTTGATCCGCAATCATTCAAAGTATAATCCTACTAAGTTTTGTAATCAAATTCAATCTAAAACCCGATCAAAATCATCAAAAATCATGTTTAGTTGTTCAAATGTGATGACGTCATCCACTCGCTCGGACAGCTGTTCGAACGGATTGGATTAGTTATTACCTGCTAGTTGCTTGCTGACATCTTGCTGACATCAGCAGTGTTACTCACTCGGATTACTATCTGAGTGGTGTGATTCAGTTTGATCAAGAACATCTGCTTACGTCATCATTTCACCTTATCGGATAGCAATCTGGTCGGATAGGATTTGAAGACTCTTTATCTCATTTACATCTCTAACCTGTCAGATCACCATCCGAGCGGTGAGAGGTTGAAAAGTCAACTTTCAAAAGTCAAAGTTGTCACTCGAACGAACAACCATTCGAGCAAATCACCATCCGGTCGAATAGCCTGTGTCACTCGTTCGAATAGTGACTCAGAAGTTGTATTTTAAAATTTTTGAAATTTATAAAAACTTTCTAAGTGTTTGTCTAACTTTTTCAGGTACTTGAAAGATGGATGAATTCATGAATCCTTTCAGTGATCAGTTTCCTTTCGCGGGCAATTCTGAAGATGATTCTTCTAGCAACACAAATGAGAACACGCCGAATGCAAAGAAAGTTTTGTCGGATGTTTTAGGTGTGGAAAGCGCATACGGAACATATAACAAACCACCAAAGTTAATGGCGATCAAAGAGTACAGTCGGTGGGCAAAGAAATTTGAAGAATGGCTAAAGGCATTTGCATATACCTGCTGGAAAAGTCTAAAGAATGGATATAGTGATGGAGGGAAAAATGGTGAAAACTTGACATCAACTGAAGAAATAGAAGTTTTCATTGCCGAGCAAAAGTGAATCGCGTTGCTGTTTCAGTCTGTTCGAGAAGATATAATATCTTTAATCGAGTATACCAACGCTAAAGATCTGTGGAAAAAGTTAGAAGTAAAATGCTTGGGTAGTACAGAAATTGTGAAAAACAAAAAGAAACTGCTAAGAAAAGAGTTTGATTTATTTGGCTGTCTAAAAAATGAATCAGTTTGTAAGATGATTGAGAGGTTTGGACACTTGAAGTTGGAGCTGGCTAGACACGGAATTATCTATTCTCAAGAAGAGTTAGTCGACAAATTGTTTGACTCATTGCCAGATGAAATGGATTGGCAATACTTTGCGTTAATGCTGAAAAATACCATCAAGACTGAAGAGATGACAGTGGATCTGCTTATCGAGAGACTAGAGAGTCACGATCTGGAGATAAAGAAAACACACAAAGTAAACCACTCATCATATCAGCAGAATTTGGATCTGTATTATCCAAAAAGCATGATTCCCAAAAATATGTCTCCCAAGACAGCTTTTTCTGCTCATTCCAACACATCCAACAAAGAGAGTGCAAGCAAAGAGAATGCAGACAGTGGATTTCACAGTGGCTCTTCGTCAACTTCAAATCAATCAGCAGCAAAGAATTTATTTCAATGCAACATAGCTGTAGATTTAAAGAACGCTCAAAACTTCAGCGAGGAGTCTGCAAAGCAACAGATGGTTTTCCTAGCTTCTGTGCTAGAATCGTATGAAAGTTTAGTGGCTGGGAAGATTGGCAACACCAACCTAACAAAAGAAGATTACGATCAGATAGATCCTGAGGAGATGGAACTGATCGACATAAGGTGGTACATGGCCAGTGCAGTTCGTCGGGCACAGCGTTTCATGGAGATAACTGGAAGAAAGTCTATTGGTGGACCATCTACCAAGTTGGGCTTTGACAAGACAAAAGTGACCTGTTTCAAGTGTAAACAGAAAGGTCATTTTAAGAGAGAGTGCCGGAATGCCTATGCTGATGATTCTGAGAATCCGTTCAAAGAAGATTATTATAAGAGAGCGATTTATCATTAGAATAAATCAGAACCGCCCAGAATGAAACAACTTGAAGATAATAAAGAAAAATCCAGAGCTTTTGCAGTGACTCATGACGACGAAGGGTTTGACTGGAACGAGTTGTTACCAGAGGAAGATGCGGTTGGATACGCTTTTATGGCAAAATCTGTTGAACCTGTTCCTTTTAAAGACAGCAGAAATGAAGAAGAAAAGTATGTCAACAGAAAAATGATAGCTCAAAATAGAATGATAAGAATATCTAACATATACACTGAAGCAAAAAGGGAAAAGAGATGGGATCCGGACAGAGAATGTTACCTTGACTCAATGGGAAACATTGCTGTTGACTACAAGACCCTCGATCTTGAAACCATAATTCAACAAATTGCTGAGGAAGAAGAGGGATGGCAAAGAAAATGGTGGGGTAGTGGAGAAGAGAAAGAAGAGAAAGATAAAGAAAAAGAAGAAAAGTCGAAGAAGATTGATGATGGGATCATTGATACATCACAAGAGTTGAATGCTGAAAACCTGAGAAAGATGGCTGACAAGGTGCTGGCTGCTAAGGCACTTGAGGTAGAGTCTAAACCCGTCTCTGAGTCTAAAAGCCAGGTCAGTTCAAACGCGTCAACAACTGAGTCAGGTAAGAATGTTAATGATGATATTGAATGCAAAAAATGCATGAAAAAGTGCAAAGTTTGTAGTACAATCACTTATCTCAATGGTAAGAAAGTTGAGGATCTGACAAACAGAGTCAGAGAGGTGGAGGATCACATCTTGAACCGTGACAAAATGCTGAAAGCTTCGAATGACAGATTAAAAGATTTAACAGACATAATCGAAACTGATAAAATTGACATAGATAGATTTAGGAAAGAAAATGAAAAACTAATTCTTGAAAATCGTCAAATTTCTGAAAGTTTTGAGAAGCTAAAACGCACGGTGAAAGATTCTGATGATAGAAATGGTAAAACATACAAAGAAAATTGTCATTTGCAAGGTGTTTTGAGGGTTAAAGAAGAATTAATCAACAAACAATTGGATGAGATTGCTAAATTGAAGCTTCAGTTCGAAGAAGCTAAGACTGAAAATGAGCGTATTAATTTGAAACTGAACAGTTACAACTCTGCAAGCTTTGTTTTGCAACACATTGTTCCCAAACCCATTGGGAAAAACAAAGCAGGTGAAGATGTATACTGTGATGGAACTAGGGTCGGGTTTCATCAAGTTCCACCACCAGTTCTAAACAATTTTTCAAAGAAACAATCAGGGTTGGTTAATGATGTAGTTGAAATGAATGAGGTTAAACTTCTAGAGTCAATTGATGTGACATTTTCTTCATCATCATCTGATGACAGCGTTCAAACTGATATTATTAAAAGTATGGCTGAAAGTGTTTTGAAGTGTGAAATGATTCAACAGATGATGATGAATGTTTTCTGGACAAATACATTCCGAATTCAAAATCCAAAAACAACTTAAATGATGAACCTGCTGTTGTGATGTATAAGATGGCGGGATCTGATAAGTTGTATTCGGATCTTGAATTTCCTCTAGAAAAGTGAATGTGGGAAAATTGAGAAATGTTTTTAAATTGATTGAGATTGATATATCAGAAATCGAAGGTTTGAGAGATTCGAAAAGGCAATTAAATTTTGAGAAAGATAAAGCTTACTACAAAAACCTGTCTTTCCACCACGTTTTTCTAACAACAATCGAAACAAATGGTCGGGTGGATATCAGGGTGGTAAGAATTATCAGAAAAAGAATGTTCAAAACAAGAAGTTTGCAGAGAAAAAGGTGTTTGTGAACAGTTCAAGTTCACTTTCAGATGAGGAATCTGAGATTTTTTCAAAATCAAACAAAGAGTTCTTTGAGAAGAAGGCCTCACAATCTCAGTCTGAAGGCACAAGCCAGGTAGCTGACACCCGAACATGCTTTAAATGCAATCAAGTTGGACATATTGCATGAAAGTGTACCAACTTGAAGCCTAAGATTGAAGTTGTGATGAATTCAATCAAGAAAGATGTTGTGAAGGGAAAAGCTCCATTGGTTGTTGAGAAAGAGGTTTTGAAAAATGAAAACACCAAGATCAAAACTGAACCTGTTAAGAATTTGGTAATTAAAAATGACAAATTTTACAAACGGTTGCGTCACCTCAACAAACATGGAAGCCAAAAGTTGTTGAAAAGAAAGCAAATTCTCCAAAACCAAAGGTGTCTGAGACTGAAAAATCATCATCTTCAACCAAGAAGATGTATGTACCTTTGGATTTATATGAGAAACTTGAGAAACAAAAATCGATTTCTGAAAAGAAGTATGTGGTAAAGAAAGACCAATCAAACAAAGAGGTTGAGATTAGGTCTGAAGAGAGCTTGAAGATAAATTACAAACATTTTCCGCCACTTTACACTGCTAAATCTCACATCAATGTGGAGTCACCCGAGTCGAAAAAGGCTTGGGTGGCAACAAAATCTCATTAAATGTTTGTGACATGTGCAGGAGCTTCCTAGATTCGTCTCACGTTGGATTATGGATAGTGGAGCTTCTCGGCACATGACAGGGAAGACAGCGTTGCTGTACGATGTTAGAAATTTCAATGGAGGATATGTCGGGTTCGCAGGTAATCAAGGTGGAAGAATTGTTGGTGAAGGAACGTTATCAAATGGGATCGTCACGTTTGAAAGAGTTAACTACATTGCTGAGCTAGAGAATAATCTGCTAAGTATCTCGCAGATTTGTGACAGGATGTATACCACTCACTTCACAGACAAAGAATGTTTGATTTTAAAACCAGGATTTGTTATCCCTGAAGAATGGATTATCATGAGGGCACCAAGAGTCAATGACCTGTATGTATTAGACATGAGTGTAGCAACTACAACAACGGGTCAGGCTCATTGTTTTGTGTCCAGAGCAACGGAGAAAGAATCACAGTTGTGGCATCGCAAGATGGGCCACATTCACCTACGAAAAATGAATCACTTGGTGCATAATGTTTTAGTTCTGGGTGTTCACATCAAAGGTTTTCGTTTGGAAGGGGAGTGTATTAGTTGCATCAAAGGCAAGCAAAAGAAGAAATCACATCCTCAAAAGAAAGTCAATTCAGTTTCCAGACCATTAGAGAGACTTCATATGGATTTGTTTGGACCACTAAACGTCAAAAGTATTACAGGGGATCTCTACTGTCTTGTGGTTACTGATGATTATTCCAGATTTTCATGGGTATCATTTTTGAAGTCTAAAGATGAGACGTTTGAAAGTTTAATGGCGTTGTTCAGAAAAATTGAAAACCTGTACCAAAGGCGTATCAGAAGAATCAGAAGTGATAATGGTACTGAGTTTAAGAACAACAAGATGGAAGAATATTGTGATGAGAAAGGAATATTGCATGAATTTAGTGCTCCTTACACTCCACAGCAGAATGGAGTAGCTGAAAGAAAGAACAGGACACTAATCGAAACAGCCAGGACGATGCTTGCCGATTCTAAACTTCCTATCAACTTTTGGGCAGAAGCAGTTGCAGCCGCATGCTATACTCTTAACCGGGTTCTTACAGTGAAGAAATTCAACAAGACATGTTTCGAGCTAATAAACAACCGCAAGCCAAATCTAGAATATCTTGAACCGTTTGAGTCTCCCTGCACAATTCTAGATTTTCAGGGTAAATTTGGTCAAAGAGGTGTTGAAGGAATATTCGTGGGTTATGCAAGCCCATTGAAGCGTGTTTTTATTCCTAGCTTGAAGCAAATCATTGAGGCATACAATGTTGAATGTCAAGGTTATACGATGCCGCTGCAGAAACCTGGTGAATCATGGCGATTTAATTACGATACTTTGTGGAGTTCATTTAACATTGAAGAAGAACCAGATTTCTTTGATGAACTGGATATTCTAAGAGAGTATGAAGATCCAGAAGAAAGGTTCCCAGCAGAAACTTATCGTAAACGACAAGCTTCTAACGACGATGAAGCAGGTCCAAGCAATGCTGGAGAACATGATGATATCCAACAAAATGAAGTTACCCAAGATAATCAGAAGGCACAGAATGATATTCAAGAATCTGAGAACATGCCAGTTTTCGATCACAGTGATTCAGATTCTGAGGGGGAGCAAATTCAGACTTTAAATCAAACTATTCCAGTCGATGAACAAGATGCAAATCAAAATGTCACAAATTTGGAAGGTGAGGTAGATGTCTCAGGCGAGGTGATGCCAAGAACTCTCTCATATCATCCAAAGGAGTTGATAATCGGAGAACTGCAGTCAGGTGTCCACACTCGAAGACAACTTGATCAAGGGCTTACATGTTTCTATACAAAAGTTGCTCCTTTACAAACTGATTTCTCATTAAGTTGTTTTATCTCGCAGATTGAGCCAAGGACTTACAAAGAGGCGCTTACTGAAGACTCTTAGGTCAATGCGATGCAGGAGGAACTGAGCCAATTCGAGAAGTTAGGGGTGTGGAAGTTAGTGGATTTGCCTGATGGTCATCGGAAGATCAACACCAAATGGGTGTTTAAATGTAAGAGGGATGATAGAGGAGTTGTTGTTCGTAACAAAGCTCGACTCGTAGTCCAAGGTTTCAGTCAGCAGGAGGGTATAGATTTCACAAAAGTGTATGCTCCAGTTGCTAGACTTGAAGCGATCAGAATCTTCCTAGCTTTTGCTTCATGGAAAGGATTTAAAGTTTTTCAGCTAGATGTAAAGTCGGCGTTTCTCTATGGCAAAGTGAAAGAGGAGGTATATGTCGGACAGCCACCGGGCTTTACCGATCCAAGTCACAAAGATAAAGTTTATCTCCTGGATAAGGCGTTATACGGCTTACATCAGGCCCCGAGAGCCTGGTATGAGACCTTTTCTCAACATCTGATAGCCAACCACTTCATCCGAGGAAAGATAGACGCCACTCTGTTCACAAAAGAAGTCGATGGGCATCTCCTGATAGTTCAAATTTACGTGGACGACATAATTTTCGGGTCTACAAATGAACAACTCTGTAAAGATTTTGAAAAATTTATGAAGCAGAAGTTTGAAATGTCGTCAATGGGTGAGATGAAGTTCTTCTTGGGGTTTCAAGTTGATCAACTTCCCGAGGGAACGTTCATACATCAAACGAAATACGTTCATGATGTTCTGGAGAAATTCGGAATGTCAGGAATGTCACCTATGTCCACCCCATTAGCAACGAATCATGGGATAAACCCTTATCTCACCGGAGAAAAGGTAAATGAAACGCTGTATCGCTCCATGATAGGTTCGTCAATGTACTTGACGGCATCAAGACCGGATATTATGTATCCAACCTGCCTCGCAGCTCGATTTCAGTCAAATCCTAGAGCCTCGCATATGGTTATTGTGAAAAGGATTCTACGCTACCTGAAAGGAACTCCATCTCTGGGGTTGTGGTATCCAAAAGTAGGCGATTTCACGCCGAAGGATATTCTGATTCTGATTTCAGATGCTGCAAAGTGAACGCTAAATCAACAACAGCGGGGTGCCATTTTTTCGGACCACGTTTGGTCACCTGGCAATGCAAGAAGCAGACCTCTGTCGCTTTATCCACATGTGAAGCCGAATATGTATCTGCTAGCAGCTGCTGCTCTCAGATCTTGTGGATCCAGCAACAGATGCGAGACTACGGTTTGCAATTTCTAAACTCCCCTATCTTTGTTGATAATGAGGCAGCTATAAACATAACAAAAAATCATGTTCATCACGCTAAAACAAAACACATTGAAATTCGTCATCACTTCATCCGAGACTGTTTTGAGAAGAAGTTGATACGAATAGAAAATATCCACACCGATGAACAAAAAGCTGACTTACATACCAAAGCATTTGACAAAACACGTTTTCAATATCTTTTGAAACTTAATGGTATGAAGTTACTATCGGATGCGGAGGAAATCATTGGCGTTGATGATGGTACCACTGTAGATGATGTTGAAAAGCAATCTGCAATGGTTTGTTGAATTTTTACTTGTTTTGGTTTTTAGGGGGAGATAGGTTTATATTTTTAGAAAATACAAAAACAATAAAAAATTCAAAAACCCAAAAACATGATAAAATTCAAAAAGAGCTTGTATAAAGAGGGAAAAATAAAAAATTCAAAAACCCAAAAACATGATAAAATTCAAAAAGAGCTTGTATAAAGAGGGAAAATGATAGTACATCAGCTAGACTGTTACGGTATGCTAGAGAAATGGAAAGTTTAAATGTGTTAAACAGTCTCACTGATGATGTGCCGATAGGTTTTTGCACATTTAGTAGGTTTGTTCGGGATATAAACTTAAATCTTTACTTACTTATTTCGTGGGGAACACTACTTGAATATATAGGTAACCCCTGAAATTTCGTTTGAAAGATTCCTTTTTCTGATATACTAGGTTTTCATACACAGTGATATCTGGGGTATTATTCTGGGACTTCTGCTGAATGGAAGTTCTGACCTAGTCCTCGAATAATACTTTCCGCAAATGATTGAAACATAGCATCACCCTCAGCATATATGATAAGACAATAAAATTGCTTAGCAATGCTGTTGTAAAAAAGATCCTCTAAAGGGGACACACCCAAAAGTTGAGTCATGATCTCTCTGCTGAACGGTAGTTCTGACCTGAGCTCTCATGATTCTTCATAATTTATTAACCCCTTACAGATATCATTTGTGTTATATTTACCTGTAAGACTGGATATTGGAATCTGGATACGGGAGTATATTCAAGAGGTGGGACACATGAATAAGTTTAAGTCGCTAAAACACTAAATTCGTATCCTGAACAGATTGAAATGTGTGAGAAAATTTAAGTGGATCGGTATATCGACAATCTAAGTGAATTGTTTAATGCTGTATATGAAATCAAGCTTAACGGTACTTGTAACTTGTCGGTAGCTGATATGATTCCCTAACACGCTCATCAAAAATATGTTTGTAAATATTTTTCTTTTACTGCATTTTGTTTCTATATTTCATTTTTAGTTTAGCAACTCTATTAAAATCCAAAAATATTTTACATTTCTGTGTTATTTTTCCGACAAACCAAAGTGGAGAGCTGATCTTCAGAATCACAGTTTGAGAAAGATGCAGGAAGATACTGAGTTGGAAGATAAGTTTGGAGTTAATCATGCTAATCATGAAATTGGAAAGTCAAAAACAAGTTCATTAAGCTGAAACTTGTAATTTTCAGAAAAATGGTTGAACAAGAAAATGTCAGTACGCTTTGAATCGGGTCAACCAA
The DNA here is from genome assembly GCA_030545235.1 of Helianthus tuberosus. Lineage (NCBI taxonomy): Eukaryota > Viridiplantae > Streptophyta > Magnoliopsida > Asterales > Asteraceae > Helianthus > Helianthus tuberosus. The sequence goes on along the minus strand of CM060429.1, from coordinate 43,923,606 downwards.
GGTCATTAAGTTGGACTTGGTCGGCAAATTAAGTATCTAGGGTCATTAACTTGGACCTAGATACTTAAGTGGATTTCTAAAAACTGATAAAATTTGAGAAATTGTCACAATGACAAAAGGTCAATGTTTTAAAAAATCGAAAGTATGCCTCACTCGAATAACAATCCGGTCGGATGACTATCCGGCCGGATAGCAATTCGATTCATGTGTCACTATATATAGAGAGTCAAAGGACAGTCAAATGTTACTCGCTCGAACAGTCTTCATTCTCTCTCACACACTTTGACTTTCTGATCTTGTTTTCTTCACAACTCTTTGCACAAATCTTTGGATTGTTGGTTTGCACATCTTTCACAATGGCAAAGGTATGTTTCTCATACTCAAATCTGTTATAATTTGATTTTTGTTGAATGAGCATGATGATGACGTCACTGTCAGTGGGTTTAGGACAGATCTAGGAAGTTTTGATGAGAAATAATCATAAGGTTGTGCTCGGAATGTTCAGATCTATAGGTTTACCAGTTTAATTTGTGTCATATCATGCAGAAATCAAGTAGATCTGATGTTAGGATATTTCGGCTATCGGTGCAGTTTTTGTCAAATTAAACCCTGATTAGGATGATTTAGACAACATTGAACATAGGGTTTTGCTCGCAATCAGATTCTCTACGTAGATCTATGATCTATTAGAAGTTTTGCTTTAGAAAACTTTTGATGACTCTTGAATGTTCTTTAATTGTTATTGAATAAGGATGACAACTAGTCGGATAGCAATTCGAACGAGTGGCAATTCGACTCAGTGGTAATTTTGTTTAAAATCATTTGTACAACTAGTCGGATAGCAATTCGAACGAGTGGCAATTCGAACGAGTGGCAATTCGAACGAGTATTGCAATTCGACTGAGTGGCAATTCATTTCTATCTCATATGCTCTTTCTTTGTCATGCATCAAATGACTATCCGGTCGACTGACAATACGGTCGGATAGTAATTCTAAAGAGATGAATGAAGAAACTACATGTATTTCAGGAAAATCAGGAAAACAACGTATATTGCGTTGTTTTCCTGATTTTCAATTTCTAGATAACATAATATCAACAACTGACTGAGGAAGTTGTGCCCTACGTCAATGTCTATCAGCATGTAGTCATATTTTGTAGAGTAAATTGCAGTTTTACCCCCTGTGGTTAGGGGGCATTGGCAGGTCTCCCCCCCCCCCCTAAGGAAGTAATTGCAGTTTTACCCCCCACTGTTTGGGGTTATGTCGCACGTTTAACCCCCTGACCATTTCAACGTTAGATGTTACCGTTAACTGTTAATGGTCAAGGGGCAGTTAGGTAATTTGGCTTTCATGTTGACCTGCAACCTCAATTAATCAACCATTCACCACATTGAAACCCTGAACTTAACCTAAGTCAAAATTGAAGACCTCTGCACGGCGAAACCAGCCATTCTTCAACAGATACAGCAGATTTGAAGTCTGTTACGAGCATGGATGTTCGAATGTGGAAGATACGAGCTGAAGATCAGTATTTCGAACCGGGTGAAATGTACCGTAAGTGACATGCAAGTTCAAAGGGTCTGAATTTGGTAAGATGTTAACTTTTTTCGGTATTAATTTGTTGTTGATGTGTGTTTACAGGAGAAACCCAATCTCAATTTACCATTAAATTTCACCATGGAGGTAATTTTGTAGAAAACCCAAATAGGAAATACTTTGGTGGGAAGATGAGCTACATTGATCATGTAGATTTTAGAGTGTTGAATACTGATGTTTTAGAGGAGATTGTTAAGAAATTAGGATATAATGATGGTTTGTTTTTCTGCATTCATTACAAGGAACCGTATTGTTCGTTGGATTTTGGTCTTAGGACATTAAAATGTGATGTTGACTTAGAGCCTATCTTCGATCATGTGCGTCAAGGAGTCCACACCATAGACATGTATGTTGAACACCGGATGTCAACAATATTGGAAAATACAAGTGAAGGTTCTGTAGGGGCAGGTAAAGCAATTGTTCCAGCATCATTTACAATAAATAATCAGGATTATAGTATGAATGAAGATGAAGAAGAGAGTAAAGGAAGTGATGAAGAAGAGAGTAAAGGTAGTGATCCTGATTATGATCCTGATTATGAGTATGTTGAAGAAGATAATCTGGTTTATGAAATAGAGGTGGATATGCAGAGGTTCAGGGCTAATGTTGATTTTACCAGGGAAGAGTTGGATGGTTCAGGTGATGAGGATCATGATGATGACAGAACTGATGAAGGTCATGAGCCTGTTGACTTGGAGGATTTTGAAAGTGGATCGGATGACAATTCAACCCTTAGAGATAAGGTTGCTAGGAAGATAAGGAGGAGAAACAAGAGTGCTTCAAAAGGTCCAAGTGATCTGCCATTCTTCATTGGTCAGCTTATTGATGACAAGAAAAAGATGAATCGGATGGTGAAAGAGTATGCTCTTAAGGCAAGGAGGGATGTTTTTATTCAAAAAAATGAATTGTTAAGGTATAGGGTCGTATGTTTTGGAAGCAATCCACCACTACTTGGTTATGTAAAAAATAAAGGAGAAGAGGGGCAAAGTAGTAAATGCACCAAAGTAGGGCAAAAATATAAGCACCTCAAAAGGCATACCAAGCCCACATGTCCTTGGGCAGTTCACATCTCAAGGAACACAGACAAGGACCGGTGGTGTGTGAAGACCATTCATAATCAACACAATTGTTTGAAAACAAGGGCCGTTTCTTTGTACACAATGAGTTCGATTGCCAAAGAGATCCAACCATGATTGAAAGCAATCCAGACATGCCAATTCAAGCAATCCAAAGTCAACTGCTTCGGAAGCATCAACTTGATGTTTCACTACATAAGGTATTCAGAGCTAAGAGGATAGCAACTACAAAGATCTATGGTGATTACCAAGAACAGTATGGTCTGCTAAGGTCATACTGTGATGAACTTCTAAAAGCCAACCCAGGTAGTAAAATTAAAATTGATGTGGAGCCATGTGGTAACCCAGCTACTCCTACAAGGCAGTTTCGAAGGGTTTATTTTGGTTTTGCCTCTATGATGAGAGGATTTAAGATGATTGGGAGACCATTGCTGGGTGTGGATGGTTGTTTCATGAAAGGTCCATTTCCAGGACAGATCTTGAGTGCTGTTGGTATTGATGGGAACAATAGCATATATCCCGTTTGTTATGCCCTTGTTGAGGCAGAAACAACAAACCTGGAAATGGTTTTTGCAACTCTTGAGAGATGACCTAGAGTGTACGGCAGACTCTTGTTTCACCTTCATCAGTGACAGACAAAAGGTAATATGTTCTTAATTGTTAATTAAAACCTTGCAAAATAGTGTCATTAATTTCATTTTGTATCACAGGGTCTGATTCCTGCTATGCTAGCCGTTTTCCCTAATGCTGAGCACAGATTTTGTTTGAGGCACATTCATGAGAATATGAAATCCAAGTGGCGTGGAGATGTTTACAAGAATTTGCTTTGGTCAGCCGGAAGGAAGACATCTATTCCATACTTTAACCAAGCAATGGAAGAAATTAAGACAACAGAACGAGCCATGTATGACTGGCTGAATGAGATCCCATTCACCGATTGGTCAAGAGCATATTTTTCTGGAAGAGCAAAATGTGATATGTTGCTGAACAACATATGTGAGGTTTTTAACAGACAAATCGTAGGAGCAAGGGACAAGCCGATTATCACATGCCTAGAATTCATTCGGGAGTACATGACCAAGAGGATAGTGAATGTCAAGAAATTACAAGCAAAGTGTATGGGGCCACTGACTCCTCATGCCACTGAGGTCTTCGATCAGATCAAGAAACAGGCTGCTGAAATGTCTGTTTTAATGGTTGATTCGGACAAGTATCAAGTCACAGGTCCGAGATCACAGTGTGTTGTGAATGTTAAACATAAAACATGTGCATGCAGGAAGTGGGATTTGACCGGGATGCCTTGCAAACATGCAGTTGCAGCCATATGGGATATGTCAAGGAATAGCATTGATGCTGGCATACCAGAAGAGTGGGTGGATGAAGTGTATTGGCTGTCAACATGGAAGAAAGTTTATTGCAATGTCATAGAGCCAATCAACGGGCCGGAGATGTGGACTCCTTCAGGGTGTCCAACAACACTCATCCCACCTAAGCATCATACACAAGTTGGAAGGCCAAAGAAGAAAAGAAAGAAGGCATATGGTGAAAAAGAACTTGAGAAAGATTTCGACAAAGGAGGTAAAATAACCAGAAAGGGTAGTAGCATCAGGTGTGGTAAATGTGGGAATATTGGTCACAATGTCAGGAGCTGCAAAGGACAAGGGGCTGAACAATCCATTGCTTCACAGGAATCACACACTGCCACTCAAGGTGCACCAGTTTACAATGTTGATGAGTGATGGATGGTTTGTAAGTTTAGACAATGTTTGTTAGGTTTGTCAATGTTTGTTAGGTTTGTCGACTTTGTTCAAGACAATGTTTGGTTGGTGTGTAACTTTATGTTTGGTCAAGACAATGCTAGATTTGTCAACTATGTTCAAGACAATGTTTGGTTTGGTTTGTACCTTTATGTTTGGTTTGGTCAATACAATGTTATGTTTTTATTAAAATGACCATTTTGGTCAATTGCAGCAGGTTTGACTTGTTTATAAGGTCAAAATGACCATATGCTCCATTTGCAGCAGGTTTGACTAGTTTATATGGTCAAAATAACCATATTATACATTAGCAGCAGGTTTGACTTGTTTATAAGGTCAAAATGACCATATGCTCCATTTGCAGCAGGTTTGACTAGTTTATATGGTCAAAATAACCATATTATACATTAGGAGCAGGTTTGCCTTGTTTATAAGGTCAAAATGACCATATGCTACATCTGCAGCAGCTTTTGACCATATGATCCATTTGCAGCCTATATCAATTTGCAGCAGCTTTTGACCATATGATCCATTTGAGTTCATTATATTGGTTTGCAACATGTTTGGATAATTGGTACAATTAAGAGGCGGAAAGTGATTCGTTTACATTACATTGCAACATTTAGTACAAAAGGTTTGTCCAACATACAAACTTAAATCCAAACAAAATCTAGCCTATTTCCAGTGACAATCATCCAAACAAGACCAATCCGAATCAGAACCATGCTCCCCTTCATATGGGTCAAAGTAGGAATCATCATCTTCATCCCAATATGTGTAATCCCATGCATGTTCAAGCACTTCAGGGTCATAATCCTTTGTCGGATCTCCGAATAACTTTTCATAATCTGTTTCTTGCTCCATGTAACGTCTGAGTATCTCAGACTCTTGATCCTCAAAGTAGACATAACTGTCTGGTTGTTCGGCTGCAACGACGTCTTCATCCTTACCGACCTCTGTTTCTTCATCCTTACCAACCTCTTTTTCTTCATCCTTACCAACATCTTTCTCATTCTCAACATCCTTACCTACTGAATTATAAGAAAGCTACCAACACAAACATATAAGAAGGCTACCAACACAAACATATAATAAGAACTTGAAAAAGACCATTGCATCAAAAAGTAAGCAACTACAAAGTATAATTACAAGCAGTCAAGATACACAACCAAATCCAATTTGTCTACATTATACTACTTAACCAAAAACAGTAGAACAATCAACACCCAAGTAATCACAAAGTACATCTTCAGTTTCAACACATCTCCATTCTTGTACCGACCCAACTGTTCTTTGCAGTTAGCCAAGTCAATGATTAAACCAGGCATTACCTCTCCACAAACCGGACAACCCTGTTCTTCACCTTTGTCAGCCCATCTTAGGAATCCACATCCTCCAACCTATTATCGGACATCATAAGCAACACTATCCAACAAAGTTAAGATTCAATAAGCATAAAACAGAAGAAACTTACACATCGAATATACCAACGACCAGGATTAGCTGTTGATGCTGATTGTTTCACCACTGTTTTCGCACCACATGGATATATGATGTCTGAATGTTGACTCTTTCCCTTGAATCGAAGCCCAGATGACGAAGATGATGGCGGCATTTTCAAGGCACAGACGGCGAATACGAAGATGAGGGATTGAGGGATCGATTGAAGAGCAGTTGAAGAACACAGATCAATTAGGGCTAGGGCTTATTAATGGAGAAGAAGAAGGGTAGTTTGGACATTTCAACCTAACTAACGGTAACATCTAACGTTGAAATGGTCAGGGGGGTAAACGTGCGACATAACCCCAAACAGTGGGGGGTAAAACTGCAATTACTTCCTTAGGGGGGAGACCTGCCAATGCCCCCTAACCACAGGGGGTAAAACTGCAATTTACTCTATTTTGTATATTTGTGTTCTTTGTTATGTAAATGTATGTGTGTCAGTCAGGTCGACAGCTCAGGAAACGATTTTGTCTAGATAATGTCTGATGGTTGTTTAGTGTCATCCGGTCGAATGGCTATCCGACCGGATAGCAATTCGAGCGGATAACCACTTGCACGGACAGCATCACCTTCCTGAGACGTCTATAAATACCTCGTCCGGGTATCACTTTTAGGACTTTTGACTCTTGAGAGAACCTGATCTGTGTCTTTCTCCTACCGGAACTTTAAACTTTCAGAACGATCAATAGAAAGAACAGACCGTGTTTAATCGTTGAATTCTGTGTTGCTTTTCTGTGATTTGTCTTAATGGATTCCGCACATTAGACAAAGTCGATTCATATTGTTCCTTACGATTAGATCCTGTGCAAAGGGACCTTCAGATGAGAGATTACCAGATGTGCATGGTGACTGCATTAGTGTTGAACAAAAAGTACAATTTTTCGAAAATCATTTTTCATTACATGAAAGAAAACATTACATCAGGGAGTAAAACTTGGATATATCCGAGATTTGTTCAAATGATGCTTGATCATGCTTATCCGGATCTAGTGAAAGATGAAGATAATGATTTATTGGCGTTGTATCACATGGATAATGAGACGTTGATCATATTATCCAGGTATCACAAAAATCGGCCTGAACCAAAAACAAAGGCAGAATTCTTTGGATTTATTAAGAGTGCTAATTACGAAGATCCAGATCCAGTTAATCATCTGAAGTGGAGAAATGATGAAGAGATGAAAGAGAAAAGTGCAGCAGATGAATTAACAAAGTTAGCAGAATTCAAGGAAACACGAAATGAGTGGTTTACGAAAGAAGTAAAAGAAAAGAAGAGAAGAAGAGGTAAGAGAACTCCGAAAGTACAAGCAGAAGAAGGTTCATCTTCGCAACCGAAAAAGAAACGTCAAAAGAAAACTGTTGAAACAATGCTGGTCGATGAACCAGATGTCACACCCCAAATTTCCACGTGTCACCGGTGGGCCCGGTGGGGGAGTATCGTGACGTGGTTGGCAACATAATAGTCAAACAACACAATATAATAATGCACAGCGGAAGCAAAAGATAAATATAATACATTCCGAATATAAGTAATGTAAAGTATTACAACGGAAGGTAAAGGATCCACAGGCGGATCAAACAAAAGATACTAAAATTGTTCAACAGACTTCAGGCATCTAGAACTTGCAAGATTCCCTAATGACACCCTGAGCTCCCAGCCAATTATGCGTAGTACCTGTCACTTAACCTTTTGGAAAATACGTCAGTTTACACTGGTAAATACAAGTAACTGACTCATTTTGGAAAAAGAGTTTGGAAAGTGATTCGAGTGCAAACGACACAAAACTATCTTGACACATTGATTAAAATGCACAGAGGCAAAATTAATCTTTTATACTTGGGACAATTCTATTAATAAAAATCTTGTATCCGATTTACATGGTTGTCCAACATTTAGGGCCGGTGATTATACAATACAAGCCGGACAAGATTAATCGACACACCACAAATATAATCTCACAAGAAGATACCCTTACGAGTGAGTATACGTTATACATATGCAACAGGAGGTGTTATGTCTACACCTTGTGCTTACGTCGTGGCCATTCACTTTTTAAAATGAGCCAAGGATATCCAGGACACGGTCATTAACCCCCAATGTTATTTGTTATCAATCAATACAGATTAAAACGGGATTATGCAATTTAATCATCTTCGATTAAAAGGTTTCTACACCCGACCAAGCGGTATTTTTATAATACCGTATCCCAAGCCCGTATAGGGAAAATAAGTTAAAAGTATTTACCTGAGCTAGCTCCTGTCTTAATTAGCAAGAATCTAATAACTCAGCCGTAGTCACTTAAGTAAGCGTAGGTACAATTTACCGGGAAGCTCTAGTCTGGAATGATGGTATAAATAATTAATTAGAATGCTAACGGGTCTTTAATTAAGCCTAAGCTTAGACCGGTTAGTCTTAAGGGAATATACGGTTCTTACGCACGATTAAGCGAAGACCGGAGTAGAATGTGATTTAGACCCGAGAAGTTCGAAGACTTGTATAATATGGGTAAACTAAACACATTCTGGATTTTGAGATAAAACCGATAAGGTTTGACCCGTTTCGGCTAATTTATGTAAACTAGTTACATAAACCGAACTGAACGCGTATGAAGCGTAACGGGTATCCGTAAGAGTCATTTACAGGTTTCCTTAGTTAATATGCCTTAAATATGTTGTGGTATCAGTAGGATACCTTCCATTATGCCCAAAACAAGTTTAATCTCAATTTAAGCCCCGTAGGGGTATTTTGGTCATTTACCTAAGGCATATATACTACCTGTCATACAACTACTCGAACGACGTGACCATAAGGTCACTTAATGTGTTTGGTCGGATCCTAATGATCGACCAAACTGGGTCGGGTTCGAGGTATAAGCGATTCATCAGATCGCTTACCCTACGACCCTAGATAACGTGGTAATCAGTAGGCATAGTCCCAAGGGACTATAACCAACGTGATTACACTCACGTTGCGAAGTTCAAAAGAACTTCGCATTGACCATTATTGGTCAACGCTGAAAGTCAAACAAAGTTTGACTTTCTGACTCGAAAAGCAATAAAATAAGGAAAAGAACGAAAGAATACTTACGAAGGGTCCCCGAATGCTAATCCCGATCCAAGAACTCAGGTATGAAACAATGGTTTCAACTTAGAGCTCTCAAATCAGAATTCTAGTGCAAAATGAGGTTGTGTGGGTTGGGTATTTATAGGAATACCCGAACCGTTAGGATCGTTCCATGGAAAACGTGCCATGAATCCAACCCGTACACTTGTCGGAACCTTATGGTGGCTGGAAATCCATCCTTATCAGATGACTAGACAATTATGATTATGTGGTTGTGGTTAAAACATGTGCAAACAGGCTGTTTAAACATTGCACCTGGTCTGGAGACCCCTAGCGCACCGCTACGCTAAAAGTGTAGCGCACCGCTAGGCTTAAGTTTGGCAGATTTTCACTTTTGGTCCCTGTCATGCATTCAGCCCATTTTCGACACGTTTAAGGCCCGTTAACCCCATTTCAAAGCTCTAAAATGAAGTTAAAGTATAGGGAACTTAAAATGTGTTCAAAAATATCTCAGATGTCGGTTCGTTTGGCCGTACGAACGCGATGTTCGCTTAATTACGACGGAATGCGCATAAGCGCGAAAAACGAACCAAATGACGCGACGAATGGATTTTTCTTAAGGCGAACACTAAAATATAATGTAGTCATGCTTACATAAATTTTTGGATGTCCAGATGTATTCAGAACGTAGGTTATGCGCGAAAATGCAAACTTATGCACTTTTTGACGCTTTTAGTCCCTGATCCTTCTATACTTGATCTTAATATGCTTTCTTGCACTTCGAGTCCTCTAACTTGACTTTTATGGGCCTTAAGACATAACCATACTTGTTAAGTCCTTGGGTAACTTTATGGTTACCCGATAAGTCTTAATTTCCAATGTTTACGCTTTAACCCCTCGCACACGAATTTGATCACAACTTTCTCATACGATAACGAAACTTTATGAAATTTTAATCGTGCATTCTAGTGAGCATAATTTACATTTACAAAGCTTCGGGTTTGTCAAAAGGTCACTCAGTGGCATAACTTAAACATGTTGACACATTTAACCCCTGTCGTTTGTAATCTCTCACTTTTAGCTTCGTATGATCCATGATTTAACCGTCTAAGGGTATAAACATCTTGTAGGGTTATTGTCAAGTATATTTATTCATTGTTGACACTTTGAACCCTTGTATTTACATAGTTTCATTGTTTGTCAACTTTAGTCCTTCAAGAACATTCTTTCACACGTTCAAAGGTTATGACACGTGTCAAGACATCATAGGACGTAAATTTTCGAGGTGTTACATCCTCACCCCCTTAAAATAAATCTCGACCCGAGATTTACTGAAATAAAGGAAGTATTCTCTGCCTAATAATGGCAACTTACAATCGAGTACGGATTTATATGATCTTATTTGTTGTTTCCTGGGCAACGTTCAGATCCTTATAATTGGACTTACCAATCTATTGTCCTAACAATAAACGTTTAACATGCCATTTATACAAGGTCTCCAAGGAGCCACCTTGATACTTATATGGCAGTTATTATAGGAAAGCTTATCTTAAGGTGAGGTGATTATTCCAACCATTGCTCCAAATTAATCTTACGGAATAGCTAATCTTTACAGTTAGTCGAACAATTCGACGATTTTGGGCAGCTGATGGCGATTCTTAATCGTCGCCTAATTAGGGTTGCGGTAAACAATGCCTTAGCAAAATGAACCGTCTTTCAAAATTTCCTATACCGAATTCTCAAGATATTGAGTTAGGCTATGAATCTTCTATCTTAAAATTTACTTAATCAGGTTTTCGGTTATTCCATAATCAACATGGAGTTCTTACAACACTCTAACCCAAAGTGGGATGTAAATCTTAACTCCACCTGCCTCTAGGGAGGTAAACAGGGTAAACCTAGGAGAAGATAATCTAAGTACAAGGAGGTTGCAAAGATTTTCCATATCTCAAGCTCCAGTTCATCCATCATTGCTTGTGGAAAAAAAAATGACATATTTATGTTACTAGTCCACGAATTCCTTAATCGGGAATATTTACTTGGACAATTATATTATGGATATCTTCTTTGAATGCCATTAGTTGACTTTAGTACCATATGATCATTGGGATATCTTTGTGGTTCCATGCATTAAACCTCCATACTGATCAGGCATGGAAGCAATCTATGGAATTTATTAAGATACACCAATCCTCATATAGCGCTTTTGTCATACCGTTTGGTATTCGAAATCAATAGAGATCAAGAGATATCAATTTCATATGATGATGTACTTTATCTGGAGAGAGGGTATACTAGGGTTTTATGATTTGAAGATTTCAGAAAGGAATAGAAGAATTAGTCCCTGTGTATTTCCTACCTGTAGGTTTTGACCTTACACTTAATATATATAGGGTTCTTATGAAAAGTTTTTTTTTTTTTTAAAAGTTTGTTATACTTATAGTTTATGAAGGATTTACTGGTATCCGAACCAAAATAAAAACTCTTAGTCTTCAAATTACTGATAAAATGCCAAGGAATGTACCTGATGTCATTATTTATGGACTAGTTCAGGCATTTTAGGCGCTTTCAATTTTAGGCTTTACTTCCTCAACCGCTTTTCCTTTGACAGATTTAGGGCACGTAGTCTTGATGTGGCCCTTCTCATTACAGCCGTAGCAGACTGCATTCATCATGCCCTTACAGTCCAACGTTTTATGTCCCTTAGACTTGCAGATCCCGCAATGTAGAGGTCGAGGCTGCGATTTGGATTTTGGTTCGAACCTGCATTTCCCATGATGGCGCTTCTTGCAGGTCTCACATACTGGTTTCTGGTCGGACTTTTGTTTGTTCTTTTTCTTAGAACTCTGGGAGTTATCTACCTCCCTTTTCCTTTTTAGTTCATCCTTTGCAACAGAGGCATGAACGGGATCCTCCTTAAGAGTAAGGAAGTGTGGTCCTAGATAAAATTTAGACCGAGCAGCATGGGGCTCCTTGAACTTTTTCACAGCCTTCTTCACAGCTTTTCCAACAGCTGCGTCTATCATAGTTTGAAGGACATCTTTGGAAATTCTAAGGTTCACAATTTCAGCATCACTAGCATGCGTCGTGTCATCCATGGCGCGATTGACTGTTGTCTTTTCCGAGTTTGCCATACTTCCTATTGGTTCCTAACACCAATAAAACGATTTCTTAGTTGAAATTAAACAACTGCTATTTCTCATTCTGATGGCCTTAATATATACTAACCATGGTGCCAATAACCTATACAGGCTATTATAGCACTAACATTCTTAATGAACATTATTTGAAATATATCAATATTACTTAGCCTAGGTCACAAAAGACCATCAATGGCATTAAAGATTTGGACCTAGTCCATCACTTTTCTGACAGAGGATCAAAACGTCGCATCTGTCTTTATTATATTAAAGAATTTAGGTATCTTGAAAGCTTGCCATAGGAATATCCGAAAAGAGTGATTCCTATTAGATATAAAATATCCATCTAAGGTTTGTTGGAGCATTTTCTAAAGTATCATCGGCCAATTTCTACTTCGTATAAAATAACCGAAGTCCTAGTCGGACGGAGACAACAGTTCTCAACAGTCATCGTTCATTATTGAATCACATGTGTCATCATCAAATAAATTTCTGCATAAACTGCTTGATAAGGAAAAGTACCTGCTATTTAGTTATTCTCCTGCACCATCTCCTGGCGTTCATCTGGAAGACTCATGCGTTTGTTTTCCTGACCTCTCCAGGCTTCTTTATTAGCTTTGGGCAGTTGGTTTTGATGTGCCCTTCCTCGTTACAATTGTAACATGTGGCGTTCTTCATCCCCTTGCAATCTAAGGTTTTGTGACCCTTGGTCTTGCAAATCCCACACAATTTAGCACGTGGGTCTATTGTACATTTTCCAAAATGTTGCTTTTTGCAGTTACTGCATTTGGGTCTGTTATCAGACTGACTCGAGTTCTTCCTAAACTCAGAATCCTCCTCGCGCTCCGAGCTTCCCTTCTTCTTCTTGTTAGTTTGATGAGGGTTTTCCTCCTTTCTTTCTCTTCTTCTCTCGCCAGAAGCCTTAACAGACTTAATTCTGATTGCGTCTAAGGTGAGAGATAAGGATAAGTCCACCGCGGACCTATATGTGGTTGGCCTAGATGCTTTAACACTTCCTTTTATCTCTGGTGCTAGGCCTCCAATAAAACGCGCTATGCGTTTAGGTTCAGGGGTGACTAAATAAGGAACTAGGCGGGACATAGTGTTGAAACTTGTCACATATGCCTGGCAATTCAAATTTTCCATGACCAAGGTCAAGAAGTCCGATTCTATCTTTTCTACTTCATGCTGAGGGCAATAGTTTTCCTTGACTAATGCAACAAATTGACCCCAAGATAAGTTGTAGAGTAGAACTTTCCCCGTGGCTTGGAGCAATGATCTCCACCATGCCAACGCTTCTCCTTTAAATGATTGTGAAACAAATTTCACAACATCTTGCTTCGCACAACCGCTGATGTCAACAACAGCGTCCATCTCATCGAGCCATGTCATGCAATCGATGGCCCCTTCTTCTCCTGTAAAGTCTCTGGGCTTGCAGGAGACAAAATATTTATATGAACAGGTCTTAACTGGTGCCTCTTGATGAAACACAACTTGTCTAGACGGAATACTCCTTTGATTTGACAAGTCATGAACATCGTCCTCCCTTGACTCATGTGTTTTAAGAGGGGGCTTACAACGAGCCGCAGATAGAGTCTTAGAATGGGTATCATTTGACTCATCATACTGCCGATCAAGTGCTCGAGTAACAGCATAATCTATTATTGCCTGTAGTTCTGCTCCAGTTACATTAATTCTGGTAGTATCATTGTCCTCTTTCATGTGGCTGTTAACTTCCTCTAATCCAGCCATGTAGCTTGATGTCTACATAAACATTGACAATGATTTATTCAAAGGTTATTATGGAATCATCATCCTTGACGATTCATCAACCATGGTAATATAAACCATATTGGTTAATTTGTTAGTTATATTAAATTTGTATTTTCATTATAATTTATCCTAGTTATAAAACATTAAGGATATTAAAGTGGCGCATAAGGCCTAGTCACAAGGACAGTTCTAAATTTTGTAAGCCCTGATTTCAGAGAATCGAGGCATTAAGGTTTGAATCACGTTCATTACCTTCTCTTGACAGGGAGTTGTAGACTTCAACTGTCTTTTGTCTTTTAGGACAATAGATATAGCCCGTGGGCATTTCCCTTCTGAGGGATGGTTATAATATGTTCATCTTCTCAGATGTTATTAGTCGAGATTGTATGGATCCTACCGACTATTAAGCTTGGACCTGGTCCAAGGTTTTTAGATAGGAGGTCAAAGACCACCACTATCGTTGTCTTATCAGACAACAAGTTTAGCCCATAGGCACTTCATCACTATCGGATGTTTATAAAATGATCATCTTATAGGATGACACAAGCCATGATTTCTAATTCACTAGGCTAGATAAGAAGATTGGTAGAATCCAATATAAGGATGACTGTTGTGATTTTATCGAATCACATTTGTCAGGAGTGCTAACACGTTCTTAGGTGTTAACAAGGATTTGAATCTCTTGAGTAGGTTTCACCATCCTGGCCGCGTAGGCTAGGTTTCACCTTTAAGATTCTCTTTAAAATGCCTACTGGCAGGGAAAGAAGGATATTTATTTTATTCAGGATTTTTATCATAAATCCTAATTTATAAGTTAATAATAGCACAATGGCCTAGTCGCGTAGACAAGTTTAATTTATAAGCCATGATCGTCTGGGATCGAGGCATTTAGTAATAGCACAAAAGGCTTAGTCACGTGGACAAGTTTAATTTATAAGCCATGATCGTCTGGGATCGAGGCATTTAGTAATAGCACAAAAGGCTTAGTCACGTGGACAAGTTTAATTTATAAGCCATGATCGTCTGGGATCGAGGCATTTAGTAATAGCACAAAAGGCTTAGTCACGTGGACAAGTTTAATTAATCCATTATATGAAAATAAAAGTACAGAGTTGCCCTAAGCGGGTCTTTGAAGGGATAATGTGGCCTCGAAGGGACTGAAGGATAAATATGTCCTTATAAGGACTATTAAGGAAACGATCTTCAGCAAAAGGAGTTTCTTCTTCAAGTTATTTCTGAATGCTCCCCCTTGGCTGCACGTTTCATTCTGGCCGCGGTACGAAGCTCAGCATCTCAGGGCTCCGGGTGTGGAGAACTCCTATTACGGCTTCTTCACTTGGCGACGTATCCAATAAAAATTTTGGAAGTAAAAATTTCCAGATTAGGATTGAGAATAATCCTATGTTAAGTCTAGACTCAGAAGTTTAGATTGTGCAATTGTGTAACTGAGATTAAACACAAAAGGCTAGTGTTTAATTCACTCAGTGTTGGCTCTGATACCAACCTGTCACACCCCAAATTTCCACGTGTCACCGGTGGGCCCGGTGGGGGAGTATCGTGACGTGGTTGGCAACATAATAGTCAAACAACACAATATAATAATGCACAGCGGAAGCAAAAGATAAATATAATACATTCCGAATATAAGTAATGTAAAGTATTACAACGGAAGGTAAAGGATCCACAGGCGGATCAAACAAAAGATACTAAAATTGTTCAACAGACTTCAGGCATCTAGAACTTGCAAGATTCCCTAATGACACCCTGAGCTCCCAGCCAATTATGCGTAGTACCTGTCACTTAACCTTTTGGAAAATACGTCAGTTTACACTGGTAAATACAAGTAACTGACTCATTTTGGAAAAAGAGTTTGGAAAGTGATTCGAGTGCAAACGACACAAAACTATCTTGACACATTGATTAAAATGCACAGAGGCAAAATTAATCTTTTATACTTGGGACAATTCTATTAATAAAAATCTTGTATCCGATTTACATGGTTGTCCAACATTTAGGGCCGGTGATTATACAATACAAGCCGGACAAGATTAATCGACACACCACAAATATAATCTCACAAGAAGATACCCTTACGAGTGAGTATACGTTATACATATGCAACAGGAGGTGTTATGTCTACACCTTGTGCTTACGTCGTGGCCATTCACTTTTTAAAATGAGCCAAGGATATCCAGGACACGGTCATTAACCCCCAATGTTATTTGTTATCAATCAATACAGATTAAAACGGGATTATGCAATTTAATCATCTTCGATTAAAAGGTTTCTACACCCGACCAAGCGGTATTTTTATAATACCGTATCCCAAGCCCGTATAGGGAAAATAAGTTAAAAGTATTTACCTGAGCTAGCTCCTGTCTTAATTAGCAAGAATCTAATAACTCAGCCGTAGTCACTTAAGTAAGCGTAGGTACAATTTACCGGGAAGCTCTAGTCTGGAATGATGGTATAAATAATTAATTAGAATGCTAACGGGTCTTTAATTAAGCCTAAGCTTAGACCGGTTAGTCTTAAGGGAATATACGGTTCTTACGCACGATTAAGCGAAGACCGGAGTAGAATGTGATTTAGACCCGAGAAGTTCGAAGACTTGTATAATATGGGTAAACTAAACACATTCTGGATTTTGAGATAAAACCGATAAGGTTTGACCCGTTTCGGCTAATTTATGTAAACTAGTTACATAAACCGAACCGAACGCGTATGAAGCGTAACGGGTATCCGTAAGAGTCATTTACAGGTTTCCTTAGTTAATATGCCTTAAATATGTTGTGGTATCAGTAGGATACCTTCCATTATGCCCAAAACAAGTTTAATCTCAATTTAAGCCCCGTAGGGGTATTTTGGTCATTTACCTAAGGCATATATACTACCTGTCATACAACTACTCGAACGACGTGACCATAAGGTCACTTAATGTGTTTGGTCGGATCCTAATGATCGACCAAACTGGGTCGGGTTCGAGGTATAAGCGATTCATCAGATCGCTTACCCTACGACCCTAGATAACGTGGTAATCAGTAGGCATAGTCCCAAGGGACTATAACCAACGTGATTACACTCACGTTGCGAAGTTCAAAAGAACTTCGCATTGACCATTATTGGTCAACGCTGAAAGTCAAACAAAGTTTGACTTTCTGACTCGAAAAGCAATAAAATAAGGAAAAGAACGAAAGAATACTTACGAAGGGTCCCCGAATGCTAATCCCGATCCAAGAACTCAGGTATGAAACAATGGTTTCAACTTAGAGCTCTCAAATCAGAATTCTAGTGCAAAATGAGGTTGTGTGGGTTGGGTATTTATAGGAATACCCGAACCGTTAGGATCGTTCCATGGAAAACGTGCCATGAATCCAACCCGTACACTTGTCGGAACCTTATGGTGGCTGGAAATCCATCCTTATCAGATGACTAGACAATTATGATTATGTGGTTGTGGTTAAAACATGTGCAAACAGGCTGTTTAAACATTGCACCTGGTCTGGAGACCCCTAGCGCACCGCTACGCTAAAAGTGTAGCGCACCGCTAGGCTTAAGTTTGGCAGATTTTCACTTTTGGTCCCTGTCATGCATTCAGCCCATTTTCGACACGTTTAAGGCCCGTTAACCCCATTTCAAAGCTCTAAAATGAAGTTAAAGTATAGGGAACTTAAAATGTGTTCAAAAATATCTCAGATGTCGGTTCGTTTGGCCGTACGAACGCGATGTTCGCTTAATTACGACGGAATGCGCATAAGCGCGAAAAACGAACCAAATGACGCGACGAATGGATTTTTCTTAAGGCGAACACTAAAATATAATGTAGTCATGCTTACATAAATTTTTGGATGTCCAGATGTATTCAGAACGTAGGTTATGCGCGAAAATGCAAACTTATGCACTTTTTGACGCTTTTAGTCCCTGATCCTTCTATACTTGATCTTAATATGCTTTCTTGCACTTCGAGTCCTCTAACTTGACTTTTATGGGCCTTAAGACATAACCATACTTGTTAAGTCCTTGGGTAACTTTATGGTTACCCGATAAGTCTTAATTTCCAATGTTTACGCTTTAACCCCTCGCACACGAATTTGATCACAACTTTCTCATACGATAACGAAACTTTATGAAATTTTAATCGTGCATTCTAGTGAGCATAATTTACATTTACAAAGCTTCGGGTTTGTCAAAAGGTCACTCAGTGGCATAACTTAAACATGTTGACACATTTAACCCCTGTCGTTTGTAATCTCTCACTTTTAGCTTCGTATGATCCATGATTTAACCGTCTAAGGGTATAAACATCTTGTAGGGTTATTGTCAAGTATATTTATTCATTGTTGACACTTTGAACCCTTGTATTTACATAGTTTCATTGTTTGTCAACTTTAGTCCTTCAAGAACATTCTTTCACACGTTCAAAGGTTATGACACGTGTCAAGACATCATAGGACGTAAATTTTCGAGGTGTTACACCAGAGGAAGATGAAACAGAAGCTGATGCTAAAAGAGTTCAAGGTCGTTTCTCTCCTGAATCTGAACAATTATTGAAGTCTCTTAATGAAAATCTTGAAGCTGAGAAAGCAGCTAGTGAGAAAGTGGGTGACGATGAAGAAAAAAGCTTATCTAATTCAGAGGTTGATGAAACTGAGCGTTGGAAAAAGGTAATTTCTGATAAAGAAAAACAGAAGAAAAGAAAGAGGAGTGGAGATGACGATAATGATTTGTATATTCCATCTCCAGAACATGTTCAGAATGTTTAAACTCCACCATCATCTGGAGGCAGGAAGAAGTCTAATGCAAGAAAACGTGTTATATCTCCTGCAGCACGAAACTTGAAAATCAAGTTCAAAACACAATCTCCACCAGAACCACAAGCTGAACCACAACAACCATCTTCACCACCACATCAATCACCACCAAAACAACCATCATCACCACATCAACCATCACCACCACATGTACAATCACCACAATCATCACCACAACTTCGTATGTCTACACCAATTCATGAACAACCTGTTATAACTTCACCACACATCCTACAAACACCACCAACTTCATAACCACCAACTCAAACGACTCCTGGACCTGCTGGTTTTAAAGATTTTCCACATATTCCAGAGAATATTCCTCTTGAAGACATTGGAGATTTTAACTTTGTAACTGATGTTGTTGTGAAGAAATTACAAAAAAAAGTGGAAGAGGTGTTAGTGGAGAATAAGAAGTTGGAGAAGCATGTAAAGTCTGTCAAAGCTGAAAACTCATCTTTGCTAAAGAAGGTTGAAGTAGATCAAGCTGATATTGATATACTGAAGGTTCGAATAGATCAAGCTGATATTGATATACTGAAGGTTCGAATAGCTGAATTAGAAGAAGAAAAGGCTCGGAGAGATGAACAAAATGAATACTTCAAGCTAAAAAACAAAGAGTTAGAAGCCATCAATGCAAAGAAAGAACATGAAATGTATATGATGAATAAAGTATTGGAGAGTATGATCAGAAAGCCTGTGGAGCAAAGATTTGAAGAGATCCAGCTTGAAGAAGTCAGGGCATGACGTAAGGCTGAGATAGAAGCTGAATTGAAAAACAAAGGCAAAGGTGTTCAAATTGAAGGTGATACTGAAGTGACTGAAAGGGCAATTGTTGTGCCTGAGCCAACAATAGATCCGGAAATGTGTATTCCTAACCCTTGTCCTATATCTTCAGTTTCTGGTGTGTTTGATGATGATGTAGAAGTTGATGATGTAGAAAATGATGATGAAGAAGATGATGAAGAAGAAGATGATGATAATATTCTGAAAGATGAGGCAGAAGATGTTTATTCTGCTTCTGGTGATGATGATGACAATGATCAAGGTGCTACAGGCATAAAAGTCACTGAAGCGTCTAATGAAGAAAAGATTGATGAATATCTTCATGATGGTGCTAATGAAGAACCTGAGAATGCTGAAAGTGAGGGGGAGCTTGATGATACAGAGAATGTTGATGAAAGTGATGATCATGTTACAAGACTGATTCTACGACTTGAACATGGAGTAGAGGAAGGTGAAATTCTGCACACTTACACATTAGCTGAGATCATCAAGATGACGCATGTTGATGAAAATGAATTCAAGTTTGATTTTGAAGAAGAGTTGAATAAGTTCGACATCAATCAGCAGCCTGAATATCAGTATAAGTACATTGAAGAAGCTGATAATTACGACAGGGTTGAAGTTGAATATTGGAGTGATGAGGATCAATCTGAAAGTATTCATGTTGATACTTCTAACTTTCCTACACTTGCTGAATTCTTTAGCCAAGCAAATGAAGACGAATTAAGAAGGAAAGTTGCTGAAAGTATAAAGAATAAAAGTTTTGATGAAATGTCGAAAGATGAACGTCGCGAAGAAAGAAAGAAATGGTTTAGAAAATATTCTGAAAGGAAATTCAAAAGACCGCTGAAGTATTACAAGAGAGACAGAGAAGTTTCTTTGGGAGATATCATCAGTTGGGGGTATTTGCTGCAAGTGAACGCCTATGCAATTCGAAGAGAGTTTGGCATACAGTACTTTGCGTATATTCAAGACATAATGTCTTTGCCCTGGTGGGATGTAGAAGAACTACCCAAGGTCAGGAAAACTAAAGAGAGAAAGGAACGTGAAGAGCTCCGAGGAAAATGGATGAAGATACAAGCTGAAGAAAAACTGAAAGCTGCTAAAGAGAATGAAAACTGAAGAGTTTGTTGAAGAGAAAGCTGAAGCAGAGAGAGGAAAAGTTTAAGTCTCTGTGAAGAAATTTTTGAAGACAGGCTGACTGAAGACTCCGGCAATATCCAAGGGGGAGTTTGTTGGTACATAATGTCTATCGCCTATGTCATCAGTCTAGGTCGTGTCAAGTAGCTTGTAGTAGGGGTTTAAAGTGTAAAAGTTTAATGTTATTTGTGTATGTACCATTTCGTACGAAATGGACTTGTAATGTCCATATCGCATGAAATGGAGTTTGCCATTTCGTGCGAAATGAACTTGTCATTTCGTGCGGAATGGATTCCCTATAAATAGGGATGTTGGGTTTTCCATTTGTAACGGTTCGGTGAAAGTTGTCACGAAGTGCTGTCAAATTCTCTGCATGTATTAACGTCTAAAATCAATGGAAAACCAGTTTAAAGTGTATTTCTCTGCTTCTACTCACATTCTAACACCGATTCACAGTTACTAGATTGTTTCCGCCTCTCTAGTGACCTAGATTTGACTCAGACCGACTCATTTAGGTCGAATATCGATCCTATTTAGGTCGAATATCGATCCTATTTAGGTCGAATATCGATCCTACAGCAACCTCCAAAGATAGTAGAAGAACCTAGCTCAACGACAAAGAAAGTTCCAACTCCACAAAGCTCAAGTCATGGTTTTCCTAAGGTTCCTTATAATCTTGGTGCTGGTCCAACTGGTTTAGAAGATTTTGGAGATTTCTTTAACGATGCAAAAGTGAATGCATTGTCAAGGAAAGTTGGATTGTTAGAGAAAGCTAAAGCCGAATATGAAGCAGAGCTTAAGCAACAAAAGAAAAGTTAAAGTGCGTTGAGGCGGAGAATGTCGTGCTAAGGAATGAAATTCTAGCGTTGAATGAAAAAATTCTAGACATTGAAGCTCGCTACAAGGCAGTGAACGAGTCACCCGATATTAGGTTATCTATGCATTGTGATCTGGAGGTATCACTAACCAATGTAAATGAAATCTTGAAGAAAGATGTAGCAGACTTGAGAGCAGACAAAGAAATCAAGGATGAGCAGATCAAGATGTTATATGCAGTGATAGAAGATTGTCTTGGATCAATGTTCATGCGGCGTTTGATGAGATAGAAATCCAAAGAGCTGAGGTTAGAAGGATAGAGAAAGAAAAGAGAGATGCTGAGGAAGCTGCAGAAGCCTTAAAAGATAAAAGAAAAGGCGTTGTGGTTAATACAGAAGAAATTCTTGGATCGTCGAGCCAACCAGAGCAGTCACAACCTGATGCTGAAGCTAATGTTTCAAATGTTGAAGTTGATGCTGCTGATGTTGAAATGAAAGATGCTGAGATTGAGGTTAATGCTGCAGAGATGGAGGTGAATGTTGTAGAGGATGATGTTAACAATGAATTTGCTCTAGTTCCTGCACAGTTTTTCACTATGGTTGGTAAGTCAAAAGAGGTGTTTTATAGCAAGGAAGTTAGTTTAAGAAGAATTGAAGTTGAACGACAACGACTAAGGGCAAAGTTATGAAAGTCTGAAGATGACGATTGTCACACCCTGACCGCGTAAAACAACAAACCGCAATGGAAACGTCGGGGACTCATGTGGCAGAATTATTGTTTCACAACACATGATACTTAGAGTTTAGTTTTACTAATTAAAATTATTACATTGTCTTGGTTTAAACGGAACATATAACATAAAAGATAATAACTTTCTTGATTTTAGATTGCTAAGGCCCAAGTCGCCCTAAGTGAAGCTCGCTCACATCAAACATTCGCTCCTGAAATATATGTGAAAGTAAATACGTCAGCATAAAAATGCATGTGAGTAACATAGGTTTAGTGTTGAAGATTCATGACTTTGAATGTTAAAAGATATGTTTAACGAAAAGTAGTCATGAACCTTATGAAAAAAAAATTCTTTTATAAAATCATATGAAATTCAAATGATATAAAAGAATGATGTATTGTTAAATAAATAACCAAATGAAAATAATATATATATATATATATATAAAATATGTCTTGTCCTTGTTGAAGCGGTTTAGATAACGCCACGATATGTAATGTAATAAAAGCACTTATATATAGGAACTACCAGCGGCGTATCCACCATGCTTTTATCATATTACACACGTCTCGTTATTTAAGTCACTTATCAGTAACCATCAAATAGTGTCTTGTTTAAATGTCAAATGTCATGTGTAAACAATGTTTAATGTCTAAACCATGTCTTATATGGCGAATAAAAAGTCTTTACTCAAGCCAAATGCATTGTGACAACTCGTATTTTGGAGCCTTTCGTCGTATTTGGATGTAATCTATATAAACACTATGTGATTTATATTGAACGTTTACGCATTGTTCTTTATAATATATGTGTAATAGTAAACGTGAATATACGTGTTAGAGGAACGTGTCTGATTGCATGAGCATTCTTGTGATTATATGGTGCTGTTAAGAACCCTTAGTTGCATATTTCTTCTCAACGATTGCACAAGACCTTCGAACCACACTCCACTTGGACCCTCGGCCCATCCCCTTATGCATTTATGTACACACTTACTTGGGCCTAAGGCCACACCCCTCTTATAAAGGTCCGACCCATGTATTTTAAGCCCAAACATAGCCGACCCAAACTCCCTTGTATGTTAATATTTTACGTAAAAGATTGGTGCCTTGTTTAACCTTATTTAAATATACTTAACACAAGAAATAAACCCCTAGCACATCCTCCTACCTGTTTTCGGCGACCGGCAGTAGCAGACCCCCTCCTTTCGAAGCATAGTCCATTTGGTTAGTAGTATTACTCTCAACCCTTGTTGTCTATGCAATTGTAATTCTTGCTAATAAAGATGAGTAGATGGTGTTTAGGTTGTAAATCAAAATTGTTAATGATAGTTTCATGTTGTTTATAAATAATCTGATTACTAGATTGTAGAAAAGTCATTATATTACCTGATTCGAAACAAGTACAGATTGATTGCTTCTATGATTTGTTTAATAACGAATGTCCACTAGAATATGTTTTGTTTTGAATTGGATTGTAGGGTATATGAATGTTATACGATGATTAGGTTCCTAGAATAAACCGAATGATTATTGGAACGGCTGTTGTTGATGAAACTGACATTGAATAATTAGGGTTTCTGTGATCTAGCATTGGGACGAAACAGCAAGGTGACGAAACTCTTAGGTGTTTCGCCACCTCTTTTAGCCGACGAAACTTAGAAGGGGTTTCTCCATCAAGGAACTCAACGAAACTTGATGGCTGTTTCGCCATGAAGGAAGACGATGAAACCTGGTGGTGTTTCGTCGCAACTCACCCGACGAAACTTAGTCTTCCGTCATGATCTGTTGTCAACCAAACCTAGAGTTTCGTCAGAATGCCATCTTAACAGGATAAGTTATGTAGTAGGTATTGTGTGTGATGCATGACTTAGAATTGTTTGGTGATAGATATGGCAGCAAATGTTCATACTTGTAAATATATATGTGCATGTCACTAATGCTGAACTAAAATTTCACATGATATTGCTGATTGAATTGTCATCACGTCTGCTACTGTTAGAACATGTAATCATTCATTGTTTTGACGGCCCATGTGAGCATAGAAGACAATTCAAGCAGCCATTTAGATAAGCACTAATTTGATTTGGCCCAATCAAATTCTAGAATGAATTGGTTCAATCACTAATGCTGAATTAGAACGATATCATCTGAGTGCATGCTATTAATGATTGAATTAGAATGATATAACATGTGTGCATGTTATTAATGCCGAATAAGAATGAGAAGTGTGATGGACTGTTAGTAGCAGACCCATCTGTTAGATGTATTACGTGCCATACCCATGGGATGTAGACTTGTATAAGGATTAGGTACTTGTTACACGTTAAACGGTAACTCATGCGGCAAATGCAACCAGTGGAAATATGTGTACCGTTGTCTGAATGACTTGCATATGAAACCCATACGCTGGTTATGTGATTTTACGATAAACGTGATAGATTAATGGGTTGCATGATTAACAGTTACGACTTGTATAACCACGTGTGGCTTACTTGTGTGCTACTCGTGTAACGTGTATGTGGATATGTGATATATGTGAACAACGTGAACTGATTTCGTGTATATGAACATCATAGGCTTTGACTAATTGTGTGCGAACAAGTAATTAATCTTACCGAGCAAACCAAGGTGAGTTCACACTTTCTACAAGGCATGGGATTCCCGGTGGTTGGGAATGGGTTAAGAAGCTAAAACGAAACCTACATATTCACCTCTAACAGAATATGTACCTCCGTCCTCGGTTGGGTAGGACGACTACATTTAACCTGCGTATTCTCGGTTGGGTAGAGTACGTACCTCCGTCCTCGGTTGGGAAGGGCGACAACATATAACTTACTAGATAAAACTCTATCATGAAGTCCCTCATTTTTATATCGACTTAATCGCCGGGCCAATGGCGAGCGGGTCATTAGTTAATAGCACTATTAGGGTTGACAAGCCTCACACCTTGTCGGTAGGACGGGCGTGTACTAATGGATCTGGGCACTTAGTCAATGATGATAGACATTGACGTAGGGCACAACTTCCTCAGTCAGTTGTTGATATGGTAACGGTCTAGTGGTTTACAACATGGGGTAGCCCCCACTGGTTATGGTTTGGGATACAAGGAACTGATTAACTATTGGTTTTCGAATGAACTTATGATTTTTGGAACAACTTTAAAACGGACAACCAACTGTGAACTCGCTCAACTTTGTTGTTGATTCGTTGTTACATGCCTTGCAGGTCTTTAGGTGTACATTGTTGGAACTTGCTGTCTAGGAGGCTGGAGTGGTCATGGGTCGAGAAACCTAGAATCACAACACAAGACTAATGGTTTTTACATATGGTTTATAAACACTTAACGAATGAATTATGCTTCTGCTGTATACTGTGAAATATTTGTAACGTTGTAACACTTAATAGTAATGAATGAAAGTTTTATTTAAATATATCTATGAGTTCAATGTGATTGATGGCTAGATCCTAGTTCGTCACACACCTCGCAGGGGTTTCCGCATGTGGTATTTTGGGGGTGTGACAGATTGGTATCAGAGCCATTGGTTATAGTGAACTTGGTTTTAAAAAAAGGGAAAAACATTTTTATAAAACCAGACTATAACCGAACAGTTCTGAAAACGTGAATACGACCATGACACTCAGCTCCAGATTGCAAGGTTCGTCTTTCTTACTTATTGCATACACTACGTGACAAGTACACATTTATTTATGACGAAACACATGAACACACACTCGTCACTCTAGCATGATGGCATGGATTGCTTGCTTACCTTCTGATGCGTTGATAGTATGCTATAGTCCTTGGATTTTTGTCATCTTATTACTTTGACGACATCCGTTTGACATCTGAGTTGGAGGAACCATTTGACATGAGTTAGGAGAAACTGATATGAGCATGCAAATTGCAATATTATTGTGGGTGCACACATAATAATAATGTGGGGTGCATGCGAGTCCCAGTGAGCCTTAACAAGTGGAAAAGGGGTTCCGTTCCGTTATTTGATCGATGTGAAACATAACAAACCTATAGGGGTCATAGTAGTGATTGTCCCCTACTCGAACGTGAACTTTTCATTCCTCCCTGGACCCTTTCGAATCTCGATGCAATCGAGTATTACCTGAACACCCATCTGAACACTTAGCGAAACGTGTAGAATGTTAGGTGCTTATACGAACGTCCCTGAGTTGGATGTCGCAGCGTCGAATGATTGATCGATACCTTTCTCACTCCTCTTCGTTTGCTGGAACTCACGTATTGACATTTTAGATCCCGAAGTGTGATCACTTCTGCAACACTCCCGCAACATACTATGTATTACTCGAACAACTTGCAGCATCGATGGACAGGAGGTTGAGTGTAGTACTTTACCAACCTCAGTACTTTGATGACCCTGATTACCGGAAATGAGCACCAGCGAATTGGCTTTAATCGAATCCTTAACCCATGTTAGCGACTCACGGGAGTCAACTCTTATGAAACAATCAGGACACCAGCAATGACAATCAACTATAACGGGGAATGTGTAACTACAAGCACAGTGAGTAGCACTTTAGGACGTGGCTCAGAATGTGAAAAGATGGACCTTGATGGTGAAGAATCGTAGAGCTCCGTTTCAAACAACAGCATTGGAGGCAACGGTCACCGCAAGATCAAGGTACTTGAAATGATAGCCTACAATAAGGAAATAAAGGTACCTACAACATGGATTGGCCATGAATAAGTTAAGAGGACAACGACCACGGGAACAACGACAATACTTGAAATCCTTGTAATGAAAACAACAACACTAGAAATGATGCTCATGGAAGGGCATTTAGAATTGGCGTGGGCGACGCCAGGACTTTAGCAACATGGTAGCTAGTATGAGTAGCTAATCGTTTCGTCTCCGTTCCGTTTGACCCTGATGCTTTTTGAATTTGAACCTGTTGTGGGATCGGCTGACGGCAAGACAATTGAAATTTCATATGTTAGTTGGGATGCAAACTCGACCTTGTGGGACAAGCGTTCGACATCGATCTTCTTTCTGCTATCCTTGATGGTTTGAAGCAGTAGTTATAATGGATTGGTAATCCATACATCGCGTAGATATACCCTGTGAGAAGAAAACTTTGCGTACCCCTCTCCCTAGTGGAGAATCGTCATCTGTTTCAAAGTATCAGAACTGTGCAAAGGTTAGCGTCAATTCTGCAATGAAAGCCCGGAAGTGTCCATGGAAGGATTACCCTGCTATGTTAGCACTTATTATTGATGTTAAGGCTAAGGAAAAGAGGATCGGGGATCCACCCTTTGTTCGTGATTTCTACCTATGTGCTACCAGAAGAACTATCAGGTGTACCTTCACATCATCCGATGGAATATCATATCAGCAACATGTCAGAGATAGCCCTGATTACTCATACACTTACCGTCCTGAACCATGAGGGTTGCAAGAGCTGTTTAATCAACTACAGGGATTATTGAATAGGAGTTTTGTTGAACCTAGCTTTTCGCTTTGGGGAGCCCCATTTAGATCCATGAATTTTCGTATGTGTACTGATTATCGGGAACTTAGCAAGGTGACAGTTAAGAACCGCTTGCCTCAACCATGTATTGACAACCTGTTGACAAGATGCGAAGATCAAGCCCCATTCGAGGATTGACTAACGAGTGAGCTATCACCAGATGGAAGTTCAAGGGTGAGCATGTTCCTACAACATCATGTTGAACACAATGCAGCCATTTCAACTTTGTACCCCATGATCATTGGGTTGATCAACACACCAGCAGCTTCAGGGATCACATGAATCAACCGTATTTGTTGACGACGTTCTGAATCAGGACCAGGAGAAAGGAACACCATGGGTGGCATATGTATCCTATTTC
Source organism: Helianthus tuberosus (assembly GCA_030545235.1). Taxonomy (NCBI): domain Eukaryota; kingdom Viridiplantae; phylum Streptophyta; class Magnoliopsida; order Asterales; family Asteraceae; genus Helianthus; species Helianthus tuberosus. The sequence goes on along the minus strand of CM060429.1, from coordinate 43,895,548 downwards.
AGCTCTTCTATGGGAAGAGCCGTTGCGTGCGAAGTCTTGTTAAATGTCACATCTAGATTCGAGAAATTCATTTTGATCATGTAACCAACGAAGTAGGAATCCCAACACTGCAATGCACTGAGCATCGTCTTTACCCGAGGGTGCGGGTGATTCAATGGTGTATCATTATGGGTCGAATCAGAGTCCCAGTTACATGTTGACGCAACACGATAGAGTGATGATGTACATAATGGAGTTACAAAGAGGAACTGCACGACACACAACCGGTAGTGGGAACTGTGGTCTTTGGATTTACATGGAGGCATTACTTGGACGGTACCGAATGTGTTACTTAGACCGATCACAAGGGCCTCCCATGTACCCTGGTCTCGGAAGAGCTAAATCAGTTAATGGCATCGCTCGATAGAACTTTTGGAGGATTGCAACTATGAAACATGAATGTACACGAGCTTTGCAGCTCACTATCGACTCTAACTCACCTGATCCGACTCGCCCTATTCAAACTGACTTAAGGAAGAGGAGTTTCAAGTTGAACTCATGCGGGGCATGGAGAAGCAGCCTAGGCAGGTCAAACGATATTCGCTACCTCATGGAACGGGTGTGGAACTCATTATACAGTAACTGTAGGAAATTTATGTTGAGTAAAGCACCGGCCTGGATATTCTAGTAGCCTGGATTTTGATGAGAGACATTAGGATTTATAAACCTTGTATTGGTAATCAGGTATGAAAGCCAACCTAACTAGGTATGTGAATAATGTGGGACACCGAGAAACATTCTTAAGGAAATAAGAACAGACTACCTAGAACTTGAAACGGAAACAATAGCACCTGGATGATCGTTGATCGTCTCACGCAACCAGCATACTCTCATGTAGTCAAGGAAAACTGTTGAACCTTCGTAAGTTGTGAATATCCCTCTGGGAGAGGCGGCTTTTAGGCACGAGGTGCCAACTCCTGTTATCTCTGATTTTGATCTATACCTGATTTATGACAGACAACTCATAACCCTCTTGGCTTATGTATAGACAGGAGTATACTCATCATCATAGGGCAAACTGTTAGAGTAAACGAACCATCCTGACACTTGAAGACATGTTTCGAGCCGGTGTAATCGACTTTGGCAACGACTGAGAAAGACACCTCCCTTTAGTGGAGTTTTCGTATAACAACAGTTACTACACCAGCATCCAGGCTGCTCCGTTCGAGGCATTGTACGGATGGAAGTGCCGATCACCTCTTTGTTGGGCAGAAGTTGGCGACAGCCAAATCACTGGCCCAGAACTCGACGCAGACGCAACGGAGGAGATTGCTCAGATACGACAACGAATGGTGGTAGCTCGTGACCGTCAGAAAAACTACGCTGATAAGCATAGGAAACCACTCGAGTTCCAAGTTGGGGATCGAGTACTACTTAAAGTCTCACCGTGGAAAGGCGTAGTTCGTTTTAGTAAACGAGGCAAACTCAACCCGCGATATGTTGGACCTTTCGAAATCATGAAAAGAATTGGCAAGGTGGCCTATAAATTGATTCTACCCGAAGAACTCAGCGGAGTTCACAACGTATCGCATGTGTCAAATATGAAGAAGTGTCTGTCAGATGAAACTCTCATCGTTCCTTTCAAGGAGCTCACTATCGACGATCAGCTGCGATTTGTCGAAGAACCAATGGAAATCTTGGACCGGGAGGTCAAGATTCACAAAGGCACCAGGATACCTATTCTACGAGTTCGTTGGAACTCCCGTTGTGGCCCAGAGTTTACCTAGGAACGAGAAGACCAAATGAAACACAAGTATCCCCAGTTGTTCGAGAACAATGAAACCACTGCTGAGGCTGAAGCTACTGCGGAATTTCAGGACGAAATTCCAAATCAACGGGGGGATGATGTGACACCCCAGGAAAACCAGGCAGCCTAACTAGCTTCCTCAGTAACTACGTGCTAAATTTCGGGATGAAATTTCTTTCAAGTTGGGGATGATGTGACAACTCGTATTTTGGAGCTTTTAATCGTATTTGGATGTAATCTATATAAACAGTATGTGATTTATTTGAACGTTTATGCGTTGTTCTTTATAATATATGTGTAATAGTAAACGTGAATATACGTCTTAGAGGAACGTGTCTGATTGCATGAGCATGCTTGTGATTATATGGTGCTGTTAAGAACCCTTAGTTGCATATTTCATCTCAACGATTGCACAAGACCTTCGAACCACACTCCACTTGGACCCTCGGCCCATCCCCTTATGCATTTACGTACACACTTACTTGGGCCTAAGGCCACACCCCTCTAATAAAGGTCCGGCCCATGTATTTTAAGCCCAAACATAGCCTACCCAAACTCCCTTGTATGTTAATATTTTACGTAAAAGATTGGTGCCTTGTTTAACCTTATTTAAATATACTTAACACAAGAAATAAAACCCTAGCACATCCTCCTACCTGTTTTCGGCGACCGGCAGTAGCAGACCCCCCTCCTTTCGAAGCATAGTCCATTTGGTTAGTAGTATTACTCTTAAACCTTGTTGTCTATGCAATTGCAATTCTTACTAATAAAGATGAGTAGATGGTGTTTAGGTTGTAAATCAAAATTGTTAATGATAGTTTCATGTTGTTTATAAATAATCTGATTACTAGATTGTAGAAAAGTCATTATATTACCTGATTCGAAACAAGTACAGATTGATTGCTTCTATGATTTGTTTAATAACGAATGTCCATTAGAATATGTTTTGTTTTGAATTGGATTGTAGGGTATATGAATGTTATACGATGATTAGGTGCCTAGAATAAACCGAATGATTATTGGAACGACTGTTGTTGATGAAACTGACATTGAATAATTAGGGTTTCTGTGATCTAGCATTGGGACGAAACAGCAAGGTGACGAAACTCTTAGGTGTTTCGCCACCTCTTTTAGCCGACGAAACTTAGAAGGGGTTTCGCCATCAAGGAACTCGACGAAACTTGATGGCTATTTCGCCATGAAGGAAGACGACGAAACCTGGTGGTGTTTCGTCGCAACTTACCTGACGAAACTTAGTCTTCCGTCATGATCTGTTGTCAACGAAACCTAGAGTTTCGTCAGAATGCCATCTTAACAGGATAAGTTATGTAGTAGGTATTGTGTGTGATGCATGACTATGATTTGTTTGGTGATAGATATGGCAGCAAATGTTCATATTTGTAAATATAATATACGTGCATGTCACTAATGCTGAACTAAAATTTCACATGATATTGCTGATTGAATTGTCATCATGTCTGCTGCTGTTAGAACATGTAATCATTGATTGTTTTGACGGCCCATGTGAGCGTAGAAGACAATTCAAGCAGCCATTTAGATAAGCACTAATTTGATTTGGCCCAATCAAATTCTAGAATGAATTGGTTCAATCACTAATGCTGAATTAGAACGATATCATCTGAGTGCATGCTATTAATGATTGAATTAGAATGATATAACATGTGTGCATGTTATTAATGCCGAATAAGAATGAGAAGTGTGATGGACTGTTAGTAGCAGACCCATCTGTTAGATGTATTACGTGCCATACCCATAGGATGTAGACTTGTATAAGGATAAGGTACATGTTACACGTTAAACGGTAACTCATGCGGCAAATACAATCGGTGGAAATATGTGTACCGTTGTCTAAATGACTTGCATATGAAACCCATACGTTGGTTATGTGATTTTACGATAAACGTGATAGATTACTGGGTTGCATGATTAGCAGTTACGACTTGTATTAGCACGTGTGTCTTACTTGTGTGCTACTCGTGTAACGTGTATGTGGATATGTGATATATGTGAACAACGTGAACGAGAACTGATTTCGTGTATATGAACATCATAGGCTTTGACTGATTGTGTGCGAACAAGTAACTAATCTTATCGAGCAAACCAAGGTGAGTTCTGTCACACCCTGACTTTTGCGGAAGCGTGGTTTATTTGGTGTGACTTCTTAATTCCATAGCAACAATCATAACAATGCTATATGTTAAAAACATGAGATATTCATTCATTAATAAAGTTTAGAAACATTCCATTTTCAACAATCACAAAATAGTTTACAAACCTTAACTTGATTTATTTGAATTCATAAAGACTTAGCAAACGAATTTAAACAAAACCAGGTTTAGGTGTATATAACCCGTCCAGGAAGAGATTACACCTTCTAAACCCTAGATGACTTCTTTATTCAAACGCAGCTTGAAAATACGTGCATACCGTGCCAGATCCGTTAGTTTCCTGAAATACATGTAATTTGAAAAGTCAACATAACGTTGAGCGAGTTCATGTGTAAGTGAGTAGATATGAACCTTCGTAAAAATGTCTGTATGTATAAAAATCCCTGGTATGTAGCAATTAAGGAAATAGAGACCACCATTGGGTTGCAAAGCCAATGATAAGTGTGAAGTGATGCAGGAAGACTCAAACCTAGCGGATTTGTTCGTCGGGCACTTAGTCATCTCATGGTCCACTCAGCGGACTCAGGAGTGGGGCTCGCTACACCCAAATAGATCTATCACTAATGTCCCTCGGTCCTACAACGAGGATTGATGGCCTTAAGTGTTGTGCCCACCACTCACATGTTCGCGTAATAAAAACCCTCCTTAAGCTAACCATACCATGTAAATAAATGTCTGTAAATGTCTGTAAATGTATGTAACATGTATTTCACCCCCGAGGTGTAAAACTGAAAATAGTTAAGAGAAAAGGGGGACATGAACTCACAGTATTGCGTCTTCGGTACTCGTAACCCAAATCTCCTCAGCAAACACGACTACCTACAATGGTCTAACGTCTATTAGACGAACGGGTCGTGCCTTGCCTTAGTATTGATTAGTGCCTTTGAGTTACGTTTTAAAGTGTCTTCAATATTTTCGTAATAATACATCTCATGCTTGTGTATTCGTATTTCCTTCCCAAGGATGGGATATTTTACATATGTCTGTTCGTATTGGAAATATATTTTTAAGTCCCATTTTAGCGAATACATACTTAACCATAATTTTGTATAAAACCAACCTCCGACACTCTGTATTTTGTTATAAAAATTACGGCGAGTTTCATGCTTGAAAAACATAGTCTATCATATACTAGTAAACGCTTGTCCCGAAAATATTTACTAAGTGTTATAATTTTTGGAAAATTTCGCCATAGCCTCCTCTATAAATAGAGGTGTCCATGCTTAAGAGCATATCATTTTCTTTTACAAATATCTCATAGAGTGTTCCCACATAGCCAACCCGACAAACACACATGCAATGCCCTATCTACGTCTTTTCAGCTTTATTAACTAATACTGGACTGTTTTCGAGTGTTTAAGTAAAATAGTTATCCCTTTCCAAAAATTCTCAAATTTTTACAGGATGCCATATATAATCCACTGTTTATTGTGTAAAAATTTCGGAAACCAGTTCATTACCAATTTTATATAAAAATTCTTTTACTCGACTGCAATCAGATTTGATACTCTCTGATTGCAGTTTTACGGAAAAATTCACTAAAAATCAATCGTAAGTCGGATCGTCGAAATTCCAGTTGGAGGGTCACGGGAACAACAGTGACCATCTACAGTAAAAATCCCACGAGCCGATTCTGCTCAGGTTTTAAGTTTTGACTCCGACTACGGCACACTTTTTCAGCAGGAAAATTTCAGCTTGAGCTGCTGCCTTAAAATAATTCTTTAAAAATAGTAAACGACCTCGAAAAATTACGATTCCAGTTCCATTTGTTCAGATATTCAAAATTACACAATTTAAACTCTAGAAATTCAATTTTTCGATTAGAAATGAACCAGTTACAGCCTGTTGAAGGGGCTGGAAAATCTCAATCAGCAAGCTGTTTTTATTGTAGAAGTTACTAAAAACGCATAAACAAAGACCCTAACCATGGTTTATCAATGATTTAATGTTCAAACACCATGCATGCATTTACCAAACTCAAACCAACCAGATTTCAACTTCAAACAAACTTTTTATGAAGGGGTTTTATGCAGAATTTTAAGTTCAACTTTTTAGTGTTCATCTTCTTGTGATTTGAACAAACAAACGTCATGCTTCATATTTTGACTAAAATAAGATGGAACAAGGTGTAGAGACTTACTACTAGCACAAGGCTAGGGTAGAAATCTAGTGAAGATGATGGTGAGAAAAAGTATGGTGAAGTGACTAGAACAAGCTCTCTTGAAGTTCCTTCAACTTGCTACCTTCATGAACCACCTTCAATGCTTGAATGGAGAGCTTGTAGTGAAGAAAATGGAGGATGTGAGAGGTGGTGGTGATGAAATCGGTTATGGAGAGGCAGAATTTTTGGGAGAGAGAGTGAGATGGAGTGTGGGTTTTGTTATAATGATGGTTCTCCTTGGAAAAACAAGTGCCACCCTACTCTAGTGTTATGATTAGAAATTGGCCAACCACAATTAGGGAAGATAATCACAAAATCAAGACATGATATAATGAAATGATGGGGCTGAATTCGGTTAGGGGGGGGGGGGAGGGGTAATATGAAAAATTTTGGTAATTAGTAGGTAAGTAAATAAGGGGTTAAGGGTATTTTCTAAAATAGTGGGTGTATGACATGTTCCTATAGTGTGTGGGGATTTTTGTGACCATAATTATTTAAGAATAATAAAATAATATTTCTGACAAAATTTTGGTGTCCCGGGTAATGTCCGGTTGCTCGGTTACGTATCGTTCCGTTAAAGCGTTAAATTGTACCGCATAGTGTCTTTTATGCATCTTTTTGTAACGAAATCATTCCTGGCACTTAGGAAAGTATACAGGACCACTCTGCTATATTTGTATATTCTACTGGTATAATAAAATGCTGAATTCTGTATTTAACGCATGTTTTAGGCACTTCCCGGCACTATATCTACCCCTAATGACGCAGTATTATGGTTCTCACTTCCCTACACTACAAACCAGTGTAGTACTCTATCCCTGGCTCATACTGGACATAATAATTGTAACACCTGTGCCTTCACGGCCATCAAACAAATACCGAACCAATGAAATATTATATTTCATACTTGGGATTTGTAAAAATATGTGTATCATTTGCACATATCAATTCTTGTTCAATTTCAAACTCTAAATCGCTTTCTGGAAGGTTATACGCGCACCGATGCGTAAATATAACCAGTTTAATGCAACAAACACTCCGGAATAGTGACATAGGCTTAACATACCTTAAATAACCTTTACATAACTTAGAAATAAGTTTTGAAGGCTTTGGTATGGCAAAATCGAGTTAATTCGCTTACAGGGACTAAATATGACAAACTGCGAAAGTATGTCAATTTGAACTGTAACGAACATTCCGGAACATGACCATAAGTTAAACACACCTTAAATATCTTTTATATAGCTTAGAAATAGGCTTTGAGGGGTTCGGTGTGCTAAAATAAACTTTTGGGTCATTCAGGGACTAAAAGTGTCAAAAAGTGCACAAGTTTGCATTTTCGAGCATAACTTACGTTCTGAATACATCCGGACATCCAAAAATTTATGTAAGCATGACTATATTATATTTTAGTGTTCGCCTTAAGAAAAATCCATTCGTCACGTCATTTGGATCGTTTTTCGCGCTTGTGCGCATTCCGTCGTAATTAAGCGAACATCGCGATCGTACGACCAAACGAACCAACATCCGGCATATTTTTGAGCATGTTTTGAGTTCCCTATACTTTAACTTCATTTTAGAGCCTTGAAATGAGGTTAACGGGGTTCAAACGCATCGAAAAAGGCCTTAAAACACCACAGGGACCAAAACTGTCAATTTTGAAACTTTTCTAAAGCTGGTGCATGCTAGCGTAGCGCGAGCCCTATAGGCTTTACCAGTCGCGCTACGCGACTGCCTATTCTGGGCAGAAAACATGCAGAAACTCAGTTTTTCGCATTCGGGACCAGATTCGATGTATTAGCCGTTGTTTAATTCACAACCACACATTCTAAACTTGCTTAGTCAGCGGATAAGGATGGAATTTAGGCACCATAACTTTCCGACACTTGTACGGATACGATTAAGGCACGATATTCGACAAGCGATCTTAACGGTTCGGGTATTCCTATAAATACCCCAACACCCCCATTGCTAAAATCACTAGAACTTTGATTTGAGAAACTCTAAGTTGAAACTATTGTTTCATACCTGAGATTTTTGAATCGAGGTTAGCATTCGGGGACCCTTCGTAAGTATTCTTTCGTTCTTTTCCTTATTTTACTGCTTTTCGAGTCAGAAAGTCAAACTTTGTTTGACTTTCAGCGTTGACCAGTAATGGTCAATGCGAAGTTCGTTTGAACTTCGCAACGTGATTGTAATCACGATGGTCATAGTCCCTTGGGACTATGCCTACTGATTACCACGTTCTCTAGGGTCGTAGGGTAAGCGATCTAATAAATCGCTTATACTTCGAACCCGACCCATTTGGTCGATCATTAGGATCCGACCAAACACATTAGGTGACCATAGTAGGTAGGGAATAACCTTCCGAGGTTATACCCTATGGTCACGTCGTTTGAGTAGTTGTATGATAGGTAGTTTATATGCCTTAGGTAAATTACCAGAATACCCTTTTCATGTATAAATTGGTAATTAAGCATATGTAACCTAAACCTTTGTCACATAACTGATTATGTAACATGTTTAGGCATATAACACTTGTCATAGGGCTAGTTAGGCGGTCCGAACGCGTTTCACGCGAACAACGCGTTAAAGTAGCATAAACTACCTAAACGGGTCGTAATGGGTCGTAAACAATTATGTTAGGTTTCATTTAGTATGTGGACTTTGTTAAACCAAATGACACGAGTCTCTACACTCGTTTGGTTTACAAACCCTAATGCTACCCAATCTTCCGATCTAGGTCCGGTTAATTAACATAGTTACCTATAGTAGGTGCCGTTTGATATCCGCGATCTCTAGCATTGTTTGGTTGTTACTCAAGGACTACTGAGCAATCTCAAGTGAGTACATAGACCCCTCTTTTACTGTTTTCCAAACTGTTTTGGGGTGAAACACATGTGCCTACTTGTTACTTTCGTGCTTTCCTGTTTTCACATCATATACTTGCTATGTTCATTAGTACATTTATAGTACATGATTTCATGGTGTTCTATGCTTTGTATGATGACTTTGCATACTTAGTACATTGTTTTACATGACTTTTCTACTTTGTATGATGACTTTGCATACTTAGTACATTGTTTTATACTGCATCTCTGTTGCATATGTTCCAGTAACATATGGACACATTGTTTTACAGCTCTACCCTGTATGTTTACTCTAGCATACTAGGTACATTATCTTCATAAAACATGCTTACATTTTGGTATGACATTTGGTTTGTTTAAACTATACTATACATTCATTAACACCGATCATGCCGTTCGTTAGTAGGTAGTGGTACCATAGGACTTGACAAATCCCGTTCCGGACATCCCAGGGAAAGGGGATGAAAGGAATGACCGAATCCGAATACATATTCTCTTGATAACTCACTTTTACATAGTTATCCGTCTGTCTCAAGGCTTGGATGTATGAATTTTCACAATACCGCATAAATGTTTATATTCAGTATAGCATGCATATATCTTACAAAACATAACTTTGATTTAAACCAAGTTTTACTTCAATACTTTGTTTTGTACATTTTTACTTATGGTTTAAGTAGTCTAAATTTTACTTACCATACATATCATTTTGGTTATACATTACTTGACTACTTTTGGACTATAAACATTTGACCTGGTTTATACAAGGACTTTTGACTATTGGTTTAAACATAGACTTATTACATTGGTGGTTTGAGTAAGTGATTAAGTAACGATGCGTGTGTAATATGATACAAGCATGGTGGATACACCGCTGGTACTTCCTATATATAAGTGTTTGTATGGTATTACATATATCGTAGCGTTATTTGAATCATTTCAGTTTGATACATATAACATTTTATACAAATATCATACCTTTCACAATACATTGTTTTACAAACATATTAACTTTTACAAATTCATTTTACATGGTTACTCATTTAACCATGCATTATTTTCTTATTTATACATATCATCTGAACTTATTGTTTTTCAAATGATTTACAAAGACAAAGCAAATTACAAGGTTCATGACTAAACATTTTCTCAAACATAAGTCATGAAACCTATTTTCACAAAACCTATGTATCTCACAGGCATTTTTATGCTGACGTACCTATTTTCACATGTGTTTTTCAGGAGCTGTTGCATAAGATGATCAAGATACACATAGGCAGACTTGGGCTTTAGTGAAAATAAAAGATGCAAGACTAGTTAATTATGTTGTATTTCTTTGCTTGTTAAGACATTGTAACACTTTTAATCAATAAAACGAAACTTCAATTGCCATGGATTTGAAACAATTAATTCTGTTACAACACTCCCCGACATTTCCGCCACGTTTTGTATGTTCTACGTGGTCGGGGTGTGACAGAAAAGATGGTATCAGAGCCAATGGTTATAGGGAATTAGGTTATTAGTAATGCTTTGACCTAGTCTATAACCTTCTTAGGACCCTAACGCGAGTTTACTTGCGTTTAGTCATAAAACAATACTGTCACCTATCCTTAGGTGACAACCACAACAAGAACATAAATTTCAAAACCGCTTTGAAAACTAATCATCTGTTCTAGGATGATTGATTACTAGGTTTTGAACCCTCTATTGTAAGGTTTTGAACTCTCTATTATATGGTTTTGAACCCCTTTGAGTTTTCAAAACTTCGTCAAGGTTTTGGGTTTTAAATGATGTGAACACGTGCAAACTGGAAGGGTGAATGCCTGTATTCTGGGTTTTCTGTCTAGGCAAGCACTTCGTATACATCTCATCAGACGCGAGACAAGTTGTGCTTACCTGGGAATTCTTGGGATGAGTGTTCACTTATAGGCGAGCATGTCTTCGCGATACATTATTTTTGACCCATTTACTTTGATTAGTCACCGTCTCATTTGTTTGCCTTAGGTAACAAACAAATGATCGCAATTTTCATGCGTTATCATTCTGTTTTGAATGTCCAATAATCTTTCACCTGTTTCTCCCTATGCCTTTCTTTTTCTTCAAGAATGTCTCTTCATCACGATGACGCCCAGATATCTGAGCAAGTAGCCAAATTCGCTCAGCGAATAGGCGAAGTAGTCCTAAAGACTGTTGAATTAGCTACTGCCAAGTATCATCTCCAGGATGAAGCCACTCAAGAGTCACCAAGACAGGCAGGACCTAGTCAGGCGACAACACCATCAGCCAAGAAACCAATCGAGGAATCAAAGACCATGGATGAACGATCCCCTAAGAAGTCAAAGAAGCGAAAGGCTTCTCAGAACTTCGCCATGATCGCTCATGATTCCCTCGAAATTTTTAAGTACTCGTTTCATTCTAAGATACGAAGTACATAAAAATAAAGTGAAATTATGAGTAATCATGCTTTTTGCACATCAGTACCTTTGAATCCTTGGTTGGATAACTAAGGATATTTTCAAATCTCATACCCATTACGTTTTGATTTTTCAACATACACAGTACCAGTATTTCAAAACAATCTTCATGATCTCAAAACACTTCATATAGTTTGAAAACAAAATTTTCTAGATACATTGTCTATGTTATTTCAAAAACATTGGCCATGTTATCAAAACCAACCTTTCTAATTTCAAAATATTTCATATAGTCTGAAGACAATATTAACACAATACATTTCCTTATCAAGTGCATGATTTCGAAAAGCATCATTCATGTCTTTCAAAAACCTTATACATAATTTCAAAATTCATCTCTCATGATTTTAAAACATTTTTGTAAATATATCTATCTAATACACCTACTTTATTTCAAAAGTATTATATATAAGGTTTCAAAAACGGTAAACACATTTTTTCTTAAAAGAACCCCATGCACAGTTTTCAAAAATATTTTCCTTGTACACCGACTTAACTTTCAAATTTAGCTTCATATGTCGCCTTGGCATATCTGGCATCTCAACTTTGTAAAGCATTTCAACTTCATGTTTTGACATAAGCACGTCCAGTGCAAGGTTTCAAAACATCTTCAACTTCTAAAATCCATATGGGATCTTTTTATCTTCATATTTAGACCCTTGTGGATGATCATCATTCAAATCAGAGTCCTTAATTGGATTCTTTATGTACCTTAATTCGAACATTTCGGGTTCTAGTAATCGAAATCAAATTTTCTTTTTGGATCTTTCTATCTTTATAGTTAGATTCTTAAAAATCTTTAAAGTGCCAAATGAAATCCACGAGATGGATTCCTATTGTACTTTAAATACATGTACTCTGTTAGCAGAACAAACTTCTAGTTAAACAATTTTGTGGTTATGTGACTATGTGTTTATTCATCTTGAGTTTTCATTTATGCATTTTTGTGTTTTTAATACTCTGGATATTCGTTATCCAAATCCTCGCAGAATCTTTCATATCTTCATATGAGGGATTCGTAGCAGGATATTCAAAAGGTACTACCTTCAATCCTTAATGGGCTTCTATGTAATAGTTAAGACCCTTGGGTTATATAGTACCATTCCATGTTTCATAAGAGACCCTCTTAGTGGTCTAGTCAAAAAGATTGGTTCACAATTTGGTTAAAGAACGACATCTAGTGATGTAGCTGGACAGACTCCTTGATAGTCTATTTAGATCATTTATTGATTTAATTAAAAGGACTCTATGGCGGTCTAGTCACACTCATCACAGGATTGTTCATTTGGTTTTCCCCTGCACATTATAAAATGGACTGAGTGAACTATGCAAGGAATTGTCTAATTATGGACGCGTACATAATTATGAAATTTAGTGCACAGAAACCCAGTAAAATTTGTTATGTGTAAGAACCGATAGTGACAACAATAACGAAATGAGAACGATGTAATGGAGGTACGGTGGACGCACCAATGACGCTTCATATACTTGTATATAAGTATCCCTCTTACATTGCAATCATGATGTTATTAAAGTTACTAGAAGTTCAGAACCCAAACCAATGTTGTTCGATCTTTTCAACTTCATGCTTTCAAGCTCTCACAAGTTTCCTCTAAATAAATTTCGGGACGAAATTTCCTAAAGTAGGGGAGACTGTAACACCTGTGCCTTCACGGCCATCAAACAAATACCGAACCAATGAAATATTATATTTCATACTTGGGATTTGTAAAAATATGTGTATCATTTGCACATATCAATTCTTGTTCAATTTCAAACTCTAAATCGCTTTCTGGAAGGTTATACGCGCACCGATGCGTAAATATAACCAGTTTAATGCAACAAACACTCCGGAATAGTGACATAGGCTTAACATACCTTAAATAACCTTTACATAACTTAGAAATAAGTTTTGAAGGCTTTGGTATGGCAAAATCGAGTTAATTCGCTTACAGGGACTAAATATGACAAACTGCGAAAGTATGTCAATTTGAACTGTAACGAACATTCCGGAACATGACCATAAGTTAAACATACCTTAAATATCTTTTATATAGCTTAGAAATAGGCTTTGAGGGGTTCGGTGTGCTAAAATAAACTTTTGGGTCATTCAGGGACTAAAAGTGTCAAAAAGTGCACAAGTTTGCATTTTCGAGCATAACTTACGTTCTGAATACATCCAGACATCCAAAAATTTATGTAAGCATGAATATATTATATTTTAGTGTTCGCCTTACGAAAAATCCATTCGTCACGTCATTTGGATCGTTTTTCGCGCTTGTGCGCATTCCGTCGTAATTAAGCGAACATCGCGATCGTACGACCAAACGAACCAACATCCGGCATATTTTTGAGCATGTTTTGAGTTCCCTATACTTTAACTTCATTTTAGAGCCTTGAAATGAGGTTAACGGGGTTCAAACGCATCGAAAAAGGCCTTAAAACACCACAGGGACCAAAACTGTCAATTTTGAAACTTTTCTGAAGCTGGTGCATGCTAGCGTAGCGCGAGCCCTCTAGGCTTTACCAGTCGCGCTACGCGACTGCCTATTCTGGGCAGAAAACATGCAGAAACTCAGTTTTTCGCATTCGGGACCAGATTCGATGTATTAGCCGTTGTTTAATTCACAACCACACATTCTAAACTTGCTTAGTCAGCGGATAAGGATGGAATTTAGGCACCATAACTTTCCGACACTTGTACGGATACGATTAAGGCACGATATTCGACAAGCGATCTTAACGGTTCGGGTATTCCTATAAATACCCCAACACCCCCATTGCTAAAATCACTAGAACTTTGATTTGAGAAACTCTAAGTTGAAACTATTGTTTCATACCTGAGATTTTTGAATCGAGGTTAGCATTCGGGGACCCTTCGTAAGTATTCTTTCGTTCTTTTCCTTATTTTACTGCTTTTCGAGTCAGAAAGTCAAACTTTGTTTGACTTTCAGCGTTGACCAGTAATGGTCAATGGGAAGTTCGTTTGAACTTCGCAACGTGATTGTAATCACGATGGTCATAGTCCCTTGGGACTATGCCTACTGATTACCACGTTGTCTAGGGTCGTAGGGTAAGCGATCTAATAAATCGCTTATACTTCGAACCCGACCCATTTGGTCGATCATTAGGATCCGACCAAACACATTAGGTGACCATAGTAGGTAGGGAATAACCTTCCGAGGTTATACCCTATGGTCACGTCGTTTGAGTAGTTGTATGATAGGTAGTTTATATGCCTTAGGTAAATTACCAGAATACCCTTTTCATGTATAAATTGGTAATTAAGCATATGTAACCTAAACCTTTGTCACATAACTGATTATGTAACATGTTTAGGCATATAACACTTGTCATAGGGCTAGTTAGGCGGTCCGAACGCGTTTCACGCGAACGACGCGTTAAAGTAGCATAAACTACCTAAACGGGTCGTAATGGGTCGTAAACAATTATGTTAGGTTTCATTTAGTATGTGGACTTTGTTAAACCAAATGACACGAGTCTCTACACTCGTTTGGTTTACAAACCCTAATGCTACCCAATCTTCCGATCTAGGTCCGGTTAATTAACATAGTTACCTATAGTAGGTGCCGTTTGATATCCGCGATCTCTAGCATTGTTTGGTTGTTACTCAAGGACTACTGAGCAATCTCAAGTGAGTACATAGACCCCTCTTTTACTGTTTTCCAAACTGTTTTGGGGTGAAACACATGTGCCTACTTGTTACTTTCGTGCTTTCCTGTTTTCACATCATATACTTGCTATGTTCATTAGTACATTTATAGTACATGATTTCATGGTGTTCTATGCTTTGTATGATGACTTTGCATACTTAGTACATTGTTTTACATGACTTTTCTACTTTGTATGATGACTTTGCATACTTAGTACATTGTTTTATACTGCATCTCTGTTGCATATGTTCCAGTAACATATGGACACATTGTTTTACAGCTCTACCCTGTATGTTTACTCTAGCATACTAGGTACATTATCTTCATAAAACATGCTTACATTTTGGTATGACATTTGGTTTGTTTAAACTATACTATACATTCATTAACACCGATCATGCCGTTCGTTAGTAGGTAGTGGTACCATAGGACTTGACAAATCCCGTTCCGGACATCCCAGGGAAAGGGGATGAAAGGAATGACCGAATCCGAATACATATTCTCTTGATAACTCACTTTTACATAGTTATCCGTCTGTCTCAAGGCTTGGATGTATGAATTTTCACAATACCGCATAAATGTTCATATTCAGTATAGCATGCATATATCTTACAAAACATAACTTTGATTTAAACCAAGTTTTACTTCAATACTTTGTTTTGTACATTTTTACTGTTGGTACACTTTATGTGGACGCGACTCGGCTCGGTTCGACTCGGCTCGGTTCAACTTGGTTTCGACTCGGTTAGGTCTGGCTCAAGCCCGACGTCACGACATTCCTCAGTCGTGCGCCCCAGAGTTCGACACGCGAAGCACGAAGCGCCGCGGCCTTTCCCGCCGACACATCACCATGACATCACCTTAGTGATGTCATGATGATGTCACAAGTTTTGTCCTACATGTGAATTGTGCAAAGATTATAAACAGAAACGTAATCTGGGCCGTGAATCTATGAAGTGGGCTAAGACTTGTGAATGGACTTTGACTTTCATTGGGCTTCACTACATATCGATGAAACAGAAAAAGGAATATATGTAGTTCGACGAAACATAATGTGTTTCGTCGACTAGGGTGTTTCGTCGAGTGCTTTATGTGTTTCGTCATGTCTGTGTCTATGTCTTAGTATAAATACCCCACTCAGTTTCTGTGTGAAACTGATGAGCTGTGAGACTTTGAGAGAGAGTCTTTAAACATTGTTTGTATATGTTTGTTCTCGGTTTTCATCCCGTTTAATCAATAGAGTGTGTATCATTGATTATACGCGTGTGTTTTACACTTTGTTTGGTTTGCACCGTCACGGGGATTCCGCACCCGTTACCGTGTTCGTGATAAACAGGGATAGGTTTTCGTTATCGATCCTCACCGGAAAAACGGGACCTACAATTGGTATCAGAGCTTTGGCTCTAATCCTTGTTTAAAACCAAACAAGTTTTGGGTTTTTATCAAGTGGTTTTTAGTGAATTTTTTTCTTTTTCAGATTTTGTTCTTTAAAAATTTATATTTTTTTCTGGAAAAAGTGACTAAAATCCATGTTTATCTTATTGATTTGCTAAAAGTTTGTTCAAAAACCTTGTTTGTTTGAGTGTTTACATATTAGGATTTGGTTTTTGTTGAAAGTTTTAAGCAAAATCGTTTTTCGGAAAATTGTTCGGTCACCGGAAAATTCAAATATTCATCGTGTTCTTCAATAATATTCATAGTGTTCTTCATTTGTTGTATGCTTGATCTGAATTTTGTTTCAATTAAAGTGTTTGTGAAATATAATATATTTAGTTGACAAATGTGTACATGTGTGATGATGGTTGTTGGAAATAAGAAACTGAGAAAGTGATGTGGTGTTTGAAAAAGGTGACCACTTGTGTCATAATATATTTGATTTGTCTATCAAAATATCTAAACCTCAATCTTCGTCAACATACATCATACCTTCTTTGATTAAAAAAAAATATATATATATATATACCCATTGGGTTTCATCGATCATATTTAAAAAAAAAAAAAAAATGCTTCGTAAATCAACAAAGTATGTTGAAGTTTGAAAATTTTGTCCACTTTGTCAGTAGGAGATAAGGTCTATCAACTCAATTAAGCACAAAGAGTTTCATCATTATTTAAATCAAGGTTTTTGTCAGATCCGTTCCACTCAACAATTCCATTTCGTCATAATTGTCCAAAATGAATCCAGTTTCGTCGCTGAGTTGATCCACATATAATCAGTTTCGTGCACAAGGTTACAAGATCAGTTTCGTCGAATACAACATTTTGTTTCGTCACAAACAAACAAGGGAGTTTCGTCGTTTAAAAAATAAGCCTGTTTCGTCGATAATTAAATCCATTTCGTCATCACTTGGGCTTCTATATTGGGCTTGCATTTCGTCGACAGATTGGGCCCAAAACCATTTCAGTTTGAATCTGTTTCGTTGGATATTGATTGGGCTTGTTTTTGTTTCGTTATCAAGATAACTCCAGGAACTTTATTACCTACATCAAATATGAGCTGCACGAATCCGTGGGATTGGAGTACGGATCCACTACCAGATCTAAAACAGATGTCGATGGCCGAATATATGAATCGTACCATACCTCAACAACAACAGTCAATAAGTGCAAGTCAATGGGAAAAGGTGTTGAATCATCAAAACATACAGAATCTTTTGGTAGCGAGAGGAGAAGAATATGCAGCTACTAGAAAGATACGTCATGATCTGTTGAAGAAGAAATTAGAATCATTTCATTTCTTAGAAAATGAAACCCTAAATGATATAATTACTCGTTATTATCATTTGATGATGGAAATGTATTATGTTGGTGTTCTTACATCTCAACAGGAAATTGTAGCACGGTTTGCTGATGCTCTACCTCCAAAGTGGTGTCACACCCCTTTCTACGGCGGAAGCACGAGGTGTGATCATGAAAGGTTCTCATTGCATACGAAGAGTAAACATGCTACATGCTCGTAAAATAACATTCAAATACCATAATTTGAAAACATACGTTAGCGTTTACATCGCTAGACAGCATAAAGACATTGTCTCAAAAGTTTACAACTTTATTTAAAGTTAAACACAAGCGACATCCACGAGCATAAGCAAGACCACGCGCACATCCATCCTAGTTACCTGAAATACATGTGAGTTTTTGGAAAAACGTCAACATAATGTTGGTGTGAATTCATGCAGTTTTGTATTTCATGTTTGTATACTTTGTATGAAAACATAGTTTGTGAGTAAATCAAGTTTTCATAAATCCAGTTTCATGTGTACATCACGTACCTATGTATAATTCAATTTCTTCTTGAGTACCCCACGTACTTCAAGTTATTTATCAATCTTCTTGAGTACCCCACGTACTTCAAGTTATATATCAATTCTTGTATGGTATGAATTTTATGTAAATACAGTATTTCTGTAATTATCAGATTGTTAATGGGTTGCAAAGCCATTAACATGTGGCACGTCATAGGAAGTCACCAAACCTAAGGCATTTAATTGGTATATTCTGAGACACAAAAGCACCACTCGATTCTCGCCCCGACCGAGTGTGAGGCTGCCAGGCACCTGTTAGATCTAACCTTTTGTTCTGCGGTCTAAGTATGTACACGATTAATGGTGCTTCTGTACCCTATTCGTGACACTATTTCTCATAACGCATCCTACTTGGTTCTCGTTCTCACCAAGCGCGTTTCTTGTTATCATTTCTCATAGCGCCTCATACTTGGTTCTCGTTCTCACCAAGTGCGCTTCTCATATTCTTATATTTCGTCACACTTGGTTCTCGTTCTCACCAAGCGTACTTCTCGGATTCTTTTATTTCGTCACACTTGGTTCTCGTTCTCACCAAGTGTACTTCTTGTATTTATATCATACCATTTATAAATATTGTACTTTTGTACATGTATTTCACCCCCGAAGTTATAAAAACTGAAAACAGTTAAAGAGAAAAGGGGGAGCATGAACTCACAACTTTGCGTTCCTAGCGTCGTAAACTCCACCGGATTTGCTTAATTAACGTCGTAACCTATACGCGTTTTCTTAACGTTAGTCACTAGACTTGCGTCGCACAAGTTCAGTCACTCTCTTGTATATTTTCTTGTGTTAAAAATATTCTTATATTTTTAACTACGTATCTTACTTATATTATTTTCTCCAAAAATAAATATAAGTCTTTTATGTTTTGCACTTTGCACCCGAATCATGTTTCTTGTATGTTGTATGTGTATTTTTATATTTCTACTCCTCATGAGTATTTAGTGTATTTTTAAGTCTTAATACACTAGCACGTATAACACATACTATATACACTTAACACACAAGTTGGTGATCAAATAATATATATTTTTCTCTCAAAAATATATACTTACTATCCATTTTTATTCTTGAAGAAATCCTCATTTCTTATCATCAAAAATCAGGGAAACCTTAGTAATACTCTTAAGCACATTTTTAGGGAATAAGTTTCTCAAAAACTTATATTTTTCTAAGTGTCAAAATTTATAAAAATTTTGACAGAGTTTCCCCTAAAAATGGAGGTTTCCCACGTTTTCAAAACGTGTGTTTATTTTCTTTTAAATCATTATCAATCATCAACAACAATTACCAACCATCATCATCAACAATAATCACTAATTTCCCCACTTCATGAACATGGATATTTACCAAGATTGTGTAGTATCTTACTAGCACATTTAGTAAGTCTTGTTATCTTTAAAAATAAGTTTAATTTCTTAAAAACTTTATTTTTAAAGAGTATGAAGTTTTACAACTTCTAGTCGGCTTTTACGAAAATTATTTCTTTGTTAAAACCCTTGTTACACAAGTATCCATACACTTGTTTGTTCACAAAAACCACTTTTGTTTGTGTAAGACCCGGTTTAGAACATGTGATTTCTTTAAAGTGTGGTTCTTCAAAAATACCACTTGCAGATACGTAGATCCGCTAGTTTTAAACACTATTTCACAAGTTAAGTTGCTTTTACACAACAAAAATACTTTTACACAAGTCCATGTCTCATGTGTGGTAGAGTTTCACCCTTTAACCCTTGTGTTAACTAAAAACGACCTTATGTTAAGATCAACGATCTTACCAAACCGGGTTAAACGATGATCCGAGCTACCACATCGTAGATCGGGTCTAGATAACCATATATTTCGAATACTACAACTTTTACACATCACATATACTATTAACCACCATTTTTAGAGTTTTTACTAGACTTTAGTGCATCAAATCATATGTTAACGATATTTAACCGACATAAATCCTTTTAACCACTTTAGATAAGCTTGAAAACAAGTTTTAAGTGTTATACCTCTAGCTCAAGGCTAGGGAAGATCTTTGATGAAAAACGCGTGGATAAAAGCTAACGGTGGAGGTCCTTCGCGTTCCGAGTGCACAAGAGCTCCTAATACGCGATCCTTGATGTATGTATGATGTTGAAATGTCAAGAACTAAACTTGAAAGTGTGATGGTGATTGGGAGAGGGTTCGGCCGAAGGTAGGGGAGAGCAAGAGAGAAAGAGTGTGTTGGTGAAAAATGATGGTGATTATCTCAAGTGTAGGTGTGTATATATAGGAAAGATTAAGGTGTATTATCCAAAGGTTCATATGTCACCATGATATTAAACATAATCTAATAAAATAATAAGTCTTGTACTTTGGTGTCTCCCCTAGTTATGGGGCCGGTTATGATGGGGGGGGGGGTTGGTTCGATTTAAACTAGATAGTTAGGGAGGTTAGTTATGTTAAATAGGTTAACTAAGTATTTAACTTAGTTAGTTGCATGTTATGAGTTACCACGGGTGTTAGGGTAATCAGGGACCCTAACTGGCTTAGAAAATTATAGATAGTGAAAATAGTAATATTTTCATGTTCCGGGTAAAGTCCGGTTGTTTGGTTACACACCGATTCGTTAAAGTGCTAAATTACACTTTTTAGTGTCGTTTAAGTACCTTTCCTGTACTCTTTCAATTCCCAACACTTAGGGAAATATTCTGGATAATAAAACGACATTTCTGCATAATATTTATGTGTCTAAATGCTGAATTATTGCTGAATTTTATAAATTCTGCACTTAAAGTGCGTTTCGGGTGCTTTTTAGTGCGTATTTTTGCTTTCGTAATGCATATATATTAACCCTTGTATGTATTCTTGGGTTTTAATGCATTCTTGTTATCGGACCTACACCTAGGCCTCAATTCTGATGTCTGACTGCTTTCTGCAGTTCTGTTGACACATTGTGTCTTACCGGTGAGTTTACTATTATTTTTGACGCAACGCTCTCGTTTATGCTTAAAGCAATATTTTGTAGTATACAACGTGCATGATTTCACTTGTTTAATCATGTGTTCAGACATTGCTGACAATTAAACTCATAATTGCAGTCATTAAGCAATAAGTAATGTGTACGGAAATTACCGGTTTGTGCCAGTTGTCACAGTCTCCCCCCGTTAAAAGAATTTCGTCCCGAAATTCAGACTGAACTAACTCTCGCTGGAGTCTTCTTGAATAGGTGGGGATACTTTTTCTTGAACTGGTTTTCACGTTCCCATGTGTACTCGGGTCCGTGCTTAGAGCTCCAACGTACTTTGACAAGTTTCACACTGCTCCTCCTGGTCTTGTTGACTTTCCAGTCAGTAACCTCAACGGGTTGTTCTGTAAATCGGAGGGCTTCATCAATATGCACTTCATCCAACGGGATGGTCACGTTTTCTTACGTTGGACTCTTCTTCAGGTTGGATACATGAAACGTATCATGTACTCCATTAAGTTCTGCCGGTAACTCCAACTTGTATGCCACGGTACCAATTCTCTTCAAAATTCTGAATGGTCCGATGTATCGTGGATTCAGCTTTCCACGCTTTCCAAACCTGACTACGCCCTTCCATGGTGAGACTTTTAACAACACTTTGTCTCCCACCTTGAAATCTACCGATTTTCTATTTGGATCCGCGTAGCTCTTTTGTCGCTCTCGAGCCGCCTTAATGCGCTCTCGGATCTGTGCAATCTTATCGGTTGTCTCTTGTACAAGTTCAGGACCAACCATACGTTTATCTCCAGCGTCTGCCCAACATAAGGGCGATCGGCATTTGCGGCCATACAGAGCTTCGAACGGCACGGCTTTTATGCTTGTATGATAGCTGTTATTGTAGGAAAACTCAACTAAAGGTAGATGAGTATCCCAGCTGCCGCCTAGGTCCATGACACATGCGCGAAGCATATCTTCTAACGTTTGTATAGTCCGTTCGCTCTGGCCGTCTGTTTGCGGGTGGAATGCCGTGCTCAGATCTAACTGAGATCCAAAGGCTTCCTGAAATGATTGCCAGATTCTTGAGACAAAGCGTCCATCTCTGTCTGAAATGATTGAGATTGGCACTCCATGTCGTGCCACAATTTCTCTTAAGTATATCTCTGCAAGCTTTCCAGTGCTATCCTTCTCTCAGATTGGTAGGAAATGCGCAGACTTCGTCAATCGATCAACTATTACCCATATCATATCGTGCCCTCTCGGGGTCCTGGGTAATTTCGTTATGAAGTCCATCGAGATTTGTTCCCACTTCCACACGGGAATCTCTGGTTGTTGTAGTAGGCCGGACGGTTTCTGATATTCGGCCTTAACCTTTGCACAGGTTAGGCATTTTCCAACATAAACAGCAACGTCGCTTTTGAGTCTCGGCCACCAATAGTACTCTTTCAAGTCTTGGTACATCTTGTCCGATCCTGGATGGATCGAATATCTCGATTTGTGGGCTTCATTAAGGATGACCTCACGTATGCCACCACAGAGTGGAACCCAGATACGCTTCTTGAAGTATAAGGCTCCCTCTTCATTTGGCACCATGTAATTCAATGCACCCCGGAGGTATTCAGCCTTACGGTTCTCTTCTTTAAGAGCTTCTTGTTGTGCATCTCGAATGCGTGCAGTGAGGTTCGTTCGAATCGTCATTTCCAATGCTCGAACCCTTAGGGTCTTAACCCTTTCTTTTCGGCTCAGCGCGTCTGCTACAACGTTTGCCTTTCCAGGATGGTACTTAATCTCACAGTCATAATCGTTCAGCAGCTCGACCCAACGTCGCTGGCGCATATTCAATTCCTTCTGGTCAAATATGTGTTGTAAGCTTTTGTGATATGTGAAGATTGTACATCGAGTACCATATAAATAATGTCGCCAAATCTTTAAGGCGAATACCACTGCACCCAGCTCCAGGTCGTGAGTGGTATAATTTCTCTCATGAATCTTCAGTTGTCTTGAAGCATAAGCGATGACTTTTTGGCGTTGCATGAGCACGCAACCCAAGCCTTGTCGTGAGGCGTCGCAGTATACCACGAAGTCTTCAGTGCCTTCGGGCAACGATAGTATCAGTGCATCGCAGAGCTTGTTCTTAAGTAGCTGAAAGGCTTCCTCTTGTTTGTGACCCCAGTCGTATTTCTTATCTTTCTGAGTCAGGGTCGTTAGCGGTTGAGCTATCTTCGAGAAATTCTCAATGAATCGCCGATAGTAGCCCGCTAAGCCCAAAAATTGACGAACTTCAGTTGGGGTCTTGGGAGCTTCCCAATTCTTTATTGCCTCTATCTTGGACGGGTCTACATGAATGCCTTTCTCATTCACCACGTGACCAAGGAATTGTACTTCGCGAATCCAGAATTCGCATTTTGAGAACTTTGCATAAAGTTTCTCTTTCTTCAGTAGCTCCAAGATGGTTCTGAGATGTTGCTCGTGCTCTTCTTTCGTTTGCGAGTAAATCAAGATATCATCGATAAATACAATCACGAATTTATCGAGATATGGTTTGCATACGCGGTTCATTAGATCCATAAAAACCGCTGGTGCATTCGTCAATCCAAATGGCATCACAAGAAATTCGTAGTGCCCATATCGCGTTCTGAATGCAGTCTTTGGCACGCTTTCATCTTGGATTCTCAGCTGATGGTATCCAGATCGAAGGTCGATCTTGGAATAGTAGCTTGATCCTTGCAATTGATCAAATAAGTCATCAATCCTTGGTAGCGGATACCGATTCTTGATTGTGAGCTTGTTCAGGTCCCTGTAATCGATACACATCCGCAGTGTTCCATCCTTCTTCTTCACGAACAATACTGGAGCTCCCCAGGGTGAGAAGCTTGGCCTTATGAATCCCTTATCCAACAACTCATGGAGCTGTGTAGATAATTCTTGCATTTCGGATGGTGCAAGTCGATAGGGTGCCTTGGCTACAGGAGCAGCTCCTGGAACCAAGTCTATACGGAATTCGACTTGTCGTTGCGGAGGTAGTCCTGGCAGATCTTCCGGGAACACATCAGGAAATTCCTTCACCACAGGAATGTCTTCGAGTTTTGGCTCCACAGCCTTCTTGTCTATAACGTGTGCTAGGAAAGCGACACATCCTTTCCTCAAGCACTTCTGTGCCTTTATGCAACTGATGATTCGAAGAGGCGCGTCTCGTTTTTCTCCATGCACGATGAGAGTTTCACCATTCGCTAAAGGGATGCGAATGATTTTCTCATGGCAAATAACTTCAGCTTTGTTCTTGGACAACCAGTCCATCCCGACTACTACATCGAAGCTACCCAATTGAATAGGTAAGAGATCGATGCTAAAATTCCGTTCGCCAAGTTCTAGTGTGCAGCCTCTAACAACTTCGCCCGATTCAACAAGTTTACCATTGGCTAGTTCTATGGAATAAGGAATTTCTAATCTACTAGATTCTATTCCGAGTATGCGTTTAAATTCCACAGACATGAAGCTATAATCGGCGCCAGTGTCGAATAATATTGATGCAAAGTGATTGTTAATGAGAAACGTACCGGTGACCACGTTAGGGTCCTCGCGTGCGTCTCTTGCTCCAATTACAAATGCTCGAACCGGAGCGTTGTTTCTCTCTGGGCAGTTCTTCATGAAATGATCATTGCTTCCACACTTGAAGCATCCTTGGTTCTGCCCTTTCCCATTGCCATTCTTGTTACCAGCACCGTTCCCATTTCGGTTCTTTCCTTTTCCCCAACAGTCTTCTGTTTGATGACCCAATTTACCACATTTGTCGCACCTTGGAATGCGACAAGCTCCATCATGATGATACTTACATTTTTGGCATCTAGGCATGGAGCCTTGGTATGCTTTGGTTGCATGGGTTTTCGTCTCCTGAGGCGGATTAGTGTCGCGCTTCTTGTTGAAACCCTTGTTGTTGCGAGTAGCTTGGTTCAAACTTGTATGCTTTCTCTTTTTGTCACCGGACGACTCAGCATGTGTCTCGGTCTTTTCTGTTGGGTTCAGTGAGAGCTTCTTCATACGAACACAATCTTCAGTCAGGCTGACAGCCAGAGTTACAGCCTCGGTGATTGTTTGTGGTTTGGCTGACGTCACCATGCCACGAAACTCTGAGGCCAGTCCCCAAATGTAGCGTTCAACACGCTTGAATTCGGGAGTTACCATGTAGGGAAGCACTCTGGACAGGTCGTGGAATCTTCGAGTGTATCCATTGATGTCAGCACCTTCCATAGTTAAGTGCCAGAACTCTGTTTCCAGCCTTTGGAGTTCTGCACGAGAGCAGTACTTCTCTCTCATCCTTTCCTTCAGTTCCTCCCAAGTGAGGCCATAAGCGGCGTCATCACCCAAAGTTTGGGCTTGCAGGTTCCACCAAGTCAGAGCTTCATCGACGAATAACCCAGTAGCAAAAGTGACTTGTTGATCCGCGGTACACTTGCTCATGCGGAAAGTAGCTTCAGTCTTCTCCGTCCAGCGCACAAATGCTACTGCACCTCCTGTGCCGTCATAGTTTATCGGCTTGCAGTCGAGGAACTGCTTGAAAGTGCAGCCTGGAATTGATTCAACCAATTCACATGTGAGCAATCGAAGAAATAATGAAACATAGACCGTTCATAAATTTCCTCATGCTTAGTACAGTGTCTCAAGGTTACCTTGAGCTGCATTGCCTCCAGACGAATCTCCATTCCCATTACGCCTAGCGTTGCTTGGTCCTCCACTGTCTTGAGTTCGGTTCGCCTCGTACTGGGCGATAGCAGCGGAGATCCTTTCCTCCAGCAGGGCGTTCAGCTCATCAGCAGTTCTGGGCAGTAGGGGAGGTGGAGGTTGATCGTCATTGCGAGCATTCACAGCTTTCCTGGGTGCCATGTTCTGACAGAACATAACACAGCAGGGTTAGGTATTTGTTTGATATCGTCACCCTAGACAGTAGTATCATATATATTCACAGGTATATATACCACATAAGTGACATCAAACAATCATTACTCTAGCAGAGTACTTAGTAGGCTTGCTCTGAGGGAATCTATACGTGATAAGACTTGTTGTGGTTTCTGTGCACTGAATTCCATAATTATGTATGCATCCATAATTACGTAACTCCTTGCACAGTCCGCACAGTTCGTTTCATCCTCGTATTTCTTCCTTCAGATAGGCCATTGCTTTTAGGTAGAGTCACATATACTTGTGACATTCTACTTCTAGTACATGCTAATTATCACACATAATTGCAAGTAGTTTCTAGTCAAGGACAAGTGCTACTCAAGTGCACTCTAAGTCTCGTAGTGTCTTTTCTAGACTCATGTAGACAGTTTCAGGTAGTGGATGTCGCGGGACGTTTTATGCAATGAAAACTCTTTTGAAAATTGTTTTCGTGAATGGATCCTAGAGATTGTAGACTAGACTCGAGAAGGAATCCTGGTTCACTACAATCGCAGCTCTGATACCAATCTGTCACACCCCTTTCTGCGGCGGAAGCACGAGGTGTGATCATGAAAGGTTCTCATTGCATACGAAGAGTAAACATGCTACATGCTCGTAAAATAACATTCAAATACCATAATTTGAAAACATACGTTAGCGTTTACATCGCTAGACAGCATAAAGACATTGTCTCAAAAGTTTACAACTTTATTTAAAGTTAAACACAAGCGACATCCACGAGCATAAGCAAGACCACGCGCACATCCATCCTAGTTACCTGAAATACATGTGAGTTTTTGGAAAAACGTCAACATAATGTTGGTGTGAATTCATGCAGTTTTGTATTTCATGTTTGTATACTTTGTATGAAAACATAGTTTGTGAGTAAATCAAGTTTTCATAAATCCAGTTTCATGTGTACATCACGTACCTATGTATAATTCAATTTCTTCTTGAGTACCCCACGTACTTCAAGTTATTTATCAATCTTCTTGAGTACCCCACGTACTTCAAGTTATATATCAATTCTTGTATGGTATGAATTTTATGTAAATACAGTATTTCTGTAATTATCAGATTGTTAATGGGTTGCAAAGCCATTAACATGTGGCACGTCATAGGAAGTCACCAAACCTAAGGCATTTAATTGGTATATTCTGAGACACAAAAGCACCACTCGATTCTCGCCCCGACCGAGTGTGAGGCTGCCAGGCACCTGTTAGATCTAACCTTTTGTTCTGCGGTCTAAGTATGTACACGATTAATGGTGCTTCTGTACCCTATTCGTGACACTATTTCTCATAACGCATCCTACTTGGTTCTCGTTCTCACCAAGCGCGTTTCTTGTTATCATTTCTCATAGCGCCTCATACTTGGTTCTCGTTCTCACCAAGTGCGCTTCTCATATTCTTATATTTCGTCACACTTGGTTCTCGTTCTCACCAAGCGTACTTCTCGGATTCTTTTATTTCGTCACACTTGGTTCTCGTTCTCACCAAGTGTACTTCTTGTATTTATATCATACCATTTATAAATATTGTACTTTTGTACATGTATTTCACCCCCGAAGTTATAAAAACTGAAAACAGTTAAAGAGAAAAGGGGGAGCATGAACTCACAACTTTGCGTTCCTAGCGTCGTAAACTCCACCGGATTTGCTTAATTAACGTCGTAACCTATACGCGTTTTCTTAACGTTAGTCACTAGACTTGCGTCGCACAAGTTCAGTCACTCTCTTGTATATTTTCTTGTGTTAAAAATATTCTTATATTTTTAACTACGTATCTTACTTATATTATTTTCTCCAAAAATAAATATAAGTCTTTTATGTTTTGCACTTTGCACCCGAATCATGTTTCTTGTATGTTGTATGTGTATTTTTATATTTCTACTCCTCATGAGTATTTAGTGTATTTTTAAGTCTTAATACACTAGCACGTATAACACATACTATATACACTTAACACACAAGTTGGTGATCAAATAATATATATTTTTCTCTCAAAAATATATACTTACTATCCATTTTTATTCTTGAAGAAATCCTCATTTCTTATCATCAAAAATCAGGGAAACCTTAGTAATACTCTTAAGCACATTTTTAGGGAATAAGTTTCTCAAAAACTTATATTTTTCTAAGTGTCAAAATTTATAAAAATTTTGACAGAGTTTCCCCTAAA
The DNA here is from genome assembly GCA_030545235.1 of Helianthus tuberosus. Taxonomy (NCBI): domain Eukaryota; kingdom Viridiplantae; phylum Streptophyta; class Magnoliopsida; order Asterales; family Asteraceae; genus Helianthus; species Helianthus tuberosus. Next base: position 43,867,036 of record CM060429.1, on the reverse strand, counting down.
AATGGAGGTTTCCCACGTTTTCAAAACGTGTGTTTATTTTCTTTTAAATCATTATCAATCATCAACAACAATTACCAACCATCATCATCAACAATAATCACTAATTTCCCCACTTCATGAACTTGGATATTTACCAAGATTGTGTAGTATCTTACTAGCACATTTAGTAAGTCTTGTTATCTTTAAAAATAAGTTTAATTTCTTAAAAACTTTATTTTTAAAGAGTATGAAGTTTTACAACTTCTAGTCGGCTTTTACGAAAATTATTTCTTTGTTAAAACCCTTGTTACACAAGTATCCATACACTTGTTTGTTCACAAAAACCACTTTTGTTTGTGTAAGACCCGGTTTAGAACATGTGATTTCTTTAAAGTGTGGTTCTTCAAAAATACCACTTGCAGATACGTAGATCCGCTAGTTTTAAACACTATTTCACAAGTTAAGTTGCTTTTACACAACAAAAATACTTTTACACAAGTCCATGTCTCATGTGTGGTAGAGTTTCACCCTTTAACCCTTGTGTTAACTAAAAAACGAGCTTATGTTAAGATCAACGATCTTACCAAACCGGGTTAAACGATGATCCGAGCTACCACATCGTAGATCGGGTCTAGATAACCATATATTTCGAATACTACAACTTTTACACATCACATATACTATTAACCACCATTTTTAGAGTTTTTACTAGACTTTAGTGCATCAAATCATATGTTAACGATATTTAACCGACATAAATCCTTTTAACCACTTTAGATAAGCTTGAAAACAAGTTTTAAGTGTTATACCTCTAGCTCAAGGCTAGGGAAGATCTTTGATGAAAAACGCGTGGATAAAAGCTAACGGTGGAGGTCCTTCGCGTTCCGAGTGCACAAGAGCTCCTAATACGCGATCCTTGATGTATGTATGATGTTGAAATGTCAAGAACTAAACTTGAAAGTGTGATGGTGATTGGGAGAGGGTTCGGCCGAAGGTAGGGGAGAGCAAGAGAGAAAGAGTGTGTTGGTGAAAAATGATGGTGATTATCTCAAGTGTAGGTGTGTATATATAGGAAAGATTAAGGTGTATTATCCAAAGGTTCATATGTCACCATGATATTAAACATAATCTAATAAAATAATAAGTCTTGTACTTTGGTGTCTCCCCTAGTTATGGGGCCGGTTATGATGGGGGGGGGGGGTTGGTTCGATTTAAACTAGATAGTTAGGGAGGTTAGTTATGTTAAATAGGTTAACTAAGTATTTAACTTAGTTAGTTGCATGTTATGAGTTACCACGGGTGTTAGGGTAATCAGGGACCCTAACTGGCTTAGAAAATTATAGATAGTGAAAATAGTAATATTTTCATGTTCCGGGTAAAGTCCGGTTGTTTGGTTACACACCGATTCGTTAAAGTGCTAAATTACACTTTTTAGTGTCGTTTAAGTACCTTTCCTGTACTCTTTCAATTCCCAACACTTAGGGAAATATTCTGGATAATAAAACGACATTTCTGCATAATATTTATGTGTCTAAATGCTGAATTATTGCTGAATTTTATAAATTCTGCACTTAAAGTGCGTTTCGGGTGCTTTTTAGTGCGTATTTTTGCTTTCGTAATGCATATATATTAACCCTTGTATGTATTCTTGGGTTTTAATGCATTCTTGTTGTCGGACCTACACCTAGGCCTCAATTCTGATGTCTGACTGCTTTCTGCAGTTCTGTTGACACATTGTGTCTTACCGGTGAGTTTACTATTATTTTTGACGCAACGCTCTCGTTTATGCTTAAAGCAATATTTTGTAGTATACAACGTGCATGAATTCACTTGTTTAATCATGTGTTCAGACATTGCTGACAATTAAACTCATAATTGCAGTCATTAAGCAATAAGTAATGTGTACGGAAATTACCGGTTTGTGCCAGTTGTCACAAGTGGAGCCCATTTATTGAACTTTTAAAGGATACGGGCGTTCTAAATGCTGTCAATGTTAATATATATGAATTCATTCAGAAGTTGGAGCACAAGAACGAAGAAGAAATTCGGAAAGCTAAACGAATTCCTGCTCCTCAAAATACCGAAATGTATCTTGGAGGAGGTTTTAACCCGTTAGCTAGTTCCAGTTCAGCTCAGCAACCGAAGTTACAAAAGACGTTTGTATCAAATACAAACTCTTTTCCGTTTCCACAATCAGCTCCTCCTCCGGTCTTCGATCCAAGTGCCTATTTTCCTAAACCTACTGTCGATTGTGGTTCGGCCATACAGTTGGGAAACAGTGATCAAACAAGAACTGCGCTTTATGCCGAAATCATCAAGAATGTCAGCGATGGTGAATCTTCAGGAAAAGATGATAATTTGTCGAATGGTGCCAAGGAGATGAAATGTCAAAATTCTGACTTGACCAAGAAAGCTGATGCTACATCAGAAGAAATGGAGAAGATTCTCACTGAAGATGGATCTTTCTCTTCTCAGACTGCCTTTATGGCTAATGTCACAGCTTCTACAAGTCAGGTAAAATCCGAAACTCCTAGCATATGTAGTGATTGTGCATATATGAAACAGGAATGTGAGAGAGTGAAACTTGAATGTGACACAATTCATAGTCACAATCAACATTTGGTTGTTGATATGTCAAAGTGCAAAGAGGCAAACATGGCTTTAGTTCGAAATGAAAAGGAATTTAAATCTGTAATTGAAACCTTAAAGAAAAGTGTTTCCGAAGTGAACAAAGTTGTTTATCATAAACAAGTTAGTATTAACAATTACATTAACATCGTTGAGGAAACCAAAAAGGAACTAGCCATTGCCAAATGCGAGCATGATGCAATCAAGCAAAAATTGGAGAGTTATTCTAACTCCCGATTTGTGCTCGATCACATAATTGACGTTCAACAACTGAAAGGGAACGTAAAAGGCGTAGGGTATAAGGCGTGTCCACCTCCATTGAGGGGCAACTATACCAAGATGCCCGATGAGGAGGAAATGCCTCGGTTTGAACCAACTGTTCCTCTTAATTATGAGGAGTTTACAACTGGTCTAGGGTTCAAATCGGACAGTTCCTCGGAGGGCTCATCTGGAACAACCGAAAATTCAGCATCTGTTGGTACGGAACAAAGTCCTCCCACAATTGAGGACTATGATTCGTCCGATGATGAACCAGATGTGAGTGATGAGGATAAATCTCTTGAGAAGAATAAAGGAGTAGAAGTGCCTTTTGAGAATCACATTCTGTGTGATCCTCCTACTCCTGCTGTGCATTCAACTGGTGCTAAACAAGAGATAGATCCTATCACTGAGACCGTGTCTACCATTAAAAGTGATAACGTGTTGTATACTTTATTTGGTGATGACAAAATTTATTCAAACACAGCTTTTCCAATTAAAAATGTCAATCAATCTTTGATTGACAAAGTGTTTGAAGATACTACAACTAAGTTTTTGGGAAAAGCGATCCCGAGAGTTTCAGTAACTCAATGTGATCCAATTCCAAAAGCTGAAGTTAGAAGAAAATTTGGAAATCAGAAATCACCGACAAAGCAACAACCTGTTGCTTCTAAGGGTAAACAACAGCAACAACGAGCTCCAAAGCCAAAGGCTAAGGTTGAATCAAAAGGAGCTCGTTACAAGAAGAAAACAAAAGATGTCAAGTTTGTAGCATCAAGGGGTACTGATAAAATTGAGACTTTTGAAAACAAATCAAACACCGATTTTATCCAACAAGTCAAGATTTTAAAATGTAATAGCCAAAACAATTACACTCAACATACAAACGGGTGTGATGAAAAAGCAAGTACCTCAGGTTCTACGGGTTCGACATCTGCTGGTCGATCAGGTTCTCCTAAGTTTGTTGAAAGGAGAACTTGTTTCAAATGTGGGAAGTTTGGGCACATCATTAAAGACTGCATAAACTCGCCCAAACCAAATTTTGTAGAAAGTGCCCCTTCTGAACAAGGTCACTCACAAAGTCGTCCTGTTTCTCCAAAACATGATAAACGCACTATTAAAGAACAGGAAACAAAACAACGACATAAGAATGTGAAGGTGATCGAAAAGGCTTTAAAACCGGAAAATGTTAAAAGGAAACCAAGTTCACAACAACCGTTAAAACCAGAAATTGTAATTAATACACAATCTGGTGAATGGAAACAAGCTTGGAAACCTAAAACAGGTGAAGGTTCAGGGGGAGGAGTGAAATTTCCAAATCATCAAGAGATTGAAATTACATTTCTTGATTCTCAGGGGCAACCTAAGTCTATGAAGGCTTGGGTCCCCCTCTCCAACTAATCTCTGAGTGAGAGTGCAGGATGTTCCAGGAGGAACTATCGATAGTCATGGGATTATTGATAGTGGAGTGTCCATGCACAAGATAGGCGACTCAAAGCTCCAAGATATTGTTATTTCTAGGAGTGGTTGCCTTTGATGGAGAGAAAAAGAAAAGAAGACAGAATTGTCTGTTGAAAGAAATTGAAAGCTTCGACAAATTGAAAATCATTCCAAAGTTTGATTGTTCAAGGCTTTAATCGGGTCACCGGGATAGATTCAAAATCAAAATGTACGCACCTGCAGCATATTTGAAGTTCAAACTCACAAGATGAACGTGCAGTGTACATTTCTTCGCGGTGTGATTGAAGAAAATGTGTTTGTTGAACAAACCAACCGGGTGTGCGGATGCCTTGGCGTGGATTGAACAACCGCACATTACTTCTCAAGAGAAAGACAAAGACCTTCGCTGGTGCAATGTGGAAGACCAGCCAGACCCAAAGGTTTCTGATCTTGTTGCTGTGAAGTGATTTCTCAGTAGCTACAAAATCGACTTTGAAATCCACACCGGGTGGATATCCAGTTTGGGAGAGCACTCAGATTCTTTGCAATGCACGAAGCAGTTGCAGGATACGGTTTTAAATTTCTAATCTCTCCTATACTTGTCGATATTTAAGCTGCTTTATAAATTGTTATCCTCTCGTACAGCACTCTTTGACCTGACACGTTGAACTCGAATATCACCTCACACGTGATTGTTTCGCTTTGAAACTCATCAATGTGGTCATGGTCCGCACCGCTTACCGACATGCCAACTGATTTTTCCAAAATTCGATAAATCATTTCTGATTCAAAAAAATTAATTTTGGTAAACGGCATTGAGGTAAAACATGAGTTAACCAACATCGGGAAATCGTTTTTGTAAATACCTTTGTGTTTTTAAATTTTATCTTAGTTTGTTGATTTTAGGGGGAGTAAATCCAAATTTGAAAATTCAAAAACATTGAAAAAAAAAATTTCAAAACCCAAAAACATTGGAAAAACAAAAATGAGTTTCCTGGCGAGCAAAAGAGAAAATGATAGTAGATCAGTGGTTTGTCGAAACCTTTTTGAATTGAAATGCAAAATGAAAAATGTTAAGCAGCTCTATATAAGATATATCGGTAGGCTCACAATCATATTAAAGTGTGCAGAGTGATATAAACCTTAATCGACTGAAGACCAGGTGGGAACCATTCATTGGCATATGGTCTTAGTACCGAAATTTCGTTTGAGAGATTGCCGAGGTTCTGAGATATTCGGTCTTTATGCTGTCTTATCATCTGGGTATCATGGTTGTATCAAACCGTAAAAATAACGGAGACGAAGTCTAAGATCTTCCATGATACTATACATACGTGTACATATTGCATTCGACCTCAATAAGTGATCAACAATCACATGTCCAAACAAAATAAGTGATAATATATCACAGATTCTTTGCGGGAGTCAAGTTCGTCTCTCTGTTGTACGAAAGTACTGACCTGTTCACGGACTTGCTCTTGTGCCCTCATGCATATGAAAATCAAGTTCCTCATCAATAAGTGATTCTATCACATAGGGCTTGTTTTTTCAATCAAAATAAGTGAGTTTCTCACATCTTTTATACGGTCAAACGGATGATAAACAGTATACTCACCGGTAAAATGAACTCTCGTGCATACCTTGATACGGGAATGTGTCATGTGTGGATGAACACCGGTCGGTAAGTATAAATCATACCTAATCGTATCCCCTTGCCATGATTACATCTGATAAGTTGAGCTTAAGTGGACAACAATACCGATAATTGTTATAGGATGCTTATCTAAATGTTAACTAAAAGAACAACAAGAGTGTTTTGGCGTGACCGTACACTGATATGATTCTCTTACCCTCGAAACTTGCAAAAAGATTGTCTGTAAATATTTATTTACTGCTTTCAGTTTCTGTATCTTTGTATATATTTATTTATTGCTTTCCGTCTTTACATTTGAATAATGAAAAATTCCAAAAAGATTTTAGGTGTGTTTTAATATAAACTTTATAAAAGCCAAAAAGATTTTGCTTCTATTTTATTTTTGATTGACTGATGTTGGAACTCGAGTCTATCCTACCCAAAATCCTGATCGTAAGCCGGAAAACAATTGCACCTTCATAAAACAGTCGAAGTTAACAAGTTTTGAAAGTTAAAGAATTAAAATTGATCATTTTCTAAACTTTCAAACTGTTGTCGGTCGGTGTTTGATTGAGATTTGATCTCATATGTGTCATTTGTTTAAATGTTAACTATATTCCAAGCGGTTGTTCTCATTATGCGTTTAGCTTTCTTGCATGAGCAGATGCTAAAGGCGAGGAGAACATGTTCGATGACAAGCTTTGGAATGAAGACACGAAGTGGAGGCACTCAAAGGATAAAATGATCGAGTTGCCGCTGACCCTTCATCAACACCACAAGGATCTGAAGATTTGACAAGTCAAAAGATTCACGAGCATAACTCAATGGAGAGTTCATTCTAAGGGGGAGTTTGTTAACACACTTCTTAAATGAAACGGGAGTTTGTTGATACACTTCTACTTACGATACGTGAAGACTTTGAAGATCCTTCAACACAAAAGACACAGAAGACGAACCATCACAGAAGACGAACCATCACGGGTAGCGTCCAAGGGGGAGATTGTTGGTACACTTTATGTGGACGCGACTCGGCTCGGTTCGACTCGGCTCGGTTCAACTTGGTTTCGACTCTGTTAGGTCTGGCTCAAGCCCGACGTCACGACATTCCTCAGTCGTGCGCCCCAGAGTTCGACACGCGAAGCACGAAGCGCCGCGGCCTTTCCCGCCGACACATCACCATGACATCACCTTAGTGATGTCATGATGATGTCACAAGTTTTGTCCTACATGTGAATTGTGCAAAGATTATAAACAGAAATGTAATCTGGGCCGTGAATCTATGAAGTGGGCTAAGACTTGTGAATGGACTTTGACTTTCATTGGGCTTCACTACATATCGACGAAACAGAAAAAGGAATATATGTAGTTCGACGAAACATAATGTGTTTCGTCGACTAGGGTGTTTCGTCGAGTGCTTTATGTGTTTCGTCATGTCTGTGTCTATGTCTTAGTATAAATACCCCACTCAGTTTCTGTGTGAAACTGATGAGCTGTGAGACTTTGAGAGAGAGTCTTTAAACATTGTTTGTATATGTTTGTTCTCGGTTTTCATCCCGTTTAATCAATAGAGTGTGTATCATTGATTATACGCGTGTGTTTTACACTTTGTTTGGTTTGCACCGTCACGGGGATTCCGCACCCGTTACCGTGTTCGTGATAAACAGGGATAGGTTTTCGTTATCGATCCTCACCGGAAAAAAAGGACCTACATTTACTTATGGTTTAAGTAGTCTAAATTTTACTTACCATACATATCATTTTGGTTATACATTACTTGACTACTTTTGGACTATAAACATTTGACCTGGTTTATACAAGGACTTTTGACTATTGGTTTAAACATAGACTTATTACATTGGTGGTTTGAGTAAGTGATTAAGTAACGATGCGTGTGTAATATGATACAAGCATGGTGGATATGCCGCTGGTACTTCCTATATATAAGTGTTTGTATGGTATTACATATATCGTAGCGTTATTTGAATCATTTCAGTTTGATACATATAACATTTTATACAAATATCATACCTTTCACAATACATTGTTTTACAAACATATTAACTTTTACAAATTCATTTTACATGGTTACTCATTTAACCATGCATTATTTTCTTATTTATACATATCATCTGAACTTATTGTTTTTCAAATGATTTACAAAGACAAAGCAAATTACAAGGTTCATGACTAAACATTTTCTCAAACATAAGTCATGAAACCTATTTTCACAAAACCTATGTATCTCACAGGCATTTTTATGCTGACGTACCTATTTTCACATGTGTTTTTCAGGAGCTGTTGCATAAGATGATCAAGATACACATAGGCAGACTTGGGCTTTAGTGAAAATAAAAGATGCAAGACTAGTTAATTATGTTGTATTTCTTTGTTTGTTAAGACATTGTAACACTTTTAATCAATAAAACGAAACTTCAATTGCCATGGATTTGAAACAATTAATTCTGTTACAACACTCCCCAACATTTCCGCCACGTTTTGTATGTTCTACGTGGTCGGGGTGTGACAATAATATTGTCTGTCTAAGTGTTGGCATTGTCAGCATTATTTCTGAATCAGCCGTTCAGTGTGTAAACTGTGCTGAGTGCATCAAGTATGTCACTAATGTTGGTGTGTAATGAATGGAGTGACTGTCTAAAATATGATGCATGTATATATGATATGGAATCATAGAGCAGTTCAAATTGTCAGTTGTAATCAAGCACAGTCATTAAGCATGTAATTAAGATTAATTAATTCGTACAGTACCTGAAATTTTGAGGGTTGTCACATTCTCCCCCCGTTAATAAAATTTCGTCCTCGAAATTTGTACTACCTTAACTTCTTATGCTTACGTCACACGATTATGCATATGAATAATACTGAGGTAGATAATCACCGAACCAATTCTAACCTTATTCACATCAAGTGAGTCTAGGATATATATATATAACATCACAATTCCAATAGTTAAGAGGTATGTGCTTATAGCATTTAATGTCAAAGGTACAGTACGCATTTGACGTATAGTCTAGTGTAATCCAGCTTGTAGTGTTCCACAAAAGAGGAGTCTTATCCAATAGAGTTTTCAAATGACTGGTCATAGTATGCAAATTTTCACAAACCATAGCATCCGCTATAAGAACTCAAAATCAACAATTTGGAGATGAAAATGACCTGCCATCTGGCGAATAAGTAAATGATAAGGATTTGTGTGTTGACATTCTCGAATTGCGAAAATACACCGAATGAAGTACAAGCGAATCTGGTGTATCATTGTCTAAATTTGTAGTTGCATCAGAAATGTTTAAGTGACAAGTCAAACAAAAGTATAAGTCGTTTTGTGTGAAACGGTTAACCATGATTAGCACAAGCTACAAGTTTATGATGACACCACAAGGTGTCGTAATGGCATTATCCAATAATAGTGGTGATTGAACAAGTTCACCGCGTTTGAAACCAAATGAAAGTGCACTGAGACAATCTGAAGATTTGATTTGTACCATGTTATAGAGTTTCCAATTTAATACGGAACATCAAAGGACCACTGTTTCCAATCAAAGGTGAAAAGTAATGAGTATCGCAAGGAATTTGATTGTCAACGAAAGAATCGTTAGGAGGTACAGTGTACTTATGAAATGAATATATGTACCATTGCCTTAACACACAACTGTGTTGAGACTGCTTTAATCATGATAAACGAGACGGATTTAGAGCAATTAAATAATTCAAATCCGTATATGAAATGAGTAACCAACTTAGCACAAGCTCAATTCTGTGAAAACATCACCGCAAGGTATTGAAATCAGTCAAACGATTTAGTGGAGTCGTAGACCAACCGAATCTACTACGACTTGTAATGAAAGAACCTTTGCAAAAATATTTGAATATGATGCTCCCAATACATCATATAGCATCTCAAATCAAACATGTGAAAATGGATAAGTTCAAGCAATTGAACTTAGTTTTAGCGTAACCCGATAGAAAACGTATGTATCAACAAAGGAAATCTCGGCATGGTAACCAAAAATAAACCATGAATGTAAATTTGAGATCAAAAGAAGTTTCAAGAGAGTGTGTTGACTTGATAGCAAAGAGTCAACAATTACAATAATGTAGGTTATTCAAATTACGGACCAGTAATTTGATTTAACAACATAATATCTGAAGTTCACTGAAATGTTTGGAATGAAACCGCATGCGTAGCAGATGGTGCATGCGTAACATGTGAGTTTTCAAGTAATGAAACAATGAGTGTTTGCTAAAATGGAGAAACGACCAAATATTCGAAGCAAAAGGGTGTTCGCTCTAGCGAAGAAAATCAACGTGATGCAACTACCATTAAGGGGAGTAGAGATGCAAACATCTACTCGCTAGAAGCAAAAGTGACGGTTTCAACGAAAGAAATTTAAGTACTTTCTATTTTTGTTAGCTGAAATGGCATGTATGTCAGGTTAATGATGTTTGATCGAGTTAACAGGTGCGGTTCCTAAGTAACAACCTTTGTGTATTTGGTCCCGGGTTCCCAAAGGTCTTAAGTATATGTTATCTAGATCCTCACGGTTTCGTATTTCGTGTACGTTTAAAAAAAAGTTATTGTCCCATAATCTCCCCGGTAAACTTCCTTCCCGAATTCACCGCTAACGACGCTCGATCGTCGACCAGTCGTGTATTAGTAGTCGGGTCCTCACCGTCAGTCAAATAAGGAATTCGTCAATCCTTAGCAAGAGCCACCGACCCTGGTTGGCTAGCTCGTCCGACTTCCAATCATTTGAGAGTCATCGTCCTTTTTCTTGATGAGCGGAACTGAGGTTACCCAAAAAGGGAATTTTGGTCTGTTATCTTCCTTCTCTAATTACTACTGAAACTATGCTATCAATCCTTGCATCTCCGAAAATGTAAGCCGCTACGGTGCATCGACTACAGGTGTGGCACCTGGAATTAAATCGTTGCGAGATTCGACTAATCGTTGAGGAGACGATTCCGGCAAGTCTTCGAGGAAGACTTCAGGATATCCTCTGATCACGGGGGTATCTTCGGGCTTTAGTTCTTCGGCTCCCTTGTCCCCGACATGAGCCAGGAAGACAACACATCCTTTATGCAATGTTCTTCGTGCCTTCCAGCAATTTGTAATTTGTAGGGGCGTATCCTGTTTCATGAGTCACGATCGTTCCCTTATTTGCCATCGAGGTGCGGACATCAATCTCCACTGGATGACTTGGAAATTAATCCATCCCAATTACCTCGTTGAAGTCTCCCAACCCAATAGGTAGTAGAGTAACCGTAAACTTATGCCCTCCGGGTTCTATCTTGTCGTCTCTAGTTACTGCGTTGGCTTCCACTAGCTTCCCATTAGCTAGTTCCTTCGAGTGCAGATTATCTACTTACTTACTACCAAACCAAGTACACTTTCAAACTCTAGAGATGCGAAGATTAGATTTTGCAATAGTATCTTGCACACAGATGTATAACGTTGAGTAATATAGAATGTACCGATACTTGAATCCCGGCGTGGTCCCATAGTTCTGCTACTGAGCTTTTGTCCTTGTGCTTGATCCTTCTTAGGGCAGTACTTTCTGAAATGCTTCTTGCTCCCACAGTTAAGACAACCTTGAGCACGTTTCTGTTTGTCACTCGTTCTGCCCTGGTATTCGTCATTGTCGTTGTTTTCACCGTGATTCTCACTACCATCTTGACCTCCATTTCTACTTTCAGTACCTTGCCTACAAGTTTCCTTGGGATGCCCTCTCTTGCCACAGTTATCACATTTTCCATATTTACATCGCCCGACATGATAGCGTAGGCAATTGTCGCACTTAGGTAGGATACCCTTGTAATCCTTTCCCTTTTTGGCCTTCTTCTCGTTACTTACCCGAGTAGCCTTCTTACAATTCACGAGTTTTCTCTTGTTATCCCCAGATGACTCTACAGGAGTCTCATTTTTCTCTTCCGGAGTGGAAAATTTTCCTTGTCTAATCGCTTCTTCAGTGAGCGCCACGCTCATGTCGATTGCTTCGATAATCGTTGAAGGCTTAGATGTTGTTACCAGGCTTAGAATCTGCGGTGCTAGTCCCCTGATGAAAAGTTCGATCTTCCTAGATTCTGGTTCCACCAAACACGATGCAACTTGTGATAACTTGCCAAATCTCTGCACATATTCAGCTATCTTTGGACCTTCCATTCTCAAGTTCCACAATTCAGTTTCCAACTTCTGGACTTCCGCCCTAGAGCAATATCTTTTGCGCATTAGTTCCTTCAGTTCATCCCACGTCATAGCATATGCAGCGGCCTCGCCCATTGCTTGAATTTGAAGGTTCCACCATGACAGAGCCCCATCTACAAATAGCCCCTCTATGTACGTAACCTGATGTTCTGGGGCGCATTTGCTCAATCATAAGACATAATTCGTCTTTTCCACCCAACGCACAAATGCTAAGGCACCCCCCAGTGCCGTCGAATTCTCGAGGTTTGTGGTTCAAGAACTGCTCGTAGGTGCAGCCGCTGGGTGGGTTATTTCCTGAGGTACCTCCGCCGTGTTCGGAGCGAAGGGCCTCGAGTTGTGCGATGGCTTGCGAGATGCGCCCTTGAAATTCTGACTGTGCTGTTGTCGGCAGAGGGTTGTTGGTATCGACGTTCCCTTGTATCGACATCTTCTGAGAAGAAGGTTGGTTAGGTCAGGTCTCATTCGTTCGGGGAGTGCATATAGTTGTTTAGAGATCGTATGTACACACACATATTAGGTTATCATACCAACCAATCAAGCAATAGTATAATCATAGTACAGCCAAGAAATTAGGTGATTATGTTTAATGAGAGCATAGTAAGCAAGCACGTAGCGTTATAATTATTGTACACACATATAGATTAATAACGTGCTTAATGGAGACATAGCGACGGAGTTTCGTTGGTCATTGGCCATAAAGTATTGTCGCATGTTTTATAATGATTGGGCCCTCATTATTCCCTGACCACAATTGTATTGCCTTCCAAAATATATCCCATCAATAGGGACACATGGTCACCCTACCCTTGTCCATTAAATGTATTAGTGTATCAAAATCACATAGTCTGAAGTGGTCTTTAAAAGTCTCCACAAACCCGGCTTATCATTAGTGTCTTTACTTGAAAGCAATGTAATCCGCATAATCCCGAAATCACTATACTAGTGTCTGAGGAGGAGGAAAGAAAAGTAAATTGTTTAACGTGCGTGGACTTCCTCCTTGAGCTTGTGTACACATCGAAGTAATTATCTGCTCTACCGCTCGATAGTAAAGAAATGAGCATCAGAATCCTGGGAACGGTGTAATAGTAACGGTTGAGAGCGCAAAAGGAACCTTGATAAATGTGGAGGATCAAAGTATGCTGGCAATAAATAGGGTGGAGGACGTGGTGTCTTATATAAACTTTTCAGACAATATGCTGTCTTGTGATGTAAATACTTAAATCATGCTTTTAGTTATGTAATGTTTGGCATTTGAAGTTACCGAATGTGGTGTCAGCTCTCCAACGTTCTGCGACTCATATCCTCAAACTGTAGTTGGTGTTACAGGAGCAACTCATCTCATGTGTGGCCTCCATAATGTGAGGGATGGTAAGGTTCTAAAATTAGCATAGTGTATTGTAGGAACCATCAAATCGGCTCGTCCAACGCTGTAGAGGTGAAAGTAGTAAACGGTGCGGCCCGTAAGACCGTAGAAAATGCTGCTGTAGGAAAAGGATCGTTACGAGGGTGCTGACCTGGAGTACCCTTCCCGTGGTGCTGATATGTCTTGAATGAAAGCGATAGGCAGGTTGGCGCAATGGACGACGGTCTTTTATAAGGGCAACATCAGCGGTTGAAGGTGCAGGAACATACGTTTCAACCAATAAGGATATCATCTGTGCAGGTACTGGGTCAGATATAAGGGATGCAATACCTGGTAAACCAAAAGAACATGGGCATGGTCAAGTAAAGGTGCGGGTTCAGCAGGTGCAACATCAAGTTGTCCCAAAAGGTGCAGAAGCTAACTCAGGAGCAGGCCCTGGGTCGGGTAACGGTGTGGTGCCTCGAGCAGGTGTTAGTGCAGCCGTCAATATGGCGTCGTTGTCCGTGTCAGTAGTAGAAAGATATGACCCGGCCTTCTTTAAGGCTGTAAATGTCATAGACTCAAGGGGGTCTGAAATCGAATATACCCTAGAATCAGAGGGTGTCCTGTTAACAGGGGCCAAGAAGTGAAATTAGTAATCATGTTCTCATCTAATCTTCCATCGTCCTGGGCGTCAGCAGGAGGATCATCAACAAGCAGATTAATGTCGCCATTAAACAATTCATCAAATAGACGGATCCTCGGGAAAATAACCACGAGAGGTACGGCGTCGAGGATCGGGGCCATGATGTGCTCGCCATTGAAGTGTCCAAATGATTAGATGGTCGTGGACCGCAACAAAAATGACAGAAAGATTCTCGTCAAAGAAGCCATCAGCAAAGGTAATTCATCGCCAAAGTCTAGCAGCGCGAACGCTTGGAAGTCATCTTCATCCTTGGTCAGCATGTCAGGATCACTCTCAGTGTCTGACGTAAATGTCTCCGGCGCAGATGTAGTCTCATCATCGGCGACGGTGGCCGTAGGGTTATCAATGTCTGATAGCTCGCCTTCTAAATAGTGTGACACGTGTGTCGGTACATAATAGTCATAGCATGTATATCCATAGTAATTATTAACAATTTGTGTATGCAATACTCACCACATATGCACGTATATCAATAATCAGCAATTAAGCGTGTAAGTAATGACAATGTAAGCATGTAATCATCCTAGTCTTCCCAGACTATCCCACCCAGTCTCTCAGACTAACTCCCTGGTCTCTAAGACCATCTCCCTGGTCTCTAAGACCAACTCCCTGGTCTCTAAGACCAATTTTCCTAGCCTCTAAGACTAAATCCCTGGTCTCTAAGACCAACCTCCCAGTCTCTAAGACTAGATCCCTGGTCTCTAAGACCAATTATCCCCAGCCTCGAAGGCTGATCCTCCCTCAGCCTCTAAGACTGAACCTCCCTCAGTCTCTAAGACTGAATCTCCCTCAGTCTCTAAGACTGAATTATAAACATAACTTTTGGAATGTGTATTTGTGCCTTTTGTTTGTAAAAATGTTTGCTTCCTGGATCTGGACGTTTTATGTATGCAGTGTAAAAATGTTTGAAAACGTTTTTGTGAGAGCCCTGATGATCATAGTCTAGACTCGAGAAAGAATCCTAGTTCGCTATGATCGAGGCTCTGATACCAAGCTGTCACACCCTGACTTTTGCGGAAGCGTGGTTTATTTGGTGTGACTTCTTAATACCATAGCAACAATCATAACAATGCTATATGTTAAAAACATGAGATATTCATTCATTAATAAAGTTTAGAAACATTCCATTTTCAACAATCACAAAATAGTTTACAAACCTTAACTTGATTTATTTGAATTCATAAAGACTTAGCAAAAGACTTTAAACAAAACCAGGTTTAGGTGTATATAACCCGTCCAGGAAGAGATTACACCTTCTAAACCCTAGATGACTTCTTTATTCAAACGCAGCTTGAAAATACGTGCATACCGTGCCAGATCCGTTAGTTTCCTGAAATACATGTAATTTGAAAAGTCAACATAACGTTGAGCGAGTTCATGTGTAAGTGAGTAGATATGAACCTTCGAAAAATGTCTGTATGTATAAAAATCCCTGGTATGTAGCAATTAAGGAAATAGAGACCACCATTGGGTTGCAAAGCCAATGATAAGTGTGAAGTGATGCAGGAAGACTCAAACCTAGCGGATTTGTGCGTTGGGCACTTAGTCATCTCATGGTCCACTCAGCGGACTCAGGAGTGGGGCTCGCTACACCCAAATAGATCTATCACTAATGTCCCTCGGTCCTACAACGAGGATTGATGGCCTTAAGTGTTGTGCCCACCACTCACATATTCGCGTAATAAAAAAACCCTCCTTAAGCTAACCATACCATGTAAATAAATGTCTGTAACATGTATTTCACCCCCGAGGTGTAAAACTGAAAATAGTTAAGAGAAAAGGGGGACATGAACTCACAGTATTGCGTCTTCGGTACTCGTAACCCAAATCTCCTCAGCAAACACGACTACCTACAATGGTCTAACGTCTATTAGACGAACGGGTCGTGCCTTGCCTTAGTATTGATTAGTGCCTTTGAGTTACGTTTTAAAGTGTCTTCAATATTTTCGTAATAATACATCTCATGCTTGTGTATTCGTATTTCCTTCCCAAGGATGGGATATTTTACATATGTCTGTTCGTATTGGAAATATATTTTTAAGTCCCATTTTAGCGAATACATACTTAACCATAATTCTGTATAAAACCAACCTCCGACACTCTGTATTTTGTTATAAAAATTACGGCGAGTTTCATGCTTGAAAAACATAGTCTATCATATACTAGTAAACGCTTGTCCCGAAAATATTTACTAAGTGTTATACTAAAAACATAGGCCATTTTTAGATACCACAACATTTTGACAAATGTACGCACAAGATTAAATCACATTATTCAAGAAACGATCTTAACGGTTCGGGAAATACTATAAATACCCAACTCACTTCACTTCATTTCTCACTAGAATCTGATCAATTGTGCTCTAAGTTGAAACCTTTTTTTCATACCTGAGCTATTTTGATCTAGATTAGCATTCGGGGACCCTTCGTAAGTGTTCCTTCGTTCTTTTATTGCTTTTCGAGTCCGAAAGTGAAACTTTGTTTGACTTTCTGCATAGACCAGTTTATGGTCGATGCAAAGTTCGTTTGAACTTCATAACGTGAGCGTGATCACGATGGTTATAGTCCCTAGTGACTATACCTACTGATTACCACGTTATCTAGGCTCAGTGACGAGCCGTAGTTTGGGTCAGAATACGTATTCTTGCGTATTTTGTAACCAAACTACTTATGGGTATCAAAACCGTTTGTTTTGATACCAAACTTGTTTTCTAAACTAGGTTAAGCATGTTTTAGCATGCTTAGCTCGTCACTTTTAGTTTAGTGCTTATATAGGGACGTAAGGTAAGCGATCTAAACAATCGCTTATACTTTCGAACCCGACCCATTTGGTCGATCTTTAGGATCCGACCAAACACATTAGGTGACCATAGTATATAGGGAATAACCTTCCGAGGTTATACCTTATGGTCACGACGTTTAGTTAGTTCTATGATAGGTAGTTTATATGCCTTAGGTAAATTACCAAAATACCCCTTTGATGCCAAAATTCATTTTAAACATATGTAACATAACTTTTGACATCTAAACTGATTTGACAACAATATTAGACATGTTAAGGCATATGTTACTTGTCATAGGACTAGTTAGGCAGTCCAAACACGTTTTACGCGAACGACGCGTTAAAGTAGCATAAGCTACCTAAACGGGTCGTAATGGGTCACAAACACTTAGGTTAAGTTTCGTTTTAGTATGTGGGCTTTGTTAAACCATATTACACGAGTTCCCATACTCGTTTGGTTTACGAACCCTCATTCTCTCCGATCTTCCGATTTAGGTCCGGTTTATTAATGTAGTTACCTATAGTAGGTGCCGTTTGATTCCGTGATCTCTAGCGTTGCTTAGTGGTTATCTTAAGACTTCTGAGCAATCTCAAGTGAGTACATAGACCCCTCTTTTACTGTTTTCCAAACTGTTTTGGGGTGAAACACATGTGCCTACTTGTTACTTTCATGATTTCCTGTTTTCACATCATATACCTCCTATGTTCATTAGTACATTATAGTACATGATTTCATTACATTTTATACTATGTATGTCCATTGTGTGCATACTTAGTACATGGTTCTACATTACATTTCTGCTATGTATGTTAACTGATAGCATGCTAGCATATTGATTTACATGACTTTTCTACTTTATATGTTAACTTAGCATACTTAGTACATTTCTTATTCATCATATGCTTACATTTTGGTATGACATTTGGTTTGTTTAAACTATACTATACATTCATTAACACCGATCATGCCACTCGGTAGTAGGTAGTGGTACCATAGGACTTGACAAATCCCATTCCTGTAATCTCGGGTTTGTTTGGATGGAAGGAATGACCGAATCCGAATACATATTTTGATAACCTTTACTAAAAGGGTTATCCGACTGTCGCAAGGCTTGGATGTATGAATTTTCACAATACCGCATAAATGTCTATATCAGTATAGCATGCATTTACTACACAAAACATAACTTTGATTTAAACCAAGTTTTACTTCAATACTTTGTTTTGTGCATTTCACTTATGGTTTAGTTAATGCATTTCACTAGCCATACATATCATTTTGGTTACACATTATGTAGGTCCCTATCCCGTATGGATCGTAACAAAACTGACAATCTACCAAGGGTGCGGAATCCCCTTGATAAACCAAATAAACAGAAACAAGAACACCAGACGATTTACCAACTGATCTTCTATGATTATCCAACAAAAACGTTTACAATCACTAAAGATCTCCACGAACTCACAGCCAATTTTCTGTGTATTCGAACTCTCTCTCAATTGCCTAAAAGTCTCCAAAAGTCTAACCCTAAAACTCTAGGTAAAGGTTGTTTATATACACACAACCATACAATTCGAACTGGGCCAAGCCCATACGAATTCTGTTTACAATTCGGGCTAAACTAGATAGACTTTAACTTGATACAAACTTGGACTAGATTGGGCTTCAACAAACTCGAATTCTATTCAGTCTTCATAAGTCTTCGCGGCCCAAACACGTTTAATATCCAAAGACCAATCCAACGCTGTTGTCACATAACATGCACCAACAAACTCCCCCTTGACAATAGCTTGCAAAGGACACTTTAGTGTTCAGAATCTCACAGTCTTTTGGTCTTTGGATAGCGTCAGCTTCAACATGAATTCTGTCAGCAACAGACTCCCCCTAAGCTGATGTATCCAATCACCAAATCTTCCAAGTTTTGATTCAGCATTCCAAGTAAGTCTTCACAGCATCCATTCTGCATTGTAGAAGGAGGACTCTACCAAGCAGCAACAAACTCCTCATCTCTTCAAAGCAACTTCTCATCAACAAACTGCTTCAATCTGTATACTATAAAACAAACATCTCGAGAAACCATAAGAATTTTTCAACATAGTTAAGGAATTATTATTAATCAAGATGAAAGGACCGTGTTTGCGACCTAAACGAGTCGGTTCAGAGGAATTCCATCAAATACAGGTGCGGAAAACAAGTATTTGACCTATAAACAGCTGAATCTTCACTTTAACACTGATTTGTATTGATATGAAAGCAATTACAATCAGTTCTCACACCGGCAGCACCTCAGTATGGAAATCACACAAAAACAACTTATGATTTCGCTTGTCACTAACCTCCTATATATAGACTTCAAGGTTTCGCTTGGGATGGACATCAGCATGTCTCAAGCGAAATCTGATGAAATGATTTCGCTTGAGATGCTTCAAGCGAAACCTTCAACTTAAACTATTGTTCAAGCGAAATCTCACTATATCTATCACATTTTCTCATTTTACGTGCCCTGATCTTTTCTAACTAGTGTAAGACTCGATACAAGACGAAGTCGACAGATGTAGTGCACCAACAGACTCCCCCTCAGATGTTGACGAGTCGACTATCGAGTCACAACAACACTGTATCTTCACATCTTCATTCTTGATCAGTCTCTGGGCTTTTCTCTCTCTATCTTCTTCTCCAGAATCACCTGGCTCTATCAGACTCCCCCTCACGATTTACTGGCATTCATTTGTTCTTCAGCAATATCTGCTTTAGGATCGATGCCTGATTCAAATGTTGTTTACAAGATCATTGCCTGAATCTTATCTAATTCTCTTGATCAGATCTCTTGATTCCTTAAGTTCATCAGCATCAGCAGCTAGCAAACTTTAGATTCATGATTAGATTCTGACTTTCATAAGCTTTGAATGAATTAATCTGGCTCACCTGTAACAATCTTAACCCAGAAATAAATTTTCTAAATTTAACAATTTAAATGCACCAACAATCTGATATAATCAGATAACTCTCTCTCATATCACAAACCAATGATGAACCAAATGTAGGTTTTTAAAAATATCAATTGTAGGATTTTAACAAACTTTTTGACATTTTAAGATTCACTCCCCCTCACAACCAAGTCATCATGTTTAGCACTTGAAATTTTGATAATCAGCTTTCCAATATCAATTGTCGAAAATCTTTTTGATATTTTCAAAATTTATGCTAAAACACACTAAAATCTTTTTGTAATTTTTGATTGTAAAGGAATTCAATAAAGAAATATTTACAAACAATATTTTTTGTGAGTTTGTGCAAGAGGATCATATCAGTTTCTGAGACAAATCACCAACACCGTTAAGCTTCATTTCATTTTAAGTTCTAAACAATTTACCTAGATTGTCAGTATATTTGTCCACTTAAATTTTCACACAAAGTTCAATTGATCCGAGATACGTAGTTAATGTTTTAAGAGACTTAAACTTATCCGTGTGTCCCACTACTTGAATATACTCCCGTATCCAGATCCCAATATTCAGTCTTACAGGTGAATATACCATAGATGATATCTGTCAGGGGAATAAATTATAGTACGAGGGCCGTGAGAGCTCAGGTCGATCTTTCGATACGCAGAGAGATGACGGCTTCGACTTTTGGTGTGTCCCCTTTAGAGGATCTTTTGCATTACAACAGCAGCGACTATCAATTTTATTGTTTCATCAGCTTGCTGAGGGCGATGCTATGTTTCAAGCAAATGCAGAAAGCATTATCCGGGGACTAGGTCAGAAATTTCTTTCAGCAGAAGTCCCGGGATAATACCCCAGATATCACTGAGCATAAAGACCTAGTATCTCAGAATAAGGGACCTTTCAAACAAGATTTCAGGGGTTACCTATATATCCAAGTTTGTGTTAACCCACAGAACAAGCAAGTTTGAAATTTAGGTTTATATCTCGTCACAATCTACTAAATGTGCAAAAACCTACTGACATATCCGCAGTAAGATTGTTTATCACATTTGACTTTCCAATTCTTTAGCATGTTGTGATAGTCCACTGATGTACTATCATTTCCTCTATATGCAACAAAACTCATTTTTTAATTTTATCATGTTTTTGACTTTTTCAAATTTTCAAATGTTTTTGAATTTTCTGAAAATTTTTACTCCCCCTAAAATGCAAACACATTTTAGGAAATTTGAAAATAAACTGTACAATAAAGTGACAACTGATATCGAATCGCATCAAATCGCCATTCACTTGGCATAAACAATCAGAACTCCCCCTATCACAAAACTATTTTCTCATTTAGATTTCAAAACACTTAAGTTTGTTTTAATCAAAATGATTTTTCCGGAAAATAAGTTTTTATGATATAATCATTTGTAGATTCGGGGTGTGGTTCATCACATTGTCTACTTTTAATCACTTGTAGCAGATCAAGTACAAATTAATGTCCCTGATTTACCACTTGCATGTATGCACCTTCTATACCAATTGTAAAAATTACTACATGTAGAACACAATACCACTTGTAGGAATGTTACGTCTACATCACCATTTTACCAATCAAAATGCCGATTCCTACTTCGCACTTACCAACCTGGAAGCTCCGGCGTAGTCATACAACCTGTAAACATCCAAACATTATCAAAAACTTTCAACTAAAAACTTCAAACATTAGAAAAATGCCGATTCCTGATCCACGATATAAACTTGGGATCTCCGGCATAGTCCTTAGACTATCATGGGAAACAAACTTCCACCCAAGTCTTATTTGACTTGGTGGTTTCCAATTCCTGAGCAGTAGGGTTGTAAGTTGCCTTTTTAGTTGCATAAAAATCTTTAACCCCCTTTACTTTCCCATCAAGCATTTTCTTAAAAATTTTCTTAACATTTTCATTAAATGTTTTTTCAATATCAAAATCTGAAATTTCTACTTTACCAACCATTTGTTTAATCTCTTCCACACTCAGTGATTTAATGTCAACATCATTCATCAAATCTTTGATCTCATCTTGTGACTCCTCTGATTTTGTGGAATCAGATTCATCGCCAGATTGTACATCTGATCTTTTAACAATCCATTTTTGATTGTCTTTTGCACTCTTTTTGTACAATCTTTTAGAATTTTCACCAACTTCATTCTTTGAATTTTCAAAATTTTTAAAGTTTGTAGTTGGTGATTCATTCTTTTCAACCACCTTTTCTTTAAGTTTTTCAGATACTCCCTGTTTTTTGTCGACTTTGTTTGGACAATTGTGAGCAATGTGTCCAACAACTTGACATTGAAAACAAGTTCTTGTGTCTTTTGGAATGTCTCTCGAATGAAAAACTCCAGTTCCTGTTCTTTTCCTTTCAACAAGAAACTCCTGGTTTGTTTGTCTCCAGAAAGGTTTCTTCTGTTCATCTTCAACACTTCCTCCTGAAACAAATTCTGTTTTTAGTTTAGAATTGTTTAAATTTCTGTAATTTTTTTGCTGAATAAAACCTAAACCTTTCCTTTTGTAACTACAATTTTGGTTTGTTTTCTTTTGAAAAATAGAACCAGAATTGTAATCCTTTTTTCCTTTCTTCTTGTTTAACCTTTGTTGAACTCTAGAAGTGTATTTTTTAGGTTTTTCAGTAGATTTTAGATCATTAATTTCAGAAAAATTGATTTCCGTCATTTTGAAAACCTTTTTAATCATGTCAAAACGAACACTTCTAATCGGAAACTCTTTGTCAGAGTATAATTTGTCCGAATCATTTAAAGTGTATGCAACTTCAAATGTTTCATCATCCAAATTTGCCTTGGATAACAAAAATTCTTTACTGTAAGACCGTTTTTCCGACAACTTTGAACTGTTGACTGACGAACTTGAACACCCAGACTCAAACTTTGACTCAGACACCTCCTCAGTATCCAACACCTGATCGACCACCTTTTTGATTAACTCAGACTCATGATCAGTATCAGACGAGGTAAACGTGATATCAATGTTATCTGGTAAAACATCAGTTGTCTCTGATTTTAACTTTATATTGACAGCTTTTTCGACTTGCTCCTCATTCGGTTTTCTAGGAGAATAACCTTCCCAGATAGGAGGCGGACACTTGTTGTATTTAACAGTCGATTTCTTACCAGTCTCATTCTTTGTCTTTTCATCCTGAAATGCTTCAAAACCTGCAACAGTAGGATAAACTCGATCAATAACATAATCAGAACAAGAATAACTCAGTAATAACCTTCTGATCCTTTCATTCTCAATCTTTTCTTTCTCCAACTCTTGCTTTAGATTAGCATTTTCTTCGATGTAATGATTAATTGCCTTTTGCTTTGCCATCAACGTAGAATTCGTCATCGTTAAAGCCTTTTCTCTTTCAGAATTCGTTGTTTGAAGACCTGTCACTGTTCTGTTCAACACGCTATACGATTCTTTCACATAGCTGATATCAGATAGTAACTTTTCTATCAGTTTTTCTCTATCAAACAGAGTCACATCTTTTTCTTCGCAATTTTTGCAAGCTTCCAAACACTTATTGCAAGGTTTTTCAACTTCAACAATCTTCTCAACCTCGATTGTTTTTACCACTTCAATAACTTTTTCTACTCCAGTTACTTTCTCAGTTTTAATCACCTTTTCTTCATCCACACTTTTATCTTCTTCAGTTTGAACAACATTTTCAACCTTCTCATCTTGTTGTTGTTCTTTTGCAGCTTGTTTCTCCTTCAGTTTCTCCATGCGATCTGCAAAATAAAAATGAAAACTTTCAGGAGAAAGATGTTTTTTAGCAATATTAATATGTTTCTCTTCTTCATCATCACTGCTATTTTCAATCGGTGTTTGATCAAACTCTACAGATTTTTCAGAATCAGCATCTGAAATACCAGAATCAGATGGTGTTTGATCAAATACAACTTCCTTTTCTAAAGTATCCTCATTATGCACACTCTCGTTTGTACTTAATGATTCAGTATCAGCACTTTCTGAACTTTCTTCAGATGTAATTGATTGATCTTTCACTGTTTCACCAATTGATCTCATCCAGGTAGCAAACAAATTTGGTTCTCTAACAATCTTTGCAATGAAAGCTTTGAAATCACCCTTTTCATCAACAAACATATCCCAACTGAAACCTTCAGGTAATTGTTCATCATTTTGGTCCACTAAACATGCTGTGCTATTAGAAGAAATGTAGTTGCTCCAGTTGAAATCTACCAAACATCCTTTCTTTGAATCTTCAATCTTTCTACCATGAGCCGTCTGTGAGTCTTGTGTCTGACCAACTTGCTGATAAATGGCTTTCCGGTAGTAGTCATCTTTTCCAAATGTATTTTGAGTACCACTAACTTCTCTGTTCTTGCATTCCCGCTTAAAATGACCTTTTTCCCTGCACCTGAAACAAGTAACTTTAGATTTATCAAATCCTAAAGTAGAAACACAAGCATCAAGAAAGTCATTTCTCCCAGTGATTGTTTTGAACTTCTCAGCACGTCTAAGAACACTTGCAAGACACCATTTGATATCCATTAGTTCCATCTCTTTGGCATCTATTTGGTCGTAATCCTCTTTGGTAAGCATAGGATTTCCAATTCGACCAGCAACTAAACCTTCATATGAGATAAGCACGGAACCAAGTAATGCCATATGATCTTTTGCAATGTCTTCAGAAAAACTTTGACCTTCTAGAAGATTTAAAGCTATGTTGCATTGAATCACACAACCATTTCCCATCTTTGTGCTTTGAGACTGAAAGCTTTCTGATGAAGTCTTTGGATTGACACTTGGATATGATGAGAATCCACTGCTGCTTTTGTTTGAGCTTTGATCAATCTTTACTGTAGTATCTCCAACACTGTATGCAGTTTGGATTTTTGGACTTTTCTCAGCTTCTGAAATCGGAACACTACCCTTGTAATACATCTTTACATCTTGTTGACCACTTGGATTATTCATCCTTGCAATCTTCTGCTGTTCCAAATCCTGACTTTCAATCTTTTCAATGAACTGAGAAATTGACAACCTATCATAAACTCCAGTATTCTTCAATATCATCAAATAAGTTCCCCACTCTTTTTGAGGTAACGCATCAGCAAGTTTATCCACCCATTCCTCATTTTCTTTTGTGATGTTCATCATCGACATTGTTCGTACTAAGTGACAGTATCGTTCAATAAGTTTCTTCGTATCTTCTCCGGGCAAACTTGTGAACAAATCAAACTCTTTTTTAATCAATGCTTTCTTGCTTTTAATCATACTTGTACTGCCTTCAACCTTGATTTTTAAAGCATCCCATATTGATTGTGATGTTTTGTCATGTTGAAGTAGTATGAAGATGTCTTCTTTGATGGCCTGTTGAAGCAAACTGAT
This sequence comes from Helianthus tuberosus, assembly GCA_030545235.1. Classification (NCBI taxonomy): domain Eukaryota; kingdom Viridiplantae; phylum Streptophyta; class Magnoliopsida; order Asterales; family Asteraceae; genus Helianthus; species Helianthus tuberosus. Next base: position 43,841,716 of record CM060429.1, on the reverse strand, counting down.
CATCATCTTTTCAGCTCTGTATATTTCCCGTTCTTCCTTACTAAGATCTGAAAGCTGTTTTTCAGTCTGCATTTCAGTTCGTGGTAGAGCATACTTTGTCAGAATACATTCCCATGATCTTAGATGATTTGCTTGCACCCAGTTTTCGAATCTATCTTTCCATCCGTAGTATTCTTCAATTCCCATTAGCTTCGGGGGTTTCTGAGTCGTCCCCGTTTCGTTTTCTGAATTCATGTTTTGAGCAATGGAAGATGAACTAGATGGTGTTGCAAACGCATTGTGGAAATCGTTGTCCATGTTTCAATAACAGATTCTTTCAAGCGAAATAGTCACTTTGTATCCTTCAAGCGAAATGATCAACTGAACAACCTTTGAAGCGAAATGGTCAAGCTGATTGAAGCGAAATCCTTGAAGCGAAATGATTCAAGCGAAATTTTCAATTTAACACTTTCTGAAGCGAAATCTTTGAAGCGAAACACTGAAGCGAAAACGTTCTGAAATAAAAACCCTGAAGCGAAATACTTGAAGCGAAAACAAAATCTGTTTGAAGCAAAATGTTATGTGTCGCTTGAAGTTTCAAGCGAAATCGTCCAATGAAGCTGTGTTCTTCAAGCGAAATCCATTCGAAGGTCGATTTTGATCACTTTTAGGTCGAATTTTGCTATGAAACTTTCAAGGGTTTGTTATCTTGTACTTTTAAACAATCCGTGAGAAATTGAATAGTTTTTTACCGTGAAAAATTTCTGAACTGATGAAAGAAGATGTAGAAGTAAGAGATTTTGATCAATTTCAGCTGAATTTTGCAGAACTCCTCCTCCAGGCTCTGATACCAATTGAAAGGACCGTGTTTGCGACCTAAACGAGTCGGTTCAGAGGAATTCCATCAAATACAGGTGCGGAAAACAAGTATTTGACCTATAAACAGCTGAATCTTCACTTTAACACTGATTTGTATTGATATGAAAGCAATTACAATCAGTTCTCACACCGGCAGCACCTCGGTATGGAAATCACACAAAAACAACTTATGATTTCGCTTGACACTAACCTCCTATATATAGACTTCAAGGTTTCGCTTGGGATGGACATCAGCATGTCTCAAGCGAAATCTGATGAAATGATTTCGCTTGAGATGCTTCAAGCGAAACCTTCAACTTAAACTATTGTTCAAGCGAAATCTCACTATATCTATCACATTTTCTCATTTTACGTGCCCTGATCTTTTCTAACTAGTGTAAGACTCGATACAAGACGAAGTCGACAGATGTAGTGCACCAACACAAGAGATAGTTAAACTGTATAACAGATTAAGCACTTTCAAAATAAGCACCAACACGCAACAATTTTTAATCAAACACCTTATAACCTGCATCATTTCAAAATTTTGAACCCACTTACTAACACCGTCTCCCCCTATCAGTAACAACTCCTCCACGAATAACAGTTTTCCGTACATTAAGAATTTTAAACAGAAAAAGACACTATTTTTGTATTTTTGTATTTTTCTGAAAGCAAATAAATACGAAAAGCAATAAACACTCTATTTTTGTGAGAATCACTTGTAAGAAGATCATAACAGCATAATCAAACTGTTTCACACCATTAGTTAATTCTTTATTTAATTTTCCATGAAAAGCAGTTCAAGACGATTACCAGTATGTTTGTCCACTTAAACAAATGCATGAACATTTCAAGTACCATTACCGTATGATACGTAAAGGTAATTTTATATCTGAAATATGTAGTGTGTCCCACTTCAGGATATACCCCCGCGATCAAGGTATGCACAAAGATTCATCGTAGTAGGTGAGTATACTGAATTCATCCGTTTTATTTTTCAACGATAGATACTTGGTGAACAGGTCAGTACTTCCGTACAGCAGAGAGACCAAAATATCTTATCGAGGGCTTAGACAGATACCATTTTTGGTACGAATTATGCATTTTGCACTTTTTGAATGACTCTCTATGAGAGCTTCTTCATTTTTAGGGTTTTGGCATTTTTAGCTCTTTTAAGATATCCTGGGTGTGTCTAGGTCAACATATATCTGGATGCAGCAGAAGGACACCCCTGATATCCCCAGATGAAATAACAGTATAAAGACCCAAAACTTCAGATTTTGGCAACCTATCAACGCAAGATTTAAGGTCATTAAACCATACACCACTGATGTGTTCCCCACTCATACTCAATGCATTTAGGTTTATATCACATTGGTAAGTTGATTATTTCATGCTTTTGCCTACTGGTACATCATATGATGAATCTGCTATCACACTTAAGCAATTTATTTCAGTTTGAGTGTGACAGTCTAACTTGCTGATGTACTATCATTTCTTCTTTTTCACACAGTGATAACTCGTTTTTAATTTTCTATTTTTTATGTTTTTGATTTTTCAATGTTTTTGTATTTTTGATTTTTAAGAAAACAGTAAACTATTTACAAAATTCTTATGAAAAACCAGTTATTCAGGATTCCTCATCCCGTTGAGTTCGACTAAGTGTTCAAAGCGAGCTCGATCAAAAGCTTTTGTGTAAAGATCAGCAAGGTTATCTTCTGTGTCGACTCGATGTAATTCAATTAGTCGTTTTTCAACACAATCCCGTATAAAGTGATGACGTATGTCAATATGTTTAGTTCTACTGTGCTTTACGGGATTGTTTGTGATTGATATGGTGGCATTATTATCTATCATAATAGGAGTACGAGTGAAATCCAAACCGTAATCGCGCATCTGCTGTTGAATCCAGAGAACCTGAGAGCAACAGCTACCCGCAGCAATATATTCAGCTTCACACGTAGATGTAGACACACAGGATTGCTTCTTGCATTGCCAAGACACGATCCTGCCTCCTAAGAACTGACAACCACCTGTTGTAGACTTTCTGTTTGATTTGCATCCTCCAAAGTCTGAATCAGTGTAAGCAACGAACCTCAAATCACTATCAGCTGGATACCACAACCCAAGTTTAGGTTTCCCCTTCAAGTAACGAAGAATACTCTTCACTGCTTTCATGTGTGACTCTTTCGGATTCGCCTGATATCTGGCACACAAGCATACGGCAAACATGATGTCAGGTCTTGAAGCAGTCAAGTACATTAGAGAACCAATCATCGCCCTGTATTGAGTAGGATCAACATCTTCAGTACTTTCAGTAGAGCAATCATTCATTTTGAACCGATCCAAAATGTCATACACATACTTTGTTTGATGAATAAACATCCCATCCTCCTTCTGTTCAACTTGTAATCCCAGAAAGTAAGACAGCTCACCCATAGCACTCATTTCAAACTTACTCTTCATCACCTGTTCAAACTCCTTACACATGTTCTCATCTGATGACCCAAAGATGATGTCATCCACATATACCTGTACCAGCAGAAAATCTTCCTTCTTTCTCTTGATGAACAGTGTACTGTCAATCTGACCTCTCTCAAAACCATTTTTAATCAGATGTGTAGACAGTGTCTCGTACCACGCCCTGGGAGCTTGATGTAACCCATATAAAGCCTTATCAAGTTTGTAAACTCGATCTGGATAGTCTGGATCAACGAACCCATCTGGTTGTGAGACATACACCACTTCTTGGACTTTCCCGTAAAGAAATGCACTCTTCACGTCTAGTTGATAAACTTTGAAGCCCTTGAATGTTGCGAAAGCTAGAAACAAACGAATTGCCTCCAACCTTGCCACTGGTGCAAACACTTCATTGTAATCAATCCCTTCTTGCTGATTGAAACCTTTTACCACCAATCGAGCCTTGTTTCGCGTCACTATCCCTTTGTCATCCTTTTTGCACTTAAACACCCATTTAGTGCCTATTTCTCTTTCACCTTTAGGAAGGTCCACAAACTCCCAAACCTTCAACTTTGCAAACTGGGCCAATTCCTCTTGCATAGCTTCAACCCATGAATTATCTTTAAGAGCCATGTGAATGTTTTTAGGCTCCTCTTGGGAAATAAAGCAACTATACAAGCATTCGTTCACAATCCCAGTCTTCTCAATCGAAACAAATAACCCAGAATTCGCAGCTATGCTTCTTCTCGTCTGAACACCTGCAGTAGGATCTCCAAGTATCATGTCAACCGGATGATCTTTATTTGCTCGTGTAGTAGCAACTGTATCGACTTCTAGATTATCACCCAGGTTTGATCCAATCTCCCCCTGAATATTCTGATTTGCAAACGGATTAATGAACTCCTCCCCCTGAATAGGTTCAGAGTCACTATCACTTGAATCAGGATCAGCAGCACCTTGGGAAATTTCCGGAGCATCTGACATATCAACATTCGATCTAGGCATGAATTCGCCTTCATCGTCTTCACATACCACTGTTTGAATCAGCTGAGAATCATCTGCATCAGAAACCTCAGGAATATTAAATGATTTAAACACAGTTTCATAATCATACAGTATAGCAGGACCACTCGTTGATTGTTGAGGTTTGTAGGAAGTAATTTCCACATTAAAAACAACCTCAATTTTACCAGTTTTGAGATTAAAAACCCTTTTATTCGGTGTGCCAGGCACGTAACCCAGAAAGTAGCCTTCGTCAGCCACCTCACCGAATTTTTGTTTATCTTTGTTTCGCACAATGGTGCAGGGTAATCCAAATGGTTCAAAGCCTGTTAAGTTTGGTTTTTCGTTAAACATCAACTCATGACAAGTTTTGTTAAAACGTTTAACGGTTAAAACTTTGTTTAGGACATAGCAAGCTGTATTCACAGCTTCTACCCAGAAAAGAACTGGTAGCTTTGAATCTGAAAGCATCGTCCTAGCGGCTTCAATCAACGTCCTGTTTTTCCTCTCAGCGACTACATTTTGTTGAGGTGTATAAGGAGCAGAATATTGATGTTCAATTCCTTTTCGAAGACAGTAGAGATCCAGAATCCGATTCTTGAACTCCGTGCCATTATCACTCCTTATCCTCTTGATCCTTGCATCATGGACGTTTTCCAATTTTGTAAAAAGATCTATCAGCAACTCTGCTGTCTCATCTTTTGAACCTAAAAAGAAAACCCATGAATAACGTGAATAATCATCAGTGACAACAAGACAATAGTACTTTCCACCTATGCTCCTCACATTCACTGGACCAAATAAATCCATGTGAAGTAATTCATAAGGGGCATTAATGGAATTTACTGTTTTAGACTTATGAGGTTTCTTGTGTTGTTTTCCCTTTTGACATGGAAGACATTTATCTTCCACTTGAAACCTCAGCAATGGAACCCCTTTCACTAGCTCATTTTTTATGATATAATTCATTTTGCGATAGTGAATGTGTGCCATGCGTTTGTGCCACAACATAGATTCAGCTTCAGATGCTTTTGACAGTAAACACGCCACCGCAGCAGTTGGATCCTTGGCACCCATGTCCATGACATAAGTATCATTTTTCCTCGGTGCACGCATCACTATCCAATCGTCCGGAATAACCAAACCCGGTTTCAACACCAATGCCTCAGTATTTGTAAAATGGACCGAGTGACCCTTGTCACAGACTTGTGACACGCTCATCAGATTGTGCTTAAGCTGCTCAACATAGTTCACTTTGTCCAAAGTGATCTTCCCATTCGTCACTTTTCCTCGTCTAGTTATCCTACCACCTTTAGCACCAGCAAAATTTACATGTCCACCATCATATTCTTCAAATTCAGAAAACAACCTCGCATCCCCTGTCATGTGCCTAGAGCAGCCACTATCAACATACCATAAGTTGATAATCCTCCTTAGCAGCTCCTGCACACACCAACCAAAGGATTAGTTAGCTTGGGGGACCCAAGCCTTAATGGTCTTGGGTTGTCCAAATTCACCAACTATTTGAACGTCCATCCAACATCCATCACTCCTAACTTGAGTCTTGGATCTTGGACCTGTTGATGGAAATTGGTTTTGATTTCCATAAGGTCTCTGGTCCTGAGGGTACCTATTTGTGTTTGGACTATGTGACCTTTGAAAACTTTGATTTTGATTCCAAGAACCTTGATTGTTGTAATTTCGAAAGCCATTGTTATAAGAATTTCGACAACCATTATTTTGGTATCGATTTTGATATTGACCTTGACTTCTGAAATTATTTGTATTTCCATTAAAATTGTTCATTCTAGGTGAACTGCTTCTAGGTCTGTCATATCTGCCTGGTGGAGATCTAGGCTGAAATCTTTGTTGATTTCTTTGAAAACGAGGAACTTGTGGAGTTCCTTTTTCAGCCTTATCTACACCAACAGCAACATTTTCTGGTTGCTTAGGAGCAGATTTCTTTGGAGAATTTGAGCCTTTCTCCTCACTGTCACCTTCCTTCACTGGCAATTTCCTCTCTGTTTTTCACTAAGTTGTGCTTCACTCTTTTTGTTAGGACAGCAGCTAGCTACATGTCCCTTTGTGTGACATTTGAAGCATGATCTCTTTTTCGAAGACTTCTCAGCTGAAGCCTTTGAACTAGATTCTGGTTTAGATGATGATGCCTTAGAAGGATTTGGTTCAGTTTGCTTAGTTTCAAGATTTTCTATGTTTTTGTTTTTAGCAAACTCTACATTTGATTCATTTTCTATAACAGCTGTTTCGTTTTTCATATCACTTCCTTGAACAAAATTAACCTTTTTAACAAAAGTTGGATTTTTATTCGTAGGATTTGAATTTTTCTTTTTCAAAACAGGTTTGCTGTTATTGACCTTCTTAGCATCATTATCTTCAAAACATCACCTTGATTAGATGTGAAACTACTTGGTGATGTTGACAGAAAGTCTGTGAACTCATCTTCATCAGGTAAGAAAGAATAGTCATGACTAAGAGGAGGTGGAACTTCATTGAAGCCCTTGAATCCAACACTTGTCTTGTCATTACTCTTCTTTAACCCACCCATCATGTGTTTCATAACAAAAGTAGAATCCCTGAATTGACCTAATTTCTTTTCGAGTTCAACAATTTTGAGTTGTGCATCTGACAACTCTTTGCATTTTTCAGAAATTTCTTTTGTTTTCTCAGCCATCATGTCATGAGCTAAGTCTATGACTTGAAGTTTTTCGTTTAGTTTACAGGTTAAAACTTCAATTTCAGCTTCATAGCCTTTTATCTTTTTCAAATATGATGACTCATTTCTTTTTGCAAAGAAATTTGATTCTTTTACGTTAGATATTTCGCTCACCAGACTTTTGTTTTGAGTTGACAACCTGTCAACTTCACCCTGTAATTCACGACACTTTAAGCAAACAGAAGTAGCAGAGTTACTTACCTCTCCTGTCGATTTGTCTGAGTTGGCCATAAGAGCAGCAAGTTGAGCTTCCATTCTTTTGATGATTTCATCTTTCTCATCTTCTTCCTTTTCATCATCCATTTCATGCTCAGACTTTGGCTTTCCTTTTTCAGCATCTGTTGTCTGATCAGCCTTATCTACCTCAGCTTCTCTTTCCTTCTCAACTTCAGCATTCATGTTAGCTTCAGCTTCATCAACGGGAACAATCTCTGCCATAAATGCTTGAGTGACATTCTCATCATTTTCCAAGTGAATACTCCAGTCATATGAACCTTCTCGTGCAGTAGAGATCAGCGCTCTTGAGTTAGAGTTGTTTGATGAATTTCTATTGTTTGAACTCTGACTTGAGGTTTCATGCTTTTGTTTCTGACATTCCCTAGCAAAATGACCATAACTTTGACAGTTAAAGCACCTCACTTTGGTCTTGTCAAAACCAACAGTTTTCCCTACAAATTTCCTTCCAGTTCTGTTCATGAACCTCTTCACCCTTCTAGTAATCATGGCCATTTGCCATTGCAAATCCATATCTTCAAGATCATCAGGGTCAATCTGATCGTAATCTTCATCTAAAACGGCAGGATCAGATATCTTCCCCTGAATGTAGTTTTCATAAGAAGCAACAAAAGAAGCAAGTAGAGCAAGATGTTCTTCAGCAGACTTCACACTCATTGGCATTGACTTTGAACTACTACTTTGCTTAGCAGTTGATGTTCTCTTAGCTCCAGTTGATCCTCCTGAAGCAGCTACAAAACATACATCACCATCCTCATTTACTATGACCTGCTCAGTTTCACGCGAGAGAAAAGCAGTGGCAGAGTCGCTAGAAGCATCGTGAGATGAAGAAGATGTAAGCCCATTGTAAATCCCTGGATCTTGAACCTGATCATATCCAGTGTCCTTCTTCTTCATGCTGAGCTCATAAGCTCTTAGCTTTCCAACTACTTCTTCCAGTTCCTTTGTTTCATAATCAGCTTCTCCCTTTATCATGAGAGTGTAAATATCCCATTTAGCAGGTAAAGCATCAAGCAGCTTGTCATTTTTCTCTATGTCAGAATAGCAATCTATATCATAATTGTCCAATTCTGACATCAGATGGTAGTATCGAGTAATGACGTCCTCAAGTGACTCATTTTTCATGTACTTGAACACAGCAAACTGCTTCTTCAGTAGATCAATTTTGTTCTTCTTGACATCAGAATTCCCTTCATATCTCTTCTCTAGCGCATCCCACATTTCTTTTGAAGTAGTGTACTTCTTAAAGGTGTGTTTGATGCTATCAGGTAGGGACATCTTGATAGCTGCCAAGGCTTTCTTTTCAGCCTCATACATCCTTTTATCATTTTCTTGCATGTTCACATAGGCTGTGACACGCGGTCTGCCTTCAAAGTCATGTGTAGGGTTTGTGTATCCATCTTCAATACAAATCCACATGCGTGTGTCCTGATATTCAATAAAAGATTGAAACCTATCCTTCCATGTCAAGTAATTCTCCACCTTCATCATCTTAGGTGGTTTGTTCGTTGTGCCTACCTCGTGTTCCATCCTTAAAAGCTCGTTCAATTTAGACATGTTCGACATTTTAACTTAAGCAGGCTGGTTAAACCGTACAATTTTAGTCCAAAACCTGTTTTTACCAACTTATACCATTAGATTCGTCTCGAGATTACGATTCCAACGATATATAATGTCTAAAACCTATTTCGGGATTTTCCAGAGTCTTCTTTTTTTTTTGGTCCTAAAAATCCAATGAGTCCAACGGTGCAAACGGTTTGTCCAGATGAGTTACGGATAATTATCTAAACACGAAACTGTGAAATTTTTCCTACGATTGCCTAGAAAAATTCCACCACTTTCTAATTTGCAACTACTCAGTCCAATCGAGACCACACAGTCCAGTCGAGACCAATTGTTGCGAGTCGAGACCTCTGTTTCGAGTCGAGACCACAGTTGCGAGTCAAATCAGCACGACTCGAGACCACTAGTTACGAGTCGAAACCACTGTTGCGAGTCGAAACCACTGTTGCGAGTCAAATCAGCACAAACCGAGACCACTAGTTACGAGTCGAGACCAGCTATTTTCCAATCAAAATCCCGAAAAATCAGCCCCTTTTTACACCACAGAATCTTCTAATCGAAATCCTTCCAAACTAAACTCCAAAAAATCAGCAAACAACTTCCAAATAACACCAAAACAGATCAAAATCGTAAAAATTTTGACTGTTCTTCGATGTTCTTCATGAATCCAAACTGCAACCCAAAAACTTGTTTCTTTCCGATCAGTTTTGAACCGTACACAAGAGCAAGCGCTCTGATACCAATTGTAGGTCCCTATCCCGTATGGATCGTAACAAAACTGACAATCTACCAAGGGTGCGGAATCCCCTTGATAAACCAAATAAACAGAAACAAGAACACCAGACGATTTACCAACTGATCTTCTATGATTATCCAACGAAAACGTTTACAATCACTAAAGATCTCTGTAGGATCGATTTGACCGATCAAATGAGTCAATTTGAATGTGTTTACACTATTTAGATGGCGGAAACATCTAAACAGCTTAGAATCAGACAGAAAAGAGTAGAAAATAGAATAGATTCACTTTTAACACTTGTTCTCTGTTATATAATGACTTGGAAAACTGGCAGCACTTCGTTACAACTTCTCGGAATGCGTACCAAATGAGAACTACACTAGCCTATATATAGGCAACAAGATTTCGCTTCAATATGCCTCAAGCGAAATCTTATCATGTGATTTCGCTTGAGGCTTACATCATTACTCCTGAAGCGAAACCCTAATAAACTAAGTTAAACTTTACATTCAGACCCCTACACTTAACATACTTGACATATTTAGACCCTAGACTTATGACATAGGCTTTAGACATCATGTATCAACAAACTCCCCCTTGGATAAAGCCGGAGTCTTCAGTCTAGGTCTTCACATGGACTTGAACTTTTCTTCTCTAGGCTTAGGTTTTCTCAACAACATCTTCCTAAACTTTTCATTATCATCAGCTCTTTTCTTTTCTTCAGCAGCTTGCCTTTGAGCAAATGTCTCCCGAAGATATCTATCTTTTTCTTCTCGAGCTTTACGTTCCTTTTCAGCTTTCCTTTTGACTTTCTCCTCCAAAGCCCACCAAGATGACTTCCATTTAGTTTCAGAATTGATATTCTTTTGAAAACACACATTCACAACTCTCTGAAACTGCATTGCCTGATCTTTATCTTTTGGCGAATGATGAATCTTGTTGATGAACAAGCATTCTATATCTTTTGCCGAGCAATTAACAAGCCACATCGGATCAAACACACGAATTTCTCTAAGTTCACCTCCTGCTCGATACGTGATCACTGCTTCAGTAGACAGACAACTATATACCCAATGTATAAATCCTTTATAGAATTCTTGTTCCATTGGAGGTACTGGTATAATCTTCATTGTCTTTGGCTTCTTGATATTAAGAATCCTTTCTTCAGCACCAGTTTCAGGATTAACTCTTGGAATAATCTTTGGACGATGAGGCTTCCAGAATCTGAATCCTTTAAATGATTGAAATCTGATAAACCCCCACATTTTAATGTCATTCTTCCTTACAGGATATTCCAAAGCTTTAACCTGTGATAACTCCTCAACATCCCACCATGGGAGTGACATAAGATCAAACAACTTTTCAAAATATTGAACACCACATTCTCTTCTGACTGCATACGCATTCACGTGTGGTAGAAAGCCCCAACTAATAATATCTCCCAAAGAAATACTTCGATCCCGTTGATAAAACTTCAATGGTCTTTTGAACTTTCTGTCATGATCAACCTTGAACCATTTCTTTTTCTCTTCTTTATCCAGATCTTTCTTTGTACCATCAGGATTAAAGTTTTTAATAACTTCAGCAACTTTTCTCCTCAACTCATCACGATTTTCTTCAGAGAAAAATTCCATCAGTGTAGGCAACTGAGAAGTATCTTCATGTACACTTTCATCATCTTCCCAGTCTTCAACTTCTACTCGATCATACAGATCAGCATCTTCAACATATCGATATTCATAATCATCATAATGATCAGCATCAAACTCATTCAGCTCTCTTTCTAAATCAGAATTCATTTCTTCCTCAAAATCAAACTTGAACTCTGGATGATCTCTTCGAGTCATTTCTTTTATGATTTCCAGCGAATAATTATGAAAATGCTCTCCTTCTTCCCTATAAGTATCCAGTCTAAGAATCAACTTTTCAGCTTGATCAACATTTTGATTATCACCACGCTCCCCCTCACTTGTTGCACTATCATGTTCAACATTTGCATCATCTTGTAATAAATCATCAATTTCTTCTTCAGTTGTTTTCTCAGAAATTTTCAGACCAGAAGCACCTTGATCTTCATCATCATCTCCATCATCATCATCACTACTACTTGCAGAGATCACATCATCTTCTGCATCTTCTTCTTCATCTTCATCATCATCCTCTTCATCATCCTCTTCATTCTCTCCAATAAGAAGATCATCAATTTCAACATCAGCATCAAAAATACCAGAAACTGATGAAAGAGGACGAACATTCAGAATGATATCTTCAGAAACATCAACTGGAATAATAGCTTTTTCTTCAATTTCAGGACCCTTTCCCTTATCCTTCATTTGCTTATCAATTTCAGCCTGTTTCTTAGCTTTCTCTTCATCACGAACAATTTCATTGTATTTCAACTCTAGAGATGTACCCATCAACTTTTCCAACACTTTCTTCATCATTTTGCTTTCATGTTCATTTCGTGCTTTGATTTCCTCCAACTCTTGATTTTTCAACTCATAGTACTTGAGATGTTCATCCCTATTCTTCTTTTCTTCCAATAATTCTGCAATCTGAACTTTCATAATTTCCATCTCTGCTTCATTAGATTCCAATTTCTTCAACAAAGACTTGTTTTCAGCTTCAGTTGCCTTTAATCTCAAATCACGAATTTTCTCACGATTTTCCATCTTTTTACACTCAGCTACTACCTTCTTGTTTTCATCAGCTACAACATCAATTCTCTTTTCAACATGTATAATTTGCTCATCTGTTGCAAAAGTAATATTTCCAATATCATCAAGAGAAACATTCTCAGGAATTCCAGGAAAAGTTTTATAACTAGAAGAACCAGGTGTGGTTTGAAGGATAGGTTGTGAAGAAGGTGGTGTTTGAATATTAACTTGTGAAGTAGGAATAGGTTCATGTGGTGGTGAAAGATGTGGTGGTGAAGTTTGATGTGGTGGTGAATGAGGTGGAATAGGTTCAGATGGTGGTATAGATTGACTGGTTCCTTCAGTTGTTTTCTTTTTCAAGACAATTTTTGGAATCTTGATTGTTGGACTAACAACTTGACTCTTCTTCTGAACAACTTTCTTTCGAGCTTCTCTCTTCTTTTTACCACTATCAGGAGTTTGAGATTCAGATACATGTTCCGGTGAAGGTTCATAAACAGTATCATCTTTCTCTTGTCTCTTTCTCTTTTTTAACAACTTTTCTTTTTCAGTTGCTTCTTTAATTCTTCTTTGACGTGCAACTTCATCAATAGCTTCATCTGAAGAACTAGAAGAACTTTCATCAACATCTTCAATCACTACATTGTCAGCAGCTTTACTTTGTTCAGGAACAGATTCAGAAATCCCTTTCAAAAACTCTGTAGATCTTGGAGAAAAATGAATATCTCCTTCAACATTTGTTTCAATTTCAGTTTCAGCTTCAATGTTGATTTCAACTTCAGTTTCAACATTAGCTTCTGCTACAGCTTCAACTACTTCATCTTCAGGTTCATCAACCAATAGTGTTTTAGCAACCTTCTTACGACGCTTCTTTGGTTGTGAAGACGAACCTTCTTCAACTTGCACTTTTGGAGTTGTTTTCTTACTCCTTTTCTTTTGTTCTTTTACAAACCACACACTTCTTGAAGGTTTAAACTTTTTCAACTTCTCCAACTCATCAGCATAACCAGTTTCAGTTCTTTCATCTTCATTCCTCCAGTGTTCATGATTAACTGGATCAGGATCTTGATAATCTGGATTGCTTATAAAACCAAAAAATGCAACTTCTTTCTCTGGTTCAGGATGATTTGTATGATATCTTGCTAATTGAGCAATAGAATCATTATTCATGTGAGCCAGAACCAACAAATCATTCTCCATATCTCGAGCAATTCCTGGATAAGCATGATCAATCATCATTTGAATGAATCTTGGATATATCCAGCTTCTCCTTTTTGATGTCACCTCTTCCACAAGATAATGAAATACAATATGAGAGAAATTGTACTTCTTGTTTAAAACAAGAGCAACTACCATGTTCATGTGATAATCACGCATAGCATCGTAACTACCCTTTTGATGACTTAGAGCAATCAACACTGAATGAATAAAGAATTTGAACGGCTTTGTAAATTTTGATTTCAAAACATTAGCAGCTTTCACATCTCCAATGTATCCCATTCTAAGCAAACATCCTTTCACCATCCTTTCAGGAAATGCTGTTGGTGAATTTTCAGTATCAGGAAAATCTAGAATCTCACGAACATATGCCTCCGTTATCAGAATTTGTTTCTTTTCATCAGCAACCTTAACAAGCGAAGTAATTACTTTGTTTTTCTCATCATACACAGCATGCTTCCAAAAACGTTTGATGTGTGACTCATACACCATTCTTCTATCTGTTAACGCTTTTTGTATTGGCAATCTTCTCATGAATTCCAGAATGCTAGAGAACTCAGACAATTTTGAACTCCTTGTCACATCAAGATCACAACAAGAATTGTGAAGAGCTTTAAACAGAATATTCGAAGGCTGCACATCAAATACCACAAAAATTCAAACACATTAGACAATTTTTTATAAAATTTCAAATTTACTCATCATTTCAAGTGAAATCTAAGATTTCGCTTAAAACTCATCTGAGCAAATAAGATCTGTTCAAGCGAAATAGATATTTGAACATTTCGCTTGAATATTTTTTAAAAAAAAACATCCAATATGTGTTCAAGCGAAATGTTAGATAACCATTCCCCTGAAGCGACACTAACATGTCCCTTGAAGCGACACTGTTCAAACACATAAAAAAAATTTTCAAACATATGATCAAATTGATCACATAGCCCTGTTCTACATTCAATTCCGAGTAACCTGATATCAATTTCATTCATTTTAACCTACACATCTGTTCTAGATCTAAGATTAAAGATCTGGTCAAACGTCAATCTGTTAAACACACAGATCTGAATCAATCAAACATCACACAACAATCTACACATGATTCCGACTACACATGTATGATTTGATTTGATTTTATCCAGTTAAAAACCCTAAAACTATGTGTTCTAACCCTAACCGTCGCCGACACATCAAAAATCAACAAAAATCAGTACAAATCTCAGAAAATACTCACATTCACCATGATTATAGTTGAGTTTGCCAACTAAAATCACAAGATCTTGGTGAAATTTTGACAGAGTAACAGTAGAAAAACGAGATTTAGATGAATTCGCTTGAAGTCTCTCTGACAGACCTTGAAGCGAAATGGTTGAAAAATAATGACTGAAGCGAAGCAATGTTATCCTTTTATACTTCTGACGATTTCGCTTTAGGCATACTAACAACATCTTGAAGCGAATTCGTTAACATGAAGGTTTCGCTTGAAACAAATTTAAGTGCAATTTTTCTTGAAGCGAAAACCTTAAAAAACTTGTTTTACCTTTTTGAATTTTTCAGATTTTAATGTCACACCCAGTTAACCAAGTCCAAGTTAATAACCTTGGTCAACTGACTAGTCTTACCAAGTCCAACTCAATGACCTTGGCTAACCAAACTATAAAGATACCAGATTTCTTAAAAAAATTAAGTTCAAATTAATGAACTTTTGAATCATTTTGATCTTTCAATCTCTTTTTAATCAACAAACACTTGTACCAAACATTGTACTGCATCACAAGCTTACCCAATCCTCATCAATCTTAGACATGATCTGCACAAGACTTTGAACTTTCGATTCCCAATGTCAATTGTCGAAAATAAAATGAGAAACTAAAATCTTTTTGGATTTTAAACTGAATAAGCTGAAACTATGTACACACAATCTTTTTGTGAGCGTGTTAAGGGATCATATCAGCTGCCGACGAAATACAAGTACCGTTAAGCTGTTATTTCATTTTAAGCATTAAACAATTCACGTAGATTGCCGATATACTGATCCTCTTTAAATTCTCACAAAACTTTCAATCTGCTCAGGATACAGAATTAATGTTTTAAGACTTAAACATCTACATGTGTCCCACCTCAGTATATACTCCCGTATCCAGACCCCAGTATTCAATCTTACAGGTGAGTATACCTAGATGATATCTGTCAGGGAATAAATTATAGTACGAGGGCCGTGAGAGCTCAGGTCGATCTTTCGATACGCAGAGAGATGACGGCTTCGACTTTTGGTGGGTCCCCTTTGGGGATCTTCTTTACAACAGCACATGATTAACAATTTTGCAATGTGTTATCATTTTTTATGCTGAGGGGAGGCTTATATTTCAAAGCAGCGTAAAGTATTCTCCGGGGACTAGGTCAGAAATTTCTTTCAGCAGAAGTCCCGGGATAATACCCCAGATATCACTAAGCATAAAGACCTAGTATCTCAGAATATGGGACCCTTCAAACAGAATTTCAGGGGTTACCTATATATCCTGGAGGTGTTCCCCACGTAGATGCAAGTAAATTTTATGTTTATATCCCAAACTAATCTACTGATTTTGTGAAAACCTATCGGCACATCTTTAGCGAGACTGCTTAATTACATTTTATACATTCCAATTCTTTAGCGTACTGCACCTGTCTAGCTGATGTACTATCATTTCCCTTTTATACACAAACTCATTTTTACTTTTTCAAATGTTTTTGGTTTTTATAGATTTTATCATGTTTTTGTATTTTTCTGCAAACTTTCTCCCCCTAAAAAGAAAAACATATTTTTGTGTTTTTGTTTTTATCGAAAAGCAGAAAAGAAACTATACAAACAAAATTAACAACTTGACAAAGGTTCACGTCAGATCGCCGTCCAATTCGGCATCACATTCAACAACCCTCCCAGATTGCAGATTTTTCATTCCATTCAATTTTAAAAGATAATAAAACCTCTTTTTGTCAAATGGTTTGGTATAGAAATCCGCTTTCTGTTCATTGGTGTGCACATATTCAATCCGTATTAATTTTTTCTCGTTACAATCACGAATAAAATGGTGACGGATTTCAATGTGTTTTGTTTTTGAATGGTGAACCGGATTTTTAGTAATATTAATGGCTGCTTCATTGTCCACGAAAATTGGAGTATCTAAGAATTGCAAAACAAAGTCACGCATTTGCTGTTGGATCCAAAGGATCTGCGAACAACAGCTGGAAGCTGAAACGTATTCAGCTTCACAAGTGGAAAGCGCTACAGTGGTTTGTTTCTTACACTACCAGGTAACGAGTCGAGTTCCTAAGAACTGACACCCGGCAGTGGTGGACTTTGCGTTCTGTTTCCAGCTTCCGAAATCTGAATCAGCGAAACCGGATAAAGTAAAGTCACCTAATCTAGGATACCACAAACCGACGTTTGGGCAGCCTTTCAAATACCGGAGTATACGTTTCACGATTGTCAGGTGTGACTGCTTCGGATTCGACTGATATCTGGCACATAAGCATGTCGGATACATGATGTCCGGACGGGAGGCTGTGAGATACATCAAGGAACCAATGATTGATCGGTACAATGTTTCATCCATCTTCACTCCATTCTCATCTGGACAAATCCCATGATTTTGTGCAAGAGGAGTAGATGCTGGACTGCACTCGGCCATATCAAACTTGTCTAGCACATCCTTCACATACTTTGACTGATGAATGAAGATTCCGTCGGGCATTTGTTCTACCTGCAACCCGAGGAAAAACTTCATTTCGCCCATTGAGCTCATCTCAAACTTTTTCTTCATCACTAGCTCAAACTCTTTGCACATATCGTCGTTGGTGGATCCAAAAATGATATCGTCCACGTAAATCTGCACAATCAACAAATGGTTGTCTTTTTCTTTAATAAACAAAGTGCTATCTACTGTACCTCTTGTGAACCCGTTGTCCAACAAGTATGTCGAAAGCGTTTCATACCAGGCTCTCGGGGCCTGGTGAAGTCCGTATAACGCCTTGTCCAGTAGAAACACCTTGTTTTTGTGCTGTGGGTCTGTGAAACCTGGCGGTTGCCCCACATACACTTCCTCTTTGATAGTTCCATAGAGAAAAGCAGATTTCACGTCAAGTTGATATACTTTAAAGTTCTTCCATGATGCAAAGGCCAGAAAAATCCGAATTGCCTCAAGCCTTGCAACTGGTGCGTAGACTTCATCATAATCAATTCCTTCTTGTTGACTGAATCCTTGAACGACCAGTCTTGCTTTGTTTCTCACCACGACTCCTCTATCATCTCTTTTACATTTAAAAACCCACTTTGTTTTAATCAACTTTTGATTCTCAGGCAAATCTACAAGTCTCCAGACGCCCAGCTTCTCGAATTGTTGTAACTCCTCCTGCATTGCATTAACCCAGCTCTCCTCGGTCAATGCTTCCCTGTACGTCTTGGGCTCTATCTGCGAAATAAAACATTTCAATGAGACTTCTTTTTGCATATCAGCAATAGATGAATAGAAACATGTAAGAGCTTGATCTATTTGATGTCGAGTTTTGACACCACTTTGCAAGTCGCCAATAATTTGTTCTGAAGGATGGTAAGATAGGGTCCGTGGCATCACAGTATCAGGCACTACAACTTCCGATTCCAGATTTGAAATGTCAAGATCCACGATTTGATCAACAACCTCTTCTGTTGTCTCATTTGGTTCCTCGTCAAAGGTAGGAGCGGGTTCCTCCTCTGAGTCGTCAGAAACGTCAAATGACGGAGCTGGTTCCTCTGGTTCCTCTGGTGGTATATGAACGGTTCCACTTGGTCCGGCTTCATCATCATGAGTACCCACGTTGAGCGTAGGAACATCTAGCGGATTAGATTCCGGCTCTGGCAAATGACTTTGTTGATACAAGTACATGAGAGCAAGTTCCTCCTCACTCGGCTCGGACGACAGATGAAACGATTCCCAGAGTTTATCGTAGTCAAATAGGAATCTTTGTCCGGGAAGTTGAGGTGACGGAGTATGCTTCTGACAATCCACATGAAGGACCTGAATCACCTTGCTCAGACATGGTACGAACACCCTTTTTAGTGGGCTGGCGTATCCTACAAAGAAACCTTCATTTGATTTTGCCCCAAATTTTCCGTCTTCATCAATGAACGTACACGGTGATCCGAAAGGTTCCAAGAACTCAAGATTCGGCTTGTAACGATGCAGCAACTCAAAACATGTCTTTCCATACTTCTTGACAGTAAGAACTCTGTTCAGTGTATAGCACGCTGCAGATACGGCTTCACTCCAAAAGAAAATAGGTAACTTGGAATCTGCTAACATTGTACGCGCTGTCTCGATTAGGGTTCTATTCTTTCTTTCAGCTACGCCGTTTTGCTGTGGAGTATACGGCGCACTGAATTCATGAAGAATTCCCTTTTCATTGCAAAACTCGTACATTCTGTTGTTTTTAAATTCAGTTCCATTGTCGCTTCTAATTCTCCGGATAGGCAATTTGTATACTGTTTCCATCTTCTTGAAAAGTATCATCAAAGACTCAAATGTTTGATCTTTCCGTTCTAAGCACACAACCCAGGAAAATCTTGAAAAATCATCTGTAACCACCAAGCAATACAAATCCCGGCTGATGCTCTTAACATTGACAGGCCCGAAGAGATCCATGTGCAATCTCTCAAGAGGTAACCTGACCGAATTCATGACCTTCAAAGGATGTGACTTTCGAACCTGTTTACCTTTTTTACATGCAATACAATCATCATTTAAATGAAAATTTTTAAAGTTCACACCTTCAACTAAATCATTATGAACCAAAAAATTCATTTTGCGAACATGAATGTGGCCCATCTTACGATGCCACATGATTGAATCTTTTTCTCTTACTTTGTTTTTAGACACAAAACACTGTTTCTGATGAGACGTTGGCGTTGCTGTACTCATATCAAGATAATAAAGATCATACTCCCGTGGAGCACGCAACAACACCATCTCATCAGGGATTTTAAACCCTGGTTTCAAAACCACACATTCAGTTTTTGTAAAATGTACGCTGAAATCTTTATCACAAATCTGTGAAATACTGAGTAGATTGTTTGTCAACTCTACTATGTAGTTTACTTTGTCAAAGGATATCACACCATTTGTCAAAATTCCTTGACCAACAATTCTTCCACCTTGACTCCCAGCAAACCCTACATGACCTCCATTGATGGATTTTACATCATAGAGTAAAGCAAGCGTCCCAGTCATGTGCCTTGACGCACCACTATCCATTATCCATTTTGATAGAATTGACTTGGGCAGCCCCTGCAAACATCATAACAAATTTATTCAAACAATGAACTCCATGACTTTTTGACTTCTGAAACACTTCCAAACACTACATCACACTTTTCATCAATCTTCGGAAAGTCAAATGTGACGTTTGGAACAACAGATTCTACTTTTGATTTTACCATATTTTCTTTGATAGGAGGAAACTCTGCAAGAAACTTATCAAGCTCAGATTCAAATTCTTGTTTATCATTAGCACCCACTTTTGATGCATAAAATTCCTTTATTCCTTTGACTTTTCTGTCAACCATTTTTCCAAAAATATTTTGAATAGTAGGATTAAAAGCTTTTGAATCAAACTTTAACTCGTTCTCCAATTTCTTTACCTCAACTGATTGTGATTTGATTTCAACAACTTTTGTTTCATTTTTCAAAATGTTTTCCATCTTTTTCTCCTCAACCGATGGTTTTGATTTTACAACCCAGAATTGATTTTCAAAAGTTTTCGTTTTTGGATAAATTTTTGAAGTCATTTGGGACTTTGAAGATTCGCCAATCTCAAATGTCGATTTCGGCTTATCTTCCAACTTCAAAGATTCTCCTCTTTTCAAGATGCGAATTGGAGAAACCATCGGCTTTTTGCCCTTTGTGTTAACTGGTGACTTAGGTTGAAATTTTTTAACAAATGGTTTAATGACAGATTTTTCAAAAACTTTCTTGCATTGTTTTGCCATGTGTCCGATTTCATTGCAGCGATAGCACACTCTTTTATCATATTCGACAAAAGTTGATTTGAAGGACTCTTCTTTCAGTTTCTTTGCTGCATTGAAATCGTCAACTGCTTTTTGACTAAAAATGTATTCCTTTTCTTCATCAACACTTGGACCAGCAACAAAAACATCATTCATTTTATCTTTTGGCTTGACAACCTTCTTAGCCAATTTTTTCTCAAAACCAATTCCTTTGTTTTTAAAATTGTTACCATTTTTCTTGTTACCATTACCTTCCCATTCCTTTTTCCCAAAGTTGTTGACACGTGTTGTAAAAAATGACTTTTTAGATTTTGAAAAGAATTCTTTGTTATTAACCTCATTAATGTTCATTTCAACCAACCTAAAAACTTTCTCAACATTCTCAATTTTCACATTCTGAAGAGGATACTCGAAATCGGAATAAAGTTTGTCTGTTCCAATCATAGTATATACTACCATAATCGAATCATCATTCGCACTCTTGTCCGATTTCGGTATAAACCGTTCCAAGAAATTACTCTCATCTTCAGAATCTGTAACACCTTTCTCAGATTGTGACTTCTCAGAGTTATCAATCTCTTCATCTAACACCTGATCGACAACATTTTTGATAATCTGTGATTCGTTGTCGGTGTCGGATGCAGAGAATGTAACATCGATGCTTTCAGGCAAATCATCCTCAATTGATCTCAATTTGAGATTCAAAGCAGCTTCCACCCCATCTGGATATTTCTGTGTGTAATGATTCCACATTGGGGGTGGAACACTGTTAAAGACTGGTGTTTCATCAGGTTGTTTTGGGACAATCTGTTCAATCACATATGAAGATGCTATATAACTCATTAACTTCTTATCAATTCTTTCATTTTCAATTTTTGTTAACTCCAATTCCTTTTTTAATGAAGCAATGGTGTCCAAATGAAAATTGACTTCCACTTGTTTATCAAGAAGTGTTGCTTTTGCTAATTTTGTGGCTTTATCATTTTTGACACTTTCTTCTTTAATCATTTTAACTGTTCTAGCTAGAGTATCATATGCTTCTTTGACTTGTCCTAGATCAAATTTTAACATGTCAGCATGTTCTTTCAATTCCTGAAACTTAGTGTCTTTTTCAAGACACTCCATGCACGGTTGTAAACACTTTTGGCATGGTGTTTCAGATATTGAATCTACTATCTCATCACATTCTGCTTCATAAACAGTTTCTACTTCTAGTTTACCGACATTTTTCGACTCTAACTCAGACAGATTTACTGATTCTTTTCCCTGAACTCCAGATTCCTCTCGTTTGACAGACTCATTACTGACAGACTTAGACTCCTCAGATTCTGAGTCTACCTCTCTCAGTTTCGCCATGAGAGCCTTGTCAGCAATTTCTTTCAATGTGTCTTCGGTCATTTCCTTTGTCACATCGATCATTTCTTCAACAAATTCTTTCTTCTCATCATATCTTAGACACAATCCGGTCCTTGGTTCTTCAAAGAAACCTGCAAAAGATTCAAAAATTTTAGGAGGCATGATAGATCTCAAAGAACTAGTTAATACCTCCTGCTCAGATTGAGATTGATGAACTTCAGCAGCTATTTCTTCAAAATTATCTGTTTTTTCAACAGAAACCTCTTCAACAACTACAGAAACATCTTCAGTAACTGTTTCTGGTTCAGACACTATCTCAGAAATTTCCACAACTTCAGCCATCATTGCCTGTCCATCACTACCGGGAATATATTTATCCCAGTTAAACCCTGCAGCTACCTTCTCATCGTCTTGATTCACAATCATTGCTTTTTCCGGTTTATTCTCAATTTGTGGTTTTTGAACAGTATGCTGTTGATTTGGTCGATGATAGATTGCTTGCTTGTAATAGTCGTTGGTGAACGGGTTTTGATGATTGTTTACTTCACGATTCGGACATTCTCTCTTAAAATGACCACGTTCTTTACACTTGAAGCACGTAACTTTCGATTTGTCGAACCCTAACTTCTGATTAGGACCTGAGAGACTGTTTCTGCCTGTGATCTCCATAAACCGTTGTGCTCTTCTAACCAAACTTGCCATGCCCCATTTTATATCAATCAGTTCAAGTTCCTCCGGGTCAATCTGGTCGTAATCCTCTTTGGTCATATCAGGATTACCAATCCTACCCGCCACTAAACCTTCATAAGCCTCTAGAATGGAAGCAAGTACTGCAATGTGTTGTCTCGCGGCAGTTTCAGTAATTTCATTTCCATTCTTAATATTCACCGCGATGTTGCACTGCACCCCAGAAACATAAGCCTGATTACTTGAACTTGTAGAGCTTTGAGGTGAAAACTGTTCTTGAGTTTTGAAGTTTGGATCACAATTCGCGAATGGTGAAGAATTTCCAGATTGAGGAGTGTTTGAAGAAACACTTGAGGTGTTATCAGCAATGAACCCTGTCTGTATTTTTGGACTTTGATTTGTTGAAGCTGTAGAGTTGTTTTTGTAATACAACGATACATCTTGTTGAACATTGGCTGATTTCATCTTTTTGATCTTCAGCAGCTCTAACTCATGAGCTTCAATCTTTTCTATGAATAGGCTAAGATTGTAATTTGCAAAGTCTGAATTGTTCTTTAGCATCATCAGGTATGTACCCCACTCGTCATAAGGTAACGCATCAGCTAGTTTGTCAATCCATTCTTCATCTGTCTTTTCAATCTTTAATCTATTCATTTCAAGCACCAAATGACAATATCTTTCAATTAGTTGCCTTGTAGTTTCACCCTTCATACTGGTAAAAATGTCAAACTCTTTCTTGAACAATGCCTTCTTATTCTTGATCATGGAAGCACTACCTTCAAACTTTGCTTTCAATGCAAACCACATAGATTGAGCATTATCTTCATATTGCAACAATACTAGAATGTCTTCTTTGATAGCCTGCTGAAGAATACTAATCATCTTTTTCTCGGCTTTGAAATCATTCTGTTCTGATTCTGTCAGGCTCTGAATATTCTTCTTGTTGTTTAAACCATCAACTGGTGGAACATACTGTTTCTCTATTTTCATCCAACATTCAAAATGATTAGCCTGAACCCAGTTCTTAAATCTGCCAGACCATCCTGCATATTCATCTATGTTCATCAGTTTGGGAGGCTTTTGTATTGTTCCCAATTCGTTCTCCATGTTGACATTTTGTATAACACTACCCGAGGTTTGTCCTGCTACCATACCACTGCCCGAGAAGAAGTTATAAAACTCTTGGTTTTCCATTTTTAGAAATTTACCGAGTAATTTTAAAATTTTTCACACACACACTTTTCACAAAATCAGATTATCGAACAAGTTCAAGAACACTATGGACTATCAGTAATCTCAAGCAAAATCACTCAAACTTCAAACGAAATCACAGAAGATTTCAAGCGAAACTTACAAATCAAACACAGTATGATTTCGCTTCAAACAGCAAGATCTCAAGCGAAATCTATGATTTCGCTTCAAACCAAAATTTTCAGCTAACCACAGACTCCTCAAGCGAAATATACGATTTCGCTTCAAGCAATCAGAAAATTTCAAGCGAAATCCACGTTTTCGCTTCAAAATACCAACAACCAATCTGCTCGCTCAAGCGAAATCTGGTTTTCAAGTCATTTTTGTCAATTTTAGTCCGACTTTTAATCTGAATTACTCAAGGCTTTGTTAAAACACACTTTTACACACACTGTGAAAGTCTTAGTCCATTTTGTCCGTGTTTTCGTCCAGAAATCAATTTTTGTGAGTAAAAACCAACTGATTCAAGTGAACACACTCATAACTGGCTCTGATACCAATTGTAGGATCGATTTGACCGATCAAATGAGTCAATTTGAATGTGTTTACACTATTTAGATGGCGGAAACATCTAAACAGCTTAGAATCAGACAGAAAAGAGTAGAAAACAGAATAGATTCACTTTTAACACTTGTTCTCTGTTATATAATGACTTGGAAAACTGGCAGCACTTCGTTACAACTTCTCGGAATGCGTACCAAATGAGAACTACACTAGCCTATATATAGGCAACAAGATTTCGCTTCAATATGCCTCAAGCGAAATCTTATCATGTGATTTCGCTTGAGGCTTACATCATTACTCCTGAAGCGAAACCCTAATAAACTAAGTTAAACTTTACATTCAGACCCCTACACTTAACATACTTGACATATTTAGACCCTAGACTTATGACATAGGCTTTAGACATCATGTATCAACAATCTCCACGAACTCACAGCCAATTTTCTGTGTATTCGAACTCTCTCTCAATTGCCTAAAAGTCTCCAAAAGTCTAACCCTAAAACTCTAGGTAAAGGTTGTTTATATACACACAACCATACAATTCGAACTGGGCCAAGCCCATACGAATTCTGTTTACAATTCGGGCTAAACTAGATAGACTTTAACTTGATACAAACTTGGACTAGATTGGGCTTCAACAAACTCGAATTCTATTCAGTCTTCATAAGTCTTCGCGGCCCAAACACGTTTAATATCCAAAGACCAATCCAACGCTGTTGTCACATAACATGCACCAACACATTACATGATTTACATTTGACACATAAACATTTTCAACATTTGTTATACGTTGCATGATTTACATCTTGACATAAACATTTTGGTATATTATTCAATACATTTGACAATTGGTTTAAACATAGACATCTTACATTGTTGGTTTGGTTTGAGTAAGTGATTTAAGTTATGAGGCGTGTGTAATATGATACAAGCATGGTGGATACGCCGCTGGTACTTCCTATATATAAGTGATTGTATGGTATTACATATCGTGGCGTTATTTGAATCATTTCAATTTGGACATATAACATTTTATACAAATAACATACTTTTCACAATACATTGTTTTACAAACAACTTAAATTATACAAACTCATATTTATATGGTTATTCATTTAACCATACCTTATTCTCTTATTTATACATATCATCTGATCTTATCGTTTTTCAAAAGATTTACAAGACAAATAAAATTACAAGGTTCATGACTAAACATTTTCTTAAACAATAAGTCATGAATCTTATTTTCATAAACCTATGTATCTCACAGGCATTTTTATGCTGACGTACCTATTTTCACATGTGTTTCAGGATATGATGCATAGGATTTATCAAGACACACTTAGGCGGACTTGGGCCTTAGCGACAATAAAAGATGCAAGACTAGTTATTTATGTTATGTTTCTTTGATTGTCAAGACATTGTAACTACTTTAATCAATAAAACAATATTTCAATTTCCATGTGTTATGAAACAATGATTCTGTTACAACACTCCCCGACGTTTTTCCGCCACGTTTTGTTGTTCTACGTGGTCGGGGTGTGACATAGTTCATGTTCCATGAACATGATCTAGCATGGTTAGATGATGATCTATCCCACTACTAGCATCAAACAACATAAAATAATCACAACTAAACAAGTTTCATAAGTTTTACACCACTAGTTATTCTTTAACCAACTTATTTATCATTCTTTCAAGACTTTATATTTTGTCTTTGTGTGTTATCGAGTTTTAACCGTTAAATCTCTTATTAACCACCTTAAACATGAACAAGAGAGTGTTTAGAAGCACTTACAACTAGCTCGAGGCTAGGGAAGAATCAAAGCGTAAACAAGGTGGATAAAAGCAACGTAGAGAGGTTCTTGAGTTTCCGAAAGCACCGGGTCTCCTCGTATGTCACCTTGCACCTTGGGATGTATGTGGAATAGCTAGATCAAAACTTAAAGGTGATGGTGGGTGGGTAAGTGTTCTCGGCCGAACACTAGGAGGGGGAGAGAGATGAGAGCAAATTTTGTGTGAAGTGATTAGTGAATGGAAGTCTTAACTCTTAAGCAATTTTATAATCCACTTTGGTGTTTTTGTCCAACATATATTATGTCACCTAGATATTAGGCAAGTAAATAAAATAATCACAAGTTTGTGGAGGGTGTCCCCACATGGGGAAACCGATCGGATCATGGGGGGGGGGGTTATGGTTTGATTTGAATGGATAGTTAAGTGTTTAGTTTGTTTAGTTAGGTATCTAAATTAGTTACTAGTGTGTTATGTAATATAACGGGTGTTAGGGTGTTCGGGGACCCTAACTAGCTCAAAAAAGGAAAAGCAATGTCATTGACAATATTTTTGTGTTCCGGGTAAAGTTCGGTTGTTCGGTTGGATATTAATCCGTTAAAGTGCTAAATAAGCATTTAAAGTGTCTTTAATATTATTTTTAGTGACACAATGAATTCCCGACACTTTGGAAAGTGTCTAGTATTATTTTCCCATGTTTTTGCACTTTACTAGTTACATTACAAGCTGAATTTTGTAATAATGTGCAGAATTTTGTACTTAGAGTATGTTTTAGGCACACCCGGTCACTATAACTATCACCTAGTGATGCAGTTCTACAATCCTCACTTCCCTACACTCTCTACTAGTGTAGTAATCTATTCCCGGCTCATACTGGCCTCGGAGACAGTGTCTGTCTAGTGCTGGCTATGTCAGCATGTTACTGGGTTATCCGTATAGTGTGCTCACTGTGCTTTTGTGCATCAAGGTTGTCACTGATGTTTGTGTGTAAATAATAGAGTGACAGTACAGAATGTGATGCATGAGTATGTATGTATCAGAAATCAAGAAGCAGTTTAACCACAGTTGTAAGCAAGCACAGTAATTAAGCATTAATTAAATATTAATTTAATTCGTACGGATACCTGGTTTGGTGAGGGTTGTCACATTCTCCCCCCGTTAAAGAAATTTCGTCCCGAAATTTTAGGCTCTGCTTCTAGTTGCAGGGGTCTTAGGAAATAAATGGGGGTATTTCTCCTTCATACGGTCCTCACGTTCCCACGTGAATTCAGGCCCATGTCTTGCGTTCCATCGTACTTTGACGAGTTTGACGCTACTCCTGCGTGTTTTGTTAACTTTCCAATCCGTGACCTCGACGGGTTCTTCAGTGAAGTGGAGCGTGTCGTCGATATGAACTTCATCAACATGAATGATCACTGTCTCCTGTGTTGGACTCTTCCTCAAATTTGATACATGGAATGTATCGTGAACACCATTGAGTTCGGCAGGTAGGTCCTACTTGTAGGCTACAAGCCCAATCCTTTGCAGGATTCTGAAAGGGTGTTAGGATCGGAGGCTCTCATGATAGTGTTTGTTTGTTTGAAACGAATGATCAATGAATATGAAAACATGTTAAGTGCAGCGGAAATGAAAACAAACTTTTGTAAACACAATCAAAGGAGAAAATAGTTTGATAAACAATTGCTTCACATAGAGTCAAAAGATTTACAAATCAAAGCAAAAGATTACAGTCATGCTTACAAACTATACTCCCCCTCAGCCTGATGCCTCAAGGTTGGTTGCACACAAGATGAAAGGATTAGACATGAGGAGAAGAACCCGCTCAGTCAATCAAATGTAACAGTACAGGGTACTGTTACATTTATAGGCAAACCAAACTACTAAGGTATCTCAGCTGACGTCACCATGAAAGCGACGTCTAACAGCCTAACAACCTGTATCTATTGACCTTACACAACTACTGATGTCCTAACAACTGATTATAAATACAATACAAAACATGAGAAAACAACTGCTTCACGTTCCACTGTTGTAGCCTAAGCACTGATGCTCAACAACAACATCAGTGCTTTCTTCAAAGGTGATCAGTCCTTGAATGAGCAGTGTTTGTGTCTTCAGCAGCACTTGAGAGACAGCAGTAGATAGAGCGACAGAGTTTATCTTCAGCAGTCTTTAGGATTACATCAGCGTTTGGATCATCAGTTGTTCTTTTGAGCAGTACTTAAGGTTCATCAGCTGATAGATAACCACTGTCAAGGGGAGAGCAAAGTGTAAACTACTGTTTATTGTGAATCCTCTGTTGTGACCTGGTTTTGGCTTTACATTATCTGTTCCTCTGGTAGGGTTCAATCCCAACAATCTCCCCCTGGAACAGATAATGCCAAAACTCTTCATTATTTGTGGAAATCTTTATTGCCTCAACAACAGCTCCCTTATCTGACCTTTAAATTGTAATTCAAAGTCTAGGGCATCTGTATCTTCATCATCCCTGCTGAGTGGAAGATCAAGGAGATCCTGCAAATCTTCAAGACTCAGGCCAAGAGCTTGTTCCCTTGATATTTTCTCCACTCCTCCACCAGACCTGAGCAAAGTCAATACGCAGGTCTGTTTGTCAGTTTCCCACTTTTGTATTTTTGAGCCTGGTGGGTTTCTTGGGAGATGTTTATTTGCAGAAGTATTTGGAGAGGCTGGCCTATTCATGACTGGCTGAGCAGCGGTTGCAGATTGTTCCAATTCAAGATCTTCCTTTATCATTACTTCTGTGCCAGCTTTTACAATGGCATCTCCGGCTAAAAGATCTTGAATTGTTTCCATGCTAAACTGGTTTTTGCTCCTTCTTTTGTAGATGGCAGCACCAGCTGGAGCAGTGGTTCTTTTGACTTGCAGCTTTGGTGGTCTTTTTGAAACCGCTGCTTTGGAATAGTCAGGCTTTTGTGGAACTCTTGGATCTTTCTTTCTTAATTGTTCCAACTTTTTGTAAGTAGCCCTGACCACATCTTCTTTCCATCTAGCAACTTGTCTTTTGTTACCATAATCAGCTGCTACCAGCTCCTCTTTCATTCTCTTCAGCTCTTCCTGTTTGTCAGGTACATTCTTTCTAAATTTTGCCCAGTTAGGAGGAGTGTGAGTGACCTTCCTTTTTATCATGTCTTGAATTCTTGCAGCTTCATCTTCAAGCTCAGGAACAGTCCACTCTTTGTACATATATCTCTCTCCTTTGTACTTTTTGTGAGCCATGATGCTTTCAATGTAGTCTTTCTTCAGTGATTCGGCTGCTCTTTCAGAAATTTGTTGACTAACATTTTTTGCAAATTGCTCTAGGGATCTGACTTGTGTAAGCAGATATTGATAATTTCTTGAAATTTCTTTGTCAGACTTCCCTTGTGTGTTTCTTTTTGAGATATCCTCTGCTTGCTTGGCTTTGATATCCAAGTATTCATCAACATTTTTAGGCCAAGGATATCCCTTTATTGATGGCAACCTCCTTTTGGCAGGGTCATCCTCATAGTAGAAGGATTTTATTTCATCTCTAACAGCTGCTAGTTCAAGAGGAAATTGAACACCTGCAGGAGGTAAGGGCTTGTACATTGGTACTGAAGAGAGAGGAACAGGTTTTGGTATTGTGACAAGAGCTAAAGATTTTGAAGATGTTTGTGGTGGAGATGTGTCATCATCTTTTAAAATTAGCCTTCTCCTTTTTGGTTTAGGAGAGACTGATGATGTTTTGGATGGAACAGTGGTGGTGGATGTTGTGGCAGTGGATTGTGATTGACTAACAGCTGTTGAAACAACTGGTGTTTCAACCACTGTTGTCATTACAACAGATGTTATAACATCTGCTGTCTTCTGTTGTATGTCAGCAGGTGTTGTTTTTGGTGATGATGATGGTAAAGCAGTGGATGTTGTGTGTGTTGAAGTGGTGTGTGTTGATGGAACAACTGTTTGATAAGCAGTAGTTTTTGTAACTCCTGCTGCATCAGCTGTTTTGTATGGTGATTTTTTAGCAGACTTTGAACGTCTGATAGGAATGGATTTGGGTTGCCTTACTTTTCTAGTAGGCCTCTTCTTTTCCTCAATAGGATTTTCATGATCCCTTGACCCAGAAGTACCCTGTTCTGGATGATCCATTCTTTCCACCCTGGCTTTC
Organism: Helianthus tuberosus; assembly: GCA_030545235.1. Classification (NCBI taxonomy): domain Eukaryota; kingdom Viridiplantae; phylum Streptophyta; class Magnoliopsida; order Asterales; family Asteraceae; genus Helianthus; species Helianthus tuberosus. The sequence continues at coordinate 43,811,512 of CM060429.1, read as the reverse complement.
CTTTTGGCCTCTCTATCCCTTTTTACACTTGCAGCTGCTTCTGCTAGTGCATTTGTTGTCACATCAATTTTCTTGCTACCATCTGGCAAAGGGATCTTTTTGGTCATGTTTGAATTTTCTGGTTCAAGATAGAGACCATCCTCTATACCCTTCCTTTTCCACTCCTGAATTTTCTCCCCCTTTTTGGCATTATCTTCTGGGAGTTGATAAATGTAGCGGACTTTTGGAGGAGCAGTGCCAGTGGTGTGTAAGATCTGAGTTTTGAGAGCCTTTAAATCAGCCTGAGTGTTCTTGAACCTTGACTCCATTGCATTTCTCAGCTGTTGTACATGTTTTTCATGTTGCTGATCTGCTAATTGTGCTTGTTGTTGGAGAAAAGATTGAAATTGATTCTAGAGCTCATTTGTAGCAGGTGCCCTTTGTGGAGCAAGTGCTTGAGGTGGAACAGCAGTTGATTGTACCTTCTGAACTTGTAATACCTGTTGTAGCATATCTTTGAGTTCTGTAACAGAGTTATCAAGCTTTGCAATACGATCCGTCAATTTCTGGTACTTTAAACCATCACCCAAGTTAATGGGATCATCTGATTTCCCACTAGCAATGGTTTTATCAGTGGTAGATGTAGGGAATATACTCCAAACATTAACCACTGATGCCCCTTGTTCTTGGTACTGGGGTCTTCTTCCTTCAACACTTGACAACCTTTTGATGTTGCCAGTAGGATAAATAAATCCACTGGTGGTTGGCAGAGGTGCTATAAAAGGAATTGCCTCCAAGGAAGTCTTATGAATGTAACCACTGTCCAAATGTAACCCAGTGGGTGTAACAGTTGTAGTGGCTGCTTCACTTGGAATACCACCAAGAGTTACTTGTAACTCAAGGGGTGTAACCTCCTCAGGTTGTGTTGGTGGGTTAGCAAAGATTGATACATCAGACCCAGTCAGTTGTTGAGGTATATTCTCATTAATAGGTGATTGAGAAGGACTGGATAATGCCTGGTTCAAATCAATTGCATCCAACAGTGGTTTTATTGGTGAGGGAAATGTGGATGTGATGGTTTGTGTAGAAATAGGATGTGTCCTGGGCATTGGACTGTGGATGATAGAAACGAGTGTTTCCAGAGCATCATGATGTGGAGACCCTATTTGTACAACCTGTTCTTTTTGTGAAGAAACAGGAGGAGTTTCGGTTATGGTTTGAGATATTTGTACCAACTGCTGTGAGGAAGTAGCAGCAGTGGTTGCTTGTGACTTTTGTGTTGTCACTGGCAGGAGCTCTGGTATCTCATCCTCCAGAGATGCCTTTTTGAGGGGTTTGGTGGGTTTTCTGGATGTTTTCTTTTTGGTCTTTTTAGTGGTGGCAGGTGTGGGTTTCAAAGCAGTGGGAGTGCTGCTATGATCACCTGGAGCAGTGGGCTCAGCAGCTAACACCTGAGGAGCAGTTGTAACCGCTAAAGTCTGCTCAGATACCCCTGCTTTTGTTTTTATTGGTGCCATCATCCTTGAAAATGTTTCTTTTGTTATGCTTTTTATTTGACAATGAACACCTTGTTTGAGCAAATTTACATTTTTCTTTTCAAATTTTTGTTCAAAATAATAACTCAAAAATCTTGGAAAAAGTAAAAATGCTTTACTTTCAACGTTTTTCACCATGTCATTGAAAATCTCCTGGGAGTAGTTATAGTCTTTATTATTCAAAATAGCGTAACCCAGACTTTGAATTTTCAATGGTATTTCGTTGAAAGATGTTGTTTTATTTGAAACACACATCAAGAGTGTGTGAAATAAAAACCTGGGTGCAGATGGAAAATAACCCTTTTGTAGGGTATCTACCTTTGGTTCTTCTGCATAACCCCTTTTCACGAAATCAGTTTTCATCTCGACTTTTTCAAATGAGAGTTTACCTTCCTGATCGTTGAGATTAAAGACTTCGGAGATCGACTGTGGGGTTATTTGAACTGCTTTACCCTGTATCGAGGAGTTTATGGCTATGACTTTTCCGTCTTGTTTTTCAAGCGTCGCCTTTTTCCAAAACTCTCTCTGGGTTTGCAAATATATGGGAGCATTCACCGTCAACAAAGTTTTGTACTTTGATCCAGTTATTGCGTCAATGATGGTGTCAAAGGTGTGATTATCGGTAGGTTTTGTGAGTAAACCCAGATAATTGTGAGATTGTTTGAATGGTATTTCGATGGGTTCTTCGGCCGTTTGAGCGACCTCTTTGGAAGGCGATGGTGATTTGGGTTTTGATTTTGATTTTGTCATTGTTGCGGAGAATAACGAAGGAAGATTTTGGAGATTTTGAGAAGGAGGGTTGGAAACTGCTATGAGAAGAGAATTTTTGGAATTCAATTCGACAGTGTAAAACCCTGTTTGGGGTTTAGGGCAGGGTTTTATTTAAAAATGATCGCTGATGTGGCAGCGGTTATTAAGATCTGAGGGCTAAAAACTGACCACGTGTCAAACACTGATGAAACGGATGAAGTATGGAGAACAGTTGTTTTCAGAGCCACTGACGTATCAATCATTAGTGGTTACAACGGTAAAAAATTTTGGCAGTGGATGATTTTAACTATCAGTAGATAGCATATCAGTGGATAAAACACTAATTTTGAGCATCAGTGCTTTTCAAGAAAAATGAGGGATCAGTGGTTTACTTTCAGCAGTGGACAGTGTTTAGTGATCAGACGTTGAAATAAAACAGTGGTTAGGGTAAATGGTATAATTCTGAAGGACAGGTGTTTCAGCAACAGTTTTGAGGATTTTCATTCAAGGTTTTGCCACATGTCAATTTTGAAAGACAGTGGATTAGTACCCCAGATGATGAAAACTTTTTACTAAGGCCACTTATTTTCGTTAAGTATTCAATTAACACATGAGTACCCTAGTATTTTAAGCACAGTTTGCAATCAACCTTTGATAAAAATTTAGGAGCAAACCTGAGTATGACATGATCATGACATATGTACCATTTTCTTTTGACCCATTTATGAGGACACTAATACCATAAAAATGAGGTATTACATCCTGACAGGAGCTGAAACTATTGCCAACAAAAACAAGCATAAGTTCCATATATATTATTCCAAAAAAAATGAATAATATATCCTGATTATTTGAGAAAATCCTTTGAACAACAAAAAAATAGTTAAAGGATTTTTCTGAGAATAGTATCAAAAAGGATCTGGTATAAATTCAATAGAGTATATAATCATATCATACATAAGTTTTTGAAAATGGTCAGTGGTCACCAGTGGAAAGAACTTTTGGATGCATTTTGACCACTGTTTGGAACCATTTTCTTTGACAATCGATTGCAAACTTGAGGACATATGGAGAAAAATTTTTGAACATTTGTCTAGTCCTCTTTGGAGTTCATTTACTGGAATCAAAACCTTTTTCTGAACAGATAAATGCACATAGTTGCTCAATTACCATTATTACCCTAAACTTTGACTCATAAGTGTTTTATGTTTATACTCTTTTCTTTTGACTTCAAAAGTTTTGAGATAAACACACTTCTGAGTATTTGTGAATATGATTTAATCGAGAGACTTGATCATGTTTTCACAAGTTTTTCATCCAATCTCACATTACATATGATGCGGACTATGTTGACCCTTGTTTTGAGAGACTTGATCATGTTTTCACAAGTTTTTCATCCAATCTCACATTACATATGATGCGGACTATGTTGACCCTTGTTTTCTTAATGTATTTGAACATAATTGATTTTGTCCTTTTTAGGAACTCAACCTGTTTTCAACACATAAGATCTAAATAACTAAAGTTTTAATTTCCCTCTATTAGTGTTAACAAAACAACAATGCTTTTATGAACATAGGTTTTGTTAATCTGAGGTTTGTACTTTAGTATTTAATGAAAACATCACAAATATCAAGACAACAGTTGAAATCAATATTGAAAAATATAAAACGATCCCATAATTTGACAAATATGTTCACAGATCTGAAAGCTATGGGTGACTTTTGCATGATATCACCTGTTGTGTGAAATTTGTGTGTTATATGACATCTTGGTTAATTTACAGAGATTTTGAATAACCATTTTGAACATGATTTAATAGATACTCTGTTTTTCAACAAAATACAACCAACCTTAGTATCAATGAATTTTGAGCCGAACTGTTATGTCAAATTGATTGTTAGATCGAATTTGACTGTCCAAGCTCTGATACCAATTGTTAGGATCGGAGGCTCTCATGATAGTGTTTGTTTGTTTGAAACGAATGATCAATGAATATGAAAACATGTTAAGTGCAGCGGAAATGAAAACAAACTTTTGTAAACACAATCAAAGGAGAAAATAGTTTGATAAACAATTGCTTCACATAGAGTCAAAAGATTTACAAATCAAAGCAAAAGATTACAGTCATGCTTACAAACTATACTCCCCCTCAGCCTGATGCCTCAAGGTTGGTTGCACACAAGATGAAAGGATTAGACATGAGGAGAAGAACCCGCTCAGTCAATCAAATGTAACAGTACAGGGTACTGTTACATTTATAGGCAAACCAAACTACTAAGGTATCTCAGCTGACGTCACCATGAAAGCGACGTCTAACAGCCTAACAACCTGTATCTACTGACCTTACACAACTACTGATGTCCTAACAACTGATTATAAATACAATACAAAACATGAGAAAACAACTGCTTCACGTTCCACTGTTGTAGCCTAAGCACTGATGCTCAACAACAACATCAGTGCTTTCTTCAAAGGTGATCAGTCCTTGAATGAGCAGTGTTTGTGTCTTCAGCAGCACTTGAGAGACAGCAGTAGATAGAGCGACAGAGTTTATCTTCAGCAGTCTTTAGGATTACATCAGCGTTTGGATCATCAGTTGTTCTTTTGAGCAGTACTTAAGGTTCATCAGCTGATAGATAACCACTGTCAAGGGGAGAGCAAAGTGTAAACTACTGTTTATTGTGAATCCTCTGTTGTGACCTGGTTTTGGCTTTACATTATCTGTTCCTCTGGTAGGGTTCAATTCCAACAAAGGGCCAATGTAACGTGGATTCAATTTCCCACGCTTTCCGAAGCGTGCCACACCCTTCCAGGGTGAGACTTTTAATAAAACCATATCTCCAACTTGAAATTCCAAAGGCTTACTCTTTGGATCTGCATAGGCTTTCTGCCTGTCGCGAGCTGCCTCGATGCGCTTTCGAATTTGTGCAATCTTGTCTGTTGTCTCTTGGACTATTTCAGGACCAACGAGTTGTCTATCTCCTGCATCAGCCCAGCATAAGGGTGATCGACATTTGCGTCCATAAAGCTCTTCAAATGGCGTGGCTCCAATGCTTGTGTGGTAGCTGTTGTTGTATGAAAATTCGACCAACGGTAAATGATTATCCCAACTACCACCTAAGTCCATTACACATGCTCTCAGCATATCCTCCAAAGTATATATAGTTCGTTCACTTTGTCCATCAGTTTGCGAATGAAATGCAGTGCTCAGATCTAACTGTGAGCCAAAAGCTTCTTGGAAGGATTGCCAAATCCTTGATATGAAGCGTCCATCTCTATCAGAGATGATCGAGAGAGGCACTCCATGACGTGCAACAATCTCTCGCATGTATATTTCCACAAGTTTACTGGTGTTGTCCTTTTCTTTGATCGGCAAGAAGTGCGCGGATTTCGTTAACCGGTCCACTATTACCCAAATAGTGTCATGACCTCTGGGCGTCTTGGGCAGTTTGGTTATGAAATCCATTGAAATCTGTTCCCATTTCCACTTGGGAATTTCAGGTTGTTGCAGAAGTCCTGAAGGCTTCTGGTATTCAGCTTTCACCTTGGCGCATGTTAAGCACTTGCTAACATATACAGCAACATTGCCTTTCATCCTAGGCCACCAATAAAAATCCTTGAGATCTTGGTACATCTTATCCGCTCCTGGGTGAATTGAGTACCGAGATTTGTGAGCTTCATCAAAAATAACCTTTCTCAAACCACCAAACAGAGGAACCCAAATCCGTTTTATGAAGCATAAAGTCCCTTCCTCGTTTGGTATCAACTGCTTCTCCATCCCACGGAGATACTCATCTGCAATGTTCCTTTCTTTCAAAGCTTCTCTCTGCGCGGCACGAATGCGTAGAGAGAGATTTGTCTGGACAATCATCTCCAAAGCCCTAACCCTTATGGGCTTGATCCTTTCTTTTCGACTTAGGGCGTCGGCAACCACATTCGCCTTCCTTGGATGATACTTGATCTCGCAGTCATAATCGTTCAATAATTCGACCCAATGTCTTTGTCTCATATTCAACTCCTTCTGGTCGAATATGTGCTGCAAACTCTTATGATCCGTAAAAATTGTACACTTTGTACCATACAAATAATGTCTCCAGATTTTCAGCGCAAATACCACTGCGCCTAGCTCCAAATCATGCGTGGTATAGTTCTTTTCGTGAACTTTCAATTGGCGTGAAGCGTAAGCTATAACTTTCTGGTGTTGCATCAACACGCAACCCAATCCTTGATGCGAGGCGTCATAGTATACCACGAAATCATCAGTTCCTTCTGGTAGCGCTAAGATCGGCGTATTGCAAAGCTTGTTCTTCAATAACTGAAACGCTTCTTCTTGTTTGTCGCTCCAGTCAAACTTCTTGTCTTTCTGTGTGAGCGCGGTCAGAGGTTGAGCGATTTTAGAAAAATCCTCAATGAACCTTCGATAATAACCAGCCAAACCTAAGAACTGTCGAATCTCAGTTGGCGTCTTTGGAGTCTCCCAACTCTTGATCGCCTCGATCTTTGTTGGATCCACATGGATTCCATTTCCATTTACCACATGTCCAAGAAACTGGACTTCACGCAGTCAGAACTCGCACTTCGAGAACTTGGCGTATAATTTTTCCTTCTTGAGTAGCTCTAGAATAGCTCTTAGGTGCTGTTCATGCTCGTCCTTCGTCTTCGAGTAAATCAAAATGTCATCGATGAACACGATCATAAACTTGTCCAAGTACAGCTTGCAGACTCGGTTCATTAGGTCCATGAAAACTGCAGATGCGTTCGTCAGTCCAAATGGCATAACTAGGAACTCGTAATGTCCATAACGAGTCCTAAAGGCCGTTTTCGGGATACTTTCCTCTTGTATCCTTAGTTGATGGTATCCAGATCGAAGATCGATCTTTGAATAAAAGCTCGAACCTTATAGCTGATCAAATAGGTCATCGATTCTCGGGAGAGGATATCTGTTCTTGATAGTTAACTTATTAAGCTCGTGGTAGTCTATGCACATACGGAAACTACCGTCCTTCTTTTTAACAAACAGAACCAGAGCTCCCCAGGGTGAGAAGCTTGGTCTGATGAATCCTTTGTCCAAAAGCTCCTGGAGTTGTGTCGACAATTCCTGCATCTCTGATGGCGCAAGTCTATAGGGTGCCTTGGCTACAGGCGCGGTGCCTGGAACCAAATCAATGTGGAACTCAACTTGCCTTTGAGGCGGTAATCCTGGCAAGTCTTCTTGAAAGACTTCCGGATATTCCTTGACGACTGGAATGTCTTCAATCTTTGGTTCAGCAACTTCCTTATCCACGATGTGTGCTAAGAATGCAACACATCCCTTCTTCAAGCACTTTCTAGCTTTTAAGCAGCTAATAATTCTTAGTGGTGTATCATGCTTCTCTCCGTGCACTATGATCGTTTCTTCATCCGTCAGTGGGATGCGGATGGTCTTCTCATGGCAAACGATCTCAGCTTTGTTACTCGTTAGCCAATCCATTCCCACTACCACATCAAAGCTTCCCAACTCGACAGGTAGTAAGTCTAGCGTAAACTCGTGCCCTCCTAGTTCAATCACACATCCTCAGACAACTTCACTGGTCTCAACTAGTTTTCCATTTGCTAATTCGATGGAGTACGGAACGTCTAACTTACTAGGCGTCAACCCAAGTATATTCTTAAATTCTAGTGACACGAAACTATAATCCACACCAGTATCAAACAGAATAGATGCAAAGCGTTGGTTTACAGGGAATGTATCAGTAACAACGTTTGGATCTTGGCGCGCTTCCCTTGCACCGATGTTAAACACTCTTCCACGGGCTTGATTCAATGTTGGGCAGTCCCTCTTAAAGTGCCCAATGTCACCGCAGTTAAAACAACCCAATTTTTTACCATTACCTCCACCGTTCCCCGCTTGATTGTTGTTTTGATTTCGATTCGCGTCCCCAGCTTGATTTGCATTGTTCCCTCGATTTCCATTGCCTCCATTATTCGCTTGTGGACGATTTCCATTACCACCACGATTATTGTTCTTAGTACCAAAACCTCCTTGGCCTCCCCGGCCAGCACTAGCCCAACAAGAATCCTTCAAGTGGCCAACTTTTTCACAAGCTTCACATACTTTTGGCCCACACCGGCCAGAATGATGACGTTGGCAGGAGTTACACTTGGGCAGTGAACCCATATAGCCTTTTCCTTTCTTCCCAGCACCGGTTGCAGCTTGGACCGGTGTGCTTGATTCTCCTTTCTTGCCAACACCGCTAGTTCCCTGCTTGAAGTTCGAGAATTTCCTCTTATTCTCACCAGACGACTCTACGTGAGTCTCTTTCTTCTTTGGCTCAACATTCGAAAACTTGTTTAGGCGGATAGCCTCCCAGTAAGAGCCACGCTCAGATCGATGGCCTCTGTGATTGTCGCCGGCTTGGAAGTAGTGACCATACTCATGATCTGTGGAGCTAAACCCCAAATAAAGCGCTCGATTCGCTTGGATTCCGGTGCAACCATATAAGGTACCACATGAGACAGGTCGTGGAATCTCTGAACGTACTCAGCAATCTTGGGTCCTTCCATTTTCAAATGCCAGAATTCAGTTTCCAACTTCTGAATCTCCGCACGTGAGCAGTACTTTCTTCGCATGAGCTCCTTTAGCTCATTCCATGTCATTGCGTAAGCTGCGGCTTCGCCAAGAGTTTGCACTTGTAAGTTCCACCAGGACAGGGCTCCGTCCAAAAATAGCCCAGAAATGTAAGTCACTTGTTGGTCTGGAGCACACTTGCTCATTCGAAGAACAGACTCCGTCTTTTCGGCCCATCTTACAAAAGCAACAGCACCTCCGGTGTCGTCGAAGTTTACGGGCTTGCAGTCAAGGAACTGCTTGTAAGTGCACCCTACACATACGTTAGAATATGCAAATGGTATTAGCGGACGTGCTAAAGATATCCAGATGTATCGTAGTATGTCTCAACGACTTAACATTACCATGTGGTGGGTTGTTATTGTCGTTGTTGTTCGAATTACTTCCGCTTGTTCCTCCTTGTGAGGCTGCATACTGCGCAATGGCGGCAGCAATGATTCCCTGAAGTTCTGCCTCGCTGGTAGGCATACGCATCTTGCGTCTTGGGGGCATCTTCTAAAAGATGATCGCGTTGGTCAGGTCATAGTAAGTAAATGAATCATACGTATTCCATTTATCAGACACATAACACCTCATGTTACAAATAAATCAAACACATAACATCGCATATAATGAGAATACTGCGATTGCGCTGTCATAGATCAAGACCACAATGTAAAGTTTACAAGTTCATAACTGTATCATCAATGACTATGGGCCACATCGCCCTAGTCCAAACTATCAAATCAGTAACATCAACAACCAATTTACAAAACATCAAAAGTCATAATCGTCCAAAATACGGTCTCCAAAAACTGTGTAGTCTGCACAATCGCGGTCATCTCACCAAAAGTCTACCTGCGTCGAATCAAAATGGCCTATGCTGATGGCGGCGGAGGAGGGGGGAAACGAGAAAAGAGTAGACGTCGCATATGTAGCCAATCCTCCTCCATAGCACGATGAGCGCGCAATAAGTATGCTATCTGCTGCTCGGGAGTCCAAAAGCGAGCGGCAGAGTCAGGTGAAAGTGGACGTGGAGGATGAGGTGCTGAAAATGGTGATCGACAATGATGATGAGGATGCGGAGCTGACTCCAAAACCTGAATACGACGCGTCAAAGTGTCCTACTGTACCATCAAAGAAACAAGGATGTCCTCGGTAAAAGACCCAACATAGTATGGGTGGTAAGGATCAGACAGTGGCATAATGGGGGGCGTAGTCCAGAGGAAAGGCTCACCAGATGGAGCGAAGGATGGCACAGTAATTGGTGCAACAGTGGGAACAACAATATGATGAGAAATCTGAGGTACAAACTGGTCTCCTGCTGTCATGAAAGGCGTATGACCAAACGGCTGTCGTGAGGAACCCTCCCCAGGTCGTGGTGGAGGTATGTCCTGAAGAAACGTGATAGGTAAGTCGGTGCGACGAGCATCCGTGGTATGTGTGGGAAACAAAGGGACATCAATAGGGGCTGAAACAGGGGCTGAAACGGGGGCTACAGGGGGTGTAACAGGGAACACGAAAGGTGGGTAATCATCTATCCACCCGTTGCGGGTGTGAGCGTATCATGGATCAATATGGGTCGCAAAAGGGGCGCGGTCGGACATCACCGGCATAGGGTCAAGAAATGGTGCAACGACAGGATCCTCCATCAAAAGTGGAGCGTCAACAGGAACGTCAGCAATATGATCGTCAGCAGGTATGTCATCAACAAAAGGAGCAACAGCAGGTGCATCGGCATGAACAGGGTCATGCTCAAATGCAGGGTCAGGAGCAACGACTGGCTCAGGGGCCACAGCAGGCTCCGGATCAACAAACTCCATATCAAAATCAGCTGGATCAGCAAACAAAGGATCGACAGGGGCTACAGGATCCTCTAGGGGCTGGTCTAAGTGAATGAACTCAATATCCTGGTCAGGATCAAAACCAGGGGGAAAAACAGGATCATCATCAACATCGTGATCGAACTCAAAGTCATGTGCAGGTGCAGCTGATAACGCCATGTCTGGGTTCGTGTGAGTGGTGCTGCACTCCCTGTGTGTGCAAAGATGCGGACGCCACAGACTCAAATGAGTCTGGGAAAGGTGAATGAACAGGAGCCTCCTCTGTAGAAGCGTCAGCAATGAGTAGGATATCATCAGCAGCAATAGGGGCCTCACCCTCAAGGTCATCCTCAAGTGGGTCCTCCTCAAATAAATCGACATCGTCGTCAGAAACCTCAGCAAATGGCATATCTATCACCGGATAAACAGCAAGGGGTATAGGAGCAGGGATCACCGCGAGTGGTAAATCCCCAGCGAGATGGCCATCAGCAGGCTCGGCTACGACGTCAGGCAGCGCAAAGGGCTGGAAGTCGTCATCGTCCGTGCTAGTAGTATCGGAAGTGTGGACCTCGTGCTCCGATGAAACTATGTCATCTGATACTATCGCCATAGGGTCCAGAGTGTCGGAAACTCCAATGTCTGATGAAGAAGGCATGATGTCTGTAACTTAAACACACATATGCACAAACAATCAATCATATAATCAAATAAACATGTTAGTCACCAATAAGCAATCAAGTAATCATCCTAGTCTTCCCTAGACTATCCTCTCAGTCTCCCCGACTAAACTCCCTCAGTCTCCCCGACTGAACTCTCTTAGTCTCCCCGACTAAACTCCCTCAGTCTCCCCGATTGAATTCCCTCAGTCTCCCCGACTGAATTTTAAATCTTTGAATAAGTGTATTGTGCTTCTTGTTAAAATGTTTGTGCCCTGGATCTGGATGTTTAGTGTATGCAATGTAAAAATGTTTTCGTGAGAGCCCTAGTGATCATAGTCTAGACTCGAGAAGGAATCCTAGTTCGCTATGATCAAAGCTCTGATACCAAGCTGTCACACCCTGGCTTTACGGAAGCGTGGGTTTATTTGGTGTGACTTCTTAATACTATAGCTTAATCACAACAAAGCTATATGAAAGTAAAACCGTGATAATCATCCATTACTTCAAGTTATAAAAACAACATACCACAACATTGTTTTAAAGCGTTGACACATGCATCGAGTTTAAAACACAACTAAATAAAATCTTGTTCGAAAGACACAACCACAGACATGAAATAAACACAGCTTAAGACTTGTGACTCGTCCAGGAAGAAGTCACAACCCCTAAACTTGGATGACATCACCCTTCTTACGCAGCTTGAAAACATAGCATACCTCGCCAGATCCTTAATTCCCTGAAATACATGTAAGTTGAAAAATCAACAAAAATGTTGAGCGAGTTCATGTGAAAGTGAGTATGTAAAACCTTTGTAAGTAGAAAATCCCTGGTATGTAGCAAATAAGGAAATAAAGAGATCACCAATGGTTTGCAAGGCCATTGATATGTGTGAAGTGCAGTAGGAAGACTCAAACCTAGCAGATTTTTGCGTCGGGTACAAAGTCACCCCAAGGTCCGTTCTGTTGGGCCTGGAGTTGGGCTCACTACACCCAGATAGATCTATCGCTACTGACCCTCGGTCCTACAATGAGGATTAATGGCCTCCAGTTTCAGCCTACTCACTCACATGATCTAAGTAGTAACCCTCCTTACGCTAACCATACCATGTAAAAAGTATTCGTAATCATAGTAACATGTATTTCACCCCCGAAGTATAAAATTGAAAACAGTTAAAAGAAAAGGAGGAGCATGAACTCACAGAAGTGCGTCTCGAAATAGTAAATCCCAATCAACCTGCTGCGTGACGACCTACACGTACTAACTTCTATTAGACGGACGGACGGCCGTGCCTTGGCTTAAGGTTTAACGTTTTTGGGAAATAGTTAGGCAACTATTTCGTATTTCCACTTCTTAATTATTTAATAATTATATTCCTTCCCAAGGATGGGGGTTTTAATACATGTGCGTTTTTGTAATTCCAAAAATATATTATTAAGTCTCACTTAATAAAATATATTTTTATTCACTTGTCTAAAATATTCTATCTCCAAAATATACATATTTCTCCCAGAAAATATTATATTTTATTCCATATAATTTCCAAAATATTACTTTTATCAAAATACGCATTTAAGAGTATTTTTCCGAAAATACATAAGTTACATTTAAAGTTCGGGTGGTAATAATAATACCGGTGCAACTTAAATATTTATTTGTGAAGGCGTTGGTATTATTTTGGAGTCGTTATTTTTTAGTGTATACGAGTTATATTATTTTTACCCTAAAAATAATAGATGTGTAGTTCACAAAATAATCATAAAATCACACAAGCGTTTTACTATGAAATATATATTCTAAATATATATTTAACAAGTTTTATTTACGAAAATCCACCTCCGAATACTTGGTTATTTTATAATAAAAATCATGGCGAAGTTTGTTTGGAAAACAAGTCAAAAATATATTTATAAACACTTGTCACCAAAAATATTCTAAGTGTTATTTTCTGGAAAAATTTCGCCAGAGTTTCCTCTGTAACTGGAGGTGGCCACGCTTACTAGCGTATCATTTTCTTTTCAAAATTCAATCAACAATTTTCCAATCATCAATATACAATATTCAATCATGAAACTAGTAAAAAATAAGCATAATTCGCAAAAACATGAACTTGTAAGTTGTGTAAAAGTATGTAGTAACTTCCCAACATATTTAGTAGATCTTTCCATAAAATCAGTTTCTTGGAACTTTATTTTTAAAGAAAATGTAACTTTACAACTTCTAGTCCATATTTACGAAAATATTTCTTTGTCAAACTTTATTGTCGCACAAGTGTTTACACACTTGCTTAATCACTAAAATGCTTTTAGTTTAGGTAAGATCCGGTTTTTAAACAAGACTTGTATCTTTTACTAGGTTCTTCCGAAAAACCACTTGTAGATCTTTAGATCTACTAGTTTAGAACTCTATTTTACAAGAAAAATCACTTTTACACATGTTCATGTTTTGTTAGTGGAAGAGTTCATCATCTTGTAATTTTCACACTTAACAAACTACTAGTTCATGTTCCATGAACATAATCTAGCATGGTTAGATGATGATCTATCCCACTACTAGCATCAAACAACATAAAATAATCACAACTAAACAAGTTTCATAAGATTTACACCACTAGTTATTCTTTAACCAACTTATTTATCATTCTTTCAAGACTTTATGTTTTGTCTTTGTGTGTTCTCGAGTTTTAACTGTTAAATCTCTTATTAACCACCTTAAACATGAACAAGAGAGTGTTTAGAAGCACTTACAACTAGCTCGAGGCTAGGGAAGAATCAAAGCGTAAACAAGGTGGATAAAAGCAACGTAGAGAGGTTCTTGAGTTTCCGAAAGCACCGGGTCTCCTCGTATGTCACCTTGCACCTTGGGATGTATGTAGAATAGCTAGATCAAAACTTGAAGGTGATGGTGGGTGGGTAAGTGTTCTCGACCGAACACTAGGAGAGGGAGAGAGATGAGAGCAAATTTTGTGTGAAGTGATTAGTGAATGGAAGTCTTAACTCTTAAGCAATTTTATAATCCACTTTGGTGTTTTAAGCATTAATTAAATATTAATTTAATTCGTACGGATACCTGGTTTGGTGAGGGTTGTCACAATCGTAAAATCTTGTCTTGGGTTAACAGCTTTTTCCGCATAATGAGCCACATCAAGAAAGCATGCTTAGGAATACATTTAGAAAACCAAACAATATCCACCCAAGCTACCTCAGTACCATTCGTTCAAACCGATTGCCAAGCCACAGAGGACGAAAAATCAAGCATTTTATTATCAGATTTCCAATAGAATTTGTCTTGGATCTCTTCCACCAAAACCTGCTGAGAAATTCCATTCAGAATAGGGTATAACCGGAGCCATTCCTCAGGCCAGCGCCATCTACCATCGTCCCATATATCCTTTACTTTTGTTTTGAGATTAAACCCAACATTTGAAATAGTCCGAGAAGATAAAAAACTTTTAAGCGAACCCACTTCATTCCATTTGTCATACCAAGCAGAATTTTTTTCTCCATTACCCACCTTAGCCCAAACATACGGCTGAATAATAGAGCGGACCTGGAGGATTTTACGCCAGCTCCACGAACAATTATTCGGAATTTGGCAGTCCCAGAAGTTCCTGTCTTTCAAACGATAAGTATGTATCCACGCAACCCATAACGACTCTCTATGACTCACAATACTCCAAGCATTCGACGCCATAAGAGCTATATTCATCTCACTGATCCGCCGAATTCCAAGACCCCCTTCATACTTTGGCATACAAATAGCATCCCACGACACTTTGGCTTTACCTTTAGCCATCGGCCCTTGACACCATAAAAAATCTCTCATCTTAGCTTCAAGCTCCTTAATGATCCGTGCTGGTAATATGAACACCAACGACCAGTAAACATGCATAGCCGAGAGAACAGAGATAACGAGTTGCAACCGACCCCCAAAAGAAAGATAACGATTTTTCCAGCTGGAAATTCGGTCAGACATCCGTTCCACAAGAACACAACAGTCCGCATATCTAAGCCTCGAAGATATTAATGGGACACCCAAGTACTTAACTGGAAGCACTCCTTCAGTAAACGGCATATGGCTTAGAATAAGAGCTTTTACATGATCAGGAACATTGCAAAAATAAACAATACTTTTAGCAATACTTGGCTTCAAACCTGACATCTTCGTAAAATTATTCAAGGAATCCATAATACACTTCACGGGCCCAAACTCTCCTCTAGTAAATATGAACAGATCATCAGCAAAGCAAAGATTTATAATCTTTTGCTTTTCACACTTGTTATGAAATCTGAACGACGAGTCAATCCGCATAGTTTGCTGAAGAACAAGAGTAAGTATCTCCATTACTAGAGTAAAAAGATAAGGCGACAAAGGGTCACCCTGCCTCAACCCACTTTTACCTTTAAAATAACCATGGAGATTGCCATTTACAGCTATCGAAAAAGAAGATGTGGAAATACATGTCTTTATCCAATGAACCATCTTCGGATGAAAACGAAAACCACAAAGGAACTTCTCAAGAAACTCCCAATTGACCGTGTCATACGCTTTTTGTATGTCTATTTTAAATGCACATCTAGGAGGCCCCACATTCCTATGATAGTTATGCATTAATTCCTGGGTTAATAATATATTGTCAATTATCTTCCTTCCTGGAACAAACACAGACTGATTTATGTTTACAATCATACTAAGGTAATCCTTAATTCGATTAGCCATTATCTTACTTATGCATTTGTAAACAACATTGCAACAGGAAATCGGTCTGTATTCCGTAATAAGAGACGGCGTGGCCTGTCACACCCCCAAAATACCACATGCGAAAACCCCCGCAAGGCGTGTGACGAACCAGGATCTAGCCACCAATCACATTGAACTCATAGATATATTTAAATAAAACTTTCATTCATTACTATTAAGTGTTACAGCGTTACAAATATTTCACAGTATACAGCGGAAGCATAATTCATTCGTTAAGTGTTTATAAACCATATGTAAAAACCATTAGTCTTGTGTTGCGATTCCATGTATCTCGACCCATGACCACTCCAGCCTCCCAGACAGCAAGTTCCAACAATATACACCTAAAGACCTGCAAGGCATGTAACAACGAATCAACAAGAAAGTTGAGCGAATTCACAGTTGGTGGTCCAGTTTAAAGTTGTTTCAAAAACCATACGTTCATTCGAAAACCAGTAGTTAATTAGTTCCTTGTTTCCCAAACCATATCCATAACCAGTGGGGGCTTCCCCATGTGAACCACTAGACCCGTTTACCATATCGACCACTGACTGAAGTAAGTTGGTGCCCTAACGTCAATGTCTATCATCATTGACTAGTGCCCAGATCCATTAATTCACGCCCGTCCTCTGCGGCACGGTGTGAGGCTTGTCTAACCTAAATAGCGCTATCTAACTAATGACCCGCTCGTCATTGGCCCGGCGATTAAGTCGATATAAAATGAGGGACTTCATGATAGAGATTTTTGGTCTAGTATCTGTGTTGTCACCCTTCAATAAAGAGGGTGTGTACGAAATCCCCAAACTAGGAGATTACGCAGGTTCCAATCCAATCCTTATCGCATGTTATCACCCTTCAATAAAGAGGGTGTGTACGTGTTCCAAACCAGGAGATCACGCAGTTTCAGTTTAAATCCTTTACCCATTCCCAACCCTTGGGAATCCCATGCCTTGTGGAAAGTGTGAACTCACCTTTGTTTTGCTCGGTAGATAAAGCATTTGTCCTAAGTTGGTCAACCACATCCTATTAGGGTTATCATATATTAGGACGGTATACATGTAATCACATATAAGCTACACGTATCTAACACGTATTTGTCAAGTAGTGTACAAGTATTAGTTATTTATAACATAATAACCATACAATCAGTCAATAATAAGGGGACAATATGTTGTGTGCAACTACTAAGGCATTTGGGCTATCTAAATGTGCGGCCCAATAGATACGGTCCAAACATATAGACGGTGCGGCCCACTTGTCAAGTGTGCGGTCCACACGAAAGTGTGCGACTTAGCTTTATCATGAAACACAAACAATTCAACTTATACCTATACTTATCTAAATTATTCATCATAATTTAGCATTTACCCTAGCATTATAACATTCCTTATTTTATACACGAATCAAACAGTTTACATCAATTTATCTTTATCCTAAATCATTATCGGCAATTCATATCATGAATTCATGGCATGCATATAAGGTCTCCAAATCAATGAGTTTACAAACATACATAGTTTGAAATCAAATACTTATTATTTCACAAAACAAGATGTAAAATAATACTAAAATAACAAACATAATAATACTAAAATAATTATTTCATTCTTTAATTCGATTCACCACCACTATCAAATATGTATCAAGTTTAGAATCACATAACACAAGTCAACCAATCATTTATACCAAACAGTTAACAAACGCAAATAGTCAACCAAATCCATAATAGACACACATATATAATCACAATGGTTTCGAGCATTTTAGAACCTTATGTATTCATAAAACACACAAACAGCCAACTATCACCAAGATCAAAACACAAAATATAAACAAACTGACCGAAGGTTTGTACTGATGGTTGTGGGTGTGACCCGAGACTTCCGAGCATGAATCTGAGAAGAAAATAATCTGCTGACTTGTTTACCGAACTTAACCCGAATCATGACTTGCCCCGAATCTGACCACCACCACCGTCGTGACCTGCCGGAACACCACCTCCATTGTCGTCTTCAACATCACCAGCTGAGAAAATCACGGCTGTCGTGACCGTCACCAGCCGTTGCCGGAATCCCGCTGGCACCGTCTCCCTCTCACTGCTCTTTCTTAAAAACGAGGTGGGTGTGGGTATCGTCGGAGTGTCAGCGTCGGACGCCGGAATGGAGAGGGAATATGAGAGTGAGTGTGTGTACGAAGGATTTGGGGATTGGGGGTGCTAGTCGGAGAACAAAGGGGAGCTGGGGGGGGTTGTGCGACGCCGGAAATCATGGCCGGCACCGGCTCTGGTCGCCAGAATCGAGAGAGGGGGAAGAGATGAAAGGGTGTCGGCTGCATGAATGGTATTAGGGTTTATTATTAAAATGTGGGTGGGGGTTTAAGTCTGTATATATATATTGTAGGGTTTAGGGGTTTAGGTAGGTTGGGTTGGGTTGGGTCTGGTCTGGTCTGGTCTGGCCTAAATGCGTGAACTCATTAAATATATTTGTGTTTCGCTCAAACGGACTGGCCCGGTAAATTAGTACTGAAATATAACTGTAAATAAATACGTATGTATATGTATGTGTTACGTTATTTTATATTTTGGTTTGGGTTATCGGTCAAACGGTACGGTTTCTCTTGACGCAGGGTATTTATTTATTAAATGATAATAATAACAATAATAATAAAACCGGATATTACTAAAATACCCTTTTTTCGACGGTGAGAGTACGGGTTGTCACATGGCAACCTTTGGAACCAAAGCAATAATCGTATGATTCAACTCCTGAAGAAGCTTCCCCTCTTCAAAGAAATCTTGGACCGCTTTAATCACATCATCCCCAATAACACTCCATGCTTTCTTGAAAAACGCTGAAGTATAGCCATCAGGCCCCGGAGCCTTGTTATCCCCAATAGAAAAAATAGCATTTTTTATTTCCTCTCTATGCACTGGCCGAACCATATAATCCGCAGACATATCATCAAGCGTGTGTGTAAACAAGTCTGGAGATGGATGAACATCCATAACTTCGTTTATACCCAGAAAATTTCCAAAGTGATTCACAAATGCATTCGGGACTTCACCTCCTTCATACAAAACACCATTATTATCTTTTATCATATAGATTTTGTTACGATGATTTTTACACTTTAGGGATATATGAAAAAAGGATGTATTAGCATCACCTTCCGTCAACCATTGAACATTTGATTTCTGTTTTAAAAATCTTTCCTCATCAAGACTGGCCTCTTGAAACTCTTGGATACATTTAGATTCATTAACTCGGAGATTCACATCCAACGGATCTAAGTCAATCGCTTTCTGAATGTCATCCAGCTTATTCCGCAGATACTCAACTTTTTTGTGCAAATTACCCTGCTGATGTAATAATGGACGCATAGGACTCTTCAACAAACGCAACTTTTTGACAACCTGGAACTGCTTCACCCCGCTAACTTGAGTCTCCCAATTGTTCTTTACAATCTGCAAAAAATCTGGTTTGTGCACCAGAAAGTTTGCAAACTTAAACGGTTGGGGTCTACATCTATTCATATTCGGGATTTTCAGTATGCAAGGAGAGTGATCAGACACTTTATACGGACTGAAAACAGCCACCGATGTTGGAAACATATCCGTAAAAGCCACATTCCCCATAATTCTATCAATCTTTTTAAGAATCCCTATCCCCATCTTCGGCTTCTGGTTCCATGTATAATGAAAACCTGAACTATTCACATCAAATAGCTCCACTCGCTCAATACATTCCTTAAAGTCTTGCATACCCGCATTAATCGTAGAGGATCCCATACAATTATCTTCAAGGTTCAAAGCACAGTTAAAATCACCCAACAAGGTCCACGGAGCATCCTTCACAAACTGTTTATGGCATACTAAGTTACCCCATAACTCCCGTCGGTTTATATAGTAATTATCGGCATATATCAAGGAACAAAACAACAACTTTTTCTCCTTTTTAAACATCACCTGAGTGTGGATAACCTGATCAGTTTGCATCAGCACCATAACATCAAGAACCGATGAATCCCACCCCAGAATAATCCTAGTTCCTTTCGCACATAGATTACCATTTGACGTCCAATCCCAGCTCTTGAAAACAATCTTACAAACTTTAAAAAGCGCTGAAACATCAACATGAGATTCTAAAATAGTACACAAACTTAGAGAATTTTCCTTAACAAAATGGCGAACCTCCTTTTGTTTTAGGGAGCGGTTCAACCCCCTAATATTCCAAGATGCTAGACTAACCATTTAAACCTTTCATCGCAGGAGTGCTTGCCCCTGATTTCGTATTAGCTGCCATGAACTCCGATGTCTCATTATAAATTTCCTCAACTTCATCATCATCAGATCCCTCATCATACTTCCTCGTTCCACTCGTAGATTCCGTACCACCAGAAACTTTGGGATCCATTACCTGATCATTCTGCAGCAAATCAAAAGGATTCGATGTCAAAAACTTTGATTGGCTATTGGACTCCTGCTTTTTGATGCTACTCGTACCCACACCAGACGCTTGGGCTTTTGGCCTATATTCCAGCTTCTTTTTTGTAATTTGATACCCAGGTTTCTTACTAGATTTCCGCTTTTAAACTTCAGTATACCCATCCTCATCCATAACGTAGTATTTTTAGATGACGCCCTTATTTGCCTTGGGCATGTTTCATCCGAATGCCCAAACACACAGCAATGCCCACACCTGTGAGGAGCCCATTCATATTCAACATCATTGTTTCCTTATGGAAACCCTCTCCCTGAAGATCAGGAACAGCCATCGTAAGTTCCTCTTTAAAATCATTTTCCGCAGAAATTTCTATCAAAGCCCTCGCATAACTACTCCGACCCCAAATATCGACACACATCGATGTAGTATACGAGTCTAAAGCTATCGGATTACCAATGGTCGTTGCTATTAAGCTCAATCCATCTTCCGTATAGGCTGCAATCGGAACATCGTGTATTTTTACCCAGACATGTAATTTCTTCACCTCCTTTTTTCTCCAACTTACTATTAGGGGACCATTCGTTTAGAATTAACGGCTAGGATTTTATAATCCAGGGGCCTTCTTTCAACACATTCATCATACCCATTTGATCAGCAAATTTAAAAAAGAAAAATCCGTTCGCGTTCATCATTGTTTTTTGTAGACCAAATTTCTTCCAGTTGTTCCTCACAAAGTATTCCACTACCGGGTAAGCTAATCGATCACCCAAAAGATAGCCATACAGCGTGTTAGCTAGTTTAGCTTGAACCATTCTAACAGACTCACGCGGCAGCACAACATCACAGCCTTCATGCTTAGCATCACTTGTCAGAGATCTAAAATTAACCTGTTTCTTCGATGAGTTTATTACTAATTCAGCATATGACATCGGTTTTGGAACATCCACACCCCCATCCTGAATAATAGAGTTCCCTGCATCTTTCACTTGTGCCTCTAGGATGTTCTCCGACTCGTTATTGCTTCCCTGTAGATCCTTTTCAGTGTTCTTGAATAAGACTGGTTTTGTAATCTTTGTTAACTCGTTAATCACATTAATCGGCTTTGGATCAGATTGTGGATTCTTTAAAATACCTCGTCTCGGCATTACCGTAGTACCATCAATGTTCACCACTCTATTACCAACACCCTTGAACTGGTTCGGAGGTTTCCCTCTTTGCTCTTGAGTATTGGCAGGTTTAGAATTCATACTCTAACATCAACGCATGCAACGTAAAAAGAAAAAGCAGAAAACGACAAAAAAACGGCCAAACCCTAATTTAAAAACCCTAGTCTTAATCTTAATCGATTAGAAACCAGGGTATAATCAAGATCTCTTACCAATGAAGTGATCGATAAACCCTAATTGCTAATAAAAATCAATTGAGAGAAGGATGAAGAAACGAGATTAGGGTTTACTCAGAAATCGCCAAAATCGCCCAGAGCATAGCCATCACCTCTGATTCGGCATAAGTTCAAAAAAAAATTCAAGTTTTTACGTCGTCGTCGCATGCGACGGTAAACCCCTTTGGGCGTCACGTGACGCCACGCCTCCATTTCGATAGAATGTTCTTATTCTTGAACTGCAGATGCCCAGCTATAGTTTTAATCGGAAAACGGACTTCAAAGTGTCATAACTTTTTATCTACTTATCCGTTTTACACGATTCTTTTTTCTATGCGATCATAATTTGATTCCCCATCACATGGAGTTAAAACCCAACATCTGAATTAACAAAATTATAGATTTCAAGCTCTCGGCTTGAAATTCAATTTTTAACACTTTTTGACCCGTTCATGATTTTATTGACAAACTTGTTTGTCACCTCCGGTTTTTCGTGAACATATTATTATAATTATTTCCTACTGTACAAGGTTCAATTCATGGGTTTTTAAGCATCATTGACCCGTTTTTGCTTATAATCGTATTTTGACCCGTTGAGGGTATTTATGCACTTTTAAGCTTAAATTACACTCATTCCTTGTATGCCTCATAACTCCACCAATTCGTATTGATTTGTCTTCCACCACAACTATAATTGTGGTGGATTTAATGTAATAGACTATTTATTCCGAGTTCTATCCTTCGGATATGTCATTTTAAGGCAAGACGCATTTTAAGGCTTTTAACCCTTGAAACTTTATACCTACAACTTTTACACGCATCTAAGGGTTACAAAGTCATAATATAACTTTCTAAACAACCTCTAAGGGTAGTTTGCCCGGTTTACCCATCAAGGGCCTTTTTGGTCAATTTAAATCCTTCATTTTTACGATGAAGAACTTCCACTAATTATTTAACCAACATTGCATTTTTAACTATAAGTCTATATATGCGTACCTGGATTGGGTCAACAAATAGACCTGATTTATACCTCGCTTTAATTATCCCATATTCTATGGCGATGCAATTATCCAAATTGCTAATCGCTCCTATTAACATAAGACTTGACAACCACATTAGTCGATATTGTCAAATGGTGTTATCACCACCATTTGACATGTTTGGACTATATGACCAAACGTTGCAAAATTTTAAAACATGGTTTTTGATTCCCAATTTATACATCCGACCCATTTCGGATTTTTCACATTTCGGCTTACGCCATGGGTATATTTTTTTAACTTTAATTTACATTAGTCGACCCTTGACCAAATTTCCATTTTTACCCTTTTTTTCTCATTAATAGATTACACTATAAGGTAATATTAACGAAAACTCATAAACTCTTAGTCATTACATGACTAGTTTACCGTTTCGCCCTTTTTTACCATAAACCATGGTTTTTATCATTTATGTTTGTTCCGACCCGTATCATTACGCGTCGGAAACCATATTTCAAATAATATCTTTATCATATTTATAACTTATAGAATATATAGGTATTCTACAAAGAAGTGTAAGCTTCACTAACCTTGCATCCATGCCAGGCTTTTCTTTTTCCTCATACTCGATCCATTTGACCCGCTTCTTTCCCAAGCCTCCACCTAGCTTGTCAAGCGTCAAACTATCATATAATATTCACAAGGTGGTTAGGATAGTCGTTCTAGATCATAACCTTTACGCCTTAAGAACCTTTATGTCACACCCCAACCGATGGCAGAAACATCGAGGCGTGGCACTGAGCGAAACAGATTGTCCAGAAGTTTCCATAACAACTAACATTACCAATTATTTAAGCATCACGTCCCATACCATGACATAAAAAGTAATATAATTATTACAGACAAAATCTACTCAAATTGTTCTGTTCCGACAACTCAGATTTCAAGTACAGACAATTCATTTATTCGTTTCTAGACCTTTCCTAGCCTCGATTTCACAGCAAGCAAAGCATTCAAACATCTTATGCACCTGCCACATACGTTAAAGTAAAAGTCAATACACATAGTGTAAAGGTGAGCATACAAGTTTAATAGATATAATAGAGTTCGAAATCGTTTACGCATAACCAGCACGTACACAGTGTGAAATGAAGCACGTAAGTTATTGACATGATACTATCAATACCAATGACTGCGGGTTGACTGCGCAAGGCAGTTCGTAATACATGATCACCACTGTGACCCATGTGATTAATTATCCTTAACTAATAGTACTATCGTTGCTAAGGCGGGTAGACAGCAATCCATGTGTAAACATAACAAACAAGCATTCATTAAGTCACGTATAACATGCGGTAACGGTTAGCGTTAAAGTATTGTGTAGTGTGTTCTATGTGATTTAGAATAAGTAACGTATGTAACACCCAAAAGTGCGCAAAGCAAAAAGGGTTCGAGTATACTCACATCGATGATGGATTGAAGGGAGCGCTTAGAGCAAGATTAGCCTGATCAGAATGATAGCATAGACGATAAGCGGCGCGTAAAATGGAGTAAAGTGTCAGTGGATCGGACGGCAATCCGATCGGGTGACAATCCGATTGGGTGGCCGGTCGATCGGGTGACAATCCGTTCGGATAGTCATCCAATCGGGTGACCATTCGATTGGATTGTTACCTCGTTTGGGATGGATGTGTTTGTGTATGTTGGCTTGTGCTTTGAAGTTTTCGTTGTAGCATTTTGAAAACAGAGAAGTATCTCTACCCTTCAGGTCGGTCGGTCGATCGGACGGCGGTCTGATCGGGCGACAATCCGATTGGTAGGTCACATTAGTGAGAACAAGTTCACAGCAGTTTGTCACTCGATCGGATTGCAATCCGATCGGGTGGCAATCCGTTTGGAACTCATTTGAAAATTGTTAAGTATTGAAGTCTAAGTATCACATGGTCGAGTGGTAATCCGATCGGGTGACAATCCGATCTGACGGCAATCCGTTCAATGCTTAAACCTCAAAAATGTTGAAATAAAAGTTAAGTGTGGGACCCAAGGTGCAATCCGATCGGGTGGCTGTCCGGTCAGGTGGCAATCCATCCCAGACGACCTGATCATCTTCTTCACTTGGTTGTTTTGATAGTTTGCGTTTTCTCGAGACTGTACAATAACATGTCAAACAATCAGAAACTTTGCCAAGACTTAGTGACCCGATCGGACAGGAACCACCCTAGTCTGACCAGTTAACTGTTCGAGACGGTGTTTCATGTTCAACCCGAAATCAGAAATCTCATGGATAGAATCCAGATCTTGAACCAACCAACACTAAGAACGAGTAGGAGATCAGAACAAGCTCCGATTCTATCCGTTTTGAGTGCATTGAGTGTAAAAGAGTTGAAAGAAGGCTAGAAACCATCTTTCAATCCTTTTTCACCATGAATATTTTCAGATCTATGCAAGATGTTTGTTTATTTGTGTGGCAATCGTTTAGATCTAAGTTGTTCTGGGTGGATTGAAGCCAAAACATAAAGTTCATAAGAACACCATGATGACATCATCCTAGAACACCTCAAATCTAGTGATTTCATGGTTAAAAGTTAAGATTCAAAAGATAGAAAGGTGTAGGAGTGCGTGTAGATTAAGAAAGTACAAGATTTAGGTTGAAAACTTACAAGAATCGCGAGAAATCTAAAGAAATAGCGGCTGGAGCGAGTTGAGAGAGAGAGAGCTATCAACATCAAGGGATGTTGACATATGAGGGGTATTTATAGGGTTTCCATAAATGGAAAGGGGGAAAGAGGGCTGGTCGATCGATATACAATCATCAAGTTATCTAGGATGATTACACTTGCGTTTAGCGTTTACGATTCGATTGCAATTGAGTTGCGATTGCGTTTCGATTAATCACCACAACATAAACATAAATACACATGCATAGGTAACACGTAAAGGCACACACACATAACACGTAAAACAATATCCAGAACGCATAATTTGAGTTACGAATGCGATTGCGATAAGCGATAAAGCGATAAATCATGCGATAAATAAGCGATAAATATTGGTTAAACCTCGACTATTAACATGTACTCCACATAATACAACTAACGTAAAAACATAAATAAACTATCTACAAGTCAAAATAGCCATTGAGCAAGGAGTGACAGATCGCAATTAGCAATCTTTTCTTCCTTTGACTTCAATCTTGACTTTGACTTTCGAAACACGGGGTGTTACAGCCTCCCCCTGTTAAGGGAATTTCATCCCGAAATTAGGCTTCAGCCATAACAAACAACTGCGGGTACTTCGCCTTCATGTCGCTTTTGAGTTCCCAAGTGAACTCTGCGCCTCATTTTCCTTCCCCTTGAACCTTCACAATGGGAATGCGCGAGCGTCTGAGCTGCTTGGTTTGGCGGTCCATGATCTCGACATGCTTCTCCACGAAGTGTAGTGTTTCGTTTACTTGGAGATCTTTTAGAGGTACATATAGATCATGCTCAGCCAGGCACTTTCTGTGGTTAGACACATGGAAAGTCGGGTGAACGTTGCTAAGTTCCTCCGGTAGTTCGAGTCTGTAGGCCACTTTTTCGATCCTTTCCAGAATCTTAAAGGGTCCAACATATCGAGGCGCGAGTTTCGCTTTCTTGCCGAATCTGACCACACCCTTCCAAGGTGATACCTTTAGGAGTACATGGTCGCCAACGTCAAATTCAAGGGGCTTGCGTCGTCTATCGGCGTAACTTTTCTGACGACTCTGAGCTTTCAGCAAATTGTCTCTTATTTGGAGGATTTTGTTAGTTGTTTCTTGCAATAGCTTGGGACCGGTTAATTGCGAGTGCCCGATCTCGTGCCACACAATAGGCGACCGACATCTTCTTCCGTATAATGCCTCAAACAATGCCATTTGAATGCTGGAATGATAAGTGTTATTATACGAGAATTCGACTAAAGGCAGGTAGGCGTCCCAATTACCACCGAAGTCTATGACACACGAACGGAGCATGTCTTCAAGGGTTCGGATCGTTCTTTCAGTCTGACCGTTGGTTTGGGATGAAAAGCGGTACTTAGATTAAGCACAGTACCCAGAGCCGTTTGAAACGTTTCACATTCATTTGAGGTAAACCGAGCATCACGGTCAGAGATGATATCGCGAGGCGTCCCATGTCGACAAATGATCTCATTGGTGTAGATTCGAGCTAATCTTTCCACCTTGTAGTCTTCCCGTATTGGCAGAAAATGAGCAGATTTGGTCAAACGATCAACGACAACCCAGATGCTGTCGTGACCTGATGGCGTACGCGGGAGTTTTGTTATGAAGTCCATAGCTATACTTTCCCACTTCCACATAGGGATCGGGGGTTATTCAAGTAAGCCAGAGGGTCTTTGGTGTTCAGCCTTGACTTTCGAGCAAGTCAGGCACCTTCCAACGTAGAGAGCGATATCCCTTTTCATGCCCGGCCACCAGTACTTGTAGCGCAGGTCCTGGTACATTTTATTGGCACCGGGATGAATAGAATACCGGGATTTGTGGGCTTCGTCCATCAGAATCTGTCGTAAATCGGTCCGCTTAGGGATCCAAATTCTATCCAGATAATGGAATATCCCATTTGACTTATTCACTAGCTGAGCTCCATCGTGATAAATCCTTTCCTTCTTCAAAGTACGCTCGGTAAAACAAGCATGTTGAGCTTCGCGGATGAGAGATTCGAGGTGATGTTGGGCGGGAATATTATGGGTGCTATGCAAATAGCTTCGTCGGCTTAGAGCGTCGGCAACGACATTTTCTTTGCCTGGGTGATAACGAATCTCACAGTCGTAATCGTTGAGAAGTTCTACCTATCGGCGTTGACGCATATTAAGTTCATTTTGGCTGAAAATGTGTTGTAGGCTCCTATGGTCGGTGAAGACCGTACACTTCATACCATAAAGGTAGTGTCGCCAAATCTTCAACGCAAAAACAACTGCGCCTAGCTCGAGGTCATGGGTTGTATAGTTCTTCTCGTGGATCTTGAGCTGACGAGACGCGTAAGCGATAACTGTAACACCTGTGCCTCCACGGCCATCAAACAAATACCAAACCAATGAAATATTGTATTTCATACTTGGGATTTGTAAAAATATGTGTATCTTTTGCACATATCAACTCTTGTTCGATTTCAAACTCTAAATCGCTTTCTGGAAGGTTATACGCGCACTAATGCGTAAATATAACCAGTTTAATCCAACGAACACTCCGGAATAGTGAAATAGGCTTAACATACCTTGAATAACCTTTACATAACTTATATATAAGTTTTGGAAGGTTTGGTGTGGTGAAAACAAGTTAACTCGCTTACAGGGACTAAAGTTGACAAACTGCGAAAGTATGCCAATTTGAACTGTAACAGACCTTCCGGAACATGACCATAAGTTAAACATACCATAAATATCCTTTACATAGCTTAGAAATAGGCTTTGAGGGGTTCGGTGTGCTAAAATAAACTTTTGGGTCATTCAGGGACTAAAAGTGTCAAAAAGTGCACAAGTTTGCATTTTCGCGCATAACTTACGTTCTGAATACATCCGGACATCCAAAAATTTATGTAAGCACTAAAATATTTTATTTTAGTGTTCGCCATAAGAAAAATCCATTCGTCACGTCATTTGGATCGTTTTTCGCATTCGGGACCAGATTCGATGTATTAGCCGTTGTTTAATTCACAACCACACATTCTAACAATGCTTAGTCAGCGGATAAGGATGGAATTTAAACACCTAAACACCATGACTTTGCAACACATGTATGGATGGAATTTAAACACCTAAACACCATGACATTTCAACACATGTATGGATGGAATTTAAACACCTAAACACCATGACATTTCAACACATGTATGGATGGAATTTAAACACCTAAACACCATGACATTTCAACACATGTATGGATGGAATTTAAACACCTAAACACCATGACATTTCAACACATGTATGGATGGAATTTAAACACCTAAACACCATGACATTTCAACACATGTACGGATGGGATTAAGGCACGTTTTCCATGAAACGATCTTAACGGTTCGGGTATTCCTATAAATACCCATCCACCCCCATTGCTAAAATCACTAGAACTTTGATTTGAGAAACTCTAAGTTGAAACTATTGTTTCATACCTGAGATTTTTGAATCGAGGTTAGCATTCGGGGACCCTTCGTAAGTATTCTTTCGTTCTTTTCCTTATTTTACTGCTTTTCGAGTCAGAAAGTCAAACTTTGTTTGACTTTCAGCGTTGACCAGTAATGGTCAATGCGAAGTTCGTTTGAACTTCGCAACGTGATTGTAATCACGATGGTTATAGTCCCTTGGGACTATGCCTACTGATTACCACGTTGTCTAGGGTCGTAGGGTAAGCGATCTAATAAATCGCTTATACCTCGAACCCGACCTAGTTTGGTCGATCATTAGGATCCGACCAAATACATTAGGTGACCATAGTAGGTAGGGAATAACCTTCCGAGGTTATACCCTATGGTCACATCGTTTGAGTAGTTGTATGATAGGTGGTTCATATGCCTTAGGTAAATTACCAGAATACCCTTTTCATGTATAATTGGTAATTAAGCATATGTAACCTAAACCTTTGTCACATAACTGATTATGTAACATGTTTAGGCATATAACACTTGTCATAGGGCTAGTTAGACGGTCCGAACGCGTTTCACGCGCACGACGCGTTAAAGTAGCATAAGTTACCTTAATGGGTCGCGATGGGTCGATAATACTTAGGTTAAGTTTCATTTAGTATGTAGGCTTTGTTAAACCATATCATATGAGTTCCTACACTCATTTGGTTTACAAACCCTCCTGCTACCCAGTCTTCCGATTTAGGTCCGGGTTAATTATGTAGTTACCTATATTAGGTACCGTTTGATTTCCGGAACTCCTCTAGCTTACTTGGTAGTTGTTCAAGACTCCTAAGCACTCCCAGGCGAGTACATTATTCCCCTCTTTTACTGTTTTCAACTGTTTTGGGGTGACTCATATGTGCTAAATGCTTTATCAATGATTTCAACAACAATTACAATGTGGTTTCAAGAACGATTACAATAATTTCAATAACAATTACAAAGTAGTTTCGAGAACAATAACAATTATTTCAAGAACGCTAACAATGATTTCAAGGACGAATACAATGATTTCAAAAACTAATAACAATTTCAAAAAGTGAACAAACTTGTTGGTTGTAGTTTACATGACCGATGACATTCATTAGCAATGATCAAGCCGACCAGTATTAGGTTATGGTACCATAGGATCTGACAAATCCTGTTATTTACTGCACCCATTGTTATGTGTGGGTGTTGTGGGTAGCGACCGAATCTGTAATTATTAACTTATCCTTTGGTAAGGGTTTGTTAAGAACGAGAGCGAGATGGAGCGAGGAACGCGTCAAGAAGGTTTGAATGTTATTAGAGAATCGACCATAAAGTAGTTTCACAATTAAAACAAGAACGACTAGAACGATATTACAAAATGGGTTAACGATTGGGTAAACATTTGTACATGATTGACATTTGATCATGTATTTTCCACAAAACATAACTTTGATTTAAACCAAGTTTTACTTCAATACTTTGTTTTTGTGCATATGGTTTAGTTGAGACATTTCACTTGCCATACATGGATATTTGACATAGACATTTGACATGGATATTTGACATATACATTTGACAATTGATTTAAACATAGACATTTTACATTGTTTGGTTTGGTTTGGTTAAGTGATTAAGTAACGATGCGTGTGTAATATGATACAAACATGGTGGATACGCCGCTGGTACTTCCTATATATAAGTGTTTGTATGGTATTACATATCATAGCGTTATTTGAATCATTTCAGTTTGAGACATAGAACATTTTATACAAATAACATACTTTTCACAAGACATTGATTTATAAACAACTTATCTTATGCAAACTCATTTACATGGTTATTCATTTAATCATGCATTATTCTCTTATTTATACTTATCATCCGAACTTATTATTTTTCAAATGATTTACAAAGACAAAGCAAATTACAAGGTTCATGACTAAACATTTTCTTAAACAGAAGTCATGAATCTTATTTTCACAAAACCTATGTACTCGCCAGCATTTCTTTGCTGACCTCGTTTTCACATATGTTTCAGGTATTGTTGGATGATATCGATTGATAAGATGCATGCTCACATAGGACTGGACAAGGCCTTAGTGACTCAATAACAATGATAGACTATGTTTAAATAGTGTATTTAGATTTCCAGACGATGTAATTACTCAATGTTTAATAAAACGAAACACTTTTGATATCCATGGTTATGAAACATTAATTCTGTTGCAACACGCCCCGATGTTTCCGCCGCGATTTGTTGTTTTACGCGGTCGGGGTGTGACAATAACTTTGTCTCGATGCATGAGAACACAACCAAGGCCAAAGTTAGAGGCATCGCAAAAAACAACGAAATCATCGTTTCCATCGGGTAAAGCAAGGATGGGGGCATTGCAAAGCATGTTCTTGAGGGTTTGGAAAGGAAACTCATGTTCAGTTCCCCAAACAAAGGATCTGTCTTTATGCGTGAGAGAAGTAAGCGGCACGGCGATTTTAGAGAACCCTTCGATAAATCGACGATAATAGCCCGCTAGTCCGAGGAAGGAACGGACTTCCGACGGGTTCTTAGGCATAACCCTGTTGGACCGGTTTACGACCTCTAAACGTCAGTTAAGGATGTTCATCTTCAAATACGAAGGCGGAATCAACGTAAAAGAAGTCACAACAGCTAATTTCACTTTAATCTATCTTTTCTGATTAATTTCCGTGCTTTTACAAGGTATTCTGAAGCAAATCCGGCAGCACCTTCCCTTACACACACAACCAGTTCGCTTCAAATGAACAACACACACCACTATATATAGACCTAGGTGGTTTCGCTTGAGACTGAGAACACAGAGGGTTTCGCTTGAGACTGGCTTGAAGCGAAACTGTATGTTGATGATGATAAGGTTTCGCTTGAACTCACCATGATAACCTTTCAAGCGAAAACCCTTCCTAAATCTCAAACTAAACCTAATTAAGACCCTGTTGTGTGTTCATTCAAACCTATCTAAACAAAAGACTTGAATAAGACAAAGTTAACAGACACTAAGTGCACTAACAGACTCCCCCTTGAATGTTGACGAAGTCTTCAGCTTCAAGTCTTTGTCTTTAACAATCTCCAACTCTGTCTTTTCATCATAAACATTCTATCTTCACAGGTTCACAATCTTGTCCTTACTCCATCTTCAGACTTCCCTTTGACCGTTGATCCAGACTCCCCCTTTCACAGTCTCCCCCTCTCGATATGCTAGAATCTGAGGTCTTGATCTGGTTCAAGCTTTAACATTTAGCTTCCATGGGAATAATGAAGTCCAAAACCTGTGTCTCAAACATCAATCATTACAAACTATCTTTTCAATCATAAATCACAAAATCAATCAGTTATAGGAATCCACTCAAGTATTCAGGTCCAAATTAATGACCCTGATTACTCAATTAATCTACCAAGTCCAATTTAATGACCTTGGTTGATCATTTGACGAAATAAACTGATTTAAAACAACAATTTCAAACATTTTCTGAAAATAACAAGTATCAAGTTAATGAACTTGTTTTTGACTATCCAAAAAATTAGACTCTATCAAGATAAGCTCTCCTCATTCTTCAGTCCAGAATCTCCTGCATCTGCTTCAAACATCTGAGAATCCAACAATCAACTCTCCACTTTGGTTTGTCGGAAAATAAAGCAGAAATAAAATCTTTTTGGATTTTATAAAGTGTTCTAAACTAAGAAATGAAATACAGAAACTTAAATTGCAGAAAGTAAACAAAATAAACTATTTACAAACATATTTTTGGTGAGCGTGTCAGGGAATCATATCAGCTATCAGACAAATCACAAGTACCGTTAAGCTGTGATTACATACTCAGACTTAAACAATTCACCTCGATTGTCGATATACTGATCCATCTTAAATTCTCACACAAATTTCAATTTACTCAGGATACCAATTAGATGTCTTATGAACTAGCTCATTCATGTGTCCCACCTCTTGAATATACTCCCGTATCCAGAATCCCAATAATCAGTCTTACAGGTGAGTATACTACAATGATATCTGTATATAAATTAGGTATGCGAGGGCCGAGGGATCTCAGGTCGATACTTCCGTATACGCAGAGAGATATCAGCTTCGACTTTACGGTATGTCCCCTTTAGAGGATCTTTTTGCTACAACAGCAGCGACTATCAATTTTATTGTTTCATCGGCATGCCGAGGGTTTATGCTATGTTTCAAGCACTGCAGAAAGTATTATCCAAGGACTAGGTCAGAACCACCGTTCAGCAGAAGTCCCGGAATAATACCCCAGACATCATTGAGTATAAAGACCTAGTATATCAGATTATGAGACCTTTCAAACAAGATTTCAGGGGTTACCTATATATCCAAGTAGTGTTCCCCACGAATTTCACAAGTTTGAAATTTAGGTTTATATCCCAAATAAATCTACTAAATGTGCGAAAACCTATCGACACATCATCAGTGAGACTGTTTAACTCATTTTAAACTTTACAAATCTTTAGCATACTGTAATTGTCTAGCCGATGTACTATCATTTTCCCTATATACACAAGCTCTTTTTCAAATTTTATCATGTTTTTGTATTTTTGCATTTTTTACTGTTTTTGTATTTTCTGAAAACATAAACTATATACATCTATCTACTCCCCCTAAATACCAAAACAAGTAAAAAATCGACAAACCATTGCAGATTGTTTCTCGTCTTCATCCGCAACAGTACTCTCATCAACGCCAATAATTCCTTCTGACACTGAAAGAAGCTTCATACCATTCAGTTTTAACAAATATTTAAACCGATTTTTATCAAAAGCTTTGGTATGTAAATCAGCTTTCTGTTCGTCAGTGTGGATTTTCTCAATTCGTATCAACTTTTTCTCAAAGCAATCACGAATAAAGTGATGACGAATTTCGATGTGTTTAGTTTTAGCGTGATGTACTGGATTCTTTGTTATATTTATTGCGGCCTCATTATCAACAAAAAGAGGTGTGTTAAGAAACTGCAAACCATAGTCGCGCATCTGTTGCTGTATCCACAGGATCTGAGAGCAGCAACTGCTAGCAGAAACATACTCCGCTTCACATGTAGATAACGCCACAGACGTTTGTTTCTTACACTGCCAGGTAACCAATCTAGGACCAAAGAACTGGCATCCTGCAGTTGTTGATTTTGAATTTACTTTGCAGCATCCGAAATCCGAATCGGAATACCCTTCGAGCGTAAAGTCGCCTTTCCTAGGATACCACAACCCCAATGAAGGAGTTCCTTTCAGGTAGCGTAATATCCTTTTCACAATAATCATATGCGATGCTCTCGGGTTAGACTGAAATCTTGCTGCGAGGCACGTTGGGTACATTATATCAGGACGTGAAGCAGTTAGGTACATTCAAGAACCTATCATAGATCGGTAGAACGTTTCATCAGCCCTGTCTCCGGTGAGATCTGGGTGAATCCCATGATTTGTTGCAAGTGGGGTAGCAGCTGGAGTAGAACTTGACATCCCAAATTTCTCTAGAATATCATAAACATACTTTGACTGATGAATGAAAATTCCCTCAGGAGGTTGTTCAACTTGTAATCCCAGAAAGAATTTCATCTCCCCCATTGATGACATTTCAAAATTTTGCTTCATTACTGATTCAAAATCTTTACATAGATTTTCATTTGTCGACCCAAAAATTATATCGTCCACATAAATCTGAACTATCAGAAGATGACCATCGACCTCTTTAGTGAAGAGAGTGGCATCCACTTTTCCACGAATGAACTTGTTGGCTAGTAGGTGTTGAGACAAAGTCTCGTACCAAGCTCTCGGGGCCTGGTGTAAACCATATAGCGCTTTGTCCAATAAGTAGACCTTATTTTTGTGGATTGGATCGGTGAAGCCCGGCGGCTGACCGACATAAACCTCCTCTTTGACCTTCCCATAAAGAAACGCCGATTTTACATCTAACTAATAAACTTTGAAGTTCTACCAAGACGCAAATGCAAGAAAAATTCTGATTGCCTCTAGTCGTGCCACAGGAGCATAGACTTCTGTAAAATCAATCCCCTCCTGTTGACTAAAGCCCTGAACAACGAGTCGAGCTTTGTTCCTTACAACAACTCCTCTGTCGTCTCTCTTACACTTAAATACCCATTTTGTATTTATTTTCCTATGACCATCTGGCAAATCAACTAACTTCCACACTCCCAATTTCTCGAATTGACTAAGTTCCTCCTGCATTGCATTGACCCAAGAGTCTTCAGTAAGCGCCTCTTTGTAAGTTCTTGGCTCAACCTGCGAGATAAAACAACTCAATGAGAATTCAGTTTGCAAAGGAGCAACTTTTGTATAAAAACATGTAAGACCTTTATCAATCTGATTTCGAGTGCGAACGCCTGTCTGCAATTCTCCTATTATCAACTCCTCTGGATGATATGAAAAAGTTCGCGGCATCACTTCGCTTGGAACATCTACTTTTCCCTCCAGATTAGTAACATTCTGCTCTGCATCTTGTTCACCAACTTGGTTTGTTTGACTTGAAATCTGAATTTGCTCCCCCTCAGAAGCTGAATCACCATGATCAAAGACTGGCATGTTTTCAATTTCTTGATTATCATCCTGAACCGACTGATTATCCTGAGCAACTTCATTCTGTTGGACATCATCATGTTCACCAGCATTACTTGGACCTGCTTCATCGTCATTTGAAGTTTCCCGTGGTCGCCTTGAATACTCAGCTGGAAACCTTAGCTGCGACTCATATTCACGCAAAATATCCAACTCATCAAAGAAATCTTCATCATCCTCTGATTCTTCTCTCATGTCAAACGAATCCCATAGTTTGTCATAATGATAACGTCATGAATCACCAGGATTCTGTGGCGGCATAGTATAACCTTGACATTCAACATTTTGCAGCTTCAATAATCCGCTTCTCACTTGGAACGAAGACACGTCGCATCGGATTTGCATAACCAACAAATATTCCCTCAATGCTCTTCGGACCAAACTTTCCATGAGGTTCTATAACTGTACAGGGTGACCCGAACGGTTCTAGATACTTCAAATTCGGTTTGCGGTTATTGATTAGCTCAAAGCATGTTTTGTTGAACTTCTTGACAGTGAGAACCCTGTTGAACGTATAGCATGCGGCAGAAACAGCTTCAGCCCAAAAATTTATCGGTAACTTTGAATCTGCGAGCATAGTTCTAGCCGTCTCGATCAGTGTCCGGTTTTTGCGTTCTGCAACTCCATTCTGCTGCGGAGTGTACGGAGCACTAAACTCATGCAATATACCTCTTTCATCACAAAATTCTTCCATCTTACTATTCTTGAATTCAGTACCATTATCACTTCGAATTCTTTTGATACGCCTTTGGTACAAATTCTCAATTTTTCTGAACAACGCCATCAAACTATCAAACGTTTCGTCTTTCGTTTTTAAGAAAGAAACCCATGAAAATCTGGAATAATCATCAGTAACGACAAGACAGTAGTAATCTCCTGTAATACTTTTGACATTCACAGGACCAAACAAATCCATGTGAAGTCTTTCCAGAGGTCTCGAAACTGAATTGACTTTGCTTTGTAGGGTGTGACTTTTTCTTCTGCTTGCCTTTGATGCAGCTAATGCACTCCCCTTCCAGATGAAAACCTTTGATATTAACTCCCAAAACCAAATCATTGTGCACCAAATGATTCATTTTTCTAAGATGTATATGCCCCATCTTTCGGTGCCACAATTTCGATTCTTTCTCAGTTGCTCTAGACACAAAACAATGTGCTTGACCAGTAGTTGTAGTTGCTACAGTCATATCCAACACATATAAATCATTCACTCTAGGTGCCCGCATGATAATCCATTCTTCAGGGATAACAAATCCTGGTTTCAAGATCAAACATTCTTTATCAGTGAAGTGAGTAGTATACATATTGTCACAAATCTGCGAGATACTAAGCAGATTGTTCTCCAGCTCAGTAATGTAGTTAACTCTCTCAAACGTCACAATCCCGTTGGACAACGTTCCTTCACCAATAATTCTACCACCTTCATGACTAGCAAATCCTACATAACCACCATTAAAGTTTCTCACATCATACAGCAACGCAGTCTTCCCTATCATATGTCGAGATGCTCCACTATCCATGATCCATCTGGATACAAGTTGTGGAAGATCCTGCACAAAAACAAACTTTGACTTAACCAACTTCAATAAAGATGCCGATTCATGCTTCGCAATCCAGGAAGCTCCGGCAATTCAAACTGCTTAGTTGAACATGGTGTCCACCCAGGCCTCATCAGCCTTAGGTGTAACCTTGACTCTCGCAATTTGAATTTTGAAATTTTCAGCCTTAAGAGGTGGAAAATTTGCATCATAATCAACCGAAATTGACTCTTCAGCCTTTTTCACTTCAGAAGTTGAAATTTTCATCTCTGTTTTTGGTTTCCAAACTTGTTGAGATAAAGCAACCTGTTTATAAAACTTGTCGTTTTTAGTTACCACTTTCTTTACAGGTTCATTTTTCACTTTGATGTTGTTATTTTTCACACTCTTTTTCTCAACAACGATTGGTGCTTTACCCTTCACGTCAACTTTCTTCTGTTGAATCTTCACAGTTTCAGTCTTAGGCTTCACATTGGTACACTTTCGTGCAATGTGACCAACTTGATTACATCTGAAACATGTTCGAGTATCGACAACTCGACTTGTGCCTTCAGACTGATACTGTGAAACTCTTTTCTCAAAAAACTCTTCATTTGATTTTGAAAAAATCTCTTTCTCTTCATCAGCAAGTGAACTCGAACTGTTCACAAACACCTTCTTTTCAGCAAACCTTTTGTTTTGAAAACTCTTTTTCTGATAACTCTTATCACCCCGATAACCACCCGACCAATTGTTTCGATTGTTATTATAAAAACGTGGTGGCACAACAGGCTTTTTGTAGTAAGCTTTATCTTTCTCAAAATTCATTTGCCTTTTTGTTTGTTTCAAACTGTTCACTTCTGACAACTCAACTTCAACCAATTTAAAAACATTTTTCAACTTTTTCACATTAACATTCTCAATCGGAAACTCAGAATCCGAATACAACTTATCAGATCCAGCCATCTTGTACATCACAAGACCCGGTTCATCACTTAAGTTGTTTTTGGATTTTGGTCTCTGAATGTACTTATCCAAGAAACACCCATCTTCCTCAGTAGTGTCACTATCCATTTTTAACACATTTTCAACAACACCTTTTACAATATCATTTTGGACACTATCATCATTGGAAGATGTAAACGTGACATCTGTCACACCCCGACCGCGTAAAACAACCAATCGCGGCGGAAACATCGGGGCGTGTTGCAACAGAATTAATGTTTCATAACCATGGATATCAAAAGTGTTTCGTTTTATTAAACATTGAGTAATTACATCGTCTAGAAATCTAAATACACTATTTAAACATAGTCTATCATTGTTATTGAGTCACTAAGGCCTTGTCCAGTCCTATGTGAGCATGCATCTTATCAATCGATATCATCCAACAATACCTGAAACATATGTGAAAACGAGGTCAGCAAAGAAATGCTGGCGAGTACATAGGTTTTGTGAAAATAAGATTCATGACTTCTGGTTAAGAAAATGTTTAGTCATGAACCTTGTAATTTGCTTTGTCTTTGTAAATCATTTGAAAAATAATAAGTTCGGATGATAAGTATAAATAAGAAAATAATGCATGATTAAATGAATAACCATGTAAATGAGTTTGCATAAGATAAGTTGTTTATAAATCAATGTCTTGTGAAAAGTATGTTATTTGTATAAAATGTTCTATGTCTCAAACTGAAATGATTCAAATAACGCTATGATATGTAATACCATACAAACACTTATATATAGGAAGTACCAGCGGCGTATCCACCATGTTTGTATCATATTACACACGCATCGTTACTTAATCACTTAACCAAACCAAACCAAACAATGTAAAATGTCTATGTTTAAATCAATTGTCAAATGTATTGAATAATATGTCAAAGTATTCATGTCAAAATGTAAATCATATCAAAATGTCTATGTCAAATATCCATGTCAAATGTCTATGTCAAAATATCCATGTCAAATGTCTATGTCAAATATCCATGTATGGCAAGTGAAATGTCTCAACTAAACCATATGCACAAAAACAAAGTATTGAAGTAAAACTTGGTTTAAATCAAAGTTATGTTTTGTGGAAAATACATGATCAAATGTCAATCATGTACAAATGTTTACCCAATCATTAACCCATTTTGTAAAATCGTTCTAGTCGTTCTTGTTTTAATTGTGAAACTACTTTATGGTCGATTCTCTAATAACATTCAAACCTTCTTGACGCGTTCCTCGCTCCATCTCGCTCTCGCTCTCGTTCTTAACAAATCCTTACCAAAGGATAAGTTAATAATTACAGATTCAGTCGCTACCCACAACCCCCACACATAACAATGGGTGCAGTAAATAACGGGATTTGTCAGATCCTATGGTACCATAACCTAATACTGGTCGGCTTGATCATTGCTAATGAATGTCATCGGTCATGTAAACTACAACCAACAAGTTTTGTTCACTTTTTGAAATTTGTTATTAGTTTTTGAAATCATTGTATTCGTTCTTGAAATCATTGTTAGCGTTCTTGAAATAATTGTTAGCGTTCTTGAAATAATTGTTAGCGTTCTTGAAACCACATTGCAATTGTTATTGAAATTATTGTAAAACATTTAGCACATATGAGTCACCCCAAAACAGTTGAAAACAGTAAAAGAGGGGAACAAAGTACTCGCCTGAGAATGCTTGGAGGTCTTGAACAACAACCAAACAAAGCTTGAGGGAGCACGGAATCAGTCGGCAAGCTAAAACTATATAAATAAACTGGACTTAAATCGGGAGATCGGATAGGATGAGGCTTGGCAAACCAAATGAGTATTGGAACTCATATGATATGGTTTAACAAGGCCTACATACTACAATGAGACTAACCTAAGTGCTTTCGACCCATCGTGACTCATTAAGGTAACTTATGCTACTTTAACGCGTCGTGCGCGTGAAACGCGTTCGGACCGTCTAACTAGTCCTATGACAAGTGTTATATGCCTAAACATGTTACATAATCAGTTATGTGACAAAATTTTAGGTTACATATGCTTAATTACCAATTATACATGAAAAGGGTATTTTGGTAATTTACCTAAGGCATATAAACTACCTATCATACAACTACTCAAACGATGTGACCATAGGGTATAACCTCGGAAGGTTATTCCCTACCTACTATGGTCACCTAATGTGTTTGGTCGGATCCTAATGATCGACCAAACTGGGTCGGGTTCGAGGTATAAGCGATTCATCAGATCGCTTACCCTACGACCCTAGACAACGTGGTAATCAGTGGGCATAGTCCCAAGGGACTATGACCAACGTGATTACAATCACGTTGCGAAGTTCAAAAGAACTTCGCATTGACCATTACTGGTCAACGCTGAAAGTCAAACAAAGTTTGACTTTCGGACTCGAAAAGCAATAAAATAAGGAAAAGAACGAAAGAATACTTACGAAGGGTCCCCGAATGCTAAACTCGATTCAAAAATCTCAGGTATGAAACAAATGTTTCAACTTAGAGTTTCTCAAATCAAGTTTCTAGTGATTTTTAGCAATGGGGGTGGTTGGGTATTTATAGGAATACCCGAACCGTTAAGATCACTTCATGGAAAACGTGCCTTAATCCCATCCGTACATGTGTTGAAATGTCATGGGGTTTAGGTGTTTAAATTCCATCCATACATGTGTTGAAATGTCATGGTGTTTAGGTGTTTAAATTCCATCCATACATGTGTTGAAATGTCATGGTGTTTAGGTGTTTAAATTCCATCCATACATGTGTTGAAATGTCATGGTGTTTAGGTGTTTAAATTCCATCCTTATCCGCTGACTAAGCAAGTTAGAATGTGTGGTTGTGTTTTAAACAACGGCTAATACATCGAATCTGGTCCCGAATGCGAAAAACGATCCAAATGACGTGACGAATGGATTTTTCTTATGGCGAACACTAAAATAAAATATTTTAGTGCTAACATAATTTTTTGGATGTCCAGATGTATTCAGAACGTAAGTTATGCGCGAAAATGCAAACTTGTGCACTTTTTGACACTTTTAGTCCCTGAATGACCCAAAAGTTTATTTTAGCACACCGAACCCCTCAAAGCCTATTGCTAAGCTATGTAAAGGATATTTATGGTATGTTTAACTTATGGTCATGTTCCGGAAGGTCTGTTACAGTTCAAATTGGCATACTTTCGCAGTTTGTCAACTTTAGTCCCTGTAAGCGATTAAACTTGATTTCGGCATACCAAACCTTCCAAAACTTATTTCTAAGTTATGTAAAGGTTATTTAAGGTATGTTAATCCTATGTCACTACTCCGGAGTGTTTGTTGCATTAAACTGGTTATATTTACGCATCAGTGCGCGTAT
Organism: Helianthus tuberosus; assembly: GCA_030545235.1. NCBI lineage: Eukaryota > Viridiplantae > Streptophyta > Magnoliopsida > Asterales > Asteraceae > Helianthus > Helianthus tuberosus. Next base: position 43,770,028 of record CM060429.1, on the reverse strand, counting down.
AACCCTCCAGAAAGCGATTTAGAGTTTGAAATTGAACGAGAATTGATATGTGCAAATGATACACATATTTTTACAAATCCCAAGTATGAAATATAATATTTCATTGGTTTGGTATTTGTTTGATGGACGTGGAGGCACAGGTGTTACAGTCTCCCCTACTTTAGGAAATTTCGTCCCGAAATTTATTTAGAGGAAACTTGTGAGAGTTAAAAACATGAAGTTGAAAAGACCGAACAACATTGGTTAGGGTTCTGAACTTCTAGTAACTTTAATAACATCATGCTTGCAATGTAAGAGGGATACTTATATACAAGTATATGAAGCATCATTGGTGCGTCCACCGTGCCTCCATTACATTGTTATCATTTTATTATTGTTGTCACTATCGGTTCTTACACATAGTAAACCTTACTGGGTTTCTGTGCACTAAATTTCATAATTATGTACGCGTCCATAATTAGACAATTCCTTGCATAGTTCACTCAGTCCATTTTATAATGTGCAGGGGAAAACCAAATGAACAATCCTGTGATGAGTGTGACTAGACCGCCATAGAGTCCTTTTAATTAAATCAATGATTGATCTAAATAGACTATCAAGGAGTCTGTCCAGCTACATCACTAGATGTCGTTCTTTAACCAAATTGTGAATCAATCTTTTTTATTAGACCACTAAAGGGTCTCTTATGAAACATGGAGCGGTACTTATATAATCCAAGGGTCTTAACTATTACATAGAAGCCCATTGAGGATTGAAGGTAGTACCTTTTGAATATCCTGCTACGAATCTCTCATATGAAGATATGAAAGATCCTGCGAGGATTTGGATAACGAATATCCAGAGTATTAAAAACACAAATATGCATAAAAGAAAACATAAGATGAATAAACACATAGTCACATAACCACAAAATTGTTCGTTAATTTGTCTTGTAAATTGCGTACATGCATTTAAAGCACACTTGGAATCCATTCCGTGGATTTCATTTGGTACTTTAAACGTTAACAAGAATCCAACTATAAAGATAGAAAGATTCAAAAAGAAAATTCGATTTCGATTACTAGGAACCGAAGTGTTCGAATTAAGGTACATAAGGAATCCAATTAAGGACTCTGATTTGAACGATAATCATCCACAAGGATCTAATTGTAAAGATAAAAAGATCCCATATGAATTTTAGAAGTTGAAGATGTTTTGAAACCTTGCACTGGATGTGCTTAGGTCAAAACATGATGTAAAATGCTTATGAAGTTGAGATGCTTGATATGTCAAGGCGACATATGAAGCAGAATTTTGAAGGTTAAGTCAATGTATGAGGAAAATATTTTTGAAAACTATGCATGGGGTTCTTTTAAGAAAAATGTGTTTAACATTTTTGAAACCTTATATATAATACTTTTTGAAATCATAAAGTAGGTGTATTAGATAGATATATTTACAAAAATGTTTTAAAATCATGCGAGATGAATTTTTAAATTATGTATAAGGTTTTTGAAAGACATGAATGATGCTTTTCGAAATCATGCACTTGATAATAAAATGTATTGTGTTAATATTGTCTTCAGACTATATGAAATATTTTGAAATTAGGAAGGTTGGTTTCGATAACATGGTCAATGTTTTTGAAATAACATAGACAATGCATCTAGAAAAAATTTGTTTTCAAACTATATGAAATGTTTTGAGATCATGAAGATTGTTTTGAAATACTTATACTGTATATGTTGAAAAATCAAAACGTAATGGGTATGAGATTTGAAAACACCCTTAGTTATCTAACCAAGGATTTAAAGGCACAGATGTGCGAAAAGCACAATTACTCATAATGTCACTTAATTTTCTGTACTTTGTTTCTTAGAGTGAAACGAGTACTTAAAATTTTTGAGGGAATCATGAGCAATCATTTGAAAGAGAGAAATCACAAGAGTAGTTTGTAAGGTACATAGTTCCTTGATGTAGGTATCATAGGAAAAGCCATACACACCTAGTAGGGGGTTGAGCTGGTTGGTTGGGGACTGCTTTACCATTGTGAGAGACCATGGCGAAGTTCTGAGAAGCCTTTCGCTTCTTTGACTTCTTAGGGGATCGTTCATCCATGGTCTTTGATTCCTCGATTGGTTTCTTGGCTGATAGTGTTGTCGCCTGACTAGGTCCTGCCTGTCTTGGTGACTCTTGAGTGGCTTCATCCTGGATATGATACATGGCAGTAGCTAATTCAACAGTCTTCAGGACTACTTCGCCTATTCGCTGAGCGAATTTGGCTGCTTGCTCAGATATCTGGGCGTCATTGTGATGAAGAGACATTCTTGAAGAAAAAAGAAAGGCATAGGGAGAAACAGGTGAAAGATTATTGGACAATCAAAACAGAATGATAACGCATGAAGATTGCGATCATTTGTTTGTTACCTAAGGCAAACAAATGAGACGGTGGCTGATCAAAGTAAATGGGTCAAAAATAATGTATCGCGAAGACATGCTCGCCTATAAGTGAACACTCATCCCAAGAATTCCCAGGTAAGCACAACTGGTCTCGCGTCTGATGAGATGTATACGAAGTGCTTGCCTAGACAGAAAACCCAGAATACAGGCATTCACCCTTCCAGTTTGCACGTGTTCACATCATTTAAAACCCAAAACCTTGACGAAGTTTTGAAAACTCAAAGGGGTTCAAAACCATATAATAGAGAGTTCAAAACCTTACAATAGAGGGTTCAAAACCTAGTAATCAATCATCCTAGAACAGATGATTAGTTTTCAAAGCGGTTTTGAAATTTATGTTCTTGTTGTGGTCGTCACCTAAGGATAGGTGACGGTATTGTTTTATGACTAAACGCAAGTAAACTCGCGTTAGGGTCCTAAGAAGGTTATAGACTAGGTCAAAGCATTACTAATAACCTAATTCCCTATAACCATTGGCTCTGATACCATCTTTCTGTCACACCCCGACCGCGTAAAACAACCAATCGCGGCGGAAACATCGGGGCGTGTTGCAACAGAATTAATGTTTCATAACCATGGATATCAAAAGTGTTTCGTTTTATTAAACATTGAGTAATTACATCGTCTGGAAATCTAAATACACTATTTAAACATAGTCTATCATTGTTATTGAGTCACTAAGGCCTTGTCCAGTCCTATGTGAGCATGCATCTTATCAATCGATATCATCCAACAATACCTGAAACATATGTGAAAACGAGGTCAGCAAAGAAATGCTGGCGAGTACATAGGTTTTGTGAAAATAAGATTCATGACTTCTGTTTAAGAAAATGTTTAGTCATGAACCTTGTAATTTGCTTTGTCTTTGTAAATCATTTGAAAAATAATAAGTTCGGATGATAAGTATAAATAAGAAAATAATGCATGATTAAATGAATAACCATGTAAATGAGTTTGCATAAGATAAGTTGTTTATAAATCAATGTCTTGTGAAAAGTATGTTATTTGTATAAAATGTTCTATGTCTCAAACTGAAATGATTCAAATAACGCTATGATATGTAATACCATACAAACACTTATATATAGGAAGTACCAGCGGCGTATCCACCATGTTTGTATCATATTACACACGCATCGTTACTTAATCACTTAACCAAACCAAACCAAACAATGTAAAATGTCTATGTTTAAATCAATTGTCAAATGTATTGAATAATATGTCAAAGTATTCATGTCAAAATGTAAATCATGTCAAAATGTCTATGTCAAATATCCATGTCAAATGTCTATGTCAAAATATCCATGTCAAATGTCTATGTCAAATATCCATGTATGGCAAGTGAAATGTCTCAACTAAACCATATGCACAAAAACAAAGTATTGAAGTAAAACTTGGTTTAAATCAAAGTTATGTTTTGTGGAAAATACATGATCAAATGTCAATCATGTACAAATGTTTACCCAATCGTTAACCCATTTTGTAAAATCGTTCTAGTCGTTCTTGTTTTAATTGTGAAACTACTTTATGGTCGATTCTCTAATAACATTCAAACCTTCTTGACGCGTTCCTCGCTCCATCTCGCTCTCACTCTCGTTCTTAACAAATCCTTACCAAAGGATAAGTTAATAATTACAGATTCAGTCGCTACCCACAACCCCCACACATAACAATGGGTGCAGTAAATAACGGGATTTGTCAGATCCTATGGTACCATAACCTAATACTGGTCGGCTTGATCATTGCTAATGAATGTCATCGGTCATGTAAACTACAACCAACAAGTTTTGTTCACTTTTTGAAATTTGTTTTTAGTTTTTGAAATCATTGTATTCGTTCTTGAAATCATTGTTAGCGTTCTTGAAATAATTGTTAGCGTTCTTGAAATAATTGTTAGCGTTCTTGAAACCACATTGCAATTGTTATTGAAATTATTGTAAAACATTTAGCACATATGAGTCACCCCAAAACAGTTGAAAACAGTAAAAGAGGGGAACAAAGTACTCGCCTGAGAATGCTTGGAGGTCTTGAACAACAACCAAACAAAGCTTGAGGGAGCACGGAATCAGTCGGCAAGCTAAAACTATATAAATAAACCGGACTTAAATCGGGAGATCGGATAGGATGAGGCTTGGCAAACCAAATGAGTATTGGAACTCATATGATATGGTTTAACAACGCCTACATACTACAATGAGACTAACCTAAGTGCTTTCGACCCATCGCGACTCATTAAGGTAACTTATGCTACTTTAACGCGTCGTGCGCGTGAAACGCGTTCGGACCGTCTAACTAGTCCTATGACAAGTGTTATATGCCTAAACATGTTACATAATCAGTTATGTGACAAAAGTTTAGGTTACATATGCTTAATTACCAATTATACATGAAAAGGGTATTTTGGTAATTTACCTAAGGCATATAAACTACCTATCATACAACTACTCAAACGATGTGACCATAGGGTATAACCTCGGAAGGTTATTCCCTACCTACTATGGTCACCTAATGTGTTTGGTCGGATCCTAATGATCGACCAAACTGGGTCGGGTTCGAGGTATAAGCGATTCATCAGATCGCTTACCCTACGACCCTAGACAACGTGGTAATCAGTGGGCATAGTCCCAAGGGACTATGACCAACGTGATTACAATCACGTTGCGAAGTTCAAAAGAACTTCGCATTGACCATTACTGGTCAACGCTGAAAGTCAAACAAAGTTTGACTTTCGGACTCGAAAAGCAATAAAATAAGGAAAAGAACGAAAGAATACTTACGAAGGGTCCCCGAATGCTAAACTCGATTCAAAAATCTCAGGTATGAAACAAATGTTTCAACTTAGAGTTTCTCAAATCAAGTTTCTAGTGATTTTTAGCAATGGGGGTGGTTGGGTATTTATAGGAATACCCGAACCGTTAAGATCGCTTCATGGAAAACGTGCCTTAATCCCATCCGTACATGTGTTGAAATGTCATGGGGTTTAGGTGTTTAAATTCCATCCATACATGTGTTGAAATGTCATGGTGTTTAGGTGTTTAAATTCCATCCATACATGTGTTGAAATGTCATGGTGTTTAGGTGTTTAAATTCCATCCATACATGTGTTGAAATGTCATGGTGTTTAGGTGTTTAAATTCCATCCTTATCCGCTGACTAAGCAAGTTAGAATGTGTGGTTGTGTTTTAAACAACGGCTAATACATCGAATCTGGTCCCGAATGCGAAAAACGATCCAAATGACGTGACGAATGGATTTTTCTTATGGCGAACACTAAAATAAAATATTTTAGTGCTAACATAATTTTTTGGATGTCCGGATGTATTCAGAACGTAAGTTATGCGCGAAAATGCAAACTTGTGCACTTTTTGACACTTTTAGTCCCTGAATGACCCAAAAGTTTATTTTAGCACACCGAACCCCTCAAAGCCTATTGCTAAGCTATGTAAAGGATATTTATGGTATGTTTAACTTATGGTCATGTTCCGGAAGGTCTGTTACAGTTCAAATTGGCATACTTTCGCAGTTTGTCAACTTTAGTCCCTGTAAGCGATTAAACTTGATTTCGGCATACCAAACCTTCCAAAACTTATTTCTAAGTTATGTAAAGGTTATTTAAGGTATGTTAATCCTATGTCACTACTCCGGAGTGTTTGTTGCATTAAACTGGTTATATTTACGCATCAGTGCGCGTATAACCCTCCAGAAAGCGATTTAGAGTTTGAAATTGAACGAGAATTGATATGTGCAAATGATACACATATTTTTACAAATCCCAAGTATGAAATATAATATTTCATTGGTTTGGTATTTGTTTGATGGACGTGGAGGCACAAGTGTTACAACATCAATGTTCTCCGGAAGTTTAACTTCACTTTCTTCCTCAATTTCAACCAACCCAGATTGCTTTTTCGTGTAGTTATCAAGAACAGGTGGTGGTACTTGATGAAAACCCACCCCAGTTCCATCACAATACACATCTTCGCCTGCTTTGTCTTTCCCGATGGGTTTGGGAATAATATGTTGCAAAACAAAGCTTGCAGAGCTATAACTGTTAAGCTTCAACTGGATTCGCTCGTTTTCAATTTCAGCCTCTTGAAATTTAAGTTTCAGTTTAGCGATTTCATCCAGTTGTTGGTTGATTGATTCTTCTTTTACTCTAAGCACTGCTTTTAGATGTTCATTTTCTTTAAAAGTTTTACCATTTCGATCATCACTATCTTTCAACGTGCTTTTGAGTTTTTCAAACTTTTCAGAAATTTGACGGTTTTCAAGAATTAACCTTTCATTTTCTTGTTTGATTTTGTTATGATCAATTTTATCATTTTCAATTTGGCTAGTTAACTCTTTTATCCGTTCAGTTGAAGCTTTAACCATCTTGTCACGATCAAGAATTTGATTCTTAACGCTTCTGACCTTTGCTGTCAGATCATCAACTTTCTTACCGTTGAGATACGTGACTGTGCTACAAAATTTGCACTCTTTGTTGCAATTTTTGCAATCAGCATTTCCATCAATTTTCTTACCTGACACATTTGTTGACACGTTTGAACTGACCTGGCTTTTTGACTCAGACACGGAGTTAGAGTCTACCTCAAGTGCCTTAGCAGCCAGCACTTTGTCAGCCATTTTTCCCAAGTTCTCAGCATTTAACTCCTGAGTTGTGTCAATAACTCCAGTATCAACTTTCTTTGCTTTCTCGATCTCTTCTTTCTCCTTTTTCTCTTTCTCTTCTTTCTCTTTCTCTTCTTCTTTCATTTTCTCGGTTGGAGTTCCCCACCATTTGTTTTGCCAATACTCATCCTCTTCTTTGTACTGCTGGATTATGGCTTCAATATCAAGCGTTTTGTCATCAATCGCAATATTTCCATATTCATCAAGATAACACTCTCTGTCCGGATCCCATCTATTTGCTCTCCTTGCTTCCAGATGGATACGAGAAATTCTAATGATTTTGTTTTCAGCAATCATTTTTCTGTATCTATACTTCTATTCTTCAGTTCTATCATCTTTCCATGGAATAGGTTCGTCGTTTTTCGCCATGAATGCGTAACCAACTGCATCTTCTTCCGGTAGAACTTCTTGGCTCCAATCATACCCCTCATCATCATAAATCACTGCAAGAGCTCTAGATTTCTCTCTATTGTCTTCAACCTGCTTCAGTCTAGGCGGCTCGGATTTATTCTGATGATATATTGCCTTCTTGTAATAATCATCTCTAAAAGGGTTCTCCGACTCATCAGCATAAACATTTCTGCATTCTCGTTTAAAGTGATCTTTCTGCTTACATTTGAAACAAGTCACCTTCGATTTATCAAATCCCAGCTTAGTAGATGCACCACCAATTGTCTTCCTGCCGGTAATTTCCATGAAACGCTGTGCTCGACGAACAGCACTGGCCATAGCCCAACGAATATCTATCAGCTCCATTTCCTCAGGATCAATCTGATCATAATCTTCTTTCGTCAGATTGGTGTTGCCTATCTTTCCAGCTACTAACCCTTCATACGATTCCAACACTGATGCTAGGAAGATCATCTGCTGTTTGGCCGACTCCTCATCAAAATTCTGAGCATTCTTCAAGTCTATTGCAATGTTGCATTGAAAACGATTCTTTGCATCAGAATGCTTTGCAGATGATGAAGATCCACTATGATAACCACTATGACTTCCACTGCTTTGACCACTTTGACTTTCTTTGCTTGTTGTGGACACATTCTCAGCAGAAAATGCAGTTTTTGGAGAAGTTGCTTTTGGCATCATGCTTTTTGGATAATACAAATCCAAATTCTGCTGGTAAGATGAGTGGTTGACTTTGTATGTCTTCTTCAGTTCCAACTCGTGACTCTCGAGTTTTTCAATCAGCAAATCTAATGTCGACTTTTCTGGTTCTTTGATGGTATTCTTCAGCATCAGCACATAATATCTCCAATCCATCTCATGAGGCAACGAATCGAACAATTTGTCAATAAGATCTTCTTCAGGAATTCTGATATCATGTCTTACTAATTACAGCTTCAGATGACCAAACCTTTCTATCATTTTACAAACTGACTCATTCTTTAAACATCCAAAAAGATCAAACTCTTTTCTAAGAAGTTTCTTTTCGTTTTTCACGATTTCAGTACTTCCTAAACATTTCTTTTCTAACTTTGCCCAAAGATCTTTTGCATTTGAATAATCGATCAATGAAATTATGTCTTCTCGGACGGATTGAAATAACAATGCCACACACTTTTGTTCAGCTACAAACGAATCAATCTCCTCAGCTACTCTTAAAGTTTCACCATATTTGTTTCCATGTTCATAACCGTTCTTCAAACTCTTCCAACTGGGAAATGCAAATGCCATCAACCAATCTTCAAACTTTCTTGACCACCGACTGTATTCCTCGATAGCCATTAGTTTTGGAGGTTTATTGAACGTTCCAAATGCAGTTTCAAATTCCCAAGCTTCCTTTTTCTTCTCTTTTGGCACATTCTCGTTGTTGTTGCTAGACGAAGAATCATCGTTTCTGGAATCTCCAGCAAATGCGTACATGTCGCTAAAAGGATTCAAGAATATGTCATCCATCTTGAAAGTACCTGAAAACCAATCAAACACTTAGAAAAATTTTGGTTTTTTGAAAAATATCAATTTCAAGCGAAAGCTTGTTCACGCGAAACAGCTTGTAATTATACTGTTCAAGCAAAATGGTCAACAAATATAGAAGGTTCAAGCGAAATAGTACACTCTGAAGCGAAACCTTCTATTTCGCTTGGACTTTCAAGCGAAATGGTTGAGACAAGTACAACAGTTCAAGCGAAAGCCTCAGTTAACTAGTTCGCTTCAACTTGTCAAGCGAAAGGGTCAGATTCTTGAAGCGAAAACCTTTGTTTTTCAAGCGAAATGGGTCTTTTACACAGAACACTTTCAAGTGAAAGGGTGTTTTAGTCCATTTTTTTATCAGTTTTAGTCCGAAAATCAATCTGATTCTTTGTAGGCTTTGTTAAAACTATGTTTTACACAATATTTGTGAAATTCAGGCCATTTCAACCGTTAGAAATCGTTCAAATCAGAAAAATATAAAAAGAAGTGAGTAGAAAGTAGACAATCCGGTAATATCAAGCTGCTATGGTATGAACTCCTCGTCCTGAGCTCTGATACCACTTGTTGGACCGGTTTACGACCTCTAAACGTCAGTTAAGGATGTTCATCTTCAAATACGAAGGCGGAATCAACGTAAAAGAAGTCATAGCAGCTAATTTCACTTTAATCTATCTTTTCTGATTAATTTCCGTGCTTTTACAAGGTATTCTGAAGCAAATCCGGCAGCACCTTCCCTTACACACACAACCAGTTCGCTTCAAATGAACAATACACACCACTATATATAGACCTAGGTGGTTTCGCTTGAGACTGACAACACAGAGGGTTTCGCTTGAGACTGGCTTGAAGCGAAACTGTATGTTGATGATGATAAGGTTTCGCTTGAACTCACCATGATAACCTTTCAAGCGAAAACCCTTCCTAAATCTCAAACTAAACCTAATTAAGACCCTGTTGTGTGTTCATTCAAACCTATCTAAACAAAAGACTTGAATAAGACAAAGTTAACAGAAACTAAGTGCACCAACAAACCCAACTCTTAATAGCTTCAATCTTCGTGGGATCGACATGAATACCTTGACTATTGACAATGTGACCTAGGAATTGAACATCCTCTAGCCAAAATTCACACTTGGAGAACTTGGCATAGAGTCGATTCCCTTGGAGTAGCTCGAGAACCAAACGTAGATGTTGCGCGTGTTCGGCTTTCGAATTGGAATAGATCAGGATATCATCGATGAACACGATGATGAAGCGGTCAAGAAATGGTTTACACACGCGATTCATCAGATCCATGAAAACCGCGGGTGTGTTGGTTAAACCAAAAGGCATAACAACAAACTCATAGTGGCCGTATCGAGTGCGAAACACGGTTTTGGGTATATCCTCCTCTTGAATGGTAACTGGTGATAGCCTAAGCGTAGATCAATCTTCGAGAAACACGTAGCACCTTGTAGCTGATCGAACAAATCATCAATTCGAGGCAGGGGATAGCGATTCTTGATTGTTAGCTTATTCAATTCCCTGTAGTCGATGCACATCCGGAACGACCCATCCTTCTTTTTGACGAAAAGGACTGGTGCGCCCCAAGGAGAGGTGCTTGGGAGAATGAAGCCTTTATCAAGTAGTTCCTGGAGCTGACTCGAGAGTTCACGCATTTCGGACGGAGCGAGTCAATAAGGAGCTTTAGCAACAGGGTTGGCTCCAGGAATGAGGTCGATACGGAAGTCGATATCACGACTTGGAGGTAAGCCGGGGAGATCATTAGGAAATACCTGAGGAAATTCACAAACAACGGGGACATCTTTCACTTCTGTCTTTCCTTTCTTTTCCTCCTCTGCTACTACAATGTTAGCCAAGAAAGCTCTGTATTCCTTGCAGAGATACTTGCTAGCTTGGACACATGACATAAGCTTGAGACCTTTCGAAGCAGTTTCACCATAAACACATAATAGATCACCATTCACGAGCGAAAATCGAATCATCTTATCGAAGCACACAACTTCAGCATGGTTTTCACGAAGAAAGTCCATGCCTACTATGATGTCAAAACTTCCAAGCTGCATCGGAATAAGGTTGATTGGAAAGATGTGATTGTTGAGCTCAAGAGTACAATCACGAAGAACAGAATTGACAGCGACGGTTCTTCCGGTGACAACTTCAACATCGAACGTCGACGGGAGATGGGAGCGCTTACGATTAAGGAGCTTCTCAAACTCAAACGATACAAAACAGTTATCGGCTCCAGTATCAAACAAACACGAAGCATATATACCATTCACGAGAAACGTACCATTAACGACATTGTTGTCAGCCTGGGCCTGGCGCACATTGATGTTGAAAGTTCTGTCACGGGTGGCTTGTTGCTGTTGCTGCTGAGGCTGTTGCTGCTGCTGTTGCTGAGGCTGCTGTTGTTGAGGCTCTTGTTTCACAACCCTGTTCGGGCACATGTTTGCGAAGTGGTTGGGATCACCACACGCGAAGCAGACTCTGGCGTTGATCGCGGGTGCCTGAGCTGCTTGTTGGCCTTGAGGAGCAGTGAGAAGAGCTTGCTGAGCAGGAGCGGGAGCTGCGGTGTTGCGGGGGCCGGTTCGACAATTGGCGGTGAAATGGCCATACATATTGCAATGCACGCAATATCTGCAGGCTATACCCACCGGGTGATGATAAGTACATGTCGGGCAGGCAAGGTGGGGACCAGTGTAAGCACGCTTAGCAGGCGGTGCTTGGGTAACTGGTGCTGGAGCTGATCGGTGTTGAGATTGCTGCTGAGCTGGTACCGCTTGGAGTGGAGCAGTGGTAGTGACAGCACAGTTCTTGTTGCTGGAGTTGCTGTTGTTGTTCTTCCTCTTGCGACGAGAGGACTTTGATGATTGCGGGGCAGCGGTGGCGGTTTCAGCAGCGGCGGCGGTGGTAGCTTGATGCAGGTTCTTTGAAGCTTTATCCCAAAAACCAGCTTTGACTCGTTTGTCGTTGATTTCAGCGGCAAACAGGTAAGTTTCCTCGATTGTTGTTGGCTTTGAAGCATGCACAAAATCTGCAACACAATCCGGCAGAGCGCGAATGTACTTCTTGATCGTCATCTCAGCAGTCTTGACTTGATCAGGATAGATAATACTGAGCTGCTTGAAGCGAGCAGTTAGAGCAGCGTTGTCACCATCTTTCTGCTTGATATGCCAGAATTCATCCTCCAACTTTTGGCAATCATGGGGAGGGCAGAACTCTTCGAGCATGACGTTCTTCAACTCATCCCATGACAGCCCGTAAGTTGCGTCATTTCCGCGTTTGTTCCTCTCGGTCGTCCACCAGTCTAAAGCGCGGGACTGGAAGACACTGGTAGCATTCAAAGTGCGAAGATTGTCAGGACAACCACTCTGGCGCAGGTTGACCTCGATCGAATCGAACCATTGAAACAAAGCCGTAGGGCCATCTTCGCCAGTGAATTCTTTCGGTCCGCAAGCTTTAAACTGCTTGAAGCTGAAAGCAGCTTTGGGGGTTTCAGTCCTGGACTCTTCAGACGATTTGCTCACATTTTCATATAGTTCACTCACGATCTGAGGTACAACTTTCGCCATTTGCTTGGCGACGAGAGCAGCAAGGCGTTTGTCTTTCTGGCTCTGGCGAGCAGCACGCGAGTGACGGGATCTAGATGACGACATTGTTTACAACAGACATCGCCATAGGACTTAGATACAATATAATCGAATCTCACCTCACACGCCTAATACTACTAAAGCTCAGGAACACGATCTCGTAAACACATAGGCACATAATCACAGATTCGCATAAGCACAGAAGCACATAAGCACATAGGCACGTAAAGCAAAGAGGCACAAAAGCATATCAGCACAAGAGGCAGTCAGAATACAAAAACCTATCATTCAAAGTCCGCGAGCGTTCGAGAATAGAGATTGCAATTAGCGAATACATAGCGAGCAGCATAGCGTACGGTGGTTCCACAATTAGTAGCGATTTGTCAGCGTTGTGTAGTGAGTGTCGTGTGATCAGCGGAAGCAAAAAAGGCGTTAAATCGAAACCAGTAGTACCTCAAAACGCTAACAAATAAGCATAAAATCACGTAAACACATAAAATCCACATAAAACGACGAATATCAGAGTCAGCAGTAGCGAGCTCATAACCGAAATACATGAAAATCGAGAAATAGATTGTTTGCGGCTGTTAGACATCGACTACCCAAAGTAGTTCAACTATTCACAAGGACTTTTTGCACACACTTTAGCCTTCGGGACTGTGCTCTCGCCTCGAATTTGGGCGAATGGCACGCATTCTTCCAGTTAAGGCGTGACTTCAAGTCATTGGAATCCGTCGAGACTTTGGTGAGAGTTTTGTAAAACAAGATAGGGCGGAATAAGTCGTCAAGGTTTGGGTTTCACCCCTGACTTAACAACTTTGTTCTTGTTTTGATAAAAATAGAGACGGAAATCTGCGTTAACGTATGGATTTCACTCCGGGGTCAACGCAAATTCTCGTGTTTATAGATAAAACTGTGGGTTAAACAAGCAACTTAGTCGAGAGTTTGCGGTTTTCACACCTAATCTCGACCTAATTACTTGTTCACTTTCGAAAATTAGAGTGCAGTGATAGTGTAGCGCAAGCGAGAATAGCGAAGGGTAGCAAGAAAGTTTGTACATAACCCCTACAAGGTATGCACAAGTCGGTCTGTTGGTACCTAACTATAGACTAGGTCGTTTCTAAGACATCGACCTGGAAAACCCACAGTCATCCTGAGTTACCGTCTTGCAGTTTTGGATTACTTGTCAAATTTCGGGACAAATTTCTTTCAAGTTGGAGATGATGTGACAACCCGAGTTTTCAAGGTCCTTACTAGTCACGTTACTCATTTCGCAAGTGTTTTTCATAATTCGTTTGCATTTTAACTTGTTCATGTTTGATATATGTTTGGTGTCTTGTATGATTGCTTGGATAATTGGATAATTAATAAAAGCTTATGAACATTAGACTTTCGCCATCATCCCTCTTTGACGAAACAAGTGACTTTCGTCACTCCCTTCAGTCGACGAAACACTGGAGTTTCGTCCAGTGGGGTGTTTCGTCGGGAACGGGCTTCGGCCCAATCTGATTCACAGCCCAACATTTGTTTAACCCTTTATAACCGCCAGAACGATTAGAGGAAAACCCTAAAGTCCTCTCCCCACTTTCTGTGCGACGGCAGTTAGAGAATTCCAAAGCATTGTCATTCCGATTTATCTAAACACTTTAGAATCACGGTTAGTGTCCTCTCATTAATGGTGTGTTATGATTCTGAAGTTGTTTTGCTAGGAGATTATGTGATTATGGTCTGTTATTGATATTGCTATACTAGGGATGCATGATGATAGAAATAATAATAGGATGTTCTATGTTTATGTGTGGTTGGATTGACTTGATGCTAGGAATTCACAGGAAGTAAGGTTTAATGGATGGATTGTGTTGAGGGTTGCGAACATGTTATGAACTACAGAAATCATATGGAATTAGAACTAGGGTCGTATGTGTGTTAATGGTCATTGTGTGATTATAGTTTCATGGATGTGAATTGAAAACTGTTATGATTGTATAGTCGATGGTTTATCATATTAGAGTGGATTAAATTGAGCACAGTAATCGCCGTAGATCCATCGCTTAGAATTGTAAATGTGTTAACTGATGTTTGACCAACAAGGTGATGTTTCGTCAACTCCTGCACCGGCAAAACATGGGAGTTTCGCCAATCTCATCACGACGAAACATATGTATGTTTCATCACATGCTAGTCTGACGAAAGGTAGTCTTTCGCTGCTAGGGAGTTTCGCTGAAGGGATTGACAGGTGAAACAGTAGACAGATTGATAGTATGTAATGATTAGCATCCTGTTCATGAAATGCAGTAGTTACATGATAACCTTACTGTTCAACATTAAGTGATATGTGCATGGAATGTGGGCTGTTGTGACATTTTGGTATGTGCTACATGATAACAGAGATCGTAATGTTAGATACAACTGTGTAACCATACATGATTTACTGTGTGCAAACATATGAATTGAATGATTACGAAACTGATACTGTTTGGGAACCACGGCAGGGTTTGGAATGACCAACTGGACGGGTAATTAAAACATACCGAGCAAATCAAAGGTGAGTTCACTACTCTTGAGCATGCCTCCCGGTGGTTGGGACAGTTAGTGGGTATCCCGGGGAGGGATAAGTCTTTTCGGTAAAACAGGGATGTTGGATAATAATCTCACTCTATCACTCTTAAGTCCCATCTTTTTGTTACCGGAGAGGTAGCGGGTTATTAGTTGGTAGCGCTACTTAGGTTTGGCACCCTCACCCCATACCGGAGAGGACGGGTGTGAACTAATGACCCAGTCATGCCTTGTGCTTTGATAGGAGTACTGGGGAATGGGCAAAACATACATCAGGAGTCGTCTTGTTCAGTATCAAGATATTATCAACATTACTTTCGGATTTGTTAACAAACTGGATTAAACACTTGGTAACTAACGTTTTCGAAAAACTGTGAACTTACCAGCGTTGTCTGACACACTTGTTGCATGCTCGTAGGTCGTTAGGTACTTTGGATGGGAACTTGCTATCTGGATGGCTGGAGTGGTCATGGTCATGTTGCTGAGGATTGCCTTAATGTTATTTAACGCTATTGCATTTGGTTTTCGGAACACCTTGAACAATATTTTGTTTTTGCTTCCGCTGAATATGATAACTCTTGTTTGACATTTATGAATGCTTAATTTAATAAACATAAACTTGATGTTGATTTACTATTAGTTCGATGTGATTGGTGGCTGGATCCTGGTACGTCACACACCTAGCGGGTTTTCCGTATGTGGTATTTTGGGGGTATGACAGTTTGGTATCAGAGCCACTAGTTATAGTGAACTGGGTTTTAAAACGTTTTTATAAAACCAGACTATAACCGAACAGTTTAGAAAGCGACCATGACACTCAGCTCCAGATTGAAAGGTTCGTCTCTCGTTTACTTATTGCATAGTATATCTAGTATACACTTATGTACAATGTTGCATGTGATTGCATACACTTAGCATTTCAGATTGAATTCATGTGAATTCATGTACAATGGTGATACTCCGCGTGTGGATTTTGGGGGTGTGACAGATTGGTATCAGAGCCATTGGTTATAGTGAACTTGGTTTTATTTAAAGGGAAAAAGTTTTTGTTAAAACCAGACTATAACATGTACAGTGCTCAACGATCCACAACGACGCTTCGCTCCACGTGCAAGACTCAATACTTTAGGTAATGTGATTTAAGTTGATATGGCCTACCTGCTAGGGTACTTTTGCATGATGTGTTGTCTATGGTATAATTATTAGAACAGTAGCATGTTGCCTGTTATCCCTACCGCGCCCCATGTGGCACACAAACGTTTAACTACTTGACAAGAGGTGGTCAAACCCCTTTCTAATTGCTCGTCACCCTGCTACGACTGTTTATTGATTCTATCTATTTGTACGCTTATCTCGACATGACGTCGCCACTTAACCCTCCGTACATCCGGCTTGTACGCCAACAACCACATAGACCAGAACTGGCTCGAATGAACTTGGGTTTAGGAGAACTAAACTACACCCACGCATCCTGTTGACGAACCTTATCATCTCCACTGGTCGTCTATACCAGAAACGAAGCAGCCACAATTACACGCGTACGTCGTTTTGCAAACTAGCAACCCTACCAACCAAATTCTGTTTTGGACAAGTGATATACCTTTGTGACCGTGATGCAACGAACTTCCCTTTTTGTGCCATGCCGCCATGTACCACTACTGGAAATTGCTTCTAGACAGCAGGTTAACTTAAAATTTTCGATTTATTGATGGACCCTGTTTACACTCGATCCTTCGTATGAACCTCGGTAACTCCCTGTTGTTTCGGATGGCAACCAATTTAATGAAATGCCAACAACCATACCACGACTTTTCCCAAACGTGAGACTATCTTGCTACCCTATTGGATGGTTCATTTTTTATTCTATTTGACTAACTCTATCATATACCTAACTTAGTGAATGGATGCCATTATTGGTGAAATAGTCTTCAAGACATTTAGGGACAGAGTTATGGATCAGTCAACCTACCAGCAAGCACGATAAAATATACGTTTGCATGACCCACTTTACACTACAAGAGACGTACTCCATTTTATGATAGTTTTCTTGCGTATACAAAATCTCTGCACTAACTCTTGCACCGACTCATGATTAGTGATGGCTAGTATGTCCGCTCCCTACCATTGGCTTAGAGCAAACCATCACACCCATACCACAACAACGTCACGTTCTCGCCCCTCCATAACGAGCCACTGAAACGAACCACTCTCTAGTTTAGAGAATTTAGAAGGCTAGACTCCTGACCACTGGTGATCACTCCACGAAACCTTGAGAATAGTGGTGTAATGTTGATACGATTATACTCTCTGGAATGCGTTTGCACGTCTTTCGTTGGAACCTCATGAATATGCAGACGTACTTTGGACTCAATTGCACGACTTAAGGAAACCTCCCCCCCCCCCGGACTTGGTTACTTACTTGATGAAACACACACACCTAAGTTCATGGATTTAGGTAAATTGTCCCTCCTTCACATGGGGGCGAATCCAACGGCTCCTAGTGGGAGTCACAGTGAAACTTAACGCTACACGATTGTACGATAACCATGCTGCTATGTTAAGTTCTTGTTCTGATTGATTTAACCCCGTGACAACAATATGTAGTCAACGACATACTTTATCTTAATTATACCCAACTGGCATGCAGCTAGTTGTATATTCAATGTCGAGTAAACCCTTGCTGTGGATTCTTAAACACTTACCCACCGAATGAGACTACTCTTTCTTATGTTGCCATACCAATGCATGATATACTTTTGGGATTCAGTGATCCTAACAACAATCCCCGCGGACACTTGCTTGGACAAGTTACACTCTACGAATATTACTCGATGAGCATTGGGCTATACATGTGATGATACCACGAGTACTGATCTTTGAACTTGATACGACCGATATGGATTCTCAGACTAGACGTTCAAACCTAGTCTAACCAAATGAATGTGTCACTTTCCCTCATCGACGACATTCTGATCTACTCTAAGAGTCAGGAGGAACACGAGCAGCATATGCAACTTATTTTGGAACTCCTTCGAACAAAGAAACTTTATGCTAAGTTTTCCAAATGCGACTTCTAGCTTCCTGAAGTCCACCTTCTAGGCCACGTGGTAAACAAGGATGGGATTCATGTTGATCCATCTAAGGTAGACTCGATTAAGAACTGGCCTGCACCTCGCACACCAACGGAAATTCGCCAATTCTTGGGTTTGGCAGGTTACTACAGGAGGTTCATCAAGGATTTTTCCAAGATTGCGCAACCTCTCACTTCACTAAAGCAGAAAGGCGTCACCTATCGTTGGAGTAATGCTCAGGAATCAGCATTTCAGCACTTAAAGGATAGGCTCTGCAGCGCACCTATTCTCTCATTGCTAGAGGGCACAGACGATTTTGTGGTCTTTTGTGACGCATCAATTCAGGGTCTTGGTTGTGTATTGATGCAACAGGATAAAGTCATTGCTTACACCTCGTGCCAACTTAAAGTTCATGAAAGGAACTACACTACACACGATTTAGAGCTGGGAGCTGTTGTTTTCGCACTTAAGATATGGAGACATTACCTGTACGGTACCAAGTGCACCATCTACACCGATCACAGGAGTCTCGAGCATATATTATAACAGAAGGAATTAACACATGCATCAACGTCGATGGGTCGAGCTTTTAAACGATTACGAATGTGATATAAAGCACCATCCGGGCAAAGCCAATGTGGTGGCCGACGCCCTCAGTCGAAAAGATACTACACATAGGCGTCTACGAGCGTTATAACTCACTATTCAGTCTAGTCTTCCTTCTCAGATACGAGATGCTCAGGTAGAAGCATTGAAACCAGAAAATGTCAAGGCTGAAGCCTTACGCGGCTCAAGGCAACGTTTAGAACAAAAGGAAGATGGCGCCTACTATGTAACAGGACGCATTGGGGTCCCACATTTTGGAAACTTACGTGACCTAGTGATGGACGAAGCGCATAAGTCTCGCTACTCAGTACATCCAGGTTCGGATAAGATGTACCACGATCTCAGGACTACGTACTGGTGGCCTAGCATGAAAGCTCACATAGCAACTTACGTTAGCAAGTGTTTGACTTGTGCGAGAGTCAAGACTGAATATCAGAAACCATCAGGCCTACTCCAACAACCAGAGATTCCACAATGGAAATGGGAGCAAATTTCCATGGATTTTGCTACTGGCCTGCCTAGATCTCAACGTGGGAATGATACTATTTGGGTGATCGTGGATCGACTCACAAAATCTGCACACCTCTTGGCTATCAAGGAAACGGATAAGTTCTCCACTCTAGCAGACATTTACCTTAAGGAAGTGGTTTCGAGGCACGGGGTGCCAACCTCTATTATCTCTGATCGTGATGCACGTTTTACTTCAGAACTGTGGCAAGCGATGCACAAATCTTTTGGCTCACGATTAGACATGAGCACAGCTTACCATCCGCAAACGGATGGGCAGTCTGAACGCACCATCCAAACCCTAGAAGACATGCTGCGGGCATGTGTAATCGATTTCGGCAACGGCTGGGAAAAACATCTCCCGTTAGTGGAGTTTTTGTATAACAACAGTTACCACACCAGCATTCAAGCTGCTCCATTTGAGGCATTGTACGGGCGTAAATGCCGATCACCTCTTTATTGGGCAGAGGTGGGTGATAGTCAGATCACAGGTCCAGAACTTGTAGTAGACGCAACAGAAAGAATTTCTCAGATACAACAACGCATGGCGGCAACTCGCGACCGTCAGAAAGCCTACGCAAACAAGCGCAGGAAACCACTCGAGTTCCAAGTTGGGGATCGAGTGCTACTCAAAGTTTCACCTTGGAAAGGTGTAGTTCG
The DNA here is from genome assembly GCA_030545235.1 of Helianthus tuberosus. Lineage (NCBI taxonomy): Eukaryota > Viridiplantae > Streptophyta > Magnoliopsida > Asterales > Asteraceae > Helianthus > Helianthus tuberosus. The sequence goes on along the minus strand of CM060429.1, from coordinate 43,750,011 downwards.
TTTTGGCAAACGAGGCAAGCTCAATCCGCGATATGTCGGACCGTTCAAAATCATTGAGAAAATAGGCAAGGTGGCCTACAAACTAAACTTACCCGCAGAACTCAGTGCAGTTCACAACGTATTTCACGTGTCGAATCCGAAGAAGTGTCTGTCAGATGAGACCCTCATAGTTCCTTTGAAGGAGCTCACTATCGACGATCAGTTGCGATTCGTCGAGGAACCAGTTGAAATCATGGACCGAGATGTTAAGGTTCTCAAGCACACCAGAATACCTCTTGTTTGAGTTCGTTGGAACTCCCGTCGTGGCCCAGAGTTTACCTGGGAACGAGAAGATCAAATGAAACTCAAGTATCCCTAGTTGTTCGGAAACAGTGCAACCACTACTGAGGCTGAAGCTACTACAGAATTTCGGGACGAAATTCCAAATCAATGGGGGGATGATGTGACACCCCAGGAAAACCAGTAAACTACAGTACACAACTAGCTTCCTCAGTAACCGCATGCTAAATTTCGGGACGAAATTTCTTTCAAGTTGGGGATAATGTGACAACTCGAGTTTCCAAGATTTCCATCTTCGCATTAATTGCGCGTTAATTGTTTAAGTTGTTTGTTTACACGACTTGTTTGTTTCATAACTGTACACGTTTGCAATATGTTAAATCGTATTGTGGTTGATATGTTATATATGGTGTGCCTTATAAGTGTGTTTTATATATTGTGCCATATAAGCATGCATGTTAATAATAATGTATTGTATTAATATTGTGTTTGTGAACTTTAAAAACAACAAACATGGAACCCACGAAAACACTCCCATCCATGAAAGCACTCTTGGACGAAAACACCTTAGTGTTTTCGTCAAGAGCAGGCCGGCGAGAAAACCAAATGGGCTTTGGCCCAGTAAGGATTAGTTAAACGTTTGTTCTTAACCTTTACGCGTAAACGGTAATTGGAAAACCCTAATCACCTCTCACTTTCTCTCACTCGCTCCTTTGAAACCCGACGGCAGTCTTGAGCATTCGAGCCCATACATCAATCGATTTGTTATCTCTTCTGTTTAGGTTAGTAATCGACTATCGATGATTGTTTGATCGAATTCACTATAGATTGTTTGTTTGTCATTCTGTCATGAGTTATGATTGAATCGATTTGTATGTAATGCTAGGTCCAATGGTTTTCAAGTAATCACGTGAATGTCAGTGTACATCGATTTTAAAAAGTCAATTTCATTAACTTTGTGTGCACATGTAATCAGATTTTTAAATGGCCCAATCATTCTTTTGCATTCAAATATTTGTTGTCATATCATCACGTGAAAGGTTTAATGAATTGAAAGTATATTGTTGTGTGTCGATTCATTTGAGTTCATCAGTCATCGTGATTAATTTTGGTCCAATAGAAACATGAAAACAATATATACTTGTCGGCCATTGTTGGTGGTATTAATTTTGAACATTATCATGACTTTGGGGCATACATAAACTGACAAACGTATGTGTATGTGTTGATATGATTTTATTTATTGGCTAGTGGGGATTTCGAGTATTAGGGTTCTGAGTGTTAACTGTTGATGATGAAAACCCTATCTCACGAAATCACAACCCAGACGAAAACACCTTCACAACGAAAACACAAAAGGGTTTTCGCCACAAGTGTTTTCGCCACATAAGGGTTTTCGCCAGAAAGGGGGTTTTCGGCTAATGATCTGTTACCTTGTTAACTCTGTTAGTTTGCTATCTGTTAGTCCGTTAACTCTATTAGTTATTAACTCAGTTAGTTGATTAGCTTTGTTAGTTTATTATTCATGTTAAGTGTGTTAACTCTGTTTAGTTTATTAACTTTGTTAAATATGTTAACCTTGTTAAACCAGTTAACCCTGTCAAGCATACTAATGAATAACCATGTTATAGCAAACTGTGAAAGACACTTATGTAAATGTGAAGCATGAATTGCATGAAATTGATTAACTGCTTATGTGTTACATGATGTTAACTGTCAAACACACTTTGTGACATGGAGTGTATGTGAAACCCTACAAGCATGTACTGATTGTGTATACGTGCATAACTATAGGACTTGACTGATTTCTTATGAGCACATAATTTAGCATACCGAGCAAACCAAGGTGAGTTCACACTCTATCCAAGGCATGGGATTCCCAAGGGTTGGGAATGGGTTAAAGAACTGAACGGTAACTACGAACTTGCGTATTCCCCATACAACAGGATACGTACGACTATAAGACCATCAACTCTAGAACTTTAAGTCCCTCATTTATCGACTTAATCGCCGAGGCCTATGGCGAGTGGGTCATTAGTTAATAGCGCTATTAGGTTTAACAAACCTCACACCGTGCCAGTCGGACGGGCGTGTACTAATGGACTATGGGCAAAGGGTCAATGCTGATAGACATTGACTTAGGGCACCTCTTACATTTTCGTAGCAGTCGATACGCGTGGTCTAGTAATACAAGGGAAGCCCCCACTAATCTTCGCAAACATGTCAGGGTGACCGTGATACGAACTAATACGATACATGGGTTACAAACGAACATACGATTTACGAAACGAATGCTATAACTAAACAACCAACTGTGAACTCGCTCAACTTTGTTATTGATTCGTTGCTACATGCCTTGCAGGTCGTTAGGTACTCATGGAGCTTGCACAGGGAGGCGCGGTCGTTGTGGGACATGGTAGTGCGTGCCATGCTAGAAACTTTACTTTATTCGTACTTAACACTTACATTGGGTTTTTACAATTATGCTTCCGCTAAACACTTAACTATGCTTTGGTTTTGAACACCTTTCATATTGTTTGGTTGAATTATATTTACTACATACATTGTTCAATATGATTGGTGGCTTGATCCTGGTCATGTCACGCCTCAAAGCGGTGATACTCCGCGTGTGGATTTTGGGGGTGTGACAGTCCTGCTGGGGACAGAGTGAAGTATGCTACGGGCACACTCGAGGATGGTGCCCTGACATGGTGGAATGCCCAGGTTCAGATGTTGGGCATCGAGGTGGAAAATGCCACTACTTGGGAAGATTTTAAGGAGTTGATAAGGGAGGAGTATTGTCCTCGTGATGAGATTCAGAAACTGGAGAATGAGTATTATGATTTGAAGATGGTGGGATCCGAGATTGAGGCATACGTGAAACGGTCTCATGATTTGGCTATCATGTGCTCGATCTTGTCCCGACCTCCGCACCGAAGAATAGAACTGTTCATCAAGGTATTAGCTCCACGGGTGAAGGGTTTGGTTACTGCAGCGAACCTCAACAACTTACCACAGATTATCCGTTTGGCTCACAAGATCACAGATCAGGAGGTGGAGTGTGGCTCGCTACCACCGCGCGTTTCTGCCACTACTGCTGCTGCAACCACAGCTACTATGCCCGCTACTGATAGCAAGCGGAAATGGAATGATGTAGATAAGGCGGCAAACTCAAACCTGTCACAGAAGCGGCCAGACAATAGCAGCAATCGCAGCTTCAGTTAGTCCTCCGTTAATCAAAGCCAGGGCAATAGTTTTGGTCAGGGTTCTTATATGGGAAAGCTACCAAAGTGCAATAAGTGCAACTATCACCATCGGGGACCGTGTACCCGAGTTTGTCACAGGTGCAACAAAGTGGGGCATATGGCCAGGGATTGTAGGGTTTCACTTCTGAATCAGCAGTAGCAGCACACTCCGCAACAGTAACAGTCACATCAGCAGGAAAGGCAACAACCCCAGCAAAACCGTGGAAATCGTAAGGGATGTTTTCAATGTGGAGCCGAGGGTCACATCAGGCGAGACTGCCCTCAGCTAAATCGGAATGCTGGTGGTAACGACAATGGGAACAACAACAACGGAAACAACAACAATGGAGGCAATGGTGGAAATGGCGCGCATGGGAGAGTGTTCACTATTGGAGCTGGGGAAGCTCGTAACGATGGCAATGTTGTGACTGGTACGTTTTTTGTGAACAATCTGATTGCTTCTGTTTTATTCGACTCTGGTGCCGATTGGAGTTATGTGTCTTTGGGGTTCTGTCGTCAGTTAGGGTTGACTCCCACACCTCTTGTAAATAAGCATGTAGTAGAACTAGCTGATGGTAAATCAATAGAAGCTTCTCATGTTCTGTTTGGTTGTAAACTTGATCTCATGGGTCAAGTGTTCGACATTGACCTACTCCCTGTTACTCTTGGAAGTTTTGATGTGGTCGTTGGCATGGATTGGCTGTCTAAGCATCAGGCGGAAATTCTCTGTAAGGAGAAAATCTTGCGTATCCCTCTCCCCAGTGGAGAATCCTTGTCAGTACAGGGGCATCGCAGTGGTGCCATGGTTGGCATCATCTCAGTCATGAAAGCCCAGAAGTGTCTACGAAAGGGCTACCCTGCTATTCTAGCTCTTGTCACCGATTCACTACCTGAAGAAAGGAAGATCGAGGACCTTCTAGTTGTTCGTGAGTTTCCTGACGTGTTTACTGAAGAGTTACCTGGTTTACCTCCGCATCGTCAGGTGGAATTTCAGATTGACCTCATGCCAGGAGCAACTCCGATTGCTCGTGCTCCTTACCGTCTTGCACCAGGAGAGTTGCAAGAGCTATCGAATCAACTTCAAGAACTGTTGGATAGAGGTTTTATCTGACCCAGTTCTTCGCCTTGGGGAGCCCCGGTTTTGTTTGTAAAGAAGAAGGACGGATCTTTTCGTATGTGTATTGATTATAGAGAACTCAACAAGGTGACAGTCAAGAACCGCTACCCTTTACCGCGTATTGACGACTTGTTTGACCAGTTGCAAGGGTCAAGCTTTTACTTGAAGATCGATTTAAGGTCGGGCTATCATCAGGTGAGAGTCCGAGAGGAGGATGTTCCTTAAACGGCTTTTAGAACGCGATTTGGGCATTATGAGTTCTTGGTTATGCCGTTCGGTCTGACAAACGCACCAGCAGTCTTCATGGATCTTATGAACCGTGTGTCCAAGCCGTATCTCGACGACTTCGTTATCGTGTTTATCGATGACATTCTGATCTACTCAAAGAGCAAGGAGGATCACGAGCGGCACTTACGTCTTATCTTGGAGCTCCTGAGGAAGGAGCAACTCTACGTGAAGTTTTCCAAGTGTGACTTCTGGATTCGAGAGGTACACTTCCTTGGCCACATTGTTAATGAATCGGGGATTCACGTGGATCCTGCTAAGATTGATGTTATCAGAAATTGGGCAGCACCGAAGACTCCTTCAGAGGTGCGGCAATTTCTTGGTCTCGCTGGGTATTATCGAAGATTCATCAAGGATTTCTCGAAGATCGCTCAACCTCTTACCTCATTGACAGAGAAAGGCGTGGTGTATTCTTGGGGAACAAAGCAGGAGAATGCTTTTCAACTTTTGAAACAGAAACTCTGCAGTGCGCCGATTTTATCTCTACCTGAAGGAACATAATATTTTGTGGTATATTGTGATGCTTCCATTCAGGGTCTCGGTTGCGTGTTGATGCAACGCGAAAAGGTGATAGCCTATGCCTCGCGGCAATTGAAGGTTCACGAGAGGAATTATACGACACACGACTTAGAGTTGGGAGCCGTGGTGTTTGCACTCAAAATCTGGAGGCACTACCTGTATGGTACTAAATGCACTATTTATACCGACCACAGGAGCCTTCAGCATATTTTTGACAAGAAGGATTTTAATATGCGACAGCGTCGTTGGGTTGAACTTTTGAACAACAACGATTGCGCCATCAAGTATCACCCCGGTAAGGCTAACGTTGTAGCTGATGCCCTTAGCCGAAAGGAATCGAAACCGAAGCGTGTGCGAGCCTTACAGCTTACCATCCATTCAAACCTTCCTGATCAGATCCATTCGGCTCAGACTGAAGCATTGACGGAAGAAAACATTGAAGCTCAGTATTTATGAGGCATGGAGAAACGACTCGAGAAGAGATCTGACGGCATTTATTATTTTATGGAAAGGGTATGGATCCCTTTGTTTGGTAACCTTAGAGATCTTGTGATGGACGAAGCGCACAAGTCTCGATACTCTGTTCATCTAGGTTCAGATAAGATGTATCAGGACCTCAAAGTTTTGTATTGGTGGCCGAAGATGAAAGCTAATATTGCAACATACGTGAGCAAGTGTTTGACTTGTGCAAAAGTCAAGGTAGAGTATTAGAAACCCTCAGGTCTGCTTCAGCAACCAGAAATACCCATGTGGAAATGGGAGCAGATAGCAATGGATTTTGTCACAGGCTTGCTGAGAACTCAAAACGGGAACGATACCATCTGGGTGATCGTTGATCGTCTCACGAAGTCAGCGCATTTTCTAGCAATTAAGGAAGTGGTTTCTAGGCACGGGGCGCCAACTTCTATTATCTCTGACCGTGACCTGCGTTTCATTTCAGATTTGTGGCAGTCGATGCACAAATCGTTCGGCTCGCATCTCGATATGAGTACTGCTTATCACCCACAGACGAATGGTCAAAGCGAGTGAACCATCCAGACACTTGAAGACATGCTGCGTGCATGTGTGATTGATTTTGGTAAGGGCTGGGAGAAACATTTGCCATTGATCAACTTCTCCTACAATAACAGTTACCATACTAGCATTCAGGCAGCTCCATTCGAAGCGTTGTACGGACGGAAATGTCGTTCACCCCTCTGTTGGGCTGAGGTGGGTGACATCCAGATTACAGGCCCAGAGCTTGTACTTGAAACCTCCAAGAAAATTGTTCAGATCAGGAATCGTATGGTGGCAGCGCGTGATCGTCAGAAAAGCTACGCTGATAAGCTTAGAAAACCTTTGGAGTTCGCAGTTAATGATCGTTTTATGTTGAAGGTCTCACCCTGGAAGGGTGTGGTGCGCTTTGGGAAGCGCGGCAAACTTAATCCACGCTATGTCGGGCCATTCAAAGTTTTGGAGAGTATTGGAAAAGTGGCCTACAAGCTCGAGTTACCTTCTGAGTTGGGTAACGTCCACGATATTTTCCATGTGTCGCAATTAAAGAAGTGCTTATCTGACGAAACACTAGTAGTACCGTTTCAGGAACTGAAGATTGACGACAAGTTTCAGTTTGTCGAAGAACCAATTGAGATTATGGATCGGGAAGTTAAGGTTCGTAAGCATAGTCGGATTCCAATTGTGAGAGTCCGTTGGAACTCAGGACGTGGACCGGAGTTCACGTGGGAGCGCGAAGACCAGATGAAGCTCAAGTACCCACATTTATTTCCAGAAGACAAGTCCAAGTCAGGAAAATCTAAGTCTGGCACAACTAGTGAATTTCGGGACGAAATTCCCATTCAAGTTGGGGATGATGTGGTACCCGTGGAAAATCCACAGTCATCCTGAGTTACCGTCTTGCTGTTTTGGATTACTTGTCAAGTTTCGGGATGAAATTTCTTTCAAGTTGGGGATGATGTGATAAACGGAGTTTTCAAGGTCCTTACAGGACACGTTACTCGTTTTGCAAGTGTTTTCATAATTCGTTTGCATTGTAACTTGTTCATGTTTGATATATGTTTGGTGTCTTGTATGATTGCTTGGATAATTGGATAATTAATAAAAGCTTATGAACATTAGACTTTCTCCATCATCCCTCTTCGACGAAACAAGTGACTTTCGTCACTCCCTGCAGTCGACGAAACACTGGAGTTTCGTCCAGTGGGGTGTTTCGTCGGGAACGGGCTTCGGCCCAATCTGATTCATGGCCCAACATTTTTAACCCTTTATAACCGTCAGAATGATTAGAGGAAAACCCTAAAGTCCTCTCCCCACTTTATGTGCGACGGCAGTTAGAGAATTCTAAAGCATTGTCATTCCGATTTATCTAAACACTTTAGAATCACGGTTAGTGTCCTCTCATTAATGGTGTGTAATGATTCTGAAGTGGTTTTGCTAGGAGATTATGTGATTATGGTCTGTTATTGATATTGCTATCCTAGGGATGCATGATGATAGAAATAATAATAATATGATATTCTATGTTTATGTGTGGTTGGATTGACTTGATGATAGGAATTCACAGGAAGTAAGGTTTAATGGATGGATTGTGTTGAGGGTTGCGAACAGGTTATGAACTAAAGAAATCATATGGAATTAGAACTAGGGTCGTATGTGTGTTAATGGTCATTGTGTGATTATAGTTTCATGGATGTGAATTGAAAGCTGTTATGATTGTATAGTCAATGGTTGATCATATTAGGGTGGATTAAATTAAGCACAGTAATCGCCGTAGATCCATCGCTTAGAATTGTAAATGTGTTAACTGATGTTTGACCAACATGGTGATGTTTCGTCAACTCCTGCACCGGCGAAACAAGGGAGTTTCGCCAATCTCATCACGACGAAACATATGTATGTTTCGTCTCATGCTAGTCTAATTAATCATTTACGTTAGTTGTATTATGTGGAGTAGTTATTAAGAATCGCAGTAATCGATGTGTATTTATCGCTATGAATCACCTTACGACTGTGAACAAAAGGAAGTAACAATGCGATAAAGTTAACTAAATGCTAAACAACCTAATCTAATCGGCATCGAATCGTAGCACAAATCGCAACTCGAATAATGCGTTCTGAATATTGTTATATGTGTGTGTGCCTTTTATGTGTTACTTGTGCGTGTTTATTTATTTTATGTTGAGGTAATCAATCGAATCGCAATCGAAACGCAAATCGTAATCGAATCAAAAACGCTAAACGCAAGGAAAATAAGATGATTGTATGTTAGATATAGTAGTTGGGATTAAAAGTAATTTGAATAGAAAACTCTATCGCATCGCAACCGAAACAGCAAAACTCGTCACACCGAACACTCGAACCAACTAGCTAATCGACCAGGTGACCAACCGATCGATCAGCTGATCGATCGAGCTGCCGCTCGATCTGCCAGCCAATCGATCAGTCTGCCACCCGATCGACCCACTCCTTTCTACTTTGGGTAACCCTACAAATACCCCATGTCACCATTAAACTTTCTACTTTTGGTACTCTCTGTCCGACCAGCGCTCAAACCTTGCGTTTTCTCCGATTTCTCTCAAACCCGGTAAGATCTCAACCTAAATCTTTTACATCTTTGATCTACTCTTGATTCTACACCTTTATATCTTTTAAATCTTAACTTTCAACCGTGAAATCACTAGATTTGAGGTGTTCTAGGATGATGTCATCATGGTGTTCTTGAGAACTTCATGTTTTGGCCTCAATCCATCGAGAACAACTTGAGTCTAACTGATTTCCACATAAACAAACAAAGATCTTTCATAGATCTAGACATATTCATGGTGAAAAGGATTGAGACAAGGTTTTCCAACTTTCTTTCAACTCTTCTACACTCAATGCACTCAAAACCGATAGAATCGGAGCTTGTACCGACTTCCTACTCATTCTTATGGTTGTGTTGGTTCAAGATCTGAATTCTATCCATGAGGTTTACCGATTTCGGGTTAAACATGGAACACCGTCTCGAACAATTAACTGATCGGATTTGGGTGGTTCCTGTCCGATCAGGAGTACCAAGTATGGACGGGGTTTCTGTTGCTTAACACGTTATTAAAACATCTCGATAAAACGTCAAACTAGCAAATTAACCAAGTGTAAGATGAACGGAACGACCAGGACGGAATGTCGTCCGATCGGACTACCGTCCGATTGAACTGTCACCCGAACAGGTTGTCACCCGATCGATTTATACCTTGGGTCCCACACTTGATCTATTCACCAACATTTGAAGTTTGATCGTTGAATGAGTTATTGTCCAATCGGACTACCATCCGACCGGGTTAACCGCTCAAACATGTGACAATTAAACTTCAACACTTAAACAATTTTCAACATGTTCAGTATCAGTAGACTGTCACCCGATCAGACTACTATCCGATTGAACGACACACTGCGGTGAACTTGTTCTCACTAAAGTGTCCAACCAATCGGGGTGTCGCCCGATCGAACGGTCATTCGATCGATTGACCTGTAAGGTAGTGATACTTCTATGTTTTCAAAATGCTACAACAAAAACTTCAAAAGTCAAACCATCATACACAAACACACCTTTCCTAAAGGAAGGAACAATCCACTCGAAAGGCCATCCGATCGGATGACCATCCGAGCGGACTGTCACCCGCACAATCAGCTGTCCGATCGGACTACCATCCGATCGAACTGCTGCTCGACCCGCTATCACTTGTTTCGTTTTACGCGCCGCTTATCGTTATGCTATCGTTCTGATCAGGCTAATCTCGCTCTATGCGCTCCCTTCAATCCATTTAATCGATGTGAGTATACTCGAACCCTTTTTGCTTTCACACTTTTGGGTGTTACATACGTTTCCTATATTCAAATCACATCAATCACATAACGCAACACTATTTAACGCTAACCGTTATCGCATGTATTACGTGACTTAATGAATGCTTGTTTGTTATGTTTACACATGGAATGTTGTCTACCTGCATTAACGACGATAGTACTATAGTTTGGACTTAGCACCTGTTCATTCAAGGGTTATTAAGGACATTTAGTTACATGGCTCACAGTGGTGAATGTGTATCACGAACTGCCTTGGGCAGTCAACCCGCAGTCATTAGTATCGATAGGTTCATGTCGATAACTAACATGCCTCATTTTACACTATGTACATGCTAGTTATGCGTAATTGATTTCGAACTCTATTATATCTATTAAACTTGTATGCTCACCTTTACACTATGTGTATTGACTTTTACTTTAACATATGTGACAGGTGCTTAGGATGCTTATTTGCTTTCTTTGTTGTGAAAGACCTAGGTCAATAATAAACAGTTGTCTATAATAAGAGTCTGAGTTGTCGGAACAGAACAATTTGACTAGATCTTTTCTGTCATAATTGTATTATCTTATATGACATGGTATGGGACATGTTGCTTTAAATATTTGGTAAATATAGTTGTTATGGAAACTTCTGGACAATCTGTTTCGCTCAGTGCCATGCCCCGATGATTCCGCCATCGGTTGGGGTGTGACAGATTGGTATCAGAGCCATAACTATAGGGAATTAGGCCAGACTCGACCTAGTCCGGGTCGACGTCTTAGAGATGACCTAGTCTATAGTTAGGAACCAACAGTCCGACTTGTACAAATCCTTGGGGGTTGGTACGAGCTTACTTGTTATATCTCGCTATTCTCGCTGCACTACACTATCACTGCACAATTATTCGAAACTAAACGAGTGATTTGATCGAGATTAGGTGTGAAAACCGCAAACTCTCGATTAAATTGCTTGTTGATCTGTATTTATCAATAATACGCGAGAGTTCGCGTTGAACCAGGAGTGAAATCCATACTTTGACGCGAATTTTCATCGCTATTTCTGTCGAAAAACAGGAACGAAGTTGTTAAGCCAGGGGTGAAACCCGAATCTTGACAACTTATTCCGCATGATTCTGTTTTACAAAGCTCTCACCAAAGTCTCAACGGACTCCAACGACTTGAGATAACACTGTAACTGGAAGGATGCGTGCCATTCGCCCAGATTTGAGGCGAGAGCACAGTCCCGAAGGCCAAAGTGTGCACCAAGAGTCCTTGTGAATAGTCGAATCACTTTGGTTAGTCAAAGTCTAACTAGCCGCAGACAATCTATTTCGCCGATTTTTATGTGTTTCGATTCTGAGCCCGCAACTGCTGACTCTGATATTTGCTGATTTTATGCGTGATTTATGTGTTTTTGCTGTTTATATGCTTCAAATTTGGTGATTCATTCGCTTCTCGCTTCTCGTTTTAATCGACACACACAGACTACACTACACATCTACCTCGAATCGATAATCGCTTATGCTATACTATACGCTATGTAATCGCAATCGCTATTTTTGAATGCCCGCGCGACTTTGAATGATAGGTTTCTGTATTCTGACTGCCTCTGTGTGCTTCTAGGAGAACTATGTGTTATATGTGCTTCTGTGATTATGTGCCTTACGTGCTTACGTGCTTCTGTGCTTATGTGAATCTATGATTATGTGCCTATGTGTTACGTGATTGTACGTGTTCCTGAGCTTTAGTAGTATTAGACGTGTGAGGTGAGAATCGATTATTCTATGTCTGAGACCCAAGACGATGTCTGTTGCAGACAATGTCGACTGGACCATCATCTAGACCCCGTCACCCCCGAATCACTCGCCAAGAACAGAGAGACAAACGCCTTGCTGCTCTCATCACTAAGCAAGTAGCAAAGGTTGTTCCTCAGATCATGAGTGAAATTTATGAGAATGTGAGCAAATCATTCGAGGAGTCTAAAACCGAAGCTCCTAAAGCTGCCCCCAAGACTGCTTTCAGCTTCAAGCAGTTCAAAGCTTGTGGTATAAGGAATTTATTGGCGAAGATGGCCCAACAGCTATGTTTCAATGGTTTGATTCCGTCGAAGTCACTCTGCGCCAGAGTGGATGTCCTGAAAATCTCCGTACTCTAAACGCTACCGGCGTCTTCCAGTCCCGCGCACTAGACTGGGGGACGGTCGAGAGGAACAAACGTGGAAATGGCGCAGCCTATGAGCTAACATGGGAAGAGCTGAAGGCCATTATGATGAATGAATTCTGCCCTCCCCATGAACGCCAAAAGCTGGAGGACAAATTCTGGCATATCAAGCAGAAGGATGGAGAGAACGCAGCTCTGACTGCTCGCCTTAAGCAGCTCAACATTATCTGTCCGGATCAGGTCAAGACTACCGACATGACGATCAAGAAGTACATTCGAGCTCTGTCAGACTGTGTTGCAGATTTTTTGCAAGCCGCCAAGCCAGCAATAATCGAAGAAACTTACTTGTTTGCCGCCGAAATCAACGACAAGCGGGTAAAAGCAACCTTCAAAGAATCTACACCAAACTACCACCGCCGCATCAGCTAAAACCACCGCCGCCGTTCCGCAATCGTCAAAGTCCTCTCGTCGCAAGAGGAAGAACAACAATAGCAGCTCCAGCAACAAGAACTGTGCCATCACTACCGCTGCTCCTCTTCAAGTAGTTCCAGCTCCACAGCAACCGCAACACCAGCAACAACGATCAGCTCCTGCTCCCATCACCTATGCACCTCCTGCTAAACGTGCATACACAGGTCCCCACCCAGTTTGCCCGACATACTCCTACCATCACCCGGTGGGTATTGCCTGCATATATTGCATTCACTACAATATGTATGGCCACTTCACCGCCAACTGTCGAACTGGCCCCCGCAACACCACAGCTCCTGCTCCTGCTCAACAAGCTCTTCTCACCGCTCCTCAAGGCCAACAAGCAGCTCAGGCACCCGCGGTCAACGCCAGAGTGTGCTTTGCGTGTGGTGATCCCAGCCACTTCGCAAACATGTGCCCGAACAGGGTAGTGAAACAAGAGCCTCAGCAGCAGCAGCAACCACAGCAACAGCAGTAGCAATAAGCCGCCCGCGTCAGAACTTTCAACATCGACGTGCGTCAGGCCCATGCCGACAACAACGTGGTCAATGGTACGTTCCTTGTGAATGGTATTTATGCATCATGTTTATTTGATACTGGAGCCGATAATTGTCTTGTGTTGATCGAATTCGAAAAGATCCTTAGTCGAAAATGCTCCCATCTCCCCTCAACGTTCGATGTCGAAGTTGCCACCGGAAGAACTGTAGTCGTTAATTCCGTTATCCGTGATTGTACTCTCGAGCTCAACAATCACATTTTCCCAATTGATCTCATTCCAATGCAGCTCGGAAGTTTTAACGTCATAGTAGGCATGGACTTTCTTCGCGAAAACCATGCTGAAGTTGTGTGCTTCGACAAAATGATTCGATTCTCGCTCGCGAATGGTGATGTGTTATGTGTTTATGGCGAAACTGCTTCGAAGAATCTCAAGCTCATGTCGTGCGTCCAAGCTAGCAAGTATCTCTGCAAGGAATACAAGGCTTTCTTGGCCAACATTGTAGTAACGGAGGATGAAAAGAAAGGGAAGACAAAATTAAAAGACGTCCCCATGGTGTGTGAATTTCCGAATGTATTCCCCGAGGATCTTCCAGGACTACCGCCAAGTCGTGATATCGACTTCCGAATCGACCTTATTCCTGGAGACAACCCTGTTGCTAAAGCACCTTATCGTCTCCCTCCCTCCGAAATGCGTGAACTCTCAAACCAACTCCAAGAATTACTTGCTAAAGGCTTCATTCGCCCGAGCACCTCTCCTTGGGGCGCACCAGTCCTTTTCGTCAAAAAGAAGGACGGGTCGTTCAGGATGTGCATCGACTATCGGGAATTGAATAAGTTGACAATAAAGAATCGCTATCCCCTGCCCAGAATTGACGACTCATTTGACCAGCTACAAGGTGCCTCGTGTTTCTCGAAGATCGATCTATGCTCAGGCTATCACCAACTTCGCATCCAAGAGGAGGATATACCCAAAACCGCTTTTCGCACTCGATACAGCCACTACGAGTTCGTTGTTATGCCTTTTGGTTTAATCAACGCACCCGCGGTTTTCATGGATCTGATGAATCGCGTGTGTAAGACATTTCTAGACCGCTTCCTCATTGTGTTCATCGATGATATCTTGATCTATTCAAGGTCGAAAGCCGAACACGCGCAACATCTACGTTTGGTTCTCGAACTACTCCAGGGGAATCGACTCTATGCCAAGTTCTCCAAGTGTGAATTTTGGCTAGAGGAGGTTCAATTCCTCGGTCACATTGTCAATAGTCAAGGAATTCATGTCGATCCCGCGAAGATTGAAGCAGTTAAGAGTTGGGTTACGCCTAAGAACCCGTCTGAAGTCCGTTCTTTTCTCGGACTAGCAGGCTATTATCGTCGATTTATCGAAGGGTTCTCAAAAATCGTTGTGCCGCTGACCGCCCTCACGCACAAAGACAGATCTTTTGTTTAGGGAACTGAACAAGAGACTGCCTTCCAAACCCTCAAGCACATGCTTTGCAATGCTCCCATTCTAGCTCTGCCCGACGGAAACGATGACTTTATTGTCTATTGCGTTGCCTCGAACCTTGGTCTTGGATGGGTTCTTATGCAACGGAACAAGGTTATCGCTCACGCGTCCCGTCAGCTCAAAATCCACGAGAAGAACTATACAACCCATGATCTCGAGCTAGGCGCAGTTGTTTTTGCGTTAAAAATCTGGCGACACTACCTTTATGGAACAAAGTGTACGGTCTTCACCGACCACAGGAGCCTACAACACATATTTAAACAGAAAGAACTTAATATGCGTCAACGCTGATGGGTAGAACTTCTCAATGATTATGACTGTGAGATTCGTTATCACCCTGGCAAAGCAAATGTCGTTGCCGATGCTCTCAGCAGACAAAGCTATCTGCATAGCATTCAAAACGTTCCAGCCCAGCTTCATCTCAAGTCTCTAATTCGCGAAGCCCAGCATGCATGTTTTACTGAGCGTACCTTGAAGAAGGAAAGAATTCATCACGATGGAGCCCAGTTAGTGAATAAATCAAATGGGATATTCCATTATCTGGACCGAATTTGGATCCCTAAGCGGAACGATTTGCGAAAGATTTTTATGAACGAAGCCCATAAATCTCGGTATTCTATTCATCCCGGTGCCGATAAAATGTATCAGGACCTTCGTTACAAGTACTGGTGGCCAGGCATGAAAAGGGATATCACTCTCTATGTTGGAAAGTGCCTGACCTGCTCGAAGGTTAAGGCCGAGCACCAAAGACCCTTTGGCTTACTCGAACAACCCCCAATCCCTATATGGAAATGGGAGAGTATAGCTATGGACTTCATAACCAAACTCCCACGTACAGCCGCAGGTCACGATAGCATTTGGGTTATCATTGATCGTTTGACCAAATCAGGTCACTTCCTGCCGATACGAAAAGACTACAAGGTAGAGAGATTAGCCCGAATCTATACAGACGAAGTTATCTGTCGACACGGTACACCTCACGACACATCTCTGATCATGATGGTCGGTTTACTTCGCGTCTGTGGGAAACGTTTCAAGATGCCCTCGGTACTGAGCTTAATCTGAGTACCGCATTCCATCTACAAACCGATGGTTAGACTGAAAGAACGATCAGTACTTTGGAAGACATGCTTCGCTCATGTGTCATAGACTTCGGTGGAAATTGGGACACTTACCTGCCATTGGTCGAATTCTCGTATAATAACAGCTATAATTCCAGCATCCAAATGGCACCATTCGAGGCCTTATACGGAAGAAGATGTCGGTCGCCTATTGTATGGCACGAGATCGGTCACTCGCAAGTAACCGGTCCCGAGCTATTGCAAGAAACAACTGACAAAATCCTCCAAATAAGAGACAACTTACTGAAAGCTCGAAGTCGTCAGAAAAGTTACGCCGATAGACGACGCAAGCCCCTTGAATTTGCCGTTGGCGACCGCGTACTCCTAAAGGTATCACCTTGGAAGGGAGTGGTCAGATTCAGGAAGAAAGGAAAGCTCGCGCCTCGATTTGTTGGACCCTTTAAGATTCTGGAAAGGATTGGAAAAGTGGCCTACAGACTCGAACTACCGGAGGAACTCAACAACGTTCACCCAACTTTCCACGTGTCTAACCTCCGAAAATGCCTTGCTGAGCATGATATCCAAGTTCCTCTCGAGGATCTCCAAATAAACGAAACACTACACTTCGTGGAGAAGCCTGTCGAAATCATGGACCGCCAAACCAAGCAGCTCAGACGTTCGCGCATTCCCATTATGAAGGTTCGATGGGAATGCGCGAGCTTGGGAACTCGAAAGAGACATGAAGGCGAAGTACCCACAGTTGTTTGTTATGGCCAAGGCTTAATTTCGGGACGAAATTCCCTAAACAAGGGGAGGCTGTAACACCCCGTGTTTCGAAATTCAAAGTCAAAGTCAAGATTGAAGTCAAAGGAAGAAAAGATTGCTAATTGCGATCTGTCACTCCTTGCTCTAATCCTGTTTTGACTTCTTTGACTTGTAATTAGTATAATTAATCATTTACGTTAGTTGTATTATGTGGAGTAGTTGTTAAGAATCGTAGTAATCGATGTGTATTTATTGCTATGAATCGCCTTACGACTGTGAACAAAAGGAAGTAACAATGCGATAAAGATAACTAAGCGCTAAACAACCTAATCTAATCGGCATCGAATCGTAGCACAAATCGCAACTCGAATCATGCGTTCTGAATATTGTTATACGTGTGTGTGCCTTTTATGTGTTACTTGTGCGTGTTTATTTATGTTATGTTGAGGTAATCAATCGAATCGCAATCGAAACGCAAATCGCAATTGAATCGAAAACGCTAAACACAAGGAAAATAAGATGATTGTATGTTAGATATATTAGTTGGGATTAACAGTAATTTGAATAGGAAACTCTATCGCATCGCAACCGAAACAGCAAAACTCGTCGCACAGAACACTCGAACCAACTAGCCAATCGACCAGGTGACCAATCGATCAGGCTGCCACCCAATCGAACCACTCCTTTCCACTTTGGGTAACCCTATAAATACCCCATGTCACCATCAAACTTTCTACTTTTGGTACTCTCTGTCCGACCAGCGCTCAAACCTTGCGTTTTCTCTGATTTCTCTCAAACCCGGTAAGATCTCAACCTAAATCTTGTACATCTTTGATCTACTCTTGATTCTACACCTTTCTATCTTTTAAATCTTAACTTTCAACCATGAAATCACTAGATTTGAGGTGTTCTAGGATGATGTCATCATGGTGTTCTTGAGAACTTCATGTTTTGGCCTCAATCCATCGAGAACAACTTGAGTCTAACCGATTTCCACATAAACAAACAAAGATCTTTCATAGATCTAGACATATTCACGGTGAAAAGGATTGAGAGAAGGTTTTCCAACTTTCTTTCAACTCTTCTACACTCAATGCACTCAAAACCGATAGAATCGGAGCTTGTACCGACTTCCTACTCATTCTTGTGGTTGTGTTGGTTCAAGATCTGAATTCTATCCACGAGGTTTACCGATTTCGGGTTAAACATGGAACACCGTCTCGAACATTTAACTGATCGGATTTGGGTGGTTCCTGTCCGATCAGGAGTACCAAGTATGGACGAGGTTTCTGTTGCTTAACACGTTATCAAAACATCTCGATAAAATGTCAAACTATCAAATTAACCAAGTGTAAGATGAACGGAACGACCAGGATGGAATGCCGTCCGATCGGACTACCGTCCGATCGAACTGTCACCCGATCGATTCATACCTTGGGTCCCACACTTGAACTATTCACCAACATTTGAAGTTTGATCGTTGAACGAGTTGTTGTTCGATCGGACTACCATCTGACCGGGTTAACCGCTCAAACATGTGACAATTAAACTTCAACACTTAAACAATTTTCAACATGTTCAGTATCAGTAGACTGTCACCCGATCGGACTACTATCCGATCGAACGACACACTGCGGTGAACTTGTTCTCACTAAAGTGTCCAACCAATCGGGGTGTCGCCCGATCGAACGGTCGTTCGATCGATCGACCTGAAAGGTAGTGATACTTCTATGTTTTCAAAATACTACAACAAAAACTTCAAAAGTCAAACCATCATACACAAACACACCTTTCCTAAAGGAAGGAACAATCCACTCGAAAGGCCATCCGAGCGGACTGTCACCCGCACAATCAGCTGTCCGATCGGACTACCATCCGATCGAACTGCTGCTCGGCCCGCTATCACTTGTTTCGTTTTACGCGCCGCTTATCGTTATGCTATCGTTCTGATCAGGTTAATCTCGCTTTACGCGCTCCCTTCAATCCATTCAATCGCTGTGAGTATACTCGAACCCTTTCCGCTTTCGCACTTTTGGGTGTTACATACGTTACCTATATTCAAATCACATCAATCACACAACGCAACACTATTTAACGCTAACCGTTATCGCATGTATTACGTGACTTAATGAATGCTTGTTTGTTATGTGTACACATGGAATGTTGTCTACCTGCCTTAACGACGATAGTACTATAGTTTGGACTCAGCACCTGTTCATTCTGGGGTTGTTAAGGATAATTAGTTATATGGCTCACAGTGGTGAGTGTGTATCGCGAACTGCCTTGGGCAGTCAACCCGCTGTCATTGGTATCGATAGGTTCATGTCAATAACTAACATGCCTCATTTTACACTGTGTACGTGATGGTTATGCATAATCAATTTCGAACTCTATTATATCTATTAAACTTGTATGCTCACCTTTACACTATGTGTATTGACTTTTACTTTAACGTATGTGACAGGTGCTTAGGATGCTTATTTGCTTTCTTTGTTGTGTAATCGAGGCTAGGAAAGACCTAGGTCAACAATAAACAATTGTCTGTAATAAGAATCCGAGTTGTCGAAACAGAACAATTTGACTAGATCTTTTCTGTAATAATTGTATTATCTTATATGACATGGTATGGGACATGTTGCTTTAAATATTTGGTAAATATAGTTGTTATGGAAACTTCTGGACAATCTGTTTCGCTCAGTGCCACGCCCCGATCATTCCGCCATCGATTGGGGTGTGACATTTGGCACCCTCACCCCGTACCGGAGAGGACGGGTGTGAACTAATGACCCAGTCATGCCCAGTGCTTTGATAGGAGCACTGGGGAACGGGCAAAACATACATCAGGAGCCGTCTTGTTCAGTATCGAGATATTATAACCATTACTTTCGGATTTGTTAACAAACTGGATTAAACACTTGGTAACTAACGTTTTCGAAAAACTGTGAACTCACCAGCGTTGTCTGACACACTTGTTGCATGCTCGCAGGTCGTTAGGTTCTTTGGATGGGAACTTGCTATCTGGATGGCTGGAGTGGTCATGGTCATGTTGCTGAGGATTGTCTTAATGTTATTTAACGCTATTGCATTTGGTTTTCGGAACACCTTGAACAATATTTTGTTTTTGCTTCCGCTGAATATGATAACTCTTGTTTGACATTTATGAATGCTTAATTTAATAAACATAAACTTGATGTTGATTTACTATTAGTTCGATGTGATTGGTGGCTGGATCCTGGTACGTCACACACCTAGCGGGTTTTCCGTATGTGGTATTTTGGGGGTGTGACATTAATTGTCCTTAACAACCCCTGAGTGAACAGGTGCTGAGTCCAAACTAATAGTACTATCGTTGCTAAGGCAGGTAGACAACAATCCATGTGAAAACATAACAATCAAGCATTCATTAAGTCACGTATAACATGCGGTAACGGTTAGCGTTAAAGTATTGCGTAGTATGTTCGACGTGATTTAGAATCAGTAACGTATGTAACACCCAAAAGTGCACAAAGCAAAAAGGGTTCGAGTATACTCACAGCGATGATGGATTGAAGGGAGCGCTTAGAGCAAGATTAGCCTGATCAGAACGATAGCATAGACGATAAGCGGCGTGTAAAATGAAGTAAAGTGTCAGTGGATCGGATGGCAATCCGATCGGGTGACAATCCGATCGGGTGGCCGGTCGATCGGGTGACAATCCGTTCGGATGGTCATCCGATCGGGTGACCATTCGATTGGATTGTTACCTCGTTTGGGATGGATGTGTTTGTGTATGATGGCTTGTGCTTTGAAGTTTTCGTTGTAGCATTTTGAAAACAGAGAAGTATCTCTACCCTTCAGGTCGGTCGGTCGATCGGACGGCGGTCCGATCGGGCGACAATTCGATTGGTAGGTCACCTTAGTGAGAACAAGTTCACAGCAGTTTGTCACTCGATCAGATTGCAATCCGATCGGGTGGCAATCCGTTTGGAACTCATTTGAAAATTGTTAAGAGTGGAAGTCTAAACATTACATGGTCGAGTGGTAATCCGATCGGGTGACAATCCGATCGGACGGCAATCCGTTCAATGTTCAAACCTCAAAAATGTTGAAATAAAAGTTAAGTGTGGGATCCAAGGTGCAATCCAATCGGGTGGCTGTCCGGTCGGGTGGCAATCTGATCGGACGGCAATCCATCCCAGACGACCTGATCGTCTTCTTCACTTGGCTGTTTTGATAGTTTGCGTTTTCTCGAGACTGTACAATAACGTGTCAAACAATCAGAAACTTTGCCAAGACTTAGTGACCCGATCGGACATGAACCACCCTAGTCTGACCAGTTAACTGTTTAAGACGGTATTTCATGTTCAACTCGAAATCAGAAATCTCGTGGATAGAATCCAGATCTTGAACCAACCAACACTAAGAACGAGTAGGAGATCAGAACAAGCTCCGATTCTATCGATTTTGAGTGCATTGAGTGTAAAAGAGTTGAAAGAAGGCTAGAAACCATCTTTCAATCCTTTTTCACCATGAATATGTTCAGATCTATGCAAGATCTTTGTTTATTTGTGTGGCAATCGTTCAGATCTAAGTTTTTCTTGGTGGATTGAAGCCAAAACATGAAGTTCATAAGAACACCATGATGACATCATCCTAGAACACCTCAAATCTAGTGATTTCATGGTTAAAAGTTAAGATTCAAAAGATAGAAAGGTGTAGGAGTACGTGTAGATTAAGAAAGTACAAGATTTAGGTTGAAAACTTACAAGAATCGCGAGAAATCTGAAGAAATAGCGGCTGGAGTGAGTTGAGAGAGAGAGAGAGCTGTCAACATCAAGGGATGTTGACATATGAGGGGTATTTATAGGGTTTCCATAAATGGAAAGGGGGAAAGAGGGCTGGTCGATCGAGTGGCAGCCCAATCAGGTGGCAACTCGATCAGGTGGCCATCCGATCGGGTGGCAGCCCGATCGGGTGGCAACTCGGTCGGTTGGCCACTCGATTCGAGTGCACGGCGCGGCGAGTTTTGCAGTTTCGATTCGCGTGACGAGCGTTGCGATGCGATAGAGTTTCCTATTCAAATTACTTTTAATCCCAACTACTATATCTAACATACAATCATCAAGTTATCTAGGATGATTACACTTGTGTTTAGCGTTTGCGATTCGATTGCGATTGAGTTGCGATTGCGTTTCGATTAATCACCACAGCATAAACATAAATACACATGCATAGGTAACACGTAAAGGCACACACACATAACACGTAAAACAATATCCAGAATGCATAATTCGAGTTGCGAATGCGATTGCGATAAGCGATAAATCATGCGATAAATATCGGTTAAACCTCGATTATTAACATGTACTCCACATAATACAACTAACGTAAAAAGATAAATAGACTATCTACAAGTCAAAGAAGTCAAAATAGCCATTGAGCAAGGAGTGACAGATCGAAATTAGCAATCTTTTCTTCCTTTGACTTCAATCTTGACTTTGACTTTGAATTTCGAAACACGGGGTGTTACACTTTATACTACTTTTCTTACCGAACTCTATCATAGGTCGGTTTGACTTTTAAAAGTCAAACCGCCTTATAGCATATGAAATTAAGCAACTAAGTTTGACAAACTCATGTCGGCGTTCAGCCATTTACTCGATAAGCACTATTCTTAGGCCAACATTTTAACTAATATTTAACCCAAGTTCATGCTATTATTAACATTAATTTAACTTAGCTCTCGATTATCAAAGACACATTATTCTTTCATTACGCAAGATCAACGGGTTTTCATCTATAAGTGAAACCCATTTCATCATGTTATTAGACATTCATCCGAATACCTAATCTAATCAAGTTCTACATTCAAACGAGTAGTCGCGCGATTTCACTTAGGCATTTTACCGAACACATTGCGAGCAAGATTTTTATACATCTTTTGTCTAGTTCATGACTAACTTCTAACCAAGTTTCAATCATCAAAATCAAGCCCTTATGTCTAGCATTCATAAACAAGATTCAAGACTTGTACCTTAACATCATTGTACACTATTTCAACACTAAAATTCAGTGTTCATCACATAATCACAACACCCACTTAACGCATGTATGGGTAATTATCAAATTCATAATTTTCATCACTAATTTAACAAGTTATTGACTAGGGTTTACTCCTAGACATATTTTCATTACTAAGTTCATCTAAATATCAATCATTCAAGCTCAATTTTTGATTTCAAGTTTTCATCTAAAACTCAAGATTTAATCAAGAGATGAAATTCAATATACCTTGTGTTCCCTTCACTTAGGTGATCACTAATTTGAGCTCGGTTTTCAATTTACTCTTGATTTGCCCTCTTGATTTGGTTGATTTTGTGTATTTTAGGGTTCATTAGAGAGAGCCCCTTTTCTCCTATTAAAACTCGTGACCAGAACACACACTTAGGTGTGTGTTTTGGTGTTTTATTTTTATTAAATAAAACCCTCTTTCACTTTAGCCAACTTTAGCCTCTTAACTATTAAAGTTTTGTAAAAGTGTTATTAACCAAGTTTCATTGGCATTTTATAACACTTAACTAACTAGGTTGTTATTCCAAGTTGCTTAGTGGGTTCGGAAAGTCATAACCCGTTTTATTTTAAGTTCCGTTAACTCGGTCCTTCTATATACTTTGTTTTCTCAAAGTAATTATCCTCCTTTTTAATTAACTTAAAGTTTATCTATTTAAATCTCAATATTTACCGGGTTAATTTTTACCTCTAACGGTATTTTACCCGTCTTTACTATTAACGTGGTTTGATTACCAAACCCGTTTTTGGGGTGTTACAAGTCTACCCCCTTAAAGAGGTTTCGTCCCCAAACCTTAATTACGTATTTCATTGGTTTAATCAAACGAAGCAGGTTTCGTTTTTTTTTTCAACGCACCCATTTCTTTTGGTCGAAAGTTTTTATTTATATTGACACGTATGTCTTTCATGTGTAAGGCCTCGCGAGCCGTTACTTTCATCTTATGTCCCTTATCTTTATTGATTTACTTATCTCGGCGTTCAGACTCATTAGTCATTGGTTACCTTACACCCATTGCTCGGGTATATATCCACTTTGCCTTCTCAGGGCTTACAAACTTTTATTTTCCCATTTCATAGTTCACGCCATAACTTGGTCATATTCCATATTAGTTTTCTTGACCGTGATCACATCACGTCATTTTAAGTTTATATAAACTTTTCTTTATCGAAAATCTTCTTTTTGAATATATCGCTTCGCACCCATTCCTTTAGTGTTTTCCGTTTTCCAATTCCTCGCATAATATTTATATCTGTTAAAACGTTATTTCTCACCAAAACTGAATTTTAGTTTAACGTTTTCTCTTCAACTCATGTCAATTTCTCACATCAGGAAATTTTTGTCCAAGGATTTATCCCCTTCCGTTGTCATTTCGGTAATGACTTCGCCCTTTTTTGTGACGTAACACAATTTAAATAATTGAGGATTCTTTTGTCAATTTTGCCCGTTTAAATGTTTTAGTGAAATCCTTCACTTTTGTCAACCAGACTTTTCATGATCTCTTCGCTTTAACCCATTCGATTAACTTAGCGAAACCCATCGCTTTTAATTTAACTTTACCTCCCGTTATTATTTTACGTGGGGAGTTACAACCAGTTTTCTCGTTTTATTTTATTGACCCGTAGGTTCTTTCACATAGCCTCGTATGCTTCTTCCTTAGACTTCCACCTTCTAAGGTAAAACCCGATCAGTTTGTTTCTTTGTGTTTGTGACCCGAGGGTCTTTTTGGTCCTGTTAGACCTTAACACTACTTATAATCCCGTAGGTTATGATGATCCGGTAGATCATCTTTTATTTGTGTCTTTATTCAATTGTATATACGTTTATATACGTATATGGCGTCAAGGCACCCCTTTTTATGTTTAGAAACATTTATTTTTGCTTTGTGGATTTCATTTGACCTTGACCGTAGTCTAAGGCTACTTTTGTTTTCTTTCAAGTTATGCTTCCGACTTTATGACTTCTAACATCATTTACACGTCGGTTTGTCCTACATTTACCGTTACCCAGTTCTTACCTATACTTCCTTATGACCCGTTACCTGGGTTCTTTATCTTAATTGTTTTAACATTCTTGTTTTGTTAGTATGCGTTTTTCCTTTCCATCATGCATTATTAGGGTATTTACTATGTTACTTAATTGATATATGTATGAATATACACATATTTATGCATCTTTCATTCACAAGCGGCTTGTCATGCTTTTCAAGACTAGCCCAACTCATTAACATGGTCGTCTTTCCCTTCTCAAAATATATATTTGGTGTTATGGCACCCGTTTTATAGTTTCATTGTTACTAGGACTTGGTGTCCCCCTTGTTATTAGTCCTTATCTATTTTCACTGTGGTGATTTACAAAGGTTACTCCACAAATCATTTAGTTATTCCATATCATCATATGGATGTAATGTTTCCTTTTAAGTTGGCTTGGCCGAGTCTATAACTCGCCTTAACCATTCATACTTATTATATTTTCTGGGTTCGAGTGTAATTACACTTCCTCCCAATTCATTCCTTAATCATTTACAAATCTGCATTCTCCGGGTTCGAATGTAAGTACACTCCCTCCCAATGCATTTCTTAATCATTTTACATATTTGCATTCTCCGGGTTTGAGTGTAAGTACACTCCCTCCGAATGCATTTCCCAACATCTCTCACTCACTTAGTCCTTGTTACATAAGGGTTACTTATGTTAGTTATAATAAACTCATCGTATCGTGTGTTTAACACTTACCTGGCCAGGGTAAGTAATCCGCACATGGTACGCATAAACTTATTATAATTAATATATTACCTCCCATGTAAGCAAGTTTTTGGTTTGTGGTTACGTCCCTTATTTTATTCGGTAAAACCTTTTATTGCTATGTTACAAATATTAGGTTTTTACCTTTATTTGTTCACAAATCATAAGGTGTTTTCCTTTCATAAATTTATATACAATCACTTTCTGTGATGGGACTGTTACATATCTATACCGTGTATTTTATATAAAACTTTTATCTGAACGTTTATCCCCACCCAAGTTTCCACATAACTAATTCTATTATTGTCTTGTTATTCACAATCGTGAATAACACTTATTTCAATTTGATTTCTCTTGGAAACATCATCCTGAATAGATATCCTATTCAGGTTTTCCAAGTTTTATCCTACATATGCAATCTGTCATTCTTTACGTGTTCGTTGCATATTACTTATTTGTACGATTAAATTTAAAACGTGCACCTGGTAATGCTTGCCCCGACGGGCTTTCCTTGCCCTTACTCTTATTTGCGATTATTACGCGATTTGGTCCTTGGTGAGCATGCTCTACTTGTCATACTTCGGACTGTTCCTCTGTCATATCCATCACTTGTTACACTCTCGCCATCTTCAGATGCGAGTATCCTTCAATTAAAACATTTACAAAGATTAGTAATTTCGACATTAATGATTGCCCGTATTATAATACAAGGCTTTTCTATTATACGTGTCAACACACGTAATTTTGTTAACTATATTGATCCTTTATTAATTCCATTGGGGTAACGCTTATTACACGATAACCCTATGTGTTGTTTACAACACTTTAACATGCTAAACCATTAACAAAATATACTTATCGGATTTTGCGATCAAGCCTCGAACCGAACACCAATCTTTATCAAGAGCATAAGGTTTAAGTCCAAGCATGGTTTTCCCCACCATGCTGGAATCTCTTAAACCAGGGCTCTGATACCAACATGTAAGACCCACATTGGAAATTTACACGATTACAACTTTAAAATACGCATTTTGATACTAAAAATGCGACTTTACAAAAACTTGTCATGCCAACATTCCCATATGTTTTAAAAACATTTCAAGACATAGTTGTAAGTGTTTACATAATTCACTTATAACAAAACAAAACAAGGTTTAACGCGGAAGGTTCATTTAACGTGTGTTCGGTTCTTGTTCGTCGCTTGATCTTCATCCGGGACTCTCGACATTCACCTATGATCAAAACCAACTTAAAAGTTAGTTTTGATGGTTAAATAACAAGTACAACAAGGTAAATGGGTCAAATAATCAAAATCAACAAAAATTTCAAGTTTTTACGCCGTCGCCGCACACGACGGTAAACCCCTTTGGGTGTCGCGCGACGCCACGCCTCCATTTCGACAGAATGTTCTTATTCTTGAGCTGCAGATGCCAAGCTATAGTTTTAATTGGAAAATGGACTTCAAAGTGTCATGACTTTTTATCTACTTATCCGTTTTACACGATTCTTTTTCCTATGCGATCATAATTTGATTCCCCATCACATGGAGTTAAAACCTAACATCTGAATTAACAAAATTTTAGATTTCAAGCTCTCGGCTTGAAATTCAATTTTTAACACTTTTTTACCCGTTCATGATTTTATCGACAAACTTGTTTGTCACCTCCGGTTTTTCGTGAACATATTATTATAATTATTTCCTATTGTACAAGGTTCAATTCATGGGTTTTTAAGCATCATTGACCCGTTTTTTCTTATAATCTTATTTTGACCCGTTAAGGGTATTTATGCACTTTTAAGCTTAAATTACGCTCATTCCTTGTATGCCTCATAACTCCACCCATTCATATTGATTTGTCTTCCACCACAACTATAATTGTGTTGGATTTAATGTAATAGACTATTTATTCCGAGTTCTATCCTTCGGATATGTCATTTTATGGCAAGACGCATTTTAAGGCTTATAACCCTTGAAACTTTATACCTACAACTTTTACACGCATCTAAGGGTTACAAAGTAATAATATAACTTTCTGAACAACCTCTAAGAGTCGTTTTCCCGGTTTACCCATCAAGGGCCTTTTTGGTCAATTTAAATCCTTCATTTTTACGATGAAGAACTTCCACTAATTATTTAACCAACATTGCATTTTTAACTATAAGTCTATATATGCGTACCTGGCCCGGGTCAACAAATAGACCCGATTTATACCTCGCATTAATTATCCCATATTCTATGGCGATGCAATTATCCAAATTGCTAATCGCTCTTGTTAACATAAGACTTGCCAACCACATTAGTCGATATTGTCAAATGGTGTTATCACCACCATTTGACCCGTTTGGACTATATTACCAATCGTTGCAAAATTTTAAAACATGGTTTCTGATTCCCAATTTATACATCCGACCCATTTCGGATTTTTCACAAGTTCTTTTCATACACGCTCTACCCATTTCGGCTTACGCCATGGGTATATTTTTTTAACTTCAATTTACATTAGTCGACCCTTGACCAAATTTCCATTTTTACCCTTTTTTCTCATTAATAGATTACACTATAAGGTAATATTAACGAAAACTCATAAACTCTTAGTCATTACATGACTAGTTTACCGTTTCGCCCTTTTTTACCATAAACCATGGTTTTTATCATTTATGTTTGTTCCGACCCGTATCATTACGCGTCGGAAACCATATTTCGAATAATATCTTTATCATATTTATAACTTATAGAATATATAGGTATTCTACAAAGAAGTGTAAGCTTCACTAACCTTGCATCCATGCCAGGCTTTTCTTTTTCCTCATACTCGATCCATTTGACCCACTTCTTTCCCAAGCCTCCACCTAGTGTCACACCCCAACCACGCAAAACAACAAAGCGTGGCGGAAACGTCGGGGAGTGTTGTAACAGAATCATTGTTTCATAACACATGGAAATTGAAATATTGTTTTATTGATTAAAAGAGTTACAATGTCTTGACAATCAAAGAAACATAACATAAATAACTAGTCTTGCATCATTTATTGTCACTAAGGCCCAAGTCCGCCTGTGTGTAACTTGATAAGTCCTATGCATCATCTCCTGAAAACACATGTGAAAATAGGCACGTCAGCATAAAAATGCCTGTGAGATACATAGGTTTTGTGAAAACAGAATTCATGACTTATGTTTGAGAAAATGTTTAGTCATGAACCTTGTAATTTGCTTTGTCTTGTAAATCATTTGAAAAACGATAAGATCAGATGATATGTATAAATAAGAGAATAATGTATGGTTAAATGAATAACCATGTAAAATGAGTTTGTATAAAATAAGTTGTTTGTAAATTAATGTCTTGTGAAAAGTATGTTATTTGTATAAAATGTTATATGTCCAAATTGAAATGATTCAAATAACGCTACGATATGTAATACCATACAATCACTTATATATAGGAAGTACCAGCGGCGTATCCACCATGCTTGTATCATATTACACACGCCTTGTTACTTAAATCACATACTCAAACTAAACCAATCAACGTAGAATGTTTATGTTTAAACCAATTGCCAAATGTATTGAATAATATGTCAAAATGTTTATGTCAAGATGTAAGTCATGTAATGTATAACCAATGTCAATAATGTTTATGTGTCAAATGTAAATCATCTAATGTGTAACCCAAAATGATATGTATGGCTAGTGAAATATATCAACTAAACCATATGCACAAAAACAAAGTATTGAAGTAAAACATGGTTTAAATCAAAGCTATGTTTTGTGCAACAAATGCATGCTATACTGATATAAATATCTATGCGGTATTGTGAGAATGCATACATCCAAGCCTTGAGACTGTGGCGATAAACCATTAAACAAATAAAAGGTTTATCTGTGCTTATGTATATCGAATTCGGTCATTCCTTCCAATCCAAACAAACCCAGGATTTCAGGAACGGGAGTTGTCAATTCCTATGGTACCACTACCTACTAACGAACGGCGTGATCGGTGTTAATGAATGTATATTGATCCATCAAAACAAACCAAATATCATATCAAAATGTAAGCATGTGATGAAAACAACTGTACTAAGTATGCAACAAATGGACATACATAGCATGTGAACTGTACTAAGTATGCAACAATAGACATACATAGCATGTGATGTGAAACAACTGTACTAAGTATGCAACAATAGACATACATAGCATGTGATGTGAAACAACTGTACTAAGTATGCGACAATAGATATACAAAGCATGTGACCTGAAACAACTGTACTAAGTATGCAACAATAGACATACATAGCATGTGATGTGAAACAACTATACTAAGTATGCAACAATAGACATACATAGCATGTGATGTGAAACAACTGTACTAAGTATGCAACAATGAACATACATAGCATGAAATGTAATGTAAAACAATGTACTAAGTATGTACACAATGGACATACATAGCATGAAATCAATGAAATCATGTACTATAAGTGTACTACTGAACATAACAAGCATATGATATGAAAACATGGAAAGCATGAAAGTAACAAGTAGGCACATGTGTTCGACCCCAAAACAGTTTGAAAATAGTAAAAGAGGGGTCTATGTACTCACTTGAGATTGCTTAGTAGTCCTTGAGTAACAACCAAACAATGCTAGAGATCTCAGAATCAAACAGCACCTAATATAGGTAACTATGTTAATAAACCGGACCTATATCGGAAGATCGGATAGAATGAGGGCTCGTAAACCAAATGAGTATGGGAACTCATGTAGTATGGTTTAACAAAGCCTACATACTAAATGAAACCTAACCTAAGTGCTTACGACCCATTACGACCCATTTAGGTAGCTTATGCTACTTTAACGCGTCGTTCGCCTAACTAGTCCTATGACAAGTATTATATGCCTAAAATGTTTAATTATGTTACATAATTAGTTAAGTGATGAAAGTTTAGGTTACATATGCTTAATTACCAATTACTCATGAAAAGGGTATTCTGGTAATTTACCTAAGGAATATAAACTACTTATCATACAACTACTCAAACGATGTGACCATAGGGTATAACCTCGGAAGGTTATTCCCTATATACTATGGTCCTAAAGTATTTGGTCGGATCCTAATGATCGACCAAAATGGGTCGGGTTCGAAGGTATAAGCGATTTATTAGATCGCTTACCCTTACGACCCTAGACAAGCACAAAACTAAAAGTGACGAGCTAAGCATGTTAAAACATGCTTAACTAAGTTTGAAAACAAGTTTGGTATCAAAACAAACAGTTTTGATACCTAAGAGTAGTTTGGTTACAAAATACGCATGAATGCGCATTTTGACCGAAACTACGGCTCGTCACTGAGCCTAGACAACGTGGTAATCCCTAGGCATAGTCACAAGGGACTATAACCATCGTGATTACGCTCACGTTGCGAAGTGCAAACGAACTTCGCATTGACCATAAACTGGTCAATGCAGAAAGTCAAACAAAGTTTGACTTTCGGACTCGGAAAGCAATAAAAGAACGAAGGAACACTTACAAAGGGTCCCCGAATGCTAACCTTGATCCAAGTAGCTCAAGTATGAAACAAAGGTTTCAACTTAGAGCTTCTCAAATCAAGATTCTTGTGGGTTTTGGCAAATGAAGGCAAGGGGTATTTATAGGATTCGTAGAGCCGTTAAGATCGTTCCTCGTTAACCGTGCTTCAATCTCAACCCTCCACCTCAAAACCCTGGTTTTTGAAAACCATTAGAGCCCAAGGTATTGCCCCAAAACCATGTGCAAGGTGGAATGGACCAGATTCAAAGTTTCTACAAGTTTCTGCTATTCTGGGGACTGCTTGCGCACCGTAACAGTCATAGTGTTGAGGTGCGCAAGGACCTATTTTGGCAGAATGGCAGATTTGGTCCCTGCTGTGTAATAAGCTCATTTCCGACACGTTCAAGGCCCGTTAACCCCATTTCAAAGCTCTAAAATGAAGTTAAAGTATAGGGAACTTAAAATGTGTTCAAAAATATCTCGGGTGTCGGTTCGTTTGGCCGTACGATCGCGATGTTTGCTTAATTGCGACGGAATGCGCATAAGCGCGAAAAACGATCCAAATGGCGTAACGAATGGATTTTTCTTATGCCAAACACTAAAATAAAATATTTTAGTGCTTACATAAATTTTTGGATGTCCGGATGTATTCAGAACGTAAGTTATGCGCGAAAGTGCAAACTTATGCACTTTTTGACGCTTTTAGTCCCTGAATGACCCAAAAGTTTTATTTTAGCATACCGAACCCCTCAAACCTATTTCTAAGCTATGTAAAGGATATTTATGGTATGTTTAACTTATGGTCATGTTCCGGAATGTCTGTTACAGTTCAAATTGGCATACTTTCGCAGTTTGTCAAATTTAGTCCCTATAAGCGAATTAACTTGATTTCGGTATACCAAACCTTCCAAAACTTATTTCTAAGTTATGTAAAGGTTATTTAAGGTATGTTAAGCTTATGTCACTATTCCACAGTGTTTGTTGCATTAAACTGGTTATATTTACGCATCGGTGCGCATATAACCTTCCAGAAAGCGATTTAGAGTTTGGAATTGAACAAAAATTGATATGTGCAAATGATACACATATTTATACAAATCCCAAGTATGAAATACAATATTTCATTGGTTTGGTATTTGTTTGATGGTCGCAGTGACCCAGGTGTCACAGTCTCCCCTACTTTAGGAAATTTCGTCCCGAAATTTAATCAGAGGAAACTTGTGAGAGCTTAAAACATGAAGTTGAAAAGATCGAACAACACTGGTTAGAGTTCTTGAACTTCTAATAACTTTAATAACATCATGCTTGTAATGTAAGAGGGATACTTATATACAAGTACATGAAGTGTCATTGGTGCGTCCACCGTACCTCCATTACATCGTTCTCATTTTGTTATTGTTGTCACTATCGGTTCTTACACATAATAAATCTTACTGGGTTTCTGTGCACTGAATTTCATAATTATGTACGCGTCCATAATGAGATAATTCCTTGCATAGTTCACACAGTCTATTTTATAATGTGTAGGGGAAAACCAAATGAACAAACATGTGATGAGTGTGACTTGACCACCATAGGGTCCCTTTTATTAAATCAATAGATGATTTTAACAGACAACCAAGGAGTCTTTTCAGCTTATATCATCACATGTCATTCTTAACCAGGTTTTTGAATCAATCTTTTTTACTAGACCACTAAAAGGGTCTCTTATGAATCATGGAATAGTACTATATAATCCAAGGGTCTTAACTATTACATAGAAGCCCATTTAGGATTTAAGGTAGTACATTTTTGAATATCCTACTACGAATCCCTCATATGAAGATATGAAAAATTCTACGAGGATTTGGATAACGAATACCCAGAGTATAAAAATACAAAATGCATAAAAGAAAACATAAGATGCATAAACACATAGTCACATAACCACAAAATTGTTTAACTAGAAATTTGTTCTGCTAACAGAGCACATGTATTTAAAGCACACTAGGAATCCATTCCTTGGATTTCATTTGGTATTTTAAACATTATCAAGAATCTAACTATAAAGATAGAAAGATTTTTGAAGAGAAAATTCGATTTCGATTATAAGGAACCGAAACGTTCGAATTTAGGTACATAAGGAATCCAATTAAGGACTCTGATTTGAATGATAAACATCCACAAAGGTCTAATTGTGAAGATAAAAAGATCCGATATTGATTTTAGAAGTTGAAGATGTTTTGAAATCTTGCACTGGACGTGCTTAAGTCAAAACATGAAGTAAAAAAAATGCTTATGAAGTTGAGATGCTAGGTATGCCAAGGTGACATATGAAGCGAAATTTGAAGGTGAAGTCAATGTATTAAGAAATTTTTTTTTTTGGAAAACTATGCATGGGGTTCTAAAAATGTGTTCAATGTGTTTGAAACCTTATATATAATACCTTTGAAATCATAGAGTAGGTGTATTAGGTAGGTATATATATATATATATTTTTTTAAATTTGTTTTAAAATCATGCGAGATAAATTTTGAAATTATGTACAAGGTTTTTGAAAGACATGAATGATGCTTTTCGAAATCATGCACTTGATAAGAAAATGTACTATGTTAATATTGTTTTCAGACTATATGAAACATTTTTAAATTATGAAGGTTGTTTTTTGAAAACATAACCAATGTTTCTGAAATAACATAGACAATGCATTAGAAAAAAATTGTTTTCAAACTATATGAAATGTTTTGAGATCATGAAGATTGTTTTTGAAATACTTGTACTGTGTATGTTGAAAAATCAAAACGTAATGGGTATGAGATTTGAAAATACCCTTAGTTATCTAACCAAGGATTCAAAGGCACAGATGTGCAGAAGCATGATTACTCATAATGTCACTTTATTTTCTGTACTTTGTTTCTTAGAGTGAAACGAGTACTTAAAATTTCTAAGGGAATCATAAGCGATCATTCGAAAGAGAGAATCACAAGAGTAGTTTGTAAGGAACATAGTTCCTTAATACAGGTATCATAGAGAATTTCCATTTACTCATGTAACTACACTTGTATATCAGAATTGTGAACCACAATTTATTTATAATCAAAACAGATTGTTTCACATTACAAGAAATAGAAGAAACAAAAGCATAAGACAACAACATCTTCTAATCAGCCAACTGCTCATCCGTGGGTTGGATTTTCATTAGCAAGCTTTGGGCATTTGTTCCTGAAATGGCTCGTCTCGCCACAGTTGTAGCACGATCCAGGCGGAAAGCGAGCTTGAGCAGGATTGGCTTGTGGTTGATTTGGACCACCTTGGTTCGGGTTACATCGACAAGCACTTGCTAGGTGACCAATTCGCCCACATGATGCACACAGACGACACTGTAAGTGAGCTTGGTGATGCTCATTACATTTGTCGCATAATGGCGCCGTTCCCTTGTATTGCTTCTTAGCAGGTGGTGTCGCTACCTGGCTAGGTCCCGCTTGATTAGGTGCAACTGCAGCGGGTTTCCTCGAAGCCTTACGCTTCCTTGATTTTGGTGCAGGCTTGACTTTTGCTTCTTTTGACGACTCTTGAGTGGTTTCATTCTGGAGTTGATACATGGTAATGCCTAAATCCACAGATTTCTGAATCACTTCGCCTATTTGCTGGGCAAATTTGGCTGTTCGCTCGGACATTTGACCGGTGCTGAGAGGAAGAGACATTCTAGAAGAAAATGAAAGACATAGGAAGAAACAAGTGAAAGGTTATCGGATAAACAAAACAGAATGGCAATGCATAAGAATATGCGATCATTTGTTTGTTACCTAAGGCAAACAAATGAGACGGTGACAAATCAAAGTAAGCGGATCATATTAATGTATCACTGAAGACATGCTCGCCTATAAGTGAACACTCACCCCAAGAGTTCCCAGGTAAGAGTGACTGGTCCGATACTGCGGATTTGTACGAACACTCTAGCCTTCGACAGAAAACTCAGGGTACAGGCATTCAATCTTCCAGTTTGCACGTGTTCACATTATATGACCCAAACTTTGACGAGATTTTGAAAATTCAAAGGGGTTCAAAATCTTATAATTGAGGGTTCAAAACCTTATAAATGAGGGTTCAAAACCTAATAACTGAGGGTTCAAAACTTAGTAATCAATCATCATACAACAGATGATTGGTTTTCAAAGCGGTTTTGAAATTTTATGTTCTTGTTGCGATCGTCGCCTAAGGATAGCTGACGGTATTGTTTTATGACTAAACGCAAGTAAACTCGCGTTAGGGTCCTAGGAAGGTTATAGACTAGGTCAAAGCATTACTAATAACCTAATTCCCTATAACCATGAGCTCTGATACCAACTTTTCTGTCACACCCCGACCACGTAAAACAACAAAGCGTGGCGGAAACGTCGGGGAGTGTTCTAACAGAATCATTGTTTCATAACACATGGAAATTGAAATATTGTTTTATTGATTAAAAGAGTTAAAATGTCTTGACAATCAAAGAAACATAACATAAATAACTAGTCTTGCATCATTTATTGTCACTAAGGCCCAAGTCCGCCTATGTGTATCTTGATTAGTCCTATGCATCATCTCCTGAAAACACATGTGAAAATAGGTACGTCAGCATAAAAATGCCTGTGAGATACATAGGTTTTGTGAAAACAGAATTCATGACTTATGTTTGAGAAAATGTTTAGTCATGAACCTTGTAATTTGCTTTGTCTTGTAAATCAATTGAAAAACGATAAGATCAGATGATATGTATAAATAAGAGAATAATGTATGGTTAAATGAATAACCATGTAAAATGAGTTTGTATAAAATAAGTTGTTTGTAAATTAATGTCTTGTGAAAAGTATGTTATTTGTATAAAATGTTATATGTCCAAATTGAAATGATTCAAATAACGCTACGATATGTAATACCATACAATCACTTATATATAGGAAGTACCAGCGGCGTATCCACCATGCTTGTATCATATTACACACGCCTCGTTACTTAAATCACTTACTCAAACCAAACCAATCAACGTGGAATGTTTATGTTTAAACCAATTGCCAAATGTATTGAATAATATGTCAAAATGTTTATGTCAAGATGTAAGTCATGTAATGTATAACCAATGTCAATAATGTTTATGTGTCAAATGTAAATCATGTAATGTGTAACCCAAAATGATATGTATGGCTAGTGAAATATATCAACTAAACCATATGCACAAAAACAAAGTATTGAAGTAAAACATGGTTTAAATCCAAGCTATGTTTTGTGGAACAAATGTATGCTATACTGATATAAATATCTATGCGGTATTGTGAGAATGCATACATCCAAGCCTTGAGACTGTGGCGATAAACCATTAAACAAATTAAAGGTTTATCTGCTTATGTATATCGAATTCGGTCATTCCTTCCAATCCAAACAAACCCAGGATTTCAGGAACGGGAGTTGTCAATTCCTATGGTACCACTACCTACTAACGAACGGCGTGATCGGTGTTAATGAATGTATATTGATCCATCAAAACAAACCAAATATCATATCAAAATGTAAGCATGTGATGAAAACAACTGTACTAAGTATGCAACAAATGGACATACATAGCATGTGAACTGTACTAAGTATGCAACAATAGACATACATAACATGTGATGTGAAACAACTGTACTAAGTATGCAACAATAGACATACATAGCATGTGATGTGAAACAACTGTACTAAGTATGCAACAATAGACATACATAGCATGTGACCTGAAACAACTGTACTAAGTATGCAACAATAGACATACATAGCATGTGATGTGAAACAACTGTACTAAGTATGCAACAATAGACATACATAGCATGTGATGTGAAACAACTATACTAAGTATGCAACAATGAACATACATAGCATGAAATGTAATGTAAAACAATGTACTAAGTATGCACACAATGGACATACATAGCATGAAATCAATGAAATCATGTACTATAAGTGTACTACTGAACATAACAAGCATATGATATGAAAACATGGAAAGCATGAGAGTAACAAGTAGGCACATGTGTTCCACCCCAAAACAGTTTGAAAACAGTAAAAGAGGGGTCTATGTACTCACTTTAGATTGCTTAGTAGTCCTTGAGTAACAACCAAACAATGCTAGAGATCTCGGAATCAAACGGCACCTAATATAGGTAACTATGTTAATAAACCGGACCTATATCGGAAGATCGGATAGAATGAGGGCTCGTAAACCAAATGAGTATGGGAACTCATGTAGTATGGTTTAACAAAGCCTACATACTAAATGAAACCTAACCTAAGTGCTTACGACCCATTACGACCCATTTAGGTAGCTTATGCTACTTTAACGCGTCGTTCGCCTAACTAGTCCTATGACAAGTATTATATGCCTAAAATGTTTAATTATGTTACATAATCAGTTAAGTGATGAAAGTTTAGGTTACATATGCTTAATTACCAATTACTCATGAAAAGGGTATTCTGGTAATTTACCTAAGGCATATAAACTACTTATCATACAACTACTCAAACGATGTGACCATAGGGTATAACCTCGGAAGGTTATTCCCTATATACTATGGTCCTAAAGTATTTGGTCGGATCCTAATGATCGACCAAAATTGGTCGGGTTCGAAGGTATAAGCGATTTATTAGATCGCTTACCCTTACGACCCTAGACAAGCACAAAACTAAAAGTGACGAGCTAAGCATGTTAAAACATGCTTAACTAAGTTTGAAAACAAGTTTGGTATCAAAACAAACAGTTTTGATACCTAAGAGTAGTTTGGTTACAAAATACGCACGAATGCGCATTTTGACCGAAACTACGGCTCGTCACTGAGCCTAGACAACGTGGTAATCAGTAGGCATAGTCACAAGGGACTATAACCATCGTGATTACGCTCACGTTGCGAAGTGCAAACGAACTTCGCATTGACCATAAACTGGTCAATGCAGAAAGTCAAACAAAATTTGACTTTCGGACTCAGAAAGCAATAAAAGAACGAAGGAACACTTTCAAAGGGTCCCCGAATGCTAACCTTGATCCAAGTAGCTCAGGTATGAAACAAAGGTTTCAACTTAGAGCTTCTCAAATCAAGATTCTTGTGGGTTTTGGCAAATGAAGGCAAGGGGTATTTATAGGATTCATAGAGCCGTTAAGATCGTTCCTCGTTAACCGTGCTTCAATCTCAACCCTCCACCTCAAAACCCTGGTTTTTGAAAACCATTAGAGCCCAAGGTATTGCCCCAAAACCATGTGCAAGGTGGAATGGACCAGATTCAAAGTTTCTGCTGTTCTGGGGACTGCTTGCGCACCGTAACACTCATAGTGTTGAGGTGCGCAAGGACCTATTTTGGCAGAATGGCAGATTTGGTCCCTGCTGTGTAATAAGCTCATTTCCGACACGTTCAAGGCCCGTTAACCCCATTTCAAAGCTCTAAAATGAAGTTAAAGTATAGGGAACTTAAAATGTGTTCAAAAATATCTCGGGTGTCGGTTCGTTTGGCCGTACGATCGCGATGTCCGCTTAATTGCGACGGAATGCGCATAAGCGCGAAAAACGATCCAAATGGCGTAACGAATGGATTTTTCTTATGCCAAACACTAAAATAAAATATTTTAGTGCTTACATAAATTTTTGGATGTCCGGATGTATTCAGAACGTAAGTTATGCGCGAAAGTGCAAACTTATGCACTTTTTGACGCTTTTAGTCCCTGAATGACCCAAAAGTTTATTTTAGCATACCGAACCCCTCAAACCTATTTCTAAGCTATGTAAAGGATATTTATGGTATGTTTAACTTATGGTCATGTTCCGGAATGTCTGTTACAGTTCAAATTGGCATACTTTCGCAGTTTGTCAAATTTAGTCCCTGTAAGCGAATTAACTTGATTTCGGCATACCAAACCTTCCAAAACTTATATCTAAGTTATGTAAAGGTTATTTAAGGTATGTTAAGCTTATGTCACTCTTCCAGAGTGTTTGTTGCATTAAACTGGTTATATTTACGCATCGGTGCGCGTATAACCTTCCAGAAAGCGATTTAGAGTTTGGAATTGAACAAAAATTGATATGTGCAAATGATACACATATTTATACAAATCCCAAAGTTAGAGTTTGGAATTGAAAAAAAATTGATATGTTCAAATGATACACATATTTATACAAATCCCAAGTATGAAATACAATATTTCATTGGTTTGGTATTTTTTTGATGGTCGCAGTGACCCTGGTGTCACACCTAGCTTGTCAAGCGTCAAACTATCATATAATATTCACAAGGTGGTTAGGCTAGTCATTCTAGATCATAACCTTTACGCCTTAAGAACCTTTATACTACTTTTCTTACCGAACTCTATCATAGGTCGGTTTGACTTTTAAAAGTTAAACAACCTTATAGCATATGAAATTAAGCAACTAAGTTTGACAAACTCATGTTAGCGTTCCGCCATTTACTCGATAAGCACTATTCTTAGGCCACCATTTTAACTAATATTTAATCCAAGTTCATTCTATTATTAACATTAAGTTAACTTAGCTCTTGATTATCAAAGACACATTATTCTTTCATTACGCAAAATCAACGGGTTTTCATCTATAAGTGAAACCCATTTCATCATGTTATTAGACATTCATCCGAATACCTAATCTAATCAAGTTCTACATTCAAACGAGTAGACACGCGATTTCACTTAGGCATTTTACCGAACACATTGCGAGCAAGATTTTTATACATCTTTTGTCTAGTTCATGACTAACTTCTAACCAAGTTTCAATCATCAAAATCAATCCCTTATGTCTAGCATTCATAAACAAGATTCAAGACTTGTACCTTAACATCATTGTACACTATTTCAACACTGAAATTCAGTGTTCATCACATAATCACAACACCCACTTAACGCATGTATGGGTAATTATCAAATTCATAATTTTTATCACTAATTTAACAAGTTATTGACTAGGGTTTACTCCTACACATATTTTCATTACTAAGTTCATCTAAATATCAATCATTCAAGCTCAATTTTCGATTTCAAGTTTTCATCTAAAACTCAAGATTTAATCAAGAGATGAAATTCTGCATACCTTGTGATCCCTTCACTTAGGTGATCACTAATTTGAGCTCGGTTTTCAATTTAGTCTTGATTTGCCCTCTTGATTTGGTTGATTTTGTGTATTTTAGGGTTCATTAGAGAGAGCCCCTTTTCTCCTGTTAAAACTCGCGACTAGAACACACACTTAGGTGTGTGTTTTGATGTTTTATTTTTATTAAATAAAACCCTCTTTCACTTTAGCCAACTTTTGCCCCTTAACTATTAAAGTTTTGTAAAAGTGTTATTAACCAAGTTTCATTGGCATTTTATAACACTTAACTAACTAGGTTGTTATTCCAAGTTGCTTAGTGGGTTCGGGAAGTCATAACCCGTTTTATTTTAAGTCCCGTTAACTCGGTCCTTCTATATACTTTGTTTTCTCAAAGTAATTATCCTCCTTTTTAATTAACTTAAAGTTTATCTATTTAAATCTCAATATTTACCAGGTTAATTTTTACCACTAACGGTATTTTACCCGTCTTTACTATTAACGTGGTTTGATTACCAAACCCGTTTTTGGGGTGTTACAGTGCAGGTCTCATGAAAACCACATAAATCATGCAAAGCTACCAAGCCTATGATAAAGTTTCATGCCATTATAATATACCAAATAATGTTATTTTTAATGTTTATATTCTGTTTTAAAACACTTTTGTCATATAATCATTTTTCATCATTTCTTGAGCATTTAATCAACATGCATGCTTATGTACAAGTATCTAAAGCACACTTATTATATCATCATCATTTCATATGAACTTAAATGCATCAAACATGATATTAATTCATACAATCCAAGACATGTTCATCAAATCATCATCTAATCATTTAGACATAATTGCATGCAACATTCTTTCATTAATTTATACTAGCTAACAAAAAATCATATGTGCATGTACATATATATACATATACGACACATACATACATATATATTTCCAAAGATTTCCTTTGTCATATAATCAATAAAAATCACAAGAACTTTTATATAACATCTATTTGATTAAACATGCATTCACTTTTCAAGAATAAATCAAACAAGTATCCATCAAAAATCAACCCAATCTAATAAACATACACATACATACATACATACGGTTATATATATATACATACACATATACTTCCATTTTTATTTTGTGTAAAACCCCCATTTCTTTTTAGTTTCAAGTTTGTGAATCATCTAAGAACCTTGAGAAACTTCTATCATCATCAATATCACCAAAAATCAAGAACAAGGATTTAAAAATAAATTTTATACCTTCAAGATTTTTTATGGGTTTTTGATAATGTATGATGATATGGAGCTTGGTTTTTGCTTGAAACACCTTCCTATCACCTTAGGATCTTCAAAAGTGCTTGGAAACAACTTGGAAGGGACTTGAATCTTGGAGAAATGGTTGAATTTTGAAAATGGAAGGGAGATAGGGGTGTTGGCCGATTGCTTAGAGAGAGAAAGAGGAGTGAGAAATGTGTCTTGGATTGTGGGGATTTTGTGCAAGATATGGTGGATCTTGTAGATTTCCAAGGATTACATGCAATCTTACAAGGCCAACAAGTGGCAAGAAAGTATGAGAGGTGGCAAGAAAGTAGGGTTCCAGTGTGAACAACCTCCCAAGAGTGAACTGCGTGAACAGATCTGGACCCTTGATTTCCTTTTTAGTTGTTAAGGGTATGATTGTAATTATATAAAAAATTAGATTTAAATCATTATTTTAATAATTGAATTAAGTTAAATCTTTTCTATTTTAAATTCATTATCCACAATACCTTTTATTTCATTTTTATTTTTCAAATTTCACACCAGAATTCGGATTATGATTTTTAAGATCCACGTAACCTTCATATTTCAACGGTATACACATGTGTACTTTGATATGAATTGAACAGTACACATGTGTACTCAGCATGGTACATATGTGTAATTA
The DNA here is from genome assembly GCA_030545235.1 of Helianthus tuberosus. Lineage (NCBI taxonomy): Eukaryota > Viridiplantae > Streptophyta > Magnoliopsida > Asterales > Asteraceae > Helianthus > Helianthus tuberosus. The sequence continues at coordinate 43,707,953 of CM060429.1, read as the reverse complement.
GCTACATAATACATACATATAAACAAAACTTGTAAAACTATTTTATATTAAGCAAATAACAATTTCCATAATGTTTGCCAAACCAAAAGAAAACATACAATTACAAGTTCCAGTTTCGTGAAAACAATAAACGCAGCATAATCGGAAAAATAAAAAAGACATAGTCTTTTACAACTATTCGCCGCGTTCTATGCCGAATCATCCTTATCGGCCAAGCAAACAAACATACGTGAATCATCCTTATCGACCTCATACGTGAATCATCCTTATCGACCTTCCATCTCCACTTTCCTCGTTTACGACGTCTCCTATAATAACACAAAAAACTCAGCAATTAGTACTTTGCACAATTCACAAGTGTACATCAACAACTTTACACATTCAATACACAAAAAAAAATATGAGATATCACAAATGTACACATATGTACATCGCATTATAAACATAGCAAAACCAGAATACACATGTGTACAGCGACTTAAAAACAGAGCAAAATCAGAATACACATGTGTACAACGCCTTAAAAACAGAGCAAAATCAGAATACACATGTGTACATTGCATTAAACATTGTACCAATAATCGGAATACACGTGTGCACAATAACCAGCAAAAATAATTAAAAACCTATCACAACAAAAACTAGGTAAATAATCCAATAAAATCCCATATGTTCAGTTATTGCTTGCTCATTTTTGATGTCATTATGAAACAAACCAGGCATAAACATATTGGATATTTAAGGCACTTATTTATCTTCACATGACAAGATCCCATTAGAAATGATAGTTATCATGGTAAACTATGGAAGATACCAACTCAATATATTAAAAATGATACACGAGTAGTATATTAATATGTTAGCAAATGCATAGTTTCTAACTATTGAAAACTGGCTGTAGTTAACAATAAATTAAATATAAAGCCACTTTCAAAACTCTAATCCCTTAAATCAAGGACACAACTTTATTAACTCAACAATATATTAAATTGAAATATCAACTAACTCAAAATTAATTCCAGCATTCAAAAAATGAGTCGAAAACTTACAGATCTGGTGTTATACAATTTGGAGGATCTGGAAGTTTGGTTACAACTTACAAGTTCAATAAAACGACCTAAGAAATTGGTTTAAATGGATCTGCGAAGAACACCATCCGGAATGGTTTCTAAACGAAAAAATGAGTCGAAAACTTACAGATCTGGTGTTATCACAGATCTGGTGTTACACATCTGGTGTTATCACGGGTCGCCGCCGCTGTCGGCACTCCTCTCCGTCGCGAGCCACTTCACCCCTGTCGTCATCCATTACAATCACAGCACCACCGAGCACCCCACTGCCCCTCCGTCTCCCACACAAACAGCCGCCACCCCACTCGCTAAATCCATCGGAGCCCAAATCCGGCCATCAGTCGGAGCCCAAATCCGCCGTTCTACCTGCTACCCCCAAGAAACAACACCACCCGTCGGAGCCCAAATCCAGCCATCAGTTTTAGTGAGAGAGATAGAGAGGAAGGGAGAGAGTAGGGGTTCTTTGAAACGATCCGGCGAAGGTGAGAGAGAAAATTGGATCTTCAAGAATGATTGAAAATTGATTTATGAGATTGAACGTGATTTATGGAATAATTTAAAAAGGAAATTACAGTTATACCCTTTTTCCTTTAATTAAATGATAACAATTAACCACATATTTACTATCATGCCCCTAAAAATCAAGGGCTCAGATCAGTTCACGCAGTTCACGCTTGGGATTTTGTTCACGTTTGAACCTAATCCTATATATATATATATATATATATATATAGGGTAGGGTTCCAGCGTGAACAACCTCCCAAGAGTGAACTGCGTGAACAGATATGGACCCTTGATTTCCTTTTTAGTTGTTAAGGGTAGGATTGTAATTATATAAAAAATTAGATTTAAATCATTATTTTAATAAGTGAATTAAGTTACATCTTTCCTAATTTAAATTCATTATCCACATTATGTTTATTTATTAATAAGATAATTATCAAAACAAACAACAAATCACCAGATTTCAATTTTAATTTTTATTTCAGATTTATCACCAGAATTCAAATTTTGATTTTTAAGATCCACGTAACCTTCATATTTCAACGGTATACACATGTGTACTTGGATATAAATAGAACAATACACATGTGTACTCAGCATCGTACATATGTGTACAGTAATTCACAGGTGTACATCAACATTCAATACAAAAAAAAATTCTGAGATATCACAAAAACAGACGATATACGCATGTATACATCGCATTAAAAAGATGACAAAATCAGAATACACATGTGTACATAGCATTTAAACAAATAATTATTTTAATAATTGAATTAAGTTACATCTTTCCTAATCCTTGATTTAATTTTTGAGAGATTTATGCAATCAATTTAAGAGGATAATTGATTACTTGATTTGTGAGAGATTTATGCAATCAATTTAAGATTGAAATTACAAATATACCCTTTTTGTATTTAATTAAATTGAAAAAATTAACCAAATAATTACCATCATGTCACTCACTTTAATCTCAAGATCATAAAAATCAAGGGCCCAGATCAGTTCACGCAGTTCACTCTTGGGATTTTGTTCACGTTTGAACCTAATCCATGCATACTATACATATATATGATATATGGTTGGTAAAAACAGGTATTTAACTGGATACCGGGTATTTTATCTAGCGTTTTAATCCCGATTTATGGCGTTTTAAATTATTTTTATTATTCTATAAAAATAAACTCTCCAAATTATTACTGAAATAAATATCAGTTGCCAAGACTGGTTGCATTGTCTGCGTTTCGCAGTATACGCGCTGTGTTGCGCAGTAACACGCGGTACGTGCTAAAACTTGAAAAATAACGTTTTTAAGCGTTTTGATTTATTTTCCAATGCGAACATGATTAAAAATTAAATTTTAATCATAACAGAATATTTTCAGGATTTAAATATTATGCGGGCGGTCACCAATGACATTTCGCAGTTTTGTCGCAAATAGTTCTTAAGTTCGAATAAACATGTTTTTGTTATACCGAACCCTTCGAAACTTATTTCTAAGTTATGTAAACGGTATTTAGGGTATGTTTGGCTTATGTCATAGTTCCGGAGTGTACATCGCGTTAAACTGATTACGTTTACGTATCAGTTTACGATTTCACTTCCAGAAAAGGTTTAAGAGTTCGAAATTGAACAATGATTAAAACGTACTAATGTCACAAATAATTAAAAAAAATATTGGAAATAAAAACACAATGTTTCATTAAATACAAAGTTATTCGGAATTGTACAAGGATTTAAAATGCACAGATGTCACAACGATGATGATGATGAAGAGTTGAAGGAATGGTTTGGTGATGATGATGATCACCATGATGGTAAAGGTGATGATAAAGATAATGACGATGATCATGGAGGTGTTGGTGGTGCTTTGATTGTGAGACCATCAGGTACCAGTAAAGTTGATGATTATATGAATGATGAGCAGAATGAAGAACGATAAGAAGTTTAACCTCAGGGGGAGTCTACCTCAGGATCTAAACATGCTGATCTTCATAAGGTATTCTCTAACACTCCAAAAGTTATTTACCTTAATCATAATATTGAAGAGGGAGAGTTAGTAGAAAATTGGACGCGGGAGTCTATGTTGGAAACTCTGGATATGGATGATGAGAATTTCATGTTTGATATTGAAGAAGAAATTCCAGCGACTCCAGACCGTGAATATGTGTTTAAAATGGTGGACGAGGCAGATAATTTCGATGATGTGATTATTAAAGAGGGATCAGATTCTGACCAGGTTGTTCCATTCCATTATACCGGTCTAGATGATGATTTTCCTACTTTTGATGAACTGTTTCATTCGCACAATGAAGATGAACTTAGAAGAAAAGTGGCTGAGAAGATCTCTATAGATGGTATTCCAAAAACAATTTCAAAATATGATCTTAGTGAAGAAAGAAAGAAATGGTTTAGGCAAATGCCGGAAGAGAGGAAGTCCAAAAGGCCATTAAAGTTTTTCACTCGACATCCAGACAAATCGCTTGGAGACATCTTGTCTTGGGGTTATTTATAAGATTTGAAAGTATATGCAATCAAGCGTGAGTGTGGAGTCTAATACTTTGAGTTCCTTCAAGATTTGAAAACTCTTCTGTGGTGGGATATTGAAGAGTTGGTGAAGACAAAGAATATAAAGCAGTACTGGTATGGTTCAGATGTGAAATTTCATGAGCAAAGGTTGTGGGGTTATATAAAAAAGCAAACTGAGTTGAACTTTCCAGATTGGAAACCTCAACAACCAAAATGTATAGTAAAGATTGATCCAGTTACAGGAAAGAAGGATATCACGTTACACGTCAGACGTCCAAGATGTTTGAGGAACATGCCTCTGAGAGAAATGGAACAAGATTTCTACCAAGATTTAAAAGGCTGGATCTTCAATCCAAGTACGTGTGAAGCGGTGATAACATTGTTAGATGGGAAAACAGGCTTCTGGAGGTACATTCACATTCTTGATCAAATGTGGCTTGTTAATTGTTTGAAGAAGGATATCGAATGCCTCTTCTTCAACAAGATTGTGTATAATGAAGTAGACAAAGAGCAAGCGCAAAGATACCAGAAGCTGGTGAAAGTTTGTTTTAAAAAAGATATCAATTCTGGTCGTTACTGGGAATCTAAGTGGAGAGATCTTGAGTTAGAAGAATTTCTCAAAAAAGAACGTTATAATGAGAAGACGGATAAGAAGATGGTAGAAACTGCTAAGCGTGCTAAATGGAGATTCGGTTTGGAAAAGCCAGTGACTGACCAAACGCCAATAAAGAAATAAGAATGTAAAATTCCATGGTGGTCAAAGGCTAGGGATGGTGATAAAGAATACATAGAATGGTGGATCAATGTGGGAAGACATAAGAGACAGAGAATGTTGGAAGAGCGTAAAGAAGAAAGAAGGAGGATGTACAAAGAACGAACACGCAACAGGAAGGAATGATCAAGACTATACAGGAAGAAAGACTGCAGCTACATCCAAGGGGAAGTCTGTAGATGCATAGGTCTGTAGCTTTCGTCTGTATCATGTCTTAGTTTTATCTGTTTGTGGTCTATGTATAGTTTAAAGTATGTTTTGTATTGAATCCGGGATGAAACATGGTGTTAGGATGTTTTGTAAGTCCATCCGGACGGATGGAGTCCATCCGGATGGATGGACATAACCCCATCCGGACGGATGGGGTAGATAGTGTTTCATCCGGATGGCTGAGTCTATAAATAGGGTGCTTGGGTCTTCATTTGTAGTTAGTTCTCTTGGCACCTAAGGCGAAGCTCTGTCGAATTCTCTCTGGAACTTCTAACTGTTGCTGATTATCAATGAGAATGATGATGTTAAACAGTCTCTGCATTGTTTCTCTCTCTCCTACTACATTCTTGGATTCCGCACGAGTTTGTAATTGCTAATCCGGTCTAAGCGCGTTCGAGTAACCGAACTCCCGGTCCTCACAAAACATACGAAGCAAAAGTGTATTTGAAATCAATGTGCTAGGCATGCTAGGTAAACATACGAAGAAAAAATACAATTGAAATCATGTACTATATGTACTATGTAATCAAAGCATGTATAATGTCACGAAAACAAGAAAGTAGTGATATGCACATATGAATCACCCTAAAACATTATAAAACGTAAAAGAGGGGACTATATACTCACTTGGGATTGCGTATAATTCTTGTATGAAAGATCAAACAAAGCTTGAAGGATCAAGGATTTAAGTAGCTCCTAATATCGGATAACTATGTTAATAAGTCAGGACTTAAATCGGAGGATTGGATAGAATGAAGTTTTATAAATCAAATGAGTGTTGGAACTCATATGGCATGATTTAGTAAACTTAACATTCTAATTTGAAAGTGATCCTAAGTGCTTTTGACCCGTTATGACTCGTTAAAGTAGTTTACGCTACTTTTAATGTGTCATTTGCGTAAACGCGTGATCAGATGGTTAAGCATGTCCTATGATAAGTCTTAAATGCCCAAACATGTTTGAAAATGTTATAACATCAGTTTATATGTCAAAAATTTGGTTACATATGTTTAAAATGGATTTATACCCAAAAAGGGCATTTTGGTCATTTCTAAGGAACATAAGAACGACTTATCATAATATTAACCAAACGATGTGACCATAAGGTATAACCTCAGTAGGTTATTCCCTATACAACTATGGTCACAAATATGTGTTTCTTCAGATCCTAAGATCGACCAAACTGGTCGGATTCGAAAGTCAAATTAGCGGTAGTCAAACCGCTCGACTAACGACCTAAATAAAGCACTAAACTAGAAGTGACGAGCTAGACATGTTGAAACATGTCTAACTAAGTTGTAAAACTGATTTGGTATCAAAACTTGGAGTTTTGATACCCAAAAATAGTTTCATCGTAAAATGCACATTATGCGCATCTTTGACCGAAACTTTGACTCGTCACTTCAACTAATAAACGTGGTAATCAGAAGGTGAAATTGCTAGGGATTATAACCTTCGTGATTACGATCACATTGCAAAGTTCAATTGAACTTTGACTTGACCAATTATGGTCATAACCGAAAGTCAAACAGAAAGTCAACTGTTTGACTTTTAGCTTAAAATAAGCTAAAATAATGAACAAGATTAGGTAAGAACATTTACTTGTGTTCTAGGAGGACAATAATACTCAATATGAGGCTTCCATAAAGCTGAAAACAAGCTCCAATGATGTGGGAGAAAGAAAGTAGGAATGAGCAAGGAATTTAGGTGAAGAATGTTTGCTATTTATAGCAATTTGGAAGCTCTAGGATCATCACACATGTCCCATGAGGTGGCAAAGATCAAAGGTGGTTCAAACAAGTGTCAAATGCAGCTTAAAACTTGGGGAGTATGGATTCTTGGGCTCCAAGGATGTCAAAACCATTGGCTGCCAAAAAAAAATCTGTTACTGGGCACCTCTCGCACCCCATGAGAGACTAGGGTATGTCTCTCGCGCCCCGCCAGAGACTCAGTACTTTCAATATTGGCAGATTTGACCCCTGGACTTGTTTCGTCGCGTTTTGTCACTACTAACACCCGTTAACCTAACTTTTAGGTTGTATAAGGATGTTAAAGCATATGTGACCTGAATTATGCCCAAAAATGTCATGGATGTCGGTTAGTTCAGTTGTACGGTTGCGTTTTTTGCTTAAATACAACGAACGCTATAACGAACACGAAAACGACTGAAATTGAAATTTGTTGCGAAATTTTTTCATTCTTATCAATCAAATACAAGATTTTATTGATTAAAAGAATTATTGGATGTCTACACAAGGTCTGTATTCAAAAATACGAGAATCGGCAGACTTTTGCAGTTTGTCGCAAATAGTCCCTAAGCTCGAATAAGCGTGTTTTTGCCATACTGAACCCCTCAAAACTTATTTATAAGTTATGTAAAGGGTATTAGGGTATGTTTAGCTTATATCCTTGTTCTGGAGTGTACGTTGCGTTAAACTGATTACGTTTGCGTAACGGTTTACGATTTCATTTCCAGAAAAGATTTGAAAGATCGAAATTGAACAAGGATTGAAAATGCATAAATGTCATAAATAATTATACAAATATTGGAAATAAAACACAAGGTTTCATTGATTATGAAATTGTTCAGAGTTGTACAAATATTGAAAGACACAAATGTCACAATCCGCAGATCTGAAACCGGAGCTGACTCAGCTAAAGCAGTCACACGTTCTCCTTGACCACTGAAAACCACATCAGGATGACCCAAAATAATGTACGCACATATCACTGCTCTGACTTGGTACCTTGACAGCTTGACCGGTGAGTTTGAGACTGATCTAACAGGACCCACTTTTTTTATATGTCGAGTACAAGCATGGGTTTTTTCTCTAGCACTTAACAGATATATGAAAATTGAAAAACAAGTGTTCAACATGTGCCTTTTCCATGTCAGCTTCTAATAATCCCATTTTGATCTTCATTTAACTGTTCAAGAATTTCCCACAAGTTAGATGATGTAGATGAAGCTTATGTTATATGAGTACATACATAAAATTTGAATATTGAACACATATATAAAGACATCACCTTCAACCACATAAACCTTGGCATTGCAATAAACATAGTCAACATTGTGCATCCAAGACGAATATATCCTTCCATATCTTCAGGCATGCTAGCCAACCATTGAAATATATGTAAAAGTGTATGTTTATATCACACCTCATATGGTTCATCTAAGTACTTATCATCCTAAAACCGTTAATAAATAGTAACCGTTAGTACTTGATGTCGGAGTCTGCGAGGGAACTATGCCGGATTCCAATTATAAAGCTTAAATGAGATCCGACCAGTCGTGCACTATAGCAACACATATATCATCAATACACATGGTATGCGAGTGGGAAAAAATATATAAATAAGTGGTTTTTTCACATAAACCCCCTAATCATTTTATTAAATATATTAGGTTAACGGGAATAATATGAACCTACCATAGAGGGGAAATCATTCTTATCGTCACAATAAGATGGAGAAGGAGTGGTTTTTTCGTTCTCTTCATCAGTTTGAGTTTCAGCAGATGCAGCTAAAGACGCAATGCTATCACTCTGAATGTGTTGGGTGTCTCCACCTGCTAAGGAAGATTTCTCACCTGTAGCAGCTTCACTACTTGGGGATTTCCCGCCTATACCGTAGAAGTGAAAAGGTCTGATACGCAATATTGTGTCATGTAAAACCAAAATAAAAAAATTCAAATTGTGTTTTGTCACCTTTTCCAGCCTCATCATCAAAATCTGTTGTTGATTGGAGTCTAGATCCCTTGGAGCATTTGTACTTTCTTCTCACATGGCCAAGTTTATACTTGAAATGCCCCAAGAATTATACAACTTGTTGGTGCATACGTCTGTCGACTTCGTCTTCGTTTGAGTCTTAGATTAGTATTGAAAGATCAAGGCACGTTATACGAGGAAACTGTAGAAAATAGGTTAGAGAGTAATTTCGCACGAAATTACAGGATGTAATTTCGTACGAAATTTCATGCTGATTTCGCTTGAAATGGTAATTTCGCATGAAAGTAATTTCGTGTGAACATTTCATGCGAAATTACACTGCCTATATATATGTGCTTGGTCTTGTCATTTGGTACGAAATTACGAAGGTGTATTCCGGAGCCGAAGTGCTGCCGAAGTGTCTCCGTGCTGTAAATCTTTGTCAGATCAATAAACAAGACAGTTAATAGTGAATACAAGCTAAACGAAGACTGAATCAATGAATTCCGCCTCTGATTCTGTCTAAGAACTCTTCTGAACGACTCGTTTGGTCGGTAAAACGATCCTACATGTGGTATCAGAGCTCAGGAGGAGGAGTTCTACCGTATTCAGCTTGATTTCATCAGATTTTCTAACTTCTACACCTTCTTTTCAAAATTGAACAAAATTTCACGGTTAAAATGATTTGAATTTCACACATTATATGCGAAATTGTGTTTTAACAAAGCCTTGAGAGAATTGGACCTAAAATCGTGCTAAAACCTGATCAATTTGACAAAAGTTTGACCGAAATGATGACATCAGTATAATTTCGTGTGAAATTACATCATAATTTCGCACGGAATTACATTCTGAGCATAATTTCGTTTGAAAGTGCACCTAATTTCGCACGGAATTATAATTTCGCTTGAGAAATTCCATACGAAATTACAATTTCGTTTCAAAGTTGTGATTTCGCTTGTTACCGAAACATGGAAACTGAAGAAGCAATTGCATTGTATTACTATGCATCTCAACAAGATAGTTATATTGAGATTGAAAAAGAACCAGTTATCGAAAAATCAATTTCAAGAGAACCAGTTTCAATAAAAAAGGATTCAGAAATTGTTTTAGAAAAATTTGAAAAGGGTTTAGATGATGTTTCAGAAAAGAATGAAAAAGATTCAGAAGTTGTTTCAGAAAGAGCTCCAGTTTTTGATCATTCATACTCATCTGATGAAGAGTGTGATGATGATAGTAGAGAACTTGAAAAACTTGAATTTTATAAAAGGCTATTTTTGTCTGAAATGTTTAATGAATCCTTTGCAGAACAAATTAACAATCTCAAGAATAAACTTGCTGCGAAAAAGAAGAATAAAAAGGCAGCAAATGTGGAAGATAGTGTAAATTCTGAGACGAAACAGGTCGACAGCGTTAATCAAGAAACATCTGAACAAGATGGGACAACTGTGTTGTCATAGAACGAGGACGTCAAACATGAAGAAAAAGTTCAAGTGGTAAATGAACAGGTTGAAGAAATTCCAACTTTCAAGATCGAGAAGAAAGCTGATGTTGATAAGATGTCTGAAAAATGCTCAGATTGTGATAAATCTGGAGCAGACAATGTCAAACTCTTGAAAGATATTGAGAGTTTGACATTGGAAAACAAAATTTTAAAGGAAAATGAAAAAGGTTTTCAAAGTCAAATAAAGATTTTAGAAGATGAAAAATCTGTTTTCAGTAAGAATAATATTGAAAAACAAATTGCAATAAATTCTCATCTTCAGAAAATTATTCGACTTGAAAATGAAGTTGAAAGTGCTCAGAATAAAATCAAAGAGTTAGAGAATAAATTGAAAGGTTTTGTGACTTCATCATCAGTACCAGATTATATTTGTCCAAAACCGATCAATGTTGTTCCAATAAGTGACGATGTCACAAATTATGACAAGGTCATAATTGAAGATTGTGATGAAAGATCTGATGATGAAAATGAAAGAAAGAAAACGTTTCTGAAATTAAAAGAAAAATTTCAAGAAACTGTTTTGCAATCTACAGAAAAAGGTGATTGCTCAACACAGAAACCTTTGAAGAAGATTGCAGAACAAAAACAAAGTGTTAAAAATTCAAAAAGTTTTCAAAAGGAAAATAAAAGGTCATCAGTTCAATCATCCAATCGTGATAAAAAATCACAAAAATTTGAAAATCAAAACTCAAAAACAGTTGGTAATAAGTGATGCAGGTTTGACCACAGTGCTCAAATGCCAAATCAAATTGACAAGAGACGACAAGACTACCACAAGGCCAAACAGTGTTATGATCTAAATGTTTGGTATGAAAGTGGTGAATGGTATGATAACAGGGTGTGCTACCAATGTGGTGTTAGAGGACACATTGCTGTTAACTGTCAGAGTTGGAGATTTGAGACGAGGAGATGTTATAATTGTCAAATCAAAGGCCACATTGCAAGAGATTGCCCAATGAGATCAAAGAGAAGATCAAGGGCTGAATCTCAGAAAATGGCAAAGAAACCAGTCAAAGTCGAAGAAAAGCCCAAAGAACAGAAAGTTCTAGAAAAGAAAGTAAAGCTTTCACAAGGGCAGAAAGACAGACTGAGGAAGAAAAGGAAGAAAGCGAGGGAATATCTCGAAAAGATTTTGTCCTCGGATACAGCCGTAAAAGCAAATAACAGTTCTGATAAATCGTTTTGCTCTCAAAAGAATGATCAGTCAAGTAAAACAAATTCATCAGATACAAATCTGAGGACGAAAGGGATTTTAAAGAAAGAAAAAGTGGTTAATCAAGAGATTAACAAACCAAAGAAAGTGAAATTTTCACTTTCTGGCGATGAATTTGTTTCTTTGGAAACAAAGGAGCCATGTTTTGGCAATGAATCTGATTTATCAAAGTCAGACAAGCCACGATCAGGCAATGAGTTTGACTTGTCAAAATCAAAGGAGCCACGTTCGGGTGATGAATCTGGTTCGTCAAAGCCAGAGGAGCCATCTGGTGAGGTAAAAGGTGATAATTCCGTTAAGACAGTTGATGATGCAAATTTTCTATCATTGTCAAACGGAAAATTGAAACAAAAAGTTGAAAAGAAACCGAGTGACGATCACTCAAAGACACCCAAGGCTCATCAGGCTTGGGTGGATCTGTTTAAATGAAAAGCCTGACTTGCCAGAACTCCCAGGTTGGTAATTGGGGAGTAGGAATCGGCATCTTTCTTGAGAAATTCACATTAGTGATATTTCGATCTACAAGATTAATCAGGGACATTAAGTGGTACTTGATTTATCTTTTCTACAAGTGATTGTGTTGTGAAAATCGGGAAATGTTAAATTCCTACATGTGATTGAAAGAACAATGTGATGATACCCCAATTTTACAAATGGTAAAATCAACAAAACTAATTTTTCCGGTAAAACCATTTTAATTAAAACAAACTTAAGTGTTTTGAAATCATAATAGGAAAATAGTTTGTTGTAAGGGGGAGTTCTAATTGTTTATGCCAAGTGGATGGCAAATTGAAGTAATTCGCATCATGTTGTCATTTTATTTGTACAGTCTATTGTTTTCAAATTTTCCCGGAAAATCAAAATTGAAACATATTTTGTTTTTAGGGGGAGTAAGAAAATTTTTAGAAATTTTTGAAAATTTGAAAAAATGTCAAAAACATTGAAAAAGCAAAAATGAGTTTTGTTGGGTATAAGAGGAAATGATAGAAAATCAGTGGACTATCACAGCATGCTAAAGAAATGAAATGTCAAATGTGATAAACGGTCTCACTAAGATGTGACGATAGGCTCAGCTAGACTAGTAGATTTGCGAAAACGATACAAACATAACGCATTATGTCTAAGTTTGGTGGGAAACACAGTCAAACGCATAGTACTTAGTTTTGTCCTTCTTGACTGTCTGCCTGCTCGGTAATCGCTGATTGTCTTAGGACATAAAACTGGTTAAGTTTGTGAGCTTTCACAACTTTGCTGAAAAGTCACTGTGATTGTGCATTTCATTTTGCAAAGATTTAAACTTGTTTTATTTCTTTATTTTGTTTAAGCATTGGACATCCTCTGCGTATACGTGAGTATCGACCTGGATGTTATTGCCTAAATGTTCTGCTTTATTTTCTTTAGTGTTTCGTTTAAGCTTTGGATCACCTCTGCGTATACGGGAGTATCGACCTGGTGGTTAAAGCCTAAACAATTTCAACTTGTTTTTATTTCTTATTTTTTTTAAACATTGGACTTTCTCTGCGTATACGGAAGTATCGACCTGATTGTTAATGTTTAAACATTCTTCTTTATTTTCGCACAAATCACAGTTGATGAAAGTTTAAAGGCATTCCTTGAGTCAGTGTATTGCATGATGAGGGGATATGCTGAGATCGTGGGGTTCATAAGTACTTAGTGCAAAATTAATATACCTTAACGTATCGGTAAGCATTTCGAAAGTTTTTAGATTGAGCTTAAGAGGACAAATATATCGTCAATCAACGTGAATCGTTTAGATCTTAAAATGTTTAAAGCTTAACGGTGCTTGTGATTTGTCTCAAAAACTGATATGATCCTCTTGCACAAACTCACAAAAAATATTATTTGTATATATTTCTTTACTGATTTTTTAAACATTTTAAAAAAAATCATAAATTCAAAAAGATTTTAAGTGTGTTTTAGCATAAATTTTTGAAAGAGTCAAAAAGATTTTCGACAACTGATGTTGAAGAGCTGATTTTCAAAATTCTGAGTGCTAAACATGTTGAACTAGAGGTTTGGAAGAGTGTGTTGGTGATGAGAAGATTTTGAATTGTTTAAATGGTTCATTAACTTGAAATTAAAGTTGAATGTTAACCTACAAGTGATCTTCATAGCTTATAAATGTTAAATCTGATTTTCTTATAAGTGGTTGAGAATTATGTAGGTTAAATCCAGGTTCCTGTTTCTGAGTGATTCCAGAAAGTCAGGCTACGATCTAGAACCTGTGAAAGCCTATAAGTAGAGTTTGAGCCAGGATGCAATCTCAAAGTGATAGCTAATTCCAGACAGCGATCCCAGCTTGATGAAAGGGGGAGTCTGACGAGGTTAGAGCCAGAGAAAGATCCTGGAGCAACATTCAAAGGGAAGTGATGATGTTGTAGAAGAGAAGATAGAGTTTGAAGGATTCTTACAATGGAGAATATTTTGGAAAAATAGAGAAGACCGATCAAGACCAAAGAGTTTACATGCTGAAGACTCGTACCGAAGACTCGTCAACATCCGAGGGGGAGTCTGTTGGTGCATACGTCTGTCGACTTCGTCTTCGTTTGAGTCTTAGATTAGTACTGAAAGATCAAGGCACGTTATACGAGGAAACTGTAGAAAATAGGTTAGAGAGTAATTTCGCACGAAATTACAGGATGTAATTTCGTACGAAATTACATGGCGATTTCGCTTGAAATGGTAATTTCACATGAAAGTAATTTCGTGTGAACATTTCATGCGAAATTACACTGCCTATATATATGTGCTTGGTCTTGTCATTTGGCACGAAATTACGAAGGTGTATTCCGGAGCCGAAGTGCTGCCGAAGTGTCTCCGTGCTGTAAATCTTTGTCAGATCAATAAACAAGACAGTTAATAGTGAATACAAGCTAAACGAAGACTGAATCAATGAATTCCGCCTCTGATTCTGTCTAAGAACTCTTCTGAACGACTCGTTTGGTCGGTAAAACGATCCTACACAACTTTAGGTAAGTTTACTTTTAATATAAACCCTTCTACTTTTATTCGTCTACATCTTCTAAGGTTTAAATTAGTTGAATGATTATAGTTTATTTCATATTAGTTGAATGATTGTACTTCATTTTATATATGTGATTATCTAATTCGTTTGATTATGACCCGTATAAGATCATTTACTACCTCTCGTTTGCTAGTTTACAGAAATTCAAGTAATACACTAAGTGTAAAGACTTCGTCTTCTACAAAAGCCTTGGATTATTTAACCTATAGGTTATTATATCTTGCCAAAAACAAGCTTTAATTGAAAGCACATATAAAAATAAAAACAAGCTTTAAATGAAAGCACATATAAAAAAGATGAACCTTGAAGGAGTTATGTACTTTAAGAACTGAACATTCTTATAACCCAATTCCCTTTAGTATAGATACTCCCAAACTGCCATACCATTTAATAGTCTGAATCAGCCAAAAAATGGCCTAGACTTGACTATATCAGGCTACACAAGCCATGCCTGAACCAAGCTCGAGATTGAAAAGGTTTCTGAGCTTAAAAAAGAAACTCATATTCTAACTCTCTGTAGCCAAACAATCCAAGCTTGAGCTTAGCAAATTCGAGAAACAATTCCAGAAGCAAGCAATATAGTAATAAAAAAGTAACTTAAAAATCTGAACGACTTTGGAGGCTCACGGTCCTTCCTATTAGTCCAAGATCGACTCATATAGCCTTAGAGTGAATGGCACAAGAAACATAGTAGTGCCTCCACAAATACAGCTTAGGAAGTGTGTACTCTACAATAGCAAAATACAAAAGTTTTGTCAAACTGGTCAGACGGAAATACACATTTAAACTGGCTAATGCCGAAAATCTTACGTTCATTAGCACAAGCTTCTTGAGCATCCGGAACTCCTGCTTGCTCCACAATGTTCTTCACCATAAATTTCTACTATGTTTTTAGAATCACCGTCAAAATTGATTTAATATAAACAGTACTCAAATTCCTTAAATTAGAAGTACCTGCAAGGTAACAACACCTTCATAGTTCGTACATGTCCCTTAATCATTAAAACATAGTTAATCATAAAAAGGACATATATAATAAAAATACTGTATCACAACCAAGAATCGGCCAAACCATTCTTCCTTTAAAGATCTTGTTAGGATCTGAGTTTAATTAGTTGTGAAAAGCTTGTAAAGTAAAAGATGGAAAGTGTAGAAAAACAGAGTGTAATGCAGCGGAATTATGAAAACTTTTGATTCACAACTAATGGAAGATTGCTATCATCATGCCATCAACTTAAAAGTTTGCATGTGAATTACAACTCCCCCTCAGCCTGATATCACAGTTTGTTAAGTACAGAATGTAAGAAAGATAATTGGTAGAGAAATGATCTTTTCGATAGATAGATAAAACAGTACACATGCACCGTCTATATATAGTACAATCCTAACCTCTGAGCATCTTTTGATGATGTCAGGGTTGATAGTGATAGCTAACAACATTAAAATAATTCTGAACACTGTTATCACCTAAACACTGCTAATTACATACACTGTTACATTAATAAAAGAGAAACACTAATGAGCCTATGGTCTTCATCAGAGGTTCCATTCAGTAGACTTTGTCTTCAAGCAGAGCTTGGTCTTTCACAGTGCTTGTACAACAGACATTAGGCAACAGCAGATGTTGTAGAGCAAAGCTTGTAAACTCTGTTATTGAAGGATCAACATCTGATAGATGTTTTGGCTTTATATCATCTGTTCCTTTGTAAAGGTTTGATCCCAACAGATCTTCAGCTCTCAAACGAAGCTTCCTTAGGAACGATGCAACGTTTAGGAGGCCTGTGTTTCAAATGTAACTTAACAACAAAAAGTTTATGTAAAAGATTACGAAGGACGTAACTTACTTGACATGCCAAATCTGATTAGCCTATCCGGATCTCAGACCCCATAAGCCTTTTAGCCCCTGCACATATGACATTGAATAAAATGAAAAATAGCAACGGATCGCAAAACCGAATTAGGGCTTGGAATCATACTACTGTTGTTCTTTTTCCTAAGAACGAAATCGAAACCTTAACGCACCTTGAGCCGACGATAGCATGAACTGGAAACAAAACGGGGAAGAAGAGGCGAAGCAACAACAACGCAACAGATCTGAAGTGGAAACCATAGCGTTCAACGCCATCTCCTCACCTAGTTAACTCGTTCTAAGGATTGTGTGTACAATTTCACTTTTCCCTGTTTGCGAGCGAGAGAGAAAACGAAGGAAGGTGCGTGTTTGTATAATGAAATAACATCAGGTTTTCAAGGCGAGGGGTCTGAGATTTTGGTTCTTGCAAGGTTTGATTCTCACCAGATCTATGATTTTTGGGGTAGAAGAAGATTAGGGTTTGTAGAGAAAGGAGGAGGAACGACTGGATGAAATGAATTAGGGTTTAGAGAGAGAGAGAGTGATAGAAACATTATATTGGATCCATCAGAGGTAAAACAGGTCAAAGTGATTTGGTTAAGATCCATGCGGCTTCACAGCATGTTAAGACAACTTTTCAACACATTGGTGCTCAAAATGCTTGTACAATGTGCTTGAAATTCGTGTACATGTTTTAAAAAAGTGGCAAATGACCATTTTTGCGCTTCGAAATGCATTATATATATAGTATAGATATATGAACATCTATTAACAAAAGTGTAAATACATATTTGATTATGTTTTAATTAATATAAATTTATTACATATATATATATATAATATATATATATATATATTTGTCATTCACCTATGTGTAAAGAGAGTGTGATTTATAAACCAACTAGATTTAACCCCCACGCGCAACATGCTGTGAATTCCACCACGATCACCCGATAGTTTACCCCCAATACGCCCCTCATGTTTCGTTTTCTCGCTCACCTCTTTAACACAAAAATCTTATATTTTTCTATTTATAATATCAAAACGTTTTGTAACAAATATTATAAATGATGAAAGGAAAAAAATACAAACAAAATCAAAAGCGAAAATGAGTCAATAAGACATTCTAAGATACTTCTAATGTCCACAATCAAAACATTCCAACTTATTCTTGTATTGATTAATCAACTTCAACATCTCAGTAGCCCAACTTTAGTGATGCCAAACTTGATCCAAGCACATTCACATGGCTGAAGAACTATATCCACTGGAACTCAGTTGGGCCCTTTCTACAGTGGTG
Source organism: Helianthus tuberosus (assembly GCA_030545235.1). Lineage (NCBI taxonomy): Eukaryota > Viridiplantae > Streptophyta > Magnoliopsida > Asterales > Asteraceae > Helianthus > Helianthus tuberosus. Next base: position 43,690,243 of record CM060429.1, on the reverse strand, counting down.
ACCCTCGTTTAATTAAGCAATATACCTATAATATCCTAGAATCACCTCTTCAATAACATATATAATAGGCAATAACTAATGTTGCAAGTTGCAAAAAAAGTTAATTATGTTTTATCGTTTCACTTATGAAAGGGATCATAACAAAGTGTTGCATAAATAATGCAACCTTAATATATTCTTACATGGAGTACTTGAGACCTGTTGATAACAAACTATATACAATATAATATAGAAAAAAAATACTGAATTGCAACACGTATTTAAGCTTGTTACATACTTGAGTTTTAGCTAATTGTCCTGTCTCTTTTGGAAAAAAAAAAATAGAAACAAATTTACAGTTAACCATAAACTATATATAGTGAAAATAAAATTAGAATATTCTTCGATCCTAACAACATATAGAGTTTTACCTGTAAAAACCTATTTCCACTATAAATGTATTTATATGTACAGTAGAAACTCGATAAATTAATACTCGATTATTTAATAAACTCTCTAAGATAATATTTTTTGCCGGTCCCGACTCGGGGATAGGGTGCTAAATTAATAATTCGCTAAAATTATAAGATAATACATTTTTGATAATTTCTTTAGACCCCATATAAAATATAAATTAATAATTGCTTATATATAGCATATTACATTAATGATTTATGAAGGTTTCTTGAAAAATGACTCAATTGTCTTTTGTTTTTTGTTGAAATCAATTTCCCCTTGAATCTCGTCTCTAATTTTCCTTAGCATGGTAAGAACTTCTGGTGTTGTTTTCTCATAGCTCAACAAGAAATTGTTCAATGTGATTGCCGCTTTAATAGCTTCGTTTCGCGAAGGGGGCTCCATTGTAGAACTTCCATCATCTTCTTCATCGATATCATCTTTATTAATTCCAATAACGCTTTCAATAATTTCTTCATCAGTCAACAACTGTGCAACTACATTTTCTTAAAAGCTCGTATGATCCCCGCGTCACAAGGTTGAATTTTTGAAGTTGTGTTAATTTTGGTGGTCCCAAGTGTACTATTAATTAATAAAATATTAATTAATATATACATTAATAATTATTAATTTATCGATTAATTAATAAATTTTGGTGGTACCAAGTGTATTATTTTATAGAGTTTCTACTGTAGTATAAATGTATCTATAATTTTTCCTTTCATGCCTATCAAGTAATCGATTAAATACCAATAAAACACGTACTGTATTAATTATTTAAAAGTGTACGTTGTTATTATATGGAGTTATGATATATATACTAGATTTGTTGACAGCACGCGTTGCGATGAAATGGAGTAAATGATAAGGTAAGACAAACGTTTTTTGAAAAAGTTGTATGTTATTTAGGAAACAAAGCTGTCAGAATCGATTTACTTTATCATCGTACCGTTTTATGATAACAAATAAATACTCTATTTTGAATACATATGTTAGTTTTTTACAAAACTTATACGGGAATGTCAAGGAAACAAATTAAAGAACGTAAGTTATTATAAAAAAATCAAATTAACTAAAAAAGAAAACATGATTTAAAAAAAGGAAAAAATATTTATTAAAAATAGAAAATAAAAGATAGACGAAATATGGTTTAAGAAAAAAAGGGAAATACGTTAAAAAGTTAGAAACAAATATAATAATTAAGTATTACAATATTAAAATAATAAATAATATATATTATTATAAATTTACAATTACTATACATGGTTGTTCGTAAACAATATATATAATATAATTTGGAGTAAATTACAAAAATCGTCATTTATGTTTACACTAGATTGCAAAGTGTGTACTTTGTCTTCAAAAAGTACAAAAAGCGTATTCGATGTTTGCAAACTTTTACACGTTATGTTCTTTACCCCAAACTCAGTTTATTTTTACAGTTAAACCTAGTCACGTGGGCCACGTGAGGGCATTATTGTATTTTCCTATCCCCTTTAGATTTCCCTGAATCAACCTTATAGTTTCTCTCTCGTTCTTACTTATGAACTCCGGCAACAACTCCTCGCCGGTCCACAATGACCTCCGGCAACAACTCCGCATCAGTCATCGGCCATCGACCGTCGTTCCCCTCTCCTCCATTCTTTTCGTTTCAACCACTATCTCTATTACGGAATCCCATAAATCATACCAATTTCTTTTACAAGATTCAAAGAACAAAGAGGCGATTTGCAACTGATTTGGATTTATAACCTGTCAATCCGATGAAGACCTTCTGTATCAGTTTCAATTAAAGTGTTACATGAAGATTGTAAGTGAAGATTCCACTAGTTTCAATTAATTGTTTAATGTATACATTGTCAACCACCATGTATACACTATATACACCTTGAATTTGGATAATGACATACGCATAAACCCTCTTCCGGAACCATACCCATCGTCAACCACCACTGACCGGTGGTCCAAGGCTATTTCAGCCGCTTAACACCCACCGTCATGAACTAAAATCAACAATGCGACCAACACATCAACCCAATCCGCCATGACACTAAGCTGATCCTTAGATCTGAACCAAAAGTCGTGTAAATGGGGGAATACATCATGATTTTTTGTCACACCCCGACTTTCCACGTGTCAATGGTGGGCCCGGTGGGGAGTATCGTGATGTGGTTGGCAACATAATAGTCAAGCAACACAATTATATAAATGCACAGCGGAAGCAAAAGATAATTATTATTACATTCCGAATATAAAGTAATATCCAGTATTACAACGGAAAGTAAAGGATCCACAGGCGGATCTTTAAACATATCATTTGTTCAACAGACTTTAGACGCCTAGAACTTGCAAGATTCCTTATTAGCGCCCTGAGCTTCCAACCAATTTCGTCCAGTACCTGTCACTTAACCTTTTTGGAAAATACGTTAGTTTTCACTGGTAAATACACTCAACTGACTCATTTGAAAAGAGTTTAAGAAAATTGATTTGGATGCACGTGGCACAAAATATCTTTTATAATTTGATTAAAATGCACAGAGGCAAAATTAACCTTTTTAACTTGGAACAATTATATTTATAACCTTGTATACAGATTTACATGTCCGTTATAAGTTCAGGGCCCGATGTAGAAACCGAGTCAAGATTAACAGACACACCACAAGTATAAGCCCACAAGAGAGTGAGATACCGTTTCCCTTTAAGCAACTTTCAGTGTATGCCTACACCCCGTGCTTAAGGCGTGGCCATTTTATAATACAATGATGTCAAGGATATCCGGGACATGGTCATTAACCCCTAAAGGCTTTTATTTCAAACAATACAGATTAAACCGGGTTACCTCAATAATTTAATCACAATCCGATTAAATATTCAATACCCGACCAAGCGGTATCATTATACCGTATCCCAAGCCCGTATAGGGAAAATAAGTTAAGAGTATTTACCTGAGCTAGCTCCTGTCTTAATTAGCAAGAATCTAATAACTCAGCCGTATTCACTTAAGTAAGCGTAGGTACCATTTACCGAAATGCTCTAGTCTGGAATGATGGTATAAATAACCAATTAGAATGCTAACGGGTCTTTTAATTTAGCCTAAGCTTAGACCGGTTAGTCTTAAGGGAATATACGGTTCAGACGCATGATTAAGCGAAGACCGGAATAGAATGTGATTTAAATCCGACATGTTCAGAGACTTGTCTTATATGGGTATTTCATACACATTCTGGGTTTTGAGATAAAACCAATAAGGTTTGACCCGTTTCGGCTAATTTATGTAAACTTGTTACATAAACCGCACCGTACGCGTAATAAGCGTGACGGGTATTCATGAGAGCCATATACAGGTTTCCTAAGTTAATTTATGCCTCAAATATGTTGTGACATCAGTAAGATGCCTTTCATTATGCCCGAAACGTATTTAGACACGAACTTTGCCCCGTAGGGGTAGTTTGGTCATTTAAAAGGTTATAAAAGAGTTTAAATATTTACCTGAGTTACAGGTCTGATATAATCAGCAAAAATACTTATTTTTATAAGTTATAATAGTAGGATAAAGTATATGTGTGAAATCTATCATTTATAACCAACTATGCCCCGTAGGGGCATTTCGGTAATTTCACATAAGCCGAAAAGCTCAAAAATGAAGTCTGAGTTTATCAACCTTTGCTTACTGTTAAAATATTATATTTTGCCTAAGATATCAGTAGGCATCAACCCGGGTATGTTTTATATAGTTTTAATACATACTATGCGTTAAAACGCTTAATAAGGCGACTAAGAGCCGTTTACGGGTTCGATACATAAAGCTGATATTTTTTTATTATTCCAGAAGGCCTAAAATAATTTATTTAACATATCTAATCAGTAGCAAAAGGTTTGGAGTCGTTTAGATATGTAAAACTCATTTTATGGCCCGTGAGGGCAAAACTGACAATTACCGGATTGAGCCTACGACTACAAGTTATGCTCAGCCTAAAATTAATTAAAAATCTTCAAAAATCCCAAAATAATATATTACATCAGTGGGTAAAGATTTTGATATCAAAAAGTAGGCTTAACTAGGCTATACGCTAATTACGCCGTTTAATTAACATAAAGCTTCTATTTTGCGCTAATGAGTATAACTCTCAATCTAGACCTCGACTTGATGTCAAACTTTGCATACAAGTTTATATATCAGTAACTAAGGTTTCTACACTTTTACATTTTCATAAATCACGTTTTAAGGTAATAAGGGCATAATGGTCAACATATGAGCAATTAACGGAAACGCGTAAACGAATGGGTCAATTAATGAACCACCCACAGAGGGTTATGCTAACATGTAGCCTGGTCCTAAGGAAGCTCTAAGGCATTTCCAAATCATACTAAAACAGGTCAGAACTGAAGTCAAAGCAAAAGTCAAAGCTTTGCGACTTTCGGTTCCGAATCGGTTCAAAACAGAAAGTTGTCGAATCAAACAAGCTTAGACAAGTTCTTATGCTTATTATCAAGTTATATGAATGATAAAATAGGTTACACACCTTTTACATCGTTAATTATGCGTTAGACGAAAGATTACATTTCTGTTGACTTTTTCTAATCATCTTTGACTCGACAAATGACCTAGTTAGGATGGAAATCAGTGGATGCCCTTTTAAGGGTTTAAAGCCCACATAATTACCAACTTATAACTACCTTTGATTCGACTAATCACTGCACCATTAGTGATTAATCGCTAAGTCAACCTTTAATTACGACGGTTGACTTTTAAGCTAAACTAAGCTAAAACTTAAACTAAGGAAGGATTAGAAAACTTACTGAAGTCCTAAGCTTGATTAGGAAGATCTTGTGTCTGCTCTTAAGCTCCCAAAAGCTCCAGAATTGCACAAGTGAAGTGTGAAGAATGTGTTGCAACTTAGTGGCCTTATATAGTGTTTAGATCACCACAAATTCTTGACACACAAGTCTACAAGTGACCACAACATCTTAACAAGTGTCCCTAGATGTTTAGGGGTTGTTTAGGGGCCAAGGGTAATGAGGAAAATCGGATAAAAGGTCAAATTTCGCGTTTAACAGCAAACATGCAATTCTGTTGGAGCTGGGCATTTGTTGCACATCGTAACAATTATTTGTTGCGGTGCGCAACAAATCATCAGTAGCCAAAAATCTTGTTCCTTCATGTATTCGAAAGGGCAACCTCATAATTCGACTTTGGGACCTTGTTTTGTCAGTTTGGGACCTCTATTATGGGTTTTTAACAATTACATACCCTACCATTATGTTATGTTTGCTTGGATCCTTTTCGAAAGTGCCGAACAAGAAGGTTAACCATAGAAATTTTCATAGGAACCTATCATGCACTTTGAATTCGTTTATCGTCAATGAATTTCTGGATTTAGGATATATTAGATGTTTGAAAAATATAATTGGGTATTGGGATTTATAAATGAGGTCGTTCAGAGGTGAAATTTAACATGACGACACTTTTAAATCTTGCCAAAACATCTTTATTAAATCCGGGTTTACAACGCGTTTTGTCTTACATGACACGTGTCGTTATTTCATTGAACACGAATTTTCGAGGTGTTACATCCTCACCCCCTTAAAATAAATCTCGACCCGAGATTTACTGAAATAAATAAGGGTATTTTTCTTTCATGGTGGATTCAACCTCCTACGTATATTCGGGACCTCTACGGGCATCCCATTTGACCTTTACAATAGGTACATGCTTCCTTCGAAGCTTCTTCACCTGTCGATCTTTAATCGACAAAAGGTTTTCCACAAATTTTAAGCTCTCACCTATATGCACATCTGTATGCGGTATTACCAGTGATTCATCAGCGAAGCACTTCTTCAGATTGCAGATGTGGAACACATTGTGAATTCCACTGAGCTCTTCAGGTAAGTTTAACTTATAGGCAATTGACCCGACATGTTCGATAACCTCTAAAGGTCCTATGTATCTCGGGCTTAGCTTGCCTTTCTTACCAAATCGCATCACTCCCTTCCAGGGTGACACTTTAAGTAGGACTTTGTAACCTACTTCGAAGTGAAAATCTTTACGCTTTGGATCAGCGTAACTCTTTTTGCCTATCCCTGGCAGCTTTGAGACGGTCACGAATCTGGACAGCCTTGTCCGTCGTTTCAAAGATTATCTCTGGTCCTGATAATTGGACTTACCAATTCCCTATCTAACAATAGATGTTTAACATTCCATCTATACAAGGTCTCCCAAGGAGCAGCCTTAATACTTACATATTAATTATTATAGAAAAGCTTAGTTTAAGGTGAGAGGGTTATCCAACCATTGCTTAACTAATTTTAAGGAATAGCTAATCCTTGTCGTTAGTCGAACAATTCGACGATCCTGGGTAGCTGAGGGAAATTCTTAAATGTTGTTAAAATAGGGTTGCGGTAATGAGTGCATAAGCAAAATGAACCGTCTTTCTTACCTAACAACATCAAACTCTCAGAATATCGAGTTAGGCTATATGAATCTCCTATCTTAAAATTTACTTAATCAGGTTTTCGGTTCTCCCAATGATGGTACTAGCCGTCTTGGAGATTTCATAATAATACAGCCTTAATGGGATATAAATCTTAACGCTACTGCCTCTTGGGAGGTAAACAGGGTAGTCTTAGGAGAAGCTAATCAAGGTACAAGGAGATTATTGAGATTCCCATATCTCAGGCTCCATTTCACTCATCAACGCTCGTGTCTAATAAGTGACACATTTAAATTACGAGTTCACATATTTCTTTACCAGGGAATATTTATTTGGACAATTCCATTCTGGATATCTTCTTTGAATACCATTAGTTGACTTTAGTACCATATGATCATTGGGATATCTTTGTGGTCCCATGCATTAAACCTCCATACTGATCAGGCATGGAAGCAATCTATGGAACTTATTAAGTTACACCAATCCTCATATAGCGCTTTTGTCATACCATTTGGTATTCGAAATCGATAGAGATTAAAGAGATATCAACTATATGTGCTTATATTTAATCAGAATGGAAATTTTCACAAACCAGGCACCTAGCTCGGTTGGCTAGGCGCGCGAAAGGGTGCGGCCTAGACCCAGGTTCGATTCCGGGGACGGCCAATTCCACCATTTTTTATGTTTAATATTAATTAATCGTATGGATACATGTAATTATGAGGGTTGTCTCATAAGGAGTCTTGATAATTAATCGCTTCTTATCACCCACATTATGGGCTTGATTTTTAAGGTAACCAATCATTTTTTTTTACAGGAACAGAAAAGTAGTCCTTATTACTAAACGAATCAACTTCTTGGTTGCGATCTGACAACTGCTATTCATCATCCTCATGGCTTTATACTAACCATGGTTTCATCAAACTATTCCGGCCAATAAGGCACTAACATTCTTAATGAACGTCATTTTAAAAATTATATTAATATCACTTAGCCTAGGTCACAAAAGACCATCAATGGCATTTAAGGGTTGGACCTAGTCCATCGCCCTTTTTGACAGGGGATCAAAAGTCACATCTGTCTTTATTATACTGATGAATTTAGTTAGCTTGAAAGTTTGCCAAAAAGGTATCAGAAAAGAGTGATTCCTAATAGATATAAAATATCAATCTAGGATTTGTTGGAGCATTTTTCTAAAGTATCATCGGTCACTTTCCATCTCGTTTTAAATGACCGGCGTCTTAATCAGGCGGAGACAATAGTTCTCAACATTTATCATTCCTTATAGCATCATATGTGCCATTATCAAATAAAATTCATGCATAACTGTTTGATATGGAAAGGTATCTGTTACATAGTTATTATTCTGCATCATCTCCTAGGCGTTCATCTGATTCCTAGGGCAGTTGGTCTTGATATGCCCCTTCTCGTTGCAACCATAACAGGTTGCATCTTTTAACTTCTTGCAATCCAGGGTTTTATGTTCCCTTGACTTGCAAATTCCACACGGTAGAGGTTGAGACTCAAATCTGCATTTCCCCAGATGGTACTTCCTACAAGTTTCACACCGGGTCTTCTCTCCCGATTGCTGGCTATCTCTCTTAAACCCGGAACTCTTTTTATCTTCAGGATTCCTCTTCTTATCGGAGCGATGAGAATTCTCATCCTCCCTTTTACGCTTTCCATCTTCAGAGACTTTGGCAGCCTTGTTTCTGACCACATCGAGTGTGAGAGATAGCGACAGATCTGCCGTTGACCTGAATGTAGTAGGTCTTGAAGCCTTAACACTGGCTTTGATTTCTGGGGCTAAACCCCCGATGAAGCGAGCAATTCTCTTGGGTTCTGGTGTTACTAGGTAAGGCACCAGTCTTGACAAGGTATTGAAACGGGTGAGGTATGCTTGACAATCTAAGTTTGTCATCACCAATGATAAGAAATCTGATTCGATTCTCTCGACCTCGTGTTGGGGGCAGTAGTTCTCCATAATGAGAGCAACAAACTGTTCCCATGACATGTTGTAAAGTGGGATCTTCCCAACAGCTTGAATGAGAGCCTTCCACCACGCTAGCGCCTCTCCCTTGAATGATTGGGATACATACTTCACTACATCCCACTCAGCGCATCCGCTGATATCCACAACAGTATCCATCTCGTCCAGCCATGTCATACAGTCAATGGCTCCTTTCTCCCCTGTAAAATCCCGGGGTTTACATGACACAAAGTACTTGTAGGAGCAACCCTTATCACGGGGTCCTTTATTCAGTATGGTTTGTTGAGACGGATCACTGTGATGGTTCGAGGAGCGACGATCGTCATCTCCATTCTTGGGATCATTTTTCTTGGGAGGTGGCTTGCTGTGAGCTTCAGAGTGTGTTTTAGGCTTTGAAGGCTATGTAGATAGGGTCCTACTATATTCCTCGTACTGCCTCTCCAAAGCCTGTGTAACAGCGCCGTCTATGATCGCTTTCAATTCCGCACCCGTTAGATTTATTCGGGCGTCATTATTAACCTCCGCTGGATGACTATTACCCTCGTCCGAGTTAGCCATTACAATTGAACTGTTGCAGAAAACAAGGGCAATAGTTTATTTGGGAGTTTATTATGGAATTGCCCCTTAGGGTAATTCGTTAACCATGGTAAACGGAGACCACATTTGGTTAATTTATTTATCATATTTATTTAGGATTTCTATAATAATTTATCCTAATTATAAAACAATAATAGTTTTATTTGTGGCACAAAAGGCCTAGTCTCGTGGACATTTTTATTTAATCTATGATTTCAAAGAATCAAAACATTAAGGTATACTGGCACAATAGGCCTGGTCACAAGGACATTTATAAATTATACGCTATGATTTCAGAGAATCAAAGCATTAAGGTTTGAACTTAGTTCATTACCTTTATCTGACAGGGAGTCATTGCTACCACTGTCTTTAGTCTCAGAGGACATTAACTATAGCCCGTAGGCATTTCCCTTCTAAGGGATGTTTATTATATGATCATCTTCATTTGATGATAGTAGTCAGGATCGCATTGATCATACAGACTAATAGGCTTGAGCATAGCTCACCACCATAGACAAGGAATCATAAAGATCAAATGTCAATGTCTCAAATGGACAATACATTATAGCCCGTAGGCATTATTTTACCAATATATGGTCAAAGTATGATCATCTTAATTGATGATCTAAACCCATAATTCAGAGATCATTAAGTTGGGTTATGGATCTTTTTAAAGAATCCATATATATAAATGACGTGTGTGATTTTAACGAATCACGCCTGCCAGGAGTGTTAACATATTTACAGATGTTAACAGGGATTCGAATCTTTTAAACAGGTCTTACCATCATGGCCCGGCCTTAAAATGACCCGAAGGCTAGGTTTCACTCTTAAGATTCTTATTAATATTTATCGCAGGACAATCCTAAATTGTGGTGTTAAATATGGATCTTAATCTAATTATGGAACTACCATCTTGGCCCGGTCTTAAAATGACACGTGACTAGGTCTTGTCCTTTTTAGATTTTGCCATTTTATTATAATGGTAGATATTATAATATAGGAATGATAATTTAAACATAATCGTTCCTTTAAAAATTTAACAAGTATATGGTTGCCCTAAACGGGACTTCTAATAAAAATTGATTTGCCCATGCAAGAGCTTAATCAGCAAAATAACAAAGGACTCCAAAAACAAATTAGAATTTGTCATATGTTCTTGTCTAGACTCAAGAATGTGCAATTGTGTAACTGAGATTAAACACAAAAGACTAGTGTTTAATTCACTCAGTGTTGGCTCTGATACCAACCTGTCACACCCCGACTTTCCATGTGTCACCGGTGGGCCCGGTGGGGAGTATCGTGACGTGGTTGGCAACATAATAGTCAAACAACACAATTATATAAATGCACAGCGGAAGCAAAAGATAATTATTATTACATTCCGAATATAATGTAATATCCAGTATTACAACGGAAAGTAAAGGATCCATAGGCGGATCTTTAAACATATCATTTGTTCAACAGACTTTAGACGCCTAGAACTTGCAAGATTCCTTATTAGCGCCCTGAGCTTCCAGCCAATTTCGTCCAGTACCTGTCACTTAACCTTTTTGGAAAATACGTCAGTTTTCACTGGTAAATACACTCAACTGACTCATTTGAAAAGAGTTTAAGAAAATTGATTTGGATGCACGTGGCACAAAATATCTTTTATAATTTGATTAAAATGCACAGAGGCAAAATTAACCTTTTTAACTTGGAACAATTATATTTATAACCTTGTATACAGATTTACATGTTCGTTATACGTTCAGGGCCCGATGTAGACCCCGAGTCAAGATTAACAGACACACCACAAGTATAAGCCCACAAGAGAGTGAGATACCGTTTCCCTTTAAGCAACTTTCAGTGTATGCCTACACCCCGTGCTTAAGGCGTGGCCATTTTATAATACAATGATGTCAAGGATATCCGGGACATGGTCATTAACCCCTAAAGGCTTTTATTTCAAACAATACAGATTAAACCGGGTTACCTCAATAATTTAATCACAATCCGATTAAATATTCAATACCTGACCAAGCGGTATCATTATACCGTATCCCAAGCCCGTATAGGGAAAATAAGTTAAGAGTATTTACCTGAGCTAGCTCCTGTCTTAATTAGCAAGAATCTAATAACTCAGCCGTATTCACTTAAGTAAGCGTAGGTACCATTTACCGAAATTCTCTAGTCTGGAATGATGGTATAAATAATCAATTAGAATGGTAACGGGTCTTTTAATTTAGCCTAAGCTTAGACCGGTTAGTCTTAAGGGAATATACGGTTCAGACGCATGATTAAGCGAAGACCGGAATAGAATTTGATTTAAATCCGACATGTTCAGAGACTTGTCTTATATGGGTATTTCATACACATTCTGGGTTTTGAGATAAAACCAATAAGGTTTGACCCGTTTCGGCTAATTTATGTAAACTTGTTACATAAACCGCACCGTACGCGTAATAAGCGTGACGGGTATTCATGAGAGCCATATACAGGTTTCCTAAATTAATTTATGCCTCAAATGTGTTGTGACATCAGTAAGATGCCTTTCATTATGCCCGAAACGTATTTAGACACGAACTTTGCCCCGTAGGGGTAGTTTGGTCATTTAAAAGGTTATAAAAGAGTTTAAATATTTACCTGAGTTACAGGTCTGATATAATCAGCAAAAATACTTATTTTTATAAGTTATAACAGTAGGATAAAGTATATGTGTGAAATCTATCATTTATAACCAACTATGCCCCGTAGGGGCATTTCGGTAATTTCACAAAAGCCGAAAAGCTCAAAAATGAAGTCTGAGTTTATCAACCTTTGCTTACTGTTAAAATATTATATTTTGCCTAAGATATCAGTAGGCATCAACCCGGGTATGTTTTATATAGTTTTAATACATACTATGCGTTAAAACGCTTAATAAGGCGACTAAGAGCCGTTTACGGGTTCGATACATAAAGCTGATATTTTTTTATTATTCCAGAAGGCCTAAAATAATTTATTTAACATATCTAATCAGTAGCAAAAGGTTTGGAGTCGTTTAGATATGTAAAACTCATTTTATGGCCCGTGAGGGCAAAACTGACAATTACCGGATTGAGCCTACGACTACAAGTTATGCTCAGCCTAAAATTAATTAAAAATCTTCAAAAATCCCAAAATAATATATTACATCAGTGGGTAAAGATTTTGATATCAAAAAGTAGGCTTAACTAGGCTATACGCTAATTACGCCGTTTAATTAACATAAAGCTTCTATTTTGCGCTAATGAGTATAACTCTCAATCTAGACCTCGACTTGATGTCAAACTTTGCATACAAGTTTATATATCAGTAACTAAGGTTTCTACACTTTTACATTTTCATAAATCACGTTTTAAGGTAATAAGGGCATAATGGTCAACATATGAGCAATTAACGGAAACGCGTAAACGAATGGGTCAATTAATGAACCACCCACAGAGGGTTATGCTAACATGTAGCCTGGTCCTAAGGAAGCTCTAAGGCATTTCCAAATCATACTAAAACAGGTCAGAACTGAAGTCAAAGCAAAAGTCAAAGCTTTGCGACTTTCGGTTCCGAATCGGTTCAAAACAGAAAGTTGTCGAATCAAACAAGCTTAGACAAGTTCTTATGCTTATTATCAAGTTATATGAATGATAAAATAGGTTACACACCTTTTACATCGTTAATTATGCGTTAGACGAAAGATTACATTTCTGTTGACTTTTTCTAATCATCTTTGACTCGACAAATGACCTAGTTAGGATGGAAATCAGTGGATGCCCTTTTAAGGGTTTAAAGCCCACATAATTACCAACTTATAACTACCTTTGATTCGACTAATCACTGCACCATTAGTGATTAATCGCTAAGTCAACCTTTAATTACGACGGTTGACTTTTAAGCTAAACTAAGCTAAAACTTAAACTAAGGAAGGATTAGAAAACTTACTGAAGTCCTAAGCTTGATTAGGAAGATCTTGTGTCTGCTCTTAAGCTCCCAAAAGCTCCAGAATTGCACAAGTGAAGTGTGAAGAATGTGTTGCAACTTAGTGGCCTTATATAGTGTTTAGATCACCACAAATTCTTGACACACAAGTCTACAAGTGACCACAACATCTTAACAAGTGTCCCTAGATGTTTAGGGGTTGTTTAGTGGCCAAGGGTTATGAGGAAAATCGGATAAAAGGTTAAATTTCGCGTTTAACAGCAAACAGGCAATTCTGTTGGAGCTGGGCATTTGTTGCGCACCGTAACAATTATTTGTTGCGGTGCGCAACAAATCATCAGTAGCCAAAAATCTTGTTCCTTCATGCATTCGAAAGGGCAACCTCATAATTCGACTTTGGGACCTTGTTTTGTCAGTTTGGGACCTCTATTATGGGTTTTTAACAATTACATACCCTACCATTATGTTATGTTTGCTTGGATCCTTTTCGAAAGTGCCGAACAAGAAGGTTAACCAAAGAAATTTTCATAGGAACCTATCATGCACTTTGAATTCGTTTATCGTCAATGAATTTCTGGATTTAGGATATATTAGATGTTTGAAAAATATAATTGGGTATTGGGATTTATAAATGAGGTCGTTCAGAGGTGAAATTTAACATGACGACACTTTTAAATCTTACCAAAATATCTTTATTAAATCCGGGTTTACAACGCGTTTTGTCTTACATGACACGTGTCGTTATTTCATTGAACACGAATTTTCGAGGTGTTACATCCTCACCCCCTTAAAATAAATCTCGACCCGAGATTTACTGAAATAAATAAGGGTATTTTTCTTTCATGGTGGATTCAACCTCCTACGTATATTCGGGACCTCTACGGGCATCCCATTTGACCTTTACAATAGGTACATGCTTCCTTCGAAGCTTCTTCACCTGTCGATCTTTAATCGACAAAAGGTTTTCCACAAATTTTAAGCTCTCACCTATATGCACATCTGTATGCGGTATTACCAGTGATTCATCAGCGAAGCACTTCTTCAGATTGCAGATGTGGAACACATTGTGAATTCCACTGAGCTCTTCAGGTAAGTTTAACTTATAGGCAATTGACCCGACATGTTCGATAACCTCTAAAGGTCCTATGTATCTCGGGCTTAGCTTGCCTTTCTTACCAAATCGCATCACTCCCTTCCAGGGTGATACTTTAAGTAGGACTTTGTAACCTACTTCGAAGTGAAAATCTTTACGCTTTGGATCAGCGTAACTCTTTTTGCCTATCCCTGGCAGCTTTGAGACGGTCACGAATCTGGACAGCCTTGTCCGTCGTTTCAAAGATTATCTCTGGTCCTGATAATTGGACTTACCAATTCCCTATCTAACAATAGATGTTTAACATTCCATCTATACAAGGTCTCCCAAGGAGCAGCCTTAATACTTACATATTAATTATTATAGAAAAGCTTAGTTTAAGGTGAGAGGGTTATCCAACCATTGCTTAACTAATTTTAAGGAATAGCTAATCCTTGTCGTTAGTCGAACAATTCGACGATCCTGGGTAGCTGAGGGAAATTCTTAAATGTTGTTAAAATAGGGTTGCGGTAATGAGTGCATAAGCAAAATGAACCGTCTTTCTTACCTAACAACATCAAACTCTCAGAATATCGAGTTAGGCTATATGAATCTCCTATCTTAAAATTTACTTAATTAGGTTTTCGGTTCTCCCAATGATGGTACTAGCCGTCTTGGAGATTTCATAATAATACAACCTTAATGGGATATAAATCTTAATGCTACTGCCTCTTGGGAGGTAAACAGGGTAGTCTTAGGAGAAGCTAATCAAGGTACAAGGAGATTATTGAGATTCCCATATCTCAGGCTCCATTTCACTCATCAACGCTCGTGTCTAATAAGTGACACATTTAAATTACGAGTTCACATATTTCTTTACCAGGGAATATTTATTTGGACAATTCCATTCTGGATATCTTCTTTGAATACCATTAGTTGACTTTAGTACCATATGATCATTGGGATATCTTTGTGGTCCCATGCATTAAACCTCCATACTGATCAGGCATGGAAGCAATCTATGGAACTTATTAAGATACACCAATCCTAATATAGCGCTGTTGGAGCTGGGCATTTGTTGCGCACCGTAACAATTATTTGTTGCGGTGCGCAACAAATCATCAGTAGCCAAAAATCTTGTTCCTTCATGCATTCGAAAGGGCAACCTCATAATTCGACTTTGGGACCTTGTTTTGTCAGTTTGGGACCTCTATTATGGGTTTTTAACAATTACATACCCTACCATTATGTTATGTTTGCTTGGATCCTTTTCGAAAGTGCCGAACAAGAAGGTTAACCATAGAAATTTTCATAGGAACCTATCATGCACTTTGAATTCGTTTATCGTTAATGAATTTCTGGATTTAGGATATATTAGATGTTTGAAAAATATAATTGGGTATTGGGATTTATAAATGAGGTCGTTCAGAGGTGAAATTTAACATGACGACACTTTTAAATCCTGCCAAAACATCTTTATTAAATCCGGGTTTACAACGCGTTTTGTCTTACATGACACGTGTCGTTATTTCATTGAACACGAATTTTCGAGGTGTTACATTTTTTGAATCTCAAAAGAAAAAAGAGACCACCAATGTTGACGAATTCTTACCTTGGTCGTCCAAAGAACACACTTGAAGGAGCAAATCGGCTGTCGAAATATACAATTGTTGTTGAAACTTGTGTGAGATTGTAACATATGGTTTATAAAAGGATCTGTAAATTTTGGGCTTTTTTGGGTTGTGCATGAAGATTTGGTGTTGTTTATAGTTTGGAGAAGAAGAAGAGGAATTTAGGAACAGAAAGATGATAGGTGAAGTGGTGGTGGTGCTGGTGGCAGCCGGCAGGTGGGTGGTGGTGGCTGGTAGGGGTAGGTGGTGGTGGTAAGAGAGAGGAGTTGAGATCTAGAGAGAGAAGGGTTTATATAGAGAGAAAGGGTTTATCTGTGTATACATACATAGAGGACCGCTAAAATGAGAACCACCTGCAGTTGTAAGAATCGTGAGAACTTTTTTATCCGGGGCGAGTTGGACCAAAACTTTTTTTCATAAACGTAGATGTTTGTATTATAAACACATTTGTAAAAAAAATTTAAAAAAAAATGTCGTGTCTGTAGTTTTGAACACCACAAGTTTGTGTTTACGGGTACCGTAAATTTTAAATAAAATTTACGGGTCCCGTAAACGCAAACTTTGGGAGCTCAAAACTACACACCCGACATTTTTTTTTGATTTTTTTTTACAAATGTGTTTATAATACATGCATCTACGTTTATGAAAAAAAAATTGGTCCACCTCGCCCCGTACGGTGTAGTTCTCACGGTTCTTACAACTGGAGGTGGTTCTCATTTTAGCGGTCTCCTACATACATATATATTTATTTATTTAAATAAATTTGTATTATTTATTATTTTTATAATTATTAATATTATTATTTAGGGTAAAATGACCAAAATACTCTAATGTAGGGTCTATTTGGTCAGATTTAACCATGTCAACTAACTGAGTTAGGGCTAAAGAACATAAGGCTAGAGGGTGTGGGATAACCCCCTTGGGGCTTTATAAGGACACCTCAGCGCCACGTAGGCGCCACGTCAGCTACTTCAGCTTTATAACCCCCCCTTTAACATGGAGGGTGTGGTGATAACCCCTAGGGGCGCTATAGAGGAAAAAAAATAAAAAAAAATTGATTGGTGCAAACAAGTGGGCCCCACCTGATACCCCCTTCTCCTCTCGTTATCATGTTGGCGAGTGAAGTATGGCGCCCCAACTTAATATGGTGGGTGTGGGTGTATAGCGCCCGGGGCGCTATAGGCAGTGACGTGGCGAGAGTGGCGCCCCCCACACCCTCCGGCCTAACGTGCAATGATTTGTAAACATCGAGTATGTTTTTTATATCTTTTGAAGACAAAGAATACACTTTGCAATCTATTGTCAATAAAAAAGACGATTTTTGTAATTTACTCTTTAATTTGTTAACTTTTCAGCACATATTCCTAACTTTCTCTTTTGTCCTTTTTGGCTTGGCTGATAATTGAGTTTCTATTCCTATATATATTTTACAAACAAAAAAGGTTACTTACTTTTTTCAAGTTTGTTTAAATCACTAATATTCTTTTCAAATTTTAGTAATTGTGATATTTAATTAAAGAAAAATCTATATATATTTACATGTCACTGTTCATATCAAATATTTTCATCACTATACTCATAAAGTTACAAACAAAAAAGGTTACTTACTTTTTTCAAGTTTGTTTAAATCATTAATCTTCTTTTTAAATTTTTGTAATTGTGATATTTAATTATTGTAAAATCTATATATATTTACATGTCACTGTTCATATCAAATATTTTCATCACTATACTCATAAACATCATAAATATATTCAAGAACACAATTTTAGGATCAAGGTAACTGTTTTTGAATACGTAAACCGATTCAAGATAGAACGATTTTAGGATCAAGGTAATTGTTTTTTAATACATAAACCGATTGAAGATGGAACGAATTTTGAGAGGATATTTGATAATGAAACCCTAAAACTGAAGTGCATATATGAAATTTTTTATATCGTAAATAATCAGATGCATCATCTAATGTTTGTTGTTTTTATGGAGAGGAAAATGTGTTCTTTGTATCCGTCACAATTTGGAAGCCAAAGGCTGAATCCGACTTGCTTGGAAGAAAAAGTATAAAAGATTAAAATCATTCAACTCACCTAAAGTTCGAACAACAGAGTGACACAATTTCTTGATTGAACAAAGGTTCTATTCTTCGCTAAAACTCTATAGTTTGAACATCACAGTTTCTTGATTGAACAAAGGTTATGTCTTCTTGACGCCGTTACTTGACCAGAGTCCACCTCCGTTCATCATCAAATCATCACCGTCTAATCCACCAAAACAATCACAGATCTAATTAACTCAAATATGATCTTGAAACCCTACACAATCATATACGCATAACTCTTCACCAACACTCAAAAAAACCAACAACTACAAGCACTAGTACAAACTACCTAACCAACACTTTCATACCAATCACCTTTTTGTAAGTCATGCCATCGTGAGAATCTCACTGCACAATCATGAATGCCAATACTTACAACTGCAAACTACAACCAAACAACTAAAATTAACAACAATGTTACTATGTAATGAGTAAGCTGGTTCATGTTACTAAGACACAAATAAATAGATATGACAAAACCTCTAAGTTGAAAAATTAAAAACTATGATCCACTTAAAAATGCTTTTCAAATATTAGAGAGCACTACTCTCTAATTGTTCTTGCCATAACTTCCCTCGTTTCCATATGTAAGTCCCGAATAACCCGGATATCACACGATTACCAAGGATGGACGGAATCCAAACTTGGTGATATTCAAGAAAACTAAAAAAATAAGAAGATCGAGATAAATAGAATAATACTTTAAACACCTTGCACACGATTCTATTACTTGAATAAGCAAAACCGTCTGGTACAAGATGGAGGCTCTCTCTAAAGGTCTTCTCTCAAGGCTTAACCCTAGAAATGCCATGACATTAGCTTATATATCTAGGGTAACCCCACTCCCCACATGGGCTTCCCTTTGGCTTGCCTGGCCCACATGGCCTTAGGCTTGCCTGGCCCACATGGCCTTAGGCATGCCCAAATGACCTATAAAGGTCCAAACCTAATATAAACTAACCCAAATAAATCTCAGTTCGCAACCATAGTCTGTTGCGTATAATTGATGTGTCAGTCTCACACTTCTAGGACCTAACAATCCCCCCTAGACTGATGCATCAAATTGTCTTCATAGCATGAATTCAGCAACGTCTTCAGCAGAGTCTATGGTTGTCGCTATGCTGCAGATGTTATGGAAGTTCTTTGTTGGTGAATTATGTCTATTGCCTACGTCTTAGGGTTGTGTCTGTGTATGTAATAGGGCTGAACAGTTAGATTTTTTTTGTCGAGTTTGTATTTAAGTTCGCACGAAGATGGATTACCTTCTTACGAAGGTAAACTTACCTTCGCACGAAGGTAATCTCATGTCTATATATCGATGTGTTGAGGGTTTAAGTCTGTAACTATCACACCCCAACCGATGGCAGAAACATCGGAGTGAGACGAAATAGATTGCAAGAGACTTCATAACACTATTTGTGACAATATTTAAATTAACCATTTTCATTCCAAAACATTAGTTGTCAACATTACATAGAAATCTCAAATAACAACAAGTTCAACGAAAAGTACATAACAACATAACAAAATTGATACAACATTTTAAACCTAAGACATCTAAATGTGTATCTAGGCATCATTGCTACTTCGTTTCATAGCATCATCATCCTCAACCTGTAACATGTTTAAAATAAAGTTCAATGCAAAAGCAAAGGCGAGTACACAAGGTTTGAATAAGTATAGCATAAGTATAACAGCATTTTACTCGAATCCACATGGCAATTTGTAAACAAGGTAACTAGCATGCATAACATCACGTCTAACCCAAGTGTCCCCTAGTATTTAGAATCCCTCGCCACAAAAGTAACGAGACCGTTTTAGTATAATGACTTAACAAGACCCCGACGGGTGGTGTGCTACTCCTATAGCACTATATATGTTAAGTTGAGGGCTTAGCATGGTAATGGCATAAAGCATGTATAATCTAGCATGAACCTAAGTAAACAATAGCATGTATAACGGATTGAGTTCATAAAGCATGTTTAGGTGTGTGTAAGTGTAATTTTGTATGGTAACATGTTACAACCCAAAAGTGGTTTAAAATGTAAATGGGTTGAGTGTACTCACGGTTTTGCAAGTCTTCTACTTGGTAAATCCGCGAGAGTGTTGGTTTGTTGATTAGGAGGTTGGAACACCAAGTCCTTCTACACGAAGTAAACAAGGCGTATGAGTTGGGAAATCGGAAGATTTAGGGATTTTAGGAAGTTAAAACGCAAGAACATATGTATTTGAAAGTAATCATCCTTTAACATAAGTACTTGTTTTTGACACTATGGAACCTCAAGGGTTAATGTTTTCATGAGTAATGTACTCATTAGAATCGTAACAAGTCTTATGCCTTAGATGATGTAATTCTAATATCTTGATGAATGAACACAAGTTCACCATCAAGGGTTCGAATAGTATATGTATGTATAAGTAATATTGGTATTATTAAGTCCAATAGTCAAGTATGAGGTAGAAGATAAATCTTCATTTAGGTACTCTATTGTGTCATAGAATTCATGTAGGAGGTAGGAAGAACAAGCTTCCATTTAGGTACCTCTTATGGTTCACCACTACACTTGATGTAAAAACATACAAGGATGGTCATGAACTAATGTTAATATAAGAATAACAACAACTATACTATGAGAAATCATCAAGTAATGTGGGGATTCTTTGTTGGACAACCCAAGTTAGTCCATAATCACACCTTCATCAAGCTTGAAGCTTGAACATGACTTGTGGGTTAAAAACCCTAAATAAAACAGAAAGTATGTGAGGTTTAACCTCTGATTTTGTATGTCTCAGCCCCGTTTTTAAGCTTAACTAACCATAGAAGTGGTTATAAGCATAAGGACGTGGGTTTGAGTGAGTTAAACTCAAGTTTGAACAAGGATTAGTAAAGATAAACGAAAACAGTGAACTTTGGAGCCTATTTGCCGTAGTTCCAGGGACTTATTCACTGAGAAACACCCATGGAATTGAAGCTAAGGTCAAGCCAAGTGTTCTGGAAAAAAGCATGAGCTAAAACGGTTGAGAAACGAAGAAGTTATGCATACTTTTGTGAAGAGATGCAAATCTGCTCGAATCCTCTGATGTAGTTGCGAATTTCCAGCTGATTAGAGTGAATTAGGAGTGAAATGGAGGTGTTTGCAAAGTGATTTAGGCTTGGATTAGTTTGGTATTTATAAGGGTTGGATTAGGTTAGGTTTTGGTGAGTTATTAAATGCTAAAAGTGGGTTTAAACTCAATAAAACACACTAAATCCCGCTCAAAACGCGTCTGGCATGATTCAACGATTTGGGCCATGGTGGTGGGTCCGAGACACAGACCTGGGCCGGGTTGCGGGCCGCCAGGCATTAACAAAGCGAGTTTATAAATAAAATGGGGGCCGGGTTATGTTCGATGAGAAGCCGCAGCTCGTCTGGTTAGTGTGCGCGTGTTTGGGGGTTTCGACCCGGGTTCGAAACCCGGCGTCTGCATCCTTTTTATTATTATTATTTTTTCGTTTCAAACACCACCCTATACTTTCAATGTGTCACGCCATGGTCCCCTAACTTTAACTAACCCGGTTATGATAATAATAACCTTATACTTCAACTAACTAACCTAGTTATAAAATCTTTAACCATTTAGTTTAAACAATTGATTAAGTAATTTAACTAGGTTATTTCTTAACCTTAAAATCTAACGGGACTAACTGGATTATTGGAAAAATAAACTTTTAATTAACAAACTTAACTAAATAACCATATTTTATGAGCAAATTTAAATTAGGAAAAATTCATTAAACGGTTTTTCATTTTACGAGACTTCCACTCTCATCATTAATTAGTTTAACGAGCATCAAGTGTTGGTAAATAACGAATCAAGAATCCTTGAACAATATTTCATTCAAAGGACGCATTATTCACAAGTTTCACGTCTTTGCAAGATTAGCACAAGGTTTCCAAGAATTACGAATATACATTGATTGTTTCATGAATTGAATGTATGAGCATGTATAAAGTGTGTACAACATGTATTTAATAAAATACGAGTTTTATTTATGATCCAAGTCTCGGATTTTACAACGATTGCAAAGAAAGAACGATTACAAGAACACAAGACTTCCAAAAATAGAAACACGAACAAGACTTGCTATAAATGGAAAGTACAAATAAGCAGGGCGTTACAGTCTCCCCTCCTTCAGGGAATTTCGTTCCGAAATTTAGGAAGATGTAGCGAAAAGATGCAGATACTTCGTCTTCATGTGACTCTTGAGTTCCCAAGTGAATTCAGCGCCATGTTTACCTTCCCATCGAACCTTGACGATAGGAATTTTACTGCGCCTCAATAACTTGACTCCTTAATCCATGATTTCGACGGGTTTTTCCACAAAATGCAAGGTCTCGTTGACTTGAAGGTCCTTGAGTGGAACTTGAAGCCCTTCGTCAGCTAGACACTTCTTTAAGTTGGACACGTGGAAGACAGGATGTACATTGTTGAGTTCTTCAGGCAGGTCCAGTCTATACGCAACCTTGCCAATCCTTTCGAGAATCTTGAAAGGACCAACGTAACGTGGTGCGAGTTTCCCTTTCTTACCAAATCGAACTACACCCTTCCAAGGGGATACTTTGAGAAGTACCAAGTCACCTATCTCAAATTCCAAGGGTTTGCGACGCTTGTCAGCGTAACTCTTTTGTCGGCTCCTGGCTTTCAGTAAGTTATCTCGAACCTGTAAAATCTTGTCCGTTGCTTCTTGTATAAGCTCGGGACCAGTGAATTGAGATTCACTAATCTCGTTCCAACAAATAGGCGAACGGCACTTGCGACCATACAATTCTTCGAAAGGTGCCATTTGAATACTCACATGATAACTATTATTGTACGAGAATTCGATCAAAGGCAAGTGTGAATCCCAGTTACCACCAAAATCTATTACGCAAGAACGAAGCATATCCTCTAAAGTTTGGATTGTACGCTCAGTTTGACCGTCTGACTGAGGATGAAAAGCAGTGCTAAGGTTAAGAACAGTACCCAAAGCAGATTGAAAAGTTTGCCAAAGACGGGACGTAAAACGAGCATCACAATCGAAAATGATGTCAATGGGGATACCATGACGACAGATGATCTCATCAGTGTAGATTCTAGCCAATTTCTCGACTTTGAAATCTTCATGAATGGGAAGAAAATGAGCTGATTTAGTCAATCGATCAACGATCACCCAAATACTATCATGACCAGAAGAAGTACGAGGAAGTTTAGTGATAAAGTCCATGGCAATGCTCTCCCATTTCCAGACAAGAATTTCTGGTTGTTCTAGCAAACCAGAGGGACGTTGATGTTCGGCTTTGACCTTTGAACAAGTGAGACATTTTGCAACGTAGGAGGCGATATCCCATTTCATCCCAGGCCACCAATAGGACGTACGCATATCATGGTACATCTTATCAGCACCAGGATGGACAGAGTATTTTGATTTACGTGCCTCGTTCATCAGAAAGTCTCGAAGGTTTTCGCGATTAGGAATCCAGATACGATTGAGATAGTATAGAATACCATCATATTTGGACACGAGATCATGCTCCATAGCGCCTAGTATCTCTACAGAGAGACTACCTTCGCTAATAGAGGCATATTGAGCTTCACGAATGCGGCATTGAAGATTGTTAACGAGTTGGAGACAATGGACACTCTTCACATGAGTTTTCGACTAAGAGCGTCGGCTACAACATTCGCTTTACCTGGGTGATATTTGATTTCGCAGTCGTAGTCGTTTAACAGTTCCACCCAGCGACGTTGACGCATGTTCAGTTCCTTTTGGTCGAAGATATGTTGAAGGCTCTTATGGTCGGTGAAGACCACACACTTAGTACCATAAAGGTAGTGTCGCCAAATCTTCAATGCAAAAACAACTGCGCCAAGTTCAAGGTCGTGAGTAGTATAGTTCTTTTCATGTATTTTGAGTTGTCTCGACGCATAAGCGATGATCTTGTCTCGTTGCATAAGCACACAACCAAGTCCAAGGTGTGAAGCATCGCAGTATACGACGAAGTCATTGTTACCATCAGGAAGCGCGAGAATAGGAGCATTACAAAGCATCTCCTTGAGCGTTTGAAAAGGTTTCTCTTGTTCGGGACCCCAAACAAAAGGTTTCTCTTTTTGAGTCAAGGAGGTCAAAGGAACAGCGATCTTGGAAAAGTTAGAGATAAAACAACGATAATAACTAGCAAGACTAAGAAACGAACGAATTTCAGACGGAGACTTAGGTGCGATCCAGTTCTTCACAGCTTCGATTTTGGCGGGGTCAACGTGAATACCAAGTTCGTTGATAGTATGACCAAGGAATTGAACCTCTTTTAACCAAAATTCGCACTTGGAGAATTTGGCGTATAGACGTTCAGTACGAAGAAGTTCAAGGATAGGACGCAAGTGTCGCTCATGCTCTTCTTGTGTCTTGGAATAGATAAGAATATCGTCGATGAAGACGATTTCAAAACGGTCCAAGTATGCTATGCACACGCGGTTCATCAAATCCATGAAAACAGCAGGTGCGTTGGTCAAACCAAAGGGCATGACCATGAACTCGTAATGACCATAACGCGTACGAAAGGCGGTTTTAGGTACGTCTTCTTTGAGGACTCGAAGTTGATGGTACCCAGAACGAAGATCGATTTTGGAAAAGCAGGTCGCGCCTTGCAATTGATCGAAGAGGTCATCGATGCGAGGAAGAGGGCATCGGTTCTTGACAGTAAGCTTGTTGAGCTCACGATAGTCAATACACATACTGAATGACCCATCTTTCTTTTTGACAAACAAAACGGGAGCGCCCCAAGGAGAAGTACTAGGGCGTATAAAGCCTTTATCAAGAAGCTCTTGAAGTTGACTCGAGAGCTCTTGCATCTCAGAGGGTGCTAAGCGGTAAGGAGACTTAGCGACAGGAATTAATCGATGCGAAAATCGACAGAACGAGCAGGAGGCGGACCAGGAAGATCATCAGGAAACACGTCAGGAAAATCACGTACGACGGGAACGTCACCTAAGCTTGGGCTTTTGTCCTTCTTTTCCACAATGTGGGCGAGAAAGGAAGGTACCCTTGCGTAAGCACTTGTTCGCTTGAATGCACGACATGAGCTTGAGACCTTGAGAAGGTTTCTCGCCATAGACATGCAAGGAATCACCATTGGGTAAAGGGAGATGAATAAACTTTTCAGAGAAAACAACTTCAGCACGAACTCGCCTAAGCCAGTCCATACCTACTATGACATCGAAACTACCCATTTGCATAGGTATGAGGTCGATTGAGAACGTATGATCGTTAAGGATCAAAGAACAATTGGAAAGAACGGAATCGACAACGACGGTTTTACCATCAGCGACTTCGACAGCGAAAGATCTTGGCAGCTTAGAGCGTTTACACTTAAGCAAGGATTCGAATTCTAATGATACAAAACTCTTATCAGCGCTAGTATCAAATAAGCATGAAGTATAAACATGGTTCACAAGAAACGTACCAGTAATGACGCCGTTCGCGTTTTGAGCCTGAGCAGTAGTGAGAAGAAAGGCTCTGCCTCGAGCGGGTTGTTGAGCCTGTTGTTGCTGCTGCTGTTGCGGTGGTTGTTGCTGTTGAGGCTGGTTTCATTGGGGACAGACGTTAGCCATATGGTTGACATCACCACATTTAAAACACGCTCGCACAGGAGCGACTTGGTTCGGAGCTTGGTTGGTAGCAGGGTTTGCAACAATAGCCTGGTTTTGATCGAGCTTCAGATTGTAGCGACAACGATTGGCAAAATGCCCCAGCTTGTTACAGGTGGCGCATTTGCGACATGGGGTACTAGTAGGGTGATGGTACGAGCATTGGTTGCACTTGGGCCACGACCCAACGTAGTTTCTTTCTTGAGGCCCAAGGGTTGTGGGGGTAACAACAGTTATAGTTTGTAAAGGTTGAGGGTTTGGCGGAGTGACGACCACACAGTTTTGGCTTGAAGCCTTTCGCTTCTTGCCTTTGTTTTTCTTGGTGGATGAGGAGGGTTCAACAGTGGCTTGATGGGCAGTTTTCAGCGGGGTTTTCATGGCATTTCTACGCATGACATGGTTACTGTTCAAACGGGCAGCTAAACGAAAGGTATCCTCAATAGTGGTTGGGCAAGCAGCTTCCATAAGGTTCATGAAGGAATCAGGGTAGCAGTGGATGTATTTGTTGATGGCTTTTTCAGGCGTATCAACTTGGCTAGGACACAAGATGCTAAGTTGTTTGAAACGGAGGGTTAAACCATCATTGTCATCATCCACCTGCTTTAGGTGCCAAAACTCACTCTCTAGTTTCCTTATCTCATGCGGCGGGAAAAATTCCTCCTTCATAATCTTTTTCAATTCAGCCCATGCAATGCGTGGGCGGCGTCCTCACCTCTTGTGCCTCGTTCAGACGTCCACCAATCAAGAGCTCTTGATCGGAACACCCCTATGGCATTTTGGGTGCGTAGGTCGTCAGGACAACCACTCTGACGAAAGGTGATCTCCATGGCATCAAACCAAGAGAGTAGTGCAGTAGCACCATCTTTTCCAGTAAATTCCAATGGTTTGCAAGCCATTAATTGTTTGAAGAGAAAAGGTGTCTTTGGTTTATCCACCTTGGAGTCCACCGAGCCATGAGGGGAATCAGTGTTGGTTTGAATGCGGCTAACAATGTCGGGTATAACTCGAGCCATTTGGTCAGCCATTTGTTCAGCAATGAGCCCAACTAGCTCTTGTTTGGAGATGGATTCGCTGTTGGAACCTTTCTTTGACTTGGTCTTCTTTGATGAGCTTGGAGATGCCATCTAGAAGTTCGAAAGAAAAGGAAAGGATGAGACTTAATCATAAATTTCTAAAATAATTTTGCAAGTTTAAGAATGCAAGTATGATGTATCACGTAGGGTTCACATAAATATCATGAATTCAACATGTATGCGACAAGTATAAACACGTATGATTGCGTAAAAAGAGTATAAATTTAGTTTGTTCACGAGAATTATTATTGTTTTTTATGCGCGAGACGTGTGAATTCTGTAACGGTTTTGAAATGAACGAGGTAACAAGTATAAAATCACATATAAATTGAATCACATAAAAGAGAGGCTCATAAAACATATGATTGCTTCGGGTAGAGAAACGTCGACTATTCCAAAGTGAATCAAAAGTCCTTTCAAATTAGAGAAACGTGCTTTAGCCTATAGGTAAGATACTCTCGTCGAGAAGCGATTAACGGTATCTTACCCTTCCAGTTACTACACGTCTCTAATCGATTGAAACAATCGAAACTTTGGCGAGATCGAAAATCGAGGAATGAGACTTAATCGACAAGGTGCGGGTTTCACCCCTAACTTGACAATTTCGTACCCTAATGTGGTTAGTACTCGTCGGGTCTAAATATAATTTCAACACTTTTGTTTTGTGTAAAGGGTTACCCCGGTGATTTTATAAATTCAACCAAAACAGCACATGTACTCATCGGGTCAAAATATAATTTCAACACTTTGACGAGGGTCCACTAGAGTTTGAATTGGAAATTTACCATTTAGATGTGGATTTCACTCCTAACTAAATGGCGAAATTTCATGCAAAATAAGAATAAGCGGAATGAGAGTCATTCACCAAATTGTGGGTTTCACGCTTATTTTGGTAAACTCGTCTCTTTTGTATAAAGAGTGTCTTCAAGTCTTCAAGTGTATTGTGTAAAAATGTCTTAGGAAAGACATTATGTAAATATTAAGACCAAAAAGAAGAGAAAGAAGCAAAGTAGGAAGAATAACATTTTAAGCAAGAATCAAGAATGGTCAAAAATATGGTTCCTACTATAGACTAGGTCGAACATGGCAATTCTACCTAATTCCCTATAGTTATGGCTCTGATACCAATCTGTCACACCCCAACCGATGGCGGAAACATCGGAGTGAGACGAAATAGATTGAAAGAAACTTCATAACACTATTTGTGACAATATTTAAATTAACCATTTTCATTCCAAAACATCAGTTGTCAACATTACATAGAAATCTCAAATAACAACAAGTTCAACGAAAAGTACATAAAAACATAACAAAATTGATACAACATTTTAAACCTAAGACGTCTAAATGTGTATCTAGGCATCATTGCTACTTCGTTTCATAGCATCATCATCCTCAACCTGTAACATGTTTAAAATAAAGTTCAATGCAAAAGCAAAGGCGAGTACACAAGGTTTGAATAAGTATAGCATTAGTATAAAAGTATTTTACTCGAATCCACATGGCAATTTGTAAACAAGGTAACTAGCATGGATAACATCACGTCTAACCCAAGTGTCCACTAGTATTTAGCATCCCTCGCCACAAAAGTAACGGGACCGTTTTAGTATAATGACTTAACAAGACCCCAACGGGTGGTGTGCTACTCCTATAGCGCTATATATGTTAAGTTGAGGGCTTAGCATGGTAATGGCATAAAGCATGTATAATCTAGCATGAACTTAAGTAAACAAGTAGCATGTATAATGTGACAACCTGCACTAAACCAGGTATCCGTACGATTTAATTAATGATTAATTACTGCTTAATTACTGTGCTTGCTTGAAATAGCTGATAAACTGCTACTTGAATACTGATACATGTACTTACTTGCATCATACTTGCTTGCTATCACTACAATACTTACATACTGAACCATAGTGACAAACATGATGCACAAAAAGCACAGTAGCACGATAACGGATAACCTATTAAACATGCTGATAAAGCCAGCATCAGGCAAACAATGCCTCTAAGGCCTGTAAGAGCCTAAAATGTTTTGCTACACTAGCAGTGAGTGTAGGGATATAAAGGTTGTGGAACTGCGTCTCTAGGAATAAGATACAATGACTGGATGTGCCTAAAACGTACTTTAAGTACAAAACACAGCACTTTAATAAATAATCCAGCTTCTAGCTGACTAGTAAAGTGCCAAAATACGGGGAAAATACTACTAGACACTTTCTAAAGTGTTGGAATTAAGTTGTGTCACTAAAAATAATATAACGACACTTTAAAGCTTTATTAAGCACTTTAACGGATTTCTATCCAACCGAACAACCGGACTATACCCGGAACATGAAAATATTATTATTTTCACTATTTATATTTTTCTGAGCCAGTTAGGGTCCCCGAATACCCTAACACCCGTTATAAATTATAGCACACATAATACTCTAAATTAATTCCTAACTAAACTAAACTTTACTTAACTAACTAGTTGAAAAAGGAACCACTTACCCTAACCCCTTAGTCCGATCGGTCACCATATGGGGTGACACAAATTGTCCTTGAATGATTATTTTATTGATGATGCTAAGTATCTAGTGGGCATTTTATACATTGGATAATAGTGGATAAGGATTATAAGAATAGCTTGAGGTTAACAATATCATTCACTTCACATCACCACAACAAAAGTCACTCTCTTTTCCTCTTGCCTTACTTACGGCCGAGAATCATAGCACACCCACTTCCATTCTTTCTTAATTATAATAATTATTCTTATCTAGTATCTAGTTAATATATTGTATATTGGATAATGGTGGAGGTTGGATTATATATTTACATGTAAGGTCACCATTATCTTTCATCCCACCATCAACAACGAACAATTTCTCTTCCTCCCTTGCCTATGTTCGGCCGAGCACACAACCCACCCCCACATCCATTTTTGATTTTAAACAAGCCATTCCAAGTTTATACAAGCTTCACGGGTTACGTATTAGGAGCTTTGGAGCAAACGGAAGTGGAAGGACCTCGTTATTTGGCTTTTATCCACTCGTTTTTCATCAAGATTCTTCCTTAGCCTTGAGCTAGAGGTATAACATTTAAAACTCGTTTTTACACTTATCTAAAGTGGTTAAAAAGATTTTTGTCGGTTAAATATCGTTAACATACATTTTGAAGTATTAAAGTCTAGTAAAAACTCTAAAGATGGTGGTTAATAGCTTACAACTTGTGTAAAAGTTGCAGTACTTGAAAGATGTGTTTATCTAGACCCGATCTATGATTGTGGTAGCTCGGATCACCATTTAACCCGGTTTGGTAAGATCGTTGATCTTAACATAAGCTGGTTTTGGTTAACACAAGGGTTAAAAGGTGAAACTCTACCACACAAGAGACATGAACTTGTGTAAAATGTTTATTTGTGTAAAAGTGATTTAACCTGTACATTGGTGTTTAAAACTAGCGGATCTACGTATCTGCAAGTGGTATTTTCAAAGAACCACACATCAAAGAAAACATGATATTTTTATAAACCACAAGTGTGTAAACACTTGTGAAATGAAAAGATCCGACAAAGAACTAGTTTTGTCACTTGTTACTAGAAGTTGTAAAGACAGATTTCTCTAAACACGAGGTTTTTACGAGATTAAAGTTACTTTATATAAGGATCTACAAAATATAATGGGATTTAAATTATAGATGCGGAAAAACTACAAGTTCATGCGTTTATGCGATTTACATACTTGTCGACTAGTTTGATGTGTCGGAAATTGTTTGATTGAATAAAGAAGTTGTTGAATTGATTTTGTAAAAGAAAATGATACGCTTGAAAGCGTGGCCACCTCCAGTTACAGAGGAAACTCTGGCGAAATTTTTCTAAAACCTAACACTTAGAATTATTTACACCACAAGTGTTAGAATTATTTTTGACATGTTTTCGAAACATAAATTTCGCCATGACTTTATTTACTAAATATTCGGAGGTGGGATTTTCACAGAATTTAACGTGATAAATATATATTGTCACAACACTGTTTATGATTATCTTGTGAAAATACATAAATATTATTTTAGAGTAAAAATAATATTTACAAGCGTTAATGATTCCAAAACTTTGCGAACGCTTTCACTATGAATATATAAGTTACACCGGTAATTACATTACCACACGATTGTTAAAACATAACTTACGCACATGTATTGTATCCCCCATCCTTGGGAAGGAATATAACTACCAAGTATTTACAAAAAGTAAACACGAAATAGTTGTCTAACTATTTCCCAAAAACATAAACTATAAAGCTAAGGCACGGCCGTCCGTCTAATAGAATTAGCACTTGTAGGTCGTCGCGCAGCTTTCTGATTCAGGGATACTTGGTAGAGACGCTTCACTGTGAGTTCATGTCCCCCTTTTCTCTAACTGTTTTCAGTTTTCTTAACTGCGGGGGTGAAATACATGTTACTTTGTTTACAAGTACTATTATACACGGTATGTTAACGTAAGGAGGTTTACTACTTAGATCATGTGAATGGGTAGTTAGAACACCGAGGGACTTAAGCGGTAGATCTATCTGGGTGTAGCGAGCCCAGCTCTAGGCCCAACAGAACGGACCTCTCTGAGGACCAACAGAACGGACCTGGAGTGACTTGGTTGCCCAACGCAAAAATCGGCTAGGGTTGTGTCTTCCTACTTGCATTTCACAACATACTAATGGCCTTGCAAACCATTGGTGATCTCTTTTCCTTACACTGCTACATACCAGGGAACTTTTATACTTACAAGTGTTTTACTTACTCACTTGCACATGAACTCGCTCAACATTATTGTTGATTTTTCAACTTACATGTATTTCAGGAAATTAACGAGATCTGGCACGGTATGGCATGTTTTCCGCTGCACTAGTTTCCAAGGTCATCCGGGGTTTAGGGGATGTGTCTCTTTCCTGGACAAGACACAATCCTTAAACCATGTCTATGTTATGTTTCAGTTTGTAATGTTTGTTGAACAAGATTATGTTTGTCAGGGTATGTTAAAACAATGGTATTGTGTTTGGTTTTCGAAACTTAATGGATGATCTTGCATGTTTTTAACTCATATAGCTTTGGTATGATTAAGCTATGGTATTAAGAAGTCACACCAAAATTAACCACGCTTCCGCAAAGCCAGGGTGTGACAGCTTGGTATCAGAGCTCTGATCATAGCGAACTAGGATTCTTTCTCGAGTCTAGACTATGATCACTAGGGCTCTCACGAAAACATTTTTCTGCATACCACTTAAGTCCAGATCCAAAACTTTTTACAAACAAATGTTGAGCACATTTTATTATTTATAGGCTCAGCTTGGAGGGCTGAGGAATCGGTCTGGAGGACCGAGGTGATCGAAGTAGTTAAGCACGTTGGTTTGTTATAAGGCTCGGTCTGGAGGATCGAGGTTTGGTCTAGGTGACCAAGGTAGTGGTCTAGCAAGGCTAGGAAGAGTAGGTTCAGTCATGACGACTGAATGCTCGGTCAAGGAGACCGAGGATCGATCTAAGTGATCAAGGTGGAGGATAGAGCAGTCTTATAGACTGGATGAAATTGGCTAGTAAGACTAGGAGAATGATTTGAATGCTTACTTGGTGACTATGTGATTAACTGATTATATGATTGATTATTATACGTATATGTGTTTGTGTTACAAACGTCATGCTTTCATCAAGTACTAGAAAGATGGACAATACGAATCCCATGGCCATAGTATCAGACGACATAGTTCCATCGAAGCACGAGGTGTACATTTCCGATACTACCGGCACAGACAATGACGACTCTCAGCACTTGTGCGCTGCCTGAAGTCGTAGCAGAGCCTACTGATGGCCATCTTGTTGGGAATTTGTCCCCTTGCCGCTTATCCCGTTGTTGATATGCCCTCCCCCGACGTTGTCTCTGACGAAGATGTCAAACCTATTGGAGGAGGACCCACTTGAGGGCAAGGCCTTATTACTGCTGGTATTAGACTACTGCATGCGGACGCTCCTGTAGGGGAAACTCATGACCATTCCCCTATCCCAGACTCATTTGAGTTTCTAACATCCGCATCTTCGCACATACAGGGAATGCAGCACCACTTACACGACGCCGACCCTGATATGGCATCATCAGCTGCACCGGATTCCCGCACACAGATTTGAGTTGATCGCGATAATGAGGACAATTCTGTTTTTCCGCCTGGTGTTGATCCAGACCATGACATTGAGTTCATGCACTTAGACCAGCCCTTGGGGGGATCCTGTAGCCCTATCGAACCCTGTGTTTGTTGATCCAGCTGATGTTGAGATGGAGTTTTTGATTCGGAGCTAGCCGTGGCCCCTGAGCCAGGCGTTGCTCCTGACCCCGCATTGGAGCATGACCCTGTTCATGCCGATGCACCTGCTGTTGCTCCTTGAATGATCATCTGCTTGGATGAGAGAAAATTTGGGGTAACTGTGCAAGACGATTTATTATTACGGGGGCCCACGTAATAGCGATTTATAGTGCACAGGAATCCTGGTGGACTCTGCGGGTCAAGCTAATGATAACCAATGCAGCAGGAAATAACTTAAACGCAAATGACCAAGGCGATGTAGCCTCGAGTTCATTCTATTACGAGCAACAAGCCAAATTGGCAGGCCTATGTGAAGGCTCAGAAATTTACTTCCCCACTCATACAGTGAGTATATTTGCGTGTGAAATTGGGGTGATTACATGATGGCTTATGTTGCTATATACACCTCATAGACAATTGAAACGTTGTCTAACCCGCTTCACACCACTTCGACAAAAGGGAATGTCACCTAGGCATGACACAAACACCAGTACGTTGCCAAGGACAGAAGCCGAGCTGCAAGAACGCATCTCACCGATAAATGCACGACATGAAGCCCTCCGCTCTAAGTACAACGATGGCATTACTGGAAATGACCATCCAACTGGCTGCACCCATAAACAGTTCCTGAACTGCAAGCCTTTGAACTTTGATAAAACAGGAGGCACCGTTGCATTTGTTCGTTGGTCTGAAAAGACCGACTCTATTCTAAGGATGAGTAACTGATCGCCCCAACAGAGTGTTACCTACATCTCGGGGATATTTCTAGATGGCACACTATCTTAATGGAACCTCCAGGTTCAGACCCTTGGCGCAGACGCTGCTTATACACTGAGCTGGGACGAGCTCAAGGAAACGATTGAGAAGAAATGTTGTTTTAGGACTGAAATTCAGAAACTTGACGTGGAGTCCTGGAATTTGAGAATGGACAAACCAGAGACTCCTGAACAGGTCCAACGATCGCACGACTTGTCTAGGGTCGTCCCCTACTAAGTCATTGATGTTGTATAATATAGTGGTGTACTTGTAAGCTTTACTTTGTGATCTCGAATTGTGGCAATACAATCGCAGTATTCTCATCACTTGTGATGATTCAATCTATTGTTTATGTCCTATAACATAAGATGTTATGTGATTGATTTGTTGATAGCATGAGAGGTTATGTGTTGGTATTGTTGAATGCATACGTACGCTTCACTTGCTATGACCTAACCTATGTGAAACATCTTTTAGAAGATGCCGCCAAGACGCGAAATGCGCATGCCCACCTCTGAGGCAGAACTTAAAGAAATAATTGCTGCAGCTATAGCACAGCACGAGGCCCTACGCTCCAAACCTATCAAAGGTACCTCAGAAAATAACGGTTGTTCCTACTGGCACTTCCTCAACTACAAGCCTCCGAAGTTCGACGGCACTGGGGGTGCCATAACTTTTGTAAAATGGATTGAAAGTATGGAATCCATCTTTCGAACAAGTGGCTGTACGCCAGAACAACAAGTCCCATACGTTTCTGAATTGTTCCAAGATGGAGCTCGATTATGGTGGAATCTTCAGGTTCGAATAATGGGCCTAACTACAGCATACGCGTTAACTTGGGATGAGTTGAAAGGAATGATGCATAAGAAGTATTGCCCCCAAACGGAAACCCAGAAGTGGGAAGATGAATTTTGGAGCCTAATGATGGAAGGTCCAAAGGTGTTGGAGTACGTGCAACGACTTCATGATCTGCCACGAATTGTTCCGTACCTGGTAAAACCAGAACTGAAGAAATTGGAACAATTCATTTGGGAACTGGCGCCTCAAGTCTTGAGCTTGATGACAGCATCTACGCCACCAACAACTATTGTTGCAAGTAAGATGGGTTTGGCACTCGTTACGGAAGCAATTAGACTAGAGAAACTTGCAAACCCTGACAAGGAAACTCAGGTAGAGTCGTCTGGAAGGAACAAAAGGAAGCTTACCGAAGATACCCAAACGAATAATGATGAACAAAGATCTATTCGAGGTTGTTTTGGCTGCGGGGACAAAGGGCATTTCAAGAAAGATTGCCCTAACAACAAACAGGCCAACGATAAGATTTACATAGAAACTAAACCAAGATGTGCTGGGTGCAAGTATCACCATGATTGTGAATGTCAGAAGCCTAGGAACGGGAGGAGAGGACACGACAAAGGGGGTTGTGGGATGAAGAGTCCCATACAAGGAGAAAACAGTAACAACGCTCTAGGTGGAAATGGGAAAGGAAATGGCCGAATGCTAGGATGCTTCCATTGTAGGGACGTTGGACATTTTAAGAGGGAATGCCCAAAGTTGAAACAAGACCATAAAAGAAGATCCAACATCGGAGCTTGTGAGGCATGCTAGGATCCAGGTGAGATTTCTGGTACGTTCTCTAACAACCAAAACTTTTGCATCTATTTTGTTTGATGCTGGTGCCGATTATAGCTTCGTGTCATTAGAATTTAAGAATATACTTGGTCTAGCCGCTAATAAGTTAGATATTCCCTACTCAATCGAATTAGCCAATGGGAAGTTAGTAGAAGCCAATGAAGTGATCAGAGGTTGTGTGATTGAATTGGGAGAACGTGAGTTCACTCTAGATCTGCTACCAGTCCAGTTGGGAAGCTTCGACGTGGTAGTAGGAATGGATTGGTTATCAGGAAACAAGGCTGAGATAGTATGTCACGAGAAGGTTGTTCGTATCCCAACCGATGATGGTGAGACCATTGTTGTTCACGGAGAGAAGCGTGACACGCCGCTAAGATTTATCAGCTGCCTGAAGGCAAGGAAGTGTTTGCAGAAAGGATGTGTTGCTTTTCTGGCACACATTGTGGATAAGAAGGCTACTGAGCCAAGAATCGAGGACATCCCTGTCATGAGGGAGTATCCAGAAGTCTTCCCGGAAGACTTACCCGGACTGCCACCTCAGAGACAAGTAGAGTTTCACATCGACTTAGTTCCAGGCGCCGCGCCTGTGGCTAAGGCACCTTACAGACTTGCTCCGTCTGAGATGCAGGAACTGTCGACACAACTTCAAGAGTTGTTAGACAAGGGTTTTATCCGACCAAGCTTCTCGCCTTGGGGAGCTCCGGTCCTGTTTGTCAAGAAGAAGGACGGTAGTTTTCGAATGTGCATTGACTACAGAGAGTTAAACAAGCTGACGATCAAGAATAGGTATCCTCTGCCAAGAATCGACGATCTGTTTGACCAATTGCAAGGCTCAGGCTTTTACTCTAAGATCGACCTTCGATCTGGATACCACCAGTTGAGGATTCAAGAAGAAAGTATCCCAAAGACAACCTTCAGAACTCGTTATGGACACTACGAGTTCCTCGTTATGCCATTTGGTCTGACAAACGCACCTACAGTATTCATGGATCTAATGAATAGAGTTTGCAAGCCGTACTTGGACAAGTTCGTGATTGTGTTTATCGACGACATCTTGATCTATTCAAGAACAAAGGCTGAACACGAGCAGCATCTTAGAACCATTTTGGAGCTGCTAAAGAAGGAACAACTGTACGCCAAATTCTCTAAGTGCGAATTTTGGCTACGCGAAGTCCAATTCCTTGGGCACGTGGTAAATGGAGATGGAATCCACGTGGACCCAACAAAGATCGAGGCGATCAAGGATTGGGAAACGCCAAAGACGCCAACCGAGATTCGGCAATTCTTGGGTTTGGCTGGCTACTATCGAAGGTTCATCGAGGATTTTTCAAAGATCGCTCAACCGTTGACGCTACTCACGCAGAAAGATAAGACGTTTGATTGGGGAATCAACCAGGAAGAAGCCTTCCAGATACTGAAGGATAAGCTCTGCAATGCGCCAATCTTAGCATTACCGGAAGGTACTGACGATTTTGTGGTATACTGCGACGCATCGCGTCAAGGATTGGGTTGTGTGTTGATGCAACGCCACAAGGTTATTGCTTATGCATCGCGTCAACTGAAAGTGCACGAAAAGAACTATACCACACATGATTTGGAACTTGGCGCAGTGGTTTTTGCACTAAAGATCTGGAGACACTACCTTTATGGTACGAAGTGCACAATCTTTACAGATCACAAGAGCCTACAGCATATATTCAACCAGAAGGAGTTGAATATGAGGCAAAGACGATGGGTTGAGTTGCTAAACGACTACGACTGCGAGATTAAGTATCACCCAGGGAAGGCGAATGTAGTCGCCGATGCCCTAAGTCGTAAAGAGAAAATCAAGCCCATAAGGGTTAGGGCTCTAGAAATGATTATTCGAACCGATCTTTTCTTGCGCATTCGTGCTGCACAAAAAGAAGCCCTTAAGGAAGGAAACCGTGAAGAAGAATATCTCCGTGGGATGGAGAAGCTACTGGTACCAAACGAGGAAGGAACGTTATGTTTTGAAAAGAGGATTTGGGTTCCTTTGTTTGGAGATTTAAGGAAAGTTATTTTTGACGAAGCTCACAAATCACGGTACTCTATCCATCCTGGAGCGGATAAGATGTACCAGGATCTCAAAGATTATTACTGGTGGCCTAGAATGAAAGGCGATGTTGCTGTCTACGTGAGCAAATGTTTAACGTTCGCTAAGGTTAAGGCGGAATACCAGAAGCCTTCAGGGCTGCTGCAACAACCTGAGATTCCCAAGTGGAAATGGGAACAAATCTCAATGGATTTTGTTACAAAATTGCCAAGAACGCCAAGAGGCCATGATATGATTTGGGTGATTGTTGACCGCCTAACAAAGTCCGCACACTTTCTGCCAATCAAGGAGAAAGACAGTACTAGTAAACTTGCGGAAATATACATGAGAGAGATTGTCGCACGCCATGGAGTACCTCTCTCAATCATCTCTGATAGAGACGGAAGGTTTGTGTCAAGGATATGGCAATCCTTCCAAGAAGCCTTTGGCTCACAATTGAATCTGAGCACTGCGTTTCATCCGCAAACTGACGGCCAGAGCGAGCGAACGATACAGACTTTGGAAGACATGCTGAGGGCATGTGTTATGGATTTGGGCGGTAGCTGGGATAAACATTTACCGTTGGTCGAATTTTCATACAACAACAGCTACCACACCAGTATTGGTGTCGCTCCATTCGAAGCCCTATACGGACCCAAGTGCCGATCACCACTATGTTGGTCTGACGCAGGTGATAGGCAGCTTGCTGGTCCCGAAATCGTCCAAGAGACGACAGACAAGATCGCGCAAATTCTTAAACGCATCGAAGCAGCTCGCCACAGACAAAAGGGCCTATGCGGATCCAGACCGGAAACATGTGGATTTCCAAGTTGGAGAAATGGTGTTATTGAAAGTTTCACCCTGGAAGGGGGTGGCACGCTTTGGGAAGCGTGGGAAGTTGAATCCGCGCTACATTGGTCCTTTCAGAATTTTGGACAAAATAGGACAAGTAGCATACAAGTTGGACCTACCTGCTGAACTAAATGGCGTTCACGATACATTTCATGTATCCAATCTAAAGAAAAGTCCAACTCAAGTTGACGTTGCCATTCCCATCGACGGGATTCATATTGACGACACGCTCCACTTCGTTGAAGAACCTGTCGAGGTCACAGATTGGAAAGTTAACAAGACCCGCCGGAGCAGTGTCAAGCTCGTCAAGGTTCGTTGGAATGCCAGACATGGTCCTGAGTTCACCTGGGAGCGTGAGGACCGGATGAAAGAGAAATACCCCCACCTTTTTCCTAAGAACTCTGCATCTACAAGCAGAACTTAAATTTCGGGACGAAATTTATTTAACGGGGGGAGAATGTGACAACCTGCACTAAACCAGGTATCCGTACGATTTAATTAATGATTAATTACTGCTTAATTACTGTGCTTGCTTGAAATAGCTGATAAACTGCTACTTGAATACTGATACATGTACTTACTTGCATCATACTTGCTTGCTGTCACTACAATACTTACATACTGAACCATAGTGACAAACATGATGCACAAAAAGCACAGTAGCACGATAACGGATAACCTATTAAACATGCTGATAAAGCCAGCATCAGGCAAACACTGCCTCTAAGGCCTGTAAGAGCCTGAAATGTTTTGCTACACTAGCAGTGAGTGTAGGGATATAAAGGTTGTGGAACTGCGTCTCTAGGAATAAGATACAATGACTGGATGTGCCTAAAACGTACTTTAAGTACAAAACACAGCACTTTAATAAATAATCCAGCTTCTAGCTGACTAGTAAAGTGCCAATATACGGGGAAAATACTACTAGACACTTTCTAAAGTGTTGGAATTAAGTTGTGTCACTAAAAATAATATAACGACACTTTAAAGCTTTATTAAGCACTTTAACGGATTTCTATCCAACCGAACAACCGGACTATACCCGGAACATGAAAATATTATTATTTTCACTATTTATATTTTTCTGAGCCAGTTAGGGTCCCCGAATACCCTAACACCCGTTATAAATTATAGCACACATAATACTCTAAATTAATTCCTAACTAAACTAAACTTTACTTAACTAACTAGTTGAAAAAGGAACCACTTACCCTAACCCCTTAGTCCGATCGGTCACCATATGGGGTGACACAAATTGTCCTTGAATGATTATTTTATTGATGATGCTAAGTATCTAGTGGGCATTTTATACATTGGATAATAGTGGATAAGGATTATAAGAATAGCTTGAGGTTAACAATATCATTCACTTCACATCACCACAACAAAAGTCACTCTCTTTTCCTCTTGCCTTACTTACGGCCGAGAATCATAGCACACCCACTTCCATTCTTTCTTAATTATAATAATTATTCTTATCTAGTATCTAGTTAATATATTGTATATTGGATAATGGTGGAGGTTGGATTATATATTTACATGTAAGGTCACCATTATCTTTCATCCCACCATCAACAACGAACAATTTCTCTTCCTCCCTTGCCTATGTTCGGCCGAGCACACAACCCACCCCCACATCCATTTTTGATTTTAAACAAGCCATTCCAAGTTTATACAAGCTTCACGGGTTACGTATTAGGAGCTTTGGAGCAAACGGAAGTGGAAGGACCTCGTTATTTGGCTTTTATCCACTCGTTTTTCATCAAGATTCTTCCCTAGCCTTGAGCTAGAGGTATAACATTTAA
This sequence comes from Helianthus tuberosus, assembly GCA_030545235.1. Taxonomy (NCBI): domain Eukaryota; kingdom Viridiplantae; phylum Streptophyta; class Magnoliopsida; order Asterales; family Asteraceae; genus Helianthus; species Helianthus tuberosus. The sequence goes on along the minus strand of CM060429.1, from coordinate 43,649,906 downwards.
AACTCGTTTTTACACTTATCTAAAGTGGTTAAAAAGATTTTTGTCGGTTAAATATCGTTAACATACATTTTGAAGTATTAAAGTCTAGTAAAAACTCTAAAGATGGTGGTTAATAGCTTACAACTTGTGTAAAAGTTGCAGTACTTGAAAGATGTGTTTATCTAGACCCGATCTATGATTGTGGTAGCTCGGATCACCATTTAACCTGGTTTGGTAAGATCGTTGATCTTAACATAAGCTGGTTTTGGTTAACACAAGGGTTAAAAGGTGAAACTCTACCACACAAGAGACATGAACTTGTGTAAAATGTTTATTTGTGTAAAAGTGATTTAACCTGTACATTGGTGTTTAAAACTAGCGGATCTACGTATCTGCAAGTGGTATTTTCAAAGAACCACACATCAAAGAAAACATGATATTTTTATAAACCACAAGTGTGTAAACACTTGTGAAATGAAAAGATCCGACAAAGAACTAGTTTTGTCACTTGTTACTAGAAGTTGTAAAGACAGATTTCTCTAAACACGAGGTTTTTACGAGATTAAAGTTACTTTATATAAGGATCTACAAAATATAATGGGATTTACATTATAGATGCGGAAAAACTACAAGTTCATGCGTTTATGCGATTTACATACTTGTCGACTAGTTTGATGTGTCGGAAATTGTTTGATTGAATAAAGAAGTTGTTGAATTGATTTTGTAAAAGAAAATGATACGCTTGAAAGCGTGGCCACCTCCAGTTACAGAGGAAACTCTGGCGAAATTTTTCTAAAACCTAACACTTAGAATTATTTACACCACAAGTGTTAGAATTATTTTTGACATGTTTTCGAAACATAAATTTCGCCATGACTTTATTTACTAAATATTCGGAGGTGGGATTTTCACAGAATTTAACGTGATAAATATATATTGTCACAACACTGTTTATGATTATCTTGTGAAAATACATAAATATTATTTTAGAGTAAAAATAATATTTACAAGCGTTAATGATTCCAAAACTTTGCGAACGCTTTCACTATGAATATATAAGTTACACCGGTAATTACATTACCACACGATTGTTAAAACGTAACTTACGCACATGTATTGTATCCCCCATCCTTGGGAAGGAATATAACTACCAAGTATTTACAAAAAGTAAACACGAAATAGTTGTCTAACTATTTCCCAAAAACATAAACTATAAAGCTAAGGCACGGCCGTCCGTCTAATAGAATTAGCACTTGTAGGTCGTCGCGCAGCTTTCTGATTCAGGGATACTTGGTAGAGACGCTTCACTGTGAGTTCATGTCCCCCTTTTCTCTAACTGTTTTCAGTTTTCTTAACTGCGGGGGTGAAATACATGTTACTTTGTTTACAAGTACTATTATACACGGTATGTTAACGTAAGGAGGTTTACTACTTAGATCATGTGAATGGGTAGTTAGAACACCGAGGGACTTAAGCGGTAGATCTATCTGGGTGTAGCGAGCCCAGCTCTAGGCCCAACAGAACGGACCTCTCTGAGGACCAACAGAACGGACCTGGAGTGACTTGGTTGCCCAACGCAAAAATCGGCTAGGGTTGTGTCTTCCTACTTGCATTTCACAACATACTAATGGCCTTGCAAACCATTGGTGATCTCTTTTCCTTACACTGCTACATACCAGGGAACTTTTATACTTACAAGTGTTTTACTTACTCACTTGCACATGAACTCGCTCAACGTTATTGTTGATTTTTCAACTTACATGTATTTCAGGAAATTAACGAGATCTGGCACGGTATGGCATGTTTTCCGCTGCACTAGTTTCCAAGGTCATCCGGGGTTTAGGGGATGTGTCTCTTTCCTGGACAAGACACAATCCTTAAACCATGTCTATGTTATGTTTCAGTTTGTAATGTTTGTTGAACAAGATTATGTTTGTCAGGGTATGTTAAAACAATGGTATTGTGTTTGGTTTTCGAAACTTAATGGATGATCTTGCATGTTTTTAACTCATATAGCTTTGGTATGATTAAGCTATGGTATTAAGAAGTCACACCAAAATTAACCACGCTTCCGCAAAGCCAGGGTGTGACATATAACAGATTGAGTTCATAAAGCATGTTTAGGTGTGTGTAAGTGTAATTTTGTATGGTAACATGTTACAACCCAAAAGTGGTTTAAAATGTAAATGGGTCGAGTGTACTCACGGTTTTGCAAGTCTTCTACTTGGTAAATCCGCAAGAGTGTTGGTTTGTTGATTAGGAGATTGGAACACCAAGTCCTTCTACACGAAGTAAACAAGGCGTATGAGTTGGGAAATCGGAAGATTTAGGGATTTTAGGAAGTTAAAACGCAAGAACATATGCATTTGAAAGTAATCATCCTTTAACCTAAGTACTTGTTTTTGACACTATGGAACCTCAAGGGTTAATGTTTTCATGAGTAATGTACTCATTAGAATCGTAACAAGTCTTATGCCTTAGATGATGTTATTCTAATATCTTGACGAATGAACACAAGTTCACCATCAAGGGTTCGAATAGTATATGTATGTATAAGTAATATTGGTATTATTAAGTCCAATAGTCAAGTATGAGGTAGAAGATAAATCTTCATTTAGGTACCTCTATTGTGTTATAGAATTCATGTAGGAGGTAGGAAGAACAAGCTTCCATTTAGGTACCTCTTATGGTTCACCACTACACTTGATGTAAAAACATACAAGGAGGGTCATGAACTAATGTTAATACAAGAATAACAACAACTATACTATGAGACAACATCAAGTAATGTGGGGATTCTTTGTTGGACAACACAAGTTAGTCCATAATCACACCTTCATCAAGCTTGAAGCTTGAACATGACTTGTGGGTTAAAAACCCTAAATAAAATAGAAAGTATATGAGGTTTAACCTCTGATTTTGTATGTCTCAGCCCCGTTTTTAAGCTTAACTAACCATAGAAGTGGTTATAAGCATAAGGACGTGGGTTTGAGTGAGTTAAACTCAAGTTTGAACAAGGATTAGTAAAGATAAACGAAAACAGTGAACTTTGGAGCCTATTAGCCAGAGTTCCAGGGACTTATTCACTGAGAAACACCCATGGAATCGAAGCTAAGGTCAGGCCAAGTGTTCTGGAAAAAGAATGATCTAAAACGGTTGAGAAACGAAGAAGTTATGCATACTTTTATGAAGAGATGCAAATCTGCTTGAATCCTTGAAGGTCCCTTTGCACAGGATCTAATCGTAAGGAACAAGATGAATCAACTTTGTCTAATGTGCAGAATCCATTAAGACAAATCACAGAAAAGCAACACAGAATTCAACGATTAAACACGGTCTGTTCTTTCTATTGATCGTTCTGAAAGTTCAAAGTTCCGGTAGAAGACAGACACAGATCAGGTTCTCTCAAGAGTAAAAAAAAGTCCTAAAAGTGATACCCGGACGGGGTATTTATAGACGTCTCAGGAAGGTGATGCTTTCCGTGCGAGTGGTTATCCGCTCGAATTGCTATCCGTGCGAGTGGTTATCCACTCGAATTGCTATCCTGTCGGATTGCCATTCGACCGGATGACACTAAACAACCATAAGACATTATCTAGACAAAACCGTTTCTTGAGCTGTCGACCTGACTGACACACATACATTTACATAACAAAGAACACAAATATACAAAACATGACTACATGCTGACGGAAGCTACAGACGTTATGTACTAACAGACTCCCCCTCGGATGTAGCTGTAGTTCCTTCCAGCATAGTCTTTTATTTCCTCCTGTTGCGTCTTCGTTCACGAGCTTTCTGTCTCCTCTTTTCTGCCTTTTCTTCTAACATTATACGTTTTTTATGTCTTCCTTCAGTTAACCACCAGTTTCTGTAAATAGGATCACCATCACGCTTACGTTCCCATTTAGGAATCTTGTTTTCCTCTGATTCAATTGGCGTTTGATCTGTTGGAGGTACAATGCCCATCTTATGCCTTCCTAGCTCAGCAGCTCTTTCAGCAATCTTTTTCGACCTTTGTTCACACTTATACTTTTTCAGAAATTCATCAATCTCAAGATCTCTCCATTTTGTCTTCCAGTATCTTCCCGAGTTGATGTCCTGAGCAAAACACACATCCACTATAGATTGATATTGCATTGCTTGTTCTTTATCAGGCCTTTCGTAGACTATCTTGTTGTAGAATAGACAGTCTATGTCTTTCTTTGAACAATTAACCAGCCACATAGGATCTAATACGCAAATCCTTCTTGATTCTTTAGTGGTCTTGTTGTATAATGATATAATAGCTTCAGCCGTCGTTTGATTGTATAACCTCCCTTCAAACTCTTCGTGGAAATCTTGCTCCATTGCCCGTAAAGGCATATTTTTCAAACAACTAGGAGGTTTGATATCTAGAGTAATATCCTTTTGACCATTTTCGAGGATTCTAACAATCTGATCTGGGTAGTGTGGTTTCCAATCAGGATACCTTGCTTTTGCTTGCAGCTTCACATAGTTCCATAAATGTTGATCATGCTGCTTCACATCCAAACCATGGTAAAATTCTTTAATGTTCTTTGTTTTCACCAACTCATCTATATCCCACCACGGAAGAGTCTTAATATCTGACAGAAACTCAAAATACTGCACCCCTTGTTCCCGTCTGATTGCATAAACTTGTAAATCTTCCAGATATCCCTAAGAAAGAATATCACCCAAAGAAAGATCTTTGTTGTGAGTGAAGAACTGAAGTGCCCTAAGTTTCTTTCTCTCCTTTGGCATAACTTTGAACCATTTCTTTCTTTCTTCAGCAAGGTTTTCTCTGGGTATGGTTTCTAGAATACCTTCAGTAGTCACTTTCTCCACAATCTTTCTCCTGATTTCATCTACATTTCGGTCTTTGAACATTTCCGCCAACGAGGGAAATGCTTCATCAACTCCAGAATAATGGAAATCATTTGCATCATCAGATGAGTCTGAAGCATCTTCAATAATGACATCATCGTAATGGTCTGCTTAATGAGCATATCTTGGCTCGAAATCTTTTACTGGAGACTGAGGAATCTCATCCTCAATATCAAACTTGAACTTTCCATCTTCTAAACCCAATTCTTCCAACATTTCAGCTCTAGTTCTTTGAACTTCAATTTCACCTTCATGTTTCTCATGTAGGTAGATAACAGTAGGATTTGTTAGAAATACCTGGTCTGCATGTTGTTTTCCAGATGATGAGGCTTCATGTTGAGTATCATCTTCCTGTTCGTTAATTTCATCATTCATCAACTCTTCAATCCTTTCTTGAACATTAGGATTATTGATTAACAATCCAGAAGAACCTTGATCATCATCATCGTTTTTCTTGTCATCATCATCTTTCTGAACAGACTCGTCTTTATCATCATTTTCATCTTCATTCTCTTCTTCATCACCATATATTTCAAGATCAGAATCACTAACCTCTTCTCCACGTGCTTTCTTTGCTTCTTTTCTTCTTTCATTAATTTTCATTTTGCGAACAATCTCTGGTATACTGTAGGGTACCGTAGAAGCATCACCAACAAGAACGAATTGTTGTGTCTTCCATTCCAGTAACAATACTTCTTTGGCCTTTCTCTTCCTTTGAATAGCAGCAACTCTACGAATAATTTCATCAGAATCAATGAATAGAGAGGACTCACCAACCATCATAAAGTTTTGATTCTGTTCATCTTCAGCATCTTGTTCAACAACTTGTTCTTCTACAACTTCAACATCAACCATTTCAACATCAACTTTACTTGAAGAACCACCCGCTTCTTGAATATCTTCAACAATACTTTTGTTCTTTTGAGTGGAATCTTCAGCTAGTCGTCTTTCTCGTTCCATTCTTCTCTCTTCTACTTTTTTAACTTCAAGATCATTGAAGGCAGCATGAACATCAATCTTCAAATGACTTTCGATTACCGCATACAACATGTTAAGCTGGTTGTCTTTCATTACTTTATCAGCCTTCATTGCTTCCATCTCCAACTTCATACCCTTCATTTCGTTTGATGAAGCTTCACTCATTTCACTAAGAAGCTGATTAAGCGTCTGATTCACCTCTTTAAGATTCTTTATCTTCACATTCAATGAAGAAATTTCTACAGTCAATAATTCAAACACTTTGGAATTATCACTGCTGTCATCCTTCAATTCATTTATCATCTTCTCTTTATCTATCAGTGTCACACCCCGACCACGTGTAACATACAAAACGTGGCGGAAAACGTCGGGGAGTATTGTAACATAATTAATTGTTTCATAACCATGGCATACAAAGTTGTATTTTATTTAACAACATAAGAGTTTCATTGTTTCAAACAGTAATCAAAGAGTTTATAACATAATTAAACACGTCTATCTTCGTTTTTAGTCTCTAAGGCACAGGTCCGCCCTAGTGTCACAATCATCATCCTACGGAAAAGCTCCTGAAAACACATGTGAAAATAGGTACGTCAGCATAAAAAATGCCTGTGAGATACATAGGTTTTGTGAAAATAGGATTCATGACTTATAAGTTTAGGAAAAATTGTTTAATAACAGTCAGTCATGAACCTTGTAAGTTGTTTTGTTTTGTAAATCATTAAAAAGCAATGATATGTATAAGTAGGAGAATAATGTAAGGTTAAATGAATAACCAAGTAAAAATGAGTTTGTATAAGATAAGTTGTTTTGTAAATCAACGTCTTGTGAAAAATAAGTTGTTTATGTAAAATGTAATATGTCAAATATTGAAATCATTTAAGTAACGCTACGACATGTAATATCATACAAACACTTGTTTATAGGAAGTACCAGCGGCGTATCCACCATGTTTGTATCATATTACACACGCCTCGTTACTCAAATAGCTTACTCAAACCAACCATCAATGTAAATTGTTTATGTATAAATGAATTGTCATGTGTTAATGTGTAAACCATATCGAAATGTCTATGTTCAATGTAAACCACTAAATGTGTATATCACTGTCAAAATGTTTATGTTTAATGTAGATCATGTAATGTGTAACCAGAAATGTCATGTATGGTAATTGAAATGTTTCAACTAAACCATATGTAAAATGCACAACAACAAGGTATTGAAGTAAAACACAGTTTAAATCAAAGTTATGTTTTGTGTAACAAATGCATGCTATACTGATACAATCATTTATGCGGTATTGTTATAATGCATACATCCAAGCCTTGAGACTGTGGCGATAAACCCTTAAACAAATTAAAGGTTTATCTAATTATGTATATCGAATTCGGTCATTCCTTCCAATCCAAACAAACCCAGGATTTCAGGAACGGGAGTTGTCAATTCCTATGGTACCACTACCTACTAACGAACGGCGTAGCTAATGTTAATGAATGTATTGTTCCATTGTAAACAACCCAAATGTCATAACAAAATGTAAGCATGTGATGAAAACAAATGTACTAAGTATGCATTAGATGAACATACATAGCATGTGATGTGATGTGAAACGACGTACTAAGTATGAACTAAATGGACATACATAGCATAAAATGTAATGTAAAACGATGTACTAAGTATGCACACAATGGGCATATATAGCATGAAATGTAATGAAATCATGTACTATAATGTACTAACGAACATAGCAGGTATATGATGTGAAAACATGGAAAGCATGAAAGTAACAAGTAGGCACATGTGTTTCACCCCAAAACAGTTTGGAAAATAGTAAAAGAGGGGTCTATGTACTCACTTGAGATTACTCAGTAGTCCTGGAGTGACAACCAAACAATGATAGAGATCACGGAATCAAACGGCACCTAATATAGGTAACTATGTTAATAAACCGGACCTAAACCGGAAGATCGGGTAGAATGAGGGTTTGTAAACCAAACGAGTATGGAGACTCGTGTAATATGGTTTAACAAAGCCTACATACTAAATGAAACCTAACATGAGTGATTACGACCCATTACGACCCGTTTAGGTAGCTTATGCTACTTTAACTCGTCGTTCGCGTGAAACGCGTTCGGAACGTCTAACTAGTCCTATGACAAGTGTTATATGCCTAAACATGTTACATAATCAGTTATGTGACAAAAGTTTATGTTACATATGCTTAATTACCAATTATACATGAAAAGAGTATTCTGGTAATTTACCTAAGGCATATAAACTACCTATCATACAACTACTTAACGAAGCGACCATAAGGTATAACCTTGGAAGGTTATTCCCTATATACTATGGTCACCTAATGTATTTGGTCGGATCCTAATGATCGACCAAATGGGTCGGGTTCGAAGGTATAAGCGATTTATTAGATCGCTTACCCTACGACCCTAGACAACGTGGTAATCAGTAGGCATAGTCCCAAGGGACTATGACCATCGTGATTACAATCACGTTGCGATGGGGTTGGGTATTTATAGTTTTTCCCGAACCGTTAGGATCGTTTCTTGGAAAAGGGGGCACGATCTAAGCCGTACACTTGTTGGAAAGTTGTGGTGGCTCATTTGGCACTCACCATAGGGTTTTGACAAGTGGCCTTGCCCTTTGGGGAGTTGAGGGGCTGAATACAGCTGGTTAAACACTGAATCTGGTCCAGAAGGGGGCTCGCGTGACGCTAAGGCCCCTCGCGTCACGCCTAACCCCTGTTTTGGCAGATTTTGCAGAAATGGTCCCTGAACATTATTTCGTTGCGTAACGGCACTTCTAACACCCGTCAATCCCAATTTCAAGCTCCATAATGATGTTAAGACATAGGGAACATGAAATATGCTTGAAAATATCTCGGATGTCGGTTCGTTTGGCCGTACAATTGCGATGTTCGCTTAATTACGACGGAATACGCATAAGCGCGAAAAACGATCCAAATGACGCGACGAATGGATTTTTCTTATGCCAAACACTAAAATCAAATATTTTAGTGCTTACATAAATTTTTGGATGTCCGGATGTATTCAGAACGTGAGTTATGCGAGAAAATGCAAACTTGTGCACTTTTTGACGCTTTTAGTCCCTGAATGACCCAAAAGTTTATTTTAGCATACCGAACCCCTCAAAGCCTATTTCTAAGCTATGTAAAGGATATTTATGGTATGTTTAAATTATGGTCATGTTCCGGAATGTTCGTTACATTTCACATTGGCATACTTTCGCAGTTTGTCAGGTTTAGTCCCTGTAAGCGAATTTACTTGTTTTTGCTATACCAAAGCCTTCAAAACTTATTTCTAAGTTATGTAAGGGTTATTTAAGGTATGTTAAGTATATGTTGATGTTCCGGAGTATTTGTCGCATTAAACTGAGTACGTTTACGCACCAGTTTGCGTATAACTCTCCAGAAAGTGATATAGAGTTTGAAATTGGATAAAAGTCAAAACATGAAAAATGTAAAACACAACCAAACAAAAATTGGGATTAATTAACATTGTTTTATTGATAATAGGACTGTTCATAATGATTACAAGCACAGATGTTACAGTCTCCCCTACTTGTGGAAATTTCGTCCCGAAATTTATTTAGAGGAAACTCGTGGAAAAAGATGTGGATATTTCGCCTTCATTTGATCTTCGCGTTCCCAAGTAAACTCGGGTCCACGTTTAGCTTCCCAGCGAACTTTGACCAAAGGAATGCGCTTGCGTTTGAGCCACTTGACTTCACGTTCCATGATTTCCACTGGCTTCTCAACAAATTTCAGTGTTTTGCCAACACGAATTTCGTCAAGCGGTATGTGGAGGTTCTCATCAGCTAAACACCTCTTGAGATTGGACACGTGAAAAGTTGGATGAACATTTCCAAGTTCAGGAGGTAACTCAAGTCTGTAGGCTACCTTACCGATTCTTTCAACGATCTTGAATGGTCCAACGTATCTAGGTGCAAGTTTTCCTTTCTTTCCAAATCTGATCACACCTTTCCAAGGTGAGACCTTAAGTAATACTCGATCACCGACTTGAAATTCCAAGGGCTTGCGTTTTGGATCCGCGTAACTCTTTTGACGGCTTCTAGCTGTCTGAAGGTTATCACGAACTTTCTTTACCTTATCAGTTGTCTCTAAAATGAGGGCAGGTCCAGTAAGTTGGGCCTCGCCAATCTCATTCCAGCAGACTGGTGAATGACATTTTCGACCATAGAGAGCCTCGAAAGGAGCCATTTTGATGCTGGTGTGATAACTGTTGTTGTAGGAGAATTCAATCAACTGAAGATGTGAATCCCAACTACCACCAAAATCGATCACACAAGCTCTAAGCATATCCTCCAGAGTCTGGATTGTTCTCTCAGATTGACCATCCGTTTGCGGATGATAAGCTGTGCTCAGATTAAGTTGGGTCCCCATAGCAGATTGCATGGTTCTCCAAAAATGAGAAGTGAAACGAGCATCTCTGTCAGAAATGATGTTCAAAGGAACACCATGTCGAGCTACAATTTTATCCACATAGATTTTAGCAAGTCTGTCAGCAGGAAAATCCTCACGGATTGGCAAGAAATGTGCTGACTTAGTAAGATGATCAACAACTACCCAGATGGCATCATGACCTTTCTTTGTGCGCGGAAGTTTAGTAACAAGATCCATAGTAATGTTTTCCCATTTCCAAACTGGGATCTCTGGTTGCACCAATAAACCCGAAGGACGCTGATGTTCAGCCTTAACCTAAAGACAAGTAAGGCATTTTGATACGTATAAGGCAATGTCTTTCTTCATACCAGGCCACCAATAGTGAATACGAAGATCCTTATACATCTTATCCGAGCCCGGATGAATAGAATAACGAGACTTATGGGCTTCATTCATAAGCAAGGTACGAAGATCATCCTGGCTTGGGACCCACAAACGGTCCATGAAGTAATACGATCCATTGTCCTTCAGTTCTAGATCAGGTGTTATGTGATAGGGAAATTCCTTATCCATTAAACCTTGTGTAACACAAGATTGTTGAGCCTGAGAAATGCGTGCTTGGATATCGGATCGAGCTTGAATAACAGATTGAACACGTACACAATGAAGCTTAGTACGTTCCTTACGACTCAATGCATCAGCTACGACATTCGCCTTACCAAGATGGTAGCGAATTTCGCAGTCATAGTCGTTTAGGAGCTCAACCCAACGTCGTTGCCTCATGTTGAGTTCTTTCTGATTGAAGATACGCTGAAGACTTTTGTGGTCCGTGAAAACCACACATTTTGTACCGTACAAATAGTGTCTCCAGATCTTAAGAGCGAAAACAACTGCACCCAACTCAAGATCATGAGTGGTGTAGTTCTTCTCATGTATCTTCAACTGCCTCGATGCGTATGCTATGACTTTGTTCCTTTGCATCAGAACACAGCCAAGACCCAATTTAGATGCATCGCAATAAACGACGAAATCATCATTGCCCTCAGGCAAAGTTAGAACAGGTGCTTCACAAAGTTTCTGCTTCAAGTGTTGAAAAGCTTCCTCTTGTTTGTATCCCCACTCAAAGGGCTTGTTCTTCTGAGTTAAAGAAGTTAGAGGAACTGCAATTTTTGAGAAATTCTCAATGAAGCGGCGTTAATAATCCGCTAGACCAAGAAAAGAACGAACCTCAGTGGGAGTAGTAGGCGTATCCCAATCCTTAATCGCACTGATCTTGGAGGGATCTACATGGATACCTTGTTCGTTGATGATATGCCCCAAAAATTGAACTTCTTTAAGCCAGAATTCACACTTGGAGAATTTGGTAAACAGTTGCTCTTTCTTTAGAAGTTCCAAAGTAAGACGAAGATGTTGGTCGTGATCAGCTTGCGTCTTAGAGTATATCAAAATGTCATCAATAAAAACAATGACGAACTGATCCAAATAAGGTTTGCAGACCCTATTCATTAAGTCCATGAAAACAGCAGGAGCATTAGTCAAACCAAATGGCATGACTGTGAATTCATAGTGCCCATACCGAGTGCGGAACGCCGTCTTGGGAATATCTTCTTCATGCACACGAAGTTGATGATACCCGGAACGCAGATCAATCTTCGAAAAATAAGTAGCGCCCTGCAGCTGATCAAAGAGGTCGTCTATGCGAGGTAGGGGATATCGATTCTTGATGGTAAGTTTGTTAAGCTCACGATAATCGATACACATCCTAAAAGATCCATCCTTCTTCTTGACAAAAAGAACGGGAGCACCCCAAGGTGAAAAGCTAGGACGTATAAAACCTTTGTCAGAGAGCTCCTGAAGCTGCTTAGACAACTCTTGCATCTCAGATGGTGCAAGACGATATGGAGCTCTGGCAATGGGATTTGCACCAGGTACGAGATCAATGCAGAACTCGACTTGGCGTGCTGGAGGTAGACCAGGTAACTCTTCAGGGAAAACTTCAGAATAATCCTGAACGACAGGAATATCTGAAATTGACTTACCCTTTCCTTTATCTGCTGTAACATGTGCTAAGAAGGCCACATAATTCTTTCGAAGATACTTCCGAGCTTTAAAACAAGACATGAGTTTGAGACCACCGGCAGGTTTCTCACCTTGAACCTGTAGCATCTCGCCTGTCGAAAGCGGCACACGAACGATCTTCTCGAAACAAACCACCTCTGCGTGATGCTTGGATAACCAATCCATTCCCACAATAACGTCGAAGCTTCCAAGTTGCATAGGCGTGAGGTCGATAGGAAAAAGATGGTCGTTAAGATTTAACTGGCAGTTGTGAAGAACAGAATCAAGAATAATGGGTTCACCACCAGCAACCTCTACTGTCAAAGGTTTTCCTAGTTTCGTTCTAGACACACGAAGCATTGGCTCAAAAGATAAAGACACAAAACTCTTATCGGCACCCGAATCAAAGAGAACAGATGCAGGCTGATTATTAATAAAGAACGTACCGTTCACCACATTATCGTCCGCTTGCGCCTCTTGGGCATTCATGTTGAAGACTCGCCCTCGAGCCTGAGCCTGATTCTGGTTTGGATTCTGATTCTGGTTGACTAGCCTTGGGCATCGGTTTCTGTAGTGGGTCAGATCCCCACAGTTATAACAAGAACCTGGTGGGTATTGTGGTCTTGCAGCTTGACCCTGTTGCTGAGCAGGAGGCTGAGCAACTTGTTGAGCTGGGTTCTGAACTGCTCGATTCTGAGCAAACCGACAAACATCGACAAGATGACCTGACTTCCCACAGTTAGTACAGAAACAGCACTGATGTTGCGGCTGATGGTGACTGTTGCATCTATTGCACAAAGGTGCATTCCCTGAATAGGGCTTCTTCGCGGGTGGCTGTGCGGGTTGGTTGGGAGCTGCCTGGTTAGCTTGGGCAGTGACAGCATAGTTTTGGGAAGCCTTACGCTTCCTTGACCCTCTCGAAGAACCAGAATTCTTTCCATTCTTGTTTTGACCTTTCTTGCTATCTTCCTTGTCAGCCGACTGTTTCTTGCCCTTGTCACCCTTCCTGTGTAATTTATTCTTCCGAATCTGCGACTCAGTCAATGTCGCTGATAACTCGATCGCCTGACGGAGTGTGGCAGGGTTACTACCAGTAATGATGTCTTGCACTGAGTCAGGTAGGCCGTCGATATATCTTTCGATAGCCTTGTCGAGTGGGGTGACCATCGTTGGGCAAAGCAGACTCAACTCCTCAAACCTATCAGTATATGCCCTGTGCTCGCCACTATCTTGCTTCAAGTCATCAAACTCTTTCTCCAACGCTCGCTGTTCATGGCGAGGACAGAATTCCCTCATCATAAGGGCCCTAAGTTCAGCCCAGGTTTGTGCTAGAGCAACTTCTGCACCTCGGTCTCTCATAACCCCGTTCCACCATGTGAGAGCCCTCTTCTGAAACACGCTCGAAGAAAACTCGACCTTGCGATTATCCGGACACTGCACGTGGCGGAAAGTATTCTCAATGCTCTCGAACCATTAAAGAAGCCCAGTCGCTCCTTCAGAACCACTAAACTTGAGTGGTTTAGCCGAGTTAAAATCCTTGTATTTGCATGGAGCATTGTTGTTGTTGTTGGCTTGGTGCCATTGAGCAAAGAGATTTGGGAATTGAGCAGCCATCTGCTGCGCAATGATTTCTGCCAGTTCGGCAGTCGCTATCTGGTTTTCGCGTCGAGGAGGCATTCTAAAAGAGGAAAACATGAAAGGAAACGAGTGAGATGATTGGATGAAGAGAATGAGATGAAACAAAATCAACAAAAGCAAAGATGGTGGTCATTTGTCCGCATTACAAAGCAAACAAACGACACACAGTGACTAATCAAAGTAAATGGATCAAAAATAATGTATCACGAAGACATGCTCGCCTATAAGTGAACACTCATCCCAAGAATTCCCAGGTAAGCACAACTGGTCTCGTGTCTGATGAGATATATACGAAGTGCTTGCCTAGACAGAAAACCCAGAATACAGGCATTCACTCTTCCAGTTTGCACGTGTTCACATTATTTAAAACCCAAAACTTTAACGAGATTTTGAAAATTTGAAGGCACAAGGCCAAAAACCAAACTGGAAGGGTTCAAAACCTTACAATAGAGGGTTCAAAACCTTGTAATAAATCATCCAAAAACAGATGATTGTTTTTCAAAAATCGTTTCGGAAAATTTGGTTTTTGTTTTGATAATCACCTAAGGATAGGTGATGTACATGTTTTAAGATCTAAACACAAGATAACTTGTGTTAGGGTCCTAGAAAGGTTATAGTCTATGTCAAAGAATTACTAATAACCTAATTCCCTATAACCATTGGCTCTGATACCAACTCTTCTGTCACACCCCGACCACGTGTAACATACAAAACGTGGCGGAAAACGTCGGGGAGTGTTGTAACAGAATTAATTGTTTCATAACCATGGCATACAAAGTTGTATTTTATTTAACAACATACGAGTTTCATTGTTTCAAACAGTAATCAAAGAGTTTATAACATAATTAAACACGTCTATCTTCGTTTTTAGTCTCTAAGGCACATGTCCGCCCTAGTGTTACAATCATCATCCTACGGAAAAGCTCCTGAAAACACATGTGAAAATAGGTACGCCAGCATAAAAAATGCCTGTGAGATACATAGGTTTTGTGAAAATAGGATTCATGACTTATAAGTTTAGGAAAAATTGTTTAATAACAGTCAGTCATGAACCTTGTAAGTTGTTTTGTTTTGTAAATCATTAAAAAGCAATGATATGTATAAGTAGGAGAATAATGTAAGGTTAAATGAATAACCAAGTAAAAATGAGTTTGTATAAGATAAGTTGTTTTGTAAATCAACGTCTTGTGAAAAATAAGTTGTTTATGTAAAATGTAATATGTCAAATATTGAAATCATTTAAGTAACGCTACGACATGTAATATCATACAAACACTTGTTTATAGGAAGTACCAGCGGCGTATCCACCATGTTTGTATCATATTACACACGCCTCGTTACTCAAATCGCTTACTCAAACCAACCATCAATGTAAATTGTTTATGTATAAATGAATTGTCATGTGTTAATGTGTAAACCATATCGAAATGTCTATGTTCAATGTAAACCACTAAATGTGTATATCACTGTCAAAATGTTTATGTTTAATGTAGATCATGTAATGTGTAACCAGAAATGTCATGTATGGTAAGTGAAATGTTTCAACTAAACCATATGTAAAATGCACAACAACAAGGTATTGAAGTAAAACACAGTTTAAATCAAAGTTATGTTTTGTGTAACAAATGCATGCTATACTGATACAATCATTTATGCGGTATTGTTATAATGCATACATCCAAGCCTTGAGACTGTGGCGATAAACCCTTAAACAAATTAAAGGTTTATCTAAATTATGTATATCGAATTCGGTCATTCCTTCCAATCCAAACAAACCCAGGATTTCAGGAACGGGAGTTGTCAATTCCTATGGTACCACTACCTACTAACGAACGGCGTAGCTAATGTTAATGAATGTATTGTTCCATTGTAAACAACCCAAATGTCATAACAAAATGTAAGCATGTGATGAAAACAAATGTACTAAGTATGCATTAGATGAACATACATAGCATGTGATGTGATGTGAAACGATGTACTAAGTATGAACTAAATGGACATACATAGCATAAAATGTAATGTAAAACGATGTACTAAGTATGCACACAATGGGCATATATAGCATGAAATGTAATGAAATCATGTACTATAATGTACTAACGAACATAGCAGGTATATGATGTGAAAACAT
Organism: Helianthus tuberosus; assembly: GCA_030545235.1. Lineage (NCBI taxonomy): Eukaryota > Viridiplantae > Streptophyta > Magnoliopsida > Asterales > Asteraceae > Helianthus > Helianthus tuberosus. The sequence continues at coordinate 43,633,797 of CM060429.1, read as the reverse complement.
GGAAAGCATGAAAGTAACAAGTAGGCACATGTGTTTCACCCCAAAACAGTTTGGAAAACAGTAAAAGAGGGGTCTATGTACTCACTTGAGATTACTCAGTAGTCCTGGAGTGACAACCAAACAATGATAGAGATCACGGAATCAAACGGCACCTAATATAGGTAACTATGTTAATAAACCGGACCTAAATCGGAAGATCGGGTAGAATGAGGGTTCATAAACCAAACGAGTATGGAGACTCGTGTAATATGGTTTAACAAAGCCTACATACTAAATGAAACCTAACATGAGTGATTACGACCCATTACGACCCGTTTAGGTAGCTTATGCTACTTTAACGCGTCGTTCGCGTGAAACGCGTTCGGAACGTCTAACTAGTCCTATGACAAGTGTTATATGCCTAAACATGTTACATAATCAGTTATGTGACAAAAGTTTAGGTTACATATGCTTAATTACCAATTATACATGAAAAGGGTATTCTGGTAATTTACCTAAGGCATATAAACTACCTATCATACAACTACTTAACGAAGCGACCATAAGGTATAACCTTGGAAGGTTATTCCCTATATACTATGGTCACCTAATGTATTTGGTCGGATCCTAATGATCGACCAAATGGGTCGGGTTCGAAGGTATAAGCGATTTATTAGATCGCTTACCCTACGACCCTAGACAACGTGGTAATCAGTAGGCATAGTCCCAAGGGACTATGACCATCGTGATTACAATCACGTTGCGAAGTTCAAATGAACTTCGCATTGACCATAAACTGGTCAATGCAGAAAGTCAAACAAAGTTTGACTTTCAGATTCGAAAAGACTCGAAAAGCAATAAAAGAACGAAAGAATACTTACGAAGGGTCCCCGAATGCTAATCTCGATCCAAGAATCTCAGGTATGAAACAATGGTTTCAACTTAGAGTTTCTCAAATCAAAATTCTAGTGGGTTTAGCAATGGATGGGGTTGGGTATTTATAGTTTTTCCCGAACCGTTAGGATCGTTTCTTGGAAAAGGGGGCACGATCTAAGCCGTACACTTGTTGGAATGTTGTGGTGGCTCATTTGGCACTCACCATAGGGTTTTGACAAGTGGCCTTGCCCTTTGGGGAGTTGAGGGGCTGAATACAGCTGGTTAAACACTGAATCTGGTCCAGAAGGGGGCTCGCATGACGCTAAGGCCCCTCGCGTCACGCCTAGCCCCTGTTTTGGCAGATTTTGTAGAAATGGTCCCTGAACATTATTTCGTTGCGTAACGGCACTTCTAACACCCGTCAATCCCAATTTCAAGCTCCATAATGATGTTAAGACATAGGGAACATGAAATATGCTTGAAAATATCTCGGATGTCGGTTCCTTTGGCCGTACGATTGCGATGTTCGCTTAATTACGACGGAATGCGCATAAGCGCGAAAAACGATCCAAATGACGCGACGAATGGATTTTTCTTATGCCAAAAACTAAAATCAAATATTTTAGTGCTTACATAAATTTTTGGATGTCCGGATGTATTCAGAACGTGAGTTATGCGAGAAAATGCAAACTTGTGCAATTTTTGACGCTTTTAGTCCCTGAATGACCCAAAAGTTTATTTTAGCATACCGAACCCCTCAAAGCCTATTTCTAAGCTATTTAAAGGATATTTATGGTATTTTTAACTTATGGTCATGTTCCGGAATGTTCGTTACATTTCACATTGGCATACTTTCGTAGTTTGTCAAGTTTAGTCCTTGTAAGTGAATTTACTTGTTTTTGCTATACCAAAGCCTTCAAAACTTATTTCTAAGTTATGTAAGGGTTATTTAAGGTATGTTAAGTATATGTTGATGTTCCGGAGTATTTTTTGCATTAAACTGAGTACGTTTACGCACCAGTTTGCGTATAACTCTCCAGAAAGTGATATAGAGTTTGAAATTGGATAAAAGTCAAAACATGAAAAATGTAAAACACAACCAAACAAACATTGGGATTAAATAACATTGTTTTATTGATAATAAGACTGTTCATAATGATTACAAGCACAGATGTTACAATCAGCACCTTCCTGATTTGATCATGAGCTTTCATCAGCTGATTAACCTGCTTCTTTAAAACATAACTTTCTGCTTCAGCTTTGTCTTTAGCCTTTTCGAGAGCAGCAAGTTTCTTCAGTAATTCTTTTACAGCTTCATTATTGAACATGTCATAATCATCTTCTAGAATATCTTCATGAAAAACTCCAGTTGCAGGTGGAAGATTTCCAAAGAAATCATCGGTAACTTTTGGACGTGAGGATTCTGGAATCTCAAAATTTTCAGGAATTGGTGGAAATTTTGAAGAAAAGTCTCCACCCTCAGTCACTTCAACATAATCATCTTGACCAACTTTCTTTTTACCCTCTGGCTCTTGATCCTTTGATGAATCATCATGCTTTTTGCCTTTGCCTCCTTGATCTTTTTGAGTTTTGGCTTCTCCTTTCTTTGCACGTACGCTTCTCGGAATAACTCCAGTTTGAACTGCTTTGCGCTTCTTTATTTGTTTCTTTGGTTGATCTGGTTCAAAAGAAGAGTCTTCCTCATCTGATATTTTTTGTTTCTTTATAGGCTTTTTCTTCAGTTGTGCTTTGCCTCTGCCAAGTGTAGTTAGATCAAGTTCTGATTCTGACTCAGTAGATTCAGAATCTTCATCACTTGAAACATCTTGAACAGCACCTTCAGGTTCTTTGCCTTTGAAACCTTTAGTTTGAACGCTTGAACTTTGATCTTTCTGAGCAGCAGCATCTTCATTCCTCTTTACAAAATCTTCAAAGGATTGCGACAGCAAATCAGCTCCTTCTTGAATAACTGCAGATGGTTCCAAAACTGTTTCATCTCTCAGCTTTTGTTGCGATTCTCCAGAAGACCCTGCAAAAACAAATTTTGACAGATTTATTAGAAACTTTTTAACAATTTAAAACTTAAATTGCCTTATGACTCCCCCTTTCACTATACCCTTTTCTACATTCTTAGGAATAGAAACTGCAGGGGACGTCTTTGGAGTTCTCTTTCTCTTTCCATCTTTTACTTTCTCAGCCCACCATCTAGTATTCTTTTCTTTAAACTCACTCATCTTCACATCTTCATTATCTGAATCACTGTTCTGGTGTCTCCAAGCATCGTTAGCTGGTGCAACATATTCTGGTCTGTTGATTTTGCATATCATTCTTTTCGCTCCTGGATTAGAACCCTTAATTATTCTACTTATGGTATCTGCTGTCATGTGCCTTAGACCTAAAATATCATCATTATTTCTTTCAAGGTCCTTGAACTGATCATCAATCATCATTTGTACAAAGCGAGGATACATGATGAACTTCTTGTTTTCAGCTTTTGTATTCTCAATCATTTAATCAAATATCACTTGAGAAATAGTATATGGCCTATTTAAAACAAGGCATGTGATGATGTTCATAAGATAATCCGTTGTTTCATCATAAGCTCCCTTCCTATGTGATAGAGCATGTGTCACACAATGAACCAAAAATTTGTAAGCATGTAATAAATTTGTCTTTATCATTTTTCCATTTATGTGCCCTGAGAAACCCATTCTACACCATAATCCTTTTGCAAGACGTTCAGAAATAATGGTTGGATCATCATCAGAATCACGTAAGTCTAATACTCGTCTTACATCACCGACTGTTATTTTAATCTCCAAATCTACTTTCTTTCCCTTCTCATCTCTCTTTGTTACTGCAGAGTAAATAGTTTTATCTTTCTCTTCGTATCGTGCAGAATTCCAAAAACGTCTGACATGCGATTCATAAACTATGGTCTTATCAGTTAAGACCTTAGCAATTCTACTCTCTCTCAAGAATTTTGCAACCTCTTCAATTACTAATTTCTCTGTATATTCTTTTTCTAACAGGCAGCAAATGTTATATGTTTTCTCCCAGTCCTGTAAAAAATATTTGGAATTTTATCAAAAATTTTCTAACACTGAAGATTTCACTCTACTAAGTGCAAAGATTCGAATTACTATCCGACCGTATTGTCAGTCGACCGGATAGTCATTCGATGCATGACAAAGAAAGAGCATATGAGATAGAAATGAATTGCCACTCAGTCGAATTGCAATACTCGTTCGAATTGCCACTCGTTCGAATTGCTATCCGACTAGTTGTACAAATGATTTTAAACAAAATTACCACTGAGTCGAATTGCCACTCGTTCGAATTGCTATCCGACTAGTTGTCATCCTTATTCAATAACAATTAAAGAACATTCAAGAGTCATCAAATTTTTCTAAGGCAAAATTTCTAATTGATCATAGATCTACGTAGAGAATCTGATTGCGAGCAAAACCCTATGTTCAATGTTGTCTAAATCATCCTAATCAGGGTTTAATTTGACAGAAACTGCACCGATAGCCGTAATATCCTAACGTCAGATCTACTTGATTTCAGCATGATATGACACAAATTAAACTGGTAAACCTATTGATTTGAACATTCCGAGCACAACCTTATGATTATTTCTCATCAAAACTGATCAAAACTTCCTAGATCTGTCCTAAACCCACCGACAGTGACGTCATCATCATGCTCATTCAACAAAAATCAAATTATAACAGATTTGAGTATGAGAAACATACCTTTGCCATTGTGAAAGATGTGCAAACCAACAATCCAAAGATTTGTGCAAAGAGTTGTGAAGAAAACAATATCAGAAAGTCAAAGTGTGTGAGAGAGAATGAAGACTGTTCGAGCGAGTAACATTTGACTGTCCTTTGACTCTCTATATATAGTGACACATGAATAGAATTGCTATCCGACCGGATAGTCATCCGACCGGATTGCTATTCGAGTGAGGCATACTTTTGATTTTTTAAAACATTGACCTTTTGTCATTGTGACAATTTCTCAAATTTTATCAGTTTTTAGAAATCCACTTAAGTATCTAGGTCCAAGTTAATGACCCTAGATACTTAATTTGCCGACCAAGTCCAACTTAATGACCTTGGTTGACCCGATTCAAAGCGTACCGACATTTTCTTGTTCAACCATTTTTCTGAAAATTACAAGTTTCAACTTAATGAACTTGTTTTTGACTTTCCAATTTCATGATTAGCATGATTAACTCCAAACTCATCTTCCAACTCAGTATCTTCCTGCATCTTTCTCAAACTGTGATTCTGAAGATCAGCTCTCCACTTTGGTTTGTCGGAAAAATAACACAGAAATGTAAAATCTTTTTGGATTTTAATAGAGTTGCTAAACTAAAAATGAAATATAGAAACAAAATGCAGTAAAAGAAAAATATTTACAAACATATTTTTGATGAGCGTGTTAGGGAATCATATCAGCTACCGACAAGTTACAAGTACGTTAAGCTTGATTTCATATACAGCATTAAACAATTCACTTAGATTGTCGATATACTGATCCACTTAAATTTTCACACACATTTCAATCTGTTCAGGATACGAATTTAGTGTTTTAGCGACTTAAACTTATTCATGTGTCCCACCTCTTGAATATACTCCCGTATCCAGATTCCAATATTCAGTCTTACAGGTAAATATAATACAAATGATATCTGTAAGGGGTTAATAAATTATGAAGAATCATGAGAGCTCAGGTCAGAACTACCGTTCAGCAGAGAGATCATGACTCAACTTTTGGGTGTATCCCCTTTAGAGGATCTTTTTTACAACAGCATTGCTAAGCAATTTTATTGTCTTATCATATATGCTGAGGGTGATGCTATGTTTCAAGCATTTGCGGAAAGTATTATTCGAGGACTAGGTCAGAACTTCCATTCAGCAGAAGTCCCAGAATAATACCCCAGATATCACTGAGTATGAAAACCTAGTATATCAGAAAAAGGAATCTTTCAAACGAAATTTCAGGGGTTACCTATATATCCAAGTAGTGTTCCCCACGAAATAAGTAAGTAAAGATTTAAGTTTACATCCCGAACAAACCTACTAAATGTGCAAAAACCTATCGGCACATCATCAGTGAGACTGTTTAACACATTTAAACTTTCCATTTCTCTAGCATACCGTAACAGTCTAGCTGATGTACTATCATTTTCCCTCTTTATACAAGCTCTTTTTGAATTTTATCATGTTTTTGGGTTTTTGAATTTTTTATTTTTCCCTCTTTATACAAGCTCTTTTTTAATTTTATCATGTTTTTGGGTTTTTGAATTTTTTATTGTTTTTGTATTTTCTAAAAATATAAACCTATCTCCCCCTAAAAACCAAAACAAGTAAAAATTCGACAAACCATTGCAGATTGCTTTTCAACATCATCTACAGTGGTACCTTCATCAACGCCAATGATTTCCTCCACATCCGATAGTAACTTCATACCATTAAGTTTCAAAAGATATTGAAAACGTGTTTTGTCAAATGCTTTGGTATGTAAGTCAACTTTTTGTTCATCGGTGTGGATTTTTTCTATTCGTATCAACTTCTTCTCGAAACAGTCTCGGATAAAGTGATGACGAATTTCAATGTGTTTTGTTTTAGCGTGATGAACAGGATTTTTTGTTATGTTTATAGCTGCCTCATTATCAACAAAGATAGGGGAGTTTAGAAATTGCAAACCATAGTCTCGGTCTGTTGCTGGATCCACAAGATCTGAGAGCAGTGTGACACCTATGTCACTTCAACCATCAAACAAATGCCAAACCAATGAAATATTGTATTTCATACTTGGGATTTGTAAAAATATGTTTGCACATATCAACTCTTGTTCGATTTCAAGCTTTAAATCGCTTTCTGGAGGGTTATACGCGCTCTGATGCGTAGATATAACTAGTTTAATGCAACGAACACTCCGGAATAGTGAAATATGCTTAACATACCTTAAACAACCTTTACATAACTTAGAAATAAGTTTTGGATGGTTTGGTATGCCGAAATCAAGTTAAATCGCTTACAGGGACTAAAGTCGACAAACTGCGAAAGTATGCCAATTTGAACTATAACAGACATTCCGGAACATGACCATAAGTTAAACATACCCTAAATATCCTTTACATAGCTTAGAAATAGGCTTTGAGGGGTTCGGTGTGCTAAAATAAACTTTTGGGTCATTCAGGGACTAAAAGCGTCAAAAAGTGCATAAGTTTGCACTTTCGCGCATAACTTACGTTCTGACTATATCCGGACATCCAAAAATTTATGTAAGCATTATAATATTATGCTTTAGTGTTTGGCTTGTCAAAAATCCATTCGTCGCGCAATTTGGACCGTTTTTACGTTCGTTACGACTCCCGTCGTAATTAACCGAACAACGCAACCATACGGCCAAACGAACCGACATCCGAGATATTTTTGAGCACATTTTAAGTTCCCTATACTTTAACTTCATTTTAGAGTTTTGAAATGGGGTTAACGGGCCTTAAACGTGTCGGAAATGGCCTTATTACACAACAGGGACCAAAACTGCCAAAAATCAAAGTTTCTGGTCTGCAAGGTCCTTGTGCACCTCAAGGACATGCTTACGGTGCGCAAGCAGTCCCAAGACATCAGAAACTTCATAAACATTGCATCTGGTCCATTCCACACTTGCACATGGTATTACAAAACCATGTGTGCACATGTATGGACAAGATCAAAGCACGGTTAACGAGGAACGATCTTAACGGCTCTACGAACACTATAAATACCCAACCCCATTCATTGCAAAACCCACCAAAATCTGATCTTAGAAGCTCTAAGTTGAAACCATTGTTTCATACCTGAGCTACTCGGATCAAGATTAGCTTTCGGGGACCCTGGGTAAGTGTTCCTTCGTTCTTTTATTGCTTTTTGAGTCCGAAAGTCAAACTTTGTTTGACTTTCTGCATTGACTAGTTTATGGTCAATGCGAAGTTCGTTTGAACTTCGCAACGTGAGCGTAATCACGATGGTTATAGTCCCTGGTGACTATGCCTACTGATTACCACGTTGTCTAGGGTCGTTGATGCGTGTGAAGTGTCGTATATATTAGGTGTATATTTTAAGCCCTTTTTAACACTTATTTTAGCCAAGTTTTAAATTTATAAAACACGATATTTCACTAACACTAAACACACATATGGGCAAGTGCACCCATCGTTGAGTGTAGTATAGCGTTGGTAAGATACCGAGGTCGTCCAAGGACACAAGAGCTTTTAGTACCGGTTTATCCTCAACGTCTAACCAAAATAAAAGTTTAGAAAAATGTTTTAAACTAAGAAAAATAAAACTAACTAAAATGCTGAAAATAAAAATAAAAATAAAAACAGATAGACAAGATGAATCACTTGGTTCCGACTCGTATCTAGTATAGCCTTTGATTATTTCCGCACTTTTGCACATAGTTAAGAGATTATCTTAGTTATTGTATTAGGCCCCTCTTTTGAAGGCGACGTTACCCTCACCCCAGTAGTTTGAGTCAGCAGGGATACAATCCTAAAAGGGTGGATTATTGGAAGATAATGAATTAAGTTATTAATGCAGTATTGTGGTAGGCCCCGCTTTTGGCAGTGACGTTACCCTCGGCTAAGTAGTCTGAGTCAGCAGGGATACAGTCCTAAATAGCCGGGTTATAGTATTAATAGTAGTTAACTTATGAGGGGATCAAAGAGTTTGGACCCCCGCCATCCAATACCGTGAAGTATTGAAGGAGGTCCTACTAAATTTGACCCAGGTCCATTGCAGGACCTCTAAACGCCGAACAATGGCAAGACCTTTACCAAACTGTTCCCTTAACCCCCTACCAGGTAGCCAACATATCTCCATATAGACCGTGGAGATATGAACGGTGAAAATCCTTTATTTTATATAGACAGTAAAATAATGCCAAGACACCACGGACAAACGATAAGGAAAGATCACCTTCAACATAAGTAACTAGTTATTAAAGTCATTAATACAAAACCAAATAAAAAGTGCAAAAGATTAGAAATAAAAAGTATTATACTAGACACTTTGTCTTCACCAAGTAATGTAAGAGACTTAGGCAAACATGGCCTTGATTGTCAAGAACTCTTACGATCAATCTTGGATCCCGAGACGACTCACACACTCTACGATGGACAATGGATGATGGTGGTGGATGATGGTGTTGTGATGGTGGTGGGTGGTGGATGAAGTGTGAGAGAGGTGGTGTGCCAAGGGATGAGATGAAATGAATCCAAGCACTCCTATTTATAGGCTGAACAGAGAGCTGGACACGGCCCCGTGTCCGCTGGGCACGGCCCCGTGTCCGCTGGGCACGGCCCCGTGTCCGTCTGACACTCTCTCTCCTCATTAATTGTAATTCGCAATTACAATAAATGCGCCTGCTGTACTTTCGACACGCCCCCGTGTCCGCTGAGCACGGCCCCGTGATGGGCGATAGAAGCTTCTATAGGTTTGTCTTTTCTGCTGCTTCTTGGGCACGGCCCCGTGCTGGCTGAGCACGGGGCGTGTTCAGTCTTCTGTTTTCTCTATTTTGCTTTGGAAGGTGCCGTTGAGGGTTCGGGCAGTCCACTAATGTTCCTTTTCTTGTATTTATGTTGGATTTAGCTGTCTTTTTGCTTCTTTTGCGTTTTTGAGCTCATTTAATCCTGAAAATACAAAAGGAAGACAAAAACACTCTTTTTCCAATATTAGCACTAAAAAAGGGTTAGTTTTATGCCTCATTTGATGTAATTTATATGTTGCATTTTACACACATCAAATACCCCCACACTTGAACTTTTGCTTGTCCTCAAGCAAAACTCTTTAATATGTGGCTTACACTCCCAAATGGAATAGGTAGAAAAGAAGGTTTTGGGCTTGTCGTAGAGTGTCGGGATTTCCAAGATCTTTTTGGGTTTTATTTTTATTTATTTACACTCCTATTCGTAATGATTTATTTAGAACTGTTCATAAAAGAAATTACTTATTTGGGCATAACATGCCTTTTTAAAATTCTATTTATATACAAGTTCACATACCTCGCGGGGAAATCACTCACACTCGGCCGAAGGTGTATTTTTAGTGAATCACTCGAGAGCGGCACGGAACTTATTCCTACCATAGGCTTGCCAAGAAATCAATCCTCCTCCTTTTTAACTTTTATACCTTTGTAGATATCAAGAGGACTTTGTGGGTTAAGGGTTGGCTAGGGTTAAAGGTAGGTGGTTGGGTTAGTGGTTAGTAGAAAAAAAAGGGCTAAAAGCGTAACAAGTGTCGGTTTTCGTATTTTTGCAACTTTTTATTTTGATGAAGCTTTTATTCAAACTAAGTTATTTTTGATTAACTTGTTTGTTTATTTTCTTTTTGCTTCATCAATATCAAATTTTTTTTTTTTTTTTTCACGAAGAACCGAACTTGTTACTAAAATAAAGGGTTAAAAATGAAAAAGGTTTTGGTGGATGAAAGGGTTTTTGTTTGGGTGATGAAACGAAAAGGTTTAGGCTCAAAGGGGCTAACTAGGGGGATTTTTGGGTAGGTGGTAAAGGAAAAAGAAAAATAATGGTGTAGAAATGAAAAGGGTTAGTCCTAATGCCTCCATCATTTACTTACTCGGGTTTAAGTTGATAAGGACCGGGAATGTATTGTCATGGCAAGTTCTAGAGTCGTAAGAACCAAGCAGCTATTCACACAAGAAACGAAAAATGAGCATTTAGTCAAATGATATGTAATTGTGTGCTCAATAAAGGCTCAAAACTCACTTTTGTGGGAATGGGTTTTTATGTGATCAAGTATATAATCAAATTTTAAAAAAGTTTGCTATGCCTTTTCATAATTTTCTTATGTTGGTTCTTTTTATCACTACGCTATCGGTTGTAAATTTGTAAAAATATAACCTTTTTGAAAACTTGAATTTCCCGAGTTAAACCTAGACAAGTAAAAAAAAATGAAAAGTTTGAAAAAATTTGGGGTGATTAGCGGTTCCAATAGAGTTTTGTGTAAGGCTTGTATTTAGGACTTGCAAAATTCAAGGTTTTAGCATCCCCCCCACACTTAAATTACACATTGTCCTCAATGTGTCCCAAAAATAAATTTTTAGGTTGATTAGATGTGTAAAATAGTGTTTAAAAAGCAAAAAATTTGTGTTACTGGGCGCTGAACACGGCCCCGTGTTATCCGGGCACGGCCCCGTGTTCAAGTGCGAGTAACAAAATTGAAATAAGAGAAACAGAAGTCTGGACACGGGGGCGTGTTGGGTGAACACGGCCCGTGTCCAGGTACCTGAACTGGGCGATTGTCTGCAGGTGGTTCGGCACGGGGCCGTGTTGGTTGGGCACGGCCCGTGTTGAACCTTCTGAAATGGAGAAAATTGTCGGGTTGCCTCGTTCTTGTGCATGGGATCATTTTTCTCGTTCCCCTTTTCATCCTTTACCACCATGAGTGTGTTTTACTCATTACAAACCATCCAAACCTTAAAACCATCATTTCATTTCATCATAGAGAGAACTTACATAATCCTAAATTAAAATAAAACTAAAACTTATCTAGATTGGTCAGCAGGTACACGAGGTTATCATAAGGAGTTCTACTATTTTAAGAAGATTTCGAGAACGATTTCCCGATATAGTAGGACTTTTAGCCGAACGAATTCTTCCCTAAACGTTGTTTAAAGCCATTCTTCGATCTCCCTAGGGAGGAAGAATGCGGCTTCGTTTTCCTCTGCTGCTGGTGGTTGAGGGGGAACATTCACCGGGACTCCTTGCACCACTCTTCACGGAAGCTCTTGGTGCATGGCGTACCATTCGGCTGGAATGACAACTTCGGGCACCATGTTCCACGCCCTTTGGGTTATTATGGGTACCAAAGGCGGGGAGGCGAGAAGGTTCAACCTCTGGTGCAAGAGGTTTACTTCATGGAGACAGCCCTCCAGCCCCACAGTAAGATGGTTGATACGGTCGACCAATGCTTCTTCCACTCCCGTCATTTCATCAATAGCCTCCCTTAGAGCGTAAACATAGTTTACAAGAGAGTCTTCTGCTGTTGAAGATCTCCTCCCTTGTCGGTTATTTCTTGAAGATGATCCGCTTGTTCTGCTTGCCATTTTCTGCGAAGAAAACCGAAGAAAGCTAAATTTTTACAAAACAGAGCCCCTGGACACGGCCCCGTGCTCGTTGAGCACGGCCCCGTGTCCATTTGTCTGCAGGATTTTTGGCTAAAGAATCTTGGAGTTTTAAATTATTTTTATGATTTCTATCTGGGTTTTAAGCTCAGATAATTTAAAACAAAGTTATATAACTAACTTTAAGCCAGAATCTTTAGCAAATAATCTTACAAACTTCACATAGAGGGTTGGAATCAAGGGATTTCCAAGCTTCCATGGAGGAACTTTTGAAAAAATTTTGAAAGAGGAGGAAATGAATAAAAGTGGAAGGGACAAGAGGGTCCCTTGGAACCTTCTTTTAACACTTACCTAGGATGGTATGAGTGAAAATCCCAGGGATCTCTGTCAATTGAAGTGGTCAAAATGAGCAGGAATCAGGCTGCATTTAAAGAAAACGACAGCGCCCTGGGCACGGCCCCGTGTTGACTGGACACGGCCCCGTGTTCAGAGGAAATCCTGACACATTTTGTCCGTATTCTGACCAAATCAGCAGAGAATCTTTTTAGTGAGCACGGGGGCGTGTTGACCTGGACACGGCCCCGTGTTTGGAGGCTGCTTTATGGAGTTTTGCTACTTCAAGGATTTCATCGATATCGGGTGGTTCCTGACTGGTTGGAACAACCCCAAAGTGCCTAAGATACCTTAATTGTCCTAGACTAAGGCGAGAACGCAAGAGGTTGTCGGTGAGGGTAATTCCTATTTTCATTCTAGGTGGACAAGTCCAACCCTTTCCCGGGCTCTTGTTAAAGAAGGTATATGCCGAATCGCTCAGGTCTATGTATGCACCGAACGAAGTCGATGGAGAGTCCTTCACGGCACAATCGACACAGGGACGACTATCGTCCAAGTCTTTGCTAGGTACGAAGGTATTTTTGGGAGCAACGAGGTTGTCGGAATGCGGTTCCAACATTTCTTCATGGGTATCGTCTTGGGGTGGATCAATAAAATCCTTCCTAAGCTCTTCTATCCATTTCAGAATTAGCTCTTCTAGTTGAAATAACTCGCTAAGGAGCATTTCCCCTAGAATATCTGGCTGGGCGCATTCGAGGGAGAAATAGTGCTTATTTTTACTTTCGCCCCTCTTAAGGTTGTGAGAAGATGGTGGGTCCATGTAGTGGGGCCTATAATTTAGGAAGTAGCATTTTACTTCTTCATGTTCGCCACCACATAATTGACACCACGTACCATAAGAGTGCCGAAAGTAAAAATAATTACTATCACTCATGTTTATGTCAGAAATTACCAACCGTCGGGATCTAACGGTTCTGTTTTCAGTAACTGAAACTTGGGCACGGGGGCGTGTTGAGTGGGCACGGCCCCGTGTTCAGCTTACTGTCTGATGTAAAACAGGATTGCCAGTTCCAATGATTGAGCACGGGGGCGTGTTCAGCGGGCACGGCCCTTGCTGAGCTCTGCAGAAGCTGAAAAACTAAGAAAATCCTAAAAAAATAAAAAGAAAAAATAAAAGATGATTAGGCCGTTGATTCCTAACTTTCTTAAAATCCTTGTGTCCCCGGCAACGGCGCCAAAAACTTGATGCATGTGAAGTGTCGTATATATTAGGTGTATATTTTAAGCCCTTTTTAACACTTATTTTAGCCAAGTTTTAAATTTATAAAACACGATATTTCACTACTACTAAACACACATATGGGCAAGTGCACCCATCGTTGAGTGTAGTATAGCGTTGGTAAGATACCGAGGTCGTCCAAGGACACAAGAGCTTTTAGTACCGGTTTATCCTCAACATCTAACCAAAATAAAAGTTTAGAAAAATGTTTTAAACTAAGAAAAATAAAACTAACTAAAATGCTGAAAATAAAAATAAAAATAAAAACAGATAGACAAGATGAATCACTTGGTTCCGACTCGTATCTAGTATAACCTTTGATTATTTCCGCACTTTTGCACATAGTTAAGAGATTATCTTAGTTATTGTAGTAGGCCCCTCTTTTGAAGGCGACGTTACCCTCACCCCAGTAGTTTGAGTCAGCAGGGATACAATCCTAAAAGGGTGGATTATTGGAAGATAATGAATTAAGTTATTAATGCAGTATTGTGGTAGGCCCCGCTTTTGGCGGTGACGTTACCCTCGGCTAAGTAGTCTGAGTCAGCAGGGATACAGTCCTAAATAGCCGGGTTATAGTATTAATAGTAGTTAACTTATGAGGGGATCAAAGAGTTTGGACCCCCGCCATCCAATACCGTGAAGTATTGAAGGAGGTCCTACTAAATTTGACCCAGGTCCATTGCAGGACCTCTAAACGCTGAACAATGGCAAGACCTTTACCAAACCGTTCCCTTAACCCCCTACCAGGTAGCCAACATATCTCCATATAGACCGTGGAGATATGAACGGTGAAAATCCTTTATTTTATATAGACAGTAAAATAATGCCAAGACACCACGGACAAACGATAAGGAAAGATCACCTTCAACATAAGTAACTAGTTATTAAAGTCATTAATACAAAACCAAATAAAAAGTGCAAAAGATTAGAAATAAAAAGTATTATACTAGACACTTTGTCTTCACCAAGTGATGTAAGAGACTTAGGCAAACATGGCCTTGATTGTCAAGAACTCTTACGATCAATCTTGGATCCCGAGACGACTCACACACTCTACGATGGACAATGGATGATGGTGGTGGATGATGGTGTTGTGATGGTGGTGGGTGGTGGATGAAGTGTGAGAGAGGTGGTGTGCCAAGGGATGAGATGAAATGAATCCAAGCACTCCTATTTATAGGCTGAACAGAGAGCTGGACACGGCCCCGTGTCCGCTGGGCACGGCCCCGTGTCCGCCTGACACTCTCTCTCCTCATTAATTGTAATTCGCAATTACAATAAATGTGCCTGCTGTACTTTCGACACGCCCCCGTGTCCGCTGAGCACGGCCCCGTGATGGGCGATAGAAGCTTCTATAGGTTTGTCTTTTCTGCTGCTTCTTGGGCACGGCCCCGTGCTGGCTGAGCACGGGGCGTGTTCAGTCTTCTGTTTTCTCTATTTTGCTTTGGAAGGTGCGGTTGAGGGTTCGGGCAGTCCACTAATGTTCCTTTTCTTGTATTTATGTTGGATTTAGCTGTCTTTTTGCTTCTTTTGCGTTTTTGAGCTCATTTAATCATGAAAATACAAAAGGAAAACAAAAACACTCTTTTTCCAATATTAGCACTAAAAAGGGTTAGTTTTATGCCTCATTTGATGTAATTTATATGTTGCATTTTACATACATCAGTCGTAAGGGTAAGCGATCTAATAAATTGCTTATACCTTCGAACCCGACCCATTTGGTCGATCATTAGGATCCGACCAAACACATTAGGTGACCATAGTGTATAGGGAATAACCTTCCGAGGTTATACCTTATGGTCGCTTCGTTTAAGTAGTTGTATGATAGGTAGTTTATATGCCTTAGGTAAACTACCAAAATACCCCTTTGATGCCAAAATTCCTTTTAAACATATGTAACATAACCTATGACCTCTAAACTGATTTATCAACAATATTAAACATGTTAAGGCATATTTTACTTGTCATAGGACTAGTTAGGCGGTCCGAACGCGTTTTACACGAACGACGCGTTAAAGTAGCATAAGCTACCTAAACGGGTCGTAATGGGTCGTAAGCACTTAGGATAGGTTTCATTTAGTATGTAGGCTTTGATAAACCATATGACATGAGTCTCCATACTCGTTTGGTTTACGAACCCTCATTCTATCTAATCCTCCGATTTAGGTCCGGTTTATTAACATAGTTACCTATATTAGGTGCCGTTTGATATCCGTGATCTCTAGCATTGTTTGGTTGTTACTCAAGGACTACTAAGCACTCTCAAGTGAGTACATAGACCCATCTTTTACTGTTTTCCAAACGTTTTGGGGTGGAACACATGTGCCTACTTGTTACTTTCATGCTTTCCTTGTTTTCACATCATATACCTGCTATGTTCGTTAGTACATTATAGTACATGATTTCATTATTTTCATGCTATGTATGCCCATTGTGTGCGTACTTAGTACATTATTTTACATTACATTTTATGCTATGTATGCCCATTGTGTGCGTACTTAGTACATTATTTTACATTACATTTCATGCTATGTACGTCCATTGTGTGCATACCTAGTACATTGTTTTACATTACATTTCATGCTATGTATGTCCATTGTGTGCATACTTAGTACATTGTTTTACATTACATTTCATGCTATGTATGTCCATTGTGTGCATACTTAGTACATGGTTTTACATTACATTTCATGCTATGTATGTCCATTGTGTGCATACTTAGTACATTGTTTAACATTACATCTTGATGGTTTGGTTTGAGTAAGTGACTTAAGTAACGAGGCGTGTGTAATATGATACAAGCATGGTGGATACGCCGCTGGTACTTCCTATATATAAGTGTTTGTATGGTATTACATATCGTATCGTTATTTGAATCATTTCAATTTGAGACATATAACATTTTATACAAATAACATACTTTTCACAAGACATTGTTTTACAAACAACTTATCTTATACAAACTCATTCTACATGGTTATTCATTTAACCATACATTATTCTCTTATTTATACATATCATCTGAACTTATTGTTTTTCAAACGATTTACAAAACATAACAATTTACAAGGTTCATGACTAAACTTTATTAAATAACTCTTTCTAAACTTACAAGTCATGAATCCTATTTTCACAAAACTTATGTATCTCACAGGCATTTTTATGCTGACGTACCTATTTTCACATGTGTTTTCAGGTGATGATGCATAGGACTTATCAAGAAATACTTAGGCGGACCTGTGCCTTAGTGACTTAAAACGAGACAAGAACTAGTTAATTTATGTTATGTACTCTTTGTTTCTTGTTTAAAACAATGTAAACTCTCATGTTTGATTAATAAAATGAAACTTTAATTGCCATGGATATGAAACGATTAATTCTGTTACAACACTCCCCGACGTTTCCGCCTCGTTTCGTTGTCTCACGTGGTCGGGGTGTGACAGAAAAGATGGTATCAGAGCCAATGGTTATAGGGAATTAGGTTATTAGTAATACTTTGACCTAGTCTATAACCTTCTTAGGACCCTAACGCGAGTTTACTTGCGTTTAGTCATAAAACAATACTGTCACCTATCCTTAGGCGACAATCACAACGAGAACATTAATTCCGAATCCGCTTTGAAAATTAATCATCTGTTTTTGGATGATTGATTACGAGGTTTTGAACCCCTTTGAGTTTTCAAACTCTCGTCGAAGTTTTGGGTCCTAAATAGTGTGAACACGTGCAAACTGGAAGAGTGAATGCCTGTACCCTGAGTCTTCTGTCTAAGGCTAGAGTGTTCGTACAAATCCACATAATCGGACCAGTCACTCTTACCTGG
Source organism: Helianthus tuberosus (assembly GCA_030545235.1). Taxonomy (NCBI): domain Eukaryota; kingdom Viridiplantae; phylum Streptophyta; class Magnoliopsida; order Asterales; family Asteraceae; genus Helianthus; species Helianthus tuberosus. The sequence goes on along the minus strand of CM060429.1, from coordinate 43,616,367 downwards.
GAACTCTTGGGGTGAGTGTCCACTTATAGGCGAGCATGTCTTCGCGATACATTATGAGGATCTATTTGCTTTGATTCAGCCTTTGTGTGTCGTTTGTTTGCTTCGTGGTTCAAACAAATGACCATCACCCATGATTTTTGGTCGGTAATTGCAACATCCTATTCTTACCCCATGCCATTTCATTTGTTTTCTCTCTTGTTTCCTCTTTTTAGAATGCCTCCACGACGCGAAAATCCGGTATCTATTGAAGATCTGGCAGCTATCATTACACAACAAATAACTGCTGCAATCCCGAACATCGTTGCCCAATGTAACCAAGCCCTCAACAACAATAATGCCCCCTGCAACTTCAAGACGTTCAACTCTGCTAAGCCATCAAAGTTTTCTGGGTCTCAAGGAGCGACTGCACTTCTGCAATGGTTCGAGAGTTTAGAGAGCACCTTTAGACATGTTCAATGTCCAAACGAGCGAAAGGTAGACTTTGGATCTAGTGTCTTTGAGAAACTAGCTTTGACATGGTGGAACGGTGTGATGAGAGATAGGGGTGCCGAAGTGGCAGTGGCTCAAACGTGGGAAGAACTTCGAGCACTGATAATGAAGGAATTTTGTCCTCGTCACGAGATCAGGGCCTTGGAAAGGGAATTCGACGTTCTTAAGCAAGACAGCGGCGAACATCGAGCATACACTGATCGATATGAGGAGCTGAGCCTGTTGTGTCCTACCATGGTTACGCCTTTGGATAAGGCGATCGAAAAATACATTGATGGTCTCCCTGACTCAGTTCAGGACATTGTTACTGGTAGTAACCCCACTACGGTTAGGCAGGCCATTGAGCTATCTGCAACCTTGACTGAATCTCAGATCAGGAAACGTAAGCTTTTCCGAAAGGGTGACAAGAAACCGGTCGAGGAATCGAAACCAATCGAGGAATCAAAGACCATGGATGAACAGACTGGATCCCCTAAGAAGTCAAAGAAGCGAAAGGCTTCTCAGAACTTCGCCATGGTAAGCTCTCTCTCCTGGGCGATTTTCTTGATTCATCATGAAACCCTAATTTTCTTTGAGATTCATTTGTATAACAGTCTGTGATTAGAGTTTGTTTATCAAATCTCTATAACGAACTCGTTAGCAATAGTAATCAATCTGAAATCAGGGTTTTTTATTCGTTTCTGCTTCAATCGCCACCATAGTTGCTGTCTTGAGATCCTGACTTATTAATCTGGTTGATATTGGTCGCGATTAACTGAGATTAATTTAGGTAGATTGATTCTCTGGGTTAATCTGTTAGGATTGATATTCGGCTCTAGGGTTTCAGGATTAGGGTTTTTACTTTCTGTCTCTTGTTCTTCGTTTTCTTGGCTTTGTGGACGTGTCTGGTTGTGCATGCTGGTTTCTACTACGTTGTTTTAGAGAGAGTTGTGTTTCTACAAATGATTGATCGTGATCTTAATGGGAGTAACATCCCACTGGATCAGGTGAATCGAGGTTTGGTTGATCAGTATGGTTATCCTTGTTCTCCGGCGGCTACGGATGTTCTGAATGATTCGGCGTCTCAAGAGATAGGGTTTACTCCGGGATCAGTACCTGTTCGAGGAATTGGTCTACGCGTGACTAACATCGAAGGAAAATCTTTGTTGCCGAGGAGAGGTATGTTTTTTTCTGATAATGTTTCGGTCATTGATGGGCTTGCCGCTATATCCAAACTTGTCAACCTTGAAAATGTGGAGAAGGTGAATTTTCCTGATCAGGGTGCCAGTAGTCAGCAAGATCCTGGTAACGTAGTAAAGCCTGCATCATATGCTGATTCGGTTAGAGGAGCTAATGCGATGAAGGTGAATTTTCGTTCTTTAGCGACTGATGAGAAACAGGATGGGTGTGATGTTGTCCTTTCTAGGGATTCGGTCAGAGTTGTGCATGATAAGCTTGCTAACACGTTGTATGGGTATTTTTTGGGGGATCGGGTTACTTATCCCGTGGTGGAATATTATGTTAGGAATAATTGGAAGCGGTTTGGGCTGCAGAAATCAATGATGAATGCCAACGGTTTCTTCTTTTTCAAGTTCGCTGATCAAGCAGGTATGCAAAAGGTTCTTACTTAGGGGCCGTGGATTATTCGATCACAGCCGTTGTTTTTAGAAGTTTGGTCGCCGTCGACAAAGCTTGAGAAGAGAGAAGTGAAAAAGGTTCAGGTTTGGGTTAAGTTTCATGAGGTTCCTCTAGCGGAATATACGGAGGATGGGTTAAGTTTAATTGCAACAACTATTGGCGTGCCAAAAGCTTTGGATTCGTTTACCACCTCAATGTGCGTTGATATGTGGGGTAGAAGTAGTTTTGCTCGTGCTCTGGTAGAAATTTCAGCTGATACTGATCTCAAGGAGGAGTTAACTATTGCGGTCCCTTGTCTTGATGGGGATGGTTTTGTAAAGGAGAAGGTCTATGTTGAATATGAATGGTGTCCCCATAGGTGTGGCCGATGCTGTGTTTTTTGCCACAATGAGGATAGTTGCCCTTTGGAGTCTTCTAAAGTGTCTAAAGACAGACCTCAACAGAGTAAGCTTCCTGGTAATGACAAGAAGATGAAGCAGCCGATGCAGGATGGTGGACCTTCAAAGCGGCAACCTATTGTGGATGAAGATGGGTACATAACTATGCAAGGTAAGAAGGCAGCTAGGAAAGTTGGTTTTAATGTGAATAAACCAAAGCAAAAATTTGAGTATAGGCCTGTTGTTCCTAAGCTGAAGGGTATAAACAAGGTAACGAAAGACGTGGATAACTTTGTATCCTCTAACCCATTTGATGTGCTGAATGAAACGGGTCCGGATAATAACGCTGGGAATTCGAAGGGAGGGGATGGTGGAGCTCAAGATTCGGATGATGACGATGTGAGTATGGAGGTGTATAATGAAACATGTGACTTTATGCTTCAAGGGACTAAGAAGCCGACTACTAACAAAGGAGCAAGCACTCCTAATCAGATGGTTACTGATGATTAGTCTTGCTACCTGGAATATAAGGGGTTGAACCGTCCCCTGAAACAAAAGGAGGTTCGGCGTATTGTGAAAGACAATAATCTGAGTTTCTGTGCTATCTTGGAGTCTCATGTAGATGTGGGTAACCTTCAGAAGGTTTGTAAGTCTGTATTTCGAAATTGGGATTGGACATCTAATGGTGGGCATTGTGACAAAGGTGCTAGAATAATTATCGGCTGGAATCTGGATGTTTTTGATGTTATGGTCTTGAATCAGACATCGCAGGTCATGCATATTCAGGTTCGGTTTAAGGTTGACAATAAGATGATGTTTTGCTCGATTGTGTATGCCGCAAATTACTACATCTCGAGAAGGGAATTATGACATCAGCTCTCGGTTCACAAAGTGCTGGTGGGTAACCAACCGTGGGTTATTATGGGCGATTTCAATTCAGCTCTAAACATTGAAGATAATTCTTTGGGAACTTCTACTGTATCGGCTGGTATGAGAGATTTCCAAAACTGTCTTAATGATATTGAAGTTTTTGATATCAATCGGTCTGGTTTACACTTTACTTGGAATCAAAAACCGAAGGAGGGGTGTGGGTTTGCTGAAGAAAATTGATAGAGTCTTGGGTAATACTCAATTTGTGGCTGAGTATCCGAGTTCAGTGGCTATATTTCATCCTTACAGGTTGTCTGATCACTGCCCGTGCATCCTTAAAATCCCGAAACATGAGGTGTCTAAACGTCGTTCATTTAAGTTTGCAAATTTTCTGACTCATAAACCAGAGTTTTTGGATATTGTAAAACGGGCTTGGGAGCTAGATATTGATGGTGTTCAACAGTTTCGTGTCGTTAAAAAACTCCGAGCGCTGAAAGCTCCTCTTAAAGCGCTTCTGTTCAAACAAGGAAATTTACATCGGAATGTTAGTGAACTTCGAACCAAGCTGGATAATATTCAAAGTCGCATTGATATGGACCCACTGGATGTGGAGTTACGGGCCGAGGAGGCCTCTATTAACCGAGATTATCAGGATGCTTGTCTGGATGAGGAGCGGTTTCTTAAACAAAAATCAAAAGTAGATTGGTTACATGCGGGGGATATGAACACGACATTTTTTCACTCCTCGTTAAAAGCTAGAAACCATACAAGTCGTATTAATGTTATCAAGGATTCGAGTGGTAACATGTATGAAGGTGAGGATGTTCAAAAAGCGCTTGTCCAACATTATGAAAAGTTTTTGGGCTGTCGGGGTGATATTTCCACCTCGCCATCGGCTGACTTGTTCTCGAATACTCTGAGCTCAGAAGTTGCTAGTCATATGGTGCGTCAGGTTACGGCGGATGAGGTTCGAAAGGCTATGTTCTCGATTGGTATTAACAAAGCCCCAGGTCCGGATGGTTATACCTCAGCTTTTTACAAGGGTGCTTGGTCGGTTCTAGGAGAAGACGTGTCAAACGCTATTATTGATTTCTTTTCCACTGGTAAACTGTTACGCGAATTAAATCATACGGTCATTGTGTTAGTGCCGAAAATTGCTACCCCCTCGAGTGTTACAGATTACCGTCCTATAGCGTGCTGCAATGTTTTATACAAATGTATTAGTAAAATTCTTGCTGATCGAATTAAAGGGGCTCTTAATACGATTGTCAATGTTAACCAGTCAGCATTTGTTCCGGGTCAGAAAATTTCGGACAACATCTTACTTACTCAGGAGCTCATGCATAATTATCACAGGAATGTGGGGCCCCCGCGGTGTGCGTTTAAGGTGGACATCCAAAAAGCTTATGATACTGTGGATTGGAGATTTCTTAGAGATGTGCTGCTAGGGTTTGGGTTTGACGGTAAGATGGTGAATTGGATTATGACCTGTGTCTCTACGCCAACCTTCTCGGTTTGTGTTAATGGTGATGTTCATGGATATTTTAGAGGTAAACGTGGGCTAAGGCAAGGGGATCCACTTTCTCCTTACCTTTTTACGCTTGTCATGGAGATTTTAACGGGTATTCTGCATCATGAAACAAGGTTGGATTCCTCGTTTAGATTTCATAACAGGTGTGAGAAACAGCAGATTGTAAACCTTTGCTTCGCGGATGATCTATTCTTGTTTGCTAGAGGAGATGTTAGCTCTGCAAGGTGCATTATGGCGTCTCTCTCTAAATTCACGAATATGTCAGGTTTGGTCCCTAGCATTCAAAAGAGTACGATATTTTTTTGCAATGTCCCTCAGCACGTGAAAACTGCTATTCTAAATGTTATACCTTTTGTGGAAGGCTCCCTCCCGGTAAGGTATTTGGGGGTTCCACTTATTTCCACAAGGCTGCTTTATAAAGATTGTAGTGTGCTGGTTGAAAAATTAGATAAGCGTATTTCAAATTGGAAGAACAAGCTTCTCTCTTTTGCTGGTCGATTACAGCTTATTGTGTCGGTCTTATCCTCTATGCATATCTATTGGTCTTCGGTATTTATTTTACCGGCTCGGGTGATTCATGACTTAGAAGCTAGAATGAGGAATTTTCTTTGGAGTCAAGATAACTTGTTTCAAAAAGGGAGGGCTAAGGTGTCTTGGAAATCGGTTTGCACCCCGGAGTATGAAGGGGGATTGGGTATTAGACGTATTGGTGATTTTAATAAAGCGCTCATGGCAAACCATGTTTCGGGTATTATTACTAAACGAAAATCTCTTTGGGTGGAATGGGTGCATGACTACAAGTTAAAAGGCAAAAGTTTCTGGATGGTTAGGGTTCCAATGAATTGTTGCTGGAGCTGGCGTAAAATTCTTCAACTTCGGCCAATATTAAGGAACTATATATGGACGTCTCTTGGGGATGGTAGTTCAGCATCTGCTTGGTATGACACCTGGAGTGCCTTAGGGCCGCTAGGTACCTTTCTATCTCCTAGAACTATAACGAATGCGGGATTCAGATTGGATAGTGCAGTGGCCGATATTAATGTTGAGGGTGTTTGGCAATGGCCTACGGCCTGGAGGGATGTTTATCCCGTTCTTAACCAATTGGATCAAGTCCAACTGAGTGTTTCTAAGCGTGACAGTGTGAAATGGCGAGTTGGTGATGTTATACATGAGGTTTCGGCTTCGTGCATCTGGGATTCTCTTCGGCACAGCGAACCGGAGGTCAACTGGACGAAAATAGTTTGGTTTGCGCAATGCATACCAAGACATTCTTTTTTTGATGTGGTTAATCATGAGGAAGAAATTACTTACACAAGATATTATTCTTCAATGGGATATTTCGAGGAGGAGGAACATGAATATGTTATGCTGCTTGCTTTGCTATGAAAACCATGATTCGCATAAACACTTATTTTTTGAATGCAAATACTCGACGCAGGTGTGGGATATGGTTCGTTTCAAAGCTGGCATGGATACTATTGATTCGAAGTGGGAGGATATCGTCGGTTGGCTGCTGCTCAAATGCCACTCGAAGCTGGCGGCTGATTATGTTAGTAAAATTGTAGTGGCAGCTTCTGCTTATTTCATAGGGCAGGAACGTAATGCGAGGATTTTCAAGAACCAACTGCGACCTCCGGAGAAACTCTATGATGTGATAATCGAGACTGTTCGGTATAAGCTTATGGGAGTCAAGTTGAAGCGGAATGAAAGAGTTCGAAGACTCTTAGGAGAATGGGGGATACCTGATGCGGATACTAATGGTGTTGGCGATTGAGTAGGCGGTTGGTTTGATTTTCAGTTTCTAGATTGTAGTCTAGTTGTGTTTTTCTATTGTCTTTTACTTCTGTTGGTTGGCTTTGGTTACTTTCATGGGGCATGTCCCATGTTTGAACTAGTGTAGACTCTCTACACTACTTGTTTTGTTTGGTTGTGAATATATAGAATCACCGGGGTAACCCCTTTACCCAAAAAAAAAACTTCGCCATGGTTACTCACAATGATCAAGCCGTCCCCAACAAACCAGCTCAACCCCCTGCTAGGAAGCCATACAATGGAACTTCACCCTTGTGCAACCAATGTAACCTTCATCATCATACTAGTGTGAAGTGCCGCGAATGCCAAATTTGTGGACTTAAAGGTCATACAGCAAAAGTTTGCCGAGCTGCAGTTGCACCAAATCAAGTTGGCAACAATCCTGCTCAAGCTCGCTATCCACCAGGTTCTTGCTACAATTGTGGCGAGATGGGTCATTTCCGAAGAAATTGCCCAAAGCTTGCTAATGCAAATCCAGCACAGGGATGAGAATCTGACCGACTAGAAGACAACACCCTTTAGAAATAATCACGTCTTATGTATTATTTTCTTTTGTTGTCAAGGTCCATGAAACAGTTGTTATCATTGTTTATAAATAAATCTTTTATATACATTGCAATGTATTTATATGGTTGTATGTATAAAGAACATATCCCTTACAATACCGACAATCAAGGAATCGTATTCCTTGGAAAACAAACTACCCCCCAAAATTTTTCTATTTTATGATCTCTTGCGTTTTCCACGAAATTCCTAAGTACCCGTTTCTTCCAAGGAAATGAAGTACAAGGCGCAAGTTACAACACTAGACGAATACCCAAAGTACCACTATAAATCCTTAATAGGGTACCTAAGGGTATTTCCGTAAATCCAAAAATTGATGTGTTCCTTAATTCGAATATTACGTTTCCTTGAAAACAAAAATCGAATTTTTGGAAGATCTTCCTATCTTTTTAGATAGATCCCAGAGGACATTGAAGTCCATCGACTGGTTTCCACATCCATTTTCAATCGATAACAAGTTAATAGCAAATTAATAATCAAGTTAAACAACTATGTGATTATGTGCTTATGTGTTTCCTTTTATGTTTTTGTGTAATCCAAGTTTTGTTATCCAAATCCTCATAGAATCTTCCATATCTTCGTATAAGGAATTCATAGTAGGATATCCAAAGGTACTATATTAAATCCTCAATGGGCTTTTACGTAATAGTAAAGACCCTTGGATTATATTGTACTATTCCATAATTAGACCCCTTGAGTGGTCTAGTTAAACAGATTGATCCAAAAATCTGGTTAGGAATATCATGTGATGAGATAGCTGAAAGGACTCCTTGGTGGCCTAATTAAAAGGATCATTTGTCGATCTAATTAAAAGGACCTTATCGTAGTCTAGTCACACTCATCACAGGTTTGATTTTTCCTCCCCTTCACATTACAAAACAAATTGTGCGGACTGTGCAAGGAATTGCGTAATTATGGATACATACATAATTATGAAATTCAGTGCACAGAAACCACAGCAAGTTTGGTCGTGTGTCTAGAAATGACTCATTCCGTGCATTTTCATTTCTGAAGAAACTATGGAAAATGACTCATCCCGTTCATTTTCGTTTCTGAAGAAATTATGGAAAATGACTCATCCCGTTCATTTTCGTTTCTGAAGGAATTGTGGAAAATGACTCATTCCGTTCATTTTCATTCCTGAAGAAATTGTGGAAAATGACTCATTCTGTTCATTTTCGTTCCTGAAGAAGTTGTAGAAAATGACTCATTCCGTTCATTTTCGTTCCTGAAGAAATCGTCGAAAATGACTCATTCCGTTCATGTTCATTCCTGAAGAAATCGTGGAAAATGACTCATTCCGTTCATTTTCGTTTCTGAAGAAATTGTGGAAAATGACTCATTCTGTTCATTTTCGTTTCTGAAGAAATGGTGGAAAATGACTCATTCCGTTCATTTTCGTTCATGAAGAAATCGTGGAAAATGACTCATTCCGTTTCTGAAGAAATTGTGGAAAATGACTCATTCTGTTCATTTTCGTTTCTAAAGAAATTGTGGAAAATGACTCATTCCGTTCATTTTCGTTTCAGAAGAAATTGTGGAAAATGACTCATTCCGTTCATTTTCGTTTCAGAATAAATTGTGGAAAATGACTCATTCTGTTCATTTTCGTTTCTGAAGAAATTGTGGAAAATGACTCATTCCGTTCATTTTCGTTTCTGAAGAAATTGTGGAAAATGACTCATTCCGTTCATTTTCGTTTCTGAAGAATGTCCGTTAAGGAAATGTCAGGATTATTCCTTTCATATCTCTGGTGGTTATTTGACACAAAGTCACAGATAGACTCCTACGAATAAATTTCGGGACGAAATTTCCTAAAGTAGGGGAGATTGTGACACCTGTGTCACTTCAACCATCAAAAAAATGCCAAACCAATGAAATATTGTATTTCATACTTGGGATTTGTAAAAATATGTGTATCGTTTGCACATATCAACTCTTGTTCGATTTCAAGCTTTAAATCGCTTTCTGGAGGGTTGTACGCGCTCTGATGCATAGATATAACCAATTTAATGCAACGAACACTCCGGAATAGTGAAATAGGCTTAACATACCTTAAATAACCTTTACATAACTTATAAATAAGTTTTGGATGGTTTGGTATGCCGAAATCAAGTTAAATCGCTTACAGGGACTAAAGTTGACAAACTGCGAAAGTGTGCCAATTTGAACTATAACAGACATTCCGGAACATGACCATAAGTTAAACATACCCTAAATATCCTTTACATAGCTTAGAAATAGGCTTTGAGGGGTTCGGTGTGCTAAAATAAACTTTTGGGTCATTCAGGGACTAAAAGCGTCAAAAAGTGCATAAGTTTGCACTTTCGTGCATAACTTACGTTCTGACTACATCCGGATATCCAAAAATTTATGTAAGCATTATAATATTATTCTTTAGTGTTTGGCTTGTCAAAAATCCATTCGTCGCGCAATTTGGACCGTTTTTACGTTCGTTACGACTCCCGTCGTAATTAACCGAACAACGCAACCGTACGGCCAAACGAACCGACATCCGAGATATTTTTGAGCACATTTTAAGTTCCCTATACTTTAACTTCATTTTAGAGTTTTGAAATGGGGTTAACGGGCCTTAAACGTGTTGGAAATGGCCTTATTACACAACAGGGACCAAAACTGCCAAAAATCAAAGTTTCTGGTCTGCAAGGTCCTTGCGCACCTCAAGGACATGCTTACGGTACGCAAGCAGTCCCCAGACAGCAGAAACTTCAGAAACATTGCATCTGGTCCATTCCACACTTGCACATGGTATTTCTTGAATCTATGGGCTGGTATTAAGTGCACATGATATTACAAAACCATGTGTGCACATGTATGGACAAGATCAAAGCACGGTTAACGAGGAACGATCTTAACGGCTCTATGAACACTATAAATACCCAACCCCATTCATTGCAAAACCCACCAAAATCTGATCTTAGAAGCTCTAAGTTGAAACCATTGTTTCATACCTGAGCTACTCGGATCAAGATTAGCTTTCGGGGACCCTGGGTAAGTGTTCCTTCGTTCTTTTATTGCTTTTTGAGTCCGAAATTCAAACTTTGTTTGACTTTCTGCATTGACCAGTTTATGGTCAATGCGAAGTTCGTTTGAACTTCGCAACGTGAGCGTAATCACGATGGTTATAGTCCCTGGTGACTATGCCTACTGATTACCACGTTGTCTAGGGTCGTAAGGGTAAGCGATCTAATAAATCGCTTATACCTTCGAACCCGACCCATTTGGTCGATCATTAGGATCCGACCAAACACATTAGGTGACCATAGTGTATAGGGAATAACCTTCCGAGGTTATACCTTATGGTCGCTTCGTTTAAGTAGTTGTATGATAGGTAGTTTATATGCCTTAGGTAAACTACCAAAATACCCCTTTGATGCCAAAATTCATTTTAAACATATGTAACATAACCTATGACCTCTAAACTGATTTATCAACAATATTAAACATGTTAAGGCATATTTTACTTGTCATAGGACTAGTTAGGCGGTCCGAACGCGTTTTACGCGAACGACGCGTTAAAGTAGCATAAGCTACCTAAACGGATCGTAATGGGTCGTAAGCACTTAGGATAGTTTTCATTTAGTATGTAGGCTTTGATAAACCATATGACACGAGTCTCCATACTCGTTTGGTTTACGAACCCTCATTCTATCTAATCCTCCAATTTATGTCCGGTTTATTAACATAGTTACCTATATTAGGTGCCGTTTGATATCCGTGATCTCTAGCATTGTTTGGTTGTTACTCAAGGACTACTAAGCAATCTCAAGTGAGTACATAGACCCCTCTTTTACTGTTTTCCAAACGTTTTGGGGTGGAGCACATGTGCCTACTTGTTACTTTCATGCTTTCCATGTTTTCACATCATATACCTGCTATGTTCGTTAGTACATTATAGTACATGATTTCATTGTTTTCATGCTATGTATGCCCATTGTGTGCGTACTTAGTACATTATTTTACATTACATTTCATGCTATGTATGTCCATTGTGTGCATACCTAGTACATTGTTTTACATTACATTTCATGCTATGTATGTCCATTGTGTGCATACTTAGTACATTGTTTTACATTACATTTCATGCTATGTATGTCCATTATGTGCATACTTAGTACATGGTTTTACATTACATTTCATGCTATGTATGTCCATTGTGTGCATACTTAGTACATTGTTTAACATTACATCTTGATGGTTTGGTTTGAGTAAGTGACTTAAGTAACGAGGCGTGTGTAATATGATACAAGCATGGTGGATGTCACACCCCGACCACGTAAAACAACAAAACGTGGCGGAAACATCGGGGAGTGTTGTAACAGAATCATTGTTTCATAACACATGGAAATTGAAATACTGTTTTATTGAATAAATGAGTTACAATGTCTTGATAATCAAAGAAACATAACATAAATAACTAGTCTGCTTCTTTTTATTGTCACTAAGGCCCATGTCCGCCTAAGTGTATCTTGATCAATCCTCTGCTTCATTTCCTGAAACACATGTGAAAATAGGTACGTCAGCATAAAAATGCCGGCGAGTACATAGGTTTTGTGAAAATAAGATTCATGACTTAATTTTAAGAAATTGTTTAATAACAGTCGGTCATGAACCTTGTAATTTGCTTTGTCTTTGAAAAACAATAAGTTCCGATGATACGTATAAATAAGAGAATAATTCATGGTTAAATGGATAACCATGTATAAATGAGTTTGTCTAAGTTAAGTTGTTTGTAAAACAATGTATTGTGAAAAGTATGTTATTTGTATAAAATGTTATATGTCATAAACTGAAATGATTCAAATAATGCTACGATATGTAATACCATACAAACACTTATATATAGGAAGTACCAGCGGCGTATCCACCATGCTTGTATCATATTACACACGCCTCGTTAATTAATCACTTACTCAAAACAAACCAACAATGCAATAAGTCTATGTTTAAACCAATAGTCAAAAGTCCTTGTATAAACCGTGTCAAATGTTTATAGTCCAAAATTAGTCAAGTAATGTGTAACCAAAATGATATGTATGGTAAGTAAAATAAGACTACTTAAACCATAAGTAAAAAAAAAATGTACAAAAACAAAGTATTGAAGTAAAACTTGGTTTAAATCAAAGCTATGTTTTGTGTAGTATATGCATGCTATACTGATATAAACATTTATGTGGTATTGTGAAAATTCATACATCCAAGCCTTGCGACAGTCGGATAACTATGTAAAAATGAGTTATCAAAAGATTATGTATTCGGATTCGGTCATTCCTTACGTCCAAACAAAACCCGAGATTTCAGGAATGGGATTTGTCAAGTCCTATGGTACCACTACTTACTCCCGAGCGGCGTAGCAAATGTTAATGAACGTAATAAAGACCCGTTTGTGCAAACCAAATGTTATAGCAGTTGTATACATGTCATATGAAAACAATGTACTAAGTATGCTAAGTTAACATACAAAGCAGAAAAGTCTTGTAAATCAATGTGCTAGCATGCTATCAATCAACATACATAGCAGAAATGTAATGTAAAACAATGTACTAAGTATGCACACAATGGACATACATAGCATGAAATGTCATGAAATCATGTACTATAAATGTACTAACAAACATAGCAAGTATATGATGTGAAAACAGGAAAGCATGAAAGTAACAAGTAGGCACATGTGTTCCACCCCAAAACAGTTTGAAAACAGTAAAAGAGGGGTTTATGTACTCACTTGAGATTGCTCAGAAGTCCTAGGATAACCACCAAGCAATGCTAGAGATCACGGAATCAAACGGCGCCTAATATAGGTAACTATGTTAATAAACCGGACCTAAATCGGAAGATCTGATAGAATGAGGTTTCGTAAACCAAACGAGTGTAGAGACTCGTGTCATATGGTTTAACAAAGCCTACATACTAAATGAAACCTAACCTAAGTGCTTTCGACCCATCGCGACCCATTAAGGTAGCTTATGCTACTTTAACGCGTCGTGCGCGTGAAACGCGTTCGGAACGTCTAACTAGTCCTATGACAAGTGTTATATGCCTTAAACATGTTACATAATCAGTTATGTGACAAAATTTTAGGTTACATATGCTTAATTATCAATTACACATGAAAAGGGTATTCTGGTAATTTACCTAAGGTATATAAACTACCTATCATACAACTATTCAAACGATGTGACCATAGGGTATAACCTCGGAAGGTTATTCCCTATATACTATGGTCACCTAATGTGTTTGGTCGGATCCTAATGATCGACCAAATGGGTCGGGTTCGAAGGTATAAGCGATTTATTAGATCGCTTACCCTTACGACCCTAGACAAGCACAAAACTAAAAGTGACGAGTTAAGCATGTTAAAACATGCTTAACTAAGTTTAAAAACAAGTTTGGTATCAAAACAAACGGTTTTGATACCTAAGAGTAGTTTGGTTACAAAATACACACGAATGCGCATTTTGACCGAAACTACGGCTCGTCACTGAGCCTAGACAACGTGGTAATCAGTAGGCATAGTCACAAGGGACTATAACCATCGTGATTACGCTCACGTTGCGAAGTTCAAACGAACTTCGCATTGACCATAAACTGGTCAATGCAGAAAGTCAAACAAAGTTTGACTTTCGGACTCGAAAAGCAATAAAAGAACGAAGGAACACTTACAAAGGGTCCCCGAATGCTAATCTCGATCCAAGTAACTCAGGTATGAAATAATGGTTTCAACTTAGAGCTTCTAAGATCAAAATTCTTGTGGGTTTTGCAATTGAAGGTATGGGGTATATATAGGATTTGTAGAGCCGTTAAGATCGTTCCTCGTTAACCGTGCTTTGATCTCAACCATACACATCAAGATAGTGGTTTTCTAAAACCATTTGAGCCCACGGTATTGCCAAAACCATATGCGAAAGTGAAAATGGACCAAATACAATGTTTCTACCCAGGTTAGGCAGTCGCGTAGCGCCACTGCCTAGGCATGAGGTGCTCGCGCTACGCCACTGCCTAAGAGTTTCAGCAAAGTTTCAAAAATGGCAGAAATGGTCCCTGCAGCCCGTTTAAGCTATTTTCGATGCGTTTGAACCCCGTTAACCTCATTTCAAGGCTCTAAAATGAATTTAAAGTATAGGGAACTCAAAAAATGCTCAAAAATATCTAGGATGTCGGTTCGTTTGGTCGTATGATCGCGATGTTCGCTTAATTACGACGGAATGCGCATAAGCGCGAAAAACGATCCAAATTGCGCGACGAATGGATTTTTCTCATGCCAAACACTAAAATAAAATATTTTAGTGCTTACATAAATTTTTGGATGTCCAGATGTATTCAGAACGTAAGTTATGCGCGAAAATGCAAACTTGTGCACTTTTTGACACTTTTAGTCCCTGAATGAGCCAAAAGTTTATTTTAGCACACCGAACCCCTCAAAGCCTATTTCTAAGCTATATAAAGGATATTTAAGGTGTGTTTAACTTATGGTCATGTTCCGGAATGTCTGTTACAGTTCAAATTGGCATACTTTCGCAGTTTGTCAAATTTAGTCCCTGTAAGCGAATTAACTTATTTTTGCCATACCAAGGCCTTCGAAACTTATTTCTAAGTTATGTAAAGGTTATTTAAGGTATCTTAAGCCTATTTCACTATTCCGGAGTGTTCGTTGCATTAAACTGGTTATATTTACGCATCAGTGCGCGTATAACCTTCCAGAAAGCGATTTAGAGTTTGGAATCGAACAAGAGTTGATATGTGCAAAAGATACACATATTTATACAAATCCCAAGTATGAAATACAATATTTCATTGGTTTGGTATTTGTTTGATGGTCGCAGTGACCCAGGTGTCACAGTCTCCCCTACTTTAGGAAATTTCGTCCCGAAATTTAATCAGAGGAAACTTGTGAGAGCTTGAAAACATGAAGTTGAAAAGATCGAACAACATTGGTTAGGGTTCTGAACTTCTAGTAACCTTAATAACATTATGCTTGCAATGTAAGAGGGACACTTATATACAAGTATATGAAGCGCCTTTGGTGCGTCCACCGTACCTCCATTATATCGTTCTCATTTTGTTATTGTTGTCACTATCGGTTCTTACACATAATAAATCTTACTGGGTTTCTGTGCACTAAATTTCATAATTATGTACGCGTCCATAATTAGACAATTCCTTGCACAGTTCACACAGTCTATTTTATAATGTGTAAGGTAAAACCAAATGAACAATCCTGTGATGAGTGTGACTAGACCGCCATAGAGTCCTTTTAATTAAATCATTAAATGATCTAAATAGACTATCAAGGAGCCTGTTCAGCTACATCACTAGATGTCGTCTTTTAACCAAATTGTGAATCAATCTTTTTGACTAGACCACTAAAGGGTTTCTTATGAATCATGGAGTGGTACTATATAATCCAAAGGTCTTAACTATTACATAGAAGCCCATTAAGGATTTAAGGTAGTACCTTTTTGAATATCCTACTATGAATCCCTCATATTAAGATATGAAAGATTTTACGAGGATTTGGATAACGAGTATCCAGAGTATACAAAAAAAAACACAAAATGCATAAAAGAAAACATAAGATGAATAAACACATAGTCACATAACCACAAAATTGTTTGTTAATTTGTCTTGTTAATTGCGTACATGCATTTAAAGCATACTAGGAATCCATTTCGTGGATTTCATTTGGTACTTTAAACGTTATCAAGAATCTAACTATAAAGATAGAAAGATTCAAAAAGAAAATTCGATTTCGATTATTAGGAACCGAAATGTTCGAATTAAGGTACATAAGGAATCCAATTAAGGACTCTGATTTGAATGATGATCATCCACAAGGGTCTAAATGTGAAGATAAAAAGATCCCATATGGATTTTAGAAGTTGAAGATGTTTTGAAACCTTGCACTGGACGTGCTTATGTCAAACATGAAGTAAAAATGCTTATGAAGTTGAGATGCTAGATATGCCAAGGCAACATATGAAGCAGAATTTGAAGGTTAAGTAAATGGATGAGGAAAATACATTTGGAAAACTATGCATGGGGTCCTAAAAATGTTTTTGAAACCTTATATATAATACTTTTGAAATCATAAAGTAGGTTTTTAGATAAGTATATTTATAAAAATGTTTTAAAATCATGCGAAATGAAATTTTTTTGAAATTATGTATAAGGTTTTTGGAAAACATGAATGATGCTTTTGAAATCATGCACTTGATAAGAAAATATACTGTGTTAATATTGTTTTCAGACTATATGAAATATTCTGAAATTATGAAAGTTGTTTTTTTTTAACATAACCAATGTTTTTGAAATAACATAGACAATGCATTTGAAAAAAATTGTTTTCAAACTATATGAAATGTTTTGAGATCATGAAGATTGTTTTTGAAATACTTGTACTGTGTATGTTGAAAAAAAATCAAAACGTAATGGGTATGAGATTTGAAACTACCCTTAGTTATCTAACCAAGGATTTAATGGCACAGATGTGTAACAAGCACGATTACTCATAATTTCACTTTATTTCATGTACTTCGTTCCTTAGAATGAAACGAGTACTTAAAATTTTTTAGGGAATCATGAGCGATCATTTTGAAA
This sequence comes from Helianthus tuberosus, assembly GCA_030545235.1. Lineage (NCBI taxonomy): Eukaryota > Viridiplantae > Streptophyta > Magnoliopsida > Asterales > Asteraceae > Helianthus > Helianthus tuberosus. The sequence goes on along the minus strand of CM060429.1, from coordinate 43,599,489 downwards.
GAGAGAAATCACAAGAGTAGTTTGCAAGGTACATAGTTTCTTGATGTAGGTATCATAGGAAAAGTCATACACACATGTAACTACACTTGTATATCAGAATTGTGAACAATAATTTATTTATAAACAAAACAGATTGTTTCACATTACAAGAAAACAGGAGAATAAAAGCATAAGACAGCAACATCTTCTAGTCAGCCAACTGCTCATCCGTGGGTTGGATTTGCATTAGCAAGCTTTGGGCAGTTGTTCCTGAAATGGCTCGTCTCGCCGTAGTTGTAGTAAGTACCAGACGGGAAACGAGCTTGAGTAGGGTTGACTTGGAGTTGGGTAGCAACAAGGTTTATAGCAGCTTTGTTTTGGATAGCAAAGCGGCATGTGTTAACCAAATGTCCCCTCCGTCCACAGTAGGTACATTTGGAGCAGGGTATGAGGTTTGAATGATGACGGTTGCATCGTTTGCACAAAGGGGCAGTTCCTATGTATGGCTTCCTAGCTGGTGGCCTTGCCACATGGCTAGGTCCCGCTTGATTAGGTGTAACCACTGCGGGTTTCCTTGAAGCCTTACGCTTCCTTGATTTTGGTGCTGGCTTGACTTCTGCTTCCTTTGGTGGCTCTTGAGTGGCTTCATTGTCGAGACGAGAGGCTTCATTGTTGAGACGAGCCATGGCAATGCCTCAATCCACAGTCTTCTGAATCACTTCACCTATTTGCTGGGCAAATTTGGCTGTTCGCTCGGACATTTGACCAGTGCTGAGAGGAATAGACATTCTAGAAGAAAATGAAAGACATAGGAAGAAACGAGTGAAAGGTTATTGGATAATCAATACAGAATGGTAACGAATGAAAATTGTGATCATTTGTTTGTTACCTAAGGCAAACAAATGAGATGGTGACAAATCAAAGTAAATGGGTCCAAAATAATGTATCGCGAAGACATGCTCGCCTATAAGTGAACACTCATCCCAAGAATTCCCAGGTAAGCACAACTGGTCTCGCGTCTGATGAGATGTATACGAAGTGCTTGCCTAGACAGAAAACCCAGAATACAGGCATTCACCCTTCCAGTTTGCACGTGTTCACATTATTTAAAACCCAAAACCTTGACGAGGTTTTGAAAAATCAGAGGGGTTCAAAACCATATAATAGAGAGTTCAAAACCTTACAATAGAGGGCTCAAAACCTAGTAATCAATCATCCTAGAACAGATGATTAGTTTTCCAAGCGGTTTTGAAATTTATGTTCTTGTTGTGGTCGTCGCCTAAGGATAGGTGACGGTATTGTTTTATGACTAAATACAAGTAAACTCGCGTTAGGGTCCTAAGAAGGTTATAGACTAGGTCAAAGCATTACTAATAACCTAACTCCCTATAACCATTGGCTCTGATACCAACTTTTCTGTCACACCCCGACCACGTAAAACAACAAAACGTGGCGGAAACATCGGGGAGTGTTGTAACAGAATCATTGTTTCATAACACATGGAAATTGAAATACTGTTTTATTGAATAAATGAGTTACAATGTCTTGATAATCAAAGAAACATAACATAAATAACTAGTCTGCATCTTTTTATTGTCACTAAGGCCCATGTCCGCCTAAGTGTATCTTGATCAATCCTATGCTTCATTTCCTGAAACACATGTGAAAATAGGTACGTCAGCATAAAAATGCCGGCGAGTACATAGGTTTTGTGAAAATAAGATTCATGACTTAATTTTAAGAAATTGTTTAATAACAGTCGGTCATGAACCTTGTAATTTGCTTTGTCTTTGTAAATCATTTGAAAAACAATAAGTTCCGATGATACGTATAAATAAGAGAATAATTCATGGTTAAATGGATAACCATGTATAAATGAGTTTGTCTAAGTTAAGTTGTTTGTAAAACAATGTATTGTGAAAAGTATGTTATTTGTATAAAATGTTATATGTCATAAACTGAAATGATTCAAATAACGCTACGATATGTAATACCATACAAACACTTATATATAGGAAGTACCAGCGGCGTATCCACCATGCTTGTATCATATTACACACGCCTCGTTAATTAATCACTTACTCAAAACAAACCAACAATGTAATAAGTCTATGTTTAAACCAATAGTCAAAAGTCCTTGTATAAACCGTGTCAAATGTTTATAGTCCAAAATTAGTCAAGTAATGTGTAACCAAAATGATATGTATGGTAAGTAAAATAAGACTACTTAAACCATAAGTAAAAAAAATGTACAAAAACAAAGTATTGAAGTAAAACTTGGTTTAAATCAAAGCTATGTTTTGTGTAGTATATGCATGCTATACTGATATAAACATTTATGTGGTATTGTGAAAATTCATACATCCAAGCCTTGCGACAGTCGGATAACTATGTAAAAATGAGTTATCAAAAGAATATGTATTCGGATTCGGTCATTCCTTACGTCCAAACAAAACCCGAGATTTCAGGAATGGGATTTGTCAAGTCCAATGGTACCACTACTTACTCCCGAGCGGCGTAGCAAATGTTAATGAACGTAATAAAGACCCGTTTGTGCAAACCAAATGTTATAGCAGTTGTATACATGTCATATGAAAACAATGTACTAAGTATGCTAAGTTAACATACAAAGCAGAAAAGTCTTGTAAATCAATGTGCTAGCATGCTATCAGTCAACATACATAGCAGAAATGTAATGTAAAACAATGTACTAAGTATGCACACAATGGACATACATAGCATGAAATGTCATGAAATCATGTACTATAAATGTACTAACAAACATAGCAAGTATATGATGTGAAAACAGGAAAGCATGAAAGTAACAAGTAGGCACATGTGTTCCACCCCAAAACAGTTTGAAAACAGTAAAAGAGGGGTTTATGTACTCACTTGAGATTTCTCAGAAGTCCTAGGATAACCACCAAGCAATGCTAGAGATCACGGAATCAAACGACACCTAATATAGGTAACTATGTTAATAAACCGGACCTTAATCGGAAGATCTGATAGAATGAGGTTTCGTAAACCAAACGAGTGTAGAGACTCGTGTCATATGGTTTAACAAAGCCTACATACTAAATGAAACCTAACCTAAGTTCTTTCGACCCATCGCGACCCATTAAGGTAGCTTATGCTACTTTAACGCGTCGTGCGCGTGAAACGCGTTCGGAACGTCTAACTAGTCCTATGACAAGTGTTATATGCCTTAAACATGTTACATAATCAGTTATGTGACAAAATTTTAGGTTACATATGCTTAATTATCAATTACACATGAAAAGGGTATTCTGGTAATTTACCTAAGGCATATAAACTACCTATCATACAACTATTCAAACGATGTGACCATAGGGTATAACCTCGGAAGGTTATTCCCTATATACTATGGTCACCTAATGTGTTTGGTCGGATCCTAATGATCGACCAAATGGGTCGGGTTCGAAGGTATAAGCGATTTATTAGATCGCTTACCCTTACGACCCTAGACAAGCACAAAACTAAAAGTGACGAGTTAAGCATGTTAAAACATGCTTAACTAAGTTTGAAAACAAGTTTGGTATCAAAACAAATGGTTTTGATACCTAAGAGTAGTTTGGTTACAAAATACACACGAATGCGCATTTTGACCGAAACTACGGCTCGTCACTGAGCCTAGACAACGTGGTAATCAGTAGGCATAGTCACAAGGGACTATAACCATCGTGATTACGCTCACGTTGCGAAGTTCAAACGAACTTCGCATTGACCATAAACTGGTCAATGCAGAAAGTCAAACAAAGTTTGACTTTCGGACTCGAAAAGCAATAAAAGAACGAAGGAACACTTACAAAGGGTCCCCGAATGCTAATCTCGATCCAAGTAACTCAGGTATGAAACAATGGTTTCAACTTAGAGCTTCTAAGATCAAAATTCTTGTGGGTTTTGCAATTGAAGGTATGGGGTATATATAGGATTTGTAGAGCCGTTAAGATCGTTCCTCGTTAACCGTGCTTTGATCTCAACCATACACATCAAGATAGTGGTTTTCTAAAACCATTTGAGCCCACGGTATTGCCAAAACCATGTGCGAAAGTGAAAATGGACCAAATACAATGTTTCTGCCCAGGTTAGGCAGTCGCGTAGCGCCACTGCCTAGGCATGAGGTGCTCGCGCTACGCCAATGCCTACCAGTTTCAGCAAAGTTTCAAAAATGGCAGAAATGGTCCCTGCAACCCGTTTAAGCTATTTTCGATGCGTTTGAACCCCGTTAACCTCATTTCAAGGCTCTAAAATGAAGTTAAAGTATAGGGAACTCAAAACATGCTCAAAAATATCTAGGATGTCGGTTCGTTTGGTCGTATGATCGCGATGTTCGCTTAATTACGACGGAATGCGCATAAGCGCGAAAAACGATCCAAATGGCGCGACGAATGGATTTTTCTCATGCCAAACACTAAAATAAAAAATTTTAGTGCTTACATAAATTTTTGGATGTCCGGATGTATTCTGAACGTAAGTTATGCGCGAAAATGCAAACTTGTGCACTTTTTGACACTTTTAGTCCCTGAATGAGCCAAAAGTTTATTTTAGCACACCGAACCCCTCAAAGCCTATTTCTAAGCTATATAAAGGATATTTAATGTGTGTTTAACTTATGGTCATGTTCCGGAATGTCTGTTACAGTTCAAATTGGCATACTTTCGCAGTTTGTCAAATTTAGTCCCTGTAAGCGAATTAACTTATTTTTGCCATACCAAAGCCTTCGAAACTTATTTCTAAGTTATGTAAAGGTTATTTAAGGTATGTTAAGCCTATTTCACTATTCCGGAGTATTCGTTGCATTAAACTGGTTACATTTACGCATCAGTGCGCGTATAACCTTCCAGAAAGCGATTTAGAGTTTGGAATCGAACAAGAGTTGATATGTGCAAAAGATACACATATTTATACAAATCCCAAGTATGAAATACAATATTTCATTGGTTTGGTATTTGTTTGATGGTCGCAGTGACCCAGGTGTCACAGTGGATACGCCGCTGGTACTTCCTATATATAAGTGTTTGTATGGTATTACATATCGTAGCGTTATTTGAATCATTTCAATTTGAGACATATAACATTTTATACAAATAACATACTTTTCACAAGACATTGTTTTACAAACATCTTATCTTATACAAACTCATTCTACATGGTTATTCATTTAACCATACATTATTCTCTTATTTATACATATAATCTGAACTTATTGTTTTTCAAACGATTTACAAAACAAAACAATTTACAAGGTTCATGACTAAACTTTATTAAATAACTCTTTCTAAACTTACAAGTCATGAATCCTATTTTCACAAAACCTATGTATCTCACAGGCATTTTTATGCGGACGTACCTATTTTCACATGTGTTTTCAGGTGATGATGCATAGGACTTATCAAGAAATACTTAGGCGGACCTGTGCCTTAGTGACTTAAAACGAGACAAGAACTAGTTAATTTATGTTATGTACTCTTTGTTTCTTGTTTAAAACAATGTAAACTCTCATGTTTGATTAATAAAACGAAACTTTAATTGCCATGGATTTGAAACGATTAATTCTGTTACAACACTCCCCGACGTTTCCGCCACGTTTCGTTGTCTCACGTGGTCGGGGTGTGACAAGCAGCAGCTGCTAGCCGATACATATTCGGCTTCACATGTGGATAAAGCGACAGAGGTCTGCTTCTTGCATTGCCAGGTGACCAAACGTGGTCCGAAAAACTGGCACCCCGCTGTTGTTGATTTAGCGTTCACTTTGCAGCATCCGAAATCAGGATCAGAATATCCTTCGAGCGTGAAATCGCCTACTTTTGGATACCACAACCCCAGAGATGGAGTTCCTTTCAGGTAGCGTAGAATCCTTTTCACGATAACCATATGCGAGGCTCTAGGATTTGACTGAAATCGAGCTGCGAGGCAGGTTGGATACATAATATCCGGTCTTGATGCCGTCAAGTACATTAACGAACCTATCATGGAGCGATACAACGTTTCATTTACCTTTTCTCCGGTGAGATCAGGGTTTATCCCATGATTCGTTGCTAATGGGGTGGACATAGGTGACATTCCGAATTTCTCCAGAACATCATGAACGTATTTCGTTTGATGTATGAACGTTCCCTTGGGAAGTTGATCAACTTGAAGCCCCAAGAAGAACTTCATCTCACCCATTGACGACATTTCAAACTTCTACTTCATAACTTTTTTCAAAATCTTTGCAGAGTTGTTCAGTTGTAGACCCGAAAATTATGTCGTCCACGTAAATTTGAACTATCAGGAGATGCCCGTCGACTTCTTTTGTGAACAGAGTGGCGTCTATCTTTCCTCGGATGAAGTGGTTGGCTATCAGATGTTGAGACAAGGTCTCATACCAGGCTCTCGGGGCCTGATGTAAGCCGTATAATGCCTTATCCAGGAGATAAACTTTATCTTTGTGAATTGGATCGGTAAAGCCCGGTGGCTGTCCGACATATACCTCCTCTTTCACTTTGCCATAGAGAAACGCCGACTTTACATCTAGCTGAAAAACTTTAAATCCTTTCCATGAAGCAAAAGCTAGGAAGATTCTGATCGCTTCAAGTCTAGCAACTGGAGCATACACTTCAGTGAAATCTATACCCTCCTGCTGACTGAAACCTTGGACTACGAGTCGAGCTTTGTTACGAACAACAACTCCTCTATCATCCCTCTTACATTTAAACACCCATTTGGTGTTGATCTTCCGATGACCATCAGGGAAATCCACTAACTTCCACACCCCTAACTTCTCGAATTGGCTCAGTTCCTCCTGCATCGCATTGACCCAAGAGTCTTCAGTAAGCGCCTCTTTGTAAGTCCTTGGCTCAATCTACGAGATAAAACAACTTAATGAGAAATCAGTTTGTAAAGGAGCAACTTTTGTAGAGAAACATGTAAGCCCTTGATCAAGTTGTCTTCGAGTGCGGACGCCTGACTGCAGTTCTCCGATTATCAACTCCTCTGGATGATATGAGAGAGTTCTTGGCATCACCTCGCCTGAGACATCTACCTCACCTTCCAAATTTGTGACATTTTGATTTGCATCTTGTTCATCGACTGGAATAGTTTGATTTAAAGTCTGAATTTGTTCCCCCTCAGAATCTGAATCACTGTGATCGAAAACTGGCATGTTCTCAGATTCTTGAATATCATTCTGTGCCGTCTGATTATCTTGGGTAACTTCATTTTGTTGGATATCATCATGTTCTCCAGCATTGCTTGGACCTGCTTCATCGTCGTTAGAAGCTTGTCGTTTGCGATAAGTTTCTGCTGGGAACCTTTCTTCTGGATCTTCATACTCTCTTAGAATATCTAGTTCATCAAAGAAATCTGGTTCTTCTTCAATGTTAAATGAACTCCACAAAGTATCGTAATTAAATCGCCATGAGTCACCAGGTTTCTGCAGCGGCATCGTATAACCTTGACATTCAACATTGTTCTGCAGCGACATCGTATAACCTTGACATTCAACATTGTATGCCTCAATGATTTGCTTCAAGCTAGGAATAAAAACATGCTTCAATGGGCTTGCATAACCCACGAATATTCCTTCAACACCTCTTTGACCAAATTTACCCTGAAAATCTAGAATTGTGCAGGGAGACCCAAACGGTTCAAGATATTCTAGATTTGGCTTGCGGTTGTTTATTAGCTCGAAACATGTCTTGTTGAATTTCTTCACTGTAAGAACCCGGTTAAGAGTATAGCATGCGGCTGCAACTGCTTCTGCCCAAAAGTTGATAGGAAGTTTAGAATCGGCAAGCATCGTCCTGGCTGTTTCGATTAGTGTCCTGTTCTTTCTTTCAGCTACTCCATTCTGCTGTGGAGTGTAAGGAGCACTAAATTCATGCAATATTCCTTTCTCATCACAATATTCTTCCATCTTGTTGTTCTTAAACTCAGTACCATTATCACTTCTGATTCTTCTGATACGCCTTTGGTACAGGTTTTCAATTTTTCTGAACAACGCCATTAAACTTTCAAACGTCTCATCTTTAGACTTCAAAAATGATACCCACGAAAATCTGGAATAATCATCAGTAACCACAAGACAGTAGAGATCCCCTGTAATACTTTTGACGTTTACTGGTCCAAACAAATCCATATGAAGTCTCTCTAATGGTCTGGAAACTGAATTGACTTTCTTTTGAGGATGTGATTTCTTCTTTTGCTTGCCTTTGATGCAACTAATACACTCCCCTTCCAGATGAAAACCTTTGATGTGAACACCCAGAACTAAATCAATATGCACCAAGTGATTCATTTTTCGTAGGTGAATGTGGCCCATCTTGCGATGCCACAACTGTGATTCTTTCTCCGTTGCTCTGGACACAAAACAATCAGCCTGACCCGTTGTTGTAGTTGCTACACTCATGTCTAATACATACAGGTCATTGACTCTTGGTGCCCTCATGATAATCCATTCTTCAGGGATAACAAATCCTGGTTTTAAAATCAAACATTCTTTGTCTGTGAAGTGAGTGGTATACATCCTGTCACAAATCTGCGAGATACTTTGCAGATTATTCTCTAGCTCAGCAATGTAGTTAACTCTTTCAAACGGACGATGTATCTAAGACATTAAAATCATATCTCGAAGCAGTTGAAATTTGTGTGAAAACTTAAGAGGACAAATAAACTGACAATCTATGTGAATCGTTTAGAACTTAAAATGATTAAAGCTTAACGGTGCTAGTGATTGGTCTCATAAACTGATATGATCTTCTTACACAAACTCACAAAAATATTGTTTGTATATATTTCTTTACTGCATTTCTTTAAACTCAAAATCCAAAAAGATTTTAGTGTGTTTTAGCATAAAGTTTTGAAAAATTCAAAAAGATTTTCGACAACTGATGTTGGAGAGTTGATTTTCAAAATTCCAAGTGCTAAACTTGATGAACTAGAGGGTTGGGAGAATATGTTGAAAAATTTGAATGTTATATACAAATGTTTTGAAAGATTGCATGATTTGTTAATCAAGATCATTCACTTGAACTTGATGTAACTATACAGATTGATGTATGAATGATTTCTACCAAGTAAGTTTCTTAAATATAAGTGTTATAAATTTGTGAAACTTATGTTATGGGTAGAGGATTTGCAGGTTAATCAGGTTTCAAATCCTGAGCATATGCAGAATAGAGCCAGGAATTGATCCTGAATTTGTGAACTTGTGAAAGCCAGACTACGATCCCGACAGCCGAGTCTAAGGGGGAGTCTGAAGACGAGCTCAACGCAAGAGGAAGCGTGGATTCAAAAAGCCAGGAAACTATCCTGAAGGAGCTTGTATACGGAAAGCCAGGTGTCGATCCCAAAGCACGGAAGCTTGACGAAAGGGGGAGCCTGAAGAAAGAGTTTGCTGAAAGGGGGAGCTGAGGCTCAAGACAGATCCACCGGGATTCTGTTCGAGAAAGAGGGAATCTGTGTTTGCTGAAGACGTCAAACTTTCAAGAAGACTCAAGAAAGAGAGAAAAAGAAAAGTCGCTACGAGTTTGACTACGAATTGACTGCGGCAATATCCAAGGGGGAGTTTGTTGGTGCATTTATGTCTATCGCCTCCGTCAATTTCGTTCGTAGCAGAAACAGAAGAAGTTTAGTGCTTTTATTGTAATATCTTTATAGAAAAGGCAAGGTGGCATATTTGTAAATAAGGAGAACCTCCTTATTCCTTGGCCTATAAATAGATCTCTTAGGGTTAGAGATTAAGACTTTTGCTCATTTTGGGAATTAGAGAGCTAATCTTAGAGAGAGAAAGTCTAGAGAGAGAAAGTTCTCTACGTGATTCTCGGTGCATGTACTCGTCATATTAATTCAATAAAATCACAGTTATTGTACGTTCTCGTGTGTTCGGTCACGTTCGTGTACGGATTCCGCACGTCACACGTTCATTACGCAATCGTTTGGTGTCAAAACCGGTCCTACAATCCTCTGATGTAGTTGCGAATTTCCAGCTGATTAGAGTGAATTAGGAGTGAAATGGAGGTGTTTGCAAAGTGATTTAGGCTTGGATTAGTTTGGTATTTATAAGGGTTGGATTAGATTAGGTTTTGGTGAGTTATTAAATGCTAAAAGTGGGTTTAAAATAAAAAAAAAAACACACTAAATCCCGCTCAAAACGCGTCTGACATGATTCAGCGATTTGGGCCATGGTGGCGGGTCCAAGACACAGACCTGGGCCGGGTTGCGGGCCGCCAGGCATTAACAAAGCGAGTTTATAAATAAAATGGGGGCCGGGTTATGTTCGATGAGAAGCCGCAGCTCGTCTGGTTAGTGTGCGCGTGTTTGGGGGTGTCGACCCAGGTTCGAAACCCGACGTTTGCATCCTTTTTATTATTATTTTTTTTCGTTTCAAACACCACCCTATACTTTCAATGTGTCACACCATGGTCCCCTAACTTTAACTAACCCGGTTATGATAATAATAACCTTATACTTAAACTAACTAACCTAGTTATAAAATCTTTAACCATTTAGTTTAAACAATTGATTAAGTAATTTAACTAGGTTATTTCTTAACCTTAAAATCTAACGGGACTAACTGGATTATTAGAAAAATAAACTTTTAATTAACAAAATTAACTAAATAACCATATTTTATGAGCAAATTTAAATTAGGAAAAATTCATTAAACGGTTATTCATTTTACGAGACTTCCACTCTCATCATTAATTAGTTTAACAAGCATCAAGTGTTGGTAAATAACGAATCAAGAATCCTTGAACAATATTTCGTTCAAAGGACGCATTATTCACAAGTTTCACGTCTTTGCAAGATTAGCACAAGGTTTCCAAGAATTACGAATATACATTGATTGTTTCATGAAATTGAATGTATGAGCATGTATAAAGTATGTATAACATGTATTTAATAAAATGCGAGTTTCATTTATGAACCAAGTCTGGGATTTTACAACGATTGTAAAGAAAGAACGATTACAAGAACACAAGACTTCCAAAAATAGAAACACGAACAAGACTTGCTATAAATGGAAAGTACAAATAAGCAGGGCGTTATAGTAACTTTTGTGACTGATACGGCGAAGCCATGTCGTATTTCATGGTGATTTGTAACTGTTAAACAATCAATTAAATCAGTAAATTGATAAGTAATCTTGATAATTATAACTATTAAACATGAATTTCGTGCATGTTGATTAGGTAATCAAATTAGGACCTTTGCTATTGGACAAAACGATCCTACAAGTAGTATCAGAGCTCAGGATGCCTGATTTGAAGACAATTGTTCAAGATTCAGCCTAGAAGACTTCTTATTAAAACGAATCCACGGACAAAATGAATTGATCTACTCATTCTTCTTATTTTTCAGTTTTTAAAGCGAATCCACGGACAAAATGAACTGATTTTCAAGTATAACATGTAAAAACATGTTTAGATAAACCCTTGAAAAAACCAGAGCTAAAAACAACTGATTTCATATCCAAAATTGCAAAAAATGTCAAATTGGGAACATACTTTCACATGAACATAATATTACCTTCGCAAGAAGATAATACTATCTTCGCACTAAGATAAATTTGTTAAGGTTTAGAAAAGCATTACCTTCGCACGAAGATAAATCAAGTTTTGCAATTTTTTACTTCATTCGAACAAAAATCTTAATCGTTTCATTGTTTAACTTTGTTTCAGACAATTTTTCCGACAAGATGGAAAACAAATTCTATAATGCATTCGCTACATCAAGTGTTAATGTTTCAGCCACCGCCGCATAAAACCTTAATTTAGAAAACGAAATGAAGACGGTGATCAAACCCCCGAAGTTGATGAATCTAGAAGATTACGAGTGAATGGTTTGTTAATTGGGTTCAATCGAATCATTTTACTTGCTGGTTTGCATAGAAGAAAAATACATTACACCAGAGGGTGAAAATGGTTTGGAAAAAACATTGTCTCAGTTCTAAACAGCTGAGAAAGAGAAATTCGTCAATGAGAAGAAAATGATGAATATACTACAACAATCAATCAAAGAAGATATTTTAGCATTGTTGCAACATGATGACAATGCACAATGATTATGGAATGCGTTAAGATTGAAGTTCCAAGGAAGCTCGCAAATGATGAAAAGCAAAAAGGCACTACTTAGAAAAGAGTTCGAAATTTTCAATCTATTGAAAGGCGAGAATATGAAACAGTTGATCAAGCGTTACTGTCACTTGGTTGTTTAAATGAAGAGGTTAGGAATTCAGAAAACTAACGAGGAGTTAGTTGACAAGCCGGCAGATGCTTTGCCAGAAGGAGAATGGACTATGTATTTGACTATTCTGAAGAATGGTGCTAATTATAGTGGTTTCACCTATAAAAATTCATAGAAAGGCTTGAAGGTTATGAGCTGGAAATGTAGAAAATGGCTAAGTCTTAAGGTGCTCATATACAACAGGATGTGAAATTGTATTTTAAAGGCAGTTCTGTTGCTAATCAAAATCCAAAAGTACAAACCGCATTTAGTGCTAATATTTCTGCAAGTCCATCTTCTAATCAATCCAGTTTCCCATCATATCCTAGCTTTTAACCGAACTCACCCCAAACCCCGCAATCTTCAAAGAATTCTAACAATTTCCAAAACAACCAATCAAGCCAATCTAATTCAAACCAGAGGATCTTACAGTGCAATATTGCTGTAAATCTCGAAAATGCCCAAGACTTCAACGAACACATTGCCAAGCCGCATATGGCATTGCTCGCTTCTGTTCTTGAATCTTATGAAAGCCTGGTTGCTGGGAAGATCGGAAATCCAAATATGACGAAAGAGGACTACGATTAGATTGACAAGAAGATATAGAATTGATTAACAATAAATGGTGCATGGCTTCTATAGTCCGAAGAGCACAGAGGTTTATGGAGATAACAGGAAGAAATAGTTTGGGAGGTTTGGATGGCAAGCTTGGTTTTGATAAGTCAAAGGTTACTTGTTTCAGATGCCGAGAGAGAAGACATTTCGGCCGTCCCCACCACAAATGAATTCAAGAATGGTACAAATTGAAGATGGTTCATCTAAGACAAAAGATAAAGCTTTAGTGGTCGCTCAGGAAGATGAAGGATTTAACTGGAACAAGTACATCTCAAAAAAAGAATGCCTTGCATTACTAGCCGAGATAATTGAAGATCCGGAACCTGAAACAGAAGAATGTTTAGAAGTGATCTTTGAGGAAGCTGTACTTCAAGGAAACTATCATGAGCAGTGTTCCAAAGAAGAAAATTTGTTACATAGTGCTTTTAAACATTTGATTCCACCTAACATGTTTCCAACTTTTGCAGGTTATTTCGATTCAAGCTATCAAGCACATTCAGTAGAAGAATCAAAACCTGAAGTTGTGGAACTGATTGATGTGGACAAAGAAATGAATGTTGAAAACTTGACAGGGATTGCCAGCAAAGCAATGATGGCCAACTTAAAAGAGGTAGTCTCTGATGAAGTAAAGAAAGAGTCAATGACCGAATATGTCAGAGAGGTGGTAAAAGAAGTTATCATTGAGGTTAAAAATCCTTGAAGAAGTGCGAAGAGCCTTGCAAGGAATGCGCCGAGAAAGATAAAAAAATATTCTGAACTGAAAAAACTTTATGATAATTTGTCAAGTGATTACAATGAAACAAAACAATCTTATGAAAAATTATCAAAAGTGATTAAACAATATGAACAAGTTAACAGAGAAGATAGTGCTACTTTGTCAATGCTTAAAGCAACAATGATTGACGTGTGCGAGCGTGGTTATAACTTTAGGTCTATTTTAAACACTTTTTGTACTCGTGGATCAAGCTTTAAATTTATAAAACAAGAAATAATACTACCACTCCACACACGTTAGGGCAAGTGCACCCATTGTGGACGTAGTATAGTGATGGTAAGATACCGAGGTCGTCCATGGACACAAGAGCTTTTAGTACCGGCTTATCGTTAACGTCTAATCTAACCAAATTTTTGGTAAAAGTTTTGAATGATAAAATAATGATAACATACAGACAAAACAAAGATAAAAATAAAAATAAAAACAAATAGACAAGAAGGAATTACTTGGTTTCAACTCCTCTTTTATATTTTCTTTGATGATTTCCACACTTTGGGTATTTTTATAGATTATCTTAGTTATAGTCGTAGGCCCCTCTTGTGAAGGTGACGTTACCCTTAACCGATTGGTCTGAGTCAACAGGGATACAGTCCCGCAGGGTCGGGATATTGGAAATAATTAAGTAAGTTACTAATGCGAAAAGTGGTAGGCCCCTTTTGTGAAGGCGACATTACCCTCAACCCATTTGTCTGAGTCAGCAGGGATGCAACCCGCAGGGTCGGAATAAAGTTTTAATAGTAGTTTATTTATAAGGGGTTCAAGCCGTTCTTACTTCCACCGATTTGATGCTATCTTCCTCAAGTGAAGTCCAAATAAGCTTGAACCAAGTCCTCGCAGGATCTATACACTGAACGAGGCAAGAACTTTACCCAAACACCCTTCTAACCCCCTTCTAGGCAGTTAACGAGCTTTATATAGACCGTAAAGACACGAATGAATGAATCAACAAGACGTGAAGAAATGTTTAACTAAAGTTCACTTTCAATATAAAAAACTAGTTATTAAAGTCATTAATACATACCCAAATAAAAAGTTGCCAAAGATTGGAAATCAAAATCAAAAGTAAAACATAAAAGATTCATCTTCGCCAAGTGATGTAAGAGATTTAGCCAAGAATGACCTTTGTTTGATAAGAAATCTTACTTTTGATCTTGGATCCTGAGACTACTACACACTCTAAAAGATAATAGATGGATGATAGTGATGGGTGTTGGTGTTTTAGTTGTGGTGGACTGATGGCAAGTGAGAGAGAAGTGGTTTGCCAAGGGATACCTTTCTCCAAAGCCAAACACCTCTATTTATAGCTGGAAACAGAAGGTAGGCACGGCCCCGTGGTGGACTTTTTCTCTCCCTTAATTAACTGTAGATGTCAGGTCATTGTACCAACACGTCCCGTGGTGACAGAGCACGGTCTCGTGGTGAGTGTACTTGCTGTACTAGCAAGATTTTGTGAATCTTAGAGTTGACCACGGCCCATGTTGAGGTGGCACGACCCCGTGTTGGTTGTCTTTGTTGTTTATCTTTTTCTACAGAGAGTCTTTATTGGGCACGACCCCATGCCTGATGGGCACGGCCCCGTGCCAAAGCTTATGTCTTCTTTATTTTTGCTGCTTTGGATGTATATTGGGGTTCGGCAAGTTGCGTCAACCCTTTTTCTTCGTATTTGTGTCGGTTTTTACTGTTTATTTGTTCCTTTTGTTCATTTAAGTTCTTTTGGTCCTATAATTTAAAAGTAAAAAAAGAAACATGCTTTTTCCAACATTAGTACTGAAAAAGGGTTGATTTTATGCCATGTTTGATGTAATTAATATTTTGCATTTTGCGCACATCAAATACCCCCACACTTGAATATTTGCTTGTCCGCAAGCCAACTCTATAATGTGGCTTAGACACCCAAACGAAGTTCGTAGAAGAGAAGTTTTGGGCTTATCTTTAGAGTGTCAGGATTCCAAGTTCAAAATTTATTCCTTTTTTTATTTATTTACAATCTTATTCGTCATGATTTGTTTAAAACACATTTTAAGAAAAGTTATTTATTTTGGGCATAACACGCCTTAATAAAATTCTGTTTAGCTATATACATATTTACACACCTCACAAGTGGTCACTCAACTCTCGGTCGAAGATGTTTAAGTGAAAACGCTCGGACCCGATGTGGAGCTTACTCCTACCATTGGCTTGACAATCAATCAGACCTCCTCCTTTTTGACGTTTTAATCCTTGTTAATATCAAGAGGGCTTTTAAAAGGGTATGTTTTTGGCTCGGGTAAGTGCTTTTGGGTAAAAATTGGCGAAATATGTAAAAAGTGTTGGTTTTTAGAATTCTGTTGTGGCTTAGAAAGAAAAAAACTTTAATCAATATTTTTTTAACTGAAGTTCAAACTAAGCCAAATTTGTATTTTATAACTGAACTTTTTACTAAAACAATGGGTGTAAAAATAAAAGGTTTTTATGGATGTGGGTGATTGTTTTTGCAAAAGTTTTGTATTTTTGCAGGTTTAGAAATGAAAGGGTTAAGGCTCAAAGGGGTTTAATAGGGGGATATTTTTGGTAAGGGGATGAAAAAGGAAGATAATGGTTTAGAATGAAATATGGGTTATAGTCCTAATGCCTCCATCATTTACTTACTTGGATTTGTGTCGGTAAGGATTGGGAACGTATCGCTTTGCCAAGTTCTAGATTTGTAAGGACCAAACGGGCTATTCACATAAGAAACGAAAAATTGAGCAATTATTATAGATATGTATTTGTATGCTCGGTAAAATCTCAAAACCCACTTTTTGTGGATAAAGGGTATAGTGTAAAAGTGTATATATAATCAAATTTTACAATGATTTGTTATGCCCATTTTTATAATTTTCTTAATGGGTTCTTTTTATGATGACGCTATCAGTTGTAAATTAGCAAAAAACATAATTTTTAGAACTTATTTTTCCTAAACTACTAAGATAAGTAAAAAAATAAAAATTTTTGAAAAATATATTTGGGGTGATTAGCGGTTTTCCAAGGCGAGTTTTTTTGTAAAGCTTGGTTTTTAGGACCAAAGATTCAACGTTTTAACATCCCCCCACACTTAAATTACACATTGTCCTCAATGTGTCCCAGAAAGGATTTGTTTTGATTAAATGTGTAAAAAGTGGGTAAAAAATAAAATTTTAAGGTTACTGGGCACTTGGCACTGGGGCGTGTCAGTTGGGCACGACCCCGTGGCCAAAGTACCAGTAACGAAATCAAAACAAAAACTTACAGTATGGAGGGCACGGGGGCGCGCTGATTGGGCACGGCCCGTGCCTCCTTGTCTGCAGAAAAAATTTGCATCAGACATGTGGGCACGGGGGCGTGCCTGTTGGGCACGACCCGGTGGCATTTGTCTGTAATAGACACGAACTTGAGTTTTCGTCATTTGGCGTCTGATTTCTGGGCATAGGGACCACTATGCTTAGTATGTCTAAGACTCCCAAGGTACCTGTGAGCTACAATCCTACCATAATACAATAATCCAACACAATAATAAAGTTCCTAAATTACGAGAGTTTAATTGTTTCAACCACCATCATCCAAGAAAAAGAAAAGAAAATGCAGGAAAGTAAATTGTTCAGAGAAGCAAATAGCTCATCGGGACGCAGCCCAGAAAATACCAACGTGTTCAAAGGTTAGAAAGAGATAACCTGAAGGATCGTTTTGTTGCCCACCATCACCATCATAACCTAATCCGAGTCCATGTCCTCATCGTCCTCCTCCTCCCCATCGTCGGTACACCATATGCTCCTGGATGAATGTAATGTCGTTTTGCATGGTGACCATGTTGCGCTCCATGTTTCCTATTTAGCTGTTTGCGATTTGTACCAAGCTATAGGCATTCCTAGACACTTGGAGCATTTCCTGCATGACGTTATATAAATTTTGGAGGTTAGGAAAATCACTCCCTCCTTGAGAGGAGGACCCTGGAGCGTATCTGGAGTGTGGAGGATGGTTTGGGTCATATTCGACTGCAAGGACCTCGTCTGGATCGTTTGGGTTCCAAACCCGATCATGTGCATCTTTATAGTTCATGAGGCCATTGTTGCAATCGATGATAAGACCCAAGCTTCGGCATAGGCTAGGTCGGCCTTTGTCACACCCGCTCCTTTGTGGAACCCACTCGGAGTGCGCCTATTGATGTTCTTGAATAGCTTAGCTATCCATCCTCCGAAGAATATCGGTGTGCGGGTGTTGGTGAAGGCATTTAAGGCCATGTTCCTTAACAACATGTGGGCGACATGAATGGGTTGGTGATTCAAGATGCAATATAGGCAAGTTAGCTCCCAAAGGTTCACCACCCCACCACTATCCTTCCTTTGGCACAAAGAAATGTCACACCCCCAAAATCCACCATGCAGAGTATCACCGCTTGGAGGCGTGACGCGACCAGGATCAAGCCACCAATCATATTGAACAATGTATTTAAGATAGATAAAATCCAACCACACAATATAATTGGTGATCAAAAGCTAGTTAACCAAGTTGAAATTAAACAGCGGAAGAATTAAAGGTAAAACCCAAAGCATAAGTAATAAGTTCATAAGTTTAAATGTTTAACATGGAACTCAACAGTCCATGTCCCACAACGATCACTCCTCCCTGTGCAAGCCCCATGAGCACCTAACGACCCACAAGGCATGTAACAACAAATCAAAAACAAAGTTGAGCGAGTTCACAGTTAGGTGTTTGTTTTAGGTTGCTTTCGAAAACATAGTTTGTCTTTAGCTGGCTTACTTGCCGTGGGGGTTACCCCACAGTTGAAAATATGATTAACCAATTCCTTCTTTCCCAAACCATACCCATAATTAGTGGGGGCTACCCCATGTGAACCACTAGACCGTTACCATATCGACTACTGACGAAAGTAAGTTGTGCCCTAAGTCAATGTCTATCATCATTGACTGTTTGCCATGATCCATTAGTACACGCCCGTCCTACCGGCACGGTGTGAGGTGTGTCAAACCTAATAGAGCTATTAACTAATGACCCGCTCGCCATCGGCCTTGGCGATTAAGTCGATATAAAATGAGGGACTTAGGTGATAGAGTTTTGGCTAGTAGCTTAAGGTTGTTGTCCTACCCAAGGAGGACGAACGTACGTATTCTACCCAAGGAGAATACGCATAATTAATATTGGCATCCTACCCATGGAGGATGGCGGTACATATTCAACCCAAGGAGAATATGCAGGTTCCGTTTTAGTTTCTTAACCCATTCCCAAACCACCGAGAATCCCATGCCTTGTAGAAAGTGTGAACTCACCTTGGTTTGCTCGGTTAGATTAGTTACTCTAATAATCAGGAAATCAAGCACGTCCTAATAAGGTACATATAACAATCAGTTTCTCGTGCATGCATAACACGTATCCTACGTACGGTTTATCTACTCATTACTTCTATCACATCCCACACACAATTCTAATGTCACACTCTGACTTTTGTGGAAATATCATAGTTAAAAAAATACACTTGTAACACTTGTTAGAAAATATTTTCTATGTGTTGGAGTTTTTAGAAAATTTCGCCAGAGTCTCATTTGTAAATGGAGGCATCCATGCTAATAAGCATATCATTTTCTTTTCCGAAAATCATTCAACAATCAACAACAATTTACCAAGAGCAAACTATTCCATTTACAAACCAACATGAACTTGATGTTTCATAAAAACGCATAGTAACTTGGTAAGGCGTTTAGTGGGTTTAGTTACCCTCCAAAGTGTGTTTACTTTTGTTAAAATTTCATTTTCGGGATTTTTAGATGTTCACAACTTGTGAACATATTTTACAAAAATATTTATTTACAACATTTTCATGTGTCACTAGTATCCATATACTTACTTTATTTCCAAAAATAGTGTAAGGATCGTGATCTTTCAAAAACCGTCTTTTAAACTAGGTTTATTTAGGAAAAATCATTCACAAGTCTTGGATTTACAAGTTTACTAGTTTACTAGGTTTATTACTTTGTAAGAAAAATCATTTTTACTTTCAAGTTCATGTTAGCCTAGGAGATGATTTTTTCATGAAAGCACATAATCATTCCTAACTTGTTAAACCATGCTTTTAATCATGCTCTAACAAGTTCCATATGATGATCAATCATCATATTACTAGTAACCAACAAGCAAGCATCAACATATACCGAACAACATCATACTAACAATATTACATCATGTTTCATCTTATTTAAGCTTATGTTTCATGATTCAAGATTCAAGTCTTTTAGTGTTCATATGTTTCATCATAATATATCTATTAACCACTAAAAACATGAAGTAAACAAGAGTTTAAAGAAATCTTACAACTAGCTTAAAGCTAGGGAAGATCACAAGTGAAAAAGTGATGGATAAAAGCTTGTGAAGGAGGTCCTTGATGATCCGTGAACACCGAGCTTCGTTGAACACCTTGATACACCTTGTAATATACTTGGATTGGATGAAGCTTGATCAAAAATGGCGGTGAAGATATAGGGGGTTTCGACCGTGAGCTTATGGAGAGGGGAGAAGGAGTTTGTGAAGTTGTGATGAAGATGATGAAGGTGTATGGCACATATAATCAAGTCTCTTGAGTTTTATCCAATGGGTAAGATATTCCAACAAGTACCAACATGATCTTTCAACTTCCAAGAAAGGATCATTTAGGGGATTTTAGAAGATTTATAAAAATCTTGGAGTGGGGCCACTAGGGGCCGGTTATGGCACAAAGGGGGGGGGGTAAAATGAAAATTACTTGGTAAATAAATCAATTAGTGGAAGGTTAAAGTGTAAGATCTAATGTTTAGTGTGTACCATGTATTTTTTAATGTGTTTAAGTGTTCGGGAACCATAACTAGCTCAGAAAAAGTGAAACAATGTTTCTGGTAATATTTTAGTGTTCCGGGTAATGTCCGGTTGTTCGGTTAGATACCGTTCCGTTAAAGTGCTAAGTTATTCCATATAGTGTCCTTTTATGTAACTTCTTGTGACACTTTTAATTCCCGACACTTAGGAAAGCATACAGGACTATTTAGTCAATTTTCTGCACAAGACTAGTATGTTAACAAGCACATGTAAGTATGACGCAGTAATCAGAAAGTAGTTAAGTAATTCAGCACAGTCATCAAGCACTTTAATTAACATTAATTAATCGTACGGGTACATGTAATTATGAGGGTTGTCACATTCTCCCCCTGTTAAGATAATTTCGTCCCGAAATTTAGCATGTTTCTACTGAGGAAGCTAGTTAAGTTGCGTGGTTTTCCTGGGGTGTCACATCATCCCCCCGTTGGTTTGGAATTTCGTCCCGAGATTCTGCAGTAGCTTCAGCCTCAGTAGTGGTTGCACTTTTCTTACACAACTGGGGATACTTGAGTTTTATTTAGTCTTCTCGTTCCCAGGTATACTCTGGGCCACGACGGGAATTCCAACGAATTCGAACAAGAGGTATTCTGGTATGCTTAAGAACCTTAACATCTCGGTCAGTAATCTCTGCTGGTTCCTCGACGAATCGCAACTGATCGTCGATAGTGAGCTCCTTGAGAGGAACTATGAGGGTCTCATCTGACAGACACTTCTTCAGATTCTACATATGGAAAACATTGTGAACTCCGCTGAGTTCTGCCGGTAGATTCAGCTTGTAGGCCACCTTGCCAATTTTCTCAATGATTTCAAAGGGTCCAACATATCGCGGGCTGAGTTTGCCTCGTTTGCCAAAACGAACTACACCTTTCCAAGGTGAGACTTTAAGTAGCACTCGATCCCCAACCTAGAACTCGAGTGGTTTCCTTCGCTTATCAGCATAGCTTTTCTGACGGTCACGAGCTGCCGCCATTCGTTGTCGTATCTGAGCACTCTTCTCGGTTGTATCTACTACAAGTTCTGGGCCAGTGATTTGACTGTCGCCAACCTCTGCCTAACAAAGAGGTGATCGGCACTTTCGTCTGTACAATGCCTCGAACGGAGCGGCCTGAATACTGGTGTGGTAACTCTTGTTATACGAAAACTCCACTAACGGGAGGTGTTTTTCCCAGCCATTACCAAAGTCGATTACACATGCCCTAAGCATGTCTTTAAGGGTTTGTATGGTGCGTTCAGATTGCCCATCCGTCTGTGGATGATATGCCGTGCTCATGTCTAATCGAGAGCCAAAGGACTTGTGCATAGCTTACCACAATTCAGATGTAAAACGTGAGTCACGATCAGAAATGATGGAGGTTGGAACTCCGTGCCTTGATACTACTTCCTTTAGGTAGACGTCTGCTAGAGTAGAAAACTTATCCGTTTCCTTGATAGCCAGAAAATGTGTAAACTTGGTCAGTCGATCAACGATCACCCAAATGGTATCATTTCCGCGTTGAGATCTAGGCAGGCCAGTAACGAAATCCATGGAAATTTGCTCCCATTTCCATTTCGAGATCTCTGGTTGTTGGAGTAGGCCTGATGGTTTCTGGTATTCGACCTTGACTCTCGCACAAGTCAAACATTTACTGACGTAGGTTGCTATGTTGGCTTTCATGCTAGGCCACCAGTATGTAGTCTTTAAGTCGTGGTACATCTTATCCGAACCAGGATATACTGAATAATGAGACTTGTGCGCTTCATTCATCACAAGCTCTTGTAAGTTTCTGTAAAGTGGGACCCAGATGCACCCTGTTACATAGTAGGCGTCGTCTTCCTTTTGTTCTAACCGCTTCCTCGATCCTCGTAAGGACTCAGCCCAGATGTTCTCTGCTTTCAATGCTTCAACCTGAGCATCTCGTATCTGAGTAGCAAGACTAGATTGGATGGTAAGTTGTAACGCACGCACACGCTTAGGTGTAATATCCTTTTGACTAAGGGTGTCGGCCACAACATTGGCCTTGCCCGGATGGTATTTGATAGCGCATTCATAATCGTTGACCCATCGGCGTTGTCGCATGTTTAAATCCTTTTACTTGAAGATATGCTCGAGACTCATGTGATCGGTGTAAATGGTGCACTTGGTACCGTACAGGTAATGTCTCCATATCTTAAGTGTGAAAACAACTGCTCCTAGCTCCAGATCATGAGTAGTGTAGTTCCTTTCGTGAACTTTAAGTTGGCGCGATGCGTAGGCAATGACCTTGTCACGTTGCATCAACACGTAACCAAGTCCTTGGATGGAAGCGTTGCAATAAACCACAAAATCATCTGTGCCTTCAGGCAATGAGAGGATAGGCGCGCTACAAAGTCTATCTTTTAAGTGCTGAAATGGGGACTCATGTACATCATCCCAATGATAGGTGACACCCTTCTGAGTCAGTGAAGTGAGAGGTTGCGCAATCTTTGAGAAATCCTTGATAAACCTTCTGTAATATCCTGCCAAACCCAAGAATTAGCGGATTTTTGTTTTTGTACGGGGTGCAGGCCAGTTCTTGATCGAGTCAACCTTGGATGGATCCACATGAATTCCATCCTTGTTTACCACGTGGCCTAGAAAGTGGACTTCGCGAAGCCAGAAGTCACATTTCGAAAATTTGGCATACAACTGCTCTGTTCGAAGGAGTTCCAAAATAAGTCTCAGGTGTCGTTCGTGTTCCTCCTAACTCTTAGAATAGATCAGGATGTCATCGATGAATACAATGACAAACTTATCCAGGTAAGGCTTGCACACTCTGTTCATGAAATCCATGAAGACCGCAGGTGTATTCGTTAATCCAAAAGGCATAACCAGAAACTCGTAATGCCCATACCGAGTCCTGAATGCCGTCTTAGAGATATCCTCGTCTCGAACTCTCAGTTGATGGTAGCCTGACCTCAGGTCAATCTTTGAGTAGAAACTCGACCCTTGCAACTGGTCGAATAAGTCATCAATGCGTGGGAGAGGATAACGATTCTTCACGGTCACCTTGTTGAGTTTGCGGTAGTCAATACACATTCTGAAGGTACCGTCTTTCTTCTTCACGAATAACACTAGAGCTCCCCAAGGCGAAG
Source organism: Helianthus tuberosus (assembly GCA_030545235.1). Lineage (NCBI taxonomy): Eukaryota > Viridiplantae > Streptophyta > Magnoliopsida > Asterales > Asteraceae > Helianthus > Helianthus tuberosus. Next base: position 43,575,941 of record CM060429.1, on the reverse strand, counting down.
AGCTAAGACGTATGAACCCTTTTCCAAGAGTTCTTGTAGTTGCGTGGACAGTTCTTCAAGTTCTGATGGAGCTAGACAATAAGGTGCTCGAGCTATGGGCGCTGCTCCAGGAGCTAGCTCGATTTGAAATTCAACTTGACGATGCGGCGGAAGACCAGGTAATTCTTCAGGAAATACTTCAGGAAAGTCGTGCACAATAGGAATGTCTTCTATCTTCTTTTCCTTCGAGGATGTATCAGAAACGAGGGCTAGAATGGCAGTGTGGCCCTTTCGCAACCACTTCTGGGCCTTAAGGAAAGAGATGATGCCCACAAGAGCACCACTCTTTTTGCCACGAATCACGGGAGGTTCTTCACCAGAACGAGGGATGCGGACAATCTTCTCGTTGCAAAGAATTTCCGCTTGCTGATGAGATAATCAGTCCATCCCAATAACAACGTCGAAACTACCCAGAACGATAGGAATGAGGTCGATAGAAAAGGTCTGATCAGCGAGAACAAGATTACAACCCTTAACTATGTGCGTGGCCTCCAAACTTTTACTGTTTGCTAGCTCTACCATGTGTTTGGTGGTCAAAAGAATTGGGGTGCGCTTAAGCATTTGACTAACTTTTAAAGACACATAACTAGTATCAGCACCCGAATCGAATAGAACAGTAACAAAGAAGTCATCCAGAAGAAACTTACCTATCACAACATTGGGATCGTTCCTTGCATCACCCTCAAGGTTTCAAGGAGTGATCACCAAGGATCGAGAGTCGAGCCTTCCAAACTCTCTATGCTGGAGGGTGTTCGTTTCAGTGTCCTTGCATGGGGAAGCGAGAATGAAATGTCACTGTGGTAAGAGAATGATGGTTTGGTCTAAGCAAATGGTAGAAATTAGACATAACATAAATCAACAATCATGTGTCGGTACAAAAGCTAGTGTAAAGATTCCGCGTATTTAAGAAGACTATCATGGAATAATACGATTTCTTGTAGTGTAAGGTGGGTCAGGTAAGCGTATAGATTATCGTGTTCGCCTGTAGGTTGAGTGATCCATGTCTTCGTCCTTGAACGTCCTGAAGACTATCCCATCAGTAAGGGCATCCATTCGCTAGGTTGGGTATACGAAGGTGTAAATTAAGTAGAATAAGAATTAACCACCTAACGGGGTAATGGGGAAATCTTGTGATCGGTGGAAATCGTGGTATGCTTGTTAGCGATTCGCTATATCGGTTGCGGATCGAAGAAACAGAAGGTGGGTGATGTTCATACGAAGAATTGAGTGAAAACAAAATCCAACAAACAAATAAACGAAGGATCTCGTAAACTATTCTGTTCTCCAGGGGCAGTTTCAGTATTGGTAGATGGCAGCAACGACACGAAAGAAAAGTTCCTTGTATCATGGTCACGTGAGTATATCATTGGTCCGAAACAGAGTTTGGCTGATAAGGTTTCGAGTGGTACAACGCCAAATGCGTGTAACTGCGACTACATCGCTTCTGGTGACGACGACTAGTGGAGATGATGGGGTTCGTCAACATGGACGCGTGGGTATATTGTTCTCCTAAATCCGAGTTCGTTTGGGCCGGTTCTGGTATACGTGAATGCTGACGCGCAAAACCAAATGTATGGAGAGTCAGATCTGAATTCTAGCTGAAAAGGCGATGTCATGTCGAGACAATCGCATGAATAGGTAGAACACATAAAACAGTTGTCGTAGTGGGGTGAGGAGAAAACAGGAAAGAATTTGATCATCACACGTCAAGTTTCAGGTAAACAGTTGGGTGTCATAAAGAGCACACTCGGGCTAGTAGATAACTTGCTACTACTCTAACTAGGCATACCATGTGCAACACACAATGTAAATGGAAACTAGCAAGCAGGCAATACATACTTAAATCATACCACCTAGAGTGTTGAGTTGTGACAACCCTAGTTTTCAAGGTCTCTATTCGATTGAACTTATCTGATATGCAATATACGTGTTGTTTATAGATTCGTAGTGTGCTTTATATGTGTGCATGTATTGAAACATGTTTGGTATGAACAATATGATTAATATGTGCTAATTATTATAAGTGGAGCTATAGCCGAAAACACCCCCCACCAACGAAAACACTTCCGGATGAAAACACTTATGTGTTTTCGTCCACTATGTGGCCGGCGAAAAGCATTGGGCTTCGGCCCAGTAGTTGTTGATTTTGGAGTTTTGTTATTTAATCTTCACGCATACTGTAACTAGGAAAACCCTAGGTTCCCTTTTCTATCTTGCACGCGACGGCAATCACTCACCCTCCCGGATTCTTGCCAGTTCGTTTCGTAAGCGGTTAGTGTGTAATAATCAGTTTTGATTTATTGATTAAACTGTTTTTGATGGTCTGTGTAAATGATTGTTTTCATAACTTGAGTTCTTTGATTTATTTATGATGATTGTCACGATGATTTTGTATATCTAGAATTAATTGTTAACGATATTTGCAATGCTGAATCTATTACCCGTTACGAGATGATTAGGGGTTAGCACAGTAAATATTTGGGGCTTGATATTCTGCTGTTAATCCATGGAGTAGATCTGATGTTTGAAGTAGCATTGTTTATGTCCACAGTTTATATCCGGTTGATGTTTGTGTATCATGATGTTATTTGTTGAGGATAGTTAAACGTGTATGGTATTATAATTACTACCAGGTTCTGCTACTGATGATCATTGTGTTACGGTTATAGACGATTAAGGTCCTGTATTACGTAACTGTGTTGATGACGTTGATGGTGGAAGCCGACGAAAACACTTTCCGCAACGAAAACACTACCCAACGAAAACACGTTGGGATTTCGTCGCCCAAGTGTTTTCGCCAGAAGGTGTTTTCGCCACATACATGTTTTCGTTGAGTGCTGTGACACGTTAAACCTGTTAAACATTAACCCTGTTAGTTCAGTTAACTCTATTAGTTTATTAACTCCGTTATGTATATTAAGAATGTAACCCAACTAGGTCTGTTAACTCTGGTTAGTTCATTAACTCTGTTAAACTCATTAACTATGTTAAGTCATTAACTATGTTAAGTCATAAACTCTGTTAGTTTACTAGTTCTGTTAGATGTTAACTTTGTTAAACATGTAACTCTGTTATACATGTTAATTCTGTTAAGCCTGCTAAACTGTTAAGTATGTTAATTACTGTTAAGTATGATTCTGCCAAGCATGTTAACTCCGTTAAACTTATTAACTTTGTTAGGATATGCTTGTAACTCTATTAAACATGTAACATTGTTAGCGTGTAAATCCTGTTAAGTGTGTTAACCTTGTAAAGTATGTTAACTGCCTGATAATCCTGTCAAGCATGAATTGCATGGCCTTGATTAACTGCTTATATGATACGTGATAATTGCTTAAACACACTTCGTGACATAGATGGCATGTGAATCTTTACGAACTTGAACTGATGGAATATACGTGCATACTATAGGACTTGACTAATTACTTGTGAGCACATAGTTTAGCATACCGAGAAAACCAAGGTGAGTTCACACTCTTTCCAAGGCATGGGATTCCCAAGGGTTGGGAATGGGTTAATGATTTAAATGGTAACTTCAACCATCCTCCGTGGGTAGGATGCCAAGATTACACACTGGAACAAACCTCTATCATTGAAGTCCCTCGTTTATATCGACTTAATCGCCGAGGCCTATGGCGAGCGGGTCATTAGTTAATAGCGCTATTAGGTTTAACAAACCTCACACCGTGCCAGTCGGACGGGCGTGTACTAATGGACTATGGGCAAAGGGTCAATGCTGATAGACATTGACTTAGAGCACCACTTATATTTTTGTAGTAGTCGATACGCACGGTCTAGTAACACATGGGAAGCCCCCACTAATCTTCGCAAACATGTCTGGGAGACCGCGATACGAATAAATACGATACATGGTTTCCAAAACGAACATATGATTTACGAAATGAATGCTACAACTAAACAACCAACTGTGAACTCGCTCAACTTTGTTGTTGACTCGTTGTTACATGCCTTGCAGGTCGTCAGGTACTCATGGAGCTTGCACAGGGAGGCGCGGTCGTTGTGGGACATGGCAGTGTGTGCCATGCTAAAAACATTACTTTATTTCGTACTTAATACTTACATTGGGTTTTACAATTATGCTTCCGCTAAAACACTTAACTACGTTTTTGATTTGAAACACCTTTCATTTTGTGTGGTTGAATTTTACTTATTACTTGTTATGTTCAATATGATTGGTCGCTTGATCCTGGTCAGTCACGCCTCCAAGCGGTGATACTCCGCATGTGGAATTTTGGGGGTGTGACAGATTGGTATCAGAGCCATTGGTTATAGTGAACTTGGTTTTAATAAGGGAAAAAGTTTTTGTTAAAACCAGACTATAACCTGTACAGTGCTCAACGATCCACAACGACGCTTCACTCCACGTGCAAGACTCGACATTCTAGGTGATATGGTTTATGTTTTATTGCCTACTTGTTAGTTACATAGAACTTTGCTCATGGTATGCTTAGATAAACGTAGCGACTGTTAATTGAAAACACTTGTGTGCTTACTCTCTTCTATCATCGCACTTTCGCGAACCTCTCTCACTCATGTTTCCTTTGGTATGAAGATCATGAGTGGATGTGTCAACATGACTCAAGCCTAGTTGGCGGCTTTGATCAATGAACAAGTTACTGCAGCACTCGCAGCTGCCCAGGCAGGAGGTATATCCTGCAGTCGCAACTCACTCTAGGATCTTTAGATCCTACCCTCATAAACCAACTCTTGTGTTTAATCTTGTCATGTTCTTATACACAACAGGTCAGAACGCTCAGCCACCTGTATGCACATTCAAGACTTTTATGGACTGTCGTCCTAGTACTTTCAGTGGCACTGAAGGGGCCGTTGGACTCCTCCACTGGTTCGAGAAGCTCGAATCGGTCTTCGAAATGTGTGAATGCCACGAGGCTCGTAGGGTGAAATATGCCACTGGTACTCTCAAAGGCACTGCGCTAACTTGGTGGAACGCGCAAGTTCAGATGCTGGGGCTGGCGGCTGCTAATGCCACCCCATGGAATGATTTTAAGGAACTGTTCAAACGTGAATACTGTAGTCGTGATGAAATACACAAGCTGGAAGTGGAGTTCTTTAACCTGAAGATGACAGGGTCAGAGATAGAAGCGTACACGAAACGATCCAACGAACTGGCAGTGTTGTGTCCAACTATGGCGGATCCTCCCATCAAGCGCATTGAGCTGTACCTCAAAGGCTTAGTACCAGAGATTTAAAGTCATGTGACTTCTGCCAACCTTGCTACTATTCAAGATGTTACTCGTCTTGCTCATCGTCTCAAAGACCAGGCAGTGGAACAGAACAAGCTGCTTAAGCGTATTGCTGCTACTACTACTACTACTTCTGCTACTCCTAGTGACAACAAACAAAAGTGGGATGGAACCTCTAGCAAGGGTTCGACTACGGTTCAGTCCCAGGCACAGCAGCGAAAGATCGATGACTACCAGAGTCCTGGTCAGCAATCTTCTGGTAGTCAAGGGCAGGGTGGATATCGAGGAAATCACCCAAAGTGCAATAGATGAAACAGACACCACAGTGGTCAGTGCAACAAGGTTCGTTGCCAGAGGTGTCTCAAGATGGGGCATGAAGCCAAGGATTGCAGGAGCTCACGACCTGCGAATTAGAACCAACAACAACAACCAACAGCTCCACAGAACCAGCAGCGACAGCGAGGTAACAGGGGATGCTTTTAGTGTGGTGCTGAAGGCCACTTCAAGCGGGACTGCCCCCAGTTAAATCAAAATCCGAACAACAACAACAACAACAATAATCAGGGCAATGGGAACAACAATGGGGGAAACAACGATGGCAACGGCGCCAGGGGTCGAGTGTTCGTGCTGGGTCAGGGTGATGCAAGGAATGATCATAACGTGGTGATGGGTAAGTTCCTTCTCGACGACTTTTTTGTTACTGTTTTATTTAATTCGGGTGCCGATACCAGTTATGTGTCTCTAAAAGTTAGTCAAATGCTTAAACGCACACCAACTCCCTTAAACACCAAACATGTCGTAGAGTTAGCAAATGGTAAAAGTTTAGAGGCCACACACATAGTCAAGGGTTGTAACCTCGTCTTAGATGGTTAGACATTCTCCATCAACCTTATTCCTATAGTCTTGGGTAGTTTCGACATTGTCATAGGGATGGATTGGTTATCCCAACAGCAAGTAGAGATCCTTTGCAGAGAGAAGATTGTTCGTATTCCCCGTTCTGGTAAAGAACCTCTCATGATTCAAGGCGATAAGAGTGGTGCTGTTGTGGGCATCATCTCCTTTCTTAAGGCCCAAAAGTGTTTGCGAAAGAGCCACACCGCTATCTTAGCACTTGTTACTGACGCATCAACGAGAGAGAAGAGAATAGAGGATATTCCTGTAGTACGCGACTTTCCTCAAGTGTTCCCTGAAGATTTACCTGGGCTACCGCCTCATCGCCAGGTCGAATTCCAAATCGAGCTAGCTCCTGGAGCAGCACCCATAGCTCGAGCACCTTATCACTTAGCTCCAACCGAACTGGAAGAACTGTCTGTGACAACCCTCACCAAAACAGGTATCCGTACAAGTTAATTAATATTTAATTTATGCTTAATTACTGTGCTTGCTTGCCATTATGATTAAACTGCTTCTTGATTTCTGATACATCTATACTACTTTAATAAGCATATATGAAGGACAAGATGGTAATTCAACAAGGTGTTGAAAAAACACTTCAAGCACAATGTACAAGTCTTAAGGCACAAGAAAACACAAACAAATTACCCTTTACCCAGATCATCTACAACCGTCCATGTTTTTCACCTTTTCACACGGATCACCATCTGGACCGTCCATTTGACTTCACACGGATCACACAATTCCTTTCTCTCTCATTCCTCACACATCTCACAAAAACATCCGATCTTCTCTCTCTCTTCTCTCTCTCTCTCGGCGATCTAGGGTTTCATGAGATCTATCACCAGATCCGTTTGATGAGCAGATCTAGGGTTTCATGAGATCTATCACAAGCTTTATCTGGCAACTTGGTAAGAACTGATACCGTTTAATGAATATATCTGGCAAGTTATGATGTTTGACGGTAGTTTCTATATGCTTTTCAGATGTCGAAGGCACCAAGGGATCCACAGATTTGAACAAGGGATCCACAGATTCAGATCAAAGGAGATTCAGATCCAAGAGATTCAGATCTAGGGGTTGTGTGTGCGATTCAGATCTGGATCTAGGTTTGCTTCTGTATGGTTGCAATCGGTGGATGAAGATGCAAATCAGGTAGGTTTTTTCTATTTTCTGCTGAAAGTTTTCTCAGATCTACCGTGCTACCGTTAACTTTTGACGTTTTAGGTTGTTTTGTTGTAGATGAAGATGGAGTGATGGAGATGACAAGCAAAACTTTGCAGATCTGAGATTTTATGGTTGTAAACCCTATATATTTTTACGAATCTTCTAATTTATTTTCGAAATTTTTGATTTTTTTCAGTTGTTTAGTGGATGATTGTGGCATTAGGTTCACTTGAGATGTGATTTCTTGTATGTTGAAGGCTATGATGATCCAGCTCTCCGCTTTAGCAGGTCTGTTAACTTCATATGCCCATCTTTATTTGTCATTAGTTTCATTTTGAATTGATTAACTGTTGATTTCAGGGTGCAAGTTAAGATGCACGTGCAATGCTCTTGATGAAGGATAGAGTTAGGGCCACTATTGGTGTAGTTTCCTACCCTAAGTTTCAAGCGAGTTCTATTTCTAAAGGTACAGATATCTAATCTTGCACCAATTACTGTGATTTCCGAGCCCTAATTTGTGTTTTAATTTAAAGTTTTAGTTACATTTGCTTGTTTTTCTCAAATTATTTATGAATGAATCGAAAGCCCAAAGTTTGTGATTCAAAACTGGAAGATTGCTGGTTTAATTTGATGGGTTTGTTTTTGAACTTGAGTTTTTATGTACTGCTGATCTTGTTTGTATCTCCAAAAGTGCAGCCGGCTTACAATCCGTACACTGAGCCGAGCAAGAAATATACACCAGGCCAACTATGATACTTTATGGCATTGATAACATCCGAGATCTCTTCGGTCACAAGGTATGCACAATTGCATTAATCTGTTACAAATAATGAAAAACCGGTGGTGTGATTCTGTTTTCGCTTTTTTACAGGTGGATCTTGGCCTCATTAAGAGTAACCCTATATGTCGTATTGGCTTATAATACAAATGCTAGGATGAATGGTCGGTTAAAAAACATTAACTATCAGTTTTTGATAGTTGTCATTATAATTTATAAATTTTATTGATGTAATCATGTAATATGCTTTTTGATTTGTTATACTTTTTGTAGATATTATGGTGGAAACAAACACATCGATGAACTGGAAACACTTTGTCAAAAGAGGTCCTTAGCAGCGTTTCACTTGGATGAAAATAAGTGGGGTGTAAATATTCAACCGTTATCTGGATGTTCATAGATCAGCGGTTGAGAGACAACTGGGCTTTGATTCACGCCGTTGATCAAGCTAACAGGCTCAATGTGCCTGTTGCGGACTTGCGGTTGTGTTTAATTTGTTCAATCAGTTTCTTGGTGCAAAAGCTCGTCAGTTGGGGTTTATGCTTAGGGGGTTGCAGCAGCTGAATTATGAGATTGAAGAGACACTTCATATACCTTTTTTCTTGTTTCAGGTGAGTAATGCATTGGTTTATTTTTTAATTAACTTGTTTATTACTATTGGCCATGGGCTTACTGGTTTATCAGGGGTGTTAAATGGGTCGGGTTCATGGGCTGACGAGCTTGGGTGGCAGGTCCAACCCAAACAAGTTAAATGGATAGAATAAAAATAGCTAATATGGGTCACACGGGTTATTTAAAATGGACAAAAATGCATCAATGTTGTTTGACGTAGTTTTTGTAATCATATTAATACATTTGTTATTCAAAACCGACGACAAATGTTTTTCAAGTCATCCAATTCGACCCATCCAAGCCATCTGGCTTTAAAAGTCTTCTTTGTCAGTCTTCCTAGATTTTGTTATTCTTTATATCTCAAATCGTACATATACGACTCGTAATGTATTTATATTCGTGATTGCAGGGCTTCGCATTTTTAAAAAAAAAGTAAAAGATAATAATTCAGGTGATTGGGTAAGTTTCCCTATTATTTACAAACGTTAAAAATGTTTGGAAAACGTATTTTTTGAATAATTTTTATTATTGTTTTCAGCAGTAGGCTGGTCGACCAGCTATAATGGAAGTTGGTGCGGTTAAGGGAACTTCAGAGGCCGTATTTAGCACTTTCTAATTGTCCTAGAAAAGGTATCAACAGTTATTAAGGGAACTTAAGGCCTGGAAGACTTAGGTTGCTCATAAATTCTAATGCGTATGTATGTGCAGGTACATAGAAGAGACTGGTCATACCTCTTAAAAAACAGTCTGGCATCACATAATGTGTAGCTTTGGAAGTTACCAACTGAATTCATTCTCGAGGCGTGCATTGCTACGGTTAGCGTGATGCTTGATTTCTACAAAACTCATATCTAATTTTTTTTAAATAACCTTCTATTTGATGTTAACCAGTCAAAAGAGGCAGGCTGCAAGGTTAGACAACCTCCTATATACCCCAGGTGCAGATTTTTCATGTTTTTTTGACTGGCACTGGAGGTTATTGTATTGGGGCATTTAAATTAGTCTATATGAGCTAATTACGGAAGCCTTAGATAGCGATTTAGGCACCAAAAAGGTGATTTTTTTCAGTTTGACCCATTTAGCCCAATTTTTAGTTAATTTATCTTTATTTTATCCATTTGGCCCACTTGTTTGTTAAAAAGATTACTTTAATCCTACAAAAGCATACAAGAATCTTTTCTGGATCTTATGGCTACAAGGATAGTGATGATAACATTTAAGAAGTTGAAGTATTTACATCACTACAATACCATTTTTGTTCTGTTTTGTTGGCTTAAGATTCAAGTGGAAGCATAGCAATTTCAACTTGTTTGTATTAAAATTGGTTGATTCAGGTTGTATTTGTTTGACAACAGGTCAAACGGGTCAAAAGTCTTGTAAATTATTATTATATAAAAACACTTTTTTTATATCTAATTCATTAAATATTTACAACAGGCTAGATGGAATGACCGATGGAACGACTCATTTCAACTCGCGTCTATATTTGTCGGAACCTATTTTGATCCAAACCAAATGGATACTTTTTTGAAGGGCATGTTTTGGCATGCTTATGGCGTTGTAAACCAATTGGCCGACCAACAAAAAGGTGAAAAAATGGATCGGCCATTTTGAAGGGCATGTCGGAACCCGTTGAAACGATGAGAGGATTGATAAACAATTTCATTAAGTGGTATGGTTCTTAAATGACTTATACAATTTCATTTGATGACTTATGACGACAGATGATTTGGGTTAGATCTTACAGCCGCAACAGCGCAGCGAGCGTAGCCGCAACGGCACGGTGAGCGTAGCCGTAGCGAACGCAGCCGCAACAGCGCAGCGAGCGCAACTGCAGCGAACGCAGCCGCATCTGCATCACCGAGCACAACCCCAGCGAGCCCGACGTAACGCCGCATCTAGCGTAACTGCACCGAACACAACCGTTATATACTTTTTAATTTACTATGTGTAATATTTTCTTATTCGTCTGTGTTGGGATTTTTATTTTTAAATTTCTATGTTTATAGTGATATTCTTATTTTTCTGTGTTACAAGGACTGATTTGGACCTTAATTTGCTGTAAGCAAGCAAACAGAATTTTATTCAGGTTGAAAGATACATGCTTATTTATCTTATTTTGAATATTATTAAACAATGAGTACACTAAGGAGCACCGATTTCATTATTGTCATTGTTATGATTACTCAATATATTTGTTTACTCTTTTGTGTTGTTTGACTTTTGAGGTCAATCCTACAAAATCTTTTTTTTGTCCAAATTCATCTTCATCCATTTAAATACACAACATTAAGACCTTTATATATGTAGCAAATAGCTTATGGCAAACTGGGTTGTCAAAAAAAAGTTTGGAAATTTTCATCATTCTTAGTCCAATTTGGAGTTATAATTTAGTCTTTTTGACCTCATAAGTCAACATTTACTTTTTGAGTCATTTCAGTGTGAACTAAAAATTATCTAAATTTGGGAACTATTATACAGACGGATAAAGCTTCGATGTTGGATGAAGTGATAGATTATTTAAAGAAGCTACAAACACAAGTGAAGTTAATGAATACCATGTCGATTCCACCACCACAAATGATGATACCAGTACCCCTACAATTGCAACAACAAGAACACCACCTTCAGATGTCAATGCTAGCCCAAATGGGAATGGGATTAGGCTTTCAGATGGGTATGCAGTATGCTCCTGCTACTTCAGCATCCTTTCATGGTACGGCAAACAATGGTTAGCCCCTGGTCACACACAATCCACAATCGCCCATGTTATTTGTAATGAAGACATGATGTAAATAGTATATGGATTCATGTTATAAAATAAAACATTATATATTTAAAGGTGAAGATATAAGGAGAGTTTTTTTTATAGTGTATAAACTTTATATCTGTAAAGCAAATCTAACTGGTTGAGATTTAACTGTTTGATGTGTATACACATACGACATGTGATTATAATTTTTAGCAGCGATATGCGGGATAGAAAGGAATTTGAACTCTCTCATCTTGAAACATGTGATGTATGCACGAGAACGTGGGCAAAGGTAGGATCCACGATGAGAGTATGCTCCACAGGTGGTGGCATAGGTCAAATTATAAGAATATAGGAAACGTCGTTTGGTATGTTCTCCAATGTTAAGAGGTTACTGTTTATTGTTGTGAGCATGCGGATTATGTTCTCCATGTTTGTTATTTTTTAAAAGCCTGTTAGGCTCATGGTATACGCCACACACGGATGCTACGAATAAGAAACTTAACAAACGTATAATACAATGTATCACGAGAAAATTGATAAACTCACAGTAAACGAATACCGCGTTGTAAATTTCCGTCCCGCCGCATCGCGCGGGTATACGTCTAGTACATATTCATGCATCATACATTATTACTGTCACTCCAATTATTACACACAAAACTATAGTGACAAACTTGATGCACAAAAGCACAGTAGCTCAATAAGCGGATAACCAGTAAACATGCTGACATTACCAGCACTAGACAGATACTGTCTCTGAGGCCATTATGAGCCGGGAATAGATTACTACACTGGTAGGGAGTGTAGGGAGGTGAGGATTGTAGAACTGCGTCACTAGGCAATATTTATAGCGACCGGATGTGCCTAAAACATGCTCAAATTACAAAATTCTGCACTTTCTACTAAAATTCAGCATTTAACTTAACTAGTAAAGTGCAAAAACATGGGAAAATAATACTAGACACTTTCCAAAGTGTCGGGAATTTATTGTGTCACTAAAAATAATATTAACAACACTTTAAATGCTTATTTAGCACTTTAACGGATCAGTATCCAACCGAACAACCGGACTTTACCCGGAACATAAAATATTGTCAATGACATTGTTTTTCATTTTCTGAGCCAGTTAGGGTCCCCGAATACCCTAACACCCCTTATTTTAATAACACACATATTATACACTAACTAAATATTTAAACCTTAACTATATCCTAACTAGTTCCATCACCACCCAACCCTTACCCCCCCTTGCTAAGGTTTTGTGGAGTGGGGACACCCCCCACATTTCCTTCATTATTTTATTGCTAATGTTGTATATCTAGAAGACATATTATATGTTGGTTAATAGTAATATTGGTTTATAAAAAGGCACCAAGGATCTTAATCTTTCATTTCACAATCAACCATTTTAGCAAGCTCTCTCCTCCCTCTCCTACTAATTCGGCAGCCACCACCTCACCATACTACCACCACCTTCAAGCCTTGTTCAAGCCATTATCATACATACAAAGGTGCAATAGGATCAACAAACAAGCTTGGTGCTTTCGGAAGTGCAAGAACCTCTCTCGTTTTCTTTTATCCACCACTTTTACGCTTTGAAACTCCCCTAGCCTTGTGCTAGTGGTAAGTGCCTTAGATCTTCATCTTGTTCATATTCTTGGTGGTTAATAGTGGAAAGAATGGTGAAATTACAAGAACCCTAAAGATCATAACTTAAAGCATGAACATAAAAGCTTTACACAAAGGTCATGAGAGGAAAAGTGATAATAAATGGTAAATCTGAATTAAATGAACAAAAACCTACTGTAAACAACTTATGGTCTGATGTTAAACATATTAGAAAGTATGGCGAACGTATGAGTGCGTTTTAGTAACATTTAACCTTTAAACAGCATGCTGATTGCCTTTTTCAGCCTACTTTAACTGGCTGTAACAGGACCTTAATTAAACGAAAAATGTATTTTCTGAAGTCTAGGTTTATGTATTATGAAATACGGTTCTAATGACACTGGAATCATAATTTTTGGACTTTGTTTACTATTTTTAAAGTGTTGTTTTGAAACAGCAGCTAAAGCTGCATTTTTACAGCAGTAAATGGGTGTTGTATTTTTCGTCATAACTTGAAATCGGTGTAAGATTAGGTCATGAAATTTGTACTGTAGATGACCACCGATGTATTTGTAATTCTCTCACTGGAATTTCGTAAATCGGACTCTCGATAAATTTTAAATAAATTATTCCGCAGACTGTGGTCAGAAAAAGATAAATCTGATTTCAGTCCGGAAAATGATTTTCTATAAAATATTGGTGATGATTTGGACCACGATATTTTTACACAATAATATTTGGATCGTATAAGACATTCTGTAAAAATTTGGGAATTTTTGGAATAAGATAACTATTTTATTAAAATACTCGAAAACAGCCCAGTTTTGTATATTAAAACTGAAATGATATAAGTAGTACTTTGCATGTCTAAATGTCGGGTTGGTTAATTGAGAACTGATTGAATGATTTTACAAAATAAAATGATACGCTAGTAAGCGTGGACGCCTCCGTTTACAGAGGAAACTCTGGCGAAATTTTTCTAGATATATAACACTTAAAAATATTTTGGTGACAAGCGTTCATAAATATATTTTTAACTTGTTTTCAAAATATAAATTTCGCCATAATTTTTATTACAAAATAACCAAGTGTCGGAGGTGGATTTTCGTAAATGAAAACTTGTTAAATATATATTGAGAATATATATTCATTACTCAAACTCTTGTGTGATTAATTGTTTATTTTGAGAAATAGTTATGTTATTTTTAGGGTAAAAATAATATAACTGATAACGCCATGATTTTACGACTCCAAAATAATACCAATGCACTCACCAATAAATATTTAAGTTACACCGGAACTGTTATTACTACACGAACTTTAAAACGTAACTTATGTATTTTCGGAAAATACTCTTAGATGCGTATTTCGATTTAGTGTTATTTTGGAATTTGTATGAAGTAAAATATAATATTTTTGGGAAAATATATATATTTTGGAGACAGAATATTTTAGACAAGTGAATTAAAATATATTTTCAAGTGAGACTTAAAAATATATTTTCGAAATTATAAAACGCACATGTATTAATACCCCCATCCTTGGGAAGGAATATATTTAATTAATGATTAAGAAGTGTAAATACGAAATAGTTGTCTAACTATTTCCCAAAAACGTTAAACCTTAAGTGTAGGTCCGGCTAGGGGAGGATCTAGTCGCCTAATCCTTGTGTACAAACCAACCCGGTTGTGCGGAATCCAACCAAGATAGCAAACCGAGATAGAACACGACAATGATAAACACACAAGACTCAACGATTAACACCTCTTGTATTAATACGTATGAAAGGTCTGTTACAATGCAATGTTTACAAATCTATTTTCCAAACTCTCTCAGTGTGTGTGTGTGTTCTGTGTGCTCCCTACCGAAACAGAAACATAACATGTCTATTTATACTCACAGACACACAAGGCTTGACGAAACAAAATATCAGTCGGCGAAATGGACTCAAATCGACGAAACAGGACTTGTTTCGTCGACCACCTTTCTTGATTCGTCATTTTTGGCTAAGGCCCAACAGTTGAGGCCCAAACTTTAATATGCCGATGTGTTATAAGCCTAAGTAATGTTGATTGGTCCAACTTAATTTTCCCATGCACGGTAGATCCAACTCGTCTTCATATTTGTGAAGTTTAGTAAAGATGACATCATCATGGTGATGTCATGATGATGTGTCAAGCGGGAAACGTTCTCGGCTCTCCGTGCTTCGCGTGTCGAACTCTGGGACGCACGACAGAGGAATGTCATGACGTCGGGCTTGAGCCGAACCTAGCCGGGTCGAACCGAATTGAGTTGAACCGAACCAAGTCGTGTCCACATAATATGTATCAACAAACTCCCCCTTGGACGCTACTCGTGAGGTTCAACTTCCATGTCTTCCATGTCGAAGGATCTTCAAAGTCTTCACACGTCGTAAGTAGAAAGTGTATCAACAAACTCCCTTTTTATGTAGGTAGTGTGTCAATAAACTCCCCCTTAGAATGAACTCTCCAATGAGTTATGCTCGTGAATCTTTTGACTTGTCAATTCTTCAGATCCTTGTGGTGTTGATGAAGGGTCAGCGGCAACTCGATCATTTTATCCTTTGAGTGCCTCCACTTCGTGTCTTCATTCCAAAGCTTGTCATCGAACATGTTCTCCTCGCCTTTAGCATCTGCACAGGCAAGAAAGCTAAACGCATAATGAGAACAACCGCTTGGAATATAGTTAACATTTTAAACAAAAGACACATATGAGATCAAATCTCAATCAAACACCGACCGACAACAGTTTGAAAGTTTAGAAAATGATCAAATTTTAATCCTTTACTTTCAAAACTTGTTAACTTCGACTGTTTATGAAGATGCAATTGTTTTCCGGCTTACGATCAGGATTTTGGGTAGGATAGACTCGAGTTCCAACATCAGTCAATCAAAAATAAACTAGAAGCAAAATCTTTTTGGTTTTCATAAAGTTTATATTAAAACACACCTAAAATCTTTTTGGAATTTTCATTTTTCAAATGTAAAGACGGAAAGCAATAAATAAATATATACAAAGATACAGAAACGAAAAGCAGTAAATAAATATTTACAGACATTCTTTTTGTGAGTTTCGAGGGTAAGAGAATCATATCAGTGTACGGTCATGTCAAAACGCTCTTGTTGTTCATTTAGTTAACAATTAGATAAGCATCCTATAACAATTATCGGTATTGTTGTCCACATAAGCTCAACTTATCAGATGTAATCATGGCGAGGAGATACGTTAAGGTATGATTTATACTTACCGACCGGTGTTCATCCACATCACGACACATTCCCGTATCAAGGTATGCACGAGGGTTCATCTTACCGGTGAGTATACCGATTATCATCTGTTTGACCGTATATGAAAAATGTGAGTAACTCACTTATTTTGATTGAAAACAAGCCCTATGTGATAGAATCACTTATTGATGAGGAACTTGATTTTCGATGCATGAGGGCACAGGAGCAAGTCCGTGAACAGGTCAGTACTTTCGTACAGCAGAGAGACGAACTTGACTCCCGGATAAATGTGATTGTTGATCACTTATTGAGGTCGTATGCAGTATGTACACGTATGTATAGTATCATGGAAGATCTAGACTTGCGTCCCCGTTATTTTTCGGTAAAAGAAACAACCATGATACCCAGATGATAAGCAGCATAAAGACCGAATATCTCAGAACCTCGGCAATCTCTCAAACGAAATTTCGGTACTAAGACCATATGCCAATGTGCGGTTCCCACCTGGTCTTCAGTCGATTTAAGTTTATATCACCCTGCACACTTTAAAATGATTGTGAGCCTACCGATACATCTTATATAGATCTGCTTATCATTTTTCATTTAAGGTTTAAAGAGGTTTAGACAGACCACTGGTGTACTATCATTTTCTCTTTTGCTCGCCAGGAAACTCATTTTTGTTTTTCCAATGTTTTTGTGCTTTTGAAATTTTTCGATGTTTTTGAATTTTCAAATTTGGATTTACTCCCCCTAAAATCAACAAACTAAGATAAATTTTAAAACACAAAGGTATTTACAAAAACGATTTCCCGATGTTGGTTAACTCATGTTTTACCTCAATGCCGTTTACCAAAATTAAGTTTTAATCAGAAAAAGATTTCTCAAATTTTGGAAAAATGAGTTGGCACGTCGGTAAGCGGTGCGGACCATGACAACATTGACGAGTTTCATAGTGAAACAATCACGTGTGAGGTGATATTCGAGTTCAACGTGTCTGGTCAAAGAGTGCTATACGAGATAATAATTCACAAAGCAGCTTAAATATCGACAAGTATAGGAGAGATTAGAAATTTAAAACCGTATCCTGCAACTGCCTCGTGCATTGCAAGGAATCTGAGCGCTCTCCCAAACTGGATATCCACCCGGTGTGGATTTCAAAGTCGATTTTGTAGCTGCTGAGAAATCTCTTGACAGCAACAAGATCATAAACCTTTGGGTCCGGCTGGTCTCTTACACATTGCACCAGCGAAGGTCTTTGTCTTTCTCTTTCAGAAGTAGTGTGCGGTTGTTCAATCCACGCCAAGGCATCCGCACACCCGGTTGGTTTGTTCAACGAACACATCTTCTTCAATCACACCGCGAAGAAATGTACACTGCACGTCCATCTTGTTAATTTGAACTTCAGACGTGCTGCAGGTGCGTACATTTTGATTTGAATCTACCCTGGGGACCCGATCAAAGCCTTTAACAATCACCTTTTAAAATGATTTCCATTTTGCCGAAGCTTTCAATCTCTTACAACAGACAATTCTGTTTTCTTTCCTTTTTCTTCTCTCCATCACAGGCAACAACATCTTTGTCGCCGTTCTTGTGCATGGACACTCCACTATCAACAATCCGATGACTATCGATAGTTCCTCCTGGAACATCCTGCACACTCACTCAGAGATTAGTTGGAGAGGGGGACCCAAGCCTTAACAGACTTGGGTCGTCCTTCATCATCGAGGATTGTGACTTCGATTTCCTGATGATTCGGAATGGATTGAGCTTCCCCTGAAACAGTTACCGATTTTGGTTTCCAAATCTGTTTTTGTTTTTCATTTTTAATTTCTAACTTAACAGAATTTGTTTGGACAACCTCCGGTTTTAACGCATTTTCAATCACCTTCACATTTTTACGTCGTTGTTTTGTTTCCTGTTCTTTAACAGTTCTTTTATCATGTTTTGGATAAACAGGACGACGTTGTGAGTGACCTTGTTCAGAGGGGGCTCTTTCAACAAAATTTGGTTTGGGCGAGTTTTTGTAGTCTTTAATGATGTGCCCAACCTTCCCACATTTGAAACAAATTCTCCTTTCAACAAACTTAGGAGAACCTGTTCGACTAACATATGTCGAACCAGTAGAACCTGAGGTACTTGCTCTTTCATCACACCCATTTGTATGTTGAGTGTAATTGTTTTGACTATTACGTTTTAAAATCTTGACTTGTTGGATAAAATCGATGTTGGATTTGTTTTCAAAAGTCTCAATTTTATCAGTACCTTTTGATGCTACAAACTTGACATCTTTTGCTTTCTTCTTGTAACGAGCTCCTTTTGATTCAACCTTAGCCTTTGGCTTTGGAGCTCATTGTTGTTGTTGTTTACCCTTAAAAGCGACAGGTTGTTGCTTTGTCGGTAATTTTTGGTTTCCAAATTGTTTCCTCACTTCAGCTTTTGGAATAGGATCACACTGAGTTACTGAAACTCTCGGGATCGCTTTTCCCAAAAACTTAGTTGTATTATCTTCAAACACTTTATCAATCAAGGATTGATTGACGTTTTTTATTGGAAAATCTTTGTTTGAATAAATTTTATCATCACCGACTAAAGTGTACAACACGTTATCACTTTTAACAGTAGACACTGTCTCAGTGATAGGATCTATCTCTTGTTTAGCGCTAGATGATTGCACAGCAGGAGTAGGAGGATCACACAGAATGTGATTCTCAAAAGGCACTTCTACTCCTTTTCTATCGTCAAGAGATTTATCCTCATCACTCACATCTGATTCATCATCCGAAGAATCATAGTCCTCAATGGTTGGAGGACTTTGATTTGAAGCACATGATGACTTTTCCTTGTTATCAGATGAGCCCTCCGATGAATTGTCCGTTTTGAACCCTAAGCCAGTTGTAACTTCCTCATAATCAAGAGGTACAGTTGGCTCAAAACGCGGCATTTCCTCCTCATCGGGCAACTTGGTATAGTCGTGTCTCAAAGGGGGTGGACACTTCCTATAACCAACGCCTTTAACGTTTCCCTTTAGTTGTTGAACGTCAATGATGTGATCAAGCACATATCGGGAGTTTGAGTAACTCTCCAATTTGAGCTTGATCGCTTCATGCTCACATTTCGCCAAGGCTAGCTCTTTCTTTGTTTCCTCGATGATATTAATGTAGTTATTAATACCAATTTGTTTGTTACAAACAGTTTTTGTTAATTCGGAAACACTTTTCTTTTGGGTTTCAATAACTGTTTTAAACTCTTTTTCATTGCGAGCTAAGGCCATGTTTGCCTCTTTGCACTTTGACAGTTCAACAACTAAACTCTGATTGTGACTATGAATCGTATCACATTCAAGTTTCACTCTATCACATTCATGTTTTAATTCTTCAAAAGCATGTTTAGCATTAGCACATTCATGTTTTAAATCAGCACAATCACTACATATTCTAGGAGTTTCAGACTTTACCTGACTTGTAGAAGCTGTGACATTAGCCATAAAGGCAGTCTGAGAAGAGAAAGATCCATCTTCAGTGAGAATCTTCTCCATTTCTTTTGATGTAGCATCAGCTTTCTTGACCAAGTCAGATTTCTCGTTAGCATCATTCGACAAATTACCAGCTTCAGAATCCACACCCTCCTTTATGTCCGATTCTGAACTGTAATCACTCACACCTGAGCTATCTTCATCAGTGCCACTATATCCTGAACTGTCATCATTTCCCGAAGATTCACCATCGCTGACATTCTTGATGATTTCGGCATAAAACGCAGTTCTTGTTTGATCACTGTTTCCCAACTGTTTGGCCGGACCACAATCGACACTTGGATCGAATTGAGGTTGTGTTGTGGAAACTTGAGGTTGAGGTTGGGGTTTAGATTGCGAAAGATAAGCATTTTGATTGAACTGTGGAAACGGAGATGAGTTTGCATTTGATACAAACGCCGTTTGTAACTTTGGTTGCTGAGCTGAACTGGAACTAACTAACGGGTTAAAACCTCCTCCAAGATACATTTCGGTATTTTGAGGAGCAGGAATTAGTTTAGCTTTCCGAATTTCCTCTTCGTTCTTGTGCTCCAACTTTTGAATGAATTCATAGATATTAAAATTGACAGCATCTAGAACGCCCGTCTGCTTTAAAAGCTCAATGAATGAGCTCCACTTTGGAGGTAGAGCATCAGCAAACCGTGCTAAGATTTCCTGTTGAGATACAAGAACACCAACATAATACATTTCATGCATCAAATGATAATAACGAGTAATTATATCATTTAGGGTTTCATTCTCTAAGAAATGAAATGATTCGAATTTCTTCTTCAACAGATCATGACGTGTCTTTCTAGTAGCTGCATATTCTTCTCCTCTCGCTACCAAAAGATTTTGTATGTCTTGATTTTGATTCGACACCCTTGCCCATTGACTTGCACTTATTGACTGTTGTTGTTGAGGTATGGTACGGTTCATATATTCGGCCAACGACATCTGTTTTTGATCTGGTAGTGGATCCGTACTCCAATCCCAAGGGCTTGTGCAGCTCATAGTTGATGTATGAATGATAACAACAAGTCTTAAAAAAAAAAAATTCGTCCAAGACTTGATGAAAACAAGAAATGTTTTCGGCTGAGAAGTTGTAATTTCAACTTGATTTCGTCCAAGAGCTGACAAGGGATTTCGGCCAGGTCTTATTTTGGCCTGGAACTGATTTCGTTGATAAGGCCCAATCCTTGTGCGACTGAAAGAGTCTTGTACGATCCACTTTCTTGTGTGACTCAAAGAACTTGTGCGAGTAAACAAGTCTTGTGCGACCAGACTTAGAGAATAACTTGTGTGACTGACTTGCTTTTGGGCTCCCAGTTAACAAAACAGCCCAGGCCCAATGACCATACAGAAGCCCAGATCTATGTGGTGTGTCTTGTGCGACTGTGATGAGTCTTGTACGATTCAATCACTTGTACTACTTAAACAAATGTTGTGCGATTGAGAATGTTGACTTTCTGTCCACTGACACAAAGCAGAAACTTTCGGCTCACCCACTATCCCAACTTACCAACCATGATGATGTTGTAATATCTTAATCAAACCCAATTACTAATGCACCAACAACTTGAATATGCAGATTTTCAAAGATCAAAAAGTAAACACACCAAGAACACTTTGAATAATTGATGAAGATATCAAGAACAAACCCAGAAAATTTGAATTTTCCGGCAAACCGACAACTTTCCGAAACCCGTTTTTGCTCGAAACTTCACTAAAAACCAAGGTTTAACATGTGAAAATGAAAAATAAGATGGTTTTTGTAAGAACTTTCAGCAAAACACCAGAAATTTAGAAGTTTTGAACTGATTTTTCAGAAAAATATGAACTTCAAAAATCTGAAACAAACCCGAAAACAACTCGGTTTTAACAAGGAGAAGAGCCAAGGCTCTGATACCACTTGTAGGTCCGGCTAGGGGAGGATCTAGTCGCCTAATCCTTGTGTACAAACCAACCCGGTTGTGCGGAATCCAACCGAGATAGCAAACCGAGATAGAACACGACAATGATAAACACACAAGACTCAACGATTAACACCTCTTGTATTAATACGTATGAAAGGTCTGTTACAATGCAATGTTTACAAATCTATTTTGCAAACTCTCTCAGTGTGTGTGTGTGTGTGTTCTGTGTGCTCCCTACCGAAACAGAAACATAACATGTCTATTTATACTCACAGACACACAAGGCTTGACGAAACAAAATATCAGTCGGCGAAATGGACTCAAATCGACGAAACAGGACTTGTTTCGTCGACCACCTTTCTTGATTCGTCATTTTTGGCTAAGGCCCAACAGTTGAGGCCCAAACTTTAATATGCCGATGTGTTATAAGCCCAAGTAATGTTGATTGGTCCAACTTAATTTTCCCATGCACGGTAGATCCAACTCGTCTTCATATTTGTGAAGTTTAGTAAAGATGACATCATCATGGTGATGTCATGATGATGTGTCAAGCGGGAAACGTTCTCGGATCTCCGTGCTTCGCGTGTCGAACTCTGGGACGCACGACAGAGGAATGTCATGACGTCGGGCTTGAGCCGAACCTAGCCGGGTCGAACCGAATTGAGTTGAACCGAACCAAGTCACGTCCACATAATATGTATCAACATTAAGCCAAGGCACGACCGTCCGTCTAATAGAAGTTAGTACGTGTAGGTCGTCACGCAGCAGGTTGATTTGGGATTGACTATTTCGAGACGCCATACAGTGAGTTCATGTCCCCCCCCCCCCCCTTTTCTCTTAACTGTTTTCAGTTTTTATACTCCGGGGGTGAAATACATGTTATGATTATTACGAACTTTTACTTACATGGTATGGTTAGCTTAAGGAGGGTTACTACTTAGATCATGTGAGTGGGTAGGCGGGAACTGGAGGCCATTAATCCTCATTATAGGACCGAGGGTCATTAGCGGTAGATCTATCTGGGTGTAGCGAGCCCAACCCCTGAGCCCGCTTAGTGGACCAGGTGGTGAGTTTGAGCCCGACGCAATAATCTGCTAGGTTTGAGTCTTCCTACTGCACTTCACACATATCATTGGCTTTGCAACCCAATGGTGATCTCTTTTTCCTTATTTGCTACATACCAGGGACTTTTATACATACTTACAACATTTTCAAATGTTTGTACATACTCACTTACACATGAACTCGCTCAACATTATGTTGACTTTTCAAACTACATGTATTTCAGGAAACTAACGGATCTGGCACGGTATGCACGTATTTTCAAGCTGCGTTTGAATAAAGAAGTCATCCAGGTTTTAGAAGGTGTAACCTCTTCCTGGACGGGTTACATATCTCTAAACCAAGTATTGTTGTAGGATCAAATTTAGACCCAAATGAGTCGTTCAGAAGAGATTTTATCAGTTTCAAATGCGGAAAATAAGAAACTGATTTAAAAACAGCTTAGTTATCACTTTACACACGTTTCTGATTGATATTACACTGATTACATCCAAGAATCAAACTGGCAGCACCTCGGTATGATTTTCTAGTCTCTAACCTGTTCCCCTTCAAATGACAACACATGACACATATATATAGTACTAGCCCTTTCGCTTGAAACCACACAAACAAGTTCAAGCGAAACCTCCTAAATGACTTTCAAGCGAAACCTATCAATTAACTATTTTGTCTTCAAGCGAAACCTTTCATCAAACTCCATTTTCATGTGTGCAGATTCTGTTTTGAGAGTATGATGTAATGATGATGCAATAAATGATGTCACTTGGATGATGTCATCGTCAAGAATGATGACATCACTCTGCTTCAAATCTGCAACGAACCCGAGACTCGATATAAGACGAAGAAGACATATGAATGCACTAACAGACTCCCCCTCAGATGTTGACGAGTCTTAAGTGTCGAGTCTGCACAATCTTCAGTCTTTATTAGTCTTCTTCTGGAATTTCTCCCTGAATCATATAACCGGATCTTTTCTCTAGATCTAACCTCGTCAGACTCCCCCTTTCATCATCCTGGGATCGCCGTCTGGAATTAGTTATCACCTTGAGATCAAACCCTGGCTTTAGTTCTGTTCAGCTCAACTCATGCACACATTTTCTCACCAAAACATAAGTTTTTACTTAAAACAATAACAAAAACTTACTGGAAATAGTTATATCAAGTTCAAATTAATGACCCTGATTAACTAATCTCAACTTCTTTCTTAAATCAAAATTTTTCAATTCAGCACACACACCCCCAAACCAATTCATCTTGTTTAGCACTTGGAATTTCGAAAATCAGTTCATCAACATCAGTTGTCTAAAATCTTTTTGGATTTTTTAAAATATGTAAACTAAACAGGAATTTAAATGCAGAAATAAAATATTTACTAACAATATTTTTGTGAGTTTGTGTAAGAGGATCATATCAGTTTATGTGACCAATCACCAACACCGTTAAGCTTTATACATTTTAAGTTTTAAACGATTCACATAGATTGACGATATATTTGTCCTCTTAAGCTCAATCTAAAAACTTTCGAAATGCTTACCGATACGTTAAGATATATTTAGATAGCACTAAATTCTTATGGACCCCACGATCTCAGCATTGTAGGACCGGTTTTGACTCCGAAACGATTGCGAAACGAACGTATGACGTGCGGAATCCGTACACGAACGCGACCTAACACACACGATGTAATATAAACGTGATTCTATTAGAAATCTAACAAGAACAAGCACCTTGAATCACTTTCTCTCTCTAGATTCTCTCTCTAGATCTAGAGTTCTCCTAAACACAAATGAGTCAAAAGTCTCTAATCTAAACATAAAGCTCCTATTTATAGGCCTTGGCTTTTAATGAGATTTCTCATTAATTACAATATTGCCACCTTGCCTTTTGCCTAGATATTCCATCATAACGACTCGTTTTCTTCTGTTTCTCGCTACGGCTCGGATTGACGAAGGCGATAGACATAAATGCACTAACAGACTCCCCCTTGGATATTGCCGCAGTCAATCTCGATCATTGAGTCAAACTCGTAGCGTCTTCTCTTTCTCTTTTAGTCTTCTTGAACAGAATCCCGGTGGATCTGTCTTCAGCTTCAGCTTCTTCTCCTTTCTATAAACTATTTTCTTCATCAGGCTCCCCCTTTCGTCAAGCTTCCGTGCTTTTGGGATCGACACCTTGCTTTCCGTATACAAGCTCCTTTAGGATAGTTACATGGCTCCTTGAATCCACGCTTCCTTTTGCGTTGAGCTCGTCTTCAGACTCCCCCTTAGACTCGGCTTTCGGGATCGTAGTCTGGACTCTTACCTGCAATCACTCATCCATTTATAAGTAACAACGTATTGAACATTCAATTCTCCAGAAATCGTAATCTGGCTCTATTCAACTTTCTAAATCACTCCCCCTATCAACAATCTTTACAGATTTGGCAGTGTTAAATATCCAAAATCCCACACAGTTAATCATCCAAGTCCAAACTAATGACCTGTGAGATATCACAAACTGTTGTTTTTTTTTTAATTCAAGTTTCAAATTAATGAACTTGTTTTATTTTCAGAAACACAATCAGCTTACTTAGATTTTGAAACTCAGCACTCAGACATCGGTTGTCGAAAATAAAGCAGAATCAAATATCTTTTTGTATTTTTCTGAAAATATAAAGCAGTAAAGAAATATGTACAAACATATTTACAGAAAATATTTTTGTTTGAGTTTGTGTCAGAGGATCATATCAGTTTTTGACAAGTCACAAGTACCGTTGAGCTTATTTACACATTAAGAATTAAACAATTCACTTAGATTGTCGATATACTTGTCCACTTAAATTTTCACACAAATTTCAACTGATTCAGGATACAAATTAGATGTTTTTAAAAAACTTAAACTCATTCATGTGCCCCACCTCTTGAATATACTCCCGTATCCAGATCCCAATATTCAGTCTTACAGGTGAGTATACCTAGATGATATCTGTAAGGGGAATAAATTATAGTACGAAACTGTGAGAGCTCAGGTTAGAACTTCCGTTCAGCAGAGAGATGACGGCTCGACTTTTGGTGTGTCCCCTTTAGAGGATCTTTTGTATTACAACAGCAATGACTATCAATTTTATTGTTTCATCAATTTGCTGAGGGCGGCGCTATATTTCAAGCAATGCAGAAAGTATTCTCCGGGGACTAGGCCATTGCTTCCGCAAAATCAGAAGTCCCGAGATAATACCCCAGATATCACTAAGCATAAAGACCTAGTATCTCAGAAAGAGGGACCTTTCAAACGAGATTTCAGGGGTTACCTATATATCCAAGTAGTGTTCCCCATGAAATAAGCAAGTTTGAATTTAGGTTTATATCCCGAAAAAGTTTACTAAATGTATAAAAATCTACCGACACATCCACGGTGAGATCATATAACACATTTTAACTTTCCAATTCTTTAGCATACTGTAACTGTCTACTGATGTACTATCATTTCCTCTTTTTTTACACAAAAACTCAATTTTTGAATTTTATCATGTTTTTGACTTTTTCAAATTTTCAAATGTTTTTGTATTTTCTAACAACATTACTCCCCCTAAAATGCAAAATCATTTAAAGAAAATTTGACAACCAATACTGATAGCTTTGTCTCGCCATCCATTTTCTGCTTCTCATGCACTGATTTGCAGAAAAATAATGTACCCCTATGATTCACAACACATTGATATTTACAGTTTGAAAACCGTTTTTCAATCTTGTGAAATTAATCATGTTTGTTCAGCCGTGAGGGTTTCGGCATATTCAATCAACACATATTTTTGTAATTTTCTATTTTTGACAAAAAATTAAAAACAAACATATTTTTGGTTTTTCAAGTTTTTAACAAACTAAAACATATTTTTGGTTTTTAAATTTTTCAATTTTTAGGGTTTTTGAAAATATTGTTTATTTATGTACAAAATGAAAATAAACTTCCTGTTTCAACCAACACAGGATCCAACAGCCTCCTCTCCTCGTTGTGCCAGGCTGCTCCAACTTCCATTCTCACAATCTTTGGTTTTGTTGAGCACCTGCACATTTAGACTACTTGATTACTTGAACAATTTAGCCCAGGTCTGTTGGACCTTAGGCATTTCAACACAATATGTATCATTTAACTTCGGAAAATCTTTGTCATTCTGAACAAAGACTTTTTCAACTTTGACTTCAACTTTCTCATCTTTTACCAAAGTCACTTGTTTCTTAACAGACCATGTTTGACCTTTCGGCGTACCTCTTTTATAAAAATGAGACTCTTTTTGAACATTTTGTTTTTGAACAACTTTTGGTTTCCAAAACTCTTGTGGTTTTGTCATATCAATAGTTGTTTTCCAACTTTGAGTTGTTCTGACTCTGGGTGTGTGAGAATTCCAGGTCTGTCTCGAATCGAACCTGTTAGAGTTTGATTTCCAGTTTTGAGTCGAAGCAAACTTGTTTGTATTATACCTCCAAGTTTGTTTTGAGTCAAATCTGATTGACCTATGTCTCACATTCTCAGATTTTTGTTTCTCAACATCAATCTTCTTTATGTCAACATCCACAGGTTTCAGATTTGGACACTTGCGAGCAAGATGTCCTTTTTGATCACATTTAAAACATGTTCTCATGGAAACATCTTTGACCTGTGGTTGTTGCTTTTTCTTTTGAGCTAAAAACTCTTCAATAGACTGTTGTCTAAATTTGAGTTTTTCCTCTTCTTCAAAACTTTTTCCTTGAACAAAACTCATTTTTGTCTTTAAATTCGGAGTTTCATTTCTTTTCCAACTTTGTTTCTTCTTATAACCCAACCCAGCCTTCATGTTTTTCTTCTTGTAACCAGGTTTGTTATACGAACCTCTATAACTCTTACTAGCAAACTTTGAAATCTCAGACTTCTCAATCTCAACCATTTTGAAAACTTTATCAACCTTTTCTGAAATCACATTCTGAATCGGGAATACAACATCTAAGAACAATTTGTTTGATCCAATCATGGTATAAACCAATCCTTTTGAATCATCATTCAAATTTTTCTCGGATTTTGAGTTTTTCAGATATTCATCATGAAAATTACCTTCATTTTCATCTTGTGATTCAAATTTACCTGTATCAACCGACTCTTCTTTCAACACACTTTCAACGACTTTACCTACCACCTCTAAATCATGAGTATCATCAGATTTGGAATAGGTTACATCAATGTTGTCTGGCAATTGATCTACCATGTTGAAAGCTTTTTCGACCTTTTCATCATCATAAAACACAAACTTTTCCGGTGGTGGAACTTGATGAAACTCTGAGCCAATACCTTTCGTGTTTTGCTCAGAATCTTTCCCATCCGGTTTTATGTTGAAAATTCTTTCAAGCACATATGACGACGCGTGATATGTAACACCTGTGCCTCCACGGCCATCAAACAAATACCGAACCAATGAAATATTTTATTTCATACTTGGGATTTGTAAAAATATGTGTATCATTTGCACATATAAATTTTTGTTCAATTCCAAACTCTAAATCGCTTTCTGGAAGGTTATACGCGCACTGATGCGTAAATATAACCAGTTTAATGCAACAAACACTCCGGAATAGTGACATAGATTTAACATACCTTAAATAACCTTTACATAACTTAGAAATAAGTTTTGAAGGCTTTGGTATGGCAAAAACAAGCTAATTCGCTTACAGGGACTAAACTTGACAAACTGCGAAAGTATGCCAATTTGAACTGTAACAGACATTCCGGAACATGACCATAAGTTAAACACACCATAAATATCCTTCACATAGCTTAGAAATAGGCTTTGAGGTGTTCGGTATGCTAAAATAAACTTTTGTGTCATTCAGGGACTAAAAGTGTCAAAAAGTGCACAAGTTTGCATTCTCGCGCATAACTTACGTTCTGAATAAATCCGGACATCCAAAAATTTATGTAAAGCACTAAAATATTTTATTTTAGTGTTCGGCATAAGAAAAATCCATTCGTCGCGTCATTTGGATCGTTTTTCGCGCTTATGCGCATTCCGTCGTAATTAAGCGAACATCGCGTTCGTACGACCAAACGAACCAACATCCGACATATTTTTGAGCATGTTTCATGTCCAGAATGTTTAGGCATCATTTTAGGGCCTTAAAGTTGGCTTTACGGGCCTTAGAAGTGCCGGAAATGGGCTTAAACACGTGCAGGGACTGAAACTGTCATTTCTGAAACTTTGTTCTGATCTGTGACTCCCAGGCGGCCCGCCTCAGTTTCTGTACATCCCCACGCGGGCCGAGTCCGACCTTCTAACCAGGTTAACTACATTTAACAGCAGTTTGCAGCTGTTTAATCCTCCACCACACACTCACACATGCTTAGTCAGCTGATAAGGATCAATTTTAGCCACCATAAGGTTCCGACACTTGTACGGATGCGATTAAAGCACGGTTTCCATGAAACGATCCTAACAGTTCGGGTATTCCTATAAATACCCATCCACCCCCATTGCTTTAATCACTAGAATTCTGATTTGAGGAGCTCTAAGTTGAAACCATTGTTTCATACCTGAGCTACTTGAATCGGGATTAGCATTCGGGGACCCTTCGTAAGTATTCTTTCGTTCTTTTCTTTATTTTATTGCTTTTAGAGTCAGAAAGTCAAACTTTGTTTGACTTTCAGCGTTGACCAGCTTATGGTCAATGCGAAGTTCGTTTGAACTTCGCAACGTGATTGTAATCACGTTGGTTATAGTCCCTTGGGACTATGCCTACTGATTACCACGTTGTCTAGGGTCGTAGGGTAAGCGATCTAATAAATCGCTTATACCTTCGAACCCGACCCAGTTTGGTCGATCATTAGGATCCGACCAAATACATTAGGTGACCATAGTGTATAGGGAATAACCTTCCGAGGTTATACCTTATGGTCACATCGTTTAAGTAGTTGTATGATAGGTAGTTTATATGCCTTAGGTAAATTACCAGAATACCCTTTTCATGTATAATTGGTAATTAAGCATATGTAACCTAAACTTTTGTCACATAACTGATTTTGTAACATGTTTAGGCATATAACACTTGTCATAGGGCTAGTTAGGCGGTCCGAACGCGTTTCACCCGAACGACGCGTTAAAGTAGCATAAGCTACCTAAACGGGTTGTAATGGGTCGTAAACACTTAGGTTAGGTTTCATTTAGTATGTAGGTTTTGTTGAACCATACTACACGAGTCTCCATACTCGTTTGGTTTACAAACCCTCATGCTACCCGATCTTCCGATCTAGGTCCGGTTTATTAACATAGTTACCTATATTAGGTGCCGTTTGATTCCGTGATCTCTAGCATTGTTTGGTTGTTACTCAAGGACTACTGAGCAATCTCAGGTGAGTACATAGACCCCTCTTTTACTGTTTTCCAAACTGCTTTGGGGTGGAACACATGTGCCTACTTGTTACTTTCATGCTTTCCTGTTTTCACATCATATACTTGTTATGTTCATTAGTACACTATTAGTACATGATTTACATTACATTTCTGCTATGTATGTTGACTGATAGCATGCTAGCACATTGATTTACATGACTTTTCTACTTTGTATGTTAACTTAGCATACTTAGTACATCATTTTACATTGCATCTCTGTTGCATATGTTCCAGTAACATATGGACACATTGTTTTACAGCTCTACCTTGTATGTTTACTCTAGCATACTAGGTACATTATCTTCATCACATGCTTACATTTTGGTATGACATTTGGTTTGTTTAAATGAGACAATGTACATTCATTAACACCGATCATGCCGCTCGGTAGTAGGTAGTGGTACCATAGGACTTGACAAATCCCATTCCTGAAATCTCGGGTTTGTTTGGACGTAAGGAATGACCGAATCCGAATACATATTCTTTTGATAACTCATTTTTACATAGTTATCCGACTGTCTCAAGGCTTGGATGTATGAATTTTCACAACACCGCATAAATGTTCATATTCAGTATAGCATGCATATATTTTACAAAACATAACTTTGATTTAAACAAAGTTTTACTTCAATACTTTGTTTTGTACATTTTTACTTATGGTTTAAGTAGTCTTAATTTTACTTACCATACATATCATTTTGGTTATACATTACTTGACTACTTTTGGATTATAAACATTTGACATGGTTTATACAAGGACTTTTGACTATTGGTTTAAACATAGACTTATTACATTGTTGGTTTGGTTTGAGTAAGTGATTTAAGTAACGAGGCGTGTGTAATATGATACAAGCATGGTGGATACGCCGCTGGTACTTCCTATATATAAGTGCTTGTATGACATCACATATTGTAGCGTTATTTGAATCATTTCAATTTGAGATATATAACATTTTATACAAATAACATACTTTTCACAATACATTGTTTTACAAACAACTTAACTTATACAAACTCATTTTACATGGTTACTCATTTAACCATGCATTTTTCTCTTATTTATACGTATCATCTGAACTTATTGTTTTTCAAATGATTTACAAAGACAAAGCAAATTACAAGGTTCATGACTAAACATTTTCTCAAACATAAGTCATGAAACCTATTTTCACAAAACCTATGTATCTCACAGGCATTTTTATGCTGACGTACCTATTTTCACATGTGTTTTTCAGGAGCTGTTGCATAAGATGATCAAGATACACATAGGCAGACTTGGGCTTTAGTGACAATAAAAGATGCAAGACTAGTTAATTATGTTATATTTCCTTGTTTGTTAAGACATTGTAACACTTTTAATCAATAAAACGAAACTTTAATATCCATGGTTGTGAAACATTAATTCTGTTACAACACTCCCCGATGTTTCCGCCAC
Source organism: Helianthus tuberosus (assembly GCA_030545235.1). Lineage (NCBI taxonomy): Eukaryota > Viridiplantae > Streptophyta > Magnoliopsida > Asterales > Asteraceae > Helianthus > Helianthus tuberosus. Next base: position 43,544,304 of record CM060429.1, on the reverse strand, counting down.
GTTTTGTATGTTCTACGTGGTCGGGGTGTGACAGAAAAGATGGTATCAGAGCTCATGGTTATAGGGAATTAGGTTATTAGTAATACTTTGACCTAGTCTATAACCTTCTTAGGACCCTAACGCGAGTTTACTTGCGTTTAGTCATAAAACGATACCGTCACCTATCCTTAGGCGACGACCACAACAAGAACATAAATTTCCAAACCACTTTGAAAACTAATCATCTGTTCTAGGATGATTGATTACTAGGTTTTGAACCCTCTATTGTAAGGTTTTGAACTCTCTGTTATATGGTTTTGAACCCCTTTGAATTTTCAAAATCTCGTCAAGGTTTTGGGTTTTAAATAATGTGAACACGTGCAAACTGGAAGGGTGAATGCCTGTATTCTGAGTTTTCTGTCTAGGCAAGCACTTCGTATACATCTCATCAGACGCGAGACCAGTTGTGCTTACCTGGGAATTCTTGGGATGAGTGTTCACTTATAGGCGAGCATGTCTTCGCGATACATTATTTTTGACCCATTTACTTTGATTAGTCACCGTCTCATTTGTTTGCCTTAGGTAACAAACAAATGATCACAATTTTCATTCGTTACCATTCTGTATTGATTATCCAATAACCTTTCACTTGCTTCTTCCTCTGTCTTTCATTTTCTTCTAGAATGTCTATTCCTCTCAGCACTGGTCAAATGTCCGAGCAAACAGCCAAATTTGCCCAGCAAATAGGCGAGGTGATACTGAAGTCTGTGGATCTAGGCATTGCCATGTCTCGTCTCAACAATGAAGCCTCTCGTCTCGACAATGAAGCCACTCAAGAGCCACCAAAGGAAGCAGAAGTCAAGCCAGCACCACCAGCCAAGAAACCAATCGAGGAATCAAAGACCATGGATGAACGATCCCCTAAGAAGTCAAAGAAGCGAAAGGCTTCTCAGAACTTCGCCGAGGTCGCTCACATTGGTCAAGCCATCCCTAACCAACCAGCTCAACCCCCTACTAGGAAGGCATACAATGGAACTGCACCCTTGTGCAACCAATGTAGCCTTCATCATCATGCTAGTGTGAGGTGCCGCAAATGCCAGATTTGTGGACTTATAGGTCATACAGCAAGGGTTTGCCCAACTGCAGCTGTACCAAATCAAGCTGGCGACAATCCTGCTCAAGCTCGTTTCTCACGAGGGTCTTGCTACAACTGTGGCGAGATAGGCCATTTCCAAAGGGATTGCCCAAAGCTTGCTAATGCAAATCCAACCCTTGGATGAGTATTCGGCTGAACAAAGGATGATGCTGTCTTATGCCTTTGTTTCTTTTGTTTTCGTGTATTGTGAAACAATATGTCTTGTTCATAAATAAAAGTTGTTGATCACAATTCTGATATACAAGTATAATAACAAGTGTTTATGGTATTTCCCTATAATATCTGTATTCAGGAACTATTTTCCTTACAAACTACTCTTGTGATTCTCTCTTACAAGAAATCGCTCATAATTTCCTCGAAAGTTCTAAGTACTCGTTTCATTCTAAGAAACGAAGTACATGAAATAAAGTGAAACTATGAGTAATCGTGCTTTTTGCACATCAGTACCTTTGAATCCTTGGTTGGATAACTAAGGATATTTTCAAATCTCATACCTATTACGTTTTGATTTTTTTTTCAACATATACAGTACAAGTATTTCAAAAACAATCTTCATGATCTCAAAACATTTCATATAGTTTGAAAACAATTTTCTTGATGCATTGTCTATATTATTTCAAAAACATTGGCCATGTTATCAAAACCAACCTTCTTAATTTCAAAATATTTCATATAGTCTGAAGACAATATTAACACAATACATTTTCTGATCAAGTGCATGATTTCGAAAAGCATCATTCATATTTTTCAAAAACCTTATACATAATTTCAAAAATTCATCTCGCATGATTTTAAAACATTTTTAAATATATCTATCTAATACACCTACTTTATGATTTCAAAAGTATTATATATAAGGTTTCAAAAACGTTAAACACATTTTTCTTAAAGGAACCCCATGCATAGTTTTCAAAAATATTTTTCCTCATACATTGACTTAACCTTCAAATTCTGCTTCATATGTCGCCTTGACATATCAAGCATCTCAACTTCATAAGCATTTTACATCATGTTTTGACCTAAGCACATCCAGTGCAAGGTTTCAAAACATCTTTAACTTTTAAATTCATATGGAATCTTTTTATTTTCACAATTAGATCCTTATGGGTAATTGTCATACAAATCAGAGTCCTTAATTGGATTCCTTATGTACCTTAATTCGAACATTTCGGTTCCTAATAATCGAAATCGAATTTTCTTTTTGAATCTTTCTATCTTTATAGTTAGATTCTTGATAACGTTTAAAGTACCAAATGAAATCAACGGAATGGATTCCTAGTGTGCTTTAAATGCATGTACGCAATTAACAAAACAATTTAACAAATAAACAATCTTTGTGGTTATATGACTATGTGTTTATGCATTTTGTGTTTTTGTATACTCTGGATATTCGTTATCCACATCCTCGTAGAATCTTTCATATCTTCATATGAGGGATTCGTAGTAGGATATTCAAAAAGGTACTACCTTAAATCCTTATTGGGCTTCTATGTAATAGTTAAGACCCTTGGGTTATATAGTACCATTCCATGTTTCATAAGAGATCCTTTTAGTGGTCTAGTCTAAAAGATTGATTCACAATTTGGTTAAAGAACGACATCTAGTGATGTAGCTGAACAGACTCCTTGATAGTCTATTTAGATCATTTATTGATTTAATTAAGAGGACTCTATGGCGGTCTAGTCACACCCATCACAGGATTGTTCATTTGGTTTTTCCCTACACATTATAAAATAGACTGTGTGAACTGTGCAAGGAATTGTCTGATTATGGACGCGTACATAATTATGAAATTTAGTGCACAGAAACCCAGTAAGGTTTATTATGTGTAAGAACCGATAGTGACAACAATAACAAAATGAGAACGATGTAATGGAGGTACGATGGACGCACCAATGACGCTTTATATACTTGTATATAAGTATCCCTCTTACATTGCAAGCATAATGTTATTAAGGTTACTAGAAGTTCAGAACCCTAACCAATATTGTTCGATCTTTTCAACTTCATGTTTTCAAGCTCTCACGAGTTTCCTCTAAATAAATTTCGGGACGAAATTTCCTAAAGTAGGGGAGACTGTAACACCTGTGCCTCCACGGCCATCAAACAAATACCGAACCAATGAAATATTTTATTTCATACTTGGGATTTGTAAAAATATGTGTATCATTTGCACATATAAATTTTTGTTCAATTCCAAACTCTAAATCGCTTTCTGGAAGGTTATACGCGCACTAATGCGTAAATATAACCAGTTTAATGCAACAAACACTCCAGAATAGTGACATAGATTTAACATACCTTAAATAACCTTTACATAACTTAGAAATAAGTTTTGAAGGCTTTGGTATGGCAAAAACAAGCTAATTCGCTTACAGGGACTAAACTTGACAAACTGCGAAAGTATGCCAATTTGAACTGTAACAGACATTCCGGAACATGACCATAAGTTAAACACACCATAAATATCCTTCACATAGCTTAGAAATAGGCTTTGAGGTGTTCGGTATGCTAAAATAAACTTTTGTGTCATTCAGGGACTAAAAGTGTCAAAAAGTGCACAAGTTTGCATTCTCGCGCATAACTTACGTTCTGAATACATCCGGACATCCAAAAATTTATGTAAAGCACTAAAATATTTTATTTTAGTGTTCGGCATAAGAAAAATCCATTCGTCACGTCATTTGGATCGTTTTTCGCGCTTATGCGCATTCCGTCGTAATTAAGCGAACATCGCGTTCGTACGACCAAACGAACCAACATCCGACATATTTTTGAGCATGTTTCATGTCCACAATGTTTAGGCATCATTTTAGGGCCTTAAAGTTGGCTTTACGGGCCTTAGAAGTGCCGGAAATGGGCTTAAACACGTGCAGGGACTGAAACTGTCATTTCTGAAACTTTGTTCTGATCTGTGACTCCCAGGCGGCCCGCCTCAGTTTCTGTACATCCCCACGCGGGCCGCGTCCGACCTTCTGACCAGGTTAACTGCATTTAACAGCAGTTTGCAGCTGTTTAATCCTCCACCACACACTGACACATGCTTAGTCAGCTGATAAGGATCAATTTTAGCCACCATAAGGTTCCGACACTTGTACGGATTCGATTAAAGCACGGTTTCCATGAAACGATCCTAACAGTTCGGGTATTCCTATAAATACCCATCCACCCCCATTGCTTTAATCACTAGAATTCTGATTTGAGGAGCTCTAAGTTGAAACCATTGTTTCATACCTGAGCTACTTGAATCGGGATTAGCATTCGGGGACCCTTCGTAAGTATTCTTTCGTTCTTTTCTTTATTTTATTGCTTTTAGAGTCAGAAAGTCAAACTTTGTTTGACTTTCAGCGTTGACCAGCTTATGGTCAATGCGAAGTTCGTTTGAACTTCGCAACGTGATTGTAATCACGTTGGTTATAGTCCCTTGGGACTATGCGTACTGATTACCACGTTGTCTAGGGTCGTAGGGTAAGCGATCTAATAAATCGCTTATACCTTCGAACCCGACCCAGTTTGGTCGATCATTAGGATCCGACCAAATACATTAGGTGACCATAGTATATAGGGAATAACCTTCCGAGGTTATACCTGATGGTCACATCGTTTAAGTAGTTGTATGATAGGTAGTTTATATGCCTTAGGTAAATTACCAGAATACCCTTTTCATGTATAATTGGTAATTAAGCATATGTAACCTAAACTTTTGTCACATAACTGATTTTGTAACATGTTTAGGCATATAACACTTGTCATAGGGCTAGTTAGGCGGTCCGAACGCGTTTCACCCGAACGACGCGTTAAAGTAGCATAAGCTACCTAAACGGGTCGTAATGGGTCGTAAACACTTAGGTTAGGTTTCATTTAGTATGTAGGTTTTGTTGAACCATACTACACGAGTCTCCATACTCGTTTGGTTTATAAACCCTCATGCTACCCGATCTTCCGATCTAGGTCCGGTTTATTAACATAGTTACCTATATTAGGTGCCGTTTGATTCCGTGATCTCTAGCATTATTTGGTTGTTACTCAAGGACTACTGAGCAATCTCAGGTGAGTACATAGACCCCTCTTTTACTGTTTTCCAAACTGCTTTGGGGTGGAACACATGTGCCTACTTGTTACTTTCATGCTTTCCTGTTTTCACATCATATACTTGTTATGTTCATTAGTACACTATTAGTACATGATTTACATTACATTTCTGCTATGTATGTTGACTGATAGCATGCTAGCACATTGATTTACATGACTTTTCTACTTTGTATGTTAACTTAGCATACTTAGTACATCATTTTACATTGCATCTCTGTTGCATATGTTCCAGTAACATACGGACACATTGTTTTACAGCTCTACCTTGTATGTTTACTCTAGCATACTAGGTACATTATCTTCATCACATGCTTACATTTTGGTATGACATTTGGTTTGTTTAAATGAGACAATGTACATTCATTAACACCGATCATGCCGCTCGGTAGTTGATGTGTGTAAAATGCAACATATAAATTACATCAAATGAGGCATAAAACTAACCCTTTTAAGTACTAATATTGGAAAAAGAGTGTTTTTGTCTTCCTTTTGTATTTTCAGGATTAAATGAGCTCAAAAACGCAAAAGAAGCAAAAAGACAGCTAAATCTAACATAAATACAAGAAAAGGGATATTAGTGGACTGCCCGACCCCTCAACGGCACCTTCCAAAGCAAAGTAGAGAAATCAGAAGACTGAACACGCCCCGTGCTCAGCCAGCACGGGGCCGTGCCCAAGAAGCAGCAGAAAAGACAAACCTATAGAAGCTTCTATTGCCCACCACGGGCCGTGCTCAGCGGACACGGGGGCGTGTCGAAAGTACAGCAGGCGCATTTATTGTAATTGCGAATTACAATTAATGAGGAGAGAGATTGTCAGACAGACACGGGGCCGTGCCCAGCGGACACGGGGCCGTGTCCAGCTCTCTGTTCAGCCTATAAATAGGAGTGCTTGGATTCATTTCATCTCATCCCTTGGCACACCACCTCTCTCACACTTCATCCACCACCCACCACCATCACAACACCATCATCCACCACCATCATCCATTGTCCATCGTAGAGTGTGTGAGTCGTCTCGGGATCCAAGATTGATCGTAAGAGTTCTTGACAATCAAGGCCATGTTTGCCTAAGTCTCTTACATCACTTGGTGAAGACAAAGTGTCTAGTATAATACTTTTTATTTCTAATCTTTTGCACTTTTTATTTGGTTTTGTATTAATGACTTTAATAACTAGTTACTTATGTTGAAGGTGATCTTTCCTTATCGTTTGTCCGTGGTGTCTTGGCATTATTTTACTGTCTATATAAAATAAAGGATTTTCACCATTCATATCTCCACGGTCTATATGGAGATATGTTGGCTACCTGGTCGGGGGTTAAGGGAACGGTTTGGTAAAGGTCTTGCCATTGTTCAGCGTTTAGAGGTCCTGCAATGGACCTGGGTCAAATTTAGTAGGACCTCCTTCAATACTTCACGGTATTGGATGGCGGGGGTCCAAACTCTTTGATCCCCTCATAAGTTAACTACTATTAATACTATAACCCGGCTATTTAGGACTGTATCCCTGCTGACTCAGACTACTTAGCCGAGGGTAACGTCACCGCCAAAAGCGGGGCCTACCACAATACTGCATTAATAACTTAATTCATTATCTTCCAATAATCCACCCTTTTAGGATTGTATCCCTGCTGACTCAAACTACTGGGGTGAGGGTAACGTCACCTTCAAAAGAGGGGCCTACTACAATAACTAAGATAATCTCTTAATTATGTGCAAAAGTGCGGAAATAATCAAAGGTTATACTAGATACGAGTCGGAACCAAGTGATTCATCTTGTCTATCTGTTTTTCTTTTATTTTTATTTTCAGCATTTTAGTTAGTTTTTAATTTTCTTAGCTTTAAACATTTTTCTAAACTTTTATTTTGGTTAGACGTTGAGGATAAACCGGTACTAAAAGCTCTTGTGTCCTTGGACGACCTCGGTATCTTACCAACGCTATACTACACTCAACGATGGGTGCACTTGCCCATATGTGTGTTTAGTGTTATTAAAATATCGTGTTTTATAAATTTAAAACTTGGCTAAAATAAGTGTTAAAAAGGGCTTAAAATATACACCTAATATATACGACACTTCGCACGCATCAAGTTTTTGGCGCCGTTGCCGGGGACACAAGGATTTTAAGAAAGTTAGGAATCAACGGCCTAATCATCTTTTATTTTTCTTTTTAATTTTTAGGATTTTTCTTAGTTTTCAGCTTCTGCAGAGCTCAGCACGGGCCGTGCCCGCTGAACACGCCCCCGTGCTCAATCATTGGAACTGGCAATCCTGTTTTACATCAGACAGTAAGCTGAACACGGGGCCGTGCCCACTCAACACGCCCCCGTGCCCAAGTTTCAGTTACTGAAAACAGAACCGTTAGATCCCGGCGGTTGGTAATTTCTGACATAAACATGAGTGATAGTAATTATTTTTACTTTCGGCACTCTTATGGTACGTGGTGTCCATTATGTGGTGGCGAACATGAAGAAGTAAAATGCTACTTCCTAAATTATAGGCCCCACTACATGGACCCACCAACTTCTCACAACCTTAAGAGGGGCGAAAGTAAAAATAAGCACTATTTCTCCCTCGAATGCGCCCAGCCAGATATTCTAGGGGAAATGCTCCTTGACGAGTTATTTCAACTAGAAGAGCTAGTTCAGAATTGGTTAGAAGAGCTTAGGAAGGATTTTATTAATCCACCCCAAGACGATAACCATGAAGAAAAGTTGGAACCGCATTCCGACAACCTCATTGCTCCCGAAAATACCTTCGTACCTAACAAAGACTTGGACGATAGTCGTCCCTGTGTCGATTGTGCCATGAAGGACTCTCCATCGACTTCGTTCGGTGCATACATAGACCTGAGCGATTCGGCATACACCTTCTTTAACAAGAGCCCGGGAAAGGGTTGGACTTGTCCACCTAGAATAAAAATAGGAATTACCCTCACCGACAACCTCTTGCGTTCTCGCCTTAGTCTAGGACAATTAAGGTATCTTAGGCACTTTGGGGTTGTTCCAACCAGTAAGGAACCACCCGATTTCGACGAAATCCTTAGAAGAAGCAAAACTCCATAAAACAGCCTCCAGACACGGGGCCGTGTCCAGGTCAACACGCCCCCGTGCTCATCAAAGAGATTCTCTGCGGATTTGGTCAGAATACGGACAAAATGTGTCAGGAATTCCTCTGCACACGGGGCCATGTCCAGTCAACACGGGGCCGTGTCCAGTGCACTGTCGTTTTCTTTAAATGCAGCCTGATTCCTGCTCATTTTTGACCACTTCAATTGACAGAGATTCCTGGGATTTTCACTCATACCATCCTAGGTAAGTGCTAAAAGAAGGTTCCAAAGGAACCTCTTGTCCCTTCCACTTTTACTCATTTCCTCCTCTTTCAAAATTTTTTCAAAAATTTCCTCCATGGAAGCTTGGAAATCCCTTGATTCCAACCCTCTATGTGAAGTTTGTAAGATTATTTGCTAAGGATTCTTGTTTAAAGTTAGTTGTATAACTTTATTTTAAATTATCTAAGCCTAAAAACTAGCTAAAAATCAGGAGAATAATTTAAAACTCCAAGACTCCTTAGCATAAAATCCTGCAGACAAATGGACACGGGGCCGTGCTCAGCGAGCACGGGGTCGTGTCCGAGGATCTGTTTTGTAAAAATTTAGCTTTCTTCGGTTTCCTTCGCAGAAAATGGCAAGTAGAACAAGCGGATCATCTTCAAGAAGTAACCGACAAGGGAGGAGATCTTCAACAGCAGAAGACTCTCTTGTAAACTATGTTTACGCTCTAAGGGAGGCTATTGATGAAATGACGGGAGTGGAAGAAGCATTGGTCGACCGTATCAACCATCTTACAGTGGGGCTGGAGGGCTGTCTCCATGAAGTAAACCTCTTGCACCAGAGGTTGAACCTTCTCGCCTCCCCGCCTTTGGTACCTATAATAACCCAAAGGGCGTGGAACGTGGTACCCGAAGTTGTCATTCCAGCCGAATGGTACGCCATGCACCAAGAGCCTCCGCGAAGAGTGGTGCAAGGAGTCCCGGTGAATGTTCCCCCTCAACCACCAGCTGCTGAGGAAAATGAAGCCGCATTCTTCCTTCCTAGGGAAATCGAAGAATGGCTTTAAACAACGTTTAGGGAAGAAATCATTCGGCTAAAAGTCCTACTATATCGGGAAACTATTCTCGAGATTTTCTTAAAATAGTAGAACTCCTTATGATAACCTCGTGTACCTGCTGACCTATTTAGTTAAGTTTTAATTTTATCTTAATTTAGGACTATGTAAGTTCTCTCTATGATGAAATGAAATGATGGTTTTAAGGTTTGGATGGTTTGTAATGAATAAAACACACTCATGGTGGTAAAGGATGAAAAGGGGAACGAGAAAAATGAACCCATGCACAAGAACAAGGCAACCCGACAATTTCAGAAGGTTCAACACGGGCCGTGCCCAACCAACACGGCCCCGTGCTGAACCACCTGCAGAAAAACGCCCAGTTCAGGTAACTGGACACGGGCCGTGTTCACCCAACACGCCCCCGTGTCCAGACTTCTGTTTCTCTTATTTTAATTTTGTTACTGGCACTTGAACACGGGGCCGTGCCCGGACAACACGGGGCCGTGTTCAGTGCCCAGTAACACAATTTTTTGCTTTTTAAACACTATTTTACACATCTAATCAACCTAAAATTTTATTTTTGGGACACATTGAGGACAATGTGTAATTTAAGTGTGGGAGGGATGCTAGAACCTTGAATTTTGCAAGTCCTAAATACAAGCCTTACACAAAACTCTATTGGAACCGCTAATCACCCCAAATTTTTTTCAAAAATTTCATTTTTTTTACTTGTCTAGGTTTAACTCGGAAAATTCAAGTTCCCAAAAAGGTTATATTTTTACAAATTTACAACCGATAGCGTAGTGATAAAAAGAACCAACATAAGAAAATTATGAAAAGGCATAGCAAACTTATTTAAAATTTGATTATATATACTTGATCACATAAAAACACATTCCCACAAAAGTGAGTTTTGAGCCTTTATTGAGCACACAATTACATATCATTTGACTAAATGCTCATTTTTCGTTTCTTGTGTGAATAGCCGCTTGGTTCTTACGACTCTAGAACTTGCCATGACAATACATTCCCGGTCCTTATCAACTTAAACCCGAGTAAGTAAATGATGGAGGCATTAGGACTAACCCTTTTTATTTCTACACCATTATTTTTCTTTTTCTTTTACCACCTACCCAAAAATCCCCCTAGTTAGCCCCTTTGAGCCTAAACCTTTTCGTTTCATCACCCAAACAAAAAAAAAACCCTTTTACCCACCAAAACCTTTTTCATTTTTAACCCTTTATTTTAGTAACAAGTTCGGTTCGTCGTAAACAAAAAAAAAATAATAATGTGATAATGATGAAGCAAAAAGAAAATAAACAAACAAGTTAATAAAAAATAACTTAGTTTGAATAAAAGCTTCATCAAAATAAAAGATTACAAAAATACGAAAACCGACACTTGTTACGCTTTTAGCCCTTTTTCTACTAACCACTAACCCAACCACCTGCCTTTAACCCTAGCCTAACCCTTAACCCACAAAGTCCTCTTGATATTTATAAAGGTATAAAAGTTAAAAAGGAGGAGGATTGATTTCTTGGCAAGCCTATGGTAGGAATAAGTTCCATGCTGCTCTCGAGTGATTCACTAAAAATACTCCTTCGGCCGAGTGTGAGTGATTTCCCCGTGAGGTATGTGAACTTGTATATAAATAGAATTTTAAAAAAGCATGTTATGCCCAAATAAGTAATTTCTTTTATGAAAAGTTCTAAATAAATCATTAGGAATAGGAGTGTAAATAAATAAAAATAAAACCCAAAAAGATCTTGGAAATCCCGACACTCTACGACAAGCCCAAAACCTTCTCTTCTACCTATTCCATTTAGGAGTGTAAGCCACATATTAAAGAGTTTTGCTTGAGGACAAGCAAAAGTTCAAGTGTGGGGGTATTTTATGTGTGTAAAATGCAACATATAAATTACATCAAATGAGGCATAAAACTAACCCTTTTAAGTACTAATATTGGAAAAAGAGTGTTTTTGTCTTCCTTTTGTATTTTCAGGATTAAATGAGCTCAAAAACGCAAAAGAAGCAAAAAGACAACTAAATCCAACATAAATACAAGAAAAGGGATATTAGTGGACTGCCCGACCCCTCAACGGCACCTTCCAAAGCAAAGTAGAGAAATCAGAAGACTGAACACGCCCCGTGCTCAGCCAGCACGGGGCCGTGCCCAAGAAGCAGCAGAAAAGACAAACCTATAGAAGCTTCTATTGCCCACCACGGGCCGTGCTCAGCGGACACGGGGGCGTGTCGAAAGTACAGCAGGCGCATTTATTGTAATTGCGAATTACAATTAATGAGGAGAGAGATTGTCAGACAGACACGGGGCCGTGCCCAGCGGACACGGGGCCGTGTCCAGCTCTCTGTTCAGCCTATAAATAGGAGTGCTTGGATTCATTTCATCTCATCCCTTGGCACACCACCTCTCTCACACTTCATCCACCACCCACCACCATCACAACACCATCATCCACCACCATCATCCATTGTCCATCGTAGAGTGTGTGAGTCGTCTCGGGATCCAAGATTGATCGTAAGAGTTCTTGACAATCAAGGCCATGTTTGCCTAAGTCTCTTACATCACTTGGTGAAGACAAAGTGTCTAGTATAATACTTTTTATTTCTAATCTTTTGCACTTTTTATTTGGTTTTGTATTAATGACTTTAATAACTAGTTACTTATGTTGAAGGTGATCTTTCCTTATCGTTTGTCCGTGGTGTCTTGGCATTATTTTACTGTCTATATAAAATAAAGGATTTTCACCATTCATATCTCCACGGTCTATATGGAGATATGTTGGCTACCTGGTCGGGGGTTAAGGGAACGGTTTGGTAAAGGTCTTGCCATTGTTCAGCGTTTAGAGGTCCTGCAATGGACCTGGGTCAAATTTAGTAGGACCTCCTTCAATACTTCACGGTATTGGATGGCGGGGGTCCAAACTCTTTGATCCCCTCATAAGTTAACTACTATTAATACTATAACCCGGCTATTTAGGACTGTATCCCTGCTGACTCAGACTACTTAGCCGAGGGTAACGTCACCGCCAAAAGCGGGGCCTACCACAATACTGCATTAATAACTTAATTCATTATCTTCCAATAATCCACCCTTTTAGGATTGTATCCCTGCTGACTCAAACTACTGGGGTGAGGGTAACGTCACCTTCAAAAGAGGGGCCTACTACAATAACTAAGATAATCTCTTAATTATGTGCAAAAGTGCGGAAATAATCAAAGGTTATACTAGATACGAGTCGGAACCAAGTGATTCATCTTGTCTATCTGTTTTTCTTTTATTTTTATTTTCAGCATTTTAGTTAGTTTTTAATTTTCTTAGCTTTAAACATTTTTCTAAACTTTTATTTTGGTTAGACGTTGAGGATAAACCGGTACTAAAAGCTCTTGTGTCCTTGGACGACCTCGGTATCTTACCAACGCTATACTACACTCAACTGATGGGTGCACTTGCCCATATGTGTGTTTAGTGTTAGTAAAATATCGTGTTTTATAAATTTAAAACTTGGCTAAAATAAGTGTTAAAAAGGGCTTAAAATATACACCTAATATATACGACACTTCGCACGCATCAGTAGTAGGTAGTGGTACCATAGGACTTGACAAATCCCATTCCTGAAATCTCGGGTTTGTTTGGACGTAAGGAATGACCGAATCCGAATACATATTCTTTTGATAACTCATTTTTACATAGTTATCCGACTGTCTCAAGGCTTGGATGTATGAATTTTCACAACACCGCATAAATGTTCATATTCAGTATAGCATGCATATATTTTACAAAACATAACTTTGATTTAAACCAAGTTTTACTTCAATACTTTGTTTTGTACATTTTTACTTATGGTTTAAGTAGTCTTAATTTTACTTACCATACATATCATTTTGGTTATACATTACTTGACTACTTTTGGATTATAAACATTTGACATGGTTTATACAAGGACTTTTGACTATTGGTTTAAACATAGACTTATTACATTGTTGGTTTGGTTTGAGTAAGTGATTTAAGTAACGAGGCGTGTGTAATATGATACAAGCATGGTGGATACGCCGCTGGTACTTCCTATATATAAGTGCTTGTATGACATCACATATTGTAGCGTTATTTGAATCATTTCAATTTGAGATATATAACATTTTATACAAATAACATACTTTTCACAATACATTGTTTTACAAACAACTTAACTTATACAAACTCATTTTACATGGTTACTCATTTAACCATGCATTTTTCTCTTATTTATACGTATCATCTGAACTTATTGTTTTTCAAATGATTTACAAAGACAAAGCAAATTACAAGGTTCATGACTAAACATTTTCTCAAACATAAGTCATGAAACCTATTTTCACAAAACCTATGTATCTCACAGGCATTTTTAGGCTGACGTACCTATTTTCACATGTGTTTTTCAGGAGCTGTTGCATAAGATGATCAAGATACACATAGGCAGACTTGTGCTTTAGTGACAATAAAAGATGCAAGACTAGTTAATTATGTTGTATTTCCTTGTTTGTTAAGACATTGTAACACTTTTAATCAATAAAACGAAACTTTAATATCCATGGTTGTGAAACATTAATTCTGTTACAACACTCCCCGATGTTTCCGCCACGTTTTGTATGTTCTACGTGGTCGGGGTGTGACATGATAACTTTTTAATTTGTTGTTATCCTGTTCTAAATCAGCAATCTTACGCTTAAGTTTAGCAACATCTTCAATATAAGAATTCACAACTTGTTGTTTTATTTCATACATTCGTTTTAGTTCCTTTGATGTTTCAGAACAGTATTTCAATCTTGATTGAGCAAGTTTCATTTAACTCTTTACTTTTTCATATGATTCCTTTGTAATGTGATAAGCCAATTTTATTGAATCATATTCCTTTTTCATTTCTTGGCAAATATTTTCTTTTTGAGAACATTCTTCTGTCATTTTAGAAACATCTTCTTTTAAAATTTCATTCTCTTTTTCTAATTTTTTACATTTTTCTGAAAGCGTTTCATTATTTTCTTTTAAAACTTTTTCATTTTCAAACATTTCTTTGCACTTGTTCTTGAAAACTTCTTCAAGTTTTGTGAAATCAAGATCTCTTGTTCTGATCTTTTCGTCTTTTTCAGTACAAGCACTGCACGTTTCCATGCATTTCTTGCACTTTTCAACAGTTTCAGTCAAGATGTTAGAATCAGATTTTACCTCAGTGATTGGCACTTCGGTGTTTGTTACAGTCTCTGTCTGCTCAGCTTCTTTCTGCTGTTTCTCATCAGCAACATTAACTACAACATCAGCAACCTCTGTTGAAATTTCAACCTTCGTCTTGGTTTCTTCAACTTTCTTTTCTTCAACAACAACCTTCTCTTTTCTCAACTACCTTCTGTTCTTCAGACGTCTTCACATCCTCAACTTTCTGAATTTCATCTTTCACTTCTTCAATCTTGACTTCCTCAGCGACCTTCTTCAATTCATCAACCATATTCTCAATATTCTTCTTCATTCTTTCTTCATTTCTCTTTCTCAATTTGATTGTCATAGCATCCCTGATGATTTTATCCAGCCTTTTCACATATGTCTTGTCTTTTGCAACATTTGAGTAGTATTCACCGGATCGAGGAATAACAAGAAGAACATCATCATGAACTATGTCACATCTGGGAACAACTGGTTCACCTTGTTTGTTGACATAACATTCTTGCTTTTTATCCCATCGTTTGTTCGCAACAGCATTCTCATATTCTTCCTCCATTTTCTGCATCCTGCATCCCACAATAAATCTTTCTCTCTCAGTTTTCTCCTTTAAAATCTCTTCCCGAGTTTTCTCTTTGACTTCAACAATGTCTTTTTCTTCTTTAACATCTTCTTTAATTTCAGCAACAAAAACAAACTTTCTTTCCTCTGTCACAGCTCTGCCATGAGCTGTTTTTCGAACATTTTCCAAGCGATCTTCTTCTGGACAAATTGAGCTCCAGTCAAAACCTTCATCATCGTGAATTACAAAACAAGCTCTTGATTTGGTTTTATCTTCAATTAATTTCGGCTCTTCTTTGCTTCGATGGTAGATCGCTTTTCGATAATAGTCATCGTTGAAAGGACGTTCATTTCCTTCAGCAACTTCAGAATTTCTGCATTCTCTTTTGAAATGACCCTTTTGCTTACATCTGAAGCAGGTCATTTTGGATTTGTCAAATCCAAGTTTCGTTGAAGGACCACCCAAAGATTGTTTCCCTGTAATCTCCATATATCTCTGAGCTCTGCGAATGCAACTTGCCAAACACCAGCGAATGTCAATGAGTTCCATCTCTTCCGGATCAATCTGGTCGTAGTCTTCTTTGGTTAATTCGGAGTTTCCAATTTTACCAGCCACTAGACCTTCATACGACTCTAGAACAGATGCAAGAAAACTCATTTGCTGCTTAGTTGCATTGATGCTCATTGCAGGAGAATTCTTTAGTTTAAGAGCAATGTTGCACAAAATCTCCTCAGCTTCATCAGAACTTGATTTTGAAGATGAATGATATCCAGAATGGTAACTTGATGAAGTTGTTTGTGGTTCTTTCATCTTCTCACCACTGAATGCTGTCTTTGGTGAACTAACACCTTTCTCCGAAGGTACACTCCCTTTGAAGTACAAGCCAACATTTTGTTGATGAGATGAACCACTCATCTTGTTTTGCTTTTGTAGCTCCAGATCATAACTCTCAATCTTTTCTAACAATGCATCAAGAGAAATTGTATCAAATTTAGCATCATTTTTCAAGATAAAAACAAACGTTTGCCACTGATCAGCTCGTGGTAACGCTTCAATTACTTTGTCAATTATCTCTTCTCTTGTTTTCACAATTTTGAATCTTTCAAGTTCAATTTTTAAATGGCAAAACCTCTCAATCATTTTCCTCACTGTCTCTCCCTTTAAACTGTCAAACAAATCAAATTCTTTTTTCAATAATGCTATTTTGTTTTTCTGAATTTGTTTACCCCCCTTAGCTTTTACTTTCAAAGCTTTCCACACAGACTTTGATGACCCATCATGAACTAATAATGAGAAAATATCATCTCGAACTGATTGCTGAATCAAAGCAATCATCTTCTGTTCATAAGAAAATTTCTTTCTGTCATCTTCTGAATAATCTTTGATCAGAATTTCTTCTCCTTTGTCATTTACTGGGCTCTCATAACCAAACTTCAAACATAACCAACTCTCATGTGCATATGCCTTTGCCCAATTGATGAACCTCTCATTCCACCAGACATAATCTTCAATGTTATCCAGCTTCGGAGGTTTTGAATAGGTTCCATAAAAGTTGTCATGTTTGATGTTATCCTTGATCGTCTTAGTTATAGCTTTGGGTGTAACCTCTGATGATTCTACCGTATCTGATGTAAACGCATTGTAGAACGTGTTGAAAAATTCTTCAGCCATGATTTGCAATTCTTGAATAACCTTGAATCACACAAACAAACACTTATCAGTTTAAACACTATCAAATAACTGAATCAAAATAATACTCGAACTGGTGAATAATCTGTGCGGACTGAAGGTTGACAAACTGTGCGGACTGCTATGACCCGGATCAAATTCAAACGACCTGACCCACTACGTGCAGACCGAGTTCACTCTCAATTGACCTGGTTCACAAAGACACGACCTGGACCACTTCTAACTCACTGAACTATGTCAAGCGACTTGACTGAACTGATTTAAACCATATGACTTTGATGCGATGAATCTTGACTTTCAATCCGTGCAAACTGACATCATTTAAATTCTAAATGTCCAACAATTTAACACCAACCACTAGCCGACAAATTTAATTGTGCATGAAATGTAATTGGGCCGCAACACTTTACATTAAATGTAACTGATTATCATTGGACCAATTATTCCACTTAGTCGACACACACAACAATCAATGTTCACAAATCTAATTCACACTACAATTTCATTGGGCCGAGAATAGATCACATGTAAACTGACATCTATCTTGAATGATGGGCCGAAAACAAACAATGAACAATATATCACATGTATTCCTTGGACCACTCAAAGGTATCACTTTTTCTTGAGCAATGAAACTAATTAACACTATCACATGTAACAATAAACGGTGCTGACACAATTTAATGATCACATGCAATCCTGATTCATCAACACTTTTTAATGAACAATTTGAAACAAACAAACAACTTGATATAATTTGCCTTTTAAATGACTGACAAAACACGTGATCACTGAGTTGAATCTTATCAATTTTAGGCTGCCAATATTGGCTATAATATTTTGTTATTTGACCGATGATATATTGATGAATTGACAAACTTAGTTTTTAATTGGACCTTTAATGAGTATTCACATGCAGCCGACAACTATTCTTGTTTTAACATTTTGATTGGGCCAAAACTTTGTATCACATGAACTGACACACACAGTTATGATTTCACACGAGATATATTTGTTCAAGCGAAACCAGGTAATCCAATTTCAAGCGAATCCCACTTCAAGCGATCAACTCAAGCGGAACCCAACTCAAGAGAAACACCCTGATTACTTTCAAGCGAAACCTGATTATATGTACTTTTTCAAGCGAAACCAACAGATATTTCAAGCGAAACCCGATTATATGTACTTTTTCAAGCGAAACCAACAGATATTTCAAGCGAAACCTCGCTATTTCAAACAAAATCGGACCTAAAAACTTGAATTTCTCCTAAACGGCTAGGAGTTTGAATCTGAAATTTGGTAGGGTTGTAAATCAGATGTTTTCGCACAACATATAAAAAAATCAGACGATTTGGACTGTAAAAACCCGTTCAATTTGAAGAAAATCAGTGAAAAACGTGATAAGAATGAAAAAGATGAAGAAGTAGATGAAATTCGGATCTGAATCTGATGATTTTCTGCGCGGAAATGTGTGATAGATCAGTGCAATCGAGAACCTGCTGTGATACCACTTGTAGGACCGGTTTTGACTCCGAAACGATTGTGAAACGAACGTATGACGTGCGGAATCCGTACACGAACGCGACCTAACACACACGATGTAATATAAACGTGATTCTATTAGAAATCTAACAAGAACAAGCACCTTAAATCACTTTCTCTCTCTAGATTCTCTCTAGATCTAGAGTTCTCCTAAACACAAATGAGTCAAAAAATCTCTAATCTAAACATAAAGCTCCTATTTATAGGCCTTGGCTTTTAATGAGATTTCTCATTAATTACAATATTGCCACCTTGCCTTTTGCCTAGATATTCCATCATAACGACTCGTTTTCTTCTGTTTCTCGCTACGGCTCGGATTAACGAAGGTGATAGACATAAATGCACTAACAAGCATATCCCCTCATCATGTAATACACTGACTCAAGTAATGCCTTTAAACTTTTATCAGCTGTGATTTGTGCGAAAACAACGCAGAATGTTTAAACATTAACAATCAGGTCGATACTTCCGTATACACAGAGAAAGTCCATTGTTTAAACAAAATAAGAAAAATAAAACAAGTTGAAGTTGTTTAGGCTTTAACCACCAGGTCGATACTTCCGTATACGCAGAGGAGGTCCAAAGCTTAAACGAAACACCAAAGAAAATAAAGCAGAACGTTTAGGCAATAACATCCAGGTCGATACTCACGTATACGCAAAGGATGTCCAATGCTTAAACAAAATAAAGAAATAAAACAAGTTTAAATCTTTGCAAAATGAAATGCACAATCACAGCGACTTTTTAGCAAAGTTGTGAAAGTTCACAAACTTAACCAGTTTTATGTCTTTCGACAATCAGTGATTACCGAGTAGGCACACAATCAAGAAGGACAAAACTAAGTACTATGCTTTCAACCGAGTTTCCCACTAGAATTAGGCTTTTTGCTTTATGTTTGTATCGTTATTGCAAATCTACTAGTCTAGCTGAGCCTATCGTCACATCTTTAGTGAGACCGTTTATCACATTTTATCTTTCCATTTCTTTAGCATGATGTCACAGTCCAACTGATCTACTATCATTTCCTCTTTTTCACAACAAAACTCATTTTTTCATTTTCAATGTTTTTGCCATTTTCAAATTTTTTATTTTTTTTAAAAATTTTTCTCCCCCTAAAATCAAAATATATCTCAATTTTGATTTTCTGGGAAAATTTGAAAGCAAACTGTACAAGAAACTTGACAACATGATGAGAATCACTTCAATTCTCCATTCACTTGGCTTGAACAATCAGAACTCCCCTTGACAACAAAACATTTTTCCATGGTGATTTCAAAACACTTAAGTTTGTTTTAATCAAAATGGTTTTGCCAGAAAATTAGTTTTGTAAGTCATTTCTCAAACATGGAGTTTCATCACCTTGTTCTTTCAACCACTTGTAAAAACTAACATTTGTAAGATCAATCCACAAACATCACTTGTAGAAAATCAAGTACAATTTAATGTCCCTGATTTACCACTTTTAAATCGAAATCACTTTCGTGAATTTCTCAAGAAATATGCCGATACATGTTCCACAATTACCAACCTGGGAACTCCGGCAAGTCAGGTTTTTCATTTAAATAGATTCACCCAAGCCTGACGGTCCTTGGGTGATTTTGAATTCTTGTTCAACAATGGTGGAAAATTTGCATCATCCATTGTTAGACCAGAATTCTCATTTTTTACCTCAACACATGGCTCTTCTGGTTTTACCATACCAGATTCATTACCTGAATGTGGCTTGTCTGACTTTGATAAGTCAGATTCATCGCCGACATGTGGCTCCTTTATTTCCGAAGAAACAGATTCATCGCCAGGAACTTTCTTTTTCTTCTTTCCCTCTTTCGTCCTCAGATTTGTATCTGATGAATTTGTTTTGCTTGATTTATCATTCTTTGGTGAGCAAGACGATTTATCATAACTTTTATCTGTTTTACCAGTTGTATCCGAGGACAAAATCTTCTCCAGATACTCTCTGGCCTTCTTCCTCTTCTTCCTCAGTCTGTCTTTTTACCCCTGAGAAAGCTTCACTTTCTTTTCTTGAACTTTAGGTTCTTGAACCTTCTGTTCTTTGGACTTGACATTAACTGGTTTCTTCACCCGCTTCTGAGATTCAGCCCTCGATCTTCTCATTGATCTCATTGAGCAATCTCTAGCAATATGGCCAATGATGTTGCAGTTAAAGCATCTCCTTGACTCAAACCTCCAACTCTGGCAGTTAACAGCAATGTGTCCTTGATAGCCGCATCTGTAACACACTTTGTTATCGTACCAATCACCATTTTCAGTCCAAACATTTAGATCAAAGCACTGTTTGGCTTGGTGATAATCTTTCCTCCTCTTGTTTACTGGATTTGGCTTTTGAGCACTGTGGTCCGACCTGCACCACTCATTACCAACAATTTTTGAATTTTGATTTTTCAATTTTTGTGGTTTTTGATTGCGATTGGATGATTGAACTGATGAGCTTTTATTCTTGTTTTGACTATTTTCTGAATTTTTAACTTTTTGTTTCTGTTTCACTTTCTTCTTCAAAGGTTTTTGTGTAGAGCATTCACCCTTTTCAGTCGATTGTAGAACAGTTTCTTGAAATTTTTCTTTTAATTTCAAAAATATTTTCTTTTTCTCATTTTCAGCATCAGACTCTGACTCAGACTCATCTGCTGAATAAAACTCCTCATTTTCATCATCAGTTTTCTCATCACAATCTTCAACTTTGACTTTGTTAAAGTTTGTGACATTGTCACTTATTGGAACAGAATTGATTGGTTTTGGACAGGGGAACACAGATGAAGTCACAAAACCTTTCAATTTCTTTTCAAGCTCATCAATTTTGTTCCTTGAATTCTCAGCTTCATTTTTAAGCTGAGATATTTTCTCAAAATGAGACTTGATTGTCTTTTCATTTTCAATTTTAATAGTTTCAAGAACAGATTTTTCATTTTCTAAAACTTTTAACTGTTCTTGAAATTTAGTTTCATTTGCTTTCAAATTTTTGTTCTCCAATTTTATCCAGAAATCTTCATTTTCTGAAGATTTATTTTTGCTTTCAAAATCCTTTTCTTTCTCTTTCAAAATCTTGTTTTCTAATGTCAAACTGTTCAAATCATTTAACAGTTTGTCATTTTCAGATTTCAACCTCTCACAATTTTCCTGCAAATCAAAAATCTGTTTCTTATCAGCTTTCTTCTCGTCTTTCAAAACTGAAATTTCTTTAGTCTGTTCCTCTCCCACTTGGACACCTTTACTCCTGCTTCTTTTTAGTATTGATTTTCCATTTTGACTTTTCTTCTTCTCAGTATTTTCCTCCATCTTTTCTTCAAGTTTCTTAATGAATTGACAATTCGCCAATCCAGAGTATTCTCCAGTTCTTTTTAAATCCAAAAGATATGTACCCCATTCTTGTTGAGGTAAAGCATTGGCTAATTTATCAACCCATTCATTTGGACTTTTCCGAATACCCTTTTCAGACATTGAGCGAACAAGATGGCTATACCTCTCAATGATAGTCTTTGTACTTTCTCCTGGATAACCTGAAAACGAGTCAAACTCTTTCTTTAATACATTTATTCTATTAAGTGTTTCACTATTCATATTAAAGAAATTTATATCCATGATTCGGAAACCCGTTTTTCAAAATAGTCTCTTTAAAAGAAATACCAAGTTCAAACTAGATCACTTTTCAAACAAATTTGAAGCTTATAATATGATTGGGCCGAAAACCTTGAATCCCACAACACAATTCTATTGGATCTCAAACTGAATAGTGGGCGACAATAAACAGTGATTGTGATCAAAATCTGAATACACCGAGAAACTTTAAGACAACCAAACTGATTGGGCTGATCAATCCACTAAACCGACAATATTAAGTAACCTTTCAATTTGATTGGGCCGCAATGTTTGTAGTGGTCTTTCTAAAATCACATGTAAATCTCTTATATCAATACATGGGCCGACAAAGACTTTCAACACCAATCAGATCTCATGCAAATTTTTATGAACCGACAAAACTCTATTACCCAACTTAATTTGATTGGGCCTCACAATACACTTAACCGACAAGAATCAATTTATCACATGCACATCAAATAGTTCTGATCACCTCTTGTAACCTGACACAACACATGTGATATCCTTTTCCAACTACTGACATTCTCGATTACAATGAATTTTCACATGATCTCTTTTAATGTTTCACACAAATCAATAAACTTTTCACGTGAAAGATAGTTCAAGCAGACAGTGTTTTCAAGCGAGAGGCCAGATTCAAGCGGAACGTGAATATTCAAGCGAAAGCCTGTGTTTCGCTTCAAACAGCACCACTTTTTCAAGCGAAACCCAACTTTTCGTTCAAACGAAACCAGGTTTTCAGGCCATTTTTACAAGTTTTACTATGAATTTTAAGCTGATATTTTCCAGGATTTGTTAATACATGATTACGCACAAGATGTGTGAATTTGAGCCGATTTTAATCGTGAAAAATTTTAATTTTGGAAAAGAAAGGTGTAGAAATCAGAAAAAGTGATGAAAACAGGCTGTTTTGGCAAGATCTCTTCCTCCTGAGCTCTGATACCACTTGTAGGATCGAATTTAGACCCAATCGAGTCGTTCAGAAGAGATTTTATCAGTTTCAGATGCGGAAAATAAGAAACTGATTTAAAAACAGCTTAGTTATCACTTTAAACACGTTTCTGATTGATATTACACTGATTACATCCAAGAATCAAACCGGCAGCACCTCGGTATGATTTTCTAGTCTCTAACCTGTTCCCCTTCAAATGACAACACATGACACATATATATAGTACTAGCCCTTTCGCTTGAAACCACACAAACAAGTTCAAGCGAAACCTCCTAAATGACTTTCAAGCGAAACCTTTCAATTAACTATTTTGTCTTTAAGCGAAACCTTTCATCAAACTCCATTTTCATGTGTGCAGATTCTGTTTTGAGAGTATGATGTAATGATGATGCAATAAATGATGTCACTTGGATGATGTCATCATCAAGAATGATGACATCACTCTGCTTCAAATCTGCAACGAACCCGAGACTCGATATAAGACGAAGACGACAGATGAATGCACTAACAATTGTTTAAAGTCTTTTGCTAAGTCTTTATAAACTCAATTAAATCAAGTTTAGGTTTGTAACTTATTTTATGATTGTTAAAAATGTGATTTTTCTAACTTTATTAATGGATGAATATCTCATGTTTTTATCATATAGTATGGTTATGATTGTTGCTATGGTATTAAGAAGTCGCACCAAATAAACCCACGCTTCCGCAAAGCCAGGGTGTGACAGCTTGGTATCAGAGCCTCGATCATAGCGAACTAGGATTCTTTCTCGAGTCTAGACTATGATCATCAGGGC
This sequence comes from Helianthus tuberosus, assembly GCA_030545235.1. NCBI lineage: Eukaryota > Viridiplantae > Streptophyta > Magnoliopsida > Asterales > Asteraceae > Helianthus > Helianthus tuberosus. The sequence continues at coordinate 43,520,604 of CM060429.1, read as the reverse complement.
TCTCACGAAAATGTTTTCAAACACTTTTACATTGCATACACTATATGTCCAGATCCAGGGAACAGACCTTTTTACAAACAAAAAGGCACAAATACACATTCCCAAATTTAAAATTATAGCTCAGTCGGGGAGACTGGGGAAAAATTAGGTCGGGAGACTGGGGAAAAATTAGGTCGGGAGACCAGGAAGAATTAGGTCGGGGAGACCAGGAAAAATTAGGTCGGGAGACCAGGAAGAATTAGGTCAGGGAGACCAGGAAAAATTAGGTCGGGAGACCAGGAAAAATTAGGTCGGGGAGACTAGGAAAAATTAGGTCGGGGAGACCAGGAAAAATTAGGTCGGGGAGACCAGGAAAAATTAGGTCGGGGAGACTAGGAATTAGGTCGGGGAGACCAGGAGATTAGTCTGAGAGACTGAGAGATTTTAGTCTGAGAGACTAGAAAGTTCAGTCTGAGAGGCTGGGAGGTTAGTCTGAGAGACTAGGAGGATCAGTCTGAGAGGCTTGGAGGATAGTCTGAGAGACTAGGAGGATCAGTCTGGGAGGCTGGGAGGATAGTCTGAGAGACTAGGAGGATCAGTTTGAGAGGCTGGAAGGATAGTCTGAGAGACTAGGAGGATCAGTCTGAGAGGCTGGGAGGATAGTCTGAGAGACTAGGGAGTTCAGTTTGAGAAACTAGGAGGATAGTCTGGGGAAGACTAGGATGATTACTTGCTTACATTAATTGAGACTTACATGCTTATTTGATTTAATGTTGATGTACGTACATATGCGGTAGTTATTCGCATACACTAATTGTTAGTAACTACTATGGATATACATGTTACGCACCAGCACACATGTCACTCTAATTAGAGAACGAGTTATCTAACATTAATAACCCTACGACCACCGCCACAGATAATGAGACTATATCTGCGCCAGAGACAATTACGTCAGATACTGAGAGTGATCCTGATATGCTGACTAAGGGTGAGGACGACTTCTAACAGTCCGTGCTACCAGATTTTGGTGATACTTCATGTCACACCCCCAAAATCCACCTGCGGAGTATCACCGCTTGGAGGCGTGACATGACCAGGATCCAGCCACCAATCATATTGAACAAGCATGAAAGTAATAACAAAAACCAACACAATGCAATTGGTGTCCAAACAAAACATAGTTAAGTTATCAGCGGAAGCAAATAGTTCAAAACCCAAATCCTAAAGTAAAAGTGTTTAATTTTATCATGAACACTCAATGTCCATGCTCCACAATGACTCTTCCCCATGCAAGCTCCTGCTAAACCTATTGACCTGCAAAGCATGTAGTAAAGAGTCAACAATAATGTTGAGCGAGTTCACAGTTGGGTGTTTGTTTTAAGTTGTTCCAAAAACGATTTCCTTTAGCTGGCATCCTGCCGTGGGGGTTACCTCATAGTTGAAAACGTGTTTAGTTTAATCCCGTTAACTCTGGCAATCCAGCCGTGGGGCCTACCCCATGTTTAGTTCTCTGGCTTTTCGGCCGTGGGGGCTACCCCATGTATATACTACTAGACTCGTTACCATATCGACTACTGACTGTAGTCATGTTTATGTGCCCTGAACTGTCAATGTCTATCATCATTGACGTGCCCAGATCCATTAGTTCACGCCCGTTCTCTGTGGCACGGTGTGAGGCTTGTCAAACCTAAATAGCGCTATCTAACTAATGACCCGCTCGCCATTGGCCCGGCGATTAAGTCGATATAAAAAGGAGGGACTTCGTGATAGAGTTTTGGTCTAGTAAAAGTTAACTGTCCATGAGGACGAGGAATTATATTCCTGAACCCGTACTGTCCTACCCAAGAAAGGACGAGGAATCCATATTCCTTAACCCATTCCCAAACCACTGGGAATCCCATGCTTTGTAGAAAGTGTGAACTCACCTTGGTTTGCTTGGTAGAATTAATTACTTGTTTGACAATGGATTACACATGCCCTATCGTTGTTACCGAAAAAAATCAGTTTCGAGTGTACATGGTTCACATAGTTCACGTACAATTAATTCAGGCACTCATTGTTCACACAATATTCAATTAAGGCACATGTAACACACATATATAATTCATGTCATAGTAATTAATCTATCAACTCAGTGTCATTACATCATCACTTAACATATTATCGGTTGCATGAACCAATTCATATCTCATGTTCCGGGCCATATTATCACGAGCCCTCGATACAAAAATCTAAATCTAGTAAACACGTTAATGTTTCACATAACTCTTTGACTACCCACTAATACACATCGGCCCAATTAAAAACCATAACCCAAATTGATTGTTTGTGTTGGTTCATAATTACGATGTATCCACCTACTTAAGTTTCGGCCCACATATCAACAATCAATGTTTAAATTCAACAATGTAGCCCATGAAGCTTGCTGACCTAAACTACCCAAGTTAAGCCCAATGGATACTTAGTAATTTTTATTCAGTTAATATGGGTATGCAATACAAAGTTACCAATTCGCCTATGATACCAGTTTCATATGTAGTTATTATAAGTCATTCAACTCACACATTCCACCAACATACATAAGTCAAACTATCAACAATTAATAGCTTCATTAGGGCACAGGTTAGGTACCAATCATTCGGTATTCTAATTCCGACTAAACCGAGCCATGTCTTTATTTAGCGACTAAACATCGTTGCATATGTTCAAAGCATCGAATAACAATTCATCAGATTTATATTGTAACGTTCCACACATCGTTAACCAATATCATTAACATTAATGAAATCTAATATTAACAATCAATAGCCGATCGGTTCCCACATCATTACTCGACCGTATTTCATGAAGCAGCTAGATGCTTATCTAAATCGCACATCAGTTTGTTTATATTATCACAAAAGAATTCAACTAACTTAGTCAAATCTGATTACCATGAAATTCACAAACCATCATAGCATTAATTAATTCTCAACATTCCCTAGACTATCAATTGACATCTTTAATTGATTAGATCAAGACTTCACATGCAGATCAAAAGTTCAAAGAATTTTAAGTGGACCTTTCTCACATAATGGCCGACAATTAATTAATGTTCTCATGCTACATGATACATACATTCTAACAATTCACATAGATTCATCACATAATGTCAAACAATCTAATCATGATTCGCATACAATTATATACTGATCAAATCATGTATATTCGAACTCAGAACATCATGAACATCTAACTCAGAATATCAGATCAGTTATCTTAAATGTGAAAGACACTAACCGAACCACGAATGATCAAACAAGAGATCTGACTTCGAAGGAGAGGCAGCCGTCGGGTTTCAAAGGATATCGAGAGAGAGTGTGAGAGATGATTAGGGTTTGCCAGTTATCGAATTCGTGTGCACATATTAAACAGATCCTATATTCAATCACTACTGGGCCGAAGCCCATGAGTTGTTTTCGGCAGTAGCAGTGGACGAAAACACTTAAAGTGTTTTCATCACTTGTGTTTTCGGCTGGTAGTGATTTCGTGTGGGGTGATTTCGGCCAAAACTCCATTTCATTGTTATCAAATATATAACCATAAATAATACCAAGCATATTATTAACATGCACCCACATAATGCACACCAAGGACATATAAACAACACGTATATTGCACAACAAATAAATGTAAGGACACACTTGCCAACAAGTACAAAGTTAAGTCGAATAGAGGCCCTGAAAACTCAGGTTGTCACATTATCCCCAACTTGAAAGAAATTTCGTCCCGAAATTTTGCCCGTGGTTACTAAGGAAGCTAGTTGTGTTGTGTTGTTTCCTGGTTTTCCTGGGGTGTCACACTTCATCTTTGTTGATGGTTTCTCTGACAAGAATCTTTCTGTCACTCTTGTTTCAATCCATGACCACTCCATCACTGGTCATCCCAACAATGGACACACCATGGCTCCAATCCTCGATGATGCGCCCCCTGCGGACATCTCTACTGAAGGTTGGCTACTCGACAAACAATATATGACTACGTTGGCTTGCTTATCGATGGTCCTCCTGCTGACGCCCATGACGATAGAAAATTAGACGAGGACACTGTTACTAGCTTTACTTCTTAAGACCCCTGTTAACAAGCCATCATTTGATTCTAGCATGCATTCAGACTCCTTTGAGTCTGTGATACCTGCAACCTTACAAACAGCTGGAGTACAGCATTCTACTACTGACACAAGACGACGACGACATGGCTGCTGCACTATCACCTGCTCGAGGCACCACACCGTTACACGACCCAGGGCCTACTGCTGAGCCAGCCTCTGCACCTTTTGAGTCAGCCTGATGTTGCAACTGCTGGTCCTACACCCTTGCTTGATTGTGACCCTGATACTTTTGGTTTACTAGACATTGCACCCCTACTATCTAACCCAGTACCAGCACCTGACAATCTCCTCATTGGTTGAAACGTTTGTTTTTGCATCCATAACCGCTGACATTGCTCCTTTTCCCTATGAAGGCCGACTTCCATTGCGCCAAGGTGCCTATAGCTTTCTTTCAGAATATAACCGCACCCCGGGAAGGTACTTCAGGTCAACACCTGCATAACGATTCATCTGCTACAACAGCATTTTCCCAAGTGCACAGGTCGCACCATTTGCTACATTCACCTTTACAACGCCGGATGAGCCACTTTGATGGATCTTATAACACGCTATACTGATTTTAGACCCTTGCCATCCCTCTCATTATGGAGGCTGTACACAGGATGAGCGTTCCTGTAACATCAACCACAGTTGAGGATACGAGTCGCAGAATGTTGGAGCTTGAGCTGACGCCACAATTGGCAACTTCAAATGCAAAACATTACATAACCGAAAACATGATTTAAGTGTCTACATCAAAAGACAGCATTTTGTCAGAAAAGTTTATGTAAGACACCACGTCCTCCACCCTGTCTATCACCAGCATACTTTGATTCGTCACATACACCAAGGTTCCTTTTGCGCTCTCGACCATTGCTATTACACCTTTTCCCAGGATTCTGGTACTTATTTCTTTACTATCGGGCGGCAGATTAGTTAACTACTTCGATATATATATATATATACAAGCTCGAGGAGGGGTTTACGCATGCAAGCGGTCACTTTTCTTTCCTCTTCCACCTCAGTCACCAGTATAGTTGGTTTCTGGATTATGCGGATTGTAGTACACTTGGGTAAAGACACTAATGATAAGCCGGGATTGCGGAGACTTTTGAGGACTACTTCTGATTACGAAATTTTGATGTACTAATATACTTGTTGGACAAGGGTAGGGTGACCCTGTGTCCCTTTCGATGTGATACATTTTGTTAGACACAGTGATTGTGGCCGAAGGATAATGAAAGCCCAATCATCTTTAAACATGCGACAACACTTTGTGGCCAATAACCAATGAAAGCTCAGTGGCTAGGTTTTCGCTAAGCACGTCATTGATCTATGTATGTGTGCTATAATTATAATACCACATGCTTACTTGCAATGCTCTCATTAAACATAATTACCAAATTACTTGGTCATACTATGATTATACTATTATTTGATTGGTTGGTATGGTAACCTGTTATGTGTATGTACTTATGACCACTAAACAACCAAATGCACGCACGAAGCAAATTAGACCTGACCTAACCGACCTTCTTCTAGGAAGATGTCGACTCAAGGGAACACCGATATCAACAACCCTCTACCGACAACAGAGGCAGAAATACAAGAGCGCCTCTTACAGGTCATTGCACGGTACGAGGCCCGTCGCTCCGATTGCAGTGGAGGTACCTCAGGAAATAAACCCCCAACGGTAATGTCTAGTCCTTTAAGACACATTACAAAACATTTGGACATTTCCACGAGTGCCTTGCTAAGGCCTTACGCGAATAATGTTGCTTACATCGCAGGCTGTACCTACAAGCAGTTCTTGGACCACAAACCTCGAGAGTTCGACGGCACTGGGGTGCCTTAGCCTTCGTGCGCTGGGTTGAAAAGACAGATTTTGTTTTACGATTGAGCAAATATGAATCCGAACATCAAGTCAAGTATATAACTGGACTATTGGTGGATGCGGCTCTGTCATGGTGGAACCATCAAGTTCGGACAAGGGGCGAGACCGCTGCGAATGCTATGACGTGGGACGAACTGAAAGATCTGATGCGTAAGAGATATTGCTCGAGGGCAGAAGTCCAGAAGTTGGAAACAGAACTGTGGAACTTGAAAATGGAAGGACCAAAGATAGCAGAGTATGTGCAGAGATTTAACGAATTATCACAAGTTGCCTTACTCCTGGGGGCACCAGAGTTTAAGAGAATCGAACAGTTCATAAGGGGATTGGCACCTCAGATTCTAAGCCTGGTAACAGCGTCTAAACCTTCAACGATCACCGAGGCTATCAATATAAGCGTGGCACTCACGAAAGAAGCAGTTAGACGAGGAGAATTTTCCACTGCGGAGGAGAAAAAGGAGACTGCTATAGAGGCGTCGGGGGATAACAAGAGAAAGCTCGCAAATTTCAAGATGATTACTCGGGTAAGTAACAAGAAGAAGGCCAAGAAGGGAAAAGATTATAAGGGTATCCTACCTAAATGCGACAATTGTTTACGTTATCATGTTGGGCGATGTAAATATGGAAAATGTGATAACTGTGGTAAGAGGGGGCATCCCAAAGAAACTTGTTGGCAAAATACCTAGCATAGTAATGGAGGCCAAGATGGTAGTGAGAATCACGAAGGAAACAACGACAATTACCATGGCAGAATGAGCGATAAACAGAAACGTGCTCGAGGTTGTTTAAACTGTGGAAGCAAAAACCATTTCAGAAGATATTGCCCTAAAAACAATCAGGCACAAGGATGAAAGCTCCCCACCGGAGCTAGGGAGACACGCCAGGGATTCAAGCATGGAAATCGGTACGTCCGAATTACTCAATGTTATGCATCTGTATTGCCAAATACTGTTGCAAATTTTAAGATTCGCATCTCCAAAGTTCGAGAGCATAATTGGTTTAAGTAGCGAGTAAGTAGATATTCCAGTACCCATTAGAACTAGCTTAGGGGAAGCTAGTGGAAGCCAACGCAGTAACTGGAATCGGCAAGATAGAACCCAGAGAATGTAAGTTTACGCTAGATCTATTTCCAGTTGAGTTGGGAAGCTTCAACGTGGTAATTGGATGTATTAGTTGGCAAGCGATCGAGCGGAGGTTGATATCCGCACCTCGATGACGATTGAAGGAACGATTGTGACTCACGAAGCAAGATACGCCACCACCGATCACGAATTACTTAAGGCACAGAAGTTGTTGTAGGAAGGATGTGTTGTTTCCTGGCTCATGTCGGGGACAAGGGAGCCGAAGAACTAAAACTCGAAGATACCCCCGTGATCAGAGGATATTCTGAAGTCTTCCTCGAAGACTTGCCGGAATCACCTCCTCAACGATTAGTCGAGTCTCGCATCGATTTAATCCTAGGCACCGCGCCTGTAGCCGATGCATCATAGCAACTTACACTTCCGGAGATGCAAGGATTGACAGTGTAACCTCAGTGGTTGATAAAGAAGGAAGATAACAGACCAAAACTTTTGTTTTGGATAACCTCAGTTTTGCTCGCCAAAAGAAAGGATGAATGACTTTCAAATGACCGGGAGTCGGACGAGCTAGCCAACCAGAGTCGGTGGCTCTTGCTGAGGACTAACGAACTTCTTACATAACTGACTGTGAGGACCCAACTACTATTACACGACTGGTCGACAATCGAGCATCATTAGCAGTGAATTCAAGAAGAAAGTTTACCGATGAAAATTGTGGGACAATGACTAGTTCTTAGACGTACACAAAAACGGTGCTTCTTACACAATGTACAAACCGAATCCACACGGGACACGAAATCTGGAGGATTTAGAAAGCATATATTTAGGACCTTTGGGAACCCAGGTCCAAACTCGTAAAGTTTTTATTTAGGAACCATATCTGTCAACTCAATCAACAATCATTAACCTGGCGCATATGCCAGTTTCGTTAACCAAACAGAGAGTACTTGGATTTCTTTTACTTCTGGCGAGTAGATGTTTGCATCTCTGCTTCCCTTAATGGTAGTTGCATCACAATAATTTTCTCGCTGAGAGCGAACACACATTTGCTTCGATATCTGGTCATTTCTTTACTTTAGCAGATACTCGTTGTTCCGTTTCTTGGAAACTTACCTGACATACATGCATCATTTGCTACGCATGCGATTTCGTTTTGAACAACACTTCATTGGAATTTACATATTATTTTGCTAAACCTAATTACTGATTCCTGATTTGAGTAACCTACAGTATTGTTATTGTTGGCTCTTTTGTTACCAAGCCAACACGCTTTCTTGAAACCGCTTTCTTTCAAGTTACATTCATGGTTTATTTTGCTACCATGCCGAGAATTCCTTGTTGATACATACGTTTATTGTCGGGTTACGTTGAAACCAATTTCAATTGCTTGAACTTATCCAGTTCACAGGTTTAATTTGAAACGCTATATGATGTATTGGGAGCATCATATTTAACTATTTTTGCAGAGATTCTTTCATTTCGAGTCGTAGTAGATTTGGTTGGTCTACGACTCCACTAAAACGTTTGATTTGCTTCGATACCTTGCGGTGATTATTTTCACAAAATTGAAGCTTGCGCTAATTTGGTTACTCACTTCGTACACGGATTTAATTCCCTATTTAGTTGTTAACAATCCATTTTGGATCTTCACGTTCAAAGCGGTCTCAACACAATTGTGTGTTAAGGAAATGGTACATATATTCATTTCATAAGCACAATGTACCTCCTAACGATTCTTTCGTTGTCAATCAAATGCCTTGCGATACTTATTACTTTTCATCTTCGATTGGAAACAGTGGTTCTTTGATGTTCCGTATTTAATTGGAAACTCTATAACATGGTATAAATCAAACCTTCAGATTGTCTCAGTACACTTTTATTTGATTTCAAACGTGGTGAACTTGTTCAGTCACCACTAATATTGGATAATGCCATTACGACACCTTGTGGTGTCATCATAAACTTGTAGCTTGTGCTAATCATGGTTAACCGTTTCGCACGAGACCACACATACTTTTGTTTGATTTATCATTTAAACATTTCTGATGCAACTACGAAACAAGACAATGATACACTAGATTCGCTTGTATTCCATTCGGTGTATCTTCACCATTCAAAAATGTCAACACACCAAACCTTACCAGACATTTATTCAGGAGTTGACAGATCATTTTACTATTACGTTGAGTTATTGCTTTTGAGTTCATGTAGCGGGTGCTATGGTTTGTGAAAACTCGTTTGCATATTGCAACCGATCGTTTAAAAATCTTATTAGTCTAAACTCCACTTTTGTGGAACCCCTGCTAGCCGGATTACACTAGGCTATACGCCAAGTACGTCTTGTACCTCTGACATCAACTGCTATGAGCACACACCTTTTAACCCTAGAATTCGGGTTGATATATATTCTTAGACTCACCAAATGTGAGTAAGGTTTGATTCGGATTGACGATTATCTACCTTGATATTATTCATATACGTACACGTGTGACAAAACCATAAGGGGTTAAGGTAGTACAAATTTCGAGGACGAAATTTTTCTAACGGGGGGAAAATGTGACAACCCTCACCAAAACAGGTATCCGTACAAGTTAATTAATATTTAATTTATGCTTAATTACTGTGCTTGCTTGCCATTATGATTAAACTGCTTCTTGATTTCTAATACATACATATTCATGCATCATACATTATTACTGTCACTCCAATTATTACACACAAAACTATAGTGACAAACTTGATGCACAAAAGCACAGTAGCTCAATAAGCGGATAACCAGTAAACATGCTGACATTACCAGCACTAGACAGATACCGTCTCTGAGGCCATTATGAGCCGGGAATAGATTACTACACTGGTAGGGAGTGTAGGGAGGTGAGGATTGTAGAACTGCGTCACTAGGCAATATTTATAGCGACCGGATTTGACTAAAACATGCTCAAATTACAAAATTCTGCACTTTCTACTAAGATTCAGCATTTAACTTAACTAGTAAAGTGCAAAAACATGGGAAAATAATACTAGACACTTTCCAAAGTGTGGGGAATTTATTGTGTCACTAAAAATAATATTAACAACACTTTAAATGCTTATTTAGCACTTTAACGGATCAGTATCCAACCGAACAACCGGACTTTACCCGGAACATAAAATATTGTCAATGACATTGTTTTTCCTTTTCTGAGCCAGTTAGGGTCCCCGAATACCCTAACACCCCTTATTTTAATAACACACATATTATACACTAACTAAATATTTAAACCTTAACTATATCCTAACTAGTTCCATCACCACCCAACCCTTACCCCCCCTTGCTACGGTTTTGTGGAATGGGGACACCCCCCACATTTCCTTCATTATTTTATTGCTAATGTTGTATATCTAGAAGACATATTATATGTTGGTTAATAGTAATATTGGTTTATAAAAAGGCACCACGGATCTTAATCTTTCATTTCACAATCAACCATTTTAGCAAGCTCTCTCCTCCCTCTCCTACTACTTTCGGCAGCCACCACCTCACCATACTACCACCACCTTCAAGCCTTGTTCAAGCCATTCTCATACATACAAAGGTGCAATAGGATCAACAAACAAGCTTGGTGCTTTCAGAAGTGCAAGAACCTCTCTCGTTTTCTTTTATCCACCACTTTTACGCTTTGAAACTCCCCTAGCCTTGTGCTAGTGGTAAGTGCCTTAGATCTTCATCTTGTTCATATTCTTGGTGGTTAATAGTGGAAAGAATGGTGAAATTACAAGAACCCTAAAGATCATAACTTAAAGCATGAACATAAAAGCTTTACACAAAGGTCACGAGAGGAAAGGTGATAATAAATGGTAAATCTGAATTAAATGAACAAAAACCTGTTGTAAACAACTTATGGTCTGATGTTAAACATATTAGAAAGTATGGCGAACGTATGAGTGCGTTTTGGTAACATTTAACCTTTAAACAGCATGCTGATTGCCTTTTTCAGCCGACTTTAACTGGCTGTAACAGGACCTTAATAAAACGAAAAATGTATTTTCTGAAGTCTAGGTTTATGTATTATGAAATACGGTTCTCTAATGACACTGGAATCATAATTTTTGGACTTTGTTTACTATTTTTAAAGTGTCGTTTTGAAACAGCAGCTAAAGCTGCATTTTTACAGCAGTAAATGGGTGTTGTATTTTTCGTCATAACTTGAAATCAGTGTAAGATTAGGTCATGAAATTTGTACTGTAGATGACCACCGATGTATTTGTAATTCTCTCACTGGAATTTCGTAAATCGGACTCTCGATAAATTTTAAATAAATTATTCCGCGGACTGTGGTCAGAAAAAGATAAATCTGATTTCAGTCCGGAAAATGATTTTCTATAAAATATTGGTCATGATTTGGACCACGATATTTTTACACAATAATATTTAGATCGCATAAGACATTCTGTAAAAATTTGGTAACTTTTGGAATAAGATAACTATTTTATTAAAATACTCGAAAACAGCCCAGTTTTGTATATTAAAACTGAAACGATATAAGTAGTACTTTGCATGTCTAAATGTCGGGTTGGTTAATTGAGAACTGATTGAATGATTTTACAAAAGAAAATGATACGCTAGTAAGCGTGGACGCCTCCGTTTACAGAGGAAACTCTGGCGAAATTTTTCTAGATATATAACACTTAAAAATATTTTGGTGACAAGCGTTCATAAATATATTTTTAACTTGTTTTCAAAATATAAATTTTGCCATAATTTTTATTACAAAATAACCAAGTGTCGGAGGTGGATTTTCGTAAATGAAAACTTGTTAAATATATATTGAGAATATATATTCATTACTCAAACTCTTGTGTGATTAATTGTTTATTTTGAGAAATAGTTATGTTATTTTTAGGGTAAAAATAATATAACTGATAACGCCATGATTTTACGACTCCAAAATAATACCAATGCTCTCACCAATAAATATTTAAGTTACACCGTAACTGTTATTACTACACGAACTTTAAAACGTAACTTATGTATTTTCGGAAAATACTTTTAGATGCGTATTTCGATTTATTGTTATTTTGGAATTTGTATGAAGTAAAATATAATATTTTTGGGAAAATATATATATTTTGGAGACAGAATATTTTAGACAAGTGAATTAAAATATATTTTCAAGTGAGACTTAAAAATATATTTTCGAAATTATAAAACACACATGTATTAATACCCCCATCCTTGGGAAGGAATATATTTAATTAATGATTAAGAAGTGTAAATACGAAATAGTTGTCTAACTATTTCCCAAAAACGTTAAACCTTAAGCCAAGGCACGGTCGTCCGTCTAATAGAAGTTAGTACGTGTAGGTCGTCACGCAGCAGGTTGATTTGGGATTGACTATTTCGAGACGCAATACAGTGAGTTCATGTCCCCCCCTTTTCTCTTAAATGTTTTCAGTTTTTATACTCCGGGGGTGAAATACATGTTACGATTATTACGAACTTTTACTTACATGGTATGGTTAGCTTAAGGAGGGTTACTACTTAGATCATGTGAGTGGGTAGGCGGGAACTGGAGGCCATTAATCCTCATTGTAGGACCGAGGGTCATTAGCGGTAGATCTATCTGGGTGTAGCGAGCCCAACCCCTGAGCCCGCTTAGTGGACCAGGTGGTGACTTTGAGCCCGACGCAAAAATCTGCTAGGTTTGAGTCTTCCTACTGCACTTCACACATATCATTGGCTTTGCAACCCAATGGTGATCACTTTTTCCTTATTTGCTACATACCAGGGACTTTTATACATACTTACAACATTTTCAAATGTTTGTACATACTCACTTACACATGAACTCGCTCAACTTTATGTTGACTTTTCAAACTACATGTATTTCAGGAAACTAACGGATCTGGCACGGTATGCACGTATTTTCAAGCTGCGTTTGAATAAAGAAGTCATCCAGGGTTTAGAAGGTGTAACCTCTTCCTGGACGGGTTACATATCTCTAAACCTAGTATTGTTTAAAGTCTTTTGCTAAGTCTTTATAAACTCAATTAAATAAAGTTAAGGTTTGTAACTAATTTTATGATTGTTAAAAATGGGATTTTTCTAACTTTATTAATGGATGAATATCTCATGTTTTTATCATATAGTATGGTTATGATTGTTGCTATGGTATTAAGAAGTCACACCAAATAAACCCACGCTTCCGCAAAGCCAGGGTGTGACACTGTCCAAGCAATTGCAAGAACTCTTGGATAAGGGTTTCATTCGTCCTAGCTCTTCGCCCTGGGGAGCTCCCGTGTTGTCTGTGAAGAAGAAAGACAGTACCTTCCGTATGTGCATAGATTACCGCGAACTAAACAAGGTGACCGTAAAGAATCGCTATCCTCTTCCACGCATTGACGAATTGTTCGACCAACTGCAAGAGTCGAGATACTATTCAAAGATTGATTTGAGGTCAGGCTACCATCAACTGAGAGTCCAGGACGAGGACGTCTCCAAAACAGCATTCAGAACACGCTACGGCCATTACGAGTTTCTGGTCATGCCATTTGGGTTAACAAACGCGCCTGTAGTCTTCATGGATCTTATGAACAGAGTGTGCAAGCCTTACCTGGACAAGTTCGTTATTGTTTTCATCGACGACATTCTGATCTACTCTAAGAGTCGGGAGGAACACGAGCAGCATTTACGACTCATTTTGGAACTCCTTCGAGCAGAACAGTTGTACGCCAAGTTTTCAAAATGCGACTTCTAGCTTCGTGAAGTCCACTTCCTAGGTCACGTGGTAAACAAGGATGGGATTCATGTTGATCCATCTAAGGTAGACTCGATTAAGAACTGGCCTGCACCTCGCACACCAACGGAAATTCGCCAATTCTTGGGTTTGGCAGGTTACTACAGGAGGTTCATCAAGGATTTTTCCAAGATTGCACAGCCGTTTACGCTACTAACTCAAAAGGGTGTCGCCTATCGTTGGGGTGATGCTCAAGAATCAACATTCCAACATCTGAAGAATAGACTTTGTAGCGCACCTATTCTCTCATTGCCTGAAGGTACAAACGATTTTGTAGTTTATTGCGACACATCCATTCAGGGTCTTGGGTGTATGTTGATGCAACGTGACAAGGTTATTGCTTATGCATCACGCCAACTTAAGATTCACGAAAGGAACTACACTACACATGATTTGGAGCTGGGAGCTGTTGTTTTCGCACTTAAGATATGGAGACATTACCTGTACGGTACCAAGTGCACCATTTACACCGACCACAGGAGCCTCGAGCATATCTTCAAGCAAAAGGAATTGAACATGCGACAACGTCGATGGGTCGAGCTATTGAATGATTACGAATGTGCCATCAAGTACCATCCGGGCAAAGCCAATGTTGTGGCCGACTCCCTCAGTCGAAAGGATACTACACCTAGGCGTGTATGTGCTTTACAACTCACTATCCAATCTAGTCTTCCTTCCCAGATACGAGATGCTCAGGCAGAAGCATTGAAACCAGAAAACGTCAGGACTGAAGCCCTACGCGGCTCAAGGAAACTATTAGAACAAAAGGAAGACGGCGCCTACTACGTAACATGACGCATCTGGGTCCCACTTTATGGCAATTTACGAGAACTTGTAATAGATGAAGCACATAAGTCTCGTTACTCGGTACATCCTGGTTCGGATAAGATGTAGCACGACCTCAGAACTACGTATTGGTGGCCTAGCATGAAAGCTCACATAGCAACTTACGTTAGCAAATGTTTGACTTGTGCGAGAGTCAAGACTGAATATCAGAAACCATCGGGCCTACTCCAACAACCAGAGATACCACAATGGAAATGGGAGCAAATTTCCATGGATTTTGTTACTGGCCTGCCTAGATCTCAACGTGGAAATGATACTATTTGGGTGATCGTGGATCGACTCACAAAGTCTGCACACTTCTTGGCTATCAAGGAAACGGATAAGTTCTCCACTCTAGCAGACGTTTATCTTAAGGAAGTGGTTTCGAGGCACGGGGTGCCAACCTCCATTATTTCCGATCGTGATGCACGTTTTACTTCAGAACTGTGGCAAGCGATGCACAAATCTTTTGGCTCTCGGTTAGACATGAGCACAGCTTACCATTCGCAAACAGATAGGCAGTCTGAACGCACCATCCAAACTCTAGAAGAGATGCTTCGGGCATGTGTAATCGATTTCGGCAACGGCTGGGAAAAACACCTCCCGTTGGTGGAGTTTTTGTATAATAACAGTTACCATACCAGCATTCAAGCCGCTCCATTTGAGGCACTGTACGGGCGTAAGTGCCGATCACCTCTCTGTTGGGCAGAAGTTGGCGACAGCCAAATCACTGGCCCAGAACTCGTAGTTGATACTACCGAAAGAATTGCTCAGATACGACAACGAATGGCGGCAGCTCGTGACCGTCAGAAAGGCTACGCTGATAAGCGCAGGAAACCACTCGAGTTACAAGTTGGGGATCGAGTGCTACTCAAAGTTTCACCCTGGAAGGGTGTGGTTCGCTTTGGAAAAAGGGGCAAACTCAATCCGCGTTATGTCAGACCGTTCGAAATCATAGAAAAAATAGGCAAAGTGGCCTACAAACTAAACCTACCCGCAGAACTCAGTGGAGTTCACGACGTTTTTCACGTGTCAAATCTGAAGAAGTGTCTGTCAGATGAGACCCTCATAGTTCCTTTGAAGGAGCTCACTATTGACGATCAGTTGCGATTCGTCGAGGAACCAGTTGAAATCACGGACCGAGACGTTAAGGTCCTCAAGCACACTAGAATACCTCTTGTTCGAGTTCGTTGGAACTGCCGTCGTGGCCCAGAGTTTACCTGGGAACGAGAAGATCAAATGAAACTCAAATATCCCCAGTTGTTCGGAAACAGTGCAACCACTACTGAGACTGAAGCTACTGCGGAATTTCAGGACGAAATTCCAAACCAATGGGGGGATGATGTGACACCCCAGGAAAACCAGTAAACCATGCAAACTTAACTAGCTACCTCAGTAATCACGTGCTAAATTTCGGGACGAAATTTCTTTCAAGTTGGGGATAATGTGACAACCCGAGTTTTCAAGGTCTCTATTCGATTGAACTTATCTGATATGCAATATACGTGTTGTTTATAGATTCGTAGTGTGCGTTATATGTGTGCATGTATTGAAACATGTTTGGTATGAACAATATGATTAATATGTGTTAATTATTGTAAGTGGAGCTATAGCCGAAAACACCCCCCACCAACGAAAACACTTCCGGATGAAAACACTTATGTGTTTTCGTCCACTATGTGGCCGGCGAAAATCATTTGGGCTTCGGCCCAGTAGTTGTTGATTTTGGAGTTTTGTTATTTAATCTTCACGCATACTGTAACTAGGAAAACCCTAGGTTCCCTTTTCTATCTTGCACGCGACGGAAATCACTCACCCTCCCGAATTCTTGCCAGTTCGTTTCGTAAGCGGTTAGTGTGTAATAATCAGTTTTGATTTATTGATTAAACTGTTTTAGATGGTCTGTGTAAATGATTGTTTTCATAACTTGAGTTCTTTGATTTATTTATGATGATTGTCACGATGATTTTGTATATCTAGAATTAATTGTTAACGATATTTGCAATGGTGAATCTATTACCCGTTACGAGATGATTAGGGGTTAGCACAGTAAATATTTGGGGATTGATATTCTGCTGTTAATCCATGGAGTAGATCTGATGTTTGAAGTTGCATTTTTTATGTCCACAGTTTATATCCGGTTGATGTTTGTGTATCATGATGTTATTTGTTGAGGATAGTTAAACGTGTATGGTATTATAATTACTACCAGGTTCTGCTACTGATGATCATTGTGTTACGGTTATAGACGATTAAGGTCCTGTATTATGTAACTGTGTTGATGATGTTGATGGTGGAAGCCGACGAAAACACTTTCCCCAACGAAAACACTACCCAACGAAAACACTTTGGGATTTCGTCGCCCAAGTGTTTTCGCCAGAAGGTGTTTTCGCCACATACATGTTTTCGTTGAGTGCTGTGACACGTTAAACCTGTTAAACATTAACCCTGTTAGTTCAGTTAACTCTATTAGTTTCTTAACTCCGTTATGTATATTAAGAATGTAACCCAGCTAGGTCTGTTAAATCTGGTTAGTTCATTAACTCTGTTAAACTCATTAACTATGTTAAGTCATAAACTCTATTAGTTTACTAGTTCTGTTAGATGTTAACTTTGTTAAACATGTAACTCTGTTATACATGTTAATTCTGTTAAGCCTGCTAAACTGTTAAGTATGTTAATTACTGTTAAGTATGATTCTGCCAAGCATGTTAACTCCGTTAAACTTATTAACTTTGTTAGGATATGCATGTAACTCTATTAAACATGTAACATTGTTAGCGTGTAAATCCTGTTAAGTGTGTTAACCTTGTAAAGTATGTTAACTGCCTGTTAATCCTGTCAAGCATGAATTGCATGGCTTTGATTAACTGCTTATATGATACGTGATAATTGCTTAAACACACTTCGTGACATAGATGGCATGTGAATCTTTATGAACTTGAACTGATGGAATATACGTGCATACTATAGGACTTGACTGATTACTTGTGAGTACATAGTTTAGCATACCGAGCAAACCAAGGTGAGTTCACACTCTTTCCAAGGCATGGGATTCCCAAGGGTTGGGAATGGGTTAATGATTTAAACGGTAACTGGAACCATCCTCCGTGGGTAGGATGCCAAGATTACACACTGGACCAAACCTCTATCATTGAAGTCCCTCATTTATATCGACTTAATTGCCGAGGCCTATGGCGAGCGGGTCAATATTTAATAGCGCTATTAGGTTTAACAAACCTCACACCGTGCCAGTCGGATGGGCGTGTACGAACGGACTATGGGCAAAGGGTCAATGCTGATAGACCTTGACTTAGGGCACCACTTATATTTTCGTAGTAGTCGATACGCACGGTCTAGTAACACATGGGAAGCCCCCACTAATCTTCGCAAACATGTCTGGGAGACCGCGATACGAATAAATACGATACATGGTTTACAAAACGAACATATGATTTACGAAACGAATGCTACAACTAAACAACCAACTGTGAACTCGCTCAACTTTGTTGTTGACTCGTTGTTACATGCCTTGCAGGTCGTTAGGTACTCATGGAGCTTGCACAGGGAGGCGCGGTCATTGTGGGACATGGCAGTGTGTGCCATGCTAAAAACATTACTTTATTTCGTACTTAATACTTACATTGGGTTTTACAATTATGCTTCCGCTAAAACACTTAACTACGTTTTTGATTTGAAACACCTTTCATATTGTGTGGTTGAATTTTACTTATTACTTGTTATGTTCAATATGATTGGTGGCTTGATCCTGGTCAGTCACGCTTCCAAGCGGCGATACTCCACATGTGGATTTTTGGGGATGTGACATGAGTCTTGCACGTGGAGCGAAGCATCGTTGTGGATCGTTGAGCACTGAACAGGTTATAGTCTGGTTTTACCAAAAAGCTTTTATCCTTTTTAAAACCAAGTTCGCTATAACTAATGGCTCTGATACCAATCTGTCACACCCCCAAAATCCACCATGCGGAGTATCACCGCTTGGAGGCGTGACGTGACCAGGATCAAGCCACCAATCATATTGAACAATGTATTTAAGATAGATAAAATCCAACCACACAATATAATTGGTGATCAAAAGCTAGTTAACCAAGTTCAAATTAAACAGCGGAAGCATTAAAGGTAAAACCCAAAGCATAAGTAATAAGTTCATAAGTTTAAATGTTTAACATGGAACTCAACAGTCCATGTCCCACAACTGTTGGTGCATACATCTGTCGACTTCGTCTTGTATCGAGTCTTGTATTAGAATTGTTAGATCAGGGCACATTGTATGAGAAACTAGGGTTTGTGTTAAAGTGGGTAATTTCGCTTGAAACAGCCACTGCCACTTTCAAGGGAAATTAACATTGTAATTCCGCTTGAAATGGTCAGTGCCACTTTCAAGAAAAATTAACATTGTAATTCCGCTTGAAATGGTCAGTGCCACTTTCAAGGGAAATTAACATTTTTAATTCCACTTGAAATGGTCAGTGCCACTTTCAAGGGAAATTAACATTTCTAATTCCGCTTGAAAGTGTCAGTGCCACTTTCAAGCGGAATCACCTCCACTATACATAGGCTTCATGTCTAGTCATTTGTAACGGAATTAGATTGATATACTGAGGTGATGCCGGTCTATCTAGTGATTGTAAACAGTGTCAAATCAATATACAAGACGTTTAAAGTGTGAATCAAGCTGTTTCCAAGTCTATACGTCTGTTTCCGTCTTTCGTATAGATAAGAACTCTTCTGAACGACTCGTCTGGGTCACAAAACGATCCTACATGTGGTATCAGAGCTCAGGAAGAAGAGTTCTTGCCAAAACAGCCATATTTTTGGACTTCTACACCTTCTTTTCAAAATTAAACAAGTTTTTACGGTTAAAATGGACTGATCTTTTGATATTACGTGTAAAATACAGTTTTAACAAACCCTTGAAAGAATCAGACCGAAATTCGGACTAAATCTGATAAAAATGGGCCAAAAAGGTAATTCCGTTTGAATGAGACATCTAATTCCGCTGGAAATCTCTATTCCGCTTGAAAAATCACCTGATTCCGCTTGAAATCGCTATTCCGCTTGAAAAATCATCTGATTTCGCTTGAAAAATCATCTGATTCCGCTTGAAATTGTAATTCCGTTTGAAAAATACACCTAATTCCGCTTGAAACGGGTATTCCGCTTGAAAAGTGATTCCGCTTGAAAAGTGATTCCGCTTGAAATAACCACTGCCACTTTCAAGGGAAATTAGCAAATTTTCTGTATTTCGTGTGAAACTTGTGTTTTTGAAACTATGTTCTGAAACATGGAAGAGGCATTGTTGAAGAAGTCATTTGACATGTTTGTAGCTTTTGACCATGAAACAACAAAGATGACCATTGATAGATATTGTCATTTAGTCTTGGAAATGGGAAGATTGGACATTAAGAAAGATGACGATGAATGGGTTGATAAACTTGCTGATGCATTACCACAACAAAAATGGGGAACTTATCTGTTGATTGTAAAACATATGAGAAAAACTGAAAATATGAATCTGGCACAGTTTATTCAGAAAATTGAAGAACATGAGTTGGAAGCAAAAGTAGAAACTGAGAAAGCAGAAGTTGAAGAAAGTTCAACAAAGGAAACTGAGGGACAGAAAGCTGAAATAGAATATGAAGAACCAGTGGTTGAAAAGATTGTAGAGAAAATTGTTGAAGTAGAAAAGATAGCAGAAGTTGAAAAATTTGTTGAAGTTGAGAAACTCGTTGAAGTTGAGAAGATTGTCGAGGTCAATAAACCTTGTCAAAAATGTTCAGAATCTTGCAAAGCTTGTGAGGAGAAAGATAAAAAGATTGCTGAATTAGAGAAGATTAAAGAAGATTTACTGTCCGATGTGAAGTATGTGAAGGAGTCGTATGATGTTCTGAATAGAAAAGTTGATGGTTTGAACAAGACAAACAAAGAAGTTGATGCTGCTATGACAATGATGAGCTCAACATTAATGACAAAGCAGAGCGTCATCAATGAGTATATCGAAGATTGTGCCAAACTAAAGCAGGAGTTGGAACTTGAAAAGACTGAGAGTGAAAGGATTAAACGATTACTGTTGAGTTATACTACTTGTGATTATTTGATTGATCATGTTTATCCTACTGTTGCAGGTCTTGAAGCATTCAAAGATAAAGAGACAGAAGACACAGATGCTGGTAAGACACAAAGTATCAAGTATAACAAGTGTCCGCCTCCAATCTATGAGAGTTATTCCCCCAGGAATCCTAACGAGGAGCGTCTAAAAAAGGCAGTCAACATCAAGTTAAAGTCTGAAATCATTGATGAATTACCAGACAATATTGATGTCACATTCACAGCGTCTGACATTGATCATGAGTCTGAGTTATTAAAGAAAGTGGTCGATCAGGTGTTAGATATGGATGAAGAGTTAAAACAGGAGTCTAAGTCTGAAAGTTCGAGTTCGTCAGAAAAGAGTCTGAGTTCACCGGTTAAAAGGGTTTACAATAAAGAATTCATGTTATCAAAATCTAATTTGAATGATGGACCAATCAAAGTGGCTTATACTTTGAATGATTCAGACAAATTATATTCTGATGAGGAATTCCCAATAAGAAGTGTTAAAACAGAAATGATCAAACAGGTTTTCAAATTAACAGAAATTAATATTTCTGAAATAAAAGATTTAAATCTTCATGAAAAACCTAAAAAGTACACTTCAAGAGTTCAACAGAGATTGAACAAGAAAAAGGGTTACAGTTCTGGTTCTGGTTTTCGAAAGAAACCAAACCATAACAGTAATTTCAAAAAGAAAGGTCTTGGTTTTAGTTCTTCAGAAAATTATAAAAATGAGAAAAATTATAAACCAAAAACAACATTATTTGCAGGAGGAAGTTCTGAAGATGAGCAGAAGAAACCATTCTGGAAACAGTCGAATCAAGAGTTTCTTGCTGAAATAAAGAAGAATGTGAAGAAATTTACTCAAAGAGTTGACAAAAGAGCGTGCTTTAAATGTCACAAGATTGGACACATTGCTTGGAACTGCCAACAATCCAACAACACAAAACAGGGAGTTTTCGTTAACTCAAAATTGAAAGAAAAACATATTGATGAAAAGAATCAATCAACAAATTTCAAAACTGGTGAAAGTTCGAAACGTTTTTCCAAAAGATATGTCGATTTAAATAAACAAAAATGGGTTGTAAAATCTGAGAGTAGTTCTGACAATGAATCTGATTCCATAAAATCAGAGGAGTCATTTGTTGAGAAGAAGATTGAGAATTCCGTTCCAGAGGTGAACGATGAAAATTTTCCTAAATTGTCAACGGAAAATTTGAAGTTGAAAGTTGGTAAAACTGAGATTTCAGGACAATTCTTTGCTGGTAACAAAGAATTTGATGCTGAAAAGGCGTTTAATGGCAAAGTTAAACATATTTTCGGGAAGATGGTTGATGGGAAGGTTAAAAGTGCAAAAGAATTTTACAAATCAAAATGTTGGTGGGATAGATGTGTACCAGAATCTCCCAAGGATGGTCAGGCTTGGGGGAAAATATTTCCTAACTAAAAATCCGGACTTGCCGGAGCTCCCAGGTTGGTAAGCGTGGAGCAGGAATCGGCATCATTCTTGAATATGTTTGGTAAATCTAAAGGTGATATCTTTATATTGTTATATGATGATTTACAAGTGGTTTTGGTTGATTAGTGAACCTACAAGAGGTTAAAGAAAGGTTTTCACTTTCAAAGGGTAAATCAAGGACATTAAGTTATACTTGTTTTTCCTACATATGGTATTTTGAAGAACGATGTGATGAACCCCAATTTTACAAGTGGTAAAATCAACGAAACTTATTTTTCTAAAAAACCATTTGATTAAAACAAACTTAAGTGTTTTGAAATCACAATGGGAAAATAGTTTGTTGTAAGGGGGAGTTCTGATTGTTTTTGCCAAGTGGATGGCGAATTCAAGTGATTTGATATCAGTTGTCACTTTACTTGTATAGTTTGTTTTCAAATTTTAAATGATTTTGAATTTTAGGGAATTTGAAAAATTCAAAAACATGATAAAATCAAAAACGAGTTTTGTTGTGCAAAAGAGGAAATGATAGCACATCAGTGGATTGTCACAGCATGCTAAAGAAATGTAAAGTCAAAATGTGATAAATGGTCTCACTAAAGATGTGACGATAGGCTCAGCTAGACTAGTAGATTTGCGATAACGATACAAACCTAAAATGAAAAAGCCTAGTTCTAGTGGGAAACATGGTCAAAAGCATAGTACTTAGTTTTGTCCTTCTTGATTATGTGCCTGCTCGGTAATCGCTGATTGTCAAAAGACATAAAACTGGTTAAGTCTGTGAACTTTCACAACTTTACTAAAAAGTCGCTGTGATTGTGCTTTTTATTTTGCAAAGATTTAAACTTGTTTTATTTCTTTATTTTGTTTAAGTATTGGACATCCTCTGCGTATACGTGAGTATCGACCTGGATGTTATTGCCTAAACGTTCTGCGTTATTTTCTTTGGTGTTTCATTTAAGCTTTGGATCACCTCTGCGTATACGGAAGTATCGACCTGGTGGTTAAAGCCTAAACAACTTCAACTTGATTTTTATTTTCTTGTTTTGTTTAAACATTGGACTTTCTCTGCATATACGGAAGTATCGACCTGATTGTTAATGTTTAAACATTCTGCTTTATTTTCGCACATATCACAGTTGATGAAAGTTTAAAGGCATTACTTGAGTTTGTGTATTGCATGATGAGGGGATATGCTGAGATCGTGGGGTCCATAAGAACTTAGTGCAAATTAATATACCTTAACGTATCTGTAAGAATTTCGAAAGTTTTTAGATTGAGCTTAAGTGGATAACAATATCGTCAATCAGCGTGAATCGTTTAGAGCTGAAAATGTTTAAAGCTTAACGGTGCTAGTGATTGGTCTCAAAAACTGATATGATCCTCTTACACAAACTCACAAAAAGATTGTTTGCAAATATTTCTTTACTACATTTCAGTTAAAAACAAAATTCCAAAAAGATTTTCAGTGTGTTTTTGCATAAATTTTTGAAAATACAAAAAGATTTTCGACAACTGATGTTTGAAAAGCTGATTTTCAAAATTCCAAGTGCTAAACATGATGAACAATGTTGGGTTGGGAAATGTTTGAAAAGAATTTATAATGATATTTTTACAAGTGGTCATTAGAGATGTTAAAATGTTAAATCAGTTTGATTGTTGATTTGAGTTAGTTTTTACAAGTGGTTAACAAAGTTTAAATTTGTCAAATTATAAATTTGTGAAATTTATTGTGAGGTAGAGTTTGTGCAGGTTATGGCTACGAGAGAGCCAGGTTGCGATTCCTGAACCTGTGAACATGTGAGCAGAATATGAGCCAGATGATCCTGGAAATTGCAAGAGATTGTTAAATCATCATTCGAGGGGGAGTTTGAATGATTGAGCGCCAGGATGAGAGAGTAGAAGAGATAGAGATTTGATGGATGCTTACAATTGTTAGACATTTTGAAAGAAGCCCGAAGATTGATAAAGACTGAAGACGTTGAAGACTCGACACTTAAGACTCGTCAACATCCGAGGGGGAGTCTGTTGGTGCATACGTCTGTCGACTTCGTCTTGTATCGAGTCTTGTATTAGAATTGTTAGATCAGGGCACATTGTATGAGAAACTAGGGTTTGTGTTAAAGTGGGTAATTTCGCTTGAAACAGCCACTGCCACTTTCAAGGGAAATTAACATTGTAATTCCGCTTGAAATGGTCAGTGCCACTTTCAACGGAAATTAACATTTCTAATTCCGCTTGAAATGGTCAGTGCCACTTTCAAGGGAAATTAACATTTCTAATTCCGCTTGAAAGTGTCAGTGCCACTTTCAAGCGGAATCACCTCCACTATATATAGGCTTCATGTCTAGTCATTTGTAACGGAATTAGATTGATATACCGAGGTGCTGCCGGTCTGTCTAGTGATTGTAAACAGTGTTAAATCAATTTACAAGACGTTTAAAGTGTGAATCAAGCTGTTTCCAAGTCTATACGTCTGTTTCCGCCTTTCGTATAGATAAGAACTCTTCTGACCGACTCTATTGGGTCACAAAACGTTCCTACAACAATGATCACTCCTCCCTGTGCAAGCCCCATGAGCACCTAACGACCTGCAAGGCATGTAACAACAAATCAACAACAAAGTTGAGCGAGTTCACAGTTGGGTGTTTGTTTTAGGTTGCTTTCGAAAACATAGTTTGTCTTTAGCTGGCTTACTTGCTGTGGGGGTTACCCCATAGTTGAAAATATGATTAACCAATTCCTTCTTTCCCAAACCATACCCATAATTAGTGGGGGCTACCCCATGTGAACCACTAGACCGTTACCATATCTACTACTGACGAAAGTAAGTTGTGCCCTAAGTCAATGTCTATCATCATTGACTGTTTGCCATGATCCATTAGTACACGCCCGTCCTACCGGCACGGTGTGAGGTTTGTCAAACCTAATAGCGTTGTTAACTAATGACCCGCTCGCCATCGGCCTCGGCGATTAAGTCGATATAAAATGAGGGACTTAGGTGATAGAGTTTTGGCTAGTAGTTTAAGGTTGTTGTCCTACCCAAGGAGGACGAACGTACGTATTCTACCCAAGGAGAATACGCAGGATTAATATTGGCATCCTACCCATGGAGGATGGCGGTACATATTCTACCCAAGGAGAATATGCAGGTTCCTTTTTAGTTTCTTAACCCATTCCCAAACCACTGGGAATCCCATGCCTTGTAGAAAGTGTGAACTCACCTTGGTTTGCTCGGTTAGATTAGTTACTCTAATAATCAGGAAATCAAGCACGTCCTAATAAGGTACAGATAACAATCAGTTTCTCGTGCATGCATAACACGTATCCTACGTACGGTTTATCTACTCATTACTTCTATCACATCCCACACACAATTCTAGTGTCACACTCTGACTTTTGTGGAAAGATCATAGTTAAAAAAATACACTTGTAACACTTGTTAGAAAATATTTTCTATGTGTTAGAGTTTTTAGAAAATTTCGCCAGAGTCTCCTTTGTAAATGGAGGCGTCCATGCTAATAAGCATATCATTTTCTTTTCCGAAAATCATTCAACAATCAAAAACAATTTACCAAGAGCAAACTATTCCATTTACAAACCAACATGAACTTGATGTTTCATAAAAACGCGTAGTAACTTGGTAAGGCGTTTAGTGGGTTTAGTTACCCTCCAAAGTGTGTTTACTTTTGTTAAAATCTCATTCTCGGGATTTTTAGATGTTCACAACTTGTGAACATATTTTACAAAAATATTTATTTACAACATTTTCATGTGTCACTAGTATCCATATACTTACTTTATTTCCAAAAATAGTGTAAGGATCATGATCTTTCAAAAACCGTCTTTTAAACTTGGTTTATTTAGGAAAAATCATTCACAAGTCTTGGATTTACAAGTTTACTAGGTTTATTACTTTGTAAGAAAAATCATTTTTACTTTCAAGTTCATGTTAGCCTAGGAGATGATTATTTCATGAAAGCACATAATCATTCCTAACTTGTTAAACCATGCTTTTAATCATGCTCTAACAAGTTCCATATGATGATCAATCATCATATTACTAGTAACCAACAAGCAAGCATCAACATATACCGAACAACATCATACTAACAATATTACATCATGTTTCATCTTATTTAAGCTTATGTTTCATGATTCAAGATTCAAGTCTTTTAGTGTTCATATGTTTCATCATAATATATCTATTAACCACTAAAAACATGAAGTAAACAAGAGTTTAAAGAAATCTTACAACTAGCTTAAAGCTCGGGAAGATCACAAGTGAAAAAGTGATGGATAAAAGCTTGTGAAGGAGGTCCTTGATGATCCGTGAACACCGATCTTCGTTGAACACCTTGATACACCTTGTAATATACTTGGATTGGATGAAGCTTGATCAAAAATGGTGGTGAAGATGTAGGGGGTTTCGGCCGTGAGCTTATGGAGAGGGGAGAAGGAGTTTGTGAAGTCGTGATGAAGATGATGAAGGTGTATGGCACATATAATCAAGTCTCTTGAGTTTTATCCAATGGGTAAGATGTTCCAACAAGTACCAACACGATCTTTTAACTTCCAAGAAAGGATCATTTAGGGGATTTTAGAAGATTTATAAAAATCTTGGAGTGGGGCCACTAGGGGCCGGTTATGGCACAAGGGGGGGGGGGGTAAAAATGAAAATTACTTGGTAAATAAATCAATTAGTGGAAGGTTAAAGTGTAAGATCTAATGTTTAGTGTGTGCCATGTATTTTGTAATGTGTTTAAGTGTTTGGGAACCATAACTAGCTCAGAAAAAGTGAAACAATGTTTCTGGTAATATTTTAGTGTTCCGGGTAATGTCCGGTTGTTCGGTTAGATACCATTCGGTTAAAGTGCTAAGTTATTCCATATAGTGTCCTTTTATGTAACTTCTTGCGACACTTTTAATTCCCGACACTTAGGAAAGCATACATGACTATTTAGTCAATTTTCTGCACAAGACTAGTATGTTAACAAGCACATGTAAGTATGACGCAGTAATCAGAAAGCAGTTAAGTAATTCAGCACAGTCATCAAGCACTTTAATTAACATTAATTAATCGTACGGGTACATGTAATTATGAGGGTTGTCACATTCTCCCCCTGTTAAGAGAATTTCGTCCCGAAATTTAGCATGTGTCTACTGAGGAAGCTAGTTAAGTTGCGTGGTTTTCCTGGGGTGTCACAAAGAACCACTAAGGACACGATGAATGTATCGGATTAGAGGGTCCCTTATTTTCGTGCTCTTTGTGCTGCTTGAATCGTAATGGCCATCCCTAATCTGTGCCCATGCAGCTTGCCTTAGGTTATCCGGGAGTTCACGGACTCCTTCCATGAAGTCTGGATCGGCTGTGTCTTCTTCAGTGTACAACCTAATGTTCACGCCAAGCTGAACCACGGAAATGTTGTACCATTCTCCCCCACACCTGAATTGAACTGCATTTGACTCAAACAGATCTTGCTCATTTTTGTTGAAGATAAGGGTGCTTAAGAATTCCATGTTGTATTCATGAACAGATCTAAGCTGGATTTCTAGAAAGGTACGGAGTGGTCCAGTGATCAGAGCATCGTATCTTTCCTTTTGCCCCACAGTTTCAAGTGTAGTATATCACACTTGTCGTGGTGGTTCCTCATGTGACAACTGTCAAAATGTCAGGTATCCGTACAACTATTAAACCATGATTAGTGCTTAATGACTGTGCTGAATTACAATTAACTGCTTACTGATTATTGCCATACACATACATGTGCATCACATATTGCTTAATGTCATACCATTATTGCATGAAAGCTTATCTGACTCAAATGATGCACGAAACACAGTTAGCATAGATATCAGACAAATCAGGAAAATGCTGACGGAGTTCAGTACATAGACAGACAGTGTGTTGAGACCCAGAATGAGCCAGAAACCAAGTAGTATAGTGTGTAGGAAAGTAAGGATCATAAAACTGCCTTCCTAGAGATAGTTTAAGTGCCGAAAAGTGCCTAAAACTCACCTAAAGTGCTGAATTCAGCAAAATTCAGCAATTTTCAGCATTTAAACAATCTAATATCATGCAGAAATATGGTTAAATGGTCCAGAATGTTTTCCTAAGTGTCAGGAATCAAAACTGTCATAAAAGGGTACATAAAGCACACTAAACTACATAGTTTAGCACCCTAACGAACCGGTAACCAATCGAACAACCGGACACTACCCGAAACACCAATTTTTCACTAGAAGCATTGTTTTAACATTACCAAGCTAGTTATGGTCCTCGAACATCATAACACTACATAAATATCTAGTAACTAAAGTATCTAACTAGATACTTACATTTTACCGTAATCTAACCAATGTTTACAACCTAAGCCTACTATCCCCCCCCCCACCTATGAAATCTGCCAACATATGGCCCACCTCAAGATTTGTTTAAATATAATATTTGATCTTGTTTATGCTTTCCTAAACATTAGAACCATTGGAAAATACATGAGAATGGATTATAAGAATGCACACTAAGTTCATAACTCTCATTCTAACACACACTAAAACACACACACCCTCTCTTGTGCTCTTGGCCGAAAACCAACACACACACACTCACCATCATTCAATCATTCTCATACATTCCAAGCATAAATCAAGGTGTTATAAGACATACAAAGAAGCTAGGAGCTTGTAGAAGTTCAAGGACCTCTTTCATTTGCTTTTATCCATCTATTATCTTCACTTGAACATCCCTAGCCTTGAGCTAGTGGGAAGAACATCATACACTCTATTTTACATCTATTTCAAGTGGTTAAAAGATGTTACATGTTGATTATTATGAAGAACACTAAGAATCACAAGAAAGAAACTTGAACATAAGCTTAAATCATGAAGAAATCTTAATGTTTATGTGTTAATATGCTTGATGATTGTTGATTTCTTGTGAAAATGATGTTGATCATCATATGATCTTGCTAGGTCATGATTAAAAACATAATCTAGCAAGATGAGATGATGAACATGGTAGAAGTTAATGGATCATCCTCATGAGAAGCACGAACTTGAAAGAATATGTGGTTTTCTTGTAAAATAATGATCAAAGTAAGTTTTAATACTTGTTGATCTAAAATTTCATGGATGGTTTTTCAAAGAAACCAAGTTAAAAACACAAGATTTACTTGATCTTGGTTCTTACATAAATAAACCCCATTTTTAAAGGTTAAATAAGTGTAGAAACACTTATGTAACAAGAAAAATCAAAGAAGGAATATTTTTGAAAAATATGATTATAAGTTGTGAAGATCCATTTTCTTTAAAAATGAAGTTTTTAAAGATTCAATCACACTTTAAAGGGTAACAAGGCTTACTAAGAACACTAGTAAGTTACTACAAATTTTTATAAATTTTCAAGTTCATGAAGTAGTAATTTATGCTTGTTTTTGGCAAAATGGGTAAGTAAAGATTGTTTATTGTTGATTGTGAATTGATAGTGTTGATTTACAAAAGAAAATGATATACCTTCAAGGTATGGAAACCTTCATTTTTAGGGGAAACTATGGCAAAATTTTTCTAAAAATTAAACACTTAGAAAAGTATTCTAAACAAATATTTACAACTGTATTTCAAACCATAAATTTTTACATAAACTTTGCCATGATTTTTGTTACAAAATTATAAATATTGGAGGTTGGTTTTTATAAATAAAAGTGACTAAATATGTATTTAGGAAATATATATTTAGAAGTCACCATGTGTGTGATTATTTGTATACTTTGTGTATTAGTTATATTATTTTAGGACTTGAAATTATAACTCATCAAAATACCAAAAATTACAATCCAAAATATTACCAAAATTCCAAGAATATGAATATACAAGTTATACACAAAATATTGGTGAAACCGAACAAAGGAAAGTAACTCACAAAATACTCCAGAAATAATATTCATGTGTATATTTTGGCAAATAATATTGTGGACACCAAAGGAAACAAAAATATGATTTTTACAATTATTACAAAGTTATATCATATTTTTGACAAGAAGAAAATATATTATTTTTGGGTGAATAAAGATTTTTATTTTCTTGAAAATATTAGAAGATATATTATTTTCGGAAGAAATATATATTGTCTCAAACAAAAACGGAATATATTATTTTGGAGAAAAACAAGCATATATATATATATTTTCCAAGTTAGACTTGAAAATATATTATTTTTGGAACTTATATAAAAATACAAATATTTTTGCCCAAGGGAAAAATTATAAATAATTTTTCTAAGTAATATTTCTTAAAATATATATATTTTGGAAATAATATATGGATTTTTACTAAGGATACTTCACAATTACAAGAGATACGTATTTTCGTACGTATAATTACACTCCGGAATACGACCCCGATACATGGCAAAAATATACAAATACAAGAATACGAATACACCCATCCTTGGGAAGGAAATACATGTATAAATACTTGAGAAGTATTAAGTTAAATATATTTTAAACAATTATTCCAAAAATTAATACATATAAATTAAGTTAAAATATTTAATATTTTAACAAATAATTATAACTTGGAATAATATCAAAGACACTAATTAATACTAACTCAAGGCACGACCCGCTCGTCTAATAGACGTTAACGTTGTAGGTAGTCGTGTACACCGGAAGAAGCTTGAGTTACTGTGATACGAAGACGCAAGACTGAGTTCGTGACCCCCTTTTCTTTTAACTGTTTTCAGTTTTATAACTTTGGGTGGATCCCAAGACTACTGCACACTCTAAAGGTGGATGATGGATGATGGTGGTGGGTGTTGATGGTGAAGTGGTGGTGGAGTGGTGGCAAAGTGAGAGAGTAGTAGTTTGCCAAGGGAGCCTTTGAAGTGAGCCAAGCACCCCTATTTATAGCCTGAACAGAAGCCCGGCCACGGCCCCGTGTCCAGCGGACACGCCCCCGTGGCCATCCCTTTCTCTTTCTTCATTAATTGCATTTGTCAGCATAGGGCTCCACACGTCCCGTGTTCGCTGGGCACGACCCCGTGGGCAGAAGCGTATCTGTACTACCAAGATTTTGCAAGATTTTGCGTATCTTAGCATTGACCATGCCCTGTGCTGAGATGGGCACGCCCCCGTGGTGGGCGTAGAAGCTTCCACAGCTTTGCCTTTTCTGCAGGTGGCTCACCACGCCCCCGTGTTCAGTGGGCACGGCCCCGTGGTCAGTCTTCTGTTTCTTGTTTTTGCTTTTGGGGATGCTGCCGAGGGGCCGGGTATGTCACATTTATTCCTTTTCTTTGTATTTATATTGGTTTTTGCTGTATATTTGTTCCTTTTGCTCGTTTAGGCTCATTTGGTCCTGTAAATTCAAAAGGAAGACAAAAGCACGCTCATTCCAACATTAGTACTAAAAAGGGTTAGTTTTATGCCTCATAAGAGAAATTACTTATTTGGGCATAACATGCCTCTTTAAAATTCCATTTATATACAAGTTGACATACCTCACGGGAGATCACTCAACACTCGGCCGAAGATGTATTTTTGTGAAACACTCGAGACCGGCATTGTCACACCCTGACTTTTGCGGAAGCATGTTACGTGTGACTTGCTTAATATCATTGCATCCAACCATAACAAACAACTATTTGATAGAAACCATGATGTTAATCCATTACTGAGTTTTCAAAATAATACAAACCATATTGTTTAACATCAAACACAGACTTGAAGTTTACAATACAAACCCATCAGATGTTTAATGTTCCATAAGGACTTGACAAAAGACACTAATAAAACGAGGTTTTGAACCATGTATCTCATCCAAGATAAAATACATAATTCAAACCCTCCATACTGGATGACATCGTTTATTGAAGACACAACTTGAAATCCTTGAATGCCCGCAAGATCCATAATCAATTTCCTGAAATAGATGTAGTTTGAAAAAATCAACAAAAGTTGAGCGAGTTCATGTGTTTGTAGGTGTGCACGAATAATCCTTGTAAACATTTGTAAGTATGCATTTATAAACCGGTATGAAAGTGAACATGAACATATTGATTAATGATTTGCAAGGTCATTAATATGTGTGCAACTGTGTAGGAAGGCTCAATCCTTTGCGTATTTCGTACCGGGCCTTCCGGCTGGAACGACATAGTCACCACATGCGGCCAACTCGCGGACCCATGGGTGGGGCTCGCAACACCCAAATAGATCTATCACTCATGCCCCTCGGTCCTTATAAAAGGATTAATGGTCTCAAGTTAACAACTACCCATTCACGTGATCTAACTGTTCATTCCTTAGCTAACCATACCATTTTTAATCATTGTAATATTTGTAACATGTATTTCACCCCCGAAGTTATAAAGCTGAAAACAGTTAAAAGAAAAGGGGGACATGAACTCACAATCTTGCGTCTTGTAACCTGGTATAACTCAAAGCTTTTCCTTGGTCGCACGACTACCTACACACGTGCTACGTTCTATTAGACGGATGGGTCGTGCCTCGGCTTTTAGTCTTAATTCACATGATTTTAGTACCTTTTGAGTTATATTTCTTGGTGTAATAAATATTATCCCAAAGTATATAATTATTCGTTAAAATAATAATATTTTAACTTAAATTATATTTATTAATTATTGGAATATTAGTTAAAATAATATATTCTAACTTGATACATTATGTATTTACACATGTATATTTTCCGCCCAAGGATGGGTATACTTATACTTGTATTCTTAGACTTGTGTATTTTTGCCAAGTATTGTTGGTGTATTCCGGTGTGTATTCATACGTATGAGAATACATATTTTTGTTGTATTTATTAAGTATTCTTATACTTCATTTTTGTATTTAATTTGCTGGAATGTTATTATTAATAAAAAAAAATCACCAATACATATATTCTTAAAATATATATATTTTAAGAAAACTTTTATAGAAAATTATTTATAATCCTTCCTTGGAAAAAATATTTATATTTTCATATAAACCTCAAAAATAATATATTTTCAAGTTTAACTTAGAAAATATTTATAAATCCATTTTTCACCCCAAAAAAATAATATGTTCTAAATTTATTTAAGAAAGTATATATTTTCCCCAAAAATATTATATTTTCTAATTGTTCAAGAAAACATCTATATTTTTCTTTACTAAAAAATAATATATTTTCTTCTTGACAAAAATATGATATATTTTTGTAATAATTATAAAAATCATATTTTTTTCGTTTCCTTGGTTTCCAAAATACCGTTTTACTCACTTGTCAAAACATATATATAAATTTAATTCCCGAATATTTTTGTAGTTCATATTCCTTGTTTGGTTT
Source organism: Helianthus tuberosus (assembly GCA_030545235.1). NCBI lineage: Eukaryota > Viridiplantae > Streptophyta > Magnoliopsida > Asterales > Asteraceae > Helianthus > Helianthus tuberosus. The sequence continues at coordinate 43,487,030 of CM060429.1, read as the reverse complement.
GTCCAATTTTTGGGTAATAATTATATATTTATTTTCTTGGAATTTTGGTAATATTTTTGAGTTATAATTTTTGGTATTTTGATAAGTTATATTATATCAAATCCTAAAATAATATAACTAATACACATAATATACAAGTAATCACACAATTTGTGACATCTAAATATATTACCTAAATACATATTTATTCACTTTTATTTATCAAAAACAACCTCCAACATTTATAATTTTTGTAATAAAAATTATGGCAATTTTCATATGAAAAATCATGGTTAAAATATACTTGTAAACACTTGTTTAAAAAAAAATATTTTTCTAAGTGTTTAAATTCTAGAAAAATTTTGCCATAGTTTTCCCTTAAAAATGGAGGTTTCCATGCTTTCAAAGCATATCATTTTCTTTTAAAATCATCACAAATCAACAACAATTCAATCAACACTTACCATGTGCCAAAATCATGCATTTTATACATCATGAACTTGAAATTTTTGTAAAAACTTGTAGTAACTTACCATGTTAATTAGTAGACTTAGTTACCCTTTAAAGTGTGGTTATTTGTTCATAAACATCATTCTTGAAAATTTTAGACTTTCACAACTTGTAAAGTGATTTTTCTAAAAATCATTCTTTTGAATTTTTCCTGTTAACAACATATTTCTATGCTTGATTTAACACTAAAAACATGGTTAGTTTCTTTAAAAATCATGGTTATGTAAATCTTGTAATTAAACTTGGTTTCTTGAGAAATCTATCTTTGAAATCATTCATATAATAGACTAATGACATGTATTCATCATCATCTTACACAAAATCATCTTTGTTTTCAAGTTCATGATGATCATAAAGGATGATCATCTTGATCTTTCACAAGATCATCATCTCACTTGCTAGATCATGTGTTTAATCACAATCTAGCAAGTTTCATAAGATGTTTAACATCATAAACACAAATAATCAACAATCAAGAAGCACGCATACAATAAAACAACAATGATTCTTATGATTTTAAGCTTTATGTTAAGAGTTATGTTCTTAATCTTTGATGTTCTTCATGTTTAGTTACTTACATAACATTTTAACCAACATAATGAGAAGTAAAATGAGATTAGGAGAGTCTTACTACTAACACAAGGCTTGGGATGAGATTCAAGATGATGAAGATGATAAACTTGGTGGTTAAAAGCTTTTGAAAGAGGTCCTTCAACTTACAATGACTCCTAGCTTCTTATCCTTGCTTCTTACACCCTTGTTGCACTTGAGAATGGAAGATGGAAACTTGAAAATGATGGGGGTGTGGGGGGTTGTTCTCAGCCGAGACCAAGAGAAGAGGGAGAGAGTGAAGTGTGGTGATGTTTGTGAAATGAAGTTATGTGAATGATCTTGTGGTTTATAACTTTGAACATCCAACAAGTGCTTATCCCATGTATAATGTGCTCCTAAAGATGTCAACAAGATCAATTAAAATATTGAAACAAATCAAGGGTGGGGGCGACCCTTGTAACCGTCGCCAATGGGGGGGGGGTATTGGTTGTGTTGTGATGGATAGTTAAGATAACTAGTTAGATTTCAAGTGTATGTTTAGTGTTTTTAGATGTTATATGATTATAAGGTGTGTTATGATGTTCGGGGACCATAACTAGCTTGGAAATGATAAAATAGTGCTTCTAGTGAAAATTTGGTGTTTCGGGTAGTGTCCGGTTGTTCGGTTGGTTACCGGTTCGTTAAGGTGACAAACTATGCAGTTTAATGTGCTTTATGTTCCCTTTTGTGATAGCTTTGATTCCCGATACCTAGGAAGGTATTCTGGGCCATTAAACCATAATTTTGCATAATATTATGTTGTTGAAATGCTGATTTTTGCTGAAAATTGCAGAATTCTGCAGTTTGTGTGAGTTTTAGGCACTTTCCGGCACTTAAACTATCACTGGGAAGGCAGTTTTATGATCCTTACTTTCCTACATACTATACTAGTGTAATTCTTGGTTTCTGGCTCATTCTGTGTCTCAACATTCTGTATGTCTGAGTACTGAACTCCCATCAGTACTTTTAGTTTGTCTGATAACTGTGCTAAATTTGTTTCGTGTATCATTTGAATCATAAAGTGTTGCATGCAATAATGATATGTACTCATGCAATATGTGATGCACTTGTATGTATATAACCATAATCAGAAAGCATTCATGTCATTAATTTAAATCAAGCACAGTCATTAAGTTACAAATTACTGTTTATCATGTACGGAATTACATGGAAAATTGACAGTTGTCACATTCTCCCCCCGTTAACAAAATTTCATCCCGAAATTTTAAGTTGCGCTATCGGTTGCAGGGGAGTTAAGGAACAAGTGTGGATACTTTGATTTCATTCGGTCTTCACGCTCCCAAGTAAACTCTGGGCCGTGACGAGAGTTCCAGCGAACCTTGATAAGTTTAACACTACTCCTCCGAGTCTTGTTAATTTTCCAATCTGTAACCTCAACGGGTTCTTCAGTAAAGTGGAGAGTGTCATCAATATGCACTGCATCCGCAGGGATGATAACTGTTTCCTGAGTCGGGCTTTTCTTCAGGTTTGACACATGAAATGTATCATGAACACCGTTTAGTTCTTCTGGTAAATTTAGCTTGTATGCAACGGTACCAACCCTTTCCAATATCCTGAATGGCCCAATGTAACGTGGGTTTAACTTACCACGTTTCCCAAATCGTGCTACACCTTTCCAAGGTGAGACTTTCAACAAAACCATGTCACCTACTTCGAATTCCAAAGGTTTTCGTCTTTGATCCGCATAACTCTTTTGTCGATCTCGAGCCGCCTTAATGCGATCTCGGATCTGCATGATCTTGTCAGTCGTTTCTTGGACCAGTTCGGGACCAACCATCTGTCTATCACCAGCATCTGCCCAACACAACGGCGAACGACACTTACGGCCATAGAGGGCTTCGAACGGTGCGGCTTGAATGCTTGTATGGTAGCTGTTACTGTAGGAAAACTCAACCAGGGGTAGATGAGTTTCCCAACTACCACCTAAATCCATTACACAAGCACGGAGCATGTCTTCCAGTGTTTGAATAGTTCTTCGCACTGACCGTCTGTCTGCGGGTGAAAAGCAGTACTCAGATTCAACTGAGAACCAAAGGCTTCCTGAAAGGATTGCCAAATCCTTGATACAAACCGTCCATCTCTATCAGATATTATCGAGATAGGCACTCCATGACGTGCTACTATCTCCCTGAGGTAAAGCTCAGCTAGCTTCCTAGTACTATCCTTTTCTCGAATCGGTAGGAAGTGCGCAGACTTGGTCAATCGGTCCACTATTACCCAAATCATATCATGTCCTCTAGAGGTTCTGGGTAACTTTGTTATGAAGTCCATAGAAATTTGTTCCCACTTCCACATGGGTATTTCAGGCTGTTGCAAAAGACCTGAGGGTTTCTGATGTCACACCCGCTCGTAGCGGAAGCGCGAGGTGTGATCTGATCGGTTCTCGTTGCATAACAATATAAGTGAACAATACTAAATGAATAAAAACAAGCTCCAATGCCATTGTCATAATTGTTTCGAAAGAACGCAACATAAGTTAAATGTATTTGTTACAAACCATCAAATGAAAATGCGTTTTCATCGTTCTATACATCAAAATGTAAGTCTTAAAATGTCAAGGCTTTGACCACTATATCACCTCAAAGAGGCGGTATATAACGGGCAAACCCTTCAAATGATGGCATGGAGTCTTGATACTTGCTTTCCTTGACTAAAATGTCTGCCAGGTCCACTAATTTCCTGAAATACATGTTAAGTTTGAAAACATCAACAAAAGTTGAGCGAGTTCATGCAGTTTAGCTGTATGAGATGTATCTGTAAAATGTGAGTTGTATAAAATGTATCTGTAAAATGTGAGTTGTATAAAATGTATCTGTATGTATGATGTATAAACTGTATCCACAACATATGAGTTGTATAAAATGTATCTGTATGTATGATGTATAAACTGTATCCACAACATATGAGTTGTATAAAATGTATCTGTATGTATGATGTAGTATGTAAAGCGTCAATGAAATCGTTGATCATTAATGTTTCGCGAGGACATTAATATGTGTGACGAATTAGGAAGCAATCCAACCCTAGACGATTTTATGTCGACTCCTATCGACTGGGACACAAACGCACTCTTCTGTATGGGTCCACGACCAAGAGTGGGGCTCGCCAAAACCCATTAGATCTAACCCCTTGTACCTAGGTCCAAACTGGATTAATGGTGCTTATATGTATAGACCCTAATTCGCACATGATCTAAGGTGTTTCATTCCCTAACTTTAACATACGATGAACATGTATTTTCCCCGATAGTTGTAAAGTTGTAAAACATTTAAATGAATAGGGGACATGAACTCACAGAATTGCGTCCGTGAATAGTAACTAACTGTGATCTGACATACGGTCGTCTTGAACAATGTTGCGACTTACAAATGTCCTTATATTTGTCAGACCCTTCGGTCTTTGTAAATGACCTGAGTATAAGTCTTAAGTCTTGAATATTTGTAAGACTTGCATGTCTTTGTTGTTCGTTAACTGTGTATTCGATGTATGAGTTGTTCAAATGTTATATATATATTTTCACCAAATATATATATATATATAAATGTTATCTTGTATCTTGTGAGTTGTATAGTCGGATCTAGTCCGCTGAATTTCGTGTCTTATATGTATCAATTGTATAGTTGTGTTTCCAATAATGGTATCATTGGGCCAAGCCCATGTTTTCAAGTTATTGGGCTTAAATAGTGCTGGGCCTTAAATAGTGTTGGGCCTCAAATAGTGTTGGGCCTCAAATAGTGTTGGGCCTCAATAGTGTTGGGCTTCAATAGTGTTGGGCTTGAATAGTGTTGGGCTCAAATAGTGTTGGGCTTGAATAGTGTTGGGCTTCAATAGTGTTGGGCTTGAATAGTGTTGGGCTTGAATAGTGTTGGGCTTAAATAGTGTTGGGCTTTGGCCCATATGTTTGGTGTTTGGGCTTAGCCCATGAATTTATGTTAAGCCCATGATGAAGATAAGCCCATTAAGAAAACTAAGCCCATTTGTAGAAAAATAGCCAAAAATAAGCCCATTTGTTATAGAATAGCCCACATGTAAGTATAAGTCTTTCATTTTTATAAAAATCATTTTTATAAAAATCACTAAGTATACTTTTTAGTTAATAAAAACATAATAGTTTTTATAAGTTTCAAAATGTCTGAATTTTGTTAATGGTAACGTAATTTTTGTGTCCGCGTCGAAAGATCGTCTATACATCGTAGTAATTCCTCGGAATGACGATATGTTCATAGGTTCATCCGTCGTCCGATTTGACCATAATTTGTATCCGATATCCGAATGATCCGCAAATTGTATTCAAGTGTGTATATATGTATTCTTGTAAGTCTTTACTTGTAAATGTGTCTTGTATTTATTTGTATCAATGTTATCAAATCTCTAACTTGTATATATAACTAATACAAATAATAATACATAGCACATACTTGATATGTTCCATAAATATGTATTTTACCAAAATATATATTTATGTCAATTTTTATGATTAGAAAGACCAACTTTCTAATATTGTAAAGACTTTAAAAAAAATGATAGTTTTGTTAACATAATGTTCTAAAAAAAATGGCCATATAACCTTTGTATTAATCATTTGGCCATGTTTCATAAACATATCATTTTCTTTTCCAAATCACCATCAATTTACCCAATCATCTTAACTAAAAACATATGAGATTTTTATAAAATAAAATTCATCAAGATGATTTCCAAATCATGTAGGGTTTTAAACATGATCATTACATATGCTAACTAGTTCAAAAACCAAGTTTAATTCTAGTTTTAACAACTTTTATAAAAATCTCTAGTTGTATGTTACTTTTTATAATCTTGTAAAAGTCTTGGTTTTAAATAAAAACCCTTAATACTTCCACAAGATCAAAGGTTATGATCATTACTTTAAACCTTTATGTTAAAAACCCTTTAACATAAACATGTATAATTGTTAGATCATATTTTAAAACATCTTCTAACAATTTATTTATACCATAATCATCATACCAAGATCAAATATGCATATCACAAGTCTTAAATCACAATATAAACCAACATAAATATATCATGATTATTATCTTTGCTTCTTTGTATTTTTTTCATGTTTATTATGTATGATTACTTGGTTATTATTAGTAATAATAACAATCATAAACATAATATATGTATAAAAAAAATATAGTTATAGAAGCTTACTTCTAGCACTAGGCTAGGGATGATCTTAGAAGATTATTAAGACTAAGAAGATGATGATCTTGTTGGTAGAACACTTTTGTATGGATGAAAACCCTTCCTTTTACTTCCAAAAGCTTTAGATCACCTTATGTTACTTGGAAACCCATGTTAATCATCTAATAAAAGACTAAAATTGAAGTGGGTTTTTAGTGTTCTTGGTAAGATGGATGAAGATGATGAGAGCTTTTGTTTGTGTAATAAAAGATGAAAAATGAATGGTAAAGTGCTAGTTTACTTAATGTGTAAGTATTATAATAACTTACCCATTTCATCCACTTGTAACTTACTAAAAATATCAAGATATTTAGCAAGTAATTAAGGGGTGATGGACCCACTAAAACAAACGTGAACATGAGGGTGGAAAGGGTCTTGAATTTGTTTCATGTGTTAAGTGTTCAATTCATGGTAAAATGTAGTATATGTTTAAGTATTTTAGGAACTTTGACATTTTATATAAAAATATCTACAAGGTTTTAAGCCTTCATATTTTAAAGTAGTGTGACACTAAGTAAAACTAGTTCACCGAAATTTTTAGTGTGTAATTCGGGTGAAAAAGTCGGTTCAGGTCCTGTACCGGGTTAAATACTGACACCGTGTTTTATTTAGATAAAAACATAACAAAAAATTATTTTTGGACTTGTTTTAATATCCAAATATTTAATCCAACTTTTTGGACTAAAACTTTTATTATTTTTGACACGGTTCCGGTACCGGCTTTGCTGACTGGCAGTTTACTGAACTAGCCATGCAGCTTAATGCAATAAGATTCGATTGCGGTTTTTGTGTCGTTTTAACTACCCACTATATTATTTATGTCAAATAATATTTATTTTTGGGTTTTTCAGATAATTACTGTTTCGTTCTGCGGAATGCTGTATATTTCCGCACGATTTCTGTATTTTTCTGCGGACAAATAATGAAATCCTTTTAGCACTTTTCGGACAGTTTTCGGTGCTACCGGACATTGGTAGTATATTAAACCAAACCCTTGCATTCCCATATAGGGTTTAATGTATATTTGATGTTGGACTTTTGTCTAAGTCCTAAAGATGTAATTTAGATGGTTTATGCGAAACCTGAGTTTTCGTCAGCACACTAGTTTACTAGGTACTATTCTAGTTGTTTCGATGCATTGTTTACACTATTTCAAATGTAACCAATAAAAATGAATAATGTGCATCATAAATGAATATTCCTTGAGTGCTCTAAGATGTATATCATGTAATCATGCAGTTCGAATATTCAAAACACATACTTGTATAATGTAAATCATTGCTTTAAATGTACGTAAATTACCCGAAAGTGGCAGTTGTCACATTCTCCCCCTGTTATTGAGAATTTCGTCCCGAAATTCAAGCTGAGTCATCCTTTGTAGGATTGTTCTCAAACAGATGAGAGTATTTGGCTTTGATTTGGTCTTCACGTTCCCAAGTATATTCGGGTCCGTGTCGAGAGTTCCAACGAATTTTTACTAATATGTTACGACTCCTTTGTATTTTCTGGACCTTCCGGTCCATGACCTTAACAGGTGCTTTGTGAATTGGAGTTTGTCATCAATGTGAATTTCATCTGAAAGAATGATAACGGTTGCTTGTGTTGGACTCTTTTTAAGATTCGACACATGAAACGTGTCGTGCACACTGTTAAGCTCATCTGGTAACTTCAACTTGTAGGCAATGGTGCCAATCTTTTCTAAGATTTCAAATGGTCCAATGTAACGTGGGTTAAGCTTTCCACGTTCACTGAACCTCGCTACGCCTTTCCAAGGCGAGACTTTCAACAAGACTTTGTCTCCAACCTCGAAAGATAATGGTTTCCGTCTCTTATCTACATAGCTCTTGTGTCGATCGCGAGCCGCCTTGATACGGTCTCTGATCTGAAAAATTTTATCCGTAGTCTCTTGGACTAATTCTGGACCAATTAATTGTCTATCGCTTGTTTCCGCCCAACCTAGCGGAGAGCGACACTTTCGACCATAAAGAGCTTCAAACGGTGCAGCTTGTATACTAGTATGGTAGCTATTATTGTAGGAAAACTCAACTAATGGTAGATGAGTATCCCAATTGCCGCCTAAATCCATAACACATGTGCGAAACATATATTCGAGTGTTTGGATTGTCCGTTCGCTCTGGCCGTCAGTTTGTGAATGAAAGGCCATACTTGGATTCAAATGAGATCCAAAGGCCTGTTGAAATGATTTCCAAATTCTAGAAATAAAACGACCGTCTCGGTCTGAAATGATTGAAATAGGCACTCCATGACGAGCCACTATTTCTTTGAGATAGAGTTCCGCTAGCTTCTCAGTATTATCCTTCTCCCGAATAGGTAAGAAGTGTGCGGACTTTGTTAGTCTATCGATGATTACCCATTTCATGTAGTGACCTCTTGAGGTCCTGAGTAACTTCGTAATGAAGTACATCGATATTTGTTCCCATTACCATACGGGAATCTCGGGTTGTTGTAACAAGTCCGAGGGATTTTGCTACTCGACTTTGACTTTCGCGCAAGTCAAGCATTCTCCGATATAAGTCGCGATATTACTTTTGAGGTTAGGCCACCAGTAGTATTCTTTCACTACTTAGGCCTATGTGCTTCCTCAAAATATCATCTCGAAGGCCGCCAAAGAATGGAACCCCATTTTCGACCCATAAGGTATAAAGTTCCATCTTCTTTCGGCACTAATTGTTCCTTCATGCCTCGAAGTGTTTCTGCTTGAATATGCTCTTCCTTGAGCGCTTGTGAATCATCTTCTCTAATGCTTGAACTCTCAGTGTTCTAACTCGCTCCTTGCGGCTCAAGGCATCTGCTACAACGTTTGCCTTGCCCGGATGGTACTTTATTTCACAATCATAGTCGTTCAACAATTCAACAAACATCGTTGACGTATATTTAATTCTTTTTGGTTGAATATGCGTTGAAGACTTTTATGATCCGTGAAAATAATGCATTGAGTACCATATAAATAATGTCGCCATAATTTTTTTTTAAAGCGAATACCACCACGCCTAACTCAAGGTCGAGAGTGGTATAGTTCTTCACGTGAACTTTTTAATTGGCGCGACGTATACACAATAACTTTTTCACGTTGCACGCGTACGCAACCCATTCCTTGATGCGAAGCATCATAGTCTACAACAGAGTCATCGGTATCGTTGGATAATGATAAGATTGTAAAATGCTATGCACCAATCTTAAGAATAAGTTGTAAGGCTATATCTTGTTTTTCGATTTGGGGCGAATTTATTGTCTTTAACAACTCTAAAATGGTTCTCAAATGTTGCTCATGTTCATCAGTCGATCGAGAGTATATCAAAATGTCGTCAATAAACACTATGACGAATTTGTCGAGATACGGCTTGCACACACGATTCATTAAATCTATGAAGACCGCTAGTGCATTCGTTAAACCAAAAGGCATAACGAGAAACTCGTAATGACCGTAACGAGTCTTAAAAGCCGTTTTCGGTATGCTTTCCTCTTGAATTCGTAACTGATGATACTCCGATCGTAAGTCTATCTTAGAGTAGAAGCTAGAACCTTTCATAAACCATTTGAGTTAGTTGGAAATTCATTTGCAACATGGTTTAGAAATATGAATTTTCGTTCATCGCAATGTTGTGCATTTTTTCAAAACTTGCATGTCTTTCCACCCCCAAAACCTTTATAAAAGTGTATAGTGGTAAAGAGTGGGGGTTATGAACTCACAACATCCTTATTCGGTCAACTACAAGGTTCAGAAGGTGCTAATCGACATGGAGATTTAGCTATGGGTGCGGCTCCCGGTACCAAGTCGATGTGAAACTCGACTTGTTGATATGGTGGTAGTCCTGTAAAGTCTTCAGGAAAGACTTCAGGAAATTCTTTTACCACTGGAATATTTGTCAGCATCGGCCCAACGGCCTCCTTGTCGATAACATGTGCCAGAAAGGCAACACAACCTTTCCGTAAGCACTTCTGTGCCTTCACGCAATTGATGATCCACAATGGTGTATCGTGCTTCTCTCCATGAATAACAAGTGTCTCTTCGTTCAGTAGTGGTAGGCGAATGATCTTCTCGTGACATAAGACTTTGGCTAGGTTATCGGATAACCAATCCATGTCAACCACTACTTCGAAACTACTCAACTGAACGGGGAAGAGATCGATATTGAATTTCAGCTCTAGACTCGACTAGTTTACGTTTTGCCAATTCTATAGAATGAGGAGACGTCTAGCTTACTTGACTCTAGGCCAAGTACATTTTAAATTCTGTGTGGCGAGGACTTCACTGTATAGTTTTAGGAACCATATGTTTAAATGTAGGATAACCCAATCTATATGTTTAGATCTAGGATAACCCGATCCATATGTTTAGATGTTGGATAACCCAACCATATGTTTAGATGTAGGATAACCCAACCCCTAATTGTAGCTAGGACAATCCCGTCCCTAGCCATGAAACTCATGTATGTGAAATGTTGAGATGAAGCTAAAATTGCCAATTGTATAAAATAACATGGATGTGAAATGTTGACGAATAGGATACATACCGGTGGCCCTTAATGATTTGATATGTCTCAGCTAATTCCCCATTAGCTAACTTGATATAGTAATGTGTGTCCAACATGACTCTAATTCGAGTATATGCTTAACATTTAAAAGCAATAGCTAAGCTCGGTGTTGGTATTAATAGAATTGGTACATGATGATCGTAGAGTGTACGTACTCATGACTTCATTTCTCTCATGGCGAGAGTTATTGTTTGAGTGATCGAGGTAGGGAGGGATGATGCGGTTATGCTTCGGATCTCCGAGGCTAAACCCGAGATGTAACACTCAGTGTGTTTGAATTCGGGTGTTACCCAGTATGGAACAACCCTTGAGAGACCGTGAAAGCATCAAGTGTAACCAACGATATTGGCTCCAGTTATGATCGAGTTCTTTTATAAAATCATATGAAAATAGATATGAAAATTAGATGATATAAAAGAATGATGTATGGTTAAATAAATAACCAATAGAAATGTAGTGTATAAATATATCATGTCTTGAAATAGAATATTATGTCTTGTGTAGAGGATGCCATGTCTTGTGCAAAAATGTCATGTCTTGTCTTGTCTTTGTCGAAGAGGTTTGAGTAACACCACGATATGCAATATAATATAAGCACTTATATATAGGAAGTACCAGCGGCGTATCCACCATGCTTTTATCATATTACACACGTCTCATCACTTATCAATAACTACCAAAAATGTGTTGTGTAAACCAACGTCAAATGTCATGTATACCAATGTCTTGCGTAACAATGTCATGTATAAACCATGTCTTGTGTAAAAGCAATAGTTTTCAACACATAACTTTTAACTTAAACAATTGATTCTTTTGGCGCCATGATCTTTTTAATACACACAATTAAAAGAATCTAGACATTTATTTGAATAAATAAAGTCTATCATGTGCCCAAGAATGAAGAATACAATCAATCGGTCATGGAAACCTCAAGACCATATTGTTCATACATGTTTGAATAAATGATAATGTGGATAACCAAAACCAAAAGGTGTAATGCCTCTTGCGTGTATTGGTCATATGTTTAAATGGAAAAAGAAAAAAATAATTCGTTGAGGAGGGGAAACCAACCAGTGGTCTTCGTCTATATAATATGTATTCCCTACTCTATGGACCTCGATCATCCTAAGTAAAGAAAATCCTTTGTCTTACTTGTCCATGTGACAATTATGGTAATAGTGCTTGAGTTTCACGAGCTCTATCAAAATTATTTAGAATTTCCAAAGATGTCGAATAGAATGTAATGAGGGAGTTGCAGCATGGCGCATGCCATACCATCCCTTGGAAAAAGACAATGTCAAACAACGGAATTTATTGTATCACTTCCAATGAATATGATAAGGTGGAATATGATAAGGTAGGGTAAGGTAAAGTAGGGTAAAGTGTCATAGACACCATGGAACCAACCCATGTTCAAGAATTTCGAGAATGTTGAGGAAAATCCTCCATGAGTAGCTAACAAGTTTTATTCGTTTAAATGACTAGTCTCAACTGAAACGTGATATAGATCGAATGTTAGGTGTGAACAAATACTTGTCGTCTTCCTGTATTGTATTGTATTGTATGGTATTGTATTGTATTGTATTGTATTGTATTGTATTGTATTGTATTGTATTGTATTGTATTGTATTGTATTGTATTGTATTGTATTGTATTGTATTGTATTGTATTGTATTGTATTGTATTGTATTGTATTGTATTGTATTGTATTGTATTGTATTGTATTGTAGGGTGTTATACTAACCACCACAGTTCGTGTTCTAATAGATAAGAAACATTGAATCTCAAATAATAATTTAAGAATTTGAACGAATAGTGATCATTAGCTTGGCCCGCAGAGTCCACCAGAATTCCCATGCACTACAAGTTGTTATTACGTTGGCCACCGTAATAATAAATTGCCTTGCGTGGTCACCCTAGCGTTCTCTCGTACGAAGCAGCCGATCAATAAGAGAGGAAACACTATTGTCAATATACCTTCAACATAGGAGGGGCCTCGTGATAGTTCACGTGTCAACGTCCGTTGTTGTTACTCGCAGGACGGTACGACGTTAGATGAAATAGAAATGGAAAGAATCTGTAACAATAACAATTGAAGGGGCACCTTCAAGATGAGTACTTCATCTTCCTTGTAGGTACAAGAGTATATCCACCTTGGTTACTATGAGTCACATGGATCTCGTCCCACTAATGGAGTTGTTGTCCAAGGTTACCACCTTCGCCTCGCCGTCATTATCATGGTCAGCCATCTCAGCATTTGCGAGAAAGCAACCATATTTTACGGAATTAAGTTTAAGATTTCACTTAGGAATCATGTTCGCCATAAGCTCCGCAGTAGACATGAGGTCGATATTTTCATCGTGTGAGTAAAGAATAATAATAGAGTTTGAAGTCGAAGGTATTTTGTTCTTGGCAAAATATTTCATGCAACATATATATGAACCACCTATATATATAATCATGTAAAATCCTATCAATCAAGGATTTCTATCTTGTATAAGCTGAACTTGTAAACTGTTTATAATGCATAAACTGATAATGTAATGTATTGTAGGCACATAGTCTATTAATGTATTGTGTCTGTTTCTCATAGACTTCACCCATGGAAATGTCCTCGCTTGATTTATGTGAAATGAATTTTTGCTGTAGTGGACCTTGAAAAATGTTTATGCAATGAAAACCTTTTGACTTGTCCAATTTTATTTATAATCTGTTCAACATGAACAAGAGGTTTTCGTGAGAGATCCCTAGTGATTGTAGACTTAGACTCGAGAAAGAATCCTGGTTCACTACAATCGATGCTCTGATACCAATCTGTCACACCCGCTCGTAGCGGAAGCGCGAGGTGTGATCTGATCGGTTCTCATTGCATAACAATATAAGTGAACAATACTAAATGAATAAAAACAAGCTCCAATGCCATTGTCATAATTGTTTCGAAAGAACGCAACATAAGTTAAATGTATTTGTTACAAACCATCAAATGAAAATGCGTTTTCATCGTTCTATACATCAAAATGTAAGTCTTAAAATGTCAAGGCTTTGACCACTATATCACCTCAAAGAGGCGGTATATAACGGGCAAACCCTTCAAATGATGGCATGGAGTCTTGATACTTGCTTTCCTTGACTGAAATGTCTGCCAGGTCCACTAATTTCCTGAAATACATGTTAAGTTTGAAAACATCAACAAAAGTTGAGCGAGTTCATGCAGTTTAGCTGTATGAGATGTATCTGTAAAATGTGAGTTGTATAAAATGTATCTGTAAAATGTGAGTTGTATAAAATGTATCTGTATGTATGATGTATAAACTGTATCCACAACATATGAGTTGTATAAAATGTATCTGTATGTATGATGTATAAACTGTATCCACAACATATGAGTTGTATAAAATGTATCTGTATGTATGATGTAGTATGTAAAGCGTCAATGAAATCGTTGATCATTAATGTTTCGCGAGGACATTAATATGTGTGACGAATTAGGAAGCAATCCAACCCTAGACGATTTTATGTCGACTCCTATCGACTGGGACACAAACGCACTCTTCTGTATGGGTCCACGACCAAGAGTGGGGCTCGCCAAAACCCATTAGATCTAACCCCTTGTACCTAGGTCCAAACTGGATTAATGGTGCTTATATGTATAGACCCTAATTCGCACATGATCTAAGGTGTTTCATTCCCTAACTTTAACATACGATGAACATGTATTTTCCCCGATAGTTGTAAAGTTGTAAAACATTTAAATGAATAGGGGACATGAACTCACAGAATTGCGTCCGTGAATAGTAACTAACTGTGATCTGACATACGGTCGTCTTGAACAATGTTGCGACCTACAAATGTCCTTATATTTGTCAGACCCTTCGGTCTTTGTAAATGACCTGAGTATAAGTCTTATGTCTTGAATATTTGTAAGACTTGCATGTCTTTGTTGTTCGTTAACTGTGTATTCGATGTATGAGTTGTTCAAATGTTATATATATATTTTCACCAAATATATATATATATATATATATATATATATATATAAATGTTATCTTGTATCTTGTGAGTTGTATAGTCGGATCTAGTCCGCTGAATTTCGTGTCTTATATGTATCAATTGTATAGTTGTGTTTCCAATAATGGTATCATTGGGCCAAGCCCATGTTTTCAAGTTATTGGGCTTAAATAGTGCTGGGCCTTAAATAGTGTTGGGCCTCAAATAGTGTTGGGCCTCAAATAGTGTTGGGCCTCAAATAGTGTTGGGCCTCAATAGTGTTGGGCTTCAATAGTGTTGGGCTTGAATAGTGTTGGGCTCAAATAGTGTTGGGCTTGAATAGTGTTGGGCTTCAATAGTGTTGGGCTTGAATAGTGTTGGGCTTGAATAGTGTTGGGC
Organism: Helianthus tuberosus; assembly: GCA_030545235.1. Lineage (NCBI taxonomy): Eukaryota > Viridiplantae > Streptophyta > Magnoliopsida > Asterales > Asteraceae > Helianthus > Helianthus tuberosus. The sequence continues at coordinate 43,471,776 of CM060429.1, read as the reverse complement.
TTAAATAGTGTTGGGCTTTGGCCCATATGTTTGGTGTTTGGGCTTAGCCCATGAATTTATGTTAAGCCCATGATGAAGATAAGCCCATTAAGAAAACTAAGCCCATTTGTAGAAAAATAGCCAAAAATAAGCCCATTTGTTATAGAATAGCCCACATGTAAGTATAAGTCTTTCATTTTTATAAAAATCATTTTTATAAAAATCACTAAGTATACTTTTTAGTTAATAAAAACATAATAGTTTTTATAAGTTTCAAAATGTCTGAATTTTGTTAATGGTAACGTAATTTTTGTGTCCGCGTCGAAAGATCGTCTATACATCGTAGTAATTCCTCGGAATGACGATATGTTCATAGGTTCATCCGTCGTCCGATTTGACCATAATTTGTATCTGATGTCCGAATGATCCGCAAATTGTATTCAAGTGTGTATATATGTATTCTTGTAAGTCTTTACTTGTAAATGTGTCTTGTATTTATTTGTATCAATGTTATCAAATCTCTAACTTGTATATATAACTAATACAAATAATAATACATAGCACATACTTGATATGTTCCATAAATATGTATTTTACCAAAATATATATTTATGTCAATTTTTATGATTAGAAAGACCAACTTTCTAATATTGTAAAGACTTTAAAAAAAATGATAGTTTTGTTAACATAATGTTCTAAAAAAAAATGGCCATATAACCTTTGTATTAATCATTTGGCCATGTTTCATAAACATATCATTTTCTTTTCCAAATCACCATCAATTTACCCAATCATCTTAACTAAAAACATATGAGATTTTTATAAAATAAAATTTATCAAGATGATTTCCAAATCATGTAGGGTTTTAAACATGATCATTACATATGCTAACTAGTTCAAAAACCAAGTTTAATTCTAGTTTTAACAACTTTTATAAAAATCTCTAGTTGTATGTTACTTTTTATAATCTTGTAAAAGTCTTGTTTTTAAATAAAAACCCTTAATACTTCCACAAGATCAAAGGTTATGATCATTACTTTAAACCTTTATGTTAAAAACCCTTTAACATAAACATGTATAATTGTTAGATCATATTTTAAAACATCTTCTAAGAATTTATTTATACCATAATCATCATACCAAGATCAAATATGCATATCACAAGTCTTAAATCACAATATAAACCAACATAAATATATCATGATTATTATCTTTGCTTCTTTGTATTTTTTTCATGTTTATTATGTATGATTACTTGGTTATTATTAGTAATAATAACAATCATAAACATAATATATGTATAAAAAAAATATAGTTATAGAAGCTTACTTCTAGCACTAGGCTAGGGATGATCTTAGAAGATTATTAAGACTAAGAAGATGATGATCTTGTTGGTAGAACACTTTTGTATGGATGAAAACCCTTCCTTTTACTTCCAAAAGCTTTAGATCACCTTATGTTACTTGGAAACCCATGTTAATCATCTAATAAAAGACTAAAATTGAAGTGGGTTTTTAGTGTTCTTGGTAAGATGGATGAAGATGATGAGAGCTTTTGTTTGTGTAATAAAAGATGAAAAATGAATGGTAAAGTGCTAGTTTACTTAATGTGTAAGTATTCTAATAACTTACCCATTTCATCCACTTGTAACTTACTAAAAATATCAAGATATTTAGCAAGTAATTAAGGGGTGTTGGACCCACTAAAACAAACGTGAACATGAGGGTGGAAAGGGTCTTGAATTTGTTTCATGTGTTAAGTGTTCAATTCATGGTAAAATGTAGTATATGTTTAAGTATTTTAGGAACTTTGACATTTTATATAAAAATATCTACAAGGTTTTAAGCCTTCATATTTTAAAGTAGTGTGACACTAAGTAAAACTAGTTCACCGAAATTTTTAGTGTGTAATTCGGGTGAAAAAGTCGGTTCAGGTCCTGTACCAGGTTAAATACTGACACCGTGTTTTATTTAGATAAAAACATAACAAAAAATTATTTTTGGACTTGTTTTAATATCCAAATATTTAATCCAACTTTTTGGACTAAAACTTTTGTTATTTTTGACACGGTTCCGGTACCGGCTTTGCTGACTGGCAGTTTACTGAACTAGCCATGCAGCTTAATGCAATAAGATTCGATTGCGGTTTTTGTGTCGTTTTAACTACCCACTATATTATTTATGTCAAATAATATTTATTTTTGGGTTTTTCAGATAATTATTGTTTTGTTCTGCGGAATGCTGTATATTTCCGCACGATTTCTGTATTTTTCTGCGGACAAATAATGAAATCCTTTTAGCACTTTTCGGACAGTTTTCGGTGCTACCGGACATTGGTAGTATATTAAACCAAACCCTTGCATTCCCATATAGGGTTTAATGTATATTTGATGTTGGACTTTTGTCTAAGTCCTAAAGATGTAATTTAGATGGTTTATGCGAAACCTGAGTTTTCATCAGCACACTAGTTTACTAGGTACTATTCTAGTTGTTTCGATGCATTGTTTACACTATTTCAAATGTAACCAATAAAAATGAATAATGTGCATCATAAATGAATATTCCTTGAGTGCTCTAAGATGTATATCATGTAATCATGCAGTTCGAATATTCAAAACACATACTTGTATAATGTAAATCATTGCTTTAAATGTACGTAAATTACCCGAAAGTGGCAGTTGTCACATCTGATACTCGGCCTTCACCTTGGCACCGGTTAGGCACTTTCCAACGTAAATGGCAACGTCACTCTTGAGCTTTGGCCACCAATAGTAATCCTTCAAATCTTGGTACATCTTTTCCGATCCTGGATGGATCGAGTACCTCGACTTATGAGCCTCATCAAGAATAACCTCTCTAACACCACCATAAAGCGGAACCCAAATTCGTCCCATGAAATACAAGGTTCCTTCCTTGTTAGGTACTAACTTTTTCTCCATTCCTCGGAGATATTCAGCCTTAATGTTCTCTTTCTTAAGAGCTTCTCGTTGCGCAGCACGTATACGTGAACATTTCTAAAACCCGAACCCTTATGGGCTTAATCCTTTCCTTTCGACTTAAGGCATCCGCTACCACATCCGCCTTTCTAGGATGATACTTGATCTCGCAGTCATAATCATTCAGCAACTCAACCCAACGTTGCTGTCTCATATTAAGCTCCTTCTGATCAAATATGTGCTGTAGGCTCTTTTGGTCCGTGAAAATAGTACATCGAGTACCTTACAGATAGTGTCTCCAGATCTTCAAGGAAAATACCACTGCACCTAATTCCAGATCGTGAGTGGTATAGTTCTTCTCATGGACCTTTAGTTGGCATGAAGCGTAAGCGATAACCTTTTGGCATTGCATGAGCACGCAACCCAGTCCCTGACGCGAGGCGTCACAATATACCACCAAGTCTTCCGTGCCTTCGGGTAGGGATAATATCGGTGCATCGCATAACTTATTCTTCAGCAGCTGAAAGGCTTCTTCTTGCTTATCTCCCCATTCATACTTCTTGTCCTTCTGAGTGAGGGAGGTCAGCGGTTGAGCTATCTTGGAGAAATTCTCGATGAACCTATGGTAATATCCCACTAAACCTAAAAACTGTCGGATCTCAGTCGGTGTCTTCGGAGTTTCCCAGTTCTTGATTGCCTCGATCTTTGTGGGATCCACATGAATGACATTTTCGTTTACCACATGACCGAGGAACTGTACTTCGCGTATCCAAAACTCACACTTTGAAAACTTAGCATAGAGCTTTTCCTTCTTTAGCAGCTCTAGAATGGCTCTGAGGTGTTGCTCATGCGCTTCCTTCATCCGCGAATGAATCAAAATATCGTCGATAAATACGATCACAAATTTATCGAGATATGGCTTGCACACTCGGTTCATCAGATCCATAAATACTGCTGGCGCATTAGTAAACCCAAACGGCATCACGAGGAACTCATAGTGTCTGTAACGAGTTCTGAAGGCAGTCTTTGGTATGCTTTCCTCTTGAATCCGTAGCTGATGATAACCCGATCGGAGATCAACCTTGGAATAGTAGCTTGATCCTTGCAGTTGGTCGAATAAATCATCAATCCTCGGCAAGGGGTACTGATTCTTGATGGTTAGCTTGTTCAGCTCACGGTAGTCGATGCACATTCGAAAGCTACCATCCTTCTTCTTGACGAACAACACTGGAGCTCCCCAAGGCGAGAAGCTCGGCCTTATGAATCCCTTGTCCAATAACTCCTGAAGCTGCGTGGATAACTCTTGTATCTCTGATGGCGCAAGTCGGTAGGGTGCCTTGGCTACAGGCGCGACGCCTGGAACCAAGTCAATGTGGAATTCGACTTGTTGTTGAGGAGGTAATCCTGGCAAGTCTTCGGGGAAGTCCTCAGGATATTCCCTTACCACAGGGATATCTTCAAGCTTCGGCTCTTCGGCTTCCTTATCCACAATGTGAGCTAAGAAGGCAACGCATCCTTTACGTAGACACTTCTGTGCTTTCATACAACTAATAATCCGCAAAGGCGTATCATTCTTCTCTCCGTGAATCACGATTGTTTCCTCATTCGCCATAGGAATGTGAATGATCTTCTCATGGCACACTATCTCTGCACGGTTGCTAGACAACCAATCCATCCCCACTATGACACCAAAACTTCCCTAGTCGACCGGCAGAAGGTCTATCGAAAACTCACGCTCTCCAAGCTCTATAACACAACCTCTAATCACTTCATTAGCTTCTACTAGCTTTCCATTAGCTAGTTCTATCGAGTACGGAACATCTAACTTACTTGCAACTAAACCAAGTATATTCTTAAAGTCTAGGGATACCGTGCTAAATTCAGCACTAGTATCAAACACCACAGATGCATACTGTTGATTAATAGAGAACGTACCAGTAACCACATCTGGATCCTTGCGTGCTTCCCTAGATCCGATGTTAAACACCCTTCTACGTGCCTGTTTGTTCTTTGGGCAATCCCGCTTAAAGTGCCCATTTCACCACAACTGAAACAACCTTGACCGCGTCCATTGTCGTTTCTGTTTCTGCCCTGATTGTTATTGTTATTGTTTCCACCTCGATTTCCATTACCAGCTTGGTTTCCATAACCACCACGATTCCCATTTCCACCAAAATTACCATTTCCTCCCTGGTTTCGATTCCCAGTCTGATTTCCATTACCACCACGGTTTCCATTACCACCTGGTCCTCCATTTCTTCGTCCAGCACCATACCAGCACGCCTCCCTGGCATGCCCCACTTTGCCACAGTTCTCACATTTCCCGTATCTGCACCGTCCAGTGTGATGATGCTGACAGATATCACACTTGGGCATGGTGCCCTTGTACCCTTTTCCTTTGGGTTCGGTGTTTGCAACGCCAGTCCTGACCTCGGCTGGCTGGCTGGTATCCCTGCGCTTATTGGCATTGTTGTTGTTGGTGCTCGCTTGGGTGCCCTTCTTAAAGTTGGTAAACTTCCTTTTGTTATCCCCAGATGACTCTACGTGAGTCTCTTACTTCTTCGTTTCAGAAATCGAGAACTTTCCCAACCTAACCGCTTCTTCAGTAAGCGCCATACTCAAGTCAATTGCCTAAGAAATGGTTGGAGGCTTAGAAGCTATCACCATGCTCAGAATCTGAGGTGCCAATCCCCAAATGAAACGTTCAATCCTTTTAAACTCTGGCTCCACCAAATAGGGAACAACTCTTGACAAGTCATGAAACCTCTGAATGTACTCAGCCACCTTTGGGCCATCCATTTTCAAGTTCCAGAATTCCGTTTCCAACTTCTAGATCTCCGCTTGAGAACAATACTTTTTACGCATCAATTCCTTCAGTTCGTCCCACGTCAATGCATACGCAGCAGCTTCAACCAACATCTGAACCTGAAGGTTCCACCATGACAGCGCTCCGTCTAGAAACAGTCCAGAAATGTATGTAATTCTTTGCTCTGGAGCGCATTTGCTCATTCTCAAAACAGAATCCGTCTTCTCAACCCAGCGCACAAAGGCGACAGCACCCCCGGTGCCATCGAAATTCAGGGGCTTGCAGTCTAGGAATTGTTTGTAGGTACAGCATGTACACAAGCAACATCATTCACAGAAAGCATTAGCAAAGCACAATTGGAAATATCCAAACGGATTGTAATGTGTCTTAGGTGACTTAACATTACCATTTGGGGGATTATTCCCAGAGGTACCTCCGCTGTGTTTGGAGCAGAGTGCCTCATGCTGTGCGATGGCACGTGAGATGCGCTCTTGTAATTCCGCCTCTGTCGTCAGTAGAGGGTTGTTGGTATTGGTGTTCCTTCGCGGCGGCATTCTTCTTCTAGGAAAAGATTCAGGTAGGTCAGGTCTTATTCGATAATCAATCGTCTAAGAGTCGTATGAACATATATATATATATATATATATATATAAGCAATCATCATAACAAACAATCATGCAACAACATAATCATAGCACAAACATGTGAACCAACAATGTATTTAATGAGAACACGACTATTGAGCTTTCATTAATCACCAACCACAAGTTACGTTGTTTTCAAAGTGTATTGATGTGCGTGAAGTGTGCTATATTTTTTATGTATATTTTAAGCCCTTTAACACATTTTAGCCAAGTTTTAAATTTATAAAACACGATATTTACTAAAACTAAACACACATATGGGCAAGTGCACCCATCGTGAGCGTAGTATAGTGTTGGTAAGATACCGAGGTCGTCCAAGGACACAAGAGCTTTTAGTACCGGTTTATCCTCAACGTCTAATCAAATCAAAAGTTAGAAAAAGGTTTTTAAACTAAAAAAATAAAACTAACTAAAATGATGAAAAATAAAATAAAAGTAAAAACAGATAGACAAGATGAATCACTTGGATCCGACTCGTGTGTAGTGTAACCTTTGATTATTTCCGCACTTTTGCACTTTTTAATAGATTATCTTAGTTATTGTAGTATGCCCCTCTTTTGAAGGTGACGTTACCCTCAACCCAGTAGTTTGAGTCAGCAAGGATACAATCCTAATGGGTCGGATTATTGAAAGATAATTAATTAAGTTATTAATGCATAATGTGGTAGGCCCCTCTTTTGAAGGTGACGTTACCCTCGGCTAAGTAGTCTGAGTTAGCAGGGATACAGTCCTAAGTAGCCGAGTTAAAGTTTTAATAGTAGCTTACATATGAGGGGATCAAAGAGTTTGGACCCCCGCCATCCAATACCGGTGGGTATTAAAGGAGATCCTACTAAATTTGACCTAGGTCCTTGCAGGATCTATACACTGAACAAGGCAAGACTCTTACCAAACCGTTCCCTTAACCCCCGACCAGGTAGCCAACATATCTCCATATAGACCGTGGAGATATGAATGGTGAAAATCTTTTATTTTATATAGACAGTAAAATAATGCCAAGACACCACGGACAAACGATAAGGAAGAATCACCTTCAACATAACAAACTAGTTATTAAAGTCATCAATACATAACCAAATAAAAAGTGCGAAAAGATTAAAAATAAAAAAATATTACACTAAACACTTGTCTTCACCAAGTGATGTAAGAGACTTAGGCAAACATGGCCTTTGATTGTCAAGAACTCTTACGATCAATCTTGGATCCCGAGACGACTCACACACTCTATGATGGATGATGGTGGTGGATGATGGTGTTGTGATGGTGGTGGTGGGTGGGTGAAGTGTGAGAGAGGTGGTGTGCCAAGGGATGGTTTGCAAATGAGCCAAGCACCCCTATTTATAGCCTGAACAGCAGCTCGGGCATGGCCCCGTGTCCATTGGGCACGGCCCCGTGTCCATCCTCCTTCTCTTTCTTCATTAATTGCAGTTTGTCTGCATTAGTTGACCACGCCCCCGTGTCCATTGAGCACGACCCCGTGTGCAGAAGCGTATCTGTACTATCAGATATCCCTAGATTCTGCGAATCTTAGAGTTGACCACGGCCCCGTGTCCAGTGGGCACGCCCCCGTGGTGGGTGATAGAAGCTTCTACAACTTTGTCTTTTCTGCTGAAACTTGGGCATGCCCCCGTGCTCACTGAGCACGGGGCGTGTTCAGCCTTATGTTCTCTTGTTTTGCTTGGGAAGATGCTGTCGGGAGGTCGGGCATGCCACGTTTGTTCCTTTTCTTGTATTTATGTTAGATTTAGCTATCTTTTTTGCTTCTTTTGTTCATTTGAGCTCATTTAATCCTGAAAATACAAAAGGAAGACAAAAACACACTTTTTCCAACATTAGTACTAAAAAAGGGTTAGTTTTATGCCACAATTGATGTAATTTATATGTTGCATTTTGTGCACCTCAAATACCCCCACACTTGAATCTTTGCTTGTCCTCAAGCAAAACTCTTTATAATGTGGCTTTACACTCACAAATGGAATGGGTAGAAGAGAAGGTTTTTGGGCTTGTCATAGAGTTTCAGGATTTTCAAGATTCTTTATTAAGTTTTATTTTTATTTATTTACAATCCTATTCGTTATGATTTATTTAAAACATTACATAAGATAAATTACTTATTAGGGCATAAAATGCCTTTTTAAAATTCCATTTATATACAAGTTCACATACCTCACGGGGGATCACTCAACACTCGGCCGAAGATGTATTTTAGTGAATCACTCGAGAGCGGCATGGAACTTACTCCTACCATAAGCTTGCCAAGCAATCAATCCTCCTCCTTTTTAACTATATACATTTGTAAATATTAAGAGGACTTTTTGGGTGAATGGTTAGGCTTGGGTTAAAGGTAGGTGGTTGGGTTAGTGGTTAGTAAAAGGGCGAAAGGCGTAAAAAGCGTCAGTTTTCGTAAGACTTTTTATTTTGTAACTTTTTATTTTGATGAAGCATTTCTTTCAAACAAAGTTCTTTTTGATAAACTTGTTTGTTTATTTCTTTTGGCTTCATCAATTTTTTTTCATAAGCAAGTCATAAGAAAAACCGAGCTTTGTTACTAAAATAAAAGGTTTAAAATGAAAAAGGGTTTTGGTGGGTAAAAAGGGTGTTTATTTTGGGTTAAGAAATGAAAAGGTTTAGGCTCAAAGGGGTTAACTAGGAGGATTTTGGGTAGGTGGTAAAAAAAATAATAATAATGGTGTAGAAATAAAAAGGGTTAGTCCTAATGCCTCCATCATTTACTTACTTGGGTTTAAGTTGGTAAGGACCGGGAATGTATCGTCGTGGCAAGTTCTAGAGTCGTAAGAACCAAGCGGCTATTCACACAAGAAATGAAAATGAGCATTTAGTTTAAAGATATGTATTTGTATGCTCAATAAAGGCTCAAAACTCACTTTTTGTGGGAATAGGTTTTTATGTGATTAAGTATATATAATCAAATTTTAACTAAACTTGTCATGCCGTTTCATAATCTTCTTATGTTGGTTCTTTTTATCACGACGCTATCGGTTGTAAATTTGTAAAAATATAACCTTTTTAGAACTTGAAATTCCCAAATTAAACCTAGACAAGTAAAAAAAATGAAAATTTTTGAAAAAAATTGGGGTGATTAGCGGTTCCAAAAGAGTTTTGTGTAAGGCTTGTTAATTAGGACTTGCAAGATTCAAGGTTTTAGCATCCCCCCCCCCCACTTAAATTACACATTGTCCTCAATGTATCCCAAAAATAAGTTTTTAGGTTGATTGGATGTGTAAAAAGATGTGAAAAAGCAAAATTTATGTTACTGGGCGTCTGGACACGGCCCCGTGTTCAGATCGCCAGTAACAGAAATTAGAAAAAAGAAACAGAAGCCTGGGCATGGGTGTCACACCCCGACCGCGTAAAACAACAAATCGCGGCGGAAACATCGGGGCGTGTTGCAACAGAATTAATGTTTCATAACCATGGATATCAAAAGTGTTTCATTTTATTAAACATTGAGTAATTACATCGTCTGGAAATCTAAATACACTATTTAAACATAGTCTATCATTGTTATTGAGTCACTAAGGCCTTGTCCAGTCCTATGTGAGCATGCATCTTATCAATCGATATCATTCAACAATACCTGAAACATATGTGAAAACGAGGTCAGCAAAGAAATGCTGGCGAGTACATAGGTTTTGTAGGAGTGTCGAAATCATGGCTAGTTTAGACGTTGCAATACTTTATTTAAAAACCTTGTTTTGAAAAGAGTATAATATTGCAACTTAATTAACCAACTCAAATCAAGCGGGTTATAATTTGTAAAACCTCGTAGCCATGACTCTTAACCCAAAAACATTTGTTTTAGTAAATTATTTGAAAAACAATGATAAGTTCAGGTGATATGTATAAATAAGAGAATAATGCATGATTAAATGAATAACCATGTAAAATGAGTTTGTAATAAGATAAGTTGTTTGTAAATAAATGTCTTGTGAAAAGTATGTTATTTGTATAAAATGTTCTATGTCTCGAGCTGAAATGATTCAAATAACGCTACAATATGTAATACCATACAAACATTTATATATAGGAAGTACCAGCGGCGTATCCACCATGTTTGTATTATATTACACACGCATCGTTACTTAATCACTTAACCAAACCAAAATAATATCGTATATCGTTTTGAAGCCAATCGTTTACCCAATCGTTAAAACATCGTGTGAAACCCAATCGTTAAAACATCGTGTGAAACCCAATCGTAAATCGTTTAATTCGTTTTAGGTCGTGAAACTACTTAAATGATCGTCTCGCTAATAACATTCAAACCTTTTTGACTCGCATTAATAAACCCTTACCAAAGGATAGATTAACAATTCGCATTAATAAACCCTTACCAAAGGATAGATTAACAATTCGCATTAATAAACCCTTACCAAAGGATAGATTAACAATTCGCATTAATAAACCCTTACCAAAGAGTAAATTAACAATTTCAGATTCAGTCGCTACCCACAACACCCACACATAACTACGGGTGTAGTAACTAACGGGATTTGTCAGATCCTATGGTACCATAACCTAATACTGGTTGTCACACCCCGACCGCGTAGAACAACAAATCGCGGCGGAAACATCGGGGCGTGTTGTAACAGAATTAATGTTTCAAATCCATGGCAATTGAAGTTTCGTTTTATTGATTAAAAGTGTTACAATGTCTTAACAAACAAAGAAATACAACATAATTAACTAGTCTTGCATCTTTTATTGTCACTAAAGCCCAAGTCTGTCTATGTATATCTTGATCATCTTATGCAACAGCTCCTGAAAAACACATGTGAAAATATGGTACGTCAGCATAAAAATGCCGGTGAGATACATAGGTTTTGTGAAAATAGGTGTCATGACTTATGTTTGAGAAAATGTTTAGTCATGAACCTTGTTATTTGCTTTGTTTTGTAAATTACTTGAAAAACAACGAGTTCAGATGATATGTATAAATAAGTGAATAATGTATGGTTAAATGAATAACTAAGTTAAATGAGTTTGTAAAAGATAAGTTGTTTTGTAAAACAATGTCTTGTGAAAAGTATGTTATTTGTATAAAATGTTATATGTATCAAACTGAAATGATTCAAATAACGCTACGCTATGTAATACCATACAAACATTTATATATAGGAAGTACCAGCGGCGTATCCACCATGCTTGTATCATATTACACACGCATCGTTACTTAATCACTTAATCAAACCAAACCAAACAATGTAAAATGTTCATGTCAAGATGTAAATCATGTCAAAATGTCTATGTCAAATATCCAAGTCAAATGTCTATGTCAAATATCCATGTCAAATGTCTATGTTTAAACCAATAGTCAAAAGTCCTTGTATAAACCATGTCAAATGTTGATAGTCCAAAAGTAGTCAAGTAATGTATAACCAAAATGATATGTATGGTAAGTAAAATTTAGACTACTTAAACCATAAGTAAAAATGAACAAAACAAAGTATTGAAGTAAAACTGGTTTAAATCAAAGTTATGTTTTGTAAGATATATGCATGCTATACTGAATATGAACACTTATGCAGTATGTTAAACGCAAACATTCAAGCCTTGAGACAGTCGGATAACCCTCTCAGTCAAGGTTATCAAAAGAATTGTATTCGGATTCAGTCATTCCTTACATCCAAACAAACCCGGGATGTCAGGAATGGGATTTGTCAAGTCCTATGGTACCACTACTTACTCCCGAGCGGCGTAGCAAATGTTAATGAATGTTATATAGACCCGTTAAACAAACCAAATGTCATACCAAAATGTAAGCATGTGATGAAGATAATGTACCTAGTATGCTAGAGTAAACATACAAGGTAGAGCTGTAAAACAATGTGTCCATATGTTACTGGAACATATGCAACAGAGATGCAATGTAAAACAATGTGTCCATATGCTGAGTAAACATATGCAACAGAAATGCAATGTAAAACAATGTGTCCATATGCTGAGTAAACATATGCAACAGAGATGCAATGTAAAACAATGTGTCCATATGCTGAGTAAACATATGCAACAGAAATGTAATGTAAAACAATGTGTCCATATGCTGAGTAAACATATGCAACAGAGATGCAATGTAAAACAATGTGTCCATATGCTGAGTAAACATATGCAACAGAAATGCAATGTAAAACAATGTGTCCATATGCTGAGTAAACATATGCAACAGAAATGTACTAAGTATGCTAAGTTAACATACAAAGTAGAAAAGTCATGTAAATCAATGTACTAATAGTGTACTAATGAACATAACCAGTATATGATGTGAAAACAGGAAAACATGAAAGTAACAAGTAGGCACATGTGTTTCACCCCAAAACAGTTTGGAAAACAGTAAAAGAGGGGTCTATGTACTCACTTGAGATTGCTCAGTAGTCCTTGAGTAACAACCAAACAAAGCTAGAGATCACGGAAATCAAACGGCACCTAATATAGGTAACTATGTTAATTAACCGGACCTAAATCGGAAGATTGGGTAGCATTAGGGTTTGTAAACCAAATGAGTGTAGGAACTCATATGATATGGTTTAACAAAGCCTACATACTAAATGAAACTTAACCTAAGTGTCTACGACCCATTACGACCCGTTTAGGAAGCTTATGCTACTTTAACGCGTCGTTCGCGTGTAACGCGTTCGGACCGCCTAACTAGTCCTATGACAAGTGTTATATGCCTAAACATGTTACATAATCAGTTATGTGGCAAAAGTTTAGGTTACATATGCTTAATTACCAATTATACATGAAAAGGGTATTCTGGTAATTTACCTAAGGCATATAAACTACCTATCATACAACTACTTAAACGATGTGACCATAGGGTATAACCTCGGAAGGTTATTCCCTACCTACTATGGTCACCTAATGTATTTGGTCGGATCCTAATGATCGACCAAATGGGTCGAGTTCGAAGGTATAGGCGATTTATCAGATCGCCTACCCTACGACTCTAGACAACGTGGTAATCAGTAGGCATAGTCCCAAGGGACTATGACCATCGTGATTACAATCACGTTGCGAAGTTCTAACGAACTTCGCATTGACCATTACTGGTCAACGCTGAAAGTCAAACAAAGTTTGACTTTCTGACTCGAAAAGCAGTAAATAATAAGGAAAAGAACGAAAGAATACTTACGAAGGGTCCCCGAATGCTAACCCAGATTAAAATAGCTCAGGTATGAAACGAAGGTTCCAACTTAGAGCTTCCTTAATCAGATTTGTGGGTTTTTGTGTTGAGTATGGATGGGTATTTATAGTAAATGCACCACCGTTAGGATCGTTTATCGGGAAACGTGCCTTGATCTCACCCGTACAAGTGTCGGAAGCTTATGGTGGCTCATTTGGTCACTCACCATAAGAGATCAACACTTGGCATTGGGATTAGGAGTGGTTTGCAGCTGTTAACAGCTGTTTAAACATTGCACCTGGTCTGGAGACCCCATACGCATCGTATGGTATATATACCATACGCATCGTATGGGTGAACTTTGGCAGAATTACAGTTTTGGTCCCTGAACTGTATTTAGGCCATTTTTGACACTTTTAGTCCCTGAATGACCCAAAAGTTTATTTTAGCACACCGAACCCCTCAAAGCCTATTTCTAAGCTATATAAAGGATATTTAAGGTGTGTTTAACTTATGGTCATGTTCCGGAATGTCTGTTACAGTTCAAATTGGCATACTTTCGCAGTTTGTCAACTTTAGTCCCTGTAAGCGATTTAACTTGATTTTGCCATACCAAAGCCTTCAAAACTTATTTCTAAGTTATGTAAAGGTTATTTAAGGTATGTTAAGCCAATGTCACTATTCCGGAGTGTTTGTTGCATTAAACTGGTTATATTTACGCATCGGTGCGCGTATAACCTTCCAGAAAGTGATTTAGAGTTTGAAATTGAACAAGAATTGATATGTGCAAATGATACACATATTTTTACAAATACCAAGTATGAAATACAATATTTCATTGCTTTGGTATTTGTTTGATGGCCGTGAAGGCACAGGTGTTACAGTCTCCCCTACTTTAGGAAATTTCGTCCCGAAATTTATTTAGAGGAAACTTGTGAGAGCTTGAAAGCATGAAGTTGAAAAGATCGAACAACATTGGTTAGGGTTCTGAACTTCTAGTAACTTAAATAACATTATGCTTGCAATGTAAGAGGGACACTTATATACAAGTATATGAAGCGTCATTGGTGCGTCCACCGTACCTCCATTACATCGTTCTCATTTTGTTATTGTTGTCACTATCGGTTCTTACACATAATAAACCTTACTGGGTTTCTATGCACTAAATTTCATAATTATGTAGGCCTCCATAATTATACAATTCCTTGCACAGTTCACACAGTCTATTTTATAATGCGTAGGGTAAAACCAAATGAGCAATCCTGTGATGAGTGTGACTAGACCGCCATAGAGTCCCGTAGACTAGATCAATAAATGATCTAAATAGACTATCAAGGAGTCTGTCCAGCTACATCACTAGATGTCATTCTTTAACCAAATTGTGAATCAATCCTTTAGACTAGACCACTAAAAAGGGTCTGGAGTGGTACTATATAAATCCAAGGGTCTTAACTATTACATAGAAGCCCATTAAGGATTTAAGGTAGTACCTTTGAATATCCTGCTACGAATCTCTCATATGAAGATATGAAAGATCCTGCGAGGATTTGGATAACGAATATCCAGAGTATTAAAAACACAAAAATGCATGAAAGAAAACATAAGATGAATAAACACATAGTCACATAACCACAAAATTGCTAACTAGAAGTTTGTTCTGCTAACAGAGTACATGTATTTAAAGCACACTAGGAATCCATCTTGTGGATTTCATTTGGTACTTTAAACATTTTCGAGAATCCAACTATAAAGATAGAAAGATTCAAAAAGAAAATTCGATTTCGATTACTAGAACTCGAAATGTTCGAATTAAGGTACATAAAGAATCCAATTAAGGACTCTGATTTGAATCATGATCATCCACAAGGGTCTAATTATGGAGATAAAAAGATCCCATATGGATTGTAGAAGTTGAAGATGCTTTGAATTCTTGCACGGGATGTGCTTAAGTCCAAACATGAAGTAAAATGCTTATGAGGTTGAGATGCTAGATATGTCAAGGCGACATATGAAGCAGAATTTGAAAGTTAAGTAAATGTATGAGAAAGATATTTTTGAAAACTGTGCATGGGGTTCTTTTAAGAAAAAATATGTTTAGTGTTTTTGAAACCTTATATATAATACTTTTGATATCATAAAGTAGATGTACTAGGTAGGTATATTTATAAAAATGTTTTAAAATCATGCGGAATGAATTTTTGAAATTATGTATAAGGTTTTTGGAAAACATGAATGATGCTTTTCGAAATCATGCACTTGATGAGAAAATGTACTGTGTTAATATTGTCTTCAGACTATATGAAATATTTTGAAATTAAAAAGGTTGGTTTTGATAACATGGCCAATGTTTTTGAAATAACATAGACAATGTATCTAGAAAAAAAATTGTTTTCAAACTATATGAAATATTTTGAGATCATGAAGATTGTTTTGAAATACTTGTACTGTGTATGTTGAAAAATTAAAACGTAATGGGTAAGAGATTTGAAAACACCCTTAGTTATCTAACCAAGGATTCAAAGGCACTGATGTGCAGAAGCATGATCACTCATAATGTCACTTTATCTTCTGTACTTTGTTTCTTAGAATGAAACGAGTACTTAGAATGTTCGAGGGAAACATGAGCGATCATTTGAAAGAGAGAATCACAAAAGTAGTTTGTAAGGAATATAGTTCCTTGATGTAGGTATCATAGGAAAAGTCATACACACATGTAATTATACTTGTACATCAGAATTGTGAACAACAACTTTTATTTATGAACAAGACATATTGTTTCACAAAACACGAGAACAAAAGAAACAAAGGCATAAGACAGCAATATCCTTTGTTCAGCCGAATGCTCATCCAAGGGTTGGATTTGCATTAGCAAGCTTTGGGCAGTTGTGGCGGAAGTGACCAATCTCTCCGCAGTTGAAACATGAACCCAGTGGGAATTTCGCAGCGTTCCCTTGAACCGGAGCTTGAACCTGAGCAGCCTGATTTTGTCCCCAAACGACAAACTTTGGCCAAATGCCCAAGTTTACCACACGTCGTGCATTGCCAGCAGACTTGTTGTAACGCGTGATGACCGTTGCAGCGTGCACAATGAGGTGCAGTACCGGCATATGCTTTCTTTGCAGGTGGCTGAGCTGGTTGGTTGGGAACGGCTCGACCATTGTGAGCGACCACGGCGAAGTTTTGAGGAGCCTTTCGCTTCTTTGACTTCTTAGGCGATCGTTCATCCATGGTCTTTGATTCCCCGATTGGTTTCTTGGCTGGTGGTGCTGTCACCCGGATGGGTCTTGTTTGATTGGGTACAGCTGTAGTTGGGCACACCCTTGCCGTATGACCTATAAGTCCACAATTTTGGCAATTGCGGCACTTCACATTAGTATGATGATGAAGGCTACATTGGTTGCACAAAGGTGAAGTTCCAAAGTACGGCTTCCTAGCTGGTGGCCTTGCCACATGGCTAGGTCCCGCTTGATTAGGTGTAACCGTAGCGGGTTTCCTTGAAGCCTTACGCTTCCTTGACTTTGGTGCAGTCTTGACTTCTACTTCCTTCAGTGGCTCTTGAGTGGCTTCATCCAGGAGACGATACATGGCAGTAGCTAATTCCACAGTCTTCAGGACTACTTCGCCTATTCGTTGGGTAAATTTGGCAGTCTGCTTGGATATCTGGGCGTCATCGTGATGAAGAGACATTCTTGAAGGAAAAGAAAGGCATAGGGAGAAACAGGTGAAAGGTTATTGGACAGAATTAATGTTTCAAATCCATGGTAATTGAAGTTTCGTTTTATTGATTAAAAGTGTTACAATGTCTTAACAAACAAAGAAATACAACATAATTAACTAGTCTTGCATCTTTTATTGTCACTAAAGCCCAAGTCTGTCTATGTATATCTTGATCATCTTATGCAACAGCTCCTGAAAAACACATGTGAAAATATGGTACGTCAGCATAAAAATGCCGGTGAGATACATAGGTTTTGTGAAAATAGGTGTCATGACTTATGTTTGAGAAAATGTTTAGTCATGAACCTTGTTATTTGCTTTGTTTTGTAAATTACTTGAAAAACAACGAGTTCAGATGATATGTATAAATAAGTGAATAATGTATGGTTAAATGAATAACTAAGTTAAATGAGTTTGTAAAAGATAAGTTGTTTTGTAAAACAATGTCTTGTGAAAAGTATGTTATTTGTATAAAATGTTATATGTATCAAACTGAAATGATTCAAATAACGCTACGCTATGTAATACCATACAAACATTTATATATAGGAAGTACCAGCGGCGTATCCACCATGCTTGTATCATATTACACACGCATCGTTACTTAATCACTTAATCAAACCAAACCAAACAATGTAAAATGTTCATGTCAAGATGTAAATCATGTCAAAATGTCTATGTCAAATATCCAAGTCAAATGTCTATGTCAAATATCCATGTCAAATGTCTATGTTTAAACCAATAGTCAAAAGTCCTTGTATAAACCATGTCAAATGTTGATAGTCCAAAAGTAGTCAAGTAATGTATAACCAAAATGATATGTATGGTAAGTAAAATTTAGACTACTTAAACCATAAGTAAAAATGAACAAAACAAAGTATTGAAGTAAAACTGGTTTAAATCAAAGTTATGTTTTGTAAGATATATGCATGCTATACTGAATATGAACACTTATGCAGTATGTTAAACGCAAACATTCAAGCCTTGAGACAGTCGGATAACCCTCTCAGTCAAGGTTATCAAAAGAATTGTATTCGGATTCAGTCATTCCTTACATCCAAACAAACCCGGGATGTCAGGAATGGGATTTGTCAAGTCCTATGGTACCACTACTTACTCCCGAGCGGCGTAGCAAATGTTAATGAATGTTATATAGACCCGTTAAACAAACCAAATGTCATACCAAAATGTAAGCATGTGATGAAGATAATGTACCTAGTATGCTAGAGTAAACATACAAGGTAGAGCTGTAAAACAATGTGTCCATATGTTACTGGAACATATGCAACAGAGATGCAATGTAAAACAATGTGTCCATATGCTGAGTAAACATATGCAACAGAAATGCAATGTAAAACAATGTGTCCATATGCTGAGTAAACATATGCAACAGAGATGCAATGTAAAACAATGTGTCCATATGCTGAGTAAACATATGCAACAGAAATGCAATGTAAAACAATGTGTCCATATGCTGAGTAAACATATGCAACAGAGATGCAATGTAAAACAATGTGTCCATATGCTGAGTAAACATATGCAACAGAAATGCAATGTAAAACAATGTGTCCATATGCTGAGTAAACATATGCAACAGAAATGTACTAAGTATGCTAAGTTAACATACAAAGTAGAAAAGTCATGTAAATCAATGTACTAATAGTGTACTAATGAACATAACCAGTATATGATGTGAAAACAGGAAAACATGAAAGTAACAAGTAGGCACATGTGTTTCACCCCAAAACAGTTTGGAAAACAGTAAAAGAGGGGTCTATGTACTCACTTGAGATTGCTCAGTAGTCCTTGAGTAACAACCAAACAAAGCTAGAGATCACGGAAATCAAACGGCACCTAATATAGGTAACTATGTTAATTAACCGGACCTAAATCGGAAGATTGGGTAGCATTAGGGTTTGTAAACCAAATGAGTGTAGGAACTCATATGATATGGTTTAACAAAGCCTACATACTAAATGAAACTTAACCTAAGTGTCTACGACCCATTACGACCCGTTTAGGAAGCTTATGCTACTTTAACGCGTCGTTCGCGTGTAACGCGTTCGGACCGCCTAACTAGTCCTATGACAAGTGTTATATGCCTAAACATGTTACATAATCAGTTATGTGGCAAAAGTTTAGGTTACATATGCTTAATTACCAATTATACATGAAAAGGGTATTCTGGTAATTTACCTAACTAGTCCTATGACAAGTGTTATATGCCTAAACATGTTACATAATCAGTTATGTGGCAAAAGTTTAGGTTACATATGCTTAATTACCAATTATACATGAAAAGGGTATTCTGGTAATTTACCTAAGGCATATAAACTACCTATCATACAACTACTTAAACGATGTGACCATAGGGTATAACCTCGGAAGGTTATTCCCTACCTACTATGGTCACCTAATGTATTTGGTCGGATCCTAATGATCGACCAAATGGGTCGAGTTCGAAGGTATAGGCGATTTATCAGATCGCCTACCCTACGACTCTAGACAACGTGGTAATCAGTAGGCATAGTCCCAAGGGACTATGACCATCGTGATTACAATCACGTTGCGAAGTTCTAACGAACTTCGCATTGACCATTACTGGTCAACGCTGAAAGTCAAACAAAGTTTGACTTTCTGACTCGAAAAGCAGTAAATAATAAGGAAAAGAACGAAAGAATACTTACGAAGGGTCCCCGAATGCTAACCCAGATTAAAATAGCTCAGGTATGAAACGAAGGTTCCAACTTAGAGCTTCCTTAATTAGATTTGTGGGTTTTTGTGTTGAGTATGGATGGGTATTTATAGTAAATGCACCACCGTTAGGATCGTTTATCGGGAAACGTGCCTTGATCTCACCCGTACAAGTGTCGGAAGCTTATGGTGGCTCATTTGGTCACTCACCATAAGAGATCAACACTTGGCATTGGGATTAGGAGTGGTTTGCAGCTGTTAACAGCTGTTTAAACATTGCACCTGGTCTGGAGACCCCATACGCATCGTATGGTATATATACCATACGCATCGTATGGGTGAACTTTGGCAGAATTACAGTTTTGGTCCCTGAACTGTATTTAGGCCATTTTTGACACTTTTAGTCCCTGAATGACCCAAAAGTTTATTTTAGCACACCGAACCCCTCAAAGCCTATTTCTAAGCTATATAAAGGATATTTAAGGTGTGTTTAACTTATGGTCATGTTCCGGAATGTCTGTTACAGTTCAAATTGGCATACTTTCGCAGTTTGTCAACTTTAGTCCCTGTAAGCGATTTAACTTGATTTTGCCATACCAAAGCCTTCAAAACTTATTTCTAAGTTATGTAAAGGTTATTTAAGGTATGTTAAGCCAATGTCACTATTCCGGAGTGTTTGTTGCATTAAACTGGTTATATTTACGCATCGGTGCGCGTATAACCTTCCAGAAAGTGATTTAGAGTTTGAAATTGAACAAGAATTGATATGTGCAAATGATACACATATTTTTACAAATACCAAGTATGAAATACAATATTTCATTGCTTTGGTATTTGTTTGATGGCCGTGAAGGCACAGGTGTTACACTGGTCGGCTTGATCATTGCTAATGAATGTCATTTGTTATGTACTACAACCAACAAGTTTGTTCACTTTCTGAAATCGTTATTAGTTTTGTATAAATCGTTTTAATCGTTTTTGATATCATCGTTATAACATCGAAAACATTTAGCACATATGAGTCACCCCAAAACAATTGAAAGCAGTAAAATAGGGGAATAATGTACTCGCCAGATAATGCTCGGAGGTCTTGAACAACAACCAAACAAAGCTTGAGGGAGCACGGAATCAGTCGGCGATCTAAAACTATATAATAAACCGGACTTAAATCGGAAGACTGGGTAGCAGGAGGGTTTGTAAACCAAATGAGTGTAGGAACTCATATGATATGGTTTAACAAAGCCTACATACTAAATGAAACTTAACCTAAGAATTATCGACCCATCGCGACCCATTAAGGTAACATACGTTACTTTAACGTGTCGTGCGCGTGAAACGCGTTCGGACCGTCTAACTAGTCCTATGACAAGTGTTATATGCCTAAACATGTTACATAATCAGTTATGTGACAAAAGTTTAGGTTACATATGCTTAATTACCAATTATACATGAAAAGGGTATTCTGGTAATTTACCTAAGGCATATAAACTACCTATCATACAACTACTTAAACGATGTGACCATAGGGTATAACCTCAGAAGGTTATGCCCTATACTAGGGTCACCTAATGTATTTGGTCGGATCCTAATGATCGACCAAACTGGGTCGGGTTCGAAGGTATAGGCGATTTATCAGATCGCCTACCCTACGACCCTAGACAACGTGGTAATCAGTAGGCATAGTCCCAAGGGACTATGACCATCGTGATTACAATCACGTTGCGAAGTTCTAACGAACTTCGCATTGACCATTACTGGTCAACGCTGAAAGTCAAACAAAGTTTGACTTTATGACTCGAAAAGCAGTAAAAATAAGGAAAAGAACGAAAGAATACTTACGAAGGGTCCCCGCTAGTGAATCGTGATCGAATAGCTCAGGTATGAAGCGAAGGCCTCAACTTAGAGCATTTGGATCAGCTTTGGTGGGTTTTTGCAAGTGATTATGGTGGGTATTTATAGGAAATGGTCCACCGCTAGGATCGTTTCTTGGAGAAGGAGGCAACGATCAAGGCCGTACACTTGTCACAAAGGTTATGGAGCCACATATGCTCCTAATCTTAGTGATTAAGCAAGTTGCAAACATGTGGTTGTGGTTTAATTGGTTGCAACTTGTAATTAAAACATTGAATCTGGCCCAGTTTAGGCAGTCGCGTAGCGCGACAGGTGAGGCCACATGCAGTGGCGCTACGCCACTGCCCCACCTGAAACAGAAAGTTTGAAAAAAAGGCAGAAATGGTCCCTGTTGTGTTTCAAGGCATTTCCGACACTTCCAAGGCCCGTAAAGCCATCTTTAAGGCCCTAAAATGTTGCCTAAACATTGTGGACATGAAACATGTTCAAAAATATGTCGGAGGATGGTTCGTTTGGTCGTACGAACGCGATGTTCGCTTAATTACGACGGAATGCGCATAAGCGCGAAAAACGATCCAAATGACGAAACGAATGGATTTTTCTTAAGGCGAACACTAAAATATAATGTAGTCATGCTTACATAAATTTTTGGATGTCCAGATGTATTCAGAACGTAAGTTATGGGCGAAAATGCAAACTTGTGCACTTTTTGACACTTTTAGGCCCTGAATGACACAAAAGTTTATTTTAGCATA
Organism: Helianthus tuberosus; assembly: GCA_030545235.1. Lineage (NCBI taxonomy): Eukaryota > Viridiplantae > Streptophyta > Magnoliopsida > Asterales > Asteraceae > Helianthus > Helianthus tuberosus. The sequence goes on along the minus strand of CM060429.1, from coordinate 43,449,251 downwards.
CCGAACACCTCAAAGCCTATTTCTAAGCTATGTAAGGGATATTTATGGTATGTTTAACTTATGGTCATGTTCCGGAATGTCCGTTACAGTTCAAATTGGCATACTTTCGCAGTTTGTCAACTTTAGTCCCTGTAAGCGATTTAACTTTGATTTCACCACACCAAACCTTCCAAAACTTATGTCTAAGTTATGTCAAGGTTATTTAAGGTATGTTAAGCCTATTTCACTATTCCGGAGTGTTTGTTGGATTAAACTGGTTATATTTACGCATCAGTGCGCGTGTAACCTTCCAGAAAGCGATTTAAAGCTTGAAATTGAACAAGAGTTGATATGTGTAAAGGATACACATATTTTTACAAATCCAAAGTATGAAATATAATATTTCATTGGTTTGTTATTTTTTTGATGGCCGTGAAGGCACAGGTGTTACAGTCTCCCCTACTTTAGGAAATTTCGTCCCGAAATTTATTTAGAGGAAACTTGTGAGAGTTTAAAACATGAAGTTGAAAAGATCGAACAATATTGATTAGGGTTCTGAACTTATAGTAACCTTTAATAACATCATGATTGCAATGTAAGAGGGATACTTATATACAAGTATATGAAGCGTCATTGGTGCGTCCACCGTACCTCCATTACATCGTTCACATTCCGTTATTGTCGTCGCTATCGGTTCTTACACATAATAAATCTTACTGGGTTTCTGTGCATTGAATTTCCATAATTATGTAGGCCTCCATAATTACGTAGTTCCTTGTACAGTCCGCACAGTCTATTTTATAATGTGTAGTGTAAAACCAAATGAACAACCCTGTGATGAGTGTAACTAGACCGCCATAGAGTCCTTTAGATTAAATCAATAAATGATTTAAATAGACTATCAAGGAGTCTGTTCAGCTACATCACTGGATGTCATTCTTTAACCAAATTGTGAATCAATCTTTTTGACTAGACCACTTAAGGTCTCTTAAGAATCATGGAGTGGTACTATATAACCCAAGGGTTTTAACTACCAGGTAGAAGCCCATAAGGATTTAAGGTAGTACCTTTTGAATATCCTACTATGAATCTCTCATATGAAGATATGAAAGATTCTATGAGGATTTGGAAAATCGTAACACACAAAAACATAGAGGAGAACACATAAACACATATCATATAACCACAAAATTGTTCGTTAGTTTGTCTTGTAAATTGCGTACATGCATTTAAAGCACACTAGGAATCCATTCCGTGAATTTCATTTGGTACTTTAAACGTTATCAAGAATCCAACTATAAAGATAGAAAGATTCAAAAAGAAAATTCGATTTCGATTACTAGGAACCGAAGTGTTCGAATTAAGGTACATAAGGAATCCGATTAAGGACTCTGATTTGAATGATGATTATCCACAAGGGTCTAATTGTGGAGATAAAAAAAGATCCCATATGGATTTTAGAAGTTGAAGATGTTTTGAAATCTTGCACGGGATGTGCTTAAGTCAAAACATGAAGTAAAAAGCTTATGAAGTTGAGATGCCTGATATGTCAAGGCGACATATGAAGCGGAATTTGAAGGTTAAGTCAATGTATGAGGAAAATATTTTTGAAAACTATGCATGGGGTTCTTTTAAGAAAAATGTGTTTAACGTTTTTGAAACCTTATATATAATATTTTTTTTTTTTTTTGAAATCATAAAGTAGGTGTATTAGGTAGATATATTTACAAATGTTTTAGAATCATGCGAGATGAATTTTGAAATTATGTATAAGGTTTTTGAAAGACATGAATGATGCTTTTCGAAATCATGCACTTGATCAGAAAATGTATTGTGTTAATATTGTCTTCAGACTATATGAAATATTTTGAAATTAGAAAGGTTGGTTTTGATAACATGGCCAATGTTTTTGAAATAACACAGACAATGCATCTAGAAAAATTGTTTTCAAACTATATGAAATATTTTGAGATCATGAAGATTGTTTTGAAATACTGGTACTGTGTATGTTGAAAAATCAAAACGTAATGGGTATGAGATTTGAAAATACCCTTAGTTATCTAACCAAGGATTTAAAGGCACAGATGTGCGAAAAGCACGATTACTCATAATGTCACTTAATTTTCTGTACTTTGTTTCTTAGAGTGAAACGAGTACTTAAAATTTTCGAGGGAATCATGAGCAATCATTTGAAAGAGAGAAATCACAAGAGTAGTTTGTAAGGTACATAGTTCCTTGATGTAGGTATCATAGGAAAAGCCATACACACCTAGCAGGGGGTTGAGCTGGTTGGTTGGGGATTGCTTTACCATTGTGAGCGACCATGGCGAAGTTCTGAGAAGCCTTTCGCTTCTTTGACTTCTTAGGGGATCGTTCATCCATGGTCTTTGATTCCTCGATTGGTTTCTTGGCTGATGGTGTTGTCACCTGACTAGGTCCTGCCTGTCTTGGTGACTCTTGAGTGGCTTCATCCTGGAGATGATACATGGCAGTAGCTAATTCAACAGTCTTCAGGGCTACTTCGCCTATTCGCTGAGCGAATTTTGGCTGCTTGCTCAGATATCTGGGCGTCATCGTGATGAAGAGACATTCTTGAAGAAAAAGAAAGGCATAGGGAGAAACAGGTGAAAGATTATTGGACAATCAAAACAGAATGATAACGCATGAAGATTGCGATCATTTGTTTGTTACCTAAGGCAAACAAATGAGACGGTGACTGATCAAAGTAAATGGGTCAAAAATAATGTATCGCGAAGACATGCTCGCCTAATAAGTGAACACTCATCCCAAGAATTCCCAGGTAAGCACAACTGGTCTCGCGTCTGATGAGATGTATACAAAGTGCTTGCCTAGACAGGAAACCCAGAACACAGGCATTCACCCTTCCAGTTTGCACGTGTTCACATTATTTAAAACCCAAAACCTTGACGAAGTTTTGAAAACTCAAAGAGGTTCAAAACCATATAATAGAGAGTTCAAAACCTTACAATAGAGGGTTCAAAACCTAGTAATCAATCATCCTAGAACAGATGATTAATTTTCAAAGCGGTTTTGAAATATATGTTCTTGTTGAGGTCGTCGCCTAAGGATAGGTGACGGTTTTGTTTTATGACTAAACGCAAGTAAACTCGCGTTAGGGTCCTAAGAAGGTTATAGACTAGGTCAAAGCATTACTAATTACTAATAACCTAATTCCCTATAACCATTGGCTCTGATACCATCTTTTCTGTCACACCCCGACCGCGTAAAACAACAAATCGCGGCGGAAACATCGGGGCGTGTTGCAACAGAATTAATGTTTCATAACCATGGATATCAAAAGTGTTTCATTTTATTAAACATTGAGTAATTACATCGTCTGGAAATCTAAATACACTATTTAAACATAGTCTATCATTGTTATTGAGTCACTAAGGCCTTGTCCAGTCCTATGTGAGCATGCATCTTATCAATCGATATCATTCAACAATACCTGAAACATATGTGAAAACGAGGTCAGCAAAGAAATGCTGGCGAGTACATAGGTTTTGTAGGAGTGTCGAAATCATGGCTAGTTTAGACGTTGCAATACTTTATTTAAAAACCTTGTTTTGAAAAGAGTATAATATTGCAACTTAATTAACCAACTCAAATCAAGCGGGTTATAATTTGTAAAACCTCGTAGCCATGACTCTTAACCCAAAAACATTTGTTTTAGTAAATTATTTGAAAAACAATGATAAGTTCAGGTGATATGTATAAATAAGAGAATAATGCATGATTAAATGAATAACCATGTAAAATGAGTTTGTAATAAGATAAGTTGTTTGTAAATAAATGTCTTGTGAAAAGTATGTTATTTGTATAAAATGTTCTATGTCTCGAGCTGAAATGATTCAAATAACGCTACAATATGTAATACCATACAAACATTTATATATAGGAAGTACCAGCGGCGTATCCACCATGTTTGTATTATATTACACACGCATCGTTACTTAATCACTTAACCAAACCAAAATAATATCGTATATCGTTTTGAAGCCAATCGTTTACCCAATCGTTAAAACATCGTGTGAAACCCAATCGTTAAAACATCGTGTGAAACCCAATCGTAAATCGTTTAATTCGTTTTAGGTCGTGAAACTACTTAAATGATCGTCTCGCTAATAACATTCAAACCTTTTTGACTCGCATTAATAAACCCTTACCAAAGGATAGATTAACAATTCGCATTAATAAACCCTTACCAAAGGATAGATTAACAATTCGCATTAATAAACCCTTACCAAAGGATAGATTAACAATTCGCATTAATAAACCCTTACCAAAGAGTAAATTAACAATTTCAGATTCAGTCGCTACCCACAACACCCACACATAACTACGGGTGTAGTAACTAACGGGATTTGTCAGATCCTATGGTACCATAACCTAATACTGGTCGGCTTGATCATTGCTAATGAATGTCATTTGTTATGTACTACAACCAACAAGTTTGTTCACTTTCTGAAATCGTTATTAGTTTTGTATAAATCGTTTTAATCGTTTTTGATATCATCGTTATAACATCGAAAACATTTAGCACATATGAGTCACCCCAAAACAATTGAAAGCAGTAAAATAGGGGAATAATGTACTCGCCAGATAATGCTCGGAGGTCTTGAACAACAACCAAACAAAGCTTGAGGGAGCACGGAATCAGTCGGCGATCTAAAACTATATAATAAACCGGACTTAAATCGGAAGACTGGGTAGCAGGAGGGTTTGTAAACCAAATGAGTGTAGGAACTCATATGATATGGTTTAACAAAGCCTACATACTAAATGAAACTTAACCTAAGAATTATCGACCCATCGCGACCCATTAAGGTAACATACGTTACTTTAACGTGTCGTGCGCGTGAAACGCGTTCGGACCGTCTAACTAGTCCTATGACAAGTGTTATATGCCTAAACATGTTACATAATCAGTTATGTGACAAAAGTTTAGGTTACATATGCTTAATTACCAATTATACATGAAAAGGGTATTCTGGTAATTTACCTAAGGCATATAAACTACCTATCATACAACTACTTAAACGATGTGACCATAGGGTATAACCTCAGAAGGTTATGCCCTATACTAGGGTCACCTAATGTATTTGGTCGGATCCTAATGATCGACCAAACTGGGTCGGGTTCGAAGGTATAGGCGATTTATCAGATCGCCTACCCTACGACCCTAGACAACGTGGTAATCAGTAGGCATAGTCCCAAGGGACTATGACCATCGTGATTACAATCACGTTGCGAAGTTCTAACGAACTTCGCATTGACCATTACTGGTCAACGCTGAAAGTCAAACAAAGTTTGACTTTATGACTCGAAAAGCAGTAAAAATAAGGAAAAGAACGAAAGAATACTTACGAAGGGTCCCCGCTAGTGAATCGTGATCGAATAGCTCAGGTATGAAGCGAAGGCCTCAACTTAGAGCATTTGGATCAGCTTTGGTGGGTTTTTGCAAGTGATTATGGTGGGTATTTATAGGAAATGGTCCACCGCTAGGATCGTTTCTTGGAGAAGGAGGCAACGATCAAGGCCGTACACTTGTCACAAAGGTTATGGAGCCACATATGCTCCTAATCTTAGTGATTAAGCAAGTTGCAAACATGTGGTTGTGGTTTAATTGGTTGCAACTTGTAATTAAAACATTGAATCTGGCCCAGTTTAGGCAGTCGCGTAGCGCGACAGGTGAGGCCACATGCAGTGGCGCTACGCCACTGCCCCACCTGAAACAGAAAGTTTGAAAAAAAGGCAGAAATGGTCCCTGTTGTGTTTCAAGGCATTTCCGACACTTCCAAGGCCCGTAAAGCCATCTTTAAGGCCCTAAAATGTTGCCTAAACATTGTGGACATGAAACATGTTCAAAAATATGTCGGAGGATGGTTCGTTTGGTCGTACGAACGCGATGTTCGCTTAATTACGACGGAATGCGCATAAGCGCGAAAAACGATCCAAATGACGAAACGAATGGATTTTTCTTAAGGCGAACACTAAAATATAATGTAGTCATGCTTACATAAATTTTTGGATGTCCAGATGTATTCAGAACGTAAGTTATGGGCGAAAATGCAAACTTGTGCACTTTTTGACACTTTTAGGCCCTGAATGACACAAAAGTTTATTTTAGCATACCGAACACCTCAAAGCCTATTTCTAAGCTATGTAAGGGATATTTATGGTATGTTTAACTTATGGTCATGTTCCGGAATGTCCGTTACAGTTCAAATTGGCATACTTTCGCAGTTTGTCAACTTTAGTCCCTGTAAGCGATTTAACTTTGATTTCACCACACCAAACCTTCCAAAACTTATGTCTAAGTTATGTCAAGGTTATTTAAGGTATGTTAAGCCTATTTCACTATTCCGGAGTGTTTGTTGGATTAAACTGGTTATATTTACGCATCAGTGCGCGTGTAACCTTCCAGAAAGCGATTTAAAGCTTGAAATTGAACAAGAGTTGATATGTGTAAAGGATACACATATTTTTACAAATCCAAAGTATGAAATATAATATTTCATTGGTTTGTTATTTGTTTGATGGCCGTGAAGGCACAGGTGTTACAATGGGGGCGTGTTCCGTGAGCACGCCCCGTGTCCAGTTACCTGAACTGGGCATTTTCTACAGATTGCGCAGCACGGGGCCGTGTTGGGTGGGCACGACCCGTGCTGAACTTGCTGTAATGAAGAAAAATTTGTCGGGTGGCCCTATTTTTGTGCATGGGGTGCTGGTTCAAGTTTCCCTTGGTATCCTTCACCATCCCGAGTGTGTTTAATTCCTGAAAATTAAAACTAAACTAGAAAACATAAAAATTAATCTAAACTAAACTAAGGATAGTTCCGCGTAATGCCTCCGTGGTGCGCCACGTTTATAAGGGTCCTTGGCTATACCCAAAGCCTGGTCATATGTCACCCAAGTGGGATGTTTTGCATCCCATGGTACACCGTCGGAGAGGATCATCCAAACTCGAGTCAATGACCTTCATGTAGTTGACCGGGTCGTCGTCTTCTACTCTTTTTCCAACTCCAAACTTCATTTCCTCGTCCCCAATCCTCAATGTTAGTGTTCCATCATTCATATCTACCACTGCTTGGGCCGTAGCTTGGAATGGCCTCCCTATGATGAGTGGTACTTCTGCATCTTCCTCCATATCTAGTATGACAAAGTCGGCCGGAAAGACAAATTCGCCGACTTTCACTAGTAGATTTTCAGCGACACCTTGTGGATATTTGACGGATCTATCAGCGAGTTATATGCTTATTTTTGTAGGGCTTGTTTTCCCTAAGCCGAGTCAGTTGAACATTGATGAGGGCATGGGGTTGATGCTTGCCCCGAGATCGGCTAGTGCATTACGAACGGGGGATTCCCCAATCGAGCAAGGGATTGTGAAGCTTCCGGGGTCAAGCTTCTTTTGCGGGAGTTTGTTGAGTAGTAAGGTGGAGCATTCTTCGCCTAAATTAACTAATTGCAATGATTCAATTTTTATTTTATGAGTGAGGAAGTCCCTCATAAATTTTGAATATTTAGGCATTTGAGTTAGGACTTCGATAAATGGAATATTAACATGAAATTGTTTTAGTAAATTTTTGAACTTTGCGAATTGCTTATCGGTCTTTTGACGAATTAACCGACCGGGGTATGGAACCGGATGAGTCTTAGTAGGCTCTTGAATTGGTGGAGAAGCCTTCTCTTGTTGGGGCGGAGTTGTGGTTTGGCTAGATTGGCTTCTTTTAGTTGGCGGTAATGGAGCCTCTTCGGAACCCATGGTACGGTTTCTCAATGTTATGAGATGTACTTGCGCCTTTGGGTTGGTTTCGGTATTACTTGGTAACGCGCCTTGTGGTCTCTCGCAGAAATTCTGAGCTATTTGATTTAGTTGCTTTTCAATGTTTTGTATACTAGATTGTTGATTTCTAAAATTCGATTCCAACTGTTGAAATCGATCCGAGTTTTTCTTTTCGGTGTCAGAGATGAGGCGAGATACAGTATCTTCAAGCCTTTCTCGTCCACCTTGTTGTTGAGAGAAATTTTGTGACTCGATTCTTGGTTGTTGAAAGTTTGTTCGTTGGTTTAGATTTTGTTGGTTACTACCATTGCCAGGTTCTCTCCAACCAAGGTTAGGGTGGTTACGCCATCCTTGGTTGTAGGTACCCGTTGGAGGACCCGACGGCCTAGGTCTATTATCATTGTAGTTTACCGACTCTGTTTGATCATCTACTTCTTTCATACAACTCCAATTTTCATGTGGCCAACCACACCCTTCACAAGCCATGACCGAGGCTGTTTTTGCCATTTCTAGCTTTTTGATTTTCGAAGAAAGGGCCTCGATTTGGGCTTGTAAAGAAGTGCTTTCATCAACCTTATGGGCGCCCGGGGTAATAGATTTATTGCCTCGGGGAGTGTGCCACTGAAAATTGGTTTGAGCAATTTCCTCAATTTGATTATATATTTCATTTGGGCGACGATTACCTAAAAGTCCCCCGGAGCTAGAGTCAAGTGTTTGTCTTGTGTGTGGCAACAACCCATTGTAGAAAGTGGATACTTGTTGCCACACCGCAAGACCATGATGAGGACACTTTCTTAGTAGCTCCTTGAACCTTTCCCAAGTTTCATATAAGGACTCCCCATCCTCTTGTGAATATGTATTAATTTCAGTCATTAATTTAGTCGTTTTAGCAGGAGGGAAATACTTATATAGAAACTTTTGGGCTAGTTCATCCCAGGTGTTTACCGAGCCAACTGGGAGGGCATTAAGCCAAGCCTTAGCTCGGTCTTTTAGTGAAAATGGGAACATTCGAAGGCGGATGGCGTCGTTTGATTATCCATCGATCCGAAAGGTATCACATATTTCTAAGAAATTAGTAATATGTAGATGAGGATCCTCGTCCGCAAGCCCATGGAAGGTTGCGGAGTTTTGAAGCATTTGTATCAAATGTGGCCGAAGCTCGAAGTTGTTGGCTTTGACATTCAGTGCATTGATAGCGGCGCCGAGATTACCCACGGTGGGTCGTAGCTAATCCATGAGGGTACGTTGGTCCGCCATTGGAAGTGGGTCCCCCGAAACTTTCTCTTGGTTTTTAGCTTTAAGTCTTTTCTTAGAAAGCGTTCGGGTTCGTCTAGGGGTTCTTTTACATCTCTACTAGAACTGGAGCTCATACACTACGTGGAGAGTTCAGATGTGGTGCCTGAGTTCCAAGTCCTGCAATAAAAACAAAAAGAACGTTGGTCAGAAGCTTCACCACGGCCCCGTGTTGAGATGAACACGGCCCGTGGTCAGAGATACAGTTATTGTTTCCCGGATCCCTGTTACTGGGGAGTTCGACACGGCCCCGTGTTGCACCGACACGGCCCCGTGCTCAACTCTCTGTAACTCGGAAAATAAAAACTGCCAGTAACAATGCTGGGCACGGCTCGTGTCCGACCAGGCACGGCCCGTGCTGAGCTCTGCAGAAGCTGAAAAATTAAGAAAATCCCAAAAAAAAAACAGAAAAATTAGAAAAAAAACGATTAGGCCGTTGATTCCTAACTTTCTTAAAATCCTTGTGTCCCCGGCTACGGCGCCAAAAACTTGATGTGCGTGAAGTTTGCTATATTTTTTATGTATATTTTAAGCCCTTTAACACTTTTTAGCCAAGTTTTAAATTTATAAAACACGATATTTACTAACACTAAACACACATATGGGCAAGTGCACCCATCGTGAGCGTAGTATAGTGTTGGTAAGATACCGAGGTCGTCCAAGGAGACAAGAGCTTTTACTACCGGTTTATCCTCAACGTCTAATCAAATCAAAAGTTAGAAAAAGGTTTTTAAACTAGAAAAATAAAACTAACTAAAATGCTGAAAAATAAAATAAAAGTAAAAACAGATAGACAAGATGAATCACTTGGATCCGACTCGTGTGTAGTGTAACCTTTGATTATTTCCGCACTTTTGCACTTTTTAAGAGATTATCTTAGTTATTGTAGTAGGTCCCTCTATTGAATGTGACGTTACCCTCAACCCAGTAGTTTGAGTCAACAAGGATACAATCCTAAAGGGTCGGATTATTGAAAAATAATTAATTAAGTTATTAATGCATAATGTGGTAGGCCCCTCTTTTGAAGGTGACGTTACCCTCGGCTAAGTAGTCTGAGTCAGCAGGGATACAGTCCTAAGTAGCCGGGTTAAAGTTTTAATAGTAGCTTACATATGAGGGGATCAAAGAGTTTGAACCCCCGCCATCCAATACCGGTGGGTATTGAAGGAGGTCCTACTAAATTTGACCCAGGTCCTTGCAGGATCTATACACTGAACAAGGCAAGACTCTTACCAAACCGTTCCCTTAACCCCCTACCAGGTAGCCAACATATCTCCATATAGACCATGGAGATATGAATGGTGAAAATCTTTTATTTTATATAGACAGTAAAATAATGCCAAGACACCACGGACAAACGATAAGGAAGAATCACCTTCAACATAAGAAACTAGTTATTAAAGTCATTAATACATAACCAAATAAAAAGTGCGAAAAGATTAAAAATAAAAAGTATTACACTAAACACTTGTCTTCACCAAGTGATGTAAGAGACTTAGGCAAACATGGCCTTTGATTGTCAAGGCCTACTGCTCCTTCTGTGCCGTTGAAGGTACTGGGTCGACAATCCATGAAGGTTTTGAACGAGCATAAAGGTGGTTGAGCATGCTGACTTGTTGCGCGAGAAAAAAAGACAACGTTAAGTACGAGAGTTGGTTCACGAGGGTAGGATCTAAACATCCTAGGATGGGTCGAAATGGCAGGTTATACCTCCTTCAGGGGCTGCGGCGAGTGCCTCAGCAACTCGTTCATTGATAAGAGTCGTCAGCTAGGCTTGAGTCAAGTTCAAACGTCCACTCATGATCTTCACATCAAAGGAAACACAAGTAAGAAATGTGTCACGAAAGTGCGTAAGTGTGGAGTGACAGAAGAGAGTAAACACATAGGGTTTCGAACAGCAGTTGTTACACTAGCTAAGCATACCATGATCAATGCACTACTTAAACTAACAAGTAGGTAATACAATTATAAACCATATCACCTATCATGTTGAGTCTTGCACGTGGAGCGAAGTGTCGTTGTGGATCGTTGAGCACTGTACAGGTTATAGTCTGGTTTTGTCAAAAAGCCTTTCCCTTTTTAAAACCAAGCTCACTATAACCAATGGCTCTGATACCAATCTGTCACACCCCCAAAATCCACATGCGGAATATCACCGCTTGGAGGCGTGACTGACCAGGATCAAGCCACCAATCATATTGAACAAGCATGTAAGAAAATATAAAATCCAACACAATATAATTGGTGTACAAATCAAAACATAGTTTAAGTTGCAAGCGAAAGCATAAAGTTTAAAACCAAAGCATAAGTTTAAATGTTTCAAATGTTTAACATGGCACACAACTGTCCATGTCCCACAACGACCACGCCTCCTCGTGTAAGCTCCATAAGCATCTAACGACCTGCAAGGCATGTAACAACAAGTCAACAACAAAGTTGAGCGAGTTCACAGTTGGTTGTTTAGTTTTAGTGTTTGTTTCGAAAACCATACGTTGTTTCATAAACCTCGAGTTAACCAACTAGACCGTTACCATATCGACAACTGTAATCAGTGGGGGCTTCCCCAAACCATACCCATAATCAGTGGGGGCTTCCCCATGTAAACCACTAGACCCTTACCATATCGACAACTGACAAAAAATAGTTGTGCCCTACGTCAATGTCTATCATCATTGACTAAGTGCCCAGATCCATTAGTACACGCCCGTCCGACCGGCACGGTGTGAGGCTTATCAACCCTAATAGCGCTATTAACTAATGACCCGCTCGCCATTGGCCCGGCGATTAAGTCGATATAAAAATGAGGGACTTCATGATAGAGTTTTATCTAGCAATTTAATGTTGTCGTCCTTCCTATGGAGGAGCGGAGGTACGTAATCTACCCAAGGAGATTATGCAGGTTCGATGTTGTCGTCCTTCCTATGGAGGAGCGGAGGTACGTATTCTACCCAAGGAGAATATGCAGGTTTCATTTAATCTCTTTACCCATTCCCTAACCACCGGGAATCCCATGCCTTGTGTAAAGTGTGAACTCACCTTGGTTTGCTCGGCAGATACATGAAAAGGTCACTTGAGCTAAAAAAGGTCAATCACGTCCTAACATGGTTACTATACAAGTCAGGTCTAGGTTCAAGTAGTGCACGTATGTTTACATAGATTTAGCAAATCCAGAACACGTAACAATCATGGCATACACTTAGAACATGTTAAACAGGTCAGTTAACTTGACTAAACCCAAAGTTCAACTTGTGCGATCCAAGTGGTTTGGGCTGAACCACTTGTGCGATTCGCTAATGAAACCCAACAAAATATCCAGGCCCAACATCTAAGAAGCCCAACAGCATACACAGCCCAAACAAATAAACAGAGATCAACTTGTGCGGCTGGACAAACCTTGCGCGATTGAGCTTGGGCTTTGAGGCCCAACAGTAATGCAGTTCAAGTAGTTTGCGTGTGACCCAAGCCTTGTGTGATCGGCACTGTCTTGTGCGATCCACAAGTCTTGTGCAATCATGCATATCCTAGTTGTACCGTGAGCTTTAAACAGTTGCACCAAGCTTGTGCGACTGCCTTGTGCGACCAATCCCTTGTGTGATCCGATTTGGACTTGTGCGATCAAGGGTGGCCTTGTGCGATTAGTTGTCTAATCCCCTAATTTCATGCAATCGGTTTAAATCGTTCAACAGTTTCCTATTTTGCATTGAAGATAACAGTTTCCAATCGTACAATTAATCGATCAAACAAGGGTTTTTAACATCAAATCCCTATGAACCCTAATCATATTCAAAACATAATCAACAACCATAATCATTTACACACATTAACACGGCTTATGTTATCGATTTCTAGCATACACCCTAACAAGTTTAACACAACCAATCATCTGAATATGAACACCTCACATCCGATAAACATACATTCGGTTCTCCATCATATTTCACATCATATGATTATCAATCCTACAATGATCTAAATATACTACACACGTGAACTGATTTTTATGAATATCACACTTCATCGATTTACATTACAATCAAACACACACACCATCTCTAAATCGCCATGTATAACATATAGATTACAACACTATCTAACAAAACAATAATCACGAAACACTAACCGGTTAGGAGGTAAAACAAGGATGAACCGAACAAGAAAACTTCGAGAGATGGGGATGTTTGCCGTCGGGTTTGAGAGGGAGAGGAAGGAGAGAACTAGGGTTTGTGTGTGTTTGTGTTTTGCAAGTAATGAGGAGTGTACACCCTCCTCATAGGTTATGCGTGTAAAGGAGTGGGCCGAACCCATCATGGGCTGCCTTTGGTTCGGATACATGGAGTGTGGCCCGAATGGGCTTGTGCGATCGACCAAGTGTTGTGCGATCAGGCTCGTTTTGTGTGATCATATTACATACATACATGCATTACACAAAATCACATAACATAACAACATAACATTCCATTAGTCATCTAAGTTCACATAATCACGTAACGTTCACACCGGTTACATCAAAGTACAAAGAGAGGATTTGAAATATGAGTTGTCACACTTCTGTTCTCTTGTTTTGCTTGGGAAGATGTTGTCGGGAGGTCGGGCATGCCACGTTTGTTCCTTTTCTTGTATTTATGTTAGATTTAGCTGCCTTTTTGCTTCTTTTGTTCATTTGAGCTCATTTAATCCTGAAAATACAAAAGGAAGACAAAAACACACTTTTTCCAACATTAGTACTAAAAAAGGGTTAGTTTTATGCCACAATTGATGTAATTTATATGTTGCATTTTGTGCACATCAGTATCATACCAAAAGAGACATAGGGTCACACTACCCTTGTCAAACAAGTCTGTCAATGTACAAAAGTATTGATCAAAATATGGTCTTCATATCTTTACTATCTCGGCTCAATTGTAGTGCTCTCACCAAAAGTAACGCATCTGCATAAAACCAAAACCTACGGTGCTGATGGCGGAGGAGGAGGAAAGAAAAGCAAACTGCGGACATGTGCGAGCTCCTCCTCGAGCTCGTAAACACGGTGAAGCAAATAGCTAATCTGCTGCTCGACAGTAAGAAAGCGGGCATCAAAACACATAAAAGGTGTACGAGCAGCAGGTGGAGGTACGAATGGAGCTGACGGTGATGAGTTTGGAGGGAAAAAAGTAGAATAACAGGGACAAGGTGGAGGGCATGAAGGAGTCAGCTCGAGCTCCAGAACTCTGCGACTCAAGATCTCAAACTGTAACTGGAGTGATAGAAGCAACTCATCCCGAGTGTAACCAACGAAATGCGAGGGATAGTATGGGTCTGAGATAGGCATAGTATATGGCGGGAACCACCGAAATGGCTCGTCAAGCGATGAAGATGTAAAGGGAGTGAAAGGTGTAGTCTGTGGGATCGGAGGGAAAGCTACTGAAGCAAATGGGTCAAAACTCGGGGGCTGGCCCGAGGTACCCTCCCTTGGTCGGGGTGCAGGGATCTCCTGTAGGAAAACAATCAGTAGGTCAGTACGGTGCAGGTATCGGCTCTGGAACAAGAGGTGCAATATCATGCTGGCCAAAAGGGACATGATCTGGCTCAAGGACAGGCTCTGGGTCATGTGGAGGTGTAGGGACTCGAGCAGGGGATAGGGGTGCAACACACATAGCGGTGTCGTCATCGGAATCAGTAGCATAAAGCTGCAGTCCTGCCGCCCGCAGGGCTGAGGAAGTCACAGAGTCAAAGGCGTCTGAAACTGAATGCAAACTGGAGTCAGAATATAACTCGATAACTGGAATAGCAGGAGGAGGTACCACAGCAACATCATCATCAATCTCCCCGTCGCCCTGAGCGTCAGCTGGGGGACCATCCACGAATAAATCGACATCATCGCCAAAGAGGTCATCAAAGGGCCAATCCTCAGGAGGGATGACCACGAGGGGAACAACGTCAAGGATCGGTGCCACAATGTGCTCACCATCGGGGTGACCGATGATGAGATGGTCATGGATAGGAGCGGGAATATCAAAAGGATCCTCAACGGGAACGCCATCAACTATAGGTATGTCATCGCCAAAATCAGGTAATGCGAACGGCTGAAAGTCGTCCTCATCCTCAGACAGCATCTCGGGATCACTCTCTATGTCCGAAGTGAAAATCTCTGGCTCATGCATGACCTCGTCGTCTGAAACGATGGCCATCGGGTCGTGGGCGTCAGATAACCCACTCTCAGAGGAAGACATGGGTACCTGTAACATAACAATCATAACATGTGCACATATATTAACCACTAACACTCAGTATATGCAAACAAGACAATTATCACTTAATCAGGTATTCACATTATCCCTCATGAGAATCTTCTATCTTAACTAGTCTACCCCATGCAAACTAAACCACCACTGTGACCTTGTAATCGTGTTCCTTGTCTTTCCTTTTGTAAAACGTTTGTTCCATGGATCTTGGCGTTTTGTGTATGCAATGAAAAATATTTTGTAAAAATATTTTCGTGAGAGAGCCCTAATGATTGTAGTCTAGATTCGAGAAGGAATCCTAGTTCGCTACAATCGAAGCTTTGATACCAAACTGACACACCCTGACTTTTGCGGAAGCGTGTTACATGTGACTTGCTTAATATCATTGCATCCAACAATAACAAACAACTATATGATAGAAACCATGATGTTCATCCATTATTGAGTTTTCAAAATAATACAAACCATATTGTTTAACATCAAACACAGACTTCAAGTTTACAATACAAACCCATCAGATGTTTAAAGTTCCATAAGGACTTGACAAAAGACACTAATAAAAGGAGGTTTCGAACCATGTATCTCATCCAAGAAAAAATACACAATTCAAACACTCCAATACTGGATGACATCATTTATTGAAGACACAACTTGAAATCCTTGAACGCCCGCAAGATCCATAATCAATTTCCTGAAATACATGTAGTTTGAAAACATCAACAAAAGTTGAGCGAGTTCATGTGTTTGTATGTGTGCACGAATAATCCTTGTAAACACTTGTAAGTATGCATTTGTAAACCGGTATGAAAGTGAATATGAACATACCGATTAATGATTTGCAAGGTCATTAATATGTGTGCAACGGTGTAGGAAGGCTCAATCCTTTGCGTATTTCGTACCGGGCCTCCCGGCTGGAACGACATAGTCACCACATGCGGCCAACTCGCGGACCCATGGGTGGGGCTCGCAACACCCAAATAGATCTATCACTCATGCCCCTCGGTCCTTATAAAATGATTAATGGTCTCAAGTTAACGCCTACCCATTCACGTGATCTAATAGTTCATTCCTTAGCTAACCATACCATTTGTAATCATTGTAACATTTGTAACATGTATTTCACCACCGAAGTTATAAATCTGAAAACAGTTAAAAGAAAAGGGGGACATGAACTCACAATCTTGCGTCTTGTAACCTGGTATAACTTAAAGCTTTCCTCGGTCGCACGACTACCTACACACGTGCTACGTTCTATTAGACGGATGGGTCGTGCCTTGGCTTTTAGTCTTAATTGATTAAAATAATAAATATTATCCCAAAGTATATAATTATTCATTAAAATAATAATATTTTAACTTAAATTATACTTATTAATTATTGAAATATTAGTTAAAATAATATATTCTAACTTGATACATTATGTATTTACACATGTATATTATCCCCCAATGATGGGTATACTTATACTTGTATTCTTAGACTTGTGTATTTTTGCCAAATATTGGTGGCGTATTCCGGTATGTATTCATATGTATGAGAATACGTATTTTTGTTGTATTTATTAAGTATTTTTATACTTCATTTTTGTGTTTAATTTTCCGGAATGTTATTTTTAATAAAAAAAATCACCAATACAAATATTCTTAAAATATATATATTTTAAGAAAACTTTTATAGAAAATTATTTATAATTCTTCCTTGGCAAAAATATTTATATTTTCATATAAACCTCAAAAATAATATATTTTCATGTTTTACTTAGAAAATATTTATAAATCCATTTTTCACCCCAAAAAATAATATGTTCTAAATTTATTTAAGAAAGTATATATTTTCCCCAAAAATATTATATTTTCTAATTGTTCAAGAAAACATATATATTTTTCTTTACTCAAAAATAATATATTTTATTCTTGACAAAGATATGATATATTTTTGTAATAATTATAAAAATCATATTTTTTCGTTTCCTTGGTTTCCAAAATACCATTTTACTCACTTGTCAAAATATATAAATATAAATTTAATTCAGGAATATTTTTGTAGTTCATATTTCTTATTTGGTTTGTCCAATTTTTGGGTAATAATTATATATTTATTTTCTTGGAATTTTGGTAATATTTTTGTGTCATAATTTTTGGTATTTTGGTAAGTTATATTATTTCAAATCCTAAAATAATATAACTAATGCACAAAATATACAAGTAATCACACAATTTGTGACATCTAAATATATTTTCCTAAATACATATCTATTCACTTTTATTTATCAAAAACAACCACCAACATTTATGTAACACCTGTGCCTCCACGGCCATCAAACAAATACCAAACCAATGAAATATTATATTTCATACTTGGGATTTGTAAAAATATGTGTATCATTTGCACATATCAATTCTTGTTCAATTTCAAACTCTAAATCGCTTTCTGGAAGGTTATACGCGCACCGATGCGTAAATATAACCAGTTTAATGCAACAAACACTCCGGAATAGTGACATAGGCTTAACATACCTTAAATAAGCTTTACATAACTTAGAAATAAGTTTTGAAGGCTTTGGTATGGCAAAATCAAGTTAAATCGCTTACAGGGACTAAAGTTGACAAACTGCGAAAGTATGCCAATTTGAACTGTAACAGACATTCCAGAACATGACCATAAGTTAAACATACCATAAATATCCTTTACATAGCTTATAAATAAGCTTTGAGGTGTTCGGTGTGCTAAAATAAACTTCTGGGTCATTCAGGGACTAAAAGTGTCAAAAAGTGCACAAGTTTGCATTTTCGCGCATAACTTACGTTCTGAATACATCCGGACATCCAAAAAATTTATGTAAGCATGACTATATTATGCTTTAGTGTTTGGATTACCAAAAATCCATTCGTTGCGTCATTTGGATCGTTTTTCGCGCTTATGCGCATTCCGTCGTAATTAAGCGAACATCGCGTTCGTACGACCAAACGAACCAACACCCGGCATATTTTTGAGTATGTTTCATGTCCACAATGTTTAGACATCATTTTAGGGCCTTAAAGTTGGCTTTACGGGCCTTAGAAGTGTCGGAAATGGCATAAACACATAACAGGGACCAAAACTGTCATTTCTGAAAGATGTTTGCTTATACATCGAATCTAGTCCTTCCCACTTGTTGCACATGGTTTTGGGAATCTATGGGCTGGTATTTTGGGCACATGGTATTACAATACCATGGGTGCTAGTGTATGGCCAAGATTGAAGCACTTTTTCCAAGAAACGATCCTAACGGTTCGGGAAATCCTATAAATACCCCACCCCCCATGCTTCAAAATTACAAGAACTTTGATTTGAGAAACTCTAAGTTGAAACTATTGTTTCATACCTGAGATTTTTGAATCGAAGTTAGCATTCGGGGACCCTTCGTAAGTATTCTTTCGTTCTTTTATTGCTTTTCGAGTCTTTCGAGTCTGAAAGTCAAACTTTGTTTGACTTTCTACATTGACCAGTTATGGTCAATGCGAAGTTCGTTTGAACTTCGCAACGTGAGTGTAATCACATTGGTTATAGTCCCTTGGGACTATGCCTACTGATTACCACGTTGTCTAGGGTCGTAGGGTAAGCGATCTAATAAATCGCTTATACCTTCGAACCCGACCCAGTTTGGTCGATCATTAAGATCCGACCAAATACATTAGGTGACCATAGTAGGTAGGGAATAACCTCCCGAGGTTATACCCTATGGTCGCTTCGTTTGAATAGTTGTATGATAGGTAGTTTATATGCCTTAGGTAAATTACCAGAATACCCTTTTCATGTATAATTGGTAATTAAGCTTATGTAACCTAAACTTTTGTACATAACTGATTATACAACATAATTAAACACGTTTAGGCATATAAATACTTGTCATAGGACTAGTTAGACGTCTCAAACGCGCTTTGCGCGCACGACGCGTTAAAGTAGCGTATGTTACCTTAATGGGTCGCGATGGGTCGAAAGCACTTAGGTTTGGTTTCATTGTAGTATGTAGGCCTTGTTAAACCATATCATATGAGTTCCAATACTCATTTGGTTTACCAAGCCTCATCCTATCCGATCTCCCGATTTAAGTCCGGTTTATTTATATAGTTTTAGATTGTCGACTGATTCCGTGCTCTCTCTAGCTTTGTTTGGTTGTTGTTCAAGACCTCTAAGCATTCTCAGGCGAGTACATTATTCCCCTATTTTACTGCTTTCAATTGTTTTGGGGTGACTCATATGTGCTAAATGTTTTCAAGGTTTTAACGATGGTATCAAAACGATTTTCGATGTTATAACGATGGTTTCAAAAACGATTAAGACGATTATTACAAAACTAATAACGATTTCGATAATGTGAACGAACTTGTTGGTTGGGTTACATAACAAATGACATTCATTAGCAATGATCAAGCCGACCAGTATTAGGTTATGGTACCATAGGATCTGACAAATCCCGTTAGTTACTACACCCATAGTTATGTGTGGGTGTTGTGGGTAGCGACTGAATCTGTAATTGTTAATTTACTCTTTGGTAAGGGTTTATTAATGCGAGTTGTTAATTTACTCTTTGGTAAGGGTTTATTAATGCGAGTTGTTAATCTATCCTTTGGTAAGGGTTTATTAATGTGAATTGTTAATCTATCCTTTGGTAAGGGTTTATTAATGCGAGTCAAGAAGGTTTGAATGTTATTAGCGAGACGACCATATAAGTAGTTTCACGACCTAAAACGAATTTAACGATTGGGTAAACAATTGGTTTTCACACGATGTTTTAACGATTGGGTAAACGATTGGCTTCAAAGCGATATACGATTGGGTTTTGGTTATACATATTACATGATTTACATTGGGCATGAACATTACTTTGGTGGTTTGGTTTGATTAAGTGATTAAGTAACGATGCGTGTGTAATATGATACAAACATGGTGGATACGCCGCTGGTACTTCCTTTATATAAGTGTTTGTATGGTATTACATATTGTAGCGTTATTTGAATCATTTCAGTTTGAGACATAGAACATTTTATACAAGTAACATACTTTTCACAAGACAATTATTTACAAACAACTTATCTTATACAAACTCATTTTACATGGTTATTCATTTAATCATGCATTATTCTCGTATTTATACATATCACTTGAACTTATTATTTTTCAAATGATTTACAAAGACAAAGCAAATTACAAGGTTCATGACTAAACATTTTCTTAAACAGAAGTCATGAATCTTATTTTCACAAAACCTATGTACTCGCCAGGATTTCTTTGCTGACCTCGTTTTCACATATGTTTCAGGTAATTGTTGAATGATATCGATTGATAAGATGCATGCTCACATAGGACTGGACAAGGCCTTAGTGACTCAATAACAATGATAGATTATGTTTAAATTGTGTATTTAGATTTCCAGACGATGTAATTATTCAATGTTTAATAAAACGAAACACTTTTGATATCCATGGTTATGAAACATTAATTCTGTTGCAACACGCCCCGATGTTTCCGCCGCGATTTGTTGTTTTACGCGGTCGGGGTGTGACAATTTATAATTTTTGTAACAAAAATTATGGCAATTTTCAAATGAAAAACCATGGTTAAAATATACTTGTAAACACTTGTTTAAAAAAAATATTTTTCTAAGTGTTTAAATTCTAGAAAAATTTTGCCATAGTTTCCCCTTAAAAATGGAGGTTTCCATGCTTTCAAAGCATATCATTTTCTTTTAAAATCATCACAAATCAACAACAATTCAATCAACACTTACCATGAGCCAAAATCATGCATTTTATACTACATCATGAACTTGAAATTTTTGTAAAAACTTGTAGTAACTTACCATGTTAATTAGTAGACTTAGTTACCCTTTAAAGTGTGGTTATTTGTTCATAAACATCATTCTTGAAAATTTTAGACTTTCACAACTTGTAAAGTGATTTTTCTAAAAATCATTCTTTTGAATTTTTCTTGTTAACAACATATTTCTATGCTTGATTTAACACTAAAAACATGTTAGTTTCTTTAAAAATCATGGTTATGTAAAATCTTGTAATTGAACTTGGTTTCTTGAGAAATCTGTCTTTGAAATCATTCAAGTAATAGACTAATGAGTAATGACATGTATTCATCATCATCTTACACAAAACCATCTTCGTTTTCAAGTTCATGATGATCATAAAGGATGATCATCTTGATCTTTCACAAGATCATCCTCTCACTTGCTAGATCATGTGTTTAATCACAATCTAGCAAGTTTCATATGATGTTTGACATCATAAACATAAATAATCAAGAAGCACACATACACTAAAACAACAATGATTCTTATGATTTTAAGCTTTATGTTAAGAGTAATGTTCTTAATCTTTGATGTTCTTCATGTTTAGTTACTTACATAACCTTTTAACCAACATAATGAGAAGTAAAATGAGATTAGGAGAGTCTTACTACTAGCACAAGGCTAGGGAAGAGATTCAAGATGATGAAGATGATGAACTTGGTGGTTAACAGCTTTTGAACGAGGTCCTACAACTTCCAATGACTCCTAGCTTCTTATCCTTGCTTCTTACACCCTTGTTGCAGTTGAGAATGGAAGATGGAAACTTGAAAATGATGGTGGTGTGGAGGGTTATTCTCGGCCGAGACCAAGAGAAAAGGGAGAGAGTGAACTGTGGTGATGTTTGTGAAATGAAGTTATGTGAATGATCTTGTGGTTTATAACTTTGAACATCCAACAAGTGCTTATCCCATGTATAATGTGCTCCTAAAGATGTCAACAAGATCAATTAAAATATTGAAACAAATCAAGGGTGGGGGCGACCCTTGTAACCGTCGTCAATGGGGGGGGGGGGTATTGGTTGTGTTGTGATGGATAGTTAAGATAACTAGTTAGATTTCAAGTGTATGTTTAGTGTTTTTTGATGTTATATGATTATAAGGTGTGTTATGATGTTCGGGGGACCATAACTAGCTTGGAAATGATAAAACAGTGCTTCTATTGAAAATTTGGTGTTTCGGGTAGTGTCCGGTTGGTTACCGGTTCGTTAAGTTGCTAAACTATGCAGTTTAATGTACTTTATGTTCCCTTTTGTGACAGTTTTGATTCCCGACACCTAGGAAGGTATTCTGGGCCATTAAACCATAATTCTGCATAATATTATGTTGTTGAAATGCTGATTTTTGCTGAAAATTGCAGAATTCTGCAGTTTGTGTGAGTTTTAGGCACTTTCCGGCACTTAAACTATCACTAGGAAGGCAGTTTTATGATCCTTACTTTCCTACACACTATACTAGTGTAATTCTTGGTTTCTGGCTCATTCTGTATCTCAACATTATGTCTGTCTGAGTACTGAACTCCTGTCAGTACTTCTAGTTTGTCTGATAACTGTGCTAACTTTGTTTTGTGCATCATTTGAATCATAAAGTGTTGCATGCAATAATGATATGAACTCATGCAATATGTGATGCACTTGTATGTATATAACAATAATCAGAAAGCATTCATGTCATTAATTTAAATCAAGCACAGTCATTAAGTTACAAATTACTATTTATCATGTACGGAATTACATAGAAAATTGACAGTTGTCACAGGCATGGAATTTACTTCTACCATATGCTTGCCATGCAATCAATCCTCCTCCTTTTTAACTATAAACCTTTGTAAATATCAAGAGGACTTGGGAAAGGGTTGGGCTTGGGCTAAGGGTAGTTGGTTTTGGTCGTCGTAAAACTTTTTGTTTTTGTGACTTTTATTCAAACTAAGCATCTTCAAACAAAGTTTCTTTGAGGAACTTGTTTGTTTATTGCTAGACTTTCATTTTTTTTGATAAAGAAACGTCACAAGATAACCGAGCTTTCTACTAAAATAAAGGGGTTGAAAAGAAAAAGGTTTTGGTGGGTAAAGGGTGTTTGTTTTGCGGGTTTAGAAATGAAAATGTTTAGGCTTAAAAGGGTTAACTAGGGGATTTCGGGTAGGTGATAAAGAAAATGAAAAATAATGGTGTTGAAAGGAAAATGGGTTAGTCCTAATGCCTCCATCATTTACTTACTTGGGTTTAAGTTGGTAAGGACCGGGAATGTATCGTCGTGGCAAGTTCTAGAGTCTTAAGAACCAAGCAGCTATTCACACAAGAAACGAAAAATGAGCATTTAGTTTAAAGATATATGCTTGTATGCTCAATAAAGGCTCAAAACTCACTTGTTGTGGGAATGGGTTTATAATGTGATCAAGTATATATAATCGAATTTTAATTAGATTTGTCATGCCTTTTCATAATTTTCTTATGTTGGTTCTTTTTATCTCGATGCTATCGGTTGCAAATTTGAAAAAATATAATCTTTTTAGAACTTGTTATTCCCAAATTAATCCAAGATAAGTAAAAAAAATGAAAATTTTTGAAAAAATTTAGGGTGATTAACGGTTCCAATAGAGTTTTGTGTAAGGCTAGTTATTAGGACTTGCAAAATTCAAGGTTTTAGCATCCCCCCCTCACACTTAAATTACACACTGCCCTCAATGTGTCCCAAAAATATGTTTTTAGGTTGATTGAATGTGTAAAAAGGTGTTGAAAAACAAGGTTTGGTGTTACTGGGCACCTGGCCACAGCCTCGTGCTGGCTGAGCACGGCCCCGTGGTCAGAGTGCCAGTAATAGAAACTTACAGAATGTGGCCACGGGGCGTGCCTGGTGGACACGACCCTGTGGCGGGCAGGGTTCAGACAAACAGCTGGTATAAGGGAGTGGACACGGGGGCGTGGTCGCTGAGCACGACCCCGTGGTGACAGTCTGCAGTCATTGAAAACAGGTTTGTGGCTTTCGGTTCAGGTTTCCGGTTCAGTGCATCCAAGCTTCTTGGGTACCTGTTTTGCTTAAATACCACACCACATAACACATAACAACCAATCCTAAACTACCAAAGTTAATTATCCAACATCACATGCAAACAAAAAATAAAATGCAGAAAGTAAAAGTGTTAAGGGAAGTAAATTGTTTAAACTTTGGCACGCAGGCCAGTCAATTGTTCGTGGGATAAAAGGGTTAACGCAGAGAGAAGTTGCATCCGATGTCACACTACCTCCAATGCCTCCGAATCAGTCCATGTCCTTGTCTTCATCGTCTCCTCATTGATATACCATGTGGTCCCAGATGTAGGTGATGTCATCTTGCATTTCGAAGATGTTCCTCTCCATTGCTCCGACCGGGTGTAGGTGTTGCTGGTCATGTTGTAGGCATTGCGGGTGCATAAGAGTTTTTCAAACAATAGATCATGCAAACTTTGAAGGTTAGGAAAACCACCCCATGAGAGGAGGAGGGACCCGGCTGGCCATGAAATTGAGGAGGAGGACGGTTTGGGTTGGCGTGAAGAATGAGGGCTTCCTCCGGGTTCCAAACGTGCCCTTGAGTGGTTTGGAAGCGGACTGTCCCGTCACCCGTCTCGTGGATGATCCCCATAGAACGACATTGAATGAGATCTAACTTCCCCGACCATGGACCCTTACGGAATGATTTTGGCATGCGTTGAACATAGGTATTGAAAAGGCAGTAGATCCATCCCCCAAAGAATATAGGTGTCGGGAAGGAAGCCAACTGATTCAGGTGCACGTTTCGGAGGAGTAGGTGTGGGACATCAAGAGGAACACAGTTGTGGATGCAATACAAGACCGTCAGATCACGCAAGTTGACAACATCGGTGCTATCACGCCTTTGACTGAGAGAGTTGCTAAGGACCCTATGAATGTAGCAATAGAGAGGGTCCCGCAACTGGGAGCTCTTGGTTACACTTAGATCGTATGCTCCATCCTCGATTTGAGCCCACGCCGTCTAACGCATGTTAGTTGAGATCTCATGGAGACCACCGGTGTTTTCTTCTTCACCAGACTCTTCTTCGGAGAACAGACCAATTTGCACTCCAAATTGTGCAATAGAGATTTAAAGCATCTCTCCCGCACACCGGAACTGAACTCCCTCTCTGTCGAACGGCTCTGCTTTAGCTTTGAACATGAAAGTGTTGTAGAACTCCATGCTATGCTCGTGAACCGCATGGAGTCTAGTGTAGAGGGCCACCCTTAGTGGACCCGTGACCAGGGTGTTGAAACGGTCTAGCTGCCCCACAGCTTCTAGGGTTTCGAGGCATACTTGTCTTGGAATTTCCTCGGGCCTTGTTGCAAGAACATCATAGCGGGCTTGGTAGTCCCACTCATTTGTCTTGAACTTTGTGAATTTGCTGGCCATCTGAAAGAAAACACAAAACATTTAGCATTAAACAAAAACATTTCGAAGAAAACTGAAAACAGCAAGCTGGACACGACCCCATGGCCACTGGCCACGTTCCGTGTTCAAGCGATTTCTGCTGGCCACGCCCCCGTGCTCGCTGACCCACGACCCCGTGGTCAGGGTTCTGTTTCTCAAAAATTGAGTTTTTCGACCCGGTTTCGAAAAATTGAAAATTTTTGGTTGAATAGGGGCAGTTTTCCCTGAAAATGAAACCCCAAGTGCCGTTTTTCCGAAATCAAACCGTTTACCCCTTCAATTTTGTCTTTTTCGGTTCAAAAACAAGGGTTTTAAGTTTTTGTTTGAAATTGGGCAAATCCATAAACAACTTCAGTTGATTTACTTCCTATAACATGCAACTATACTAATACTAACAGATCTAAGCAAAAATTTGAGGTTTGGTTTGATTCAAGTTAAAGAACCCTAGATTTTTCCTTAAATTTTTTATGTTAAACTACATGCAAATTGTTAAACAAACTACAAAAGATGATAGAATCATACCTTGTTGAGGTTGGATTGAGAAAAGACGTGAAATCTGCAGAGATTTTCGGAAGAACCAGAGAGTTTTCGGGGAAACGGGTCACGGTGAAATGAAAATGAGAAGAAAAAGGGGTTTTATGCCCGACAGTAGCCGACCACGGCCCCGTGCCTAGTGGGCACGGCCCCGTGGGCGGGTAAAAACTATATATATATATATATATATATATATATATATATATATATATATATATATATATATGGGGAAGGTTCAAATGAAAACCACTACTTAACGCGAAAACTCGAAAACTAACTAAAAAAAGCTTAAAAAACACACATTTTTTTTTTTTTTTTTTTTTTGCAAACCAAATTTCGCAGGTTTCTTTATATAAAAAAAAAAATTTTCAAAAAAAAAAAAAAAATTTTTTTTTTGTGTAGTGCACATGTGTAATACTACACATGTGTATGTGTACTACACATGTGTATTATTACACATGTGCACTACACAAATTTTTTTTTTTTTTTTTTTTTTGAAAAAAAGTTTTTTTTTATATATAAAAACCAGCGATTTTTATTAAAAAAATTGAAAAAAAAAATTTTTGTGTGTTTTTTAGGCTTTTTTTAGTTAGTTTTCGAGTTTTCGCGTTAAAAGTGGTTTTCATTTGAACCATCCCCTATATATATATATAGGGAGATGATCATGAGAAAACTACATCTAAATGAGAAAACTAGAAAACTAACTAAAAAAACCTAAAAAGAAGCAAAAAAACATACCAAATTTTTTTTTTTTACAATTTTTTATTAAAAAATCGCTACTTTTTATATATAAAAACAAATTTTCAAAAAAAAAAAAAAAATTGTTGTACTGCACATGTGCATTATATGTGTACTACACATGTACTACACATGTGCACTATATCCGTAATAGTGCACATGTGTAATACAACAAAAAAAAAATTAAATTTGTTTTTCCATGTATAAAAACTAGCGATTTTTTATAAAAAAAATGTAAAAAAAAATAAAAAATTTTGGTATGTTTTTTAGGCTTTTTTAGTTAGTTTTTTGGTTTTCTCATTTAAACTAGTTTTCTAATGATCCATCCCCTATATATATATAATTCCGCTAAAATAAGAACCACCTCCAGTTGTAAGAACCGTGAGAACTTTTTGATCCGGGGCGAGTTGGACCAAATTTTTTTTTTCATAAACGTAGATGCTTGTATTATAAACACATCTGTAAAAAAAATTCAAAAAAAATGTCATGTGTGTAGTTTTGAACACCACAAGTTTGTGTTTACGGGTACCGTAAATTTTAAATAAAATTTACGGGTCCCGTAAACGCAAACTTGCGGTGCTCAAAATTACACACCCGACATTTTTTTTTGAATTTTTTTTACAAATGTGCTTATAATACATGCATCTACGTTTATGAAAAAAAATTTTGGTCAACCTCGCCCCGTACGGTGTAGTTCTCACGGTTCTTACAATTGGAGGTGGTTCTCATTTTAGTGGTCCCATATATATATATATATATATATATATATATATATATATATTAGTGCACATGTGAGTGACCTATTTCCGAAACTTGATTTTAGAAATGTTACCGATTTTAGAAGCTTTCCCGACGTCCATTACATACAAGATATGATGTTGGGTAACAAACCTTTGTTCGTTCCTCAACCGCTTGTAGCGAGATTTCTTCCTCTTCATCCACAATGAATCCTTGATAAAGCTGTAGCCGTTGTCTATTGACTTTGAATGGAATTCCATTCCGAGATTTAATTTCAATTGCACCGTGTGGAAAAATATGCGTGACAGAAAAAGGTCCCGACCACCTAGACTTTAATTAACCGGGAAATAATCGAACTCGTCAATTAAACAATAGAACTTGATCTCCTACCCGAAATACATTAGGTTTAATTCATTTAATTGACAAAATCGATTTCTACCGGCAGTTTCTTTGTCTAAGTTTACGTTTTTTATTGCCCAGTAGGCTCTGTGTGCTATTTCTACTGGCAAATGACAACTTTTTCCATAGACAAGCTTATATGGGGTGGTACCTATAGTTGTTTTATATGCGGTTCGAAAAGCACATAAAGCGTCGTCTAATTTATCGGCCCATTCCTTTTTATTTAACCCTACGGTTTTTTCAAGTATTCTTTTTAAACCTCGATTATTCACTTTGGCTTGTCCATTTGTTTGAGGGTGATATGTGGTTGAGATCCAGTGATACACCCCATATCTTGTTAAAAAAAATTCAAGTTGATGGTTACAAAAATGGGTACCCTTATCACTTATTAACGCTTTTGGAGTTCCAAAACGAGAAAATAATCGTTTCAGGAATCTTACCACAACTCTTCCATCATTTGTTGGTACAGCTTCGGCTTCAGCCCATTTTGACAAGTAATCCACTGCCACAAGTATTTATTTGTTTCCTTTTGACGGTGGGAAAGGTCCCATAAAGTCTAGTCCCCACACATAAAAAATTTCACAAACAAGAATGCCATTTTGTGGCATTTCGTTTTTGGAAGAAATATTAACTAATTGTTGGCATGCATCACATGTCTTGATAAGACTTTGGGCGTCTTTGTAAATGGTTGGCCAATAAAATCCCGAATCAAATACCTTTCGTGCGGTACTAGCGACACCATGATGTCCTCCATATGGACTTTCATGACAATGGCGGAGAATTTTTCTTGCTTCGCCACCATGTACGCATCGTCGGATAAGCTGGTTGGCACACATTTTGAAAAGATAAGGATATTCCCAAAAATAATGTTTTACATCAGCACAGAACTTTTTTCTTTGATGATGCGACCATCCTTTTGCGACTATTCCACTAGCTAAGTAGTTGGCGTAGTCGGCGTACCATGGCTCTTCTCGGTATTCCACCATTTCTAAGGACTCTGTTGGGAATCTTTCATTGATGAGCTCGTCCCTAGTTGCCTCCAAAGCTGGATCTTCCAAGCGGGATAGATGATCTGCAGCGGTGTTTTCTGCTCCTCTTTTGTCTTTTATTTCAATGTCGAATTCTTGGAGGAGTAGAATCCATCTGATTAAACGTGGTTTGGCATCCTATTTCTTAAAGAGATAACGAATGGCTGCATGGTTTGTATAAACTATCGTTTTAGAAAGAACAACATAAGAACGAAATTTATCAAAAGCAAATACTAAAGCTAGTAATTCTTTTTCAGTTATTGTGTAATTTTCTGGTGCATCGTTAAGTGTTTTGTTAAAGGTCTTGAGATTTTTCAAGTAATTTTGTTAAAGGTCTTGAGATTATAGAAAAGTCTTTGATAAACCGTCTATAAAATCTGGCATGCCCTAAGAAACTTCTGATGGCTCTAACGGAGGATGGGGGTGGTAATCGGGAAATGGTGTCTATTTTAGCCCGATCAACCTCCATTCCTTCGCTTGAGATTTTATGACCGAGTACTATTCCCTCCGTTACCATGAAATGGAATTTTTCCCAATTAAGGGTGAGGTTAGTTTCCTCACATCGGGATAGCATTCGTTCAAGTTTATCGAGGCATTGGTCGTATGAATCTCCAAAGATAGAAAAGTCGTCCTTGAAGACTTCCATAGTCTTTTCTATCATATCATAGAAGATGGCCACCATGTAACGTTGAAAAGTTGCGGG
Organism: Helianthus tuberosus; assembly: GCA_030545235.1. Lineage (NCBI taxonomy): Eukaryota > Viridiplantae > Streptophyta > Magnoliopsida > Asterales > Asteraceae > Helianthus > Helianthus tuberosus. The sequence continues at coordinate 43,419,554 of CM060429.1, read as the reverse complement.
GGCATTACATAGACCGAAAGGCATGCGTCGATAAGCAAAGTTCCGTAGGGACATGTGAATGTTGTCTTTTCTTGGTCTTCGGGAGCTATCGGTATTTGAAAGTAACCTGAAAAACCATCTAAAAACAATAAAATTTGTGACTGGATAATCTTTCTAACATTTGATCAATGAAAGGCAAGGGAAAATGATCTTTTCTTGTTGCCTCATTTAATCGACGATAGTCTATACACACTCTCCATCCGGTGACGGTTCTTGCTGGTATGAATTCATTTTTTTTCGTTAGTGACCACCGTCATACCTCCTTTCTTAGGAACTACTTGGTGGGACTTACCCAAGGACTATCAGAGATTGGGTAGATAAGTCTGGCGTCAAGTAGTTTGATGACTTTAATTTTAACCACTTCTTGGACATTTAGATTTACTCGACATTGTGGTTGTATTACAGATTTATAGTCATCATTCATTAACATTTTGTGCGTGCACATGGAAGGACTTATTCCTTTAATATCTACAAACTTCCAAGCGATTGCTTTTTTGTGTTTGTTTTCAAAAGTGTGATTAATTTTTCTTTTTCTACAATAGTTAACTTTGAGGAAATAATTACAGGTAGCTTACCATCCTTGTCGAGAAAAGCATATTCCAAACTGTTGGGTCCGGTGTGTACTGGATCTGATTGATGCAAACGTAGATGAACCGATCTTGATCAAAGTACAAAATCCTTTAGATCAAGTCACAGAAGTACGACAAAGTATTCAACGTTTAAACACTGTCTAAACTTTCTATTAAGATGCTTTGAAAGTACAAGAGTGCCAGTAGAAGTCAGACTTGTACAGAGTACACCAAAGTGTCAGCAGATCTAACAGTTGCAAAAAGTTCTAAATGACATACCCTGATGGGGTATTTATAGGCAACTCAGGATGCTACTAAGTGTTGTCCGATCGGATGGCATGGCTGCTGTCCGATCGGATGACAGTGCTGTCCGATAGGATGGCCCATCCGATCGGGTGACACAAGTCAACTATAGTCAACACTTTTACAATCCAATCCCATATCCTGAGTTGTCATACTACGTACATACATACATAAGCATAATTGTTTACAAAGGACATAAACATACAAAATATGACTAAATCCTGACGAAAGCTACAGACGCTTGAACTAACAGACTCCCCCTCGGATGTAGCTGCAATTCCTTCCAGCATAGTCTTTAATCTTTCCTGTTACGCCTTCGTTCTCTGGCTCTCTGTCTCCTCTTCTCAGCCTTTTCTTCTAACATTCTTTGCCTTTTAAACCTTCCTTCCTCAATCCACCATTTTCTGTAAACCGGATCACAATCACGGTTCCTGTCCCACTTGGGAATCTTGTTCTCTTCTTTCTCGATTGGTGTTTGATCCGTTGGTGGTGGCCTCATGAACTTCATCTTTCCAAGCTTTGCTGCTCTTTCTGATATAGCCTTTGATCTTTGTTCTCGCTTGTACTTTTTTAGGAACTCATCAATCTCAAGATCTCTCCAATTCGACTTCCAATACCTTCCTGAGTTGATGTCTTGTGTAAAGCATACATCCACAATTGTTTGATACTGCAAAGCTTGTTCTTTGTCTCTTTTCTCATACACTATCTTATTGTAGAATAAGTAGTCGATATCTTTCTTTGAGCAGTTTAGTAGCCACATCGGGTCTAGTATGCCAATTCTCCTCGACTCCCCCTTTGACTTGTCAAACAACGAAATTACTGCCTCAGCTGTTGTTTCATTGTAAAGCCAGCCTTCGAATAAATCATGAAAATCCTGCTCCATTGCCCTAAGAGGCATGTTCTTCAAACATCTTGGAGGCTTAACATCCAAAGTTATGTCTTTTTCTCCATTCTCTAGTATGGTCACAATCTGCTTTGGTCGTTGCGGCTTCCAATCAGGATAACCATTCTTAGCCTGCAACTTCACATAGTTCCACAACTGCTGATCATGTTGTTTTACTTCCAAACCATGATAGAACTGCTTGATGTTCTTCGTCTTGACCAACTCATCTACATCCCACCACGGGAGGGTCCTTATGTCTGACAGATATTCGAAATACTGCACCCGCTGTTCCCGTCTAATGGCGTAGACATGGAGATCTTCAAGATAACCCCATGATAAAATGTCACCCCATGAAATGTTTTTGCTATGAGTGAAGAACTGAAGTGCCCTGAGAGACTTTCTTTCCTTTGGCATCACTTTGAACCACTTTTTCCTTTCTTCAGCTAAATTTTCTCTTGGTATGGTTTCTGGAACACCTTCAGTAGAAACCTTTTCCACAATCTTTCTCCTAATTTCATCTTCATTTTGATCCTTGAACATTTCCTCCAACGATGGAAATGTTTCATCAATTCCAGAATAATGGAAATCTGTTTCTTCATCAGAGGAGTCTGAAGCATCTTCAACAATAACATCATTGTAGTGATCAGCTTCATGAGCATACCTAAACTTAAACTCCTTTTCCGGTGATGGAGGTATCTCATCTTCGATATCAAATTTAAATTTCCCATCATTCAAACCCAATTCCTCCAACATCTCTGCCCTGGTCCTCGAAACCTCGAGCTCCCCCTCATGTTGATCATGTAAGAAAATAACAGTTGGATTTGTGAGGAATACCTGATCGACATGCTGTTTGCCAGATGTAGAGGCTTCATGATGTAGATCATCCTCCTGCTCATTGATTTCATCGTTCAGCAACTCTTCAATACTTTGTTGAACATTAGGATTCTCAACCAATAACCCAGAAGCACCTTGATCATCATCATCATTCTTCTTGTCGTCTTTATCATTTTTCTTATCAGAGTTTTCATCATCATCATTATCATCAACATCTTCTTCTTCATCTCCAAATAATTCTATGTCAGAATCATCATCAACAATCTCTCCTCGAGCTATCTTAGCTTTTCTTCGCCTTTCTTTAACTTTGATTTGGCGAACAATCTCTTTGATGCTGTAAGGTACCGAAGAAGCTTTACCGATAAGAATAAAATTCGGTGTCTCTTCCTCTACTTCTTCCTCGTCTTTCCATTTCAACATTAAGATTTCTCTTGCTTTCTTTTTCTTTTGCAAGACATGCACTCGGTGAAGGATATCATTAAGATCAAGAGATTCAGAAGAATTACCAACCAGCACGAATCCTAGAGGATCTGCTTCAGCATCAACCGTCTCAACGTCAACTTGGCTTGAGGAACCACCAACTTCTTGGACTTCTTCAACAACACTTTTGTTCTTTTGTTTTGCTTCCTCAGCCAGTCGCCTTTCTCTTTCAATTCTCCGATCTTCAGCTCTTTTTACCTCAATCTCATTGAATGCAGCATGAACATCAATCTTTAATGACTTTCCATGACAGCATATAGCATGTTGAGCTGATTTTCTTTCATCACTTTATCGGCTTTCATTGCTTCCATTTCTAACTTCATCGCTTTCATTTCGTTCGATGAAGCTTCACTGATTTCACTTAGAAGCTGGTTTAGATTTTGATTCACATCTTGCAGATTTTTTATCTTCACATTCAATGCAGCAATCTCTGCAGTCAGAAGTTCGAACAGTTGAGAGTTATCATGAACATCATCCTTCATTTTCTTTATCGTTTCTTCTTGGTCTATCAAAACCATTCTAACTTCATCATGTGCTTTCATCAGCTCTTCAATCTGCCTTTTTAAAACGTCATGCTCTGCTTCAGCTTTAGCTTTCTCTTTTTCAAGTTCAACAACTTTCTTCATCATCTGAGCTACTGTTCTCATGTCTCCACTTATCGTTCTCAGGAGCAATGTATGCTGGATTATTAATCCTGCAAATCATTCTTTTATTTCTTTCATCAGTTCCTTTAGTAACTCTAGTAATGGTTTCAGTTGTCATATTTCTTAGATCCATAACATCACCATTATTCTTCGGAAGATCCTTGAACTGATCATTAATCATCATCATGATGAATCGTGGATACATGATATATTTTTCACTTCCAGCCTTGATGTTCTCTTTCATATACTCAAAAATCTCTTGAGAAACATTGTAACATATGTTCAGCACCAAACTTGTGATAATGTTCATGATGTAATCGGATGTTTCATCATACCCTCTCTTCCTGTGGGATAAAGAATGTACCACACAGTGCATCAAGAACTTATAAGCATTAGAAAAACTTGTTTTTGTCATCTTTCCATTGATATGACCAGTAAATCCCATTCTGCACCACATTCCTTTAGCTAGACGTTCAAACATAATGGTTGGATCATTGTCAGTATCACCTAACTCTAGAACTCTTCTCAGATCTCCAACTCCGAATTTAAATTCCAGATCCACATCCTTTCCGTTCTCATCCTTCTTTCTAACCGCAGAGTGTATCATTTTATGTTCCTCGTCATATCTGGCTGAATTCCAAAATTATCACCTGACTAGGTCCTGCCTGTCTTGGTGACTCTTGAGTGGCTTCATCCTGGAGATGATACATGGCAGTAGCTAATTCAACAGTCTTCAGGACTACTTCGCCTATTCGCTGAGCGAATTTGGCAGTCTGCTCGGATATCTGGGCGTCATCGTGATGAAGAGACATTCTAGAAAAAAATGAAAGACATAGGAAGAAACAAGTGAAACGTCGTCGGCTAAACAAAACATAATGGCAATGCATAAGAATTTGCGATCATTTGTTTGTTACCTAAGGCAAACAAATGAGACGGTGACAAATCAAAGTAAGCGGGTCATATTAATGTATCATTGAAGACATGCTCGCCTATAAGTGAACACTCCCCGACGTTTCCGCCACGTCTTGTTGTTTTACGTGGTCGGGGTGTGACAGAAAAGTTGGTATCAGAGCCCATGGTTATAGGGAATTAGGTTATTAGTAATGCTTTGACCTAGTCTATAACCTTCCTAGGACCCTAACGCGAGTTTACTTGCGTTTAGTCATAAAACAATACCGTCACCTATCCTTAGGCGACGATCGCAACAAGAACATAAAATTTCAAAACCACTTTGAAAAGCAATCATCTGTTCTAGGATGATTGATTACTAGGTTTTGAACCCTCTATTGTAAGGTTTTGAAGCCTCTAAGTTTTCAAATCTCGTCAAAGTTTGGGTCGTATAATGTGAACACGTGCAAACTGGAAGAGTGAATGCCTGTACCCTGAGTTTTCTGTCGAAGGCTAGAGTGTTCGTACAAATCCGCAGTATCGGACCAGTCACTCTTACCTGGGAACTCTTAGGGTGAGTGTTCACTTATAGGCGAGCATGTGTTCAGTGATACATTAATATGACCCGCTTACTTTGATTTGTCACCGTCTCATTTGTTTGCCTTAGGTAACAAACAAATGATCGCAAATTCTTATGCAATGCCATTCTTTTTTGTTTAGCCGACGACGTTTCACTTGTTTCTTCTTATGTCTTTCATTTTTTTTCTAGAATGTCTCTTCATCACGATGACGCCCAGATATCCGAGCAGACTACCAAATTCGTTCAGCGAATAGGCGAAGTAGTCCTGAAGACTGTTGAATTAGCTACTGCCATGTATCATCTCCAGGATGAAGCCACTCAAGAGTCACCAAGACAGGCAGGACCTAGTCAGGTGACAGCACCACCAGCCAAGAAACCAATCGAGGAATCAAAGACCATGGATGAACGATCCCCTAGGAAGTCAAAGAAGCGAAAGGCTTCTCAGAACCTCGCCGTGGCCGCTCACAATGGTCAAGCCATCCCCAACCAACCAGCTCAACCCCCTGCTAGGAAGCCATACAATGGAACTGCACCCTTGTGCAACCAATGTAGCCTTCATCATCACCCTAGTGTGAAGTGCAGCAAATGCCAAATTTGTGGACTTAAAGGTCATACAGCAAGAGTTTGCTGAGCTGCAGTTACTCCAAATCAAGCTGGCGACAATCCTGCTCAAGCTCGTTTCTCACAAGGGTCTTGCTACAACTGTGGCGAGATGGGCCATTTCCAAAGGGATTGCCCAAAACTTGCTAATGTAAATCTGACCCACGGATGAGCAGTTGGCTGAGTAGAAGATGTTGTTGTCTTATGCTTTTGTTTCTTTCGTTTTCTAGTAATGAGAAACAATATGTCTTGTTCATAAATAAAAGTTGTTGTTGGCAATTCTGTTATACAAGTATAGTTACATGTATGTATGGCTTTTCCCTATAATACCTACATTAAGGAACTATGTTCCTTACAAACTACTTTTGTGAATTTTCCCATTTTTGTGTCTATTCATGATTCCCTCGAAAAATTTTAAGTACGCGTTTCATTCCAGGAGACGAAGTACAAGAAATAAAGGGAAATTATGAGTAATCGTGCTTTTTGCACATCTATGCCATTACATCCTTGGTTAGATAACTAAGGATATTTTCAAATCTCATACCCATTACGTTTTGATTTTTCAACATACACAGTACAAGTATTTCAAAAACAATCTTCATGATCTCAAAACATTTCATATAGTTTGAAAACATTTTTTTTTTAAAATGCATTGTCTATGTTATTTCAAAAACATTGGCTATGCTTTCAAAAACAACCTTCATAATTTCAAAATGTTTCATATAGTCTGAAAACAATATTAACACAGTACATTTTCTTATCAAGTGCATGATTTCGAAAAACATCATTCATATTTTCAAAAACCTTATACATAATTTCAAAATTCATCTCGCATGATTTTAAAACATTTTGTAAAATATCTACCTAATACACCTACTTTATGATTTCAAAAGTATTATATATAAGGTTTCAAAAACGTTAAACACATTTTTCTTAAAAGAACCCCATGCATAGTTTTCAAAAATATTTTCTTCATACATTGACTTAACCTTCAAATTCTGCTTCATATATCGCCTTGACATATCAAGCATCTCAACTTCATAAGCATTCTTACTTCATGTTTTGACATAATCACATCTAGTGCAAGGTTTCAAAACATCTTCAACTTCTAAAATCCATATGGGATCTTTTTATCTTCACAATTAGACCCTTGTGGATGATTATCATTCAAATCAGAGTCCTTAATTGGATTCCTTATGTACCTAAATTCGAACGTTTCGGTTCCTTATAATCGAAATCGAATTTTCTCTTCAAAAATCTTTCTATCTTTATAGTTAGATTCTTGATAATGTTTAAAGTACCAAATTAAATCCAAGGAATGGATTCCTAGTGTGCTTTAAATACATGTGCTCTGTTAGCAGAACAAATTTCCAGTTAAACAATTTTGTGGTTATGTGACTATGTGTTTATGCATCTTATGTTTTCTTTTATGCATTTTGTGTTTTTATACTCTGGGTATTCGTTATCCAAATCCTCGTAGAATCTTTCATATCTTCATATGAGGGATTCATAGTAGGATATTCAAAAAGGTACTACCTTAAATCCTAAATGGGCTTCTATGTAATATTTAAGACCCTTGGATTATATAGTACCACTCCATGATTCATAAGAGACCCTTTAGTGGTCTAGTCAAGAAGATTGATTCACAATTTGGTTAAAGAACGACATCTAGTGATGTAGCTGAACAGACTCCTTGATAGTCTATTTAGATCATTTATTGATTTAATTAAAAGGACTCTATGGTGGTCTAGTCACACTCATCACAGGATTGTTCATTTGGTTTTACCCTACACATTTTAAAATAGACTGTGTGAACTGTGCAAGGAATTGTCTAATTATGGACGTGTACATAATTATGAAATTTAGTGCACAGAAACCCAGTAAGATTTATTATGTGTAAGAACCGATAGTGACAACAATAACAAAATGAGAACGATGTAATGGAGGTACGGTGGACGCACCAATGACGCTTCATATACTTGTATATAAGTATCCCTCTTACATTGCAAGCATGATGTTATTAAAGTTACTAGAAGTTCAGAACCCTAACCAATGTTTTTCGATCTTTTCAACTTCATGTTTTAAACTATCACAAGATTCCTCTAAATAAATTTCGGGACGAAATTTCCACAAGTAGGGGAGACTGTAACATCTGTGCTTGTAATCATTGTGAACAGTTCTTTCATCAATAAAAGAATTTTATTGGATCCCAATGGTTGTTTGGTTGTGTTTTACATTTTTCATGTTTTGACTTTTATTCAATTTCAAACTCTATATCGCTTTCTAGAGAGTTATACGCAAACTGGTGCGTAAACGTAATCAATTTAAATGCGAAAAATACTCCGGAACATCAACATATACTTAACATACCTTAAATAACCTTTACATACCTTAGAAATAAGTTTTAAAGGCTTTGGTATGGCAAAAACAAGTTAATTCGGCTACAGGGACTAAATTTGACAAACTGCGAAAGTATGCCAATGTGAACTATAACAGACATTCCGGAACATGACCATAAGTTAAACATACCATAAATATCCTTTACATAGCTTAGAAATAGGCTTTGAGGGGTTCGGTGTGCTAAAATAAACTTTTGGGTCATTCAGGGACTAAAAGCATCAAAAAGTGCAAAAGTTTGCACTTTCGCGCATAACTTACGTTCTGAATACATCCGTACATCCAAAAATTTATGTAAGCACTAAAATATTTTATTATAGTGTTTGGCATGAGAAAAATCCATTCATCGCGTCATTTGGATCGTTTTTCGCGCTTATGCGCATTCCGTCGTAATTAAGCGAACATCGCGATCGTACGACCAAACGAACCAACATCCGGCATATTTTTGAGCATGTTTCATGTCCACAATGTTTAGGCATCATTTTAGGGCCTTAACGTTGGTTAAACGGGCCTTAAACATGTCAGAAATGGCCTTAAACACCAACAGGGACTGAAACTGTCATTTTGCAAAGTTGTTGTCTGATCAGGACCCTCAGGCGGCCCACGTAAAACCAAGGTGTATCTTTACGCGGCCCGCGTCAGCCTCTCAGACCAGATTCGATGTTTAAACAGGCTGTTAACAGCTGCATTACCCACAAAACCCACTTGCACATGGTAATTCTGATACTAGGGGCTCGTTTTGGATGTGCACATGGTATTACAATACCATGTGTGCAAGTGTATGGCCAAGATCAAAGCACGTTTCCCGATAAACGATCCTAACGGTGCTAGTATTCCTATAAATACCCACCCCCATCACTTGTAAAACCCACAAGAATCCTGATTTGAGAAGCTCTAAGTTGAAACCTTTGTTTCATACCTGAGCTACTTGGATCACGATTAGCATTCGGGGACCCTTCGTAAGTATTCTTTCGTTCTTTTATTGCTTTTTGAGTCTGAAAGTCAAACTTTGTTTGACTTTCTGTGTTGACCAGTTTATGGTCAATGCGAAGTTCGTTTGTACTTCGCAACGTGATTGTAATCACGATGGTTATAGTCCCTTGTGACTATGCCTACTGATTACCACGTTGTCTAGGGTCGTAAGGGTAAGCGATCTAATAAATCGCTTATACCTTCGAACCCGACCCATTTGGTCGATCATTAGGATCCGACCAAATACATTAGGTGACCATAGTATATAGGGAATAACCTTCCAAGGTTATACCTTATGGTCGCTTCGTTAAGTAGTTGTATGATAGGTAGTTTATATGCCTTAGGTAAATTACCAGAATACCCTTTTCATGTATAATTGGTAATTAAACATATGTAACCTAAACTTTTGTCACATAACTGATTTTGTAACATGTTTAGGCATATAACACTTGTCATAGGGCTAGTTAGACGTCTCGAGTGCACTTTTGCGCGCACGACGCGTTAACGTAGCATAAGCTACCTTAATGGGTCGCGATGGGTCGAAAGCACTTAGGTTAGGTTTCATTTAGTATGTAGGCTTTGTTAAACCATATGACACGAGTCTCTATACTCGTTTGGTTTACGAACCCTCATTCTATCTAAATCCTCCGATTATAGGTCCGGTTTATTAATGTAGTTACCTATATTAGGTACCGTTTGATTTCCGTGATCTCTAGCATTGTTTGGTTGTTACTCAAGGACTACTAAGCAATATCAAGTGAGTACATAGACCCCTCTTTTACCGTTTTCAAACTCTTTTCAGGTGGAACACATGTGCCTACTTGTTACTTTCATGCTTTCTATGTTTTCATATCATATGCTTGTTATGTTCATTGTTGCATACTTAGTACAGTTGTTTCACATCACATGCTATGTATGTCTATTGTTGCATACTTAGTACAGTTGTTTCACATCACATGCTATGTATGTCTATTGTTGCATACTTAGTACAGTTGTTTCAGGTCACATGCTATGTATGTCTATTGATGCATACTTAGTACAGTTGTTTCACATCACATGCTATGTATGTCTATTGTTGCATACTTAGTACAGTTGTTTCACATCACATGCTATGTATGTCTATTATTGCATACTTAGTACAGTTCACATGCTATGTATGTCTATTGTTACATACTTAGTACAGTTGTTTCACATCACATGCTATGTATGTTCATTGTTGCATGCTTAGTACAGTTGTTTCACATCACATGCTATGTATGTCTATTGTTGCATACTTAGTACAGTTGTTTCACATCACATGCTATGTATGTCTATTGTTGCATACTTAGTACAGTTGTTTCAGGTCACATGCTATGTATGTCTATTGATGCATACTTAGTACAGTTGTTTCACATCACATGGTATGTATGTCTATTGTTGCATACTTAGTACAGTTGTTTCACATCACATGCTATGTATGTCTATTGTTGCATACTTAGTACAGTTCACATGCTATGTATGTCCATTTGTTGCATACTTAGTATAGTTGTTTTCATCACATGCTTACATTTTGATATGATATTTGGTTTGTTTTGATGGATCAATATACATTCATTAACACCGATCACGCTGTTCGTTAGTAGGTAGTGGTACCATAGGAATTGACAACTCCCGTTCCTGAAATCCTGGGTTTGTTTGGATTGGAAGGAATGACCGAATTCGATATACATAAGCACAGATAAACCTTTAATTTGTTTAATGGTTTATCGCCACAGTCTCAAGGCTTGGATGTATGCATCCTCACAATACCGCATAGATATTTGTAACAGAATCATTGTTTCATAACACATGGAAATTGAAATATTGTTTTATTGATTAAAAGAGTTACAATGTCTTGACAATCAAAGAAACATAACATAAATAACTAGTCTTGCATCTTTTATTGTCACTAAGGCCCAAGTCCGCCTATGTGTATCTTGATAAGTCCTATGCATCATCTCTTGAAAACACATGTGAAAATAGGTACGTCAGCATAAAAATGCCTGTGAGATACATAGGTTTTGTAAAAACAGAATCCATGACTTATGTTTGAGAAAATGTTTAGTCATGAACCTTGTAATTTGCTTTGTCCTGTATATCATTTGAAAAAACGATAAGATCAGATGATATGTATAAATAAGAGAATAATGTATGGTTAAATGAATAACCATGTAAAATGAGTTTGTATAAAATAAGTTGTTTGTAAATTAATGTCTTGTGAAAAGTATGTTATTTGTATAAAATGTTATATGTCCAAATTGAAATGATTCAAATAATGCTACGATATGTAATACCATACAATCACTTATATATAGGAAGTACCAGCAGCGTATCCACCATGCTTGTATCATATTACACACGCCTCGTTACTTAAATCACTTACTCAAACCAAACCAATCAACGTAGAATGTTTATGTTTAAACCAATTGCCAAATGTATTGAATAATATGTCAAAATGTTTATGTCAAGATGTAAGTCATGTAATGTATAACCAATGTCAATAATGTTTATGTGTCAAATGTAAATCATGTAATGTGTAACCAATGTCAATAATGATATGTATGGCTAGTGAAATATATCAACTAAACCATATGCACAAAAACAAAGTATTGAAGTAAAACATGGTTTAAATCAAAGCTATGTTTTGTGGAACAAATGCATGCTATACTGATATAAATATCTATGCGGTATTGTGAGGATGCATACATCCAAGCCTTGAGACTGTGGCGATAAACCATTAAACAAATTAAAGGTTTATCTGTGCTTATGTATATTGAATTCGGTCATTCCTTCCAATCCAAACAAACCTAGGATTTCAGGAACGAGATTTGTCAATTCCTATGGTACCACTACCTACTAACAAACGGCGTGATCGGTGTTAATGAATGTATATTGATCCATCAAAACAAACCAAATATCATATCAAAATGTAAGCATGTGATGAAAACAATTATACTAAGTATGCAACAAATGGACATACATAGCACGTGAACTGTACTAAGTATGCAACAATAGACATACATAGCATGTGATGTGAAACAACTGTACTAAGTATGCAACAATAGACATACATAGCATGTGATGTGAAACAACTGTACTAAGTATGCATCAATAGACATACATAGCATGTGACCTGAAACAACTGTACTAAGTATGCAACAATAGACATACATAGCATGTGATGTGAAACAACTATACTAAGTATGCAACAAAAGACATACATAGCATGTGATGTGAAACAACTGTACTAAGTACGCAACAATGAACATACATAGCATGTGATGTGAAACAACTGTACTAAGTATGCAACAATAGACATACATAGCATGTGATGTGAAACAACTGTACTAAGTATGCAACAATAGACATACATAGCATGTGATGTGAAATAACTGTACTAAGTATGCATCAATAGACATACATAGCATGTGACCTGAAACAACTATACTAAGTATGCAACAATAGACATACATAGCATGTGATGTGAAACAACTGTACTAAGTATGCAACAATAGACATACATAGCATGTGATGTGAAACAACTGTACTAAGTATGCAACAATGAACATAACAAGCATATGATATGAAAACATGGAAAGCATGAAAGTAACAAGTAGGCACATGTGTTCCACCCCAAAACAGTTTGAAAACGGTAAAAGAGGGGTTTATGTACTCACTTGAGATTGCTTAGTAGTCCTTGAGTAACAACCAAACACTGCTAGAGATCACGGAAATCAAACGGTACCTAATATAGGTAACTACATTAATAAACCGGACCTATAATCGGAGGATTTAGATAGAATGAGGGTTCGTAAACCAAACGAGTATAGAGACTCGTGTCATATGGTTTAACAAAGCCTACATACTAAATGAAACCTAACCTAAGTGCTTTCGACCCATCACGACCCATTAAGGTAGCTTATGCTACTTTAACGCGTCGTGCGCGCAAAAGCGCACTCGAGACGTCTAACTAGCCCTATGACAAGTGTTATATGCCTAAACATGTTACAAAATCAGTTATGTGACAAAAGTTTAGGTTACATATGTTTAATTACCAATTATACATGAAAAGGGTATTCTGGTAATTTACCTAAGGCATATAAACTACCTATCATACAACTACTTAACGAAGCGACCATAAGGTATAACCTCGGATGGTTATTCCCTATATACTATGGTCACCTAATGTATTTGGTCGGATCCTAATGATCGACCAAATGGGTCGGGTTCGAAGGTATAAGCGATTTATTAGATCGCTTACCCTTACGACCCTATACAACGTGGTAATCAGTAGGCATAGTCACAAGGGACTATAACCATCGTGATTACAATCACGTTGCGAAGTTCAAACGAATTTCGCATTGACCATAAACTGGTCAACGCAGAAAGTCAAACAAAGTTTGACTTTCAGACTCGAAAAGCAATAAAAGAACGAAAGAATACTTACGAAGGGTCCCCGAATGCTAATCGTGATCCAAGTAGCTCAGGTATGAAACAAAGGTTTCAACTTAGAGCTTCTCAAATCAGGATTCTTGTGGGTTTTACAAGTGATGGGGGTGGGTATTTATAGGAATACTAGCACCGTTAGGATCGTTTATCAGGAAACGTGCTTTGATCTTGGCCATACACTTGCACACATGGTATTGTAATACCATGTGCACATCCAAAACCAGCCCCTAGTATCAGAATTACCATGTGCAAGTGGGTTTTGTGGGTAATGCAGCTGTTAACAGCCTGTTTAAACATTGAATCTGGTCTGAGAGGCTGACGCGGGCCGCGTAAAGATACACCCTGGTTTTACGCGGGACGCCTGAGGGTCCTGATCAGACAACAACTTTGCAAAATGACAGTTTCAGTCCCTGTTGGTGTTTAAGGCCATTTCCGACATGTTTAAGGCCCGTTTAACCAACGTTAAGGCCCTAAAATGATGCCTAAACATTGTGGACATGAAACATGCTCAAAAATATGCCGGATGTTGGTTCGTTTGGTCGTACGATCGCTATGTTCGCTTAATTACGACGGAATGCGCATAAGCGCGAAAATGATCCAAATGACGCGACGAATGAATTTTTCTCATGCCAAACACTAAAATAAAATATTTTAGTGCTTACATAAATTTTTGGATGTCCGGATGTATTCAGAACGTAAGTTATGCGCGAAAGTGCAAACTTGTGCACTTTTTGACGCTTTTAGTCCCTGAATGACCCAAAAGTTTATTTTAGCACACCGAACCCCTCAAAGCCTATTTCTAAGCTATGTAAAGGATATTTATGGTATGTTTAACTTATGGTCATGTTCCGGAATGTCTGTTACAATTCAAATTGGCATACTTTCGCAGTTTGTCAAATTTAGTCCCTGTAGCCGAATTAACTTGTTTTTGCCATACCAAAGCCTTTAAAACTTATTTCTAAGGTATGTAAAGGTTATTTAAGGTATGTTAAGTATATGTTGATGTTCCGGAGTATTTTTCGCATTTAAACTGATTACGTTTACCCACCAGTTTGCGTATAACTCTCAAGAAAGCGATATAGAGTTTGAAATTGAATAAAAGTCAAAACATGAAAAATGTAAAACACAACCAAACAACCATTGGGATCCAATAACATTATTTTATTGATGAAAGAACTGTTCACAATGATTACAAGCACGGATGTTACAAAAATCTTCTCACATGTGACTCATACACTATGGTCTTATCTGTTAGAGCTTTACCAATCCTACTCTCTCTTAAGAACTTAGCCATGTTTTCAACCACAGTGTTCTCTGTATTAGTTGCATCGAGCAAACAATAAACGTTATGACCCTTGTCCCAGTCCTTTCCTTTTCCCTGCAAAAATATTCATTTTAAATCATTATGCGCAAGGTTCGGGACATAAAGAGAAATGATGAAAATTTTTGAAAAATTCAAAAATTTGTCTAACACTTGGGATACTCTCTATGTGACAGTACTGATGGATTGGATGGCTGTCTGAACGGATTACCACCATGTGTAATGAAGAATGGTCAACAAAGTCAACTGTTTATGAATCGGATGACCACCCGATCGGAGTGCTGTCCGATCGAGTTTCCACTTGACTTTTGGCAAACTTGAAACAGTGGAAGTGCTTTGTCATTTAGTGGCTGTCCGATCGGATTGCAGATGCTGTCCGATCGAATTGTCACCTTGACATGAGTGCATAATTTCCAAGAAATAGAGATGTGAAAAGATGGCTGTCCAATCGAACTGTTGTCCGATCGGATTGCCACTCTTTCCATGACATGTAATGAACAGTGAAAAAGTGTTTTGAACGAACAACCGCCCGATCGGATTGCTGTCCGATCGGGTTGCCACTTTATGTGATGGCACATAAAACAAGGCAATGACAGTACATGATGTGGAATATAATGACTGTCCGATCGGATTGCTGTCCGATCGGATTGCCATTTGTCAAAACACTTGTTTATTAAATGAAGGCACAAATTTCAAGACAACTTGTCTAAATGCACAGATTTCAAAAACACTTAGAAAATATTAACATGAATCTTGTATTGAATCTGGTGGCCGTCCGATTGAACTACTGTCCGATCGGTCAGCACCTCGTTCAAAGAACAATGAAGAACAAACATGAACATGAAAATTTTCTCAGTCAAAACATCATAGATCTATGTAGAGAATCTTGTCACGATCAAAACCCTATGTTCATTGTGTTCTAATTCGGCCTAGTCTAAGTTTAATTTAACATTTAAAGGTCCGAAAGCCGACATGTTCTAATCTCAGATCTGTGAAATCTATCAAGTTATGGCACGAATCAAGACGGTAAACATGTAGATCTCAACATTGCGATCAAAACCTAGTGTTCAAAGCTCATCAAAACGTCCTAACTTTGTCTAAATCTAACAATGAAGGACCGACAGTTATGACGTCATGAAGAACGGTTATTAAAACATCAATTTTAACAGATTAGAGCACGAAAATCTTACCTTTGCCATTGTAAAAGTTGTGCTAACCAACAATCCAACGTTCTTGTGCAAAGAAAATGTGAAAAATCAAGTTCAGATGTGAAAGTGTGAGAGAGAGAGAGTAGGACGGTCGATCGAACGAGTAAAAGTTTGACTGGACTATTGACCTACTATATATAGTGTGACTTGAATCGGAGTGCTGTCCGATCGAACAGCTGTCCGATCGAATTGCCGCCCGAGCCAAGTTCACCTCTTTGACTTTCATTTGTTTGACCTTTTGACTTTTTTATTTTGATTTTATCAGTTTTTAAAAATCCACTTAAGTATCTAGGTCCAAATTAATGACCCCAGTTACTAAATTTGCCGACCAAGTCCAACTTAATGACCTTGGTTGACCCGAAACACAGCACACTAATGTTTTGTTCAATCTTTTTCAAACATTTTTCTAAAAAATTACAAGTTTCAACTTAATGAACTTATATTGATTTTGCATTTTTTCAGGTTTTAACATGATAAGCTCCCAACCCATCTGCCCAGCTCAGAATCTTCCTGCATCTGCTTCAAACTGTGAATCTGAAGATCAGTTTTCCACTTTGGTTTGTCGATAAAACAAAGCAGAAAAGTAAAATCTTTTTGGATTTTAAGAAAGTTTCTAGACTAGAGAGCTATGAAATCTTTTTGGGATTTGAATATAAAACTGAAATGAAATGCAATAAACGTAAACTATTTACAAACATATTTTTGGTGAGCGTGTTAGGGGATCATATCAGCTGCCGACAAGTTACAAGTACCGTTAAGCTTGATTTCATACTAAGCATTAAACAATTCACAGTGATTGCCGATATACTGATCCAATTTAAATTTTCACACACATTTCAATCTGTTCATGATACGAATTAGTGTTTTAAAGCCTTAACTTATACGCGTGTACCACCTCAGAATATACTCCTGTATCCAGACTTTCTATATTTAGTCTTACAGGTGAACGTACAATAATGATATCTGTAAACGGGTAATGTGAGGCCATGAGAGCTCAGGTTAGAACTTTCATTCAGACAGAGAGATGATGGCCCGACTTTCGGTGTGTCCCATTTGGGGATCTTTTCTTCAACAGCACATGATTAGCATTTTTCAATGTTTCATCATTTTTTATGCTGAGGGTTGGCTTTAAGAATAAAGCAGTGCAGAGTATTATATGAGGACTAGGCTATTGCTTCCTCAAAATCAGAAGTCCTGGTATAATACCCCAGATATCATTACGCACATAGACCTAATATATCAGAAATAGAGTCTTTCAATCAGGATTTCAGGGGTTACCTATATATTCGAGAGATGTTCCCCACGTAATAAGCAAGAAATGATTTATGTTTATATCCCGAACAAACTTACTAAATGTGTAAAAACCTATCGACATATCAACCGCGAGACTGCTTAACACTTTTAAACTTTACATTTCTTTAGCGTACTGCAACTGTCTAGCTGATGTACTATCATTTCCCCTTTTTACACAAGCTCTTTTCGGTTTTCTATTGTTTTTGGATTTTTGAAATATCTCATGTTTTTTGGTTTTTTGAATTTTTTATTGTTTTTGTATTTTCTGAAAATATAACCTATCTCCCCCTAAATACCAAAACAGCTAAAAAATCGACAAACCATTGCAGATTGCTTTTCAACATTATCTACAGTGGTACCTTCATCTATGCCAATAATCCTATCCGCAACCGATAGTAACTTCATACCATTAAGTTTCAAAAGATATTGAAAACGAGCTTTGTCAAACGCTTTGGTATGTAAGTCAGCTTTTTGTTCATCGGTGTGGATTTTTTCTATTCGTATCAACTTCTTCTCGAAACAGTCTCGGATGAAGTGATGACGAATTTCAATGTGTTTAGTTTTAGCGTGATGAACAGGATTTTTAGTTATGTTAATGGCTGCCTCATTATCAACAAAAATGGGAGAGGTAAGAAATTGCAAACCGTAGTCGCGCATCTGTTGCTGGATCCACAGGATCTGGGAGCAGCAGCTGCTAGCAGATACATACTCAGCCTCACATGTAGACAAAGCAATAGAGGTTTGCTTCTTACATTGCCAGGTGACCAATCGTGGTCCGAAAAACTGGCATCCCGCAGTTGTTGACTTAGCGTTAACTTTGCAGCATACGAAGTCAGAATCAGAATACCCTTCGAGTGTAAAGTCGCCTTCTCTTGGATACCACAACCCCAAGCTTGGAGTTCCTTTCAGGTAGCGCAATACAATCACCATATGCGAAGCTCTAGGGCTTGACTGAAACCGTGTTGCAAGGCAGGTTGGATACATGATATCGGGTCATGAAGATGTCCAATACATCAGCGATCCGATCATGGAGCGATACATCGTTTCATCCACCCTCTCTCCGGTGAGATCAGGGTTTATTCCATGGTTCGTCACTAACGGGGTGGAATTTGGAGCAGTGTCGGACATCCCAAATTTCTCTAAGATATCATGAACATACTTCGTCTGATGTATGAATGTTCACTCGGGTAGTTGATCAACCTGGAGCCCCAAGAAGAACTTCATCTCACCCATTGATGACATTTCAAACTTCTGCTTCATAACTCGTTCAAAATCTTTGCATAATTCTTCATTTGTTGACCCGAATATTATGTCATCCACGTATATCTGAACTATCAGAAGATGTCCGTCGACTTCTTTGGTGAAGAGAGTGGCATCCAATTTTCCACGGATGAAGCTGTTGGCAAGCAGATGTTGAGACAATGTCTCATACCAGGCTCTCGGGGCCTGGTGTAAACCGTACAACGCTTTATCCACTAAATAGACCTTGTCTTTGTGGATTGGGTCGGTGAAGCCCGGTGGCTGTCCGACATACACCTCCTCTTTTACCTTCCCGTAGAGAAAAGCCGATTTAACGTCTAGCTTATAAACTTTAAATCCTTTCCAAGATGCAAATGCTAGGAATATTTTAATCGCTTCAAGTCGAGCAACAGGAGCATATACTTTAGTGAAATCTATACCCTCACAATGACTGAAACCCTGGACTACGAGTCGAGCTTTGTTATGAATAATAACCCCTCGGTCGTCCCTTTTGCACTTAAACACCCGCTTGGTGTTTATCTTCCTATGACCATCAGGCAAGTCTACCAATTTCCATACACCCAACTTCTCAAACTGACTCAACTCCTCTTGCATTGCGTTGGCCCAGGAATCTTCAGTAAGTGCTTCCTTGTATGTTCGCGGCTCGATCTGCGAAATGAAACAACTTAGTGAAAACTCTGTTTGTAAAGGAGCAACTGTAGAATAAAAACAAGTAAGCCCTTGGTCAATTTGACGTCTGGTGCGGACGCCTGATTGCATTTCTCCAATAATCAGCTCTTCTGGATGATATGAAAGAGTTCTCGGCATCACCTCGCCTGGAACATCTACCTCTCCTTCCAAATTTGTGACATTCTGATTTGCACCTTGTTCACTGACTGGAATTGTTTGATCTGAAAACTGGATCTGCTCCCCCTCAGACTCTGAATCACCACGATCAAATGTTGGCCCATTATCAGGTATTGATTCATCATTTGATGCCGTCTGATTATCAGGAGCTTGTTCTCATTCTGAAGATGTCAGAGATTGATGAACTTCGTCATTTTCTCTAGTATAGCTCGGACCAGCTTCATCACCATTTGAAGTTTCTCGATGACATTTAGAAGATTCTGCTGGGAATCTCTCCTGAGCTGCTCTATATTCTCTTAGAATATCTAACTCATCGAAAAACTCTGGTTCTTCGTCAATATTGAATGAGTCCCAAAGAGTATCATAATTGAAATGCCATGAGTCACCGGGATTCTAAGGTGGCATTGTGTAACCTTGACATTCGACATGATGTGCTTCGATAATCCGCTTAAAGCTTGGAATAAAGACTCGTTTAATTGGACTTGCGTAACCCACGAATATTCCTTCGATGGTCTTTGGACCAAATTTACCATAGGGTTCCAAAATTGTGCAGGGAGACCCAAATGGTTCCAAATACTTGAGGTTCGGTTTGCAGTTGTTAATCAACTCGAAACACGTTTTGTTGAATTTCTTCACTGTAAGAACCCGGTTGAGTGTATAGCAAGCGGCAGACACTGCTTCTGCCCAAAATTTGACAGGTAACTTCGAATCAGCGAGCATCGTCCTGGCCATTTCAATCAGCGTCCTATTCTTTCTTTCAGCGACTCCATTTTGCTGTGGAGTATAAGGCGCATTGTATTCTTGCAGTATACCTCTTGCATCACAATACTCTTCCATTTTGTTGTTCTTAAGCTCTGTACCGTTGTCACTTCTTAATCTTCTGATGCGAGTTCGGTACAAGTTTTCAATTTTTCTGAAAAGTGTCATCAAACTCTCGAATGTCTCGTCCTTTGTCTTCAGAAATGTTACCCATGAAAATCTCGAGTAGTCGTCTGTGACTACTAAGCAGTAGAGATGCAAACGTAGATGAACGGATCTTGATCAAAGTGCGGAATCCTTTGGATCAAGTCACATAAGTACGACAAAGTATTCAACGTTTAAACACTGTCTGAACTTTCTATTAAGATGCTTTGAAAGTACAAGAGTAACAGTAGAAGTCAGACTTGTACAGAGTACACCAAAGTGTCAGCAGATCTAACAGTTGCAAAAAGTTCAAAATGACATACCCTGATGGGGTATTTATAGGCAACTCAGGATGCTACTAAGTGCTGTCCGATCGGATGGCATGGCTGCTGTCCAATCGGCTGACAGTACTGTCCGATCTGATGGCCCATTCGATCGGGTGACACAAGTCAACTATAGTCAACACTTTTACAATTCAATCCCATATCCTGAGTTGTCATACTACGTACATACATACATAAACATAATTGTTCACAAAGGACATAAACATACAAAATATGACTAAATGCTAACGAAAGCTACAGACGCTTGACTAACACAAACCTTTTGGGAGTTCTTTGATCTCAAGTGGTGGGTCTTTAGGAGACTCCTTATTTGGTAGCTCATTTTGATGAAGAACCAAAAAGGTTTGTTCAATTGCGACCTTTTCTTCGACAAAGTGGTCGATTTCTTCTTTCGTATCAGGTGGTTCATCTTCATCTTCAATTAATGGGTCGTCATTGCCGATTGGATATTTCATTGATCATTCAAGATCGACACTTTTTTGAAGGCTCCTAATTGAATGGGTAAGTTATTTTGCTTCCTATTAATCAAAGCTTTGTGGGTTTTCACAAAAGGTTGTCCCAACATAAGTGGAGCGTCATCACGGATGACAAAGTCGGTTGGGACTACCGTTTGATTTGTTTGGACTAACACATCTTCAACTACTTCCATAGATTTTATTATTTTCCGCTTAGAAAGAAAAATGGGTATTTGAAGTGGAGAAAAATCACCAATACTTAATTTTTCGAAAATGTAGTTTGGCATTATATTAACACAAAGATCTTTATCAATTGTAATATTACTAATAAAGGAACTTTTGAAAAAAAACATGGAACCGGTGTAATGTTGATTTCAAATGGATCATCTTTTATTAGCGTAGTTTGATCATTTGTTAACTTAATGCTTACCGTTTCGTCAATTTTAGTGTTAGTGATTAACTCTTTTAAAAACTTAGCATGAGTAGGTACCAAGCAATGGTTTTCGAAAGAAGGTGTCAAGAGATTAATTTTTTGAAAATTAGACTCTTTTTGAAAATTAACGTTGTCAAAATTACCTTTTTTCGTTGTTTGGTTCATGCGTCGATTTTTCACTTACTTATTCTTCCATTTTTACCTCTTCTACTATCACCTCTTTAGTACAAATTACCTCTTCCCTTGCGCGGGATTCTTTAATGTAGCGTTCGATAGTTTTGAGGTCTTCTATTATTTTTTCGGCTACGGGGAGGATAGTTGGTGGTTCGTCAAAGTGAGCAGAATAAGTATCCCCATAGCTTGAGTTCGGAAGTTCAATCCTTGGCTCCTCATAATACTCATATGAGGTAGATGGTTCACACCATTGTTCCTCATTGTAAGTATATGATGGATAAGGGTCGTTCCTTGGTTCTTCATAATACCCATATGAGGTTGTTCACACCATTGTTCCTCATAGTAAGTATATGAAGGATCATATATTGGTTCTTCAAGATATGAGTATGAGGGCTCATACCTTGGTTCTTCAAGATATGAGCATGGAGGCTCATACCTTAGTTCTTCAAGATATGAGTATGAGGGAGAAGGTTCATACCTTGGCTCTTCATAGTGTGTGTATGAAGTGGTTGGCTCGTACCTGGGCTCCTCATGGTATGTATACGAAGTGGATGGTTCTAAGAGGTCACAATATTGTACCGAGTGAGGATTACCGCAAATGGTACAATACTCTTCTTCATAATCATCCCCTTCATAGTGGTAGTTGTAACCTCCTGAGTATTGATCCATAAGAATCACTCAGCAGACCACAAAAGAGTCTCGGGACCAGAAAACAAAAAATAAAAACGGAAACAGAGGCTGACCACGGCCCTGTGTTCAGCGAGCACGGCCCGTGGTCAGATCCTGTATCTGTGCGTTTTAAAAAAAAATATAACTGGTTTGGTTCAGCATGCGGGCGTGTTCAGTGAGCACGACCCCATGTTCAAACTCTGTATCTGGGTGTTTTGTTAATTTTATGCAGCACAGGGGCATGTTCAGTGAGCACGGCCCCGTGTTCAGACTACTGTAATGCAAAAATTTCCTAAAAATGTAAAAATGTGCGCGCAGTTTTTAAAAAAAAAGTTTTGAAAAATGATTAGGTCGTCGATTTTAAGCTTTCTTAAAATCCTTGTGTCCCCGGCAACGGCGCCAAAAACTTGGTGTGCATTCGGTGCGATATGTTTTATTGATATTTTAACCCCATTTACACATTAGTCAAGTTTTAAATTTATATAACATGGTATTCTACTAAAACTAAACACATACTTGGGCAAGTGCACCCATCGTGAGCGTTGTATAGCGTTGGTAAGATACCGAGGTCGTCCAAGGACACAATAGCTTTTAGTACCAGTTTATCCTCAACGTCTAATCAATCTAAAATTTTTGAGAAAAGGTTTTAAACATGAAAAATAAAATAAAAAAATACAGAAATAAAAATAGATAGACAAGATGAATCACTTGGATCCGAATCGCCTTTTAAGTATCCTTTGATAATTTTTGCACTTTCGGATTTTTTAAGAGATTATCTTAGTTATAGTAGTAGGCCCCTCTTTTGAAGGTGACGTTACCCTCAACTCAGTGGTTTGAGTCAGCAAGGATACAATCCCAAAGGGTCGGAGTATTGAAAGATAATTAATTAAGTTATTAATGCGAAAAGTGGTAGGCCCCTCTTTTGATGGTGACGTTACCCTCGGCTAAGTGGTTTGAGTCAGCAGGGATACAATCCCAAGTAGCCGGTTTAATGTATTAATAGTAGTTTACATATGAGGGGATCAAACCATTCACACCCCCGCCATCCAATACCAGTGGGTATTGAAGGAGGTCCTAGTAAGCTTGACCCAGGTCCTTGTAGGATCTATACACTGAACAAGGCAAGAACCTTAATAAACCATTCCCTTAACCCCTGACCAGGTAGCCAACTCTATATAAACCGTAGAGATATGAATGGTGTAAATCCTTTACTTTATATAGACAGTAAAGTAATGCCAAGACACCACAAACAAATGATAAAGAAAATTCACCTTCAACATAAGAAACTAATTATTAAAGTCATTAATACAAAACCAAATAAAAAGTGCCGAAAGATTAAAAATCAAAAGTAATACATAAAAGACTTGTCTTCACCAAGTGATGTAAAATACATAGCCAAAAATGGCATGTGATTAACATGAACTCTTACGATCAATCTTGGATCTTGAGACTACTACACACTCTAAAGGTGGATGATGGATGATGGTGGTGGGTGTTGGTGGTGTAGTGGTGGTGGAGTGGTGGCAAAGTAAGAGAGTAGTGGTTTGCCAAGGGATGCCTTTGAAGTGAGCCAAGTACCCCTATTTATAGTCTGAACAGAAGCCCGGCCACGACCCCATGTCCAGCGGATACCCCCCGTGGCCATCCCTTTCTCTTCCTTCATTAATTGCATTTGTCAGCATAGGGCTCCACACGGCCCGTGTTCGCTGGGCACGGCCCCGTGGGTAGAAGCGTATCTGTATTACCAAGATTTTGCAAGATTCTGCGTATCTTAGCATTGACCACTCCCCGTGCTGAGCTGGGCGCGCCCAGCTTTGTCTTTTCTGTAGGTGGCTGACCACGCCCTCGTGTTCAGTGGGCACGGCCCCGTGGTCAGTCTTCTGTTTCTTGTTTTTGCTTTTGCTTTTGCTTTTGCTTTTGGGGATGCTGCCGTGGGGTCGGGCATGTCACGTTTATTCCTTTTCTTTGTATTTATGCTGGTTTTTTCTATATATTTGTTCCTTTTGCTCGTTTAAGCTCATTTGGTCCTTTAAATTCAATAGGAAGACAAAAGCACGCTTTTTCCAATATTAGTACTAAAAAGGGTTAGTTTTATGCCTCATTTGATGTAATTTATATGTTGCATTTTGCACACATCGGGGGCATTACATCGAACAAAGGGCATGCGTTGATAAGCAAAGGTTCCATAGGGACATGTAAAAGTTGTTTTTTCTTGGTCCTACGGTGCTATTAAATTTGAAAATATCCGGAGAAGCCATCTAAAAAACAATAAAATTTATGATCGGATAGTCTTTCTAGCATTTGGTCGATAAGTGGCAAAGGAAAGTGGTCTTTCGTTGTTGCCTCATTTAATTTAATTTACGTTAGTCAATACAAACCCTTCATATGGTGACGATTCTTGTTGGAATAAGTTCATTTTTTTCACTAACCACCACCATCATACCTCCTTTCTTTGGGACTACTTGGACGGGGCTCACCCAAGGGCTATCAGAGATAGGATACATGAGTCCGGCGTCTAGTAGTTTGATGACTTCATTTTTAACCACTTCTTGTACATTTGGATTTACTCTTCTTTGTGGTTGTATTATTGTTTTAAAATCATCTTCCATTAAAATCTTGTGTGTGCACATGGATGGACTGATGCCTTTGATGTCCACAAGTTTCCATGCGATTGCTTTTTTGTGTTTTTTCAAAAGTCTTATTAATTTTTCTTTATCAAAAAGTGTTAGTTTTGAAGAAATGATGATGGGGAGCTTACCATTTTCATCTAAAAATGCGTATTCTAGACCTTTTGGTAGCTCCTTGAGTTCCAGTGGCGGCATGTCTTTAAGAGACCGTTTATTCTCTACTTTATTAAGTTCGATGGCCGAAAATGTTTGTTCGATGGCGTCTTCCTCTTCGACGAGTTGCTCTTGTCACACCCCCAAAATCCAAGCGGAGTATCACCGCAGGGAGCGTGACATGACCAGGATCAAGCCACCAATCATATTGAACAATGTATTAAAGTAAATATAAAACCAGCCAACAATATAATTGGTGTCCAAAACAAATTAACCAAGTTCAAGTTATCAGCGGAAGCATAAAGTTTAAAACCAAAACATAAGTTATAAGGTTCATAAGTTTAATATGGAGCTCAACAGTCCATGTCCCACAACGATCTCTTCCTCCTGTGCAAGCTCCATCTACGCACCTAACGACCTGCAAGGCATGTAACAACGAGTCAACAACAAAGTTGAGCGAGTTCACAATTGGTTGTCCATTTTAAAGTTGTTCCAAAAACCATAAGTTCTTTCGTAAACCATGAGTTAACCAATTCCTTGTTTCCCAAACCATAACCAGTGGGGGCTACCCCATGTTAACCACTAGACCCAATACCATATCAACAACTGACTGGAGTCATGTTTATGTGCCCTACGTCAATGTCTATCATCATTAACTAAGTGCCCAGATCCATTAGTCCACTCCCGTCCTCTGCGGCATGGTGTGAGGCTTGTCAAACCAAATAACGCTATTTAACTAATGACCCGCTCGCCATTGGTCTGGCGATTAAGTCGATATAAAAATGAGGGACTTCATGATAGAGTTTTGTCTAGTAAGTTATATGTTGTCATCCTTCCTACGGAGGATGGAGGTACGTAATCTACCCAAGGAGAATACGCAGGATTAAATGTTGTCATCCTTCCCATGGAGGATGGAGGTACATATTCTACCCAAGGAGAATATGCAGGTTCCGTTTTAGTTCCTTAACCCATTCCCAAACCACCGGGAAGCCCATGGCTTATAGAAAGTGTGAACTCACCTTTGGTTGCTCGGTTTGACTATTAAAAATAGCTAAAAGTGAAGGTTGGTCAGTCACGTCCTAATATGATTACCATTTAGTGTGTTAATGGTTTTAAATAAAACACAAAGTTCCTACACGCATCTATCACATAACATGCACTCACTTTAACAGTTTACGCCCATATAAACATCCCATCTATAACCATTCAAAAGCAAGCATACGATATTGCACATAACACTTTCATTGACATATAATATGTTAGATCATTCTCAGATAACCTACCCGACATTTAGACACGCAAATTACTACTTATGTCGTTTCAGCTTTAACACCCAAAACTGGGTGTTTTCGGGCATTTTAATAAAATATTTAACCTATTCCAAAAATTCCTAAATTTTTACAGAATGTTTTAAACAATATAAATATTTTTGTGTAAAAATCTCGGGATCCAATTCATTACCAATTATTTTATAAAAATCATTTACCGGGCTGCAATCAGATTCGTCACTTTCTGACTGCAGTCCACGGAAAAATTCATTTAAAATTAATCGTAAGTCCGATTAACGGAATTGCAGTTGGAGAATTATAACGACATCAGTGGCCATCAACAGTACAAATTTCATGACCTGATTCTAAATATTTGCCCAGTTATGACTCAAAACATAATGCATAAAATCAGCAGAAAAACACAGCTTTAATTGCTGAAACGAAATCATTTATTTAAAATAGCAAACGAAGTCCAAAAATTATGATTCCTGTGCCACTAGAAGCGTATTTCGAAATAACACGTTATAGAGTCAAGAAAATCCAGATTCCGTTAAATTAGGACCCTGTTACAGCCAACTGAAGGCGGCTGTAACAGTTTGACAACTTCGTGTTTTAAGTTTATAGCGCTCTTACGCAAGCTCAATTTGTTCCGTTAACATGTTTAGTGAACAACAACGACATTTAACATATCTTACAGTAGGTTATCGTTTATTTAACTTAGATTTATCGTGTCAAGTATCAACGTCATCAAGAATATGAACCCTCATCCATATATCTATATCTATGCAAAAATGATCAATAACGCTAAGCATCATACGTGACTTTTAAAATGTTTCCAAGATCATCGATTATCCTAATTCAGTTTTTTTATATGTAAGAATTCATGGAAATCAGTCCTAACACAGATTTCATGCATCAAAACAAAACCCTACTTATTAATCAAACGCCTATATCATTAAACGCAATTTCTAGCAATCCTAACTTACAAGTATTCTCATGAACATCAAGAATCATAAGTAATAATAAACGCAGCCATTGTGTGCACCCATAAATCCAGAAAATCACCGAAACACTAACCGTAAGAGAGAGTGTGATGCACGTGAGAGAGCACCGACAGGAAAGAACCGCGGCGAGGGGGGCTGCTGCTGTTGACGGTCACCGGTGGAGAGGGGAGGAGCAGGTGCGGTGATTGTAGTTTAGGGTTTAAGTGCTTTGGAGTTATGGTGCTACAATGATGCATGGTACGTACATATAAAACAAAGGTAAAGGGAGGTGGGCGGTGATCTTGTTTTGGGTCGCAGGTAAAAAAAAAACAAAGGAATGTCGGTTTGGGCTAGACACAACAACCGCAAACAAGATTGAGGGGGGGTCTATTGGGCTTGATACGGAACACACAAAAAAGACATAACACAATTTTCTAATTGTAGCAATTCATTGGCTGCACTAGATTCAAACATACATATACTATTATTATTATTATTATTATTATTATTATTATTATTATTATTATTATTATTATTATTATTATGGTTCGGGCCTCATAAGCTTCGGATTATACGGGTGGGTTAGATCGACAAGCGAGGCATGTACGTTGGTTCAAACGGTTCGGGTCGTTACAACACGGTAAGGATTTGGTTAATTCACCAAATTAAATAAGCATAAGATTTGATTTATAAAAACGAAATAGATGGGCTTTTACCTCGAAGTTACGGGTTGTCACATCATCCCAAAGTTGAAAGAAATTTCGTCCCGAAATTTAGCACACAGTCGCTGAGGAAGCTAGTTTTGTTGAGCGTTTTCGTGGGGTATCACATCTTTCCCCCGTTGGTTTGGAATTTCGTCCCAAAATTCCGTAGTAGCTTCATTGTTGGGCTCATCTTTCTTAAACAATTGAGGATACTTGCGTTTCATTTGGTCTTCTCGTTCCCAGGTGAACTCTGGGCCACGACGGGAGTTCCAATGAACTCGAACAAGGGGTATCCTGGTACGTTTGAGGGTCTTGATTTCCCGGTCCATAATTTCCACCGGTTCTTCGACGAAGCGCAACTGGTCGTCGATAGTGAGTTCCTTGAGAGGAACTATGAGGGTCTCATCTGACAGACACTTCTTCAGGTTTGACACACGGAATACATTGTGAACACCTCTGAGTTCTTCGGGCAGATTCAGTCTGTACGCCACTTTGCCGATTTTCTCAGCGATTTCGAAAGGTCAGACATAACATGGATTAAGCTTACCCCTTTTGCCAAAACGAACCACACCCTTCCAGGGTGAGACCTTAAGTAGAACCCGGTCCCCGACCTGGAATTCTAGAGGTTTCCTGCGCTTATCAGCGTAGCTTTTCTGACGGTCACGAGCTGCCGCCATTCGTTGTCGTATTTGGGTAATCTTTTCCTTTGTGTCGACGACGAGCTCTGGACCAGTGATTTGACTATCACCAACTTCTGCCCAGCATAGAGGTGATCGGCATTTCCATCCATACAAAGCCTCGAACGGAGCAGCCTGGATGCTGGTGTGGTAACTGTTGTTATACGAAAACTCCACCAAAGGTAGGTGCCTTTCCCAGCCGTTACCAAAGTCGATTACACATGCCCGAAGCATGTCTTCAAGAGTCTGGATTGTGCGTTCAGTCTGCCCATCCATCTGTGGGTGATATGCTGTGCTCATGTCTAGACGTGAGCCAAAGGATTTGTGCATCGCTTGCCACAAATCAGATGTAAAACATGAGTCTCGATCATAGATAATAGAAGTTGGCACTCCATGCCTAGAGACTACCTCCTTCAGATAAATGTCTGCGAGCGTAGAGAATTTGTCAGTTTCCTTGATCGCCAGAAAGTGTGCAGACTTAGTTAGTCGATCCACGATCACCCAGATGGTGTCATTTCCCCGCTGAGATCTAGGTAAGCCAGTGACGAAATCCTTGGAAATTTGCTTCCATTTCCATGTTGGGATCTCGGGTTGTTGGAGTAGTCCCGATGGCTTCTGGTATTCAACCTTAACTCTGGCTCATGTCAAGCATTTACTAACATAGGTCGCTATGTTAGCCTTCATACTAGGCCACCAGTACGTGGTTTTGAGATCGTGGTACATCTTATCAGAACCAGGATGTACCGAGTAACGAGACTTGTGGGCCTCATCCATCACAAGCTCGCGCAGATTTCCATAAAATGGAACCCAAATATGTCCTGCCACGTAGTAAGCGCCATCTTCCTTTTGTTCTAACCGTTTCTTCGATCCTCGCAGGGACTCAGCCCTGATGTTTTCTGCTTTAAATGCTTCAATCTGAGCATCTCGTATCTGAGTAGGAAGACTAGAGTGGATGGTAAGCTGTAACGCACGCACACGCTTAGGTTTAGTCTCCTTTCGACTGAGGGCATCGGCCACAACATTGGCTTTGCCCGGATGGTACTTGATCGAGCACTCATAATCATTCAGAAGTTCGACCCATCGACGCTGTCGCATGTTCAACTCCTTCTGATCAAAGATATGCTGGAGACTCCTGTGATCGGTGTAAATGGTGCACTTGGTACCGTACATGTAATGCCTCCATATCTTGACTGCGAAAACAACAGCTCCCGGCTCCAGATCGTGGGTAGTGTAGTTCCTTTCATGAACTTTGAGTTGCCGTGAAGCGTAAGCAATGACTTTCTCACGTTGCATAAACACACAACCAAGTCCTTGGATTGACGCGTCACAATAAACCATAAAATCGTCTGTGCCTTCATGTAACGAGAGAATAGGTGCGCTATAAAGTTTCTCCTTTAGTTGCTGAAACACGGATTCCTGTGCATCACCCCAACAATAGGTGACACCCTTCTGAGTTAGTGAAGTGAGAGGTTACGCAATCTTTGAGAAATCCTTGATAAACCTTCTGTAGTAACCCGCCAAACCCTAGAATTGGCGGATTGAAGTTGGTGTTCGAGGTGCAGGCCAATTCTTGATCGAGTCAATCTTGGATGGATCAACATGAATCCCATCCTCGTTTATCACGTGGCCTAGGAAATGGACTTCACGAAGCCAAAAGTCGCATTTCAAAAATTTAGCGTATAGTTGTTCTGCTCGCAGAAGTTCTAGAATAAGTCGCAGATGATGCTCGTGTTCCTCCT
Source organism: Helianthus tuberosus (assembly GCA_030545235.1). Classification (NCBI taxonomy): domain Eukaryota; kingdom Viridiplantae; phylum Streptophyta; class Magnoliopsida; order Asterales; family Asteraceae; genus Helianthus; species Helianthus tuberosus. Next base: position 43,388,841 of record CM060429.1, on the reverse strand, counting down.
GACTCTTAGAATAGATGAGGATGTCGTCGATGAAAACAATAACAAACATATCCAAGTAAGGTTTGCACACTCGGTTCATGAGATCCATGAAGACCGCATGTGCGTTTGTCAACCCGAAAGGCATAACTAGAAACTCGTAGTGCCCGTAACGAGTTCTGAATGCTGTCTTGGAGATGCCCTCGTCCCGGACTCTCAGCTGATGATAACCCGATCTCAGATCAATCTTAGAGTAAAAGCTCGACCCTTGCAACTGGTCGAATAGGTCATCGATACGTGGAAGAGGATAACGATTCTTCACGGTCACCTTGTTGAGTTCGCGGTAGTTTATGCAAATACGGAAGGTACCGTCCTTCTTCTTGACGAACGAAACTGGAGCTCCCCAGGGCGAAGAGCTAGGACTAATGAAACCCTTTGTCCAAGAGTTCCTGTAGTTGCTTGGACAGTTCTTCTAATTTTGATGGGGCTAAGCGATAAGGTGCACGAGCTATAGGTGCTGCTCCAGGAGCTAGCTCGATTTGAAACTCGACCTGACGATGAGGTGGAAGGCCAGGTAATTCCTCAGGGAATACCTCAGGAAAGTCGCGTACAATAGGAATGTCTTCTATCTTCTTTTCCTTCATTGAGGTGTCAGTAACGAGCGCTAAAATGGTAGTGTGGCCCTTGTGCAAACACTTCTGGGCCTTAAGAAAAGAGATGCTGCCCACGACAGCACCACTCTTATCACCACGAACAACGAGAGGTTCATCACCAGAATGGGGAATACGGACGATTTTATCCTTGCAAAGAATATCCGCTTGATGTTGAGATAACCAATCCATCCCAATGACGACGTCGGAACTACCAAGAACGATGGGGATAAGATCGATAGAGAAGGTCTGACCAGCTAAGACGAGATTACAACCCTTAAGTATGTGTGTGGCCTCGAGACTTTTACCGTTTGCTAGCTCTACAACATGCTTGGTGTTCAAAAGTGTTGGAGTACGCTTAAGCATCTGACTAACTTTTAAGGACACGTAACCAGTATCGGCACCCGAATCAAATAAAACAGTAGCAAAGAAGTCATCCAGAAGGAACTTACCCGTCACCACATTGGGATCGTTCCTAGCATCCCCCCGACTAATCACGAAAACACGACCCCTGGCACCATTGCCATCATTGTTTCCCCCATTGTTTCCATTTCCCTGATTGTTGTTGTTGTTCTGATTCTGGTTCAGCTGGGGGCAGTTCCTCTTGAAGTGGCCTACAGCACCACACTGAAAACACCCTTTATTACCCTGTTGTTGTTGCTGATGCTGGTTCTGTGGAGCTTGTTGCTGCTGCTGCTGACGATTCTGATTCGCAAGATAGGGGCTCCTGCAATCCTTCGCTGTGTGACCAGGCTCGTTGCATCTATGACACCGACCCTTGCTACACGGCCCGCTATGGTGCAAGTTACAAAGGTTGCACTTAGGTTGATTTCCCATGTACCCTCCTTGACTCTGATTACCTGAAGATTATTGACCAGGGCTCTTGTAGTCGTTAGTCCTTCACTGCTGAGACTGGGACTGAACATAAGTTGAACCTTTTCTTGAATTCCCATCCCATTTGCGCTTGTTGTCACTAGGAGCATCAGAAGTAGTGGCGCTAATACGCTTAGGCAGCTTGTTCTGCTCAACTACCTGATAAGTGAGACGATGAGACAGTCGTATGACTTGCTGGATTGTAGGGAGGTTAGCTGCAGTCACATGGCTCTGAATCTCTGGCACTAAACCCTTGAGGTACAGCTCGATACGTTTGATAGGAGGATCCACCATAGTAGGACACAATACAGCCAATTCGTTCGGTCTCTTCGTATACGCCTCGATTTTAGACCCCGTCATCTTCAAGTTGTAAAACTCCACCTCTAGCTTGTGAATGTCGTCGAGATGAAAGTACTCCTCTTTGATCAGATCTTTGAAGTCGTTCCATGGGGTGGCATTAGCAGCTGCCAACCCTAGCATTTGAACCTGTGCGTTCCACCAAGTTAACGCACCGCCTTCAAGTGTTCCAGTAGCAAATTTCACCCTATGAGCTTCAGGGCATTCACACATCTCAAAAATGGATTCGATCTTCTCAAACCAGTGGAGAAGACCTACAGCTCCTTCTGTACCACTGAAGGTACTAGGTCGACAGTCCATAAAGGTCTTGAATGTACACACGGGAGGTTGAGCATGCTGACCTGACGCACGAGAAAGAAAAGACAAGGTTAAGCACAAGAGTTGGTTCGCGAGAGTAGGATCTAAACATCCTAAGATAGGTCGGAATAGCAGGTTATACCTCCTGTAGGGGCTGCTGTGAGTGCCTCAGCAACTCGTTCGTTGATTAGAGCCGTCAGCTGGGCTTGAGTCAAGTTGGACGTCCACTCATGATCTTCATATCAAAGGAAACATAAGTAAGAAAGGTGTCGCGAAAGTGCGTAAGTATGGGATGACAGAAGAGAGTAAGCACACAGGGTTTCAAACAATAGCCGTTACGTTGACTAAGCATACCATGAACAATACACTATGCAAACTAATAGACAGGTAATATAAATATAAACCATATCACCTATAGTGTTGAGTCTTGCAAGTGGAGCGAAGCATCGTTGTGGATCGTTGAGCACTGTATAGGTTATAGTCTGGTTTTGTCAAAAAGTTTTTCCCTTTTTAAAACCAAGTTCAATATAACCAATGGCTCTGATACCAATCTGTCACACCCCCAAAATCCACAAGCGGAGTATCACCGCAGGGAGTGTAACATGAACAGGATCAAGCCACCAATCATATTGAACAATGTATTAAAGTAAATATAAAACCAACCAACAATATAATTGGTGTCCAAAACAAATTAACCAAGTTCAAGTTATCAGCGGAAGCATAAAGTTTAAAACCAAAACATAAGTAATAAGGTTCATAAGTTTAATATGAAACTCAATAGTCCATGTCCCACAACGACCTCTTCCTCCTGTGTAAGCTCCATCTACGCACCTAACGACCTGCAAGGCATGTAACGAGTCAAAAAAGTTGAGCGAGTTCACAGTTGGTTGTCAATTTTAAAGTTGTTCCAAAAACCATAAGTTCTTTCGTAAACCTTGAGTTAACCAATTCATTATTTCCCAAACCATAACCAGTGGGGGCTACCCCATGTTATGTAACAACTGGGCTTGTAATCACTATGAACAGTTCTGTTATCAATAAAACAATGTTATTTGATCCCAATGTTTGTTTTGTTATGTTATACATTTTTCATGTTTTGACTTTTGTTAAATTCCAAACTCTACATCACTTTCTGGAGAGTTATACGCAAACTAGTGCGTAAACGTACTCAGTTTAATGCGAGAAATACTCCGGAACATCAACATATACTCAACATACCTTAAATAACCGTTACATAACTTAGAAATAAGTTTTGAAGGCTTTGGTATGGCAAAAACAAGTTAATTCGCTTACAGGGACTAAATATGACAAACTGCGAAAGTATGCCAATTTGAACTGTAACGAACATTCTGGAACAAGACCATAAGTTAAACATACCATAAATATCCTTTACATAGCTTAGAAATAGGCTTTGAGGGGTTTGGTGTGCTAAAATAAACTTTTGGGACATTCAGGGACTAAAAGTGTCAAAAAGTGAACAAGTTTGCATTTTCGCGCATAACTTACGTTCTGAATACATCTGGACATCCAAAAATTTATGTAAGCATGACTATATTTTATTTTAGTGTTCGCCTTAAGAAAAATCCATTCGTCGCGTCATCTGGATCGTTTTTCGCGCTTATGCGCATTCCGTCGTAATTAAGCGAACATCGCGTTCGTACGACCAAACGAACCATCATCCGGCATATTTTTGAGTATGTTTTGAGTTCCCTATACTTTAACTACATTTTAGAGCCTTGAAATGAGGTTAACGGGGTTCAAACGCATCGAAAAAGGGCTTAAACACGTGCAGGGACCATTGCTGCCAATTTTCAAACTTTCTGATTCAGGGGAGGTGCTCGCGTAGCGCGACGCCTATGGGGCTACCTGTCGCGCTACGCGACTGACTATCTGGGTAGATTCAATGTTTCTAAACACAAGTTGCAACCAATTGATCCTTAACCACATGTTTTAAGTTGCTTAATCACTAAGATAAGGAGCATATGTGGCTCCATAACCTTTCAACAAATGTACGGATGTGATCGAATCACGGTTTCCATGAAACGATCTCAACGGTTCACCGAAAACTATATATACCCCATGCCTTTCATTGTTTTAAGGCACTAGAATCTTATTAGTTGTGTTCTAAGTTGAAACCTTGTTTCATACCTGAACTATACTGATCTAGATTAGCATTCGGGGACCCTTCGTAAGTATTCTTTCGTTCTTTTCCTTATTTTTACTGCTTTTCGAGTCAGAAAGTCAAACTTTGTTTGACTTTCAGCGTTGACCAGTGATGGTCAATGCGAAGTTCGTTAGAACTTCGCAACGTGATTGTAATCACGATGGTTATAGTCCCTTGGGACTATGCCCACTGATTACCACGTTGTCTAGGGTCGTAGGGTAGGCGATCTAATAAATCGCCTATACCTTCGAACCCGACCCAGTTTGGTCGATCATTAAGATCCGACCAAATACATTAGGTGACCATAGTGTAGGGAATAACCTTCCGAGGTTATACCTTATGGTCACGGCGTTTAAGTAGTTGTATGATAGGTAGTTTATATGCCTTAGGTAAATTACCAGAATACCCTTTTCATACATAATTGGTAATTTAGCATATGTAACCTAAACTTTTGTCACGTAACTGATTATGTAACATGTTTAAGCATATAATACTTGTCATAGGACTAGTTAGGCGGTCCGAACGCGTTTCACGCGCACGATGCGTTAAAGTAGCATAAGCTACCTAAACGGATCATAATGGGTCAATAAGACTTAGGTTAAGTTTCATTTAGCATGTAGGCTTTGTTAAACCATATCACGTGAGTTCCGACACTCATTTGGTTTACAAACCCTAATGCTACCCAGTCTTCCGAGATAGGTCCGGTTATTAACATAGTTACCTATACTAGGTGCCGTTTGATTCTGAGATCTCTAGCATTACTTGGTGATTTTCTTTAGACATCTGAGCAATCTCAAGTGAGTACATAGACCCCTCTTTTACTGTTTTCCAAACTGTTTTGGGGTGGAACACATGTGCCTACTTGTTACTTTCATGCTTTCCTGTTTTCACATCATATACCTGCTAAGTTCGTTAGTACATTATAGTACATGATTTCATTACATCTTATGCTAGGTGTGCCCATTGTGTGCATTACTTAGTACTTTGTTTTACATGACATTTCCTGCTAGGTGTGCCCATTATGTGCATTACTTAGTACATCGTTTTACATGACATTTCACGCTATGTATGTTCATTTGATTACATACTTAGTGCATTGTTTTTCACATGTTTACATTTTGGTATGACATTTGGTTTGTTTACATGGGACAATACATTCATTAACATTAGCTACGCCGTTCGTTAGTAGGTAGTGGTACCATAGGAATTGACAACTCCCGTTCCGGACATCCCAGGGAAAGGGGACAGAAAGGAATGACCGAATTCGATGATATTAAGACAGATAGACCTTTAATTTGTTTAAAGGGTTTATCACCACAGTCGCAAGGCTTGGATGTATGCATTTTCACAATACCACATAAATGTTCATATTAAATAGTTGCATGCATTTACACAAAACATAGCTTTGATTTAAACCAAGTTTTACTTCAATACTTTGTTTTTGTGCATATGGTTTAGTTGAGACATTTCACTTGCCATACATGACATTTTGACATAGACATTTGACATGGATATTTGACATAGACATTTGACATGGATATTTGACATAGACATTTGACATGGTTATTTGACATAGACATTTGACATGGATAGTTGACATAGACATTTGACATGGATATTCGACATAGACATTTTGACATGATTTACATCTTGACATAAACGCTTTGACATATTATTCAATACATTTGACAATTGGTTTAAACATAGACTTCTTACATTGGTTTGGTTTGATTAAGTGATTAAGTAACGATGCGTGTGTAATATGATACAAGCATGGTGGATACGCCGCTGGTACTTCCTATATATAAGTGTTTGTATGGTATTACATGGCGTAACGTTATTTGAATCATTTCAGTTTGAGACATAGAACATTTTATACAAATAACATACTTTTCACAAGACATTGATTTACAAAACAACTTATCTTATACAAACACATCTTTTTACATGGTCATTTATTTAACCTGACATTTACTTATACATATCATCGGATCTTATTGTTTTCAAATGATTTACAAGACAAAGCAAATTACAAGGTTCATGACTAAACATTTTTCTTAAACATAAGTCATGAATCCTATTTTCAAAAACCTATGTATCTCACAGGCATTTTTATGCTGACGTACCTATTTTCACATGTGTTTTCAGGTGCTTTTCCATAGGATGTTGTTCATGATACTAGGGCGGACCTGTGCCTTAGAGACTTTAAAAGAAGATAGACTATGTTTAATTATGTTCTGAACTCTTTAATTTCCTGTTTGAAACAATGTAACACCCTTGTTTAATAAATAAAATACAACTTTGTATGCCATGGTTATGAAACAATTAATTCTGTCGCAACACGCCCCGATGTTTCCGCCGCGATTTGTTGTTTTACGCGGTCGGGGTGTGACATGTTAACCACTAGACCCAATACCATATCGACAACTGACTGGAGTCATGTTTATGTGCCCTAAGTCAATGTCTATCATCATTGACTAAGTGCCCAGATCCATTAGTCCACTCCCGTCCTCTGCGGCACGGTGTGAGGCTTGTCAAATTCTAATAGCGCTATTTAACTAATGACCCGCTCGCCATTGGCCCGGCGATTAAGTCGATATAAAAATGAGGGACTTCATGATAGAGTTTTGTCTAGTAAGTTATATGTTGTCATCCTTCCTACGGAGGATGGAGGTACGTAATCTACCCAAGGAGAATACGCAGGGTTAAATGTTGTCATCCTTCCCATGGAGGATGGAGGTACATATTCTACCCAAGGAGAATATGCAGGTTCCGTTTTAGTTCCTTAACCCATTCCCAAACCACCGGGAATATCATGCCTTATAGAAAGTGTGAACTCACCTTTGGTTGCTCGGTTTGACTCTTAAAAATAGCTAAAAGTCAAGGTCGGTCAATCAGGTCCTAATATGATTACCATTTATTGTGTTAATGGTTTTAAATAAAACACAAAGTTCCTACACGCATCTATCACATAACATGCACTCACTTTAACAATTCACGCCCATATAAACATCACATCTATAACCATTCAAAAGCAAGCATATGATATTGCACATAACACTTTCATTGACATATAATACGTTAGATCATTCTCAGATAACCTACCCGACATTTAGACACGCAAATTACTACTTTCGTCGTTTCAGCTTTAACACCCAAAACTGGGCTGTTTTCGGGCATTTTAATAAAATAGTTAACTTATTTCAAAAATTCCCAAATTTTTACAGAATGTTTTAAACAATCCAAATATTATTTTGTAAAAATACTGGGATCCAATTCATTACCAATTATTTTATAAAAATCATTTACGGGGCTGCAATCAGATTCGTCACTTTCTGACTGCAGTCCACGGAAAAATTCATTTAAAATTCATCGTAAGTCCGATTGACGAAATTCAGGTTGGAGAATTACAAGACATCAGTGGCCATCTACAGTACAAATTTCATGACCGAATTCTAAATATTTGCCCAGTTATGACTCAAAACATAATGCATAAAATCTGCAGAAATACGCAGCTTTAATTGCTGAAACGAAATTATTTATTTAAAATAGCAAACGGAGTCCAAAAATTATGATTCCAGTCCCATTAGAAGCGTATTTCGAAATACCACGTTATAGACTGAATAAAATCCAGATTCCGTTAAATTAGGACCCTGTTACAGCCAACTGAAGGCGGCTGTAACAGTTTGACAGCTTCATGTTTTCAGTTTATAGCGCTCTTACGCAAGCTCTATTTGTTCCGTTAACATGTTTAGTGAACAACAACGACATTTAACATCTCTTACAGCAGGTTATCATTTATTTAACTCAGATTTATCATGTCAAGTATCAACGTCATCAAGAATATGAACCCTCATCCATATATCTATATCTATGCAAACATGATCAATAACGCTAAGCATCATACGTGACTTTTAAAACGTTTCCAAGATCATCGATTATCCTAATTCAGTTATTTTATATGTAAGAATTCATGGAAATTAGTCCTAACACAGATTTCATGCATCAAAACAAAACCCTACTTATTAATCAAACGCCTATACCAATGAAACGCAATTTCTAGCAATCCTAACTTACAAGTATTCTCATGAACATCAAGAATCATAAGTAATAATAAACGCAGCCATGGTCTGCACCCATAAATCCAGAAAATAACCAAAACACTAACCGTAAGAGAGAGTGTGGTGTGATGCACGCGAGAGAGCACCGACAGGAAAGAACCGCGGCGAGGGGGGGCTGCTGCTGTTGACGGTCACCGGTGGAGAGGGGAGGACCAGGTGCGGTGATTGTAATTTAGGGTTTAAGTGCTTTGGAGTTATGGTGCTACAATGATGCATGGTACGTACATGTAAAACAAAGGTAAAGGGAGGTGGGCGGTGATCTTGTGTTGGGCCGCAGGTAAAAAAAAAACAAAGGAATGTCGGTTTGGGCTAGACACAACAACCGCAAACAAGATTGAGGGGGGGGGGGTGGTCTATTGGGCTTGATACGGAACACAAAAAAAAGACATAACACAATTTTCTAATTGTAGCCATTCATTGGCTGCACTAGATTCAAACATACATATACTACTACTACTACTACTACTACTACTACTACTACTACTACTACTACTACTACTACTACTACTACTACTACTACTACTACTACTACTACTACTACTACTACTACTACTACTACTACTACTAATACTACTACTATGGTTCGGGCCTCATAAGCTTCGGATTACACGGGTGGGTTAGATCGACAAGCGAGGCATGTACGTTGATTCAAACGATTCGTGTCGTTACAACATGGTAAGGATTTGGTTAATTCACCAAATTAAATAAGCATAAGATTTGATTTATAAAAACGAAATAGATGGGTTTTTACCTCGAAGTTACGGGTTGTCACAGCTCTTTTGTTCCTTCTGTATCAGGTGGCTCTGTTTCATCTTCAATTAGGGGGTCGTCATTACCAATTGGATATTTCATTGATTGGTCAAGATTTACATACCTTTTTTCGGTCCCTAATTTCAGTGGTAGTTTGTTTTGCTTTCGATTGACTAAGGTGTGATAGGTTTTTATGAATGGTTGCCCAAACACGAGCGAAACATCATCTAGGATGATAAATTCGGTTGGTACTACCATTTTATTTGTTTGAATTATGACATCCTCAATTATTCCAGTAGCTTTTATTGTTTTTTTTTACTTGAGAGAAAAATAGGAATTTTAGGTGAAAAAAATCACTAGTACCCAATTTTTCAAAGATATAGTTTGGCATTATGTTGACACAAAGATCTTTATCAATTAGCATGTTACTTACAAAGATGTTTTGAAAAAAACATGGTACCGGTTTTATGTTTAATTCATGGTGTTCATCTTTTATTAGTGAAGTTTGATAATTTCTTAAGTTAATGCTAACCATTTCCTTGATTTTAGTAGCAGTGTTTAACTCTTATAAAATCTTGGCATGCGGAGATACCAAACAATGGTTTTCCAAAGAACGTGGTAAAATGTGTATTTCTTGCTAAATTTTTCTTTACATTGAAATCATCATTTTTAGACTTACCTTTTCATGGTTTGGTTCATCATTAATTTTTATTTTTGTGGTTTTTCTATTTTTACCTCTTCGATTATTACCTCTTTAGTACAGACCGTCTCCTCTTTTTTCGCGAGATCCATAAGTAAGAATTCTAAATTCTTGAGACTTTGTATGAGGCTTTTGGCTTCGGGAATGATCGTTGGGGGCGTGTTGTTTGCTTCAAACGGATTGGTATCCCAATCAAAACTTGGTTTTGGGAGCTCAAACCTAGGTTCTTCATACGTGGCATACGAGGTCGATGGTTGAAAAAGTAACAATGTAGTACCAAATAAGATTCACCGCAAATGGTTCAATATGGTTACTCGTAATCATCCTCGATATAGTAGTAGTTGTAATCTCCTGAGTAATAATCCATTATTGGAGGATACCCTGAAGATTAACGAGCCTCGAGATCAGAAAAACAGAAAACAAGATTTAACAGGAGATGACCACGGCGGCTGGACTGGCACGGCCCCATGGTGAAGCCTGTATATGGGCGTTTGAAAAAGTTTGATTAAATTTCTCCAGCACGGGGGCATGGCCAAGTGGCACGCCCCCATGGAAAACCTACTGTAAAGATTAAAAAGTTTTAAAAATGGGCGCGCAATTTTGAAAAATGTACAAAATTTTTATTAGGCCGTTAATTTTAAGCTTTCTTAAAACCCTTTTGTCCCCGGAAACTGCTCAGAAAACTTGACGTGTGCGAGCGTGGTTATAATTTTAGGTCTATTTTAAGCACTTTTTATACTCGTGGATCAAGCTTTAAATTTATAAAATAAGATATAATACTACCACTCTACACAAGTTAGGGCAAGTGCACCCATCGTAGATGTAGTATAGTGACGGTAAGATACTGAGGTCGTCCAAGGACACAATAGCTTTTAATACCGGCTTATTGTTAACGTCTAATCTAACCAAACTTTTTTGGTAAAAGTTTTGAATGAAAAAAAAATAAAGATAACATAAAGATAAAACAAAGATAAAAATAAAAATAAAAAAATAGACAAGAAGAAATCACTTGGTTCCAACTCTTCTTTTATATTTCCTTTGATGATTTTCGCACTTTGGGCATTTTAAGAGATTATCTTAGTTATAGTAGTAGACCCCTCTTGTGAAGGCGACATTACTCTTAACCCATTAGTCTGAGTCAGCAGGGATACAGTCCCGTAGGGTCAGAATAAAGTTTTAATATTAGTTTATTTATAAGGGGTTCAAGCCATTCTTACTTCCCCCGATTTGATGCTATCTACCTCAAGGGAAGTCCTAATAAGCTTGAACCAAGTCCTTACAGGATCTATGCATTGAACGAGGCAAGAACTTTACCCAAACACCCTTCTAACCCCCTTTTAGGCAGTTAATGAGCTTTATATAGACTGTAAACACACGAATAAATGAATGAATCAACAAGACATGAATAAATGTTTAACTAAAGTTCACTTTCAATATAAAAAACTAGTTATTAAAATCATTAATACATACACAAATAAAAAGTTGCCAAAGATTGGAAATCAGAAGTAAAACATAAAAGATTCGCCTTCGCCAAGTGATGTAAGAGATTTAGCCAAGCATGACCTTTGTTTGATAAGAACTCTTACTTTCGATCTTGTATCCTGAGACTACTACACACTCTAAAAGATAAAAGATGGATAATAGTGATGGGTGTTGGTGTTGGTGTTGTAGTTGTGGTGGACCGATGGCAAGTGAGAGAGAAGTGGTTTGCCAAGGGATGCCTTTCTCCAAAGCCAATCACCTCTATTTATAGTTGGAAACAGAAGGCAGGCACGACCCTGTGCCCACCTGACACAGCCCTGTGGTGGACTTTTTCTCTCCCTTCATTAACTGTTGATGTCAGGTTGTTGTACCAACACGCCTCGTGGTGACAGAGCACGGCCCCGTGGTGAGTGTACTTGCTGTACTAGCAAGATTTTGTGAATCTTAGAGTTGACCACGGCCCATGCTGAGGTGGCATGGCCCGTGTTGGTTGTCTTTGTTGTTTGTCTTTTTCTACAGAGTGTCTTTATTGGGCACGACCCCATGCCTGATGGGCACGGCCCCGTGCCAAAGCTTCTATCTTCTTTATTTTTGCTGCTTTGGATGTATATTGGGGTTCGGTAAGTTGAGTCAACCCTTCTTTTTCGTTTTTATGTTGGTTTTTGCTCTTTACTTATTCCTTTTGTTCATTTAAGCTCTTTTGGTCCAGTAATTTAAAAGTAAACAAAGAACATGTTTTTCCAAACATTAGTACGGAAAAAGGGTTGATTTTATGCCTTATTTGATGTAATATATGTGTTGCATTTTGCGCACATCAAATACTCCCAAGTTTGTACCGACACAGATTTTTAAAAGAAATATCGAATCCAATAATATTGTGAAACCAACAATTCTCAAAGATTCAAAATTTGAAATTGGAGAAACATCAACCAAAATGAACAAAAGGATTCAAAATTTTATCCCAAAAAGGCACTTTTGAAAACACAGACTTCCCTAGTTAAATCAAAGTCATCTTCTGAGGAAACAAAATCAATTGTTGCAACCAAGTCAAAGGTAGAACAAGTTGAAGAAGTTAAAGTTCCGAAGTTTGATATTCCAAACTCACCCAATACCGAGAAGGCTTGGCTTTCATTGTTTAAGTAATTACTGTTTAAGTTTGATATTTCACTGTTTATGTGTAGGGGCTCCTAACGTCAATCATTTCAAAGTGGATAATGGACAGCGGAGCTTCATGTCACATGACATGAATGCTAGCCTTTCTTTATGATGTTGAATCAATACATGAAGGCTATGTAGGGTTTGCGGGTAATCATGGAGGAAGAATAGTCGGAGAAGGAAAACTTTCGAACAGTATGGTCTCATTTGATAAAGATAGGGTTTGCTGAATTGGAGAATGTCACACCCCGATATTTCCACATATTACCGGTGGGCCCGGTTGGGAGTATCGTGATGTAGTTGATATCATCATAGTCAAATATACACGGTTTATAGCACAGCGGAAGTCTTGGAGGAAAATACTATTACAAACCAAAATGTAAAGTATAAATAAAATATTATACAGACGGTTGTAAGAGGATCCACAGGCGGATCTAAAATATAAATTCAAAATATTGTTCAACAGACTTTAAGCATAAGAACTTGCAAGATTCTTTAACTAATGCCCAGAGCTCCCAGCCAATTACGTACGGTACCTGTCACTTAGTCTTTTTGGAAAGATACGTCAGTTTACACTGGTAAATACAATTAACCGACTCTTTTGAAAGTATTTATGAAAATTGATTTATATGCACAAGGCACAATTGTTTTTATAACTTGGGACAATTATAGTAATAACAATCTTGTATCAGATTTACATGGTTGTCCAACATTTAGGGCCGGTATAAAAGCCAAACAAGATTAATCGACACACCACAAATATAAACTCACGGCGGGTCATCCCAGCAAATGAGTACATCTTTTACATACGCACTAACAGGTGTATGCCTATACCCAAGCTTAAGTCGTGGCCATTTACGCTTTTTAAATGAGCCAAGGATATCCAGGACACGGTCGTTAACCCCCAATGTTATTTGTTATCAAGCAACACTGATTAAAGCAGGACTATGCAATTTAACCATATTCGATTAAAAGGTTTCTACACCCGACCAAGCTTTAATATTTCACCGTATCCCAAGCCCGTATAAGGGAAAATAAGTTAAAAGTATTTACCTGAGCTTAAAATGCAAATTATTGTATACTCAACCGTACAATCTATTCAAACAATTGCAAGTATCTTTACTGGGGCTCCTAATCTGGAACGAGGTTATTTTAACCTATTAGATTCCTAACGGGTCTTATTTAAGTTACAAACTTAGACTGGTTAGTTTTAAGAAAGGTTTACAGCACGAAACACTAGATTAAGCGGTGACCGGATCAGAATGTGATTTAGACCCGACAAGTATGGAGACTTGTATAAAATGGGTAAACTAAATACATTCTGGATTTTGAAATAAAAATGATAAGGTTTGATCCGTTTCGGCTAATTTATGCAAACTAGTTACATAAACCGTACCGAACATGTATATGCATAACAGGTAGCCGGATGAGTCATATACAAGTTCCATAAGTTATTATGCTTTAAATATGTTATGATATCAGTAGGATATCAACAATTATGCCCAAAAAGAATTTTAAAACCAATTTGAGTCCCGTAAGGGTATTTTGGTCATTTTAAGATTTATAAAAGAGGTTTAATAATAAACTGAGGTTCTGGTCTAAAACATTCTGTAAAAGCATTTATTTTATGATGTTAAATCAGTAAGATATCATACATATGTGTGGTCTACCATTTATGGTCAAACTATGCACCGTAAGGGCATTTTGGTCATTTCACATATGTTTTTAAGGACAAATTTGGAAGTCTGAGTTCATGACTTATACCTACTGTAAAAGTATTAAAATTTATTTATAAATTCAGTACGTAACAAGTCTTGGGTGCCAAATATAGTTTTAAACCATACTATGCACCTAATTAGCGTAAAAATCGACAATTGACGATATATGCGATGTTTATGAACTTCTGAGATTTTTATCAGCTTTGAATGTTTAAAATATTTTATTTTTTATATAACATCATAGGAAAAAGTTTGGTGTGTTAATGATATGTAAATCTCATTTTATTAACAAAAGGGCATTATCGTCATTTATCGTATTATACAAGAACTCAATGATATGGTCAGTTTATAGTCTGACCCAATATTCCAAAATATCATTAAAATAATATCATAACAGTGTTTAATGAGTTTGGTGTCAAAATTTGGGTTTAAATATGTTTTATGCACAAAAGCGTAATTTAATTAATAAAAAGTTAAGTTTTACGATATCGTGCATAACTTTAGTTTGAGACCAGAAAGTGACGTCAAATTAATTTGACATGCTTATATATCAGTAACAAAGCTATTTGTATACTCATATATCCAAAAATCTCGTTTTTACATTATAAGGGCATAATAGTCACATTTAAGCAAATAACGGAAACATGCAAATGAACTCAGATTACTAAGGGACCATGTAGTATAACCTTAGAGGGTTATACTAACATATAATATGGTCACAAAGGAACCTTAAGGAATAAAGATACTAAGCTAATTCGGGTCAGAACTGAAAGTTAAAGCAAAAGTCAACCTTTGCGACTTTCGGTTGCGAACTGAGCCTAAACTCAGAATTGTCGGGTTGTACATGTCTAAACATGTTCTTATAATATTTACCAAGTTATTAAAGTGATAAAACGTATTTTATAACTTCTACATTATCAGTTAAGAATTCTTTTATTAAAACTGACTCGTTTGACTTTTCTGTTCATTACTTTGACCCGACAATTGACTAAGTAAACGTGATAATTAGGAGATGCCCTTTTGAGGGACTAACACCTACATAATTACCAACACATAGCCATATTCGTTTAGAATTATGGCTGGACCGTTTAAGAATAAATTAAAAGTCAAAGTAGAATTACGCTATCTTTGACTTTCGGTCCTTAGACATGCAAAAAATGAACTATAGGAGCCAAGAACACCTACAATGGTCCTTAGCACGAAAGTTTGAACTTAGAGAGCTTCCTTTAAGACTAGGATGCTCCAGAAACAAAGCTTGAGAGAGATGTTTGAGAAAATTGAATGTGCAAGTTCTGAATTGTGAATTGAAGCACCTATTTATAGAAAAACAAGATTGTTTGAGATGAATCCAAGTGTCCCCAGGTGTTATTTGATGCATACAAGTGTCTTAGTGGTTTCCCAAAACCGTATGCACACTGCTGGTTTCATTCAGAGTTGCAGAAGATCATGAAAGATTGCGGGTTTGCATGCTGGCAGCTGCCAGTTTTGGCTGGAAATGGGTTCCTGTCGCGCCACGCACCAGACCAGGAAGATCCTGGCGCGCTACACGAGGCAATGAGTTCCAAAAGTTGTTTGCTTAATTACAAGTTCAGTCCCTGTACTTTCTAAACTCATATATCTTTCATTTTCAGCACTAGGGGCCAATATAATCAGGTTTCACATGATCTTGGGAATAAAACCAAGTATTATTGGGTTCCGGATTTATTCAAATGGTCTCTTGGGAGAAGAATTATCATATTGACACTTTCAACCCTTCTTTCTTGGAAATTGCAATTAAATCATATATTTGTACCGAAACTTCATGAAATCATTATCCGATGTTCATGAGAGTATAATATGATATTACAAAGCCTCGGGATCGTTAAAAGGTCACTCAGAGGTAAGAATTAACATGTTGACACTTTTAACCCCTGTGTTTTGTAAACTTTTGATTTTAAGCACAAACGGATTCTTGCGTTCGACAATTTATTCAATAAAGAATATGAACATCATGTGAGGTCAATTAGAGGCACAAGTTTGGCATGTTGACACATTTGGTCCTTCCACATACATCTTTTCACTGTTTGTCAACTTTAGTCCCTCAAAGTTATCTTTTTGCATGATCAGGGCTTATGACACATGTCATTACTATATTGGACATGATTTTGCGAGGTGTTACATCCTCACCCCCTTAAAAGAAATCTCTACCTTGAGATTTACTGAAACAAATGAGGGTATTTCTGTCGCATTGTGGATTCAACTTCCCACGTATATTCTGGGCCTCTACGGGCATCCCATTTTACTTTTACAATTGGCACATTCTTTCTTCGAAGCTTTTTAACCTGTCGATCCTCGATTGACAAAGGCTTTTCAACAAACTTTAAGCTTTCGTCAATCTGCACGTCCTTATGAGACATTGCTAGCAATGCATCGGCTAAACACTTCTTTAAGTTGCAGATGTGGAATACATTGTGAATTCCACTAAGCTCTTCAGGTAGATTCAGTTTATATGCCACGCTCCCGACACATTCGATGATTTCGAATGGTCTGATATATCTTGGGCTCAGCTTGCCCCTTTTTCCAAATCTCATTCCTCCTTTCCAAGGCGACACTTTAAGTAATACTTTATCACCTACCTCGAATTTTAGAGGTTTGCGCCTTTTATCTGCGTAGCTCTTCTGCCTATCCCTGGCAGCTTTTAGACGATCACGGATCTGAACAATCTTATCCGTCGTCTCGAGGACTATCTCAGGTCCTGATAGTTGGGTTTCTCCAACTTCCGCCCAACAAACTGGTGTTCTGCACTTCCTTCCCTATAAGGCCTCGAAAGGCGCGGCTTGGATGCTCGAATGATAACTGTTGTTGTATGAAAATTCAATTAAAGGAAGATGGTCATCCCAACTTCCACCCAAGTCAATAACACAAGCCCAGAGCATGTCTTCTAATGTTTGAATCGTACACTCACTTTGCCCATCCGTCTGAGGATGATAAGCAGTACTGAAATTCAAACGAGTGCCTAGAAATTGCTGAAAGGTTTTCCAAAAATGAGATGTGTATCTAGTATCCCTATCAGAGATAATAGATACTGGCACTCCGTGGTGAGATCCAATCTCATCCACATACAACTGGGCTAGTTTATCGGAGCTATGCGTGTCCTTGATGGGTATGAAATGAGCTGACTTTGTCAGTCTGTCAACTATAACCCATATTGTATCATTCCCATGTTTCGTCTTTGGTAACTTAGTAATGAAATCCATAGTTACCAATTCCCACTTCCAAGTGGGAAGTTCAGGCTGCTGCAGTAAACCTGACGGCTTTTGATGCTCGGCTTTAACCTGTGCGCACGTCAGACATTTAGCCACATACGTGGCTATGGATTTCTTCAAACCCATCCACCAATAATTTGCCTTTAGATCTTGGTACATTTTATCACTGCCCGGATGTACCGAATATTTAGAATTATGAGCTTCTCGGAGGATTTCATCTCTAAGATCTCCATGAATTGGAACCCAGATTCTACCATTCAATCTAAGGATTCCATCATTCCCAGGTGATAACTGATCAACAGTTGCACCTAATCTTTCTGCTGGAAAATTCTCCTCCATTAAAGCTTCTTTTTTGCTGATAGTAACTTCTCGTTTAAACTGTTCTTTAATTCAATGCTTTTAGCATTGATCCTGATAGGTTTGACCCTTTCTGTCCTGCTTAGTGTGTCAGCGACCACATTCGCCTTGCCCGGGTGATAGCGAATCACACAATCATAATCGTTCAATGTTTCCATCCAACGACGTTGCCTCATATTGAGATCTTTCTGGTTAAACAAATGTTGGAGGCTCTTGTGATCTGAGTAGATTACACACTTGGTTCCATACAGGTAGTGCCTCCAAAGCTTTAGTGCAAATACAATGACACCCAATTCCAAGTCATGGGTGGTGTAGTTCTTTTCGTGCACTATCAGTTGACGTGACGCATACGCAATCACCTTGCCTTTTTGCATAAGCACACAACCCATACCAGTGTGCGATGCGTCGCAATAGACAACGAACTCTTCTATCCCTTCAAGCAATGTCAACACAGGAGCATTGCTTAATTTCTGCTTAAGAATCTTGAAAGATTCTTGTTGTTTGGGACCCCAATCAAACTTTGCATTCTTGCGAGTTAACAACGTTAAAGGTGCAGCAATTCTTGAATTTTTTTTGATAAAACGCCTGTAGTAACCTGCCAAACCTAAGAAGCTGCGAATTTCAGTGGGCGTCTTAGGTGCTTGCCAATTCATAATTGTTAGGGATAGAATTTCACAGCTTATGGATCACGGATCCTCAAATGCAGCTTGGATCACGGATCCTCAGTTCAGTTTGAATTAAGGATCCTCAGAAGATGTTGTAGGACTAAGGATCCAGGATCCTCATTATTATGCTAACGTTAACAATTGTTTCCATCATTTTTGAACTTGTTTTGCAGGTGTATTCGAATAGGACTTGGTCCAACCGAGATTCTAGGGGAATATGCTTTGTGATTCTGCACGTGCATGAGCTCTTCGACTGTTATGGTGATTGTGGGGGACTTGCATCTTTTGTGGATAGTTAGTTAGGCTAGATATTTCTATTTTTAATGGGGATACAAGCTTGATTTAGACATTATTATTAGCAAAACAGCTACACTACACTCGAGATCTCAAGAACTCTCTGTGATTACACACTTTTGCACACTAGTGATCCTTGTACCAAGTTTGTTATCATCCCGATTTGTAAACATTGTTTGTTTAATATAGTTGGTGATCGGTAGTTTCTATCACCCAAGGTTTCTTGTGTCGGAGATCATTTATTGATCAAGGGCTTTTTCCTTGTACAGTGTTCACCATTCATTTCATTCATTCATTGTTTATACATTTGTCCAATTAACTAAGCATCATACCTCACAAAATCAGATTTGGTTGCATTATCCTTGTGTGATTTTTGACCAAAACAGTTTGGCACCCACCGTGGGGTAATCGGTGCTTCACTCTTGAGAAATTTTGTTCATTTCATTCATTTCTGTTCATTACCTTCAACTACATGGCTTCTCACGCGAAGAACACTGCAAGCTCCATGCCGGCGATCACCTCTTCACAGGGCATTCCACCTTTGCCTCCTGTTCCTTCTGGATCCCAGAAGAATGCTGAGAATGCTGCGAAGAAGCCAACCCCCGTTTTCTCAAAAGCAACTACTGCTGTTTCTTCTAGTCCTACTAACAATGATCTTTATTCTTTGATTTTGCAGATAAAGGATTACATGCAACAACATGACAAGAAATTGAAGAGATCAGTGGAGGATCACTCTCCATTGCTGCCTAGATAACTGGATTTTGGCACTCCGGCAACAACTGCCCAGCACTCTATAGCATCAGGTGTCCAGTACCAGGGTGGATCATTGAGTATACGTTATGGATCATCGGCAATGACACAAACTCAAGGATCCTACTTCCAGCCTTCAGGATCATCTCTTCAGCCTCAAGGATCCTCCTTCCAAGATCAAGGATCCTTCCCTAGTTCAAGACGATACATGGGGACGAAGACAGTTCAAGGATCCTCATCTCAGGTTCAGGGAACCTCATCTCAAGCTCACGGATCCATGGATTATACTCCAAGACCCCCAGTTTCGGTGTATCAAGGATCCAATATCTTTCAGGATCAAGGATCCTTAAGGAGTGTACAACCCAGAAGTTCAGAGATTCACTTAGGAGACTTCATACCTATGCAAACTATTGCTTCATCTGGTCCCTCAATCATACCAGAATCACACCAATATGGATTCACATCAGGAATCCCAACTTTGAATCCATCAGGAGGTAACACTTTGAATAATTCTTATAATGCTAACCATGGCTTTGTGCAGGATACCCGAATCAACCATGCTATGGCTAGGGAATTGCAAAAACTCAAGGATATGATTGTGACAACCCTCACCAAACCAGGTATCCGTACGAATTAATTAATATTTAATTAATGCTTGATTGCTGTGCTTGCTTACAGTTGTGATTAAACTGCTACTTGAATTCTGATACATGCACATACATGCATCATACTTTATTGCTGTCACTCCATTATTTACACAGAACTATAGTGACAAACTTGATGCACGAAAGCACAGTTAGCACAATAAACGGATAACCCAATAAACATGCTGACATTGCCAGCACTAGACAGATATTATCTCTGAGGCCAGTATGAGCCGGGAATAGTTTACTACACTAGTAGGGAGTGTAGGGAGGTGAGGATTGTAAAACTGCATCACTAGGTGATAGTTATAGTGACCGGATGTGCCTAAAACATGCTTTAATTACAAAATTCTGCACTTTATGCAAAAATTCAGCATTTAAGTTAACTAGTAAAGTGCAAAAACATGGGAAAATAATACTAGACACTTTTCAAAGTGTCGGGAATTCATTGTGTCACTAAAACAAATATTAACGACACTTTAAATGCTTATTTAGCACTTTAATGGATCAATATCCAACCGAACAACCGGACTTTACCCGGAACATGAAAATATTGTAAATGACATTGTTTTTCCTTTTCTGAGCTAGTTAGGGTCCCCGAATACCCTAACACCTTTTATAATTCATAACACACATAATACACTAATTAACACCTTTAGTACTTAACTAGTTACTAACTATCTAGTTCAAACCAAACCATAACCCCCCCCCCCCCTTCAACCGATCGGTTCCCCTAGGGAACACACACCACCCAATTTTGATTATTTTAATCATACATGTCCTATATCTAGATGACATATTATCTCATGGTTAATCAAGTAGAATGGTCTATAAGTAATACCATAAGATCACCATCTCATTTGCACCAACACTTAGCAAAAACTACTCTCTCTCCCTCTCCTCTTGAAGCTCGGCCGAGACCATCCCCATAGCCACCACCATCATTCGAGTTCGATCTTGTTATTTCACATACACACAAAGGTGAAAGGTCACGCACAAGGAGGCTCGGTGCTTACGGAATCTCAAGGACCTCACTACGTTGCTTTTATCCACCTAGTTTTCGCTTTGATTCTTCCCTAGCCTTGAGCTAGTTGTAAGTGCTTCTAAACATCTTCTTGTTCATGTTTAAAGTGGTCAATAAGGGATTTAACGGATAAAAATCAAGAACACTAAAGATCAAAATATAAAGTCTTGTAAGAAAGATGAACATGGTGGTTAAAGAGTAAATAATGGTGTAAAACTTGTGAATCTTGTTTAGTTATGGTTATTTTATGTTGTTGGTTGCTAGTAGTGGAACGGATCGTCATCTAACCACGCTAGATCATGTTCATGGAACATGAACTAGCAATATGCTAAGTGTAGAAGATACAAGATGACAAACCTTTCCATACATAAACATGAACTTGTGTAAAGTTGATGTTTCTTGTAAAATAGAGTTTTAAACTAGTAGATCTAAAGATCTACAAGTGGTATTTTCGAAGAACCAAGTAAAATATACAAGTCTTATTTTAAAGCCGGATCTTTCATAAACTAAAAGTGTTTTTGTGAACAAACAAGTGTGTAAAAACTTGTGTAACAAAAGGGTTTAACAGAGAAATATTTCCGTAATTTTTTACTAGAAGTTGTGAGGTTACATCTTCTTTAAAAATAAAGTTTTTCAGGAAACCGATTCATTTTTAAAGATAGAAAGATCTACTAAAAATGTTGGAAAGTTACTACATACTTTTACGCAACTTACAAGTTCATGTGTTTGCGATTTATGCTTATTTTGACTAGTTTGACGATTGAACATTGAATATTGATGATTGGAAAATTGTTGGTTGAATTTTCAAAAGAAAATGATACGCTAGTAAGCGTGGCCACCTCCAGTTACAGAGGAAACTCTAGCGAAATTTTTCTAGAAAATAACACTTAGAATATTTTTGGTGACAAGTGTTTATAAATATATTTTTGACTTGTTTTCCAAACAAACTTCGCCATGATTTTTATTACAAAATTACCAAGTGTCGGAGGTGGATTTTCGTAAATGAAACTTGTTAAATATATATTGAGAATATATATTTCATAGTAAAACGCTTGTGTGATATTATGATTATTTTGTGAAGTATATATTATTTTTAGAGTAAAAATAATATAACCTGGAAAATATCATGAAGTAACGACTCCAAAATAATACCAACGCCTTCACAAATAAATGTCTAAGTTACAGTGGTATTATTATTACCATCCAAACTTTAAATGTAACTTATGTATTTTTGGAAAAATACTCTTAAATGCGTATTTTGATAAAAGTGTTATTTTGGAAATTGTAAGGTATAAAATATAATATTTTTGAGAAAAATATGTATATTTTGGATATAGAATATTGTAGATAAAAGAATAAAAAAATATATTTTATTAAGTGAGACTTAATAATATATTTTTGGAATTACAAAAACGCACATGTATTAAAACCCCCATCCTTGGGAAGGAATATAACTATAGATAATTACGAAGTGTAAATACGAAATAGTTGCCTAACTATTTCCCAAAAACGTTAAACCTTAAGCCAAGGCACGGCCGTCCGTCTAATAGAAGTTAGTACGTGTAGGTCGTCACGCAGCAGGTTGATTTGGGGATTTACTATTTCGAGACGCACTTTAGTGAGTTCATGTCCCCCTTTTCTCTTAACTGTTTTTAGTTTTTATACTTCGGGGGTGAAATACATGTTACTATGATTACGAATACTTTTTACATGGTATGGTTAGCGTAAGGAGGGTTACTACTTAGATCATGTGAGTTGGTAGGCGGGAACTGGAGGCCATTAATCCTTATTGTAGGACCGAGGGTCTTTAGCGGTAGATCTATCTGGGTGTAGCGAGCCCAGCCCCAGGCCCAACAGAACGAACCTCGGGGTGACTTGGTACCCGACGCAAAAATATGCTAGGTTTGAGTCTTCCTACTGCACGTCACACATATCAATGGCCTTGCAAACCATTGGTGATCTCTTTATTTCCTTATTTGCTACATACCAGGGATTTTCATATTACAAAGGTTTTACATACTCACTATACATGAACTCGCTCAACATTTTTGTTGATTTTTCCAACTTACATGTATTTCAGGGAATTAGGGATCTGGCGAGGTATGTTATGTTTTCAAGCTGCGTAAGAAGTGCGATGTCATCCAAGTTTGGGAGTTGTGGCTTTTACCTGGACGAGTCACAAGTCTTGAGCTGTGTTTGTTTCATGTCTGTGGTTGTGTCTTTTGAACAATGTTTTTAGTTTGTTATGTTGCATTTTCGTTGCATGTGTCGACATTTGAAAACAATGTTGTCACACCCCCAAAATCCACACGCGGAGTATTACCGCTTGGAGGCGTGACTGACCAGGATCAAACCACTAATCATATTGAACAAGCAAGTAATCAATTGTAAAAATCCAACCAACACAGTTAGTGTCCAAAACAAACATAGTTTAAGTTATGAGCGGAAGCATAATGTTTAAAACCAAAACATAAGTTCAAATATCCAAAGGTTTAACATGGCACACAGCTGTCCATGTCCCACAACGACACTCCCCATGCAAGCTCCAGCTAAGTACCTATTGACCTGCAAAGCGTGTAGTAACGAGTCAACAATAATGTTGAGCGAGTTCACAGTTGGGTGTTCGTTTTAAGTTGTTCCAAAAACAGTTCCTTTAACTGGCATCCCTGCCGTGGGGGTTACCCCATAGTTGAAAAATGTGATTTGCTTAACCCATTAACTCTGGCAATCCAGCCGTGGGGGCTACCCAATGATAGTTATCTGGCATTTCGGCCGTGGGGGCTACCCCATGATATACACTAGACTCATTACCATATCGACTGCTGACTGTAGTCATGTTTAAGTGCCCTGAACTGTCAATGTCTATCATCATTGACGTGCCCAGATCCATTAGTTCACGCCCATCCTCTGCGGCACGGTGTGAGGCTTGTCAGACCTAAATAGCGCTATCTAACTAATGACCCGCTCGCCATTGGCCCGGCGATTAAGTCGATATAAAAAGGAGGGACTTCGTGATAGAGTTTTGGTCTAGTAAAAGTTATATGTCCGTGGGGACGAGGAATTACATTCCTGAACCATTACTGTCCTACCCAAGAAAGGACAAGGAATCCATGTTCCTTAACCCCATTCCCAACCCCTGGGAATCCCATGCTTTGTAGAGTGTGAACTCACCTTGGTTTGCTCGGCAGATACACAGAAAAGTCAAGTCTAGATGCTAGTGGTCAACCACGTCCTAACATGGTTATCATACATGTCAGGTTTAGGTTCAAGTAAAGCACGTATGATTACACATAGTCTAACAGGTTATTAACACGCATTGATCATGGCAAACACGTATAACACATTAGCAGTCAACTTCATAACATACTAATCACTTGTACGATTTAATAGATTGGGCTCGCACAAGTCAATAAGCCTTGTGCGATTCACCCGGTGAAGCCCAACAATACCCGGCCCAAAAACCCAAAAAGCCCAAATACATCGGTGTACATATACACGGCCCAACATATAATTAAATAGTCCCTCTTGTGCGATTCATACATCTTGTGCGACCAGTCTTGTTACCCAGCCCAATATATAAACATACGGCCCAATTAACAAACAGACAAACAATTCTTGTGCGACTCAATGATCCTTGTGCGACTGGGGACCGCTTGTGCGATCAGGTCCTCTTGTGCGACCAGATCAGCTTGTGCGACTGGTCTTCTTGTGCGAATGGACCTCTTGTGCGACCAAGAGGTCTTGTGCGAGTGGTTTAATCATCCGGATATTATGGCAATCAGTTACATACTTTTATCTTGCAATTAATTACAAGGTTTCCATTATTTAATCAATCAACCAATTAACAGTTTCATACTTAACCAATATTCGATCAATCAAGAGTTTTTAACATCCATTCTCATGAACCCTAACATAATCAAAAATCATGAATAACAATTTATCAACACATAAACATATTAACATGGGTCTCGATCACTAACATACATTCGATTATGACAACACAGTAATTCATTCAACTCGTAATACATCACAGCCGATTACATACTTTCTATCCTAATCATGATGCAAACAATCCAAGAACATGACATGCTAGTCGATTAACATCACCATACTTATCCGATTGGCTAGAACATCATCATATGATTAACAATCCGAAACATATAACATAACAGCCAATTTACCAAGCATCATCAAATACAATCCGATTAATGTGACAAATCCTATTAGTGTGAATCATTATCAAATACATGCCTATGGGCCGATTTTAAGAACACTAAGATTCAATAGTTTATATCATGTTCAATCATCTATCAAAACATAAATCAAGGTAACACACTAACCGGTTGAGAGAAGGATGGATTAGATGATTGATCCGAACAAGAAAAGATCTTCGATGGAGAGGATGCTTGGCTGCCGTCGAGTTCGTGAGGGAGAGAGAGAGCACTAGGGTTTGAGTGGTGTTGTGTGATTTGCAACAAATGAGAAACAACTCCCTAATGGTGGGTGTGTGTACGTATAAGAGGAGTGGGCCGACCCTTACTTGGGCTGCCCTTGATCCGAAGACAAGTTGTGGCCCGAATGGGTTTGTGCGATCGAGTGAGTGTTGTGCGTTTGGGCCGTTTATATACATACATACTTTACACAAAGCACGTATTAACATAACATTCACATAATCATTCACTTTCATAAAATCACATATCGTACACATACGTTACTTCAAAGTACAAAGATAGGTTCGGAAATACGAGTTGTCACATTATCCCCAGGTTGAAAGAAATTTCGTCCCGAAATTTTGTACGTACTCACTGAGGAAGCTAGTTAAGTTGCATGGTTTTCCTGGTTTTCCTAGGGTGTCACATCCTCCCCCCGTTGATCTGCAATTTCGTCCCGAAATTCCGTAGCTTCAGCCTCAGTAGTGGTTGTACCGTTTGCGAATAGTTGGGGATACTTTTGTTTCATCCGATCTTCGCGTTCCCAGGTGAACTCTGGGCCGCGACGTGAGTTCCAACGAACTCGATCGAGAGGTATTCTAGTACGCTTGAGGACCTTAACATCCCAGTCCGTGATTTCAACTGGTTCCTCGACGAATCGTAACTGCTCGTCGATAGTGAGCTCCTTCAAAGGAACTATGTGGGTCTCATCTGACAGACACTTCTTCAGATTTGACACGTGGAAAACGTTGTGAACGGCACTGAGTTCTGCTGGTAAGTTCAGTTTGTAGGCCACCTTGCCTATTTTCTCAATGACTTCGAAGGGTCTGACGTATCGTGGGTTAAGTTTGCCTCGTTTACCAAAACGAACCACACCCTTCCAGGGTGAAACTTTGAGTAGCACTCGTTCCCCAACCTGGAGTTCGAGTGGTTTCCTACCCTTATCGGCGTAGACTTTCTGACGGTCACGAGCTGCCGCCATTCGTTGTCGTATCTGAGCAATTCGCTCTGTTGTGTCTACCACAAGTTCTGGACCAGTAATCTGACTATCCCCCACCTCTGCCCAACAAAGAGGTGACCGGCATTTACGCCCGTACAATGCCTCAAACGGAGCAGCTTTAATGCTGGTGTGGTAGCTGTTATTGTATGAAAATTCCACAAGTGGCAGATGCTTTTCCCAGCCGTTGCCAAAGTCAATTACACATGCCCTAAGCATGTCTTCGAGGGTCTGGATGGTGCGTTCAGACTGCCCATCCGTTTGCGGGTGACAAGTTGTGCTCATATCTAAACGTGAGCCAAAGGACTTGTGCATTGCTTGCCACAGTTCTGATGTAAAACGTGCATCTCGATCCGAGATAATAGAGGTGGGCACTCCGTGCCTCGAGACAACTTCCTTAAGATATATGTCTGCTAGTGTGGAGAACTTATCCGTTTCCTTGATAGCCAAGACATGAGCAGACTTTGTGAGTCGATCCATGATCACCCAAATGGTATCGTTACCCCGTTGAGATCTAGGTAGGCCAGTAACAAAATCCATGGAAATTTGCTCCCATTTCCATTGTGGTATTTCTGGTTGTTGGAGTAGGCCTGAAGGTTTCTGATATTCTGACATGACTCTCGCACAAGTCAAGCACTTGCTAACGTAAGTTGCTATGTGGGCCTTCATGCTAGGCCACCAATACGTAGTTTTGATATCGTGGTACATTTTATCCAAACCAGGATGTACTGAGTAGCGAGACTTGTGTGCCTCATCCATCACAAGCTCTCGTAGGTTGCCATAAAGTGGGACCCAGATGCGTCCTGTTACGTAGTAAGCACCGTCTTCCTTCTGTTCTAAGCGTTGCCTTGAGCCGCGCAGGGCTTCAGCCCTGACGTTTTTTGGTTTTAATGCTTCTACCTGAGCATCTCGTATCTGAGAAGGAAGACTAGACTATATAGTGAGTTGTAAAGCTCCTACGCGCTTGGGCGCAGTGTCCTTTCGACTGAGGGCGTCAGCCACAACATTGGCCTTGCCTGGGTGGTACCTGATCGAGCATTCGTAGTCATTCAGCAGTTCGACCCATCGTCGTTGTCGCATATTCAGTTCCTTCTATTTTAAGATATGTTCGAGGCTCCTGTGGTCGGTGTAGATGGCGCACTTGGTACCGTACAGGTAATGTCGCCATATCTTAAGTGCAAAAACAACAGCTCCCAGCTCTAAGTCGTGTGTGGTGTAGTTTCTTTCATGAACTTTGAGTTGGCGTGAAGCGTAGGCTATAACCTTATCCCGTTGCATCAGTACACAACCAAGACCCTGAATTGATGCGTCGCAGTAAACCACAAAGTCGTCTGTGCCCTCTGGAAATGAAAGGATAGGTGCACTGCAAAGTCTATCCTTTAAGTGCTGAAACGCTAGCTCTTGTGCATTACCCCATCGATAAATAACGCCTTTCTGCGTTAGTGAGGTGAGAGGTTGTGCAATCTTGGAGAAATCCTTAATGAACCTCCTGTAGTAACCTGCCAAACCCAAGAATTGGCGAATTTCCGTTGGTGTGCGAGGTGCAGGCCAGTTCTTAATCGAGTCTACCTTGGATGGATCAACGTGAATCCCATCCTTGTTCACCACATGGCCTAAGAAATGGACTTCACGAAGCCAGAAGTCGCATTTTGAAAACTTGGCGTAAAGCTGTTCTGCTCGAAGGAGTTCCAAAATGAGTCGTAAATGTTGCTCGTGCTCCTCCTGACTCTTAGAATAGATCAGGATGTCGTCGATGAATACAATAACGAACTTGTCTAGGTACGGCTTGCACACTCGATTTATCAAGTCCATGAAGACCGCAGGTGCGTTTGTCAGCCCAAAAGGCATGACCAAAAACTCATAATGTCCATAACGGGTTCTAAAGGCTGTTTTAGAGACGTCCTCTTCTCGGACTCTCAGCTGGTGATATCCTGAACTCAAATCAATCTTTGAATAGTAGCTCGACACTTGCAACTGGTCAAACAAGTCGTCAATGCGTGGAATAGGATAGCGATTCTTCACGGTCACCTTGTTGAGTTCACGGTAGTCGATACACATACGGAAGGTACCGTCCTTCTTCTTCACAAATAGCACTGGAGCTCCCCAGGGCGAAGAGCTAGGACGAATAAAACCCTTATCCAAGAGTTCTTGTAGTTGCGTAGAGAGTTCCTTCAACTCTGATGGAGCCAAACGATACGGTGCACGAGCTATGGGCGCTGCTCCAGGAGCTAGCTCGATTTGGAACTCGACCTGGCGATGAGGCGGAAGGCCGGGTAGTTCCTCAGGAAATACCTCAGGATAGTCGTGTACGATCGGAAAATCTTCTATCTTCTTCTCTTTCTTCGAGGTGTCAGTAACGAGAGCCAGAATAGCAGTGTGCCCCTTTCTCAAGCACTTCTGAGCCTTAAGGAAAGAGATGATGCTTACAACAGCACCACTCTTGTCGCCACGAATCATGAGTGGTTCATCGCCTGGGCGAGGAATACGGACAATCTTTTCGTTGCAAAGAATCTCTACTTGGTGTTGGGATAACCAGTCCATCCCAATGACAACATCAAAACTACCCAGAGTGATAGGAAGAAGGTCGATTGAGAAAGTGTGATCAGCAAGAACAATATTACAACCCTTGACTACGTGTGTGACCTCTAAACTTTTACCATTAGCTAACTCTACAGCGTGCTTGGGGTTCAAAGGTGTTGGGGTACGCTTAAGCAGTTGACTAACTTTTAGGGACAAATAACTAGTATCAGCACCCGAATCAAATAAGACAGTAACGTAAAAGTCGTCGAGAAGGAACTTACCCGTCACAACATTGGGATCATTCCTCGCTTCTTCCTGGCCAATAACGAACACATGTCCCCTTGCACCATTGCCATTGTTACCCCCGTTGTTCCCATTCCCCTGATTGTGGTTGTTATTGTTGTTCTGGTTCCTGTTCAGTTGGGGACAATCTCTCTTGAAGTGGCCTTCAGCTCCACACTGGAAGCACCCTTTGTTGTTACCTTGCTGCTGCTGCTGGCGTTGATTCTGTTGAGCTTGTTGTTGCTGATGATTCTGGTTTGCGGGGTATAAACTTCTACAATCCTTTGCTGCGTGGCCTGGCTTGTTGCACCGATGACAGTTACCCCTGGTGCATGGCCCGCTGTGATGTAGGTTACAGCGATTGCATTTAGGGTGATTTCCCTTGTACACACCATGACTTTGGCTACCAGACGATTGCTGACTAGGACTCTTATAGTCGTCAGTCCTTCTCTACTGAGACTGAGATTGCACAGAAGTTGAACCTTTTCTTGAAGCTCCATCCCATTTTCTCTTGTTGTCACTAGGAGCATCCGAAGTAGCTGTAGCACTTATACGCTTTGGTAACCTGTTCTGCTCCACCACCTAATCTCTGAGACGGTGAGCCAACTGAACATCCTGCTGGATGGTGGCGAGGTTTGCTGAGGTCACGTGACTTTGGATCTCTGGCACTAGGCCCTTAAGATAAAGTTCGATACGCTTAATTGGAGGGTCCACCATAGTAGGACACAGTAATGCAAGCTCATTCGACCTCTTCGTATACGCCTCAATTTCTGACCCCGTCATCTTGAGGTTGAAGAACTCGACTTCCAGCTTATGAATGTCGTCACGAATGCAGTATTCTTCCTTGATCATCTCTTTAAAATTGTTCCATGGGGTGGCGTTAGCAACAACCAACCCCAGCATTTGGACCTGAGCGTTCCACCATGTGAGTGCTAAACCCTCGAGAGTACCGGTAGCATACTTCACCCTGCGTGCCTCAGGGCATTCACACATTTCGAACACAGATTCTAGTTTCTCAAACCAGTGGAGGAGACCTACGGCTCCTTCAGTGCCGCTGAAAATAGTTGGTCGGCAGTCCATAAAGGTTTTGAAGGTGCACACAGGTGGCTGAGCATGCTGACCTGTTGTGGGTGTAAGAAAGGACAAAGTTTAACGCAAAGATAGGTTCACGAGAGTAGGACCTAAAGATCCTAGAATGAGTTTTAAACTGCAGCGTATACCTCCTGCTTGTGCGGCTGCAAGTGCCGCAGCAACCTGTTCGTTAATCAGAGCCGTCAACTGGGCTTGAGTCATGTTAATGCGTCCATAAATGATCGTCATATCAAGGGAAACATGAGTGGGAAGGGTTCGCGAAAGTGCGATGACAGAAGAGAGTAAGCACACATGTGTTCAAGCAACAGTAGCTATACTAACTAAGCATATCATGAGCAAAGTTCTACGATATCAAGCATGTAGGTAATAAAACATAAACCATATCACCTAGAATGTAGAGCCTTGCACGTGGAGTGAAGCGTCGTTGTGGATCGTAGAGCACTGTACAGGTTATAGTCTGGTTTTAACAAAAACGTTTTCCCTTATTAAAACCAAGTTCTCTATACCAATGGCTCTGATACCAATCTGTCACACCCCCCAAATCCACACGCGGAGTATTACCGCTTGGAGGCGTGACTGACCAGGATCAAACCACTAATCATATTGAACAAGCAAGTAATCAATTGTAAAAATCCAACTAACACAGTTAGTGTCCAAAACAAACATAGTTTAAGTTATGAGCGGAAGCATAATGTTTAAAACCAAAACATCAGTTCAAATATCCAAAGGTTTAACATGGCACACAGCTGTCCATGTCCCACAACGACACTCCCCATGCAAGCTCCAGCTAAGTACCTATTGACCTGCAAAGCATGTAGTAACGAGTCAACAATAATGTTGAGCGAGTTCACAGTTGGGTGTTCGTTTTAAGTTGTTCCAAAAACAGTTCCTTTAACTGGCATCCCTGCCGTGGGGGTTACCCCATAGTTGAAAAATGTGATTTGTTTAACCCATTAACTCTGGCAATATAGCCGTGGGGGCTACCCCATGATAGTTATCTGGCATTTCAGCCGTGGGGGCTACCCCATGATATACACTAGACTCGTTACCATATCGACTGCTGACTGTAGTCATGTTTAAGTGCCCTGAACTGTCAATGTCTATCATCATTGACGTGCCCAGATCCATTAGTTCACGCCCGTCCTCTGCGGCACGGTGTGAGGCTTGTCAGACCTAAATAGCGCTATCTAACTAATGACCCGCTCGCCATTGGCCCGGCGATTAAGTCGATATAAAAAGGAGGGACTTCGTGATAGAGTTTTGGTCTAGTAAAAGTTATCTGTCCGTGGGGACGAGGAATTACATTCCTGAACCATTACTGTCCTACCCAAGAAAGGACGAGGAATCCATGTTCCTTAACCCCATTCCCAACCCCTGGGAATCCCATGCTTTGTAGAGTGTGAACTCACCTTGGTTTGCTCGGCAGATACACAAAAAAGTCAAGTCTAGTTGCTAGTGGTCAACCACGTCCTAACATGGTTATCATACATGTCAGGTTTAGGTTCAAGTAAAGCACGTATGATTACACATAGTCTAACAGGTTATTAACATGCATTGATCATGGCAAACACGTATAACACATTAGCAGTCAACTTCATAACATACTAATCACTTGTACGATTTAATAGATTGGGCTCGCACAAGTCAATAAGCCTTGTGCGATTCACCCGGTGAAGCCCAACAATACCCGGCCCAAAAACCCAAAAAGCCCAAATACATCGGTGTACATATACATGGCCCAACATATAATTAAATAGTCCCTCTTGTGCGATTCATACATCTTGTACGACCCGTCTTGTTACCCAGCCCAATATATAAACAGACAAACAATTCTTGTGAGACTCAATGATCCTTGTGCGACTGGGGACCGCTTGTGCGATCAGGTCCTCTTGTGCGACCAGATCAACTTGTGCGACTGGTCATCTTGTGCGAATGGACCTCTTGTGCGACCAAGAGGCCTTGTGCGAGTGGTTTAATCATCCGGATATTATGGCAATCAGTTACATACTTTTATCTTGCAATCAATTACAAGGTTTCCATTATTTAATCAATCAACCAATTAACAGTTTTATAATTAACCAATATTCGATCAATCAAGAGTTTTTAACATCCATTCTCATGAACCCTAACATAATCAAAAATCATGAATAACAATTTATCAACACATAAACATATTAACATGGGTCTCGATCACTAACATACATTCGATTATGACAACACAGTAATTCATTCAACTCGTAATACATCACAGCCGATTACATACTTTCTATCCTAATCATGATGCAAACAATCCAAGAACATGACATGCTAGTCGATTAATATCACCATACTTATCCGATTGGCTAGAACATCATCATATGATTAACAATCCGAAACATATAACATAACAGCCAATTTAACAAGCATCATCAAATACAATCCGATTAATGTGACAAATCCTATTAGTGTGAATCATTATCAAATACATGCATATGGGCCAATTTTAAGAACACTAAGATTCAATAGTTTATATCATGTTCAATCATCTATCAAAACATAAATCAAGGTAACACACTAACCGGTTGAGAGAAGGATGGATTAGATGATTGATCCGAACAAGAAAAGATCTTCGATGGAGAGGATGCTTGGCTGCCGTCGAGTTCGTGAGGGAGAGAGAGAGCACTAGGGTTTGAGTGGTGTTGTGTGATTTGCAACAAATGAGAAACAACTCCCTAATGGTGGGTGTGTGTATGTATAAGAGGAGTGGGCCGACCCTTACTTGGGCTGCCCTTGATCCGAAGACAAGTTGTGGCCCGAATGGGTTTGTGCGATCGAGTGAGTGTTGTGCGTTTGGGCCGTTTATATACATACATACATTACACAAAGCACGTATTAACATAACATTCACATAATCATTCACTTTCATAAAATCACATATCGTACACATACGTTACTTCAAAGTACAAAGATAGGTTCGGAAATACGAGTTGTCACAAATGTTGTGGTATTTTGTTTTAAAAAACATGAAGAAATGGATGATCATCGTGGTTTTAAATTCATATAGCTTTGATGTGATTAAGCTATGGTGTTAAGAAGTCACACCAAATAAACCCACGCTTCCGCAAAGCCAGGGTGTGACAATGATATCCAGCGTCCCAGGAGTGGTTAAGCCCATTCCTGAGATTCCAGATGGGAGTCACAGGATATCTCGTTTTGCACCACCTATTTGTGATGCAGAGATACCAAAGAGGTTTCAAACACCAAACATGAAGCTGTATGATGGCTCAACTGATCCAGAAGAGCATGTAGCTCAATACAGGGAGAGAATGGATATCAATCCCATTCCTGAATGGTAGAAAGAAGCATGTCTATGCAAGGGTTTCGGATCCACACTGACAGGATCAGCTGTAAAATGGCTGCTAAGTCTTCCCCCTTACTCTATTACTTCATTTGCTAATCTAGTTAACTTGTTTAATAGCCAATTCTTATGCACTAGGAGATTTGAATGGTTAACTAGTGATCTATATAGGGTAACACAAGGTCAAAACGAATCACTTAGAGATTATATAACCAAATTCAGTAGAGAATCCTTAGAGATTCCTAATTTGGATATTGCTACAGCTGTAGAAGCTTTCAAAATGGGTTTACTTAAGGATTCACAATTCTATGATGATCTTGTCATGACCCCTTGCAGGAATCTTGATAAAGTACGAACCAGGCCCCTTTGATTCATCCGTTTAGAGGATGATAAAAGGATCCAGGAGAGACTGTCAGGATCCCCTAAGCAGGAAAAGCAAGGATCCTATTTCAGGAACAACAAATCCAAATCATACAACAAGTCTGATAATCAAAACGTGCATGCAGTGGAGCAAGAAGAGGATGATGAGGATTATCCTCCCATTTCTGAATATTGTTTTGATGTTGATAGTAATGAACTAATCCTTACGATGTAGAATCTAGGTGAAAAAGAAAGATGGCCTAGAAAAAGTGATAAGCCAGCTGCTACAAAAGATAAATCCAAATGGTGTGCCTATCATGAAGATTTCGGTCATCTTACTGATGAATGCATAGCACTCAGGAAAGAGATTGGTTACTTGTTAAGCAAAGGACATTTGAAGGAGCTATTTGGAAGAAAAAAGTCAAGGATCCAGGATCCTGAAAAAAATCCAGAAAGAGCTCCTGCTCCTCCAGCTAATGCCCAGATTATCAACTTTATCTCCGGTGGATCAGATATATGTGGCACTTCTTTTTCAGCAGCCAAGAGGCATGCTAAAGATACAAAGATGGAGAATGGGGATAGGCCCATTCGAACCTCAATCCTTACACAGGAGAAAGTTATATCCTTTGATGAGGATGATCGTGTGGATATTCAGGATCCTCATCATGATGGTCTTGTTATTACATTGTTTATTTCTAATCATTTTGTTTGCAGGATTCTAATAGATAGAGGAAGCTTAGTGAACATTATTCAACTTGATGTCCTCAAGAAGATGAACATCCCTGAATCAGAAATTATCCCAAGATCATCAGTTCTTGAGGGATTTAGTGGGGAAACCAAGAACATATTGGGGCACATTAAGCTTCCCATTTACATAGAGGGAGTTAATTCTTTTCAGAAATTTTGTGTCATAGATTGCTTATCTTGTTGCAATGTTATTCTTGGCAGGCCATGGATACATGACATGAAAGCAGTTCCATCTACGTACCAACAATGTGTGAAACTCCCTGCTCCATGGGGTGTGGTGAAGATAGAAAGTGACCAACAAGAAGCCAAAAGTTGTTATACTTCATCAATGAAGCCAGTCTCAAGACCTAGGGAGCAATAGCAATTAAAGTATCCTCCAAGAGATGTCCTGGAGGCAAGAGAACAAGATGTGAAAGATATCCTGATGGACCCTCAGGATCCTGAATCCAAAGTTTACATAGGATCCGGGATCCTTGACAATGTTGAACAGGATTTAGTATCCTTCCTAAAGAGGAGAAAAGCTACCTTTGCCTGGAAGCATGAGGACATGACAGGTATTTCTAAAGATATTATTACTAATAAACTTGGCATTGACAGGTCATTCAAACCCATACATCAAAAGAGGAGAAAGTTTGCACCTGAAAGGAATGCCATTATCCAGGAGGAGGTAGACAAGTTGCTCAGAGCAGGTATGATTAGAGAGGTTAAGTATCCAAGGTGGTTAGCCAAGGTGGTTGTTGTTCAAAAGAAAAAAGGAAAGTGGAGGGTATGTGTCGAATTCACTAATTTAAACAAGGCATGTCCCAAGGATCCTTTCCCATTACCCCACATTGACTCCATGGTGGATGCTACCGCGGGTCATGAGTTGTTGACTTTCATGGATGCTTCATCTGGATTTCAGAAAATTCAGATGGAACCATCTGATCAAGAGGATACAGCCTTTATGACCCTACTGGTATCTATTGTTATATTTCTATGCCATTTGGACTAAGAAATGCATGTGCTACCTACCAAAGGCTAGTCAATATGATGTTTAAAGAACAAATTGGACACACGATGGAAGTCTATATAGATGACATGGTGGTTAAGTCCAAGAGAGCTGAGGATCACCTTAGAGATTTGGAAGAAGCATTTTATATCCTTGATAAATTTAACATGAAATTGAATCCTTCCAAGTGCCACTTTGGTGTAAAAACTGGCAAGTTCTTAGGTTATATGTTGACAAAAAGAGGGATAGAGGCAAGTCCAAAGCAAATCAAGGTGATTGTGAACATCAAGTGTCCTGCCAATGCCAAGGATGTGCAAAGATTGACAGGAAGGATCGCAGCCTTGAACAGGTTCATCTCAAAGTCATCAGAGAAATGCAAGGAATTCTATGACATCCTGAGAAAGAAAAAGAAATTTGAATGGATTGAAAAGCATGAGAATGCTCTCAAGGCCCTTAAGGATTACCTATCCTCAGCTCCAGCCTTAATGAACCCAGAAAAAGGGGATATATTATCCTTATATTTGGCAGTTTCTTCTAAGGCAGTAAGTGCAGTCCTTGTTAAGGATCATGAGGGTACTCAACATCCTGTGTATTATGTAAGTAAAAGTTTACTTGATGTTGAAGGTATTCTCATTTATAAAAACTTTTCCTTGCTTTAATTATTGCATCTACTAAATTACGCCATTATTTTGAAACTCATGCTGTTATTGTTAAGATTAACTTTCCGATTAAGAATGTTCTCAGGAAACCTGAAATGTCAGGAAGGATGGCAAAATGGGCAGTAAAGCTTAGTGCTTATGATATCAGATATGAACCAAGAACTGCCATCAAATCCCAAGCCTTGGCTGACTTTGTGGCTGATTTCAGTAGTGATCTACAAAGGGAAGCTGAATTGGAAGTTCAACAGCTTGAAGAGACTAAGGATCCTTGGATACTCTTCACAGATGAGGCTTCAAATATCAAAGGAACTGGACTAGGAATACTACTAAAATCGCCATAGGGGGACATAATACCCCGCTCAATTGCTTGTGAGTTTCAAACTACTAATAACGAGGTTGAGTATGAAGCCTTAATAGCTGGTTTGCAAATCGCCGAGCACATGAGGATCAGGCATCTTTAGGTACATGTAGATTCATTGTTAATTATTAATCACTTTAATGGTTCTTATGTTGTTAAAGGTGAAAGGCTAATCAAATATCTAGAGATAGTCAAGAAATTGGTAGACTCGTTTGCTTCTTTTAGTTTGACACAGGTACCCAGGGAAGAAAATTCAGAAGTTGATGCTTTAGCCAACCTTGGATCATCATTGAAGATTCCAGAGGATATTAAAATTCCCATCATCTACATCTTGGCTCCTGCTGTTGAGGATCACGCAGCTATGGAGATAGTAGAGGATTCTTCAATCATACCTAGTGATGATGTACACTCAAATTCAGGATCCTGGATCCTTCCAATCATGAGATATATACAACATGGATAGATTCCTACATGAGAATATCCTAGAGCTTTCAAAGTCAAGGTATCTCAATTTACAATACTAAATAACATGTTATATAAACGATCTCTTGCAGGTCCATATCTAAGGTGCATCGAGGATCCTGAAATCCAAGAAGTTCTAAAGGATTTTCATGAAGCAGATTGTGGAAACCACACTGAGGGCAGAGCACTGTTCTCAAGGATCCTTAGAACAGGATACTATTGGCCTACTATGAAGAAGGATGCTGTGGATTATGCGAAGAAATGTGATGCTTGTCAGAGACATAGCAATATCCTTCATCAACCAGCGGAGCTCCTGCATCCTATATCCTCTTCTTGGCCATTCATGAGATGGGGAATGGATATAGACGGCAAACTTCCCAAAGCACCAGGAGGAAAAGTGTTCATGCTTGCTATGACTGATTACTTTTCCAAATGGATAGAAGCTGAAGCCTTTACTCAAGTCAGAGAAAAAGAAGTGATATCCTTTATTAAAAGAAACATTATTATTAGATTTGGCATTCCTTCTGAAATTGTTTGTGATAATGGATCCCAATTTATTGGGAATAGAACCACGAACTTTTGTGACAGCTGGGGGATTAAGATGATAACATCAACACCAGTCCACCCACAAGCTAATGGTCAAGC
Source organism: Helianthus tuberosus (assembly GCA_030545235.1). Classification (NCBI taxonomy): domain Eukaryota; kingdom Viridiplantae; phylum Streptophyta; class Magnoliopsida; order Asterales; family Asteraceae; genus Helianthus; species Helianthus tuberosus. Next base: position 43,350,742 of record CM060429.1, on the reverse strand, counting down.
AGAATCATCCAGCAAGATCATCATCAACAACTTGAAGAAGAAGCTTGGATCCAAAAAGGGAAAATGGGCAGAAGAGCTACCTTATGTGTTATGGGCTGATAGAACAACTCCCAAGAATGCTACTGGCCAGACTCCATTTTCTTTAGTGTTTGGAGCTGAATCTGTGATCCCTACAGAGATGGTAGTTCCTACTGCAAGAACAAGCATAAGTGATCCTGAAGAAAATGCTGAAAACTTGGTTCAAGATTTGGATATCGTAGAAGAACTCAGGGATTTGGCAAGGATACGATTGGCTAGTTATCAACAAAGGATGGCTGGAGCTTATAACAAGAATGTCAGGATCAGAAAGTTTCAGGTTGGTGACATGGTGTTGAGGAAAGCATTCCAAAATACCACAAATCCTGCTGATGGCAAGTTAGCACCAAAGTGGGAAGGCCCCTATCTTATTGAAGCTGAGGTAGGAAAGGGGGCATACCGTTTATTAACAATGGAAGGTGATTTGTTACCAAGAGCTTGGAATGCTATCCATTTGAAGAGGTACTTCATGTAAGAAGGATCCAGGATCCTTGGCCATCTTCATATCTGATACACACTAAGGATCCTTAGAGGGTATAAGATCCTCATTCTGGTAATGATTTGATTTTAATTTATCTAATCCTTTAATTTATTTGATTATAAGGAGAAGGATCCAGATCCTTTATCCTTCTTCACTAAATTCTAAGTTTTGCAGAAGTTGGTGCATCATTGACAAAGGATCAAGTATCCACAAAAATCTCCTAAGTTTTGGGTTTATCCGTAGTTTTTGGGCTTGTCCCCAGTTTTTGGGCATGTCCCCGGTTTAAGGTATCTACTACCTTCTACGAATCAGGTTCTTAGACCTTCGCCAGTTGCGCACGTTTATCCTAATGCAGTTAAAGGAAATGGGACCAGTACTCGCTTTAGGGGCTAACAATTTCATTGTGCTGGCTGTATTTAGGATCCTAAGTATAATGGTAGATTTACCATACATCCGTTCCTAAGGTTTCTAACGTTTTCACGTTAGCTAAGGTTTTGGCATTTTCATGTCACTAAGTTTGGATAGTCGCCAGTATAGGCCATACTCAAGTATACACAAGATCCTTTGGGCTTGTCCCCAGTTTTTGGGCTTGTCCCCAGATTGTTGGGCTTGTCCCCAGATACTAACATCTTCTTTACAATTGGCTCAGTCCCAAGTTACATCGTATTTCAGGTTTCCAGAGCTGAACAGTTAAGGATCCAAGATTCTAACTTTCTACAAGGTTTTATCTTTTGTTTATCACAGTTGTAAGGATTAAGGATATAGGATCCTAACATGGATTCTCTGGAAATCAAAAGGCGAGGGGCATTAAAGGCTTCATCCTCCACAAACAGAAGGACCCATCCACCTTTGCTACCCCCTTATTGTCCCAAGGATCCATGATCCTTAACCCTAAAAACTATTGTTTAGTTACATACCATAATTGTTTGAAATAAAAACACCATCACTAAAAACCATAAAAAAATGGGCTCCGGCCACGTCTAGAAATTTCCATCATCACCCATTTGTGCAGCCTAGACCTTTGCTGCATCCTCCACCTCTTCTGTGACAACTGGCATAAACCGGTGATCTCCGTACACTTTAATTATTATTTAATGACTGCAATTATGTGCTTAATTGTCAGCAATGTCTGAACACATGATTAAACAAGTGAATTCATGCACGTTGTATACTACAAAATATTGCTTTAGGCAGAAACGAGAGCGTTGCGTCAAAAATACTAAGTAAACTCACCGGTAAGACACTATGTGTCAACGGAACTGCAGAAAGCAGTCAGACAATAAAATTGGAGCCTAGGTGTAGGTCCGACAACAAGAGTACATATAAGGGTTTAATTTATGGTCGTTGCGAAAGCTAAAGCACGCACTAAAAGGCACCCGAAACACACTTTAAGTGCAGAACTTTATTAAATTCAGCACAATTCAGCTTTTAACAACATAAATATTGTGCAGATATGTCATTTTATCATCCAGAATATTTCCCTAAGTGACGGGAATTCTTTGTGTCACTAAAAATAACACTAACGACACTTTAAATGCTTATTAAGCACTTTAACGAATCGGTATCTAACCGAACAACCGAACAATTTGATTCAATACCGATTTCAAGCTTTAAATCACTTTCTGGAAGGTTATACGCAAACTGGTGCTTAAACGCGATCAGTTTAACGCGACGTACACTCCAGAACTGTGACGTAAGCCAAATATACCCTAAATATCCCTTTCATAACTTAGAAATAAGTTTCGAAGGATTCGGTATGGCGAAAACATGTTTATTTGAACTAAAGAACTAATTAGGACAAAACTGCGAAACGAACGTTGGCGGCCGCCGGGATAATATTTAATCCCACAAATATTCTGTTATGATTAAAATTTTATTTTAATCAGGTTCGTGTTGAAAAATAAATTAAAACGCTTAAAAACGTTATTTTTCAAGTTTAAGCGCGTACCGTGTGTTCCTACGCGACACAATGCTTACACTGCAAAACGCAGACAACGCAGTAAACCCAGGAATATCCCAGGAATATGCCAGGAATATGCCAGGAATATGCCAGGAATATGCCAGGAATATGCCAGGAATATGCCAGGAATATGCCAGGAATATGCCAGGAATATGCTAGGAATATGCTATATGGAAGGTCTATAAATACCACCATTTCATCACTCCATCTTTACTTCCCTCTCTCCCTCCCTTGTTCTCGGCCCAACCAAGCACCACCGCCACCCTCATTTTCCAACTCATCCATCCATTCCAAGGTGATATTGAGGAGTAAGAAGGCCACTAACGAAGCTCGGTGCAAGCGGATCTTGAAGGACCTTCTTCATTTGCTTTTATCCACCTCTTTTGTCCTCTTGAACTCCCCTAGCCTTGTGCTAGTAGTAAGTGCTTATAAACATCTTCTTGTTCTCGTTTATGATGGTTAATAGATGATTTAATGGCTAAAAATCATAAACACTAAAGATCACCAACTAAAAGTCTTGTAAAATGATGAACTTAATGGATAAAAGGAAAGTAATGGTGTAAAACTTGTTAAACTTGTTTTGTGATGATTATTTTGTGTTGTTTAATGCTAGTAGTAGTTCGGATCGTCATCTAACCCGGCTAGGTTATGTTCATAGAGCATGGACTAGTGTATGTTAAAGTATAAAAAGGGCAAGATGATGAACACTACTACATAATAACATGAACTTGCGTAAAAGGAATTTTTCTTGTAAAATGAAGTTCTAAACTAGTAGATCTAAAGATCTACAAGTGGTATTTTCGAAAAACCAACTGTAAGACGAAACCATGTTTTAAAATCGGATCTTTCATGAAATAGGGGTATTTTTGTGAACAAACAAGTGTGTGGACACTAGTGTAACAAAAGTTTTAACAAAGAAATAATTTTCGCAAAAACCGACTAGAAGTTGTAAAACTTCATATTCTTTAAAATAAGATTTCCAAGAAACCGACTTTATTTTTAGAGATGGAAAAACCTACTAAATGTGTTGAAGAGTTACTACATAATTTTACACAACTTGCAAGTTCATGTGTATGCGATTTGTGTTTATTTTGACTAGTTTGATATTTGAAGATGGTATTTTGATGATGGAAAAATTGATTGGTTGAATTTTAAAAGAAAATGATACGCTAGTAAGCGTGGCCACCTCCAGTTACAGAGGAAACTCTGGCGAAATTTTTCCAGAAAATAACACTTACAATATTTTTGGTGACAAGTGTTATGAATATATTTTTGACTTGTTTTCCAAACAAACTTCGCCATGATTTTTATTACAAAATTTCCAAACATCGGAGGTGGATTTTCATAAAAAAAAAAAAAAAAAACTTGTTAAATATATATTTAGAATATATATTTATCGCTTGTGTAATTATGTGATTATTTATCGTAACGAGTAAAAATACAAAAATACACTTACAGTATACAAGACACATAATTCGGGTGCAAAGTGCAAAATACAAAAAGTTTATATTTATTTTTGAGAAAATAATATAAGTAAGACATTTAGTTAAAAATATAAAATATTTTTAACACAAGAAAATATACACAAAAGAGAGTGACTGTACTCGTGCTTTACGAAGCAAGACTAGCGACTGACGTTAAGAAAACACGTTTAGGTCACGACGTTCTATAAGCAAAATCCGGTGAAGTTTACGACACACAGGAATGCAAAGTTGTGAGTTCATGCTCCCCCTTTTCTTTTAACTGTTTCTGTTTTTATAACTTCGGGGGTGAAATACATGTTACAAATGTTACAATGTTTACAAATGGTATGATGGAGTACAAAAACATTCAAGTGAAACATTCTAGATCATGTCTCGAATAGGGTACCATAAGCACCATTAATCAACGTATACATTCAGACCGCGAAACAAAAGGTTAGATCTAATGGGTTTCAGGCAACCCCACTCTTGGCCTACTTCTACCAATGAGTGCTTCTGTGTCTCAGTCAAAGTCGACAAAAATGCCTAGGTTTGGTGGCTTCCTATGTCGTGACATATGTTAGTGGCCTTGCAAACCACTAGCGATCTCACACAGTCAAACATTCATAATAAGGAGATTACAGATATGTGTTACCAATGCATTCAAACATTCATAGTACTCAGTTTATAGATGCGTTTTACAAGTTACATACTATGTTTCCATTCAAGTATTTAAAACCTTCAAAACAATCACTGCATGAATTCACACCAACTTTATGTTGACGTTTTTCCAAAACTCACATGTATTTCAGGTAACTAGGATGGATGTGCGCGCGGTCTCGCTTATGCTTGTGGATGTCGCTTATGTTTATCTTTAAATAAAGTTGTAAACTTTTTAAGACAATGTTTTATGCGACTTAGCGATGTAAACGCTAAACTTATGTTTTCAAATTATGGTATTTGATGTTTTTACGAGCATATAACATGTTTACCTTTCGTATGCAATGAGAACCTTTCATGATCACACCTCGTGCTTCCGCCGCAGAAAGGGGTGTGACATCTTCTTCACCACCTTTGCCACTCCCAACAGTTGCCTATGCCTCCGGATCCTTTGCTCCGCTGCCACCACCTTCGAGAGCTAGCACTTCCTCAGGTTCATCCTCATCCCCAAGCTCCACAAGCCTTTTCTTCCAAGCCTGCACTTCCTAGCCGGACCGGTCAAAGGCAGGATCCTCAGCCTCTTTAGCCATCTGCAGCTTGATTTTTAGCATGGCGATTGTAGTGGACAGTTTGGCTCCATCCATGATCTCAACCTTCTCTTTCTGGGCCGTTATCTGAGTGAGAACCAGCTCCTTTTGCAGTAGATTGACGTCCCTTTCCAGAGAAGAGATCTTTTTGTCCTTGGCAAAGAAAAGCAGTTGGAAGTCCAGATTTTTCTGCTCGGCCTCTGCCAGATGTTGATAAAGGAGGATTTGAACCTCAGCAAATTTCTGCACAGAGAAAGTTAACAATCAGGATCCTTTGACCTCAGAAAGAAAAGCTCGGACTTCAGGATACATGATCCTTACCTTAGAGACGTACTCATGAAGCTGATGTTCAATGACAGGCAGGCCTTCAGTGGGTTCAGCAGTTTTCCTCTTATTGGCACCTTTTCCCCTGGTGCTCATGCCTTTAGGCTCAGGTTTGCTTGAGCTTGTGGCAAGCTCTTTCTTTTGAGACTTTGGGGATGCAATATCTTGAAGATCGGCAACACTGAACTTGGAGACAGACTTAGAAGACTTGGCAGCACCTACAAGTACAAAACCCAGATAAGTATTCATATACTTAGTTTATTAAATATTTTTATACGTGAAAATTGATACTTACTTGACATAGTGTGGGAGGCGGATGAAATTTCCTCTGGATCCTGTGCTTTTGGGGGGGATGTCCTGATTGCAGGGTCAAGCTTCTAGAAAGCTTTTATCCTTTCTTCTATGGCAGGTGACACTTGAATGTGAGATAGGGTGATAGCTGTATAGACAAACCAGAAAAGAAGGATCGGTTATCCTTAATGAAAGAAGAGTTTTTACCGTATCCTGATCTAAGGATCCTATATCCTACCATCGGTGTTCCACTTTTTGGGAAGTTGGTTCCCATTTGGAATAGAATCCCTCCTCACGAAGAAGAATTGATTCCTCCAGTTAGTATCGTTTTTGGTGTCTTTCAAGATCGGGTGTGGTTGTTCAGGTTTGGATTTGAAGAGATATCGGTAGGAACCATAACTAATAAGGTTATACAACTGGCTTAATTCAGACATCCCTATGTCAATACCCTCCTGCTCAACTATGTGCTCAAGTGTATATAGGATCCTCCACACCATTGGCATGGCTTGTAGGTAACATAAGCCAGTAAGTGTGAAGAATCCCTATGTGAGAACAGGGAAAGGATAAGTGAATCCGATCAGAAAAGGGGCAACAGGGAAGGTGATCCATGTATCTGATATGCAATCACTTTTGGTTGAAGAGTCGAAGGGTCTGAATATAGTGCCATCAGTGAAATAGGGGCGTAACCGATCGATATCAGGATCGGTGAATCGGCATAGCTCCATTGAAGGGTTTTTGGTTAAACCCTGACTCTTCAATTGTCACACCCTGACTTTTGCGGAAGCGTGTTTATGTGTGACTTGCTTATATCATTACATTCAATCATAACAACAACTATATGATAAAACTAACGATGATCATCCATTAAATAAGTTTAAAAACATAACTACAACATTGTTTTAAAACATAGACTTCAAATTCGAGTACAAACCATGCAACTTGTTTTAAGAGTTCACAAGGACTCGAGAAAAGACATTAGATAAAACCGGGCTTTGGGAGATGTGTCTTGTCCAGGATAAGACACACTAACCAAACCCTAAGACCATGGATGACATCTTTTATTCTCAGACAACACTTGGAACTTCCGAACGTCCGCCAGATCGACATTTAATTCCCTGAAATACATGTAGTTTGAAAACATCAACAAAAGTTGAGCGAGTTCGTGTGTTTATTTATGTGTATGAATAAACCTTTGTAATCATTGAAAGTATGTATGTAAGTTTGTAAATCCCGGTATGAAAGCAAAAAGGAAAACATATCATTAACGGTTTGCAAGGCCATTAATATGTGTGACGTGATGCAGGAAGGCTCAAACCTAGTAGACTTTGTACCGGGCTTCCGGCTGTAAGACATAGTCAAGCCATGGGCCAAACCCTGGTCCAACATGGGCGGGGCTCGCTACACCCAAATAGATTTATCACTCATGTCCCTCGGTCCTACAACGAGGATTAATGGTCTTAAGCGTCATACCCACCACTCACATGATCTAGCAGTACCCTTCGTTAGCTAACCATACCAAATAATAACGTTTGTAAATAGTTGTAAAATGTACTTCACCCCCGAAGTTATAAAACTGAAAACAGTTAAAAGAAAAAGGGGGTCACGAACTCACAGTCTTGCGTCTTCGTATCACAGTAACTCAAGCTTCTTCCGGTGTACACAACTACCTACAATGTACTAACTATTTTGGTCAAAAATCACACAAGAATAATACAACCAAATCCGATTTTGTGAGGTGTGATGCTTGAATAAAAGGTCAAATGTATAAACAATGTATGAATGAAATGAATGTGGGACACATGGATTTATACGAGGAAAAAGCCCTTGATCAATGTATGATCTCCGGCACAAAAAACCTCGGGTGATGGAAACTACCGATCACCAATTATATTAAACAAGTAAAGGTTACAAATCGGGATGACAACAAGCTTGTTACAAGGATCACTAATGTGCAAAATGTGTGTAATCGCCAATAAGTTGCAGAGAGTTCTCGAGAGTGTGTGTGTTGCTAACTGTTCTTCTAATCAAGCTTGTTATCCCCTTATAAATATAGAAATAATATAGCTAACTAACAATCCACAAAAGATGCTAGCTCCCCACGACCTCCATAACGGTCACAAAGGTCATGCACGTGTAGAATAATGGAGCATATTCCCCTAGAATCTCGGCAAGACCAAGTCTCGCTCGTATGCTCCTGCAAAACAAGTTCAAACATAGTGGAAACAATTGTTAGTATAAGGATCATAATGAGGATCCTGGATCCTTAAACCTGCAACGTCTTCTGAGGATCCTTAATTCAAACCGAACTGAGGATCCGTGATCCAAGCTGCACTTGAGGATCCATGATCCATAAGATGTGAAAATCCATCCCTAACAATTGCCCCCAAAATATGAGGAATTAATTGTAACTAGGTGACTCATATCCGCATAACTCTTTTGACGGCTTCTAGCTGTCATAAGATTATCACGAATTTTCTTGATTTTGTCTGTCGTTTCCAGAATGAGCTCAGGTCCAGTAAGCTGAGCTTCACTGGTCTCATTCCAACAGACAGGTGAACGACATTTTCGACCGTAAAGAGCTTCGAACGGTGCCATATTGATGCTAGCATGATAACTATTGTTGTAAGAGAACTCGATCAATGGAAGATGAGAATACCAATTACCACCAAAGTCTATCACACATGCTCTAAGCATATCCTCCAAAGTTTGAATCGTCCTCTCAGATTGTTCATCTGTTTGGGGATGATAAGCAGTGCTTAGATTTAGTTGGGTTCCCATAGCAGATTGCATGGTCTTCCGGAAATGAGATGAAAATCAAGCATCACGATCTGATATGATATCCAAAGGAACACCATGTCGAGATACAATCTCATCAACATAAATCTTTGCAAGTTTATCAGCAGATAGATCCTCGCGAATCGGAATAAAATTAGCTGACTTCGTTAATCGATCGATGACAACCCAAATAGCATCGTGACCTTTAGAAGTACGCGGTAATTTAGTGATGAGATCCATAGCAATGTTCTCCCACTTCTAAATCGGTATCTCTGGTTGTACAAGCAATCCAGAAGGTCGTTGATGTTCAGCCTTGACTTTGAGATAAGTTAGGCATTTTGATACATACAAGGCAATATCTTTCTTCATATCAGGCCACCAATACTAAGTACGAAGATCCTTGTACGTTTTATCAGCACCAGGATGAATAGAATATCAAGACTTATGAGATTCGTCCATCACTAAAGTGCGAAGATCGTCTTGTTTTGGAATCCACAAACGATCCATGAAATAGAGTAAGCCATCGTCCTTCGCTTCGAGTTTAAGATCAAGCTGATGTGGTAAATCCTTACCCATCAAATTTTGTGAAACACAAAATTGTTGAGCTTGAGAGACACGAGTTTGAAGATCAGATAGAGTTTGAACAGAATGAAGCTTGACTCGCTCATTTCGACTAAGCGCATCAGCTACGACGTTCGCCTTACCAGGATGGTAGCGAATCTCGCAATCGTAATCGCTCAAGAGCTCAATCCATCGCCGTTGCCTCATGTTCAGCTCCTTCTGATTTAGAATATGCTGGAGACTTTTGTGGTCTGTGAAAACCACACACTTTGTGCCATAAAGATAGTGTCTCCAGATTTTGAGGGCAAAAACCACAGCACCTAACTCAAGATCATGAGTCGTATAGTTCTTCTTGTGAACTTTCAATTGTCTAGACACATACGTAATAACTTTACCTCGTTGCATGAGAACACAACCAAGGCCTAAGTAGGACGCATCACAGTAGACAACGAAATCATCGTTTCCCTCAGGCAAAGATAGAACAGGAGCATCACAGAGCTTCTGTTTCAGCATTTGGAACGCTTCTTCTTGTTTGGGTCCCCACTCAAAAGGCTTATTCTTATGATTCAAAGCAGTGAGTGGAACCGCGATTTTAGAGAAGTTCGAAATAAACCGTCGATAATATCCAGCCAGACCAAGAAAAGATCGAATCTCTGTAGGTGTCGTTGGTGTATCCCAATCCTTAATTGCTGCAATTTTGCAAGGATCCACATGAATACCCTGCTCGTTGACTATATGACCCAAGAATTGAACTTCTTTAAGCCAAAATTCACACTTAGAGAATTTAGCAAAAAGTTGTTCCTTTTTCAGGAGTTCCAATGTCAAACGAAGGTGTTGTTCTTGATCGGCTCGAGACTTCGAATAAATGAGAATATCTTCGATGAACACAATGATGAACTTATCTAGATAAGGTTTACAGACCCTATTCATTAAGTCCATGAAGATAGCTGGGGCATTTGTCAAACCAAAAGGCATGACAGTGAACTCGTAATGCCCATATCTCGTGTGGAATGCAGTTTTGGGAATATCTTCTTCGAATACACGAAGCTGATGATACCTAGAACGCAGACCGATCTTGGAAAAACAGGTAGCACCTTGCAGCTGATCAAAGAGATCATCGATTCGAGGTAGGGGATATCGATTCTTGATGGTAAGCTTATTAAGCTCACGATAATCGATACACATTCGAAAAGACCTGTTAGGTCCCGGTTTTAACTCCGAAACGATTGCGAACCAAACGTGTGACGTGCGGAATCCGTACACGAACGTGACCGAACACACGAGACGTAATATAATCGATGATTCTTTGATAGATCTGAAAAGATACAAGAACCGTGAATCACCTTGCCACTTTCTCTCTCTATTTTCTCTCTTTAGCTCCAAAGCTCTCCAACTAGCAAATGTGGCAAAAGTTGCAAAAGTCCTAAACCTAACACCTTAGGTTCCTATTTATAGGCCAAGGGATATAAGGAGGTTCTCCATATTTACAATAATGCCACTTTGCCTTTTACTAACTAGATACTACATAAAGCCTAGAATTTAACAGTTTCAGCTACGATTTGAGATGACGGAGGCGATAGACATAAATGCACTAACAGACTCCCCCTTGGATACTGCCGCAGTCAATCTCAAACATTTAGTCAGACTCGTAGCGTCTGGTCTTTCTCTCTCTAGCTTGAACAGAATCCCCGTGGATCTGTCTTCAGCTTCAGCTTCCTCTTTCAGTAGACTCTTCAGGCTCCCCCTTTCGTCAAGCTTCTGTGCTTTGGGATCGACACCTGGCTTTCCGGTTACAAGCTCCTCTGAGATAGTTACGTGGCTCCTTGAATGGACGCTCCCCCTTTCGTTGAGCTCGTCTTCAGACTCCCCCTTAGACTCAGCTGTCGGGATCGTAATCTGGTACAATATCTGCATTTCTCAAACATTTATAAGAACAAAACTTTTTGAACATCCAGGATTAATGTCCTGGCTTTCTCAACATAAGCTGAAAAATTTCAACTGTGAAAGCATTTTCGGATTGACCAGGAATCGTGACCTGGCTCTATTAAACTTTTCTAAATCAAGATCCTGGCTTTAAGATATAATAATATGGATATATCCAGAAATACTTGATTCACTCCCTTTATCAACAATCTTAAAAGATTTGGAAGTTTTAGTAAACATTATCGAAAACTAACTCTTTTACAGATTTTAACAATTTAAGAATCCAAATCCCTCACAGTAAATCAACCAAGTCCAACTTAATGACCTTGGAGATTTGACAAACTATTTTTGATTTTTGAGTTTAAAAACTTCACGTTTCAACTTAATGAACTTGTTTTATTTTCAGAAACACGATCAGCATACTTAGATTTTGAAACTCAGCATCCGGACATCGGTTGTCGAAAATAAAGCGGAATCAAAATCTTTTTGTAATTTTCTGAAATGAAATGGAAAGCAGTAAAGAAATATTTACAAACATATTTACAGACAATATTTTTGTTTGAGTTCGCGTTAGAGAATCATATCAGTTTTTGACAAATCACTAGCACCGTTGAGCTTTAAACACAATAAGTTCTAAACGATTCACTTAGATTGTCAGTATACTGATCCACTTAAATTTTCACACAAAGTTCACTGTTTCGAGATACGATTTAGATGTATTAAGAACTTAAACTCATTCATGTGTCCCACCTCTTGAATATACTCCCGTATCCAGATCCCAATATTCAGTCTTACAGGTGAGTATACCACAGATGATATCTGTAAAGGGTATAAATTACGAAGCAGTACGAAACCGTGAGAGCTAAGGTCAGAACTTCCGTTCAGCAGAGAGATGACGGTTCGACTTGGGTGGGTCCCCTTTAGAGGATCTTTTTTACAACAGCATTGATTAGCAATTTTATTATCTCATCATTTTATGCTGAGGGCGGTGCTATATTTCAAGCAAGCGGTAAAGTATTATACGGGGACTAGGCCATTGCTTCCGCAAAATCAGAAGTCCCGGGATAATACCCAAGATATCACTGAGTATAAAGACCTAGTATCTCAGAAAGAGGGATCTTTCAAACGAAATTTCAGGGGTTACCTATATATCCAAGTAGTGTTCCCCACGAAATAAGCAAGTAAAGATTTAAGTTTATATCCCGAATACAATCTACTAAGCGTGTAAAAACCTACTGGCATATCATCAGTGAGACCGTTTATCACATTAAAACATTCCATTTCTTTAGCGTACTGTGATTGTCTACTGATGTACTATCATTTCCTCTTTTTACACAAAAACTCATTTTGAATTTTATCATGTTTTTGGCTTTTTCAAATTTTCTAATGTTTTTGTATTTTCTGACAATTCCTTACTCCCCCTAAAATGCAAAATCATTTAAAGAAAAATTTGACAACCAATACTGATCGCTTTGTCTCGCCATCCATTTTCTGCTGAAAGTGCTCTGATTTGCAGAAAATCTAATGTACCCCCATGATTTACAACACATTGATATTTACAGTTTGAAACCCGTTTTTCAATCTTGTGAAATTAATCATGTTTGTTCAGCCGTGAGGGTTTCGGTGTATTCAAGCAACATATTTTTGAATTTTTCAAAATTTTTGACAAAATAAAAACATGTTTTTGGTTTATTAAATTTTTTAATTTTTTTTAAATTTTTAGGTTTTTTTTAAATATAGTTTATTTATATACAGAAAATGTTAAACTCCTTGTTCAACCAAACCAGGGTCCAGCAACCTCTTCCTGTGCCAGGCTGCCCCAACTTCCATTCTCACAATCTTTGGTTTTGTTGAGCACCTGCACATTCAAACTACTTCAATTACTTGAACAATTTAGCCCAGGTCTGTTGGACCTTAGGCATTTTAACACAATATGTATTATGTAGTTTTGGAAAATCTTTGTCATCAAAGACTTTTTCAAATTTAACTTCAACTTTCTCATCTTTTATCAAAGTCACATGTTTCTTAACACTCCATGTTTGACCTTTCGGAGTACCTCTTTTATAAAAATGTGAATCTTTTTTACCATTTTGATTTTGAACAACAACTTTTGGTTTCCAAAACTGTTGGGGTTTTGTCATATCAACTGATGTGTTCCAACTTTGTGTTGTTCTGAATCTGGGTGTGTGAAAAATCTGTGTTTGTCTTGAATCAGACCTAGTCTGTTTTGGTTTCCAAGTTTGATTCGAAGCAAACTTGTTTGTGTTGTACCTCCAAGTTTGTTTTGAATCAAATCTGGCTGACCTTTGTTTCACACCCTCAGATTTTTGTTTCTCAACATTTTCAAGCTTCTTTTTGATCTCAACATCGACAGGTTTCAGATTTGGACACTTTCGTGCAAGATGTCCAATTTGATCACATTTAAAACATGTTCTCTTGGATACATCTTTGACCTGTGGTTGTTGCTTTTTCTTTTGAGCTAAGAACTCGTCATTAGACTGTTGTCTAAATTTTAGTTCTTTCTCTTCTTCTGACGTTGTTCCATGAACAAAACTCATCTTTTCCTGATAATTTGGCATTTCATTTCTTTTCCAACTTTGTTTCTTCTTATAACCCAACCCAGCCTTCATATTTTTCTTTTTAAAACCAGGTTTGTTATAAAAAGTTTTATGACCTTTACCAGCAAACTTTGAAATTTCAGATTTCTCAATTTCAACCATTTTGAAAACTTTATCAACCTTTTCTGAGATCACATTCTGAATTGTGAATACAACATCTAAGAATAATTTATCTGATCCAATCATGGTGTAAACCAATCCTTTTGAATCATCATTCAAATTTTTCTCGGATTTTGTCTGTTAAGATAGCCATCATGAAAATTTCCCTCATTTTCATCATGTGATTCAGACTTACCTTTGTTTGACTCATCTTTCAGAACGCTTTCAACAACCTTACTTACCACCTCTGAATCATTAGCTTCATCAGATTTGGAGTAAGTCACATCGATACTTTCAGGTAATTGGTCAACTATGTTCAAACCTTCTGCCACCTTTTCCTCATCATAAAAAGTATAATTGTTTCTCAATGGTGGTGGAACCTAATGAAACTCTGAACCAATACATTTTTAATTCTTGTTAGTATCTTTATCATCTGGTGTGATGTTGAAAATGCGTTCGAGAATATACGAAGAGTTATGATAACTTTGAAGTTTGGTAACAATCTTTTCTTTTACAGCCAGAACTTGTTTGAGATTAGCAACTTCATCAACACACTTTTTTAATTCAACAGTTCTTTGGTTGTTAAAGTTGCAGACAATCTTTCATCAAAACATTTAACTTGTTTCTTCAAAGTATCATAAGCCTCTTGTACTCTCTGACTTGACCACTTCAAATTACCATACTCCTTTTGAAAATCTTGAAACTTATTATCTTTCCCACACAACCAACACATTTAGCTGTACACATTTCTTTCAAAATCTTATTTTCTTCTTCAAGACCATGACATTTCTGTGTTAGCTTTTCAACCTTTAGTTTCAAAATTTCTTCTTTTTCAATCATTTCTTTACATTTTATTTTGAAAACATTTTCAATTTTATTTGTTTCAATATCTTTTGTTTTGATTATTTCATCTTTTTCAATACAGGCTTTGCACATTTCTATGCAATTCCTGCACTTGTTCTCATTTTTATCAACAATTTCAGCATTTGACAAGTCAGAATATTCATTTACCTCAGTCTCTTTCAAGACCGATGATTCTTCTATCTCAACTTTCTGATCTTCTTTTTTCTTCTCTTCTTCTTCCATCTTCTGTTCCTCGTCTATCTTCTGTTCTTCTTCTATCTTCTGTTTTTCTTCTACATCATTCTTTGCCATAATCTTTATTTCTTTAACCAGCTTTTTCAACTCTTCTTCTTTCCTTTTCTTCATTTCTACCACCCTTGGTAGGCTTGCTTCATAGATTTCTTTTATTTTGTTCAACAAATCTGGCAAATATCCTTTATCAGATAGCCTTCTTGTATTGAAAGTACCCTGATTTGGAATCAAATTTATTACTGCATCAAAATCCACCTTTGATGGGTCAACAACCGGATTACCCTGTGGATCCATGTAACATTCCATTTCGTCATTCCATCTTTTGGCTCTCTGGGCTTCTTTGAATGATTCTCTGAATTTTTCAATTTCCCATCTCGCATAATCTCTCCTCCACCAAATATCATGATCAACATTAGCTACAAATGCATATCCAACACAATCTTCTTCAGGCAGAACTTAACTCCAGTCATAACCTTCATCGTCATGAATAACTGCAAGAGCTCTTGATTTTTCTTCAAGCTACTTCATTCTAGGAGGTTCAGGTTTGTTCTGATGATAAATCGCTTTCTTGTAATAATCTTCTTTGAATGGATTTTCAGAATCATCAGCAAAAGCATTTCGGCACTCTCTTTTAAAATGACTTTTCTGTTTACACTTGAAGCATGCGACTTTCGATTTGTCAAAGCCTATCTTGGTAGATGGTCCACCAATAGACTTTCTTCCTGTAATCTCCATGAAACGCTGAGCTCTCCTCACTGCACTGGCCATACACCACCTTATGTCGATCAATTCCATCTCCTCAGGATCTATTTGATCGTAGTCTTCCTTCGTCAGGTTGGTGTTGCCTATCTTGCCTGCCACAAGGCTCTCATACGACTGTAATACAGAGGCCAAAAACACCATCTGTTGTTTTGCTGAATCTTCACTGAAATTCTGACCATTCTTCAGATCCACTACTATATTACACTGAAATAAATTCTTTGATGCAGATTGGCTTGAAGCTGTTGATGAAGATCCACTGTGAAAACCACTGTGAAAAGTTTCATGATTCACAATATTTGAGCTTTCTGCAGAAAATGTTGTTCTTAGAGACCCAACCTTTGGAAGTTCTCCTCTGTAATACAGCTCTACATTCTGCTGATAAGCTGAATTGTTGACTTTAGATTTCTTGATTTCCAACTCATGGCTTTCTAGTCTTTCGATTAGCAAATCCACTGTCAAATCTTCAGACTTGATTGTGTTCTTCAACATCAAGGCATAGTATTGCCAATCTTGCTCATTCGGAAATGAATCAAACAATTTGTCGACCAACTCCTCTTGAGTGTATATGATTTTGTGTCTTGCCAGCTCCATCTTCAGATGCCCAAATCTCTCGATCATTTTACAAACAGATTTATTCTTCATACAACCAAACAAATCAAACTCTTTACGTAACAATTTCTTTTTGTTTTTCACAATCTCAGCACTACCAACACACTTTACCTCTAAAGCTTCCCATAAACTTTTTGATGTTTTTTCTTGTTCAAGTAGCGAAATAATATCTTATCTCACTGACTGTTTTATTAATGTAATCGTTTTGTATTCAGCTACAACATTTTTTACATCCATTTCTGTGAACTCTTTTTCATCTAATAACTCTCCTCCTTCTTTTACTGGTTCTATATATCCATATTTCAATTTTAACCAACTTTCAGGAGCAAAAGCTTTTACCCAACCCTCAAATCGATTTTTCCACCAGTTATAATCTTCAATCCTCATTAGTTTTGGTGGTTTCTGTTGGCTTCCATACATATTGTCATATTTCAAATTATCTGAAATCTCTTTCGAATACTCTCTTGTTTCAGATCTTCTTTCGAATGATTCTGAAGTAAAAGCATTGTAAAACGTATTGTAAAATTCTTCACCGCTGCTCGACATCTTCAAATTGTGTCTTGATTTTTGCACCTTGTATATCTTGTATCACCTTGAATCAACAAACAAGCAAACACAATTAGTTTAAACAATATCAAACAAATGAATCGGACGGGTATCCGATCGAGTAAGTCAACACAAGTCAACAGTGAAAATAATCGCGTGACAATGTTGTTCGTTCGGGTGAGATTGCTGTCGGGTGGGATTGAAGTTATCCGAGCGGATGAGATTTGCTTGTCCGAACGGATTGCTTTGATGTTGTCCGATCGGATAGTGATGTTGTCCAAACGGGTGACCTTTTCGTTTGATGGCACAAAAGGACAAAACTGTTGTCCGATCGGGTGAGTTGTCCGACCGGATTACTTGTTGACTTCTTTGACCTCGAGTGAGTTGTCCGAACGGGTGTCACCTTGAAATATGAAGTTCAATCAGAGCACATGCAATTGATATTATCAATAAGATTGTGGCCGACAACAAATCAACTACACATGTAATCCTGAATCAATTCACATGCAAATATTAATGATCTGACATATCTCTTAAATTCTTATCACATGCAATAAAGATCAGATATGGTCGGCAAACTAATTGATGTCTTGATCCTATTTGACCAAATTAACTGATGTCATGCAAACTGAATATGATAACTATCGATAGCCAACAATATTAATTCTTTACATGCTACTTTCACATGATCACTGAATGCCTTTAATGAACTATGACTGTCAAAAGCTGAGTATGTTGACCAAGTTAAAGTCGCTCGGGTGGAATGCAGTGATGCGGATTGCTGTCCGCTCGGATAGTAATCCAATCAGATGGGTCAACTAAAGTCAACACGGATGGATGTCCGCTCGGATAGTAATCCGCTCGGATAGGTCAACTAAAGTCAACACGGATTGTTGTCCGCTCGGATAGTAATCCGAACGGATAGGTATGTTGTCCGAACGGATAGTAAAGTTGTCCGATCGACCTGCACTTCAATTGAATGTCACTAAACGACAAATTTGCTGTTCGACCGAGTATCAATTAAAGATTTATCACTAATAACAAATTGTTTGTAATGATTAAACTCACATGCAACCTTGATTTACTCAATTGAACTTGGCCGACAAACAGATTGTTTCACATGCAAACAGTCAATATATCATATGCAACATTGAATCAAAGTATGAGCAATATTAAATTTCAATTCAAAATGTCCTTTATTCACGTGATGTTATGACAACTATATTGAATGCTTTAAAATGATTACGCCGTTCAATTTTAAACACATGCAAACTGATTGCAATTAATGATGGCAGGTGAATGTTGACTAAGTGTGGCGATGTGCTTTGAATGATATTTGAGTCGGATGATTATCCGATCGGATTGCCATCCGATCGGTGAACTTCAAAAGTCAACATAGTCAACGTTTTAAATGAAATGCAATGAGTCGAGTGAAAGTTTGAGTCGGATGGTCATCCGATCGGATTGCCATCCGACCGGTGAACATCAAGCACAACAGCAGCAACTTTCAACATGTTTCAACAAACTTCGAACCACAAATTTCTAAATTTCTCTTAAACGTCTTCGAATTTGATTCTGAAAATTTGTAGGCTTGTAGATCAATTGATTTCGCATAACATATCCAAAAATTAGCAAATTTTATCCGTAAAAAGTCGTTTAATTTGGCGATTTTCAGTTAAGAACGTTAAGAAATGAAAAGATGAAGAAATTGATCAAATCTAAGTGAAATTTGAATCTGATTCTGATGAAATCCAGTACGAATCTGTGCGTTTGATCTTCGCAACCGAGCTCCTGCTCTAATACCACTTGTTAGGTCCCGGTTTTAACTCCGAAACGATTGCGAACCGAACATGTGACGTGCGGAATCCGTACATGAACGTGACCGAACACACGAGACGTAATATAATCGATGATTCTTTGATAGATCTGAAAAGATACAACAACCGTGAATCACCTTGCCACTTTCTCTCTCTAGCTCCAAAGCTCTCCAACTAGCAAATGTGACAAAAGTTGCAAAAGTCCTAAACCTAACACCTTAGGTTCCTATTTATAGGCCAAGGGATATAAGGAGGTTCTCCATATTTACAATAATGCCATCTTGCCTTTTACTAACTAGATACTACATAAAGCCTAGAATTTAACAGTTTCAGCTACGATTTGAGATGACGGAGGCGATAGACATAAATGCACTAACAAGACCCATCTTTCTTTTTAACGAAGAGGACAGGAGCTCCCCAGGGTGAAAAGCTTGGACGGATGAATCCTTTATCAGATAACTCTTGAAGCTGTTTCGATAATTCTTGCATCTCAGACGGTGCAAGACGATAAGGCGCTTTCGCAATCGGGTTGGCATTGGGAACATGGTCAATATGAAACTCGACATGACGAACTGGAGGCAAACCAGACAGTTTATCAGGAAACACCTCTAGATAATCCCGAACAATCGGAATATCCTGAATACTCTTGTTCTTGCCTTTCTCCTCGATGACATGTGCCAGAAAAGCAACATATCCCTCTCGTAAATAACTTCGGGCTTTCGTGCACGACATGAGTTTCAAACCAACAGATGGTTTCTCGCCACGAACCTCTAGGACATCGCCAGACGAAAGAGGAATACGAACAATCTTGTCGAAATAAACCACCTCAGCATAGGTGTTTGGTGTCACACCCCGAAATTATCAGAGCTGGTGTGACTGGACTGGCATCTTCATTGCACAGCAGAAGCAAAATAAGCTAAGACTTTTAGAAAACGAACGCCCACTAAGTACTCGACTCCACATGGTTCTCCTATTCCAACCGTGCCATAACTTTGAAATGTGACCTGAGAAGGAAACATGTGAAAAAGTCAACATAAAGTTGAGTGAGTTCATAGTTTGTTTGTAAAAGATTTGAAATAAATCTTTTGAATAACCGGTTTGTGAAATAATATTGAGAAAACGAATTTAGAAATCATTTTCTTGCCAAGTTATGGAAACTTTGTATTTGTAACGCATTATGTTCGTAAAACCATGTATTTGTAAACTCTCGTATTTGTAATATTCGTATAACTGTCAATGCTCGCCCTGACTTTGACTCCATGCCCGCACAATCCTATGCCTTGAATTTGTATAAAACATGGTATTTAATTTGTATAAATCAAGTATTTCTGTAAGTATGTATGTATAAACCTTTGTAAACGGTGTATGTATAAACCTTTATAAACGGTGTATGTATGAAAGTCCCTGGTATGTAGCAATAAGGAAAAAGAGATCACCAATGGTTTGCAAGGCCATTGATATGTGTGAAGTGATGCAGGAAGACTCAAACCTAGCGGAGTTGCACCGGGCTTCTGGCTGTAAGACACAGTCACCACTATGGGCCGCCCCGGCCTCATGGGTGTGGGCTCGCTACACCTAAATAGATCTATCACTCATGTCCCTCGGTCCTACGACGAGGATTAATGGCCTTTAGTAGCCGCCTACCCACTCACATGATCTAAAGATGTATGAAAGTCCCTCCTTAAGCTAACCATACCATGTATAAAAATGTATGTATAATTGTAACATGTATTTCACCCCAGCCTCTAAGGCTGAACCTCCCCAATCTCTCTATATTATCACCAGACGATCCATCCCAAGTCATGAAAATCATTCACATTTTGATAATACGCATTTTTTTGTAAAAACCGGTATATTTATTATAATCCATTCGTAAACCATTTGAGTTCCTCGAAATCCATTCGTAATATGATTTAGAAATATGAGTTTTCGTTCGTTCAAAAGCTTTGTATGTTCTTGCACAACGTGCTTTGTCTAAAAATATGCAGTCTTTGTTCATAGCGAACTTTGTGTGTTTTCTGCAAAACGTGCATGTCTTTCCACCCCGAAAACATTTATAAAAATGTAAAACCGTAAAAAGATGGGGTTATGAACTCACCTGAATATTCCTGTGCAAAGCTAGCTAATTACGACTTTGTGATGTCGTTTCCAAGACGAGACTTGCTAGCGTGCATTCTACAATATTCCTAACACGGAATATCTTATAAGTTTCTAAATAATTGCAGTAACTAACTACGTGTCACCGAGCTCTACCGAATCGTAAATCGAATGATTCAACGGTAAGTAGTTAACTTATCGGAAATGATTAAGTCATATTTGATAAGTATCATTTATTGTCGATAATAATCAATAAGTCTTGAAAAGACTTGATTCTCGAGAGATTTAAAAATAAATAAATATTTATATAAAAATATATAAATATATCGTTGAAATTGCGTTAGCCGTCTCGAGTAGTCGTACGTGTACAAAAAGAATATTTATATGAAAATATCATATAACAAACTCGTATCGTATAATGCGTCTTGTATATATTCGTCAAAGTATGCGTATATGTCGTTTCGCAGTTTGAAATGAATATAAAAAGTTATATTCATTTTACAAAAGTATCTGATGTGTACAAAATGCAACATATAAATTACATCAATTGTGGCATAAAACTAACCCTTTTTTAGTACTAATATTGGAAAAAGTGTGCTTTTGTCTTCCTTTTGTATTTTCAGGATTAAATGAGCTCAAATTAACAAAAGAAGCCAAAAGGCAGCTAAATCTAACATAAATACAACAAAAGGAACAAACGTGGCATGCCCGACCTCCCCGAAAGCATCTTCCCAAGCAAAACAAGAGAACAGAAGGCTGAACACGCCCCGTGCTCAGTGAACACGGGGGCGTGCCCATGTGCCAGTATAAAAGACAAAGCTATAGAAGCTTCTATCGCCCACCACGGGGCCGTGGTCAGCGGACACGGGGCCGTGGTCAACTATAAGATTCGCAGAATCCAGGCAAATCTTGATAGTACAGATATGCTTCTGCACACGGGGGCGTGCCCAGCGGACACGGGGGCGTGGTCAACTAATGCAGACAAACTGCAATTAATGAAGACAGAGAAGAGGATGGACACGGGGCCGTGCCCGAGCTTCTGTTCAGCCTATAAATAGGAGTGCTTGGCTCAAGTGCAAACCATCCCTTGGCACACCACCTCTCTCACACTTCACCCACCACCCACCACCACCATAACACCATCATCCACCACCATCATCCATTGTCCATCATAGAGTGTGTGAGTCGTCTCGGGATCCAATATTGATCGTAAGAGTTCTTGACAATCAAGGCCATGTTTGCCTAAGTCTCTTACATCACTTGGTGAAGACAAAGTGTCTAGTGTAATACTTTTTATTTTTATTCTTTTCGCACTTTTTACTTGGTTATGTATTAATGACTTTAATAACTAGTTTCTTATGTTGAAGGTGATTCTTCCTTATCGTTTGTCCGTGGTGTCTTGGCATTATTTTACTGTCTATATAAAATAAAAGATTTTCACCATTCATATCTCCACGGTCTATATGGAGGTATGTTGGCTACCTGGTTGAGGGTTAAGGGAACGGTTTGGTAAGAGTCTTGCCTTGTTCAGTGTATAGATCCTGCAAGGACCTGGGTCAAATTTAGTAGGACCTCCTTCAATACTTAACGGTATTGGATGGCGGGGGTCCAAACTCTTTGATCCCCTCATATGTAAGCTACTATTAATACTTTAACCCGGCTACTTAGGACTGTATCCCTGCTGACTCAGACTACTTAGCCGAGGGTAACGTCACCTT
Organism: Helianthus tuberosus; assembly: GCA_030545235.1. NCBI lineage: Eukaryota > Viridiplantae > Streptophyta > Magnoliopsida > Asterales > Asteraceae > Helianthus > Helianthus tuberosus. The sequence goes on along the minus strand of CM060429.1, from coordinate 43,328,284 downwards.
CAAAAGAGGGCCTACCATAATATGCATTAATAACTTAATTAATTATCTTTCAATAATCCGGCCCTTTAGGATTGTATCCTTGCTGACTCAAACTACTGGGTTGAGGGTAACATCACCTTCAAAAGAGGGGCCTACTACAATAACTAAGATAATCTCTTTAAAAGTGCAAAAGTGCGGAAATAATCAAAGGTTACACTATACACGAGTCGGAGCAAAGTGATTCATCTTGTCTATCTGTTTTTACTTTTATTTTATTTTCAGCATTTTAGTTAGTTTTTATTTTTCTAGTTTAAAACCTTTTTCTAACTTTTTGATTTGATTAGACGTTGAGGATAAACCGGTACTAAAAGCTCTTGTGTCCTTGGACGACCTCAGTATCTTACCAACACTATACTACGCTCACGATGGGTGCACTTGCCCATATGTGAGTTTAGTGTTAGTAAATATCGTGTTTTATAAATTTAAAACTTGGCTAAAAAAAGTGTAAAAGGGCTTAAAATAAACAATAAAACCATAACACACTTCACACGCATCAAGTTTTTGGCGCCGTTGTCGGGGACACAAGGATTTTAAGAAAGTTAGGAATCAACGGCCTAATCATTTTTCCTATTTTTCTATTTTTTTAGGATTCTTCTTAATTTTTCAGCTTCTGCAGAACTCAGCACGGGTCGTGCCTACTGAACACGCTCCGTGCCCAATCATTGGAACTGGCAATCCTGTTTTAAGTCAGACAGTAAGCTGAACACGGGGCCGTGCCCACTCAACACGCCCCGTGCCCAAGATTTAGTTACTGAAAACAGAACCGTGAGATCCCGACGGTTGGTAATTTCTGACACAAATATGAGTAATACTGATATTTTTTACTTTCGGCACTCTTATGGTACGTGGTGTCAAATATGTGGTGGTTCCCATAAGGAATTAGAATGTTATTTTCTAAATTATAAGCCCCACTATATAGACCCATCGTTTTCCTGTATCCTTAAGAGAGGCGAAAGTAAAAATAATCCCTATCTCTCCCTCGAATGCTCTCAACCAGATTTTCTAGGAGAAATGCTTCTTGATGAACTATTTCAATTAGAAGATCTAATTCTTAATTGGTTAAAAGAACTTAGGATAGATTTCAATAATTTATCTCAAGACGATAACCAAGAAGAAGTGTTGGGATCGCATTCAAACAACTTCGTTGTTCCCGACGATACTTCTACCTCTAGTGAGGACTTGAGCAATAGTCGTCCCTGTGTCGATTGTGCCGGGAAGGACTCCCCATCGACTTCGTTCGATGCATACATAGACCTGAGTGATTCGGCATACACCTTCTTTAACAAGAGCCCGGGAAAGGGTTGGACTTGTACACCTACATATAGCATAGGAATCACCCTCACCGACATCCTCTTGCGTTCTCATCTTAATCTAGAGCAATTAAGGTATCTTAGGCACTTTGGGGTTGTTCCATCCAGTAAGGAACCGCCCGATCCGGAAAAGTTCCTTAAAAATAGAGAAACTTCATAAAACAGCCTTTCGACACGGGGTCGTGCCCAGGTCAACACGCCCCCGTGTCCACCAAAAGATTCACTTCTGAATTTTTGTCAGAATACGGACAAAAAGTGTCAGGATCTTGCCTGCACACGGGGCTGTGTCCAGTCGACACGGGGCCGTGTCCAGTATGCTGTCGTTTTCTATAAATACAGCCAAGAATCCTACACATTTGGACCATCCAGGGACAGAGATTTGAAAGGATCTTCTCACCTACCATCCTAGGTATGTTCTAAAAGAAGGTTCTAACAAGCATCTTGTCCTTTCCTCTTTTATCCATTGCCTTCTTCTTCATCTTTCTTGCAACAACACCTCCATTGAGGCTTGATTCCAAGCTTTATTGTAATGTTTGTTAAGTTTTTGTTCAAGGAATCTAGTTAAAAATAAGTTACACAACATTGTTTTAAGTTATTTCTGCTCAAAAATGCTTCATAAGTTGGAAAAATAATTTGAAACTTCAAGATTCCTTGCTCTAAAAAACTGCGGAAAGTTGAACACGGGGCCGTGCTCATTGAGCACGGGGCCGTGTCCGTCGTACTGTTTCATTAAAATGAACTATCTTTGGTTTGTTTTCGTAGAATGTCTAGTCAAAACAGTGGAACCTCTTTTGCGCACTCCAGAAACAGTCGAAGGGAAAGAAGGTCATCAATTGAAGCAACTCTCGTACGATACGTAATGGCGTTACGTGAAGCTCTTGACGAGATGACTTCAGTGGAGGAGGTCCTAATAGACCATATAAATTATCTTACGGTAGGGCTGGAAAACAGTTATCAAGAAATTAACCTCTTGCACCAGAGGTTAAACATTCTTGTAACACCTCCCATGGAACCAATCCTCCCTCAAGAGGATTGGAGCCTAGCACTTGGAATCCACAATCCTACTGGGTGGGATGACCTTCCAGCGGAGCCTCCTCTTGAAGATCAACAAGAAATCCCGGTGGAGGTTGCACCTCCTCAAACTAATGCCAATGAGCCCGCCTTTCTTCTCCCAAGGGAGATAGAGGAGTGGCTCGCCGACGTGTGAGGAACCCATGCCCGAAGAAAAGAAGTTTTCATGCCGCATCTAACCAAGAGAATTATCTTTTTGGAAATTTTGCTAGTAAAATAAAGTTTAGGCTAGAACTTCTCGATTTGGATTTCTTGTGTTTCTCTGACCTACTTATCTAGAATTTTAACTTTTAGGACTATTATGTAATTCTCTCTATGACTTAATGAATGATGGTTTTAGTTAATTTGGTGTTTGGATGGTGTTGAAATAAATAAAACACACTCGGGATGGCAAAGGATAACAAAGGAAACTTGAACCAGCAACCCATGCAGGAAAACAGGGCCATCCGACAAAAATTTCTTCGTTAACAGCAAGTTCAGCACGGGCCGTGTCCGCCCAACACGGCCCCGTGCTGCACAGTCTGCAGAAAATGCCCAGTTCAGGTAAACTGGACACGGGCCGTGTTCACCCAACACGCCCCCGTGTCCAGGCTTCTGTTTCTCTTTTTCAATTTTGTTATTGGCAACTGAACATGGGGCCGTGCCCGGACACCACGGGGCCGTGTCCAGACGCCCAGTAACATAATTTTTTGCTTTTTAACACCTTTTTACACATTCAATCAAGCTAAAAACTTATTTTTGGGACACATTGAGGACAATGTGTAATTTAAGTGTGCGGGGATGCTAAAACCTTGAATCTTGCAAGTCCTAATAACAAGCCTTACACAAAACTCTATTGGAACCGCTAATCACCCCAAATTTTTTTCAAAAATTTTCATTTTTTTACTTGTCTAGGTTTAACTCGGGAAATTCAAGTTCTAAAAAGGTTATATTTTTACAAATTTACAACCGATAGCGTCGTGATAAAAAGAACCAACATAAGAAAATTATGAAACGGCATGACAAGCTTAGTTAAAATTTGATTATATATACTTGATCACATAAAAACCCATTCCCACAAAAGTGAGTTTTGAGCCTTTATTGAGCATACAAATACATATCTTTAAACTAAATGCTCATTTTTTGTTTCTTGTGTGAATAGCCGCTTGATTCTTACAACTCTAGAACTTGCCACAACCATACATTCCCGGTCCTTACCAACTTAAACCCAAGTAAGTAAATGATGGAGACATTAGGACTAACCCTTTTTATTTCTACACCATTATTTTTCTTTTTTTTAACCACCTACCCAAAATCCCCCTAGTTAGCCCTTTTGAGCCTAAACCTTTTCATTTCATAACCCAAACCAAACACCCCTTTCACCCACCAAAACTTTTTTTTTTTTATTTTTAACCTTTTGCTTTAGTAAAAAGCTCGGTTTTTCGTATGACTTTGAAAAAAAAAATAATATAATAATAATATTTGTGTTAACGATGAAGCAAAAGAGAAATAAACAAACAAGTATCAAAAATTACTTTGTTTGAATAAAGGCTTCATCAAAATAAAAATTGCAAAAAAATAAAAAGTCTTACGAAAATCGACGCTTGTTACGCTTTTTCGCCCTTTCAACTAACCACTAACCCAACCACCTACCTCTAACCCAAGCCTAACCCTTCACCCAAAAAGTCCTCTTGATATTTACAAAGGTGTATAGTTAAAAAGGAGAAGGATTGATTGCTTGGCAAGCCTATGGTAGGAGTAAGTTTCATGCCGCTCTCGAGTGATTCACTAAAATACATATTCGGCTGAGTGTTGGGTGATCCCCCGTGAGGTATGTGAACTTGTATATAAATAGAATTTTAAAGAGGCATGTTATGCCCTAATAAGTAATTTATCTTATGAAAAGTTTTAAATAAATCATGACGAATAGGATTGTAAATAAAGAAAAATAAAACTTAATAAAGAATCTTGGAAATCCCGACACTCTATGACAAGCCCAAAAAAACCTTCTCTTCTACCATTCCATTTGGGAGTGTAAAGCCACATTATAAAGAGTTTTGCTTGAGGAGAAGCAAAGATTCAAGTGTGGGGGTATTTGATGTGTGCAAAATGCAACATATAAATTACATCAATTGTGGCATAAAACGAACCATTTTTTAGTACTAATGTTGGAAAAAGTGTGCTTTTGTCTTCCTTTTGTATTTTCAGGATTAAATGGGCTCAAATTAATAAAAGAAGCAAAAAGGCAGCTAAATCTAACATAAATACAAGAAAAGGAACAAACGTAGCATGCCTGACCTCCCCGAAAGCATCTTCCCAGGCAAAACAAGAGAACAGAAGGCTGAACACGCCCCGTGCTCAGTGAACACGGGGGCGTGCCCAAGTGCCAGCATAAAAGACAAAGCTATAGAAGCTTCTATTGCCCACCACAGGGCCGTGCTCAGCGGACAAGGGGTCGTGGTCAACTATAAGATTCGCAGAATCCAGGCAAATCTTGATAGTACAGATATGCTTCTGCACACGGGGGCGTGGTCAACTAAGGCAAACAAACTGCGATTAATGAAGACAGAGAAGAGGATGGACACGGGGCCGTGCCCGAGCTTCTGTTCAGCCTATAAATAGGAGTGCTTGGCTCAAGTGCAAACCATCCCTTGGCACACCACCTCTCTCACACTTCACCCACCACCCACCACCACCATAACACCATCATCCACCACCATCATCCATTATCCATCATAGAGTGTGTGAGTCGTCTCGGGATCCAATATTGATCGTAAGAGTTCTTGACAATCAAGGCCATGTTTGCCTAAGTCTCGTACATCACTTGGTGAAGACAAAGTGTCTAGTGTAATACTTTTTACTTTTAATCTTTTCGCACTTTTTACTTGGTTATGTATTAATGACTTTAATAACTAGTTTCTTATGTTGAAGGTGATTCTTCCTTATCGTTTGTCCGTGGTGTCTTGGCATTATTTTACTGTCTATATAAAAGAAAAGATTTTCACCATTCATATCTCCACGGTCTATATGGAGGTATGTTGGCGACCTGGTCGGGGTTAAGGGAACGGTTTGGTAAGAGTCTTGCCTTGTTCAGTGTATAGATCCTGCAAGGACCTGGGTCAAATTTAGTAGGACCTCCTTCAATACTTAACTGTATTGGATGGCGGGGGTCCAAACTCTTTGATCCCCTCATATGTAAGCTACTATTAATACTTTAACCTGGCAACTTAGGACTGTATCCCTGCTGACTCAGACTACTTAGCCGAGGGTAACGTCACCTTCAAAAGAGGGGCCTACCATAATATGCATTAATAACTTAATTAATTATCTTTCAATAATCCGACCCTTTAGGATTGTATCCTTGTTGACTCAAACTACTGGGTTGAAGGTAACGTCACCTTCAAAAGAGGGGCCTACTACAATAACTAAGATAATCTCTTAAAAAGTGCAAAAGTGCGGAAATAATCAAAGGTTACACTATACACGAGTCGGAGCCAAGTGATTCATCTTGTCTATCTGTTTTTACTTTTATTTTATTTTCAGCATTTTAGTTAGTTTTTATTTTTCTAGGGTAAAACATTTTTCTAACTTTTTGATTTGATTAGACGTTGAGGATAAACCGGTACTAAAAGCTATTGTGTCCTTGGACGACCTTGGTATCTTATCAACACTATACTACGCTCACGATGGGTGCACTTGCCCATATGTGTGTTTAGTGTTAGTAAATATCGTGTTTTATAAATTTAAAACTTGGCTAAAAAAGTGTAAAAGGGCTTAAAATAAACATTAAAACCATAACACACTTCACACGCATCAGTATCATCGAGTTGTTTGTGGTTGAAAATAGATATCTAATTATATTTATTTTTATAAATGAATGCGAGTCGCTTGATGTTTGAAGTAAACATAAAACTAGGTTTATTTTATAAAAGAATTCGTTATTGTTTGATACTTGAAATAAGCGTATAAACCATGTCTACTTTATAAAAACGAATTCGTGTTGTTGGATATTTGAAATAGTATACAAACTATATTCAAGTTTACAAAAGAACCGTCGTCTTGTTTGATGTTCAAAATAAATTTGTAAACTATATTTATTAGTTGTAAATAAATTTCGAATCGTTGTCTTCGTGAGTTGTAAAGCGCCGTCAAAAGTAATCGTATATTTGTATTTGTTTTTCTAAAAGATTCCTTTGTATCCGATGGTTTTGGTTTATAATAAATCACGTTATTTTTATGAATTTTCTCAAAAAACGGGCAGAGTTTCCTCTGTTTTTGGACGATCCCGACAATCACGTGTCGATATATTTTGCCTAACTCAACAATAATCCAATCAATGCAATCGAATATATAACTTTTGTCGTGTATTAAACTATCGACTAAATATAAAATCTTGTAACGAAATGTCGGTTCGAGCTCGGTTCGCGTATAAATATAAAGTTTATATCAAGATAACAAAATTTCACGTAGATTAAATTTTACCGATTCTTCGTGTCGTTTCGTCGAACCGCGTTGAATAACTTTGACCCACTGTTGACTGTTTTGACCAGAGTTGAGTGTTGTTGACCGAATTGACTCGGGATTGACCGAGTCGACTCGCTGAGTTGACCCGAATTGTTGACCGAACCCAAACCACGAAACGCGAGTCCCGAACCTGACCATGTTGACTCGAACCCGCATCTGAACCAAAACTTCGAACCGAAGTCGTTGACCACAGTTGACCGATCCTTTGACCATGCCTGACCCGAACCTGCTGACCCGAGAAGCTTGAACCAAAAACCAAATCAAAATCAGAATCTGAGTTGGACAGAGAACTGAAACTCTTGGCTTACCGGGAAAGAAAACCGCCACCACCACCGCCGCCGGCCGTGAGCGGCGGCGCCGCTCCACTTCCGACGCCTTCCTCTCTCTCTCTCCGTCTATCTCTCTCACTCCTATATCTTCTCAGCTCTCACTCCTATATTTGTTTGTTACCTAAGGCAAACAAATGAGATGGTGACAAATCAAAGCAAATAGGTCAAAAATAATGTATCGCGAAGACATGCTTGCCTATAAGTGAACACTCATCCCAAGAATCCCAGGTAAGCACAACTGGTCTCGCGTCTGATGAGATGTATACGAAGTGCTTGCCTAGACAGAAAACCCAGAATACAGGCATTCACCCTTCCAGTTTGCACGTGTTCACATTATTTAAAACCCAAAACCTTGACGAAGTTTTGAAAACTCAAAGGGGTTCAAAACCATATAATAGAGAGTTCAAAACCTTACAATAGAGGGTTCAAAACCTAGTAATCAATCATCCTAGAACAGATGATTAGTTTTCAAAGCGGTTTTGAAATTTATGTTTTTGTTGCGGTTGTCGCCTAAGGATAGGCGACAGTATTGTTTTATGACTAAACGCAAGTAAACTCGCGTTAGGGTCCTAAGAAGGTTATAGACTAGGTCAAAGCATTACTAATTACTAATAACCTAATTCCCTATAACCATTGGCTCTGATACCATCTTTTCTGTCACACCCCGACCACGTAGAACATACAAAACGTGGCGGAAACATCGGGGAGTGTTGTAACAGAATTAATTGTTTCAAATCCATGGCAATTGAAGTTTCGTTTTATTGATTAAAAGTGTTACAATGTCTTAATAAACAAATAAATACAACATAATTAACTAGTCTTGCATCTTTTATTGTCACTAAAGCCCAAGTCTGTCTATGTGTATCTTGACCATCTTATGCAACAGTTCCTGAAAAAACACATGTGAAAATAGGTACGTCAGCATAAAAATGCCTGTGAGATACATAGGTTTTGTGAAAATAAGATTTCATGACTTATGTTTGAGAAAATGTTTAGTCATGAACCTTGTTATATGCTTTGTCTTTTAAATCATTTGAAAAACGATAAGATCAGATGATAAGTATAAATAAATGTAAGGTTAAATGAATAACCAAGTAAAATATGTTTGCATAAGATAAATTGTTTATAAATCAATGTCTTGTGAAAAGTATGTTATTTGTATGAAATGTTCTATGTCTCAAACTGAAATGATTCAAATAACGTTACGACATGTAATACCATACAAACACTTATATATAGGAAGTACCAGCGGCGTATCCACCATGCTTGTATCATATTACACACGCATCGTTACTTAATCACTTAATCAAACCAAACCAAACAATGTAAAATGTTCATGTCAAGATGTAAATCATGTCAAAATGTCTATGTCAAATATCCATGTCAAATGTCTATGTCAAATATCCATGTCAAATGTCTATGTCAAAATGTCATGTATGGCAAGTGAAAGGTCTCAACTAAACCATATGCACAAAAACAAAGTATTGAAGTAAAACTTGGTTTAAATCAAAGCTATGTTTTGTGTAAATGCATGCAAATATTTAATATGAACATCTATGCGGTATTGTGAAAATGCATACATCCAAGCCTGGCGACTGAGGTGATAAACCCTTTAAACAAATTAAAGGTCTATCTGTCTTTATAACAACGAATTCGGTCATTCCTTTCATCCCCTTTCCCTGGGACGTCCGGAACGGGAGTTGTCAATTCCTATGGTACCACTACCTACTAACGAACGGCATGATCGGTGTTAATGAATGTATTGTCCCATGTAAACAAACCAAATGTCATACCAAAATGTAAGCATGTGGTGAAAACAATGTACTAAGTATGCACGCAATGGACATACATAGCATAAAATGTAAATGTAAAACGATGTACTAAGTATGAACTAAATGGACATACATAGCATAAAACACAATGAGATCATGTACTATAATGTACTAACGAACATAGCAGTATATGATGCGAAAACAGGAAAGCATGAAAGTAACAAGTAGGCACATGTGTTTCACCCCAAAACAGTTTGGAAAACAGTAAAAGAGGGGTCTATGTACTCACTTGAGATTGCTCAGTAGTCCTTGAGTAACAACCAAACAATGCTAGAGATCGCGGATATCAAACGGCACCTAATATAGGTAACTATGTTAATTAACCGGACCTAGATCGGAAGATCGGGTAGCATTAGGGTTTGTGAACCAAACGAGTGTGGAGACTCGTGTGATATGGTTTAACAAAGCCTACATACTAAATGAAACCTAACATAACTGCCTACGACCCATTACGACCCGTTTAGGTAGCTTATGCTACTTTAACGCGTCGTTCGCGTGAAACGCGTTCGGATCGCCCAACTAGTCCTATGACAAGTGTTATATGCCTAAACATGTTACATAATCAGTTATGTGACAAAAGTTTAGGTTACATATGCTTAATTACCAATTATACATGAAAAGGGTATTCTGGTAATTTACCTAAGGCATATAAACTACCTATCATACAACTATTTAAACGATGTGACCATAGGGTATAATCTCGGAAGGTTATTCCCTACCTACTATGGTCACCTAATGTGTTTGGTCGGATCCTAATGATCGACCAAACTGGGTCGGGTTCGAAGGTATAGGCGATTTATTAGATCGCCTACCCTACGACCCTAGACAACGTGGTAATCAGTGGGCATAGTCCCAAGGGACTATGACCAACGTGATTACACTCACGTTGCGAAGTTCAAACGAACTTCGCATTGACCATTACTGGTCAACGCTGAAAGTCAAACAAAGTTTGACTTTCTGACTCGAAAAGCAGTAAAATAAGGAAAAGAACGAAAGAATACTTACGAAGGGTCCCCGAATGCTAATCCCGATCCGAGAACTCAGGTATGAAACAATGGTTTCAACTTAGAGCTCTCAAAATCAGAATTCTTGTAAGAAATGAGGTTGGGGTGATGGGGTATATATAGTTTTCGGGTAACCGTTAGGATCGTTTCATGGAAAACGTGCCATGATCCCATCCGTACATGTGTCGGAACCTTATGGTGGCTACATATGCTCCTTATCTTAGTGACTAAGCATTTGAGAACATGTGGTTGTGGTTAAATCTGCTGAAAACAGGCTGTGTTATACACTGCATCTGGTCTGTGCATGGCTAGCGCACCGCTACACTAAAAGTGTAGCGCACCGCTAGCCATAGTTTGGCAGAATTACACTTTTAGTCCCTGTCATGCATTCAGCCCATTTTCGACACGTTTAAGGCCCGTTAACCCCATTTCAAAGCTCTAAAATGAAGTTAAAGTATAGGGAACTTAAAATGTGTTCAAAAATATCTCGGATGTCGGTTCGTTTAGCCGTACGAACGCGATGTTCGCTTAATTACGACGGAATACGCATAAGCGCGAAAAACGATCCAAATGACGCGACGAATGGATTTTTCTTAAGGCGAACACTAAAATATAATATAGTCATGCTTACATAAATTTTTGGATGTCCGGATGTATTCAGAACGTAAGTTATGCGCGGAAATGCAAACTTGTGCACTTTTTGACACTTTTAGTCCCTGAATGACACAAAAGTTTATTTTAGCATACCGAACACCTCAAAGCCTATTTCTAAGCTATGTGAAGGATATTTATGGTATGTTTAACTTATGGTCATGTTCCGGAATGTCTGTTACAGTTCAAATTGGCATACTTTCGCAGTTTGTCAAGTTTAGTCCCTGTAAGCGAATTTACTTTGATTTCACCACACCAAACCTTCCAAAACTTATATCTAAGTTATGTAAAGGTTATTTTAGGTATGTTAAACCTATTTCACTATTCCGGAGTGTTTGTTGCATTAAACTGGTTATATTTACGCATTAGTGCGCGTATAACCTTCCAGAAAGCGATTTAGAGTTTGAAATCGAACAAGAGTTGATATGTGCAAAAGATACACATATTTTTACCAATCCCAAGTATGAAATATAATATTTCATTGGTTCGGTATTTGTTTGATGGCCGTGAAGGCACAGGTGTTACAGTCTCCCCTACTTTAGGAAATTTCGTCCCGAAATTTATTTAGAGGAAACTTGTGAGAGCTTGAAAGCATGAAGTTTGAAAAGATCGAACAACATTGGTTAGGGTTCTGAACTTCTAGTAACCTTAATAACATTATGTTTGCAATGTAAGAGGGACACTTATATACAAGTATATGAAGCGTCATTGGTGCGTCCACCATGCCTCCATTACATCGTTCTCATTATGTTATTGTTGTCACTATCGGTTCCTTCACATAATAAATCTTACTGGATTTCTGTGCACTAAATTTCATAATTATGTGCGCATCCATAATTAGAGAATTCCTTGCACAGTTCACACAGTCTATTTTATAATGTGTAGGGTAAAACCAAATGAACAATCCTGTGATGAGCGTGACTTAGACCGCCATAGAGTCCTTTAGACTAAATCAATAAATGATTTAAATAGACTATCAAGGAGTCTGTCCAGCTACATCACTAGATGTCATTCTTTAACCAGATTGCGAATCAATCTTTTGACTAGACCACTAAAAAGGGTCTGGAGTGGTACTATAAAATCCAAGGGTCTTAACTATTACATAGAAGCCCATTAAGGATTTTAAGGTAGTACCTTTTGAATATCCTGCTACGAATCCCTCATATGAAGATATGAAAGATCCTGCAAGGATTTGGATAAAGAATATCCAGAGTATTAAAAACACCAAAAATGCATAAAAGAAACATAAGATGAATAAACACATAGTCACATAACCACAAAATTGTTTAACTAGAAGTTTGTTCTGCTAACAGAGTACATGTATTTAAAGCACACTAGGAATCCATCTCGTGGATTTCATTTGGTACTTTAAACATTATCAAGAATCTAACTATAAAGATAGAAAGATCTTTAAAAGAAAATTTCGATTTCGATTATAAGGAACCGAAATGTTCGAATTCAGGTACATAAGGAATCCAATTAAGGACTCTGATTTGAACGATAATCATCCACAAGGATCTAATTGTAAAGATAAAAAGATCCCATATGAATTTTAGAAGTTGAAGATGTTTTGAAACCTTGCACTGGATGTGCTTATGTCAAAACATGAATTAAAATGCTTATGAAGTTGAGATGCTAGATATGTCAAGGCGACATATGAAGCAGAATTTTGAAGGTTAAGTCAATGTATGAGGAAAATATTTTTGAAAACTATGCATGGGGTTCTTTTAAGAAAAAAAAATGTGTTTAACGTTTTTGAAACCTTATATATAATACTTTTTGAAATCATAAAGTAGGTGTATTAGGTAGATATATTTACAAAAATGTTTTAAAATCATGCGAGATGAATTTTGAAATTATGTATAAGGTTTTTGAAAGACATGAATGATGCTTTTCGAAATCATGCACTTGATCATAAAATGTATTGTGTTAATATTGTCTTCAGACTATATGAAATATTTTGAAATTAGAAAGGTTGGTTTTGATAACATGGCCAATGTTTTTGAAATAACATAGACAATGCATCTAGAAAAAATTGTTTTCAAACTATATGAAATGTTTTGAGATTATGAAGATTGTTTTGAAATACTGGTACTGTGTATGTTGAAAAATCAAAACGTAATGGGTATGAGATTTGAAAATACCCTTAGTTATTTAACCAAGGATTTCAAAGGCACAGATGTGCAGAAGCATGATCACTCATAATGTCACTTTATTTTTCTGTACTTTGTTTCTTAGAATGAAACGAGTACTTAGAACTTTCGAGGAAATTATGAGCGATCACTTGAAAGTGAGAATCACAAGAGTAGTTTGTAAGGAACATAATTCCTTAATGCAGGTATCATAGGAAAATCATACACACATGTAACTATACTTGTATATCAGAATTTGTGAACAACGATTTTTATTTATGAACAAGACATATTGTTTCACAATACACGAAAACAAAAGAAACAAAGGCATAAGACAGCAACATCCTTTGTTCAGCCAAATGCTCATCCGAGGGTTGGATTTGCACTGACTATCTTCGGGCAGTTGTTCCTGAAATGGCTCGTATCGCCACAGTTGTAGCAAGTATCACGCGGGAAACGAGCTTGAGTAGGGTTGACTTGGAGTTGGGTAGCAGCAAGATTTGCAACAGCTTTGTTCTGGATAGCAAAGCGGCATGTGTTGACCAAATGTCCCCTCCGTCCACAGTAGGTACATTTGGAGCAGGGTATGAGGTTTGAATGATGACGGTTGCATCGCTTGCACCTAGGAGCAGTTCCTAAGTACGGCTTCCTAGCTGGTGGCCTTGCCACTTGGCTAGGTCCAGCTTGATTAGGTGTAACCGCTGCGGGTTTCCTTGAAGCCTTACGCTTCCTTGATGTTGTTGCAAGCCTGACTACTGCTTCCTTTGGTGTCTCTTGAGTGGCTTCATTGTCGAGACGAGAGGCTTCATTGTTAAGACGAGAGGCTTCATTGTTAAGACGAGCCATGGCAATACCTAAATCCACAGTCCTCTGAATCACTTCGCCAATTTGCTGGACAAATTTGGCTGTTCGCTCGGGCGTTTGACCAGTGCCAAGAGGAATAGACATTCTAGAAGAAAATGAAAGACAGAGGAAGAAACGAGTGAAAGGTTATTGGATAATCAATACAGAATGGTAACGAATGAAAATTGTGATCATTTGTTTGTTACCTAAGGCAAACAAATGAGATGGTGACAAATCAAAGCAAATAGGTCAAAAATAATGTATCGCGAAGACATGCTTGCCTATAAGTGAACACTCATCCCAAGAATCCCAGGTAAGCACAACTGGTCTCGCGTCTGATGAGATGTATACGAAGTGCTTGCCTAGACAGAAAACCCAGAATACAGGCATTCACCCTTCCAGTTTGCACGTGTTCACATTATTTAAAACCCAAAACCTTGACGAAGTTTTGAAAACTCAAAGGGGTTCAAAACCATATAATAGAGAGTTCAAAACCTTACAATAGAGGGTTCAAAACCTAGTAATCAATCATCCTAGAACAGATGATTAGTTTTCAAAGCGGTTTTGAAATTTATGTTTTTGTTGCGGTTGTCGCCTAAGGATAGGCGACAGTATTGTTTTATGACTAAACGCAAGTAAACTCGCGTTAGGGTCCTAAGAAGGTTATAGACTAGGTCAAAGCATTACTAATTACTAATAACCTAATTCCCTATAACCATTGGCTCTGATACCATCTTTTCTGTCACACCCCGACCACGTAGAACATACAAAACGTGGCGGAAACATCGGGGAGTGTTGTAACAGAATTAATTGTTTCAAATCCATGGCAATTGAAGTTTCGTTTTATTGATTAAAAGTGTTACAATGTCTTAATAAACAAATAAATACAACATAATTAACTAGTCTTGCATCTTTTATTGTCACTAAAGCCCAAGTCTGTCTATGTGTATCTTGACCATCTTATGCAACAGTTCCTGAAAAAACACATGTGAAAATAGGTACGTCAGCATAAAAATGCCTGTGAGATACATAGGTTTTGTGAAAATAAGATTTCATGACTTATGTTTGAGAAAATGTTTAGTCATGAACCTTGTTATATGCTTTGTCTTTTAAATCATTTGAAAAACGATAAGATCAGATGATAAGTATAAATAAATGTAAGGTTAAATGAATAACCAAGTAAAATATGTTTGCATAAGATAAATTGTTTATAAATCAATGTCTTGTGAAAAGTATGTTATTTGTATGAAATGTTCTATGTCTCAAACTGAAATGATTCAAATAACGTTACGACATGTAATACCATACAAACACTTATATATAGGAAGTACCAGCGGCGTATCCACCATGCTTGTATCATATTACACACGCATCGTTACTTAATCACTTAATCAAACCAAACCAAACAATGTAAAATGTTCATGTCAAGATGTAAATCATGTCAAAATGTCTATGTCAAATATCCATGTCAAATGTCTATGTCAAATATCCATGTCAAATGTCTATGTCAAAATGTCATGTATGGCAAGTGAAAGGTCTCAACTAAACCATATGCACAAAAACAAAGTATTGAAGTAAAACTTGGTTTAAATCAAAGCTATGTTTTGTGTAAATGCATGCAAATATTTAATATGAACATCTATGCGGTATTGTGAAAATGCATACATCCAAGCCTGGCGACTGAGGTGATAAACCCTTTAAACAAATTAAAGGTCTATCTGTCTTTATAACAACGAATTCGGTCATTCCTTTCATCCCCTTTCCCTGGGACGTCCGGAACGGGAGTTGTCAATTCCTATGGTACCACTACCTACTAACGAACGGCATGATCGGTGTTAATGAATGTATTGTCCCATGTAAACAAACCAAATGTCATACCAAAATGTAAGCATGTGGTGAAAACAATGTACTAAGTATGCACGCAATGGACATACATAGCATAAAATGTAAATGTAAAACGATGTACTAAGTATGAACTAAATGGACATACATAGCATAAAACACAATGCGATCATGTACTATAATGTACTAACGAACATAGCAGTATATGATGCGAAAACAGGAAAGCATGAAAGTAACAAGTAGGCACATGTGTTTCACCCCAAAACAGTTTGGAAAACAGTAAAAGAGGGGTCTATGTACTCACTTGAGATTGCTCAGTAGTCCTTGAGTAACAACCAAACAATGCTAGAGATCGCGAATATCAAACGGCACCTAATATAGGTAACTATGTTAATTAACCGGACCTAGATCGGAAGATCGGGTAGCATTAGGGTTTGTGAACCAAACGAGTGTGGAGACTCGTGTGATATGGTTTAACAAAGCCTACATACTAAATGAAACCTAACATAACTGCCTACGACCCATTACGACCCGTTTAGGTAGCTTATGCTACTTTAACGCGTTGTTCGCGTGAAACGCGTTCGGATCGCCCAACTAGTCCTATGACAAGTGTTATATGCCTAAACATGTTACATAATCAGTTATGTGACAAAAGTTTAGGTTACATATGCTTAATTACCAATTATACATGAAAAGGGTATTCTGGTAATTTACCTAAGGCATATAAACTACCTATCATACAACTATTTAAACGATGTGACCATAGGGTATAATCTCGGAAGGTTATTCCCTACCTACTATGGTCACCTAATGTGTTTGGTCGGATCCTAATGATCGACCAAACTGGGTCGGGTTCGAAGGTATAGGCGATTTATTAGATCGCCTACCCTACGACCCTAGACAACGTGGTAATCAGTGGGCATAGTCCCAAGGGACTATGACCAACGTGATTACACTCACGTTGCGAAGTTCAAACGAACTTCGCATTGACCATTACTGGTCAACGCTGAAAGTCAAACAAAGTTTGACTTTCTGACTCGAAAAGCAGTAAAATAAGGAAAAGAACGAAAGAATACTTACGAAGGGTCCCCGAATGCTAATCCCGATCCGAGAACTCAGGTATGAAACAATGGTTTCAACTTAGAGCTCTCAAAATCAGAATTCTTGTAAGAAATGAGGTTGGGGTGATGGGGTATATATAGTTTTCGGGTAACCGTTAGGATCGTTTCATGGAAAACGTGCCATGATCCCATCCGTACATGTGTCGGAACCTTATGGTGGCTACATATGCTCCTTATCTTAGTGACTAAGCATTTGAGAACATGTGGTTGTGGTTAAATCTGCTGAAAACAGGCTGTGTTATACACTGCATCTGGTCTGTGCATGGCTAGCGCACCGCTACACTAAAAGTGTAGCGCACCGCTAGCCATAGTTTGGCAGAATTACACTTTTAGTCCCTGTCATGCATTCAGCCCATTTTCGACACGTTTAAGGCCCGTTAACCCCATTTCAAAGCTCTAAAATGAAGTTAAAGTATAGGGAACTTAAAATGTGTTCAAAAATATCTCGGATGTCGGTTCGTTTAGCCGTACGAACGCGATGTTCGCTTAATTACGACGGAATACGCATAAGCGCGAAAAACGATCCAAATGACGCGACGAATGGATTTTTCTTAAGGCGAACACTAAAATATAATATAGTCATGCTTACATAAATTTTTGGATGTCCGGATGTATTCAGAACGTAAGTTATGCGCGGAAATGCAAACTTGTGCACTTTTTGACACTTTTAGTCCCTGAATGACACAAAAGTTTATTTTAGCATACCGAACACCTCAAAGCCTATTTCTAAGCTATGTGAAGGATATTTATGGTATGTTTAACTTATGGTCATGTTCCGGAATGTCTGTTACAGTTCAAATTGGCATACTTTCGCAGTTTGTCAAGTTTAGTCCCTGTAAGCGAATTTACTTTGATTTCACCACACCAAACCTTCCAAAACTTATATCTAAGTTATGTAAAGGTTATTTTAGGTATGTTAAACCTATTTCACTATTCCGGAGTGTTTGTTGCATTAAACTGGTTATATTTACGCATTAGTGCGCGTATAACCTTCCAGAAAGCGATTTAGAGTTTGAAATCGAACAAGAGTTGATATGTGCAAAAGATACACATATTTTTACCAATCCCAAGTATGAAATATAATATTTCATTGGTTCGGTATTTTTTTGATGGCCGTGAAGGCACAGGTGTTACAGGGGTTCTCGCCGGTTGCTGGAAACAACCACTGCCGCACCGCCGGTGGTCTTACCAGACCGGCTGCCGTCCTTCGATGCACAGAGAGAGAAGGTGTCGAGTGAGAGGGGTGGGGTGAATAGAGTTGTTGGTGTGTGTTGTTGTCTATGTATGTAAAGATCGAGAGAGAGGGGGAAAGATAGACTAAAGTCTGTGCTTTCATTTTGTGTGGGTGTATAAAAGAAATTAGGAGGCCCTTTTTATAAAGATGTTGAGATCTTGAAGGATCTTGTGTGTTCTATCATACAAAATCTTGTGTAGAGATTTATTATAGATTTCATAAGATCTTGATGAGATTTCTCAGATCTTGTTAAGATTTTATATGATTTAGTTGTAGATTTAGCTTGTGGGTTTTGGCCTTGGGCCCAAGGCCCACAAGCTCAATCCCCGTGGTTAAGCGGCCCGTAATTCCTACGAGACTCGTTGTCAAAACCCAAACTCTGTTTAACATCAAAAGATAAAATTTTAGTATTAAAATACCTAAAATACGGTCGGTAGTCGTTGTTTGCACGCCCGTTCGTCGATTACGGTAATAATCACGAAAAATTGTATCGTTGTCGTCTTTAATCCGTTTTTCTATCCGGTTTTGACTGTAGTCACTAAAATTTAATTACGAAGCTAAAATATATCATAGAAATTTAATATTTGTCGGTGTGGTCAGTATTTCTTACGGCTTCAGTTCGTTGTCGCTTAATATTCACCAGATCTTTCTGTAAACCACCATTCACGCCCTGTAAAGTTGTATAGACGTTCCTAGGCACTCCAAAGGCCTAATTAAGTTAATTTGCGTCTCAAACACTATTTATTATCACGTTAATCACCTGTTAATCACGTAATTAGATGCCGTAAATCACCGGTTGTCACATTTGGTCAACCAATCCATCCCCACGATAATATCGAAACTCCCAAGTTGCATCGGTGTGAGGTCAATAGGAAAAAGATGGTTATCGAGGTTCAGTTGACAACCACGAAGAACAGAATCGAGAACGAGAGGTTTACCAGTAGCAACTTAGACAAATAAGGGTTTCCTCAGTTTAGTTTTAAGTATCCCAAGTAAAGGCTCAAAAGATAACGAAACAAAACTCCTATCGGCACCAGAATCGAAAAGAACAGATGCAAGTTGATTGTTAACAAGGAACGTACCGTTAACAACCTCGTTATCTGCCCTCGCCTCGTTTGCGTTCATATTGAATGCTCGTCCACGAGCAGGATTCACATTCGCGTTCGAGTTGGCATTCGGGTTGACATTCGCATTCGCATTCGCGTTCACCAACCTCGGACAGTTGTTGCGGAAATGACCCATTTCTCCGCAATTATAACACGAACCAGGTGGGAATCTAGCAGCATTCCTTTGAGCTTGTTCTGGAACCAGAGCAACTTGATTCTGACCCAAACGATAAATGTTGGCCAGATGCCCAAGTCTACCACACGTAGCACACTGTTTACAAGCCTATTGGGCAACATGGTGACCATTACATCGAGCACAGTGAGGTGCGGTACCAGCATATTGCTTCTTCGCGGGAGGTAGTGCTGGTGGATTCTGAGGGTTCTGGTTGGTGACAACAAAGTTCTGGGAAGCCTTGCGCTTCCTTGACTTCTTAGAAGACTCACCCTGCTTCTTACCCTTACCCTTACCCTTGTCCTGTGCAGAATCAGCTGTCTTCTTCTTATCACCCTTACGGGTCAATTTACCCTTTCTGACCTGAGACTCGGTTAGAGTAGCAGCCAATTCAATCGCTTGACGGACAGTGGTAGGATTACTACCAGTCACAATATCCTGCACAGAATCGGGTAATCCATCGATATACCTCTCGATTGCCTTCTCTAACGGGGTAACCATAGTAGGACACAACAAGCTGAGCTCCTCATATCGATCTGTATAAGCACGGTGTTCTCCCTCATCTTGTTTCAAATCATCGAATTCTCGTTCCAAAGCTCGAATCTCGTGACGGGGACAGAACTCTCTCATCATGAGAGCTCAGAGCTCTTCCCAAGTTTGTGCCATCACCACATCGGCACCCCTATCATGCATCAATCCGTTCCACCATGTAAGAGCACGCTTCTCGAACACACTAGATGCAAACTCAACCTTACGCTCATTCGGACATTGCACATGTCTGAATGTGCTTTCCAAACTTTCAAACCACTGCAGGAGCGCAGTTGCTCCTTGCGACCCAGAAAACTTCAATGGCTTAGCAGAATTGAAATTCTTGAAACTACATTGTGCATTATTGTTGTTATTGTTGTTGTTGTATAACTCATGGATCTGGGTTACTACGCCAGGAAGTACTGCAGCCATTTGCTGAGCAACAAGGGCTGCGACTTCTTCAGCAGTAAAAGGTTGAGCATCATGTCGAGGAGGCATTGTCTAAATAGAACAAGGAAACATGAGAAACGAGTGAGGTTGACAATTGGGAAAAACAAAAGAAGTATTGAAAACATCGACAAAACACAAGGAAGGCGATCATTCGTTCGTTACCTCGAACAAACAAATGACACACAGTGACTAATCAAAGTAAATGGGTCATAATAATGTATCACTGAAGACATGCTCGCCTATAAGTGAACACTCACCCCAAGAGTTCCCAGGTAAGAGTGACTGGTCCGATACTGCGGATTTGTACGAACACTCTAGCCTTAGACAGAAAACTCAGGGTACAGGCATTCACTCTTCCAGTTTGCACGTGTTCTCATTATTTAGACCCAAACTTTGACGAGCTTTTGAAAACTGAGAGGGTTCAAAACCTAGTAATCAATCATCCAAGGATAGATGATTAATCTTCGAAGCGGATTTATTATTGTGTTCTCGTTGTGGTTATCACCTAAGGATAGGTGACGGTATTGTTTTAAAATCTAAGTAAACTTGTGTTAGGGTCCTAGAAAGTTATAGTCTAGGTCAAAGAATTACTAATAACCTAATTCCCTATAACCATTGGCTCTGACACCAACTCTTCTGTCACACCCCTACCGCGTTAAAACAACGAAACCGCGGCGGAAACGTCGGGGAGTGTTGTAACAGAATTATTGTTTCACAACCATGGATACCAAAGTTTCGTTTAATTGATTTATTAAATAATGTACATTGTTTTAAAACCAAACAAACAAGTTACATATCGTCTATCATTGTTTTTATGTCACTAAGGCCATGTCCTGATCCTAAGTGAACACACTTCTTAACAATCAACATCAAGCAACATTATCTGAAACATATGTAAAAACAAAGTCAGCAAAGAAATGCTGGCGAGCACATAGGTTTTATGAGAGTGTCGAATTCATGGCTCGTTTATATGTTGCCGTACCTCATTAGACTACAAGAGTTAAAAGTACAAACCTCGTTTTGAAAAGTGTATTGCAACATAATTAACCAACTCAAATCAAGATGGTTAAAGTTTATAAAATCTCGTAGCCATGATTCTTAACCCCAAAACATTTGTTTTAGTAAACCAAATTGTAAAACATCTCATAAAAACTCGTTAATAAAACTCGTATGGTTTATATCGTTTCGAAAACCTCGTTGTGTGACATCGTTTCAAATCGTTTCCCAAGTGAACTAAATAATGCTACGGAATATAATATGATAAAAGCACTTATATATAAGATGTACCAACGGTGTATCTACCATGCTTTTATCATGCTACACCCGTCCCATTATCTAATCACTACCCAAAACCAATTGTTTATCCAATTCATTTATCTCGTTTAAGTCGTAACAAATCGTTTAACTCGTCCCAAAATCGTTTTCGTTTTAATTGTGAAACTACTTATGGTCGTCTCGCTAATAACATTCAAACCTTCGTGACTTGACTATCTCGCTTCTCGCATTAACAAACCACCAAAGGGTAAGTTAATAATCATCAGATTCGGTCGTTACCTACATAACCCCCACACATAACCATGGGTGTAGTCTGATAACGGGATTTGTCAGATCCTATGGTACCATAACCTAATACTGGTCGGTTCGGCCAAAATTAATGAATGTCATTCGTTATGTAACTACAACCAACAAGTTCGTTCACATTATCGAAATCGTTATTAGTTTAATATAAACCATCTTAATCGTTTTTGAAACCATCGTTAAAACATCGAAATCGTTTTAATACATATGAATCACCCCAAAACAATTGAAAATAGTAAAATAGGGGAACTATGTACTCACATCAAAGTGTAAAGTATCCTCAGTCTAAAGAACTCAACAAGCTCAGGCAAACCAAGGAAATTCAAGCAGCACCTAATAATCGAATCACTAGATAAATAAATCGACATCTAAATCGGAAGATCGGACAAAATGAGGTCTTGTAAACCAAATGAGTATTGGAACTAATGCGATATGGTTTAACAAAGACTACATTCTAAATTGGAACCTAACATAAGTGCTTTCGACCCGTTACAACCCATTAAGGTAGCATACGCTACTTTAACGCGTCGTTCACGTAAAACACGTTCGAGAGGTCTAACTAGTCCTATGACAAGTATTATATGCCTAAACATGCTTAAATATGTTGCATAATCAGTTAAGTGGAAAAAATTTAATTTACATATGCTTAAATACCAATTATGCATGAAAAGGGCATTTTGGTCATTTACCTAAGGCATATAATCTACCTATCATACAACTACTTAAACTAGGTGACCATAAGGTATAACCTCGGAAGGTTATTCCCTATGCAACTATGGTCACTAAACATGCTTGGTCGGATCCTAATGATCGACCAAACGGGTCGAGTTCGAAAGTCTAAGCGGTGGCTTAGACCGCTTGACTTACGACTCTAAACAAGCACTAAACTAAAAGTGACGAGCTAAACATGTTGGAACATGTTTAACTAAGTTAGAAAACAGGTTTTGATATCAAAACAAAGTGTTTTGATACCCAAGAGTAGTTTGGTTGCAAAATACGCTTAAATCACTACAAGAAAAGGGACCATTAGAGACTAAATTATTAGGGACTGATATATCAGTCTCAAATACGTAATATCTAGGACTGATTTATCAGTTACCAATAATATCGGGGACTGATTTCTACACGGCATAACTTAGTGACAGAAAATCAGTCGCTAAAACCTTGAAAACTTATTTGGGACTAAAATTCAGTCGCAAATATGTTCGCACCATATAACAATTTGGAGGGACATTTATAGGCTACTGAATTTTAGTCTCTAATGTGTACCCTCTTTAATGAAAAAATGGTGCAAATGTATTAGCAACTGATCTTCAGTGGGGGAGGGGGGTTTAGGTTTGGGGGGGGGGGGGGGGGGTTAGGTTTTTTTTTAGGTTTTTTGGTGGTTTTAGTTTTTAGCATTTAACTTGAGGGGGGGGGGGGTGGGGGGGGTTTAGGTTTTGGGGGGGTGGGGGTTAGGTTTTTTTAGTTTTTTTTTGCTATTTTAGGTTGTGTTCACATTGGTTCTCGCGGTTCTCGCAATAAATGGAGTTCTCGCATGAGCCCCTCCCTATATATATATATATATATATATATATATATATAAAAGTTTGTTTTAAAAAAATATAGTATACTTTTCATGATTTCAGCAACTTGTTTTATTTGTTTTAATCATTGTTTAACAGGTTGGGCATCAAGGGTGTAAGAAACTCATGCAGAGGGCTACACAAAGGCAAAGATCAAAGTTACAATCTGGTTTTAAACTTAAAAGAAGAAATATTTGGTGTTGAAAAAGAAATCAAATTAACGCGTCTTGAGAGTTATGGACCTTGCAATGAGTCTTGTGCCAAATCTAGGACTAGTGCGCCCATACGCACAACATGTGGTGATCAAAGTCAAGTTGTCTCTTTAGCTCTGTTTATGCAATTTTAGCTCCCTATATTTGTAGAATTTATACACTGTTGTAAATTTATTGGAATATAATATATGTAAACTATATGTTTAGGAACATCTTTTTAATAGATTTAGTCCTCATTGAAACTCATTCGTTATATATTAAAGCATGTTGGGCATTAAAAGTAAATGTTAGTTGATACTGATTTCTAGTCTCTAAAATCCATACCTGAAACTAAAATGACATGATATTTGAGATTAATTTTCAGTAGTTAAAAGAAACATATTAAGAACTAAAATGATGTGATTTCAGAGACTAACTATCAGTTTCTAAAACATCTTATTAGGGACTGAATTCACATAGAATCATAAACCTTATGAAACATATTAGGGACAAAATACACATGGTTTAAATAACTGATTTTCAGTCCCTAAAGAAATGTATAGGGGACTGAAATATTGTAGTACCAGAAACTGATTTTTAGTCATGGAAAAAATACATCGGAGACTAAAATGATGTGGTACTAGGGTATACATTTAGGATTGAATTTATATGTATCAGAGACTAAATGATAGTTCCTATTGGTGCCATACAATGGGGACTGATTTTTAGTTCCTAAAGCCACTATCTAGTACTAGGTATCCGGGACTGGCCGGGGACTGGCAAATCAGTCCCTGATAACCATTAGGGACTGACTTTGATGTATCAAATACTGATTTTTCAGTCTTTAATACTCACTTTTTTGGTAGTGAATGCGTATTTTGACCGAAACTACGACTCGTCACTACGCCTAGTCAACGTGGTAATCAGTAGGTATAGTCACTAAGGACTATAACCATCGTGATTACGCTCACGTTGCGAAGTTCAAACGAACTTCTTGTTGACCAACTCGTGGTCAAAGCAGAAAGTCAAACACAGTTTGACTTTCATGCTTGAAAAGCGATAAAAGAACGAAAGAAGCTTACAAAGGGTCCTTGCTAGGGAGAACATGATCTTAAAATTTCAGGTATGAAGTATTATAACTTCAACTTAGAGAAATCAGATCAAGGGTGAAGAAAAATGAAAGGATGGCATGGCTATATATAGTTTTTGCAAAACCGTTAGGATCATTCCTTGCTAAAGAGGGAAAGATCTAAGCCATACATGTGAGCTAGTGGTATTAGAATACAAGGGGTACACAAATACCAGTCCATAGAGTGATAAACCAGGGATTAAAACCATTGAAACAAGTGGAAAAGACCAGATCCAATGTTTCTGCATTTCTGCTGTGCTGGATACTGCTTACGGACCATAAGCATAGGTCCATACGGTCTGTAAGGACCTTGCAGACCAGCAACTTTCACTTATTTACAGTTTAGCCCCTGCACTTTGTTTCGTCGTGTTTCGGCACTTCAAACACCAGTCAAACCCATTTTCAAGCTCCATAATGATGTTAAAGCATAGGGAACATGAAATATGCTAAAAAAAATCTTGGATGTCAGTTCGTTTGGTGGTACGCTTGCGTTGTTCGGTTAATTACGACGGAAATCGTAACGAACGTGTGTACGATCCAAATTGAGCGACGAATGGAATTTTATCATGCAGATCACTAAAATAAAATATTTTAATGATTACAAAAATTTTTGGATGTCTGGATATATTCAGAACGTAAGATATGCGCGAAAATGCAAACTTATGCACTTTTTGATGCTTTTAGTCCCTATTGATCAATAAAGTTTGTTTTAGCATACCGAACTCCTCAAGGCCTATTTCTAAGCTATGTAAATGATATCTGGGGTATGTTTAACTTATGATCAAGTTCTGGAATGTTCGTTGCTATACAAATCGGTATAGTTTCGTAGTTTGACACAAATAGTCCCTGCGATCGAACAAACTTGTTTTCGACACACCAAACCATCCAAAAACTTATTTCTAAGTTATGTGAAGGTTATTTAAGGTATGTTAAGCCTATTTCACTATTCTGGAGTGTTTGTCGCGTTAAACTGACTGCATTCGCGCATCAGTTTGCGTATAACTTCCCAGAAAGCGATTTAAAGCTTGAAATCGGAATCGAATCAAATCGTAAAATCACCAAACACAAATACACACATAATAACACCAAAACACATATAATAACACCAAAGCACATTGTTTTATTGATAATTAACATTGTTTTACATTGCACATCGATTATAGAGCACAATTATCACACTATATCCATTCCTCATCTCATAAATGGCCAAGAAGAGGATATAGGTCGGATGCAGGAGCTCTGCTGGTTGATGAAGGATATTGCTATGTCTCTGACAAGCATCACATTTCTTGGCATAACCCACAGCATCCTTCTTCATAGTAGGCCAATAGTATCCTGTCCTTAGGATCCTTGAGAATAGTGCTCTTCCCCTAGTGTTTTTTAGACAATCTCCTTCTTGAAAATCCTTTAGTACTCCTTGAATTTCAGGATCCTCAATGCACCTTAGATATGGACCTGCAAGAGATCGTTTATATAACATGTTATTTAATATTGTAAATTGAGACACCTTGACTTTGAAAGCTCTGGGTTTTCTCCTGTAGGAATCTCTCCATGTTGTATATATTTCATGATTGGAAGGATCCAGGATCTGGAATGTGATTGTGCGCCATCACTAGGTATGATTGCAGAATCCTCTCCTATCTCCATAGCTGTGTGATCCTCAATAGCAGGAGCTAAGATGTGGATAATGGGAATTTTGATATCCTCTGAGATCTTCAACGATGATCCAAGGTTGGCTAATGCATCAGCTTCTGCATTTTCTTCTCTGGGTACCTGTGTCAAACTAAAAGAAGCAAAAGAGTGTGTCAATTCCTTGACTATCTCTAAGTATTTGATTAGTCTTTCACCTTTAACAGCATAAGAACCATTAAAGTGGTTAGTAATCAACAATGAATCCAGATGTACCTCAAGATACCTGATCCTCATGTGCTTGGCAATCTGCAAACCAGCTATTAAGGCTTCATACTCAGCCTCATTATTAGTAGTTTGAAACTCACAAGCAATAGAGTGGGGTATTATGTCCCCCTGTGGTGATTTTAGTAGTACTCCTAGTCCAGTTCCCTTGACATTAGAGGCTCCATCCGTGAAGAGTATCCAAGGATCCTTAGTCTCTTCAAGCTGTTGAACTTCTAACTCAGCTTCCCTTATAGATCACTACTGAAATCAGCCACAAAGTCAGCTAAGGCTTGGGATTTAATGGCAGTTCTTGGCTCATATCTTATATCATAAGCACTGAGCTTGACTGCCCATTTGGCCATCCTTCCTGACATTTCTGGTTTCCTGAGTACATTCTTAATTGGAAAATTAGTCTTAACAATAATAGTATGAGTTTCAAAATAATGGTGTAAGTTAGTAGATGCCATAATCAAAGCAAGAATAAGTTTTTCTAAATGTGAATACCTGGATTCAGCATCAAGCAAACTTTTACTTACATAATATACAGGATGTTGTGTACCTTCGTGATCCTTAACAAGGACTGCACTTACTGCCTTAGAAGAGACTGCCATATATAATGATAATATATCCCTTTTTTCTGGTTTCATTAAGGCTGGGGCAGAGGATAGGTAATCCTTAAGAGCTTTGAGAACATTTTCGTGCATTTCAGTCCACTCAAATTTCTTGTTCTTTCTCAGGATGTCATAGAATTCCTTGCATTTCTCTGATGACATTGAGATGAACCTGTTCAAGGCTGCGATCCTCCCTGTCAACCTTTGCACATCCTTGGCATTGGCAGGAGATTTAATATTCACAATCGCCTTGATTTGCTCTGGACTTGCCTCGATCCCTCTTTTTGTTACCATATAGCCTAGGAACTTGCCAGCTTTTACACCAAAGTGACATTTTGAAGGATTCAATTGCATGTTGAATTTATCGAGGATATCAAATGCTTCCTTCAAGTCTCTAAGGTGATCCTCAGCTTTCTTGGACTTGACCACCATGTCATCTATATAAACTTCCATAGTATGTCCAATTTGTTCTTTAAACATCATATTGACTAGCCTTTGATAGGTAGCACCTTCATTTCTTAGTCCAAATGGCATAGCAATATAACAATACATACCAGTTGGGGTCATAAGGCTGTATCCTCTTGATTGGATGGTTCCATCTGAATTTGTTGAAATCCAGATGAAGCATCCATGAAAGTCAACAACTCATGACCCGCGGTAGCATCCACCATGGAGTCAATGTGTGGTAATGGGAAAGGATCCTTGGGACATGCCTTATTTAAATCAGTAAAATCGACACATACCCTCCACTTTCCATTTCTCTTTTTGACAACAACCACATTGGCTAACCATCTTGGATACTTAACCTCTTTAATCATACCTGCTCTAAGCAGTTTATCTACCTCCTCCTGGACGATGGCATTCCTTTCAGGTGCAAACTTCCTCCTCTTTTGATGTATGGGTTTGAACGACCTGTCAATGCCAAGTTTATGAGTGATAATATCTTTGGAAATACCTGTCATGTCCTCATGCTTCCAGGAAAAGGTAGTCTTTCTGCTCTTGAGGAAGGATATTAAATCATGTTCGATGTCATTAAGGATCCCGGATCCTATGAAGACTTTGGATTCAGGATCCTGAGGATGCATCAGGATATCTTTCACATCTTGTTCTCTTGCCTCCAGGACATCTCTTGGAGGATACTTTAATTGCTATTGCTCCCTAGGTCTTGAGGCTGGCTTCATGGATGAAGTGTAACAATTCTTAGCTTCCTGTTAGTCACTTTCTATCTTGGCCACACCCCATGGGGTAGGGAGTTTCACACATTGGTGATATGTAGATGGAACTGCTTTTATGTCATGTATCCATGGCCTGCCAAGGATAACATTGCAACAAGATAAGCAATCTATAACACAAAATTTTTTAAAAGAATTAACTCCCTCAATGTAAATGGGAAACTTAATGTCCCCCAATGTGTTCTTGATTTCGCCACTGAATCCCACAAGAACCGAAGATCTTGGGACAATTTCCAATTCAAGAATGTTCATCTTCTTGAGGACATCAAGCTGAATGATGTTCACTGAGCTTCCTCCATCTATCAGGATCCTGCTAACAAAATTATTAGATATAAACAATGTAATAACAAGGCCATCATGATGAGGATCCTGAATATCCACATGATCATCCTCGTCAAAGGTTATAACTTTCTCTTATGTAAGGATTGAGGTTTGAATGGGTCAATCTCCATTATCCATCTTGGTTTCTTTGGCATGCCTCTTGGCTGTTGAAAAGGAAGTGCCACATATGTCTGATCCACCAGATATGAAATTGATGATTTGTGCATCAGTAGGAGGAGCAGGAGCTCTTTCTGGAACTTTTTCAGGATCCTGGATCCTTGACTTTTTTTTCTTCCCAACAGCTCCTTCAAATGCCCTTTGCTTAACAAGTAACCAATCTCTTTTCTGAGTGCAATACATTCTTCAGTGAGATGACCGAAATCTTCATGATATGCACACCATTTGGGTTTATCTTTTGTTGCAGCTGGCTTATCGCTATTTCTAGGCCACCTTACTTTTTCACCTAGATTCTGCATTGCAAGGATTAGTTCATTATTATCAACAGAAAAACAATATTCAGAAATGGGAGGATAATCCTCATCATCCTCTTCTTGCTCTACTACATGCACGTTCTGGTTATCAGACTTGTTGTATGATTTGGATTTGTTGTTCCTGAAGTAGGATCTTTGCTTTTCCTGCTTCGAGGATCCTGCAAGTCTTTCTTGGATCCTTTTATCATCCTCTAATTGGATGAATCTAAGGGCCCTGGTTCTCACTTCATCAAGATTCCTGCAAGGGGTCATGATAAGATCATCATAGAACAGTGAATCCTTAAGTAATCCCATTTTAAAGGCTTCTACAACCGTAGCAATATCCAGATTAGGAATCTCTAGGGATTCTTTACTGAATTTAGTGATATAATCCCTAAGTGACTCGTTATGACCTTGTGTTATCCTATATAGATCACTAGTTAAACGTTCAAATTTCCTACTGCATGAGAATTGGCTATTAAACAAGTTAACTAGGTTAGCAAATGAAGTAATAGAGTAAGGGGGGAGACTTAGCAGCCATTTAAGAGCTGATTCTGTCAGTGTGGATCCGAAACCCTTGCATAGACATGCTTCTTTTAACCTCTCCGGAATTGGATTGATCTCCATCATTTCTCTATATTGAGCTACATGCTCTTCTGGATCCGTTGAGCCATCATATAGCTTCATGGTTGGTATTTGAAACCTCTTCGGTATCTCTGCATCACAAATAGGTGGTGCAAAACGAGATATCTTGTGGCTTCCATCTGGAATTTCAGGAATGGGCTTAACTACTCCCGGAACGCTGGATATCATATCCTTAAGCTTTTGTAATTATCTGGCCATAGCTTGGTTGATACATGTATCCCGCACAAAGCCATGGTTAGTAGTATAAGAATTATTCAAAGTGTTACCTCCTGAAGAATTCAGGTTTGGAATTCCTTATGTGAATCCATATTGGCGGGATTCTGGTATAATTGAGGGACCAGAAGAAGCAATAGTCTGCATTGGTATGAAGTCTCCCAAATGAATCTCTGAACTTCTGGGTTCTGCACTTCTTAAGGATCCTTGATCCTGAAAGATGTTGGATCCTTGATAAACCGAAGTTGGGGGTCTTGGAGGATAACCCATGGATCCGTGAACCTGAGATGAGGATCCTTGAACCTGAGAGGAGGATCCTTGAACCGTCTGCTTCCCCATGTATCCTCCCGAACTAGTGAAGGATCCCGGATGCTGGAAGGAGGATCCTTGAGGCTGAAAAGAGGATCCTGAAGGCTGAAAGTAGGATCCTTGAGACTGAGTCATTGTCGTTGATCCATAACGCATTCCCAATGATCCACCCGGATATTGGACATCTGATGCTGTAGAGTGTTGTGCAGTTATGACTGGAGTGTCGAAATTCAGCGATCTCGGGATCAAAGGAGAGTGATCATCCGCTGATCTCTTCAATTTCTTGATGTCATCAACCTCTCGAAGGATCCTTTCATTAGTTTTGTCCTGCTGTTGCATGTAATCCCTAATCTGCAAAATCAAAGAATAAAGATCATTGTTAGTAGGGCCAGAAGTAACAGCATAAGTTGGTTTTGAGAAAACGGGGGTTTGTCTCTTCGCAGCATTCTCAGCATTCTTCTGGGGTCCAGAAGGAAAAGGTGGCAAATGTGGAATGCCCTGAGAAGAGGTGATCGCCAGCATGGAACTTGAAGTGTTCTTCACTTGAGAAGCCATGTGGTTGATGGTAATGCACAGAAATGAATGAAATGAGCAAAATTTCTCAGAACTGAAGCACCAATTGCCCCACGATGGGCGCTAAACTGTTTTGGTCAAAAATCACACAAGAATAATACAACCAAATCCGATTTTGTGAGGTGTGATGCTTGAATAAAAGGTCAGATGTATAAACGATGTATGAATGAAATGAATGTGGGACACAATGATTTATACGAGGAAAAAGCCCTTGATCAATGTATGATCTCCGGCACAAAAAACCTCGGGTGATGGAAGCTACCGATCACCAACTATATTAAACAAGTAAAGGTTACAAATCGGGATGACAACAAGCTTGTTACAAGGATCACTAATGTGCAAAATGTGTGTAATCGCCAATAAGTTGCAGAGAGTTCTCGAGAGTGTGTGTGTGTTGCTAACTGTTCTTCTAATTAAGCTTGTTATACCCTTATAAAAATAGAAATAATTTAGCTAACTAACAATCCGCAAAAGATGCTAGCTCCCCACGACCTCCATAACGGTCACAAAGGCCATGCACGTACAGAATAATGGAGCATATTCCCCTAGAATCTCGGCAAGACCAAGTCTCACTCGTATGCTCCTTCAAAACAAGTTCAAACATAGTGGAAACAATTGTTAGTATAAGGATCATAATGAGAATCCTGGATCCTTAAACCTTCAACGTCTTCTAAGGATCCTTAATTCAAACCGAACTGAGGATCCGTGATCCAGGCTGCACTTGAGGATCCGTGATCCATAAGATGTGAAAATCCATCCCTAACACTAACGTCCATTAGACTAGCGGGTCGTGCCTTGACTTAGTATTAATTAGTGTCTTTGATATTATTCCAAGTTATAATTATTTGTTAAAATATTAAATATTTTAACTTAAATTATATGTATTAATTTTTGGAATAATTGTTAAAAATATATTTAACTTAATACTTCTTAAGTATTTATACATGTATTTCCTTCCCAAGGATGGGTGTATTCGTATTCTTGTATTTATATATTTTTGCCATGTATCGGGGTCGTATTCCGGAGTGTAATTATACGTACGAAAATACGTATCTCTTGTAATTGTGAAGTATCCTTAGTAAAAATCCATATATATTTCCAATATATATATATATATATATATATATATATATATTTTAAGAAATATTACTTAGAAAAATTATTTATAATTTTTCCCTTGGGCAAAAATATTTGTATTTTTATATAAGTTCCAAAAATAATATATTTTCAAGTCTAACTTGGAAATATATATATATATATATATATATATATGTGTGTGTGTGTGTGTGTGTGTGTATATGCTTATTTTTCTCCAAAATAATATATTCCGTTTTTGTTTGAGACAATATATATTTCTTCCAAAAATAATATATCTTCTAATATTTTCAAGAAAATACATATCTTTATTCACCCAAAAATAATATATTTTCTTCTTGTAAAAAATATGATATAACTTTGTAATAATTGTAAAAATCACATTTTTGTTTCCTTTGGTGTCCACAATATTATTTGCCAAAATATACACATGAATATTATTTCCGGAGTATTTTGTGAGTTACATTCCTTTATTCGGTTTCACCAGTATTTTGTGTATAACTTGTATATTCATATTCTTGGAAATTTGGTAATATTTTGGATTGTAATTTTTGGTATTTTGATGAGTTATATTATTTCAAGTCCTAAAATAATATAACTAATACACAAAGTATACAAATAATCACACACATGGTGACTTCTAAATATATATTTCCTAAATACATATTTAGTCACTTTTATTTATAAAAACCAACCTCCAATATTTATAATTTTTGTAACAAAAATCATGGTAGAGTTTATGTAAAAATTTATGGTTTGAAATACACTTGTAAATATTTGTTTAGAAATATTTTTCTAAGTGTTTAATTTTTAGAAAAATTTGCCATAGTTTCCCCTAAAAATGGAGGTTTCCATACCTTGAAGGTATATCATTTTCTCTTGTAAATCAACACAATCAATTCAGAATCAACAATAAACAATCTTTACTTACCCATTTTGCCAAAAACAAGCATAAATTACTACTTCATGAACTTGAAAATTTATAAAAATTTGTAGTAACTTACTAGTGTTCTTAGTAAGCCTTGTTACCCTTTAAAGTGTGATTGAATCTTTAAAAACTTCATTTTTAAAGAAAATGGATCTTCACAACTGTTAGGGGTGGATTTCTAAATGATCAGTGATCCTCAATCGCTGTTGGGCATAGTGATCCTTACTTCTGTTTGAATTGGTGATCCTCAGAAGTATTTCAGGATCAGGATCATGGATCATCATAAGGATCCTTGTACTAACGGTTGTCTACTTTGAATTTGAAATTGTTTTGCAGAAGTATCAGCTTGGACTTGGTCTTGGTGACATTCCTGGAGCATATTCCACGTTTATTCAGTACGTGCATAGCTAAAAGTGGACGTTATGGAGTCGTGGAGGACTTGCACCATTTGCGGAATGTTAGTTAGAGTAGATATTTTCCATTTTTAAAGGGGTAGCGAGCTAATTAGAAAACACTTGGCTATTTTTGGCTACACAAACACTCGTACAACTGCTCTCACCTGTTCTCGTTAACTCACTTGGCGATTACACACTTTCATACACAATACACTATAGTGATCCTTGTACTTAGCTCGCTATCATCCGAAGTTGTAATACATTTCTTGTTTAATTTGAGTTGGTGATCGGTAGTTTCCATCACCCGAGGTTTTTTATGCCGGAGATCATTCATTGATCAAGGGCTTTTTCCTCGTATAAATCTTTGTGTCACTTGTTCGTTACAATTCAGAGTGATCCTTATTGTTGTTCATCAATTCGAGCATCATACCTCACAAAAGAAAGTTTGGTTGCAATGTCATTGCTTGATTTTTGACCAAAACAGTTTGGCGCCCACCGTGGGGCAATTGGTGCTTCATTCCTAGAAAGATTCGTATTTTCGTGCTTATTTCGGTTCGTTACACCCAAGCAGATGGCTTCCTCAGCGAAGAATACTTCAAGTTTGATGCCCTCATTCAGTTCTTCACAAGGCGTTCCTCCCTTGCCTCCACCACCTTCTGGATCCCAGAAGAATGCTGAGAATGCTGCGAAGAAACAAACCCCCATTTTCCAAAAACCACCAACTTCTTCTGTTTCAACTAATCCTACTACTAATGATCTTTATACTCTGATTTTGCAGATGAGGAATCATGCACAAGAGCAGGACAAAACCAACGAAAGGATCCTCCGGGAGATCGAGGAGATCAAAAAACAGAAGAAATCAGTGGAGGATCATTCCCCTCTGATGCCAAGATCGCTAAACTTTGACACTCCAGTCATAACTTCCCAACACTCAGCAGTTCCGGACGTGCAATACTTAGGTGAATTACCAGGAAGGCGTTATGGAACAACAACCATGAGTCAGGCACTTGGCTCTCACTTCCAGCCTCAAGGATCCTCTTCTCAGCATCAGGGATACTTCACGTCAGGAGGATATATGGGAATGCATGCAGTCTAAGGATCCTCCCAGGTTCAAGGATCCTCCCAAGTCCAAGGATCCTCCCAGGTTCAAGGATCCTCCCAGGTCCAAGGATCCTCCCTTGTTCCAGGATCCTCTCTGGTCCCAGGATCCTCTCTGGTCCTAGGATCCTCTCTGGTCCCAGGATCCTCTCTGGTTTCAGGATCCTCTCTGGCTCCAGGATCCTTTCAGGTTCAAGGATCATCTCAACTTCAAGGATCCAACGTCCTTCAGGATCAAGGATTCTTGAGAAGTATGCAGCCTCAGAGCTCGGACGTTCATCAAGGAGACTTCATACCAATGCAGACCATTGCTCCCTCTGGTCCTTTAATCATGCCAGAGTCTCGTCAATATGGATTCACATCCGCAATTCCAAACACGAATCCTGTGGGAGGTAACATTTTTAATAATTCACATAACACTAACCATGGCTTAATGCAGGATACAGGTATTAATCAGGCTATGGCTAGAGAGCTACAGAAACTTAAGGATATGATATCTAGTGTACCGGGAGTGGTTAAACCCATTCCTGAAATTGCAGATGGTAGCCATAGGATATCTCGTTTTGCACCACCCTTATGTGATGCTGAGATACCTAAAAGATTCCAGATACCATCTATGAAGCTGTATGATGGTTCAACGGATCCAGAAGAGCATGTAGCTCAGTACAGGGAGAGGATGGAGATCAATCCAATTCCTGAAAGGTTAAAAGAAGCATTTCTATGCAAGGGATTTGGATCCACACTCACAGGATCTGCTCTTAAATGGCTGCTAAGTCTTCCCCCTTACTCTATTACTTCATTTGCTAATTTAGTTAACTTGTTCAATAGTCAATTCTCTTGTAGTAGAAAGTTTGAACGATTAACTAGTGATCTATATAGGGTAACACAAGGTCAAAACGAATCACTTAGAGATTATATCACTAAGTTTAGTAAAGAATCCTTAGATATTCCTAATTTGGATATTGCTACGGCTATAGAAGCCTTTAAAATGGGATTGTTTAGGGATTCATTATTCTATGATGATCTTGTTATGACACCTTGCAGGAATCTTGATGAAGTAAGAACTAGGGCCCTTAGGTTCATCCGCCTAGAGGATGACAAAAGGATCTAGGATAGACTGACAGGATCCTCAAAACAGGATAAACAAAGATCCTACTTCAGGAACAACAAATCCAAGTCCTACAACAGATCTGATAACCAGAATGTGCACGCAGTGGAACAAGAAGAGGATGATGAGGATAAACCTCCTATTTCTGAATACTGTTTTTCTGTTGATAACAATGAACTAATCCTTGCAATGCAGAATCTAGGTGAGAAAGCTAGATGGCCAAGGAAGAGTGATAAACCAGCAGCTACAAAGGATAAGTCCAAGTGGTGTGCATATCATGAAGATTTTGGGCATCTCACTGAAGAGTGTATTGCACTGAGAAAGGAAATTGGTTACTTGTTGAGCAAGGGGCATTTGAAGGAACTCTTGGGACGGAAGAAATCAAGGATCCAGGATCCTGAAAGGATCCCAGAAAGGGCTCCTGCTCCTCCAGCAGATGCACAAGTCATAAATTTCATATCCGGTGGATCAGATATTTGTGGTACCTCCTTTTCAGCAGCAAAAAGACTTGCTAAGCAAACCAAGATGGATAATGGAGACAGACCCATCCGGACCTCCGTTGTCACCCAGGATAAAGTCATAACCTTTGATGAGGATGATCGTGTTGACGTCCAGGATCCTCATCATGATGGTCTTGTAATTACATTATTTATTTCTAACCACTTTGTTTGCAGGATCCTTATAGATGGAGGAAGCTCTGTGAACATCATTCAGCTTGATGTCCTCAAGAAGATGAATATCCCGGAGTCTGACATTATCCCAAGATCCTCAGTACTTGTGGGATTCAGTGGAGAAACTAAGAATACATTGGGGGACATCAAACTCCCAATCTATATTGAAGGATTGCATTCTTATCAAAAGTTTTGTGTTATAGATTGTTTATCATGTTGTAATGTTATCCTTGGTAGGCCGTGGATACATGACATGAAGGCAGTCCCATCCACCTATCAACAGTGTGTAAAGCTTCCAAGTCCATGGGGAGTGGTGAAAATTGAGAGTGATCAACAAGAGGCTAAGAATTGTTATACATCCTCAATGAAGCCAGCCTCAAGACCAAGGGAGCAATAGCAATTAAAGTATCCTTCAAGAGATGTCTTGGAGGCAAGAGAACAAGAATTGAAAGAAATCCTCATGGATCCTGAGGATCCTGAATCCAAGATCTTTATAGGATCAGGGATCCTCAGCGACATCGAACAGGAGCTAATATCCTTCCTTAAGAGAAGGAAATCCACCTTTGCCTGGAAACATGAAGACATGACAGGTATATCTAAGGATATAATTACTCACAAACTTGGCATTGACAGGTCATTCAAGCCAATTCATCAAAAGAGGAGGAAATTTGCACCTGAAAGGAATGCTATTATCCAGGAAGAGGTAGACAAACTACTTCAGGCAGGTATGATTAGAGAGGTTAAGTATCCAAGATAGTTAGCCAATGTGGTTGTTGTTCAAAAGAAAAATGGAAAGTGGAGGGTATGTGTCGATTTTACTGACTTAAACAAGGCATGTCCCAAGGATCCTTTCCCATTACCCCACATTGACTCCATGGTGGATGCTACCGCGGGTCATGAGTTGTTGACTTTTATGGATGCTTCATCTGGATTTCAACAAATTCAGATGGAACCATCTGATCAAGAGGATACATCCTTTATGACCCCAACTGGTATATACTGTTATATCGCTATGCCATTTGGATTAAGGAATGCAGGTGCTACTTATCAAAGGCTTGTCAATATGATGTTCAAGGAGCAAATTGGACACACTATGGAAGTCTATATTGATGACATGGTGGTTAAGTCTAAGAAGGCTGAGGATCACCTTAAAGACTTGGAGGAAGCATTCAATATCCTTGACAAATATAATATGAAACTTAATCCTTCTAAGTGTCATTTTGGTGTGAAGGCAGGTAAATTCTTAGGATATATGGTAACAAAGAGGGGCATTGAAGCAAGTCCAGAACAAATTAAGGCAATTGTGAATATCGAATCTCCTGCCAATGCTAAAGATGTGCAAAGATTGACAGGCAGGATCGCAGCCTTGAACAGATTCATATCCAAATCCTCAGAAAAGTGCAAGGAATTCTATGACATCCTGAGGAAGAACAAGAAATTTGAATGGACTGAGAAGCATGGAAGTGCCCTCAAAGCTCTTAAGGATTACCTATCCTCGGCCCCTGCCTTGATGAAACCAGAAAAAGGGGATGTATTATCCTTGTACCTAGCAGTATCCTCAAAAGCAGTAAGTGCGGTCCTTGTTAAGGATAACCAAGTTACACAACATCCTGTCTATTATGTAAGTAAGAGTTTACTTGATGCTGAATCCTGGTATTCACACTTGAAAAAACTTATCCTTGCATTAATTATGGCATCTACTAAATTAAGACATTATTTTGAGACTCATGTCATTATTGTTAAGACTAATTTTCCGATTAAGAATGTTCTCAGGAAACCTGAAATGTCAGGAAGGATGGCTAAGTGGGCAGTGAAGCTGAGTGCATATGATATATGATATGAACCAAGGACTGCCATCAAATCCCAAGCCTTAGCTGACTTTGTGGCAGATTTTAGTAGTGATTTGCAAAAGGAGGCTGAATTAGAAGTCCAACAGCTTGAAGAAACCAAGGATCCTTGGATACTGTTCACTGATGGATCCTCCAATGTAAACGGAACAGGGCTTGGAATACTACTAAAATCGCCACAGGGGGACATAATACCCCACTCCATAGCTTGTGAATTTCAAACTACCAACAATGAGGCTGAATATGAAGCCTTGATAGCTGGTTTGCAAATCGCTAAGCATATGAGGATAAGGTATCTTGAGGTACACGTAGATTCTTTATTAATCACTAATCACTTTAATGGATCCTATGCTGTTTAAGGTGAGAAGCCAATCAAATATTTAGAGATAGTCAAAGAATTGGCACTCTCTTTTGTATCCTTTAGTTTGACACAGGTACCAAGGGAAAAGAATGCAGAAGCTGATGCATTAGCTAATCTAGGATCATCCTTGAAGATCCCGGAGGATACAAGGATCCCTGTTACCCATATCCTGACCCCTGCTATCGAGGATCATGTAGCTATGGAGATAGGAGAGGATTCTGCAATAATCCCTAATAATGATACTCAATCTCATTCAGGATCATGGATCCTCCCAATCATGAGATACATACAACATGGAGAGATTCCTACAGGAGAAAACCCAAGGGCTTTCAAAATTAAGGTATCTCAATTTACAATATTAAATGATATGTTGTATAAACGATCTCTTGCAGGACCATATCTAAGATGCATTGAGGATCCTGAAATCCAAGAAGTCCTAAAGGATTTCCACGAAGGAGATCGTGGAAACCACACTGGGGGCAGGGCATTATTCTCAAGGATCCTGAGGACATGATACTATTGGCCCACTATGAAGAGGGATGCTGTGGAGTATGCCAGGAAGTGTGATCCTTGTCAGAGGCATAGTAATATCCTTCACCAACCAGCAGAACTCTTGCATCCTATATCCTCTTCCTGGCCATTCATGAGATGGGGAATGGATATAGTTGGAAAGCTTCCTAAGGCACCTGGTGGAAAAGTATTCATGCTTGCTATGACTGATTACTTCTCTAAGTGGATAGAGGCTGAAGCCTTTGCTCAAGTCAGAGAAAAGGAAGTTATATCCTTTATTAAAAGAAATATTATTACTAGATTTGGTATCCCTTCTGAGATTATTTGTGATAATGGATCCCAATTTATTGGGAATAGAACCACTAACTTTTGTGACAGCTGGGGGATTAAGATGATAACATCAACACCAGTCCACCCACAAGCTAATGGTCAGGCAGAATCATCCAACAAGATCATCATCAACAATTTGAAGAAGAAGCTTGGATCCAAGAAAGGAAAATGGGCAGAAGAACTACCTTATGTGCTTTGGGCTGATAGGACAACTCCCAAGAATGCTACAGGCCAAACTCCATTTTCTTTGGTATTTGGGGCAGAATCAGTGATTCCTACAGAGATGGTGGTTCCAACTGCAAGAACAAGCATTCGTGATCCTGAAGAAAATGCTGAAAACTTGGTTCAAGACCTGGATACTATAGAAGAAATCAGGGACTTGGCAAGGATAAGGATGGCCAGTTATCAACAAAGGATGGCTGGAGCTTACAACAAAAATGTCAGGATCAGGAAATTCCAAGTCGGTGATATGGTGTTAAGGAAAGCATTTCAGAATACCACCAATCCCGCTGATGGAAAGCTAGCACCAAAGTGGGAAGGCCCCTATTTGATTGAAGCCGAAGCAGGAAAGGGGGCATATCGATTGCTAACAATGGAAGGTGATTTGCTACCAAGGGCTTGGAATGCCATCCATTTGAAGAAATACTTTATATGACAAGGATCCATGATCCTTACCTGACCAGTATCCTTGAAGGATCCTTACAGAACGGATGATCCTCATCTTGGTAATCTTCTAATCTCAAACTATTTCATTCTTTTATTCTCTTATATAGGGATAAGGATCCTGCATCCTTTATCCTCCTTTCACTTGATTCTGAGTTTTGAAGGTTCAGGTATCCTTGACTAAGGATTGAGTATCCACAGAAGTATCTAGTTATTTGGGCTTGACCCCAGTTATTTGGGCTTGACCCCAGTTATTTGGGCTAGTCCCCAGTTTGGGCCTGGCCCCAGTTTCGCCAGTAGCGCACGATGATCCTGGTATAGTTCATGGCAATGGGACCAGTACCCGCTTTAGGGGCTGAAAATTTCATTGTACTGGCTATATTCAGGATCCTACGTATAATGGTAGACGTACCATACATCCGTTCCTAAGGTTTCTAACGTTTTCACGTTAGCTAAGATTTTGGCATTTTCATGTCACTAAGTTTGGATAGTCGCCAGTGAGGGCCATACTCCAGTTTACATACGATCCTTTGGGCTTGTCCCCAGTATATTGGGCTTGTCCCCAGAATTGTTGGGCTTGTCCCCAGTTGCTAACTTTTATCTTATATTGGCTTAGTCCCAAGTTGTATCCTATTTCAGGTTTTTGAAGCTAAACGACCAAGGATCCTTGATCCTTACCTTCTACTAAGGTTTGTCTTTTGGGTTATCCTGATGTTAATTGTTAAAAGATAGGATCCTAACTTGGATTCTCAGGTATGATCCTTAACTATTTTGATTTTATTCTTTATTTATTTGAATAACCCTTATCCTTTGACAACTGAACTTATGGTCCTTAAACTATATTACTTTTCAGAACTTATCGATTATGGGATATGTGATCTTTGATTATATCCTAAATTTTTTGGGGATATTTAAATTTTTTCTCTACTTGATAAGTTTAAACAAGATAAACATCACAACAGTTGCAAAGTAAAATATTAACAAGGATATCAACACAGGATAAGCCAAAAAGTTAAAGTTATTTTATTCACAAAAGTTTAAACCATTTAAGGTTGTCAAAATTGCCAACCCACATTTCTACCAGCAAAACGTGGCCCGTCCACATGGGTTGGCAAAGGGTGTCCATTGTCTAAGGGTCTTGGTAGTGCAGGAATCAAAAGACGGCAGGATGACAATGGCTTCATCCCCCAAACAGAGGATCCCTCCACCATTTGTAATCCTACCTATTGTTCGAAGGATCCATGATCCTTAGCCCTAATTACTATTGTTTGAGTACAACCCATCATTGTTCAAAAAAAACAGCATCAAAACAAAAAACCATAACCTTCGCTGCATCA
Organism: Helianthus tuberosus; assembly: GCA_030545235.1. Lineage (NCBI taxonomy): Eukaryota > Viridiplantae > Streptophyta > Magnoliopsida > Asterales > Asteraceae > Helianthus > Helianthus tuberosus. The sequence continues at coordinate 43,287,041 of CM060429.1, read as the reverse complement.
TCATCCCCTCCAGCTCCAGTATCCTTCGCCTGATCCTTGCCACTGCCACCAGCTTCGATTGCCAGAACCTCGTCAGCCTCATCTTCATCATCCTCCAACTCAGCCAGCCTAGCCTTCCAGCCCTCCGTGTCCCAGCTGCTCCTATCAAAGGTAGGATCCTGAGCTTCTTGAGCCATCTGTAGCTTGGTCTTGTACATGGCAATGGCAGCGGAGACTTTAGCATCCTGTGTGATCTCGTGCTTCTCATAATCAGCATTGATCTGAGTCGCAACTATCTGAGCTTTGGCATCGTTGAGATCCTTTTCAAGGGAAGCAATCTTGTGATCCTTGAGCACCGCCACCTTTTGGAGATCAGAGTATTTCTCCTCAAGCTCCTCAACGTTCCCAACATAATCTTCGATCTCAGCAAATTTCTACAAAGAAGATAATGCAAAGATTAGAGTCAGGTGATCCTCAAGTGGATAGGATAACTAAACTGATTCAGTGTTCCTTACATGATTGAAGTACTCGAGGAATTGATGACGGATTAGAGGTAAGCCTTGAAGGTTGTCAGCTTCAGAGGTCTTTCTTTTCTTCCCACCTCTTCCCTTTGAAGTGGTAGCCCTGGGGATCACGATGGATGGGCTAGCAGCAGACTTTTTCTTGGAGGATCGGACATTGTCAAGATCAGTGACACTGAACTTGGAGGCAGATTTTGAGGATTTACCGGCGCCTACACATTCAAAACAGATAAGTATCCTTATTCTATTACTATTTAACTATTTATTTAAATATTTAACTATACAAAAAACATGATACTTACTTGACATAGTAACGGAACCTGAGGATACTTCTTGTGAGTCCTGGGTGTTTGTTTTGAATGATCTTGTTGCAGGATCAAGTTTTCTGAAAGCAGCAAGCCTTTCCTTGGTGGCAGGTGATGGTATGAGGTGCGAAACAGAGATAGCTGTATAACAGAAACAAAAGGGTGTTAGTGATCCTTATACAAAAACAAGGTTATCTGGTGATCCTTCTCAGGATCCTCTATCCTACCATGGGTGGCCCACTTCCTTGGCAGATGCTTTCCATCCGGGATAGAATCCCTTCTGACAAAGAAGAAACGCCGTTTCCAGTTGGTATCATTTTTGGTGGCTTTGAAGATTGGGTGTTCTTCACTGGGTTTACGCTTGAATAGATATCGGTGGGATCCAAATGTGGTGAGGTCATACATCTCTGCCAATTCCGACATTCCTAGAGCAATTCCTTCCTGCTCAATGATCCTCTCAAGGGTATATAAAACCCTCCAGATCATTGGCATAGCTTGGATGGAGGAGATGCCGGTGAGGGAGAAGAAAGACTGGGTGAATTCAGGAAAAGGATACGAGTATCCTATTGTGAAAGGAGTGACCGGGAAAGCTACCCAAGTTTCAGAAATGTAATCACTTAGAACGGTGGGATCAAACGGTTTGAAATAGGTGTTTGCCGGAAAGCAATGCCGGATTCTGTCTATTTGTGGATCAGTGAAGCAGCACCTTTCATTCGCCAAATCTTTGATGATCCCCTGGCTCTTAAGAGGACTGTCCTTCTTGTGATCCTCAGCAGGAGAGGATCTTAACATCATCTTGATTACGAAGAAGGTGAAGAAAGAAGGAGCAGAGAAAGAAAACGTAAAGGAAGAAGAGGAAGAGAGATACCTGATTGATCTTCGGATATGAATTTAAAGGGAGTTTCTCTTGAATTTAAATGCAGATTGATCCCTATCTCTAACTCCTATTTATAATGATGATTTTGCAGGATAGTCACTTTAGTGACGTCATGTTCGTAACGGCTAGTCCGATTACAACGGCTAGTTATCCGTTGATTGATTGCGGATAAGAACAAAATACAACTCGTTTATTTACATAATTACTCCTTATATTTTGGGGGCAATTGTTAGGGGTGGATTTCTAAATGATCAGTGATCCTCAATCGCTGTTGGGCATAGTGATCCTTACTTCTGTTTGAATTGGTGATCCTCAGAAGTATTTCAGGATCAGGATCATGGATCATCATAAGGATCCTTGTACTAACGGTTGTCTACTTTGAATTTGAAATTGTTTTGCAGAAGTATCAGCTTGGACTTGGTCTTGGCGACATTCCTGGAGCATATTCCACGTTTATTCAGCACGTGTATAGCTAAAAGTGGACGTTATGGAGTCGTGGAGGACTTGCACCATTTGCGGAATGTTAGTTAGAGTAGATATTTTCCATTTTTAAAGGGGTAGCGAGCTAATTAGAAAACACTTGGCTATTTTTGGCTACACACACACTCGTACAACTGCTCTCACCTGTTCTCGTTAACTCACTTGGCGATTACACACTTTCATACAAAATACACTATAGTGATCCTTGTACTTAGCTCGCTATCATCCGAAGTTGTAATACATTTCTTGTTTAATTTGAGTTGGTGATCGGTAGTTTCCATCACCCGAGGTTTTTTATGCCGGAGATCATTCCTTTATCAAGGGCTTTTTCCTCGTATAAATCTTTGTGTCACTTGTTCGTTACAATTCAGAGTGATCCTTATTGTTGTTCATCAATTCGAGCATCACACCTCACAACAGAAAGTTTGGTTGCATTGTCATTGCTTGATTTTTTACCAAAACAACAACTTATAATCATATTTTTCAAAAATGTTTCTTCTTTGATTTTTCTTGTTACATAAGTGTTTCTACACTTGTTTAACCTTTAAAAATAGGGTTTATTTATATAAGAATCAAGATCAAGTAAATCTTGTGTTTTTAACTTGGTTCCTTTGAAAAACCATCCATGAAATTTTAGATCAACAAGTATTACAACTTACTTTGATCATTATTTTACAAGAAAATCACATATTCTTTCAAGTTCATGCTTCTCATGAGGATGATCCATTAACTTCTACCATGTTTATCCTCTCATCTTGCTAGATTATGTTTTTAATCATGATCTAGCAAGATCATATGATGATCAACATCATTTTCACAAGAAATCAACAATCAACAAGTATTACAACACATAAACATTAAGATTTATTATGTATTCATGCTTATATTCATGTTTCAAGTTCAAGTCTCTTAGTGTTCTTCATAACAATCAACATGTAACACATTTTAACCACTTGAAATAGATGTAAAATAGAGTGCATGATGTTCTTACCACTAGCTCAAGGCTAGGGATGTTCAAGTGAAGATAAGAGATGGATAAAAGCAAATGAAAGAGGTCCTTGAACTTCTACAAGCTCCTAGCTTCTTTGTATGTCTTCTAACACCTTGATTTATGCTTGGAATGTATGAGAATGATTGAATGATGGTGAGTGTGTGTGTTGGTTTTCAGCTGAGAGCACAAGAGAGGGAAGGAGAGGGTGTGTGTGTTTTAGTGTGTGTTAGAATGAGAGTTGTGAACTTAGTGTGCATTCTTATAATCCATTCTCATGTATTTTCCAATGGTTCTAATGTTTAGGAAAGCATAAACAAGATCAAATATTATATTTAAACAAATCTTGAGGTGGGCCATATGTTGGCCGATTTCATAGGTGGGGGGGGGGGGTAGTAGGCTTAGGTTGTAAACATTGGTTAGATTATAGTAAAAATATAAGTATCTAGTTAGATACTTTAGTTACTAGATATTTATGTAGTGTTATGATGTTCGGGGACCATAACTTGCTTGGTAATGTTAAAATAGTGCTTCTAGTGAAAAATCGGTGTTTCGGGTAGTGTTCGGTTGTTCGGTTGGTTACCGGTTTGTTAAGGTGCTAAACTATGCAGTTTAGTGTGTTTTATGTACCCTTTTATGACAATTTTGATTCCCAACACTTAGGAAAGCATTCAGGACCATTTAACCATATTTCTACATGATATTAGATTGTTTAAATGCTGAATTTTGCTGAATTCAGCACTTTAGGTGAGTTTTAGGCACTTTCCAGCACTTAAACTATCTCTAGGAAGGAAGTTTTATGATCCTTACTTTCCTACACACTATACTAGTGTAATACTTGGTTTCTGGCTCACTCTGTGTCTCAACACACTGTCTATCTATGTACTGAACTCCGTCAGCATTTTCCTGATTTGTCTGATATCTGTGCTAACTGTGTTTCGTGCATCATTTGAGTCAGATAAGCTTTCATGCAATAATGGTATGACATTAAGCAATATGTGATGCACATGTATGTGTATGGCAATAATCAGTAAGCAGTTAATTGTAATTCAGCATAGTCATGAAGCCCTAATCATGGTTTAATAGTTGTACGGATACCTGAAATTTTGACAGTTGTCACATTCTCCCCCTATTAAGAAAATTTCGTCGCGAAATTTTAAGCTTTACTACTACTGTAGGGGTGTTAGGGAATAAATGCGTGTATTTTGCTTTCATTCGGTCTTCACGCTCCTAAGTAAACTCTGGGCCATGACGCGCGTTCCATCGAACCTTGACAAGTTTAACACTACTCCTCCGAGTCTTGTTAACCTTCCAATCAGTAACCTTAACAGGTTCTTCTGTAAAGTGGAGTGTGTCGTCAATGTAAACTTCATCAGCAGGGATAACCATTGTCTCCTGTGTTAGACTCTTCTTTAGATTAGATACGTGAAATGTATCATGAATGTAGGATCGTTTGCACGACCAAAACGAGTCGTTCAGAAGAGTTCTATCCAATACGAAAGGCGGAATCAGACGTATCGAAAATATTTCAGCTGAATTTGCACATAGAATCACTTTAAACTGTCTCTGTATTGATATCAGATCGTTTTACAATGCTGGAGACACTTCGGCAGAGCTTCGCTACCGGAATCAGAACGTTACAAATGAAATGTCAAGACACGTATTTATAGGCAACACCATTCCGCACGAAATGGTCACACGAAATGGACTTGCCATTTCGTACGAAATGGCCATTGCCATTTCGTGCGAAATGAACACTTCCCATTTCGTGCGAAATGGATATTTCCCATATTTTTCTTATTTTTCTCGTACAACGTGCCCTGATCTATGTAATCTAATACAAGACTCGATACAAGACGAAGTCGACAGACATATGCACCAACAGACTCCCGTTGGATGTTGACGAAGTTTTCAGTGTCGAGTCTTCGGTATGTCACATCTTCAGTCTTTATCAGTCTTCTCGCTCTCTCCAAAATATTCTCCATTGTAAGCATCCTCTATCAATCTCTTTCTCTTCTTCTAGAATCTGAATCTGTCTCTAACTTCTCTTGATCAGATATCTTGAATCCTTAAGTTCATCAGCATCAGCAGCCTGCGTGTACACAGTTCCAGGATTAGAAACTGGCTCTTTACATCTTCAGACTCCCTCTTGATGTCTTCAGACTCCCCCTTTCGATAAGATGGGATCGCAATCTGGAATTCTCAATCTACAGGCTTTGGATCGAAAACCTGGCTCTTATAACTTTCACAGGTTCTAAGATCGTATCCTAGCTTTCCTCATGCTGAAAGTTCACAGATATCGGAATCTGGCTTTCGCATATCTATCAGGAGTCGAAACCTTGCTGCTTCTACCTGCACAAAACTCTACCTAACAATAAATTCCACAAATTTAACAATTTTGACAAATTTATACATCACTTGCAGGTATTGTTCAAAATAAACTGACATTTATAATTTCTGATGAACACTTGTAAGAATAACATACAGATTTGACATTTTTATTTCGAAATCAAACTCTCCCAACCCTGTTGATCATCATGTTCAGCACTCGGAATTTTGAAAATCAGCTTTTCAACATCAGTTGTCGAAAATCTTTTTGTATTTTACAAAATTTTATGCTAAAACACACTGAAAATCTTTTTGGATTTTATTTTTAACGAAATGCAGTACAGAAATATTTACAACCAATATTTTTTCGAGTTTGTGTAAGAGGATCATATCAGTTTATGAGACAAATCACCAACACCGTTAAGCTTTAAACATTTTAAGTTCTAAACGATTCACGTAGATTGTCAGTATACTGATCCACTTAAATTTTCACACAAAGTTCAACTGTTTCGAGATACGAGATTAATGTTTTAGAGACTTAAACTTATTCGCGTGTCCCACCTCAGAATATACTCCCGTATCCAGATCCCAATATTCAGTCTTACAGGTGAGTATACCTAGATGATATCTGTAAGGCTTAAATGCGAGACCATGAGAGCTCAGGCTATTGCTTCCGCAAAATCAGAGAGATGATGGTTCAACTTTTAGGTGTGTTCCCTTTAGAGAATCTTTTCTTCAACAGCACATGATTAGCATTTTCCAATGTTTCATCATTTTTATGATGAGGGGAGTGCTTTTATTTCAAGCAAGCGAAAAGTATTATACGGGGACTAGGCCATTGCTTCTGCAAAATCAAAAGTCCCGGGATAATACCCCAGATATCACTAAGCATAAAGACCTAGTATCTCAGAAAGAGGGGTCTTTCAAACAAGATTTCGGGGGTTACCCATATATCCGAGAGATGTTCCCCACGAAATAAGTAAGTTTGATATTTAGTTTTATATCTCGAACACAATCTACTAAATGTATAAAACCTACTGACATATCATTAGTGAGACTATTTATCACTTTTGACTTTCCAATTCTTTAGCGTGCTGTGATAGTCCACTGATGCACTATCATTTACTCTTTTTCACAACAAAACTCATTTTTTTAATTTTAAATGTTTTTGGCTTTTGAAATTTTTGAAATTTCTAAAAAAAATTTTTACTCCCCCTAAAATCAAAAATATGTTTCAATTTTGGATTTTCAGGGAAAATTTGAAAACAAACTGTACAAATAAAGTGACAATTGTTGTGAATTGCTTCAAATCGCCATCCACTTTGCATAAACAATCAGAACTCCCCCTCACAACAAACTATTTTCCCATTAAGATTTAAAAACACTTAAGTTTGTTTTAATCAAAATGGTTTTTCCGGAAAATAAGTTTTGTTGATATTACCAAACCACTTGTAGGTAAGGGGATAAACTCATCACTTTGTTTTCCAATCACATGAATGTAAGTTAAATCAACTTCAACTTAATGACCTTGATTAACCACTTGTAAGTGAAAACCTCTTTTTCAACCACTAGTAGGTTCACTTATCAACCAACCACTTGTAAAATAAAATATGACAATTTTCAAAAATACTACCACTTGTAGGTTTACCAAACAAACATTTTCAAGAAAGATGTCGATTCCTGCTCCACGATTACCAACTTGGGAGCTCCGGAAAGTCCAGATTTCTAGTCATGATAGGTTCTATCCCAGTTACTAACCTGTGATGACCCATCTTCATCTGGTTTCTTCGTTTTCTTCTCATAAAATTCCTTTACCCCTTTGACCTTTGTTAGGATCTGAGGCTCTCATGATAGTGTTTGTTTGTTTAAAATGAACAATCAATGAGTATGAAAACATGTTAGGAGCAGCGGAAGTGAAAACAAACTCTGTAAACACAATCAAAGGAGATAATAGTTTGATAAACAATTGCTTCTCATAGAGTCAAATGATTTACAAATCAAAGCAAAAGATTACATATGTGCTTACAAACTATACTCCCCCTCAGCCTGATACTCCAAGGTTGGTTGCACACAAGATGAAAGGATTAGACATGAGGAGAAGAACCCACTCAGTCAATCAAATGTAACAGTACAGGGTACTGTTACATTTATAGGCAAACCAAACCACTGAGGTATCTCAGCTGACGTCACCATGAAAGTGACATCTAACAACCTAACAACCTGTAGACACTGTCCTTATACCAACTACTGATGTCCTAACAACTGATTGTAAATAAAATACAAAACATGAGAAAACAACTGCTTCACGTTCCACTGTTGTAGCCTAAGCACTGATGCTCAACAACAACATCAGTTTCTTCAAAGGTGATCAGTCCTTGAATGAGCAGTGTTTGTGTCTTCAGCAGCACTTAAGAGACAGCAGTAGATAGAGTGACAAAGTTTGTCTTCAGTAGTCTTTAGGATTACATCAGCATTTGGAACATCAGTTGTTCTTTTGAGCAGTACTTATGGTTCATCAGCTGATAGATAACCACTGTCAAGGGGAGAGCAAAGTGTAAACTACTGTTTATTATGAATCCTCTGTTGTGACCTGGTTTTGGCTTTACATAATCTGTTCCTTTGGTAGGGTTCAATCCCAACAATCTCCCCCTGGAACAGATAATGCCAAAACCTTTCATTATTCAGGACCTTTATTACTCATCAAGAGTGCCTTAGCTTGTTCTTTGAATTCAGCTTTAAATTCCTTTGCACTCTGGTCATCCTCATCCCTACACAGTGAAAGCCCAAGGAGATCCTGCAAATCTTGAACACTAAGGCCTAGTGCTTCTTTCCTTGATATGTGCTTCACATCGCCATTGGCTCTGACCAAGGTCAATACGTGAGTCTTTTGATCAAACATCCACTTTAGTATTTTTAAGCCAAGTGGGTTTCTTGGGAGAGACTTATTTGAAGATGAGTTGAGGGATAATGGCCTTGAAAACAACTGCAGACTTTCAGACATTCTTTTGAAAGCTTCTTCAAAGACTTTGTCAGCTGCAGCTATATCTTCTGCAGTTTCTTGTTCAATAAGTTCTTGTCGTTCAGCTTCTGTCTTGTCTTTAGCAGTGTTTGGAGACGCAGGTTTGTTTAATGCCTTAAAAAGGCTTTGAAGCTTTGTTGAAGTTTCTTCTTTTAGACCCATTTTCTTGATGGTATCTTTGAAGTACTCTGCTTCCTTTTCCATTACCTCTTCTTCAGTCAGCTGTTCTCCCTCTTCTTGATTTGTTACAAAGGTAGATCGGAACAGTGTGTCGAGGTTTCCCATCTTCTGTTCAAGCTTCATCATTTGTTCTTGCTTCTTAGAAGTGCCTGAAACAGTTATCTTTCTTTTCTTTAGCCTTTCATAGGCTTCATCAGTCTGCTGTTTAGACCATTTTGATATGGCTTCAGCAGTATCCATTTTCGCATCCACCAGCTCCCTTTTCTTTCTTTTATATTCAGCAGTTAAGTCAGCAATGAGCTTTTCATATTTTCTCCAGTTAGGAGCATTCTTCTTCTTCGTAGGATCATTCTTAATCTTTTTAATCCTTTCTGCCTCACGCTTAAGAGCTACTACTGGCCATTCTCTGAACTGTTGTTCTTCAGCAGGATAGAATTTCTCTTTCATGATGTAGGCTAGATATTGTTTTCTTAACTCTTTCTTTTGATCAGCCTTTTCTTTGTTTAGGTCTTGTGCAAACCCTTCTATCTGCTTTACTTTTGTGAAGTAGAACTCCAGTCTTTTAGCAATGCCATCTTCGCTTAACTTTTCTTTTTCACTATCAACCTTGGCTTTTACTTTGGCCTGCTTTGCCTTGAGTTTGAGGTAATCATCCATATCCTCTGGTGGCATGTAGCCTATGAGTGAGGAGAATCTTCTTTTTGAAGGATCCTCTTCTGTATAGAATTGCCTCATCTCATTTTTGATAGCTTCAAGTTCCAGTGGATATTTTGCAGCATTAGGATCATGTATACCCTCATCAGCAGTGATTGGCTTTCTTATTCTGTTGAAGAGCTTTGGTTGTGATGTAGGAAAGGTGAGAGCAGTGGTGGATGACTGACTAACAGCTGTTGAAACAACTGGTGTCTCAACATCTGCTGTCATTACAACTGCTGATATGTCAGCAATTGTCTTCTGCTTTTGAGCATGGGATGGAAGTGGTGATGTTGGTGGTGATGGTGGTGAATCATCATCTGATATGAGATTTCTTCTCCTTTTTAATGAAGAAGAAGCAGATGATGTTTTGGGTGGATCAGTGGTGGTAGATTGGATAGCAGTGGTTTGTGGCAGTGATTGACTGACAGTGGTTGAAACAACTTGTGTTTCAATCACTGTTGTCATTACAACAGATGTTGTAACATCTGTTGTCTTCTGTTTTATGACAGGAGGCAGTGGTGATGGTATGATTGTAGATGATGATGGTCGAGCAGTAGTTGTAGTGGTGTGTGTTGAAGGTGTGTGTGTTGATGAGATGGCAGCTGTTTGGCTACTGACAGCAGTTTTTGTAACTACTGCTGTATCAGCTGTTTGGCTAACAGGTTTTGAGACCTGATTTTCTTTTTCTTTTTCTTTTTCAGGTTCAATATGAAGGCCATGTTCAATTCCCTTTTTCTTTATTTGCTTCATTATCTCCCCCTTTTTGGCATTATCTGCAAGGGGGTCATCAAAGAATAGTAAAGTAGAAGGAGCCTTGCCAGTGGCAGTTTGGATACTGGCCTTAATAGCCTTGATATCTGCTTGAGTATCCTTGAACCTTGATTCCATCATGTTAGACAGCATTTGTACTTGAACAGCATGCTTTTGATCAGCCATTTGTTGCTGTTTTTCAAGCATGGGTTGGAAAATATTCCAAAGCTCATTTGCAGCAGGTGCTTGTTGTGGAGCAGGTGCTTGAGCAGGAACAGCAGAGGATTGTGCTTTCTGAGCTTTTAAAATCTCTTGCACCATCTCCTTTATTTCAGAAACTGATTCTTCAAGTTTTTCCACTCTGCCCGTCAATTCCTGATATCTTGAATCATCACCCATTTTACTGGGATCATCTGAATCCCCACCTGTGGTGGTTATATCAGTGTGTGACTTAGGAACAGAGTCCTAAAAATCACCCATTGATGCCCCTTGTTCTTGGTACTGGGGACTTCTCTCTTCAGCACTCGATAAACCTTTGATGGTACCAGTGGTTAGATCTAACTCACTGGTGGTCACCGAAGTTGCTATGGAAGAAATTGCCTTCAAGGGAGTCTTACTTCTGAAACAACTGTCCAACTGAGGATCTGTTGATCCACCAGTTGTAGTTGCTGCTCCACTTGAACTACTGACAGGAGTTACTTGTAACTCATGCAGCGTAACCTCCTCAACTGTTGCTGGGATAGCAGAGGTATAAGCATCAGACCCAGTCACTTGTGGGGGTATACTCTCAGTGATAGGTGATAGAGAGGAACTGGTTTGTGTCTGTGCAATAGCAGCTGCATGCAACAGAGGTAGCATGGATTGTGGCATTATTATTGGTGAGGGGATGGGGGTTGAAAGAGACATGTCCTTGGGATCAGGACTGAGGAAGATGGATCCGAGTGGATTCAGAGCTTCATATTGTGGTGTCCCTGTGCTTACAACCTGATCCTTTTGTGAGGTTGCAGGAGGAGTTTCGGTTATGGGTTGAGATCTTTCTTCCAACTGCTGTGAGGAAGTAGCAGCAGTGGTTTGTGGTGACTTTTGTGTTGTCACAGGCATTTCCTCTGGGATCTCATCTTCCAGAGTTGCCTTTGTTTTGGGATTGGTGGGTTTTCTGGATGTTTTCTTTTTGGTCTTTTTGGTTATGTCAGGTGTGGGTTTCAAAGCAGTGGTTGTGCTGCTATGATCACCTGGAGCAGTGGGCTCAGCAGCTGATACTTGAGGAGCAGTTGTAACCACTAAAATCTGCTCAGGTACCCCTGCTTTTGTTTTTATTGGTGCCATCATCCTTGAAAATGTTTCTTTTGTTAAGCTCTTTATTTGACAATGAACACCTTGTTTTAGCAAATTTAAACTTTCCTTTTCAAATTTTTGTTCAAAATAGTAACTCAAAAATCTTGGAAAAAGTAAAAATGCTTTACTTTCAACGTTTTTCACCATGTCATTGAAAATCTCCTGGGAGTAGTTGTAGTCCTTACTATTCAAAATAGCGTAACCCAGGCTTTGAATTTTCAATGGTATTTCGTTAAAAGATGTTGTTTTATTTGAGGCACACATCAAGAGTGTGTGAAATAAAAACCTGGGTGCAGATGGAAAATAACCCTTTTGTAGGGTATCTACCTTTGATTCTTCTGCATAACCCCTTTTCAGAAAATCAGCTTTTAACTCGTTTTTGTCAAAATAGGTTTTACCATTCTGATCATCGAGTATGAAGACTTCTGATATCGATTGTGGTGTGATTTTGATCGCTTTTCCCTGTATCGAGGAGTTAATGGCAATGACTTTATCGTCTTGTTTTTCAAGCGTCGCCTTTTTCCAAAACTCTCTCTGGGTTTGTAGATATATGGGAGCATTTACTGTCAACAAAGTTTTGTACTTTGATCCAGTTATTGCATCAATGATGGAGTCGAAGGTGTGATTGTCTTTGGGTTTTGTGAGTAAACCCAAATAATTGTGAGATTGTTTGAATGGTATTTCGATGGGTTCTTCGGCCGTTTGAGCGACCTCTTTGGAAGGTGATGGTGATTTAGGTTTTGATTTTGATTTTGTCATTTTTGCGGAGAAGAACGAAGGAGGATTTTGGAGATTTTGAGAAGAAGGGTTGGAAACTGCTATGAGAAGAGAATTTTTGGAATTCAATTTGACAGTGTAAAACCCTGTTTGGGGGTTTAGGGCAGGGTTTTATTTAAAAAAAATGATCGCTGATGTGGCAGCGGTTATTTCGATCTGAGGGCTAAAAACTGACCACGTGTCAAACACTGATGAGACGGATGAAGTATGTAGAACAGTTGTTTTAAGAGCCACTGACGTATCAAACATCAGTGGTTACAACGGTAAAAATTATGGGCAGTGGATGATTTTTACTATCAGTGGATAGCATATCAGTGGATAAGACACTGATTTTGAGCATCAGTGCTTTTCAAGAAAATGAGGGATCAGTGGTTAACTATCAGCAGTGGACAGTGTTTAGAGATCAGACGTTGGAACAAAACAGTGATTAGGGTAAATGGTATAGATCTTGAAGGACAGGTGTTTCAGCAACAGTTTTTGAAGATTTTTCATTCAAGGTTTCACCACATGTCAATTTTGTACGACAGTGATTTAGTATCCCAGATGATGAAAACTTTTTTTTTTTTTTTTTTTTTTTTTGCTAAGGCAACTCATTTTCATTTAATATTCAATTTAAAACCTGAGTACCCTAGTAATTTAAGCACAGTTTGTAATCAACTTTTGATGAAAATTTAGGAGCAAACCTGAATATGACATGATCATGACATATGTACCATTTCCTTTTGACCCATTTATGAGGACACTAATACCATCAAAAATAAGGTATTACATCCTGACAGGAGCTGAAACTATTGCCAACAAAAACAAACAGCAGTTTCACATATATTATTCCAAAAAAAAATGAACAATATATTTTGATTATTCGAGAAAATCCTTTTTTAAAAAAAGATCAAGGATTTTCTAAAAACAGCATCAAAAAGGATCTGGTATATTTTCTAAAGAAAACACAGTCATATCATTTTCAAGTTATTGAAAATGTTCAGTGGTTTTGACAATAGTGATAAGAAAACTTTGAATACATTTTGACCACTGTTTGGTACCATTTTCTTTGTCAGTTGATTGCAAACATGATCCTCTTTGTAATTCATTCACTGGAATCAAAAAACCCTTTTCTGAACAAGTGAATGCACATAGTTGCTTAATGACCATTATTACCCTACACTTTGACTCTTCAGTGTTTTATGTTTATACTATTTTCTTCTGACATCAGAAGTTTTAAGATGAACACACTTCGGAGTTTTTGTGAATTTTCTTAATGTATTTTTACATAGTTGATTTTGTCCTTTTGAGGAACTCAACCTGTTTTCAATACATAAGATCTGAATAATTTTGGTATTTAATGAAAACATCACAAATATCAAAACAACAGATGAGATCAATATTGTAAAATATAGAACAATCCCATAATTTTAACAGATATGTTTACAAATCTGAAAACTATGAGTGTCTTCTGTATGATATCACTTGTAGTGTGAAATTTGTGTGTCATATGACATCTTGGTTGATTTTCAGAGTTTTGAATAACCATTTTGAACATGATCTACACAGTACTCTGTTTTTCAACTAAATACAACCACCCTTAGTATCAATGAATTTTGAGCCGAACTGTTATGTCAAATTGATTGTTAGATCGAATTTGACTGTCCAGGCTCTGATACCAATTGTTAGGATCTGAGGCTCTCATAATAGTGTTTGTTTGTTTAAAATGAACAATCAATGAGTATGAAAACATGTTAGGAGCAGCGGAAGTGAAAACAAACTCTGTAAACACAATCAAAGGAGATAATAGTTTGATAAACAATTGCTTCTCATAGAGTCAAATGATTTACAAATCAAAGCAAAAGATTACAAATGTGCTTACAAACTATACTCCCCCTCAGCCTGATACCCCAAGGTTGGTTGCACACAAGATGAAAGGATTAGACATGAGGAGAAGAACCCACTCAGTCAATCAAATGTAACAGTACAGGGTACTGTTACATTTATAGGCAAACCAAACCACTGAGGTATCTCAGCTGACGTCACCATGAAAGTGACATCTAACAACCTAACAACCTGTAGACACTGTCCTTATACCAACTACTGATGTCCTAACAACTGATTGTAAATAAAATACAAAACATGAGAAAACAACTGCTTCACGTTCCACTGTTGTAGCCTAAGCACTGATGCTCAACAACAACATCAGTTTCTTCAAAGGTGACCAGTCCTTGAATGAGCAGTGTTTGTGTCTTTAGCAGCACTTAAGAGACAGCAGTAGATAGAGTGACAAAGTTTGTCTTCAGCAGTCTTTAGGATTACATCAGCATTTGGAACATCAGTTGTTCTTTTGAGCAGTACTTATGGTTCATCAGCTGATAGATAACCACTGTCAAGGGGAGAGCAAAGTGTAAACTACTGTTTATTGTGAATCCTCTGTTGTGACCTGGTTTTGGCTTTACATTATCTGTTCCTTTGGTAGGGTTCAATCCCAACAACCTTTCCGTCAATCATTTTTCCCAAAATATTTTGAACTGTGGAGTTAAAGGCTTTTTCAATATCAATTTCTTTCTTTTCAGAAAAGAATTGAATTGAAATCTCAACTTACCAATTTTTTATTTTAAATTTTCAGCCCGCAATGGTGGAAAATTTGCATCATCCAATGGCGGCACTGAATTTTCACCTTTTATCTCAACTTGTAGCTCCTCTGACTTTGACGAATCAGATTCATCACCGGAACTATCACCTGGTTTTTTAACAACCCACTTTTAGTTGTTCAGATACACCTTTCTTTTGTAAAAACTTTTTGAACACTCGCCAACCTCAAACTTTGAATTTTTGAAAACTTTAAAAGGTTTGGTTGGTGGTTCATTCTCAACAATCTTTCCTTTCAGTTTTTCAGAGACTCCCTGTTTTGTTTGGATTGCCTTTGGACAATTCCTGGCAATATGACCAAGTATTTTGCATTGAAAACATGTTCTTGTCTCCATCTTCTTCTGAGCAACTTCCTTTCTCATTCCCTCTTGCTTCTTTGCAAGGAATTCTTTGTTTGTCTGCTTCTTGAACAATTGCTCCTTTTCTTCTTCAGATGATGTTCCTGAAACAAAAACAGTTTTTGGTTTATAAATTTTCTCGTTTTTATGATTTTTCGGTGGAATAAAACCAAGACCTTTCTTTTTGAAATTACCGTTATGGTTTGGTTTCTTTTGAAAACCTGAACCAGAACTGTAACCTGTTTTCTTGTTTAATCTTTGTTTATCTCTTGATGTGTATTTTTTAGGTTTTTCAGTAAGATTTACATCTTTTATTTCAGAAATATTAATTTCTGTTAATTTGAAAACCTTTTTGATCATTTCAGTTTTAACACCTCTTATTGGAAATTCTTCATCAGAATATAATTTGTCAGAATCATTCAAATTATATGCCACTTTGATGTTTCATCATTCAAATTATTTTGCGATAACAGAAAATCTTTATTGTAAACCCGTTTGCCCTTTTTGACCGATGGACTTGACGTGTCGGACTCAGACTTTGACTCTGATTTTGACTCCTCCATTTCATCTTTATCCAACACCTGATCGACCACTTTCTTAATTACCTCGGACTCATGATCAGTGTCGGATGATGTGAAAATAACATCAATGTTTTCTGGCAAGTTATCTGAAGGCTCAGATTCCCACTGTAAGTTGGTTGCCTTTTTGACTCTTTCTGAATTTGGATTTCGTGGAGAATATCCATTTTCAAGCGGGGGTGGACACTTGTTATAGTCAAAACTCTGTTTCTTAACAGAACTCTTCACTTCAGTATCCTCTTTTGTTTCTTTTTCAAATGCCTTCATGCCTTCAACTGTAGGATAAATCATGTCAATCACATAAGAAGAACATGAGTAACTTTTCAACAATTTGTTTACTCTCTCAGTTTCGATTCTCTGAGTTTCCAATTTCTGTTCAAGATCAGCATACATCCCAATGTAATAATTGATCATATCTTGCTTTATCATGTATGCTCCATTGAGTGTCTTCATGGCTGTAGCTTGTTCACTGCTTGACTCATTGTATTGATTCATTGCTTTGTTTAAGACATCATAGGAAGCCATACAATGGAACTTCACCCTTGTGCAACCAATGTAACCTTCATCATCATGCTAATGTGAAGTGCCGCGAATGCCAAATTTATGGACGTAAAGGTCATACAGCAAAGGTTTGCGTAGCAGCAGTTGCACCAAATCAAGCTGACAACAATCCTGCTCAAGCTCGCTTTCCACCAGGTTCTTGCTACAATTGTGGCAAGATGGGTCATTTCCGAAGAAATTGCCCAAAGCTTGCTAATGCTAATCCAACACAGGGATGAGCATCTGACCGACTAAAATACAACACCCTTTAGAAATAATTACGTCTTATGTATTATTTTCTTTTGTTGTCAAGGTCCATGACACAGTTGTTATCATTGTTTATAAATAAATTTTTTATTTACATTGCAATGTATTTATGAGGTTGTGTGCATAAACAACATATCCCTTACAATACTGACAATTAAGGAATCGTATTCCTTGAAAAGCAAACTACCCCCCCCCCAAGATTTTTCTATTTTATGATCTCTTGCGCTTTCCACGAAATTCCTAAGTACCCGTTTCTTCTAAGGAAATCGAAGTACAAGGCGCAATTTACAACACTGGACGAATACCCAAAGTACCACTATAAATCTTTAATAGGGTACCTAAGGGTATTTCCGTAAATCCTAAAATTTTTGTGTTCCTTAATTCGAATATTACGTTTCTTTGAAAACAAAATCGAATTTTGGGAGATCTTCCTATCTTTTCAGATAGATCCCAAAGGACATTGAAGTCCATTGACTGGTTTCCATATCCATTTTCAAACGATAACAAGTTAATAACAAATTAAACAACTATGTGATTATGTGCTTATGTGTTCCCTTTTATGTTTTTGGTGTAATCCAAGTTTTTGTTATCCAAATCCTCGTAGAATCTTCCATATCACTCGTATGAGGGATTCATAGTAGGATATCCAAAGGTACTATATTAAATCCTCAATGGGCTTTTATGTAATAGTAAAGACCCTTGGATTATATTGTACTATTCCATAATTAGACCCTTGAGTGGTCTAGTTAAACAGATTGATCCAAAAATCTGGTTAGGAATATCATGTGATGAGATAGCTGAAAGGACTCCTTGGTGGCCTAATTAAAAGGATCATTTGTTGATCTAATTAAAAGGGACCTTATGGTAGTCTAGTCACACTCATCACAGGTTTGATTTTTCCTCCCCTTCACATTACAAAACAAATTGTGCGGACTGTGCAAGGAATTGCGTAATTATGGATGCATACATAATTATGAAATTCAGTGCACAGAAACCACAGCAAGTTTGGTCGTGTGTCTAGAAATGACTCATTCCGTGCATTTTCATTTCTGAAGAAATTGTGGAAAATGACTCATTCTGTTCATTTTCGTTTCTGAAGAAATCGTGGAAGATGACTCGTTCCGTTCATTTCATTTCTGAAGAAATTATGGAAAATGACTCGTTCCGTTCATTTTCGTTTCTGAAGAAATTGTGGAAAATGACTCGTTCCGTTCATTTTCGTTTCTGAAGAAATTGTGGAAAATGACTCGTTCCGTTCATTTTCGTTTCTGAAGAAGTTGTGGAAAATGACTCGTTCCGTTCATTTTCGTTTCTGAAGAAGTTGTGGAAAATGACTCGTTCCGTTCATTTTCATTTCTGAAGAAGTTGTGGAAAATGACTCGTTCCGTTCATTTTCGTTTCTGAAGAGGTTGTGGAAAATGACTCGTTCCGTTCATTTTCGTTTCTGAAGAGGTTGTGGAAAATGACTCGTTCCGTTCATTTTCGTTTCTGAAGAGGTTGTGGAAAATGACTCTTTCCGTTCTTTCTCGTTTCTGAAGAATGCCTGTTGAAAATAACTCCGTTCATTTTTCATTTCTGAAAAATGTCCGTTAAAGAGAAATAACAGGATTATGCCTTGCTTATCTTTGATTGTTACTTAACACAAAGTCACAGACAGACTCCTACGAATTAATTTCGGGACGAAATTTCCTAAAGTAGGGGAGACTGTGACACCTGTGTCACTGCGACCAGCAAAGAAATACCAAATCAATGAAATATTGTATTTCATACTTTGGACTTGTATAAATATGTGTATCTTTTGCACATATCAACTCTTGTTCGATTTCAAGCTCTAAATCGCTTTCTGGAAGGTTATACGCGCACTAATGCGTAAATATAACCAGTTTAATGCAACAAACACTCCGGAATAGTGACATAGGCTTAACATACCTTAAATAACCTCTACATAACTTAGAAATAAGTTTTGGAAGGTTTGGTATGCCGAAATCAAGTTAAATCGCTTACAGGGACTAAATTTGACAAACTGCGAAAGTATGCCAATTTGAACTGTAACAGACATTCCGGAACATGACCATAAGTTAAACATACCATAAATATCCTTCACATAGCTTATAAATAGGATTTGAGGGGTTCGGTGTGCTAAAATAAACTTTTGGGTCATTCACGGACTAAAAGTGTCAAAAAGTGCATAAGTTTGCATTTTTGCGCATAACTTACGTTCTGAATACCTCCGGACATCCAAAAATTTATGTAATCACTAAAATATTTTATTTTAGTGTTTGGCATGAGAAAAATCCATTCGTCACGCATTTTGGATCGCTTTTCGCGCTTATGCGCATTCCGTCGTAATTAAGCGAACATCTCGATCGTACGGCCAAACGAACCAACATCCTAGATATTTTTGAGCATGTTTTGAGTTCCCTATACTTTAACTTCATTTTAGAGCCTTGAAATGAGGTTAACGAGGTTCAAACGCATCGAAAATAGCTTAAACGGGCTGCAGGGACCATTTCTGCCATTTTTGAAACTTTGCTGAAACTGGTAGGCAGTGGCGTAGCGCGAGCACCTCATGCCTAGGAAATGACGCTACACGAGAGCCACATCTGGACAGAAACATTGCATTTGGTCCATTTTCACTTGTGCACATGGTTTTGGGCAATACCGTGGGCTCAAATGGTTTTGTAAAACCACTATCTTGAGGTGTATGGCCAAGATCAAAGCACGGTTTCCGAGGAACGATCTTAACGGCTCTACGAATCCTATAAATACCCAACCCACCCCATTGCAAAACCCACTAGAATCTTGATTTGAGAAGCTCTAAGTTGAAACCTTTGTTTCATACCTAAGCTACTTGGATCGAGGTTAGCATTCGGGGACCCTTCGTAAGTATTCTTTCGTTCTTTTATTGATTTACGAGTCTAAAAGTCAAACTTTGTTTGACTTTATGCGTTGACCAGTTAATGGTCAATGCGAAGTTCGTTTGAACTTCGCAACGTGATTGTAATCACGATGGTTATAGTCCCTTGGGACTATGCCTACTGATTACCACGTTGTCTAGGGTCGTAAGGATAAGCGATGTAACACCTGTGCCTCCACGGCCATCAAACAAATACCGAACCAATGAAATATTATATTTCATACTTGGGATTTGTAAAAATATGTGTATCATTTGCACATATCAATTCTTGTTCAATTTCAAACTCTAAATCGCTTTCTGGAAGGTTATACGCGCACCGATGCGTAAATATAACCAGTTTAATGCAACAAACACTCCGGAATAGTGACATAGGCTTAACATACCTTAAATAACCTTTACATAACTTAGAAATAAGTTTTGAAGGCTTTGGTATGGCAAAATCAAGTTAAATCGCTTACAGGGACTAAACTTGACAAACTGCGAAAGTATGCCAATTCGAACTGTAACAGACATTCCGGAGCATGACCATAAGTTAAACATACCATAAATACGCTTCACATAGCTTAGAAATAGGCTTTGAGGTGTTCGGTATGCTAAAATAAACTTTTGTGTCATTCAGGGACTAAAAGTGTCAAAAAGTGCACAAGTTTGCATTTTCGAGCATAACTTACGTTCTGAATACATCTGGACATCCAAAAATTTATGTAAGCATGACTACATTATATTTTAGTGTTCGCCATAATAAAAATCCATTCGTCACGTCATTTGGATCGTTTTTCGCGCTTATGCGCATTCCGTCGTAATTAGCCGAACAACGCAACCGTACGGCTAAACGAACCGACATCCGAGATATTTTTGAGAACATTTTAAGTTCCCTTTACTTTAACTTCATTTTAGAGCTTTTAAATGGGGTTAACGGGCCTTAAACGCGTAGGAAAAGGCCTTATTACACTACAGGGACCAAATCTGCCATTTTTGAAACTTTATGTGTAGAAACTTTGAATCTGGTCCAAATTCAATTTTGCACATGTTTTAACAATACTATGGGCTGGTTTTGATGGCACATGGTATTACAATACCATGTGTGCTAAGTGTATGGCCAAGATCGCATCACGTTTTCCTAGAAACGATCCTAACGGTTCGGGTATTCCTATAAATACCCATTCACCCCCATTGCTAAAATCACTAGAATCTTGATCTTAGGAACTCTAAGTTGAAACCATTGTTTCATACCTGAGATTCTTGGATCGAGATTAGCATTCGGGGACCCTTCGTAAGTATTCTTTCGTTCTTTTATTGCTTTTCGAGTCTTTCGAGTCTGAAAGTCAAACTTTGTTTGACTTTCTGCGTTGACCAGTTATGGTCAATGCGAAGTTCGTTTGAACTTCGCAACGTGAGTGTAATCACGTTGGTTATAGTCCCTTGGGACTATGCCTACTGATTACCACGTTGTCTAGGGTCGTAGTGTAAGCGATCTAATAAATCGCTTATACCTTCGAACCCGACCCAGTTTGGTCGATCATTAGGATCCGACCAAATACATTAGGTGACCATAGTAGGTAGGGAATAACCTTCCGAGGTTATACCCTATGGTCGTTTCGTTTAAGTAGTTGTATGATAGGTAGTTTATATGCCTTAGGTAAATTACCAGAATACCCTTTTCATGTATAATTGGTAATTAAGCATATGTAACCTAAACTTTTGTCACATAACTGATTATGTAACATGTTTAGGCATATAACACTTGTCACAGGACTAGTTAGACGGTCCGAACGCGCTTTGCGCGCAGGACGCGTTAAAGTAGCGTATGTTACCTAAATGGGTCGCGATGAGTCGAAAGCACTTAGGTTAGTCTCAATGTAGTATGTAGGCCTTGTTAAACCATATCATATGAGTTCCAATACTCATTTGGTTTACCAAGCCTCATGCTATCCGATCTCCCGATTAAAGTCCGGTTTATTTATATAGTTTTAGATTGTCGACTGATTCCGTGCTCTCTCTAGCTTTGTTTGGTTGTTGTTCAAGACCTCTAAGCATTCTCAGGCGAGTACATTATTCCCCTATTTTACTGCTTTCAATTGTTTTGGGGTGACTCATATGTGCTAAATGTTTTCAAGGCTTTAACGATGATAACAAAACGATTTTCGATGGTATAACGATGGTTTCAAAAACGATTAAGACGATTTATACAAAACTAATAACGATTTCAATAAAGTGAACAAACTTGTTGGTTGGGTTACATAACAAATGACATTCATTAGCAATGATCAAGCCGACCAGTATTAGGTTATGGTACCATAGGATCTGACAAATCCCGTTGTTTACTACACCCGTAGTTATGTGTGGGTGTTGTGGGTAGCGACTGAATCTGTAATTGTTAATTTACTCTTTGGTAAGGGTTTATTAATGCGAGTTGTTAATCTATCCTTTGGTAAGGGTTTATTAATGCGAATTGTTAATCTATCCTTTGGTAAGGGTTTATTAATGCGAGTCAAGAAGGTTTGAATGTTATTAGCGAGACGACCATATAAGTAGTTTCACGACTTAAAACGAATTTAACGATTGGGTAAACAATTGGTTTTCACACGATGTTTTAACGATTGGGTAAACGATTGGCTTCAAAGCGATATACGATTGGGTTTTGGTTATACATATTACATGATTTACATTGGGCATGAACATTACTTTGGTGGTTTGGTTTGACTAAGTGATTAAGTAACAATACGTGTGGAATATGATACAAGCATGGTGGATACGCCGCTGGTACTTCCTATATATAAGTGTTTGTATGGTATTACATATTGTAGCGTTATTTGAATCATTTCAGTTTGAGACATAGAACATTTTATACAAGTAACATACTTTTCACAAGACAATTATTTACAAACAACTTATCTTATACAAACTCATTTTACATGGTTATTCATTTAATCATGCATTATTCTCTTATTTATACATATCACTTGAACTTATTATTTTTCAAATGATTTACAAAGACAAAGCAAATTACAAGGTTCATGACTAAACATTTTCTTAAAACAGAAGTCATGAATCTTATTTTTCACAAAACCTATGTACTCGCCAGCATTTCTTTGCTGACCTCGTTTTCACATATGTTTCAGGTATTGTTGAATGATATCGATTGATAAGATGCATGCTCACATAGGACTGGACAAGGCCTTAGTGACTCAATAACAATGATAGATTATGTTTAAATTGTGTATTTAGATTTCCAGATGATGTAATTATTCAATGTTTAATAAAACGAAACACTTTTGATATCCATGGTTATGAAACATTAATTCTGTTGCAACACGCCCCGATGTTTCCGCCGTGATTTGTTGTTTTACGCGGTCGGGGTGTGACAGAAAGATGGTATCAGAGCCAATGGTTATAGGGAATTAGGTTATTAGTAATGCTTTGACCTAGTCTATAACCTTCTTAGGACCCTAACGCGAAGAAATTTGCGTTTAGATTTCTAAAAACAAAACTGTCACCTATCCTTAGGTGATAACCACAACAAGAACACAATTTTCGAATCTGCTTTGAAAACTAATCATCTGTTCTAGGATGATTTATTACTAGGTTTTGAACCCTCTGTTATAAGGTTTTGAACCCCTTTGAGTTTTCAAAATCTCGTCAAGGTTTTGGGTTTTAAATAATGTGAACACGTGCAAACTGGAAGGGTGAATGCCTGTATTCTGGGTTTTCTGTCTAGGCAAGCACTTCATATATATCTCATCAGACGCGAGACCAGTTGTGCTTACCTGGGAATTCTTGGGATGAGTGTTCACTTATAGGCGAGCATGTCTTCGCGATACATTATTTTTGATCTATTTACTTTGATTAGTCACTTCGTGTCGTTTGTTTGTTCGAGGTAACAAACAAATGATCTCCTTCCTTGTGTTTTGTCGATACCTCTTTAGTTTTTCCAAATTTTCAAACCTCACTCGACTCCCTTGTTTTCCTTGTTGGACAATGCCTCCTCGACGCGATGCTCGAACCGATGCTCGAACTTTTACTATTGAAGAACTCGCAACCCTGGTCTCTCAGCAAGTGGCTGCTGTACTTCCCGGTGTTGTAACCCAAGTCCACGAGATATACAACAAAGGCAACAACAACAACAACAATAATGCAATTGTATGAATGTTTGATCCAACCTTATGATGTCAACACAAAGACAAACTACTCGTGTGATTCTGTCATTTCTTTTTTATGATCACTTGTGACCTCCCCAAGAACCTTAAACACTTATTTCTTTTAAATCAAAAGCCCAAAGTTATTTACGAAAAGGATATGTTGCTTTTCTAGCACATGTCACCGAGGAGAAAGGCAAGAGCAAGAGTATTCAGGATCTTCCGATTGTTCGGGATTATCCAGAGGTGTTTCCTGATGAACTGCCTGGTTTGCCTCCAGTTCGTCAAGTCGAGTTTCATTTTCGACCTTGTACCCAATGCCAAGCCAATTGCGAAAGCACCTTATCATCTTGCACCGTTCGAGATGCAGGAATTATCAAAACGGCTTTCTGCACGAAGTATGGCCATTACGAGTTTATAGTCATGCCTTTTGGGTTGACAAATGCTCCAGCCATCTACATGGACTTAATAAATAGAGTCTGCAAGCCTTATTTGGATCAGTTAGTCATTGTTGTTATTAATGACATCTTGATCTATTCATGTCCCGAGCCGATCACGATCAACACCTTCATTGACACTGGAACCCTTAAAGAAGGAACAAACTTTTCGCTAAATCCTCCAAGAGGAAATTTTAGCTTAAAGAAGTTCAGTTGTTGGGTCATGTAGTCAACAAGCAGGGTATTCATATGGATCCATCCAAATTGCTGCAATTAAGGATTTGATTCCTAGTATGCTTTAAATACCCGTGTCCAAAGATAACAAATTTAAAGGTCAAATTAAACAATTATGCGAGTATACGATTATGCGATTATGTGATATGTGTTTAGGTGTTCTCCTCTATGTTTTTGTGTGGTAAACGATTTTCAAATCCTCATAGAATCTTTTATATCTTCATATGAGGGATTCATAGTAGGATATTAAAAAGGTACTACCTTAAATCCTTATGGGCTTCTATGTGGTAGTTAAGACCCTTGGGTTATATAGTACCATTCCAGGATTTGATGATAGACCCTTGAGTGGTCTAGTCTAAAAGATTGATTCACAATTTGGTTAAAGAACGACATCTAGTGATGTAGCTGA
Organism: Helianthus tuberosus; assembly: GCA_030545235.1. Lineage (NCBI taxonomy): Eukaryota > Viridiplantae > Streptophyta > Magnoliopsida > Asterales > Asteraceae > Helianthus > Helianthus tuberosus. Next base: position 43,262,316 of record CM060429.1, on the reverse strand, counting down.
ACAGACTCCTTGATAGTCTATTTAGATCATTTATTGATTTAATTAAAAGGACTCTATGGCGGTCTAGTTACACGCATCACAGGATTGTTCATTTGGTTTTACCCTACATATTATAAAATAGACTGTGTGAACTGTGCAAGGAATTGTCTAATTATGGACGCGTACATAATTGTGAGATTCAGTGCACGGTAATCACAGTAAGATTTATTATGTGTAAGAACCGATAGTGACAAAAATAACGAAATGAGAACGATGTAATGGAGGTACGGTGGACGCACCAATGACGCTTCATATACTTGTATATAAGTATCCCTCTTACATTGCAATCATGATGTTATTAAAGGTTACTAGAAGTTCAGAACCCTAATCAATATTGTTCGATCTTTTCAACTTCATGTTTTCAAGCTCTCACAAGTTTCCTCTAAATAAATTTCGGGACGAAATTTCCTAAAGTAGGGGAGACTGTAACACCTGTGCCTCTACGGCCATCAAACAAATACCGAACCAATGAAATATTATATTTCATACTTGGGATTTGTAAAAATATGTGTATCATTTGCACATATCAATTCTTGTTCAATTTCAAACTCTAAATCGCTTTCTGGAAGGTTATACGCGCACCGATGCGTAAATATAACCAGTTTAATGCAACAAACACTCCGGAATAGTGACATAGGCTTAACATACCTTAAATAACCTTTACATAACTTAGAAATAAGTTTTGAAGGCTTTGGTATGGCAAAATCAAGTTAAATCGCTTACAGGGACTAAACTTGACAAACTGCGAAAGTATGCCAATTCGAACTGTAACAGACATTCCGGAGCATGACCATAAGTTAAACATACCATAAATACGCTTCACATAGCTTAGAAATAGGCTTTGAGGTGTTCGGTATGCTAAAATAAACTTTTGTGTCATTCAGGGACTAAAAGTGTCAAAAAGTGCACAAGTTTGCATTTTCGCGCATAACTTACGTTCTGAATACATTTGGACATCCAAAAATTTATGTAAGCATGAACACATTATATTTTAGTGTTCGCCATAAGAAAAATCCATTCGTCACGTCATTTGGATCGTTTTTCGCGCTTATGCGCATTCCGTCGTAATTAGCCGAACAACGCAACCGTACGGCTAAACGAACCGACATCCGAGATATTTTTGAGAACATTTTAAGTTCCCTTTACTTTAACTTCATTTTAGAGCTTTTAAATGGGGTTAACGGGCCTTAAACGCGTCGGAAAAGGCCTTATTACACTACAGGGACCAAATCTGCCATTTTTGAAACTTTATGTGTAGAAACTTTGAATCTGGTCCAAATTCAATTTTGCACATGTTTTAACAATACTATGGGCTGGTTTTGATGGCACATGGTATTACAATACCATGTGTGCTAAGTGTATGGCCAAGATCGCATCACGTTTTCCTAGAAACGATCCTAACGGTTCGGGTATTCCTATAAATACCCATTCACCCCCATTGCTAAAATCACTAGAATCTTGATCTTAGGAACTCTAAGTTGAAACCATTGTTTCATACCTGAGATTCTTGGATCGAGATTAGCATTCGGGGACCCTTCGTAAGTATTCTTTCGTTCTTTTATTGCTTTTCGAGTCTTTCGAGTCTGAAAGTCAAACTTTGTTTGACTTTCTGCGTTGACCAGTTATGGTCAATGCGAAGTTCGTTTGAACTTCGCAACGTGAGTGTAATCACGTTGGTTATAGTCCCTTGGGACTATGCCTACTGATTACCACGTTGTCTAGGGTCGTAGTGTAAGCGATCTAATAAATCGCTTATACCTTCGAACCCGACCCAGTTTGGTCGATCATTAGGATCCGACCAAATACATTAGGTGACCATAGTAGGTAGGGAATAACCTTCCGAGGTTATACCCTATGGTCGTTTCGTTTAAGTAGTTGTATGATAGGTAGTTTATATGCCTTAGGTAAATTACCAGAATACCCTTTTCATGTATAATTGATAATTAAGCATATGTAACCTAAACTTTTGTCACATAACTGATTATGTAACATGTTTAGGCATATAACACTTGTCATAGGACTAGTTAGACGGTCCGAACGCGCTTTGCGCGCAGGACGCGTTAAAGTAGCGTATGTTACCTAAATGGGTCGCGATGAGTCGAAAGCACTTAGGTTAGTCTCAATGTAGTATGTAGGCCTTGTTAAACCATATCATATGAGTTCCAATACTCATTTGGTTTACCAAGCCTCATCCTATCCGATCTCCCGATTAAAGTCCGGTTTATTTATATAGTTTTAGATTGTCGACTGATTCCGTGCTCTCTCTAGCTTTGTTTGGTTGTTGTTCAAGACCTCTAAGCATTCTCAGGCGAGTACATTATTCCCCTATTTTACTGCTTTCAATTGTTTTGGGGTGACTCATATGTGCTAAATGTTTTCAAGGCTTTAACGATGATAACAAAACGATTTTCGATGGTATAACGATGGTTTCAAAAACGATTAAGACGATTTATACAAAACTAATAACGATTTCAATAAAGTGAACAAACTTGTTGGTTAGGTTACATAACAAATGACATTCATTAGCAATGATCAAGCCGACCAGTATTAGGTTATGGTACCATAGGATCTGACAAATCCCGTTGTTTACTACACCCGTAGTTATGTGTGGGTGTTGTGGGTAGCGACTGAATCTGTAATTGTTAATTTACTCTTTGGTAAGGGTTTATTAATGCGAGTTGTTAATCTATCCTTTGGTAAGGGTTTATTAATGCGAATTGTTAATCTATCCTTTGGTAAGGGTTTATTAATGCGAGTCAAGAAGGTTTGAATGTTATTAGCGAGACGACCATATAAGTAGTTTCACGACTTAAAACGAATTTAACGATTGGGTAAACAATTGGTTTTCACACGATGTTTTAACGATTGGGTAAACGATTGGCTTCAAAGCGATATACGATTGGGTTTTGGTTATACATATTACATGATTTACATTGGGCATGAACATTACTTTGGTGGTTTGGTTTGACTAAGTGATTAAGTAACAATACGTGTGGAATATGATACAAGCATGGTGGATACGCCGCTGGTACTTCCTATATATAAGTGTTTGTATGGTATTACATATTGTAGCGTTATTTGAATCATTTCAGTTTGAGACATAGAACATTTTATACAAGTAACATACTTTTCACAAGACAATTATTTACAAACAACTTATCTTATACAAACTCATATTACATGGTTATTCATTTAATCATGCATTATTCTCTTATTTATACATATCACTTGAACTTATTATTTTTCAAATGATTTACAAAGACAAAGCAAATTACAAGGTTCATGACTAAACATTTTCTTAAAACAGAAGTCATGAATCTTATTTTTCACAAAACCTATGTACTCGCCAGCATTTCTTTGCTGACCTCGTTTTCACATATGTTTCAGGTATTGTTGAATGATATCGATTGATAAGATGCATGCTCACATAGGACTGGACAAGGCCTTAGTGACTCAATAACAATGATAGATTATGTTTAAATTGTGTATTTAGATTTCCAGATGATGTAATTATTCAATGTTTAATAAAACGAAACACTTTTGATATCCATGGTTATGAAACATTAATTCTGTTGCAACACGCCCCGATGTTTCCGCCGCGATTTGTTGTTTTACGCGGTCGGGGTGTGACAAGCGATCTAATAAATCGCTTATACCTTCGAACCCGACCCATTTGGTCAATCATTTGGATCCGACCAAATACATTAGGTGACCATAGTATATAGGGAATAACCTTCCGAGGTTATACCTTTTGGGTCATTCAGGGACTAAAAGTGTCAAAAAGTGCACAAGTTTGCATTTTCGCGCATAACTTACGTTCTGAATACATCCGGACATCCAAAAATTTATGTAAGCACTAAAATATTTTATTTTAGTGTTCGCCATAAGAAAACATGCAGAAACTCAGTTTTTCGCATTCGGGACCAGATTCGATGTATTAGCCGTTGTTTAATTCACAACCACACATTCTAAACTTGCTTAGTCAGCGGATAAGGATGGAATTTAAACACCTAAACACCATGACTTTGCAACACATGTATGGATGGAATTTAAACACCTAAACACCATGACTTTGCAACACATGTATGGATGGAATTTAAACACCTAAACACCATAACTTTGCAACACATGTACGGATGGGATTAAGGCACGTTTTCCATGAAACGATCTTAACGGTTCGGGTATTCCTATAAATACCCCATACCCCCCATTGCTAAAATCACTAGAATTCTGATTTGAGAACCTCTAAGTTGAAACCATTGTTTCATACCTGAGATTCTTGAATCGGGATTAGCATTCGGGGACCCTTCGTAAGTATTCTTTCGTTCTTTTCCTTATTTTACTGCTTTTCGAGTCAGAAAGTCAAACTTTGTTTGACTTTCAGCGTTGACCAGTAATGGTCAATGCGAAGTTCTTTTGAACTTCGCAACGTGAGTGTAATCACGTTGGTCATAGTCCCTTGGGACTATGCCCACTGATTACCACGTTGTCTAGGGTCGTAGGGTAAGCGATCTGATGAATCGCTTATACCTCGAACCCGACCCATTTGGTCGATCATTAGGATCCGACCAAACACATTAGGTGACCATAGTAGGTAGGGAATAACCTTCCGAGGTTATACCCTATGGTCGCATCGTTTAAGTAGTTGTATGATAGGTAGTTTATATGCCTTAGGTAAATTACCAGAATACCCTTTTCATGTATAATTGGTAATTAAGCATATGTAACCTAAACCTTTGTCACATAACTGATTATGTAATATGTTTAGGCATATAACACTTGTCATAGGGCTAGTTAGGCGGTCCGAACGCGTTTCACGCGAACGACGCGTTAAAGTAGCATAAGCTACCTAAACGGGTCGTAATGGGTCGAAATCACTCAGGTTAAGTTTCATTTAGTATGTAGGCTTTGTTAAACCAAATGACACGAGTCTCTACACTCGTTTGGTTTACAAACCCTAATGCTACCCAATCTTCCGATCTAGGTCCGGTTTATTAACATAGTTACCTATACTAGGTGCCGTTTGATATCCGCGATCTCTAGCATTGTTTAGTTGTCACTCCAGAACTACTGAGCAATCTCAGGTGAGTACATAGACCCCTCTTTTACTGTTTTCCAAACTGTTTTGGGGTGGAACACATGTGCCTACTTGTTACTTTCATGCTTTCCTGTTTTGACATCATATACTTGCTATGTTCATTAGTACATTATAGTACATGATTTCATTACATCTTATGCTAGGTGTGCCCATTGTGTGCATTACTTAGTACATTGTTTTACATTACATTTTGACATGGACATTTGACATAGACATTTCGGCATAGACATTTTAACATGATTGACATTTGATCATGCATTTCCCACAAAACATAACTTTGATTTAAACCAAGATTTACTTCAATACTTTGTTTTTGTGCATATGGTTTAGTTGAGACATTTCACTTGCCATACATGACATTTTGACGTAGATATTTGACATGGATATTTGACATAGACATTTTGATATGATCTACATCTTGACATGAACACTTTGACATATTACCCAATACATTTAACAATTGATTTAAACATAGACTTCTTACATTTGTTGGTTTGGTTTGATTAAGTGATTAAGTAACGATGGGTGTGTAATATGATACAAGCATGGTGGATACGCCGCTGGTACTTCCTATATATAAGTGTTTGTATGGTATTACATATCATAGCGTTATTTGAATCATTTCAGTTTGAGACATAGAACATTTTATACAAATAACATACTTTTCACAAGACATTGATTTATAAACATCTTATCTTATGCAAACATATTTTACTTGGTTATTCATTTAACCCTACATTTATTTATTCTTATCATCTGAACTCATTGTTTTTCAAATGATTTACAAAGCAAAGCAAATAACAAGGTTCATGACTAAACATTTTCTCAAACATAAGTCATGAAACCTATTTTCACAAAACCTATGTATCTCACAGGCATTTTTATGCTGACGTACCTATTTTCACATGTGTTTTTCAGGAACTGTTGCATAAGATGATCAAGATACACATAGGCAGACTTGGGCTTTAGTGACAATAAAAGATGCAAGACTAGTTAATTATGTTGTATTTCTTGTTTGTTAAGACATTGTAACACTTTTAATCAATAAAACGAAACTTCAATTGCCATGGATTTGAAACAATTAATTCTGTTACAACACTCCCCGACATTTCCGCCACGTTTTGTATGTTCTACGTGGTCGGGGTGTGACAGAAAAGATGGTATCAGAGCCAATGGTTATAGGGAATTAGGTTATTAGTAATGCTTTGACCTAGTCTATAACCTTCTTAGGACCCTAACGCGAGTTTACTTGCGTTTAGTCATAAAACAATACCGTCACCTATCCTTAGGCGACGACCACAACAAGCACATAAATTTCAAAACCGCTTTGAAAACTAATCATCTGTTCTAGGATGATTGATTACTAGGTTTTGAACCCTCTATTGTAAGGTTTTGAACCCTCTGTTATACGGTTTTGAACCCCTTTGAGTTTTCAAAATCTCGTCAAGGTTTTGGGTTTTAAATAATGTGAACACGTGCAAACTGGAAGGGTGAATGCCTGTATTCTGGGTTTTCTGGCTAGGCAAGCACTTCGTATACATCTCATCAGACGCGAGACCAGTTGTGCTTACCTGGGAATTCTTGGGATGAGTGTTCACTTATAGGCGAGCATGTCTTCGCGATACATTATATTGACCCGCTTACTTTGATTAGTCACTGTCTCATTTGTTTGCCTTTGGTAACAAACAAATGGTCACAATCTGCATGCCTTGTCATTTTCTTTTGACTATCTTTCGCTTGTTTCCTCCTATGCCTTTCGTTATCTTCAAGATGCTTCTTCATCGCAACAACAATATCCGAACCAGGTGCTGCAATTTCCCAGCGAATAGGCGACTTACTCCAGAGGACCGTTGACTTAGCTATCACCATGACACGCCTCAGGGATGAAGCCGTATAAGGGAACTGCTCCTTGGTGCAATCAATGCCATCGTCATTATTCAAATCAAATACCATGTTACAAATGTACCCACGGTGGACGATGGAGACATTTGGTTAACATGTGTCGCTTTGCTGTTCAAAGCAAAGCAGTTGCAAACCCTGTTGCTACTTAACCTTCAAGTTCTGCTTCATATGTCGCCTTGGCATATCTAGCGCCTCAACCTCATGAACTTTCTACTTTGTGTATCGACTTAAGCACGCCTAGTGCAAGGTGTCGAAGCACCTCTCGTTACACAAATTTCAAAATCCATAAAGGATCTTTCTATCCTCATAATCAGATCCTTGTGGATGAATATCACTCAAATCGGAGCCCTTAATTGAATTATTCGTATGCCTTAATACGAACATTACCATTCAATAAGGACAAAGCCGAATTCTTATTTAGATCTTCCTATCTTCATAGTTAGATTCTAATGATTTAAGTGCCGCATGGAATCCACGGATTGGATTCCTGGTGTGCTTTAAGTATTCGCGTCCAAAGATAACAAATTAATAACCAAGTTAAACAACTATGTGATTATGTGCTTATGTGTTTCCTTTTATGTTTTTGGTATGATCCAAATTCTTGTCATCCAAATCCTCGTAGAATCTTCCATATCTTTGGGTGCTATATTAAATCCTCAACGGGCTTGTACGTAATAGTAAAGACCCTTGGATTATATTGTACCATGTAACACCTGTGTCATTTCAACCATCAAACAAATTCCAAACCAATGAAATATTGTATTTCATACTTTGGACTTGTATAAATATATGTATCGTTTACACATATCAATTCTTGTTCGATTTCAAGCTCTAAATCGCTTTCTGGAAGGTTATACGCGCACTAATGCGTAAATATAACCAGTTTAATGCAACAAACACTCCGGAATAGTGAAATAGGCTTAACATACCTTAAATAACCTATACATAACTTAGATATAAGTTTTGGAAGGTTTGGTGTGGTGAAATCAAAGTTAAATCGCTTACAGGGACTAAAGTTGACAAACTGCGAAAGTATGCCAATTTGAACTGTAACAGACATTCCGGAACATGACCATAAGTTAAACATACCATAAAAATCCTTTACATAGCTTAGAAATAGGCTTTGAGGGGTTCGGTATGCTAAAATAAACTTTTGGGTCATTCAGGGACTAAAAGTGTCAAGAAGTGCACAAGTTTGCATTTTCGCGCATAACTTACGTTCTGAATACATCCGGACATCCAAAAATTTATGTGAGCATGACTATATTATATTTTAGTGCTCGCCATAAGAAAAATCCATTCGTCGCGTCATTTGGTTCGTTTTTCGCATTCGGGACCAGATTCGATGTATTAACCGTTGTTTAATTCACAACCACACATTCTAAACTTGCTTAGTCAGCGGATAAGGATGGAATTTAAACACCTAAACACCATAACTTTGCAACACATGTATGGATGGAATTTAAACACCTAAACACCATAACTTTGCAACACATGTATGGATGGAATTTAAACACCTAAACACCATAACTTTGCAACACATGTATGGATGGAATTTAAACACCTAAACACCATAACTTTGCAACACATGTATGGATAATTTAAACACCTAAACACCATAACTTTGCAACACATGTATGGATGGAATTTAAACACCTAAACACCATAACTTTGCAACACATGTACGGATGGGATTAAGGCACGTTTTCCATGAAACGATCTTAACGGTTCGGGTATTCCTATAAATACCCCATACCCCCCCATTGCTAAAATCACTAGAAACTTGATTTGAGAAACTCTAAGTTGAAACATTTGTTTCATACCTGAGATTTTTGAATCGAGTTTAGCATTCGGGGACCCTTCGTAAGTATTCTTTCGTTCTTTTCCTTATTTTATTGCTTTTCGAGTCCGAAAGTCAAACTTTGTTTGACTTTCAGCGTTGACCAGTAATGGTCAATGCGAAGTTCTTTTGAACTTCGCAACGTGAGTGTAATCACGTTGGTTATAGTCCCTTGGGACTATGCCCACTGATTACCACGTTGTCTAGGGTCGTAGGGTAGGCGATCTAATAAATCGCCTATACCTTCGAACCCGACCCAGTTTGGTCGATCATTAGGATCCGACCAAACACATTAGGTGACCATAGTAGGTAGGGAATAACCTTCCGAGGTTATACCCTATGGTCACATCGTTTAAGTAGTTGTATGATAGGTAGTTTATATGCCTTAGGTAAATTACCAGAATACCCTTTTCATGTTAATTGGTAATTAAGCATATGTAACCTAAACCTTTGTCACATAACTGATTATGTAATATGTTTAGGCATATAACACTTGTCATAGGGCTAGTTAGGCGGTCCGAACGCGTTTCACGCGAACGACGCGTTAAAGTAGCATAAGCTACCTAAACGGGTCGTAATGGGTCGTAGACACTTAGGTTAAGTTTCATTTAGCATGTAGGATTTGTTAAACCAAATGACACGAGTCTCTACACTCGTTTGGTTTACAAACCCTAATGCTACCCGATCTTCCGATTTAGGTCCGGTTTATTAATGTAGCTACCTATACTAGGTGTCGTTTGATATCCGCGATCTCTAGCATTGTTCAGTTGTTACTCAAGGACTACTGAGCAATCTCAGGTGAGTACATAGACCCCTCTTTTACTGTTTTCCAAACTGTTTTGGGGTGGAACACATGTGCCTACTTGTTACATTCATGCTTTCCCGTTTTCACATCATATACCTGCTATGTTCGTTAGTACATTATAGTACATGATTTCATTACATTTTATGCTATGTATGTCCATTGTGTGCATACTTAGTACATTGTTTTACATTACATTTTGTTGCATATGCTCATCCAGTATATGAACACATTATATTACATTTTGAACCGTTTATAACTATTTGACTATGTGAACCGTTGTAATCATTTGTATCTGTGAACCGTTTGTATCAGTGAACCGTTTGTATCAGTGAACCGTTTGTATCTGTGAACCGTTTGTATCTGTGAACCGTTTGTATCAATGAACCGTTTGTATCTGTGAACCGTTTGTATCTGTGAACCGTTTGTATCTGTGAACCGTTTGTATCTGCGAACCGTGTGAACCGTATTTGACCATACATAAACATTTCTACTATTGTTAAACATTACTTTGGTGGTTTGGTTTGATTAAATGATTAAGTAACGATGCGTGTGTAATATGATACAAGCATGGTGGATACGCCGCTGGTACTTCCTATATATAAGTGTTTGTATGGTATTACATATTGTAGCGTTATTTGAATCATTTCAGTTTGAGACATAGAACATTTTATACAAATAACATACTTTTCACAAGACATTGTTTTACAAACAACTTATCTTATACAAACTCATCTTACATGGTTATTTATTTAACCATACATTATTCACTTATTTATACATATCATCTGAACTCATTGTTTTTCAAATGATTTACAAAACAAAGCAAATTACAAGGTTTATGACTAAACATTTTCTCAAACATAAGTCATGAAACCTATTTTCACAAAACCTATGTATCTCACAGGCATTTTTATGCTGACGTACCTATTTTCACATGTGTTTTTCAGGAACTGTTGCATAAGATGATCAAGATACATATAGGCAGACTTGGGCTTTAGTGACAATAAAAGATGCAAGACTAGTTAATTATGTTGTATTTTCCTAGTTTGATAAGACATTGTAACACTTTAATCAATAAAACGAAACTTCAATTGCCATGGATTTGAAACAATTAATTCTGTTACAACACTCCCCGATGTTTCCGCCACGTTTTGTATGTTCTACGTGGTCGGGGTGTGACAGAAAAGATGGTATCAGAGCTTATGGTTATAGGGAATTAGGTTATTAGTAATGCTTTGACCTAGTCTATAACTTTCTTAGGACCCTAACGCGAGTTTACTTGCGTTTAGTCATAAAACAATACCGTCACCTATCCTTAGGCGACTACCACAACAAGAACATAAATTTCAAAACCGCTTTGAAAACTAATCATCTGTTCTAGGATGATTGATTACTAGGTTTTGAACCCTCTATTATAAGGTTTTGAACCCTTTGAATTTTCAAAATCTCGTCAAGGTTTTGGGTTTTAAATAATGTGAACACGTGCAAACTGGAAGGGTGAATGCCTGTATTCTGAGTTTTCTGTCTAGGCAAGCACTTCGTATACATCTCAACCAGACGCGAGACCAGTTGTGCTTACCTGGGAATTCTTGGGATGAGTGTTCACTTATAGGCGAGCATGTCTTCGCGATACATTATTTTTGACCTATTTACTTTGATTATTCACCGAGGTCGTTTGTTGCTTTGTAGTAACAAACAAATGACCACTACCCTTGCTTTCATCAGATTTGCTTCATCTCATTCATTTCGTCTAATTCTCTCACTCGTTTCCTTTCATGTTCTCCTCTTTTAGAATGCCTCCACGACGCGAAAATCCAGTATCTGTTGACGAGCTGGCAGCTGTCATTACACAGCAAATGACTGCTGCAATCCCGATCATCGTTGCCCAATGTCACCAAGCTATCAACAACAATAATGCCCCATGCAACTTCAAGACGTTCAACTCGGCTAAGCCATCAAAGTTTTCTGGGTCTCAAGGAGCGACTGCACTTCTGCAATGGTTCGAGAGTCTAGAGAGCACTTTCAGGCATGTTCAATGTCCAAACGAGCGAAAGGTAGATTTTGCATCTAGTGTCTTCGAGAAACGAGCTTTGACATGGTGGAACGGTGTGGTGAGAGATAGGGGTGCCGAAGTGGCACTGGCCCAAACGTGGGAAGAACTTCGAGCACTGATGATGAAGGAATTCTGTCCTCGTCACGAGATCAGGGCATTGGAAAGGGAATTCGATGACCTTAAGCAAAACAGCGGCGAGCATCGAGCCTACACGGACCGTTATGAAGAGTTAAGTCTGTTATGCCCAAACATGGTCACGCCTTTGGATAAGGCAATCGAAAAGTACATTGATGGCCTCCCTGATTCAATACAAGACATTTTGACTGGTAGCAACCCTACTACAGTTAGACAGGCCATTGAGCTATCTGCAACCTTGACTGAATCAAAGATCAGGAAAGGTAAACTTTTCCGAAAGGGTGACAAGAAGCCGGTCGAAGAATCGAAACCAATCGAGGAATCAAAGACCATGGATGAACAGACTGAATCCCCTAAGAGGTCAAAGAAGCGAAAGGCTTCTCAGAACTTTGCCATGGTTACTCACAATGATCAAGCCGTCCCCAACCAACCAGCTCAACCCCCTGCCAGGAAACCCTACAACGGAACTGCACCCTTGTGCAACCAATGTGGCCTACATCATCATGCTGGGGTGAAGTGCCGCACATGCCAAGTTTGCGGACTTATAGGTCATACAGCTAGGGTTTGCCCAACCGCAGCTGCACCAAATCAAGCTGGCAACAATCCTGCTCAAGCTCGTTTCCCACAGGGATCTTGCTACAACTGTGGCGAGATGGGCCATTTTCGTAGGAATTGCCCAAGGCTTGCTAATGCAAATCCAGCGCAAGGATGAGCATATGATCAACCAGAAGACAACATCGTTTAGAAATGATCACGTCTTATGTATTATTTTCTTTTGTTGTCAAGATCCAAGAAACAATTGTTATCGTTGTTTATAAATAAATCTTTTATTTACATTGCAATGTATTTATGTGATTGTATGTATAAACAACATATCCCCTACAATACCGACAATCAAGGAACCGCATTCCTTGAAGAACAGACTACTCCCAAATTTCTTCCATTGTATGATCTCTTGCGTTTTTCACGAAAATCCTAAGTACCCGTTTCTTCCAAGAGAAACGAAGTACGAGGTGCCAAGTTAATTGCAATCAATAACAAGACAATAACAATTAAACAACTATGTGATTATGTGCTTATGAACATTACAAGACAAACTGTGCGGACTATGCAAGGAATTACGTAAATATGGATGCATACATAATTATGGAATTTAGTGCACAGAAACCACAGCGAGCTTTGTCATGTACCTAGAAGTTAACCCTATTCATTTCCAATTCTGATGAAGTATCCGTTGAGGAAAAATGAACTAGCTATTCATTTTTCACTTCTGAAGAATATCCGTTGAGGAAATGAATATCCGTTTATCCTTCATTTCCAATTCTGAAGAATAACCGTTGAGGAAAATGACTCCGTTTGTGCATTTTCGTTCTGAAGAGTATCCGTCGAGGGAAATGAATATCCGTTTATCCTTCATTTCCAATTCTGAAGAATAACCGTTGAGGAAAATGACTCCGTTTGTGCATTTTCGTTCTGAAGAGTATCCGTCGAGGGAAATGAATATCCGTTTATCCTTCATTTCCAATTCTGAAGAATAACCGTTGAGGAAAATGACTCCGTTTGTGCATTTTCGTTCTGAAGAGTATCCGTCGAGGGAAATGAATATCCGTTTATTTAATCCTTCATTTCCGAACCTGAGGAAACAACCATTGAAAAAGACTCCGTTAGTTCATTTTCGTTTCTGAAGATTTATCCGTTGAGGAAATGAATATCCGTTTGTCTATCATTTTCATTTCCGTTTCTGAGGAAGCAACCGTTGAAAATGACTCTGTTTGTTCATTTTCGTTTCTGAAGATTTGTCTGTCGAGGAAATGAATATCCGTTTGTCTACCATTTTCATTTCCGTTTCTGAGGAAGCAACCGTTGAAAATGACTCTGTTTGTTCATTTTCGTTTCTGAAGATTTGTCCGTTGAGGAAATGAATATCCGTTTGTCTACCATTTTCATTTCCGTTTCTGAGGAAGCAACCATTGAAAATGACTCCGTTTGTTCATTTTCGTTTCTCAGAATTGTCCGTTAAGGAAATGAATCCCCGTTTGATTATTCCTTCATTTCCGCCTCTGAAGAATACTCGTTGAGGAAAATGACTCCGTTTGTTCATTTTCATTCTGAAGAATGTCCGTTAAGGAAATGACAGGATTATGCTTCACATATCTCTGGTGGTTATCTGACACAAAGTCACAAATAGACTCCTACGAATTAATTTCGGGACGAAATTTCCTAAAGTAGGGGAGACTGTAACACCTGTGTCATTTCAACCATCAAACAAATGCCAAACCAATGAAATATTGTATTTCATACTTTGGACTTGTATAAATATATGTATCGTTTACACATATCAATTCTTGTTCGATTTCAAGCTCTAAATCGCTTTCTGGAAGGTTATACGCGCACTAATGCGTAAATATAACCAGTTTAATGCAACGAACACTCCGGAATAGTGAAATAGGCTTAACATACCTTAAATAACCTATACATAACTTAGATATAAGTTTTGGAAGGTTTGGTGTGGTGAAATCAAAGTTAAATCGCTTACAGGGACTAAAGTTGACAAACTGCGAAAGTATGCCAATTTGAACTGTAACAGACATTCCGGAACATGACCATAAGTTAAACATACCATAAAAATCCTTTACATAGCTTAGAAATAGGCTTTGAGGGGTTCGGTATGCTAAAATAAACTTTTGGGTCATTCAGGGACTAAAAGTGTCAAGAAGTGCACAAGTTTGCATTTTCGCGCATAACTTACGTTCTGAATACATCCGGACATCCAAAAATTTATGTGAGCATGACTATATTATATTTTAGTGCTCGCCATAAGAAAAATCCATTCGTCGCGTCATTTGGTTCGTTTTTCGCATTCGGGACCAGATTCGATGTATTAACCGTTGTTTAATTCACAACCACACATTCTAAACTTGCTTAGTCAGCGGATAAGGATGGAATTTAAACACCTAAACACCATAACTTTGCAACACATAGAATTTAAACACCTAAACACCATAACTTTGCAACACATGTATGGATGGAATTTAAACACCTAAACACCATAACTTTGCAACACATGTATGGATGGAATTTAAACACCTAAACACCATAACTTTGCAACACATGTATGGATAATTTAAACACCTAAACACCATAACTTTGCAACACATGTATGGATGGAATTTAAACACCTAAACACCATAACTTTGCAACACATGTACGGATGGGATTAAGGCACGTTTTCCATGAAACGATCTTAACGGTTCGGGTATTCCTATAAATACCCCATACCCCCCATTGCTAAAATCACTAGAAACTTGATTTGAGAAACTCTAAGTTGAAACATTTGTTTCATACCTGAGATTTTTGAATCGAGTTTAGCATTCGGGGACCCTTCGTAAGTATTCTTTCGTTCTTTTCCTTATTTTATTGCTTTTCGAGTCCGAAAGTCAAACTTTGTTTGACTTTCAGCGTTGACCAGTAATGGTCAATGCGAAGTTCTTTTGAACTTCGCAACGTGAGTGTAATCACGTTGGTTATAGTCCCTTGGGACTATGCCCACTGATTACCACGTTGTCTAGGGTCGTAGGGTAGGCGATCTAATAAATCGCCTATACCTTCGAACCCGACCCAGTTTGGTCGATCATTAGGATCCGACCAAACACATTAGGTGACCATAGTAGGTAGGGAATAACCTTCCGAGGTTATACCCTATGGTCACATCGTTTAAGTAGTTGTATGATAGGTAGTTTATATGCCTTAGGTAAATTACCAGAATACCCTTTTCATGTTAATTGGTAATTAAGCATATGTAACCTAAACCTTTGTCACATAACTGATTATGTAATATGTTTAGGCATATAACACTTGTCATAGGGCTAGTTAGGCGGTCCGAACGCGTTTCACGCGAACGACGCGTTAAAGCAGCATAAGCTACCTAAACGGGTCGTAATGGGTCGTAGACACTTAGGTTAAGTTTCATTTAGCATGTAGGATTTGTTAAACCAAATGACACGAGTCTCTACACTCGTTTGGTTTACAAACCCTAATGCTACCCGATCTTCCGATTTAGGTCCGGTTTATTAATGTAGCTACCTATACTAGGTGTCGTTTGATATCCGCGATCTCTAGCATTGTTTAGTTGTTACTCAAGGACTACTGAGCAATCTCAGGTGAGTACATAGACCCCTCTTTTACTGTTTTCCAAACTGTTTTGGGGTGGAACACATGTGCCTACTTGTTACATTCATGCTTTCCCGTTTTCACATCATATACCTGCTGTGTTCGTTAGTACATTATAGTACATGATTTCATTACATTTTATGCTATGTATGTCCATTGTGTGCATACTTAGTACATTGTTTTACATTACATTTTGTTGCATATGCTCATCCAGTATATGAACACATTATATTACATTTTGAACCGTTTATAACTATTTGACAATGTGAACCGTTGTAATCATTTGTATCTGTGAACCGTTTGTATCAGTGAACCGTTTGTATCAGTGAACCGTTTGTATCTATGAACCGTTTGTATCTGTGAACCGTTTGTATCAATGAACCGTTTGTATCTGTGAACCGTTTGTATCTGTGAACCGTTTGTATCTGTGAACCGTTTGTATCTGCGAACCGTGTGAACCGTATTTGACCATACATAAACATTTCTACTATTGTTAAACATTACTTTGGTGGTTTGGTTTGATTAAATGATTAAGTAACGATGCGTGTGTAATATGATACAAGCATGGTGGATACGCCGCTGGTACTTCCTATATATAAGTGTTTGTATGGTATTACATATTGTAGCGTTATTTGAATCATTTCAGTTTGAGACATAGAACATTTTATACAAATAACATACTTTTCACAAGACATTGTTTTACAAACAACTTATCTTATACAAACTCATCTTACATGGTTATTTATTTAACCATACATTATTCACTTATTTATACATATCATCTGAACTCATTGTTTTTCAAATGATTTACAAAACAAAGCAAATTACAAGGTTTATGACTAAACATTTTCTCAAACATAAGTCATGAAACCTATTTTCACAAAACCTATGTATCTCACAGGCATTTTTATGCTGACGTACCTATTTTCACATGTGTTTTTCAGGAACTGTTGCATAAGATGATCAAGATACATATAGGCAGACTTGGGCTTTAGTGACAATAAAAGATGCAAGACTAGTTAATTATGTTGTATTTTCCTAGTTTGATAAGACATTGTAACACTTTAATCAATAAAACGAAACTTCAATTGCCATGGATTTGAAACAATTAATTCTGTTACAACACTCCCCGATGTTTCCGCCACGTTTTGTATGTTCTACGTGGTCGGGGTGTGACATACCATTCCATAATTAGACCCTGAGAGGTCTAGGTAAACAGATTGATCCAAAAATCTGGTTAGGAATATCATGTGATGATATAGCTGAAAGGACTCCTTGGTGGCCTAATTTAAAAGGATCCTTTGTCGATCTAATTAAAAGGACCCTATGGTAGTTTAGTCACACTCATCATCAGGTTTGATTTTTCCTCCCCTTCACATTTCAGACAAATTGTGCGGACTATGCAAGGAATTGCGTAGTTATGGATGCATACATAATTATGAAATTCAGTGCACGGAAACCACAGCAAATTTTGTCATGTGTCTAGAGACTATTCCGTTCATTTTTGTTTCTGAAGATGTAAAATGACTATTCCGTTCATTTTTGTTTCTGAAGATGTAAAATGACTATTCCGTTCATTTTTGTTTCTGAAGATGTAAATTGACTATTCCGTTCATTTTTGTTTCTGAAGATGTAAAATGACTATTCCGTTCATTTTTGTTTCTGAAGATGTAAAATGACTATTCCGTTCATTTTTGTTTCTGAATATGTAAAATGACTATACTGTTCATTTTTGTTTCTAAAGATGTAAAATGACTATTCTGTTCATTTTGTTTCTGAAGATGTAAAATGACTATTCTGTTCATTTTTGTTTCTGAAAATGTTGTGGAAAATGACTATTCTGTTCATTTTTGTTTCTAAAGAATGCCTGTTGAGAATAACTCTGTTCATTTTTCATTTCTGAAAAATGTTCGTTAAAGAGAAATTACAGGATTACGTCTTGTTCATCTTTGATGGTTATTTAACACAAAGTCACAAATAGACTCCTACGAATTAATTTCGGGACGAAATTTCCTAAAGTAGGGGAGACTGTAACACCTGTGTCATTTCAACCATCAAACAAATGCCAAACCAATGAAATATTGTATTTCATACTTTGGACTTGTATAAATATGTGTATCTTTTGCACATATTAACTCTTGTTCGATTTCAAACTCTAAATCGCTTTCTAGAAGGTTATACGCGCACTAATGCGTAAATATAACCAGTTTAATCCAACGAACACTCCGGAATAGTGAAATAGGCTTAACATACCTTGAATAACCTTTACATAACTTATATATAAGTTTTGGAAGGTTTGGTGTGGTGAAATCAAGTTAAATCGCTTACAGGGACTAAAGTTGACAAACTGCGAAAGTATGCCAATTTGAACTGTAACAGACATTCCGGAACATGACCATAAGTTAAACACACCATAAATATCCTTTAAATAGCTTAGAAATAGGCTTTAATGGGTTCGGTGTGCTAAAATAAACTTTTGGGTCATTCAGGGACTAAAAGTGTCAAAAAGTGCACAAGTTTGCATTTTCGCGCATAACTTACGTTCTGAATACATCCGGACATCCAAAAATTTATGTAAGCACTAAAATATTTTATTTTAGTGTTCGCCATAAGAAAACATGCAGAAACTCAGTTTTTCGCATTCGGGACCAGATTCGATGTATTAGCCGTTGTTTAATTCACAACCACACATTCTAAACTTGCTTAGTCAGCGGATAAGGATGGAATTTAAACACCGAAACACCATGACTTTGCAACACATGTATGGATGGAATTTAAACACCTAAACACCATGACTTTGCAACACATGTATGGATGGAATTTAAACACCTAAACACCATAACTTTGCAACACATGTACGGATGGGATTAAGGCACGTTTTCCATGAAACGATCTTAACGGTTCGGGTATTCCTATAAATACCCCATACCCCCCATTGCTAAAATCACTAGAATTCTGATTTGAGAACCTCTAAGGTGAAACCATTGTTTCATACCTGAGATTCTTGAATCGGGATTAGCATTCGGGGACCCTTCGTAAGTATTCTTTCGTTCTTTTCCTTATTTTATTGCTTTTCGAGTCCGAAAGTCAAACTTTGTTTGACTTTCAGCGTTGACCAGTAATGGTCAATGCGAAGTTCTTTTGAACTTCGCAACGTGAGTGTAATCACGTTGGTCATAGTCCCTTGGGACTATGCCCACTGATTACCACGTTGTCTAGGGTCGTAGGGTAAGCGATCTAATGAATCGCTTATACCTCGAACCCGACCCAGTTTGGTCGATCATTAGGATCCGACCAAACACATTAGGTGACCATAGTAGGTAGGGAATAACCTTCCGAGGTTATACCCTATGGTCACATCGTTTAAGTAGTTGTATGATAGGTAGTTTATATGCCTTAGGTAAATTACCAGAATACCCTTTTCATGTATAATTGGTAATTAAGCATATGTAACCTAAACCTTTGTCACATAACTGATTATGTAATATGTTTAGGCATATAACACTTGTCATAGGGCTAGTTAGGCGGTCCGAACGCGTTTCACGCGAACGACGCGTTAAAGTAGCATAAGCTACCTAAACGGGTCGTAATGGGTCGAAATCACTCAGGTTAAGTTTCATTTAGTATGTAGGCTTTGTTAAACCAAATGACACGAGTCTCTACACTCGTTTGGTTTACAAACCCTAATGCTACCCAATCTTCCGATCTAGGTCCGGTTAATTAACATAGTTACCTATATTAGGTGCCGTTTGATATCCGCGATCTCTAGCATTGTTTGGTTGTTACTCAAGGACTTCTGAGCAATCTCAAGTGAGTACATAGACCCCTCTTTTACTATTTTCCAAACTGTTTTGGGGTGGAACACATGTGCCTACTTGTTACATTCAGGCTTTCCCGTTTTCACATCATATACCTGCTATGTTCGTTAGTACATTATAGTACATGATTTTATGACATTTCATGCTAGGTGTGCCCAATTGTGTGCATTACTTAGTACATCGTTTTACATGACATTTTGACATAGACATTTGACATAGACATTTCGGCATAGACATTTTAACATGATTGACATTTGATCATGCATTTCCCACAAAACATAACTTTGATTTAAACCAAGATTTACTTCAATACTTTGTTTTTGTGCATATGGTTTAGTTGAGACATTTCACTTGCCATACATGACATTTTGACGTAGATATTTGACATGGATATTTGACATAGACATTTTGATATGATCTACATCTTGACATGAACACTTTGACATATTACCCAATACATTTGACAATTGATTTAAACATAGACTTCTTACATTGGTTGGTTTGGTTTGATTAAGTAACGATGGGTGTGTAATATGATACAAGCATGGTGGATACGCCGCTGGTACTTCCTATATATAAGTGTTTGTATGGTATTACATATCATAGCATTATTTGAATCATTTCAGTTTGAGACATAGAACATTTTATACAAATAACATACTTTTCACAAGACATTGATTTATAAACATCTTATCTTATGCAAACATATTTTACTTGGTTATTCATTTAACCCTATATTTATTTATTCTTATCATCTGAACTCATTGTTTTTCAAATGATTTACAAAGCAAAGCAAATAACAAGGTTCATGACTAAACATTTTCTCAAACATAAGTCATGAAACCTATTTTCACAAAACCTATGTATCTCACAGGCATTTTTATGCTGACGTACCTATTTTCACATGTGTTTTTCAGGAACTGTTGCATAAGATGATCAAGATACACATAGGCAGACTTGGGCTTTAGTGACAATAAAAGATGCAAGACTAGTTAATTATGTTGTATTTCTTGTTTGTTAAGACATTGTAACACTTTTAATCAATAAAACGAAACTTCAATTGCCATGGATTTGAAACAATTAATTCTGTTACAACACTCCCCGACATTTCCGCCACGTTTTGTATGTTCTACGTGGTCGGGGTGTGACAAGAGGAACTATGAGGGTCTCATCTGACAGACACTTCTTTAGATTTGACACGTGGAATACGTTGTGAACTCCACTGAGTTCTTCAGGTAGATTCAACTTGTAAGCGACTTTGCCAATTTTCTCAATGATTTCGAACGGTCCGACATAACGCGGATTGAGTTTGCCTCGTTTGCCAAAACGAACTACACCTTTCCAAGGTGAGACTTTGAATAGCACTCGATCCCCAACCTGGAACACGAGTGGTTTCCTACGCTTATCAGCGTAGCTTTTCTGACGGTCACGAGCTGCCACCATTCGTTGTCGTATCTGAGCAATCTTCTCAGTTGTGTCTACCAAAAGTTCTGGGCCAGTGATTTGGCTGTCACCAACTTCTGCCCAACAAAGAGGTGATCGGCATTTACGTCCGTATAATGCCTCAAACAGAGCGGCCTGGATACTGGTGTGGTAGCTGTTATTATACGAAAATTCTACTAAAGGTAGGTGTCGTTCCCAGCCGTTACCAAAATCAATCACACATGCCCTAAGCATGTCTTCAAGGGTTTGGATATTGCGTTCAGACTACCCATCCGTCTGTGGATGATATGCGGTGCTCATGTCTAAACGTGAGCCAAAGGACTTGTGCATAGCTTGCCACAATTCAGAAGTAAAATGCACATCACGATCGGAAATAATGGAGGTTGGCACCCCGTGCCTCGAAACCACTTCCTTTAAGTAAACGTCTGCTAAAGTAGAAAACTTGTATGTTTCTTTGATAGCCAAAAAGTGTGTAGACTTAGTCAATCTATCCACTATCACCCAAATAGTGTCATTTCCGCGTTGAGATCTAGGCAGGCCAGTAACGAAATCCATGGAAATTTGCTCCCATTTCCATGTCGGGATCTCTGGTTGTTGGAGCAGGCCTGATGGTTTCTGATATTCGATCTTGACTCTCGCACAAGTCAAACATTTACTGACGTAGGTTGCTATGTTTGCTTTCATGCTAGGCCACCAGTATGTAGTCTTTAAGTCGTGGTACATCTTATCCGAACCAGGATGTACTGAGTAACGAGACTTGTGCGCTTCATCCATCACAAGCTCGCGTAAGTTTCCGTAAAGTGGGACCCAGATACGCCCTGTTACGTAGTAGGCGCTATCTTCCTTTTGTTCTAACCATTTCCTCGATCCTCGTAAGGACTCAGCCCTGATGTTCTCTGCTTTCAATGCTTCAACCTGAGCATCTCGTATCTGAGGACGAAGACTAGATTGGATGGTAAGTTATAACGCTCGCACGCGCTTAGGCGTAGTATCCTTCCGACTGAGGGCGTCGGCCACAACATTGGCCTTGCCAGGATGGTATTTGATAGCGCATTCGTAATCATTTAAGAGCTCGACCCATAGAAGTTGTCGCATGTTTAACTCCTTTTGCTTGAAGATATGCTCGAGACTCCTGTGATCGGTGTAAATGGTGCACTTGGTACTGTACAGGTAATGTCTCCATATCTTAAGTGCGAAAACAACCACTCCCAGCTCCAGATCATGCGTAGTGTAATTCCTTTCGTGAACTTTAAGTTGGCGTGATGCATAAGCAATAACCTTGTCACGTTGCATCAACACGCAACCAAGTCCTTGGATGGATGCGTCGCAATAAACCACGAAATCGTTTGTGCCTTCAGGAAATGAGAGGATAGGTGAGCTACAAAGTCTATCCTTTAAGTGCTGAAATGCAGATTCCTGTGCATCACCCCAATGATAGGTGACACCCTTCTGAGTTAGTGAGGTGAGAGGTTGCGCAATCTTGGAGAAATCCTTGATGAATCTTCTGTAGTAGCTCGCCAAACCCAAGAATTGGCGGATTTCTGTTGGTGTACAGGGTGCAGGCCAGTTCTTGATCGAGTCTACCTTGGATGGATCAACATGAATCCCATCCTTGTTTACCACGTGGCCTAGAAAGTGGACTTCGCGAAGCCAGAAGTCACATTTCAAGAATTTGGCATACAACTGCTCTGTTCGAAGGAGTTCCAAAATAAGTCTCAGGTGATGCTCGTGCTCTTCCTGACTCTTAGAATAGAACAGGATATCGTCGATGAAAACAATAACGAACTTATCCAGGTAAGGCTTGCACACTCTGTTCATAAGATCCATGAAGACCGCAGGTGCGTTTGTCAATCCAAAAGGCATAACCAGAAACACGTAATGCCCATAACGAGTCCTGAATGCTGTCTTAGAGATATCATCATCTCGAACTCTCAATTGATGGTAGCCTGACCTCAGATCAATCTTTGAGTAGAAACTCGACCCTTGCAGCTAGTCGAATAAGTCATCAATGCGTGGAAGAGGATAGCGATTCTTCACGGTCACCTTGTTGAGTTCGCGGTAGTCTATACACATTCTGAATGTAGCATCTTTCTTCTTCACAAATAATACTGGAGCTCCCCAGGGCGAAGAGCTAGGATGGATAAAACCCTTGTCCAAGAACTCTTGTAGTTGTGCGGACAGTTCTGCGAGTTCTGATGGAGCTAGACGATAAGGTGCTCGAGCTATTGGTGCTGCCCCTAGAGCTAGCTCGATTTGAAACTCGACTTGTCGATGAGGCGGAAGACCAGGTAATTCTTCAGGAAATACCTCAGGAAAGTCGCGCAAAATAGGAATGTCTTCTATCTTCTTTTCTTTCGAGGATGGATCAGAAACGAGGGCTAGAATAGTAGTGTGGCCCTTTCGCAAACACTTATGGGCCTTAAGGAAAGAGATGATGCCCACAACAGCACCACTCTTGTAGCTATGAATCATGAGAGGTTCTTCACCAGAACAAGGAATACGGACGATTTTCTCCTTCCAAATAATCTCTGCCTGATGTTGAGATAGCCGATCCATCCCAATAACGACGTCGAAACTAACAAGAACGATAGGAATAAGATCGATAGAGAAGGTCTGACTAGCTAAGACGAGATTACAACCCTTAACTATGTGTGTGGCGTCGAGACTTTTACCGTTTGCTAGCTCTACCATGTGTTTGGTGTTCAAAAGTGTTGGAGTGTGCTTAAGCATTTGAATAGCCTTTAGGGACACATAACTAGTATCCGTACCTGAATCAAATAAAACAGTAACAAAGAAGTCATCCAAAAGAAACTTACCCATCACAACGTTGGGATCGTTCCTCGCGTTGCCCTGACCCAGCACGAAAACACGTCCCCTGGCACCATTGCCATCATTGTTACCCCCGTTACTGTTCCCATTCCCCTGGTTATTGTTGTTGTTCTGATTCTGGTTCAACTGGGGGCAGTTTCTCTTGAAGTGACCTTCAGCACCACACTAATAGCATCCCCTGTTACCCTGCTGTTGCTGCTGCTGGTTCTGTGGAGCTGGTGGCTGTTATGGACGATTCTGATTTGCCGGTCGTGCGCCCCTACAATCCTTAGCTTCATGACCAAGCTTGTTACACCTCTGACAACGACCCTTATTGCACGGCCCACTATGATGCATGTTGCATCGGTTGCACTTGGGGTGGTTTCCTCTGTATCCACCCTGCCCTTGACTACCAGAAGATTGCTGACCAGGGCTCTTGTAGTCATCTGTCTTTCGCTGCTGAGACTGAGACTGAGCAGATGTTGAACCCCTGCTTGAGACTCCATCCCATTTGCGCTTGATGTCGCTGGGGGCATCAGAGGTAGTAGTAGTAGTAGTAGCACCAATACGCTTGGGCAGCTTGTTCTGCTCGACTGCCTGATCATTGAGACGATGAGCCAAATGAATAACTTGCTGGATAATGGTGAGGTTTGCTGCAGTCACATGACTCTGGATCTCTGGCACTAAACCCTTGAGGTACAGCTCGATACGCTTGATAGGAGGGTCTACCATAGTAGGACACAAGATAGCCAGCTCATTTGATCTCTTCGTATAAGCCTCTATTTCAGACCCCGTCATCTTTAAGTTGTAGAACTCCACTTCCAGGTTGTGGATGTCATCACGATTGCAGTTCTCTTCCTTGATCAAATCTTTGAAGTCGTTCCATGGGGTCGTGTCACACCCCGACCACGTAAAACAACAAATCGTGGCGGAAACGTCGGGGAGTGTTGTAACAGAATTATTGTTTCACAACCAAGGATACAAAAGAGTTTCGTTTTATTTATTCATTAAGTAATTTACATTGTTTTAGCATGAAACAAACAAGTTATATATCAACTATCATTGTTATTATGTCACTAAGGCCTCGTCCAGATCCTATGTGACTCATGCATCCTAGCAATCAACATAAAGCAACATCACCTGAATCATATATAAAAACAAAGTCAGCAAAGAAATGCTGGCGAGTACATAGGTTTTATAAGAGTATCGGATTCATGGCTAGTTTACATGTTGCAATACCTTATTAAAAACCTTGTTTTGATAAGAGTATAATATTGCAACATAATTACCTAACTCAAATCAAGCGGGTTATAATTTATAAAACCTCGTAGCCATGATTCTTAACCCAAAAACATTTGTTTTAGTAAACCAAATTGTAAAACATCTCGTATTAACTCGTTAATAAAACTCGTATGGTTTATATCCTTTCTAAAACATCGTTAAGTGACATCGTTTCAAAATCGTTAACTCGTTTAAGTCGTTTGAATAATCCTCGTTTTAATTGTGAAAACTATTTTTGGTCATCTCGCTAATAACATTCAAACCTTCGTGACTCGACTATCTCGCTTCTCGCATTAAGAAACCACCAAAGGGTAAGTTAACAATCACAGATTCAGTCGTTACCCACCTAAACCACACAAAACCACAAAAATACATAAGTTTCTCCGATACTTAGAATTTTCACATAACTTTGAGATTTCTCAAAAGGTTATTATTTTTTATTATTTTGGTGTATTTATATATATGGGTTCATATATATATTTTAAAAACTTTGTGACTTGAACGATTTTATTGGTGACCCTCATCATGTTAATAGCAATATATCTACGATTTGCGCGTCGTAATATATATACTCAAACGTGACATACAAATAATAACGTAATACACATAATCTTGTCAGTATTAACATGTCATCATACACATATTATAAAACTCGTAACTCATAAAACTTACCCATGAATAACCTATTCTAGTGTATGTTGAAAAACACGTATTTTAGCGATTCGGTAACGTTTTTGGGCACCGGAAGTCACGTATGACTAACCAAACACCAAGTAAACTTAATATAAGTTAAAATACTTATTTTTATATCAAAAATATCAGTTTGGTTACTGATCTAAAACAGTTTTTTTATAAAAATCCTCCGAAAAGCCGAATTTTAACCGTTTTACCGCATAGTTTTGCATCAAACGTTACCCTAAGCATCCCAAATAGAAATGACTTGATATTTTAACATAACCCATGTTATTTACTGAATAAAATAGTGGTTATACTCATGATAGTGCAGGTATCACATAAAGCACATAAATCATGCAAATTTCACATATTTTACCACTTTCTAAGCTATATGTACAACATGCAAAGCTATCAAACCTATGACAAAGTTTCATGCCATTATAATATACCAAATAAATTTTATTTTTAGTGTTTATAATCTGTTCTAAAACATTTTTGTCATACAATCATTTTTTTATCATTTCTTGAGCTTTAAATCAACATGTATTCTCATGTACAAGTGCCTAAAGCACACTTATCATATCATCATCATTTTATATGAATCTAAATGCATCCAATATGCAACTTATTCATGTTTATTTTCTGATGTATTTGAACATTTATCATATCATGCACAAATCAACAAACACTTGCATTTTAACTATCATTCAAGAACATGTAACAACTTAAAAATTCTCAAATATGTCTAATAAATTTTTGGCCATTTACATGTCAAAATACTAACATTATTTCAAATTATAACTCATGATTAAATCATCTCTTTATATCTCTAACATGTTTGCACATAATCTTGTTCATGCAAGTAAACATGTAAACAAGTATTTATCAAAAATCAAACTCAAATCTCATACACATATTGTCACACCCGCTCGTAGCGGATGCGCGAGGTGTGATCTGATCGGTTCTCATTGCATAACAATATAAGTGAACATACTAAATGAATAAAAACAAGCTCCAATGCCATTGTCATAATTGTTTAAAAAAAACGCAACGTAAGTTAAATGCATTCGTTACAAACCATCAAATGAAAATATGTTGTCATCGTTTTATACATCAAAATGTAAGTCTTAAAATGTCAAGACTTTGACCACTATATCACCGCAAAGAGGCGGTATATAACAGGCAAACCCTTCAATAGTTGGCATGGAGTATTGATACTTGTTTTCCTTGAACTGAAATCGTTGCATTGGTCCACTAATTCCCTGAAATACATGTAAGTTTGAAAACATCAACAAAAGTTGAGCGAGTTCATGCAGTTTAGTTGTATGAGATGTATCTGTAAAATGTGAGTTGTATAAAATGTATCTGTAAAATGTGAGTTGTATAAACTGTATCCATAAAATGTGAGTTGTATAAACTGTATCCATAAAATGTGAGTTGTATAAAATGTATCTGTATGTAATGATGTAGTATGTAAAGCGTCAATGAAATCGTTGATCATTAATGTTTTGCAAGGACATTAATATGTGTGACGAAAAAGGAAGCAATCCAACCCTAGACGATTTTATGTCGACTCCTATCGACTGGGACACAAAAGCACTCTTCTGTATGGGTCCACGACCAAGAGTGGGGCTCGCCAAAACCCATTAGATCTAACCACTTGTACCTAGGTCCAAACTGGATTAATGGTGCTTAGATGTATAACCCTAATTCGCACATGATCTAAGGTGTTTCATTCCCTAACTTTAACATACGTTGTACATGTATTTTCCCCGATAGTTGTAAAGTTGTAAAACATTTAAATGAATAGGGGACATGAACTCACAGTATCACGTCCTGTGAATATATGTAAATAAGATCTCACGTGCGGTCGTCCTGAATAGCGTTGCGACCTACAAATGTTCTTATTTTTGTTAGACACTTCGGTCTTTGTAAAGAACTTGAGTACAAGTCTTGTGTCTTCAATATGTGTAAGACTTGTATGTCTTTACTGTTCGTTAACTGTGTATTCGATGAATGAGTTGTTCAACTGTTATATATATATTTTTCACCAAATATATATATAAATGTTATCTTGTATCTTGTGAGTTGTATAGTCGGATCTAGTCCGCTGAATTTCGTGTCTTATATGTATCCATTGTATAGTTGTGTTCACAAAAATGGTATCATTGGGCCAAGTCCATGTTTTCAAGTTATTGGGCTTAAATAGTGCTGGGCCTTAAATAGTGTTGGGCCTCAATAGTGTTGGGCCTCAAATAGTGTTGGGCCTCAAATAGTGTTGGGCCTCAAATAGTGTTGGGCCTCAAATAGTGTTGGGCCTCAATAGTGTTGGGCCTCAAATAGTGTTGGGCCTCAAATAGTGTTGGGCCTCAAATAGTGTTGGGCTTGAATAGTGTTGGGCTTTGGCCCATATGTTTGGTATTTGGGCTTAGCCCATGAATTTATGTTAAGCCCATTATGAAGATAAGCCCATTAAGAAGATAAGCCCATTAAGAAAAATAGTAGTCCATTAAGTAATATAAGCCCATTTGTTATAAAAATAGCCCACTAGTATAATAAGCCCATTTGTTATAATTTAGCCCACTAGTAAGTGTAAGCCTTTCATTTTTATAAAAACCTTTTTATAAAAATTTACTAAGTACACTTGTTAGTAAATAAAAACATACTAGTTTTTATAAGTTTATAAACATCCGAAATTTGTTATAGATAGCATATTTATATTTCGTGTCGAAAGATCGTCTAAACGTCGTAGTAACTCTTCGGATTGGCAATTCACTTATGTAGTCGTCCGTCGTTCATTTTTGACCATAAATGGTGTCCGATTATTCGAATCGTCCGTAACTCGTTTTAAGGCGTAAATATGTGAAGTCTTGTAGGACTTTTGTTATAAGGTGTTTTGAGTTTAAATGTGACATTAGATACAAGTTCCTACTTTGATATATATAACTAATACATCAAGTAATACATGTCTCAAAAATTGTTAAAGTAAACAAATATATATTTTAAAAAAAATATATATTTTTCTTGTCTTTTATTTTATAAAAACTTTCTTTAACAACCTTTTTATTCTTGTAGAGATTTACCCAAAAATGTGGTTACTTTATAAAATAAAGTTTTTATGAAAAATGGCTATATAACCTTTGTATTTTTATCTTAACCATGTTTCATAAACATATCATTTTCTTTATCAAATCACCATCAATTTATTCAACATCTTAACTAAACATATGAGACTTTTATAACATGAAATTATCAAGATGATATCCAAATCATGTAGGGTTTTAAACATGATCATTTCATATGCTAACAAGTTCAAAAACCAAGTTTAATTTTAGTTTTAACAACTTTTATAAAAATCTCTAGTTGTATGTTACTTTTTATAATCTTGTGAAAGTCTTGTTTTTAAATATAAACCTTAAATACTTTCACAAGATCACTAGTTATGATCATCCATTTAATCCTTTATGTTAAAAAAACCTTTAACATAAACATGTATAATTCTTAGATCATATCTTAAACATCTTCTAACAATTTATTTGTATCATAATCATCATAACAAGACTAAATATGCATATAACAAGTCTTAGATCACAATATAACCAAATAAATATATCATGATTTTTATCTTTGCTTTTTGTATTTTTTTCATGTTTATTAAGTATGATCTCTTGGTTATTATTAGTAATAATAACAATCATAAACTTATTATATTTGCATAAAAAAAATAGATATAGAAGCTTACTTCTAGCACTAGGCTAGGGATGATCTTAGAAGATTATTAAGAACTAAGAAGATGATGATCTTGATGGTAGAACACTTTTGTATGGATGAAAAACCTTCCTTTTACATCCAAAAGCTTTAGATCACCTTAAGTTCCAAAGAAATCCATCTTGATCATGAAGGAGGTGATAAAAATAAATGGGTTTTTGAAGGTGTTCTTGTGAAAAAAAGATGAAGATGATGAGAGTGTTCTTTGTTGAAGAAAGATGAAAATGTGTAGTAAAGTGTGCTAGTAACTTAGTGATTAAGTGTAGAAATTAATCACCATTCACATCCACTTGTAAATAAGAATATCTAGATATTTTACCAACTTAAACAAGGGGTGTGGGACCCCTTGTTCACGGTCACAAGGTGGGGGGGGGGGGTCTTGTGTGGTAAAAATGTGTTGGTTATTTTTTTTTAGATTCCAAATGAATATAAAGATGTAAGTATTTTGGTGTTAAGGGTTTGCAATTTTCCGAGATGTTTCTTGACTTGAAATGACCATAAACTAGCTTTACAAGACCAAAAATAATGATCACTAGTTCGCTACATGTGCCAAAATATAGTTCGGCTAAATGTTTAGCGCTCGTTTCGCAAGTAAATAGTCGAAAGGTACGCTTATGGAAGTTATAGGGAAAATTTCCGTTATGTGTATAATTGATATTCCATAAGTATTTTTATATGAAATTGGTGCCTAAACATCAATTTTTGCATCTTGTAATAAAAATACAATTGCTGAATTTTGCGGAAAATTCATGAAATGGTCACTTTTAGCGTTTTTCGGATAGTTTTTAGTGCTACCGGACATTGGTAAAATATTAACCGAACTCTTGTATTCCCATATAGGGTTTAATATATAATTGATATTGGACTCTCATCCGAGTCCTAAAGATGTCATTTTAGATGTTTTCTGCGGATCCGGAGTTTTCGTCAGCACTCTAGTTCACTAGGCACTACTCTAGTTGTTTCGGTGAATTGTTTGCACTATTTCAAATGTACCCAATAAAAGTGAATCATGTGTAATAATAAATGAATATTCCATGAGTTTTCTAAGATGTATATTATGAAATCATGCAGTCCGAATATTCAAAACACATACTTGTATTATGTAAATCATCGTTTTAAATGTAAGTAAATTACCCGAAAGTGGCAGTTGTCACATTCTCCCCTTGTTATTGAGAATTTCGTCCCGAAATTCTAGCTTTGTTATTCTTTGCAGGAGGCTTTGGAAATAGGTGGGGATATTTTGCCTTCATTCGGTCTTCACGTTCCCAAGTATACTCGGGCCCGTGACGAGAGTTCCAACGAATCTTTACTAACTTGATACGACTTCTCCGTGTTTTATTGACCTTCCAGTCCGTGACCTCAACAGGTTCTTCAGTGAATTGGAGTTTGTCGTCAATGTGAATTTCATCCACAGGAATGGTAACGGTTACTTGTATTGGACTCTTTTTAAGATTCGACACATGAAACGTGTGGTGTACACTGCTAAGTTCATCTGGTAACTTCAACTTGTAGGCAACAGTGCCAATCTTTTCTAAGATTTCAAATGGTCCAATGTAACGCGGGTTAAGCTTTCCACGTTTACCGAACCTCACTACGCCTTTCCAAGGTGAGACTTTCAACAAAACTTTCTCTCCAACCTCGAAAGATGCTGGTTTTCGATTTCCATCTACGTATATCTTTTGTCGATCGCGAGCCGCCTTGATACGGTCTCGGATCTGAAAAATTTTATCCGTAGTATCTTGGACTAGTTCCGGACCAATTAATTGACTATCGCCTGTTTCCGCCCAACATAGCGGAGAGCGACACTTTCGACCATAAAGCGCTTCAAACGGTGCAGCTCGTATACTTGTATGGTAGCTGTTATTGTAGGAAAACTCAACTAGAGGTAGATGATTATCCCAATTGCCACCTAAATCCATAACACATGCACGAAGCATATCTTCGAGTGTTTGGATAGTCCGTTCGCTCTAGCCGTCAGTTTGTGGATGAAAGGCCGTACTTAGATTCAATTGAGATCCAAAGGCCTGTTGAAATGATTTCCATATTCTTGAAACAAAACGACCGTCTCGGTCCGAAATGATTGAAATAGGCACTCCATGACGAGCCACTATTTCTTTGAGATATATTTCCGCTAGTTTCTCAGTACTATCCTTCTCCCGAATCGGTAAGAAGTGTGCGGACTTTGTCAATCTATCGACGATTACCCATATCATGTCATGACCTTTCGAGGTCCTGGGTAACTTCGTAATGAAGTCCATCGATATTTGTTCCCATTTCCAAGCGGGAATCTCGGGTTGTTGTAATAAACCTGATGGTTTCTGATACTCTGCCTTGACCTTCGCGCAGGTCAAGCATTTTCCAACATAGCTAGCAATATCCTTTTTGAGGTTAGGCCACCAATAGTACTCTTTTAAGTCGTGGTACATCTTATCTGATCCAGGATGGATCGAGTACTTTGACCTATGTGCTTCCTCAAAAATGAGATCTCGGAGACCTCCAAAGAATGGAACCCAAATTCTACCTGCATCATACAAAGTTCCATCCTCTTTTGGCACTAACTGTTTTTCCATGCCTCGAAGTGATTCTGCTAGAATATGTTCTTCCTTGAGCGCTTCTTGTTGTGCATTTCGAATTCGTGCGGTAAGATCTGTGTGAATCGTCATCTCTAGTGCTCGCACTCTTAGTGTTTTAACTCGTTCCTTGCGGCTCAAGGCGTCTGCTACAACATTTGCCTTGCCCGGATGGTACTTGATTTCACAATCATAGTCGTTTAACAATTCAACCAACATCGTTGACGCATATTTTAATTCTTTTTGGTTGAATATGTGTTGAAGACTTTTATGATCCGTGAAAAATAATGCATTGAGTACCATATAAATAATGTCGCCATATTTTTAAAGCGAATACCACCACGCCTAACTCTAGTTTATGAGTGGTATAGTTTTTCTCGTGAACTTTTAGTTGGCGTGACGTGTACACGATAACTTTTTCACGTTGCATGGGTACGCAACCCAATCCATGATGCGAAGCATCACAGTATACAACAAAGTCTTCAGTACCGTCGGGTAATGATAAGATTGTAAAATGCTATGCACCAATCTTAAGAATAAGTTGTAATGCTATATCTTGTTTTTCGATTGGGACGGATTTATTGTCTTTATGTGTGAGGGAGGTTAGCAATTGAGTAATTACAAAAAAAAAAATCTCAATAGATCTCCGATGATATCACGCTAATCCCAAAATTTGTCGGACTCCAGTTGGAGTCTTGGGCACCTCCCAATTCTCATTTGCTTCAATCTTAGCTGGGTCTACTTGAATGCCTTTCTCGTTCACTACATGCCTGAGGAATTGTACTTCGCGAATCCAAAATTCGCACATGGAAAATTTCGCGTATAGTTTCTCCTTCTTGAGTAGTTCCGAAATGGTTCTCAAATGTTGTTCGTGTTCATCAGTCGATCGTGAGTATATTAATATGTCGTCAATAAATACTATGAAATTTGTCGAGGTACGGCTTGCACACACGATTCATTAAATCCAAGAAGATCACTGTTGCTTTCGTTAAACCAAAAGGCATAACGAGAAACTCGTAATAACTATAACGAGTTTTCAAAGCCATTTTTGGTATGCTTTCCTCATGAATTCGTAACTGATAATACTCCGATCGTAAGTCTATCTTAGAGTAGAAGCTAGAACCTTTCATAAACCATTTGAGTTAGTTGGAAATTCATTTGTAACATGGTTTAGAAATATGAATTTTCATTCATCGAAATGTTGTGCAATTTTGCAAAACTTTCATGTCTTTCCACCCCCAAAACCTTTATAAAGATGTATAATGGTAAAGAGTGGGGGTTATGAACTCATAACATCCTTATTCGGTCAACTACAAGGTTCGGAAGGTGCTAATCGATATGATGATCTGGATATGGGTGTGGCTCCCGTTACCAAGTCGATGTGAAACTCGACTTGTCGATATGGTGGTAGTCCTGGCAAGTCTTCAGGAAAGACTTCAGGGAATTCTTTTACCACAGGTATATCTGTCATCTGAGGCCCATCGGCCTTCTTGTCGACAACAAGTGCTAGAAAGGCAATACAACCTTTCCGTAAGCACTTTTGTGGCTTCATGCAATTTATGGTCCGCAATGATGTGTTGCGCTTCTCTCCATGGATAACAAGTGTATCTTCGTTCGGTTGTGGTAAGCGAATGATCTTCTCATGACAGAAGACTTCGGCTCGATTATTGGATAGCCAATCCATGCCAACCACTACGTCGAAAATACCCAACTCAATGGGTAAGAGATCGATATGAAATTTCTGCTCCTGACTCGGCTAGTTTACCGTTTGCCAATTCTATAGAATGAGGAGACGTCTAGCTTACTTGACTCTAGGCCAAGTACATTTTGAATTCTATGTAGTAAGGACTTCACTGTACAAATGTAGAGGACAACCCAATCCCTATGTTTAGATGTAGGATAACCCAATCCCAATTTGTAGCTAGGACAATCCCGTCACTAGCCATGAAACTCATTTCACATGCATGAA
Organism: Helianthus tuberosus; assembly: GCA_030545235.1. NCBI lineage: Eukaryota > Viridiplantae > Streptophyta > Magnoliopsida > Asterales > Asteraceae > Helianthus > Helianthus tuberosus. Next base: position 43,227,942 of record CM060429.1, on the reverse strand, counting down.
TTTAGTTGATAGAAAACGTGTCGGTGACTCTTAATGATTTGACAAGAGTCGGCTAATTCCCAGTAGCTAAGTTGATTTAGTAATATGTGTCTAACTAACATGAATCTAGTTCGAGTATATGCTTATCATTTAAAGACACTAGCTAAGCTAGGTGTTGGTATTAAAAGAGTTGATACATGATGATCGTAAAGTGTTACTGACTCATGACATCATTGGGATCTTGTGGAGTATTCATAGTTCTAACGATACACGCACTTATTCATTAGCTTGATTCATTCTTAAGTATTACCGTCTTACTAGTCTTTGTTTTGAGCCCGGTCTCAGCATACTGCTACTCTTGGCACTTTTGAAAGTGTTCCCATGATGAACGTCTCACTTGTCGTATTTAGAATTTCGGCAAGTTACCAGCATACCTCTTGGTGCCAAAATCGTTTATGGCAGGTAATGCCTTCGTTTCTCTCATCGCGAGAGTTATCGTTTGAGTGATCGAGGTAGGGTGAGAAGATGTGACCATACTTTGGATTCTAGGGCTAAACTTAAATTGTAACGCTCAATGCGTTTGAATTCGGGTGTTACCCAATATGGAAAAACCCTTGAGAGACCGTGAAAACATCAAGTGTAACCAACAACATTGGCTCTAGTCATGATCGAGTTCTTTTATAAAATCATATGAAAATAGATATGAAAATCGGATGATATCAAAGAATGATGTATGGTTAAATAATAACCAAATGAAATGTAGTGTATAATATATATCATGCCTTGAAATTTAATATCATGTCTTGTGTCGAAGATGTCGTGTCTTGTCTTTGTCGAAGTGGTTTGGATAACACCATGATATGCAATATAATATAAGCACTTATATATAGGAAGTACCAGCGGCGTATCCACCATGCTTTTATCATATTACACACGTCTCGTTATTTACAAAAATGTCTTGTGTATACCAACATCAAATGTCATATATAACAAAGTCTTGCGTAACAGTGTCCTGTATAAACCATGTCTTGTGTAAAAGCAATGATTTTCAACACATAACTTTTGACTTAAACATTTGATTCTTTTGGCGCCATGATCTTTTTAATACACACTATTAGGTGCCCAAGAATGAAGAATGCAATCAATCGGTCATGGAAACCTCAAGACCGCATTGTTCATACATGTTTGAATAAATGATAATGTGGATAACCAAAACCAAAAGGTGTAATACCTCTTGTGTGTATTGGTCATATGTCTAAATGGAGAAAAAGAAAAAAAAAATAATTCGTTGAGGAGGGGAAACCAACCAGTGGTCTTCGTCCATATAATATGTATTCCCTACTCTATGGACCTCGATCGTCCTAAGTAGAGAAAATCCTTTGTCTTACTTGTCTATGTGACAATTATGGTAATAGTTCTTGAGTTTCACGAGATCTAGCAAGATTGTTAGAATCTCCAAAAATGTCGAATAGTATGCAATGAGGGAGTTGCAGCATGGCTCATGCCATACCATTCATTGGGAATAGACAAATATCAAGCGACAGAATTTATTGTATCATTTCCAATAAATATGATAAGGTGGAATATGATAACGTAAGGTAAGGTAAAGTAGGGTAAAGTGTCATAGACACCATGGAACCAACCCATGTTCAATAATTTCGAGAATGTTGAGGAAAAATCTCCATGAGTGGATAACAAGTTTTGTTTGTTTAAATGACTAGTCTCAACTGAATCGTGATATAGATCGACTGTTAGGTGTGAAAAATACGTGTCGTCTTCCTGTATTGTATTGTGTTGTATTGTATTGTATTGTATTGTATTGTATTGTATTGTATTGTATTGTATTGTATTGTATTGTATTGTATTGTATTGTATTGTATTGTATTGTATTGTATTGTATTGTATTGTATTGTATTGTATTGTATTGTATTGTATTGTATTGTATTGTATTGTATTGTATTGTATTGTATTGTATTGTATTGTATTGTATTGTATTGTATTGTATTGTATTGTATTGTATTGTATTGTATTGTATTATACTAACCACCTCAGTTTGTGTTCTAATAGATAAGAAAAATTGAATCTCAAGTAATAACTTAAGAATTTTGAATGAATAGTGATCATTAGCTTGACCCGCAGAGTCCACCAGAATTTCCATGCACTACAAGTTGTTATTACGTGGGCCCCCGTAATAATAAATTGTCTTGCATGGTCACCCTAGCATTCTCTCGTTCAGAGCAGGCGATCAGTCAGAGAGAGGACACTATTGTTTATATACCTTCAACATAGAAGGAAACTTCGTGATAGTTCACGTGTCAACGTCCGTTGTTGTTACTCGCAAAACAGCACAGCGTTAGATGGAATAGAAATGGAAAGAATCTATAACAATAACAACTGAAGGGGCACCTTCAAGATGAGTACTTCATCTTCCTTGTAGGTACAAGAGTATATCCACCTTGGTTAGTATGAGTCACATGGATCTCGTCCCACTAATTGTTGTCCAAGGTTACCACCTTCGCCTCGCCGTCATTATCATGGTCAGGCATCTCAGCATTCGCGAGAAAGCAACCATATTTTACGGAATTAAGTTTAAGATTTCACTTAGGAATCATGTTCGCCATAAGCTCCGCAATAGACATGAGGTCGATATTTTCATCGTGTGAGTAAAGAATAATAATAGAGTTTGAAGTCGAAGGTATTTTGTTCTTGGCAAAATATTTCATGCAACATATATATAAACCACCTATATATATAATCATGTAAAATCCTATCAATCAAGGATTTCTATCTTGTATAAGCTGAACTTGTAAACTGTTTATAATGCATAAACTGATAATGTAATGTATTGTAGGCACATAGTCTATTAATGTATTGTGTCTGTTTCTCATAGACTTCACCCATGGAAATGTCCTCGCTTGATTTATGTGAAATGAATTTTTGCTGTAGTGGACCTTGAAATATGTTTATGCAATGAAAACCTTTTGACTTGTCCAATTTTATTTATAATCTGTTCAACATGAACAAGAGGTTTTCGTGAGAGATCCCTAGTGATTGTAGACTTAGACTCGAGAAAGAATCCTGGTTCACTACAATCGAGGCTCTGATACCAATCTGTCACACCCGCTCGTAGCGGAAGCGCGAGGTGTGATCTGATCGGTTCTCATTGCATAACAATATAAGTGAACATACTAAATGAATAAAAACAAGCTCCAATGCCATTGTCATAATTGTTTAAAAAAAACGCAACGTAAGTTAAATGCATTCGTTACAAACCATCAAATGAAAATATGTTGTCATCGTTTTATACATCAAAATGTAAGTCTTAAAATGTCAAGACTTTGACCACTATATCACCGCAAAGAGGCGGTATATAACAGGCAAACCTTTAAAATGTCAAGACTTTGTCACACCCGCTCATAGCGGAAACGCAAGGTGTGATCTGTCTGGTTTTCATTGCATAAATATCGATGTACATGAACAAACTATATGAATAAAACATACTCCATTGCCATTACATAGTGTTTCAAAAGATTACAACATAAGTTTAGTGTGTCGGTTACAAACCATTAACATGAAAATAAAGCGTTATTGTTTCATACATTAACTTGAAATAAACTACAAAGGTTTAAACCATCATATTTCCGCAAAGAGGCGGAATATAATAGTTAAACCCTTCAAAAGATGGCATGGAGTTCTTGTACTTGTTATCTTGACTGGAAAATCCGACATGGTCCTTTAATTCCCTGAAATACATGTTAAGTTTGGAAAACATCAACAAAAGTTGGTGAATTCATGCAATTTAGTTGTAAACGATGTATGAAAAATGTGAGTTGTAGTATGTAAAGCATCAATGAAATCGTTGATCATTAATGTTTTGCAAGGACATTAATATGTGTGACGAAAAAGGAAGCAAACCAACCCTAGACGATTTTATGCCGATTCCTATCGACTGGGACACAAACGCACTCTTCTGTATGGGTCCACGACCAAGAGTGGGGCTCGTCAAAACCCAATAGATCTAGTCCTTTGTTCCTTGGTCCAAACTGGATTAATGGTGCTTATAGTATGGCCCTAATTCGCACATGATCTATGGTGTTTCATTACCTAACTTTAACATACTCTGAACATGTATCTTCCCCGATAGTTGTAAAGTTGTAAAACATTTAAATGAATAGGGGAACATGAACTCACAGTATCGCGTCCTGAAAATAGATGTAAATAAGATCTCACGTGCGGTCGTCCTGAATAGCGTGGCGACCTACAAACGTTCTTATTTTTGTTAGACACTTCGGTCTTTAAAAGAACTTGAGTACAAGTCTTGTGTCTTCAATATGTGTAAGACTTGTATGTCTTTACTGTTCGTTAACTGTGTATTCGATGTATGAGTTGTTCAAATGTTCGTTAACTGTGTATTCGATGAATGAGTTGTATAGTCGGATCTCGTCCGCTGAATCTCGTGTCTTGTATGTATCACTTGTATAGTTGTGTTTCCAATAATAGTATCATTGGGCCAAGCCCATGTTTTCAAGTTATTGGGCTTAAATAGTGCTGGGCCTCAAATAGTGTTGGGCCTCAAATAGTGTTGGGCCTCAAATAGTGTTGGGCCTCAAATAGTGTTGGGCCTCAAATAGTGTTGGGCCTCAATAGTGTTGGGCCTCAAATAGTGTTGGGCCTCAATAGTGTTGGGCTTGAATAGTGTTGGGCTTGAATAGTGTTGGGCTTGAATAGTGTTGGGCTTGAATAGTGTTGGGCTTGAATAGTGTTGGGCTTAGCCCATGAATTTATGTTAAGCCCATAGTGAAGTTAAGCCCATTAAGAAAACTAAGCCCATTAAGTGTAAGTAGCCCATTTGTAAAATAGTCTTTTAAGTATATTAAGCCCATTTGTAATAAAAATAGCCCACTAGTATAATAAGCCCATTTATTTTTATAAAAACCTTTTTATAAAAATTTACTAAGTACACTTGTTAGTAAATAAAACATACTAGTTTTTATAAGTTTATAAACATCCGAAATTTGTTAATGATTGCTCATTTATATTTCGTGTCGGAAAAATCGTCTAAACATCGTAGTAATTCTTCGGATTGGCAATTCACTTAAGTAGTCGTCCGTCGTTCATTTTGACCATAATTGGTGTCCGATTATTCTAATCGTCCGTAACTCGTTTTAAGGCGTAATTATGTGAAGTCTCGTAGGACTTTTGTTATAACGTGTTTTGAGTTTAAAGGTGACATGAGATTCAAGTTCCTACAATGATATATATAACTAATACACCAAGTAATATATCACACAAAAATTGTTAAAGTAACCAAATATATATTTTCTAAAAAAAATATATATTTTTCTTGTCTTTTATTTTGTAAACCCTTCTTTAATAACCTTTTTAAATCTTGTAGAGATTTACCTAAAAAGGTTGTTATTTTATAAAGTAAAGTTTTTATAAAAATTGGCCATATAACCTTTGTATTTTTATCTTAACCATGTTTCATTAAACATATCATTTTCTTTATTAAATCAACAACAATTATTCAACATCTTAACTAAACATATGAGACTTTTATAACATGAAATTATCAAGATGATATCCAAATCATGTAGGGTTTTAACCATGATCATTTCATATGTTAACTAGTTCAAAAACCAAGTTTAATTCTAGTTTTAACAACTTTTATAAAAATCTTTAGTTGTATGTTAATTTTTATAATCTTGTGAAAGTCTTGTTTTTAAATAAAAACCCTAAATACTTTCACAAGATCACTAGATATGATCATCCCTTTAATCCTTTATGTTAAAACCCTTTAACATAAACATGTATAATTTTTAGATCATATCTTTCAACATCTTCTAACACTTTATTTGTAGCATAATCATCATAACAAGATCTAATATGCATATAACAAGTCTAAGATCACAATATAAACAAACATAAATATATCATGATTTTTATCTTTGCTTCATTGTATTTTTCTTGTTCATTATGTATGATTATATAGTTATTATTAGTTATAATAACAATCATAAACATAATATGTATAAAAAAAAATAAAGAAGCTTACTTCTAGCACAAGGCTAGGGATGATCTTAGAGATTATTAAGAACTAAGAAGATGATGATCTTGAAGTTAGAACACTTTTGTATGAATAAAAATCCTTCCTTTTACTTCCAAAAGCCTTAGATCACCCTATGTTCCAAAGAAATCCATGTTGATCATGAAGGAGATGATAAAAATTATTGGGTTTTTGAGGGTGTTCTTGTGAAAAAGATGAAGATGGTAAGAGTGTTCTTGGATGAAGAATGATGAAATGAGGAGTAATGTGCTAGAAGACTTAGTGGTTAAGTGTTAGACTTTAACATCCATTTCCATCCACTAGTTACTAGTAATTAATTACTAGATATTTTTACCATAATAAACAAGGGGGTGGGACCCCTTGTTCACGGTCATGAGGAGGGGGGGGGGGTCTTATGTTGTTGAAAAATGTTAGTAATTTATAAGGTTTCAAAATGTGGTAAAAAGATGTAAGTGTTTAGGTGTTTAAGTTTTCCAACTTTTTGAGATGTTTCATGACTTGAAATGATTTTATTTTTACCATACAAGACCAAAAATAATAATCACTAGTTCGCTACATGTGCCAAAATATAGTTCGGCTAGATGTTTAGCGCTAGTTTCGCTAGTAAATAGTCGAAAGGTACACTTAAGGAAGTTGTAAGAAAAGTTTCCGTTATGTGTGAAATTGATATTCCATAAATATTTTCATATGAAATTGGTGCCTAAACATCAATTTTGCATCTTGTAATAAAATTACAATTGCTGAATTTTGCGGAAAAAGAATGAAATGGTCACTTTTAGCGCATTTCGGACAGTTTTTAGTGCTACCGGGCATTGGTAAAATATTAACCAAACCCTTGTATTCCCATATAGGGTTTAATATATAATTGATATTGGACTCTCACCCGAGTCCTAAAGATGTCATTTTAGATGTTTTCTGCGAATCCGGAGTTTTCGTCAGCACTCTAGTTCACTAGGCACTACTCTAGTTGTTTCGGTGAATTGTTTGCACTATTTCAAATGTACCCAATAAAAATGAATCATGTGTAATAACCAATGAATATTCCATGAGTTTTCTAAGATGTATACCATGTAATCATGCAGTCAGAATATTCAAAACACATGCTTGTATAATGTAAATCACTGTTTTAAATGTAAGTAAATTACCCGAAAGTGGCAGTTGTCACATTCTCCCCTTGTTATTTAGAATTTCGTCCCGAAATTCTAGCTTTGTTATTCTTTGCAGGAGTTTTCGGAAATAGGTGGGGATATTTTTCCTTCATTCGGTCTTCACGTTCCCAAGTATACTCGGGTCCGTGACGAGAGTTCCAACGAACCTTTACTAACTTGATACGACTTCTCCGTGTTTTATTGACCTTCCAGTCCGTGACCTCAACAGGTTCTTCAGTGAAATGGAGTTTGTCGTCAATGTGAATTTCATCCATAGGGATGGTAACGGTTACTTGTATTGGACTCTTTTTAAGATTCGTCACATGAAACGTGTGGTGTACACTGCTAAGTTCATCTGGTAACTTCAACTTGTAGGCAACAGTGCCAATCTTTTCTAAGATTTCAAATGGTCCAATGTAACACGGGTTAAGCTTTCCACGTTTACCGAACCTCACTACGCCTTTCCAAGGTGAGACTTTCAATAAAACTTTCTCTCCAACCTCGAAAGATGCTTGTTTTCGTTTTCCATCAGCGTAGAACTTTTGTCGATCGCGAGCCGCCTTGATACGGTCTCGGATCTGAAAAATTTTGTCCGTAGTATCTTGGACTAGTTCCGGACCAATTAATTGACTATCGCCCGTTTCCGCCCAACATAGCGGAGAGCGACACTTTCGACCATAAAGAGCTTCAAACGGTGCAGCTCGTATACTTGTATGGTAGCTGTTATTGTAGGAAAACTCAACTAGAGGTAGATGATTATCCCAATTGCCACCTAAATCCATAACACATGCACGAAGCATATCTTCGAGTGTTTGGATTGTCCGTTCGCTCTGGCCGTCAGTTTGTGGATGAAAGGCCGTACTTAGATTCAATTGAGATCCAAAGGCCTGTTGAAATGATTTCCATATTCTTGAAACAAAACGACCGTCTCGGTCCGAAATGATTGAAATAGGCACTCCATGACGAGCCACTATTTCTTTGAGATATATTTCCGCTAGTTTCTCAGTACTATCCTTCTCCCGAATCGGTAAGAAGTGTGCGGACTTTGTCAATCTATCCACGATTACCCATATCATGTCATGACCTTTCGAGGTCCTGGGTAACTTCGTAATGAAGTCCATGGATATTTGTTCCCATTTCCAAGCGGGAATCTCGGGTTGTTGTAATAACCCAGATGGTTTCTGATACTCTGCCTTGACCTTCGCGCAGGTCAAGCATTTTCCAACATAGCTAGCAATATCCTTTTTGAGGTTAGGCCACCAATAGTACTCTTTTAAGTCGTGGTACATCTTATCTGATCCAGGATGGATCGAGTACTTTGACCTATGTGCTTCCTCAAAAATGAGATCTCGGAGACCTCCAAAGAATGGAACCCAAATTCTACCCGCAAGGTACAAAGTTCCATCCTCCTTTGGTGCTAACTGTTTTTCCATGCCTCGAAGTGATTCTTCTAGAATATGTTCTTCCTTGAGCGCTTCTTGTTGTGCATTTTGAATTCGTGCGGTAAGATCTGTGTGAATCGTCTTCTCTAGTGCTCGCACTCTTAGTGTTTTAACTCGTTCCTTGCGGCTCAAGGCGTCTGCTACAACGTTCGCCTTGCCCGGATGGTACTTGATTTCACAATCATAGTCGTTTAATAATTCAACCCAACGTCGCTGACGCATATTTAATTCTTTTTGGTTGAATATGTGTTGTAGACTCCTATGATCTGTGAAAATAGTGCACTGTGTACCATATAAGTAATGCCGCCAAATTTTTAAAGCAAATACCACCGCGCCTAGCTCTAGGTCGTGAGTGGTATAGTTCTTCTCGTGAACTTTCAGTTGGCGGGACGCGTACGCGATAACCTTTTTACGTTGCATGAGTACACAACCCAAACCTTGATGCGAAGCATCACAGTATACCACAAAGTCATCGGTACCGTCGGGTAATGATAAGATTGGTGCAATGCACAACTTGTCTTTAAGATGTTGAAATGCTGCTTCTTGTTTCTCTCCCCAATCGAATTTCCTGTCTTTCTGTGTAAGAGAAGTTAGCGGTTGAGCAATCTTTGAAAAATTCTCAATAAATCTCCGATAATATCCCGCTAAGCCCAAAAATTGTCGCACTTCAGTAGGAGTCTTGGGCGCTTCCCAATTCTTAATCGATTCAATCTTCGACGGGTCTACTTGAATACCCTTCTCGTTCACTATATGCCCGAGAAATTGTACTTCACGAATCCAAAACTCACATTTGGAAAACTTCGCGTATAAATTCTCCTTTTTGAGTAGTTTTAAGATGGTTCTCAAATGTTGTTCATGCTCGGCTGCCGATCGTGAGTATATCAAGATGTCGTCAATGAACACTATGACGAATTTGTCGAGATACGGCTTGCACACGCGGTTCATTAAATCCATGAAGACCGCCGGTGCGTTCGTTAAACCAAAAGGCATAACGAGAAACTCGTAATGACCGTAACGAGTCCGAAAAGCCGTTTTCGGTATGCTTTCTTCTTGAATCCGTAACTGATGATACCCCGATCGTAAGTCTATCTTTGAATAAAAACTCGACCCTTGAAGTTGATCGAATAAGTCGTCAATCCTCGGTAGTGGATACCGATTCTTGATGGTGAGTTTATTCAACTCTCTGTAGTCGATACACATTCTGAATGTCCCGTCCTTCTTTTTCACAAAAAGAACTGGAGCTCCCCAAGGCGAGAAACTCGGTCTGATGAATCCCTTATCCAACAACTCTTGAAGTTGTGTGGACAATTCCTGCATTTCAGAAGGTGCTAATCGATATGGAGATTTAGCTACTGGTGCGGCTCCTGGTACCAAGTCGATGTGAAATTCGACTTGTCGATAAGGCGGTAGTCCTGGCAAGTCTTCAGGAAAGACTTCAGGAAATTCTTTTACTACCGGAATATCTGTCAACTTCGGCCCATCGGCCTTCTTGTCTACAACATGCGCTAGAAAGGCAATGTAACCTTTCCGTAAGTATTTCTGTGCTTTCATGCAATTGATGATCCGCAATGGGGTGTCACGCTTCTCTCCATGTATAACAAGTGTCTCTTTGTTCGGTAGTGGTAGGCGAATGATCTTCTCGTGGCAAACGACTTCGGCTCGATTGTTGGATAGCCAATCCATGCCAACCACTACGTCGAAACTACCCAATTCAACGGGTAAGAGATCGATATTGAATTTTTGTTCGCCAAGTTCTAAGGTACACTCCTTAACAACTTCTCCCGTCTCTATTAGTTTACCGTTAGCCAATTCTATAGAATATGGAACATCTAGTTTACTAGGTTCCAAGCCCAGAATATTTTTAAATTCTATAGAAATAAAACTAAAATCGGCTCCGGTATCAAATAATATGGATGCGAAATGATCATTGAGGAGAAACGTACCAGTGACCACATTAGGGTCTTGGCGCGCATCCTTGGCCCCAATCACAAAAGATCGACCATGAGCTTGAATTTCTTTAGGACAGTCTTTCTTGTAGTGATCTTTGCTTCCGCATCCAAAACATCCTTGATTACGACCATTCCCGTTCCCATTCTTGTTACCAAAACCACTTCCTGATCCAGTATTATTTCTCGTTCCCCAACATGACTCGGTACGGTGGCCAAGCTTGCCACACTTATCACACTTGACAACCCGACAATCACCCACGTGATGAAATTTGCATCGCTCGCACTTAGGTAAAGTACCAGCGTACTTCTTAGGACCAGTGTCATTTGTGGCTACAAACGCCCTTGCATCTTGTTGCGGGTTATTCTGTCGCCTGTTGTTGTTGTTGTTGTTGTTGTTGTTGTTGTTGTTGTTGTTGTTGTTGTTGTTGTTGTTGTTGTTATTGTTGTTGTGATTGTTGTTACTGTGGTTGTTGTTATTACCGCGGGTTCCCTTCTTGAAATTCGAGTAACTCCTCTTCCCACGGTTGGAAGACTCAACATGTGTTTCCTTCTTGTCATCACCTTTCTCAGTGAATATCTTCATCCTGACCCCGTCTTCAGTAAGACTCACGGCTATAGTCACAGCCTGAGTAATAGTCGTGGGTTTAGCTGCAGTAACCAGACTTCGAATCTTGTCAGAAAGTCCCCAGATGTAGCGTTCGATACGCTTGTATTCTGGTGTTACAAGATAAGGAATCACGCGGGACAGATCGTGAAATCTTTGCGTATATCCCGTGATATCAGCTCCGACCATAGTAAGGTTCCAAAACTCGTTCTCCAACTTCTGGAGTTCAGCACGAGAACAGTACTTATCCCTCATACGTTCCTTCAGTTCCTCCCAAGTCAACGCATAAGCAGCGTTATCACCCAAAGTTTGCACTTGTAGGTTCCACCAGGTAAGGGCCTCGTTGAGAAACAAGCCAGTAACGAAAGTGACTTGCTGATTAGCAGAACATCTGCTCATTCTGATAGTGGAATCCGTTTTCTCAGTCCATCTCACATAAGCCACAGCACCGCCTGTGCCATCGTAGTTAAGTGGCTTGCAGTCCAGAAACTGCTTGAATGTGCACCCTGAAATTGGACAACGGATTTTGAATGAGCAAATAGTAAATCGCACGAATAGATTTAGAAAGAAATTTGATGTGTTGTAATAAAACGAATAAACGTTACCCGGAATATTTGTTCCACCTGAAGGACCGCTTGGACCCTGGCCTCCCGATCCGCCGGTGCCACCACTTTGTTCGACACGGGATGCCTCATACAGTGCGATAGCTTGAGCGATTCTCTGTTCTATAAGTGCATTCAGTTCCGCCTCGGTCGTAGGCATTTGTGGGGGTGGGGGTGGGGGTGGATCAGTTCGTGAACGTAAGCCTCTCCTTGGTGGCATGATTCTTCCAAAGGAGAAATAGGATAAAGATTAGACGCTGATTTTGTTTGTTCAAAAAGAAATATTCATAACATTAACAACAATATCACCACCAAATATATAATGCGAGTAAATAAGTTAACATAAACAATAAGAGATGTCCAACCAGACCTCTCAATTGCATTTAATAGATAACACCAAGTTTTTCATATATATAGTCAACCGGTTACATAATCGTTTGAAAGGAACAAAAATAGACTCGAGCTACATAACCCGGTCATACTAGTCTAGTACAACAAAAGAGATAACAAAATCTTCCTTCCAACTGCGTGTTCCGCTGTATGTCGGCTGTCTTCAAACTTGGTGGAGCATAAATATGTACACAAAACGACTATAAATACCTGTCCCAAAAGTATACTACCGGTAACCATAGTCTATGGTGGGGGAAAAACTGGTGGTGGAATCGGGAACAACAACCTGTGGACATCAGAAACCCTACCCTCCAAATCTAGAACCAAACGGTTCAGGAATACAATCTGCTGCTCGAGCGTCAGTACCCGAGTAGGTAAATCCACTGGCGGTAGATCCGCTGGTGGCATCTGAGGTGGTAGTGGGGGTAATGGTGGTGACCCTGGTGGTGGTGGTGGATCCTGGGGTGGTGAATGGGCTGGTGGTGGTGGAGCCTGAAGTACCAAACCAAGCAGGTGGGTAAGCTCATCCTCGAGTTCACTAACTCGACGGATAATAAAGTCTATCTGATGCTCAAGTGTGAGCACACGAGCTGGTAACTCGGTAGTAGCAACTAGGTAATGCAATGGGTGGTATGGGTCTGTGATGGGCATATCGTGTGGGTATAGGTCCATGTCTCCGGGTGGTACATGAGCATGTCCAGAGGGTCCTGCCTCGTCAGTATGGTCTATATGTGGTAGAATAGGAGCAACATGATCATGTGCAGGGACAACTGGCTCATCAGGTATGACATCATCCAGCTCAATGTCTGCATTGCACTGTAGGCCAATGGCCTGCAGTGCAGAGGAAGTAACAGATGCATAAGAAGAAGCATCTGCATCAGTATCGGAATCAGAAGAGATAATAATAATCGGAACCACCGGTGCGGCAACCTCTAGAATAACTAAGTCATGAACATCCCCGTCTCCCAACTCATCACCCAAATGCTCCACTGGAATCACAGGAACTACAGCATCGTCATCCTCGTCGAAGTCGCCAATAAAAGGCATAATAGCAAGAGGAAGGACATCCAAGGGTATAACCTCTATCACATGTTCACCCGCTGGGTGACCTAGAATAACCATCTCGTTGAGTATAGGTGGGATAGCTACCACATCATCATCGATGATGTCGCCCAGATGTGCGAACGGCTGGAAATCATCCATGTCGCTGTCAGAAGTAGAGTCGCTATCAGATAAGATGACCTGTACCTCCGGCACAACGTCATCGTCAGACACAATCTCCATGGGGTCTACATCGTCGTAAATGTTACTTCCTTCGGAGGAAGACATGATATCCTGAGAAATAAGTTGTTCGACACGTATGAGTATTTGTTACGTTACATATATACACAGAATGTATTTTTCACATAAAGTTCATTTTAAGTTATCCTACTTGAGTTGTGTGGATTAACTTAAAGTTGCATGTCTACCATTTAGATGACTAAGACACTAATGTCCTTGCTTGACTTGTATGAGATGAATTCTTGTTGCAAGTGGACCATGAAAAATGTTTATGCAAATGAAAACATGTGTTTGTGTTTAAATGGTTTTCATGAGAGATCCCTAGTGATTGTAGACTTAGACTCGGTAAAGAATCCTGGTTCACTACAATCGATGCTCTGATACCAAGCTGTCACACCCGCTCATAGCGGAAACGCAAGGTGTGATCTGTCTGGTTTTCATTGCATAAATATCGATGTACATGAACAAACTATATGAATAAAACATACTCCATTGCCATTACATAGTGTTTCAAAAGATTACAACATAAGTTTAGTGTGTCGGTTACAAACCATTAACATGAACATAAAGCGTTATTGTTTCATACATTAACTTGAAATAAACTACAAAGGTGTAAACCATCATATTTCCGCAAAGAGGCGGAATATAATAGTTAAACCCTTCAAAAGATGGCATGGAGTTCTTGTACTTGTTATCTTGACTGGAAAATCCGACATGGTCCTTTAATTCCCTGAAATACATGTTAAGTTTGGAAAACATCAACAAAAGTTGGTGAATTCATGCAATTTAGTTGTAAACGATGTATGAAAAATGTGAGTTGTAGTATGTAAAGCGTCAATGAAATCGTTGATCATTAATGTTTTGCAAGGACATTAATATGTGTGACGAAAAAGGAAGCAAACCAACCCTAGACGATTTTATGCCGATTCCTATCGACTGGGACACAAACGCACTCTTCTGTATGGGTCCACGACCAAGAGTGGGGCTCGTCAAAACCCAATAGATCTAGTCCTTTGTTCCTTGGTCCAAACTGGATTAATGGTGCTTATAGTATGGCCCTAATTCGCACATGATCTATGGTGTTTCATTACCTAACTTTAACATACTCTGAACATGTATTTTCCCCGATAGTTGTAAAGTTGTAAAACATTTAAATGAATAGGGGAACATGAACTCACAGTATCGCGTCCTGAAAATAGATGTAAATAAGATCTCACGTGCGGTCGTCCTGAATAGCGTGGCGACCTACAAACGTTCTTATTTTTGTTAGACACTTCGGTCTTTAAAAGAACTTGAGTACAAGTCTTGTGTCTTCAATATGTGTAAGACTTGTATGTCTTTACTGTTCGTTAACTGTGTATTCGATGTATGAGTTGTTCAAATGTTCGTTAACTGTGTATTCGATGAATGAGTTGTATAGTCGGATCTCGTCCGCTGAATCTCGTGTCTTGTATGTATCACTTGTATAGTTGTGTTTCCAATAATAGTATCATTGGGCCAAGCCCATGTTTTCAAGTTATTGGGCTTAAATAGTGCTGGGCCTCAAATAGTGTTGGGCCTCAAATAGTGTTGGGCCTCAAATAGTGTTGGGCCTCAAATAGTGTTGGGCCTCAAATAGTGTTGGGCCTCAAATAGTGTTGGGCCTCAATAGTGTTGGGCCTCAAATAGTGTTGGGCCTCAATAGTGTTGGGCTTGAATAGTGTTGGGCTTGAATAGTGTTGGGCTTGAATAGTGTTGGGCTTGAATAGTGTTGGGCTTAGCCCATGAATTTATGTTAAGCCCATAGTGAAGTTAAGCCCATTAAGAAAACTAAGCCCATTAAGTGTAAGTAGCCCATTTGTAAAATAGTCTTTTAAGTATATTAAGCCCATTTGTAATAAAAATAGCCCACTAGTATAATAAGCCCATTTATTTTTATAAAAACCTTTTTATAAAAATTTACTAAGTACACTTGTTAGTAAATAAAACATACTAGTTTTTATAAGTTTATAAACATCCGAAATTTGTTAATGATTGCTCATTTATATTTCGTGTCGGAAAAATCGTCTAAACATCGTAGTAATTCTTCGGATTGGCAATTCACTTAAGTAGTCGTCCGTCGTTCATTTTGACCATAATTGGTGTCCGATTATTCTAATCGTCCGTAACTCGTTTTAAGGCGTAATTATGTGAAGTCTCGTAGGACTTTTGTTATAACGTGTTTTGAGTTTAAAGGTGACATGAGATTCAAGTTCCTACAATGATATATATAACTAATACACCAAGTAATATATCACACAAAAATTGTTAAAGTAACCAAATATATATTTTCTAAAAAAAATATATATTTTTCTTGTCTTTTATTTTGTAAACCCTTCTTTAATAACCTTTTTAAATCTTGTAGAGATTTACCCAAAAAGGTTGTTATTTTATAAAGTAAAGTTTTTATAAAAATTGGCCATATAACCTTTGTATTTTTATCTTAACCATGTTTCATTAAACATATCATTTTCTTTATTAAATCAACAACAATTATTCAACATCTTAACTAAACATATGAGACTTTTATAACATGAAATTATCAAGATGATATCCAAATCATGTAGGGTTTTAACCATGATCATTTCATATGTTAACTAGTTCAAAAACCAAGTTTAATTCTAGTTTTAACAACTTTTATAAAAATCTTTAGTTGTATGTTAATTTTTATAATCTTGTGAAAGTCTTGTTTTTAAATAAAAACCCTAAATACTTTCACAAGATCACTAGATATGATCATCCCTTTAATCCTTTATGTTAAAACCCTTTAACATAAACATGTATAATTTTTAGATCATATCTTTCAACATCTTCTAACACTTTATTTGTAGCATAATCATCATAACAAGATCTAATATGCATATAACAAGTCTAAGATCACAATATAAACAAACATAAATATATCATGATTTTTATCTTTGCTTCATTGTATTTTTCTTGTTCATTATGTATGATTATATAGTTATTATTAGTTATAATAACTATCATAAACATAATATGTATAAAAAAAAAAAGAAGCTTACTTCTAGCACAAGGCTAGGGATGATCTTAGAGATTATTAAGAACTAAGAAGATGATGATCTTGAAGTTAGAACACTTTTGTATGAATAAAAATCCTTCCTTTTACTTCCAAAAGCCTTAGATCACCCTATGTTCCAAAGAAATCCATGTTGATCATGAAGGAGATGATAAAAATTATTGGGTTTTTGAGGGTGTTCTTGTGAAAAAGATGAAGATGGTAAGAGTGTTCTTGGATGAAGAATGATGAAATGAGGAGTAATGTGCTAGAAGACTTAGTGGTTAAGTGTTAGACTTTAACATCCATTTCCATCCACTAGTTACTAGTAATTAATTACTAGATATTTTTACCATAATAAACAAGGGGTGGGACCCCTTGTTCACGGTCATGAGGAGGGGGGGGGGGGGTCTTATGTTGTTGAAAAATGTTAGTAATTTATAAGGTTTCAAAATGTGGTAAAAAGATGTAAGTGTTTAGGTGTTTAAGTTTTCCAACTTTTTGAGATGTTTCATGACTTGAAATGATTTTATTTTTACCATACAAGACCAAAAATAATAATCACTAGTTCGCTACATGTGCCAAAATATAGTTCGGCTAGATGTTTAGCGCTAGTTTCGCTAGTAAATAGTCGAAAGGTACACTTAAGGAAGTTGTAAGAAAAGTTTCCGTTATGTGTGAAATTGATATTCCATAAATATTTTCATATGAAATTGGTGCCTAAACATCAATTTTGCATCTTGTAATAAAATTACAATTGCTGAATTTTGCGGAAAAAGAATGAGATGGTCACTTTTAGCGCATTTCGGACAGTTTTTAGTGCTACCGGGCATTGGTAAAATATTAACCAAACCCTTGTATTCCCATATAGGGTTTAATATATAATTGATATTGGACTCTCACCCGAGTCCTAAAGATGTCATTTTAGATGTTTTCTGCGAATCCGGAGTTTTCGTCAGCACTCTAGTTCACTAGGCACTACTCTAGTTGTTTCGGTGAATTGTTTGCACTATTTCAAATGTACCCAATAAAAATGAATCATGTGTAATAACCAATGAATATTCCATGAGTTTTCTAAGATGTATACCATGTAATCATGCAGTCAGAATATTCAAAACACATGCTTGTATAATGTAAATCACTGTTTTAAATGTAAGTAAATTACCCGAAAGTGGCAGTTGTCACATAAAATGTATCTGTAAAATGTGAGTTGTATAAACTGTATCCATAAAATGTGAGTTGTATAAACTGTATCCATAAAATGTGAGTTGTATAAAATGTATCTATATGTAATGATGTAGTATGTAAAGCGTCAATGAAATCGTTGATCATTAATGTTTTGCAAGGACATTAATATGTGTGACGAAAAAGGAAGCAATCCAACCCTAGACGATTTTATGTCGACTCCTATCGACTGGGACACAAAAGCACTCTTCTGTATGGGTCCACGACCAAGAGTGGGGCTCGCCAAAACCCATTAGATCTAACCACTTGTACCTAGGTCCAAACTGGATTAATGGTGCTTAGATGTATAACCCTAATTCGCACATGATCTAAGGTGTTTCATTCCCTAACTTTAACATACGTTGTACATGTATTTTTCCCGATAGTTGTAAAGTTGTAAAACATTTAAATGAATAGGGGACATGAACTCACAGTATCGCGTCCTGTGAATAGATGTAAATAAGATCTCACGTGCGGTCGTCCTGAATAGCGTTGCGACCTACAAATGTTCTTATTTTTGTTAGACACTTCGGTCTTTGTAAAGAACTTGAGTACAAGTCTTGTGTCTTTAATATGTGTAAGACTTGTATGCCTTTACTGTTCGTTAACTGTGTATTCGATGAATGAGTTGTTCAACTGTTATATATATATTTTTCACCAAATATATATATAAATGTTATCTTGTATCTTGTGAGTTGTATAGTCGGATCTAGTCCGCTGAATTTCGTGTCTTATATGTATCCATTGTATAGTTGTGTTCACAAAAATGGTATCATTGGGCCAAGTCCATGTTTTCAAGTTATTGGGCTTAAATAGTGCTGGGCCTTAAATAGTGTTGGGCCTCAATAGTGTTGGGCCTCAAATAGTGTTGGGCCTCAAATAGTGTTGGGCCTCAAATAGTGTTGGGCCTCAATAGTGTTGGGCCTCAAATAGTGTTGGGCCTCAAATAGTGTTGGGCTTGAATAGTGTTGGGCTTGAATAGTGTTGGGCTTGAATAGTGTTGGGCTTTGGCCCATATGTTTGGTATTTGGGCTTAGCCCATGAATTTATGTTAAGCCCATTATGAAGATAAGCCCATTAAGAAGATAAGCCCATTAAGAAAAATAGTAGTCCATTAAGTAATATAAGCCCATTTGTTATAAAAATAGCCCACTAGTATAATAAGCCCATTTGTTATAATTTAGCCCACTAGTAAGTGTAAGCCTTTCATTTTTATAAAAACCTTTTTATAAAAATTTACTAAGTACACTTGTTAGTAAATAAAAACATACTAGTTTTTATAAGTTTATAAACATCCGAAATTTGTTATAGATAGCATATTTATATTTCGTGTCGAAAGATCGTCTAAACGTCGTAGTAACTCTTCGGATTGGCAATTCACTTATGTAGTCGTCCGTCGTTCATTTTGACCATAAATGGTGTCCGATTATTCGAATCGTCCGTAACTCGTTTTAAGGCGTAAATATGTGAAGTCTTGTAGGACTTTTGTTATAAGGTGTTTTGAGTTTAAATGTGACATTAGATACAAGTTCCTACTTTGATATATATAACTAATACATCAAGTAATACATGTCTCAAAAATTGTTAAAGTAAACAAATATATATTTTAAAAAAATATATATTTTTCTTGTCTTTTATTTTATAAAAACTTTCTTTAACAACCTTTTTATTCTTGTAGAGATTTACCCAAAAATGTGGTTACTTTATAAAATAAAGTTTTTATGAAAAATGGCTATATAACCTTTGTATTTTTATCTTAACCATGTTTCATAAACATATCATTTTCTTTATCAAATCACCATCAATTTATTCAACATCTTAACTAAACATATGAGACTTTTATAACATGAAATTATCAAGATGATATCCAAATCATGTAGGGTTTTAAACATGATCATTTCATATGCTAACAAGTTCAAAAACCAAGTTTAATTTTAGTTTTAACAACTTTTATAAAAATCTCTAGGTGTATGTTACTTTTTATAATCTTGTGAAAGTCTTGTTTTTAAATATAAACCTTAAATACTTTCACAAGATCACTAGTTATGATCATCCATTTAATCCTTTATGTTAAAAAAACCTTTAACATAAACATGTATAATTCTTAGATCATATCTTAAACATCTTCTAACAATTTATTTGTATCATAATCATCATAACAAGACTAAATATGCATATAACAAGTCTTAGATCACAATATAACCAAATAAATATATCATGATTTTTATCTTTGCTTTTTGTATTTTTTTCATGTTTATTAAGTATGATCTCTTGGTTATTATTAGTAATAATAACAATCATAAACTTATTATATTTGCATAAAAAAATAGATATAGAAGCTTACTTCTAGCACTAGGCTAGGGATGATCTTAGAAGATTATTAAGAACTAAGAAGATGATGATCTTGATGGTAGAACACTTTTGTATGGATGAAAAACCTTCCTTTTACTTCCAAAAGCTTTAGATCACCTTAAGTTCCAAAGAAATCCATCTTGATCATGAAGGAGGTGATAAAAATAAATGGGTTTTTGAAGGTGTTCTTGTGAAAAAAAGATGAAGATGATGAGAGTGTTCTTTGTTGAAGAAAGATGAAAATGTGTAGTAAAGTGTGCTAGTAACTTAGTGATTAAGTGTAGAAATTAATCACCATTCACATCCACTTGTAAATAAGAATATCTAGATATTTTACCAACTTAAACAAGGGGTGTGGGACCCCTTGTTCACGGTCACAAGGTGGGGGGGGGGGGGTCTTGTGTGGTAAAAATGTGTTGGTTATTTTTTTTTAGATTCCAAATGAATATAAAGATGTAAGTATTTTGGTGTTAAGGGTTTGCAATTTTCCGAGATGTTTCTTGACTTGAAATGACCATAAACTAGCTTTACAAGACCAAAAATAATGATCACTAGTTCGCTACATGTGCCAAAATATAGTTCGGCTAAATGTTTAGCGCTCGTTTCGCAAGTAAATAGTCGAAAGGTACGCTTATGGAAGTTATAGGGAAAATTTCCGTTATGTGTATAATTGATATTCCATAAGTATTTTTATATGAAATTGGTGCCTAAACATCAATTTTTGCATCTTGTAATAAAAATACAATTGCTGAATTTTGCGGAAAATTCATGAAATGGTCACTTTTAGCGTTTTTCGGATAGTTTTTAGTGCTACCGGGCATTGGTAAAATATTAACCGAACTCTTGTATTCCCATATAGGGTTTAATATATAATTGATATTGGACTCTCATCCGAGTCCTAAAGATGTCATTTTAGATGTTTTCTGCGGATCCGGAGTTTTCGTCAGCACTCTAGTTCACTAGGCACTACTCTAGTTGTTTCGGTGAATTGTTTGCACTATTTCAAATGTACCCAATAAAAGTGAATCATGTGTAATAATAAATGAATATTCCATGAGTTTTCTAAGATGTATATTATGAAATCATGCAGTCCGAATATTCAAAACACATACTTGTATTATGTAAATCATCGTTTTAAATGTAAGTAAATTACCCGAAAGTGGCAGTTGTCACACATATATATATATATATGTATACGGTTATATACACACATAAATACCACCATTTTTATTTTGTATCAAGACCCATTTCTTTTTAGATTTCAAGTTTGTGAAAAATTCCAAGATTTAAGAGAAACTTCCAATCATCAAGAACAACCAAGAATCAAGAGTATGGTTTAAACATAAACTTTATACCTTCAAGATTCAAGTGAGTTTTTGGTGAGATTTTGATGATATGGAGCTTGAAATCACTTGAAAACACCTTGGAAACTCCTTTGGATCTTCACACCAACTTGAAATTTGCTTGGAATGGAGCTTGATTTTGAAGAACAAGGTTGAAGAAGATGAAGATGGGGGAGGGAAGGGGGTTACGGTTTTGGGAGGGAGGAGAGAGAGGAAGAAGATTGCTTAGATTGAGTTGTGATCTTGTTGTGATTTGTTTGTGATCTTTGAGGATACTTATAAGATATGGAAGATGTGCAAGAGATATCATGCAACCACACTTGGCCAAAATAGAAAGAGAAGTGGCAAGGGGAGGCCGCCACCTCCACCCTTACACCCATACACATGCATTTTTTTTTATAGATATGTTATATGTAGGCTAAAAATGGTGTTTAACTGGATACCGGGTATTTTATCTTAAATCCCGGTTTATGGCGTTCTAAATTATTTTTATTATTCTATACAAATAAACTCGCCAAAATATTACTGAAATAATTTTCAGTTGCCGAGACTGGCTGCGTTGTCTGCGTTTTGAAGTAGAAGCTCTGTGTCACGCAGTAACACGTGGTACGCGCTTAAACTTGAAAAGTAACGTTTTTAAGCTTTTTAATTTATTTTTCAATAATAACATGATTAAAATAAAATTTTAATCATAACAGAATATTTTTAGAATTTAAATATTATCCGGGCGGTCACCAACGTTCGTTTCGCAGTTTTGTCGTAAATGGTTCTAAAGTTCGAATAAACATGATTTTACCATACCGAATCCTTCGAAACTTATTTCTAAGTTATGTAAAGGGTATTTAGGGTATGTTTGGCTTATGTCACAGTTCCGGAGTGTACGTCGCGTTAAACTGATTATGTTTACGTAACGGTTTATGATTTCACTTCCAGAACAGGTTTGAGAGTTCGGAATTGAACAATGATTGAAAACGTGCTAATGTCACAAATAATTAAAAAAATATTGAAATTAAAACACCATATTTTATTAAATACAAAGTTGTTCGAAACAGTACAAGGGTTAAAATACACAGATGTCACAGTCTCTCCTACTTTAGGAAATTTCGTTCCGAAATTTTTACTTAGAGGAAACTTGTGAAAACAAATGCGGATTTTTTGTCTTTATCTAGTCCTCACGTTCCCAAGTAAATTCAGGGCCACGTTTGGATTCCCAGCAAACTTTGACCAAACGAATCCGTTTGTTCTTCAACTGTTTGAATGTACGGTCCACTATCTCCACAGGTTTCTCGACAAAGTGCATTGTTTCATCGATTTGAATCTCGTCGAGAGGAATGTGAAGATCAGCATCAGCTAAACACTTTTGCAAATTGGACACGTGAAAATTCGGATGAATATTTCCATGCTCTGGAGGTAGCTCTAGCCGATAGGCAACCTTTCCAATTCTTTCCACAATCTTAAATGGTCCAACATATCGTGGTGAAAGTTTTCCTTTCTTTCCAAATCTCACCACTCCCTTGCAAGGTGACACCTTTAGTAGGACACGGTCTCCGACTTGAAATTCTAAGGGCTTACGTCGCATATCTGCATAACTCTTTTGACGGCTTCGAGCTGTCACAAGATTATCGCAGATTTTCTTGATTTTGTCTGTTGTTTCTAGAATGAGCTCAGGTCCAGTAAGCTGAGCTTCACCGATCTCATTCCAACAGACAGGTGAACGACATTTTCGACCGTAGAGAGCTTCGAATGGTGCCATATTAATGCTAGCATGATAACTATTATTGTATGAGAACTCGATCAATGGAAGATGAGAATCCCAATTACCACCAAAGTCTATCACGCATGCTCTAAGCATATCCTCCAAAGTTTGAATCGTCCTCTTAGATTGACCATCTGTTTGGGGATGATAAGTAGTGCCTAGATTTAGTTGGGTTCCCAAAGCAGATTGCATGGTCTTCCAAAAATGAGATGAAAACCGAGCATCATGATCGAAAATGATATCCAAAGGAACACCATGTCGTGATACAATCTCATCAACATAAATCTTTGCAAGTTTATCAGCAGATAGATCTTCGCGAATCGGAATAAAATGAGCTAATTTCGTTAATCGATCGATAACAACCCAAATAGCATCGTGACCTTTAGACGTACGCGGTAACTTAGTGATGAGATCCATTGCAATGTTCTCCCACTTCCAAACCGGTATCTCTGGTTGTATAAGCAAACCAGAAGGTCGTTGATGTTCAGCCTTGACTTTGAGACAAGTTAGGCATTTCGATACATACAAGGCAACATCCTTTTTCATACCAGGCCACCAGTACTGAGTACGGAGATCCTCGTACATTTTGTCTGCACCAGGATGAATAGAATAACGAGACTTATGGGCTTCATCCATAAGCAAGGTGCGAAGATTGTCTATACTTGGGACCCACAACCGGCCCATGAAATAGAATATCCCAAAGTCTCTCAATTCAAGCTCAGGTTTAATGTGACACGGTAATTCTTTACCCATCAAGCCTTGTGTAACACAAGCATGATGAGCTTGAAAGATGCAGGTTTGAATATCAGTTCGAACTCGAACACAATGAAGCGTGACTCTTTCTTTTTTACTTAACGCATCGGCTACAACATTCGACTTACCAGGATGGTAGCGAATTTCGCAGTCGTAGTCGTTTAGAAGTTCTACCAAACGTCATTGCCTCATGTTCAGCTCCTTCTGATTGAGAATATGCTGGAGACTTTTGTGGTCTGTGAAAACCACACACTTCCTTCCATAGAGGTAGTGTCTCCAGATTTTAAGTGCGAAAACCACAGCTCCTAATTCAAGATCATGAGTCGTATAGTTCTTCTCGTGAATTTTCAGTTGTCTAGACGCATAAGCTATGACTTTACCTCGTTGCATAAGAACGCAACCAAGTCCTAGATTCGACGCGTCACAATAGACAACAAAATCATCGTTTCCCTCAGGTAGAGATAAAACAGGAGCATCACAGAGCTTCCGTTTCAGCGTTTGGAACGCTTCTTCTTGCTTAGGTCCCCACTCAAAAGGCTTATTTTTCTGAGTCAAAGCAGTGAGTGGAACCTCGATCTTTGAGAAATTAGAAATGAATCGATGATAATAACTAGCAAGACCAAGAAATGATCGAATCTCTGTAGGTGTCGTCGGTGTATTCCAATCCTTAGTAGCAGCTATCTTGGATGGATCTACATGAATACCCTGCTCGTTGACTATATGACCCAAAAACTGAACTTCTCTAAGCCAAAATTCACACTTGGAGAATTTAGCAAAAAGTTGTTCCTTCTTCAGAAGTTCCAAGGTCAAACGAAGGTGTTGCTCGTGGTCGGCTCGAGACTTTGAATAAATGAGAATATCGTCGATGAACACAATGATGAACTTGTCTAAATAAGGTTTACAGACCCTATTCACTAAGTCCATGAAGATAGCTGGGGCATTCGTCAAACCAAAAGGCATGACAGTGAACTCGTAATGCCCATATCTTGTACGGAAAGCAGTTTTGGGAATATCTTCTTCGAGAACACGAAGTTGATGATACCCAAAACGCAGATCGATCTTGGAAAAGCATGAAGCACCTTGCAGCTGGTCGAAGAGAACATCAATTCGAGGTAGGGGATATCAATTCTTGATAGTAAGCTTATTAAGCTCACGATAATCGATACACATTCGAGAAGATCCATCTTTCTTTTTCACAAAGAGGACGGAGCTCCCCAAGGCGAAAAGCTCGGACGGATGAATCCTTTATCAGACAACTCTTGAAGCTGTTTCGATAACTCTTGCATCTCCGACGGTGCAAGACGATAAGGTGCTTTCGCAATCGGGTTGGCATTGGGTACAAGGTCAATATGAAACTAGACTTGATGAACTGGAGGCAAACCAGGCAGTTCATCGGGAAACACCTCTGGATAATCCCGAACAATCAGAATATCCTGAATACTCTTGCTCTTGCCTTTCTCCTCGGTGACATGTGCCAGGAAAGCAACATATCCTTTTCGCAAATAACTTTGGGCCTTTGTACACGACATAAGCTTCAAACCACCAGATGGCTTCTCGCCACGAACTTCTAGAACATCGCCAGACGGAAGAGGAATACGAACAATCTTATCGAAACAAACCACCTCAGCATGATGTTTGGTTAACCAATCCATCCCCACGATAATATCGAAACTCCCAAGTTGCATCGGCGTGAGGTCAATGGGAAAAAGATGGTTATCAAGGTTTAACTGACAATCACGAATAACAGAATCGAGAACAAGAGGTTTACCAGTAGCAACTTCGACAGATAAGGGTTTCCTTAGTTTAGTTCTAGGTATCACAAGCAAAGGTTCAAAAGATAATGAAACAAAACTTCTATCGGCACCAGAATCAAAAAGAATAGATGCAGGTCGATTGTTAACAAGAAACGTACCATTGACAACGAGGTTGTCAGCTCGAGCCTCGTTTGCATTCAGATTGAATGCTCGTCCACGAGCGGGATTCGCATTCACGTTGACATTCACGTTCGGATTCGCATTTGCATTCGCCAACTTCGGACAGTTGTTGCGGAAGTGACCAAACTCTCCACAATTGAAACATGAACCCGGTGGGAATCTAGCAGCATTCCCCTGAACTAGAGCTTGATTCTGAACAATCTGATTCTGACCCAAACGACAGATGTTGGCCAGATGCCCAAGCTTACCACACGTTGTGCATTGTTTACAAGCTTGTTGTGCAACATGATGACCGTTGCAGCGAGCACAATGAGGTGCGGTACCAGCATACGCTTTCTTCGCAGGCGGTTTAGCTGGTGGGTTCTGAGGGTTCTGAGCAGTAACTGCAAAGTTCTGAGCACCCTTTCGCTTTCTCGACTTCTTCGACGACTCACCTTTCTTACCCTTACCCTTTTCCTTGACAGATTTGGTCGACTTCTTCTTATCACCCTTGCAGGTAAGTTTACCCTTCCTGACTTGCGACTCAGTCAGGGTAGCAGATAACTCGATCGTGTGACAATCGTCAAATTTGCATGCATCCGTACAATTAATTAATATTGATTTATGCTTAATGAATGTGCTTAATTACAACTGATGACTTAAACTGTTTTCTGATTTCTGTATCATACATACATGTGCATCACATTTCATACTGTCACGCCATTTATCACATACAGACTTTAGTGACATAAACGATGCACAAAGCACGGTTAGCACAGTGAGCGGATAACTCAGAAAATGCTGACGATGTTTAGTACATAGACAGACAATGTTTAAAGACCCAGTATGGGCCAGAGACAAGGTACTACACTAGTATGGAGTGTAGGGAAGTAAGGACCATAAAACTGCGTCACTAGGTGATAGTTTAAGTGCCTGAAAGTGCCTAAAACCCACTAAAAGTGCATAATTCTGCATATTTCAGCAAAATTCAGCACTTTAACATACTGGTATTATGCAGAAAATTGACTAAATGGTCCTGAATGCTTTCTTAAGTGTTGGGAATTAATAGTGTCACAAAAAGTTACATAAAAGACACTATACGATACAACTTAGCACTTTAACGAACCGGTATCTAACCGAACAACCGGACATTACCCGGAACACCAAATTTTTGCCAAAAACATTGTTTTATTATTTTTGAACTAGTTATGGTCCCCGAATACCCCAACACACTATATAATGTGTCATACACTTAAAACACTAGACATTTCACTTAACCTCCAACTATTATTCACTTACCATCAAAATTTACACATGGACCCCCTCCCCCCTCCATATTCACGGCACCAAGGAGGTGGCCCCACTCCAAGATTTCAAAATCTCTACTAAATCCTTTCTTGATTTTATTTGATTTTATAGGATATTGCTTGGATTTCCTAGATTTGCTTAGATTTTTACTTGGATACTACAAGTTACCTACTTACCATCAAAGTTACACATACCCCCCCCCCTGGATTTACGGTTGAAAGGAGGTGGCCCCACTCAAGATTTTTCTTAATCTTTACACAATCTTATTTGATATTGCTTGATATTTTGGTCATAATATTGAGTGGAAGGATTATAAGTATGGTTCACTAGATCTTCATCATTTCATTTCTTTCCTTCACAAATGCACCCCACTCCCTCAAACTCTCTCTCTCCCTCTCGGCCCTTGTTTGTGCCGCCACCACCACCACCACCTTGCAATCACCACTCACCCAATTTCAAGCTCATTTCAAGTGCAAGAAGGTGATTCATGGAGTTTGGTGATTGAAGAACTTGAAGAACCTTCATCCATAGCTTTCATCCACCATTCTCTTCATCTTTTCTCTAGTGATCTTCCCTAGCCTTTGAGCTAGTTGTAAGCTTCTTGTTACTAGTTTTTATGTCTTATTTTGTTGGTTAAAAAGATGTACATCATTATGAATCACAAGAACACTAAAAGAACATAAACAAGAATCATGAACATGAAACTTAAAGATGATGAAATCTTGTTAAAATAATGTTGTTAAGTACATGCATGACACTTGATCGTTATTTACTTGAGATTATGATGTTGATCATCATAAGGAGCTTGCTAGATTGTGATTAAACACATGATTTAGCAAGTTAGAGGGTGATTATGTGTTAACCCAAGAAGATCATCCTCACTTATGAACATGAACTTGAAAATAGAATTATTTCTTGAAAAATAGTAAATAAAGTGAACTAGTACTTTTGTGAATATGATTTTTAGTAGAACTTGATTCTTACATAAATGTACATTGTTTTGGTGATAAAATAAGTATAAGAGCACTTTATTTACAAGAAGAGTTCAAAAGAATAATTTTTATAGAATATGTTTACAAGTTGTAAACATCTAAAATTTTCAAGAAGGAAGTTTATTAATAAATAAACACACTTTAAGGGTTAACTAAGTCTACTAAACATGTTACCAAGTCACTACGAGTTTTTGTGAAAGTTCATGTTCATGTTGTTATATACATTGTATAATTTTTGCACTTGGGAAGTGTAGTTTGATTTTTGATTGTTGGGTTGATTTTTGAAAAGAAAATGAAATGCTTATATAGCATGGACACCTCCGTTTTTAGGGGAAACTATGGCGAAATTTTCTAAAAATACAAACACTTAGAAAATACTTTCTAAACAAGTGTTTACAAGTATGTTTTAAACTATGTTTTTCAATGAAAACCTTGCCAGAATTTTTATAACAAAAATGCAAGTATTGGAGATTAGTTTTTGTAAATAAAAACGGATAAATATATATTTAGAATATATATGTTATATCAAGACACTTGGGTGAATATTTGTATACATGTGGAATAGTTATATTATTTTAGGGTAAAATAATATAACTTACAAATACCAAGAATTTACAACTCCAAAATAATACCAAAGATCACAAGGAATGAAATATAAGTTACACACTTAATATTGTGAAGCCGAACAATAAAACGTAACTTACGAAATATTCCGGGAAATACCAATACAAATATATTTTTGGTAAATATTATTTTGGATACAAAGGAAGTGAAAATATGATTTTTGGGAAAAGTATATATTTTCGGGAGATACAGTGTTTTTGGACAAGATAAGTTTATATATATTTTCTAAGTAAGACATAAAAATACATTGTTTTGGGAAGATATTGAATATTTGTTTAGAAAATACGTACACACCAAAATACGACGTCAATACATGGCAAGATATACCAATACAAGAATACGGACATACATGTATAAGATACCCCCATCCTTGGGAAGGAAATACTTGAGAAGTATTGTTACAAAATATCGTTTAACAAATTATTCCAAAACTAAATATAATTTAAAGTTAAAATAATTATTATTTTAGCAAATAATTATAACTTGGAATAATATTGGGAACATAAAAGGAACGTAACTCAAACACGTAAATACTAAAACAAGGCACGACCCGTCCGTCTAAGACATCAGTACATTGTAGGTAGTCGTGTTTGCCGAAAGGATTTGAGTTACAATTGTGAAGACGCAATACAGTGAGTTCATGTCCCCCTTTTCTCTTAACTGTATTCAGTTTTATACTTCGGGGGTGAAATACATGTTACAATTATTACAGACATTTTATACATGGTATGATTAGCTTAAGGAGGGTTTACTACTAGATCATGTGAATAGGTAGGGAAATTAAGGCCATCAATCCTCGTTGTAGGACCGAGGGGCATGAGTGATAGATCTATTTGGGTGTAGCGAGCCCCACTCCTGAGTCCGCTGAGTGGACCATGTGGTGACTATGTCTTACAGCCGGAAGCCCGGTGCGAAATTTGCTAGGTTTGAGTCTTCCTGCATCACTTCACACATACCATTGGCTTTGCAACCCAGTGGCGATCTCTTTTTCCTTATTGCTACATACCAGGGACTTACATACATACTTACAATGTTTCAAAGGCTTATACATACACACAAACGAACACATGAACTCGTTCAACTTTTATTGATGTTTTTCAAACTACATGTATTTCAGGGAATTTATAAGTGGATCTGGCGGGCGTTGGGAGTTTTTATGTTGCGTTAAGAATAAAGCTGTCATCCATGGTCTTTGATTTGGTTAATGTGTCTTAATCCTGGACGAGACACGTCATTCAAACCTTGGTGTTATTCAATATCTTTTGACGAGTCCTTAATGAACTCATAAACAATTTGTACGGTTTGTAAAACTTGAATTTGAAGTCTGCAATGTTGTTATGTTTTAAACGCTTCTCAAACACACTTGATGCAAATTCAACCTTACGCCCATCCGAACATTGCACATGTCTGAATGTGCTCTCGATACTCTTGAACCATTGAAGGAGCGCAGTTGCTCCTTGTGACCCAGAAAACTTTAGCGGCTTAGAAGAATTGAAATTCTTGAAATTACATTGTGCATTGTTATTATTATTGTTGTTGTATAGCTCATGGATTTGGGTCACAACGCCTGGAAGCACAGCAGCCATTTGCTGAGAGACAAGGGTTACTTCTTCAGCAGTAAAAGATTGTGCATCACGTCGAGGAGGCATTGTCTAACAAGGAAATATGATAAACGAGTGAGGTCGACAATTAGGAAAAACAAAAGAGGTATTGAAAATATCGATGAAACATAAAGAAGGCGATCATTTGTTCGTTACCTCAAACAAACAAATGACACGTAGTGACTAATCAAAGTAATGAATCAAAATAATGTATCGCGAAGACATGCTCGCCTATAAGTGAACACTCACCCCAAGAGTTCCCAGGTAAGAGTGACTGGTCCTATTATGTGGATTTTTACGAACACTCTAGCCCTAGACAGAAAACTCAGGGTATAGGCATTCACTCTTCCAGTTTGCACGCGTTCACATTATTTAGACCCAAACTTTGACGAGATTTTGAAAACTCAGAAGGCACTAAGCCAAAAATGAGTCAAACTGGAAGGGTTCAAAACCTTATAACAGAGGGTTCAAAACCTAGTAATCAATCATCCTAGAACGGATGATTAATTTTCGAAGCAGATTTGGATTTTGTGTTCTCGTTGTGGTTATCACCTAAGGGTAGGTGACGGTTTTTTTAAAAAAAAATCTAAACGCAAATCAACTTGCGTTGGGGTCCTAGAAAGTTATAGTCTAGGTCAAAGCATTACTAATAACCTAATTCCCTATAACCATTGGCTCTGATACCAACTCTTCTGTCACACCCCGACCACGTAAAACAACAAATCGTGGCGGAAACGTCGGGGAGTTTTGTAACAGAATTATTGTTTCACAACCATGGATACAAAAGAGTTTCGTTATATTTATTCATTAAGTAATTTACATTGTTTTAGCATGAAACAAACAAGTTATATATCGACTATCATTGTTATTATGTCACTAAGGCCTCGTCCCGATCCTATGTGACTCATGCATCCTAGCAATCAACATCAAGCAACATCACCTGAATCATATGTAAAAACAAAGTCAGCAAAGAAATGCTGGTGAGTACATAGGTTTTATAAGAGTATCGGATTCATGGCTAGTTTACATGTTGCAATACCTTATTAAAAAACTTGTTTTGATAAGAGTATAATATTGCAACATAATTAGCTAACTCAAATCAAGCGGGTTATAATTTATAAAATCTCGTAGCCATGATTCTTAACCCAAAAAGATTTGTTTTAATAAACCAAATTGTAAAACATCTCGTATTAACTCGTTAATAAAACTCGTATGGCTTATATCCTTTCTAAAACATCGTTAAGTGACATCGTTTCAAAATCGTTAACTAGTTTAAGTCATTTGAATCATCCTCGTTTTAATTGTGAAAATTATTTTTGGTCGTCTCGCTAATAACATTCAAACCTTCGTGACTCGACTATCTCGCTTCTCGCATTAACAAACCACCAAAGGGTAAGTTAACAATCACATATTCAGTCGTTACCCACCTAACCCACACATAACCATGGGTGCAGTCTGATAACGGGATTTGTCAGATCCTATGGTACCATAACCTAATACTGGTCGGTTCGGCCAAAATTAATGAATGTCATTCGTTATGTAACTACAACCAAAAAGTTCATTCACATTGTCGGAATCGTTATTAATTTAGTATAAACCATCTTAATAGTTTTTTAAATCATCGTTAAAATATTGAAATCGTTTTGATACATATGAATCACCCAAAAACAATCGAAAACAGTAAAATAGGGGAACTATGTACTCACATAGTTACCACAAAACATGTAAAAGAGGGGATCTATGTACTCACCTTTGGGTGCGTTTTTATATGTTAACACAATCCCTCAAATTGTTTATTTGTCCTAAATTAAATAAGAAGGATTTAATAATCAAAAACCCACAAAAATACATAAGTTTCTCCGATACTTAGAATTTTCACATAACTTTGAGATTTCTAGAAAAGTTATTATTTTTGATTATTTTGGTGTATTTATATATATGGGTTCATATATATATATTTTAAAAACTTTGCGACTTGAACGATTTTATTGGTGACCCTCATCATGTTAATAGGAATATATCTACGATTTGCGCGTCGTAATATATATACTCAAACGTGACATACAAATAATAACGTAATACACATAATCTTGTCAAGTATTAACATGTCATCATACACAGATTATAAAACTCATAACTCATAACTCATAAAACTTACCCACGAATAACCTATACTAGTGTATGTTGAAAAACACGTATTTTAGCGATTCGGTAACGTTTTTGGGCGCCGGAAGTCACGTATGAGTAACCAAACACCAAGTAAGCTTAATATAAGTTAAAATACTTATTTTTATATCAAAAATATCAGTTTGGATACTGATCTAAAACAGTTTTTATAAAAATCCTACGAAAAGCCGAATTTTAACCGTTTTACGTCATTGTTTTGCATCAAACGTTACCCTAACCATCCCAAATCGAAATGACTTGATATTTTAACATAACCCATGTTATTTACTGAATAAAATAGTGGTTATACTCATGATAGTGCAGGTCTCACATAAAGCACATAAATCATGCAAATTTCACATATTTTACCACTTTCTAAGCTATATGTACAACATGCAAAGCTATCAAACCTATGACAAAGTTTCATGCCATTATAATATACCAAATAAATGTTATTTTTAGTGTTTATAATCTGTTCTAAAACATTTTTGTCATACAATCATTTTTTTATCATTTCTTGAGCTTTAAATCAACATGTATTCTCATGTACAAGTGCCTAAAGCACACTTATCATATCATCATCATTTTATATGAATCTAAATGCATCCAATATGCAACTTATTCATGTTTATTTGCTGATGTATTTAAACATTTATCATATCATGCACAAATCAACAAACACTTGCATTTTAACTATCATCATGTAACAACTTAAAAATTCTCAAATATGTCTAATAAATTTTTGGCCATTTACATGTCAAAATACTAACATTATTTCAAATTATAACTCATGATTAAATCATCTCTTTATATCTCTAACATGTTTGCACATAATCTTGTTCATGCAAGTAAACATCTAAACAAGTATTTATCAAAAATCAAATTCAAATCTCATACACACATATATATATGTATACGGTTATATACACACATAAATACCACCATTTTTATTTTGTATCAAGGCCCATTTCTTTTTAGATTTCAAGTTTGTGAAAAATTCCAAGATTTAAGAGAAACTTCCAATCATCAAGAACAACCAAGAATCAAGAGTATGATTGAAACATAAACTTTATACCTTCAAGATTCAAGTGAGTTTTTGGTGAGATTTTGATGATATGGAGCTTGAAATCACTTGAAAACACCTTGGAAACTCCTTTGGATCTTCAAACCAACTTGAAATTTGCTTGGAATGGAGCTTGATTTTGAAGAACAAGGTTGAAGAAGATGAAGATGGGGGAGGGAAGGGGGTTACGGTTTTGGGAAGGAGGAGAGAGAGGAAGAAGATTGCTTAGATTGAGTTGTGATCTTGTTGTGATTTGTTTGTCATCTTGGAGGATACTTATAAGATATGGAAGATGTGCAAGAGATATCATGCAACAACACTTGGCCAAAATAGAAAGAGAAGTGGCAAGGGGAGGCCGCCACCTCCACCCTTACACCCATACACATGCATTTTTTTATAGATATGTTATATGTAGGCTAAAACTGGTGTTTAACTGGATACCGGGTATTTTATCTAGCGTTTAAATCCCGGTTTGTGGCGTTCTAAATTATTTTTATTATTATATAAAAATAAACTCGCCAACATATTACTGAAATAATTTTCAGTTGCCGAGACTGGCTGCGTTGTCTGCGTTTTGCAGTAGAAGCACTATGTCATGCAGTAACACGCGGTACGCGCTTAAACTTGAAAAGTAACGTTGTTAAGCGTTTTAATTTATTTTTCAATACTAACATGATTAAATTAAAATTTTAATCATAACAGAATATTTTTAGGATTTAAATATTATCCGGGCGGTCACCAACGTTCGTTTCGCAGTTTTGTCGTAAATAGTTCTAAAGTTCGAATAAACATGATTTTGCCATACCAAATACTTTGAAACTTATTTCTAAGTTATGTAAAGGGTATTTAGGGTATGTTTGGCTTATGTCACAGTTCTGGAGTGTACGTCGCGTTAAACTGATTATGTTTACGTAACGGTTTATGATTTCACTTCCAGAATAGGTTTGAGAGTTCGGAATTGAACAATGATTGAAAACGTGCTAATGTCACAAATAATTAAACAAATATTGAAATTAAAACACCATATTTTATTAAATATAAAGTTTTTCGAAACAGTACAAGGGTTAAAATACACAGATGTCACAGGTGGCATTAGCAGCAACCAACCCCATCATTTGGACCTAAGTGTTCCACCACGTGAGTGCTACACCTTCGAGAGTACCAGTAGCATACTTCACCCTACGAGCCTCAGGGAATTCACACATCTCGAAGACAGATTCGAGCTTCTCGAGCCAGTGGAGGAGACCTACAGCTCCTTCAGTGCCGTTGAAAGTAGTAGGTCGGCAGTCCATAAAAGTTTTGAAAGTACACACAGGAGGCTGAGTATGTTGACCTGTCGGGCGCGTAAGAAGAGACAAAGTTAAGCACAAGTGTTGGTTCACGAGGGTAGGATCTAAAGATCCTAGAGTAAGTTTCAATGGCAGGTTATACCTCCTGCCTGAGCGGCTGCGAGTGCTGCAGCAACTTGTTCATTGATTAAAGCCGTCAGCTGGGCTTGAGTTAGGTTCAGTCGTCCACTCATGATCTTCATATCAAAGGAAACATGAGTGAGAAAGGTGTCGCGAAAGTGAGATGACAGAAGAGAGTAAGCACACATGTGTTTCAAACAATAGTTGCTACATTTATCTAAGCATACCATGAATAGTGTACTATGTAACTAACAGGTAGGTAATATAAACATAGAATGTTGAGTCTTGCACGTGGAGCGAAGCGTCGTTGTGGATCGTTGAGCGCTGTAAAGGTTATAGTCTGGTTTTGTCAAAAAGCTTTTCCCTTTTTTTTAAAACCAAGTTCACTATAACCAATGGCTCTGATACCAATCTGTCACACCCCCAAAATCCACAAGCGGAGTATCACCGCATGGAGGCGTGATTGACCAGGATCAAGCCACCAATCATATTGAACAACGTAATTAAGTAAATAAACCAACCACAATATAATTGGTGTCCAAAAGAAAGTAACCAACTTTAAGTTAACAGCGGAAGCATAAAATGTAAAAACCCAAAACATAAGTAGTAAGTTTATAAGGTGTAAATGTTTAACATGGGACTCAACAGTCCATGCCCCACAACGATCACTCCTCCCTGTGCAAGCTCCATAAGCACCTAACGTCCTGCAAGGCATATAACAACGAGTCAACAACAAAGTTGAGCGAGTTCACAGTTGGTTGTTTAGTTTTACAAGTTTGTTTTGAAAACCATAAGTTGTTTCGTAAACCACGAGTTAACCAGTATCTTTGTTTCCCAAACCATATCCTTAATCAGTGGGGGCTTCCCCATGTGAACCACTAGACCATTACCATATCGACAACTGACGAAAGTAAGTTGTGCCCTAAGTCAATGTCTATCATCATTGACTGAGTGCCCAGATCCATTAGTACACACCCGTCCTACCGGCACGGTGTGAGGCTTGTCAACCCTAATAGCGCTATTAACTAATGACCCGCTCGCCATTGGCCCGACGATTAAGTCGATATAAAAATGAGGGACTTAATGATAGAGTTTTGTCTAGTAAGTTTAAGGTTGTTGTCCTACCCAAGGAGGACGAACATACGTATTCTACCCAAGGAGAATACACAGGATTAATATTGGCATCCTACCCATGGAGGATGGCGGTACATAGCCTACCCAAGGAGGATATGTAGGTTCCGTTTTCATTCTTTAACCCATTCCCAACCATCGGAAATCCCATGCCTTAGAAAGTGTGTGAACTCACCTCGGTTTGGTCGGTATGCTTATTTACTTGACCACAATTAGTTCAATCAAAGCCTATAGTTTGCATGTATACCCAATCAGTTTGCAGTTACAAGTTTCGCGTATATTATACAGTCACAACATGAATTTAAATATCACAACAGTTATACAGATTCATGCAAACCATGCTTCCTAGTTCATGACAACACATAACAGTCGCTAACAGAAGATGACAAAAAGGATCATGCATGCAGTGTACCTAAACATATTTACCTACTGTTCCCCATAAGCATCACGATGAAATCCTGAGATTTCGTCGACATTGGGTTGCGACGAAAAGGCCACGACGAAAATGGAGATTTCGTCGACCTAGGATTTCGTCGACACTGGGTTTTCATCGGCCCTTGGTTTTCGTCGGCCCTGGGTTTTCGTCGGGTAAGGATGATCGTCAATAACAGTTACATAACCCAGAAAACCCTAATGATCATCTAGCAGTTACACCGGTTCATCAATCAATCGTTCAATCATATCAATTCATACAACCACTTAAATTACTCAATTAACAGTTTGCATCATCTACAACCCAGGAAAATCAACCTAACCAATTCTTGAATCCACACAGTCATTCAATCAGTTTCGTTTATGACAAACAGTTCATCATCACCACCACTATGGATTATCAAATATCATGCATACAACA
This sequence comes from Helianthus tuberosus, assembly GCA_030545235.1. Lineage (NCBI taxonomy): Eukaryota > Viridiplantae > Streptophyta > Magnoliopsida > Asterales > Asteraceae > Helianthus > Helianthus tuberosus. Next base: position 43,190,958 of record CM060429.1, on the reverse strand, counting down.
TCCCTAAAAGCCATTCCTCACATGTTTCTAAATTAGATCAGCAACAACTTCCTTAGTGTACAGTTTTTATAGCACAACATTATTGCAAATAAAACCCTACTTCATGTGGATCTAACACTATCAACCTATGACAGAAAGATCAATCATCAGCACATATTGATCGATAACTTACGGGTATTAACAAGACACTAACCGTATAGAATGTTTTGAGCAAAGGAGATCTCGAGCGCTGACAAGTCTGCCGTCGGGTTTCAAAGGAGAGGGTGAGAGAAGGTGAGAGGTGATTAGGGTTTGCCGGTTATAATTTGCACGAAAAGGTTGTGAACAAAATGCTATAACCGATCGCTACTGGGCCAAAGGCCCATTAAATGTTTTCGTCGGCCTGCTTCTCGACGAAAACTCCCTTGTTTTCGCCAAGAAGTGTTTTCGCTAGGAGGGTGTTTTCGCCAGGGGGTTAAGTGGCACCAACATTGTCACACCCCGACCACGTAGAACATACCAAACGTGGCGGAAACGTCGGGGAGTGTTGTAACAGAATTAATTGTTTCAAATCCATGGAAATTGAAGTTTCGTTTTATTGATTAAAGTGTTACAATGTCTTAACAAACAAGGAAATACAACATAATTAAACTAGTCTTGCATCTTTTATTGTCACTAAAGCCCAAGTCTGCCTATATGCATCTTGATCATCTTATGCAACAGCTCCTGAAAAACACATGTGAAAATAGGTACGTCAGCATAAAAATGCCTGTGAGATACATAGGTTTTGTGAAAATAGGTTCCATGACTTATGTTTGAGAAAATGTTTAGTCATGAACCTTGTAATTTGCTTTGTTTTGTAAATCATTTGAAAAACAATGAGTTCGGATGATATGTATAAATAAGTGAATAATGTATGGTTAAATGAATAACCATGTAAGATGAGTTTGTATAAGATAAGTTGTTTGTAAAACAATGTCTTGTGAAAAGTATGTTATTTGTATAAAATGTTCTATGTCTCAAACTGAAATGATTCAAATAACGCTACAGTATGTAATACCATACAAACACTTATATATAGGAAGTACCAGCGGCGTATCCACCATGCTTGTATCATATTACACACGCATCGTTACTTAATCATTTAATCAAACCAAACCACCAAAGTAATGTTTAACAATAGTAGAAATGTTCATGTATGGTCAAATACGGTTCACACGGTTCGCAGATACAAACGGTTCACAGATACAAACGGTTCACAGATACAAACGGTTCACAGATATAAACGGTTCACATATACAAACGGTTCACAGATATAAACGGTTCACAGATATAAACGGTTCACAGATACAAACGGTTCACAGATACTAACGGTTCACAGATATCAACGGATCACAGATACAAACGGTTCACAGATATCAACGGATCACATAGTCAAATGATTACAACGGTTCAATATGTAGTATAATGTGTTCATATGCTGGATAAGCATATGCAACAGAAAAGCAATGTAAAACAATGTACTAAGTAATGCACACAATGGGCACACCTAGCATAAGATGTAATGAAATCGTGTACTATAATGTACTAACGAACATAGCATGTCTATGATGTGAAAACAGGAAAGCATGAAAGTAACAAGTAGGCACATGTGTTCCACCCCAAAACAGTTTGGAAAACAGTAAAAGAGGGGTCTATGTACTCACCTGAGATTGCTCAGTAGTCCTTGAGTAACAACTAAACAATGCTAGAGATCGCGGATATCAAACGGCACCTAGTATAGGTAGCTACATTAATAAACCGGACCTAAATCGGAAGATCGGGTAGCATTAGGGTTTGTAAACCAAACGAGTGTAGAGACTCGTGTCATTTGGTTTAACAAAGCCTACATACTAAATGAAACTTAACCTAAGTGTCTACGACCCATTACGACCCGTTTAGGTAGCTTATGCTACTTTAACGCGTCGTTCGCGTGAAACGCGTTCGGACCGCCTAACTAGCCCTATGACAAGTGTTATATGCCTAAACATATTACATAATCAGTTATGTGACAAAGGTTTAGGTTACATATGCTTAATTACCAATTATACATGAAAAGGGTATTCTGGTAATTTACCTAAGGCATATAAACTACCTATCATACAACTACTTAAACGATGTGACCATAGGGTATAACCTCGGAAGGTTATTCCCTACCTACTATGGTCACCTAATGTGTTTGGTCGGATCCTAATGATCGACCAAACTGGGTCGGGTTCGAAGGTATAGGCGATTTATTAGATCGCCTACCCTACGACCCTAGACAACGTGGTAATCAGTGGGCATAGTCCCAAGGGACTATGACCAACGTGATTACACTCACGTTGCGAAGTTCAAACGAACTTCGCATTGACCATTACTGGTCAACGCTGAAAGTCAAACAAAGTTTGACTTTCTGACTCGAAAAGCAATAAAATAAGGAAAAGAACGAAAGAATACTTACGAAGGGTCCCCGAATGCTAAACTCGATTCAAAAATCTCAGGTATGAAACAAATGTTTCAACTTAGAGTTTCTCAAATCAAGTTTCTAGTGATTTTAGCAATGGGGGGTATGGGGTATTTATAGGAATACCTGAACCGTTAAGATCGTTTCATGGAAAACGTGCCTTAATCCCATCCGTACATGTGTTGGAAAGTTATGGTGCTTAAATTCCATCCATACATGTGTTGAAATGCCATGGTATTTAGGTGTTTAAATTCCATCCATACATGTGTTGAAATGTCATGGTGTTTAGGTGTTTAAATTCCATCCATACATGTGTTGAAATGTTATGGTGTTTAGGTGTTTAAATTCCATCCATACATGTGTTGAAATGTCATGGTGTTTAGGTGTTTAAATTCCATCCATACATGTGTTGAAATGTCATGGTACCAAAATTCCATCCTTATCCGCTGACTAAGCAAGTTTAGAATGTGTGGTTGTGAATTAAACAACGGCTAATACATCGAATCTGGTCCCGAATGCGAAAAACGAACCAAATGACGCGACGAATGGATTTTTCTTATGGCGAAAACTAAAATAAAATATTTTAGTGCTTACATAAATTTTTGGATGTCCGGATGTATTCAGAACGTAAGTTATGCGCGAAAATGCAAACTTGTGCACTTTTTGACACTTTTAGTCCCTGAATGACCCAAAAGTTTATTTTAGCACACCGAACCCCTCAAAGCCTATTTCTAAGCTATTTAAAGGATATTTATGGTATGTTTAACTTATGGCCATGTTCCGGAAGGTCTGTTACAGTTCAAATTGGCATACTTTCGCAGTTTGTCAAATTTAGTCCCTGTAAGCGATTTAACTTTGATTTCACCACACCAAACCTTCCAAAACTTATATCTAAGTTATGTATAGGTTATTTAAGGTATGTTTAGCCTATTTCACTATTCCGGAGTGTTCGTTGCATTAAACTGGTTATATTTACGCATTAGTGCGCGTATAACCTTCCAGAAAGCGATTTAGAGCTTGAAATCGAACAAGAATTGATATGTGTAAACGATACATATATTTATACAAGTCCAAAGTATGAAATACAATATTTCATTGGTTTGGCATTTGTTTGATGGTTGAAATGACACAGGTGTTACAGTCTCCCCTACTTTAGGAAATTTCGTCCCGAAATTAATTCGTAGGAGTCTATTTGTGACTTTGTGTCAGATAACCACCAGAGATATGTGAAGCATAATCCTGTCATTTCCTTAACGGACATTCTTCAGAATGAAAATGAACAAACGGAGTCATTTTCCTCAACGAGTATTCTTCAGAGGCGAAAATGAAGGAATAATCAAACGGGGGTTCATTTCCTTAACGGACAATTCTGAGAAACGAAAATGAACAAACGGAGTCATTTTCAACGGTTGCTTCCTCAGAAACGGAAATGAAAATGATAGACAAACGGATATTCATTTCCTCAACGGACAAATCTTCAGAAACGAAAATGAACAAACAGAGTCATTTTCAACGGTTGCTTCCTCAGAAACGGAAATGAAAATGATAGACAAACGGATATTCATTTCCTCAACGGACAAATCTTCAGAAACGAAAATGAACAAACAGAGTCATTTTCAACGGTTGCTTCCTCAGAAACGGAAATGAAAATGATAGACAAACGGATATTCATTTCCTCAACGAGTATTCTTCAGAGGCGGAAATGAAGGAATAATCAAACGGGGGTTCATTTCCTTAACGGACAATTCTGAGAAACGAAAATGAACAAACGGAGTCATTTTCAACGGTTGCTTCCTCAGAAACAGAAATGAAAATGATAGACAAACGGATATTCATTTCCTCAACGGACAAATCTTCAGAAACGAAAATGAACAAACAGAGTCATTTTCAACGGTTGCTTCCTCAGAAACGGAAATGAAAATGATAGACAAACGGATATTCATTTCCTCAACGGACAAATCTTCAGAAACGAAAATGAACAAACAGAGTCATTTTCAACGGTTGCTTCCTCAGAAACGGAAATGAAAATGATAGACAAACGGATATTCATTTCCTCAACGGATAATCTTCAGAAACGAAAATGAACTCACAAAGTTATTTTCAACGGTTGCTTCCTCAGAGACGGAAATGAAAATGATAGACAAACGGATATTCATTTCCTCAACGGATAATCTTCAGAAACGAAAATGAACAAACAGAGTCATTTTCAACGGTTGCTTCCTCAGAAACGGAAATGAAAATGATAGACAAACGGATATTCATTTCCTCAACGGATAATCTTCAGAAACGAAAATGAACTCACAGAGTTATTTTCAACGGTTGCTTCCTCAGAGACGGAAATGAAAATGATAGACAAACGGATATTCATTTCCTCAACAGATAATCTTCAGAAACGAAAATGAACAAATAGAGTCATTTTCAACGGTTGCTTCCTCTGAAACGGAAATGAAAATGATAGACAAACGGATATTCATTTCCTCAACGGATAATCTTCAGAAACGAAAATGAACTAACGGAGTCATTTTCAACGGTTGTTTCCTCAGGTTCGGAAATGAAGGATTAAACAACGGATATTCATTTCCTCAACGGAAAATCTTTAGAAACGAAAATGAACTAACGGAGTCATTTTCCTCAACGGTTATTCTTCAGGATTGGAAATGAAGGATAAACGGATATTCATTTCCTCAACGGATATTCTTCAGAAGTGAAAAATGAATAGCTAGTTCATTTTTCCTCAACGGATACTTCATCAGAATTGGAAATGAATAGGGTTAACTTCTAGGTACATGACAAAGCTTGCTGTGGTTTCTGTGCACTAAATTCCATAATTATGTATGCATCCATAATTACGTAATTCCTTGCATAGTCCGCACAGTTTGTCTTGTAATGTTTCATAAGCACATAATCACATAGTTGTTTAATTGTTTATTATCTTGTTATTGATTGCAATAAACTTGGCACCTCGTACTTCGTTTCTCTTGGAAGAAACGGGTACTTAGGATTTTTGTGAAAAACGCAAGAGATCATACAATGGAAGAAATTTTGGGAGTAGTCTGTTCTTCAAGGAATGCGGTTCCTTGATTGTCGGTATTGTAGGGGATATGTTGTTTATACATACAATCACATAAATACATTGTAATGTAAATAAAAGATTTATTTATAAACAACGATAACAACTGTTTTCTTGGATCTTGACAACAAAAAGAAAATAATACATAAGACGTGATTATTTCTAAACGATGTTGTCTTCTGGTTGATCATATGCTCATCCCTGCGCTGGATGTGCATTAGCAAGTCTTGGGCAATTCCTACGAAAATGGCCCATCTCGCCACAGTTGTAGCAAGATCCCGGTGGAAAACGAGCTTGAGCAGGATAGTTGCCAGCTTGATTTGGTGCAGCTGCGGTTGGGCAAACCCTAGTTGTATGACCTATAAGTCCGCAAACTTGGCATGTGCGGCACTTCACCCCAGCATGATGATGTAGGCCACATTGGTTGCACAAAGGTGCAGTTCCATTGTAGGGTTTCCTGGCAGGGGGTTGAGCTGGTTGGTTGAGGACGGCTTGATCATTGTGAGCGACCACAGCGTAGTTCTGAGAAGCCTTTCGCTTCTTTGACCTCTTAGGGGATCCAGTCTGTTCATCCATGATCTTTGATTCCTCGATTGGTTTCGATTCTTCGACCGGCTTCTTGTCACCTTTTCGGAAAAGTTTACCTTTCTTGATCTTTGATTCAGTCAAGGTTGCAGATAGCTCAATGGCCTGTCTAACTGTAGTAGGGTTGCTACCAGTCAAAATGTCTTGTATTGAATCAGGGAGGCCATCAATGTACTTTTCGATTGCCTTATCCAAAGGCGTGACCATGTTTGGGCATAACAGACTTAACTCCTCGTAACGGTCCGTGTAGGCTCGATGCTCACCGCTGTCTTGCTCAAGATTGTCGAATTCCCTTTCCAAAGCCCTGATCTCGTGTCGAGGACAGAATTCCTTCATCATGAGAGCCCTGAGTTCAGCCCATGTTTGTGCTAGAGCAACCTCTGCACCACGATCTCTCATCACCCCGTTCCACCACGTAAGGGCTCTCTTCTGGAACACACTAGAAGCAAACTCGACCTTGCGATTGTCGGGACACTGCACATGGCGGAAAGTATTCTCAATGCTCTCGAACCATTGAAGAAACCCAGTCGCTCCCTCAGAACCACTAAACTTGAGTGGTTTCGCCGAGTTAAAACTCTTGAAATTGCATGGACCATTGTTGTTGTGGTTGGCTTGATTCCATAGAGCAAAGAGGTTTGGGAATTGAGCAGCCATTTGCTGCGCAATGATTTCTGCCAGCTCGGCAGTCGCTATCTGGTTTTCGCGTCGAGGAGGCATTCTAAAAGAGGAAACACGAAAGGAAACGAGTGAGAGTATTAGACGAAAAGAATGAGATGAAACAAATCTGATGAAAGCAAGGATAGTGGTCATTTGTTTGTTACTACAAAGCAACAAACGACACCGGTGACTAATCAAAGTAAATTGATCAAAAATAATGTATCGCGAAGACATGCTCGCCTATAAGTGAACACTCATCCCAAGAATTCCCAGGTAAGCACAACTGGTCTCGCGTCTGATAAGATATATACGAAGTGCTTGCCTAGACAGAAAACCCAGAATACAGGCATTCACCCTTCCAGTTTGCACGTGTTCACATTCTTTAAAACCCAAAACCTTGACGAGATTTTGAAAACTCAAAGGGGTTCAAAACCTTACAATAGAGGGTTCAAAACCTAGTAATCAATCATCCTAGAACAGATGATTAGTTTTCAAAGCGGTTTTGAAATTTATGTTCTTGTTGTGGTCGTCGCCTAAGGATAGGTGACGGTATTGTTTTATGACTAAACGCAAGTAAACTCGCGTTAGGGTCCTAAGAAGGTTATAGACTAGGTCAAAGCATTACTAATAACCTAATTCCCTATAACCATTGGCTCTGATACCATCTTTTCTGTCACACCCCGACCACGTAGAACATACCAAACGTGGCGGAAACGTCGGGGAGTGTTGTAACAGAATTAATTGTTTCAAATCCATGGAAATTGAAGTTTCGTTTTATTGATTAAAGTGTTACAATGTCTTAACAAACAAGGAAATACAACATAATTAAACTAGTCTTGCATCTTTTATTGTCACTAAAGCCCAAGTCTGCCTATATGCATCTTGATCATCTTATGCAACAGCTCCTGAAAAACACATGTGAAAATAGGTACGTCAGCATAAAAATGCCTGTGAGATACATAGGTTTTGTGAAAATAGGTTCCATGACTTATGTTTGAGAAAATGTTTAGTCATGAACCTTGTAATTTGCTTTGTTTTGTAAATCATTTGAAAAACAATGAGTTCGGATGATATGTATAAATAAGTGAATAATGTATGGTTAAATGAATAACCATGTAAGATGAGTTTGTATAAGATAAGTTGTTTGTAAAACAATGTCTTGTGAAAAGTATGTTATTTGTATAAAATGTTCTATGTCTCAAACTGAAATGATTCAAATAACGCTACAGTATGTAATGCCATACAAACACTTATATATAGGAAGTACCAGCGGCGTATCCACCATGCTTGTATCATATTACACACGCATCGTTACTTAATCATTTAATCAAACCAAACCACCAAAGTAATGTTTAACAATAGTAGAAATGTTCATGTATGGTCAAATACGGTTCACACGGTTCGCAAATACAAACGGTTCACAGATACAAACGGTTCACAGATACAAACGGTTCACAGATATAAACGGTTCACATATACAAACGGTTCACAGATATAAACGGTTCACAGATATAAACGGTTCACAGATACAAACGGTTCACAGATACTAACGGTTCACAGATATCAACGGATCACAGATACAAACGGTTCACAGATATCAACGGATCACATAGTCAAATGATTACAACGGTTCAATATGTAGTATAATGTGTTCATATGCTGGATAAGCATATGCAACAGAAAAGCAATGTAAAACAATGTACTAAGTAATGCACACAATGGGCACACCTAGCATAAGATGTAATGAAATCGTGTACTATAATGTACTAACGAACATAGCATGTCTATGATGTGAAAACAGGAAAGCATGAAAGTAACAAGTAGGCACATGTGTTCCACCCCAAAACAGTTTGGAAAACAGTAAAAGAGGGGTCTATGTACTCACCTGAGATTGCTCAGTAGTCCTTGAGTAACAACTAAACAATGCTAGAGATCGCGGATATCAAACGGCACCTAGTATAGGTAGCTACATTAATAAACCGGACCTAAATCGGAAGATCGGGTAGCATTAGGGTTTGTAAACCAAACGAGTGTAGAGACTCGTGTCATTTGGTTTAACAAAGCCTACATACTAAATGAAACTTAACCTAAGTGTCTACGACCCATTACGACCCGTTTAGGTAGCTTATGCTACTTTAACGCGTCGTTCGCGTGAAACGCGTTCGGACCGCCTAACTAGCCCTATGACAAGTGTTATATGCCTAAACATATTACATAATCAGTTATGTGACAAAGGTTTAGGTTACATATGCTTAATTACCAATTATACATGAAAAGGGTATTCTGGTAATTTACCTAAGGCATATAAACTACCTATCATACAACTACTTAAACGATGTGAACATAGGGTATAACCTCGGAAGGTTATTCCCTACCTACTATGGTCACCTAATGTGTTTGGTCAGATCCTAATAATCGACCAAACTGGGTCGGGTTCGAAGGTATAGGCGATTTATTAGATCGCCTACCCTACGACCCTAGACAACGTGGTAATCAGTGGGCATAGTCCCAAGGGACTATGACCAACGTGATTACACTCACGTTGCGAAGTTCAAGCGAACTTCGCATTGACCATTACTGGTCAACGCTGAAAGTCAAACAAAGTTTGACTTTCTGACTCGAAAAGCAATAAAATAAGGAAAAGAACGAAAGAATACTTACGAAGGGTCCCCGAATGCTAAACTCGATTCAAAAATCTCAGGTATGAAACAAATGTTTCAACTTAGAGTTTCTCAAATCAAGTTTCTAGTGATTTTAGCAATGGGGGGTATGGGGTATTTATAGGAATACCTGAACCGTTAAGATCGTTTCATGGAAAACGTGCCTTAATCCCATCCGTACATGTGTTGGAAAGTTATGGTGCTTAAATTCCATCCATACATGTGTTGAAATGCCATGGTGTTTAGGTGTTTAAATTCCATCCATACATGTGTTGAAATGTCATGGTGTTTAGGTGTTTAAATTCCATCCATACATGTGTTGAAATGTTATGGTGTTTAGGTGTTTAAATTCCATCCATACATGTGTTGAAATGTCATGGTGTTTAGGTGTTTAAATTCCATCCATACATGTGTTGAAATGTCATGGTACCAAAATTCCATCCTTATCCGCTGACTAAGCAAGTTTAGAATGTGTGGTTGTGAATTAAACAACGGCTAATACATCGAATCTGGTCCCGAATGCGAAAAACGAACCAAATGACGCGACGAATGGATTTTTCTTATGGCGAACACTAAAATAAAATATTTTAGTGCTTACATAAATTTTTGGATGTCCGGATGTATTCAGAACGTAAGTTATGCGCGAAAATGCAAACTTGTGCACTTTTTGACACTTTTAGTCCCTGAATGACCCAAAAGTTTATTTTAGCACACCGAACCCCTCAAAGCCTATTTCTAAGCTATTTAAAGGATATTTATGGTATGTTTAACTTATGGCCATGTTCCGGAAGGTCTGTTACAGTTCAAATTGGCATACTTTCGCAGTTTGTCAAATTTAGTCCCTGTAAGCGATTTAACTTTGATTTCACCACACCAAACCTTCCAAAACTTATATCTAAGTTATGTATAGGTTATTTAAGGTATGTTAAGCCTATTTCACTATTCCGGAGTGTTCGTTGCATTAAACTGGTTATATTTACGCATTAGTGCGCGTATAACCTTCCAGAAAGCGATTTAGAGCTTGAAATCGAACAAGAATTGATATGTGTAAACGATACATATATTTATACAAGTCCAAAGTATGAAATACAATATTTCATTGGTTTGGCATTTGTTTGATGGTTGAAATGACACAGGTGTTACAAACATGCATGCATTTATCTTATCACATAGATACTTAGACAATATACAAATTCCCAAATTAAACAAATCATACCATTCACTAGGCATTAATCAAACACGAACAAATTACGACGCAACGAATTTCAAAACGCAGTAGTGAAAACAAGTAAGTAATGTGTCGAGAAAAGATCTTGGAAACTCGAGTTGTCATAGTCACACGCCTCGCGGGGGTTTCCGCATATGGTATTTTGGGGGTGTGACAATATATACCATTCACAAGGAACGTACCATTAACCACGTTGTTATCTACTTGAGCCTGGCGTGCGTTGATGTTGAAGGCACGGCCGTGGGCTGCTGGCTGCTGTTGCTGCTGCTGGGGCTGCTGCTGTTGTGGCTCTTGTTTCACCACTCGATTGGGGCACATGTTTGCGAAGTGGTTGGGATCACCACATGCAAAGCAAGCTCTAGCGTGGATCGGGGGTGAAGGAGCCGCTTATTGGCCTTGAGGAGCAGGAAGTAGAGCTTGTTGAGCAGGAGCTTGACCTTGAGCAGGAGCTGGAGCTTGACGTGGACCAGTACGACAGTTGGCGGTGAAGTGGCCGTACATGTTGCAGTGCACATAGTATCTGCAAGCAATCCCCACGGGATGATGATAAGTACAAGTAGGGCAAGCCGGGTGAGGACCAGTATATGCACGCTTAGCCAGCGGTGCATGGGTGACCGGTGCCGCTACTTGGCGGTGTTGGGGCTGCGGTTGAGCTGGGATAGCTTGAAGCGGAGCGGTAGCGGTGACAACGCAATTTTTGCTACTGTTGTTGTTGTTGCTCTTTCTCTTGCGGCGGGAAGACTTCGAAGATTGCGGAGCGGCGGCGGTTTCAGCGATGGGAGCAGCGGTAACTTGATGGAGATTCTTGGAGGCCTTATCGAAGTAACCAACCTTAACTCGCTTATCGTTGATCTCGGCAGCGAGCAGAAAGGTTTCTTCAATAGTTGTCATCTTCGCAGCTTGAAGGAAATCAGCCACGCAATCCGGTATATACGTTTTGATGGTGATTTCGGGGGTAATAACTTGGCCTGGACTGATTATACTCAGCTGCTTGAAGCGGGCAGTTAAACCAGTGTTGTTGCCATCCATTTGTTTGATGTGCCAGAACTCGTCCTCCTACTTTTGAAGCTCGTGGGGAGTTCAGAACTCTTTCATCATGATGTCCTTCAACTCGTCCCACGTTAGCCCGTAAGCTGCATCATTTCCACGCTTGTTTCTTTAGGCAGTCCACCAGTCCAGAGCCCTGGACTGGAAAACGCCGGTGGCGTTAACAGTGCGGAGATTATCAGCACAGTTGCTCTGACGCAGGGTGACTTCGATAGCATCGAACCATTGAAACATGGCAGTAGGTCCATCTTCTCCGGTGAATTCTTTGGGTCCGCAGGCTTTAAACTGCTTGAAGCTAAAAGTAGCTTTAGGCGAATCAGTCCTGGACTCTTCAGAGGACTTGCTAGCGTTTTCATTCAGCTCGCTAACAATTTGCGGTATAACTTTCACCATCTACTTAGCGACGAGAGCAGCGATACGCTTGTCTTCATGATTGCGGCGAGCGGAGCGAGAGTGAAACGATCCAAAGGACGACATTGTCCGCTACAGACACCGCCATTACAGACATCGCCATAGGACTCAAACACAATTTCGATTAATCCAAGCATAGTCTAGCGAATTCTCCAAAAGCTACTTTATAAAGCACAGGAACACATCAAGCACGTATTCACATAGGCACATAATCCACATAAAACATATAAGCACATAGAGCACAGAAGCACGTAAACCACAGAATCCACCCTATATTTTGCACGTATTCACCTACATATTTTGCACGTATTCACCTATCATTCAAAGTCCACGCGTTCGAGATTAGCGATTGCGATTAGCGAGTACACAGCGAGTAACACAACATGCGATTTGTTACCGTTTTGAGATAAATGTGCAGTGCGAGTTGTGTGTGTTGATCGAAGCGAATAGTGAAAAGCGTAGAAATCACCAAAAATAATCGAAACACATAAACAGGTAAAACCACATAAAACACATAAAAGTTCATATAAAACGACAAATATCAGAGTCAGTAGTTGCGGGCTCAGAATCGAAACTCACAAAATCAGCGACTGCGAGCTTGAAATCGAAAATAGAGTACCTCGGCTTGATAGACATTGACTACCCAAAGTGATTCGACTATTCTCAAGGACTACCAGTATACGTCTTGGCCTAATAGACTGTGCTGTATCACCAACATACGGTGAATGGCACGCATCCTTTCGGTTATTTACACAACTCGAGTCGTTGGAATCCATCGAGACTTTGGTGGGAGTTTTGTAAAATCAACATAAAGAGCGGAATGAGTCATCAAGATTCGGGTTTCACCCCTTAACGACTACATTCCTGTTTTGTGTGATAGAACACGAGGTTGAGAGAGAGATTTGCGTCGAACTACGGATTTCACTCCCGATTCAACGCAAATTCTCTTGTTTGTAGTAAAAATGTGGGTCGAATAAATGATTTAATCAAGAGTTTGCAGTTTTCACACCTAATCTCGATCTAATCACTCGTCCATTTTCGAAAATAGTGTAGTGGGACTGCCTTAGGAAAGGCAGTGTGATAGTATAGCATGATTACGAGGCGAGAATAGCAAGTAAGCTCGCACAAAACCCCTATCGGGTATGCACAAGTCGGTCTATTGGTACTTAGACTATAGACTAGGTCGTTTCTAAGACATCTACCCAGACTAGGTCGAGTCTTGCCTAATCCTCTATAGTTATGGCTCTGATACCAATCTGTCACACCCCAACCGATGGCGGAAACATCGGGGCATGGCACTGAGCAAAACAGATTGTCCATGAGTATTCATAACAACTATTAATTACCAGATATTTAAATGCCATGTCCCATACCATAACATATCCAAATAAAATAGTTATTACAAATAATTGTCTCAAAAACAAACACTGTTCTGACAACTCAGATTTAAGCGTGACATAACTAGACCCCTAGCTTGATTCACCAAAGCATAGCATTCCTAGCATTTTAAGCACCTGCTACATACGTTAAAATAGAGGTCAATACACATAGTGTAAAGGTGAGCATACAAGTTTAATAGTATAATAGATTTCGAAATCGTTTACGCATAACCAGCATGTAACATGTAGCAAAGTGAAAGCTAGTAGGTTATCGATAATGAAATATGCACAGACATGACTGAGAGTTGTAGAATGCACAATACATATCCCCCCTGGGATACGTGAAGTAAAACCCTTAACAACCCATGTCCACGACAGGTGCTGAGTCCAAACTATAGTACTATCATTGCTAAGGTGTTAGGCAACAACCACTGTGTAAACATAACATACAAGCATTCATCGAATAACACGTAACATGCAATAACGATCAGCGTATAAATAGTGTTTGCATTGTGTGTCGATTGTGATTTGAATAAGTAACGTATGTAAGACCCAAAAGTGCGTAAAGCAAAAAAGGGTTTGAGTATACTCACAGATAGTGTTTAACAAGTAAACACTCTCTTGGATTGAAGGGAGCACTGAGACATTAGCCTGAACAGTTAACGATAGCATAAGCGAATGAACGGTGACGAATGGTAATCCGATTGGATGGTCATTCGATCGGATGGTTATTCGGTCGGATTGACCATCCGGTCGGATTGATATTCGTTTGGGATGGATGTGTTTGTGTATGATGGCTTTGAAGTTTTTGTTGTAGCATTTTGAAAGCAGAGAATTATCTCTACCTTTCAGGTCGTCGATCGAACGGTCATTCGATCGGATAGCGATCCAATTGGCAGGACACTTAGTGAGAACAAGTTCACAGGAGGATGGTCATTCGATCGGATAGTCTTCCTATCGGATGGCAATCCTTTAGAAACTGATGATCTTTGAAAATTATGAAAATGTTGAAGTCCAAATGTCAACCAATCTGATTGTCGTTCAATTGGATGGTAATCCGATCGGACGGCAATCCGTTCGACATTTAGATTGTTTGAAAATTGAGAAAATGTTAAAGGGTGGAAACTCAAGTACAATCCGATTGGATTGTTGTTCGATCGGATGGCAATCCGATCGGACGGCAATCCGTCCCAACGAATCTGATCGTCTTGAAACTTGATTATTTTGAAAGTCTTGCGGTTTGATCGAGACGATATGACAACGTGTTAAACAACGGGAACTCCATCAGACCCAGATTACCCGATCGAACGGGAATCACCCCAATCCGATCAGTTAACTGTTCGTGACGGTGTTCATGTTCTACCCGAAATCGGTTGTCTCTCTTTGATAGAAATCAGATCTCAGACTGACGCTTCACTAAGAAATGAGTAGAAGACCTGAACGAGTTCTGATTCTATCGGTTTTGAGTGCATTGAGTGTAAAAGAGTTGAAAGAAAGTTGGAAAAACATCTTTCAATCCTTTTAACTTTGAGAATGTTTAGATCTATGCGAGAACATTGTTTAATCATGTGGAAATCCATCAGATCTGAGTTATTCTTGGTGGAATGAGGTCAAAACTTGAAGTTCATAAGAACTTCATGATGACATCATCCTAGAACACCTCAAATCCGCTGATTTCATGGTTAAAAGTTAAGATTCAAAGGTGAAAATGATGAACAAATGCGTGTAGATCATAGAAGTACAAGATTTGAGTTGAAAACTTACAAGAATCGCGAGAAATCGAAGGAAAAGAAGGCTGGAGCGCTGGTCGAACGAGAGAGAGAGAGCTGTCACATCACTGTTGGTGATGTGACAGGGGTATTTATAGGTTACCAAAAGAGGAAAGTGTGCAAGGGTGTCGGATCGGATGGCACTTCGATCGATGGCCATCCGATCGGATGGTCATCCGAACGGATGACCATTCGATCGAATGGTCATTCGATCGAGTGATACGGCGAGTTGGATTTCGGCGTTTCGTTTTGCGTGTTGATGATTGCGATGCGTTCAAGCGTGTATCGATTAAGCGATGCGATAGACTAATAATGAGCAAACACAAGCCCTATATCTAACATACAGTCATCCTAAATAACTTGCGTTTAGCATTTGCGATTAGGTTGCGTTGCGATTAGGTTGCATTGCGATAGAGTTACGATTGCGTTTTGGTTAATCACCAACAAACAATAAGTAAACATACGTAAAACAATATACATAATCTATCAATCAAGTTGCGAATGCGATTGCGATGCGATTAGCGATAAAGCGATAAACATGCGATTAAACCTCGATTATTAATAGATACTCCACATAATACAACTAAAGCAAATAAACTACAGGTTTCGATTACAAGTCAAGAAGCACAAATCAGTGATTAAGCAAGGTGTGACAAATCGCAATTAGTAATCTTTTCTTCCTTTGACTTTGACTTTGACTTGTACTTTGACTTTCGTAACACGGGGTGTTACATCTAAACTGAAGATAGTTGAGACCAACAAAAAGCTAGAAGAATTTAGAGCTGAAGATTCAAATGTTCTTCAAAACCCAGTCTATCCTACAACTGCTGCCCTGTCTCTAAAAATCGATACTCCGAAAACCTTCTCTCATCATCGGATTTGTCTGAAGCAATTGCAAATTTAGTTAGCAGACCACAATCACCAAACTCATCTTCAATAATTCTTTGTCCAAGGAAACCAACTGATCTAAAAATAGTAATGTGCAAGTCATGCTAAAAAACCCAAGTATTGACTTTGATCAGATCAGATGGTAGTGTTGAAGAGATTAAAATGGATAGTGCATATAATCTGAATGCATACGATCTCCAAGATTTGTTGGACCTTCAACTTGAAAGGGATGATGAAGAAGACATGTTCTCCCTGGACTTTGAACTACAATTCGTATCATTTGTTGTATAGGGAGATTGTTGGATCAGTAGCTGATACATTGTCTCTAGTAGCATATTTAACCAGATCACAACATGTAGCAAAGGACATGTTGCTGCGTAACAAATTCTTGACTGAGGTTTGATGTGTGTTGTTTAGGCAGGTGATCGTATGTTCTTAGTTTATGTTTGTTAAAACTTAAGTTGTATTCGAATTTTATTAAGTTTGTTAGACATCTTTTATATGTACTTATGTTTATAACAGTTTACATTGTCAATGGGTGGATACCATCTTTTTTTAATAAGAGAATGGAAATAATCATATGTAACTGATGCATTTTATTAAGTTTGTTAGACATCTTTTATTAAGTTTGTTAGAAATCTTTTATATGTACTTATAGTTGTCTTTTAGAATATAATAGATAACACGTTTTGGTACAATATCTATACATGTATCTATATGTTCTATCAATATGTGTTATGCATGGTTTTCTAAGAAACCACCCGTGTTTGCACACGGGTCTTACCGCTAGTATATATATAGAGGCCGGTTAACGTACAAGAGCCCTTATCCAACATTACGTACGCGATCATCCCAATCGTACGATCTGGTGCGAATTCACTCTTCAACATGCGATTTGTGCTGAAAATAATAACATGCGAAATTGTCCAAAAAACCAACATGCGAATTCATCAAACTTCACCAACATGCGATTTCATTTTTCTTTATGTACATGCGATTTCAAGGTTTTTTGAACCATGCGATTTTCAATTTTGGTATCATAACGTGCGATTTTGACATCGCGTTCGTAGCATACGTTGAGGCATATTGTACAATATACTTTTTATATATGTATATATTATATATAAGACGAGCTGGATTTACGAACCAGATAATGTTATAAAAAGCGGACGGACCGGATAACGACTTTGATCCCAACCATGATTGTTGTTGTTCTCCAGATGGACTGCATTTGTTGCTTATCTCAAGAGTCTGACCTTCGTCATCACTGCTCGTTCTCTGTTGAAAACTTACTTAGTGCTTGAAATTTGTAAATCTTCGTCCAAACCCTTGACCTCGTATCCAAATTATAAAACTTTTTTATTCTATAATTTATAAAAACTTAATAAACCATAAAAGTTTAATTATATTTTATCTTAGAAAGTATTTTTTTATAGTAATTCTTAAAATTTATTATTAAAATTAAGAGTGGTTGTTTGATTTAATTATTAAATACTAGATATAATAAATTAATTGAAAACACTGGATTGATATTGTTTCTTTTGTGAATGACAAAATTATATATGCAATCCGTCAGACCGTCACCCACCACAAAACAAACCCCCAAGTCTTCAATCCCAACCCATATTGCCCATTTGTTCCCAAAGGCATCATCAGGGTTTCGTGTTTTAGAAGTGGATATCTAAGAGGCATAGCTAACTCTCGGTCTCACACACATACTTTCCTCTAAACGCCTATATAAAGTATAAAATTCTCTTTCTCCTCTCATCAAATTTAACATCTATGGGTAAAAGGTATCTTAGATTGGGGTTTTTCCTGACCTTAATGCATATTTTATATCTATTCTCTCATTCTCTCTCTGCATCACCATGTAAAAATTTCCGTTCACTTGACTGCTTTTTGTTGGTTCATATGTCTGTCGACTTCGTCTTGTATCGAGTCTTGTAATAGTTTAGATAGATCAGGGCACGTTATACGAGAAAATTGGGAAATCATGTAGGATAGGCCATTTCGCACGAAATGGAATATGTCCATTTCGCACGAAATGGGACTGGCCATTTCGTGTGAGTCATCTCGTGCGAAATGAGCTTGCCTATAAATACGTGCCTTGTCCATTTCATTTGTAACGTTTTCGATTCCGGTAACGAAGCTCTGCCGAAGTGTCTCCAGCACTGTAAAACGATCTGATATCTATACAAGAGACAGTTTAAGTGAATATCTGTACAAATCAGCTGAAATAACTCCGATACATCTGTTTCTGCCTTTCGTATTGGACGAGATCTCTTCTGAACGACTCGTTTGATCGTGCAAACGATCCTACAAGTGGTATCAGAGCTCAGGAGGAAGAGTTCTTACCATTTCAGCTGAAAATTTCTGATTTCTACTCATTTTCTTCACATTTTTCAAAATTAAACGAGATTTCACAGATAAAATGGCTTGATTTTCATATATAACGTGCGAAACACTATTTTAACAAACCCTTGAAGGAATCAGACTTAAAATCGAAGTGAAACTTGATCAATTTTGTTAAAAACTGTCCGAAAGTGTGACGTCAGCTCCATTTCGCATGAATTGGATACCAGATCATTTGAATTTGCATTCCATTTCGCACCAAAGGACATTTCGCTTGAAACAGACATCATTTCGCACGAATTGATATCCCATTTCGCTTGGAAGTGTCATTTCGCTTGAAAAGTTCATTTCGTGTGAATCATACATTCCATTTCACACGAAGTAGGTACAAGGTTTCATTTCGTTTGAAGAGTTACCATTTCGCTTGAAAGAATCCATTTCGTGTGAGAGTGCATTCCATTTCATTTGGGATTGTTCCAGATCGTGTGAAACATCTTCATTTCGTTTGAAAGCCTGATTTTGTAAATTTTTTAAACCGAAACATGGAGAACGAGTTCTACAACGCCTTTGCTACCCCGATAACTGTGACTCAGAATGCTATCCTAGAAAATGAAACGGGCACCTTGCAAAAACCGCCTAAGCTTATGAGTATTGAGGAATATAGTGGATGGGCAGAACGTTTTGAAAATTGGGTTCAAGCATATTACTTAGATGCATGGGAATATACTGAATTTCGATATATTAGACCGGTTAAGGACGATGGAAAGAAGGTTGATATTAAAGATCTGAGTGTTGATAAGAAAAAGAAATACAAAAATGAAAAGATAATGGTTAGTCTCTTGCAGCAAGCTATTAAGGAAGAAATCTTGATTTTACTACAACACAACGGAAGTGCACATTCAATATGGAAAGAACTAAAATCGAAGTTTGTTGGAAGTAAAGAGATGATCAAGAACAAAACGTCACTTATGAAGAAAGAATTTGATCTTTTTCGTGGATTAAAAACTGAAACCACCAAGCAGATTATAGAAAGATATTGCAATTTGGTGATGAACATGAAGAGATTGAATATCATAAAAGAAAAAGATGAATTGATTGAAAAGTTGGCCGATGCGTTGCCACAAGATGTCTGGGGCACGTATCTTATGATGTTGAAGAATAAACCCGAATTTGACAATCTAACGCTGAGAGAGTTTAGTGAACAACTCGAAGCTCAAGAGATGGAACAACGAAAGATAGCGAGAATGAAGAACAATGATGGTGAACAAGACATTGGTCTGTATTACAAAGGAGGTACTAGTGATAAGACACATATTGCACTAAAGATTGAAACTGCTTTCAATGCAAAAAGTTCTTCTGGAGGTTCAACTCAAGGATCAAGTAGCAGAACGGAATTCTCTTCATATCCATCATTTGATCCAAATTTTTCAGCAACCAAGAGTGGCAAAGTACTACAATGCAACATTGCGTTAAATCTTGAAAATGATCAAAATTACTCTGAAGAAGTAGCCAAAAGTCATATGTCTTTGTTGGTGACTGTGTTAGAGTCTTATGGGAGTTTAGTTGCAGGAAGGATCGAAAATCTGATGTTGACAAAAGAGGATTACGATCAGGTTGATGCTGAGGAGATGGAACTTATGGATATAAAGTGGTGTTTGGCTAGTGTGTTGAGAAGAACTGAAAAGTTTAAACAGATTACGGGAAGAGATGATTTTCGTGATGCAAATGTTTCTACTTTAGGATTTGATAAATCTAAAGTTACTTGTTTTCGTTGCAGGGAAAAAGGGCATTTCAAGCGAGAATGCACAAACCGCAAAGCAAGTGGAGCTCAAAATCCTTTTGGAAACAAAGATTATTATCGGAAAGCGATTTATCATCAAGTTGCTCAACAGCCGTATCAACAACAAACACAAACTGCTCATGCTAGGAAGGATATTGAAGAATCAAAGAAAGCATATCTAGTTAATCAAGATGATGAAAGATCGTCAAAAGGTTTTAGTTGGGACAAATATATTTCAGTAGAGAGTAAAGCATGTTTGACAGATCAAGATGATGAAAGGCTTCCAAAAGATTTCATTTGGGATGATTATGATCCTAACAGAACTGCAGATCATAAAGCTTTTGTTGCTCAAGTCGTTGAAGATGGTGAAGATGATTATTGGGCAGATAGAATGAAAGAGCTTTTAAAATTTCAAGCCAAGAGAGATAAAGAAAGAATGAAAGATAAAAATGATGATGAAGAAGTTCGAGTGATAAAGGTCAAAGAGATTCCAGCTTTCAAGATTGAAGTGGAAGCTGATGCACAAAAGGTGTCTGAGCATTGTGAAAACTGTGAGACTATGAAGAAGCACAACAATGAGTTGATTCACAACATGAACAGGTTGAAAGAATCGTATGATGTCTTAAACAAATCCATGAATCAATATAACGAGTCGAGCAGTGAACAAGCAACAGCTATGAAGACACTCAATGGAGCATACATGATAAAGCAGGAAATGGTCAATTATTACATTGATATGTGTGCTGAGCTTGAAAAGAAATTGGAAACTCAGAGGATAGAAACTGAAAGAGTAAACAAATTATTGAAAAGTTACTCATGTTCGTCTTATGTGATTGGCAGGATTTACCCTACGGTGGAAGGCATGAAAGCGTTTGAAGAAGAAACATCTAAAGTGAAGAAATCCGAAACAAAAGAGAATACTGAAGTGAAGAATTCTTGTAAGAAACCAAGTGTTAGTTATAACAAGTGTCCACCCCCGCTTGAAAATGGATATTCTCCACGAAATCCAAATTCAGAAAGAGTCAAAAAGGCAACCAACTTATAGTGGGAATCTGAGCCTTCAGATAACTTGCCAGACAACATTGATGTCACTTTCACATCATCTGACACTGATCATGAGTCTGAGATAATTAAGAAAGTGGTCGATCAGGTGTTGGATAAAGATGAAACGGAGCAGTCAAAATCAGAGTCAAAGTCTGAGTCCGACACTTCAAGTCCAAAAGTTGAAAAGGGCAAACGGGTTTATAATAAAGAATTTTTGTTATCTCAAAATAATTTGAATGACGAAACATTCAAAGTAGCATATACTTTGAATGATTCTGACAAATTATATTCTGATGAAGAATTTCCAATAAGAGATGTTAAAACTGAAATGATTAACAAGGTTTTCAAACTAACATAAATTAATATTTCTGAAATAAAAGATGTAAATCTTTCCGAAAAACCTAAAAAGTACACCTCAAGAGATCAACAAAGGTTAAACAAGAAAAAAGGTTACAGTTCTGGTTCTGGTTATCGAAAGAAACCAAACCATAACGTTAATTTCAAAAAGAAAGGTTTAGGTTTTATTTCACCAGAAAATCATAAAAATGAAAAAGTTTATAAACCAAAAACTGTTTTTGTTTCAGGAACATCATCTGAAGAAGAAAAAGAAAATTTGTTCAGGAAGCAAACGAACAAAGAATTCCTTGCTAAGAAGCAAGAGGGAATGAAGAAGGATGTTGCTCAGAAGAAGAAAGAGACAAGAACCTGTTTTCAACGCAAAACAGTTGGTCATATTGCCAGGAATTGTCCAAAGGCAATCCAATCAAAACAGGGAGTTTCTGATAAACTGAAAGAAAAGATAGTTGAGATTGAACCACCAACCAAACAATTTAAAGTTTTCAAAAATTCAAAGTTTGAGGTTGGTGAATGTTCAAA
The DNA here is from genome assembly GCA_030545235.1 of Helianthus tuberosus. NCBI lineage: Eukaryota > Viridiplantae > Streptophyta > Magnoliopsida > Asterales > Asteraceae > Helianthus > Helianthus tuberosus. The sequence continues at coordinate 43,168,748 of CM060429.1, read as the reverse complement.
GAGTTTTTACAGAAGAAAAATGAAACTTAACAACCAAAAGTGGGTTGTTAAGAATTCAGATGCTAGTTCTGGCGATGAATCTGACTCGTCAAAGTCAGAGGAGCCACAAGTTGAGATAAAAGGTGAAAATTCAGTTCCGCCATTGGATGATGCAAATTTTCCACCATTGCGGGCTGAAAATTTAAAATCAAAAATTGGAAAAGTTGAGATTTCAAATCAATTTTTTTCTGAAAAGAAAGAATTTGATGTTGAAAAAGCCTTTAACCCCACAGTTCAAAATATTTTTGGTAAAATGGTTGACGGGAAGGTTAAAGGGGTAAAGGAATTTTATGAGAAGAAAACGAAGAAACCAGATGAAGATGGTTCACCCCAGGTTAGTAACTGGGATAGAACCTATCATGACTGAAAATCTGGACTTGCCGGAGCTCCCAAGTTGGTAACCGTGGAGTAGGAATCGGCATCATTCTTGAAAATGTTTGTTTGAAAAACTTGCAAATGGTTGATCAAGGTCATTAAGTTGAACTTGATTTAACTTTCATTCAAGTGGTGAAAGAAAAGTGAACCTACAAGTGGTTAAAAATGATCAAAATGATGAATTTAATCCCCTAACCTACAAGTGGATTGTGAATTTCAACAAAACTAATTTTCCGAAAAAACCATTTTGATTAAAAAAAACTTAAGTGTTTTGAAATCATAATGGGAAAATAGTTTGTTGTCAGGGGGAGTTCTGATTGTTTATGCCAAGTGGATGGCGAATTGAAGCAATTCACAACAGTTGTCATTTTATTTGTAAAGTTTGTTTTCAAATTTTCCTTGAAAATCAAAAATTGAAACATATTTTTGATTTTAGGGGGAGTAAAAATTTTAGAAATTTCAAAAATTTGAAAAATCCAAAAACATGATAAAATCTAAAAAGCCAAAAACATTGAAAAAATGAAAAAGAGTTTTGTTGTGAAAAAGAGGAAATGATAGTACATCAGTGGACAATCACAGCATGCTAAAGAATTGAAAAGTAAAATGTGATAAACGGTCTCACTGATGATATGTCAGTAGGTTTTTACTCATTTAGTAGATTGTTTTCGAGATATAAACCTAAATATCATTACTTACTTATCTCGTGGGGAACATCTCTCGGATATATGGGTAACCCCCGAAATCTTGTTTGAAAGATTTTCTATTTCTGACATACTAGGTCTTTGTGCATCATGATATCTGGGGTATTATACCTGGACTTCTGATTTTGCGGAAGCAATAGCCTAGTCCTCGTATAATGCTCTGCACTGCTTTAATCTTAAAGCCTACCCTCAGCATAAAAAATGATGAAACATTGAAAAATGCTAATCATGTGCTGTTGAAGAAAAGATCCCCAAACGGGACACACCTAAAGACGAGCCATCATCTCTTTGTCTGAACGGAAGTTCTAACCTAAGCTCTCATGGTCTCGCATTACCCGTTTACAGATATCATTAGTGTACACTCACCTGTAAGACTGAATATAGAAGTCTGGATACGGGAGTATATTCTGAGGTGGGACACGCGAATAAGTTTAAGTTCTTAAAACACTAATTTCGTATCTCGAAACAGTTGAACTTTGTGTGAAAATTTAAGTGGATCAGTATAATGACAATCTAAGTGAATCGATTAGAACTTAAAATGTTTAAAGCTTAACGGTGTTGGTGATTTGTCTCAAAAACTGATATGATCCTCTTACACAAACTCACAAAAATAGTGTTTGTAAATATTTCTTTACTGCTTTCAATTAAAAAAATGTGTTTTTTTAGCATAAATATTGGAAAAATATAAAAAGATTTTCGACAACTGATGTTGAAAAGCTGATTTTCAAAATTCCGAGTGCTAAACATGATGAACAGGTTTGGGAGAGTTTGTTGTGAAATGAAAAATTGTTATAAATAAATCTACTCAAAAGTAATTTGATTGATGATTAAACGATACCTGCAAGAGGAATATAAATTTGTCAAATTGTTAAATTTGTGAAATTTATTGTGAGGTAGAGTTTTTGCAGGTAGAAGCAGCCATGTTTCGACTCCTGAAAGATATGCGAAAGCCAGGTACCGATTCCTGTGGATTTTTAGCATGAGGAGAGCCAGGAAACATTCCTGAACCTGTGAAAGCTGCAAAGCGTGAGCAGAGTGTGAGCCAGGTCAAAATCCTAGAACGAGAATTCAAGACTGCGATCCCATCTTATCGAAAGGGGGAGTCTGAAGATGCAAGAGCTAGTTTCTGATTCTGGATCAACATTCAAGGGGGAGTTTGAATGGTTGAAAGCCAGGTTTGAATCCTGCTATCCACGCAAGCTACTGATGCTGAAGAACTTAAGGAATCAAGAGATCTGATCAAGAAAAGATAGAGACAGGTTGAGATTCTGGAAGAGAGAGAGAGAGGATAGAGATTGTGATGCTTACATTGGAGAATTCTTTGGAGAGAGCAAGAAGACTGATAAAGACTGAAGATGTGACATACCGAAGACTCGACACTGAAGACTTCGTCAACATCCAAGGGGGAGTCTGTTGGTGCATATGTCTGTCGACTTCGTCTTGTATTGAGTCTTGTAATAGTTTAGATAGATCAGGGCACGTTATACGAGAAAATTGGGAAATCATGTAGGATAGGCCATTTCGCACGAAATGGAATATGTCCATTTAGCACGAAATGGGACTGGCCATTTCGTGTGAGTCATCTCGTGCGAAATGAGCTTGCCTATAAATACGTGCCTTGTCCATTTCATTTGTAACGTTTTCGATTCCGGTAGCGAAGCTCTGCCGAAGTGTCTCCAGCATTGTAAAACGATCTGATATCGATACAAGAGACAGTTTAAGTGAATATCTGTGCAAATCAGCTGAAATAACTCCGATACGTCTGTTTCCGCCTTTCGTATTGGACGAGATCTCTTCTGAATGACTCGTTTGATCGTGCAAACGATCCTACACTTTTAGGGTGGCTACTAGGATAGATTTGGCTCGTAGTCAACCGAATGGGGTGGGCGATAGTGTTTCAAACAACATACGACAATGGATCGAGTTTCCGACTAAGATTTTCATCTGGTACGTCATCAAACTCGTGGTTCCCTTACAAAGATCATCTTCCTACTACAGTTCTGTTCCATACATAGGTGAAGCGTACTTAAGTTTGTCACGGGTCAGCCCCTCTAAACAATAAAAAAGTATAGTTGCATATCCTCGAGAAGTAGACAGTGAAGAAATAGATAACATGGATCATATTTGTAGTTTGTAAGCAGGGGCATATTTGTAATTATGTCGGTGCACTGTTGCACCGACCATTGATTTTAAGATGTTATTTAATTACTTACAGGGTACACACACTAGGGCTATGTGTAAGGCGCAGGGAGGAGCTGACGTGGACAAGCGGGGTCACAGGGAACACCACAGTGCCACTAGGGGCATCTCTCTGATTATCCAGGGTTAGTGTGATATCCATCCCATTGGATAGCAGGTGAACATTAAAAATAACCGTTGGGGAGAGGGTGTGGGGATTGTGATGGTGGCTGGATGTTTCAAAGAAGCCAATCGGAAAGGATATGGTACCTATGGTGGTGACCGGAGACGGTGATCCGTTGTCGCAGATGGTGATGGTTGAGGCGATGAAGAGGTGTGACGTGTGTATATATATTCACAAAAGAAACCCCTTTTTATTTTAATTATTAAATATATTAAATCGTATCTAAAACAATTTCAAAAGTGGTCTAATATATAAAATAGATTGAGAAGGTGTGATGAATGAGAGGATATGATGATGTGTCTTTAAGGTGGCGGTAATATAAAAGAAATCTAGAGTGAGTGATGTAGGTTAGGGATGAGAGAAAATAATGATATGAAATTGTGGTGATGATCAAAGATGATGGACATGTAAAATACATAGCCTAATGTATAATATATTTGTAATATAATATATAGTCACAAATTACGTATGATCAACACGGCACTACTTTCAAGTCAACTACAAAATACCGGTAAGTAAATTGCCATTTATAAATAAATTAAGTGATGAGATTCACATATTTAATTAGATATACAATAATGTTGGACGAAAACTCACAAATAATACAAATATTTAATAAGTTGAAAGAATTAGGTAATCGTGTTCTATCTGGCGTAATCAACCATGCTTATTAGGCCGGAGGGTGTGGGGGGCGCCACCCTCGCCAGGTCACCATCTATGGCGCCCTGGGCGCCATACACCCACACCCACCTAATTAACTTGGGGCGCTATAGTTGTTTCGCGAACATGGTAACGAGAGGACAACACACAGATCGAGGCACATTTAATCTTTTTGACCGTTGAACGGTCAGGTTTAAAAAAAAAATTGGGGCGCAATAAGGACGAAGATTAGCAACTTTAACAACATACATACTAATCTCGTCAACAACACTCGAAGGAAAAGCGGTTCGAGCGATGTGGACGTGATGACCCAAGCCCACTCCGATTATAGGGTGTACCATGGTCATCACTTTACGCATGTAAATGCGTGGGAGCTTCTTCGCAAATCTCCCAAGTGACATCTTGTGCCACCGTTCGACCCAGCCCGCCCTCGGTCAAAACGGTCCAAATCAACATCCACAACGGAACCATCCGGGTCCGATGCTCACGATGATGAGCAGTTCGAACAACCAGAGGAGCTGCCTCGACCAAGGGGTCGGGATAAAAGTAAGGTAGCGGCACGAGGAAAGGGTACTTCAACGTCATCGGATGAGCCGTCAAAGTTGGGCGAGTTCCATAAAAGTCTCAACAAAATGATCTCGATCAGGGAAAAGGACCAAGAAATGAAGATGGAGAAACTAATTCAGAAAGACTTGGATTTTCTAGCGAAAGATTTCTCACATCTAACGGAGACGGATCAACACATTATGGAGGCTCGCAAGAATCAAATTAGGGCGAAATATATGTAGTTTTTTTTTTTCTAGGACCTTATTTTTTTTAATGACTTTGTGATGTTTTTTATTTTTTTAGGATGAAATTATGTTTTTTTTTTAATTTTCTAGTTATATAAAATGGCCATTTAATTTAAAAAAGTAAAATGTAAAAATAAAAAATAATTAGGTAATGATGACGGGGCTCTATCCCACACCCTGCAAATTAGGGGGGGGGGGTTATAAAGCCCCGTGGCTGACGTGGCGTCTAGATGGCGCTGATGTGTCCTTTGTAACCCCCAAGGGGCTCCATCCCACACCCTCTAGCCTTATGCCCATTATGCCCAATGCCTATAGGCCTACAACTACAAGGACACCCACTTCCAAAGGTCAAAATATTTGACTTTCTAGGTATTAAAATGTCTTCTGCCCACCTCGTTTATATATCAAGATTCCTCAACCTTCCTTTTTTTCAAACGGTAAAACTTTATTCACAAAACAAACATCCCTCAAAAACACACTCTTGATGATATAATATAAAGGAATAATGGATTTTAATAACTTTAAGAGTTAATTGCCGGATGGTTCTTATGGTTTGTCGTTTTTTCACCTTTAGTCCCCATCTTTTTACAATAGCATGTTTGTTCCATATGGTTTGCCCGCTTGTTACTCGGATAGTCCGTACACTGGATGGGGGTTAAGTTATTCAGTTAAATGTGTGTGGAATTACAAAAATACCCTTAATATATAAAAAATAAAGTTTAAAACAAAGGAATTTACTTAAAGTAATGGGCCCACTTATGTTCTGCAACCTGACGCCCTAAATCTCCCACCACCATGTCTTTTTTTTTTTAACGGCCAACAGATGAGTTTTTATTCAAAAAAAATCAACCAGAGAAATACATACAGCCCAGGAAAGCAAAACAGAACATGCAGACACCAAACAAAACTAAAATATATCAAAGCCACTCCATTGTTCCCAGGTCAAAGTCGCCATCTTGGAGCGATGTTTTACCCACAAAAAACTCTTGGCCTTAATCTCTTCTACAATGTTCGTAGCCATCATCATTTTTCCGGAAAATATTATGTCATTTCGCAGATTCCATATACTCCAAATGGTGACCAAACAAACCGCATGAAAAGCTTTCTTCCTCCGAACTGATCCGATAAACTGCTCATGCGCCTCCAGTAAGTGCTTTAGACTAAAAGCAACTATCGGCTGCGTTTTACACAACTGAAATACTACTAGCCACACAGTTTGCGCAAATCCGCACGAGACTAGGAGGTGATCGCTAGTTTCATTATAGTCTAGACACAACACACACTCCAAAGTTTGGACCGAGATACCTCTTACGCTTCTCTGGTTGGAAGGCGCTCTTTTTTAGCACGCCAAGCGACCATGCCTACTTTCCTCGGAATCCAACTATTCCACTTAACCATATAATCAGGTCTCACCCGGTTGAATCCAATTAAAAGCCTCTTAATGCTGCTCACGGAAAACTGACCCGCTGAGTCCAAATTCTATATGCTTCCATGGACCTGCGATCGAAACTTTCACTGGAATCGGATTCCAAGACCTGGAGTTGTTGTGAATGGCCCATATAACTTTTCTCCATAACCCGTCCTTTTCCGTCTTGAATCTCCACCACCATTTTGCAAGCATCACAAGGTTTGCATCCCTAAGTGTACCAAATCCCAAACCCCCATATTCTATTGGAGCAACCACATTATCCCATGCCATCCAAGCCATTTTTGGCCCCTCATCTGACCCACCCCAAAAAAAATGTTCTCCGTAATCTTTCAAGTTGGTTCAAGACTTGTACCAGGGCTCTATATAGTGAGAAAAATAGGTTGGTAATGATGATAATACCGACTTTAGAAGTGTAATCCTCCCACCATAAGATAACTTTTTTTGCTTCCCAGATGGAAAGCCTACTTTTGAAAAGATCAACAATAGGCTTCCAATTACGTACTAGGTTCATATTTGCACCCATGTACAATCCAAGATATTTGAACGGGAGCGATCCGGCCCTACACTTTAGGATGTCCACCAAACTAGCAACTTCCGCTTCCACCACTCCTACCCCATACAAGCTACACTTGGATAAGTTTACCTTTAGGCCGGATGACAAGTAGAAACATCTTAGAATCCTCCTTAAGTTTAACGCATTTGCAATCGACCACTCCCCAAGAAATACCGCATCATCCGCATACAAGAAATGAGTTAGTGTCATACCATTATTATTGCAACGGATGCCATCAAACAATCCCACTTGTGACGCCTTCTTCATTATCCCGGAGAGTGCCTCCGTAGCAATAATAAAGAGAAACGGAGATAAGGGGTCTCCTTGGCGGAGCCCCCTCATACAATCAAACTCCATTGTTGGTGAGCCATTTACCAACACGAAAGCTCGAGCAAACGGAGGGTCGCCATAATCCAATCACACCATTTAGTTGGAAAGCCCATTTGCGCCATTACCGACTGAAGATAACTCCAACTAAGGGAATCATAAGCCTTGTGAATATCCACTTTGAACACCATGCCAATTTTTTTAGAATACTTCATCCATGCAATAATTTCATTCAACATCAAGGGCCCATCAGTGATGTTTCTATCGGAGAGAAACGTCGTTTGTTCCTCGGAAATAAGCTTACCGATTACACTTTATCACCGATTCACCAAAACTTTAGATACGATTTTGTTGATACACCCGATAAGGCTAATGGGTCGAAAATCTTTTGGCTGCAATGGATCCTTAACTTTAGGAATCAAGGCTATAAATGACGAAGAGCAACTCCTATTTAAGTTCGGCCGACTATAAAATTCTTCAAAAAGTTTAACAAAATTATCTTGTAGGCCACTCCAACATCGCTTCAAAAATTGGAAGTTAAATCCATCTGGCCCGGGAGCTCGGTCTCCCTCACATTCCCAGTGTGACAACTAGTGTAAATTCATGAACGTTTCGTTTTACGGTGTAATTTCATGTACGTTAAATAAATTGAATTTGGTGATTTATTTTATTTGAACGATGGTGTGCTTAGTAATGTGTAATGTGAATTATGTGAAACCAAAACCCGGAATTGAAATATTAGAATACGTTATTTTGTGAATCGAAGCGTTGTATTATATTGCTTTGCGATGTGAAACGTTTTAATTAGTTATTGTGTGAAACTTGCGAAACCGTCACTTAGTAAATCCAACCCAAGCCCAAACACCTCTTTTCTTGCGCCACTAACCGGCCCAAACCCCCACCCCATACCCATGTTCGAAAATCTAAGCCCAAACCCCAAACCCACACTCTTTTGTTCCTTGTAGCCCATTAGCCCAACTTACTTGTGTTTTAATTTTATGTATTTAACTTTGGGAATAAGAAATCAAAACCAAAACCCTAATACCCCCTTGTGATCATCGACCAGAGGAACCCCCCCCCCCCACACGAAAATCAAACCCTTGTTTAGCTTCTTGATTCGCCTTTCGCTTCCTTGTAATCCCTTCTCTTGCTCCAAGGTTAGTACTCTTGATTTGGATTGTGATTCTTGGTGTGATTTTTTTAGAAACATGGCTGTGAAATTTAGTTAACATGCTAGGGTTTTGATATTGCATGAATTTGAGTATGTGATTTCTTGAACTAACCGATGATATGTATGCGTAAATGATTGTTGGCCGCGTTTTTGGTGAAAATCATGGTGTTTATAATTAGGGTTTTGTGATTATTGATATGGTTAGATGGTAATTGATGATTAGCCTGCTGTTGGTTGTTATTAGGAAGAGTCGGGGTGGTTTACACGCGTTTTGGTGTCGTTTAAACGTAAAACAACAAGCTGATTGACGAAAACAGCCAACTTCAGTTGGCTGTAAACGGACCGTTATAAATTGAAAATATGATTTTTTTTGAAGTCTAAATTATATGTTTTCAAAAAACGCTTCAAATGGCGCTGGAATCATATTTCTTCGAGGTCGTTTGCTATTTTTAATGGTCCGTTTTGTACAGCAGCAAAAGCTGCGTTTTTTTTGCAGAAAATGTGTGTTATATTTTTCGTCATAACTTGAAATCTGGATAGAGTTAGGTCATGAAATTCGTACAGTAGATGGCCACTGGTGTCGTAATTCTCCAACTAGGCAACTAGAATTTCGTCAATTGGATTTACGATGAATTTTAAATGAAGTTTTCCGTGGACTGCAGCCAGAAAGTGATGGATCTGATTGCAGCCTGGTAAATGATTTTTATAAAATAATTGGTAACGAATTGAGTCCCGAGATCTTTATACAATGCTATATGGACTGTTTAGAAGATTCTATAAAATTTTGGGAATTTTTGGAACAAGTTAAGTATTTTATTAAAATACCCGAAAACAACCCAGTTTTGGATGTTTAAGCTGAAACGATATAAGTAGTGATTTGCGTGCCTAAATGTCGGTTATGCTATCTGATAATGATCCAATTTGTTATATGTCAACGAAATTGTTATGTGAAGTATCGTGTGCTTGCTCTTGAGTAGTTATAGGTGGAATGTATATATGGGCGTGAACTGTCAAAGTGAGTGCATGTTATGTGGTAGATGCGTGTAGGAACTTTGTGCTCTATTTGAAACCACTAATTGATTAAGTGGTAATTATAATAGGACGTGATTGACCAACCATGACTGTTAGCTATTTTAAGAGTCCAACCAAGTAACCAAAGGAAAGTGTCACACCCCAACCGATGACGGAAACATCAGGGCATGGCACTGAGCGAAACAGATTGTCCAAGAGTTTCCATAACAACTACGATTACCAATTATTTAAGCATCACGTCCCATACCATGACATAACAAGTAGCATAGTTATTACAGACAATTCAAAGACAAGTAGTTCTGTTCCGACAACTCAGATTCAAAATAAATAAATTATTCATTTGTTTCTAGACTCTCCTACTTGATATCCACAAAAGCAAGAGCACAACATCCTAAGCATTCAAACACCTGTCACATACGTTAAAATAGAAGTCAGTACACATAGTGTAAAGGTGAGCATACAAGTTTAATAATATAATAGAGTTCGAAATAGTTTACGCATAACCAGCATGAAACATGTAAAAAGTGAAAACTAGTAGTTATCGACAGAGAAATATGCACAGACGTGACTGGGAGTTGTAGAATGCGCAACACATATCCCCACTGGGACACGTGAAGTAAGCTCTTAACAACCCCTGTCCACGACAGGTGCTGAGTCCAAACTATAGTACTATCGTTGCTAAGGTGTCAGGCAACAATCACCGTGTTAACATAACATACAAGCATTCATCGAATAACACGTAACATGCAATAACGGTCAGCGTATAAATAGTGTTTGCGTTGTGTGTCGATTTTGATTTGGAATAAGTAACGTATGTAACACCCAAAAGTGCGTAAAGCAAAAAGGGATCGAGTATACTCACAGATTATGTTTAACAAGTAAACACTCTCTTGGATTGAAGGGAGCGCTGAGAGAGATTAGCCTGAACAGTTAACGATAGCATAAACGATAAGCGGCGTGTAAAACGGTGCAAAGTACCAAGTGTTGGATGGCAATCCGGTTGGATGGCCAGTCAATCGGATGTCAATCCATTCGGATGGTCATCCGATCGGATGGCCATTCGATTGGATTGACATCTTGTTTGGTAAGGATGTGTTTGTGTATGATGGCTTTGAAGTTTTTGTTGTAGCATTTTGAAAGCAGAGAAGTATCTCTACCCTTCAGGTCGAACGATCGAACGGTCATTCGATCGGACAACGATCCTATTGGCAGGCACTTAGTGAGAACAAGTTCACAGCAAGTTTGTCACTCGATCGGATAGCAATCCGATCGGGTGGCAATCCGTGGGTTACAGACTATGCATTGAACATGTTGAAAATTGTTTAAGTGTTGAGGTCCAAACATCACATGGTCGGATGGTCGTTCGATCGGATGTCAATCCGATCGGACGGCAATCCGTTCGACGTTCAGATCTTGCAAGTTGAAGAAAAATTTAAGTGTTGAACCTTCAAGCGCAATCCGATCGGATGGCAATCCGATCGGACGGCAATCCGTCCCGCGACCTGATCGTGTTGCTAACTTGAAAGTTGGTTAAGTTTTGTGGTCTGTTCGAGATGATACAACAACGTGCTAAACAACAGAAACCCAATCAAGACCCAAGTGATCCGATCGAACAGGAATCACCCTAGTCCGATCGGTTAACTATTCGAGACGGTGCTTCACATTCAAGCCGAAGTCAGTTGTCTCTTGGATAGAATTCGGATCTTGAACCGACACATCACTAAGAAGGAGTAGAAGATCAGAACGAGCTCTGATTCTATCGGTTTTGAGTGCATTGAGTGTAAAAGAGTGAAAGAAAGTTGGAAAACCATCTTTCAATCCTTTTAACCATGAATATGTGCAGATCTATGCGAAAACATTGTTTAATCTTGTGGAAATCCTTCAGATCTGAGTTGTTCTTGGTGGAATGAGGCCAAGACTTGAAGTTCATCAGAACTCCATGATGACATCACCGTAGAACATCTCAAATCCACTGATTTCACAGTTAAAAGTTGAGATTCAAAAGAGAAAATGATGAAGAAGTGCGTGTAGATCATAGAAGTACAAGATTTAGGTTGAAAACATACAAGAATCGCGAGAAATCGAGAGAAAGAGAGCTTGAGTGCGGCTGGTCGAGTGGGAGTGCTGTCACATCACAAATGATGTGACAGGTGGGTATTTATAGGGTTTCCAAAAGAGGAAAGTGCATAGGGTTGGATTGGCCACCGATCGGATGGCAACTCGATCGGATGGCAATCCGATCGGATGGCAATCTGATCGGATGGCCACTCGATCGGTTTTCCACTCGATCCTAGTGTCCGGTGTGTTGAGTTTCGTCGTTTCGATTCGCGTGTTGAGCGTTGCGATGCGTTTCGAGCGAGCGATGCGATAGATTAATAATAAACACACAAATACTATATCTAATATACAATCATCATAATTAACTGGAGTTTAGCGTTTGCGATTCGATTGCGATAGAGTTGCGATTGCGTTTCGATTAATCACCACAAACAAAAGTAAACACGCACAAGTAACACATAAGTAGCACACACACACGTAAAACAATATCCAGAACGCATAATTCGGGTTGCGAATACGATTGCAATGCGATAAGCAATAAAGCGATAAAACATGTGGTAAATATCGATTAAACCTCGATTATTCACAGATACTCCACATAATACAACTAAAGCAGATAAAATAAAGATTCGATTACAAGTCAAAGAAGTCAAAACAGTAGTTGAGCAAGGAGTGACAGATCGCAATTAGCAATATTTTCTTCCTTTGACTTCAGTCTTGACTTTGACTTTGACTTTCGAAACACGGGGTGTTACAGCCTCCCCTACTTAAGGGAATTTTGTCCCGAAATTAGGCTTTAGCCATAACAAACAACTGCGGGTATTTCGCCTTCATGTCGCTTTCGAGTTCCCAGGTGAACTCTGCGCCTCGTTTGCCTTCCCATCGGCCCTTCACAATGGGAATGCGTGAGCGCCTGAGCTGCTTGGTTTCTCGGTCCATGATCTCGACAGGCTTCTCCACGAAGTGTAATGTTTCGTCCACTTGTAGATCCTCCAGTGGAACTTATAAATCATGCTCAGCCAGACACTTTCTGAGGTTCGAAACATGGAAAGTCGGGTGGACGATGCTAAGTTCCTCCGGTAGTTCGAGTTTGTAGGCCACCTTGCCGATCCTTTCCAGAATCTTAAAGGGTCCAACATATCGAGGCGCGAGTTTCCCTTTCTTGCCGAATCTGACCACACCCTTCCAAGGTGATACCTTTAGGAGTACGCAGTCGCCAACGTCAAATTCAAGGGGCTTGCGTCGTCTATCGGCGTAACTTTTCTGACGAATCTGAGCCTTCAGTAGATTGTCTCGAATTTGGAGGATTTTGTCAGTCGTTTCTTGCAACAGCTCAGGACCGGTTATTTGCGAATCTTCGATCTCGTGCCATACAATAGGCGATCGACATTTTCTTCCGTATAATGCCTTAAATGGTGCCATTTGAATGCTGGAATGATAACTGTTATTGTACGAGAATTCGACTAAAGGTATGTATGCATCCCAATTATCACCGAAATCTATGCACACGAACGGAGCATGTCTTCAAGGGTACGAATCGTTCTTTCAGTCTGACTGTCGGTTTGGGGATGGAAAGCGGTACTTAGATTAAGCGTTGTACCGAGAGCAGATTGAAACGTTTCCCAAAGACGTGAGGTAAACCGGCCATCGCGGTCAGAGATGATGTCGCGAGGCATCCCATGTCAACAAATGATCTCATTGGTGTAGATTCGGGCTAATTTTTCTACCTTATAGTCTTCCCGTATCGGTAGAAAATGAGCAGATTTAGTCAAACGGTCAACGACAACCCAGATGCTATCGTGACTTAATGGCATGCGTGGAAGTTTCATTATAAAGTCCATAGCTATACTATCCCATTTCCACATGGGGATCTCGGGTTGGACGAGTAAGCCAGAGGGTCTTTGGTGCTCGGCCTTGACTTTCGAGCAAGTCAGGCACTTTGAAACATAGAGAGCGATATCTTTCTTCATGCCCGGCCACCAGTACTTGTAGCGAAGGTCCTGGTACATTTTATCGGCACCAGGATGAATAGAATATCAGGACTTGTGGGCTTCGTCCATCAGAATCTGTCGTAAATCGGTTCGCTTAGGGACCCAAATTCGGTCCAGATAATGGAATATCCCATTCGACTTATTCACTAGCTGGGATCCATCATTGAGAATCCTTTCCTTCTTCAAGGTGCGTTCGGTGAAACAAGCATGTTGGGCTTCGCGGATGAGGGTTTCGAGATGATGCTGAGCTTGGATATTACGAACACTATGCAAATAGCTTCGACGGCTTAGGGCGTCGGCAACGACATTTGCTTTGCCAGGATGGTAACGAATCTCACAGTCGTAATCGTTGAGAAGTTCTACCCATCGGCGATGACGCATATTCAGTTCTTTTTGGCTGAAGATGTGTTGTAGGCTCCTATGGTCGGTGAAGACCGTACACTTGGTTCCATAAAGGTAGTGTCACCAAATCTTCAACGCAAAAACAACTGCGCCTAGCTCGAGGTCATGGGTTGTATAGTTCTTCTCGTGGATCTTGAGCTGACGAGACGCGTAAGCGATAACCTTGTCCCGTTGCATGAGAACACAACCAAGACCAAGGTTCGAGGCATCGCAATAGACAACGAAGTCATCGTTTCCGTCGGGTAAAGCAAGGACGGGAGCATTGCAGAGCATATGCTTGAGAGTTTGAAAGGCAGACTCTTGTTCAGTTCCCAAAACAAATGGCTTGTCTTTATGCGTGAGAGAAGTAAGCGGCACTGCGATTTTAGAGAATCCTTCGATAAATCGGCAGTAATAGCCTGCTAGTCTGAGAAAAGAACGGACTTCAGACGGGTTCTTAGGTGCAACCCAACTCTTAACAGCTTCGATCTTCTCCGGGGCGACGTGTATACCTTGTCTATTGACAATATAACCGAGGAATTGAACCTCCTCCAGCCAAAATTCACACTTGGAGAACTTGGCATAAAGTCAATTCCCTTGGAGTAGCTCGAGAACCAAACGTAGATGTTGCACGTGTTCGGTTTTCGACTTGGAATAAATAAGGATATCATCGATGAACACGATGATGAAGCAGTCGAGAAATGGTTTACACACGCGATTCATCAGATCCATGAAAACCGCGGGTGCGTTGGTTAAACCAAAAGGCATAACAACGAACTCATAGTGGCCGTAACGGGTGCGAAAGGCGGTTTTGGGTATATCCTCCTCTTGAATGCGTAACTGGTGATAGCCTGAGCGTAGATCGATCTTCGAGAAACACGTAGCACCTTGCAACTGATCAAACAAATCATCGATTCGAGGCAGGGGATAGCGATTCTTGATGGTCAACTTATTCAATTCCCTGTAGTCGATGCACATCCGGAACGGTCCGTCCTTCTTTTTTACGAAAAAGGACTGGTGCGCCCCAAGGAGAGGTGATAGGGCGAATGACGCCTTTATCAAGCAATTCCTGGAGTTGACTCGAGAGTTCGCGCATTTCGGACGGGGCGAGTCGATAGGGAGCTTTAGCAACAGGGTTGGCTCCAGGAACGAGGTCGATACGAAAGTCGATATCATGACTCGGAGGTAATCCTGGAAGATCGTCGGGGAAAACATTAGGAAATTCACGAACCACGGGTACCTAGTCTACCTCCTTAATTTCCTTTTTCTCCGCTATTACAATGTGCGCCAAGAAAGCTTGGTATTCCTTGCGGAGATACTTGCTAGCCTGGACACACGACATGATTTGGAGTTTCTTCGACGCGACTTCACCGTAAACACACAATTGATCACCATTAGCGAGCCAGAAGCGAATCATCTTATCGAAACAAACAACCTCAGCATGGTTTTCGCGAAGAAAGTCCATGCCTACTATGACGTCAAAACTACCGAGTTGCATCGGGATGAGGTCCATAGGAAAGACGTGAATGTTGAGTTCGAGAGTACAATCACGGAGAATAGAATTGACAGCGACGGTTCTTCCGGTGGCAACTTCAACATCGAACGTCGAGGGGAGATGGGTGCGCTTACGATTAAGGAGCTTTTCGAATTTAAACGATACAAAGCAGTTATCTGCTCCAGTATCAAACAAACACGAAGCATAAATACCATTCACAAGGAACGTACCATTGACCACGTTGTTATCGGTTTGACCTTGGCGGACATTGATTGTTGGTGCATTCATCTGTCGTCTTCGTCTTGTATCGAGTCTAGTGCGTAGAATGTTAGATTAGCGCACGTAGTTCAAGATATAGTGGTTTAGTTTGAATGAACAGGTTTAGCTTGAAAGAGAGTAGGTCAGTTTCAAGCTAAAGCAACCAAGGAGGTTTAGCTTGAACTGAATCTTGTCACTTTCAAGCTAAACCATAGGGCCTATATATAGTTCTTCAAGCTAACTCATTTGCAACTTTTGTGCTTTTGGATACCGAAGTGCTGCCAGTTTATCCAGTGATTGTACAAGATGTAATATCAATCAGAAACGTGTTTAAAGTGAATTGTTAGCTGTTTCAAAGTCAGTTTCTTTGTTTCCGCCACTGAAACTGATTAAAACTTCTCTGAACGACTCATTCGGGTCAGAACAAAATGATCCTACAAGTGGTATCAGAGCTCAGGAGGAGGAGTTCTTACCGATTCAGCAAGAAATTCTTGTTTTCTACCCCTTCTTTTCAGAATTTACAAGTTTTTACGGTTAAAATTGGATCATTTTTTCACAGATTGTACAAAACTGCATTTTGATAAACCCTTGAAAGTTTCATAGCTAAATTCGGACTAAAACCTGTAAAAATGACCTGAAAACCTGGTTTAGCTTGAACGATCAGTTGGCTTTAGCTTGAAAATTTCAGGTTTAGCTTGAATTTTGCTGAGGTTTAGCTTGAATCACAAGCTTTAGCTTGAAAATGTCAGGTTAGCTTGAACATTCCATTAGGTTTAGCTTGAACATTTCATCAGGTTTAGCTTGAACATCCCATCAGGTTTAGCTTGAACATTCCATCAGGTTTAGCTTGAACATGTCATCAGGTTTAGCTTGAACATTTCATCAGGTTTAGCTTGAACATCCCATCAGGTTTAGCTTGAACATTCCATCAGGTTTAGCTTGAACATTCCATCAGGTTTAGCTTGAAAGTGTTGTGTTTGATAAACGTGTTTCCGAATCATGGATACTAATTTCTTTAATATGGATAGTGAAACAATTAATAGAATAAATGTATTAATGAAAGAGTTTGACTTGTTTTCAGGTTGTCCAGGAGAAAGTACAAAGAGTATCATTGAGAGGTATAGCTATCTTGTTCGATCAATGTCTGAGAAGCGTATTTAGAAAAGTCCAAATGAATGGGTTGAAAGATTGGCCAATGCCATACCTCAACAAGAATGGGGTACATATCTTTTGGATTTAAAAAGAACTGGAGAATACTCTAGATTGACAATTTGTCAATTCATTAAGAAACTTGAGGAACAGATGGAGAGAAATGCTGAAAAGAAGAAAAGTCAAAGTGGAAAATCAATATTAAAGAAGAGCAAGAGTAAAGGTGTCCAAGTGGGAGAGGAACAGACTGAAGAGATTTCAGTTATGAAGGATGAAAAGAAATCTGCTGATAAACAGATTCTTGTTTTGCATTAAAATTGTGAGAGGTTGAAATCTGAAAATGACAAACTGTTAAGTAGTTTAAACAGTTTGACATTGGAAAACAATAGTTTGAAAGAAAAGGAAAAAGAATTTAAAAGCAAAAAGAAATCTTCAGAGGATGAGGATTTCTGGATACAGCTTGAAAACAAGAAGTTGAAAGAAAAGGCAAAAATTTTTGAAGATAAAATTGAGAGTTTTGAAAATGAAAAATTAAAACTTGAAAAAGAATTTCAAAGTCAAATAAAGATTCTTGAAGATGGGAGAAATGTTTTTAGTCAAAACAACATTGAAAAGCAAAAAATTATAAATTCTCATCTTCAGACGATTATTCGACTCGAAAAACAAGCTGAATGTGCTCGAAAGATAATCAAGGTTCATCTTGAATGAATATCTCAGCTTGAAATTGAAGCTGAGAATTCAAGGAACAAAATAGATGAGCTTGAAAAGAAATTGAAAGGTTTTGAGACTTCTTCTGAGTTTCCCTGTCCAAAACCGATCAATTCTATTCCAATAAGTGACAATGTCACAAACTTTGACAATGTCAAAGTTGAAGATTGTGATGAGAAAACTGATGATGATGAGAAAAAGAAAACATTTTTGAAATTAAAAGAAATGTTTCAAGAAACCGTTCTACATTCTACTGAAAAAGGTGAATGCTCAACGCAAAAACCCGTAAAGAAGAATGTGGAACAAAAACAAAAGGATAAAAAATCGAAAAATGTTCAAAAAGAAAATAAAAGCTCATCAGTTCAATCATCCAATCAAGATCAAAAATCACAAAAATTGAAAAATGAAAACTCAAAAACTGTTGGCAATAAGTGGTGCAGGTTGAACCACAGTGCTCAAAAGCCAAATCCAGCAAACATGAGGAAGGAATATCATCAAGCCAAACAATGCTATGATTTGAGCATTTGGGCTGACAATGGTGATTGGTACGATAACAGAGTGTGTTACCGATGTGGTTATCAAGGACATATTGCTGTTAACTGCCAAGGTTGGAGTTATGAGACGAGGAGATGCTTTAACTGTCAAATTAGAGGTCACATTGCCAAAGATTGCCCAAGGAGATCAAATGAAAGATTGAGGGCTAAGTCTAAAAAATTGGCAAAGATTCCAGTCAATGTCAAACCCAAAGAACAGAAGGTTCAAGAACCTAAAGTTCAAGAAACGAAAGTGAAGCTTTCTCAGGGGCAGAAAGACAGACTGAGGAAGAAAAGGAAGAAGGCGAGAGAGTATCTCGAGAAGATTTTGTCCTCGGGCTCATCTGTTAAAAATAAGAGTTCTGATGAATCGACTCCCTCGATGGCAAAGTCAAGCAAGACGAATTCATCGGATACAAATCTGAGGACGAAAGAAGAAAATGGTCGGCGATGAATCTGACATGTTAAAGTCAGACAAGCCACCCTTAGGCGATGAATCTGACATGTCGAAGTCAGACAAGCCATGTGCAGGCAATGATTCTGGTATGGTAAAACCAGAAGAGCCAGTTGTTGAGGTAAAAATTGAGAATTCTGGTCTAACAATGGATGATGCAAATTTTCCACCATTGTTGAACAAGAATTCAAAATCACCCAAGGACTGTCAGGCTTGGGTGAATCTGTTTAAATGAAAAACCTGACTTGCCGGAGATCCCAAGTTTGTAATCATGGATCAGGAATCAGCATCATTCTTGTTATGATAGATTTTGTGAAAAATTTTAAATGTATTTAGTTTTTACAGGTGATGAATTGTCGGAGCTTCCAGGTTGGTAAGTACGAAGCAGGAATCGGCATCATGATTGGTAAAATGGTTTGTGTAGATGATTTATTCCTACATGTAGTTATATGTTTTGGTTAAACTTACAAGTGGTAAGAGGTTGGATATTACAAAGAGATTTGTCAAGGTCATTAGTTTGAACTTGATGTAATCCTTATACAAGAGATTGAATGAACAAGATGATGAACCAATCCCTAGAAGTGGTTTTTATAAAACTACAAGTGGTAAAAACAAACTTATTTTCCGGAAAAATCATTTTGGTTAAAACAAACTTAAGTGTTTTGAAATCTTAATGAGAAAATGGTTTGTTGAAAGGGGGAGTTCTGATTGTTTATGCCTAGTGGATGGCGATTTGATATCAGTTGTCAATTTTATTGTACAGTTTATTTTCAGATTTCTTAAAATATGTTTGCATTTTAGGGGGAGTAAGAAAATTTCAGAAAATACAAAAACATTAGAAAATTTGAAAAAGGCAAAAACATGATAAAATTCAAAAATGAGTTGTTGTGTTAAAGAAGAGGAAATGATAGTACATCAGTAGACAGTTACAGTATGCTAAAGAAATGTAATGATTAAAAAGCGTTAAACGGTCTCACTGATGATATGCCGATAGGTTTTTACACATTTAGTAAACTTTTTCGGGATACAAACTTAAATTCAAACTTGCTTATTTGTGGGGAACACTACTTGGATATATAGGTAACCCCTGAAATCTCGTTTGAAAGGCCCCTCTTTCTGATATACTAGGTCTTTATGCTCAGTGATATCTGGGGTATTATCCCGGGACTTCTGCTGAAAGAAATTTCTGACCTAGTCCCCGGAGAATACTTTCCGCATGCTTGAAATATAGCATAGCCCTCAGCAAATTGATGAAACAATAAAATTGATAGTCATTGCTGTTGTAATTCAAAAGATCCTCTAAAGGGGACACACCCAAAAGTCGAGTCATCATCTCTCTGCTGAACGGTAGTTCTGACCTGAGCTCTCATGATTCTTCATAATTTATTAACCCCTTACAGATATCATCTGTGGTATACTCACCTGTAAGACTGAATATTGGGATCTGGATACGGGAGTATATTCAAGAGGTGGGACACATAAATGAGTTTAAGTCCTTAAAACACCTAACTCATATCCTGAATCAGTTGAAATTCGTGTGAAAATTTAAGTGAATCAGTATATTGGCAATCTAAGTGAATTGTTTAATTCTTAATGTGTAACTAAGCTCAACGGTACTCGTGACTTGTCAAAAACTGATATGATCCTCTTGCACAAACTCACAAAAATATTGTCTGTAAATATTTCTTTACTGCATTTCATTTCGTTTATATCTCAAAATAAAAAAAGATTTTAGTGTGTTTTAGCATAAATTTTGAAAAATCCAAAAAGATTTTCGACAACTGGTATTGGAGAGCTGATTTTCAAAATTCCGAGTGCTAGACATGATGAACAAATGGTTTGGGAGAATGTGTTTTGAAAAGAAAAATGATTAATTTTTGCAAATGGTTCATCAGAATTTATCATTGATAAATCATTCTGGTTTAATTTGAGAGAGATTCTGGGTTTATAAATCTGTTAAATGTTAAATTTGTGAAATTTATTTCTGGGTTAAGAATGTGCAGGTGTAGCCAGGTTTCGATCTTGAACCTGAAGATAGAGTGCCAGGTTCCGATACCTGAAGACTTTGTGATTTCAATATGCCAGACTGCGATCCCAGCATATCGAAAGGGGAAGTCTGAAGACATCCGAGTAGAGATTGTTCGTGGAGAGTCTGTTGATGATGAAAAGAGAAGAGAGAAGATTTGAGGATTCTTACAACGTCAGACACTTCAAAGAGTTCGAGAGGACTGATAAAGACTGAAGATGCGAAGACTCGACACTTAAGACTCGTCAACATCTGAGGGGGAGTCTGTTGGTGCATTCATCTGTCGTCTTCGTCTTGTATCTAGTCTAGTGCGTAGAATGTTAGATTAGCGCACGAAGTTCAAGATATAGTGGTTTAGTTTGAATGAACAGGTTTAGCTTGAAAGAGAGTAGGTCAGTTTCAAGCTAAAGCAACCAAGGAGGTTTAGCTTGAACTGAATCTTGTCACTTTCAAGCTAAACCATAGGGCCTATATATAGTTCTTCAAGCTAACTCATTTGCAACTTTTGTGCTTTTGGATACCGAAGTGCTGTCAGTTTATCCAGTGATTGTACAAGCTGTAATATCAATCAGAAACGTGTTTAAAGTGAATTGCTAGCTGTTTCGAAGTCAGCTTCTTTTTTTCCGCCACTGAAACTGATTAAAACTTCTCTGAACGACTCATTCGGGTCAGTACATGATCCTACATTGATGTTGAAAGTGCGCCCGCGGGCTGCTGGCTGTTGTTGCTGCTACTGCTGTTGCTGGGGCTGCTGCTGTTGTGGCTCTTGCTTCACCACTCGATTCGGGCACATGTTTGCGAAGTGGTTGGGATCACCACTCGCAAAGCAAGCTCTAGCATGGATCGCGGGTGCAGGAGCCGCTTGCTGGCAGGAAGTAGAGCTTGTTGAGCAGGAGCTGGAGTTGGAGCTTGGCGTGGACCAGTAAGGCAGTTGGCGGTGAAGTGGCCATACATATTGCAGTGCACGCAGTATCTGCAGGCGATTCCCACTGGGTGGTGATAGGTACAAGTAGGGCAAGTCGGGTGAGGACCAATGTAAGCACGCTTGGCCGGCGGTGCTTGGGTAACCGGTGCCGCTACTTGGCGGTGTTGAGGTTGCGGTTGGGCAGGTACTGATTGGAGCGGGGCAGCAGTAGTGACAGCGCAATTTTTGCTGCTGTTGTTGTTGTTCTTCCTCTTGCGACGAGAGGACTTTGAAGACTGCGGAGCGGCGGTGGTTTCAGCGGTTGCAGCGGTGGTGGCTTGATGCATATTCGTGGAGGCTTTATCCCAGTAACCAGACTTGACTCGCTTGTCGTTGATCTCAGCAGCGAGTAAAAAGGTCTCCTCAATTGTCATCGTCTTTGTAGCCTGAACGAAATCAGCCACGCAATCCGGAAGAGCACGGATATACTTCTTGATGGTGATTTCGGGCGTAGTAACTTGGCTCGGACAGATGATGCTTCGCTGCTTAAAGCGAGCAGTCAAACCAGCGTTGTCTCCATCTTTCTGCTTGATATGCCAGAATTCGTCCTCCAACTTTTGGCGCTCGTGGGGAGGGCAGAACTCTTGCATCATAACGTCCTTCAACTCATCCCACGTCAGCCCGTAAGCTGCATCATTTCCGTGTTTGTTTCTCTCGGTCGTCCACCAATCTAAAGCTCGGGATTGGAAGACACCAGTTGCGTTAAGAGTACGGAGATTATCAGGACAGTTGCTCTGACGCATGGTGACTTCAATCGAATCGAACCATTGAAACATGGCCGTGGACCATCTTCGCCGGTAAATTCTTTCGGACCGCAAGCTTTGAACTGCTTGAAGCTAAAAGTAGCTTTTGGCGAATCTGTTAGGGACTCTTCAGACGACTTGCTAGCATTTTCATTCAGCTCGCTAACAATCTACGGAATGACTTTCGCAATCTGCTTAGCGACCAGAAAGGCGATGCGTTTGTCATCATGGTTGCGGCGAGCTGAACGGGAATGGAATGATCCGAAAGACGACATTGTCTGCAATAGACAGCGCCATAGGATTCAAAACGCTATATAATCGAATCTCACCTCACACGTACTACTTCTAAAGCGCAGGAACACATCAACCATATAAGCACAAAATCACATAAGCATATAATCACAGAACACATACGCACGTAGGGGCACGTAAGCACGTAAAGCACAGAAGTACATGAAGCAGTCAGAACACAGAAACCTATCATTCAAAGTCCGCGCGCGTTCAAGAATAGCGATTGCTATTAGCGAGTACACAGCGAGTAATATAGCATAAGCGAGTAACATAGCATGCGATCATCCACAAGTAGGAATGATTTGTTAGCGATTTGCGATAGATGTGCAGTGTGATTCGTGTGTGTCGATCAAAGCGAGTAGCGGAAAGCGTATAATTTACCAAAAATCGAAACACATAAACAGATAAAACCACATAAATCATATAAAATCCACATAAAAGCGACGAGTTATCAGGGTCAGTGGCGGCGAAATCCAGAATCGAAACACATAAAATCAAGAGATAGGTTGTCTAAGGCTCGATAGACGTCGACTACCCAAAGTGATTTGACTATTCACAAGGACTTTTGGTACACACTTTGGCTTTCGGGACTATGCTCTCGCCTCGATTTGGGCGAACGGCACGCATCCTTCCAGTTACAACGTGACTTCCAATCGTTGGAGTCCGTCGAGACTTTGGTGAGAGTGTTGTAAAACCAAAATAAGAACGGAACAAGTCGTCAAGGTTCGGGTTTCACCCCTGACTTAACAGCTTAGTTCCTGTTTTGATAAAATAGAGAAGAAAATCTGCGTTAAAGTACGGATTTCACTCCTGATTCAACGCAAATTCTCCTGTTTATACATAAAAATGCGGGTCGAACAAGCGATTTAGTCGAGAGTTTGCGGTTTTCACACCTAATCTCGACCTAACCACTCGTTCCTTTTCGAAAATCAGAGTGCAGTGTAGTGTAGTGTAAGCGAGAATAGCGAGATATAGCAAGTAAGCCCGTACAAAACCCTTACAAGGCATGCACAAGTCGGTCTGTTGGTACTTAGAGTATAGACTAGGTCGTTTCTAAGACATCGACCAGGACTAGGTCGAGTCTCGCCTAATTCCCTATAGTTATGGCTCTGATACCAATCTGTCACACCCCAACCGATGACGGAAACATCGGGGCATGGCCCTGAGCGAAACAGATTGTCCAAGAGTTTCCATAACAACTACGATTACCAATTATTTAAGCATCACGTCCCATACCATGACATAACAAGTAGCATAGTTATTACAGACAATTCAAAGACAAGTAGTTCTGTTCCGACAACTCAGATTCAAAATAAATAAATTGTTCATTTGTTTCTCGACTCTCCTACATGATTTCCACAAAAGCAAGAGCACAGCATCCTAAGCATTCAAACACCTGTCACATACGTTAAAATAGAGGTCAATACACATAGTGTAAAGGTGAGCATACAAGTTTAATAATCTAATAGAGTTCGAAATAGTTTACGCATAACCAGCATGAAACATGTGAAAGCTGAAAGCTAGTAGGTTATCGGCAGAGAAATATGCACAGACGTGACTGCGAGTTGTAGAATGCGCAACACATATCCTCACTGGGACACGTGAAGTAAAGCCCTTAACAACCCCTGTCCGCGACAGGTGTTGAGTCCAAACTATAGTACTATCGTTGCTAAGGTGTCAGACAACAATCACTGTGTTAACATAATATACAAGCATTCATCAAATAACACGTAACATGCAATAACGATCAGCGTATAAATAGTGTTTGCGTTGTGTGTCGATTGTGATTTAGAATAAGTAACGTATGTAACACCCAAAAGTGCGTAAAGCAAAAAGGGATCGAGTATACTCACATATTATGTTTAACAAGTAAACACTCTCTTGGATTGAAGGAAGCGCTGAGAGAGATTAGCCTGAACAGTTAACGATAGCATAAAGGACAAGCGGTGTGTAAAACGGTGCAAAGTACCAAGTGTCGGATGGTAATCCGATCGGATGGCCAGTCGATCGGATGTCAATCCGTTCGGATGGCCATCCGATCGAATGGCCATTCGATTGGATTGACATCTTGTTTGGTAAGGATGTGTTTGTGTATGATGGCTTTGAAGTTTTCGTTGTAGCATTTTGAAAACAGAGAAGTATCTCTACCCTTCAGGTCGATCGATTGAACGGTCGTTCGATCGGACAACGATCTGATTGGCAGGCACTTAGTGAGAACAACTTTGACTTCGACTTTCGAAACACAGGGTGTTACAGTAAGTTCACACTTTCGTCAAAGCATGGGATTCCCGATGGTTTGGGAATGGGTTAAATAACAACTATCCCCCTTAGGTGGGATGTAATCTGCGTATTCTCCTTGGGTAGAATACGTACCTCCGTCCTCCTTGGGTAGGACAACAACCTTAAAACAGACAACCAACTGTGAACTCCCCAACATTTTTGTTGATACGTTACTACATGCTTTACAGGTCGTTAGGTTATTTGCTGGAGCTTGCATTGGAGAAGGAGTCGTTGTGGGACATGAACCGCTGTGTGTTCATGACAAACTTTATGAAACTTTAAACTTATGTTTCAGTTTTGAACTTAATGCTTCTGCTGCTAACTTAGACTTTGCTAAATTGTTTGGCACCAACTATATTGTTTGTGTTGGGTTTTATTTACTTACTTATATTGTTCAATATGATTAGTGGCATGATCCTGGTCAGTCACGCTCCCTGCGGTGATACTCCGCTTGTGGATTTTGGGGGTTTTACAGATTGGTATCAGAGCCATTGGTTATGATGAACTCGGTTTTTAAAAAGGGAAAAATCTTTTTGACAAAAACCAGACTATAACCTTTTCAGTGCTCAACGACCCACAACGACACTTCACTCCACGTGCAAGGCTCAACACTTTAGATGGTATGGTCTATGTTTATGTGACCTACTTGTTAGTTACATTTGCATGGCGCGTTGTTTATGGTATGCTTAGTTAACGTAGTAGCATGTCACCCTTTTTAGCTCTAGTGTGCTCGCTTTGACACTCAACTGTCTACTTGAAACTTGACAAGTAGTGATCAAATTCTTTTCCTGTTTTCTCCTCACCCCACTACGACAACTGTTTTACGCGTTCTATTTATCCATACGACTGTCTCGACATGACATCGCCATTACAGCTAGAATTCAGATCTGACCCTCCATACATTCGGTTTGCACGTTGACATTCACGTAGACCAGAACTGGCCCAAACGAACTCGGATTTAGGAGAATAGTATACCCACGCGTCCATGTCAACAAACCCCATCATCTCCACTAGTCGTCGTCACCAGAAACGAAGCAGTCACAGTTACACGCGTTTGTCGTTGTACAACTCGAAACCCTATCATCCAAACTCTGTTTTGGACCAATGATATACTCACGTGACCATAATGCAACGAACTTTCCTTTCGTGTCGTTGCTGCCATCTACCATTACTGGAACTGTTTTTAGAGAACGGAATAGTCGGCGAAATTCTTCGGTTATTTGTTGGATTTTGTTTTCGCTTAATTCTTCGTATGAACATCACCAACCTCCTGTTTCTTCGATCCGCAACCGATATAACGAAACGCTAACAACCATACCACGATTTTCGCTGATCACAAGATTACCCCCCCCCCCCCCATTACCCTGTTGAGTGGTTAATTATTATTCTACTTTGATTTACACAGTGGCACTACGTCCTCGCTTCTCCATGCAGAGACACTAATACGAACTCACTCTAGTTTAGAGAATTTGGAAGGCTCGACTTTCAATCATTCGTGATCACTTCTTGAAACCCTGAGGATGGTGATGTACTGTTGATACGATCATACCCTCTGGAATATGTGTTCGCGTCCTTTCTTTGAGACCTCTTGACTACACAGACATATTTCAGATTCATTCACACGACTTAAGGAAACTCCTCCAAATTTGGTTGCTTACCGACTCGATAAATCGCAAACTCACCCAAGTTCATGGATCAAGGTGAATTATTCCTCCTTTGCATGTGGGCGAGCCCAACAACTTTGACGGAAGTTTCAGCGAACCTTAACACTACAAACTTGTGCGATAACCATTCTTCTCTGGTTAATTCTTGTTATGCTTAATATACCCACGTGGCACCTCTATTCGACAAACAGCGTTCTTCATTTTAACGTTATGCAACTTGTGTACGCCCAGCTATACTGTTGGTGCACACATCTGTCGTCTTCGTCTTGTATCGAGTCTCGGGTTCGGTTCGAATCTATTCAAGCATGACATCACTAGTGACATCCTTGATGATGACATCACACTAGTGACATCATATTACATATTTACGTGAAAATACAAGTCTTGCATGGATTAGATTTGAGATTCACTAGAGGACAAAACAGATTTGAAGTTCAAGATTGACGGTTCCGCTTGAAGACAAAGTGAGGATTTCGCTTGAGAGGTGTCGCTTGAAGTCTTCATGTTTTGCTTCAAGCGAAATCTACACTCTATATATAGGCTAGCATGTCATTTCATTTATTATAGTTTTTGCCAAGTGATACCGAGGTGCTGCCGGTTATCCTTCTGATTGTAAAGGTTGTAATATCAATATACAAAAGGATTAAAGTGTATATCAAGCTGTTTACACGTCCGTCTCTCTGTTTCCGCCTTTGAAACGGACTAGAACTCTTCCGAACGACTCGTTTAGGTCGCAATCCGATCCTAAAATTGGTATCAGAGCTCAGGACGAGGAGTTCTTGCCAAAAACAGCCGGTTTTCACCACGATTTCTGTTTCTACATCATTCTTTTTCGAAATTTCAAACTTTTTACGGATAAAATCGACTAAAATTCTCACATATCACGCATAATCATGTTTTAACAGTTCCTGGAAAGTTTCAGCATCAAAATCAGCCTAAAATGTGACAACTGGCACAAACCGGTAATTTCCGTACACTATAATTATTGCTTAATGACTGCAATTATGAGTTTAAGTGTCAGCAATGTCTGAACACATGATTAAACAAGTGAATTCATGCACGTTGTATACTACAAAATATTGCTTTAAGCATAAACGAGAGCGTTGCGTCAAAAATAATAGTAAACTCACCGGTAAGACACAATGTGTCAACGGAACTGCAGAAAGCAGCCAGACAATAAAATTGGAGCCTAGGTGTAGGTCCAACAACTAGAATGCATTAAAACCCAAGAGTACATACAAGGGTTTAATTTATATACATTGCGAAAGCAAAAATAAGCACTAAAAAGGCACCCGAAACGCACTTTAAGTGCAGAATTTATAAAATTCAGCAATAATTCAGCATTTAGACATATAAATATTATGCAGAAATGTCGTTTTATCATCCAGAATATTTCCCTAAGTGTTGGGAATTGAAAGGGTACAAGAAAGGTACTTAAACGACACTAAAAAGTGTAATTTAGCACTTTAACGAATCGGTATGTAACCGAACAACCGGACTATACCCGGAACATGAAAATATTGTTAATAACATTATTTATATTTTTCTGAGCCAGTTAGGGTCCCCGTATACCCTAACACCCATTGTATCTCACTAAACATAACTAACCAAGTTAAACACCTAACTAACTTGGTTTAACATAACTAATGTCTAACTAATACTTGGAACCGAACTAGACCCCCCCCCCCTTCTCTAACCGGCCCCAAACCATGGGGAGACATTACTTGGTACTTGAAAGATTTTTATAATCATTTGTCTAGTATCAAGAAGACACAAGACCCTTTGGATAATGCACATCCTAATTGCCTATAAGTTGGAAGATTAACACATAAGATCTTACACACATAAACTCACCAACTCTCTTCTCCTCTCTCCCTCTAGAACTTACGGCCAAACACCCCTCTTTCAACCATCCATTTTCAAGTTCGATCATCATCATTCCAAGCACACACAAGTGTTAAGGGTCACGTATTAGGAGTCTTGGAGCAAACGGAAGGCGAAGGACCTCTCTACTTTGCTTTTATCCACTCGATTTGTGCTTAGATTCTTCCCTAGCCTTGAGCTAGAGGTATAATGCTTAAAACTCATACTTTAACTAATCTAAGGTGGTTAATAAGATGTATGATGATTAAAACTCGGAATCTTGCATTTTGAAGCATTAAAGTCCACTAAACTTGCAAGTATTGTTGGTTAAAAGCATATATGTTGTGTAAAAGTTGTAGTATTTGAAATATGTGGTTATCTAGACCCGATCTATGATGTGGTAGCTCGGATCATCGTTTAACCCGGTTTGGTAAGATCATGGATCTTAACATAAGCTTGTTTTGGATAATACAAGGGTTAGAAGGTGAAACTCTACCACACATGAAACATGAACTTGTGTAAAAATATTTTACTTGTGTAAAAGTATTTTTACTTGCAAAATATTGTTCAAAACTAGTAGATCTAAAGATCTACAAGTGGTTTTTCGGAAGAACCAAGCAAAAATATTAGTCTTGTTTAAAACCCGGATCTTACCCGAACTAAAAGCATTTTTAGTAAATAAACAAGTGTGTAGACACTTGTGTCACAAGAAAATTTAACAAAGAAGTATTTTTGCGAATCTTGACTAGAAGTTGTGAAACTTCATATTCTTTAAAAATAAAGTTTTTAAGAAACTAAAATTATTTTTAAAGATGGAAAGATTTACTAAATGTGCTAGTGAGTTACTACACATTTTTGTAAATATTCAAGTTCATGAAATGGAGAAATTAGTGATTATTGCTGATGAGTATTGTTGATAATTGTTGTTGATGATTGATAATGATTTAAAAGAAAATAAACACACGTTTTGAAAACGTGGGAAACCTCCATTTTTAGGGGAAACTCTGTCAAAATTTTTATAAATTTTGACACTTAGAAAAAAAATGAGTTTTTGAGAAACTTATCCCCTAAAAATATACCTCAAAACATTAACAAGGTTTCCCTAACTTTTGATGATAAGAAATGGTGATTTCTTGAAGAATAAAAATGGATAATAAGTATATATTTTTGAGAGAAAGATATATATTATTTTATCACCAAATTTTGTGCTAAGTGTATATAGTATGTGTTATACGTGCTAGTGTATTAAGACTTAAAAATACACTAAATACTCATGAGGAGTAGAAATATAGAAATACACATACAAAACACAAGATACATGATTCGGGTGCAAAGTGCAACACATAAAAGACTTATATTTATTTTTGAAGAAAATAATATAAGTAAGATACATAGTTAAAAATATGGAATATTTTTAACACAAGAATATACACAAAAGAGAGTGACTGTACTTGTGCGACACAAGTCTAGTGACTAACGTTAAGAAAACGCGTATAGGTTACGACGTTAATTAAGCAAACCCGGTGGAGTTTACGACGCTAGGAACGCAAAGTTGTGAGTTCATGCTCCCCCTTTTCTCTTTAACTGTTTTCAGTTTTTATAACTTCGGGGGTGAAATACATGTACAAAAGTACAATATTTATAAATGGTATGATATAAATACAAGAAGTACACTTGGTGAGAACGAGAACCAAGTGTGACGAAATATAAGAATATGAGAAGCGCATTTGGTGAGACGAGAACCAAGTATAAGGCGCTATGAGAAATGATAACAAGAAACGCGCTTGGTGAGGACGAGAACCAAGTAGGATGCGTTATGAGAAATAGTGTCACGAAT
This sequence comes from Helianthus tuberosus, assembly GCA_030545235.1. Lineage (NCBI taxonomy): Eukaryota > Viridiplantae > Streptophyta > Magnoliopsida > Asterales > Asteraceae > Helianthus > Helianthus tuberosus. Next base: position 43,138,613 of record CM060429.1, on the reverse strand, counting down.
AGGGTACAGAAGCACCATTAATCAACGTATACATTCAGACCGCAGAACAAAAGGTTAGATCTAACAGGTGCCTGGCAGCCTCACACTCGGTCGGGGCGAGAATCGAGTGGTGCTTTTGTGTCTCAGAATATACCAATTAAATGCCTTAGGTTTGGTGGCTTCCTATGACGTGTCACATGTTAATGGCTTTGCAACCCATTAACAATCTGATAATTACAGAAATACTGTATTTACATAAAATTCATACCATACAAGAATTGATAAATAACTTGAAGTACGTGGGGTACTCAAGAGAATTGATAAATAACTTGAAGTACGTGGGGTACTCAAGAGAATTGATATATAACTTGAAGTACGTGGGGTACTCAAGAAGATTGATAAATAACTTGAAGTACGTGGGGTACTCAAGAAGAAATTGAATTATACATAGGTACGTGATGTACACATGAAACTGGATTTATGAAAACTTGATTTACTCACAAACTATGTTTTCATACAAAGTATACAAACATGAAATACAAAACTGCATGAATTCACACCAACATTATGTTGACGTTTTTCCAAAAACTCACATGTATTTCAGGTAACTAGGATGGATGTGCGCGTGGTCTTGCTTATGCTCGTGGATGTCGCTTGTGTTTAACTTTAAATAAAGTTGTAAACTTTTGAGACAATGTCTTTATGCTGTCTAGCGATGTAAACGCTAACGTATGTTTTCAAATTATGGTATTTGAATGTTATTTTACGAGCATGTAGCATGTTTACTCTTCGTATGCAATGAGAACCTTTCATGATCACACCTCGTGCTTCCGCCGCAGAAAGGGGTGTGACATAAAACTTGTAATTTTGTGTGATTTCGCTTCAATTGTTCGAACATATGATGACATCAGCAACTGTTTTCATTGATTTCGCTTGAGAATACAAGTCTTGTATATGATTTCGCTTGAGAACATCATTTGATTTCGCTTGAATAGTTGAAGCGAAACTGATCTGTTTGCATTTCGTTTGAAAATACTTTGACATCTGATTGAAATCTGCAGTGCTGTCTTAACTGAATTTTGCTGTTCATCGAAACCTGCTGTTCATTAAAAACTGTTTGTCTGCTACGTTGAGAAACTGTTCTGAGTTGTGTGAATATATCGGTTTATATAGTGCATGTGAAGACTGAAACATCGATTCTATAGATTTGCTTTGAATATTGATATTGTTGATATATGTGATTTTTTTTAAAAAAAAAATTGTCTGCCATCGATTTATGTGAGAATATATCGGTTTATAAAGTTCATTTAAGTGTATACGTTGAATTGTGTGACATATTCTGATCGAGGATTGTTTAGTTAATTGAGAAAAAGGAAATCACGTGTTTGTGTTAAACTGCATCGATTTATGTGTATTGCATATGATGTTCATCGATTAAATCACTTTTAAGTTTGTCTGTTCTAAAATTCTTGAATATGATAATCCATGTTGTCAGCCAAAGCATGTGTTTGCATGTGTATAAGATTTACATGTGAGTTCTATCAATTTGCATGTGAGATTGTCAGACCATGTATTGCGTTTGATCATATTGTTCAGTATGTTGTCGGTTGCTATGTTTTGTTTTGAAACTGAAGATTGTATGTGAACTTTGTGTAATTGTGACTATTTCGATTTATGTGCACATGTGATGATATCGGAATTGCATATGAGTTGATCAGTTGTTGCATGAAAACAAGAAAAGTCCTATCAGATTCGGTTCATTAAAAATGTACATGTGATCATCGGTTCATGTGTTTGAATTTTAATCACTTCACAAAGTTTGGTAGTCAGGTTACAAGGTTTGGAGTTTAGTCGGTTCGCACGGTTCAATCAGTACATTTGATCAGTCAAGTCGTTTTGTCAGTCTAGTCGCATATTAACGTCATTGACTCACTTGTCAGTTCGTACGGTTTGGAATTCGAAGGTGTCAAAGGGTCAAGTCACTTGATTTCAATTCGGGTCCTAGAAGTCCGCACAGTTGGTCAACGTTCAGTCCGCACAAAAAATCGCCAGTCTGAGTACCAGTTTGTTTCAGTTAATTGAAAAATCTTTAAACTGATTGTGTTTTTGTTTGTGAAAATTTATATAGTGAAAATGAAATGGGAACGCATCAAAAACCACCAAAGCTTATGTACATTGAAGAATTTAAAGGATGGCAGAATCGATTTGAGAACTGGGTACAAGCTTACAAGTTTGATGCATGGTGTTCATTGTTGAAAGACTATGAGAAACCAAAGAATGACCGTGGGATGGAAAAAGCATTTGAGGACTACTCAGAGATTGACAAATTAAAATTCACAAGTGAGAAAATGATGATCAGTATTCTTCAGCAAGCAATAAAAGAAGATATATTTGTTTTGCTCCAACATAATGGTACAGCTAAATCAATCTGGGAAGCATTGATTCAGAAATTCCAAGGAAGCGCAGATATGATCAAGAACAGAAAGGCTTTACTGAAAAAATCATTTGATATGTTTTCAGCCTTCGATCATGAAACTACAAAGCATACCATTGATAGATATTGTCATCTAGTCTTGGAAATGAAAAGATTTAACATTGATAAAGAGGATGATGAGTGGGTTGATAAACTTGCTGAAGCATTACCACAACAGAAATGGGGAACGTATTTGCTGATCTTAAAACATACAAGAAAGTCTGAAAATATGAATTTGGCTCAGTTTATTCAGAGGATTGAAGAGCATGAGTTAGATATTCAGAAAACGGCTATCATGACAAATCCAAATGCCAAACAAGATGTCAGTTTGTATTACCGAGGGAACAAGTTTGAGACTACCCCCAGCCCTAGCCCAAAGATTCAAACTGGTTTCAGTGCAGATGGTTCATCCGGAACAAAGAGTAATGTTACTCAAAGTGGTGGATCTTCATCATTCTCAAGTTTTGATCCAAACTTTACAACATCAAGTCCTCAACAACAAAACTCAACAAATCTTCAGTGCAATGTTACTTTAAACATTCAAAATGGTCAGAATCTGTCTCCGGAAGTTGCCAAGCAACACATGGCATCACTGGTTACTATGTTAGAATCTTACGAAAGTTTGATCGGTGGGAAGATTGGGAATCCGATGCTTACCAAAGAAGATTACGACCAAATTGATGCTGAAGAACTTGAAGTGATGGATATCAAATGGTGCTTAGCAAGTGCTTGGAGGAGAGCTGAGAAGTTTCAAGAGATTACTGGTAGGGATGAATTTCGAGGAATGGCTACCTCTCCATTGGGATTTGATAAATCAAAGGTTACCTGTTTCCGTTGTAAAGGAAAAGGTCATTTTAAACGAGAGTGCAAAAGTAAAGAAACTACCGGGAATCAAGATAGAAACAATTATTACCAGAAATCAATCTTCCATCAGACTACTCAACAACCTCAAATTGTACATGCTCATGCTACTGATGATGGAAAGAAGAAAGCTTTAATTATCCATCAAGATGACTGAAAAAGTTGTTGAGAAAGTTGTTGAAGTGGAGAAAGTGGTGGAGAAACTCGTTGAAATTGAGAAAGTTGTTGAAGTGGAGAAAGTGGTGGAGAAACTCGTTGAAATTGAAAAAGTGGTTGAAGTTGAAAAACCATGTCTGAAGTGTTCAGAATCTTGCAAAGCTTGTGAAGAGAAAGATAAGAAGATTGCTGAGTTGGAAAAGATTAAAGAAGATTTATTATCTGATGTGAAGTATGTAAAGGAGTCATATGATGTGCTCAACCACACAGTTGATCGTCTGAAAAAGACGAATACAGAAATTGAAAAAGCAATGGATAAAATGAGTGCAACATTAATGACGAAGCAGAAAGTCATTAATGAGTATATTGAAGATTGTGCACAGCTGAAGAAAGAAGTAGAACTTGAGAAGATTGAGAGTGAAAGGATTAAACGATTACTGTTGAGTTACACTACATGTGATTACTTGATTGATCGTGTTTATCCTACTGTTGCAGGTCTGGAAGCGTTCATGGACAAAAAGACTGAAGATACTGATACTGGTAAGAAACCAAGTGTCAAGTATAACAGATGCCCGCCCCCGATCCATGAAACTTATTCTCCCAGGAATCCAAATGAAGAGCGTCTAAAAAAGGCAGTCAACATCAAGTTAAAGTCTGAAATCATTGATGAATTACCAGACAATATTGATGTTACATTCACAGCGTCTGACACTGATCATGAGTCTGAGTTATTAAAGAAAGTTGTCGATCAGGTGTTGGATACGGATGAGGAGTTAAAACCGGAGTCTAAGTCTGAAAGTCCGAGTTCGTCAGAAAAGAGTCCGAGTTCACCGGTTAATAGGGTTTACAATAGAGAATTCTTGTTATCAAAATCTAATTTGAATGACGAATCAATCAAAGTGGCTTATACTTTGAATGATTCAGACAAATTATATTCTGATGAGGAATTTCCAATCAGAAGTGTAAAAACTGAAATGATCAAACAGGTTTTCAAATTAACAGAAATTAATATTTCTGATATAAAAGATTTAAATCTTGATGAAAAACCTAAAAAGTACACTTCAAGAGTTCAACAGAGATTGAACAAGAAAAAGGGTTATGGTTCTGGTTATGGTTTTCAAAAGAAACCAAACCATAACAGAAATTTCAAAAAGAAAGGTTTAGGATTTATTCCTCCTGAAAATTATCAAAATCAGAAAACTTATAAACCAAATACAAAATTTGTTGCAGGTGGAAGTTGTGAAGATGAGCAGAAGAAACCATTCTGGAAACAATCGAATCAAGAGTTTCTTGCTGAGGTAAAGAGGAATGTGAAGAAGTTTGCTCAAAGAGTTGATGGAAGAACTTGCTTCAAATGCCAAAAGGTTGGGCACATTGCTTGGAATTGTCAACAGTCCAACAACACAAAACAGGAAGTTACTTCTAACTCAAAACTGAAAGAAAAACTTGTCTTTGAGAAGAAACAATCAACTGAAAAATCAAAAGTGTTTGATAATTCTAGTTTTGAAAAAGGTGAAAGTTCAAAACGATTTTACAAAAGAAGTGTCGATTTAACCAAACAAAAATGGATTGTAAAATCTGAAAGAAGTTCTGACAATGAATCTGATTCCATAAAATCAGAGGAGTCATTTGTTGAGAAAAAGATTGTGAATTCCGTTCCTGAGGTGAACGATGAAAATTTTCCTTCATTGTCAAAGGAAAATTGGAAGTCGAAAGTGGGAAAGGTAGAGATCTCAAATCAATTCTTCGCTGATAAGGGAGAATTTGATGTTGAGAAGGCTTTCAACGGGAAAGTCAAACATATTTTCGGTAAGATGGTTGATAGGAAGGTAAAAGGTGCTCAAGAATTTTATAAATCAAAATGTTGGTGGGACAGATGTTTGCCACCAAAATCACCCAAGGCTGGTCAAGCTTGGGTGACAGCTTTTTCACCATAAATCCCGGACTTGCCGGAGCTTCCAGGTTGGTAAGTGAGAAGCAGGAATCGGCATCTTGATTGGTAAAAATTGTTTGTGTAGATGTTTTATTCCTACATGTGGTTATATGATTTGGATATTTTTACAAGTGGTAAGAGGTTGGATCTTACAAGTGATTCGTCAAGGTCATTAGTTTGAACTTGATGTAATCCTCATATATGTGATTGAATGAACAAGATGATGAACCCGTCCTACAAGTGGTAAAATCAACAAAACTTATTTTCCGGAAAAATCATTTTGGTTAAAACAAACTTAAGTGTTTTGAAATCATTATGAGAAAATAGTTTTGTGTAAGGGGGAGTTCTGATTGTTTATGCCATGTGGATGGCGAATTGATGCGATTTGATATCGGTTGTCATGTTGTTTGTACAGTTTGTTTTCAAATTTCCTAAAATGTGTTTGAATTTTAGGGGGAGTAAAAATTTCAGAAAATCCAAAAACATTTGAAAATTTGAAAAAGGCAAAAACATGATAAAATCAAAAATGAGTTTTGGTGTCTAAGAAGAGGAAATGATAGTACATCAGTAGACAGTAACAGTATGCTAAAGAAATGTAATGTTTGAATAGCGTTAAACAGTCTCACTGATGATATGCCGATAGGTTTTTACACATTTAGTAAACTTTTTCGGGATATAAACTAAATTTCAAACTTGCTTATTTCGTGGGGAACACTACTTGGATATATAGGTAACCCCTGAAATCTCGTTTGAAAGGTCCCTTATTCTAAGATACTAGGTCTTTATGCTCAGTGATATCTGGGGTATTATCCCGGGACTTCTGCTGAAAGAAATTTCTGACCTAGTCCCCGGAGAATACTTTCCGCATGCTTGAAATATAGCGCAGCCCTCAGCAAATTGATGAAACAATAAAATTGATAGTCATTGCTGTTGTAATGCAAAAGATCCTCTAAAGGGGACCCACCAAAAGTCGAAGCCGTCATCTCTCTGGGTATCGAAAGATCGACCTGAGCTCTCACGGCCCTCGTACTATAATTTATTCCCCTGACAGATATCATCTGTGGTATACTCACCTGTAAGACTGAATATTGGGATCTGGATACGGGAGTATATTCAAGAGGTGGGACACATGAATGAGTTTAAGTCTTTAAAACACCTAATTCATATCCTGAATCAGTTGAAATTTGTGTGAAAATTTAAGTGGATCAGTATATCGGCAATCTAAGTGAATTGTTTAATTCTTAATGTGTAACTAAGCTCAACGGTACTAGTGACTTGTTAAAACTGATATGATCCTCTTGCACGAACTCACAAAAATATTGTTTGTAAATATTTCTTTGATGCATTTCATTTCGGTTATTTTAAAAAAATCCAAAAAGATTTTCGGTGTGTTTTAGCATAAATCTTTTGAAAAATCCAAAAAGATTTTAGACAACTGATGTTGAAGAGCTGATTTTCAAAATTCCAAGTGCTAAACATGACAAACAGGTTTGGGAAAGTTTGTTTGAAGAGGTTTGAAATGAAAATGATCATTGTTAATATTTGATTGTATATTGATTGGAGAAGGCTCAGTGTTGGTGCATGAAATTTGATAAATTGTTAAATATTTTTTTTTGTGAATCTTATTTTTGGGTAGAGGATGTGCAGGATAGTAGATAGAGTGCCAGGTTCCGATACCTGAGGATTCTGATACTGTAAAAGTCAGACTACGATCCCAGCATGTTTTGAGGGGGAGTCTGTTAGAGAGAGAGAGAGAATTGGAGATAGAATAGAGCCGGGTAGAGATCCTGAAGGAAAATCAAAGACTGATAAAGTTTGAAGATTTTGAAGACTCGACACTTAAGACTCGTCAACATCTGAGGGGGAGTCTGTTGGTGCACACATCTGTCGTCTTCGTCTTGTATCGAGTCTCGGGTTCGGTTCGAATCTATTCAAGCATGACATCACTAGTGACATCCTTGATGATGACATCACACTAGTGACATCATATTACATATTTACGTGAAAATACAAGTCTTGCATGGATTAGATTTGAGATTCACTAGAGGACAAAACAGATTTGAAGTTCAAGATTGACGGTTCCGCTTGAAGACAAAGTGAGGATTTCGCTTGAGAGGTGTCGCTTGAAGTCTTCATGTTTTGCTTCAAGCGAAATATACACTCTATATATAGGCTAGCATGTCATTTCATTTATTATAGTTTTTGCCAAGTGATACTGAGGTGCTGCCGGTTATCCTTCTGATTGTAAAGGTTGTAATATCAATATACAAAAGGATTAAAGTGTATATCAAGCTGTTTACACGTCCGTCTCTCTGTTTCTGCCTTTGAAACGGACTAGAACTCTTCCGAACGACTCGTTTAGGTCGCAATCCGATCCTACATATACCCTCGACAATAGGTAAACCCCTGCTACGGATTCTTAAATGCCTACGCATCGATTGTGACTACCCTTTTTGCATATTCCCACATCCATTCACAAGATGCTTCTCGAATCCTATGATCCTTATCCTAACAACATTCTTCGCAAACTCTCGCTTGGAGGAGTTACTCTCTACGAACGATACTCTAGGAGCAACGGGCCATGAATATCACAGATATGGAGGTATCACGAGAACTGTCCTTAGAACTCGATACGACCGAGATAGGTTCCCAGTCATGACATTCGAATTTAGCCTACTTTGACAGATATGCCACTTGTTTTCTTTGACGACATCTGAAACTACTCCAAGAACTAGTAGGAATCCAAACGATACCTACACCTTACCATGGAGCCCCTACAACACAAACAACCTTCTGTTTAGTTTCCAACGAATGACTTTTGACGTTGCGAAGCCCGCTTTTCTTGATCGTATGCACAACCCCCCCCCCACAACTCTAACTCGAAAGACTGCTCAGGAATCCGTGTTTCAATACATGAAGGTAAAACTCTATAGTACACCCATTCTTTCGTTACCAGAAGGCACAGACAATTTTGTTGTTTATTGTGACGCATCTGTCCAAGGACTTAGTTGTGTGTTGATGCAACGTGAGAGAGTCATTGCTTACGCATCACGTCAACTCAAGGCTCACGAAAAGAACTACACTACCCACGATTTGGAGTTGGGAGCAGTAGTGTTTGCACTCAAGATATGGAGACATTACTTGTACGGTGCCAAGTGCACCATCTACGCCGATCACAAGCATCTCCAACATATCTTGGATCAGAAGGAGTTGAACATGCGACAGTGTCGATGGATCGAACTCCTTAATGACTACAAATGCGCAATCAAGTATCATCTAGGCAAAGCCAACGTTGTGGCTGATGCCCTCAGTCATAAGGAAACAAAACCTAAGCGTGTTCGTGCGTTACAGCTTACTATCCACTCCAGTCTTCCTACCCAGATTCGTGACACTCAGATTGAAGCATTGAAGGAAGAGAACCTCAAAGTAGAATCCCTACGGGGCATGGAGAAGAAACTAGAATGCAAGGAAGACGATGCTTATTATTTCATGGAACTTGTATGGGTTCCATTCTATGGGAACTTACGAGAGCTTGTGATGGACGAAGCACATAAGTCTCGTTACTCGGTGCATCTTGGTTCTGACAAGATGTACTAGGATCTCAAGACTCTCTAGTGGTGGCCCCACATGAAAACTAACATAGCGACTTATGTTAGTAAATGCTTGACCTGTGCTAGGGTTAAGGTTGAATACCAGAAGCCGTCAGGACTACTTCAACAACCAGAGATCCCAACATGGAAATGGGAGCAAATTTCCATGGAATTCGTCACTGGCTTACCCAGATCCCAGCGAGGAAACGACACCATCTGGGTGATTGTTGATCGACTGACTAAGTCTGCACACTTTTTGGCAATCAAGGAAACGGATAAGTTTTCTACCCTCGCAGACATCTACTTGAAGGAAGTGGTCGCTAGGCATGGAGAGCCAACTTCCATCATATCTGATCGAGACCCGCGCTTTGCATCTGATTTGTAGCAGGCGATGCACAAATCCTTTGGCTCACGTTTAGACATGAGCACGGCTTATCACCCACAGACGGATAGGCAGACTGCACACACCATCCAGACTCTAGAAGACAGGCTTCAAGCATGTGTTATCGACTTTGGTAACGGCTGGGAAAGGCATCTACCCTTAGTGGAGTTTTCATACAACAATAGTTACCACACCAGCATCAAGGCTGCTCCGTTCAAGACTTTGTACAAGCGGAAATGCCGATCACCTCTATGCTGGGCAGAAGTGGGCGACAGCCAAATCACTGGCCCAGAACTTGTTACCGACACAACGGAAGAGATTTCCCAAATCCGACAACGAATGACGGCAGCTCGTGACCGTCAGAAAAGCTACGCTGGTAAGTGTAGGAAACTGCTCGAGTTCCAGGTTGGGGATCGAGTACTACTTAAAGTCTCACCTTGGAAAGGTGTGGTCCATTTTGGCAAACGGGGCAAACTTAATCCGCGATATGTCGGACCTTTCGAAATCACTGAGAAAATCGGCAAGGTGGAGTACAGACTGAATTTGCCCGAAAGTGGTGTTCACAACGTCTTCCACGTGTCAAATCTGAAGAAATGTTTATCAGACGAGACCCTCATTCCTTTCAAGGAACTCACTACCGACGACCAGTTGCGCTTCGTCGAGGAACCGTTGGAAATTAAGGACCGGGAAATCAAGACTCTCAAACTTACTAAAATACCTATTGTTAGAGTTCGTTGGAACTCCCGTCGAGGCCCAGAGTTCACTTGGGAACCGGAGGACCAGATGAAACGCAAGTACCCCCAAATGTTCAAGAAAGGTGAGCCCAGTACAGAAGCTACTTCGGAATTTCGGGACGAAATTCCAAACCAACGAGGGGATGATGTGATACCCCAGGAAAACGCACAACAAGACTAGCTTCTCCGGCAACGATGTGCTAAATTTCAGGACGAAATTTCTTTCAACTTGGGGATGATGTGACAACTCATGTAAATTCATGAACGTTTCGTTTTACGGTGTAATTTCATGTACGTTAAATAAATTGAATTTGGTGATTTATTTTATTTGAACGATGATGTGCTTAGTAATGTGTAATGTGAATTATGTGAAACCGAAACCCGGAATTGAAATATTGGAATACGTTATTTTGTGAATCGGAGCGTTGTATTATATTGCTTTGCGATGTGAAACGTTTTAATTAGTTATTGTGTGAAACTTGAGAAACCGTCACTTAGTAAATCCAACCCAAGCCCAAACCCCTCTTTTCTTGCGCCACTAACCAGCCCAAACCCCCACCCCATACCCATGTTCGAAAATCTAAGCCCAAACCCCAAACCCACACTCTTTTGTTCCTTATAGCCCATTAGCCCAACTTCCTTGTGATTTAATTTTATGTATTTAACTTTGGGAATAAGAAATCAAAACCAAAACCCTAATACCCCCTTGTGATCATCGACCAGAGGAAATCCCCCCCCCCCCCCCGGCGAAAATCAAACCCTAGTTCAGCTTCTTGATTCGCTTTTCACTTCCTTGTAATCCCTTCTCTTGCTCCAAGGTTAGTATTCTTGATTTGGATTGTGATTCTTGGTGTGATTTTTGTAGAAACATGGTGTAAGCGCGTTGTAGGACCGTAATGAACTCCGAAGCGATTGCGAACGACACGTGCGACATGCGGAATCCATACACATGCGAGTACCGAACACAAGAACGTATATGACCTGTGATTCGATTGAATGATATGAAAAGATACAAGCAACGTGAATCACCTTTTGCACTTTCTTTTTCTACTTTCTCTTTCTAGACTCCAAGCTCTCCCAAGTCCAAATGTGCAAAAGTTGCAAAAGTTCTAAAACATAACCCTATGAGTTCTATTTATAGCCCAAGGCAATAAGGAAGTTTTCCTTATTTACAATAATGCCACCTTGCCTTTTTCCCTACATATTACATAATAAAATCATGTTTTCTTATAATTTCTGCTACGAACTGGATTGACGGAGGCGATAGACATTCCTGTGCTCACAGACTCCCCCTTGGATATTGCCGCAGTCAATCTCATAGCGTCTTGTCTTTCTCTCTCTCTGAGTCTTCTTGAAGGTTTGACGTCTTCAGCAACCACAGACTCCCTCTTGCTCGAACAGACTTCCCGTGGATCTGTCTTCAGCTTTAGTTGCTCCCCCTTTCGTTAACTCTTTCTTCAGGCTCCCCCTTTCGTCAAGCTTCCATACTTTTGGGATTGACACCTGGCTTTTCGGTTACAAGCTCCCCCTTGCATTGAGCTCGTCTTTAGACTCCCCCTTAGACTCGGCTATCGGGATCGTAATCTGGTACAACATCTGCAATTTCTCAAACATTTATAAGTGAAAACGTTTTGAACATCCAGGATTGAAAACCTGGTTCTCAGCATAAGCTGAAACATTTCAAATATGCGACTTTGAAAGCATTTTCGGTTATCCAGGAATGATGACCTGGCTTCTTAAAACTTTTGAATCAAGAACCTGGCTTTTTTGCACAAATATAAAAATATGAATATTTCTAGGATTACTTGACTTCACTCCCCCTATCAAAACACTTTATAGATTTAGCAGTTTAAGCAACCAAGACTGTAACCTGACTCTTTACAACAGATTTTATCAATTTAAACATCCAAAATCTTCACGATTTATCATCCAAGTCCAAATTAATGACCTTGGAGATATCACAAACTGTTTTTGATTTTAGATTTTAAAACTTCAAGTTTCAAATTAATGAACTTGTTTTATTTCATAAACACGTTCAGCATACTCAGATTTTGAAACTCAGCTCTCGGACATCGGTTGTCGAAAATAAAGTGGAAACAAAATCTTTTTGTATTTTTCTGAAACATAAAGCAGTAAAGAAATATTTACAAACATATTTACAGACAATATTTTTGTTTGAGTTCGCGTCAGAGGATCATATCAGTTTCTGACAAATCACTAGCACCATTGAGCTTTAAACACTTTAAGTTCTAACCGATTCACTTAGATTGTCAGTATACTGATCCACTTAAATTTTCGCACAAAGTTCAATTTATTCGAGATACGAGATTAGTGTTTTAAGGACTTAAACTTATTAGCGTGTCCCACCTTAGAATATACTCCCGTATCAAAATTCCTTAAATTCAGTCTTACAGGTGAGTATACCAATTTGATATCTGTACTCTGGGTTAGTGCGAGACCTTGAGAGCTCAGGTATTAATTCTGTTCAGTCAAAGAGATGAAGGCTCGACTTTAGGTGTGTTCCCTTTAGAGAATCTTTTCTTCAACTGCAAATGATTCATATCCTCCGATATTTTTCAATTTTTATGCAGAGGGTAAGCTTTTAAAGCGCGTAAAGTATCATACGAGGTCTAGGCCATTGCTTCCGCAATATCAGAAGACCAGGTATAATACCCCAGATATCAAATAGTATAAAGACCTAGTATCTCAAAATCAGGCAATCTCACAAACAAGATTTAGGGATTACCCATTGGTGTGTGTCGGGTGTGATATGTTTTTATTTATATTTTAAGCCCTTTTTAACACATTAGTCAAGTTTTAAATTTATAAAACACGATATTCTACTAACACTAAACACACACATGGGCAAGTTCACCCATCATGAGCGTAGTATAGCATTGGTAAGATACCGAGGTCGTCCAAGGACACAAGAGTTTTTAGTACCGGTTTATCCTCAACATCTAATCAAATCAAAAATTTTAGAAAAGGGTTTTAAACATGAAAAATAAAAACTAAAATGCTGAAAAATAAAAATAAAATAAAAACAGATAGACAAGATGAATCACTTGGATCCGACTCGCCTTTAATGTAACCTTTGATGATTTCTGCACTTTTGCATTTTTTAATAGATTATCTTAGTTATAGTAGTAGGCCCCTCTTTTGAAGGTGACGTTACCCTCAACCCAGTGGTTTGAGTCAGCAAGGATACAATCCCAAAGGGTCGGAATATTGAAAGATAATTAATTAAGTTATTAATGCGTAAAGTGGTAGGCCCCTCTTTTGAAGGCGACGTTACCCTCGACTAAGTGGTTTGAGTCAGCAGGGATACAATCCTAAGTAGTCGGGTTAATGCATTAATAGTAGTTTACATATGAGGGGATCAAGCTATTCGCACCCCCGCCATCCAATATCAGTGGGTATTGAAGGAGGTCCTAGTAAGCTTGACCCAGGTCCTTGCAGGATCTATACACCGAACAAGGCAAGAACCTTACTAAACCATTCCCTTAACCCCCGACCAGGTAGCCAACATATCTCTATATAGACCGTAGAGATATGAATGGTGAAAATCTTTTACTTTATATAGACAGTAAAGTATGCCAAGACACCATGGACAAATGATAAAGAAGTTTCACCTTCAACATAAGAAACTAGTTATTAAAGTCATTAATACAAAACTAAATAAAAAGTGCGAAAAGATTAAAAATCAAAAGTATTACATTAAATGCTTGTCTTCACCAAGTGATGTAAGAGACTTAGCCAAACATGGCCTTTGATTGACAAGAACTCTTACTATCAATCTTGGATCCCGAGACTACTACACACACTCTAAGGTGGATGATGGATGATGGTGGTGGATGTGGGTGTTGTAGTGGTGGTGGAGTGGTGGTGAAGTGGGAGAGAGGTGGTTTACCAAGGGATGCCTTTGAAGTGAACCAAGCACCCCTATTTATAGCCTGGACACGGCCCCGTATCTGCTGGACACGGCCCCGTGGCCATCCACTTTCTCTTTCTTCAATAATTGCAATTGTCTGCATTAGGCTCCACACGCCCCTATGTTCGCTGGGCACGACCCCGTGTGTAGAAGCGTATCTGTACTATCAAGATTTGCAAGATTCTGCGAATCTTAGCGTTGACCACGCCCCGTGCTGAGTTGGGCACGCCCCCGTGCTGGGAATAGAAGCTTCTATAACTTTGCCATCTTCTGCAGACACCTGACCACGCCCCCGTGCTCGCTGGGCACGGGGCCGTGGTCAGCCTTCTGTTTCTTGTTTTTGCTTGGGAAGATGCTGTCGAGGGGTCGGGCATGCCACGTTTATTCCTTTTCTTTGTATTTATGTTAGTTTTTGCTGCATATTTGTTCTTTTTGTTCATTTAAGCTCATTTGGTCCTGAAAATACAAAAGGAAGACAAAAGCACACTTTTTCCAACATTAGTACTAAAAAAGGGATAGTTTTATGCCTCATTTGATGTAATTTATATGTTGCATTTTACACACATCACCCATATATCCAAGATATGTTCCCCACGAGATAAGTAAGTATTGATATTTAGGTTTATATCTCGAAAACAATCTACTAAGCATGTAATAACCTACTGGCATATCATCAATGAGAACGTTTATCACATTTTAACTTTTCAATTCTTTAGCATACTGTGATTGTCTAACTGATGTACTATCATTTCCTCTTTTTACAAACAACTCTTTTTGAATTTTATCATGTTTTTGTCTTTTTCAAATTTTCTAATGTTTTTGTATTTTCTGACAATGCTTACTCCCCCTAAAATTCAAAAATATTTAAAGAAAATTTGATAACCGATGTAGATAGCTTTGTCTCGCCATTCATTTTCTGCTTCTCATGCTCTGTTTTGCATAAATTTACCCCCAAGATTTACAACACATTGATATTCGACAGTTTGAAAACTGTTTTTCAATCTTGTGAAATTAATCATGTTTGTTCCGCCGTGAGGGTTTCGGCATATTCACTCAAAATATTTTTGGATTTTTGACAAAATTAAAAAGCAAACATATTTTTGATTTTTCAATTTTTGACAAAATAAAAGCATATTTTTGGTTTTTTAAATTTTTCAATTTTTAAGGTTTTGAAATATGGTTTATTTATGTACAGAAATGAACAAACTCCCTGTTTTCATATGCAAGGACCAACAGCCTCCTCCTCTCATGCCAGGCTGCGCCAATACTCCTTTAGTTGACATTCATCCTCTTTCTGGAGCACCTGCACATTCAAACTACTCAATTACTTGAACAATTTAGCCCAGGTCTGTTTGACCTTAGGCATTTCAACACAATAAGCTTCATTCAATCTTGGAAAATCTTTGTCCTTTTGTACAAAGACTTTTTCATCTTTGACTTCAACTTTTTCGTCATTCACAGAAGTCATTTGTTTCTTAACCACCCAGGTTTGTCCTTTTGAAGCACTTCTCTTGTAAAAACATGATTCATTTTGAACATTTTGATTTTGAACAACAACTTTTGGTTTCCAAAACTGGTTTGATTTCGTAGCATCAACAGTTGTTTTCCAACTTTGTGTTGTTCTTAATCTAGAGGTCACTGGTTTCCATGTTTGTTGTGAGTCAGCCTTTGAAATTTTTGGCTTCCAAGTTTGCTTTGATTCAAACTTGGTTGACTTCTGATTCATAACATCAGACTTCTTTTTCTCAACATCAACAGGTTTCTAATTTGGACCCTTGCGAGCAAGATGTCCAGTTTGATCACATTTAAAACATGTTCTCTTGGACACATCTTTGACCTGTTGTTGTTGCTTTTTCTGAGCATAGAACTCTTCATTAGACTGTCGTCTAAAATGGAATTCTTTCTCTTCCTTAGAACTTGTTCCGTGAACAAAATTCATCTTTTTCTGATAATTTGGCGTTTCATTTCTTTTCCAATTTTGTTTCTTTTTATAACCCAACCCAGCCTTCATGTTTTTCTTTTTGTAACCAGGTTTGTTATAAAAAGTTGTGATTCTTTCCAGCAAACTTTGAAATCTCGGATTTTTCAATTTCAACCATCTTGAAAACTTTGTCAATCTTTTCTGAAATCACATTCTGAATCGGGACTTCAAGATCTGAGAATAATTTGTCCGATCCAATCATGGTATAAACCAATCCTTTTGAATCATCATTCGCATTTTTCTCAGACTTTGAGTTTTTCAGATAACCTTCATGAAAGCTACCTTCATTTTCATCCTGTGATTCAGATTTACCTGTCTCAACCGACTCTTCTTTCAAAACACTTTCAACGACCTTACCTACCACCTCTGAATCACTAGTGTCATCAGATTTGGAATAGGTTACGTCAATGTTATCTAGCAATTGATCAACCATGTTGAAAGCTTTTTCCACCTTCTCGTCATCATAAAATGTGAATTTTTCCTCAAACGGTGGTAGAACTTGATGATACTCTGAGCCAATTCCTTTCTTGTTTTGCTCAGAATCTTTACCATCCGGTTTTAGATTGAAAATGCGTTCAAGAACATATGATGAAGCGTGATAACTGTGTAACTTGTTATCTTGTTCTAAATCAGCTATTTTACGCTTTAGCTTAGCAACATCTTCAATGTAAGAATTTACAACTTGTTGCTTAATTTCATACTGTCGCTTAAGCGTATCAGATGTTTCAGAACAATGTTTCAATCTCGATTGAACAAGTTTCATTTGACTTTTCACGTCTTCATATGATTCTTTTGTTATGTGATATGCAAGTTTTATTGAGTCATACTCCTTTTTCATTTCTTGAAAAGAATTTTCCTTTTGCAAACATTCTTCTGTCATTTTTTAAACCTTTTCTTTCAAAATTTCATTTTCTTTTTCGAAACTCTTTCATTTTTGTGTTAGCTTTTCATCATTATCTTTCAAAACTTTTTCGTATTCTAACATTTCTTTGCATTTTTCTTTGAAAACTTTTTCGATTTTAGTGAATTCTATATCTCTTGTTCTGAATTTTTCATCTTTTTCAGTACAAGCACTGCATGTTTCCATGCATTTCTTGCACTGTTCAACGGTTTTAATTAAGATTTCAGATTCAGTTGAAGTATTTACCTCAGTGATTGGCACCTCGGCTTTCTCTGCTGTCTGTGTCTGATCATCTTCTCTCTTTTGTTGTTCCTCACTAACTGCATTAGCATCATCCACTTTAACCGAACTTTCAACCTTCACTTCATCTTCTCCTTTCTTCTTCAAGTCATCTTCGTTCTGTTGTTCTTCAGTAACAGCTTCTGATGTTTTCACTTTCTCCACTTTCTCTTCCTCAGCAACCTTCTTCAAATTATCAACCAACTCATCAACATTCTTCTTCATTCTTTCTTCATCCTTCTTCTTCAGACTTGCTGTCATCACATCTCGAATTATCTTATCCAGCCTTTTCAGATAAGTTTTATCTTTCGCGACATTTGAGTAGTATTCGCCGGACAGAGGAATAACAGCTAGTACATCATTGTACACCACTTCTCTTTTATGAACAACTGGATCTCCATTTTTGTTGATGTAACACTCTCTCTTCTTATCGTATCTTCCATAAAATTTCGCTTCTTCAAACTCTTCATGCATCTTTTGAATTCTGCAATCTGCAAAGAATCTTTCTCTTTCCGTTTTCTCTTTCAGAATTTCTTCTCTCGTTTTCTCCTTTATCTCAGCAACAAAAGCACTATGTTTGTTCGTTGATTCTGCTTTGACTTGAGCTGTGAACGTGTAACCAACAACATCCTCTTCTAGAAGAAATTCATTCCAGTCGAATCCTTCATCATCTTGGATTGCAACAGATGCTCTTGACTTCTCTTTCTCAGAATTATTTTCAATTTCTTTCAACCTTGGTGATTCCTCTCTGCTCCTGTGATAGATCGCTTTTCGATAGTAATCGTCTTTAAACGGATTAGCGGTTTCTTCAACAGCAGAGTTTCTGCATTCTCTTTTGAAATGACCTTTTTTCTTGCATTTGAAGCAGGTCACTTTTGATTTGTCGAAGCCCAGTTGTGTTGAAGGTCCACCTATTGATTCTCTGCTAGTCATTTCCATGAACCTTTGAGCTCTTCGAATGCAGCTAGCCAAGCACCATCTCATATCAATGAGTTTCATCTCCTCTGGATCTATCTGGTCTTAATCTTCCTTTGTTAATTCAGAATTTTCAATTTTCCCAGCTACCAGACTTTCGTATGATTCCAGAATTGATGCCAGAAAACTCATTTGTTGTTTAGCAGCGTTAATGCTCATTGCTGGAGATTTTTTTAGCTTTAATGCGATATTGCAGAAAATTTCTTCAGATTCTTCAGATTTTGAAGTTGTGGAAGATGAGTGATATCCTGGATTGTAGCTTGATGAGCCTTTCTGTGAGTCATTTGACATTTCAACACTGAATGCAGTCTTTGGCGATTCACTGACTTTCACCGAAGGTACACTGCCCTTGTAGTAAAGACCGACATTCTGTTGATGCGATGAACTGCTCATCTTGCTTTGTTTCTACAATTCAAGCTCGTGACTCTCTATCTTTTTCAATCAAAACATCAAGAGTAATCGTATCATACAATACATCATTTTTCAAAATAAATACAAACATTTGCCACTGATCAGCTTGTGGTAACGCTTCAATGATTTTATCAATGAGCTCCTCACGGGTTTTTATAATTCCAAACCTATCGAGTTCGATTTTAAGGTGAAAAAATCTTTCAATCATTTGTCTTACAGATTCACCTTTTAAACCGTCAAACAAATCAAATTCTTATTTAAGTAAAGCAATTTTGTTCTTTTTGATCTGTTTTCCTCCCTCGGCTTTAACTCTCAAAGCTTCCCACACTGATTTTGACGAACCATCATGATTTAATAATGCAAAAATATCATCTCTGATGGACTGTTGGATTAACGCAATCATTTTCTGTTCGTACGAAAAATTTCTTTTATCTTCATCAGATAGATCATTGAGTTTAATTTCTTCGTTTTTATCATTAACCGGCCGACTGTACCCGAACTCCAGACAAATCCAACTCTCGTGAGCATAAGCTTGCGTCCAGTTTAAAAACCTTTCTTTCCACCAAGTATAATCTTCAATGTTTTCGAGTTTCGGGGGTTTAGAATGTGTTCCGTAAAAGTTATCATGTTTTATGTTATCATTTATAGCTTTCGTAATCGTTTTTTGGTGTAACAGTCGATGTTTCGGAAGATTCGGAAGTGAAAGCTTTGTAGAGAGTGTTGTAGAATTCTTCAGCCATGACGCTTGATTCCCTGTTTTTCTCCTTCGCGTAAAGCTCCTTGAATTTTTCGCCTCGTTTATCACTTGCAAATACACAAACAAACGATCAGTTTAAACAAACAGTCAGTTTAACGGATGAGTAACCGATCGGACGGGGTCAACGAAAGTCAAACGGATTGCTATGATCGGATGATTTTGATCGGATGACTCGGATCGGATGACTCTGATCGGATGACTCTGATCGAATGACTCTGATCGGATGACACTGATCGGATGACTCTGATCGGATGACGATCCGGTCGGATCACTTTCCAATAAGTCTTTCGTCCGGATTGTCGTTCAGTCGGATGACTGTTAGACTCAAATTATATCCCTTTAAGTCCTTCGATCGGATAACTTTGGATCGGATCACTTTGGATCGAATGGCTTTGGATCGGATCACTTTGTTTTGGATTGTGACCCGTTCGGATCACTTCTTTAATGGGCGTGTACAATGGAACGGATTGTGATCCGTTCGGATCACTTTTTAATGAAATGGAACAAATACTCCTTCGACCGAACGACCGTTCGTTCGGTGACCTTTACATGCAATCTTCAATTATTATTGGGTCAAGATCTTGTTGAGCCACTCAAAGAACAGGATCTGATAAAATCCAACACTTTAAATCCTTTAATTGGGCCGATGATTAATGAACTGATCAACTTTCACATGCACATTATAACATCACGTCGTTTTATGACATTTGTATTAAAATGGCCAACAAGATTTATTATATTTCACATGCAATTCACATATTCACATGGTCTCTGACATGGACCGATGACTTATTGCAACAATTAATTCACATGGATTTGTAAGTAATGACCGACAATATTTGAATCATTCAAAAGCTTATTGGACCTTTACAAACTCAACACATGGGCCGAGAATGATTAATACTTGAAATGCTCAATCAGAATTCTTATTGGACCAAACAAACTACTAACTTTCAATTTTGAAGATGGCCGACAAAGTTAAATCAGTGAACACATGGGCTGCAGTGAATATGGAAATATAATTGGGCCGCTCCTCTTAAAGAATAGAGTAAACTGCCATTTTGGTCCCTGAGGTTTAATCACTTTTGCCACTTTAGTTCAAATTTGAAACCTTTTGCATTTGGGTCCCTATGGTTTCACTTTTATTGCCATTTTGGTCCAAAAATGAAATCAAGTCATATTTCTCAAATTAAATCCTCCTATTTTGTCCTTTTCCTCAGTGTCAAAATGGTCATTTTATTTTTTATAAAAAAAAGTTAAAGAATCTATTTAATTAAGTGGGCCCCACTATTTTATTAAACAATAACACAACCCAACGACCAATCCCCGTCTCCCTGTTCTGGCCAAACTGAAAGCGTATATTCAAACCGACCAAACTGGCCGACTTTCTTTTGTTTCGGCAGTCGAAATTCTCATATGAACACCCCTAAATTCTTCATTGCAAAACTCTAATTTGACGTTTAAGTATTAAGTAACTCTCAAAATATTGGTGGAAAAAGCTGCAATTTTCTTAAACTAAAAATAAATTCCAATTCTTGGTCCTTCGATCAGAGTCCCATCTCAAATTAAGGACCAAAATCACATGTATAAAATTAAAATGTTCAATCAACCCTTTAACGACATACCTGGCAAAATTATTGTAAAAAATGAAGAAGAATTTAGGGAAATTTGAGAACCGCAGCTAATGAAATTGAAATTAATGAGGATGAAACAATGAGAAAGCAAAACTTTGGAATTTGGTGATATTTTAGAGTTACAATGATGAACAATGATAGATTCTTATCTTTCTCACCCGGTTTCTCGGTCTAAAGGCTTCTGATTCTGAACTTGACCCATTTGAGAGGTTACTGGATGTTCTTTTACAGTGTAACTGTAAGCGAACCAAACGATTAATAAATCATTTTGTGTAACTGTAGCGTACAAAAATCCGTCCAGAATCGGCTTCTCCGGTGGTAACGGCGGTGGTGGAGCTTCCGGAGGTGGTAACGGCGGCGGAATCTCGGAGAAAAGTGTCCGGACGGTGGGTCTCTGCGGTCTCTTTTTCGATCATGTGTGATGAGGATGATGATTGGATCTTGAAAGTTGTGTTTTTTATTGGTTTTTTGCAGGTGAATCGGTGGGAAATGGAATTGGGGGTGATTATGGTGAAGATTCTTGTTTGGGGGTTGAAGGTTGAAGGGGGTTTAATGGATGTGAAGAAGATAGTGTTTGTTTCTGCAACTAAAGCTTTAAATAAAATAAAAAACAAATGACCATTTTTCCCCTGAGGAAAAGGACAAAATAGGAGGATTTAATTTGAGAAATATGACTTGATTTCATTTTTGGACCAAAATGACAATAAACTGAAACCACAGGGACCCAGATGCAAAAGGTTTCAAACTTGGACTAAAGTGGCAAAAGTGACCAAACCTCAGGGGACCAAAATGGCAGTTTACTCTAAAGAATATCTAATTGGACCGAGATTATTGGGAAATCACATGGGCCTGACAATGTTTAATTGTTCACGTGATTATACTTGGGCAGTTCAATTTAATTGATAGATTGAAAACTATTAAAGCTGATGTATTAAATGTGCCGCATTCAATGGATCGGATGACTTATAGAAGTAATGTAATATGGATCGGATGAGTTTGGGACGAACCGTCATTCGCACGAATGACCTTCCGTCAGCATGTTGTATTAATACTACTCCTCCGATCGGATCACTCCTATTTTTAACGAATGACCATTCGTCACTTTTGCAAAAGCTGATTATGAAATGGACCTATGTACGGATGGTCATCCGAACGGATGGCCATCCGTTTGAAAGATGAACAGCAGCGAAAAACGTCATTTTCGGACCGAAAAATCTCAATTTCTCTCAAACCACTTGGAGTTAAGATCTGAAAATTTGTAGGCTTGTAAAACAATTATTTTCGCACAATATATCAAAATTTCAGCCAATTTTAACCGTGAAAACCTCGTTAATTTTGCGTTTTTGTGAAGAAAAGTGAAGAAAATGAGTAGAGTAAGAAGTTTCACAAATCTGATGTGAAAATGACTCTGAATCTGATGAATTCTTGTGAATTCTTGTGTGTTTGATCCGTGCAATCGAGCTCCTGCTCTGATACAACTTGTGAGCGCGTTTTAGGACCGTAATCGACTCCGAAACGATTGCGAACGACACGTGCGACGTGCGAAATCTGTACACGAGCGAGGATCGAACACAAGAACGTATATGACCTGTGATTCGATTGAATGATATGAAAAGATACAAGCAACGTGAATCACCTTTTGCACTTTCTCTCTCCAGACTCCAAGCTCTCCCAAGTCCAAATGTGCAAAAGTTGCAAAAGTTCTAAAACATAACCCTATGGGTTCTTTTTATAGCCCAAGGCAATAAGGAAGTTTTCCTTATTTACAATAATGCCACCTTGCCTTTTTCCCTACATATTACATAATAAAATCATGTTTTCTTCTAATTTCTGCTACGAACTGGATTGATGGAGGCGATAGACATTCCTGCACTTACACATGGTTGTGAATTTTAGTTAACATGCTAGGGTTTTGATATTGCATGATTTATTTCGGTTGAGTATGCGATTTCTTGAACTAATCGATGATATGTATGCGTAAATGATTGTTGGTTGCGTTTTTGGTGAAAATCATGATGTTTATAATTAGGGTTTTGTGATTATTGATATGGTTAGATGGTAATTGATGATTAGCCTACTGTTGGTTGTTATTTGGAAGAGTCGGGGTCGTTTACACACGTTTTGGTGTCGTTTAAATGTAAAACAGCATGCTGATTGACGAAAACAGCCAACTTCAGTTGGCTGTAAACGGAACGTTATAAATTGAAAATTTGATTTTCTGAAGTCTAAATTATATTCTTTCAAAAAACGCTTCAAATGGCGCTGGAATCATATTTTTTTTGAGGTCGTTTGCTATTTTTAAATGTCCGTTTTGTACAGCAGCAAAAGATGCATTTTTCTGCAGAAAATGTGTGTTATGTTTTTTGTCATAACGTGAAATCTGTATAGAGTTAGGTCATGAAATTAGTACAGTAAATGGCCATGGGTATCTTTGTAATTTTCCAACTGGAATTTCGTCAATCGGACTTACGATGAATTTTAAATGAATTTTTCCGTGGACTGTAGTCAGAAAGTGATGAATCTGATTGCAGCCCGGTAAATGATTTTTATAAAACAATTGGTGATGAATTGAGTCCCAAGATTTTTATACAATGATACATGGACTATTTAGAACATTCTATAAAATTTTGGGCATTTTTGGAACAAGATAAGTATTTTATTAAAATACCCGAAAACAGCCCAGTTTTGGATGCTTAAGCTGAAACGATATATGTAGTGATTTGCGTGCCTAAATGTCGGTTATGCTATCTGATAATGATCCAACTTGTTATATGTCAACGAAAGTGTTATGTGAAGTATCGTGTGGTTGCTCTTGAGTAGTTATAGGTGGAATGTATATATGGGCGTGAACTGTCAAAGTGAGTGCATGTTATGTGGTAGATGCGTGTAAGAACATTGTGCTCTATTTGAAACCACTAATGGACTAAGTGGTAATTATACTAGGACGTGATTGACCAACCATGATTGTTAGCTATTTTAAGAGTCCAACCGAGCAACCAAAGGTAAGTTCACACTTTCGTCAAATCATGGGATTCCCGGTGGTTTGGGAATGGGTTAAATAACAACTATCCCCCTTATGTGTGATGTAATCTGTGTATTCTCCTTGGGTAGAATATGTACCTCCGTCCTCCTTGGGTAGGACAACAACCTTAAACTTACTAGACAAAACTCTATCATGAAGTCCCTCATTTTTATATCGACTTAATCGTCGGGCCATTGGCGAACGGGTCCTTAGTTAAATAGCGCCATTAGGTCTGACAAGCCTCACACCGTGTCGCAGAGGACGGGAGTGGACTAATGTACTTGGGCACTTTGTCAATGATGACAGACATTGATGCAAGGCACTTAAACATGACTTAAGTCAGTAGTCGATATGGTAACGGGTCTAGTGGTTTACAACATGCGGTAGCCCCCACGGTATATGGTTATGGAAACATGGAACTGGATAACTTTTGGTTTTCAAAACAACTTAACAACTTATGGTTTTTGGAACAACATTAAAATAGACACCCAACTGTGAACTCGCCAACATTTTTGTTGATACATTGCTACATGCTTTGCAGGTCGTTAGGTTATTTGTTGGAGCTTGCATTGGAGAAGGAGTCGTTGTGGGACATGAACCGTTGTGTGTTCATGAGAAACTTTATGAAACTTTAAACTTATATTTTGGTTTAGAACTTAATGCTTTCACTGTTAACTTTGACTTTGCTAAATTGTTTGACACCAATTATATTGTTTGTGTTGGATTTTATTTACTTACTTATATTGTTCAATATGATTGGTGGCATGATCCTGGTCAGTCACGCTCCCTGCGGTGATACTCCGCTTGTGGATTTTGATGGTGTGACACCCAGACCGCATCCTTAATTTCGGCCAAGGTGAAAGGGCGGGTCAAGACCTCACCTTCACTCGTCGACAGTGTGTTTAAAAATGGACACATGATTTGAGGTCTATTGTTCATCGGCTCGGTAAAGAGCTGAGAATAATAGTCAAAAAGCTGTTGTTTGATACTTTCCGAGTCGGTGACCCAGTCATCTCCAATGAGCACACCGTTGATACGGTTCGAACTTAAATTAGCATTCACCACCAAATGAAAGAAGACGGTATTTTCATCTCCTTCTATTGCCCACCTTACCCTAGATTTCTGGCGCGTATCCGACTGCCTTTGTTTGTCGAAATCCATCATAAACTGTTTGTGCTCCATTCTCAAATATAGCTCTGCTTGATTTAAAGCCCTTTCCTCCGCCAATAATTTCAGCTCAGTAACTTTCTTTTTAAAGTTGGTGTATAAATCTTCACTCCTTTTTTCCACCGCAATCCAATCTTTTATCCTATTCTTCAACCTTCTAAGTTTAATAGCAAAAGCTAGATCCCTAGCCTACTAAATGAAAACTGGTTACACTTCCCCATAATGAATTTCATAAAACCTTGCATTTCTAGCCATGAGTTGTAAAACCGAAAGGGAATGTGTCCAAAATCTGATGGCGTGGTAGACAACAATAAAGGTCTATAGTCAGAATATAACCTGTCAAGAGCCAATACAGCCGCCGCCGGCCACATTTCAATGAATCCAACGCACAGCAGGAATCGATCTAATTTACTTAGCTTGTCTCCATGATCTGAAAATGTAGGTGAACTTAGCGCCGCCCATATCAAACTCATGTAGGGCAGCCAATAAAATAAAGTCATTGAACGCATCAGCGTTTGCCGCCACGTATTCCGAATTCAACCTCTCCTCCGGCTGCCTAACGTCGTTAAAATCCCCTATGAACACCCACAAACCTTGTCTTGAATTCCTTAGCCTCAACAGCTCAGACCACATGCCTTTCCGAACCGACACGTCATTAGGCGCGTAAACATTAACCAAATTCATTCTAGTCCCAGAAGGTATAAGCTGGCCACAAACACATAAAAAGTACCTGTGTTTAATTAGTTCACTGCAGGAAAAAATTGACGGGTCCCAGAGAGAAACCAAACCGCCTGACCTGCCACTCGCATCCACTGCCGCCATTTTATATAACGACCTCCCCCACATTTGACTGAAAGAGAAATTGGAAGAGTCCCTCAATTCGTCTCCTGTACAGTAAGAAATTGTACCCCATGGCTTGTTTTTTGTAACACCTCGTAAAAACACGTCCAATGATATATCGACACGTGTACTAAACCCTAAAAAAGTCAAACGTTGAATTTGAGGGACTAATTTTATGAAAGATCAAAAACTTTGATTATAGAAGGACTGGGAATGTTAACATGCTTAATATAAGCCTCTGAATAACATTACACGGCAATCATATTCACAAATGAGCCACTTGATGATCGAGAGTAGCCGTTTGCGTAATTAATTGAAAGTTTGTGCGCCGAAGGGTTAAAAGCGTCAACATGTTAATTCTTACCTCTGAGTGACCTTTTAACAAACCGAGAGCTTCATGATAATTGATTACACTCTCGGGAATGCCTAATATTGGCCATTAAGGGCTTTTATGCCTATAAGTGAAGTGATGCGCAACTTTGCAAGTTAGAGGGACTAAAAGTGTCAATATGTTTAATTATACCTCTGAATGACCTTTTTACGAACCCAAAGCATCGTGATGTTTAGTAATACTCTCGAGGATGTCTAATATGGATTAGATAAGGCTTCGATTCTATTAATCAATGATATGCGCAAGTTTGCGCATTAGAGGGACCAAAAGCGTCAACTTTTGAATCTACGCCTTTTGGTGACCATTTAAGCCAACGGGAGCATAGTAATACTTAAACGCATGTCTGTGAATCCCTATTATGGGCCATGAAAGGCTTGGATAGCATTAAATGACATTTCGCGCTACTTTGTGCGATTAAAGGACTAAAAGCGACGACTTGCGAAACTACGCCTTTGAGAGGCCTTTTAAGCAAACAAGAAACTCCGCAATATTCGATTATACCCTTAAGAGTGTCTAGCTCTGGTCATGTGAGTTCATTATGGCATTTCGCAATAAAGCGCACAAGTTCGTTAATTAAGGGTTAAAAGCGGCAACGCGCAAAACTACGCTTTAAAAGGATCTTTTAATCAAACCGAAGACTTCGCTATGCTCGGTCAAACTCCCGGATGCCTAAGAATGATTACTAGAGGTCTTGGTACCTTGCATCAACGCGACATAATAAATTAGAAAAATATTGTGTCATTTATGCAAAGCTTGGAAGATATATATAACAAGTAAAAATGTGAGGGACTATCCTTGTCAACCTCCAAAAGTTATATTCTGTACTTGGTTAGATCTGATATAAAAGTTCAAGGACCAGTTATATCATTTCTTTAAGAAAAAATGTGATTAAAAGCTGAAATATGAATGCAGGGACCGGAAATGACAAGCTGCCAAACTATTTGCTGGTCAGGGACCAGTTATATTTTTTTGTTATTTCTTGAATTTCTTGCTGGCATCCACTCTCAAAACCATTTTTTTGAAACCATGGGCATGTTAACAGCTTTGTTAACTAGTTTTACACCTGGAATGATCTTGTTAAACATTCCTAACACTTGGCAAGATCTTGAAAGTTCATGAAATCTATAAATAGGTGAGAACTTATTCATTTCACTTGCACCAACTCATTCTAATCTGCTATCTCTCAATTCTAATGGGGATCCTAAGCATTTCTGGGAACCTCTATTCAATCCATGGGACCATTGTAAGTGTCCTTTCGTGGCTAGCATGTTTTATTTGGCGTTTAAAGCCAAAAAGTCAAGCGTTTTCGAAAAACGCTTTGACTTTTAGCGAGACCGTAAACGGTCGAGCCATTGTTTGCAACAAACATGGATACGTGATTGTAATTAGGTAGGTATTAAACCCTCAAAAAGGGCACCTCCTAATTACCACGTTTGCTTAGTAAATTGTCGGGTCAAAGTAATTAAAATAAAAGTCAAACGAGTCGATTTTTAAATAAAATTCATAGCTAATGATGTAAAGGCAATAAAATCAGTTTTGTCACTTTAATAACTTGGTAAATATTAATTGAACATGTCTAGGCATGTTCAACCCGATAATTCTAAGTTTAGGCTCGGTTTGCAACCGAAAGTCGCAAAAATTGACTTTTGCTTTGACTTTCAGTTCTGACCCGATTTAGCTTAGTTTAGATATGCCTTAAGGTTTCTTTAGGACCATATTATAAGTTAGTAAAACTCTCTGAGGTTATACTACATGGTTCCTAATTTATCCGATTCATTTGCATGTTTCCGTTAATTGCTTTAATGTTGACCATTATGCCCTTTTGTCATTAAAACGAGATTTTTTAAAATGTGAGAGGACAAAAACCTTTATTACTGATTTATAAACATGTCCTAAAAATTTGACATCAGTTTGAGGTCTAAATTAGGAGTTATGCTCAATAGCGTAAATTGAAAGCTTTTTATTTATTTAAACGGTATTTTAGCATAAAGCCTATTTAAACCAAAATTTCGACACCAAACTTTTTACCCACTGATGTAATATAATATTTTGGGATTTTTGAAGATTTTTATTTATTTTTAAACTGATCATAACATAGGGTTCTTGCTTTGATTCGGTAATTGTCGGTTATACCCTTTTTGCTAATAAAATGAGTTTTACATAACATTTTGATACCAAACCTTTTGCTACTGATTTTATATATTAAAAAAAATATTTTAAGCCTTCTGGACTGATAAAAATATCAGCTTTCCTTATATAACCTGAAAATCGCTTAAAACCGACTTTTTACGCGTTTTAAACGTATAGTATGGATTAAAACTATTTTTGACATATAAGACTTAATGCCTACTGATGTTTTAAGTAAATTTTTATACTTTAATAGTAAGAAAAATTTCTGAACTCATATTTCCAAATTTGACCTTTAAATCTTATGTGAAATTACCAAAATGCCCCTACGGTGCATAGTTTGGTTATAAATGATAAATTTCACATATATGCAATACCCTACTGATATAACTTATTAAATTAAATATTTTTACTGATCATTTCAGTCCTGAACCTCAGATTAATATTTAATCTCTTTTATAACCTTTAAAATGACCAAAATACCCCTACGGGGCTTAATTTGAGTTTAAATTCGTTTTTGCATAATGGAAGGTATCCTACTGATATCACAACATATTTAAGGCATATTAACTTAGGAAACCTGTTCATGACTCATTTGTTTACCCGCATTGCATTTTTCGCGTTTGGCGCGGTTTATGTAACTAGTTTGCATAAATTAACCGAAACGGGTCAAACCTTATCATTTTTATCTCAAAATCCAGAATGTGTTTAGTTTACCCATATTATACAAGTCTTCAAACTTGTAGGGTCTAAATCACATTCTAATCCGGTCTTCGCTTAATCTTGCGTTTTGAACCGTAAACCTTTCTTTAAAACCAACCGGTCTAAGTTTAAACTTAAGTAAGACCCGTTAGAAATCTAATAGGTTATTAAAATCTTCGTTCCAGATTTAGGAGCCCAGTAAAAGATATTTGCACTTGCTGATTGTATACAGCTGGGATAAATTTGTATAATTTGCTCAGGTAAATACTTTTAACTTATTTTCCCTTATACGGGCTTGGGGTACGGTATATAAATACCGCTTGGTCGGGTATTGAATTTTTAATCATATGAAGGTTAAATCATTGAGATAACCCGTTTATTCTGTTTTGTTTGTTTTAAGCCATTGGGGGGTTAATGACCATGTCTTGGATATCCTTGGCTCATTCATTGAAATGGCCACGACTTAAGCACGGGGTGTAGGCATACACCTGCCGGTGCGTATGTAAAATAATGTACCCACCTGTTCGAGAATAACTCGCCGTGGGATATATTATGTGGTGTGTCTATTAATCTTTAACCCGGTATTCAACCCGGGCTACTGAACGTATAATAAACATGTAATTCTTTAACAAGTTTATTTTTAAATAATTATCCCAAGTTATAAAAGATATTTTGGGCCTTGTGCATTCAAATCAATTTTCTTAAACATTTTCCAAATGAGTCGGTTAATTGTATTTACCAGTGAAAACTGACGTATTTTTCCAAAAGGGTTAAGTGCGGGTGCTAATCGTAATGGGCTGGCTACTCCTAGCATCAATAAAGAGTCTTGCAAGCTTAGATGTTTATAAATCTGTTGAACAGTGTTCCTTTTATCTTGATCCGCCTGTGGATCTCTTTACAACCGTTTTGTAATAATTGATATTACTTTCAATCAGTTCTTAATGTTATTATCCTTCGCTTCCGCTGTGCATTAAACTTTGATAAATTGACTATGATGATATCAACTACGTCACGATACTCCCCACCGGGCCCACCGGTAATACGTGGAAATATAGGGGTGTGACAGGTTGGTATCAGAGCCGACATTGAGTGAATTAAACACTAGCCTTTTGTGTTTAATCTCAATGACACAGTTGCACATTCCTTGACTTCCGAGTCTAGACTTAACATAGGAATGCTCTCATCCCTATTAAGTAAATATTGTTTTTGATTGTATGGTTTTGATTACTATCGCCAAGCAGAGAAGCCGTTAATGGAAATTCTCCACTTCCGGAGCCAAGAAATGTCAAGCTTCATACCACGGCTTGAATAAAAGCGTGACCGGTTGAAGGGAAAGACCTTTACGGGCCTGTTCCCAACACCAAACTTGTTTAAACCCTTATCCAGACTGCGGAGTCCATACCAGAAGGTCCCTGAGTCTCCCATATTGAAGATGATGCATGTGGATGATATTAAACCCTAATTCTTACCTCCGAGTTTTCAAATTTCAAGCTTAGACTATACTAGTCAAAACTTAATTCGTGATCCATGCCATTCCTTTAATCATTGAATCCTTGGATTCTACTTTTGCAACGGATCATGAATTGAAATATTACTTATTCACTAAAATCTTCAGAGTCGCTACCGCGTACGATAAATAAAGATGAAGAAACAATCAGAATAAAGAAAGGAAGACATTAGAAGACCCTCCTTCCATCATACTTCTTTTTATTTAAGTCCCTGTTGGGCATTTGATTATTGTAGTCCTTTGTGGACATATTATTACAACATAGTCCTTGTAGACTTGCCTCTTTTGATAAAACTCCATAAATATATACGTCTATCTACTAAAAATCTCTTTGAGGACATTATATTTCAATTTAGTCCTTTCAAGGACATTATATTCAATAATAGTCCCTTCGAGGACATCATACTTTAAAATAGTCTTTTCATAGACGTATCATTTCATTAAATACCTTTTTGTTAACATATTATTTCATTAGAGTCCCTTGGTGGACATAATAATTCACTATAGTTCTTCCGAGGACATATCATTTCACTAAGTCCCCATATTGACATATCTTATAGACCTTATATGGACTTATATTTTCATTTCAGTCCGTGCGTGGATTAGTATTTTCTTAAAGTCCCTATAAGGACTTATCTTCCTATGTAGTCCATGAGTGGACGTTTGGTTACTATAACTCTAAAATGAATGTATCTTTCGCTTTAAGTCCTTTTATGGACATATTATTTCATTAAATACCTATGGGAATATGTTATTTCTAAATAGTCTTTCCGTGAGCAAGAGATTTCATTATAAGTCCCTTAGTGGACATGATATTTCCGTATGACCCCTTGATAGACCTGATATTTTCATTATAGTCCTTTCATGGGCAGTCGGTTTTAATATAGTCCCTATACGGACATATAATTTCCTTTTAAGGTCCTCTATGGACAAGTATGGTATCAAAAGTCCTGTTTAAGGCACTATGGTAATTTCTTAATGATTTATTGAAAGTTTTGGAAGATTTTATATAGGTACTCATATCGTCCTTTATCATCCATTAGTATGAATTAATTCGAACTTTATCGATCTAGTAAATAAATTCAAAAGATCTTCTTAATGGTTTACCACTGCCAAGTGGCAAGTCCACATAAATTGGCCAAACTTACGGTAGTTAAGGGTAATTATTCCTTCTACTATGATAGTTAAGGGAGATACCCTTCCTATCTAGAGGTTGTGAACTATTTTCAAGCCTCTAAACCTATATGATCAATACAATCATGGTAATATCGTGTAACCATTAAGACAAATTAATCCTTGTTAACGTCTGAGAACATGTTAACCCTCCTAGCAGTGTGACTTGAGAGACCACACCAACCGTCAAGGTATTAGGACCTATGTCCAAGCCTTAAAGCCTATATGATCAAATTTGATCTTGGCAAGTATCATCAATGTGATGATCAAAATATAAACATCCATTAGTGATGAAGTGCCTACGGGCTAAACTTATTGTCCATTAGGACAACGACAGTTGTGGTCTATGACCCCCTGTCTAAATATATTGGACTATGTCCAAGCATAATAGTCTATATGATCAATGCGATCATGACTAATATCAAATGATACGATGATCATATTATTTTATAGGATATTTGAAGTACAGGCTTAGGCCTTCCTAACTTCATAATAAGATTATTAAAGAGTACTTTACGACTCGATAGTTATGGTTTATACATAAATTTTCGATGATTTAGATAACGAAACTAGAGTAATACAATAAACACATGGTGGATACGCCGCTGGTACTTCCTATATATAAGTGTGTTTATTGTATTACCCTTCGTGGCGTTATCCCGAATCACCATTTGGATTTTATGTCGCCTACAAGTTATATACTATACTGTCACTAGAGACATTGTCAAGAGTGGCCGTTTTGGTTCATCGTCAAAGGTGACGGCAATGCCCAAGCCTTATAGTCTATAAGATCGATAAGATCATGACTAATATACTCAATTGCAATAATTGTATATATATATATACATATAGGTATATATGTAAACATCCATTAGTGATGTCCTATGATTTGCCTATGTGCCAAAATGAATCGTCTTTTAAGACGATGACAGTTGTAGTCTATGACTCCCTGTCCAACGGTGAAGAACTAGGTTCAAATCTTAAAGCCCCTGATCTATTAAGACTGCGGCTCATAAATTAATGTCCTCCGTGACAGGCTTTTTGCCATATCTTATATTGTCCTTTGCGACTAGGCCTTCGTGCCATATGATTATTAAGTCCTTCCTGAAGGACTCATATTTCATATGTAAAAGTCACTGTGGCAAGCCTTCAAGCCATCAAAAATCGTCAGTATGGCAAAGACAGTTATGACATTGTGATCCCCTGTCCAAAAGGAAATGGACTCGGTCCAAACTCTAAAGGCCATAGATGGTCCTTTTGTGACCTAGGCTGAATGTGATTGATGTACATACAAATAACATTCATTAGGAATGTTCATACCCTACTAACTTATATGGTTTAAAAATACCATGGATAATGTATATTAGGTCGTCTGGGTGATGACTCGCTATAGTAATGCAATTAAGCAATTGTTTAAATTTTGGTGTTTAAGTGCCAAGCTTCAAGTAGGGAAAATTTGAATAAGATAAATAACAGTCGCGATATTGATGATGCGACAAATGCTAATGATGCAACAAATGTGAACCTCAAGGTTAAGAGAGTTAATCTCCAAACTGCGATTGACGCACCTGTTAGAAAGGCTATGAGAAAGGTCATGAAAAGGTTTGAAAAGCCGAATGCTACTTGCTCCAAATCACATTTCCTTGCTCATGAGAAGAGTTTTGCTCACACTTCGGATACAAAGGACAAACCAAATAAGATGACCTATTGTGAGGAGCCCCGTTCCTCTAAAGGATGTACTTAAAAGTACTTTGTCCCTTGCAAGTCAAGAGACTCTAATGGCAAAAAGGGAGCCATTGATATCATAAAATTTTTGGATGTAATGGAAACCATTATGGACAGCAACGGTTATGCTGAGAAAGACATTGTGAAATATGTATCACAGTCATTCAAGGGCAGTGCCCCTAATTGGTGAAAGACTTTAATGAAGTTACAGGAAGAATACTCTTACACAATTTGGGATGGTCCAAGTTCATGGACAAATCAAAGAAACCGGTTGACTGCGACACGGAATGGAAAAGGTGGAATAAGAAATTTCTGACTCTCACCATGAAGGACTTGGCTGTCGACAGAATGTTACAAACTTTAGTTTATTATCTGAGATAGTGCCCTATTCAGTTAACCCAAAAATCTAAGCTTAAAGCAATAATTAATGGTGGTTTAGCATCGGCAATAAGAGGGCATATTAAGGTTTCAAAGCCTGCTTCTTATAAATCCATTATGGATCTATCTCAGCTACTCACGTTATATAGATTAAGAAATAAACCAGTCAAAGCTGAGACTACCCTAAAATTTGTCAAAGATTTTACAGCTAAGTATAAAAGGATTAAGAATGGAGGCGCTTAACCCTCCTAATGAATGATTAGAGGCAGTTCACATTAATAATGAAACTAGATAAATCCCTTATTGTGATTTTATTGCTAAGAGTTACACTTGGATTCAGGTGTTGCTGAGTCTCTCATAAGACCATAAGCTTAGCAAACTTTTAGAATTTTTCCCGTAAGAACCCCAGATATTAAGTGTAAGGTAAAACTTACAGGCGAAATCATAGGAACCATTTCTTTCTTTCCTGTCAGAATCTTTATTCGTAAAATTCTAGAGTACTCTTTCTCCAGATGGAGTACGTCAATATATGTTATTTTATTTATTATCTCATTGATTTCTATCAACTGCGAATACCAGACTGTATGATAAAAGCGCCATATGAGGATTGGTGTATCTTAATGTGTTCCATAGATTGCTTCCATGCCTGATCAGTATGGAGGTTTAATGCATGGAACCACTGAAATATCCCAATGGTCATATTGTACTAAAGTCAACTAATGGTATTTAAAGAAGATATCCAGAATAGAAATGTCCATGTAAGTGTCTCTAATTAGGGTATCCATGCTTTGTAGAGAAAATGTGTCATTTATCTGACACCGGCAAAGATAGAAGAACCAGAGCTTGAGGTTTGGAATATCTCTGTAATCTCTGTGTGTCTTGATTATTCTCTCCAAAGATGTACCCTGTTCACCTTCGAAGACAAGTAGAGTTAAGATTTTCATCCCGCTTAGGGTTGCGTCATTATGAAATCTTAATGTCGATTAGTACCAACATTAATGGAAGGATTGAAACCCTAATCACATCAGTTGCAAGATAAAGCTTCATGAAACCTAATTCATAATTGTGAGAGCTCCGGCATTATTATTTCAGGAAGACGGTTCGTTATGCTTATGCATTGTTTACCGCAACCCTATTTAGGCAACAATTAGGAATCACCATTAGCTGCCCAGGATCGTCGATTTGTTCGACTAACTCAAAGGATTAGCTATTCCTTAAGATTGGTTCAAGCAGTAGTTGGAATAACTATCTCGCCTTAAATAAGCTTTTCTATAATAGTTGTTGTGTAAATATCAAGGCTGCTTCTTTAGAGACCTTGTATAGATGGATTGTTGAACGTCCATTTGATGGACATAATAGTGGTAAATCCAATTATCAGGATCTGAAAGTCACCCTGGAGACGGCGGATAAGACCATATAAATTATGATCGTCTGGAAACTGCCAAGTATTCGGTGGAAAGTCAATAATTGATGAAAGTCGCAAACCTCTTAAGTCTTTGTTAAGGAATCAGATTCCATAGAAAGTATCACCCTTAAAGAGTGTGCTGAATTTTAAATTTAACGAGCTAGTTAAGCTCTAAATATATAATTGAACCATTCGAGAAAGATCGAGTATGTCAAGATCGGTAGCCGGTAAGCTGAAACTTACCTAAGAAGCTGGATGATAATCACATGGTGCTCTACACTAGTGATTTAAAGATATGTCTAGCTGTTAAATTGATAGCATTAAGGTGTGCAGAGTAATGAAAACCTATGGGTTGTTGAGAAACCAGTATCGATTAAGGATCGGAAGGATTAAAAGCTCCAAAAGATAGCATATACCAAAGGTAAAGGTTAAACGGGATACCGTTGGGATCCCGAATAAATATGAGAGGTCGTATTTATTTTGTAACAAAAGAACTCCTATCTTTTTAGCAAATATCAGGGTCGAAGATTTATTTTAAGGGGGTGAGGATGTAACACCTCGTAAAAACACGTCCAATGATATATCGACACGTGTACTAAACTCTAATAAAGTCAAACGTTGAATTTGAGGGAATAATTTTACGAAATATCAAAAACTTTGATTATAGAAGGACTGGGAATGTTACCATGCTTAATATGAGCCTCTGAATTACATTACACGGCAAGCATATTCACAAATGAGCCACTTGATGATCGAGAGTAGTCGTTTGCGTAATTAATTGAAAGTTTGCGCGCCGAAGGGTTAAAAGCGTCAACATGTTAATTCTTACCTCTGAGTGACCTTTTAACAAACTGAGAGCTTCATGATAATTTATTACACTCTCGGGAATGCCTAATATTGGCCATTAAGGGCTTTTATGCCTATAAGTGAAGTGACGCGCAACTTTGCAAGTTAGAGGGACTAAAAGTGTCAATATGTTTAATTATACCTCTGAATGACCTTTTTACGAACCCGAAGCATCGTGATGTTTAGTAATACTCTCAAGGATGTCTAATATGGATTAGATAAGGCTTCGATGCTATTAATCAATGATATGCGCAAGTTTGCGCATTAGAGGGACCAAAAGCGTCAACTTTTGAATCTACGCCTTTTGGTGACCATTTAAGCGAACGGGAGCATAGTAATACTTAAATGTATGTTTGGGAATACCCATTATGGGCCACGAAAGGCTTGGATAGCATTAATGACATTTCGCGCTACTTTGTGCGATTAAAGGACTAAAAGCGACGACTTGCGAAACTACGCCTTTGAGAGGCCTTTTAAGCAAACAGGAAACTCCGCAATATTCGATTATACCCCCGAGAGTGTCTAGCACTGGCCGTGTGAGTTCATTATGCCATTTCGCAATAATGCGCACAAGTTCGTTAATTAAGGGTTAAAAGCGGCAACGCGCAAAACAACTCTTTAAAAGGATCTTTTAATCAAACCGAACAATTCGCTATGCTTGTTCAAACTCCCGGATGCCTAAGAATGATTACTAGAGGTCTTGGTACCTTGTATCAACACGACATAATAAATTAGAAAAATATTGTGTCATTTATGCAAAGCTTGGAAGATATATATAACAAGTAAAAATGTGAGGGACTATCCTTGTCAAACTCCAGAAATTATATTCTGTAATTGGTTAGATCTAATATAAAAGTTCAGGGACCAGTTATGTCATTTCTTTAAGAAAAAATTTGATTAAAAGCTGAAATATGAATGCAGGGACCGGAAATGGCAAGCTGCCAAACTATTTGCTGGTCTGGGCCAGCCACACGGGAGGCGTAGCCCAAAGGGGCTGCCTACGCGGGCCGCCTAAACATGTACAGCAATGATTTTTTTGTTATTTCTTGAATTTCTTGTTGGCATCCACTCTCAAAACCATTTTTTTTGAAACCATGGGCATGTTAACAGCTTTGTTAACTAGTTTTACACCTGGAATGATCTTGTTAAACATTCCTAACACTTGGCAAGATCTTGAAAGTTCATGAAATCTATAAATAGGTGAGAACTTACTCATTTCACTTGCACCAACTCATTCTAATCTGCTATCTCTCAATTCTAAAGGGGATCCTAAGCATTTGTGGGAACCTCTATTCAATCCATGGGACCATTGTAAGTGTCCTTTCGTGGCTAGCATGTTTTATTTGGCGTTTAAAGCCAAAAAGTCAAGCGTTTTCGATAAACGCTTTGACTTTTAGCGAGACCGTAAATGATCGAGCCATTGTTCGCAATAAACATGGCAATGTGATCGTAATTAGGTAGGTATTAAACCCTCAAAAAGGGCACCTCCTAATTACCACGTTTGCTTAGTAAATTGGCGGGTCAAAGTAATTAAAATAAAAGTCAAACGAGTCGATTTTTAAATAAAATTCATAACTAATGATGTAAAGGCAATAAAATCAGTTTTGTCACTTTAATAACTTGGTAAATATTAATTGAACATGTATAGGCATGTTCAACCCGACAATTCTAAGTTTAGGCTCGGTTCGCAACCGAAAGTCGCAAAAATTGACTTTTGCTTTGACTTTCAGTTCTGACCTGATTTAGCTTAGTTTAGATATGCCTTAAGGTTTCTTTAGGACCATATTATAAATTAGTAAAACCCTCTGAGGTTATACTACATGGTTCCTTATTTATCCGATTCATTTGCATGTTTCCGTTAATTGCTTAAAAGTTTACCATTATGCCCTTTTGTCATTAAAACGAGATTTTTGAAAATGTGAGAGTACAAAAACCTTTATTACTGATTTATAAACATGTCCTAAAAACTTGACATCAGTTTGAGGTCTAAATTAGGAGTTATGCTCAATAGCGTAAATTGAAAGCTTTTTATTTATTTAAACGGTATTTTAGCATAAAGCCTATTTAAACCAAAATTTCGATACCAAACTTTTTACCCACTGATGTAATATAATATTTTGGGATTTTTGAAGATTTTTATTTATTTTTAAACTGATCATAACATAGGGTTCTTGCTTTGATTCGGTAATTGTCGGTTATACCCTTTTTGCTAATAAAATGAGTTTTACATAACATTTTGATACCAAACCTTTTGCTACTGATTTTATATGTTAAATAAAATATTTTAAGCCTTCTGGACTGATAAAAATCTCAGCTTTCCTTATATAACCTGAAAATCGCTTAAAACCGACTTTTTACGCGTTTTAAACGTATAGTATGGACTAAAACTATTTTTCACATATAAGACTTAATACCTACTGATGTTTTAAGTAAATTTTTATACTTTAACAGTAAGCAAAAGTTTTGAACTCAGATTTCCAAATTTGACCTTTAAAGCTTATGTGAAATTACCAAAATGCCCCTACGGTGCATAGTTTGGTTATAAATGATAAATTTCACATATATGCAATACCCTACTGATATAACTTATTAAATTAAATATTTTTACTGATCATTTCAGACCTGAACCTCAGATTAATATTTAATCTCTTTCATAACCTTTAAAATGACCAAAATACCCCTACGGGGCTTAATTTGAGTTTAAATTCATTTTGGGCATAATGGAAGGTATTCTACTGATATCACAACATATTTAAGGCATATTAACTTAGGAAACCTGTTCATGACTCATTTGTTTACCCGTATTGCATTTTTCGCGTTCGGTGCGGTTTATGTAACTAGTTTGCATAAATTAACCGAAACGGGTCAA
This sequence comes from Helianthus tuberosus, assembly GCA_030545235.1. NCBI lineage: Eukaryota > Viridiplantae > Streptophyta > Magnoliopsida > Asterales > Asteraceae > Helianthus > Helianthus tuberosus. The sequence continues at coordinate 43,099,484 of CM060429.1, read as the reverse complement.
ACCTTATCATTTTTATCTCAAAATCCAGAATGTGTTTAGTTTACCCATATTATACAAGTATTCAAACTTGTCGTGTCTAAATCACATTCTAATGCGGTCTTCGCTTAATCTTGCGTTTTGAACCGTAAACCTTTCTTTAAAACCAACCAGTCTAAGTTTAAACTTAAGTAAGACCCGTTAGAAATCTAATAGGTTATTAAAACCTTCGTTCCAGATTTAGGAGCCCAGTAAAAGATATTTGCACTTGCTGATTGTATACGACTGGGATAAATTTGTATAATTTGCTCAGGTAAATACTTTTAACTTATTTTCCCTTATACGGGCTTGGGGTACGGTATATAAATACCGCTTGGTCGGGTATTGAATTTTTAATCATATGAAGGTTAAATCATTGAGATAAACCGTTTATTCTGTTTTGTTTATTTTAAGCCGTTGGGGGGTTAATGACTATGTCCTGGATATCCTCGGCTCATTCATTGAAATGGCCACGACTTAAGCACGGGGTGTAGGCATACACCTGCCGGTGCGTATGTAAAATAATGTACCCACATGTTCGAGAATAACTCGCCGTGGGATATATTATGTGGTGTGTCTATTAATCTTTAACCCGGTATTCAACCCTGGCTACTGAACATATAATAAACATGTAATTCTTTAACAAGTTTACTTTTAAATAATTATCCCAAGTTATAAAAGATATTTTGTGCCTTGTGCATTCAAATCAATTTTCTTAAACATTTTCCAAATGAGTCGGTTAATTGTATTTACCGGTGAAAACTGATGTATTTTCCAAAAAGGTTAAGTGCAGGTACTAATCGTAATGTGACACATGGGTCACTGCGACCATCAAACAAATACCAAACCAATTAAATATTTTATTTCATACTTGGGATTTGTACAAATATGTGTATCATTTGCACATATCAATTCTTGTTCGATTTCGGGCTCTAAATCGCTTTCTGGAAGGTTATACGCGCACTGATGCGTAAATATAACCAGTTTAATGCAACGAACACTCTGGAATAGTGAAATAGGCTTAACATACCTTAAATAACCTTTACATAACTTAGCAATAAGTTTCGAAGGCTTTGGTATGGCAAAAATCAAGTTAAATCGCTTACAGGGACTAAAGTTGACAAACTGCGAAAGTATGCCAATTTGAACTGTAACAGACATTCCAGATCATGGCCATAAGTTAAACATACCATAAATATCCATTACATAGCTTAGAAATAGGCTTTGAGAGGTTCGGTGTGCTAAATAAACTTTTGGGTCATTCAGGGACTAAAAGCGTCAAAAAGTGCACAAGTTTGCATTTTCGCGCATAACTTACGTTCTGAATACATCCGGACATCCAAAAATTTATGTAAGCACTAAAATATTATGTTTTAGTGTTTGGCTTGTCAAAAATCCATTCGTCGCTCAATTTGGATCGTTTTTGCGTTCGTTACGACTCCCGTCGTAATTAACCGAACAACGCAACCATACGACCAAACGAACCGACATCTGAGATATTTTTGAGCACATTTTAAGTTCCCTATACTTTAACTTCATTTTAGAGCATTGAAATGGGGTTAACGGGGCTTAAACATGTCAAAAGTGCATCAAATAGCAAGTTTGGAGCTTCAGGGGCCTGTTCTGCCATTTTTCAAACTTTCTGGTCTGCAAGTGCTTGCGCACCTCAACACTTAAAACCTTACGGTGTGCAAGCAGGGGTCAGATGCAGAAAATTGTTTTGGCTGCTGATTAATGGCTTTCAAACAACCCAAAGGCCAATGCCACATGTCAAACTCTTGTGGTGGGGGCAAAATGATGCACCATAACATTCCAACACCTGTACGGATGGGATTCGATCACGTTATTCGAGAAACGATCTTAACGGCTCTCCGAAAACTATAAATACCCATCCATCCCCATTGCAAAACCCACTTGAAATCTGAGAATTCTCTAAGTTGGGGTGTTTCATCACCTCATACCTGAGAATACTTGGATTATCAATCTTGCAGGGACCCTTTGTAAGTGTTCCTTCGTTCTTTTATCGCTTTTCGAGTCCGAAAGTCAAACTATGTTTGACTTTCTGCGTTGACCAGATTATGGTCAACACGAAGTTCGTTTGAACTTCATAACGTGAGCGTGATCACAATGGTTATAGTCCCTAGTAACTATACCTACTGATTACCACGTTATCTAGGCTCAGTGACGAGTCGTAGTTTCGGCCAAAATGCGTGTTATTGCGTATTTTGTAACCAAACTACTTTTAGGTATCAAAATCGTTTGTTTTGATACCAAACCTGTTTTCTAAACTTAGTTAAGCATGTTTTAACATGCTTAGCTCGTCACTTTTAGTTTAGTGCTTATATAGGGTCGTAAGGTAAGCGATCTAAACAATCGCTTATACTTTCGAACCCGGCCCGTTTGGTCGATCATTAGGATCCGACCAAACACATTAGGTGACCATAGTATATAGGGAATAACCTTCCGAGGTTATACCTTATGGTCACGACGTTTAGTTAGTTGTATAATAGGTAGTTTATATGCCTTAGGTAAATTACCAAAATGCCCTTTTTACGCCAAAATTCATTTTAAGCATATGTAACATAACTTTTGGTATCTAAACTGATTTGGTAACAATATTAGACATGTGAAGGCATATTTTACTTGTCATAGGACTAGTTAGGCGTTCCGAACGCGTTTTACGCGAACGACGCGTTAAAGTAGCATAAGCTACCTAAATGGGTCGTAAGCACTTAGGTTAGGTTTCATTGTAGTATGAAGGCCTTGCTAAACCATATTACATGAGTTCCCCTACTCATTTGGTTTACGAGCCTCATTCTATCCAATCTTCCGATTTAGGTCCGGTTTATTAACATAGTTACCTATATTAGGTGTCGTTTGATATCCGTGATCTCTAGCATTGTTTGGTTGTTACTCAAGGACTACTAAGCAATCTCAAGTGAGTACATAGAACCCCCTCTTTTACTGTTTTTCAAACATTTTGGGGTGAAACACATGTGCCTACTTGTTACTTTCATGCTTTCCTGTTTTCACATCATATACTTGCTATGTTCATTAGTACATTTATAGTACATGATTTCATTGTGTTTTATGCTATGTATGCCCATTGTGTGCGTACTTAGTACATTATTTTACATTACATTTTATGCTATGTATGCCCATTGTGTACGTACTTAGTACATTATTTTACATTACATTTTATGCTATGTATGCCCATTGTGTGCACATTTTATGCTAGGTATGCCCATTGTGTGCGTACTTAGTACATTATTTTACATTACATTCTATGCTATGTATGCCCATTATGTGCATACTTAGTACATTTATTATTCATCACATGCTTACATTTTGGTATGACATTTGGTTTGTTTAAATGGGACAATGTACATTCATTAACACCGATCATGCCGCTCGGTAGTAGGTAGTGGTACCATAGGACTTGACAAATCCCATTCCTGTAATCTCGGGTTTGTTTGGATGGAAGGAATGACCGAATCCGAATACATTTTTTGATAACCTTTACTAAAAGGGTTATCCGACTGTCGCAAGGCTTGGATGTACGAATTTTCACAATACCGCATAGATGTTTATATCAGTATAGCATGCATTTATTACACAAAACATAACTTTGATTTAAACCATGTTTTACTTCAATACCTTGTTTTTGTGCATTTTACATATGGTTTAGTTGATATATTTCACTTACCATACATAAACATTTTGACATTTGATTATACATAAACATTTTACTTTGGTGGTTTGGTTTGAGTAAGTGATTTAAGTAACGAGGCGTGTGTAATATGATACAAGCATGGTGGATACGCCGCTGGTACTTCCTATATATAAGTGTGTGTATGGTATTACACATCGTAGCGTTATTTGAATCATGTCAATTTGAGACATATAACATTTTATACAAATAACATACTTTTCACAAGACATTGTTTTACAAACAACTTATCTTATACAAACTCATTTTACTTGGTTATTCATTTAACCATGCATTATTCTCTTATTTATACATATCATCTGAACTTATTGTTTTTCAAACGATTTACAAAACAAATCAATTTACAAGGTTCATGACTGACTTTTGCTAAACAACTTTTTTTCTAAACTTACAAGTCATGAATCCTATTTTCACAAAACCTATGTATCTCACAGGCATTTTTATGCTGACGTACCTATTTTCACATGTGTTTCAGGATATGATGCATAGGATTTATCAAGATACACTTAGGCGGACTTGGGCCTTAGTGACAATAAAAGATGCAAGACTAGTTATTTATGTTATGTTTCTTTGATTGTCAAGACATTGTAACTCTTTTATTTAATAAAACAATATTTCAATTTCCATGTGTTATGAAACAATGATTCTGTTACAACACTCCCCGATGTTTCCGCCACGTTTTGTTGTTTTACGTGGTCGGGGTGTGACACGTAATGGGCTGGCTACTCCTAGCATCAATAAAGAGTCTTGCAAGCTTACATGTTTATAAATCTGTTGAACAATGTTCCTTTTATCTTGATCCGTCTGTGGATCTCTTTACAACCGTTTTGTAATAATTGATATTACTTTCAATCGGTTTGTAATGTTATTATCCTTAGCTTCCGCTATTAATTAAACTGTGATAAATTGACTATGATGATATCAACTACGTCACGATACTCCCCACCGGGCCCACCGGTAATACGTGAAAATATCGGGGTGTGACATTTTTAGACCTCGAATCCACTCCAATTTCTGGAGGTCCAGGACACCCCTTAAATTGATAGAAAGAATATTCATTGCAACCCATTGTTTTCACCTTCTCCAATAATTACTTCACGAATTACTTCCTCGAATCCATGTAAATTGAAGCCCACAGTGTCTCCGACTGCAACAGTATCGTCAATTTCCTGCGTTTCAGGAGTCGGATCTGCATGAGCTCCAGAGACGATGGGCATACGTCTCTCTCCGGAACCACCAGAGGGATTTAACTAAGAGGGAAGAGTGTTGTCAGCAGTACCAGAATCATGGCTCCTAGAGGGGCGATTTAGGTCCAAAGACATGTCTTCCCCCACATCACCGTCATGCCTAAGTTTCGTGTGTGGGCCTTGAGTGGAGCCCATAGAAGGTGGGCTTTGCTGATCCCTTGACCATTTACCTAAAGGTGGGGGAGCATTAGGCCAAGGAGTAAAAAGTGGCCCAAAATCACCAGTCTTATTATGTAGGTTAGAATTCAAACGGGTCCCACCACTGATACAGATTACCTCTGGTACTTTTTCACTGTCATCATAAATCCTTTTGAAACCCTAGGCGACTTTGAGGCTTCCCCATGCACATTGTCCTCCCATGCATCCCCTCCAGCTTGGTGTTGTGCCTCTTCACCTATCCCACTAGAAACGACCCCATTAACTATTACCTCGGGACCCACCGCGAAATCATCAACGTTGGTAACATCAACATCCGCATGGGACTTTCCCTGCACCTCATGCATGCAACGATTGGAATTACTAGGAACCGACTTTTCGTTTCCGAGTGACGCTTCATAACCCACTTGATCGTAGTTGTCCCCAGTACCAAGGCCTGGTCGGAACTCCCTCTCCTCAGTGTCGTCCGACATAACCTCGTGCTCATCGTTTGATATCCAACCTGATTCTTCCACCGACTTCACCTCCATAAACTCCGGTGAACAGAGTTCCGGACATTCCAAAACCCAAGTAGCAAATATTCTATCTTTCCAGGAAAACACCACCGCCTCATTAATATGGCTACCTTGAGCCGTTAAAACTGTTATCGTTCCTGTCAAACCTTCACCATTGACACGGATAGTTTTTGCACCTTGCTTGCCACCCCCACTAGTTTCTTTAAGCAGATCTGCATACGTCTCCCCATATCGAACAAAAGCGTTACCTGACGGACCACCGGTAGGGTAGTTCGACGGAGCTTTCCCATTAGTTTCTGGTGTAACATTACTGGGGATTCCAGGTCCAGGTTCCTTCGGCCTCCAATTGGTTTTTCCTTTAACTTCCGACGTATAAATGAATCTTTTGTGGTTTTTGTCATATTTAGCAAATGAAACTACCAGTTTAGCACCATAAATCTTAACTGTATTCATGGCCAACAACGTCTCCTCCATATTTACCACTCCGACATATCGAACAAATCCAAAGTAGTTACCTCTTGCATCCCTTTTCTGTGCCACATACGCATCCGATATATATCCATGTGGCTGGAAAGCCCTCCATAGAAGGGTCTTCGACATACGTTCTGGAAGATTCTGCACCAGGAAAGTCCACTCCACACCATCTCCTCTACTCTTATGATTCTTTCGATATTGAACTTCCGACCAAGGAATGTCGTTGTCATGGTCCTCCTCCCACACTCTCTCCATTCTCCCCCGGCTACAAGTGAGTAACAAATATTTAAAAGGTTAATAGGATTCGTATCAATCTAGCTAAACTATCGAGATAGCCGGGATCAATTACAGACCTACTAAGCAATCAAAATCTGGACTTTAGCCGAGGAAATCCACCAAAACATATTCGAGAAGTCCTGAAAACGATCAGACCCTAACCCCGCTAACAATGCTCGTATCACATAGTTTGGAAAGGATCAAACCGCACAATCACAGGATTGTTACACAGGACCGGAAGTAAGATCGATTAGGTTGAAGAAGACAGTTCATCTTCCATGATCGTCATCCACATCCACCACCACCATGTCTTCATCAACACCATCCCCTCCACCTTGTCGCCACCATACCACCACCATACCAGCACCATTAATCCCACCACATCGTCACCACCAATATAATTTGATTAATTACAAAACCCAGGCAGTGAGAGATTTAGAGAGACAGAGATATGGAGCGAGACTTGTTATAGGGAGGAACCAATGAGAGAGATAGACGACGGAAGAAGGGGTTGGGTGACGACGGTGGTCATGGATAATGACGATGGTGACAACGATGAAAGGAGATGATGATGATGGTTTTATGGCGACTAAACCGTCGGAGTGGTAGTGGTGATGATGGTTGACAGTGGCGGACCGTCGGACTAGTCGTAGATGATGGGTCTCAGTACACTCGGGTCAACTCAGATTCCGGCAATGGTTCATATAGATCTGAAAAAAGAAGCAAGAAAAAGAGGGGCTTAGATCTGTGGTCGTTTTAAGAGAGGTAGAGAGGAATGAAATGATTCCGGCTAGCGGTACAGGCTACCGGAAATAAGATTATGACCAGATTCTGGCTAGCGGTTCAGGCTTAGATCTGTAGAAAGAACCATCGTCATTGTTGTTGCTGTGTTGTTAGTTGTTATAAAAAAAATCAAAGAGGTTGGTAGAGATGGTGGGCGGTTAATATATGCCCCCCCCCACGTTTTTCCGGTGAGTTGTCGGAGGCAGGGGATTGAGACGAAGATGATAAAAGGAGAGGGTGGGTTGTTTCTGTATTAAATAAAAATACTGGGCCCCACCTAAATTATGTCTTAAATATTAAATATACTTCATTTAATGTTTTTAATTATTAATTTTTAAAATTAAGGGTAATTTGGTCATTTCGCATCAACTTAACTGAACAAATTAATGCTCATCCATTGTAGGGACTACCCGAGTAACAAGTGAGCAAACCACAGGGAACAAACATGCTATTTTAAAAAGTTAGGGACCAGATGCGAAAAAATGAAAAACCACAGGGACTATCCGGGTAATTAACTCTAACTCTAACTATTACTCGTTGGCCGGTAACAGTCCCAACTTCAAAAATTCTAACTGGTGGTCCCATCTTTTCACATATTAGCCTTCAATGAACCCTGATTAACAGAATCCTAACGTCATTAGTATCCAGTCGCCGGAGAAACGTTTTTTGTCAGAAAAAGGTTCCTAAAGGTCCGATCTTTGGTTACAAACAAGTTTGAGACCAAAACTATGAGTTTTCCGGCTAAATAGTTGACTTTTCCGGCCAAAAAAAGTTTTCCGGCAAAAACATAGTTTTTCCGAAGACCTTAATAATTGGGGATTTTTTAGTAGAAAAGGTTCCTAAAGGTGCGAAATAAAGTTACAAAGAGGTTTGAGACGAAAAAAGTTGAGTTTTCTGGCCAAAAACATTTTTCGGCGACCGGAGACTAACGGCGTTAGAGTTCTGTTAGTTTGGGTCCATTGAAGGCAAATTTGTGAAAAGCTGGGACCGCCAGTGTGAATTTTTGAAGTTGGAACCGTTGCCGGCCAACGGGCAATAGCTAGGGCTGTTCAAAAAGCTCGCGGCTCGGAGCTCGCTCGGATTTAGCTCGGAAAAAGCTCGCTCGATATGGCTTGGTTTGAAAGTGAGCCGAGCCGGCTCTGCTCAGCTCGGTTAGAAAGTGAGTCTAGCTCGGCTCGGCTCGGCTCGTGATGAGCCAAATTGGCTCGGTTTGGCTCGCTTGGTAGCTCGGCTCGGCTTAGCTCGAATTATTTTACTTATAATATATTTTATTTTTATTTACATGTAATATATTACAAAAAAGTGATTATTATTTACATGTATTTAGGCTTGTAGTTTGATATCCACGACATATTTAAAGGTTGATTGCCGTGCTAATGAACAAATATTGTATTTACTTGAAATATAAAACTTATTTTGCGTTGTTGAACGTGATTTTGACTTGTAATGTATTAGGGTTGAACTTCTTTTGAATATGTTCTTTTGAAGTATTGAATAATATTTTTGAATACTGAATTTTGAGTGCTATGTATTAATTTTTATTTTTAAAATCGAGTCAAACCAAGCCGAGCCGAGCCAGCTCGGTTTAAAACCAAGCCGAGCCTGAGCTTAGATTTTCAGCTCGGTTTCAAATCCGAGCCGAGCCGAGCTAGCTCGGTTTATAATCGAGCCGAGCCCAAGCTTGCCTTAGCTCGGCTCGGCTCGGCTCATGAACAGCCCTAGCAATAGCTGAGATTATTAAAATCCATTATTTCTAATATAAAAAGAAAAGTAGCAAGTACATCATAAGTCATGCCTTTTTCTTGCTTTTTTATGTGATTAATACCAAAACAATTGTGCCCACTTGTGTAGTTGTGTTTCCCTTAATCCGATAGGACAAAAGAAAAATGTCTATTATAAGGTCTAAAAAAAAGTTAACAAACTATAATCTTTCCAACTGAACCATAATCAAATATCTAGGGGCACAAAAATTTTTATTTTTAATTGGAATCCACAAAAGAAAAGTATACATGCCATTATCAATTGTTATATATAATAATAACGAAAACAAGCAAGTCTATACATCATATGTCATGCCTTTTTCTTGTGTTTTATGTGATTCAACATCAAAACAATTGTCCCACTTGTGGTCTTTTTTACATTCTAGAAGTATATTCGTTCCTTTTAGTTTTTTCAAGATTAGGGCACCCTTTACTTGTAGCAGCCCGACATTTTCATTTTCATGGGCAGCCGCGGCAACATTTGAACAGAGCTACGACCGGGAACGTAAAAGAATTTAAATAAATATCTACAATCAAACCTGTAAAAGATGTAAAGATGTAATTTAAGATAATTGATGTAAAATAAAGTATAATTTGCTATTAAAAATTAAATAAATATCTAGAAAATGACAATGGTAAAAAAATAAATAGTGTATAGTTTCTTTTAATAATTATTTTCTTTCTCATTAATTAGACGCAAACATTTTACTCTACACATTACAAAACTGATCATGTTATGAATGCATCATAATGTGGTGACTCTCCACGTTCTTAACTTCCGTCTCTTTACTTACTCTTGTATTAATAATATGACTTATATATAGAGATCCTATGTATTTGATATGATATACTCAATATTATAAGAATTATCTTATTCTCCATATTTCTTTCTCTACATGATCTATGTTCTCATGTTTATCATGTATATTGGTTGCTAATACACCATTGTTTTATAACACGTTATCAGCACGAATGTTTTTAAAGTTGGATCATGTTATCGTAAGTCAAATTGACCATCATTATATCTTTATATCAGTTTTTTTTACATCGATCTACAAGGAACCTGAAATCCATCAATGTTACACAAACAAGTTTTGTTTGAAAATCTCACATGAACATAGATCAAGGTATGATTCAATTTCCTTTTCTTCTCTAATTTTCTATCAATGCTAACTTATTTGGTTTAGTATGAAAATATGAATATGAGATTGTGGAAGATTACCTCAAACCATATTTTTCTTGAAAGCTGTTACATGTGAATGTGGTACTAATTTTAATATAGAGTTAATTGCCAAAATAGTCCCTGTGGTTTGGGCTGTTTTGCCAGTATAGTCCAAAGGTTTCATTTTTAACATCTGGATCCAAAAAGGTTTCATCGTTGCCATTTTGGTCCAACTGACTTAACTCCATCCATGCTCCTCAGTTAGTCAAGGGGTATTTTTGTCATTTCATGTATTCTGAATTATATTAAAGATTATAAAAGGAGAACAAAAATTGTTGTGAGGGAGGATCGAACCTGGGCCTCTGGCCGGTTCACTAACAAACACACAAGACAATAACCAGTGAGCCATGCTCACATTTGTGCAAGAAATGGATCTTTATTGATTTTATTCTTTGATTCAGTTCATCACATACACTTGAAAACAGAGGACCAAAGAAACCCTAATCTTTCAAGTTCAAAATTAATCATGTTGGACCATGGAGTTAAGTCAGTAGCCTAATACAACAAGTTTGTTAGGTTCAAATGTGTTAATCTGTTATTTGCATAATATGAATTAAAGAAGCACTTGCAATCTTGAAACTTTAAGTTGGTTTCCTGTAGTCTTGTCATTCAAATGTCAATAAACTTCTGTCAATAAACTTCAGTTAAACCATTTAATATTATGTTCATTATAGGAAGCCTTTGTTGGTGGAACTGAAACAATATATGCAAGTCTAGAGTGGGCACTCAGTGAGCTAATAAGAAACCTAAGAGTAATGAAAAAGCTGCAACAAGAAGTCACAGAAATAGCACAAGGAAGACCCATGATTTACGAAGAGGATTTAGAGAAAATGCCTTATCTTAAGGCGATCCTAAAAGAGTCCCTTCGATTGCATACTCCAGCCCCTCTTCTTGTTCCTAATCGTTGCCATTTTGAACTTGAAAGATTAGGGTTTCTTTGGTCCTCTGTTTTCAGGTGTAGGTGATGAACTGAATCAAAGAATAAAATCAATAAAGATCCATTTCTTGCACAAATGTGAGCATGGCTCACTGGCTACTGTCTTGTGTGTTTGTTAGTGAACCGGCCAGAGGCCCAGTGTGACACCTGTGTCACTCCAACCATCAAACAAATGCCAAACCAATGAAATATTGTATTTTATACTTGGGATTTGTAAAAATATGTGTATCGTTTGCACATATCAACTCTTGTTCGATTTCAAGCTCTAAATCGCCTTCTGGAAGGTTATACGCGCACTGATGCGTAAATATAACCAGTTTAATGCAACGAACATTCCGGAATAGTGAAATAGGCTTAACATACCTTAAATAACCTTTACATAACTTATAAATAAGTTTTGAAGGCTTTGGTATGGCAAAATCAAGTTAAATCGTCTACAGGGACTAAATTTGACAAACTGCGAAAGTATGCCAATTTGAACTGTAACAGACATTCCAGAACATGACCATAAGTTAAACATACCATAAATATCCTTTACATAGCTTAGAAATAGGCTTAGAGGTGTTCGGTATGCTAAAATAAACTTTTGTGTCATTCAGGGACTAAAAGCGTCAAAAAGTGCACAAGTTTGCATTTTCGCGCATAAATTACGTTCTGAATACATCCGGACATCCAAAAATTTATGTAAGCACTAAAATATTTTATTTTAGTGTTTGGCATAAGAAAAATCCATTCGTCACGCATTTTGGATCGTTTTTCGCGCTTGTGCGCATTCCGTCGTAATTAAGCGAACATCGTGTTCGTACGACCAAACATACCAACATCCGACATATTTTTGAGCATGTTTCATGTCCACAATGTTTAGGCATCATTTTAGGGCCTTAAAGTTGGCTTTACGGGCCTTAGAAGTGTCAGGAATGACCTTAAACACGTGCAGGGGCTGAAACTGCCATTTTTGAAAGTTATATGCTGATCAGAAGGGCCAGGCGGCCCGCCTGAGTTTAGGCATATCCTGAAGCGGGCCACGTACGCCTCCCAGAACAGATTAGATCGAACAGTCAGCATATTCCAGCTGTTTTAACCACAACCACACACTCACAACTGCACATTCAGCTCATTTAGACCCATTTTTTAGCTACCATGAGTTTCCAACACTTGTACGGATGCGATTAAGGCACGATATTCGACAAGCGATCTTAACGGTTCGGGTATTCCTATAAATACCCCATCCCCCATTGCTTCAAACTCACAAGAATCTGATTAAAAAGACTCTAAGTTGGAACCATTGTTCCATACCTGAGTTATTTTGATCACGATTAGCATTCGGGGACCCTTCGTAAGTATTCTTTCGTTCTTTTATTGCTTTTCGAGTCTTTTCGAGTCTGAAAGTCAAACTTTGTTTGACTTTCTACGTTGACCAGTTATGGTCAATGCGAAGTTCGTTTGAACTTCGCAACGTGAGTGTAATCACGTTGGTTATAGTCCCTTGGGACTATGCCTACTGATTACCACGTTGTCTAGGGTCGTAGGGCAAGCGATCTGATAAATCGCTTATACCTTCGAACCCGACCCATTTGGTCGATCATTAGGATCTGACCAAATACATTAGGTGACCATAGTAGGTAGGGAATAACCTTCCGAGGTTATACCCTATGGTCACATCGTTTGAGTAGTTGTATGATAGGTAGTTTATATGCCTTAGGTAAATTACCAGAATACCCTTTTCATGTATAATTGGTAATTAAGCATATGTAACCTAAACTTTTGTCACATAACTGATTATGTAACATGTTTAGGCATATAACACTTGTCATAGGACTAGTTAAGCGGTCCGAACGCGTTTCACGCGAACGACGCGTTAAAGTAGCATAAGCTACCTAAACGAGTCGTAATGGGTCGTAAGCACTTATGTAAGGTTTCATTTAGTATGTAGGCTTTGTTAAAACCATATTATACGAGTCTCCACACTCGTTTGGTTTACGAACCCTCATTCTATCCGATCTTCCGATTTAGGTCCGGTTATTAACATAGTTACCTATATTAGGTGCCGTTTGATATCCGCGATCTCTAGCATTGTTTGGTTGTTACTCAAGGACTACTAAGCAATCTCAAGTGAGTACATAGACCCCTCTTTTACTCTTTTCCAAACTATTTTGGGGTGAAACACATGTGCCTACTTGTTACCTTCATGCTTTCCATGTTTTCAAATCATATACCTGCTATGTTCGTTAGTACATTATAGTACCTGATTTCATTGTGTTCATGCTATGTATGCCCATTGTGTGCGTACTTAGTACAGTTGTTTTCATCACATGCTTACATTTTGTTATGACATTTGGGTTGTTTACAATGGAACAATACATTCATTAACATTAGCTACGCCGTTCGTTAGTAGGTAGTGGTACCATAGGAATTGACAACTCCCGTTCCGGACATCCTGAGTAGGTGGGGATGAAAGGAATGACCGAATTCGATATACATTTCCAACAAGATAGACCTTTAATTTGTTTAAGGGTTTATCGCCACAGTCTCAAGGCTTGGATGTATGCATTCTCACAATACCGCATAGATATTTGTATCAGTATAGCATGCATTTCCACAAAACATAGCTTTGATTTAAACCTTGTTTTACTTCAATACTTTGTTTTTGTGCATATGGTTTAGTTGATATATTTCACTAGCCATACATATCATTTTGGTTACACATTACATGATTTACATTTGACACATAAACATTATTGACATTGGTTACACATTACATGATTTACATTTGACACATAAACATTATTGACATTGGTTATACATTACATGACTTACATCTTGGCAATAAACATTTTGACATATTATTCAATACGTTTGGCAATTGGCTTAAACATAGACATCTTACATTGTTGGTTTGGTTTGAGTAAGTGATTTAAGTAACGAGGCGTGTGTAATATGATACAAGCATGGTGGATACGCCGCTGGTACTTCCTATATATAAGTGATTGTATGGTATTACATATCGTAGCGTTATTTGAATCATTTCAATTTGAGACATATAACATTTTATACAAATAACATACTTTTCACAAGACATTGATTTACAAACAACTTATCTTATACAAACTCATTTTTACAAAGGGTAATTCATTTAACCATACATTATTCTCTTATTTATACATATCATTTGATCTTATCGTTTTTCAAATGATTTACAAAACAAAACAATTTACAAGGTCCATGACTAAACATTTTCTCAAACATAAGTCATGAAACCTATTTTCACAAAACCTATGTATCTCACAGGCATTTTTATGCTGACGTACCTATTTTCACATGTGTTTTTCAGGAGCTGTTGCATAATATGATCAAGATACACATAGGCAGACTTGGGCTTTAGTGACAATAAAAGATGCAAGACTAGTTAATTATGTTGTATTCCTTTGTTTGTTAAGACATTGTAACACTTTTAATCAATAAAACGAAACTTCAATTGCCATGGATTTGAAACAATTAATTCTGTTACAACACTCCCCGACATTTCCGCCACGTTTTGTATGTTCTACGTGGTCGGGGTGTGACAGAAAAGATGGTATCAGAGCCAATGGTTATAGGGAATTAGGTTATTAGTAATACTTTGACCTAGTCTATAACCTTCTTAGGACCCTAACGCGAGTTTACTTGCGTTTAGTCATAAAACAATACCGTCACCTATCCTTAGGCGACGACCACAACAAGAACATAAATTTCAAAAACCGCTTTGAAAACTAATCATTTGTTCTAGGATGATTGATTACTAGGTTTTGAACCTTCTATTGTAAGGTTTTGAACCCCTTTGAGTTTTCAAAATCTCGTCAAGGTTTTGGGTTTTAAATAATGTGAACACGTGCAAACTGGAAGGGTGAATGCCTGTATTCTGGGTTTTCTGTCTAGGCAAGCACTTCGTATATATCTCATCAGACGCGAGACCAGTTGTACTTACCTGGGAATTCTTGGGATGAGTGTTCACTTATAGGCGAGCATGTCTTCACGATACATTATTTTTGACCTATTTACTTTGATTAATCACCGAGGTCGTTTGTTGCTTTGTAGTAACAAACAAATGACCACTACCCTTGCTTTCATTAGATTTGTTTCATCTCATTCTTTTCGTCTAATTCTCTCACTCGTTTCCTTTCATATTTCCTCTTTTTAGAATGCCTCCACGACGCGAAAACCCGGTATCTATTGATGAGCTGGCAGCTGTCATTACACAGCAAATAACTGCTGTAATCCCGAACATCGTTGGCCAATGTCACCAAGCTATCAACAACAATAATGCCCTCTGCAACTTCAAGACGTTCAACTCGGCTAAGCCATCAAAGTTTTCTGGGTCTCAAGGAGCGACTGCACTTCTGCAATGGTTCGAGAGTCTAGAGAGCACCTTCAGGCATGTTCAATGTCCAAACGAGCGAAAGGTAGATTTCGCATCTAGTGTCTTTGAGAAACGAGCTTTGACGTGGTGGAACGGTGTGGTGAGAGATAGGGGTGCCGAAGTAGCACTGGCTCAAACGTGGGAAGAACTTCGAGCACTAATGATGAAGGAATTCTGTCCTCGTCACGAGATCAGGGCCTTGGAAAGGGAATTCGACGACCTTAACCAAGACAGCGGCGAACATCGAGCATACACTGATCGATATGAGGAGCTGAGCCTGTTGTGTCCTACCATGGTTACGCCTTTGGATAAGGCAATCGAAAAATACATTGATGGTCTCCCTGACTCAGTACAAGACATTGTTACCGGTAGTAACCCCACTACGGTTAGGCAGGCCATTGAGCTATCTGCAACCTTGACTGAATCTCAGATCAGGAAACATAAGCTTTTCCGAAAGAGTGACAAGAAACCGGTCAAGGAATCGAAACCAATCGAGGAATCAAAGACCATGGATGAACCGACTGGATCCCCTAAGGAATCAAAGAAGCGAAAGGCTTCTCAGAACTTCGCCATGGTTACTCACAATGATCAAGCCGTCCCCAACCAACCAGCTCAACCCCGTACTAGGAAGCCATACAATGGAACTTCACCTTTGTACAACAAATGTAACCTTTATCATCATGCTATGGTGAAGTGTCGCGAAGGCCAAATTTGTGGACGTAAAGGTCATACAGCAAACGTTTGCGTAGCAGCAGTTGCACCAAATCAAGCTGACAACAAACCTGCTCGAGCTCACTTTCCACCAGGTTCTTGCTACAAGTGTGGCGAGATGGGACATTTCCGAAGAAATTGCCCAAAGCTTGCTAATGCTAATCCAGCACGAAGATGAGCATCTGACTGACTAGAAGACAACACCTTTTAGAAATAATCATGTCTTATGTATTATTTTCTTTTGTTGTCAAGGTCCATGAAACAGTTGTTATCATTGTTTATAAATAAACCTTTTATTTACATTGCAATGTATTTATGAGGTTGTATGCATAAACAACATATCCCTTACAATACCGACAATCAAGGAATCGTATTCCTTGAAAAGCAAACTACCCCCCAAGATTTTCTTCTATTTTATGATCTCTTGCGTTGTCTACGGAATTCCTAAGTACCCGTTTCTCCTAAAGAAACAAAGTACAAGGCGCAATATACAACACTGGACGAATACCCAAAGTACCACTATAAATCCTTAATAGGGTACCTAAGGGTATTTCCGTAAATCCTAAAATCGTTGTGTCCCTTAATTCAGATATTATGTTTCTTTGAAAACAAAATCGAATTTTTGGAAGATTTTGATATCTTTTCAGATAGATCCCAGAGGACATTGAAGTCAATTGACTGGTTTCCATATCTATTTTCAATCGATAACAAGTTAATAACAAATTAAACAACTATGTAATTATGTGCTTATGTGTTCCCTTTTATGTTCTTATGTAATCCAAGTTTTGTTATCTAAATCCTCGTAGAATCTTCCATATCTTTGTGTACTATATTAAATCCTCAATGGGCTTTTACGTAATAGTAAAGACCCTTGGATTATATTGTACTATTCCATAATTAGACCCCTGAGTGGTCTAGTTAAACAGATTGATCCAAAAATCTGGTTAGGAATATCATGTGATGAGATAGCTGAAAGGACTCCTTGGTGGCCTAATTAAAAGGATCATTTGTCGATCTAATTAAAAGGACCTTATGGTAGTCTAGACACACTCATCACAGGTTTGATTTTCCTCCCCTAAAACATTTCAAGACAAACTGTGCGGACTATGCAAGGAATTACGTAACTATAGATGCATACATAATTATGAAATTCAGTGCACAGAAACCACAGCAAGTTTTGTCGTGTATCTAGAGTTAACCCTATTCATTTTTGTTTCTGAAGAAATGGTGAAAAATGACTCATTTCGTTCATTTTTGTTTCTGAAGAAATGGTGAAAATGACTCATTTCGTTCATTTTCGTTTCTGAAGAAATGGTGAAAAATGACTCATTTCGTTCATTTTTGTTTCTGAAGAAGTTGTGGAAAATGACTCATTTCGTTCATTTTCGGTTCTGAAAAAGTTGTGGAAAATGACTCATTTCGTTCATTTTCGGTTATGAAGAAGTTGTGGAAAATGACTCATTTCGTTCATTTTCGTTTCTGAAGAAGTTGTGGAAAATGACTCATTTCGTTCATTTTCGGTTCTGAAGAAGTTGTGGAAAATGACTCATTTCGTTCATTTTCGATTCTGAAGAAGTTGTGGAAAATGACTCATTTCGTTCATTTTCGGTTCTGAAGAAGTTGTGGAAAATGACTCATTTCGTTCATTTTCGGTTCTGAAGAAGTTGTGGAAAATGACTCATTTCTTTCATTTTCGGTTCTGAAGAATGTCCGTTAAGGAAATGTCAAGATTATGCCTTTCATATCTTTGGTGGTTATTTGACACAAAGCCACAGATAGACTCCTACGAATGAATTTCGGGACGAAATTTCCTAAAGTAGGGGAGACTGTGACACCTGTGTCACTCCAACCATCAAACAAATGCCAAACCAATGAAATATTGTATTTCATACTTGGGATTTGTAAAAATATGTGTATCGTTTGCACATATCAACTCTTGTTCGATTTCAAGCTCTAAATCGCCTTCTGGAAGGTTATACGCGCACTGATGCGTAAATATAACCAGTTTAATGCAACGAACATTCCGGAATAGTGAAATAGGCTTAACATACCTTAAATAACCTTTACATAACTTAGAAATAAGTTTTGAAGGCTTTGGTATGGCAAAATCAAGTTAAATCGTCTACAGGGACTAAATTTGACAAACTGCGAAAGTATGCCAATTTGAACTGTAACAGACATTCCGGAACATGACCATAAGTTAAACATACCATAAATATCCTTTACATAGCTTAGAAATAGGCTTAGAGGTGTTCGGTATGCTAAAATAAACTTTTGTGTCATTCAGGGACTAAAAGCGTCAAAAAGTGCACAAGTTTGCATTTTCGCGCATAACTTACGTTCTGAATACATCCGGACATCCAAAAATTTATGTAAGCACTAAAATATTTTATTTTAGTGTTTGGCATAAGAAAAATCCATTCGTCACGCATTTTGGATCGTTTTTCGTGCTTGTGCGCATTCCGTCGTAATTAAGCGAACAACGTGTTCGTACGACCAAACGAACCAACATCCGACATATTTTTGAGCATGTTTCATGTCCACAATGTTTAGGCATCATTTTAGGGCCTTAAAGTTGGCTTTACGGGCCTTAGAAGTGTCGGGAATGACCTTAAACACGTGAAGGGGCTGAAACTGCCATTTTTGAAAGTTATATGCTGATCAGAAGGGCCAGGCGGCCCGCCTGAGTTTAGGCATATCCTGAAGCGGGCCGCGTACGCCTCCCAGAACAGATTAGATCGAACAGTCAGCATATTCCAGCTGTTTTAACCACAACCACACACTCACAACTGCACATTCAGCTCATTTAGACCCATTTTTTAGCTACCATGAGTTTCCAACACTTGTACGGATGCGATTAAGGCACGATATTCGACAAGCGATCTTAACGGTTCGGGTATTCCTATAAATACCCCATCCCCCATTGCTTCAAACTCACAAGAATCTGATTAAAAAGACTCTAAGTTGGAACCATTGTTCCATACCTGAGTTATTTTGATCACGATTAGCATTCGGGGACCCTTCGTAAGTATTCTTTCGTTCTTTTATTGCTTTTCGAGTCTTTTCGAGTCTGAAAGTCAAACTTTGTTTGACTTTCTACGTTGACCAGTTATGGTCAATGCGAAGTTCGTTTGAACTTCGCAACGTGAGTGTAATCACGTTGGTTATAGTCCCTTGGGACTATGCCTACTGATTACCACGTTGTCTAGGGTCGTAGGGCAAGCGATCTGATAAATCGCTTATACCTTCAAACCCGACCCATTTGGTCGATCATTAGGATCCGACCAAATACATTAGGTGACCATAGTAGGTAGGGAATAACCTTCCGAGGTTATACCCTATGGTCACATCGTTTGAGTAGTTGTATGATAGGTAGTTTATATGCCTTAGGTAAATTACCAGAATACCCTTTTCATGTATAATTGGTAATTAAGCATATGTAACCTAAAATTTTGTCACATAACTGATTATGTAACATGTTTAGGCATATAACACTTGTCATAGGACTAGTTAAGCGGTCCGAACGCGTTTCACGCGAACGACGCGTTAAAGTAGCATAAGCTACCTAAACGAGTCGTAATGGGTCGTAAGCACTTATGTAAGGTTTCATTTAGTATGTAGGCTTTGTTAAAACCATATTATACGAGTCTCCACACTCGTTTGGTTTACGAACCCTCATTCTATCCGATCTTCCGATTTAGGTCCGGTTATTAACATAGTTACCTATATTAGGTGCCGTTTGATATCCGCGATCTCTAGCATTGTTTGGTTGTTACTCAAGGACTACTAAGCAATCTCAAGTGAGTACATAGACCCCTCTTTTACTGTTTTCCAAACTGTTTTGGGGTGAAACACATGTGCCTACTTGTTACCTTCATGCTTTCCATGTTTTCAAATCATATACCCGCTATGTTCGTTAGTACATTATAGTACCTGATTTCATTGTGTTCATGCTATGTATGCCCATTGTGTGCGTACTTAGTACAGTTGTTTTCATCACATGCTTACATTTTGTTATGATATTTGGGTTGTTTACAATGGAACAATACATTCATTAACATTAGCTACGCCGTTCGTTAGTAGGTAGTGGTACCATAGGAATTGACAACTCCCGTTCCGGACATCCTGGGTAGGTGGGGATGAAAGGAATGACCGAATTCGATATACATTTACAACAAGATAGACCTTTAATTTGTTTAAGGGTTTATCGCCACAGTCTCAAGGCTTGGATGTATGCATTCTCACAATACCGCATAGATATTTGTATCAGTATAGCATGCATTTCCACAAAACATAGCTTTGATTTAAACCTTGTTTTACTTCAATACTTTGTTTTTGTGCATATGGTTTAGTTGATATATTTCACTAGCCATACATATCATTTTGGTTACACATTACATGATTTACATTTGACACATAAACATTATTGACATTGGTTACACATTACATGATTTACATTTGACACATAAACCTTATTGACATTGGTTATACATTACATGACTTACATCTTGGCAATAAACATTTTGACATATTATTCAATACGTTTGGCAATTGGCTTAAACATAGACATCTTACATTGTTGGTTTGGTTTGAGTAAGTGATTTAAGTAACGAGGCGTGTGTAATATGATACAAGCATGGTGGATACGCCGCTGGTACTTCCTATATATAAGTGATTGTATGGTATTACATATCGTAGCGTTATTTGAATCATTTCAATTTGAGACATATAACATTTTATACAAATAACATACTTTTCACAAGACATTGATTTACAAACAACTTATCTTATACAAACTCATTTTTACAATGGTAATTCATTTAACCATACATTATTCTCTTATTTATACATATCATTTGATCTTATCGTTTTTCAAATGATTTACAAAACAAAACAATTTACAAGGTCCATGACTAAACATTTTCTCAAACATAAGTCATGAAACCTATTTTCACAAAACCTATGTATCTCACAGGAATTTTTATGCTGACGTACCTATTTTCACATGTGTTTTTCAGGAGCTGTTGCATAAGATGATCAAGATACACATAGGCAGACTTGGGCTTTAGTGACAATAAAAGATGCAAGACTAGTTAATTATGTTGTATTCCTTTGTTTGTTAAGACATTGTAACACTTTTAATCAATAAAACGAAACTTCAATTGCCATGGATTTGAAACAATTAATTCTGTTACAACACTCCCCGACATTTCCGCCACGTTTTGTATGTTCTACGTGGTCGGGGTGTGACACCCAGGTTCGATCCTCCCTCACAACAGTTTTTGTTCTCCTTTTATAATCTTTAATATAATTCAGAATACATGAAATGACAAAAATACCCCTTGACTAACTGAGAAGCATGGATGGAGTTAAGTCAGTTGGACCAAAATGGCAACGATGAAACCTTTTTGGATCCAGATGTTAAAAATGAAACATTTGGACTATACTGGCAAAACAGCCAAACCACAGGGACTATTTTGGCAATTAACTCTTTAATATATATCGTAGATGTTTCGACTCTTAACTATAATTCATTTGGTATACTGTTTGAAGCACATTATCAATAGTCCACTTTCTTACTATTTTTCTTTTGGAATTTATTTGAATTTAGTAATAGTAATATAACTTAAATTCAATCAAATGCAACTTACGAGTGTGAATGGAATATTATTAATTGTAAAATATAATTGAAAATGTTATTTATTTGAATTTATGTTTCTTTATTCTTTTTAATTATTACTTAATTAGTTGAATAAAGAAAAAGATTTATTAAAACTTATATAATTAGTTAAGTTTACAATTATTATTATTATTATTATAGAAGTATAGAAACAGTAGTGGTTTTATTATGAAGTTATCTCATGTTATCTTTATTCATAATATCATAATTAGTATTATTAGTATTATTGTAATTAAAAGTTCAATATGAGTAGAAATGTAAATGTATAACAATGCAATTGTTTAATGTGTACATTTATAATAGCCCAATTGTTTAATTGTTTTATTATCGGAAGATTATTATTTGCGACATTATAATAATATGATGTAAATTTATGTTATCATGTAGAAATTGCATAATTTACATTGATCGATGTTACCACATACATACTTATGTTTTAACTTCATAATCTTTTCTTATTAATTACCTGAGAATTTAAATATTTGAAATGTTTGTATGAAAAATGTATGTTGTATGATATCCGTTATTCAATATTATGTGTTTTTAGGAAACTGATTTTTATTTCATATATGATTGTGTACATAGTTATATTATATTATGGTTGAACGCATGATGTATGTACATAGGTTTATTATAATAGTCATGTCTTCCTTTCTCTGAGTACAAATCATATATAGAAATGCTTCTTATATGATTCATATACTCGGTGACACTATATGATTAAAAACTTTATATTTGTTTAGAAAACCTATGTAATGTATCATAGAGTTATGCAGTTAATACATTATCATAAGAAAAGATATAACGTGGATATATTACAATAACATTTTAATAGTGTTTTAATATATTCTTCGTATTTAACCATGATTAGTAAGGAAAATAAAAAATGTATATTTTATTATATTATATTTGATGAGAAGGCATCTTATATCAATTATATATTGTACAAATTGACTTTGTACATTAATACGCCATTGTTTATGTATATAGACAGTCTTCAATGAAGCAGCTAAATTAAAGTTGTGTATATGAATGATCACACGTTATAAACATGATTGAATAGTGATCAAGATTTATTTATAATATGACATTCGAATTTTCAAACTCACTAAAGCTTATTGTAAATTTATTGATGCTTGTAAGATTTTGGACTGATAAATCTTAATGATTCGGTCATATAATTGATGTTATGTGGTAGAAAGATTAATTATACATGTGGAATAAAACAATTTCCACATGTCAAACCTCAAATGCGCTCTTGATATATAAGGTTTGAAACAGTCACCATGAAAGTTGTGTGACTCTATTCCATTCCTTGAAGTGAATGTGATGATATACTGATTAGTATAATGGTCATGATTATGTACATAGTGAGGAAATTGTAATGACGCGACCATGAAAGTTATAATCCATTCCCTAAAGAGAATGTGATGAGAAAAATATATATCATAATCCATTGAGCAAAACAATTTCCATCGTCAAATATCATTGATTGTTAAAGAATATATATAAAGTTTGAAACAACAAGCATGAAAGTTCTGTGGTTCTAATCCATTCCCTGATGTGAATGTGATGATATAATGATCAATTCAAAGGTTATGATCATATACATAACTAAGAAAATTGCAATGATGCCACCATGAATGTTGTATGGGTATAATCTATTCCTTGAATAGAATGTAATGATATAATAATTGGTGTAAAGTTCGTGATGATGGTAATTGAGGAAATTGTTATGATGATCGTGTAATAAGATCAACCATGTTAATAGTGCAATGACTATACAATGATCGTTATAAAGATCATGATCATGGTAACTGAGGAAATTGTAATAATTCTCATGTTGACAACCATTTTAATATTGAAATCAACCACAAAAAGTGGCACACTTAGGGAGTGATTATACGAACATAAAACATGGGAAACATGTTATACCATGAATGTTGAAATAATATTACATTATTCTCTCATACTTCCTATCGTGTATTGAACAAATACGATTGCAACTAAAACATATACGATCATAAACCAGAAGTTTATGGATCATGATTATTTAATTCAATGGCATGACCGGTCAGACCATCCCGGGTCATTGATGATGTGAACCATATTGAAGAACTGGAAGGAACTGGAAGATTCTTCAAGATAATTATTAGCATGTAATGTTTTCTCTCAAGGGAAATTATATATTTACAAAATAAACGAGGGTGTGTATAGCTAAATATTCTGGAAGCGATTAAAGGATATGCATATCCCAACATGTTACCATTTAGTGTTTTAAATCGATGCATCATCTAAATGGTTATCAAATCCACAACCTGAAGCTTGTGTGATTGTGGCTTAGCTAATGTGATAGCAAGCATATTAATCCAGATTAGTATATTTATATGATAATAGTGAATTTGATTCCTAAGTTATTAACGATCATTGGAATAAGTGTTATTGTTGAGATGATCACTAAACGTCTACTATTGGTTACAAAGCCAATAATCATGAGAAGAGCAAAAGTTCTTATAGGTACATGTAATTTTATATATAGTACCATCCATTCACATCAAGCCAATAAGTTATAGTTCTCCCCATACAGTTGGTTTTTGGTCAGGAACCAAAGATGTCTCATCAAAGATTTTGGTTGTGCGACATATATTGAAACTCATCCACCACACCGCACAAAAGATGGGACTTCTAAAAAGTTTGAGAATATGTTGGGTATAAATAATTATCTATGATTAAATACTTAAAGCCATTAGTGAGAAATTCGTTTATGGCTCATTGGTTTTCACTTTAGTGAATGAATGTTCCCAACATTAGGGGGAGATAACAAGCAGTTGGAAAGTGAAAAGTGAAATGAATTATCATGTCATCTTGATCATCAGACTATAAACTACGAACTAGAAGTTTAAAATATAATTCATTTACCAATATTAAGGAACAAATTACCAGACAAGTTCACTGACCTAAATAGAGTGACTAAGTAAGTCACATAATCAACTGCTTATGCTCCAGTTATATTTGTGTCCCAAGAAGACAACCACATATTTTTGTAATGAGTCTATTTCACGCCTAAAGCGTGGTAGATAGTTGATTCCAATAATAAAATTCCTCGAAAATTGGAGCAAGTAATTAAGATGGTCAAGTCAAGGTTATATTAATAAGATCTCCTGAAGAGACAATAAACATGATGGTTCAAGAAAAACCTCAGGTACCTGAAAATAAAGAGATCTCGATAAGTTGTATCATGTCTAAGATATGTATGGAATCGAAATAAAAATCGACGTCATTATACTTTTGTATATAATGTAGTGCTTAAAATGATTAAATGATGAGGATCAAGATTAAGATATGCCTATGAATGAATATTAAGGAATGATTGGCCAAAATAGAAAGACGCAAATAAGGCAGAGTTTAGTTCTCTAATGAAATGGAAAGTTTCTGGACCAAAAGTCCATACAACTGAAGTTGTAAAATATGTTGGATACAAATGTGTCTTTTACGCAAATCATGTGAAAATCAAATTAAGTGATATAAGTCAAAATTGGCGGCACAAGAATTTTCACAAAGACCTATGATTAATTATGAGGAAATGTATTCTCCAGTGGTGGATGCATTGACTTTCCAATATTTTATTAGTCTGGTAATTTAGAGAGAGAATTGATGTGCGTCTATGAATGTTATGTATCATTTGATACTAAAAGTGTACATGAAAGTCCCTAAAGGATTTGAATGATCAAAATCATGTAAGTTAAGTTCTCGAGAACAATATGATTGTTGTATATAGATTCGTTTTTATTTACGATTGAACTCCTGATGAGTTTTCTAAAGCAATTGAGTTCCCTAAAGGTAAATCAAAACATCTTAATGATGTAATTCTTGTGCACCAATAAACACACATAGAAACTTGTACCTAGTGATTGTGATATCTCAATAAATAGTGTACACGTATGGTACAATATGGATTTTTGAAGATAAAAGCAAGTGTTCATGTCATTTTTGCATATGATATAGATATATATGTGTTATATGGGTAAGTTTATGTAGCAAAACTCATGAAGAGTGAATGCACATGTATATTTGGATAAGATGGGCAGGATTCCCTCATGGATTGATAATGCCAGAAGCATTGATATAAAAACCTCAAGAACGTACTATATGAAGTTGACAAAATACGTATGGGCTAAAATAGTTGGGTCGAGTGTTGTACAACTCGAGATATTCGCATAAAGGGGGATATAAGTTTGATTAAATTAGCCAATGTCTATGAACATTCTACTTTTAAAAGTTAACTATAATCGCAATTTACAGTAATGATGTCTAGGCATCATTGAGAGAAATTGTCGAGCTTTTAGAGGGAGAATTTTTGAATGACCTTGGCACGGTCTAATTATTACTCGAACTGCAGTTCGAGTATATATGTAATTATATTTTACTAATCCCTCAAGTACATCTAGAAGATGATGTTTGGATATTTTAGTATGGACATAGTTGAACCTTAAAGTATGTTAAAGATTGTTAAGTCATTTGTTATAAGAAATGCCTATTATCATCTCCTACCAAAGTAGAGATTCTCATTCTAGAAGTACCATCGTTAAATGCATAAGTGCATTACAATGTTTTGCTAGCTATGTATGGTTATAATATCTTTCACTTGAGCTTATTGTCATGATATAACCTTTGTCAAGCGAAAAGACATTGGAAAGAGTTCAAAGAAATATTTCAGGTATAAACGATATTTGATTATATTTTACTAACCCATCAAAACTAGTTTGGTTAGTCTTGTAGATGCAGGAATGTAACAAAACACAGTCGTGGACATATGATATTTTGTTTTGGAATGAAGCACCTAAAGTCTCGTTAGAAGATTATACAACATTGCTCAACATAAAGGATTGCACATTAAGGGATCAAGCGACAAAACATTCGATACAAAAGCTTTATTCGACTTTCAAGGAAGATGGACACACGTCACTTAAAGGATACATGTTAAAATGAGGGGGAGACTTATTCAAGTTGCACTCTTTTTCCCTTGACTAAGTTTTGTCCCATTGGGTTTTCTTAGTAAGGTTTTTAACGAGGCAACACACTTGATCCAAAAGTATCAGGGGAAGAAAATACGCGCTGCACTCTTTTTCCTTAGCTATGGTTTTATCCCACTGGGTTTTCCTAGCAAGGTTTTTAACGAGGAAGCATCACCTAGCGTATTAAAAGAATAGTAGACTATTATATTTCAACATGTGGATAGTCAAGGGGGAGTGTTATGAATACATCATAATGTGGTGACTCTCCACGTTTTTAACTCCCGTCTCTTTACTTACTCTTGTATTACTAATATGGCCTATATATAGAGATCCTATGTATTTGATATGATATACTCAATATTATAAGAATTATCTCATTCTCCATATTTCTTTCTCTACATGATCTATGTTCTCATGTTTATCATGTATATTGGTTGCTAATAGACCATTGTTTTATAACAGATCATACACATATCGATATTTATCATACACATACTAAAAATTGTCCTTCATTGTAAGGTAGTTTTTCTTGAAAGAGTATATTTTAAAAGTAAGTTATAAGTATAATTAGTTAGTTAGTTAGTTAATTTAAAAAAATACAATAAATTAATTAATATTATAAATTTACCTATATGGTCATACAAAACCTTGAAATACACATATTAAAAGAAATTTTTCTGCTGTTTTAAAACTTATTATTTCTATTTCTTATAAAAAAGTTCTATATGAATAAGCCTATATATATATATATATGAATGATTATGGATAGTAGTTTCATTTTTATAATAACTAGTATGTTACCCGCCGTACGTTGCGGCGGCGGCGTAACGTACAATAACTCGAATTTATATCGTTGAAACTTGAAACGTATAACGACTCGAATTTATTCCGACTCGAATCCGAACAAAAATTACGTCAAAACATAGATCAACTAAAAACATATTTAAACTAAAGATTTAATGTACTCCAATAAAACATGCAAAACAAAATATGAACACTTGATCAATTTTGGATGATTACTCATACAGATAATCCACATATGAGGTAGAAACTTGCATAACAATAAAGAGACCTTAAATCATCCAACATCGTACATATAGTTATTGTTAGAATCTTGTCATCAACTTCTAAACTAAATCTCAATTACAATGAATAAGCATGAAAGAAGACACCCAAAACTGAAAAGCAACTGCAAACATGAAACATGTATACACAAAGCATGATAACACAGAAAGTATAATACTTTTAATGCATAAAACACTAATAAAGCATACAATACAACACCAACTTGCATAGAAGTATTACAAATTTATAATATATAACTAGTGGGTTTTGCGCATTACGCTGCGGAAGTTCAATCTATTTTTTCGG
Source organism: Helianthus tuberosus (assembly GCA_030545235.1). Classification (NCBI taxonomy): domain Eukaryota; kingdom Viridiplantae; phylum Streptophyta; class Magnoliopsida; order Asterales; family Asteraceae; genus Helianthus; species Helianthus tuberosus. Next base: position 43,071,196 of record CM060429.1, on the reverse strand, counting down.
CTTGTTACGTTGATTGGTTTCGTTTCGCACGTGTTACGATACATACATTCGTTACATCAACCGCATTGAAGAAACATAAAAATTATATGTTATATTAGAGCCAGGTTGGTAACTGTGACAACTGCCACTTTCGGGTAATTTACTTACATTTAAAACAGTGATTTACATTATACAAGCATGTGTTTTGAATATTCTGACTGCATGATTACATGATATACATCTTAGAAAACTCATGGAATATTCATTGGTTATTACACATGATTCATTTTTATTGGGTACGTTTGAAATAGTGCAAACAATTCACAGAAACAACTAGAGTAGTGCCTAGTGAACTAGAGTGCTGACGAAAACTCCGGATTCGCAGAAAACATCTAAAATGACATCTTTAGGACTCGGGTGAGAGTCCAATATCATTTATATATTAAACCCTATATGGGAATACAAGAGTTCGATCAAAAATTTACCAATGCCCGGTAGCACTAAAAACTGTCCGAAACGCGCTAAAAATGACCATTTCATGAATTGTCCGCAAAATTCAGCAATTGTATTTTTAATACAAGATACAAAAATTGATGTTTAGGCACCAATTTCATATAAACATACTTATGGAATATCAATTTCACGCATAACGGAAATTTGCCCTACAACTTCCATAAGCGAACGTTTCGACTATTTACTAGCGAAACGAGCGTTAAACAACTAGCCGAATTATATTTTGGCACTTGTAGCGAACTAGTTAATATTTTTTTTGGTCTTGCGAAGCTAGTTTATGGTTATTACAAGTCTCGAATCATCTCGGAAAATTGCATAACCTAAACACCACAATACTTACATTTTCTTATTCTTGAGAAACCAAAAACACTTTTTACCACATGAGACCCCCCCCATCCCATTGTAACCGTGAACAAGGGGTCCCACCCCCTTGTTTATGTTTGTAAAATATCTTGGTAATTACTAAGGGTTGCAAGTGGAGTAAGTTGGTGAATTATTTCAACACTTAGCCATTAAGTCTTAACCTCATTACTTCACATTTTTATCCATCACCAACCAAGAACACTCTCACATCTTCATCTTTTTCTAAAGAACACATCAAAAACCCAATAATTTTTTATCATCTCCTACATGATCAACATGGATTTCCTTGGAACATGAAGTGATCTAAAGCCCTTGGAAGTGAAAGGAAGGATTTTTATCCATACAAAAGTGTTCTAACAACAAGATCATCATCTTCTTAGTTCTTATTAATCTCTAAGATCATCCCTAGCCTTGTGCTAGAAGTAAGCTTCTTTATTTTTTTTTTATACATATTATGTTTATGATTGTTATTATAAATAATAATAACTAGATAATCATTCATAATGAACAAGAAAAATACAATGAAGCAAAGATAAAAATCATGATATATTTATGTTTGTTTATATTGTGATCTTAGACTTGTTATATGCATCTTAGATCTTGTCATGATGATTATGCTAAAAATAAAGTGTTAGAAGATGTGGAAAATTATGATCTAAAAATTGTACATGTTTATGTTAAAGGGTTTAACATAAAGGATTAAATGGATGATCATAACTAGTGATCTTGTGAAAGTATTAAGGGTTTTTAATTAAAAACAAGACTTTTACAAGATTATAAAAAGTAACATACAACTAGAGATTTTTATAAAAGTTGTTAAAACTAAAATGTAACTTGGTTTTTGAACTTGTTAGCATATGAAATGATCATGGTTAAAACCCTACATGATTTGGATATCATTTTGATAATTTCATGTTATAAAAGTCTCATATGTTTAAGTTATGATGTTGGGTAAATTGTTGGTGATTTGATTAAGAAAATGATATGTTTATGAAACATGGTTAAGACATATATACAAAGGTTATATGGCAAAATTTTATAAAAACTTTATTTTATAAAATAACAACATTTTTGGGTAAATCTCTACAAGATTTAAAAAGGTTATTAAAGAAGGGTTTACAAAATAAAAGACAAGAAAAATATATATTTTTTTTAGAAAATATATATTTGGTTACTTTAACAATTTTTGGAGTGATATATTACTTGGTGTATTAGTTATATATATCATTGTAGGAACTTGAATCTCATGTCACTTTTAAACTCAAAACATGTTATAACAAAAGTCCTACGAGACTTCACATAATTACGCCTTAAAACGAGTTGCGGACGATTAGAATAATCGGACACCAAATATGGTCAAAATGGACAACGGACGAATCCTTAAACGAGTCACCAATCCGGGGAGTTACTACGACGTTTAAACGATCTTTCGACACGAAAATAAATATGTCATCGATAACAAAATTTCGGATGTTTTGAAACTTATAAAAACTAGTGTGTTTTTATTACTAACATCTATACTTAGTTAATTTTTATAAAAAGGGTTTTTATAAAAATGAAAGGCTTACTTATATTAATGGGCTATTTTTATAAACAAATGGGCTTAATATACTTAATAGATTATTTTTACAAATGGGCTACTTACACATAATGGGCTTAGTTTTCTTAATGGGCTTAACTTCATATTGGGCTTAACATAAACACATGGGCCAAAGCCCAACACTATTCAAGCCCAACACTATTCAAGCCCAACACTATTTGAGGCCCAGCACTATTTGAGGCCCAACACTATTGAGGCCCAACACTATTTGAGGCCCAACACTATTGAGGCCCAGCACTATTTGAGGCCCAACACTATTTGAGGCCCAACACTATTGAGGCCCAACACTATTTGAGGCCCAACACTATTTGAGGCCCAGCACTATTTAAGCCCAATAACATGAAAACATGGGCTTGGCCCAATGATACTATTTTTGGAAACACAACTATACAAGTGATACATACAAGACACGAGATTCAGTGGACGAGATCCGACTATACAACTCATACATCGAATACACAGTTAACGAACATTTGAACAATTCATACATCGAATACACAATTTACGAACAGTAAAGACATGCAAGTCTTACACATACTCAATACACAAGACTTGTACTCAAGTTCTTTTCAAAGACCGAAGTGTCTAACAAAAATAAGAACGTTTGTAGGTCGCCACGCTATACAGGACGACCGCACGTGAGGTCTTATTTTACATCTATTTTCAGGACGCGATACTGTGAGTTCATGTTCCCCTATTCATTTAAATGTTTTACAAACTTTACAACTATCGGGGAGGATACATGTTCAGAGTATGTTAAAGTTAGGTAATGAAACACCATAGATCATGTGCGAATTAGGGCCATACTATAAGCACCATTAATCCAGATTGGACCAAGGAACAAAGGCTTAGATCTAATGGGTTTTGGCGAGCCCCACTCTTGGTCATGGACCCCTACGGAAGAGTGCGTTTGTGTCCCAGTCGATAGGAATCGGCATAAAATCGTCTAGGGTTGGTTTGCTTCCTCTTTCGGCACACATATTAATGTCCTTGCAAAACATTAATGATCAACGATTTCATTGACGCTTTACATACTACAACTCACGTTTTTCATACATCGTTTACAACTAAACTGCATGAATTCACCAACTTTTGTTGATGTTTTCCAAACTTAACATGTATTTCAGGGAATTAAAGGACCATGTCGGATTTTCCAGTCAAGATAACAAGTACCGGAACTCCATGCCATCTTTTGAAGGGTTTAACTATTATATTCCGCCTCTTTACGGAAATATGATGGTTTAAACCTTTGTAGTTTATTTCAAGATAATGTTTGAAACAATAACGCTTTACTTTCATGTTAATGGTTTGTAACCGACACACTAAACTTATGTTGTAATCTTTTGAAACACTATGTAATGGCAATGGAGTATGTTTTATTCATATAGTTTGTTCATGTACATCGATATTTATGCAATGAAAACCAGACAGATCACACCTTGCGTTTCCGCTACGAGCGGGTGTGACAGACTGGTATCAGAGCATCGATTGTAGTGAACCAGGATTCTTTACAGAGTCTAAGTCTACAATCACTAGGGATCTCTCATGAAAACCATTTAAACACAAACACATGTTTTCATTTGCATAAACATTTTCATGGTCCATTTTCAACAAGAATTCATCTCATACAAAGCAAGCAAGGACATTAGTGTCTTAGTCATCTAAATGGTAGACATGCAACTTTAAGTTAATCCACCCAACTCAAGTAGGATAACTTAAAATGAACCTTATGTGAAAAAATACATTTTGTGTATATATGTAACGTAACAAATGCTCATACGTGTCGAACAACTTATTTCTCAGGATATCATGTCTTCCTCCGAAGGAAGTAACCTTTACGACGATGTAGACCCCATGGAGATTGTGTCTGACGATGACGTTGTGCCGGAGGTACAGGTCATCTTATCTGATAGCGACTCTACTTCTGACAGCGACATGGATGATTTCCAGCCGTTCGCAATTGGTGGTGACATATTGGACGCTTACATGTTAGGAGACATCATTGATGATGATGTGCTAGATGTGCCCCCTCTACTCAACGAGGTTGTTATCATAGGTCACCCAGTGGGTGAACATGTTATAGAGGTTATACCCTTGGATGTCCTTCCTCTTGCCATGATGCCTTTCATTGGCGACTTCGACGAGGAGGACGATGCTGTAGTTCCTGTGATTCCAGTGGAGCATTTGGGTGATGAGTTGGGAGATGGGGATATTCATGACTTGGTTATTCTAGAGGTTGCCGCACCGGTGGTTCCGATTATTATTATCTCTTCTGATTCCGATACTGATACAGATGCTTCTTCTTATGCATCTGTTACTTCCTCTGCACTGCAGGCCATTGGCCTACAGCGCAATGCAGACATTGAGCTGGATGATGTCATACCTGATGAGCCAGTTGTCCCTACACATGATCAGGTTGTCCCTAGTCTACCACATGTAGACCATACTGACGGGGCAGGACCCTCAGGACACGCCCATGTACCACCCGGGGACATGGATCTATACCCACATGTTATGCCCCTTACAGATCCATATCACTCAGTGCACCACCCGGCTGCTACTATTGAGCTACGTGCTCGTGTTCAGACACTTGAGCATCAGATAGACTTTGTTATACGTCGAGTTAGCGAACTCGAGGATGAGCTTACTCACCTCATTGGTATGGTACTTCATGGTCCACCACTACCACCAGGACCACCACCATTACCCCCACTACCACCGCAGATGCCACCAGCGGATCTACCGCCAGTGGATTTACCTACTCGGGTACTGACGCTCGAGCAGCAGAGTGTGTTCCTTCACCATTTGGTGCTTGATTTGGAGGGTAGGGTTTCTGAGGTTCGCAGGTTGTTATTCCCTATTCCACCACCAGTATTTCCCCCAGCATAGACTATGGTTACCGGTAGTATACTTTTGGGACGGGTAGTTATAGTCGTTTAGTGTACATATTTGATGCTCCACCAAGTTTGAAGACAGCCGACATACAGCGAAAAACGCAGTTGGAAGGAAGACTTTATTATCCCTTTTGTTGTACTAGACTAGTATGACCGGGTTATGTAGCCCGAGTCTATTTTTGTTCCTTTCAAACGATTATGTAACCGGTTGACTATATATATAAATAAAACTTGGTGTTATCTATTAAATGCAAATGAGAGGTCTGGTTGGACATCTCTTATTATTTATGTTAACTTATTTACTCGCATTATATATTTGGTGGTGATATTATTATTAATGTTATGAATATTTTTTTTTTTTTTTACAAACAAAATCAACGTCTAATCTTTATCCTATTTCTCCTTTAGAAGAATCATGCCACCGAGGAAAGTTTTACGTTCACGGACAGTTAATCCACCCCCACCTCCACCAATGCCTACGACCGAGGCAGAACTGAATGCACTTATAGAACAGAGAATCGCTCAAGCTATCGCACTGTATGAGGCATCCCGGGCCGACCAAAGTGGTGGCACCGGCGGAACGGGAGGCCAGGGCCAAAGCGGTCCTTCAGGTGGAACAAATATTCCGGGTAACGTTTATTCGTTTTATTACAACACATCAAATCTCTTTCTAAATCTATTCGTGCGATTCACTGTTTGCTCATTCAAAATCCGTTGTCCAATTTCAGGGTGCACATTCAAGCAGTTTCTAGACTGCAAGCCGCTTAACTATGATGGCACGGGCGGTGCTGTGGCTTATGTGAGATGGACTGAGAAAACGGATTCCACTATCAGAATGAGCAGATGTTCTGCTAATCAGCAAGTCACTTTCGTTACTGGTTTGTTTCTCAACGAGGCTCTTACCTGGTGGAACCTACAAGTGCAAACTTTGGGTGATAACGCTGCTTATGCGTTGACTTGGGAGGAACTGAAGGAACGTATGAGGGAGAAGTACTGTTCTCGTGCTGAACTCCAGAAGTTGGAGAACGAGTTTTGGAACCTTACCATGGTCGGAGCTGATATCACGGGATATACGCAAAGATTTCACGATCTGTCCCGCGTGATTCCGTATCTTGTAACACCAGAATACAAGCGTATCGAACGCTACATCTGGGGACTTTCTGACAAGATTCGAAGTCTGGTTACTGCAGCTAAACCCACGACTATTACTCAGGCTGTGACTATAGCCGTGAGTCTTACGGAAGACGGGGTCAGGATGAAGATATTCACTGAGAAAGGTGATGACAAGAAGGAAACACATGTTGAGTCTTCCAACCGTGGGAAGAGGAATTACTCGAATTTCAAGAGGGGAACCCGTAGTAATAACAACAACAGTAACAACAACCACAACAACAATAACAATAACCCCAACAACAACAACAACAACAACAGGCGACAGAACAACTCGCAAAAGGATGCAAAGGCGTTTGTAGCCACAAACGACACTGGTCCTAAGAAGTACGCTGGTACTTTACCTATGTGTGAACGATGCAAATTTCATCACGTGGGTGATTGTCGGCTTGTCAAGTGTGATAAGTGTGGCAAGCTTGGCCACCGTACTGAGTCATGTTGGGGAACGAGAAATAATACTAGATCGGGAAGTGGATTTGGTAACAAGAATGGAAACGGGAATGGTCGTAATCAAGGATGCTTTGGATGCGGAAGCAAAGATCACTACAAGAGAGACTGTCCTAAAGAAATTCAAGCTCATGGTCGATCTTTTGTGATTGGAGCCAAAGATGCGCGCCAAGACCCTAATGTGGTCACTGGTACGTTTCTTCTAAATGATCATTTCGCATCCATATTATTTGATACCGGAGCCGATTTTAGTTTTATCTCTATAGAATTTAAAAATATTCTGGGCTTGGAAGCTAGTAAGCTAGATGTTCCATATTCTATAGAATTGGCTAACGGTAGACTAATAGAGACGGGAGAAGTTGTTAAGGAGTGTACCTTAGAACTTGGCGAACAAAAATTCAATATCGATCTCTTACCCGTTGAATTGGGTAGTTTCGACGTAGTGGTTGGCATGGATTGGCTATCCAACAATCGAGCCGAAGTCGTTTGCCACGAGAAGATCATTCGCCTACCACTACCGAACGAAGAGACACTTGTTATACATGGAGAGAAGCGTGACACCCCATTGCGGATCATCAATTGCATGAAAGCGCAGAAATACTTACGGAAAGGTTATATTGCATTTCTAGCGCATGTTGTAGACAAGAAGGCCGATGGGCCGAAGTTGACCGATATTCCGGTAGTAAAAGAATTCCCTGAAGTCTTTCCTGAAGACTTGCCAGGACTACCGCCTTATCGACAAGTCGAATTTCACATCGACTTGGTGCCTGGAGCCGCACCCGTAGCTAAATCTCCATATCGATTAGCACCTTCTGAAATGCAGGAATTGTCCACACAACTTCAAGAGTTGTTGGATAAGGGATTCATAAGACCGAGTTTCTCGCCTTGGGGAGCTCCAGTTCTTTTTGTGAAAAAGAAGGACGGGACATTCAGAATGTGTATCGACTACAGAGAGTTGAATAAACTCACCATCAAGAATCGGTATCCACTACCGAGGATTGACGACTTATTCGATCAACTTCAAGGGTCGAGTTTTTATTCAAAGATAGACTTACGATCGGGGTATCATCAATTACGGATTCAAGAAGAAAGCATACCGAAAACGGCTTTTCGGACTCGTTACGGTCACTACGAGTTTCTCGTTATGCCTTTTGGTTTAACGAACGCACCGGCGGTCTTCATGGATTTAATGAATCGCGTGTGCAAGCCGTATCTCGACAAATTCGTCATAGTGTTCATTGACGACATCTTGATATACTCACGATCGGCAGCCGAGCATGAACAGCATTTGAGAACCATCTTGGAACTACTCAAACAGGAGAAACTATACGCAAAGTTTTCCAAATGTGAGTTTTGGATTCGTGAAGTACAATTTCTCGGGCATATAGTGAACGAGAAGGGTATTCAAGTAGACCCGTCGAAGATTGAATCGATTAAGAATTGGGAAGCGCCCAAGACTCCCACTGAAGTGCGACAATTTTTGGGCTTAGCGGGATATTATCGGAGATTTATTGAGAATTTTTCAAAGATTGCTCAACCGCTAACTTCTCTTACACAGAAAGACAGGAAATTCGATTGGGGAGAGAAACAAGAAGCAGCATTTCAACATCTTAAAGACAAGTTGTGCATTGCACCAATCTTATCATTACCCGACGGTACCGATGACTTTGTGGTATACTGTGATGCTTCGCATCAAGGTTTGGGCTGTGTACTCATGCAACGTAAAAAGGTTATCGCGTACGCGTCCCGCCAACTGAAAGTTCACGAGAAGAACTATACCACTCACGACCTAGAGCTAGGCGCGGTGGTGTTTGCTTTAAAAATTTGGCGGCATTACTTATATGGTACACAGTGCACTATTTTCACAGATCATAGGAGTCTACAACACATATTCAACCAAAAAGAACTAAATATGCGTCAGCGACGTTGGGTTGAATTATTAAACGACTATGATTGTGAAATCAAGTACCATCCGGGCAAGGCGAACGTTGTAGCAGACGCCTTGAGCCGCAAGGAACGAGTTAAAACACTAAGAGTGTGAGCACTAGAGATGACGATTCACACAGATCTTACCGCACGAATTCGAAATGCACAACAAGAAGCGCTCAAGGAAGAACATATTCTAGAAGAATCACTTCGAGGCATGGAAAAACAGTTAGTACCAAAGGAGGATGGAACTTTGTACCTTGCGGGTAGAATTTGGGTTCCATTCTTTGGAGGTCTCCGAGATCTCATTTTTGAGGAAGCACATAGGTCAAAGTACTCGATCCAACCTGGATCAGATAAGATGTACCACGACTTAAAGGAGTACTATTGGTGGCCTAACCTCAAAAAGGATGTCGCTTTCTATGTTGGAAATTGCTTGACCTGCGCGAAGGTCAAGGCAGAGTATCAAAAACTATCAGGTTTACTACAACAACCTGAGATTCCCGCTTGGAAATGGGAACAAATATCCATGGACTTCATTACGAAGTTACCCAGGACCTCGAAAGGTCATGACATGATATGGGTAATCGTGGATAGATTGACAAAGTCCGCACACTTCTTACCGATACGGGAGAAGGATAGTACTGAGAAACTAGCGGAAATCTATCTCAGAGAAATAGTGGCTCGTCATGGAGTGCCTATTTCAATCATTTCGGACCGAGACGGTCGTTTTGTTTCAAGAATATGGAATTCATTTCAACAGGCCTTTGGATCTCAATTGAATCTAAGTACGGCCTTTCATCCACAAACTGACGGCCAGAGCGAACGGACAATCCAAACACTCGAAGATATGCTTCGTGCATGTGTTATGGATTTAGGTGGCAATTGGGATAATCATCTACCTCTAGTTGAGTTTTCCTACAATAACAGCTACCATACAAGTATACGAGCTGCACCGTTTGAAGCTCTTTATGGTCGAAAGTGTCGCTCTCCGCTATGTTGGGCGGAAACGGGCGATAGTCAATTAATTGGTCCGGAACTAGTCCAAGATACTACGGATAAAATTTTTCAGATCCGAGACCGTATCAAGGCGGCTCGCGATCGACAAAAGTTCTACGCTGATGGAAAACGAAAACAAGCATCTTTCGAGGTTGGAGAGAAAGTTTTATTGAAAGTCTCACCTTGGAAAGGCGTAGTGAGGTTCGGTAAACGTGGAAAGCTTAACCCGCGTTACATTGGACCATTTGAAATCTTAGAAAAGATTGGCACTGTTGCCTACAAGTTGAAGTTACCTGATGAACTTAGCAGTGTGCACCACACGTTTCATGTGACGAATCTTAAAAAGAGTCCAATACAAGTAACCGTTGCTATTCCTATGGAGGAAATTCACATTGACGACAAACTCCATTTCACTGAAGAACCTGTTGAGGTCACGGACTGGAAGGTCAATAAAACACGGAGAAGTCGTATCAAGTTAGTAAAGGTTCGTTGGAACTCTCGTCACGGACCCGAGTATACTTGGGAACGTGAAGACCGAATGAAGGAAAAATATCCCCACCTATTTCCGAAAACTCCTGCAAAGAATAACAAAGCAAGAATTTCGGGACGAAATTCTAAATAACAAGGGGAGAATGTGACAACTGCCACTTTCGGGTAATTTACTTACATTTAAAACAGTGATTTACATTATACAAGCATGTGTTTTGAATATTCTGACTGCATGATTACATGATATACATCTTAGAAAACTCATGGAATATTCATTGGTTATTACACATGATTCATTTTTATTGGGTACATTTGAAATAGTGCAAACAATTCACAGAAACAACTAGAGTAGTGCCTAGTGAACTAGAGTGCTGACGAAAACTCCGGATTCGCAGAAAACATCTAAAATGACATCTTTAGGACTCGGGTGAGAGTCCAATATCATTTATATATTAAACCCTATATGGGAATACAAGAGTTCGATCAAAAATTTACCAATGCCCGGTAGCACTAAAAACTGTCCGAAACGCGCTAAAAATGACCATTTCATGAATTGTCCGCAAAATTCAGCAATTGTATTTTTAATACAAGATACAAAAATTGATGTTTAGGCACCAATTTCATATAAACATACTTATGGAATATCAATTTCACGCATAACGGAAATTTGCCCTACAACTTCCATAAGCGAACGTTTCGACTATTTACTAGCGAAACGAGCGTTAAACAACTAGCCGAATTATATTTTGGCACTTGTAGCGAACTAGTTAATATTTTTTTTGGTCTTGCGAAGCTAGTTTATGGTTATTACAAGTCTCGAATCATCTCGGAAAATTGCATAACCTAAACACCACAATACTTACATTTTCTTTTTCTTGAGAAACCAAAAACACTTTTTACCACATGAGACCCCCCCCATCCCATTGTAACCGTGAACAAGGGGTCCCACCCCCTTGTTTATGTTTGTAAAATATCTTGGTAATTACTAAGGGTTGCAAGTGGAGTAAGTTGGTGAATTATTTCAACACTTAGCCATTAAGTCTTAACCTCATTACTTCACATTTTTATCCATCACCAACCAAGAACACTCTCACATCTTCATCTTTTTCTAAAGAACACATCAAAAACCCAATAATTTTTTATCATCTCCTACATGATCAACATGGATTTCCTTGGAACATGAAGTGATCTAAAGCCCTTGGAAGTGAAAGGAAGGATTTTTATCCATACAAAAGTGTTCTAACAACAAGATCATCATCTTCTTAGTTCTTATTAATCTCTAAGATCATCCCTAGCCTTGTGCTAGAAGTAAGCTTCTTTATTTTTTTTTTATACATATTATGTTTATGATTGTTATTATAAATAATAATAACTAGATAATCATTCATAATGAACAAGAAAAATACAATGAAGCAAAGATAAAAATCATGATATATTTATGTTTGTTTATATTGTGATCTTAGACTTGTTATATGCATCTTAGATCTTGTCATGATGATTATGCTAAAAATAAAGTGTTAGAAGATGTGGAAAATTATGATCTAAAAATTGTACATGTTTATGTTAAAGGGTTTAACATAAAGGATTAAATGGATGATCATAACTAGTGATCTTGTGAAAGTATTAAGGGTTTTTAATTAAAAACAAGACTTTTACAAGATTATAAAAAGTAACATACAACTAGAGATTTTTATAAAAGTTGTTAAAACTAAAATGTAACTTGGTTTTTGAACTTGTTAGCATATGAAATGATCATGGTTAAAACCCTACATGATTTGGATATCATTTTGATAATTTCATGTTATAAAAGTCTCATATGTTTAAGTTATGATGTTGGGTAAATTGTTGGTGATTTGATTAAGAAAATGATATGTTTATGAAACATGGTTAAGACATATATACAAAGGTTATATGGCAAAATTTTATAAAAACTTTATTTTATAAAATAACAACATTTTTGGGTAAATCTCTACAAGATTTAAAAAGGTTATTAAAGAAGGGTTTACAAAATAAAAGACAAGAAAAATATATATTTTTTTTAGAAAATATATATTTGGTTACTTTAACAATTTTTGGAGTGATATATTACTTGGTGTATTAGTTATATATATCATTGTAGGAACTTGAATCTCATGTCACTTTTAAACTCAAAACATGTTATAACAAAAGTCCTACGAGACTTCACATAATTACGCCTTAAAACGAGTTGCGGACGATTAGAATAATCGGACACCAAATATGGTCAAAATGGACAACGGACGAATCCTTAAACGAGTCACCAATCCGGGGAGTTACTACGACGTTTAAACGATCTTTCGACACGAAAATAAATATGTCATCGATAACAAAATTTCGGATGTTTTGAAACTTATAAAAACTAGTGTGTTTTTATTACTAACATCTATACTTAGTTAATTTTTATAAAAAGGGTTTTTATAAAAATGAAAGGCTTACTTATATTAATGGGCTATTTTTATAAACAAATGGGCTTAATATACTTAATAGATTATTTTTACAAATGGGCTACTTACACATAATGGGCTTAGTTTTCTTAATGGGCTTAACTTCATATTGGGCTTAACATAAACACATGGGCCAAAGCCCAACACTATTCAAGCCCAACACTATTCAAGCCCAACACTATTTGAGGCCCAGCACTATTTGAGGCCCAACACTATTGAGGCCCAACACTATTTGAGGCCCAACACTATTGAGGCCCAGCACTATTTGAGGCCCAACACTATTTGAGGCCCAACACTATTGAGGCCCAACACTATTTGAGGCCCAACACTATTTGAGGCCCAGCACTATTTAAGCCCAATAACATGAAAACATGGGCTTGGCCCAATGATACTATTTTTGGAAACACAACTATACAAGTGATACATACAAGACACGAGATTCAGCGGACGAGATCCGACTATACAACTCATACATCGAATACACAGTTAACGAACATTTGAACAATTCATACATCGAATACACAATTTACGAACAGTAAAGACATGCAAGTCTTACACATACTCAATACACAAGACTTGTACTCAAGTTCTTTTCAAAGACCGAAGTGTCTAACAAAAATAAGAACGTTTGTAGGTCGCCACGCTATACAGGACGACCGCACGTGAGGTCTTATTTTACATCTATTTTCAGGACGCGATACTGTGAGTTCATGTTCCCCTATTCATTTAAATGTTTTACAAACTTTACAACTATCGGGGAGGATACATGTTCAGAGTATGTTAAAGTTAGGTAATGAAACACCATAGATCATGTGCGAATTAGGGCCATACTATAAGCACCATTAATCCAGATTGGACCAAGGAACAAAGGCTTAGATCTAATGGGTTTTGGCGAGCCCCACTCTTGGTCATGGACCCCTACGGAAGAGTGCGTTTGTGTCCCAGTCGATAGGAATCGGCATAAAATCGTCTAGGGTTGGTTTGCTTCCTCTTTCGGCACACATATTAATGTCCTTGCAAAACATTAATGATCAACGATTTCATTGACGCTTTACATACTACAACTCACGTTTTTCATACATCGTTTACAACTAAACTGCATGAATTCACCAACTTTTGTTGATGTTTTCCAAACTTAACATGTATTTCAGGGAATTAAAGGACCATGTCGGATTTTCCAGTCAAGATAACAAGTACCGGAACTCCATGCCATCTTTTGAAGGGTTTAACTATTATATTCCGCCTCTTTACGGAAATATGATGGTTTAAACCTTTGTAGTTTATTTCAAGATAATGTTTGAAACAATAACGCTTTACTTTCATGTTAATGGTTTGTAACCGACACACTAAACTTATGTTGTAATCTTTTGAAACACTATGTAATGGCAATGGAGTATGTTTTATTCATATAGTTTGTTCATGTACATCGATATTTATGCAATGAAAACCAGACAGATCACACCTTGCGTTTCCGCTACGAGCGGGTGTGACAGTAACGTACTACATGTCGGGAATTTAGTTAGTTTTCGGCTTGTTAGGGTACTCATTATAATAAACGTAAGAAAAAAACCTAAGAAATATATTGTATTTGACCTGGCTCGGTTTCGAATAAAATTTATATCAAAGCATAGACAAAAACAAGCGTGTCGTGATGATAAATATTTATAATTTTGTAAAATATTATATTTTAAAAGTTATAATAGAAGAAAATTATCTTTAAATTAATTATAATCTTAAAATAATAAAAATTGTATTAAAAATCTAGGAAGTATAACTATTCCTTTATTAATAAAAACCTTAAATCTTTTATGGCTAAAATATAAAAATAAAAAAGTAAACTCTTTTCGCTACTTCAAAATTTCATTATATTTTGCAAAATATTATAAATGGAAATTTTATATCTTTTTTCTACTAAAATAGAAAACTCCAAAAGTAAACTATTTTTTTCTATTTCAAAATGTTATTATATTTTGCAACATATTATAAATAAAAAGTTTAAAACTTTCGTGGGTAAAATAGAAAACTAAGAAAGTAAACTATTTTTGCTACTTCATATGTTATTATATATAATATATATAATTATATATATATTGTATAGTTTTTTTAACATTTAAAACTTTACAGTTTACAATATTATAGTAGATTATTCTTATATTTACTTTTAAGACTTCCTTGTGAATTGGTGACGTTTGCACAATGCCTTCATAACTTCCTTATTTTTGCAATATGTCTTTTCCAGGTTACATTTTTGTCACATCCTAACTAGCAGCAGAAACAAAAGGGATGCAACTGACATCTCTAGTACAAGCACATTGTTTATGAAAATACATACTATATCAAAACGTTAAACTATACATCGTGTTGTAATGTTGTTTACATAATACGAGTATGTTACAACAACATGTTCTCGCGAAACACGTTATTCTTCTAGAAGGTATGCTTCTATGCACGTATTTATCTATTAGGAAAAATTTTGGAGCAACAAACACACATATTACTCAAGTTCCTGTTTACTGAAAAAGCCTGTTTAAAAAGGAACGGTTAACTACAATAGTTGGTGAGTTTCACAGGTTTCGTTAGTTTCTATGCATAAGTACACAAATAAAGTTTTGCATATGTGATGTAATTATACTAAGTTCATAAGTGAAGCCTTGATGTATACCAAATCACTGTGGCCAACACCAACAAGCAATAACAATTGTTGATGCATTTTATGCCCGTCATTGTACGAATAGGCTAAATAGAACGTGTGTTGAATAATGTATAGATTAGAAACGAACACACGACTGAAGTGCGAACGAGAACGGTGCTGAAGTGTCACTACGTACAAAGTGGTCAATTCATTCGAAGCTAACTCACTTCGTACGAAGTGAAGTCAATGCTCAGTTCGCACGAGCGGAGTCGTTGTATATAAACAGTGTTGTGTGTTCATCATTTTGTATGTTTTGGAGTTCCCAAAGGGGAAACGCTGGCGAAATTTCTCCAGAATTTCGCCAGCTTGACAATATATATAATCTTTCGGTATGAATGAATGAAGCTTCCGCGTATTCTGTTTCTACTCCTTTCGTAATAACATTCTACCGAATTAGTGATATTATACCCAAACTTCCGTCTAGAACCGCCAAATCCTGGACTTTCAATTGGTATTAGAGCTACGATACCGATTTAATCTAACTAATCATCAATTGAATCACCTTCGCTCATGAATTATGGACTTAGGAGAGTTTTAGAAGTAACTCATCAAATAAACGGACAATCCACGAACAAAAAGTAAAATTGAAACCATGGGATTGTTAGAAAATGAATTTCAACCAGATCAGTGGAAGAATCATCATGAAATTCGAAGGAATAAAGATTTTGGATCGAAAAATGTGATTAGAGTCACTTCACACGAAGTCAGAATTCACTTCGTACGAAGAGGGACGTCACTTCGCACGAAGTGGACCCAAAAAAAGGAATTGAAAAAAATTTGTTGATCGTATTGACGAGATGAGTGTCCAGAAAAAATTTGGTGATAAGAAAATTTTTCGGGATTTAATGACTGATTTGGGCTGTTCGGGGACACCGTCTAGAGCTTCACAGAATAGATTTGATGATACGATCACAAAATATTGAAGATATTGGGGTAGTCACTGATACATATGTAGAATGATGATCATTTGGTATAGTGATTACCAATGGGCCTTAACGTAAAATCTAAATTTGTTGAAAACTGAATTTTCCAGATTTGAGGGGGAATTTCAGTGAAAATTTTGGTTCGGTCAGAATTTGCAAAAATGAGGGGGATAAAAATTTCACGTATATATGAAGATTCTGACATTTTTTAAAATTCGTGACTATGCAACAGTATTCGGGTGGTTCCGACTCCAGATTATCCGGGGATGCTAAAGATCTACTTTCGTTAGTTCGTGGTCACAGGAGGTTTAGAATTTTTAGATCGTGATACAGATTGATGCTTAAGGGTTAGAGTCCTGATCTTCGGTGAAGGGCGGGTTAGCAGGATTTGCAGTTTTGTTGATACCGGCGGATTATCTGAGGATGTTCAAGACATGTTGTATACACGAATGTTCAGTGATGGTCTTTGGTGTAAGCAGGACTAGCTCGTGGTTTCAAAAAATTACCGAGGAGATCCGAGGTCATTCAAGATATTTTGCATACACGAATGATAGATGATGTTCTTAGGTGCCATTATTTTTAGTCTTCAAGCAGATGAGTTGTTCTTCTTAGACTAATCGTCGTTGAGGGATGATGTTTGTTGATTAAGTTGCGCCTGTCTACCGAAGATAGCTATATATCTATTATTGTGACTGAAGAGGAAAAATGTGATTCTGATCGCGGAAGAATGTTTCTCGGATCTGATGTGTTACTAGATGATTTGATTCTGATGAAGATTTGCTGATTGAACAGATTACCGTTTTGCTGATTTATCTTTCAGGAGTATGCTTGATTATGATTATGTAAAACGAGATTCCAGATTTTCATGGGTATTTACTGACTTGAAGATTATCGGTGTGGTAATTCGAAGTTTCTATCAACTGCCGGTTGGGTTTTTGAAGATTAAGAGTTTTTGTGTTGGGCTCTCGTGCTAAAGTGTTAAATCAAAAACCAAATGCTGATGTGGTTATCGTTGGAAACGGAGAACCTGCATTGATTAGGTTCAAGTTGGTGATTATTCGAGAAAAATTGTCGATTAAGCAAATCAGAGGAGGTTGGGAACCGTGCAAACAAAGACGTAAAGATTAATTTCTGGAGAGAATTATTTCAGGGGGAATTTGTGCTTTATGAAGATAATGCAAGCCTGAGTCATTAATCAAGGGGGAATCAATTGGAGATTTCAAGTTGCCTGATTGAAGTTGTAGAATATTCAAATACGGTTCTCATATTTCAAGTTCAAGATAAAGCTTCGACAATGACGTCCAAGGGGGAAATTGATGATGCATTTTATGTCCGTCACTGTACGAATAGGCTAGATAAAGCGTGTGTTGAATACTGTATAGATTAGATACGAACACACGACTAAAGTGCGAACGCGAACGGTGCTGAAGTGTCACTTCGTACAAAGCTAACTCACTTCATACAAAGTCAATGCTCAGTTCGCACGAGGTGAGTCGTTGTCTATACATAGTGTTATATGTTCATCATTTTGTAAGTTTTGGAGTTCCCAGAGGGGAAACGCTGGCGAAATTGTATACTCTTTCGGTATGAATGAATGAAGCTTCTGCATATTCTGTTTCTACTCCTTTCTTAATAACATTCTACCAAATTAGTGATATTATACCCAAACTTCCGTCTAGAACAGCCGGATCTTGGACTTTCAACAATACCCCAAGTAGTTATGCCTAACACAATATAGCCTGTGTAGTGAATATGTGTAACTGCATTTTCTTGAGTAGCACACGGTCATGGCGAACTAGCCGTGCAGTTTAGGATCGTCGGGCCAAATAGTACTATCTACAACCGGCCAAATAGTTAATCACTTGTGTACGTGGGGATTTTTAGTGAGTTAGATATACATCTCAAATAATTCATATCAAAATAATGTTCATGTGCGTACGTGTATAAAACATGCCTTTTTCCCAACACGTTTAATAAAACATGTACAAAAGACGGGCCATGAAACTCATCTAATTGTGTATGCTCATAGTATGCAATAGCAATATAGTAATGTACTTGTAGTGCTAGTCCGGTCCTAGTATTCGTATTGTACGCTTAATCATCAAAAACAATTTTTGTATCGGTATTTGCTATACGCTGAGTATGGATGCGTATATTCATCTGAAAATGGTCTAACAATCTCAAAGTATGGTGTAGGGTAATGTCATGATTTAAAAATCAGGTTTGACTTCCGTTCACCGTTTTTTTTGCTCGTCACGGTTAATCATTTTAGGGTTTAGGATAATGGCATGATCACATACAATGTCAGATCTCTTTGACTAGTACGAAGTGATTGATCCTTAGTATTGATATTTACATCTAAATGAAAACTGCCTTTTTCAAGAACTTCATCCTTGATGCGCGCTAAATCCACATATGTTGGTCAACAAAAGTCAAATTAGTCTTTTTGGCACCTCACCTATGTGTCATAATATCAAGTTATTATTAGAGGATAACAAATGAGCAAAAGCCAGATGACTTTACATGAGGATGTTTTTGAAATTGGATTAAAAAATTAAGAGTGAAATTAAAGACAAATGAAAGTATTATATAATAATGAGCTTTTGGTGTAAAATAAAGGTGCCCCTTTGGCATTTGACGGAAAAATCTTAAATTAATTACTCAACGAAACTTTAAGGGCGTGTGTAGAACTTCAAAAAATTAAAGCATGGGTTAATTTGATATAAATTCTGAGTTTTCTATCTTCTATTTTTCCAAGCACCTGTTTTTAACAGCCAAGACAACGACAAACTCATGCATAAAAAAACAGTTACAAGAAAAAAAAAGTAGCCCAGCAAGAGGCGACTACAAGCAAAACGCAACCAGAACTAAAATCACCATACCATACTTAGAGAATGAAAAGAAGACTAACCCACCCAATAAAACACCCAAAAAGGAAATACAAAATTAATTAAAAAACTCATGCCAAATCACATATAAATAAAATACAAGAGCAAAAGAGTTGGATCACTTTATCACTCCACCTCCCCACCTCCTGAGTTATAACTGCCACACGATAACCAACCCCATTTAAAGCACTTGAAATTGAGTAACAATTAGCAAATCACAGTACCTCGTCAATAAACATTAGGGGCCAAATGTGTTGTCAAAGGCGAAAGGCGCACTTATGCCGCATTGGCCTTGCCTGGAGCCAAGGTGCAAAAAAAAGCGCACGCCAATAAGCAACACACGATGGCACCAATAAAAAGTCCTATCATTCTAGCATGAAGAAAGAGAAGAACAACCTCTTCATTATGTAGCTGGCTGATGTAAGGATGATTGCATATACTGCTCAAGTCTAGTTAAAAAATAAAGAAGCAAAGACGCCTAAAAAAGTGTATTACAAATAGTGAAATAGAAAGCAACTTAATTATATTAGTGACCTAATGCAACAACATATTTCCTGTAGTAATCTTTTTTTCAAATCTATGATGTTATTAACACCCAATATCACCATCCATACAAGAGAGCAGACATATGTGAATAGGGGAGTAATCTGAGTCAAGACAGCTCACAAGCCACTCATGACAGCATTTAAAAATATTTGAAACAATCCGAGTACTAATATACCTGGTCCATGAAGGTCCCGAGCCTTACCAAAATTGTGTTATCTTACATTTTACCCTTCGTGTGTATACATTTACAGAACAAACCAATTGAATCAAGCATAGTTGATCCATGTGTCGCAACCCCCGACCCCTGCCCCGGGAGGCGGGCGGCCGCGAGCTACTCAGAGGTGGTGGTATCGGTGTTTATTAATTTGGCAGCGGAAATTTTGTGATAACCAGAACTTTTAAGGTCAGTGTCTTTTAGTCACGTGATCCTGTTTTATTATTTCTCTCTTACGTCATAAACACTCGTAACTGTAATAAACTTGCTAAACGTAAAACGGATGGGATTATGTTGGGTGTGTATCTGGGCCACGTAATTGGGCCATATAAATCGCATTGGTGGCCTAGCACACACTACACTTTTTGGGCTAAGCATGTTATCTCGACACACACTCACAATTGGGCCAGGGACCCTATACGCTTCACTAGAAGTCCTCACATTTAATTCACTCATGAACTGGCCCAGTTTCCTTGTAATTAGCCCAAAGTCAGGCCCAGCTGTATTAGAGGCTTTTATAATCGATTAGGGAGTGCATGGCTATTATAGATATCCCAAATTATCACATAGTTAACCCTAAATACTGATTTCTTTCCCTCAAGACTCGACGGCAGTCTCCTTATTCTCATTCGAAGCCTTTCATTAATCGCTCCAACATCTTTTAGGATACCTGATATCGAGGTTAGCGATTCCAACATTGTCCGTTTGCCTTTAATTGTAGTTCTGGTTGATGTGTATTCTTGATTACCGAATCATATATGTATGTTGTTGTTGTTGTGTTCTTGTATGATTAAAACGATGCTTACAATGATGTGGATGATGGTTAATAACAACATCAAATCAAATTATTGAACTATTGAACTGTTGTATACACCTACCTGGTAACTAAACGCGTTAACAAAACTTTGAACTCACCAGCGTCATCTGACACACTTGTCTGCATGCTTGTAGGTCGTTAGATGTCTTGGATTGGAACTTGCTGTCTGGAGTAGCTGGAGTTAATAACAACATCAAATCAAATTATTGAAATATTGAACTATTGAACTGTTGTATACACCTACCGGGTAACTAAACGCGTTAACAAAACTTTGAACTCACCAGCGTCGTCTGACACACTTGTCTGCATGCTTGTAGGTCGTTAGATGTCTTGGATTGGAACTTGCTGTCTGGAGTAGCTGGAGTGGTCATGGGTCGACTGGAGGGATTTATGTGTTTAAACTATTGATACTAAACATTGGTTTTGAAATGGTTTAACTTGGTTTTACTATTTGCTTCCGCTGAACATGTTGGTATTCATTTAAACTTGTGGATGGCATTTTTATTAATAATTGAGAATTTTATTTTGAAACTTGTATGGGTACAACGTAATTGGTGGCTCGTTGTTGGTACGTCACACGCCTGATAGGGACATTCCCTAAGTGGTATTTTGGGGGTGTGAAAGTTTGGTATCAGAGCCACTGGTTATAGTGAACTTGGTTTTAAAAACGCTTTCATAAAACCAGACTATAACCGAACAGTTCTAAAAACGGGAATACGACCATGACAATCAGCTCCAGATTGCAAGGTTCATCTCTTTCATCTGTTGTATACATTGCATGGCTAGTGTACACTTGTTTATGATGTGGCATACGAACACACACTCATCACTATAGCATAATTTCATGAAATGTTTGCTTACTTTATGATGCGTAGTTTGTGTTGTAGTCCTTAGATTGATGTGATCTTATCGTTGATAACCTCTGTTTGACACTCGAGTTTGAGAAACCATTTGACATGAGTTAGGAGGAACTGAGATGAGCATGCAAATTGCAATATTATTGTGGGTGCACACATAATAATAATGTGGGGTGCATGCGAATCCCAGTGAGGCTTAACAAGTGAAGAAGGGGTTCGGTTCCGTTATTTGATCGATGTGAAACACAACAGTCTATAGGGGTCATAGCAGTGATTGTCTTCTACTCGAACATGATCTTTTCACTCCTATTTGAATCCTTACGAATCTCGATGTTATCGAGTATCACCTGAACACTCATCTGAACGCCTAGCGAACTGTGTAGAATGCTAGGTGCTTGTACGAACGTCCCTGAGTGGATGTTGCAACATCAATGATTGGTCTATACCTCTCACACTACTCCTTGTTTGCTGGAACTCACTGTACTAACGTCTTAGACCCCGAAGTGCGATCACTTCTGCAACACTCTGAAAACATGTCGTGTAGTACTCAGTCAACATGCAAGAATGAAGGACAAGAGGATGAGCGTAGTGCCTTACCAACCTCAGTACTAGAAGGACCATGATTACTGGCAGCGAACATCAGCAATTTGACTTCAATCGAATCCTAAGCGACTTATGAGAGTCAACTCTTGCGAATCAATCGGGACATCGGCGATGACAGTCGGCCATGGTGTAGAATGTGTAACTGCCAGCACAATGAGTAGCGCCTTAGGACGTGGCACGGAATGTGAAAAGGTGGACCCTGTCGGTGAAATGCCGTAGAATTCCGTTTCATCGGCAATAGAAGCAACAGTCACGATGACATCAAGGTACTCGCAACTGATGACTTTCGGTATGGAAATGATGGTGGCTTCAACAAGGAATGGCCGATGTTAAGGCAAGACGCCAACAACCCAGGGAACAATGACAGTTTTTGGGAGTTCTAGTAGCAGTAACAACAACACTGGATGTGGTATTCGTGAAGGGCATTTATGATTGGCGTGGGCGACGCCAGGATTATAACAACATGCTGGCCTACACGTTCTTAGTAACTAATCGCTTCGTCACTGTTTTGCTCAACCCTGATGCTTCTTGAAATCGAACCTGCTGTGGAATCGACAAATGGCAAGCCCACTAAAACCTCATATGATTGTTGGGATGCAAACTCGACCTTGTGGGATAAGTGTTTGACGTCGACCATCCTTCTACTACCCTTGATAGTTTTGATGCAGTAGTCTATATGGATTGGTTATCCAGATATCGCGCAGATATACCCCGCGAGGAGAAAGTTGTCGCCTATCATAAAGTATAGGAGTGATGCAGAGGTTAGCATCAATCCAGCAATGAAGGTCAGAAGTGTCCACGGAAGGATTACTCCGCTATGTTGGCACTCGTATTGATGATAAGGCTAAGGAAGAGAGGATCAAGGATCCACCAGTTGTTTATAATTTCTTCTGATGAGCTACTTGAAGAACTTCCAGGATTTCTTCCACAACTGTTAGGCAGAAACTAAGTTTGACCTCACGCCAGGTGCAGCTCTGAATATTCGTACTCTTACCATCTTGCACCAGGAGTGTTGCAAGAGCCGTCTAGTCAATTACAGAAACTGTTGAACAGGATTTTTGGCGGACCTAGCTTTTCGCTTTAGGGAGCCCTAGTTACACCCATGAAGACAAGCCTTACCGTACGTGTAATGGTTATCAAGAACTTAATAAGGTGATAGTCGAGAACCGTTTGCCTCGACCATGTAGTGACAACCTGTCGACTAGTTGCGAGGGACAAGCTTTCATTCGAGGATTGATTTACGAATGAACTATTATCAGATGGAAGCCCAACAGGAGAATGTTCCTTAAGTGGCATATCAAACGCAGTATGGCCATACGACTTTGTGCACCATGACCATTGAGTTAATCAACACACGAGCAGCTTTATGGATAACATGAATCGACCGTGTTATTTGACGACGTTTTGAAACACTACCAAGGGAAAGGAACACCATGAACGGCACCTGCATTTTGTCCTAGAGCTCCTAGGGGAGGAGCAACTTCATGCGAAGCCTACCTAAGTGTGACTTAGGATTTGGGAGGTACACCTTCTTGGTCACGTAGTCAACAAAGTGGGGATACATGCAGATCTCGTAAGAGATCCATTTCATTAGATAATGATCGACACCAAATAGTATATCGGGGATACAGTAATTCCTTGGTTTCGCTAGATACTATCACAGATTCATCACCGGATTTTCGAAGATCACGCAGCTTAAATTTCTTTAGCACAGCAGGGTGTTGTGTTCGTGGAAGACAAAACAGGAGGACATCTTTTCAGCTTTCGAATCCCAACTCTGCAATACATTGAGCGTCGCCTTTACCTAAGGGTACGAGTGATCTAGTGGTATACCATTATGCTCCGAATCAGAGTCCCAGTTACACACTAATGCAACACGAGAAGGTGATAGCTTTCGTAGTAGACTTACAAGAAGAATTGCACGAGCCACAACCTGCGGTGGAAACCATGGTCTTTGGATTTAAGTTGGAGGCATTACTTGGACGGTACCAAATGTACTACTTAGACCGATCACAAGAGCCTCCCCTGTACCCTTGTTTCGGAAGAGCTAAAACGTGTAATGACATCGCTGGAGGGAACTTTTTGATGATTACAACTATGAAACTTGAACGTGCACGAGCTTTGCAGCTCACTATCGACTCTAACTTACCTGATCCGACTCGCCCTGTTCAAACTGGAGAACTGAAGGAAGAGGATTTTCCAGTTGAACCCATGCGGGGCATGGAGAAGCAAACTTGGCAAGACCGATGATACTCGCTACCTCGTGGAACGAACGTGGATCTTATATACGGCAACTTTAGGGAAATTGTGTTGAGCAAAGCACACCGGCCTCGATATTCCAGTCGTCTGAGTTTTGATGAGAGATATTAGGGTCTATGAATCTTATACTGGTGATTGGGCATGAAGGCCCACCTGGCAAGGTATATGAATAATGTTTGGCTTGTCGAAGTCAAGGTGGAGTATCAGCAACCAGAAGCATCGAAACAGAAACAATAACACTTGGGTGATCGTTGATTGTCTCACGCTACCAGCACGCCTTCTTGCAACCAAGGAAACTGATGAGTCTTCACAGCTGTGAACGTTCCTCTGAGAAAGGCGGCTTCTAGGCACGAGGTGCCAACTCCCGTTACTTCAGATTTTGAGGTATACCTGATTTATGACAGGCAATACACAATACCCTGGGCTCACGTCTAGACGTGGGCATTGCTTATCACTGTAGGACAACCGGACAGAGTAAGCGAACCATCCCGACACTCGAAGACATGTTGCGAGCATGTGTGTGGATGTATTTAGTGAAAATTGGAAGGACACATATCTTTGGTTGTGTTCTACCGTAGCAGTCACCATTCTAGTATTCAGACAGCTCTGTTTGAGACATTGCATGGGCATTAACGCTAATCTCCTTGTTGATTAAGATGGATGGCAACCTAATCACAGGTCCAGGACTTGTGCTCGAAACTCTTGAAGATTGCTTAGATCGGAAATTGTTTGACGGCAACACGTGACTGCCAGGAAAGCTGTTAAGCTTAGGAAACACTGGGAGTTTGCTGTGGGCGAACGTAATCAAAAGTCTCACCCTGGGAGGGTGCAGTACGCTATGGGAAACGTGGCCAGCTTAGTTTGCGGTACACTGGGATATTTGGATTTCTGGAACGGATTGATGATATGACTCACGAACTCGAGTTACCTGACGAATTAGGTAACGTACACGATGTCATTTATGTCTCGAACCTAAAGAAGCGTCTGTTCGACGCAACACTTGCGATACCCTTCTCGAGGAACCCAATGTTAACACAGTCGAATTTCAATCGTGAGAGTTCGTTGGAACTCAAGACGTGGACTGGAGTTCACACGGAAACACGAACGTTGGATAGAGCTCTAGTATCCTCAATTGTTCAAGTGGTTGAAACAACTTTTGCTGTCATTGACGAATTTCAAGACGAAATTCCCTTTCAAGTTGGGGATGATGTGGTACCTGCGGAAAATCCACAGTCATCCTGAGTTAACATCTCGTCGTTTTGGATCATGAGTTAATATTTTGGCCGTTTTGGACTATTGGCCGTTTTGGACTAGCTACTTGTCAAATTTCGGGATGAAATTTTTTTCAAGTTGGGGATGATGTGACAACCCGAACTTTTAAGGTCAGTGTCTTTTAGTCACGTGATCCTATTTTATTATTTCTCTCTTACGTCATAAACACTCGTAACTGTAATAAACTTGCTAAACGTAAAACGGATGGGATTATGTTGGGTGTGTATCTGGGCCACGTAATTGGGCCATATAAATCACATTGGTGGCCTAGCACACACTACACTTTTTGGGCCAAGCATGTTATCTCGACACACACTCACAATTGGGCCAGGGACCCTATACGCTTCACTAGAAGTCCTCACATTTAATTCACTCATGAACTGGCCCAGTTTCCTTGTAATTAGCCCAAAGTCAGGCCCAGCTATATTAGAGGCTTTTATAATCGATTAGGGAGTGCATGGATATTATAGATATCCCAAATTATCACATAGTTAACCCTAAATATTGATTTCTTTCCCTCAAGACTCGACGGCAGTCTCCTTATTCTCATTCGAAGCCCTTCATTAATCGCTCCAACATCTTTTAGGATACCTGATCTCGAGGTTAGCGATTCCAACATTGTCCGTTTGCCTTTAATTGTAGTTCTGGTTGATGTGTATTCTTGATTACCGAATCATATATGTATGTTGTTGTTGTTGTGTTCTTGTATGATTAAAACGATGCTTACAATGATGTGGATGATGGTTAATAACAACATCAAATCAAATTATTGAAATATTGAACTATTGAACTGTTGTATACACCTACCTGGTAACTAAATGCGTAAACAAAACTTTGAACTCACCAGCGTCGTCTGACACACTTGTCTGCATGCTTGTAGGTCGTTAGATGTCTTGGATTGGAACTTGCTGTCTGGAGTAGCTGGAGTGGTCATGGGTCGACTGGAGGGATTTATGTGTTTAAACTATTGATACTAAACATTGGTTTTGAAACGGTTTAACTTGGTTTTACTATTTGCTTCCGTTGAACATGTTGGTATTCATTTAAACTTGTGGATGGCATTTTTATTAATAATTGAGAATTTTATTTTGAAACTTGTATGGGTTCAACGTAATTGGTGGCTCGTTGTTGGTACGTCACACGCCTAACAGGGACATTCCCTAAGTGGTATTTTGGGGGTGTGACAGATTTCATCAGAACCGTAGTTAGGAAATATTTTATCAGAGTAAAACACCACATTTTATAGTTAATAAATATGTGGGAAAAACCCAAGTTTCCATTATAACATGTTTTTAGGGATAAACCCTAATTTATTGAAATAAAACTTCTTCTTTATTTAGGTAACTTTTATAGCCACTTTTCCAAGCCTTCAGTGCTCTCCAGCTGGCTTCTATTTGGCTTTCACATTTTGTTACCTGAAACGCGTTTAAAAACATTTTATCAGCAAGAAATACTGGCGAGTAAATTCCAGTTTAATCAAAACAGGTTTTATCATTGTACAACATTGAGGGCAATCCAGCAATTACATTTGTTTATATCTCCTTTAATTACCACCCACGGTACTGCCAATCCTGACTTGTGGTAATGTTACTACTCACAGTGTAGTAACAAATTTTGTATACAAAACCCCAACATACCGATGATAATTGTAGAATACAAATACTCAATCACTGTTAATTATACTTTAAAACAATTGAGGTTTTGTAAAAACAAATTGGTGAAAAGAGGAATCACTTACATTGCTAATTTAGGTATTTCCCTGTGACTTCCTGGTTGTTATCTATTAGATTAAACAATGCTCACGCGTTAGTAGAATAACCCAATTTTACATTATTTATAACCTCCCCGAGACAGAACTCCAACGACTGAGTCAGGCAGAGCCTCGACATGCGTTACGGAGCACTAGATCAATCGAGCAGCATATCTAATATGTAACCGGGGGTTATAATACTTTCATCAAGGCAGAGCTTCGCTAATAAGGGGGTATTATACCCTGATATTTTAATTGCTATTCAGAATTTAGAGAGAAAGATCGATTGTGAACGATTTGACAACTGAAGCCGTGATCCCTTATTTATAGTGCCTGATCGGCACTTTGTCGCGCCCCGCGAGAGCCGAAGACAAAGTCTTCGCAGCCCGCGAGCTAGGTGGAGTAGGCTCTAGGGTTGCTGAGTTGACCCAGTAGCCTCGACACGCACATGCCATGTGGCAGCCCAGGGTGCGGCCTGGTGGCCAAGCTGTCGCGCCCCGCTAGCGCATTAAATATTGTTTTTATTTGATTTTTGTTAAAATTAAATGTATTTCGGGCCTATTTTTCGTATACGGGGTGTATTTTAGGACGTATAGGGATGTTCTAATAAATTTTAGGAGGGTTGTTATATCCTCCCCACCTTGTTTTAGAACTCGTCCTTGAGGTCTATTGGAATAGGTGTGGATATTTCCTCTGCATCTCTGATTCAAGCTCCCAAGTGTATTCTGGTCCTCTCTTGGAATCCCATTTTACTTTGACTAGAACCAATCTCTTGTGTTTGAGATTCTTGATTTTTCTGTCTTTAATCTGTAGGGGTCTTTCTACAAACTTAAGTTTCTCATTTACCTCTATGTCCTTAAGAGGTACCACTAATGACTCATCTGCTAAGCACTTTTTGAGATTACATATATGAAATACATCATGTATTCCTGCCATTTCCTCTAGCAGTTGTAGCTGGTAAGCTACTGGTCCTATTCTTCTAATAATCTCAAAAGGTCCATCATACATGGGGCTTAGCTTCCCCCTCTTGATGAATTTGACTATCCCTTTCCATGGAGAAAGTTTTAATAATACCTTATCTCCTACCTGAAATTCCAATGGCTTTCGCCTGTTATCAGCATAACTCTTTTGTCGATCACGTGCTGCTTTTAGTCTTTCCTTGACTTGAATAATCTTGTTTGTTGTTTCTTGTACTATCTCTGGTCCAAATAGTTGCTTTTCTCCAATTTCTGCCCAACAGACTGGAGTTCGGCACTTTCGTCCATAAAGTGCTTCAAATGGTGCAGCATTGATACTGGTATGATAGCTGTTATTGTAGGAAAATTATATTAATGGTAAATGATCATCCCAATTTCCTCCGAAATCAATTACACAAGCTCTAAGCATATCTTCCATTGTCTGAATTGTCCTTTCGCTTTGTCCATCCATTTGAGGATGATAAGCAGTGCTTAGATTTAACTTGGTTCCCATTGCTTTCTGGAAACTAGTCCAAAAATGAGAAGTAAAACGGCTATCTCTATCAGAAACAATAGATAAAGGAATTCCATGTAATGAAACTATTTCATATATAGTTTAGCTAACTGTTCCATACTGAAAGTTTCCTTCATTGGTAAGAAATGAGCAGACTTGGTCAATCTATCTACAATCACCCAGATTGTATCATTACATTTCCCTGTCTTGGATAATTTGAAAACAAAATCCATTGTTATCAATTCCCATTTCCATATAGGCATTTCTAATTGCTGTAATAAACCTGAGGGTTTATGATGTTTAGCTTTAACCTGGGAACAGGTTAGTCACTTGGCAACGTAAGCTGCTATATCCTTTTTCATTCCTATCCACCAGAAATTCTTTCTTAAGTCTTGATACATCTTATCACTTCCAGGGTGTATTGTATACTTAGACTTATGGGCTTCTTCTAATATTTGATGGCGTAGGTTTCCTTGTTTGGGTATCTAAATTCTTTTCTTATGGAATCTCCAAATTCCATCTGTTCCTTGTTCTAATTCCTTAATCGTTCCTTTCAATTTTTCAATATCATCCTTGATTACTGATTCTTGTACTTCCTTAATCTGTTCATTTAAATCTATCTGCAGATTTAATTTGAGAAAACGTACTCTTTTTGGCTTTTCATGATATTTTTGACTTAAAGCATCGGCTACTACATTAGCCTTTCCTGCGTGATACTGGATATTACAATCATAATCACTAAGAATTTCCATCCAGCGTCTCTGTCTCATATTTAATTCCTTTTGCCCAAAAACATATCTTAGACTCTTATGATCGGTGAAAATGGTAAACTTACTACCGTAAAGGTAGTGTCTCCAAATTTTAAGGGCAAAAATTATGGCTCCTAATTCTAAATCATGGGTTGTATAATTCTCTTCATGCTTCTTAAGTTGTCTAGAGGCATAGGCTATAACCTTTTGACATTACATTAACACACATCTATAACCTAATTTAGACGCGTCACAATAGACTACAAAGTCTTCAGTTCCTTCTGGTAATGCTAGTATATGTGCGTTGGTTAATCTTTGCTTAAGGATTCTAAAGGCTTCTTCCTGTTTTGGTCCCCATTCAAACTTAACTGATTTACAGGTCAGTTTTGTTAAAGGAATATCTATTCTAGAAAAATCTCGGATAAACCGTCTATAATAACCGGCCAGTCCTAGAAAACTTCTCACCTTCGTTGGTGATTCAGGGACTTTCCATTTAGTAATTGCCTCGATCTTTGTGGGATCTACATGAATTCCTTCATGATTTACTAAATGTCCAATGAATTGCACTTCTTCTAACCAAAGCTTACATTCCGAAAATTTAGCATAAACCTTTTCCTTTCATAATAATGTAAGGAGGGCATGCAGATGCGCTGCATGTTCCTCTTTGCTCTTAGAGTAAATGAGAATATCATCTATAAAGACAATTATGAATTTATCCAGATATGGTTTACATATTTTGTTCATCATGTCCATAACTGCAGCTGGGGCATTGGTTAAACCAAATGGCATAACTGTAAATTCATAATGGCCATACCTTGTTCTAAAGGCAGTTTTAGGAATGTCCTCTTCCTGTACCTTTAATTGATGATATCCTGAGTGTAAGTCAATTTTAGAAAAGAATCGAGCTCCTTGCAATTGATCAAACAGATCATCGATTCTCGGTAATGGGTACCAATTTTTAATCGTGACTTTATTGAGTTCTTGATAATCAATGCACATACGCATTGATCCATCCTTCTTCTTGACAAACAAGATTGGTGCTCCCCACGGTGATGAACTAGGTTGTATGAATCCTTTTTCCAAAAGTTCATCTAATTGTTTCTTCAGTTCTTGCATCTCTGCGGGTGCAAAATGGTAAGGTGCCTTGGCAATCGGTGCTGTCCTTGGCAGTAAGTGAATTCTGAATTCGACTTCCCTGTCCGGCGGTAGTCCCGGTAGCTCTTCTGGAAACACATCGGAGAATTGAGATACTACGGGAATGTCCTTCAATTCATTTCCTTTAGTGTTAATGATTATGGAAATCATATACACTAGTGATCCTTTTCTTGCATAACTTGATGTTTTCATCATAGAGATGAATTTCGTGGATCTAGATGGCTTGTTTCCTTTAATTGTGATCTTTTCACCCTTTGGTGAATTTACTTGTATTGACTTTTGATCACATAGAATACTGGCTTTATTGGCTACTAACCAATCCATTCCTAATACAATATCAAATCCAACCAGGTTCATTGGGTAAAGATTAGCAATAAAATTATGATTTAAAATTTCTATTCTTGCTCCCTACAAGAGTTCAGCGATCTTAATGGATTCTCCATTGGCCGTTTCTACTAGACATTTTTGTTGAAGTTTAGTTAATGGTTGATTGAGAATTTTGCAAAATGAGGTATTAATAAAACTTTGGTTTACACCAGAGTCAAATAATACTTTAGCAAAAAACATCATTAACTAAAAACGTACCGGCGATCACGTCCAGAATCATCTTAGCTTCTTCTGCAGTCAGAACAAATGCTCTAGCATTCTTAGAAGTCTTGTTGTTCATGGCTGGAGCTAGTTTCGGGTAGTTCGGCTTGATATGCCCCTTTTTCTCCACAATTGAAGCATACTCCATTACTAGGTTTCTTCCTGCAGTCTTCTTCCTTGTGTCCCGGTATCTTGCAGAAGTTGCAGCATGTGGAACATCTCCCTGAATGCTTTTTCTTGTAGGATGTACAGTAAGGTACAGAGGTAGAACCTATGTTTTTCCCACGGTTGGAATTACCGTAGCAAAAGTCTTGGGTAAGCTTTTGGACTAGGTTGTTCCTCTGGTTCTCTTCTTGTGTACGTACTAATTTATCAGTCAAGGTATTTGCTAGTTCTACAGCTTCTTCTATAGTTTGTGGTCTAGCTGCCTTGACTACATGTCTAATTTCACTGATTAATCTCCAAATGTAATAGGAGATTAATATTGGTTCTGGTAAGGCTAGGGTTGGCACTATTCTAGCATATTCAAAGAATACGGTAGTGTAACCCTTGTAGTCTACTCCAGTCATTCTAAGGTTTAAGAACTTATTAGCTATTTGTTCTTTTTCATTGGGAGGGCAGAATTTCCTTTCAACCATATTCTTAAATTCAGTTCATTCCATACTATAGACTATGTCACTCCCCCTAGACTGGAGAATAGTATTCCACCGTTCTAGAGCTGCATTCTCAAAAAGATTGGAAGCGAACCTGATTTTATCTTCCTTTGCACACTTGCTTATTTTTAAGACCGCCTCAGTCTTTTCTATCCAACATAGAGCTGCAATGGCTCCTTCATTGCTCGAGAATTCCATTGGTTTACAAGACCAGAATTCTTTGTAAGAACAACTATAAGACATGGTTCTTCTTCTTTTTGGAATAGGCAATTGAAGTAGTGGTCCATTGTTTACGCTGTGACTGGGTTCAGTAGGTGGTCGTTTACTTCCACTATTAGTTTTATTATTTTCCGCTTCCTTAATCGTTTTGATAATATATGGCATAGCTTCTATAATCCCTTGTGCCACTATGTGTTGGATGGCACTGTTATCTAATTGATTCTCATTATTATCGTTATTCGGGTTTTCTTGATTCACTTCGTTGTCCATCTGGATTATAAGCATTTACCAAGTATCAATATCACAGAACAAGATTTAATGCGAACAATCACATACACAAACGTGTTGATCAAAATCGTCGTGCATTGCGACATTTACTCTATTTCATATATATATATATATATATATATATATAGGGAGCCGCTAGAATGAGAACCACCACGAGTTATGAGAACCACGAGAACCGCGCCCCGCGGGTGGCCGTTGACCACGAAATTTTTTTTACACCTAGATCCGTATATTTTAGGACCGGGTGTAAATTTTCGGTTCAAACGGCGCGCCCGAGGGGGTAGTTTTTTACGCCCAAAGTTTGGTAAAAAAAAAAAAGAAAAATTAAAAAAATTAAAAAAACCCAAACTTTGGGCGTAAAAAACTACCCCCTCGGGCGCGCCGTTTGAACCGAAAATTTACACCCGGTCCTAAAATATACGGATCTAGGTGTAAAAAAAATTTCGTGGTCAACGGCCATCCGCGGGGCGCGGTTCTCGTGGTTCTCATAACTCGTGGTGGTTCTCATTCTAGCGATCCCCTATATATATATATATATATATATTACACGCTACAGCTGGAATTGAAAACATACTACTAATTATGCATCAGTAAGTATTGGACTATCTATTTTAGTTGATATATATATATATATATATATATATATATATTCAAACTACACACACACACACATATATATATATAATTACTATTATCACTAGGGGTTCATCCAGTACTGCATATTGCGCTCGTCGTATTTCCAAACGAGCCTTTCCCCTATTTGTCTGATTCTTTTTCCCTCATCTACTAACTCATCACCAAACGTGCAGAGTTCCTGCACGTTTTCGGTACTCATGGGTGGTGGTGGTGCTAGTATTGGGTCAGGGTACGGTGGTACGGGTTCTCCATATGGGTATGGGTTTTCTAGTATTTCCCGAACATACTGATCGGCATCCCAGTATGGATCTAGAGGGTCAAGGTTGGGGTATGGTGCTACAGGGTTTGGTATGGGTTCCTCTTGTGGGTAAAGTTCTCGATAATCCCTATGTTCATCATTCCATGGGTCATAAGCTAGAGGGTTTGGTGCTGGGACTCTAGGGATTTCGTTTGGGCCGAAGGCGGGTATTGGAATCTGGTCTCCTGGGTTAGGTTCTATTTCCATGGGCTGGGTTAGGGAACAGTGGTAGCGGCTGTGGTGAAATGATTTGTTCTAAGTTTGGGTCTGCGGCAGTGGTAGTTAATATGTGAAAGTTGGCTATTCGTCTATTGATTATGTCTTGAGTCTGAGCATTCATCTCCCTATTTGCTGCTGCTAAAGCCTTTTGTTGCTGTAATTTCCTCATTCTTTTCTTACGCTCGTGTGCTCCCTGACTGAACCATCCTCTCTTTTTGGTAGGGAATGGTTCTTCGGATTGTGCTTTAAATATGAAAATCCCCTCTTCCGTGTCAGCTGAATACCCCGAGGGGGTGGGCTGGGAAGAAGTTCCTTCATCTCTAGGAGAACTAGACAGTTGACGATAGGCGTCCGATGGTCCTTGATCACTCATACTGTAAACTAACAAATTGTCAAATAACACAAAACAATAAAATATGCACGTAATTCTGTAGATTATTTCCTAACATAATGGATAAAATTTTGGTGTCAGCAGAACACTTCTGTGGCTGTAATCAGTGGTTGTGGCTTTGATACCACCTTCTGTCGCAACCCCCGACCCCTGCCCCAGGAGGCGGGCGGCCGAGAGCTACTCAGAGCTGGTGGTATCGGTGTTTATTAACTTGGCAGCTGAAATTTCATCAGGACCGTAGTTAGGAAATATTTTATCAGAGTAAAACACCACATTTTATAATTAATAAATATATGGGAAAAACCCAAGTTTCCATTATAACATGTTTTTAGGGATAAACCCTAATTTATTGAAATATAAAATTCTTCTTTATTTAGGTAACTTTTATAGCCACTTTTCCAAGCCTTTAGTGCTCTCCAGCTGGCTTCTATTTGGCTTTCACATTTTGTTACCTGAAACGCGTTTAAAAACATTTTATCAGCAAGAAATAGTGGCGAGTAAATTCCAGTTTAATCAAAAGAGGTTTTACCATTGTACAACATTGAGGGCAATCCAACAATTACATTTGTTTATATCTACTTTAATTACCACCCACGGTACTGCCAATCCTGACTTGTGGTAATGTTACTACTCATAGTTGTGACAACATGCACTTTTCCATGAATTCCGTACAATAATAAACAGTAATATGTGCTTTAATGACTGTGTGTGATTGAATTAACAAGACAAATGATTTTCTGATTACTGTCATATACATACAATGGCATTTCATGTTACAAGATTTTTATCATTACTACATGAAACACAGCATGGTACAATTAGTGCACGAAACAAAATTAGCACAGTTATCAGACAAACTAGAAGTACTGACAGTGAAGGACCGGTTTCGAATCCGAACGAGTCGATCAGAGGCGTTCTCCTATGTTTCAGGTGCGGAATTACAAGAAACAAAGGTAGAAATAGCTTTAAAACACTGTTTGATTGATTGGATGACAATTACAGCTCAAATCTCACACCGGCAGCACTTCAGCGTAGTTGTCAAGAGTCTGATAATGATTTCGCTCAAGAGGACCCTATATATAGAGTGATGGTTTCGCTTATGTGACAGACCACATAAGCGATACCCCATGTTAGTGATTTCGCTTATGTGTCATGTACACATAAGCGATACCCTCTTGTACACATGAGCGAAATCATCTCTAACTACCTATATAATTTTACATATTCTCGTACAACGTGCCCTGATCTATACAATGAAATCTAAGATTCGATACAAGACGAAGTCAACAGATGCAGTGCATCAACAAACTCCCCCTCAGATGTTGACGAGTCGCATCCAGCACCAACTGTATCTTCAGTTCTTCAGTCTTGATCTATCTATGGGCTTTTCCGAACTCTCCCACTCAGATGTTCTCTTCAGGCTCCCCCTCTCGATTTGCTGGTATTCCTTTGTTCTTCAGCACAATCTTCAGGATCTCTGTCTGTCTCTCTAAGACTTCAGATATCAAAACCTGGCTTTTCAAAATCAAGTCTAATTCTCTTGATCAGATCTCTTGATTTCTTAAGTTCATCAGCATCAGGTCAATATCTGGAAAAATCTTAACCCAAATATAAATTTCTAAATTTAACAAATTATATGCACCAATACTAACTCTCCTTCAAATTCACATTTCACTTTCATTTGATGAACCAATTGTAAAATTTCAAAAATAAATTTTTCATTTAAGATTTACTCCCTCTTTACAATAATGTCATCATGTTTAGCACTTGAAATTTTGAAAATCAGCTTTTCAATATCAGTTGTCGAAAACCTTTTTGGATTTTTCAAAACTTATGCCAAAACACACTAAAATCTTTTTTGTAATTTTTGATTATAAAGGAATGCAATAAAGAAATATTTACAAACAATATTTTTGTGAATTTTGTGTAAGAGAATCATATCAGATTTTGACACGTCACAAGTACCGTTGAGCTTAGTTACACATTAAGAATTAAACAATTCACTTAGATTGCCAATATACTGATCCACTTAAATTTTCACACAAATTTCAACTGATTCAGGATATGAGTTAGTTGTTTTAAGAACTTAAACTCATTCATGTGTCCCACCTCTTGAATATACTCCCGTATCCAGATCCCAATATTCAGTCTTACAGGTGAGTATACCACAGATGATATCTGTCAGGGGAATAAATTATAGTACGAGGGCCGTGAGAGCTCAGGTCGATCTTTCGATACGCAGAGAGATGACGGCTTCGACTTTCGGTGTGTCCCCTTTAGAGGATCTTTTGCATTACAACAGCAATGACTATCAATTTTATTGTTTCATCAATTTGCTGAGGGCTGAGCTATATTTCAAGCATGCGGAAAGTATTCTCCGGGGACTAGGTCAGAAATTCCTTTCAGCAGAAGTCCCGGGATAATACCCCAGATATCACTGAGCATAAAGACCTAGTATCTCAGAATAAGGGACCTTTCAAACGAGATTTCAGGGGTTACCTATATATTCAAGTAGTGTTCCCCACGAAATAAGCAAGTTTAAATTTTAGTTTATATCCCGAAAAAGTTTACTAAATGTGTAAAAACCTATCGGCATATCATCAGTGAGACCGTTTAATGCTATTTAAACATTACATTTCTTTAGCATACTGTGACTGTCTACTGATGTACTATCATTTCCTCTTTTCACAACAAAACTCGTTTTTCATTTTATCATGTTTTTGCCTTTTTCAAATTTTCAAATGTTTTTGGATTTTCTGAAATTTTCTACTCCCCCTAAAATGCAAACACATTTTAGGAAATTTGAAAATAAACTGTACAAAAACTTGACAACTGACATCGAATCGCATCAAATCGCCATTCACTATGCATAAACAATTAGAACTCCCCTTATTACAAACCATTTTCTCATTTAGATTTCAAAACACTTAAGTTTGTTTTAATCAAAATGATTTTTCCGGAAAATGAGTTTATATTTACCACTTGTAGGTTTACCACTTGTTAAGTATGGGGATATGGTTCATCATCTTGTCAGTTTTATCAACTGTAGTAAATCAAGTACAACTTAATGTCCTTGATTCACTGTTTGCAATTAAGCAACCTCTTACCACTTGTAAGAATATCCAACATTTAAAACATATGTAGGAATAAACCATCTACACAAACCATTTTACCAATCAAGATGCCGATTCCTGCTTCACATTTACCAACCTGGAAGCTC
The DNA here is from genome assembly GCA_030545235.1 of Helianthus tuberosus. Classification (NCBI taxonomy): domain Eukaryota; kingdom Viridiplantae; phylum Streptophyta; class Magnoliopsida; order Asterales; family Asteraceae; genus Helianthus; species Helianthus tuberosus. The sequence goes on along the minus strand of CM060429.1, from coordinate 43,033,647 downwards.
CGGCAATTCACACTTATCCTGTAAAAATTTAAACTATATAAGATTCATTCATAATCATCGATTTTCAAGAAAGATGCCGATTCCTGATCCGCGATTACAAACTTGGGATCTCCGGCAAGTCCTAAGACTTTAAGGAAAGCAAACTTCCACCCAAGTCTTATTTGACTTGGTGGCTTCCAATTCCTGGGTAGTAGGGTTGTAAGTTGCCTTTTTCGTTGCATAAAAATCTTTAACCCCCTTTACTTTCCCATCAAGCATTTTCTTGAAAATTTTCTTAACATTACCATTGAATGTTTTTTCAATATCAAAATCTGAGATTTCTATTTTACCAACCATTTGTTGAATTTCTTTCACACTCATAGATTTAATGTCAGCATCATTCAACAAATCATCAATCTCATTTTGTGACTCCTCTGATTTTGTGGAATCAGATTCATTGCCAGATTTTACATCAGATTCTTTAACAACCCATTTTTGATTGTCAAGATGAGCCTTCTTTTTGTAAAATCTTTTAGAATTTTCACCAACTTCATTCTTTGAATTTTCAACAGTTTTGAAATTTGTAGTTGATGAATCATTCTTTTCAACCATTTGTTCTTTAAGTTTTTCAGAGACTCCCTGTTTTTTGTTGATTTTGTTTGGACAATTGTGAGCAATGTGTCCAACAACTTGACATTGAAAACAAATTCTTGTATCTCTTGGAATGTCTCTTGAATGAAAAACTCCAGTTCCTGTTCTTTTTCTTTCAACAAGAAACTCCTGATTTGTTTCTTTCCAGAAAGGTTTCTTCTGTTCATCTTCAACACTTCCACCTGAAACAAATTTTGTTTTTGATTTAGAATTGTTTACCTTTCTGTAACTTTCTTGCTGAATAAAACCTAAACCTTTTCTTTTGTAATTACAATTTTGGTTTGTTTTCTTTTGAAAACCAGAACTAAAATTGTAATCCTTTTTCCCTTTTTTCTTGTTCAACCTTTGTTGAACTCTTGAAGTATATTTTTTAGATTTTTTATTAAAATTTAAATTTTTAGTATCAGAAATATTAATTTCTGTGATTTTAAAAACCTTTTTGATCTTGTCAAATCTAACACTATCCATTGGAAACTCTTCATCAGAATATAATTTGTCAGAACCATTTAAAGTATATGCAACTTTAAATGTTTCTTCATCCAAATTTGCTTTTGATAACAAAAATTCTTTACTATAAGACCGTTTTTCTGATGTTTTGGAATTTGTGACCGACGAACTCAAATTTTTGACTGACGAACTTGAACACCCAGACTCAGACTTTGACTTAGACACCTCCTCAGTATCCAACACCTGATCGACCACCTTTTTGATTAACTCGGACTCATGATCAGTATCAGACGAGGTAAACGTGATATCAATGTTATCTGGTAAAACGTCAGTTTCCTCTGATTTTAACTTTATATTGACTGCTTTTTCGACTTGCTCCTCATTTGGTTTCCTAGGAGAATAACCTTCCCAGATAGGAGGCGGACACTTGTTACACTTAACAGTCGATTTCTTACCAGTCTCTTTCTTTTTCTTTTCATCTTCAAATGCTTCAAAACCTGCAACAGTAGGATAAACCCTATCAATCACATAGTCAGAACATGAATAACTAAGAAGTAACCTTCTGATTCTTTCGTTCTCAATCTTTTCATTTTCCAAATCCTTTTTCAGTTTTGCATTCTCTTCAATGTAATGATTAATTGCCTTTTGCTTTTGCATCAAAGTTGAATTAGTCATGGTTAACGCCTTTTCTCTTTCTGAATTTGTTGTTTGAAGACTAGTCACTGTTCTGTTCAATACACTGTAAGATTCTTTCACATAATTGATGTCAGACAGCAACTTCTCTATCAATCTTTCTCTGTCAAACAACAACACATCTTTATCTTCACACTTCTTGCAAACTTCCGAACACTTCATGCAAGGCTTCTCAACCTCAACAATCTTCTCAACCTCTACAGTCTTCACCACTTCAATAACCTTTTCTTCAACAATTTCTTTTTCAACCTCAGTCACCTTTTCTTCTTCAACAACATTTTCATTCTTCAAATCTTGTTGTTGTTCTTTTTCAGCTCTTTTCTCCTTCAGCTTCTCCAATCGTTCTGCAAAATAGAAATGAAAACTTTCAGGAGATAAGTGACTTTTAGCGACATTAATATGTTTTTCTTCATCATTATCACTGCTGCTATCAACTGGTGTCTGATCAAACTGTGTAGATTTTTCAGACTCAGTATCTGAACAACCAGAATCAACTGGTGTTTGATCAAAAACAACTTCTTTTTCTGAACTATCATCATTTTGAACACTCTCATCAGAACTTTTCAGACTTTCTTCATCACTATCAGAACTTTCATTAAATGCATCAGATTCTTCTTTCACACTATTCACTGTCTCACCAATAGATCTCATCCACTTAGCAAACAAATCTGGTTCTTTGACTATCTTTGCAATAAATGCTTTGAAACCACCTTTCTCATCCACAAACATATCCCAGCTAAACCCTTCAGGTAATTCTTCATCATTCTGATCTACCAAACATGCTGAGTTTTCAGAAGATATGTATTTGCTCCAGTTGAAATCTACCAAGCATCCTTTCTTTGAATCTTCAATCTTTCTACCATGAGCCGTTTGTGAATCTTGTAATTGACCAACTTGCTGATAGATGGCTTTCCGGTAGTAGTCTTCTTTTTCGAATGGATTCTGAGCACCACTTACTTCTCTGTTTTTGCACTCTCGTTTGAAATGACCTTTTTGCCTGCATCTGAAACAAGTAACTTTAGATTTGTCAAATCCTAAATTAGAAACACAAGCATCAAGAAAATCATTTCTTCCAGTGATAGTTTTGAACTTCTCAGCCCTTCGAAGAACACTAGCAAGACACCACTTAATATCCATGAGTTCCATTTCTTCGGCATCTATCTGATCATAATCCTCCTTTGTCAACATAGGATTTCCAATTCGACCAGCTACCAATCCCTCATAGGATACCAACACCGAACCAAGTAGAGCCATGTGATCCTTTGCTATGTCTTCTGAAAAACTTTTACCTTCTGGCAGATTGAGAGCTATATTGCACTGAATCACACAACCATTTCCCATCTTTGTGTTTTCTGATGAAGTCTTTGGATTAAAACTTGGATATGATGAGAAACTGCTACTGCTTTTGTTTGTGCTTTGATCAGTTTGTTCTGTAGCATTCTCAACACTATATGCAGTCTGAATCTTAGGACTTCTATCAGATTCTGATGTAGGAACACTGCCTTTATAATACATCTTCACATCCTGTTGACCACTTGGATTATTCATCCTAGCGATCTTTTGCTGTTCCAGATCCTGACTTTCAATCTTTTCAATGAATTGAGATATCGATAAACCATCATAAACACCCGTATTTTTCAATATCATCAAATACGTTCCCCACTCTTTCTGTGGTAAAGCATCAGCTAGCTTATCAACCCATTCCTCATTTTCCTTTGTGATGTCCATCATCGACATCGTTCTCACCAGATGACAGTACCTTTCAATTAACTTCTTCGTGTCTTCCCCAGGCAGACTTGTAAACAGATCAAATTCTTTTTTAAGTAACGACTTCTTGTTCTTAATCATATTTGCACTTCCTTCAACCTTTACTTTCAAAGCATCCCAAATTGACTTCGATGTTTTATCATGTTGAAGAAGTATGAATATGTCTTCTTTGATCGCCTGTTGTAACAAATTAATCATCATTTTTTCAGCCCGATACATCTCTCGTTCTTCATTGCTGAAATCTGAAATCTGTTTAATTGTTTGTAGCTCAGTTCTTGGTAATACGTACTTCTTCAAAATGCACTCCCATGATCTCAAATGATTAGCTTGAACCCAGTTTTCAAACCTATCTTTCCAACCATAATATTCTTCAATACCCATAAGCTTTGGCGGTTTCTGTGTAGTTCCCGTCTCATTCTCTAAGTTCACGGCTTTAGCAATTGAAGATTGACCCGTCAGTGTTGCAAATGCATTGTAGAATTCAGTACTCATGATGACGTATCAAATTTTTCAACACTGTATCTTAAAAGCGAAATCAGTTTGTAAGTTGTCACAAAAGCGAAACCCTAAAGTGACGTTTGAGCGATACCCCAAGTTGTACGTTTGAGCGAAACCCCAAGTTGTACGTTTGAGCGAAACCTCTGATAAGCCTTTTTAGCGAAACCCCAAATTACCACTAAAGCGAAACCTCAAATTACCACAAGAACGAAATCGCTGTGACACAAGAACGATACCCTAACCTTAAAAGCGAAACCCCTTCGAACCAGAATTTAGGCCATTTTACTTAGAATCTAAGTCTCAAACTTTCCAGGGTTTATCTATGCAAGATTATCTATGTGCTGAACAATTTTGATCCAATTTTAACCGCGAAAACCCTCTGAATTAAGAAAAGTATGTGTAGAAGTGAGAAAAACCAATGAAAACAGAAGAAAACAAGCTAATTTCAGCAGAACTCCTCCTCCTGAGCTCTGATACCACTTGAAGGACCGGTTTCGAATCCGAACGAGTCGATCAGAGGCGTTCTCCTATGTTTCAGGTGCGGAATTACAAGAAACAAAGGTAGAAATAGCTTTAAAACACTGTTTGATTGATTGGATGACAATTACAGCTCAAATCTCACACCGGCAGCACTTCAGCGTAGTTGTCAAGAGTCTGATAATGATTTCGCTCAAGAGGACCCTATATATAGAGTGATGGTTTCGCTTATGTGACAGACCACATAAGCGATACCCCATGTTAGTGATTTCGCTTATGTGTCATGTACACATAAGCGATACCCTCTTGTACACATGAGCGAAATCATCTCTAACTACCTATATAATTTTACATATTCTCGTACAACGTGCCCTGATCTATACAATGAAATCTAAGATTCGATACAAGACGAAGTCAACAGATGCAGTGCATCAACAGACAGGAGTTCAGTACTTAGACAGACGTGATGTTAAGACACAGAATGAGCCCAAAACCAAGAGTTACACTAGAATAGTGTGTAGGAAAGTAGGGATCATAAAACTGCTTACCTAGTGATGATTTAGGTGCCGGAAACACACTAAAACTGCAGAATTATGCAGAAAATAACCAAATTCAGCAATTTTCAGCATTTTAACAACTAAATATAATGCAGAATTTTGGTTTATTGGTCCAGAATACTTTCCTAAGTTTCGGGAATCAAAACTGTTATAAAAGGGAACATAAAGCACACTAAACTGCGTAATTTAGCACCTTAACGAACCGGTAACCAACCGAATAACCGGACACTACCTGAAACACCAAATTTTCAGTAGAAGCATTGTTTTAGTGTTGCGAAGCTAGTTATAGTCACCAAACATCATAACACATCATATAAACACCAAACACTTAAATCCCTAAATTTAACACTTAAAACCTAACAAGATGGAAGTAACTAAGACTTGAAAACAAACCAACACCCCCCTATTAGTTGACGGTTAGGATGTGGGTCCCACTTAGGGATTTTCTTGTATTATTTTATTTGATATGTTGGCAAGATTTGAGACATAATTTCCCAAAGGTGATTTGTTGTTGGAAAGTTAATACTTATAACCACAAGATCACACTTCTAACTCATTCAACACCTTCACATTTCACCTTCTTCTCCTTCCTTCTTCTTCATGTTCTCGGCCAAACCTCACCCACACAACACATTCATTTTCATTTCATTATCATCCATTCTAAGAAGATCCTAAGGTGTAAGAAGCAAAGTTAGGAAGCTTGGAAGCATTGAAGCTTGAAGGACCTCTCTCACAAGCTATTAACCACCAAGTTTATCATCATCTTCATCTTGAATCTCTTCCCTAGCCTTGTGCTAGTAGTAAGACCCTCCTAATCTCATTTTACTTCTCTTTATGTTGGTTAAAAGTATATGTAAGTTGTTAAACATGAAGAACAACAAAGATCAAGAACATAATCTATAACATAAAGCTCAAAATCATAATAATCTATGTTGTTTAAGTGTATGTATGCTTCTTGATTGTTGATTGTTTGTGTTTATGATGTTAAACATCATATGAAACTTGCTAGATTGTGATTAAACACATGATCTAGCAAGTGAGTGGATGATCTTGTGAAAAACCAAGATGAACATCCTTTATGTAAACATGGACTTGAAATATGAAGATGTTTTCATGAAAGATGATGATCAAAACATAATGTAGATCTTGTAGATGGATGATTCCAAAACTAGTTTTCTCAAGAAACCAAGTTTACTTACAAGATTTACATAAACATGAGTTTTAAAGAAACTAATCACATTTTTAGTGATTAATCAAGTGTAGAAATATGTTGTTAACAAGAAAAATTCAAGAAGAAATAATTTTTAGAAAATCAACTTACAAGTTGTGAAAGTCTAAAATTTGCAAGAATGTGATTTATAACTAAATAACCACACTTTAAAGGGTAACTAAGCTTACTTAACACCATACTAAGTTACTACAAATTTTTACCAAATTTCAAGTTCATGTTGTAGTGTAAAATGCATGATTTTGGCACTTGGTAAGTATTGAAAGAATTGTTGATGATTTTAAAAGAAAATGATATGCTTTGAAAGCATGAAAACCTCCATTTTTAAGGGGAAACTCCAGCAAAATTTTTCTAAAAATTAAACACTTAGAAAAAAATATTTTTAAACAAGTGTTTACAAGTGTATTTTAACCATGATTTTTCATGTAAAAATTTGCCATAATTTTTGTAACAAAATTACAAATATTGAAGGTTGGTTTTTTAAAAATAAAAGTGACTAAATATGTATTTAGGAAAATATATATTTAGATGTCACAATTTGTGTGATTACTTGTATATTATGTGTATTAGTTATATTATTTTAGGACTTGAAATAATATAACTCACCAAAATACCACCAAAATTCCAAGAAAATAAATATATAATTTACACCCAAAAATTTGACAAACCGAACAAGGAATGTGAACTGCAAAAATATTCCGCAATTAAATATATATATATATATATATATATATATATATATATATATATATTTGACAAATAAGTTAAACGGTATCTTGGAAATCAAAGAAACGGAAATTATAATTTTTACAAGTGTTACAAAAATATATCATATTTTTGTCAAGAAGAAAATATATTATTTTTTAGTAAAGAAAGAATATATATTTTCTTGGATTATTAGAAGATACATTATTTTGAAGAAAATATATTCTTAAACAAATTTAGAATATATTATTTTTGGGTGAAAAGTGGATTTATAATTATTTTCTAAGTTAATCTTGAAAATATATTATTTTTGAAGATTATATGAAAATATAATTATTTTTGCCAAGGAAGAATTATAGATAATTTTCTATAAAAGTTTTCTTAAAATATATATATTTTAAGAATGTAAATTGGTGATTTTTAAATAATATTCCAGAAGGTATAAATACAAAATTAAGTATAAGAATACTTAATAGATACAACGAAAATACGTATCCTCGTACGTACAAATACATACCGGAATACGCTACAAATACTTGGCAAATACACAAGTCTAATATACACAAGTATGATTACACCCATCCTTGGGAGAATACATATGTATAATTACATGATATACCACGTTAAAATATATTATTATTTTAACAAATATTCCAAATGATTAATAAATATAATTTAAGTTAAAATATTATTATTTTAACAAATAATTATATACTTTGGAATAATACAAGTACATCAAAGATGTAACTCAAAGTACCCCAAGATTTCCAAAATAAGATCTAATGAACAACTAAGACAAAGAGTCGTTACACGACCTAAACGTCTAATAAAACATGGCACGTGTGTAGGTAGTTGTACGACTCGTAGGAGGACCTTTGAATATACAAGACAGCTGGACGCAAACTTGTGAGTTCATGTTCCCCTTTTCTCTTAACTGTTTTCGGATTTATAACTCTCGGGGGTGAAATACATGTTACGTATGTTACAATGGTATGATTTGGCTATGAAATGAACTATTTGATCATGTTGTTAGTGCACTACGTCTATTGACTTCGTCTTGTATCATGTAATAGGATAGAATAGGATATTCAGTGCACGAGGTTCGAGAAATTGAGAAATGAGGTTTAAGTGAAGATTTCGCTTGAAACTGATTATGTGACATTTCAAGCGAAATCACACACAACAGATTTCGCTTGAACATGTTATGGTTTCTTTCAAGCGAAATTCTCATCTCTATATATAGGGCACTTGTCATTTCACTTGGTACGCGACTTCCGAAAGTGTAACGAAGTGCTGCCGGTTTTCTGTCAGGTTGTAAACATTGTTATTATCAATACAAGCAACAGATTAAAGATTACAAGCTGTTTTCGTGTCCGGTTTACTGATTCCGCCTTTAAACTGGATGTAAAACTCTTCTGAACGACTCAGTTAGGTCATACAACGATCCAACAAGTGGTATCAGAGCACAGGAAGAAGAGTTTAGCTTGATATCATCTACTTTCTGAATTCTACACCTTCTTTTTCAATCTGGATGTGATTTCACGGTCAAAATGGTCTGAGTTTTTCACCGAACGTGTAAAACAGTATTCTAACAAATCCTTGAAAGTTTCATGGCAAAATTCAAAGTAAAAATGACAAAAACTGGACAGAAACTAGATTTCGCTTGAAAGAGTTCGTAGATAATGGGTTGATTTCGCTTCAAATCAGACTTATTGGACTATTTCGCTTGAAACTTCTGAAGCGAAATTGACTTTGCTGGATTTCGCTTGAATACAACTGAAGCGAAATAGTTGTTTTCGCTTGAAACTGATTCGATTGGAACTTGTATTGTTGAAGCGAAATAGATCATTTGGGATTTCGCTTGAAGGATCTAATCATCTTGAAGCGAAATTGAAGTGCTGGAATTTCGCTTGAAACACTTAAGACAGATTTCGCTTGAAGTCTCATTCTGTTTCAACTTGAGATTTCGCTTGAGTTTCCTAGTTCGATTGAAAAGTGGAATTTTGTGTCGGATCATTTCACGACGATCAAGTGTCAGTCATTTTCAGTTTATTTGATATTTGATTGTACTGATTGGGTTTGTTTGATCAATCTGTCAGGTTTGCATTATGGCTGAGGAATTCTTCAATACGTTTTACAACGCATTCGCAACCGAATCGTCTGAGGCTTCAAATATTACACCAAAAACCATTTCTAAAGTACTAAATGAAAATATCAAGAATGATAACTTTTACGGAACTCATTCAAAGCCACCAGCTCTTGATAGTATTGAGGATTATACCTGGTGGAAAGAACGCTTTATCAACTGGGCAAAGGCGTATGCTCATGAAAGTTGGTTTTGCTTGGAGTATGGGTATGAAAAACCAAAAGACGATAAAGGCGAAGATCTTGTATTCAAGAAATTTACTAGAGAAGATAAAGCTGAATTTGGAGCTGAACAGAGAATGATAGCATTGATCCAGTCCGCAATCAGAAACGATATTTTTGCTTTATTAATTCATGATGGGACATCTAAGTCTGTCTGGGAAGCTTTACGTGTTAAAGCTGAGGGGGGTAAACAGATTAAAAAGAACAAAATTGCTTTATTAAAGAAAGAATTTGATCTATTTGATAACATAAAAGGAGAGTCAGTGAGACAAATGATTGAGAGATTTTGTCATCTTAAAATTGAATTGGAAAGATTACAGATAAATAAAACAAGAGAGGAATTGATAGACAAAGTGATTGAAGCGTTACCACGAGCTGATCAGTGGCAAACGTTTGTTTTTATCTTAAAAAATGATGCTTCATATGATAATATTACTCTTGATGCTTTGTTTGAAAAGATTGAAAGTCATGATTTGGAGTTGCAGAAGCAAAACAAGATGACTGATTCTTCACATCAACAGAACGTTGGCTTGTACTACAAAAGCAGTGTGTTTTCTGATAAAGGCGTTGGTTCACCAAAAACAGCATTTAGTGGTGAAAAGATGAAAGAACCACCAACAACGTCAACAAATCATCATTCTGGATATCATTCATCTTCAAAGACAAATTCTGATGAATCTGAAGAAATTCTGTGCAACATTGCTCTTAAACTGAAGAATTCTCCTGCAATGAGCATCAATGCAGCGAAGCAGCAAATGAGTTTTCTTGCATCTGTTTTGGAGTCATATGAAGGTCTAGTAGCTGGCAAAATTGGAAATTCCGAATTGACCAAAGAAGACTACGACCAGATTGATCCGGAAGAGATGGAGCTCATTGACATCCGTTGGTGTTTAGCTAGTTGTATTCGAAGAGCTCAGAGGTATATGGAGATTACTGGAAAACAATCGCTTGGAGGTGCTTCAACAAAGCTTGGATTTGACAAATCCAAAGTGACCTGCTTCAAATGCAAGCAGAAAGGTCATTTCAAGAGAGAATGCAGAAATTCTGAAGTTGGTGAAAGAAATGAACGTCCTTTCAACGATGATTATTATCGAAAGGCAATTTACCATCGAAGCAGAGAAGAACCAAAGTTTATTGAAGATAAACCAAAAGAAAAATCAAGAGCTTATGCTGTAATTTACGAGGATGAAGGATATGATTGGAGTGAGGTTCTTCCAATAGATGACATTGTTGATGAACAGTTCAAAGCTAAAGCCAAACAGGAAGAATTAAATAAACATTATGCTTTTGTTGCTAAGATTCAAGATGAAGACAAAGACAAAGACATTGCTGAAGTCAGTGAAGAAAAAGTTGAGATCAAAGAGAAAACTCGAGAAGAGATCTTAAGTGAGAAGACTTACAGAGAAAGAAATGTGGTCTACAACAGAATGGATGACATGCAGGAGGAGTATGAGATGGCTGTCGGTAGCAAAAGATGGGATAAAAAGAGAGAATGTTATTATAACAGAGAAGGAGAACCAGTTGTTTCCAAGAAAGACATAATCTTCGATGATGTTCTTCTTGCAGTCCCGTTAAGAGCTGAATACTATAGAAGAGTATTGAAAGATGACACATACGCTAAGAGATATGAAAAGGATATCAGATATGCCATGTTATCATGTCTAAGAAAAAGGGACGAAGAGAGAATGAAGAAGAAGGTTGAAGAAATGGTGAACAATCTGAAGAAAGATGCTGAAGAGGCTAAAACAGAAACTGTTGAAGTTGAAATTGTGAAGGAAATCAAAAGTGAAGAAGTAGTTGTGAATGAAGAGGTTGAGGAAGCTGTTACTGAAGAACAGCAGATAAAAGAAAAGAATGAGAATGAGGAAGCTGATAATGTTGGTGATGAAGTCGGTGTTAAAGAAAAGCAGAATGTTGCTGAGCAGACAGAGGTTGCTGAAAACACCAAAGTGCCAATCATTGAGGTAAATTCTGATTTTGAAAATCTAAAACTGATTGATCAGTGCAAGAAATGCATGGAACCGTGCAGAGCTTGTACTGAAAAAGATGAGCAATTTAGAACAAGAGATCTTGAGTTCACAAAAATTGAAAATATTTTCAAAGAAAAATGCAAAGAAATGCTAGAAAAAGAAAAGGGTTTTAAAGAAAATGATGAAAAACTTTCAGAAAAATGTAACAAATTAGAGAAAGAAAATGAAGTTTTGAAAGAAAATGTTTTGAAAATGACAAATGAGTGTGAACAAAAAGAAATTGCTTGTCAAGAAATGAAAAAGGAATATGACTCAATGAAATTATCATATCACATTATGAAAGAGTCATATGATAAAGTAAAAGAAGAAATGAAATATGCTCAATCAAGAATGAATTATCTTTCTAAAACAACCAAAGAGCTTAAACGAATGTATGCTATAAAACAAGATGTTGTTAATTCCTATATTGAGGATGTTGCTAAGTTGAAGCGACAGATTGCTGATTTAGAACAGGATAACAACAAGTTAAAGAGTTACCACGTGTCGTCATATGTGCTTGAACGAATTTTCAATATAAAACCGGGTGATGGTGAGTCTGAGCAGAACAAGAAAGGCATTGGTTCAGAGTTTCATCAAGTTCCACCACCGGGAAAATTTGCATTTTATGATGAGGAAAAGGTCGAAAAAGCTTTCAACATGGTTGATCAATTGCCAGACAACATTGACATAACCTATTCCAAATCTGATGATTCTCATGATTCAGAGGTGGTAGGTAAAGTCGTTGAAAGTGTGTTGAAAGAAGAGTCGGTTGATATAGGTAAATCTGAATCACAGGATGAAAATGAAGGAAATCTTCATGATGGTGATCTGAAAAACACAAAATCCGAGAAAAATTTGAATGATGATTCAAAAGGATTGGTTTATACCATGATTGGATCGGATAAATTGTTCTTAGATGTTGTATTCCCGATTCAGAATGTGATTTCAGAAAAAGTCGACAAAGTTTTCAAAATGGTTGAGATTGATAAGTCTGAAATTTCAAAGTTTGTTGGTAAGAGTCATAAAGGTTCGTATAACAAACCTGGTTTCAAAAAGAAGAACATGAAGGCTGGGTTGGGTTATAAGAAGAAACAGAATCGAAACAAAAATGAAATGCCAAATTTTCAGGCAAAAATGAGTTTTGTTCAAGGAGGCAGTTTAGAAAAAGAAAAAGAATTCAAAATGAAACAGTCTAATGATGAATTCTTTGCTAAAAAAACAAAAGCAACAACCACAGGTTAAAGATGTGTCCATGAGAATATGTTTCAAATGTGATCAAAAAGGACATCTTGCACGCAAGTGTCCTAATCTAAAACCTGTGGATGTTGACAAAAAGAAGATTGATGCTGAGAAACAAAAATCTGAGAATGTGAGACAAAGGTCAACCAGATTTGACTCGAAACAGACTTGGAGGTACAATACAAACAAGTTTGCTTCAAATCAAAATTGGAAATTAAACCAGAACAGGTTTGATTCAATACAGATCTGTAATTCTCACACACCCAGATTCAGAATAACACAAAATTGGAAAACAACTGTTAATATGACAAAACCTCAAGAGTTTTGGAAACCAAGAGTTGTTGTTCAAAATCAAAATGTTCAAAAAGTTTCACATTTTTACAAACGAGGTACACCAAAAGGTCAGACATGGTCTGTTAAGAAACAAGTTGATTTGGTAAAAGATGAGAAAGTTGAAGCTAAAATTGAGAAAGTTTTTGTGAAAAATGACAAAGAATTTCCAGCATTGAATGAAAATTATTGTATTGAAATGCCTAAGGTTCAACAGACCTGGGCTAAATTGTTCAAGTAATTGAGTAGTTTGTTTGTGCAGGTGCTCATGGAATTCAAAGATTGTGAAATTGGAGATTGGAGCAGCCTGGCACATCGAGAGGAGGCTGCTGGATCCTGTGTTGGTTGAAACAGGAAGTTTATATGTTTTCTGTAAATAAATAAAAAATATTTTAAAAACCCTAAAAATTGAAAAATTTGAAAAATCAAAAATATGTTTGTTTTTAATTTTTGTCAAATATTCAAAATTAAAAAAAAAATATATATATTTTGATTGAATATGCCGAAACCCTCACGGCTGAACAAACATGATTACTTTCATCAGATTGAAAAACAGTTTTCAAACTGTAAAATATCAATGTGTTGTATATCATGGGGGTATGTTATATTTTCTGCTAAAAGTGTTATATTTTCTGCAAAACAGAGCATGAGATGCAGAAAATGGATGGCGAGACAAAGCTATCAGTGTTGGTTGTCAAATTTTCTTTATATGATTTTGCATTTTAGGGGGAGTAATATTGTTAGAAAATACAAAAACATTTGAAAATTTGAAAAAGTCAAAAACATGATAAAATTCAAAAATTGAGTTTTTTGCGTAAAAAGAGGAAATGATAGTACATCAGTAGACAGTTACAGTATGCTAAAGAAATGGAAAGTTTAAATGTGTTAAACGATCTCACCGTGGATGTGTCGGTAGATTTTTATACATTTAGTAAACTTTTTCGGGATATAAACCTAAATTCAAACTTGCTTATTTCGTGGGGAACACTACTTGGATATATAGGTAACCCCTGAAATCTCGTTTGAAAGGTCTCATAATCTGATATACTAGGTCTTTATACCCAATGATGTCTGGGGTATTATTCCGGGACTTCTGCTGAACGGTAGTTCTGACCTAGTCCTTGAATAATACTTTCTGCAAATGCTTGAAACATAGCATTAAACCCTCAGCATGCCGATGAAACAATAAAATTGATAGTCGCTGCTGTTGTAAGCAAAAAGATCCTCTAAAGGGGACATACCGTAAAGTCGAAGCTGATATCTCTCTGCGTATACGGAAGTATCGACCTGAGATCCCTCGGCCCTCGCATACCTAATTTATATACAGATATCATTGTAGTATACTCACCTGTAAGACTGATTATTGGGATTCTGGATACAGGAGTATATTCAAGAGGTGGGACACATGAATGGGTTTAAGTACTTAAAATACCTAATTCGTATCCTGAATCAGTTGAAATTTGTGTAAAAATTTAAGTGGATCAGTATATCGACAATCTAAGTGAATTGTTTAATGCATAATGTGATTTTAAGCTCAACGGTACGTGTGATTTGTCAAAAACTGATATGATCCTCTAACGCATACTCAAAACAAAAATATTGTCTGTAAATATGTTTGTACATATTTCGTTATTGCTTTATATTTTCAGAAAATACAAAAAGATTTTGATTTCTGCTTTATTTTCGACAACTGATGTCTGAGAACTGAGTTTTAAAATCTAAGTAAGCTGATTGTGTTTCTGAAAATAAAACAAGTTCATTAATTTGAAACTTGAAGTTTTTAAATCAAAAATTCAAAAACGGTTTGTGATATCTCCAAGGTCATTAGTTTGGACTTGGATGATTAACTGTGAGGGAGTTGGATTCTTTAACATTGCTAAATCTATGAAGTTTGTTGATAGGGGAAGTGGATTAGAGAATTTGATTGATTGAAAATTCAAAATGCTGTTACTCATAAATGTTTGAGAAATTGCAGATGATAGTCCAGACTACGATCCCGAGAGCTGAGTCTAAGGGGGAGTCTGAAGACAAGCTGAAAGTTAGGAACGTGTATCTGGAAAGCTAGGTGTCGATCCCAAAGCACGGAAGCTTGATGAAAGGGGGAGCCTGAAGTTGATAGAAGAAGAGAAAGATTATTAGATGCTTAAAATGTTACAATTTGAGTGAAAAGGCAGAATGATCAAGACTGAAGATGTGTCATATTGAAGAATAGTCACTGAAGACTGCGTCAATATCCGAGGGGGAGTCTGTTAGTGCACTACGTCTATTGACTTCGTCTTGTATCATGTAATAGGAGAGAATAGGATATTCAGTGCACGAGGTTCGAGAAATTGAGAAATGAGGTTTAAGTGAAGATTTCGCTTGAAACTGATTATGTGACATTTCAAGCGAAATCACACACAACAGATTTCGCTTGAACATGTTCTGGTTTCTTTCAAGCGAAATTCTCATCTCTATATATAGGGCACTTGTCATTTCACTTGGTACGCGACTTCCGAAAGTGTAACGAAGTGCTGCCGGTTTTCTGTCAGGTTGTAAACATTGTTATTATCAATACAAGCAACAGATTAAAGATTACAAGCTGTTTTCGTGTCCGGTTTACTGATTCCGCCTTTAAACTGGATGTAAAACTCTTCTGAATGACTCAGTTAGGTCATACAACGATCCAACACATGTTAGCATAGGCTGAAACTAAAATGCCAATAACTCTCATAAGAAATCATGGACAAAGGTTAGATCTAACAGGTACGGCTGAGCCCCACTCATGGTCCTTATGTGACCACTTAGAGTGCTTTAGTGTCCCAGTCGAGGTGATTCGACAACGGTCAAGGGGATTTGACACAGTCAAGGTGATTTGATACATTCAAGGGAATTTGACACAATCAAGGTGATTTGACACAGTCGAGGGGATTCGACACAGTCCAGGGGATTCGACACAGACAATAGTCTACTCAGATTGAGTACTCCCTATGTTGTCACATACATTAATGTCCTTGCAAAACATTAATTGATCTGTTCATAGACGCTTTTCATACCTATTTTCAAATGAGTCTCTCAAATGTTTACAAGTTTACCAATACTCATACAAAACGCATGAACTCGCTCAACTTTTGTTGATGTTTTCAAAATTACATGTATTTCAGGAAACAAGTTGGATCTTGGGCGCTGGTGTTGTTTCGGAAGTAGATTTCAAGTTTAGATGTCATCCACTTTTGTTGGTTTGTAACTTAATCAAAGGTTGTGTTGTTTAAAACTTAAATGACTGGTGTTTGTAATGTTTTGAACTTCACGAATGGATGAACATCATTTTGTTCATATAGTTGTTTATTATAATCGAATGCAATGAGAACCAATCAAATCACACACATACGCTTCCGCAAAAGTCAGGGTGTGACAACAGTGTAGTAACAAATTTTGTATACAAAACCCCAACATACCGACGATAATTGTAGAATACAAATACTCAATCACTGTTAATTATACTTTAAAACAATTGAGGTTTTGTAAAAACAAATTGGTGAAAAGAGGAATCACTCACATTGCTAATTTAGGTATTTCCCTGTGACTTCCTAGTGTTATCTATTAGATCGAACAATGCACACGCGTTAGTATAATAACCCAATTTTACATTAGTTATACCCTCCCCGAGACAGAACTCCAACGACTGAGTCAGTCAGAGTCTCGACATGCGTTACGGAGCACTAGATCAATCGGACAGTGTATCTAATACGTAACCGGGGGTTATGATGCTTACATCGAGGCAGAGCTTCTCTAATTAGGGGATAATGGCATGATCACATACAATGTCAGAACTCGTTGACTAGTACGAAGTGATTGATCCTTAGTATTGATATTTACATCTAAATGGAAACTACCTTTTTCAAGAACTTCATCCTTGATGCGTGCTAAATCCACATATGTTGGTCAACAAAAGTCAAATTAGTCTTTTTGGCACCTCACCTATGTGTCATAATATCAAGTTATTATTTGAGGATAACAAATGAGCAAAAGCCAGATGACTTTACATGAGGATGTTTTTGAAATTGGATTAAAAAATTAAGAGTGCAATTAAAGACAAATGAAAGTATCATATAATAATGAGCTTTTGCTGTAAAATAAAGGTACCCCTTTGGCATTTGACGGAAAAATCTTAAATTAATTACTCAACGAAACTTTAAGGGCGTGTGTAGAACTTCAAAAATTAAAGCATGAGTTAATTTGATATAAATTCTGACTTTTCTATCTTCTATTTTTCCAAGTACCTGTTTTTAACAGCCAAGACAACGACAAACTCATGCATACAAAAATAGTTACAAGAAAAAAAAAAGCAGCCCAGCAAGAGGCGACTACAAGCAAAACGCAACCAGAACTAAAATCACCATACCATACTTAGAGAATGAAAAGAAGACTAACCCACCCAATAAAACACCCAAAAAGGAAATACAAAATCAATTAAAAAACTCATGCCAAACCACATATAAATAAAATACAAGAGCAAAAGAGTTGGATGACTTTATCACTCCACCTCCCCACCTCCTGAGTTATAACTGCCACAAGATAACCAACCCCATTTAAAGCACTTGAAATTGAGTAACAATTAGCAAATCACAGTACCTCGTCAATAAACATTAGGCGCAAAATGTGTTGTCAAAGGCGAAAGGCGCACTTATGCCGCATTGGCCTTGCCTGGAGCCAAGGTGCAAAAAAACGCACGCCCAATAAGCAACACACGATGGCACCAATAAAAAGTCCTATCATTCTAGCATGAAGAAACAGATGAACAACCTCTTCATTATGTAGCTGGCTGATGTAAGGATGATTGAATATACTGCTCAAGTCTAGTGAAAAAAAGAAAGAAGCAAAGACGCCTAAAAAGTGTTACAAATAGTGAAATAGAAAGCAACTTAATTATGTTAGTGACCTAATGCAACAACATATTTCCTGTAGTAATCTTTTTTTCAAATCTATGATGTCATTAACACACAATATCACCATCCATACAAGAGAGCAGACAGATGTTAATAGGGGAGTAATCTGAGTCAAGACAGCTCACAAGCTACTCATGACAGCCTTAAAAAATATTTGAAACAATCCGAGTACTAATATACCTGGTCCATGAAGGTCCCGAGCCTTACCAAAATTGTGTTATCTTACATTTTTACCCTTCGTGTGTATACATTTATAGAACAAACCAATTGAATCAAGCATAGTTGATCCATGTGTCGCAACCCCCGACCCCTGCTCCGGGAGGCAGGCGGCCGCAAGCTACTCAGAGCTGGTGGTATCGGTGTTTATTAATTTGGCAGCGGAAATTTCATCAGGACCGTAGTTAGGAAATATTTTATCAGAGTAAAACACCACATTTTATAATTAATAAATATATGGGAAAACCCCAAGTTTCCATTATAACATGTTTTTAGGGATAAACCCTAATTTATTGAAATAAAACTTCTTCTTTATTTAGGTAACTTTTATAGCCACTTTTCCAAGCCTTCAGTGCTCTCCAGTTGGCTTCTATTTGGCTTTCACATTTTGTTACCTGAAACGCGTTTAAAAACATTTTATCAGCAAGAAATACTGGCGAGTAAATTCCAGTTTAATCAAAATAGGTTTTATCATTGTACAACATTGAGGGCAATTCAGCAATTACATTTGTTTATATCTACTTTAATTACCACCCACGGTACTGCCAATCCTGACTTGTGGTAATGTTACTACTCACAGTGTAGTAACAAATTTTGTATACAAAACCCCAACATACTGACGATAATTGTAGAATACAAATACTCAATCACTGTTAATTATACTTTAAAACAATTGAGGTTTTGTAAAAATAAATTGGTGAAAAGAGGAATCACTCACATTGCTAATTTAGGTATTTCCCTGTGACTTCCTGGTTGTTATCTATTAGATTAAACAATGCACACACGTTAGTATAATAACCCAATTTTACATTAGTTATACACTCCACGAGACAGAACTCCAACGACTGAGTCAGGCAGAGCCTCGACATGCGTTACGGAGCAATAGATCAATCAGGCAGCGTATCTAATACGTAACCAGGGGTTATGATACTTACATCGAGGCAGAGCTTCGCTAATTAGGGGGGTATTATACCCTGATATTTTAATTGCTATTCAGAATTTAGAGAGAGAGATGGATTGTGAACGATTTGACAACTGAAGCCGTGATCCCCTATTTATAGTGCCTGATCGGCACTTTGTCGCTCCGTGCGAGAGCCGAAGACAAGGTCTTCACGGCCCGCGAGCTAGGTGGAGTAGGCTCTAGGGTTGCTGAGTTGACCCAGTAGCCTCGACACACACATGCCACGTGGCAGCCCAGGGTGCGGCCTGGTGGCCAAGCTGTCGCGCCCCGCGAGCGCATTAAATATTGTTTTTATTTGATTTTTGTTAAAATTAAATGTATTTCGGGCCTATTTTTCGTATACGGGGTGTATTAAAATACACCCCACCCCGTATACGAAAAATAGGCCCGAAATACATTTAATTTTAACAAAAATCAAATAAAAACAATATTTTAGGAGGGTTGTTATACCATGCATAAAAGTATCATTTAATTCATCAAGTTAAGTTACAAGCTTTGAGGTCCAACGTCAAGTTGTCTTTTGACCGACTCGGCGTGATGACAATCATATATGTGAGCTTAAAACATAAACTTAAAAGATGTTGGTGTCAATATTCTAGAAATTGAGTTCATAAAGTTCATTTAAGATTCAAATAAGAAGATACCGATAGCATTATCATGTGATACCTTTTAAGAGTTACTATATACATAAATGCCAAAAATGAAGAACCTTATGCTTCGGTCACCTAAGCACAAATGGTCACAGTACTTGCTGAAGACGATTTATGATTAACAGATTTTATTCCTCAGAAAGCAAAGCCTGAACCTAATAAGCAAAAATTATTGTTACACAAACTCGGTAAGAAATCAACAACATTTATAAAAAAAGGAATGTGTTTAGCTAATGACTGTAATGCTCACTTTTTCGAAGGAGTTATCTGCATTACTCTCAACCGGTTTGTTGAACCATTGCGAAAAATCCTCCGATGAATCAAAAATATTTTGCAGCAGAAAGTTGAGAAGTGCCCACAATTCCTCAAGATTGTTCTGCAAAATGAGATGGTAAACCTTGATTTATTACAGAGATTGGCATGCTTGAGTGAATTGCAGATACTTAGTGTATTCATTTGCTGTTAAAGCATCCACAGGACTTTAAAGCATAAAACAGTAAGGAAATATACTAAAAAAAGACCAAACTGCAATGAAGATGCCATATCAAACCTGCAAAGGAGTTTCAGTCAAAAGCAATCTGTGAGAGCTATAATAATGACACCAAACTGTTATCCTTTTTTATTTTCCATGAGATAACAGAGCAAGGATATAACCTGCAGAAACAATGTTATGATATGAAAATCCTAAATTTTAGAGTGAAATTAAGGACGTTGTTGGCTTATGAATACTCATTTACAATTTGATTGCGAATTGTTAACTTGTAAGTATAATACCAACTTTCAATCATAACTTTTTAAATTGTTTTCAATCACAACTTTTTTAAATTGTTTTCAATCACAAAGAAAGTTACATTAAGAACATTGAATGAAAGCATAATACCATACTCAACAAATACAAACTCATATACAAATAAACCATGACATGTAAAGATGCTTTAGATTAGGGTTGGTGGACCAAGAGAATACCTACAACTAACGATGTACCGAGTTGACCCACCGGAACCCTAACTCAAGACCGACATGCTTTAGCTTACAATGTGCTCTTTTAAATCGCTTGCTCTACGTATTCAGAGCATGGAAGGATCTCTTCTGTTTTTGTGGTTGAAGAAACCCTAAACTGATTGGGATTCAAAATTTGAATCTTCATTCTATACTGAAGCCAATTTGAGTGCACATTCATGCTCGCCGGCAGGCCTTTTGCCGATGAGTGGCTGAGAGAAATTATACAAAAATTAAAGATCTGGAATGCGAAGGTTTGAGGGACATGTAGAAGAACGTTTAATGCAATTATTCAAGTTTTTTTAATTATTTTGTTATTTTCATGATTATTATTTAACAAAATACGTTTTAAATATACAAATAAATATGTATGTTCATTAACCATTTATTTTTATAAAAGTCATTTTAGAATATAATTTGTTATTTTAGATTTTGTTTAAACCCTCTATCGTGTTTACAATTGTCCCGTTTTAAACCATTTGTTTTTTAAAATCGTTCTTTTTAAAGTTGTTTGTCTTTTAATTTTTTTAAACACTTTATTTTATACAAGTCTTTTTAATATCATTTATTTTTAAACATTTCTAAATTACTCACTTTTTTAAGTCATTCATTTTAAAAATTTTACAAAACGACGTGTATAAAAAACAAAACAAATGTAAGATTTGAAAAAAGAAACATCCAAATAAAAAGTTTACAAAAGATCGTTCTTTTTTTCAAAAAAATATTTAGAATGGTGTATTTCTTTTTCAAATCTTCTATTTCTTTGGACCGTTTGTTTATTCAAAATTCCTTATTTTTTTTAACCATTCGTTTATTAAATTCGTGTGTTTTTAGTTTCTTACACATGTTAACTTATTTTTTTTAATGTTTTGCTTTTTTTATAAACATCTTTTTTTAATCTTCGTTTTTTATACCACTCGTTCGTTTAAAATCGATCGTTTTTAAATTCTTTCAATTTTTGAAATCGTTCATTTTCTGAAGTTCTTTTTCCCTAATGGCTATAAGTAAACTGAATACAAAGTTTAAAAATGAATGATTTCAAAAACGGTTTTAAAAGGAATGGTTTAAAAACGCTTTTAAAAATTAGCGACTTATAATAACGAATTTTTAAAAAAGTTAAAAAAAATGATTTTAAAAAGAACGGTAGAAAATGAATCGTTTAAAAAAACTTTAAAAGACAATCAACTTAAAAAAGAATGATTTTAATAAACAAGCGGTCTCAAAATAAATAATTTTAAAAACGATAAACGGTTTAAAAAAAGGTTAAAACAAATGATTTTAAAAACGACGTTATAAAAGACAAACGCTTAATGAAATGACATATTTATTTGTAGAGAAAAATGCTCGGATAGTCCCTGTGGTTTACTCATTTTTCACCTTTAGTCCCTAACTTTCTAAAATTACAGCTATAGTCCCCAACTTTTGCAATTTTGTTCTTGGATAGTCCCTGACATGGATGGGTGTTAACTTTTGGTGTTAAGTGAGTGTGAAATGACCAAAATACCCAAACTGCATAACTTTTTCAACCCCTGAAGAGAACCTCACAAGCTTACTGTTCCCTTTTCAAATAGAACCAATAGATGATTTGATTAGGTTTTAATTGGTGATCTGGATTTGTAAAACATAATGATTCGACTACATCTGTTATCATCAGACAATTGGATGGATCAATGAAGCTTTTGTGATCTGATCGAATCCAATCTTCAAATTAAACACAATAAACACAAATCAAAGGAAATCAGAAACTCAAGCAAAAAGAATAAGAAACACAATAAAACAAACGCACATTAGTGCTCGTCGCCCGATTGGGCTGGTCGATGGTTATGGTTTCGACGCCGGTTAATTCCGAACGCGAGGGAGAAAGAAATCAAATCGCACCGGAATCAGAAATATAATCAAACAAACGCACCTGTATGATCGTCTCCGGTTACCGTTGTTAACAATGGGCATCGCCGTTGCCATAGGTATAATCATGTTGTTTGTTGTTATATTTCAAATGGATATGCATAGTTTTACTAATCTAAGTTTTTTAAAATTTTTTAGTGATGTTTAACGTTTTTGATGAATTTGGTGTTAGGTTTTGTTAAAGATTTGATTTTGATTGTGAATGATTATATATTTTTTAGTTTATGTGAGTTTGTCAGCAGAGGGAAGGTGGTGGTGGTGGTGGTGGTGGTGGGTGGTTTAGAGTGGGGAAAATGAAGTGGGAGGGGTGGATGGTGGGTCCCACATAAAATTATTTAATATTAATTATATTTCTTTTTATTAATTTAATAGTATGGGTATTTTGGTCATTTCACACCCACTTAACACCAAAAGTTAACCCCCATCCGTGCCAGGGACTATCCGAGAACGAAATTGCAAAAGTTAGGGACTATAGCTGTAATTTTAGAAAGTTAAGGACTAAAGGTGAAAAATGGGCAAACCACATAGACTATCCATGCATTTTTCTCTTATTTGTAAATATACAATATATTTTGTTAAATAATAATCGTTAAAATAAAGAAATAATAAAAAAAACTTGAGTAACTGCATTAATAATCTCTTAAATATTAAAAGAACTTTGGAATTATAAAAAACAACCCCTAAGGTATATAATTATCTAATTACCTAATTACATAATTACATTTATACATAACTGCATAAAAAGTAACAAAGTTAATGTAAGGGACTAAAATTGTTATAAAATATAACCCCAGAGTTTGATGTGTTAAAAAATTCTTTTATGAATTGAAATGATTAAATAGATTAAACCACAAAAAAAGGCCAAAATAGTAATTAACTCTTGATGCCAATGAGGTAGTGGTGAAGTGGTTGGGGAAAAACTTAGCGTTCATTGTGACCCTGGTTCGACTCTCACTCTCTCCATTATTTTCTGCGGCATCCAGGTGAATGGAAAACACGGGTGGCGCCGGTTTGTCTTGGATGGGAGGCGAGGTTTTACCAATTATTTCACTGTCGTGCCTTCGGGCGGGTTTTCGCGCATCTGAGAGAGCCAAAGGGCTGGCGGCGGTCGAGTAGTCGACCTTGGCTATAGCGCCCGATGTCACAGTGGTTAACACGTCGTTCCTTATCGTTAAAAATATAATAATTAACTCTTGATGAAAAAAAGGGTGTAGATTTTCTAGTGGGTAACAAATCGGAGGGAGAGGCCGGTGAAAACCGCCTTTGAAAGCGGTTTTAGAAAACAACTAACAAGAACGTGGAGAAAAAGAAAACAAGCGAGAATTCCGATCCCCAGTCCACCTCTTTATTTATTATATAAACCCTTAACCCTACTACACCGTCTCGTATCATTTCCTCTGAATTTTCTTTTTCAACCAAACCAACCATGTCTTGCTACAAGGGAAAGTACGCTGGTATCATTTTGTCTCTTTCTTCAACTATTAATTAATTCATGTTTGTTTGCGATTCGATCTCTACTTTTTATGTTGTAATCTGTCAAAGTTCCTTTGTTGATTCGGATGATTGATCTGACTTGACTGGAGGTAAGTTGTTTAAATGCTCTGTTTGTTGTTGCTTAGTGTTTCCATCGAAAAGTTTTGCTCTTTGATTTTGCCGCGGGTGGATTCCAGATCCATATTACTTAGTATATGATTCGTTCGTTTAATTAATTAATTAATTAATGATTGTTGATCAGATGAGCTTATTGCGAATGCTACCTACATTGGTACACCTGGGAAGGGTATTCTTGCTGCTGATGAGTCAACGGGCACAATAGGAAAGCGTCTTTCCAGCATCAATGTTGAAAATGTGGAGTCAAACAGGAGAGCTCTCCGTGAGCTTCTCTTCTGCACTCCTGGTGCCCTCCAATACCTCAGTGGAATCATTCTCTTTGAGGAAACTCTTTACCAAAAGACTGCCGATGGTAACTAAACTAACAAATCATTTGTTACCCTTTTTGTTTGTTTGTTTGTTTGTTTATAATTGTATGTAATTGTCTCAGGTAAGCTCTTTGTTGATGTCATGAAGGAGGCTAATGTGCTCCCAGGTATCAAAGTCGACAAGGGTACAGTGGAGCTAGCCGGAACCAACGGTGAGACCACCACCCAAGGTCTAGACGGTCTTGCCCAGCGATGTGCCAAGTACTATGAAGCAGGTGCTAGGTTCGCCAAGTGGCGTGCCGTCCTAAAGATCGGCCCAAACGAGCCATCTCAGCTAGCTATCAATGAAAATGCCAACGGCTTGGCTCGATATGCCATCATATGCCAAGAGAACGGGCTCGTCCCCATTGTCGAGCCTGAGATCCTTGTTGACGGACCCCATGACATCAACAAGTGTGCTGATGTAACCGAACGAGTTCTAGCTGCGTGCTACAAGGCTCTTAACGACCACCACGTCCTTCTTGAGGGTACCCTTTTGAAACCCAACATGGTCACTCCTGGATCCGACTCCAACAAGGTTGCCCCTCAAGTGGTGGCCGAGTACACCGTCCGTGCCCTCCAAAGAACCATGCCTGCAGCGGTCCCAGCAGTGGTGTTCTTGTCAGGGGGTCAGAGTGAGGAGGAAGCCACGGTGCACCTGAATGCTATCAACCAGTACCAGGGTAAGAAGCCGTGGAGCTTAACCTTCTCGTTCGGGCGCGCCCTGCAACAGAGCACCCTCAAGGCATGGGGCGGGAAAGAAGAGAATGTGAACAAGGCTCAGGAGGCGTTCCTTACTCGGTGCAAGGCCAACTCTGAGGCCACACTTGGGAAGTACCAGGGCGGTGCTGCAGTTGAGGGTGCTACTGAGAGCCTTCATGTTAAGGACTACAAGTACTAATTTCTTTCAAACTACTCTACTTTTTAAGTAAGGGGAATGTTTACTTTTGTGTTTGTTTAGTAAGTAGCTAGCTAGCAATGGCTAAAAATAAGCCTGAGAACATCAGGTACTGGTTTGAGGTTGATGTCCTGACCAGTTTTGAAACTTTTTTGTTTTCTTCTATTCTATGATCAATGTATCTTCTTGTTCATTATGATTTTTGGATTGGGTTAATATGATGAATGAGTTGGTAAAAAGTTTCCAACCTTCAACAACACTCACTTTGGCATACTACCTAAAAAGTCTCCAACTTCAACAACACTCGACTTGGTCGTCCTAGCAGACGATT